>OY728150.1:1866572535-1871572535 GCA_963277665.1 Viscum album
TATAAGACTGGACCATGGAATGAAATTAGTTTAGTAAGGTACTTTGTCCACTATTATAGTCATAGGAGTGAACCTGTACTACAATTTTGGTTTGGGGAGTGAACTCATTCCAATATGATAGCCTTATATATGATCCTTGTCTAGTATAGAAATTATTTTCTATTCTTATGTGTATGACACAAATATGTCTATTATTCAAATATTATACTCTCATTCCCCATGTTCTTCAATTATCTTATGAGTCAGGTCTTATCAACTATCAAACTTTATCCCATGATCCAAGATTACTATATTTGATATAGAGGGTATGGTTTTCAAATGTTTTTCTCTTTTACTCACATCCTTATGCTCATATTATACTTATGAATATTCCATTTTTACCCTTACTAATAATCTGAGCTCAATCATTCTTATGTTTCCTTTCCGCAGGTTATGATGAAATGTATTATATATGATATGTCTAAGAAGGGTAATGAGAGATGATGTAGCTCACTTATATACCAGTGTTTATGTTTGCATGCTTCCAATGGAAATAAACTAATATGAACCTTAGTTGTGTGCTTATATAATGTAACTAATACACATAAAAATGATGTAATATCTATGTATGCTAATCATGGGTCACTATAATTTTTTAATGAACTATCCAAGACTAAAACCAAAACCGACACCCTTATCGACACTCCAATGACCCAAGGGTAATTCTCAATCCCCCCAAGTAGATGAAAAGAATCATATTCATTAAAAGAAATCACTTGGGATTATTTTCCAAGATAAATAATATTCAAAGAGTAATGGAATTAAACCAATATTTTATAATGAACTTTTTTTAAGTCATAGAACCATGAAATATAAAAAATTATGTTTTAAATAAAACATTAAAAATATAAAAAATGTAACATATATAATAGATGAAAGAAATCCCTCAGCTTACCATCTAACACATATAATAGAAACAAGATCTTGTTTTAATAAAAATTCATAAATATAGTGCGCCCGCCAATGACCATAACTAAAATAAGGAAAGTATTATATTTTAAAAAACTAATAAAATAATGAAAATAGACCTTGAAATGCATTTTCAAACTATCCCTTTATTCCTATAGTCATTCTCTAGAAAATCTTGGAACCCATTATGAGAATCAAATATAGAACCTATAGAGCCACTCGATCTATAAACACTGAGTGGTGTGAGTTGGATGTGAGCTAAACAACAAAGTAGGCAATCATTACATATTCCATAATTTTATTTCCCAAAATATACGATGAATATGTAAGTTTGAAAAATATATTTAAAATAACTTTCATAACAGAGTTCAAGAAAACCAAACATCATAATCAAGCATATCATAAACATCTATTTCTATTCATTTAAATGAAAACAGTAACATGAAAATCAATTACTCACTATAAAGAAAATTTACCAAAAGCAGATCTTTATAAATCCCTCTTTACAATAAACTAACCCATATAAACCATGCATTTGAAAGAACCTTTTTTTCTTAATTTATAAATGTTACAAAAAATATTACAAAAAATAATATATTAAATTAAAACATTAGTAATAAATAAATGAGGCTAAATAACAACCAAACTACTAAATAAGTAATTAGTAAAAACGAATAATGGGAAATAAAAAAATAAAAAAATAATCCATAAAATTAAAAGTGGGAACTAAATAACATGTAACATTATATGAATAATCTATGACCCATGGGAAGATATCGAAACTATAGGTTCCAAATTTAATTGAATATCTCGTAGAACACTAGATAGCGTTGTGACCTGAAAAATAATATATCTCGAAACTATAAAAGGCATCAAAATGACTAACAAGTTGCACCTCATTCCAAAATATATTTTCACCTATCCAATTACCCACATAAAAAATGTTTTTTATATGCCACCTACAAAACATATCACTTAGCTATCATTCATTCCATTAATAATAACAACTCCCAATCAAGAAACACTTTGAAACCATGCCTCTTTCTGGAAAACCCTTTATAAGTTCACATTAATACCAAAAACTTTTCTTGAGGCCACATTACAAAAAAATGGTAAACCGAAAACTGATTTTAAATTAAATAAAAATCATTTAAAAACTCAACTTCAAAAAATTATTCAGTATAAAAAATCAAACATCTTGTTTAAATTTTAAAATAACTTCCCTTTACTAAATATTTATGCATATATTCACTTATATATATATATATATATCTAAATACACATATATATATATTTTTATGTGGATATGTGCATATACAGACATATAAACCCCCAAACATAAGTTTATAAACTCCAAGAATAAAATAAAACATTACCAACTTCAATCAATGTTTAATCACAAAAGTTTGAAACAAATAAATAAAATAAAATTCCTAAAGTATAGAATTTGAATACAGTTCACTTCCTTAAATCACACATCAACTTTGGTAATTTCATAAATAGTATCGAATAATTTTAAGATACCAAATTAATTTATGAAAACCACCATAAATATTTTAGTATCTAATAATATAATTTATTCAATAAGTGTAGACATAAAAGAGGTACAAATCTAAAAAAACCCTCTTGGAAATCAATCAAAATATATTGAAACCCCTGAAAAATATACAATTCTAAATCTAATTAAACTATAATGGAAATTTATAATTTTAAAGAAATATATTTTGAAACCCATGCACATGTAGAAAATAAAGGAAATGTAAAAACATGGAAACACCTTCCTAGGGAAATCAAAAATGATATGAATCCTCTAATATTGGAAAGATGAAGGACTTAAGAACTCGTCATAGAATCTATCATCCATAAAATGATGAAATCAAATCCCAAACCTATCCTAGGGTTTGGACGAGGCATTTCAAGCTAAGGGGTATAAAAAACGATAGGGGAGGGAGAGTATTAATAAGGAGGAGGAGAACGAACCTTAACCATAATAGTTTTCAATTGGAATTTCATGAATAATCACCCAAGATTAGGTGTGGGATGATAGATGGGAGGTTCCTAGGAAGGAGTCTCAGTTTCATGTCATAATAGATAGAGGGGGAGGTGTTTGGGATGACTTAGGAAAAAATAAGAGTGGGGGGGGGTCAAAATTTATTAATATTTTAAAACATTATCAGTGTAATGAATGATTTTCACATGGTTTACCCAAACCGTGTACCCATTTCTAGGAACAGATGGAACCCAAATAGCATGATCAAATGGTTATACTTACCACGTGCTGAACATGAAAATGCCACTCTAAACTACTTACCTAAATTACATTGTCACAATATGGTTTTCACTAAATGTGCAACATGATAATTTCATACAAGTTCAAAAATATTAAAGGTATGTGACCAAAAAAAAGGGAAAAAATAAATAAAAATATATAATTAAATAATTAAGGGAATAAAAATTAGGGTTTCACTATCCTCCCCATCACAATTATTTCTTACACCCAAAATCCATTGAACATGAGTAGGAGACACTGAGAAGGATCTAAAATGGGGATAAAGATAAAACTATTATTTAATGCCAAAGATATCTAAAACCAAATTTAATTTATTATACCAAAAATGTCTCCAAAAGTCCCAATAATTTATAAATACTTTTGGAACAACTATCTCTAGACCACTAAAAAATAAAGAAAGAAAGGGATACCTGAAGTGAGTCTCTCCATCATTTAAGAATTCCGATGGCATGTTTGATCAAAGG
Organism: Viscum album; assembly: GCA_963277665.1. Lineage (NCBI taxonomy): Eukaryota > Viridiplantae > Streptophyta > Magnoliopsida > Santalales > Viscaceae > Viscum > Viscum album. The sequence continues at coordinate 1,866,576,238 of OY728150.1, forward strand.
AATAATAGTTCTCTCAAAGACAACCAAAAACTATTGTCCAAATCCTATACCATAGAGACTTGTAAATCCACTAAATAAAGCGAATTATATAAAATTCATTGAATAAACACATAATCCCCAAAAAATGACAACAAAGAACAACCTGAATATAAGAAACTAATCATTGATGGGCTATGAAATGGGGGAGGAGACATCTCATAAGGTCTACTAAACCATTCCTAAAATAGGTCACGACCTTAAGAACACTACCAAAATATAAAAATAATGATGGTGTTGTGGACAAAAAGATGTTAATAAAAGTTATAAGGCATAAACCAAAAATATTTCTCTTCATGAAACATGGGCTCAAACCCAAGCTCATGAATAAGTATGCTATAATCTTGTTCAAAAAACTCGAGTTACTGATCACCGAGATCCCATAAAAGCAAATGGAATCTAGTTAGTGTGTAATATTAAGTAGTTCACTTCCTTCTTAGTTACTCAATTCATTATCAAGGATTCCTCCAATAATAAAGTTATCAAAATCATGCCTCACTAACCATAAACACACAAAAAAATCTAAGGAACTCATCCTCTACCACGAGACATGAGGAAACCCAAAAACATTGAATTCATTTTAAGCAACAACTAAAGAACCCAAGTAGTTAGACCAAAAAATAGAATTACCATATAAAAATTATTGAATATACCCCTAATATCGATTCTCTACCAACCGAAAAACACTCGAGACAGCTTTGGGGAGAAATATTGAAATAATAAAAAGAACACGAGGACCAATCTAATTATATTTATATAATAACCAACCTTTATATATATCATTTATCCATTCAAGAGTCTAATTTCAATAAAATAAACTAATAAAACCATTTAAATGAGCTAGATCATTAAACATATCAATATCCACCCTTTCAAACCTTTTCAAATCAAGAGTTTATATTTTTAAAATATTAAAGCCTTATTTGATAAAACATTTTTAAATATTTCCAAAACCTCAACTTTAATTTATAATATAAAATATATCATTTTAATAATAAATTTAAATCATATAATATTCTTATCAAAAAATATATAAATATCCAAACCTAAATTTCAATTTCAATTTATTTGGAGAATCCGTCTAATAGTTATGAAATTAATTTTTTTTCTTCTTCAAAACAATGTTTTCCCAAAAAGGAAAGACCAATCCCTCCATGAAAAATTTACTGGTAACAAAGAACCCTTTACCAACTTCAAAACTAACTGTATCCATATTAAAATAAAACATTCTTTTCAAAAACTATTCATTCAATTTTAAAATTCACATTTCCTTTTTAAAATATTTAAAAGTCACAAAAAATAATTTTAAAATTTTATCTATTAGTTCTAAAATATTAAAAATTTACTTGATAATTATTTCAAATTCCCAAAATACTTTATGAAACAAGAATAAAAATATAGTTGATCTATACAAAACATCATAAGGAAAAGAAAAAAGGGGACTAGTGGTGTTGTATGAATTGGATGCATGACTTGGTAGACCAGGTTCAAACCCCACAACAATCACTTAATGTGACATAAAACCATTTATGCGAGCCCCACATGGGTTACTAAGCCCTGTGAGCTCCCCATGTACCACCATATAATTTTTTATTCATTAAAAAAAATTAATTATACCATGAATACCATAACATTAAAATTGAACATACCCAAACCATATACCTGGAATCAAAACTAACTTCCCATGGAAAATTTTTAATTTGTAAGATCTTTTAAGTTTCTTCTCACTTTAAACTCATGAATTTTTAAAATCCTTCCTCCATCTATGTGAAACACCCAAATAAAAAATAGAACATTAAAATTAAGGTTAACATAAAAAAGGATTCAATACCATTTGTAAGGAATTAAACTAGGAAGACACCTAAACCATCACATGAGTCGGCTCACCACAGATTTGAGGGGCATCCCCTTTCCCCATGCTAATGATAAGTGTAAATGGAATAAACAGAAATCACTGGGTATTATTTTTAATGGATAAATAATATTGATATAACTATTGAATTCAACCACAATTTTTGAATGACCTATATATAAGTCAGACATATATTCCAAATAAATAAGTAGTTGTCAACATAATAATACAAAATTAAACATGCAGTAGATATAACTGATGAAAAATAAATCCCTCAGCTCTCCCATCAACTCCTTCCACAAAAACAACTCATTTTTCAAATAAAATCTCCATCGATATAATTAATCCACCAAAAAATATAATTAAAATTAGGAATAGAATATTTTTTTATGAACTACTAAAATACTAATAAGAAACACCAACATACCAAGTAAAACTATCCCATGTGACCTATGGTCACTCTTTATCAAAACGTAGATTCCATTCTATGAATAAAATTCAATCAGTCTATAAACAATGAATGGTGTGAGTTGGGTGTTATATCGGAATCCCAATATATAATCAGTATAGTGTCCATTATTTTATTTTCAAAAATAACGAATGAATTTTCTAGTTCAAAATAAATTTTGAAAAAATACTGACAAGAGAGTTCATGAAATCCAGACATTATAATGAACCATTTTCTAAAACTTCCATTTATTTTAATTTAAATGAAACCAATCTGTTGAAAATCATATCCTTGTCCTATTAATTATTTATTGAAATCATTTATTTAGAATTACATTTTTATAATAAACTAATACATGTATACCTTTCCTTTGAAATTATCTTATTACTAGTTTTTAAATGGTACTAAAATGGAAACCCAAAATAATAAATGAAATGAAAAGAGAAAAAATAAATAAACAAGGATACTTAAACACTGAATTAATGAAGAAGTTAGTAGTAAAAATGAATATGGTTAAAGATAAACAATAAACAAAAATCATCCATAAAAGTGAGAGAGGCCACTAAATAGCATGCACTATAATAGGAACAACCCACTCTATATGGGGATATCTCTGACCTATAGGTTATAATGGTAACCAAATCAAACACGAAACACTTTTCAACTAATTTAATAGAAAAATAATACTACTCAAATCTCTCGAGGACACTGAAAAAACATATATCTAGAAACCAATGCCTACCATTAGCAATATCCATCTACTTACTCATCTACCTAAAATCTCTCATTTTTCAAAAATAATGAATGTCACTTGGAAATCATTTATTCAATTAAAAATAACATCCCAAAATCAAAAGACAATTTCAGACCATGCCCCTTTCAAAACCCCTCTAAAATATGACTTGAAAATATTTTTTTATTGAGGACATATTACAAACATTTGGTAAGAAAAAAACCATTTTTAAATGAAATAAAAACAATTTGAAAACATAACCTTTAAAACTTATATAAAATATATACTTAATCATATAGTTTTAGGTCTAAGGAATTTATATTTTTAAATATATATACTAATATACACTTATATATATATATATATATATATATCTCAAAGTATATATTCACATATTCTTATGTGAATATGTACATGTATATATATACACACCCCCACATATGTTTATAGACAAAACAAATAATATAAAACATTACCAACTATTGATGCACCTTTTCGTCAGAGTCTAAATGAAAGCAATGGGAAATTCTTTAGCTCAAATTGATTCATCCTTTGATGAAAACATAAAAAATAGACAAAGGAATGAACAAGGATTCAAATTCACATGAACCGCGCAAGTTCCCTCATGGTCGCGCAAGTATACTTGTGCACCGCCTAATGGGTGTGCAGGTGACTTGTGCACCCTCTCGGAAAATCTCCCAGGGTCTTCTCCAGCCTATAAATACCCCTGGGGTCCCCCCATTTCAAAAATGAAAAATTCCAGAACCTCCAAATTGAGCTCCTGATGCCCTAGTCTCTTCTCAAAGCTTCCAAACACTTCTAAGTTAATTCCTTACCTAGAACAAAATATTTAAAGCGGGGGAGGAATGCCTAAGTGTTGAAACTCATCAATACTTGCGTGCCTGAGTGGCCAGCCCTTAAGGGAACTAGCCACACTTGCGCGCCGTCTTCTGGAAATCCTCTAGGGATAATACAAAGGGTTTGATCCAAGTCTCGCCCAAGTATTAACCTAAGGGATGAAAATCGCGCAAGTACCCATTTGCCGTGCAGGTATTCCTGTGCGACCAGGACTTGCGCGACCATGCAGTACCTGCGCGCCTGCTTGGACTTGCGCGCCCCTATATTTTTCGGTGCCTCTTCTGCCTATTTCACTTCTCTTACAACTATCCACTTCTCCTCTTCAGGATTAAGCCTTTCTAACTCTCTCCAAATCCATTTATGGCACGATTACCTTGTTGTTTTCCTTATCTCAAAAGAATTCGGTGGAACATCTCTCAAAACCTAGTGATTTATTCATCTTTACGTCACTAAAGTTAGAGTGTTCATTCATTCAACCTCATCCTTTAAATATGAGAGAATCTTTAACCTGGGCCTCCTTTTCAGAAGTAAGCCCTAGTCCAAATTCTCATTAATATTTGGGCATCCTCCTTACGAGTAAGTCCCAAGCCCTCATTAATTTGGGCATTCTCCTTAGGAGTAAGCCCCATTCATAATTCCCTTAACCCGGGTCTCCTTTTCAAGAGTAAGCCCCATTCCAAGTTCCCAAATATAGGCTTCCTTTTCAGGAGTAAGCCCCAACCAAATTCTCTTAACATGGGCCCCCTTTTCAGGAGTAAGCCCCAACCAAAGTCTCAAATGTGGGAATCCCCCTTAGGAGTAATCCCCAAGTCCCTCAATTCCAAAATTCCCTTAACCTGGGCCTCCTCCTTAAGAGTAAGACCAAGTCTTAATTTCTCTTAACCAGTCCTTATTTAATGTTGATATGGACTTCCTTCTCAGGAGTAAAACCCAATCATAAGTCTCCTCCTAACTTGGGCATCTTCCTTAGGAGTAAGCCCCAATATTAGAGTATACAAATCTCCATAAAGCACATATACCTTTATGGATCATGTTCCTGGATTTCATCATTGATGTAAATCTTAATCTTAATTTGTTTGGGCAGTCATACATACATAAGCCCCATGTTATTTCTTATGATTTCATATTTCATGGCACAATTGTCTGATTTTACCAATACCACTTGTTTCTCACACCGATCAAGACTCACGTGAGCTTAGAGTGTAAAAGTAATTATGACATCTTTCTTTGAGGCATGAATAATATATAAATATCATACTCCCTTACTCGAACTACGTGGGTTCTAATTCCTTTTCTAAACAAAGGATACATAGGTAGGCCATCTATGGGTACAATCCCAACTCTGAAATAATATATGTCTTTCTGATTGACAATAAAATTCAAGTGCCCCACTGAGTGGCTTTAAAACCAGTATGGTCATCATAATGACCAAGTGATATCTATATAATGTATTAAAGGATACCATTGACTACAAATATCTAACAAATACAGATGATTCTCTATTGATGAAGAACCTTGAATACATATAAAAGATTCTCTAAATTTCCTACATATTAATCATTGATTGTCAGATCTAAAGGAAAGCTCATTTTATACATGGTAATTTGATAAGGATTTACGAACATAACTTAAATCTATAAAGAGAGTTCCGGAGTAGACAATAATTTCCCTCAAAAAGGTGTGATGAGTCTGACCTCCCATCCTCTCGACCAATGAAAATTCCTAAGCCTTATCCGTTCACAACTAATGAGCACATACCTTTGGAAGGTGGGTCCAAATGGATATGGAATAATTTGATGTTTCCGGTTCTACGAACAAACCCGTTAGAAACTGCTTGGAATGTTTGAACCTTAAACCAATGAGGTCATTCCCAATTCCAGAGGAAAAAAAATGGTGAACCCGACGTGAATCCATAACCAATTTAAAATGATAGTTACCTACTTGTTAGGCCCCTATTTAAAACTCAAAAAGAGGGCCAACAAGACAATCAATAACATATGTGTTTCTCCAAAAGATGTAGTGGCCGGACTTATCTTGATTACATCTGTTACATCAAATAGGCACTCTTTTCCAAGATCTTATGTATTACCAAAATGGATTCTCTTAAGTTCACACCCGTGAATACGTCTTCTGTGAAAACTTCTGCTGCGAACGCCACTACTGCTACTCCTGCTAGATCATCATCCGCTCTGAGGACAATATCAGCTACTCAGCGTCTTCAATGTTGGGTATCAAATGCATCGGTTAAGGAGTACCGTCAAAACAGTGCCATTCCAACTCTAGAGGCTTCCTGACAAGCCCTCCAAGTGAACAACTCACACCGGTCATCCAGACAACGACGACCACTGCTTAAGAAACAGGTGGTTCCAACCACCATTTTCAACTATTTCGGGTCGTTATCCTCGAAATGCAATCACCACTCACTCCCATATTTTGGGGAGGTGAATGAGCCGGCCCCTCAGGTCCTTAATTCAAGGAGACATGAGTCCTTACCTAGGGCTCTCATCAAAAATATCCGCCAGACTCATGCAAAGTGTGCCCTCAACATGATGAGGGTATCATCTCCAGGCATTCGGCTCAGCTTCCTCGAACCCGAGTAGGCAAGACGAATCATCAGAGGTGAAATACGGTCAACAGTGAGCAGGTTCTCATCTCTTCCATCTTCGGAGAAGTCCACCAACCTAACTTGGTGGAAAGAAACGAGCGGGCACATACACCCATCGGTTTTAATTCCGCTGTCTAGGAGACTCGTCTGACAGCGTCACTCCAATCCCGTCAGGCAATTCCAGCGGAGTAATATAGACAGGAATATACATATGTTTATAAATCATCAGCTAGTCAGTAGGCTCTTCTGACTACATATGATGGAACTCATCAACTACGTTCGGTGAAGTAGAATCAGTAGGCACATACACCTGCTAGTATTGATCAAGCCTACCAACAGTCTCGTTTTGTAGCACCAGGAGAGGTCAGTCGGAATGCTCCGGCGATAAATAGGAGGCAGACTCAACTCTCTGCCCCCACACTTGAGTAATGTCAGGATTCACTTACAGGAAAAGGAGGACAAGAGCGGGAACACAAAACTACTCCAAGCACAGAATGGACGTATATCCCCATTCCGGCAGCTGAAGTCACCAAGAACATTCTATCAATGGTGAAAGAGCAGAAGAAAATACCTGTTCATATCCTGGATGCCTGTCCGGATATTATAACAGCTTCAGCAGCATCTCAGGGAAAGTCACATAAATATATCCCTACAAGTGGAGTGACTCATCAACAGATCACTCTGGAGCAGATACACACCTCTGTTTCAGTCCAAGAGGGTTGTGGGGCGTACTCCCCCACATCACACAGACAACCAAATCAGGCACATAAACCTGGTTTTAGTGGATATAATCAGCCTGACCTGATCATTTCTCCTAAGCAGGCACACACACCTATTAAATTGAGTAAGAAGGTGTCTAAGAAGAAGACCCACCCAGCAAAGTCAATAAATCAAGGGCCCATCTGTGATAAGGCCTTACTCAATGCGGGAGTTCTTAAATCCCTCAGACAATTATCTGTTGGAATTCAAGATTCTACTCTATTAGTTCCCAATAGTGGGAACATTAATTCTGAAGGTCTGCATCAGACACTTCCTCATGAAAGTTTGCTTCATTAATGTTCGGTCGATCTTGAAGTTTCATCTTCTGATGAGAGCTACAATAACCCTCTGTGTGGCCAGAAGACCAAGGATAAAGATATCTCATATTTTGCTGTAACCCACCATGGTGGTCCTCCCCATGATGATGAATTTCGCTACGAGTGTCCTCTCCGTAGTAGTGATGTAAATTTCCCGGAAAATACTCTAGTGGACAATGTAGTTATGAGAAAGCCCTCTTATCTTGAGGAACTTGCAAATGTGAAACCAGTCATGTCTGATGCTTTCCCATCAGCAAGTGAAATACATTCTCAATCAAAAGATAGCCCGGGGTGTAGGTCATTCTCCGAACCACCCTCGGGTCATTCATCTTCTAGTTTGATCAGTGAATTCTCTACCAATCCTGTTGAATCCAACAATGCAACAAATAAGCACCATATCTGGTCAAATCAGGTAGAAACATATTCATTTAATGATAAAGAGGAAATTCTAAACATGATAAAACAAATGGAGAAAGGTGACATGCCAGTCATGTTTTGGCCTTTGGCTGACTCTCAGTATGAAATTCCAAAAGTGTTGACGGAAGATTGTATTCAAGACATTCATCTCAACATATGGAAAAATCTTTTTTAGTTGAAAAAAGTATTATCTTTTGATGAATATGAAAATCATGTTAAGATAATAGAAGGGTTACAACGTCAAATTGACTTGGAATCTTCATCAGTATCTCGATATCTGAAGGTTGAAAAGCAACAGAGATCCCTTCAATGTTCATGCCTTGGCGCACAAAGAAGATTGCGCTAGTTAATTGCCAATGCCCCATCTGGTATTCATGTCAGAGGATGTGGTATTCATGGAGAACTACGTTTCACTGTACTCTCCAATCAACAAAGCCCACCAAAGGTGGTTTCATGAAATGTTATCTCCCAAAATTGGCCATATTTGGCTGATTTTGTGCGAAATCAATGGCTTTCCCAAGAACATGCCTCAACTAGTTCTTCTCAAAGTCAAGAATACAGAGAAAAATTTGTTGAATTACTCCTGCATCAAGCAAATGAGAATATTGAACAGGCCTCTCATATGGAGCAACCACATCATCAAGTGACAAAAGTGTCAGAAATCATACAATGGTCTTTTGAGCTGGGTGATAAAAGTGGATGTCGATTAATGCATCCAGCTAACTTTCGGACAAAGGTCCGAAAGATCAAGAGATCTTTTAAGAAAGTCCCAGACATAGAATGTCAAGAACCACCATATCTCACCATACTGGTGACTCTTTTAACCCAACCCTCAGAATCAACAAATAGGATTCGAGGAGTTGAGCGAGAACAGCAGGAATGGCCCCAGTCCACTAGACTGGGGACTTTTTCAAATCATCAATCCCCTCTTTAGCGAAAGTTAGTCTTCTCTCGATTGGGTAAGAAGCCATAGGAGTAACGAAGAGCCAAATTATCAGGAGATTCCCTCCAAATTTCGGTTCGTTAAGAAGTTCCCGAGTGATCAAATGAAAAAAAGGCAATGTCTCATCCGGGGCATGGCAGAAGACAATATCACAGAAATGTTGATTGTAGGAATGCAATGCGTTATGCATCAATTAATGCCATTAATTCCATTGTTTCTGATCCTCTAGAACATGAGGCTCACTCAGGGGACTCAGATGAAGAGGTTCTTGCTCAAGAAGTTGTACGCACAGACACAAATGAAGAAGGTGTGCGTACACGAAATCAAAGTCTTACCCAAAATATGGGTGTTCCTTTAAGTAACCCACTTCCCCCTCTCCAAAAGGGATCCAACAAGGGGAATGGAAAGAATCAGGTTACATACCCTTCCTATGGAGAAGGCCAATCGCTCTCACTAGATAAAAGATTTGCACAACAAGAGGAAGAAATGAAGGAATTAAAGAAGATGAATGCAAAACTACTTCAGGGTAATGTTCTTCCTAAATGTGCTGGAGTCAGTCAGCCAAGGGAGTTTATTGCAGCTACTGAGATGGATCAAGAATATCCTACTTTATCAGTACACCCTCACAGGTCTAATCCTACGGGTCAAGTGTAACAACAATCGGTGGTGCTATCATCCGTTTTAGTACCAGCCACCATACCTGTTCAGACTCCAATTATTGCACCTGACCAAGTCCAAGTTCAACTGGATGTTTCTCAAAAGTTAATAACTACCATTGAGTCATTAAAAGATCTTTTAGAGACTATGTAAGGGAAGCGTGCGCAGGTTCAACCAGAAAATAATGCTTACCCTGAATGGGTAGATTCAATCCCTCCCCCATCAAGTTTTGGAAACACTGTATTCCCTATTTTAAATAGATCAGGCGATCCTGAACAGATTTTGACACATTACATGTCTTGTTGTGATCCTATGATGGGAACTCTAGAACAACAAGAAGCAGTGAAACTCAGATGCTTCGTGTGAACCTTGAAAGGACCAGATTTTTTTTGGTATACAAGATTGCAATCCCAGTCAATTACTGGATGAGAAGATCTCTGTCAACAATTCCTTCTTCAGTTCAGCTCAAATTTTCCAAAGACAACAGTTTTTGATCTTACAAACTGTAATCAAAGGGAAAATGAAAGGGTTTCAGATTTCATTACTCGCTGGAAGGGATTAACATATTCCCTAAGCTTAGAACTCCCTCAATAAGAACTGTTTCCAATCTGCGTGACGAATTACACACATCGTTGATCCCTGTGAAATACATAGGAGGGTTTCGAGACCTTACTTTAATCGCTCAGTAGATTGAATATTCCCTTATATAGACTAAGGCTAAATCTCGTGTAATTATATCAGTTCTAGGAAGAAGAATGGGTAAATCAGAGACTGCTATAGTTATGCTTAAGCAAGAACCTGCACCTGCTTCTACTTCAAAACCTTCATCTTCCCGAAGGGCTCCACCTCATGAGCATCAACAACAAAGGTTGTTTCATCAAGATGATCAAAGATATCAAAGACGAAAACAATTTGAGGATCTAAAGAGAAACGTTTACTCGTTCTGAAACGAACAAGTTCCTTACTACTTCATTTCAGCTCTAGAAAATAATTTGGTTCAGTTGCCAAGGCCCAAAAGGCCAAACAAGAAAGGAGATGAAGACCGTCCCAATTATTTCCCCTTTCATCAAATGTTGGGGAATCCCATCCAGGAGAGTTTTGTCTTCAAAGACATCCTTCAAAATATGGTCGACTCGGGAAAAGTCAAACTAAAAGGCTCTTCATCCCAGGTAGCATGTGTTACTGCTACAGTTCTAGAGGAAAAAGGCGAATGGCAAGAATTCAAAAGAAAAAATGCACAAAAATATGATGATTGGATGGTTAGGAAAACGATCAACCAAACTCATGCAATTTTGCGAACACAATTGAAGAAACCAATTGTGTCTTCTGCTATGGATGCCACAACAAAATCCTCTTTAGAGGTCAAATCCTCAAAAGGGTGGCATAGTTTGAAGAAAGAAAAGAAATCAGAGGAAGATGAAATTGTGTCAAAGCCTAAGTTGTCTTCAACTCTGGCAGATTTCATTCCATCTAATTCGATGCCACAGGCACCACCCCACCAAATGGAATAGCCTAAATTGTCTAATCAGGAAGAGTCTTCATCGGATGAAGAGTTAATTTTTGTTCTGTTAACATGATTCACTTAATAGATCCTTATGCTAGTCACAGTTTCAATTTCGATGAGCTTGAATTCCCTCTATCAAATAGAGGAATTAGAGGGAGTTCCAAGGGTCTAGTATACAGAGGAAGACGTAGATATCCCATAAGCCACTATTCCAATTCTACCCCTGCTAGAACTATGTATGCAGCAAAAACTCGCAGCAGAGCCCTTCAGCGAGTTCATCAAGAACGGGCAAGTTCTTCCACCAATAGAAAATTCAGTCCGGGCATAGTTATTCTGGAGGATCGGTTGGGGGTTCCATCTTCATCCTCTCTACAAGTAAATGGATCTAATCAGTCTAATCTTCCAAAGCTAGAAATATTTCCAAATCCTATCTTGATACAAGATGCATCAACTTCCAAAGCATCAACCTCCAAGGCACCTGCTAAACCACATGTTCCTATTGGGAAAAGCAGACCTATGGATCAAAAGTATGATGTATTGAAACACCTGGACCAAGTACCGGCCAAGTTATCAATTCTGGATGCTTTTAATCTGTCAAAAGATCTTCGAGAGGCACTCATCGAGGCTTTGTGAAGTCCTCAAGAGTTTGAAACTGAAATTCCTGCAGCTAAAGTCTATCATGTAGAGAATAATCCTGCGGAATTCCATACAGTGATATCTTTCATAGATGAATATGAAGATGATGTTGTACATGGGCATATTAGACCTTTGTACTTATCTAGAAAGGTCAATGGTGTAGAAATCTGAAGAGCTTCCATTGATAATGGTTCAGGAGTGAACCTCATACCCATTCGTACACTACGTCGATTGGGCCTCACAGAATCTGATTTATCTCCTTTCACTATGATGTTACAAGGATATGATAAAAATGAAGAAGAACCACTGGGCGAAGATACACATAGAACTCAGTTTGGAGATCTTGTATCCAATTCAGATATCATGGTTGTTGATCAAGACTCAGCCTTTAACATCTTGCTTGGAAGACCCTGGCTACATCAACAAGAGGCTATCCCTTCATCATACCATAAATGTCTCAAATATTGTTTCGATGGTCATGTTGGGACATTGTTCGGTGATAAGGCCCCATTCAAGACATGTGAGTCTCAATACATTGAGGTAGAATTCTATCACATGAAGGGAAAGAAGAAATCCACAACATGGGAGATTACCAAAGTTAATGCTCCATATGGTTTGTAAAATATTCTAGTAAATCCATTTGCGCATGTGAGTATAGATTATGTGTTTCCTATCAGTCAAATTGACAGGATAGACCCAAATAAAAATACTCTTATAGAAAGATCCATAATGTCAATTATGGAAATCAAGCCAGACAACATGGGAGAAATTGGTGATCCACCAGGAAATGATGAAAGCTCAAATGGAGATGTCTTCATTTCATCTGATGAAATCCAACAAGTCTATACTTCGCCAACCAGGCTAGAAGAAGTTATAGCAATACCAGAGGTGAATGATGATGTTGATACTCAATCCATCATCTTATCTTTATTACCCAAGGAAGACCCTTCATCCTCAATTGGGTCAGAAATGGAAGCTTATTATTCAAAATGTTCAAATTTTAACATCTCTTCAGATCATGGAAATTCTGCTATACAAGTAGAAACGGATGAAATAACACATTTTGAAGAAGAAGAGGAAGATCTCAGGGATGCTCCTTCATCATTTGAAGAGGGTATCTCTACCACCGTGGATGAACTCACAGAAAGAAATATGGGTACAAAAAAAGATCCACGCCCCACTTTAATCAGTACGACCATGAATCTTGAAGAACAAGAGATGTATATTTCCATTTTAAAGCAAAATTGAGACATATTTTCTTGGAACTATACAGAGATGCTTGAGCTTGATCCTGATGTTTCTACTCATCATTTGGGTTTACCAGAAGAACATCGAGGATTTAAGCAAGCTGCAAGAAGAACGAACCCAACTTATGCTTCCAAAATTGAAGTTGAAGTAGATAATATTATCAAATAAAACTTCATCAGAGAATTTCAATATCCCAAATGGTTGGGTAATATTGTCCCTGTGAAGAAGAATAACGAACAAATTAGAGTTTGCATCGATTTCAGGATTCTTAATCGGCATTGTCCTAAGGATGATTTTCCAATTCTGATTACAGAACTTTTGATTGATGCCACAGCTGGCTATGAAGCACTTTCCTTTATGGATGGATATTCTGGATATAATCTAATCCAAATGGCTCAAGAATATGAGGAATCCACAGCATTCAGAGCCCCTCAGGGTATGTTTTGCTATCAGGTAATGCCCTTTGGCTTAAATAATGCAGGCGCAACATATCAGTGTGCCATGCATCGTATCTTCAAACCCTTTTTAGGGAAGTTTGTTGAATGTTATATGGAAAATTGGTGGTTAAATCAAAACAATGTTCTAATCACTTGGCTGATTTGGAAGTCATATTCCTCATGCTTCGACAATATAATTCGAAGATGAACCCCTTAAAATGTGCTTTTGGGGTAACCTCAAGAAACTTTCTCGGATTTTTTGTACGCCATCGTGGTATTGAAGCTGATCCAGAGAAGACCAAGTCAATACTTGGTATGTCACCTCCTTGAAATTTGAAATAATTAAGAGGTCTTCAAGGATACTTAGCCTATATTCGGCGTTTCATCTCCAATTTGGCAGGAAAAAGTTTACCCTTCACCAAATTGATGAAGAAGGGAGTCACTTACCAGTGGAGTGAAGAATGTCAAGAAGCATTCGATATTCTCAAGAAATACCTCTTGAGTCCACTGGTACTCATGCCACCTGTTGAAGGAAGACCACTTATCCTCTACGTGACAGCTCTAGAGCGATCATTGGGTGCCTTTCTTGCTCAGAAGAATGATGCTGGGAATGAAAAAAGCCTCTACTATCTCATTCGAACTATGCATGATGCAGAAACCTGGTATTTAAATATTTAAAAGTGCTTCCTATCATTAATCTTTGAAGTTCAGAAGTTGAGACACTACCTGCAACATCACGAGGTCCAATTGGTATCTCGCAATAACCCACTCAAGTTCATCATTTGTCATCCAATGCTTAAAGGACATCTGGAAAGGTGGCCAGTTATTTTGCAGCAATTCGACATTCAGTATGTGTCTCAAAAGGCAATAAAGGGCCAAGATCTGGCTGATTTCCTTGCTGAACATCCTTCAGTAGAAGACACATCTTCAGATATTGAACTCCCTGAGGAGTAAGTCTTCTCTATTCAGGGTAGTCCTCAGGTATGGGAAATGTATTTTGATGGTGCTTCCAGAAGTCCAACAGGGAAGAAAATGGAAGATTCTAAATTCAACAAGGTTGGATTAGGAGTTATTCTTATTTCCCTAGAAAAGGCTGTGTTACCTTATTCCTTATTATTGTGGGAAGGTGGTACCAATAATGAAGCAGAATACAAGCACCTCATCACAGGATTAGATTTGGCGCTTCAAGCACAAGTGAATCACATAAAGGTGAAAGGTGATTCAGATCTGGTAATCAAACAAGTCAATAGGGATTATTCCATTAGAAAAGAAGAACTAATACCATTTTATGATTACATCAGAGAGTTAATGGTGGAATTCCCTTTAGAACCGACATTTTCTTATGTCCCGCGATCACAAAATGCTCAAGATGATGCACTGGCTAATATAGCTACAACTCTGGAAGATCCAAATCGGGACAAAAAAACCATCAGTATTGCCCACCATCATACAATTTCACCTTATGTTCGAATCAGAACAGAGGAAATTAATAAAATTAGTCCCATTTCTGAACGGTATGGTCATACTACAGGATGCATGACACCTATCAGGGAATACCTTCAAAGTGGAACACTTCCACCTGATAGAGCCGAGAAAGAACAAATCCAGAGACGTGTGGTCAATTTTACTCTTTATGATATCCCATATCACTTAGAGAAAATTCTCTACAAGCATGGTTTTGATGGAGTTCTCTTCAGATGTATTGATGGTGAAGAGACAATGGATGTCATGAAAGAAGTGCATGTAGGAGTCTGTGGTGCCCACCTATCTAGACATAGACTGTCTGATCAAATTCGAAGGCTTGGGTACTTTTGGCCTTCAATGATACAAGATTGTGTTGATTTCACAAAGAAGTGTCATTCGTTTCAAGTACATGCCAACTTCATTCATAAACCTCCAGAGTTGCTTCATACAGCTAAATACTCGTGGCCATTTTCCACATGGGGAATGATTGTGGTGGGACCTTACCCTTCAGCTACGACCAAGCAGTTTAAGTATATTCTTACTGATACTGACTTATTTTCCAAATGGGAAGAGGCAATACCTCGCAAAGAAGTTAGTTTTAAAAGAATTTTTAGCTTCATCAAGTCTAACATCATTACCAGATTTGGTGTCCCTCATACCATATTCGCGAACAATGGCACCAACTTCTATTCATCCGAGATGAAGAAGTTGTATCAAGAATACAACATCAAATCCAACCATTCATCTCGGTATCTTGCAGTAGCCAATGGCCAGATAGAAGCACTCAACAAGACTCTTTCAAACATACTGCAAAAGATGGTGGATAAAGATAAGAAGTCATGGTCTGATAAACTCTTTCATGCTTTATGGGCTTATCGGACCACCACCCACACTGCAACGTGGTCAACTCCATATTCACTGGTATATGGAACGGAAGAAGTCTTGCCCATTGAAATTCAACTACCCTCACTCAGAGTAGCTATTTGTGATAAATCATCTACAGATGAACAATATCAAAAGCAATTGGATGAATTTGAATGGTTAGATGAGAAAAGATTGTGCACACTGCACCACTTGGATGTTTATCAGAATCGAATAACACAAGATTTCAACAAAAAAGTTCATCTTCGTTCATTCATTCAGGGAGAACTGGTATTGGTTCTCAGAACTCCAATAATACCAGGAAAGAAACCTCCCAAACTTGAGAAAAAATGGGAAGGACCTTACTCAATACATAAGGTCCACTCCAATGGATCTTATTCTTTAATCTCAATGGATGGAGAACTCATCACTACTCCAACCAATGCCAGATTTCTGAAGAAGTATTTTTTATAAACACAAAATACATTGTTACGGTCCATACATATGACCTTAAACTATTTGTATTACTTTCGTCCCACATGACGTTAAACTGTGATGTCCTAACTACAAGACGCTAAACTCTAAAGATGTCCCATACGTCCAGCACGACGTTAAACTACACCATCCAGGGTCCATACATATGACCTTAAGCTATTCGCACATTCGTCCAACATGAAGCTAAACTGTACCGTCCTTTGTTTCATCCAAAATTACATTAAACTTTGAAAAAATTCCCTAATACGTCCAACATGACATAAAAATGTGTCCAATTTTGTCTTTACTGCATGACATTAAACTACACAGTTCTCTTTTTGTCCAAAATGACATTAAACTATATTGTCCCCATTGCCCCTGCTACATGACAGTAAACTGTGTAGCACCAATAGTCCTAACTAAAAGACTTTAAACTGCATAGTACCTACATATGTCCTACATGACATTAAACTATGCATCGTTAAGGTTTTTGTTACCTCTTGATTCTCACACCGAGTATGACTCACGTGATCTTAGAGCAAATTTCAACCATAACACCCACTCTGGGCCGCTAACCACGATTAAGTCCCAACATCATTTTTTAGGTAGTTGTCTCCAAGAACAACTTGATCACTAATTAATTCTTTAATTGAACTACGTAGACTTTGATCCTTTCCCTCCAGGCTTGCTATGTAGGAAACATCCCAAGGTTCAAGCCCAAAACCATCTCTTCACATCGGTTCACCTCCATCTCGTACGATGTTGATTTGTGAAAACGCCCCTAGAATCAATATCTTTACATTGGTTCAACTTCGTCCTTGCTATATGATGTTAAACTATAATACATTTTTTTTCCGGGATGACAATAAACTACAATATTCTTTGATACCCTCACCTGTGAAGAAATCATTATTTACATTGATATCAAATCATGTTTTATTCTAAGGACTACGTACATACATGGAAATTCCCGAACCTTTTATTTTGGGTCAGACCATCGTTTCACTAAAGTCCCCTTTCACCCTTCACTTGTACGAACTAAATATGTACAAAGGGTATTTCTAGAACTACGTGGGCTTGATTCTCATCCTTATGAGATATGTAGTAACGTTTGAGTGTCCCTCGAATCCAGCCCCAAGTCTTTTGGGCCTAACCCCAAATTCCACTTTCAGTCCCTTGGCTGAAAAGTCCCCATGAGAACAGACACTGTATATTTCTTAAAATGGTCCAAGATCTATGACCCTATACAAAGATCTCCAATCCTTTTGTCCCACACGACATTAAACTGTATTTTAAGAACTACATATGGCTTGATTCATATCCTTATGGGATACATAGTGAAGTCCAGTATTTCAATTTAGGACCCAGCCACAACGTGATTATGGTTAGAATTGATCTATGTATCTTTACAAACATTGAACAATACCCATTTTATGTGTCATAAATCTTAACCTTAAATATTTTCTAATCTTCATAACCCTTTTCTTAACTTCTAATCACAAAATGTTAAAATTCTGAGAATTCCTTTTTCTAAACATGTAGCACGTGCCCTTAGGCAGCCTTTCATAAAAAATCTACATAACAGACCTGTCCGCCAAAAGATGCTATTATTTGATTATGCAGCCATTTCCCTTTGGTGGCCCTATATAATTCAACCCCCTAACGGGTTTGTTAAATAGTGGTAAATTCATTCTTAGGATGAAAAACTTTTTCTGTCCTTAATTGTCTTAACGATGATATGTAGGGATAAGAAAAAATAGCCATTCTTTACATATTTGCCTCATACTCTTTTTCATGATCTGAAAATATTCAAGTCCATGGTTTATATTTTCCCTTCCCTAAGTTTGGGCCAGACCTTCGTAGGAGTGACATTCATCCAATTCTTAAACAATATTATTTGGAAATATCTTCTCCATATTCAAGTACCTCTTTCCAAATAGAAAACTCTATACTTTGGAAAATTTGAATCACTATAAACCTTCACTGGATTTTTAGCACTTGAAAAGTAAATTTCTGAGATTTCTTTTTCCTGACTATGCAGCACGTGCCCTTAGGCGGTCTTGCATAAGTAGTCTACATAACAGACCTGCCAGCCAAAAGATGCTAAAATTTGACTATACAACCAATTCCCTTAGGTGGCCCTACATAATTCAACCCCGTAACGGGTTTGTTAAATAATGGTAACTTCATTCGTGGGAACTACTTCTTCTAATGCCTTTCATCTCTTTTTCATATCATTCCTCAGATTCAAATTTTCTTAAGTCGTAGTTTACATATTTTACCTCATACTTGAGTATGGTAATATGTTTTCAGATAAATTGTCAAGTAATTGAGTCAATTCTAATTCATTCGGTCAAAGTTATTTTGACCTTAAACATTAGCCTTTTTTATGTCCGACGTGCATGACTTTAAACTGCCCACAATAGACAAAGGAACTCTAAATAAAAGTCAAGTTTCAGGTCACTAAACATACATTTTGTATGCTTTAGGTAATATTGAAAAATTAAAAGATTCAAAGTTTGTAGGGTTATTTATAATAATCCTAGTAAAAATCAAACTATGCTTACTAGGCCCATTGGCTTAGGTAAAATATAAAGTAGGTAGCAGGAAAATACGTTCACAAGTTATTGAAGATGAAAGCATTCTTTTCATTTTATGCACAAGAATTAGAAGGACATCCAAAAACTGGAGTCGCTTCTCTTTTCTAAGAAATTACAAGAGGCTGTCAACATAAGTCTTCACTTGATGAATAGCATCCCGAGCTTCATCAGCATCCACTTGAAGCTCATGCACCCAACCAACTTAATTCTTTTCTGCCTGATGGAGTGCTTTCTTGGCATCCCCGATGGCCTTCATACCATTCGTTTGAGCTCCCTCCAATGAATTATTGAGTTGGTCAAGTTCCCCAGTAACAGCGTCTAACTGTTGCTGAAGGTGAATTTGCTGGATGAATTTATCTTTGATCTTATGCTTCAGCTCCTTCATCTTGGAAGCATATTCAGCCTCATCTTGGGATACCGCGGCCTCACATTCACTAATATTGGATGACAGTTTCACCCTGGTCAGATCTTCGCGACACTTTTTCTCCTGCTCCCTCCTGAAAATGACCTATTTCATCGCGGCATGGATCTTTTCATATCCAAAACTACCAAGTACCAATATGACAAATAGGGATGATAGCCGGGGAATCTTTGATGGAAGCTCCTCTAGAGACACTTCAGATATGATTTTACATATGTTCTTTCATGCCTTGCGTAGTGAAAATTGGAATGCCTTTTAAACTTCCGGGTCTGACTCAGCTTCACTGTCACATGGGGGGAGTATAATCTGGGATTAATGCACTAAGTAAATTGCCCTATTCTGCTCCTTCCCCCCCTAACTGAGCTTCTTCACTTTCAATTCCCGTTGGGGAGGAGGCTGAGGCCTCACCTCCAGATCTAGCCACTACAATTGATGGCCTTGCATAATTAATTGAAAGCTTTGGTTAGTTTTAAAGGATAAAAAAAGAATCGGTTGTATTGAAAATTAAGTACAATCACAAATATTATTATTCCTTAGCTAACTGTAGATTAGCAACCTGAGAAGGCTCCTCCCCATCTTTCCTAGATTTGACAGGATTGTCAGGATGAGTTTGAGGAAGCTCTACTGGGTCCAGCTCCACTTGTGCTAATGTCTCTACACTGGTAGGGTTTTCTGTACCCCCTTCAGGAATGGGTAGTTCAGCAGCTTGCTCAGACAGAACTACACATTTGAACCAATCACAATTAGACATGTAATAAGAATTTATTCTTAATAGGACGAAGGATAACACTCACGTCCATAATCTTCTAAATTACATGGTAATTTAACATGATTTATAAAATCTTCAAAAGATGCACCAAGTTCCATCATTTCACTAATTTTATCTCAGAATCCTGGTTTGTCTCACTAGTGGGAGAATTTTATGTGTCTTCTTGGCAACCCTCATCCTGCGGTCCCTGACCCTGGACAGCATCTTCGGATAAAATCTCGGCATCAGTTGCAATAGCCTCCAAAAGCTCCAATGCAGGGGTTGAACCTGATGTATCATAGAATGGAAGTCAGAAGATGTTTCATTCAACATTTTATGAAGCATTTTTAACTTACCAGAAGCAGGTTCTTCTCTTCTTTAAATAGCAGCAGGAGGGATATTGGGAACAGATGCTGGCTCTTTTCCATGAGTAGCCAAGTCAGCCTAGATTTGCGATTGTTCCACAACACCCTCCATGGTCCTCAGAGGAGGATCAGTCCTCTCCCTTATAGGGGAAATTTAAGAAGCCCCTGCAATCCCAAGAAAAATGAGCAATCTTTTTCATGATTTAAAATTCATGATTATCCGCAGGACTTACCACTACTGATGAAGCGTTTAGTTGTGGAATTCTTCCTCTGATTCCTTTGCTTACTTGGATTTTTGGGAGTGTTGGAAGTCTCCATTATAGGTACCTGAATGGGAGAATGGAAATCCATGTCCAACTCCACATCCATGGCCTTCTGGACTAGAGATATCTCGCCCGACTCGCAAGGAGATTCAGCAGCAGCCCCGATGGGAGTACCACCAGGGCTATACTGTGGCGAAGGAACCTCATTAGTTCCTTTCATTGTAAGCTGCAAGATGATGAAAATAACTTCCTTGAGTAACAAAGATTCGACTGAAACCAAGTTTCAAAGCAAATAAGGAAAGAGAGCTTACATCTTCAGGGGCCACATAATCGTGCCACTCCTCATCAGCCCCCTCAGAGGTGCCATGATCTATCCTTTCCTTCACCCATTTGGTGACAGGAATGGAATAATCAGTGGAACATATGAGCATTTATAGATCTATGATATAAGATCACACTTCATCATGGTTATCTTTGAAATTAATATCGTTAGAAGCCAGAAGAGTCCCTATTCCAGGGAGATGTATCCCCTCACATAAATCCAGCCAGGCAGTTTCAATACCACAATATAAAATCTGCCATGTCTGGATAACCTCTGGTCATAGATATTCAGTGCGTGTACCAGAAGGCTGCGAGGAAGGTCCTACAATCTTCGACTTCAATTTCTTCCCAGCTCTTGCAACTACATATAGAGAATAAGAAAATAAGACTTATTTCTTTATAAAGTAGTAATGATTAAAGTACCCCAATGAAGTAACTCACCAGGAGTTGATGGAGTAGGTCTTTTTATTCTGACCGAAAGATTTTATCGGGCACGAGGCTGCTTTTCCACTTATTGTGCCTCATCATCCCCATCAGGGGAATCCAGTGAATCAGTCCTAGAAGAGGAATCTGGCGAATCAGCTTCAGGTGGGGAATCATCACCTTCATGAGGAAGGGTTTCTTTCTCTATAGTCCTCTTCCATTTCCCCACCTGTTAAACAGGGTGATTAAGCACCCCTTTAGGGTATGATTCTATCCAGTTCTCGGTATACCATGTAGTCAAGTTATGTTCCACTCTTTCAACTGGTAGATCAAACACCGCCCCAGTCTTCTCCCTAGACGTCAGCAACCACAGTTGTCGAGAAAACATCGGATGTTGCTCTAACCTGACATGTACAGGAGGAGATTCAACAATCTGTTGCAAACAATTGAATTGGCATGCAAATATATATGGAGCATAGGCCTCGCTTACAATCTGTCCTTCAATCATGGAAACCAACACACCATCTCTGCAAGCCAGCATGTATGCCCTCAAATCCAAGTGGGATGTTCCATCATCAACAAACCGCTCAGTTGGCGGATTTCTATAGGGAAAGAAGTTGAATTACTTAAACATTCTCTGCCTCACTTTCATGTCATAGGCATTAAGATCTAATGTAGTGATTCCAGAGAGTTCTTGCACTGATGGCCTGAAAGAACTTCCAGGAATTTGTACTCCATTCTGTACATTATAAGCCCTGAAGTGAGTGGCGATCCATCCCCATAAAACTTGGAATGGTCCCACTATTCTCAAAGGATATTTACCCATGAAGACATGCATTAAAATCCTGTGAATCTTTGCTAAAATGGGGGTATCCAACCCAACTATTTTTCCCTCAGCCAAATTTTCCGCAATAATGAAGGTCCTTGGACTGACGCCTCCCTTCGAGTCCCTGACTAGCAAGAGATAAAAACTTAGCCACAAAGCCAAGAAGCCCTCCAGATGAGTCTTCTTTGGGATCCTTTGATTCACCTCATATCCCCATTTCTGAAACTCTCCTGCTTCTAGAGTTGGCTAGAATGTGCCAGGAGCACCCCTCTTCTCGTTTTTTGGGTAGGTGGTAGGACGGGTGTGCCTCTTATCCTTGGATTTATTTTTCTTGGATCTTTTATCCTTCGGCTCCTTCTCATTTGGCTCCTTCTCTTTCTTCTCAATAATGAATATTTTCATCCACTCATCCAGATGAATATACTTTCTAGAATGAGTTAAGGGCGTCTCTGAACTCTTGAGCCCGTGGAAGATTATAAATAATTCCTGAGCCAAAGTAGGAGTCTTCTCTGAATCATTCTAAGTCACCTTGGGAGGGATGGATTCATCATACATGTCACCCAAAATTGGAGCCCATGAGATCATGTGGACATCCCATAGACAGATGCCAACCTCTCCATGAGTCAGATGGAAAGAATTGGTTTCTGGGCTCCAGTGGCTGAGTATCTCCGGAACGAAGTTATCATTTATATAAACATATGTTTTCCCAACCCAAAAAGCTTCATATATCGCAACTCCTTTCAGATCTTCGACAGACTTTGCACAGGTTTGTCATACCTAGTATTCCCACAACCAAGTTGGTTTCACACCTCCCCCAGGACCGAAGTCAAAACTTTTCTTCCAGCCTTTGGATTGATCCATTTGAGCGTTTCAGAAGATTGAGGGATGATAATGTCGTAGTAGCTCGGGCTTATGAGGTTTCAGATCTGGCATACAAGGGCTGTGATGCATCATATGGGCCTTCTCCACTATTACAGCATTTATAAATCCTCCTCCACATGAGATATTTTCTGACTAAAAATTGGTGTAATTATGAAACAATGAAAATGGGAGATAGTTCTTTGCTTCTGGAATAGTAACTTCTCACAGATGACCATAACCATACAAAGGAAAATAAATGCTTTGGGGGAAGTCGAAATGATACTTTTTCAAATACTTAGCCAAATATGGTAGAGTGCTGTCGCAGAAAATATAGTAATCATGGTCAATGATGCTCATTATATCATCAAGTCGCTTGATTTCTAGTTCATCAGCCATTCCGATTCTCTTCGGAGCCATTGAATCTTCAAAAAATTTGAATAAATTAACTCTCATATGGGTTTATTTTTCATAAAATTTGTGAAGGAATTCGAAAAAATGGAAAAGGAATTATTGCACGCAAGTCTAAAATTGGCGTGCAAGTGTGGATGTGTCGCGCAAGTGTTAATGTTCCACACAAGTTTTTGGCGCGCAGGTATCACTGCACAAGTCCAGATACCTTGACAGCAGCGCGACAGTGAAGAAAAGCAAAAAAAGAGAGCAAACTTGAACGACGAAGGTGACCTATGCAGCGAGAGCTCCAAAATCCAGAATTCAGTGCTATGCATGACAAATGGTTGCATATTTATAGGCTAAGCTTCCCACTTGCGCGCCTAAATCTAGCGCGCTCCAGCCCTGCTTGACTCGCACCTGCGCGATGAGTGTTGCGTGCTGAACACTTGCGCGCCTCTTTCCCTTTGGTTTTATTCTTTTCATCAGATTCACATCCTTATTCTTTTGGATCCAACTCTGAGGGTGGAATTTTTTGGACCCTCCTTTCCGTCACAGAGAAGAAACGAATGCAAAGAGAAATTCTTTAGCTCAAATTGATTCATCCTTTGAAGAAAACATGAAAAATCGACAAAGGCATGAACAAGGCTTCAAATGCACATGCGCTGCGCAAGTTACCTCATGGTCGCTCAAGTACACTTGCACACCGCCTAATGGGAGCACAAGAGACTTGCACGATCTCTCTGAAAATCGCCCAGGGTCTTCTATAGCCTATAAATACCCCTGTGGGCCCCCCATTTCAATTTTTTTTTCAGAACCTCCAAATTGAGCTCCCGACGCCCTAGTCTCTTCTCAAAGATTCCGAACACTTCTAAGGGAATTTATTACCTAGAAAGGAAGAACTAAAGAGGGGGAGGAAGGCTTAAGTGTTGAAACTCATCAACACTTGTACGCCTCAGTGGCCATCCCTTAAGGGAACTGGCCACACTTGCACGCCGCCCTACTCCTTCACCAGAACATGCACGCCATATTCTGGGAAGCCTCTTGGGATAATACAAAGGGTTTGAGCCAAGTCTCACCCAAGTATTACCCTAAGGGATGAAAATCATGCAAGTACCCATGTGTCGCGCAGGTATACCTGCACGACCAGGACTTGCACGACCACGCAGTACCTGCGCGCCTCCCAGGACTTGTGCGCCCCTTTCTTTTTGGGTGCCTCTCCTACTTATCTCACTTCTCTAAAACCTATCCACTTCTCCTCTTCTGGATTAATCCTTCAGAACTCTCTGTAAATCCATTTATGGCATGATTTCCTTGTTGGCATCCTTATCTGAAAGGAATTCAGTGGAACATCTCTCAAAAAATAGTGATTTATTCATATTTACATCGCTAAAGTTAGAGAGTTCATTCATTCATCCCCATCCTTTAAAGATGATTGAATATTTAACTTGGGTCTCCTTTTTAGGAGTAAGTCCCAGTCCAAATTCTCATTAATATATGGGCATCCTCCTTAGGTGTAAGCCCTAAGTCCTCATTAATTTGGTCCTCCTTAGGAGTAAGCCCCAGTCATAATTCCCTTAACCTGGACATCCTTTTCAAGAGTAATCCCCTGTCCAAGTTCCCAAATATCAACTTCCTTTTCAGGAGTAAGCCCCAACCAAATTCTCTTAACCTGGGCCCCCTTTTCAGGAGTAATCCCCAAACAAAGTCTCAAATTTGGGCATCCTCCTTAGGAGTAATCCCCAAGTCCCTTAATTCTAAAATTACGTTAACCTGGGCCTCCTACTTAGGAGTAAGCCCCAGTCTTAATTTCTCTTAACCAGTCCTAATTTACTTTTGATCGGGACTTCCTTCTCAGGAGTAAAACCCAATCATAAGTCTGCTCCTAACTTGGGCATGTTCCTTAGGAGTAAGACCCAAGATTAGAGTATCCAAATCTCCATAAAGCACATATACCTTTATGGACCCTGTTCCTAGATTTATTCCCGGAAGTAAATATTAATCTTCATCTATTTGGGCAGTCATACATACATAAGCCCCATGTCATTTCTTATGATTGCATCTTTCATGGAACAATTGTCTGATTTTACCAATACCTCTTGTTTCTCACACCGATCATGACTCACGTGAGCTTAGAGTGTAAAAGTAATTACGACATCTTTCATTGAGGCATGAATCATATATAGATATCATACTTCCTTACTCGAACTACATGGGTTCTGATTCCTTTTCTAAACAAAGGATACATAGGTAGCCCATCTGTGGGTAGGATCCCAACTCTGAAATAATCTATGTCCTTTTTAATGATAATAAAATTCAAGTGCCCCACTGAGTGGCTTTAAAACCAGTATGGTCATCATAATGACCAAGTGATATCTATATAATGTATTAAAGGATACCATTGACTACGAATCTCTAACAAATACAGACGATTCTCTATTGATGAAGAACCTCAAATACATATAAAAGATTCTCTAAATTTCCTACATATTAATCATTGATTGTCAGATCTAAAGGAAATCCCATTTTATACTTGTTAATTTAATAAGGATTCCCAAACATAACTTAAATCTATAAAGAGAGTGCCATAGTAGATAATAATTCCCCTAAAAAAGGTGTGATGAGTCCGACCTCCCATACTCTAGACCAATGCAAATTCCTAATCCTTATCCGTTCGAAACTAATGAGAACATACCTTTGGAATGTGGATCCAAAGGGATATGGAATCATTGGATGTTTCCGGTTCTACGAACAAACCCGTTAGAAACCACTTGGAATTTTTGAACCATAAACGAATAAGGTCATTCCCAATTCCAGAGGAAACACCAACATCAATCAAAGGTGAATCAAACAAGGATTAAATAAATAAAAAGAATAAAATTCCTAAATTAGAGTAAGTCAAGATGTTTCACCTCTTTAACTCACACATCAATAAATAAAATTTCAGAAATAGTCTTAATTTTTTTAAACAACCAATTCATTTATTAAATCCATTACACATATTTTATCGTAAAAAATATAATTTATTCATTAGTTTATTATGGAGATAAGGTAAAAATATATGGAAACCCATTTTAAAATCAATCAAAATATCTTAAAACTCCTGATAAATACACATTTCCAAATCCAAATGAAAATTAATAGAGTTTATAATTTTAAAGAAACCCATTTTGAAAACCCGACCATATTTGTAAAAATAAAGAAGCAAAAAAGCATAGAAACAACTACCAATGACTTTTATATTGATATCCTATGGGGAATCATTAATTCTTATCAGGCTACAAAAATTTCATATTTTATAAGAACTAAAACTAACTAACAAAAAATTTAGTATCAAGATATTTTGATTTTCAAACCCACAGGGACAGATCATATGTTCTAGGTTAATTAAATAAACAAAAATTAAAATTATTTTATTACTTAAATTAAAGAAAGAAATGAAATGATTGATTGGGGTTTGAAGTCATGATTGGATAAATTCCATATTTAGTTATTTTTATGTTCTTGTTCTAGGGATTTAATGGATAGAAAGTTTATCTAGTTTTGGTGTCAGGAGTGGGTTAGCACGGATCCTTGGTAGGGGTATCCTGCCCTAATAATGTGATTACACATTTGGAATGTTTATATAATAGGTTCAATAAATGAAATTGGTTACCAAAGACAATATTTGAACATGACTATCCTAAGTTTCTTAATGTCCATACATAAAATAGAATAATAAATTAATGAGATAAAATAAACATTAGAATTTAGCAATGAACATGCGATACAAAAAGAAGATGATTTGGAGTTGAATAAATGGTTTGTAGCAATCCAAAACATGAATAATAATTTTAAAAAATACCTAGAAACACACCCCCTACAATAACATCACCCGACACAAAGAGAACTATTTTCTCATGCTAATCATGTTGATAACAAGCATCATGGGTACCTAAAGAAGAAAGGAGGCAAATAATGGTGGTGAAGCGGGACCCTGGATCATCCATTAATGTTTTTTAGTGCTCAAATCTGTATCTCCCTAGCTCCTACGGTCCAAGAGTTCCCTAAAGTTGTGTCCAGGGGGTCATTTTATAGCCAAACCCATCAATCCCACGATCTTCATCACATTTATTTTTCTGGTCATTGAAACTTTCATGACGTTTAAAATAGTTTCACGTCAACTAATCCCTCAAATTTCAGTCATCATGAATCTTGGGAAAATATCCTCTGAAATCTTTTCTCAAAAAATGTCACATATTGAAATAGGTATTCACAATGTGTAATGGGGTTTCACATTAAGTTTTGAAGTCACGACTTATCCTATGCAACAAGTTCCTTTTGAAAAACTCATAATGTGTAAGTGTATTACATGATGTGTAAGTGTATTAAATGATGTTTATGTTTATGAAATGATGTTTAAGTGTATGAAACAATGTGTAAGTGTATTACATAATGTGTAAAAATTTCACCTCAGTTTTTATCTCTTCTTCTTTCTCAAAAAGTTAGTGTCCTGCTGCAAGCGAAGCTCGCGGTACAAAGGATATTTTTCACATATTATCTCCACATTATATTCCTTTTTCATAAATTAGTTATTTCTAGTTAAAAATCATAAAAAAGTCAAATCACTCAAAAATTGGCAATATTATTCATTTAAATTCAAACTTAAATTGATAAAACATTCTTAAATGTATGCATGAAATACATTTATCTCATAGATGATACAAATCATCCAACAACAGAAAGAGGAATTCTTGAATAACCCATCACACACCTTAATAGTAAGAACCCTGATGAAATAAAAACTAGAACCCATACTAGGGTTCATTTAGGTGGTTCATAATAAATATGGAGAATAAAAATGAATGAAAAGGGAGAAGAAGAATGAGGATGATGATAAATAACCTTACCAAGACAAATTTACACTTGATATTACTTAAATAATCACCCAAGTACTAGAGAGGGATGGAGGTGGGGAGGTTCCTTGGAGGGGGATCAACCTTGTATCACAAGAGGTAGAAGGGTAGGGGTGAGGAATGAATTATGGGTGAATAAGATAGGGTATTTTCATAATTTATTATTTTTAAATAATATGGGTGTATTATATAGTTACCACATGGTTTACCCAAACCATGTTACCTTCAAGAAGAACATTGGTCACACACATTGTTGGATCATATG
This sequence comes from Viscum album, assembly GCA_963277665.1. Lineage (NCBI taxonomy): Eukaryota > Viridiplantae > Streptophyta > Magnoliopsida > Santalales > Viscaceae > Viscum > Viscum album. The sequence goes on from OY728150.1 coordinate 1,866,604,862, forward strand.
GTTATACTAACAAGGAACTGTGAAAAAATACTATGTAAATAAAAAACCTAATTTTCATGATCATCTCACAGTTAACAGTAACCATTCATAGACCATACACCATGCTAATTTCTTAATATTTAAAAAAAATACATGTTAAATCTCGAAACTCAATGGAAAAAATAAAAATTAATAAACAATTTATTAGTTCAATAAAAATAATGGTGGCACAATACAATATTCTGAAGGTATTGAAAGGACCTTATTATTATTTCATGGCCTTTTATATTTGAGGAGGCATGCCAGATGTCTCCGGGAATACCCAACTTATCATTATTCAGTTTTTCCAATCTAAATATATTATAATGTATTATCTAATCCTTATTTTATTTGTTTTTCTAATTGGGACATGGTATTTATATATGAATGTTTGGATATCTTTATGGACCATATTATTGGGAATAACTTACCCTTGTATAAAAAAACTGAAATATAACCTATATAGGATTATTGTTCTTGTTTTTTGTATGTTTTTATTTTAACATTTTAAAAAATATGATGTGTTATTTATGGTTTATTATTTTTTTATTTTACCAACTTGGAACGGGAGTATGTGGTCATGCATCATATCTGAAATTTATGATTCACATAACATTCTGTTTATAGCATATGATTGATATATTTCTTATGATAAAATGTGTGATTATTTAATGTGTTAATAATAAGTTTTATAGTGTTTTATTATATATGTTATTCATTTATCTTTACATAATTGAACCATAATTACTGGATATATTATTATTATTATTTATTAATAAATTATTATGACTATATTCTGTTTATTTTCTATATAACCCTAGGAGTGTGTAGGTTAATCTAGTAGATTTTTGAGTATATTAAAACTTGTGTGATAGGATGTATATAGAGACATGGGATGCATGAATAGTTATTATTTTTCTAATGAATGATATCATGAAATATGATATAAACTTTCTGAGTTATATGTTTGGAATTTAAGTGATAATCCACTCTAGTGACCTTCGATAGGGAACATAGATTGTGGGGATGAGCATGCCCCATCAGATGTGGTATCAAAACCCACATTAAGTCTGCACCTCCTATGAATGATTTTATAATGTAGATATTCCTATAAATATTAAATTATATGAGGCATGGAACTCTAATATATATGCTTCCCATGTTTGACATGTTGAGGGAGTTATAATTATAATAACTAACCCTCTTTTTGGGAAAGGGTAAACTAAAGGTTTTCAAGTTTTAGATTGAGTCCCTCCAAAGTATATTTTATTATATTGATACACACCTTTAGAGGTGAGTGGTTCATTCTATATATATGCTCTATGAACTAGTGAATAACTTTTATGAGGTGTGGGTTTAGGTAGACTGACATTAGGGCCATAAACTATAAAGAATATTTAGCTACGTTCTTTAAGAACTTCCTCCATAAAACCTTGAAGATGTTCTAAGATTTAAAGTTTATGGAATTCGATTAGGTACATATATTTTTAAAGGATTATATATCCTTTTTAATGCTGTTTTTTTATTGAAACCTATATTGAATGGGGATGAGGCAACAAGAATTAGGTGCTTCAATGATGGGTTATGGTATGGTATCTAAATTCAAGGAGAAAATTACACAAAATGTATTTTCTAGATTTTATTCACAAAATAATTATATCTAAGAGAAATTTGTTTGATTTTGTAATTTTTGGACAAAATAATTATTTGACTAGGATTGGGACTGTGTTACTAGTTAATAGGAAGGGAAATTTTGATAGGAATCACCCGGCTTGTAATAGACATGTTACCTAGGGAAAATGTTTATATCCTACCACATGAGGGAGGACCTCTCACAAGTTTCATTAGTGTAGTTTTTTGGGGAATAATTTGGCGAATTATATTATACTTCAATAAAGTTGTCTGTATTATGGTAAGATAAGTCTTCTATATTGGATTTTTAAGAGTTCAAAATAACTAGTTGGTGGATTTACTTTTGTCCAGATTCAGGAATTAGGAGCTAGGTGAAGAGAATCACATAATATTGATGGTTTGGGTTCCTCTAGGGGATAATGTGGTACATGATACCCACAGAATGTACAAGAATGTCATCATTATGGCACATCAAAAATAGAGTTTGATGAAGACAACTCATGTTTGGTGTTTATGATTAGTGTCCCATTATGTGATTATGAAATAAAATTATTATCATTGGGAGGGGATTTTGATCATTCTAGGTATAATCATAATGGAATCATACCTTTAAATTGTTTTATTTGATATGGGTGTGACCACTAATTCATTTATACTTAAATAGTTAGTGATTTGGGCATAGTTTTAGAGTATCTAATGAGGGAGATCAGCATTGATACAACTTTAAGGATATAGTCCTTGGATTTTCATAGGTTTTGGGATGTTCCATCAGTATATTCGATATTTTCATCACATTTTCTTTGGATTTATGTGATTTAGTTACCACTAATTTATCATTTTTAAAGGAATTACATCATTTTTAGACTTTTAAATTTTTTATAATTAATATGAAAAAGGATCAATTTAGGGGTTTTAGTATTTTTAATCATTATTAATAATATTTACCATTCCATTATTCTAGTTATTATTCTATGAATTCTTAGGAAAATCCACTTTTGATCTTGAAATAGATAGAATTTTTGAATGTACGATTCTGTATTTCTTATGACTTGATTTTTTAAGACTTTTGAGGAGTCCCACTAGAATTTAAAATTTCATATGACTTTGAAAGAGCTTCATATGACTTATGTGATTTCTCATGACTTAACAAAGTCTGTTATATACTTTCCAGTTCTTAAGACTTCAAAAATTAGATTTTGTATGGATTTTCCATAGGGTAATACATAATTTTTTCTAGATTGTATGCCTTTTAAAATCCCATAAGTATTTTTTTTGATATTGTGATATATTTTCTATAATTCTCATATGAATTTTTATAATTCACATATCACTTAAAATAATATATTTAATGACAATTCCCGATTCTTATAGAATAAAAGTATTATGATTTTACCATACCTCCCACATAAGTTTTTTACTTTATGAAATTTCAAGAAATAGTGTATAAGTTGATTCACAATTCAAGATAAAATTTTCACTAAAAAGAATCATATAGGTTTTGATGAAAAATATTCCAGACACTCAATGTCTTGGATATGTGATCACATTTAAAGGAATATGAAGATACACTCGATCATGGGATAATCAAAGTTTATCAAAATATTGGTGTGTGTGAATATTTATTACTTCTATTTATATGATCGTGGAAATTAGTATTTTATGTGTGTAATGGTTACCCATGAGAGATTTGGATTCTTTCACCATTTTTTCAATGTTCTTACTACTATTTTATGAATGATATACGAGCCTTGAACCAATCTAGAAGCAAAAGATCCTATAGCTTTATAGGAGAAAAACAGGTGGAATTGGATTGTCTAGAGAATAGAAGTTCACCTTGAGATAATATATCCATGTTGGGATAAACTCATAAGTGGTTTCTGGTATTGGATATTCAAGGATATATTACATTTTATGTTTTCACTTCATTGTGATGTTTCTTAATTTTTGATGAAATTCTAATTTTGATTTAATTTTATCATTTTATTTCATATTTAATTTTTTTTTAATTGTTTGGGATCTTTTCTCATAATATTAAAGTTAAATTATTTCAATTACTATTTAAAATTCTTAAATAAGGCCTCACTTTTGAGCTTAATAGGTTAAATCAGTTTTTTTCATGGTGTTATTTTGCTAATAAAATCACTTTCATAAAGGGATTAACACCCATATTTAGGTCTTGATGTAGATTCTATAAAGTATTATGTGTTCACCAAGATGTTTTTGAGTTATAATTGATGAATTCAACTAGGTAATATTTTTAGACATGGATACTGGAAGTCTTATAAGGGTCAAATCACTCCAAATTCTAATATCTCAAATACATATTTTCCAATTAATTGTACTTAAATTTTAAATTTAAATTTATAAATTCTATTAATTGTAATATATTTTAGTTTTATATTGATTTATTTAAACTAAATATAATACCTATTTTTATCATTTACAAAAACAAATTTTTATAAGTTACATTTTTTAACTTATTCTGCATCTTCCTCATGAGACAATAAAAGTTATTTTGATACAAAATTCACTGGGTATAATTTTTATTAATAATGTATTTTAGTCAATGTTCCTCCATAAATTTCCACAATTTTCAGGGTGGTTTCCTATGTTACTTTTTTATATAAAAGTTTCTCTTTATAGTTATTACTCATTTGTTTTCTCAGTATATATACAATTTTTTTTCCATATAGGGAAGAGATATTGAAGTAATGTATACAAAAAATTCATTAATTATTTTATATGTGAGTAAAAATATAAATTCTTTACACTTATAGAAATTAATAAACTAAATTAGATACCTTATAAGATATTTAAGAATAGTAGAACCTTGTCTCTCCCACATTTTATTTTAATGAAAACATGGAGGAACCACATCTACTTCCATCTTTCAATGATACTATTACAAAATATCCCAACTCAAAAAATATTGGAACCCAAAATAACACATGATTTTATTCATTCAACTATTGAATGAACTGGTTTGGATAATGGAGAATATGCGTCCATGGAAGTGATATTTTAATTCAAGTATAAAATGTTGAATCCAATTCATAAGTGAATCAATTGCCATGAGAATTTTGGTACCACCATGATTTACAAAGAAGAATTCATATTTGAAGATGTCATGAAAGAGAAACAAGATTATAGAATACATTTCTAATAATAGGTAGAAAACATTCTTGGGGATCATGTGTGATAGAGGTAACCTTATATTATCTTTTATTCTTTACTACTCTATATGAACCACAATGTCATGGTAGGGAACATGACAGGGTCTATCTATAAGAGGTTCTCTAAAATGTTCTAGTTGAAAAAGACTAGCGAAAATTCATTTGGGTTTTTTTAAGAAATAAACCTTTTCCACTATTAGACTAGGGATAAAGCACTATCACTATCCAGTTGTGGATCATATAAATGTATTACCACTTGGGTGGAAAAAACGAGCTTCTCTCTACACTGTATTTTTTTTAATAAAATTTTAGGGCTTTTCCCTACATTCATTTACATTCAATGTTGTAGTATCTAGGATACTTACTCAAAGTTTCTACTCAAATAAACCATGTTGGGTCCTTTTTACATGTTTTTTTGTTATGTCCATAATTTTTATTCTCATTTATCATATGAATTAATTATAAATGGGGAAATTATATAATATAAGTGTGGGGTAGGAACATCATTTCTTATATTAAGATATTTCATGTTTTCTTATGGGATTTCACCTTTTCAAAATATTTTTTTTATTTTTTTTAAATGTTACGTGTTTAATGTCATTTTATTTACCATTTATGAAACATATATGTTTAAATTAAATAAATTTTAAAACCTTAAAATTCATGTCATTGAGTAACTAATTTTAACCATGAAATCGAATTGAAATGGACGATTAAAAGATTTTTTTATGATCTAAAATTTTGTAAAGTACATTAATATTCTTACAAATTCTGAACCCCTTTCTAGAATCACTATAAACAATTTTCAATCAAATTATTATGATTCTAAACATTCTTTTTATATATTCTTTACTTTCACCACATTTATTTACAAAACAGAACAATGCTTGTTTTAACCAGAATTTTATTTGTTTCTATAAAAACATGAGACCCTAATGAATTTTTGTTGATGATTATTGATATTTTTTAATATTATAAGTCCTTTTCAAAATAGCCTCATAATCTCTTTGAAATTTTTGAATAAAATTTTAGGGAACCACATTATAGTCATGTAATCCCTATCCAACCAAACTATAAAATTAAAATGAATGATACTATTAAACTCAAGTGTGGTTGATTTTTTTTTTGGTTTCATGAATCATTTAGGGCGTATTTGGGGTTAAAATTTGAAGCTAGAGAGCTATTTTAATGTGTAACTATTGATGTTATTTGAAAACGTTTTTTAAAAACAAAATGGTAAAATTAAGTTTACAAGGGAATATTTATATAGTAAATCTAAAAAAAATGTTTTTTAAAATTTTAAACGAAGTGTTATCATTCAAAAATGGGCGGTCAATTGAAAATAAAATTTGAGGAATAAATAAACCCTCAATGCCATAAAAAATAACTTTATGAATAATTTTAAAAAATCAAAAACAATTATTCATTTATTTTGAAGACAATTGAGTAGATTATATTTTTCTAATGAAATATTGAAGGTGTAAACTATCAGTGGGGATTTCAATATGTCTAGAGAAGATTCAATACCAAGGAGAGTAAGTATAATATCACTCATAAGTGAAAACTAAAAATTTTCATTGTTGATTTAAAAAGAGGAAATACTATATATCTAACCCCATATGGAATTTGTATTTTACAACCCCTAATACTTTGAAGAACCCTAAAAATTACCGATGATTGACATAAGTCCATAACTCAACTAGATGGAGAAGTAGGTACTTAACCAGATTATAATGACCCATTAATTATTTTAAATGAGAAAAATATATCTAAATGAAATTTAATTTTATGTGATGAAGGAAACATTTTAGAGAGGTAAGTGTTTTTGTGCATGAATGTATAAATAAAGTGATATTGGATTGAATGAATTTAATAGGGAATTTGGTATAAAGGTTACTTTGGAAACTAGATAATTTTTAGTGATGTGCTATTGAATTAGTGGATATCATGGGCTTATTATTTGAATTTCATTAGGTGTCTCTTTTGATGCTTACTTGTCCTCAAGTATCCTTTTATTGGGTTGTTTGGAAGAATAGATATGGGATGGTTTAGACTTGAGAGATAGGTTACAACGAGCGCTAACTATATGTTTCCAGGAAGATACTCATGTTACCAAGGGATATTGGGATTTGTGTCTCTTTTGTCGAGTTCTTGATACTAATCTCAATTTTTTTATTATGGTTTTAAGGTTTGAACTCAGAATATCTTATTTTCTTATCATTTCTTGCTTTTTATTTTTGTGTGTAGTATTATTCTATTGAGACCTCTTCCATGGGTTTCATAGGGTGGGGGGGGGAGGGGTGGTGCAACAGATGCTCCTCAAGGGAGTCTTCCTTTGAATTAGAATCTTATCAAGGATATCATGTGAGAATTTCATTCTATCGAAACAATTTACCATAAGTATAGAATATTGTTATTGAGGTGAAACTAGGAGATGGAGGAGATAAGGATCGATCATGAGAGTTATTAGGTGAGAATTCCTGACCCTTTAAAGGTTAAAATGAACATTTAGAGGTGTATAAATGGTTAGAAAATATTTATCATCCCTTCAACTTCTTCGATACACCTGAGATCATCAATGCGACGTGTATAGTATTCAATATTGAGGGTCTTAGAATGTGATTGTTGGATTCTATAGTACATGAAGATAGTTTTTTTGGGTTTGGAATGGAAGGGTTTCCAGAAACTCTTTATCAAATAGTTCTTCCCAGAGTCTATGAAGATGGAAAAGTATCTAGATTTATTCTATATGGATTAGGGATAGAATTCAGTGTCTGATTACACCAATTTGTTTTCATATCTGGTTTTTTTTATTGTAGTGGTAGTGAATAATGATCAGTTGAAAGATTGGAAGTACTTTTAGGGTTTGAAACTCGATAACAGATTCTAGATTTTAATCTTGAAAATTTCTACCTATGATAGTATGATATAAATAGAAATGATGGAATGGATAAATACAATGTAAATATTGGTTATTATTCAAATTATCTTCCACACAGTGGTTGATTTAGTGGTTTTTTGGAAATCAGAGAATGTGGAATCTGCATCACAACAGTATTGAAGGTGGGTCTAAATAACAGAACTCCTCGACACCATGAACTATTGCTAGTAGTATTCCCATAACTTTATACTAGTGTGGAATGTTTGGGAACAATTGAAATTCTTATCCCTACTAGGAAATTTGGGTAATTTTTGTGGCTTCTAAGACCATCTACAAAGGTTCTGTTACGCTACGTCTACACCTCATTATGGTTAGGAATAATTGGCTCCAAAGGCCTCTCTGGCATACTTAGAAGTATAAAAGTTAATAGGGACCTACCTATGAGCCCCATGAATGAAGCACTATCACATAGTGGATGATATTTTAGTGGAGGTTTACCCATGTCTAGTGATAGTGAGATTAACCATATTTGTTCTATATTTTATTGTAACTACTTTATTTTATACAGATTCCTCCCAATAATTTATATCCAATCATTATTTAATGTCTTGAAACATCCAATAGAGGTTATGCCCTTTTATAGAGAAAGGGACACATCTTGGAAAGAGGAATGAGTAGGGGTTTTATTTTCCTTCTTGTTATCAATCGATTGATGACAGATAGTTAGTCTGGGATTTCCATGTTCTTGATTTGTATTTGTTCGATGTTATCATTGGTATATATTGATTTTTCCCATCATGATGTGATTTAATATTATCATCAGTCATCATATTCCTTACTACTGATGTGAGAAATCAATTATTTTATGGAGTGTGGGATATAAGGTCTTGTTGTGTAGGAAATTCCCACCCATAGATCAGGAATCAGTTTTCTGATGTTGTTTTTGACTTCAATGTGGTTTCCCCTTTTATTTATCTTACCATGATTATTTAATATTTTCATAATATTTTCCTAGATGAATTATCTAGCCAACCATCATATTTATAGGTAGAGTTTATGATTTATTTGGTTCCCAGTATGATTCCAATCTCGGTAAACTCATATCACATGGAACCAGGGGAGCTAAATGAGCTCATGATTTAGTTGGATGGTCTGATAGAGAGAGAGGTTTTGTTTTCCCAATTATTTCACCATGGGAATCCCAATATCTATTTTCAAATAATTTAGTATTATTTACTTTGGTTATTTATAGACTATTTGATGTTTAACTAGGTATTGGATATTAATAAGTACACTTTCCCCCTTTTTGACGATTTTTTGACTATTTTAAGGTGAAAACGTTTTTTCCAAAAACCAAAATTTTGTCTGGATATCATCATCTTAGGGTTTGAGATGATGATATTTAGATGGCAACATTATGTGGTAGATATATCCATTATTAATATCTTGTGATTTATTTTGTTCTTACTAATGTCCATATAGTTTATATGGATCTGAAGAATAACATATTCCTTCAATATCACAATACATTTTTGGTTGTGTTAATAGAAAATATTTTGGGTTTATTCAGGATCTAAGTGTGAACATAAGAACTATCTGAACCTGTATTTGGAAGACTATAGGAATCAAAATCATATTTTCATCTTCATCAACATGAGAAAAATAACCCCACTCATTATTTGGTGCCTGCCGTAGTTATTCATGTGCTAAAATATTTGTGGAATTATCTTTTAGGGGAGAGACTCATGGTGTTTTCTAATCATAAGAGTCTATGTTATATCAATTATTAGAAGGGATCAAATATAAAATTGAGGTGGTGGGTGGAATACCTAAAAATGTTATACTTCGAAATCACCTACAGACCGGTGAAAGGGGTCATTGAATATGATATTAGAAAGAATGTGACATCACTGGTTATCTTGAAATCTAAGAAAAAGGGAAAATGATATAAATCATTTCTCAATTGTATTTGGATAATCAATTGAATGTTTCAGGTATGGTTCTGACCAATTTTCTATTGAAATCATCTACCCTTAGGTTTATTCTGTATAGTAATGAATATTATGATTAGTTTAGATAAATTAGAGAAATACATTATAGTGGGGAGATAGTTTCTAGTTAGTGTATCCATTTTGATGGTATTATATTCTTTGGGGATTTATTTTTCATCCCATTATATATGAGGAGATCAGTTTTTTTTTACTATAATAGTTCTTCATGGGTTGTTCATTCGAGCACTATAAAGATGTATAATGATACAATACAATGATTCTAGTGGCTAGGAATGAAGGGTGATATTGCAAATAATGTCTCCCACTGTTAGACTTACCAACAGGTAAAGTTAGAAAATATAAAACCTTCTAGTTTGATGCATTATCTTATGGTGTTGGTTTGGAAATGAGATGAGGTTTCCATGGACTTTATTTTTGGGACACTATGGACTATTTGAGGGAAAAATGATATCGAGGTGGTGATTGATCAATTGATAAAATCTTCTCATTTCATTCTAATCAAGGACACCTCTATAGTTGAGGATCTATGTAAGCTTTATTTATATGAAATTGTGAGATTATATGGGGTTCCTTTTTCCATTTTCTTATATAGGGATCCCCTATTTAACTCTATGTTTTGGAAGAGTTCCAAGAGGTGATAGAGACTTAGGATAGGATAAGTACAACTTACTATCTAGAGACGGAAGGTCAGAAAGAGTGTTGTATTGATGTCCAAGAGGATATTATCCACGAACATATCTTGGATTTTAGTAGGTCATGGGGTAGCCATATAGAACTGGTTGATATTGATTATAATAATAGTTATTTGTTTTCAATTATAATGAAACTCTTAGTGGTTTTGTATGATCTCCCATGAAGATCACCTCTTTATTAAAAAGAGTTGGGAGAGGTATATCCTTTGGGACTGAGTCTCATCCAGGAGACATTTCCAAGGATTGGAGATATAATTCAATTTATGGTTATAACATAGATTCATAAAAAATCATATGTATATTTTCAACATCATCCTTTCAAATATTTCATTGGTGGCCATGTTTTCCTAAAATTTTAACCTTGATTGGGTCACTATCATCTTGGAAAATAAGTAAATTTTGATTTCAGATATGTCGGACCATTTGAGGTTACATGGAATCTTAGGAAGGTTTCATATTAGTTAGCATTACCAGTTTAGTAGATAGGTATTCCTAATGTTTCCCACATCTCTTAGCTCAGGAAGTACTATCTTGATACCTCTCATGTTTTGAGTTATAGAGATATCAAGTTATTTCTAGATGGTTCGGTTGTGGATAAACATGTGGGTATCATTGATTCTAAAATAAATGTCTAATGTGGGAATCCTATACAATTTAGTAACATGTCTGGTTTAAATGTATCATATTCTAATGATACTTGGTAACATGAATCCTTAGTGAGGGAGAAGTAGTGTCACATCTTTCTGGAGAATCATTCTTCTACATTACTTCCCATTAAAAAATTGGTTGATAGTGGGGAAACTGTAATATCATGGAAAAAAATACACCCCTTTTATATTTTGGCGTGTTTTCTTCAGGTTCATAGGGAATCATTAATATTTTTGGGAGTTTTCAATAGAACCTGGTCTGGTTGTACCATGTTGGGAATATTTATGGCATAAATATATAGTTTCCATCATAAATGGGTTTTGGGGAACAGTAAATGAAAATGATTTCCATAGTAAGTCTATTTATAATATAAACAATATTTGTTATTGTAAATATGTCAGAGGAAATTTTTTTAACTTGATGTGATATATTTTATGAGTTACGTGGATTTTGGGTATTTTACATCATAAATCCCAAGTCTACAACATAATCCATTTTGCGAAGTAGGTTTTATATAGTTATACTTTGTATTATCATTCATTAAAACCACATAGATCTCCCTCAAACCCTAGGATCTCATTCCATGAAATTTATAGTGTCTCTACTCTATCTAGATCGATTCGTTCAATGCTCAATCTCTATGACGGTTGTGAAATGTCTCTCACCAGAAGTGACCATTATACTTATTCATTTACATGAGTAACAAGAATATTGATGCACAACATTCATGGATCCATTGACCTTATTGTGAGGTTTGTTTGATCATATTTTGGTCTGTTGTGTGATCTTCTTCCAGATGCCAATCGTTACATTGGATGTGGCATGATGGGTGTGATTATTGAGTTATGTGTGATTTAACCTCTCTTCTAGCTCTTAATTTTTTTTATGGATTTCGATTATCACATAGGAAAATCATTGTAATGTCCTTTTTTATTTACTTTGATTTCTATCCAGTGTTGGTGGATCTCATTCGGGGCAGTGTTCGAACTGAGATTGAGGTATGTGGTTCTATCTTTAGCCTTTTTTTGCATAAATAATGATTTCCCATGTTTTATTAATTAATTTATAAATTAATTTGAATTATTGTTTTGTATGAATAAATGTATTTGAAATAAAATACGGTGGCTCCCATGGGTTTGGGTAAAGGAAAATGGTGTTTTCCAAGAATTGATAAATGGGGTTTCAAATAATATTTCATAAAATAAAAGTGTTATTTGAAATTGATTCTGAAAAAGACCGTTTAAAATGAATTTGATAAATGTAGAACATAGTAATCCTTGATTACATTGGTGGAATGAGTATTATATATATATTTTCTAGGTTTATTTTTGGGGGTTCTGTAACACCCCAAGATTTTGTGAAATATTTTTTTGAGTAAATTTTATGTTTTTGATATTTTACATTTCATGTAACATTGAATATAGTTATTTTATATAAAATACAAAAGTTTTTATTGAATTATATGAAACAACAAGTAAATAATTTACTATATGAAACACTTATATTAGCTTGTGGTACATACTTCACTATGTTGTCTTGGGTTACAAATAGTGTCGAGCTCCTTCGATAGCATGTGTTACACACAAGGTAAAATAGATTTTTCATCTAATTTATTAATAAGATTAAAATATATTTTAACATGGTTTTAAAGTCACATTATATCAATTATAAATTAATTAATCCAATTTAGGTTAATTTATGAAATTTCACTTTGAAATTTTATACAAAAACATGGAAATTGTTTGAAGGTTTTTACATTAATCCCCTGCATTTTCGTCCCGTTTGTGGGATTGAATTCAAATTAATTTATGAATATTATGTGATTTAAATTTGAAATAATTGATTAAATATACTGAATAATAATAATTCATCATGTATAATATTTTCAAATTAGTTTTTTTACCTAAAATATTTGTGAATGTAATTAAAATTAATTGTAGCAATTAAGGGATAAATTAGCTTAATAGAGGAGTAATCCCTAATCGTAAGGCCCATAATGACCTAGAAACTTGTAAAAAAAGATTTTTATGGAAATATTTTTACACTATGCTCAATTTTATATAATTTTTATCATTATTGTATCCACTTGACATAGGAAAATTGTGGGTGGAATTCTCTTTTAAATGTTTTTCAAGAATGCCACTCCTCCTCCACTATAAAAAGACACCGACCCCTCCCACTTATTTACACCTATAAAGACATTTTTCTCACCAATAATATTATAAAATAATCTAAAAAAGTCACTAAATTACTCCTTTATTCATCCCTTTGGGATGAAAGATAGGCAAGGATTATATTTTTGGTGAAAACTAAAAGGAGTTACCCAAATAAGAGGTAACATCATTTCTCAAGATCCTTTATTTTATTTTCTTTCTCTACCACCTAAATTACAATTATTAAATGATTAAATAATAACATAAGTATCTTAAATATACTGATATTTTGTTATATTAAGGGTTATACCTAAACTTACACACACTACCATCAAATGGGTTACAAACTTACTGTTCTTGTGTATGGCGAATTAATGCCTCACGAAACGATGTTGATTGTTTTTTTTCTTTTACCACCTATCATGTTTATGAATTACGATGGATAATATACTTTTATATGATATATATAATATTTTTTATGTATTTTTTCTTCTATAATGTTTATATAAAACATAACTTCCTGCTTTCCGTATTGTTGATATACGATTACATCATTTGTGGACGTGTGGAATACAGCCTCCCCAAAACAATGTGATTCATTCACACCATATGTGGAATTTATTAAGGATGTTTTTAGTGAATATAGATCATATATATGACATAATAATGATAATATAATGATATTATATTTATACATACATTTAATTTACATTTTTTCTTTCAAAAGGATTATAAATGGGAAACAATGTTCTTAGGTACTTACAACCTACCGTCTCCATGAATGATGTATTTATTTAAATATTAATATATTTGTAGACTACTTTAAATAAATATATAATAAATATATATGATATTTATATCATGGATTATGTTCTATAAATTATAAAATCATGATCTAAGTAAGAGGATAAAAAATAACAAGTCAAAACGTATTACAAAAACAAGCAGATATTACCTAGAATGTAACACTAACATGTAATTGTTAATAAATTGGTAATATAAAGTAATAATAAAATAATATATGGTATTATATATAAGAAATTTGTTATCTATTATATTTATAATAAACTTATACTTTTTATAAAGTAGGTTTTAATGTTTCTAAAAATGTTAAGACTTAAGGTAATGGTTTTCTCATCTCACTTTTCATATTCGTGAGATACATGCCATGTTCACCACTCATTTATTTTGTTTGTTTTATATATTACCCATTAATATAGTATATGATAATTATTATATGACTTATGTTTATTTAAATATCAATTTAGATATATTTTTTCATAGGGTTTATGGTTCAAAAGTTACAAATCAATAAAGTTGTTTTTTTAATTAGCCTTCTTTGAGACACTTGCCTTGTCATGCACCTATATTCATCTAAGAGGTTTATATACTTCACTTTGACATATTAAATCATGAATAAAATTATTTTAATTATATTTTATGCATAATGAAATTTTATTTTCTTATATGGGGTGTGTGATTCAAGGTTGCCTTGTGGAAAGAGTTTATTGAAACAATCTCATCATTTATCAGGATTTTTTATGATTATGCTTCCATTGATAAAATATTATTATCCATATCTCAAGAGAACTCATGAATTTTATTCTAGTATGGTTTTATTAATATCTTAATATCTTGGAATTATTTTCCACTCTTTGGTACATAATATTATTTATAATAATTTTTTAAGAAAATCTGACGTCATCTCTCTCTTCAGTTAGAAATATGTATTTTTTAAACCATGTTTTAAAATTATTTATCTAAAATGTTATAAAATTAATATATGATATTTAAAATAAACTCTTATCCATGTGTTAGCTTTTAATAAATTTTTTTTTAAAAAAATAATCTTCCCTTCTTTTTTTAATTAATTTACTTTTTAATACTTTTTACGTTGAAAAAGAAATGTTCGACATGTATAGACTTACCCACCACCATGACCGTCATTTCCTAAAATATTAATTTACTAGATTATTTTTAAAGAAACTTTTTTCCTAATATTCTGTACATTAAGTTTTGTTAAAGTGGTTTTCAAAGGAAAATGTTTTCAAAAATTTTTTATGTTTAAAAAAGTGTTTTAAAGAATTTTCAAATCTTCCTTTAGCTGATTTCAAAGAAAATGATTTCAATGACTTAAAATAAACTTTTATATGTTTTAAAATTATTCTAAAATTAAAATGTTTCCAAAAGGTTTTCTAGATTTCTTTATAATATTTATATAATCTTAAAATAATTTTTTTTAAAATATTTTAAAGCTATATTTATATTTTTTCAAAGAAAGAAATTTTCAAAATGTTTTTAAGATTATTCCATAGGTTTTCAAGGTTTTTTTCAAATATTTTGAAAGATTATTTTCTATTTTTTAAAAGATATTTTCAAAGAAAAAGGTTTTCAATATGTTTTAAATCATCATTAATATGTTTTTAAAGAAAATGGGTTTCCAAAAGGTTTTATGTTTTAAAAATGATTTTTCAATGAAGAAAATATATTTTCATCAAGAAATGGTTTTAAAGGAGATTTGAAAATAATTTTCTATATAAGATGACATCCATTGGAATTACTCATGCCTTTATGGGAAAGAGATCCAAAGGTTCCATTCATATTATTTCTCTAAATGGTTTATGCTTATAATATATGGTATTTATGAAACCTATTTATCATTAATAGGTTATATTTTATGAAACTTGTTTCTCTTTAATAGATTATCTTCTAATGAAACCCAATTCATTCCATGATTTTTTCTTTGATGAAATGATTATGAAACCTTTATCTTTTTCCACAGGTTGTGATATGATTACTTGTTTATGTTGGGTAATTCATTTCATGGGTAATGAATTGATTATTTATGATATTATAGAACATATATTTATTATTTCATTATGATATTGGTGGGAATTATTTCTCTCTCAAATTCATTGGGTAAATATTTATATCTCTTGAGAAATACATGGATGGAACAGAGAGTGAATTCAGTTTAGTAATGAAATTTGACCGCTAAGATGGTCTTGGGATTGAACCTTGACTACTAAGATGGTCATGAGAGTAACACATGACTACCAAGATGCTATGGGGGAAAAACCCATACTACTAATCTATCCTTGGAAGTGATTACTTGAATATTATGGAAATATTTTTCAATGATTACATGTCTTCCACAATTCTATGTCTTCCACAATTTTATGGCTTATTCCAATATTATAATCTCACGTATTATGCTATTGAATACCTAATGATTCATTTTTTATGAAAAATCAATAATTATTCCATAATTCAGATCTATTATCTTTATTAAGAGAGGCATGGTATTCTAATGTCATAATCAAATTCTTATACTATTATTATCTTATTATATCTATATATCTCCATTGTTTACCCTTATCGAGCATCTGAACGCACCCCTTTCTTATGTTTCCTTTAAACACATTGTGAAGAAAGGTTTTAAGTAGAACTAATAAAGGTGAATATATTTGTGGGAACCATTAGTGATCCTTCACCAAATTATATTTTTTTGTTCCAAGATTCCAAAGACACTAAACTATTGTATCCACATGAATGTATTTTTATAATTTGATGAATATTCATCTAAAATTATGTAATATCTATATATGTTAATCCCAGGTTGCTATAGGTTTACTCATGGGGGGTCCCTTAGTAACCTAGACCTATTATTATAGGGTATTAGCTTTAAATTGTGGGGGTTCACTTATGGGGTGTTTCTATACTCATTAGGGTTGTGTTCAATAGACTTCGTTACACTAGTCTTTGATTTTGGTATGAGTAGTCTTATAGAATAATATTTTATGATCCTTCATGTGACTTAGCTATTATTTGGATTTTATTATTCTACTATGACATTCATATTTGAATTTGATAAATATTTATGAAAACATTTCTTTGAAACTTTTTTACATGTCCTCTTTTGATCTATAGAAAAAAGGGAAATATTTACTATGATTTGATAGAAAATTCATTTCTTCTTATCATTATATGTTTTATTGAAATGGCTATATTTGAGATTTGTTTATAGAGACATGACATAAAACACCTGGATTGGACCCTAGTTAGTATGTTTAGCTCATACCCAGCACACCCCTTTGGTGTCTTGTAGACATGGTTATGTCTTTCGATACAAGTAAAGGAGAGGTGTTGTAGTGAGGTAGTTTGGTTTCTATCATCAGGGTTTGGGTAGCTCATGGTGAGATGGTTTGAGGTTTTCCACATTGTCACAAAATGTATTCAGTTTCTAATATATCTATCCTTTTATGTTATATTTGTACTTGATAGTATTCTGAATGGATTGAGTTGTATTATTTATAATATCTTATTTTAGTTATAGAATATATTTATTTTTCATTTTATTATAGTGTTTCTTTCCTATATATATAGGATTTTTTTCTCCATTTTAGGTAGGCTGAAATCACTCACTCTGGTTGTTGTTAATTCTTCGGTTCTTTTCTAATAATTATGGGGATTGAGAACTCCCATACAGTATGTGGAATATCGGGTCGGGGTACCATTTTGGGATGGTAACCTGAGTTAGTTCGTTACATATTTGGTATACCTAATGATTGAGAAAATGTTTTTTATAAAATTTGAATTTGTTTCTCTTTTTCTGTAAAATCCATTTTTTTCCAAATTCATGTTTTCTATTTTTTTAAAGTTATGAAATTATTTATTAAATACATTTTTAACCGCATTTTAATTTTATATAATGGCTTAAAAGGAATCTTCTTGTCGCTTTCCAAACAAGGTACTATTTTTATTTTTATATAAAATGTGAAACAAATATTTTCTTAATGTACTCTACATGAATGTAATTTTCAACCATCATGAACTCTCATTTTGTTGAAGCTTACATTAAAAGTTAACAAGGTTATTTTCAAAGAAAACATTTTTCCTATTATTTTAGAAATTCATTGTTTTTTAAAGTTATTTTTAATGTTAAAATTATATTTTCATTAAGAATGTATTTACGGATATTTTTGTAATATTTTTATTCACTAATGATAAGAAGCATTTATTTTACTTAAACTCCAATGGATATATGATGAAATGATACAATTTTTATTCTTTTTATAGATTTTTAATGATACTTTTGACCAAGTAAAATTTTAAAATTCACTTCAATGACAAATTTTTTTGGCCATTAACTTTTACACATAACAATCACTTTATTATGATCATTGGACATTACATCACCCTTATATATTCATATTTCTTAACTTGGATATGATTATTTCTCAAACTATATATAAATTATATATATAGATCCTTACATTGAATGTAATTTGATTAGATATGATATTATTGATAATATGTATTCATTACTCAATACAGAAATTTGTTGATAAGGAATATTGTTCATGAATAAAATTCATCATTCAATATATGAGTAATGATAGGGAAATTAAATGATGGATGATCTGTAAAAGTATATATTCCATTGATGCATCAATAGGTATCATAAGACAAATTAGTAAACATTCATTAAATGAGTATTGAATAATAGTTTTAAACTATCTCGGTGAAGGGTCATGAGAGTACATATATCATGATGTCTAAGATCATGATGTCCAATATTTAAAATTTCCTTCATTGAGAATTCAGTTATTATTATCCATGTGATTACGGAACTGATATTATTTAAGGATTATATTCAAGATCATGTGATTATTTATATGGAATTATTTGTTCATAATTTATTTCTCACATATTATTATTCATTCTAAAATTATTGATTAAAAAACACATGTTTTAAATTATTTACCATTCCATTTTGATTAATTATATCCTCCTATATATGTAACCCATATTGAGAATCTGAGATCACCTAAATTTTGTTTCCTTTACTCATAAAACGGGGAAGGAATCATTGTATGAGATCAATTTGGATAATTATTACTCTCATAATATTTTATTATATTTTTTCATATGTAATGTTTGATATAAGTATGTATCTAGTTAACCAATAATGTTAAAATATTATGAGTTTTAGGATTTAACCACATGTTTCGTATACTAAATTAGTAAAGTAATTGTAGACTATTGGAAATTGGATTTAGGGTCTTTAAAGTTGGTATCAAAGTTAATTTAATAGAAACCTTCAAAACTAAATTTTCAAAATCATAAATTAAGGAAAAAACCCTATTATGAACATTGAGGATAAGTATAAAACATCATCTTAAATTATCAGTGAGGAAGAGATGATATGGTATTTACTAGAAATATATCCTTTTCTAGATACTACAAGTGGATGTGATTCTATTACAGTATTACCTAGGTGTAATAACCTCATAAAGAGACCATTTTTATTTGACTCGATTTTCATTTGGGGTAGGAAAATGGGCCTTACAATATACATAGTTTGATACTCCTATGGGATATCCTTGGGTTAACTCACATTATCTTTATTAACCATCAAGATATATTTGAATATATGTTGAAAATTAATGACCTAGGTTGAACCTAAAGAGTCTTAGATTTATGATAAGGTTTCATTATTTGGACATAATATAAATGATTATATGGTTTCTACTATAATTATTATTACTCATACTATTCTTTTTTATTTTATTTATTGGATGGAACCCAACGAAATCATGTTACCATTGAACACAATGGAAAATTTGGTGATTATAAGAAACAAAAAAGAATGATTATTATAGTGAATGATATTGTGAGTATACTTAATCAATTATACCAATATATGATTAACAACCTATAACTTAAATAACTCTTGGAATAACCAAATGAGAGAAGAATAATGTTTTCTAAAAGCTTGAGTGGTGGAGACTAAGGAGGAAAAAGGATTTATTTCATTCATGTAATAATTATGTACATAGAAAACCTAGAGAATTTTCCAAAGTAATGGGAAAATGTTTTATGTGTGAATAAAGGGCATAGAGAAAAGAAATATTGAGTAAATGTGTGAAATTCAAGAGATAGAAATAAATTTCAACCAAGAGATACATTTATAGTCTATTATCTTGAATGTGAGGAACATGGGAATTATCTAAGTCAATTACCTCCTTTCATTGTTAACATATCGACCATGCAAGGACCTTCATTAAAGTAACATTCTTGAATTATATATACATTGGGATTCAATAATTATATTGTATAATTATTTTTATCAATGGTATTTCGGTTATAAGAATCATGAAACATATAAGGATTCAGTTAATTTTTGGAAGCATATATGTCTTCATATAATATTAAATATAGAGTTATATATTCCATAATGAGTTTATGGGTTTAAGGTTGATCATACATTAAAATAATTTTCACCCCTTTTGATGTTTTAATTGATTGGATTTTTATATGATTAATTAACTTTTTGGAGATGGTTTATTTGGTTGAGGTATATGTAACCCTTAATTTCAACATGATGTATTATTTTATGAAAGATAAACTTTTCAAAATTTGTAAGGTAATGATAATCATTAGGGTTAATATGATCACTAATTTTAAAATAACAATAGTTAGTTAAGATTGTTTGATTTTATGGAAAGAAAAAGCCATATAGAAAAGATTATTGGTTAAAAATTGATTTTATGATTAATGTTTTTTTGAGTATAAACATTATATTTTTGGGAACATTATAGGAATTATACTAATTTATTTTTAAAAAAAGGAAAACCCACATGCCGGGTTACAACCGGTCACATCTGTAGAGGATGCATGGTTTGAACCCACAACCGAACAGTGACAAGGGTCTAATGACAATCACTGGCCTACTTGATGTTCTTGTAAGTATGAATATATTTTTACTTAAAACATTTTATGGATAAATATTAATATTATATTTTAGTGTTACGATTGAGGTTTAAAGATTAATTTATTGGATAACCCATGCTAACCATTTTGGTTTTAGAAAACAATTAGAGACATGCAGAAGAACTTGTCACTCTTTATAGATCTTATGATTTGTTAAAAGATAATTTTAGTGTTTTAGGAATAAAAAATTAACATTGGATATAAATTTATTATAGTAATAAATGAATTGAAAAATTATAAAAATAGAACCAGTGGATGATTTTTTATGATATATAATTATATCAAGTAAGTATATTTTAATGTATTTTCTATGTTGATAGTAAAAGAACCCCTCAATATTATGAAAATGATATTGAAATAAAAATGTTTTTATTTTACCTTTATTTCTGGTGAATTGTTGGTTTCTTCACCTATCATATATTTATGGCATTGTGATTGGTAACTTTCTACTAACCCTATAACTATGACTATCTATTTGTCTTTGGTTGTTAGTATTCTCCTCCATGTCCGTGTTTTCACTTTTTACTATGTTTTTCCTAAATTAAAACTTACTAATATGTTTTTATATATGACCTTAATACTCCAGTTTCTATATTATCATGATTATTGTTTTTAGTTATTTTATGATTTCAATTTTTTAAAAAAGTATTTTTAAATATCAAACCATTTATTTATGTGTGCAAGTTCAAATTGTGAGGATTAAATTTATTGAAGTTTAGGATAATGTAACACCATGATATTTTTTAAAATAAGAATATATTTTTTGAAATCATATACTAAATGAAACACTAAGATTCAATTTCATGTGAAATATATAATTTAAATATGACCATTATAACATATCTATTAAATTGATGGCTCTAAATAAAACTAAATAATTATGAAAATATATTATATGAACATGTATAAATTTTTTTATTGGTAATCAATTGATTAGAAATAATAACAAAAATCATTTGAATGAAAAATATTTTTTTCTTCTCAAGAACAATTCTTGATCACATAGTGTGCTTATATCTCAATGAATTAAATTAATTACTATTGGGGAATGATATTAATGGATTTTATTTATTATATATTCAATAAAATGTTTTATAAATAATATAATATATTTTCTAAGAATGAGATAGGAATAAATCTAGTTTTATTCCCAAAAAATATATTTTTCTAAAAAGATGATTCTTTATGTTTTTCGATTTTATTTTAAAATTATGTTTTCAATTAAAATTGAAAAATACTCGTTTTTATTAAAAAATTAATTTTAATTTAAAGAATTTATAGTCATGCTATATTATTAAAGTATTTAAAAAATAAAATAATTTTTGAATATATTATGATTAATCCAATTTAGGTTAATGAAATCAATTATATGCTGAGTTTAGATATCATTATTTTTACTTGATAAGACATTTTTTTTGGAAAACCACATTTTTGTCGCACTTGCAAGTTTTCTTTTTAATTAAATTCTAAACATTTTATGAATTGAATTTAATAAAATATATTCCATAATTTTAATAATAATAATTAATATTATTTAATAAGTTGAACATAATTTTTAGTCATAATGACTAGTAAATAAAATAAAAAATTGATTACCACAATTAAGTTTAAAACATGGGTTTTCACGTTTCATGAAACTGTGTTAAACATAATTTCCAAAAAAAAATTTTATCTAATAAATTGGATTTAAAATTTAGAATCCATGGGTATGAGTTATATAATAACTATATTGTATTTTTAGGATTAAATGATAGATTTATAAGGAAAATAAAAAATAACTAATTACCATTGTGAAATTTAAAATGGTATAAGCAAGTAAACATAGAGTATAATGAAATAAAAGGTTTAAAACATATTTCCTTTTTTTATGGTTGAGGTATGGATTGATGTTAAATTCCATCCACACCATTACATATAATTTTTTTCTGGAACATGGGGTGAAAGATAGTTTCCATTATTGAATTTTTTTTGGTATTTATAAAAATTTAACTCCTTAATTAAAAAAGGGAACCCCATCCCCTCTCATATTTACAACTATAAATCCATTTATTTTTACAGAATAGTACTAAAATCTATCCACATAATCCTTATATTAATTTTATTGGTGTTGGAAGTCCCGAAAAGGCCATTCCTTGGGTCCTTAATAAGATATGGAAATGAGGTTTTTCTAAGCGCTGATAATCATCTTCCCTAAGATCCATCATTTTAATTATACTTTTATCACCTTTAGTTATGTATTAAAAATAAAAAATTAAAAAATATCACCATTTACATGGATTTTATTATTTTTATGGAATAATATTCATCAATATCCTCCTCCATAAAATGGGAAAGAAATCCATCTCTCATGTGTACGACGAACAACCACCTCAGAAAGAGATGTAATTTTTTCCTTAATCAACTCACATGGATAGTCTTTATGAAGGAAACAATGAATATATATTTTAATTTTGACATCATATTAATTCTATAAAACTAATATATCACCCACTTCCTTACCCTTTCACCAATGAATTTAATGATATTGTCATTCATGAGTACGTACAACCTACCATCACCATGAATAGATACAATTCATTTTCCATATAAATTTTAAAATAATGGTTTTAAAAATATATAAAACGA
The DNA here is from genome assembly GCA_963277665.1 of Viscum album. NCBI lineage: Eukaryota > Viridiplantae > Streptophyta > Magnoliopsida > Santalales > Viscaceae > Viscum > Viscum album. The sequence goes on from OY728150.1 coordinate 1,866,628,472, forward strand.
ATAAATATTATATTTATAAAATAAATAGAATTTTTTATATGATAAATATATATCATATGTGTAAGAACCATGACATCCATGATAAAAATTGCATGGGGTAAGAGAGAATTTAACACCCAAAACAATGGTAATAATTAAATATTATAAATGACCAGTTGATAATATGTCATAAAAGGATCTTATATGATATTATAAATTTGAATATGGTTCTGATATAATTTAATAACTTGTTTAAATCTTTTATACTGGATGTTAAATCAATTTCAACTAAAGGGAAACATGAGGTAAGGTATTCCATCTCAATTTCTTTTCATTGATGTATATTTTAATGTTATGGATGAATTTATTGAATATGTTGTATATATTCATAATTTAAATTTTATTATATTGAATAAATCATATTTAATTGTATTTTAAGTTTTAATTTTAATTATTTAACCCAACGGTATTTTACTAGAATGTTAAAATCTGGTAAGGAATTTTATAACTCAATCAAATTTTAGTGTGTTATATTACTTTTCATTGTATTTGATATTCTGTGATTACATGTGTAATTACTTTTTATTATATTATAATTTATTTTTAATTTTTTTATATTTAACTTTTATACCCAAAATTGATCCACTGATTAGATCTCACTTCAATATTATGATAATTGTTAGGGTTTCTCATCTCAAATTGCCTTTTTTGAAAGACATGTTATGTTTTACACATATCTTTTTTATGAGGTTTATCTAATTTTACATTGATATGTTATATCATGAATCTATTTATATAAATGATATTTAATGATCATTTGTATTTATTTTTTTCATTGGGGTTATGATTTAAAATTTACCAAATCAGTAAGGGTTTATTTAAAAATCACTTTTTAATCACAATTGTTTTTTCATGAATTTTAATTGAAGTAAATTATATGATCATTGTTTAAGAAAAAAATTATATATTATTCTACTATATTTATTTATTAAATTCTAAAGTAATAGTAACGTTTTTTCTCTATGTTACTTAAATTTATAGAATGTTTTTAAAAAAAATCCAAATTTATTTCTCTCATCGGTCGAAAATCAATTTTTTTTCCAAATTCATTTTTTTCTAAAAATTTGTTCATGAAATTTTCAATATTCGCCAATGATATATTAAAAAAAATTAACTATTTTTTAATTTTAAAAAATGGTTTAAAATGAATTTTCTTTTCACATTCCAGATAGGTTACTTTTTGATTTTTTATTGAAAATGTGAAATGAATATTTATTTCAATGTACTCAAAATGAATTGAATTTTCCACCATCATGACCATTCATTAATTTTAATTTTACTTTACAATATTACAAGGTTGTTTTAAAATATTTTTTATGAATATTCTAGATATGTTAATTTTTAAAAGTGATTATCAAAGTTAAAATAAATTTTTCCTCAAGAATATTTTTAATGATCTTTCAATGGTACTTATATTCTTCAATGATAACAACCCTTTATTTTAATTATACTCCACTAGGGATATGTTGAAATTATACCATAATTATTCTTTCTCTTTATGGTTTATAATTAACTTGACTTTGGAAATTATTGAAATTCAATTCGTAACAACCTCGACTCTCATAACCAAGAGTCAGTGTCTACTTTATTATATTGGTATAAAATAAAAGGAATTACATCACCAAGGATCAATCAGTTTATTAGTATTAAATGACCAACTTCATAGATGATACTAATTTAACATTGGGAAATAAAAATAATGAAAATCATAGTAAGGAAAAAAAATTTAGAATCTTTGAACTCATTCAATGAATTCATCTTCATATCCAAGGGAATAATAGTTAAGGGTGAGATTAAATTCTCAGTAAAAGTTATATACTATGGATTCCATCATAAATCAGTAAGGAATAATAACTATAGAATGGTTAATAACTACAAACATGTGGTATTTAATCAATAATGTGACTATCATATATAGATATGGAATAATAAATATGACAAGGTAAATAAATGAACACACATGAAATTAAATTAATAAATTGAAAATGAAATGCATCTAGAGATAACGTCAATGAGAAATTATCATGTATAATAATAATATTATAATTATCAATGAAGTAAATGATTAATTATTTTATTTTATTATCCCAAGAATCATGATACCTCTATAGTTAATACCACTCACACGATAGTTCAACATTATGGGTAAACCTCATTTAATGATAGCTTACTGATTTTCCTCATGAGACAACCAATGCGTCGATGGGTTATTTGTAACCATTACCCATCTATCTCATCATGTTTACATAATTCCTCATATATTTAATAATAGTATTAATACATGAATAATATGCCTTATTATAAAAAAATGTTATAGTGTAAAGTAATTTTTTTAATATTTCACAAGATAATCAAATAACATTAAATGTAAACACCATATGTAAAAATGATATAGGGTTTAAGAAATAATAAGTTCCATGATATAATGAATTTTTATTTTTAAGGGAAATTTAATGTACCCTTAAAAATGATGATAAAAAATTTATTATCTCTATGGAAAGTAAAAAATAAAAAAATAATGTATGAAATAATAGGTGACTATAATAAACTGAGATTTTTATGAAATAAATTTTTAAATATTTTTTTTCTTATATCTTGCATTTTACACAAAAACAAGTTTCAGAAAACCATGAAACATTATTAAAATATTATATGTATGTTTCAACATGCCCTTAAATTAGAGGAAATTAATATGAGTGTAGAATTTATCAAATAAATATAAATGTATAAATAAATATAAATATACTGGTAATTTCTTAGAAAAATGTCACAAAATATTTAGTAAAGTCATTTTATTCTTAAAAAACGTTTTCTTCCAAAATGAGTTGTTTTTATTTTGATATGTGATTATTAATTCTTAAAAGTTTTATAAAATTTACTTGACCATATGAATTTCTTTTATTAATTTATAATTTACAAATTATCTTAAAATTATGTTTTTAGATAATTTTCTAAAAACATTTATTTTTTAGGAATTGTGATAAAAACCGATTTTTATTGAATATTTTATTTTCTTTAAAAGTTGATAAAAGGTCAAATTCTTTTCTGATTTTTTTTAAAAAAAGTTATAATTTGTTAATTTTTTTTAAATAATCTAATTATGGTTTATAGGTGGATTTTATTTGTAAATTTAGTATGAGAACACTATATTTAAAAAGGTCATATTTATAAAACTATTTTTTCTTTTCTTTGTATTGATATTATTTTTAATTAAATAAATAATCATATGTGTTTTGAAATTTAAAAAATGGAATCCATAATTAGAACTATTCGGACCAAATTTACTAAATATGCCCATTTTATTTTTGGTCTATATGAATAGTAACCTTAGTAGATTTTGTTACCATGGTAAAGGGTAAACCTGGTAATTATGGGTACTCTTAAAATGATAAGAACTATAAAATTTCACTAAGATATGACCAATTTTAATTGGATAACTAATGTTTCACCATAATCATAAATTTTTTAACTTTATAACCTTTTTCACACATGGAAGATATTATGACCTTTATAATTTTTTTAATGAAAATTAAAAGTTGTCACATTTATTTTTTTATTAGATATAACATTTTTAATATGAGGGTTTTTAGAGGATATGTTTAACTATAAATATCTTTTTGAAATATAAAATATATATCTTCATCTGTTTAATTTATTTAGAATTTTTAGGAATTAAATAATTACCCTAAATTCTTTCACAATACTGACACTCTGATTATTCAATTAAAAACGATTTTAAAAATATCAAAAGAAACATAATTTAGGATATTTAAGTTAATACGTGAATTATAAATTTTTTTTCAACATTTTAGGAATATAATAAAATAGTGTTTTTTAATTTTCAGTGTTTTCTTCATATTCTTAAATGTTAAATTAGTGAATAGTATTTAAATTGAAAATATTTATATTTTATGGTATTGATATTTAATTTAATAATTTACAAATCATAAAAATATTTAAAAAATAAAAATTTATTATGATATAGTTTAAAAGTTTAAAAAATGTCATTTATTTGGTTTAATTGACACTATATATGTAAATATATTAAACTTATAATATTGATAATGTTTTTACCGCATTTAACATTAAAACAGGTTAAATTAGGGTTAATTAAAATGATAAGGCTTAAATAAACTCCAAAACATGTCCAAAATTTATTAGTTGGTGAGATTAAAACCTTATCTTATATTTTCTTTGAATCCTTACAATGTTGTCATATTTGAATAGAAAATTAATTTGATATAAATTAATTTCTTGAGACATTCTCGAAGTAACCCCACCTCAATTATAAAAGGGAACCTCTGCCCTCAATTATTTACACCTCATTGAGCAATATAGGTCAACCATATCCTAAAAATTAATCTTCTCAACTTCTATAGGTAGATTTTAGATGTTCTTGTCTTCTGAAAACTCCAAACCTCGAGATCATTAGAGGAGATCTACATGAGTCATCTCGAAATGAGGTAATCTCTCTAACAAGTGACATTATTTTTATGATCTTTGTTACTTACAATAAATATATTATTTTTGTTTTAAATTAATAAATTATGAATCCTTAGTTGTAACGTCCCGAGTTCGGAGCCCCTCCACTGGTGCCCCATACCCGGTTCGCCACATGACCTCAAGCGCGTTTCCCCGAATGCCAGAGGCTGCCGACTAGCAGCGAGGGCCTTGGTGAGTCGGTGGGAAAACTATGCACTCATTCGGTAAGGTATACAAGGTAAGAAACAACAATAAACAGCGGAAGCAGCAACCAACATGCATAACAACAGAAACCAAACAGCAGAAGCAATGCGGATATATAACAATGATGATATTAATGCAGCAGGTGCAAGTATCTATCGAAAGCAGCAAACACAAAAACGTGCTGGAATACAACTGAAACTAAGTGCAAAAGAAAAAAAAAATATTCTTAGCATCGCGAGCCACAGCTCGGTCCCATGCTCCCCAGCTCCTGGTGCAATCAAGATCCTAAAGTAGAAGGGTGCTTTCCCTTGTCTATACCTGCAGCAACATAGTCTGCTTGGGCCCAAAAGCATGGCCCAAACAGGGTGTGAGATACAGTCTAAGTAGGAAATCACCCAAATATTTGTGCCTAACATTCAATGAATACATGGCAGTAAATAAACAAGAAGGAGTAACAGAAAAGCACACACAGCTACAATCCACAGTTCTAACAAGTAAAGTACCCAAGTAAGCAACTAGCAACAAAAAGAAAACAGGTAACCCTATGGGTAGCTCTCACTGTCTGGCCCCTATGGTTCAACCTATAAGTACTAGCAACCCTCTGGGAGCACACACAGTCTCACCCCTTTGGTTCAGCTACGTAATTAAGCAGACTCTCTGGGGAAGAACTCACCATCAATTCCCTATATAGTCTCGTATCGTGCTAAAGGCTCTCTGGGGAAGCACTCAACGTCAATTCCCCCTATAGCGCGCGTCGTAATTAAAAGACAATCTGGAGAAGCCCTTCCATTAGTTATCCACTTAGTCTCGCATCGTGATTAAAAGAAACTCTGGAGAAGCCCTTCCGTCAATTCCCCCTTTGGTCTACTACTCTAGGCTCTCACAGTCCTGAGTAACTAAACATGCTCAGCGCACGTGTTTCGTTCAAGTAAACCTCAAGAACTACTTGGCTAAAAACTAAGGTTCAACAGCAATAAAAAAACAACAGTTCCACTATCCTACGACTAGGAATGGAAACTGGAAAAACTCCAAACAAGAAGAACAAGCATGGAAAAGCAATCTGAGCACAAACAAAATACTCTAATCACAAGAAATAACTTCTACTAAATCAATCAAGCAAAGTAGGCAAGAAACAAGGGAAAAACAAGAAACATGCAATACCCCGTTCAAGGGTATTGGTGGAATTTGCAAAAAATACTCAAATACTTCTACAGAAAGGCACCAACCACCTACCTCGATCATAGGAGATCGATATACGTGAACCTCGATGACAGATTCCCCTTAGAACGACGTAGATCTGAGAAAACACACAAAACGTTCATCCGACGATAACATGAAAACAAAGAGGAATCAAGAAACAAGGCTCAAGCATAAGGAAGAACTCACCGTTGCGATTCCAATGCAACCGACCGTGCTTTAATCAGAGAACAGACGGCGAGGAAGGACTCTGTTGAAGATTTGGTCGTACGGTCTCTCTCGGACGGTCGAAAACTGAAGAAGAAGATGAATATGGGGGTTAGGAACGACCCCGGTCCGTTTAATGAAAAAAAAGTACACGGTGTGTACTTCAAATTTTTCCGTACTCATAAATAACCAGCCTCCACCTCAACCTTACACACCGTGTCTGTGGCCCGGACACGACCAGCACACGGCTTCGAGCTGGAACAGAGTACACGGCGTGTACTCAGATAGTACACGACGTGTACTTATGAAATTTCAAGAATATTCATTTTTCTCAAAAATTCCCAAAAAAGGAAAAACGTACCTAAACGAAGATCCGAGTTCTTACAAACTTCCCCCGTTAAATAAATTCGGCCCCGAATTTCCCTAACGAGGTGGAGAAGAAGAATCCCTGAATAGCTCCAGCCACTGCGATTGTACATCGGCCTCCCTCTCCCAGGTCTCGTCCTGTACTCTCCCATGCTGCCATAACACTTGTACCAAAGGAACAGACCGCCCGTGGAGAACCTTCATACTATGATCGACAATCCGGATAGGATGCTCCTCGAACGATGCATCCGCTTCAAGCTCGACTTCCTTGGGTTGGAAGACGTGAGAAGGGTCTGAAATGTATCGTCGAAGTTGAGAGACGTGGCAGACGTCGTGCATGGCCCGATACCTCTGAGGTAGCTGCAACCGATAGGCGACCAGCCCCACTCTCTCCAAGACCTCAAACGGACAGACGTACCGCGTTGAATGCTTACCCTGTCTCCGAATCCTTTTGTTTCCCAAACTCGGTGAAACACGTAGGAAAACCTGATCACCGACCTCTAACTCCAGAGGTCATCTCTGCTAATCAGCATAAGACTTCTTCCAAGAATATGTTGTAGCCATCCTCTTCTGAATCAGCTCTATCTGCTCTGATGTCTCTTAAACAAGACGAGGTCCCAGCAAAGCTGCCTCTCCTACCTCCAACCAGCATATGTGTGATCGGCATGACCTACCGTACAAAACCTCCTATGGTTCCATATGAATGGTCACCTGGAAACTGTTGTTGTAGGAGAACTCCACCAAAGGAATATGCTTCTCCCAAGAACTGCCAAAGTCAAGGATGTAAGCTCGGAGCATATCCTCAAGTACCTGGATCGTGCGCTCGGACTGTCCCTCAGTTTGGGGATGGTATGCTATACACAAAAGTACCTATGTAACCAAGGCCTTCTGAAGTCCCTTACAGAACCGAGAGGTAATGCGTGAATCTCTGTCTGAAAAAATAGAGCACAGAACACCATGCAGACGCACAATCTCTCTGATGTAAAGTCGTCCCAGAATATTGACACTAAAGGTCTCCTTGATCGACAAGAAGTGTGAAACCTTCATAAGTCTGTCAATGACAACCCAAACAGCATCATTCCCTCATGGTGACCTCAGAAACCCAGTCATGAACTCCATCGCAACATCATTCCACTTCCACTCCGGAATGGGTAAATGCAGTAAAAGGCCTGCTGGTCACTGATGCTCGGCTTTCACCTGCTGAAAAGTAGAACATCTCATGAAAAAACCAGCAGCATCCTTCTTCATACTGGGCCACCAGTACCGGCGATGAAGATATCGATACATCTTGGTGACGCCAGGATGAACTGCCCAAACTGAGGAATGGAAATCCCGCATCAGCTCCTCGCGTATGTCTGCTGGCACCCATACGCATCCTTGGAAATGCAAGATCTCATCCTCACCCACTGTCCATCCAGGAAGAGGGTCCACTCCTGACACACTCTCATGTAGGACTAAGCCTTCCGAGTCTGATAGCTACCTCATCTGTACCCGATCATGTAGCATTGAGGTAACTGCTACAGATGACAGATAATTATGTCCCCGTCTGTCGTGCACCTCCAGATGCATCCCAGAGAACATAGCCATCAGCTTGCACTCACTACTGGCCTTCTGAACTGCCTGAATCTGAGTTCTCCTTCTCAACACATCTGCCACGGCGTTGCCCTTTCCTAGTGTATAGGCAAGCTCGAAGTCAAAAGACTGTAGATACTCAACCCACCTACGCTGCCTCAGATTCAGATCACGCTGAGTGAAGATATACTTGAGACTCTTGTGGTCAGTGAAGACCACAAAGTGCTCTCCCAGAAGATAGTGTCTCCAATAGCGTAAGACAAGAACAACAACTGCCAACTCCAGATCGTGCATAGGGAAGTTCCTCTCATGTGGCCTCAACTGCCGAGACCCATACGCAACGACTCCATCTCCCTTCATAAGCACAACTCCCAACCCAATACCCGAAGTATCACAGTAAATAGTGTAGCTCTTGCCTAGCTCTGGCAAGACTAGTATCAGTGCTGACATCAACCTCCCTTTCAGCCCCTGAAAGGCTGAATCACAAGAATCTAACCATAATAACTTCACCCCCTTCTTGATCAGACCTGTCAAAGGTGCTTCTGGAAGAGAAAAGTCCCGAATGAAGTGTCTATAGTATCTAGCCAGCCCTAGGATGCTCCATACCTAAAAAACATTCTTCGGCTACTCCCAGTAAACTACAGCTCTCACTTTCTTTGGGTCCACAGATACTCCTGCCTCTGAGATGACGTGACCCAAGAAGTGAATCCGATCCATCCAAAAGTGGCACTTCGAGAGTTTAGCATAAATCTGATGCTCTCTCAGTGTACTCAGAACGATCTCAAGATGTGTGGCATGGTCGTGTCGAGTGTGAGAGTACCCCAAGATATCGTCCACAAAGACCATGATGAAGGAGTCCAAGTAAGGATGGAACACTCGGTTCATCAGTTCCATAAAAACTATAGGTGCGTTCATGAGACCGAACGGCATGACTGTATACACGTATAGACCATACCTGCTCCTGAAGGCTGTTATAGGTATATCTGATAGTCTAACACGCAATTGATGATAACCGGACCTCAAGTAGATCTTCGAGAACACCCGGGCTCCTCGAAGCTGATCGAAAAGGTCATCAATCCTCAGCAAAGGATATCGGTTCTTGACCGTCAACTGGTTCAGCTTCCGATAATCCACACAAAGCTGAAGGTTACCGTCTGCCTTTTTCACAAACAGAACAGGCGAACCATAAGGAGAAGTACTGGGTCGGATGAAACCCTTAGCCTATAGCTCCTCCAACTTCTTCTTGAGCTCCTGCAACTCAGGTGAGGCCATCCTATAGGGAGGAATGGAAACTGGTTCCACTCGTGCCAAGAGCTCAATAGAGAAGTCTACCTCACGCTCTGGTCGCAAACCTGAAAAGTCCTCTAGAAGGACATCCATGAAGCGATCCACCACTAAAGGAAAGTACAACTGTGGAGTCCCCTGATCATCCTGATAAAGACTAGAAATCTAGCCTATCACCCCTCCTAGCCCAAGATGCTCGAGTCCCGCCCGACTCGCCCAAACGTCCCATTCACCTCTATGAAGGAAATATTCACCTTCTAGTGAAATGAAACTGACTCTGCGGCGATAACAGTCAATGACTTATTAGAAGGGAATCAACCAGTCCATTACGAGAATGAAATCATAGCCTGTCATCTCTAGGACATAGAGATCCCATAAGAAGTGATACCCTGCAACCTCGAGAGGGCACTCTCTACACTGGCGTACACTAGATGTCCTTGTTCCCAAAGGTGTGTCTAGTGTCAACGAGTCGGCAGAAGAAAAGATGCAGAGTCTAAGGCTCTCCACAATGGAAACCGAGATAAAACTATGCATAGCACTAGTATCGAAAAGGGCTGAAGATAAAATTGAGGCTACTAAAATCGTACCTCGAACAGTAGAAGGGCCGAGATCTTGCTCATGATAAGTCTTCTCCATGGTGAAAGACTGGCCTACACCACGGCCCTGCGCCCCTGACTGACCACTCTAAGATGAACCTCCCTACTGGTGCTGAGGGACTAGTGGCTGACTGCCACATCCTCGACCTCCACCTCGAACTGAACGGCCGGAAGAACTCTAGTTCCCTGACTGGTGAGAGAATGGTGGGGTTGCTCCTGAATGAGGAGTCATGGAAGAACCCCGACCACCTGTTGTTTGTGGGAAAACCTGGTAGAAACACTGAAGGTGACCCATATTTCCGCAAGATCGGCACTCCACGGGGTCTCTCTGGCACTGCGGCCTCATGTGCCCTGTCTGGCCACACTGGTAGCATGTCACCTGGCTACCTGATGATGCATCTCACTTCCTCGCATCACTGCACATAAGCTCCCTACGATGCTTCTTGCTGTCATTTGAAGGGAAGCTATCTCTATAAGCAGAACCGCCCTGACTCGCGGCTCTATAGTCTCTCATATTGCGCTCTACAATCAGTGCCTGGTTGACTATAGAAGTAATGGAAGTCAGTTGAAAGATGTTCACCTGTGAGCGGATCTCCCGCCTGAGTCCATCCTCAAACTTCCTCACCAAGAACACCCCACTCCCATCCCAAAGGGGTGTAAAACACTGCAGATCAGTTAAACGAGAGGAAAAATCCATGACAGATAGAGTACCATACTCTAAGGTCATGAACTCCCGGGCTCTATCGGCCCATAGAGTCTTCGGGTAGAAGTAGTCGTAGAACACGCGCTGGAACTCCTCCCAAGCCATAGCCTGCTGCTGACCTGCCTGTGAGATCACGTCCCACCACCTCTTGGCGGAGTCTCAGAGCATGTAGGTGGAGAGCTTGACTCACCTCTCCGGAGGCATCTCCAGATGCTCGAATATAGTCAGCATGGCTTCCAGTCATGACTCTGCAGCCTGAGGTCCTCCCTCCCCCTGAGAATGTGGGAGGATACTGCTGTTGAAAGACCCGAGTCAAGTCTTCCATAGACGAGGCAGGAGGTGGTACTACCTGGAAGGCCTGCATCATCCTCATTAAACCTTTCCTGAACTACTCATCGACGCCCGCAATTGGTACAACAACCGGTGCCAAGGCTGGCTCGACTGGGGGATCGACAAGAAGTCCCTGATCAGCCCTGTCTAGCGTCTGATCACTGACTGAAGACAGACGTACGACCGGAGGATGTCTTAGAGGAATAACTCTGAATGATCAAAAGCAAACCTTGGATCAAGAAAACAAGGACAGAGAACACAAGAGTACCAAATGGGAATAGGGGAAGAAAAACACACAAGATTGAAAAAACATGACTACACGGTATGTATAAAACTACACGGCGTGTCTTCTTAAACCACTGACATGGGAGTGTACTCCTTCCCCTCAAGTCGTGTACACTAAATACTACACGGCGTGTTGACCCCCACACAAGGCGTTTACTTGAAAACTATTCTCCTTCCTGAGTCTTTTTACACGACTAACCCACACGGTCCGACTCAACCCGAGACTACACGGCGTGTTCGAAACAAACACGGCGTGCACTAGACAAGGCTCCGGTGGTCCATATTGTTGAGTACATGGCTGTCTACATGGATGGACCTTACACGGCGTGCTCCGAACAAGCATGGTGTGCATAGGCAAAGGCGACACCATCCCGTGTTGTTCGTGACATAGCCAGGTACCTGGGAAAGACCACACGGTGTGTTCCAAACAAACACGGCGTTTGGAAAGGAAGGTAACGCCGACCGGTGTTGTTCGTGACACGGACGGGTACCTGGACAAGACTACATGGTGTGTTCCCAATAGACACGACATGTGGAAAAGAAGGTCACACCAGCCTGTGTTGTTCATGACACGGCCGGGTACCTGGACAGGACTACACGGCGTGTTCCCTACGGACATGGCGTGTTCTACCCGAGCTTCCCCAGCCCGTGTTGTTAGTGACACGGCCGGGTACACGACTCTGAACTCACACGGAGTGTACCAATGGTACGCGGCATGTTCCCGAAGTTACTCCTACGACACCGTGCTTTGCTCACATAGTCAGTGAAACAGCCTGAAAACTACACGGCGTGTATCAAAAAAGTACACTCCGTGTATTCTGGGTTTTTCTGGGCAGTAGCTCAGAAACTGCACAGAATTCCAGAAACAAAAAAAACAAGGGAAAAAGGTGCCATATTCTGATCCGTGAGGGACCATAAGACCTCAAGAACCAAACTTCGGCGTTCACTTTAAGCAAAGAACAAAAATGTTTTTTTCTAACACAACAATAGAGAGTCTATCAAGCATATATCACAACTGCATGCATAATCTACACAGATCCTATCACAACAGCATGCAATCGCTAATGCACCCTAGATGGCATGGAAATAATGCATGACATGTGATTTATACAAGTTCCTATATGATTCATGAGATAGAATACCCTCATTTCATCGGGTTGCGACAGAAATAGAACCAAAATATCAAAACAATAACCGCACAAGTCATAAGAATCACTCTAGGTGAAATCATACCAACCATAAAATCTCAAAACCAGAAAACTGAAATTAACAAGGTAGAATGCCTTTTCCCTATACACGGGTTAGCTACTCCTGAGCACAACTTAATACCAAGTACTGAATCCGTCCTATCCATGGATATGGTCCCCAAACAGTAAAGCAAGAGAAAAGAACTCTTCTAATACCACTTTGTAACGTCCCGAGTCCGGAGCCCCTCCACTGGTGCCCCGTACCCGGTTCGCCACATGACCTCAAGCGCGTTTCCCCGAACGCTAGAGGCTGCCGACTAGCACCGAGGGACTTTGTGAGTCAGTGGGGGAAACTATGGCCTCATTTGGTAAGGTATACAAGGTAAGAAACAACAATAAACAATGGAAGCAGCAACCAACATGCATAACAACAGAAACCAAATAGCGGAAGCAATTCAGATATACAACAATGATGATAATAATGTAGCAGGTACAAGTATCTATGGAAAGCAGCAAACACAACAACGTGCTGGAATACAACTGAAACCAAGTGCAAAAGAAAAAAATAATAATCTCCTCAGCATCGCGAGCCACGGCTCGGTCCCATGCTCCCCAGCTCCTAGTGCAATCATGATCCTGAAGTAGAAGGGCGCTTGCCCTTGTCTATACCTGCAGCAACATAGTCTGCTTGGGCCCAAAAGCATGGCCCAAACAGGGTGTGAGATACAATCCCAGTATGCAATCACCTAAAGATTTGTGCCTAACAGTAAATGAATAAATGGAAGTAAATAAACAAGAAGCAGTAACAGAAAAGCACACGTAGCTACAATCCACAGTTCTAACAAGTAAAGTACCCTAGTAAGCAATTAGCAACAAAAAGAAAATAGGCAACCCTCTGGGTAGCTCTCACAGTCTAGCCCCTATGGTTCAACCTCTAAGTAATAGAAACCCTCTCGGAGCACACACAGTCTCAGCCCTCTGGTTCAGCTACGTAATTAAGCAGACTCTCTGGGGAAGCACTCACCGTCAATTCCCCCTGTAGTCTCGTATCGTGCTAAAGGATCTCTGGGGAATCACTCAACTTCAATTACCCCTATAGCTTGTGTCGTAATTAAAAGACACTCTAGAGAATCCCTTCCGTCAATTCTCCACTTGGTCTCTCATCATGATTAAAAGACACTCTAAAGAAGCCCTTCCATCAATTATCCCTTTGGTTTACTACTTTAGGTTCTCACAGTTCTGAGTAACTAAACATGCTCAGTGCACGTGTGTCGTTCAAGTAAACCTCAAGAACTACTTGGCTAACAACTAAGGTTCAACAGCAATAAAAAAACAATAGTTCCACTATCCTACAACTAGGCATGGAAACTGGAAGAACGCCAAACAGGAAGAACAAGCATGGAAAAGTAATATGAGTACAAACAAAATACTCTAATCACAAAAAATAACCTCTACAAAAGCAATCAACAAAAGTAGGCAAGAAACAAGGGAAAAATAGGAAATACGCAATACCCAGTTCAAGGGTAATGGTGTAATTTGCACAAAATACTAAAAGACTTCTACAGGAAGGCACAAACCAGCTACCTCGATCCTAGGATATCGATATACGTGAACCTCAATGCCAGATTCCCCTTATAAAGATATAGATCTGAGAAAACACACAAAACTTTCATCCCACGATAACTTGAAAACAAGGAGGAATAAAGAAACAAGGCTCAAGCATAAGGAAGAAATCACTGCTGCAATTCCAACGCAACTGACCATGCTCGAATCGGAGAACGGACGGTGAGGTAGGACTCCGTCGATGATCCAGCCATACAGTATCTCTTGGATGGTTGAAAACTAAATAAGTAGATGAATATGGGGGTTTGGCGCGACCCTGGTCCTTTTAATGAAAAAAAGAAATCACACGGCGTGTACTTTTTAAGTACACGACGTGTAGTTCGAATTTTTCCGTACTCCAATATAACTGGCCTCCACCTCAGCCTTACACACCATGTGTGTGGCCCGGACATGGCCATCACACGGTTTAGAGCCAGAATAGAGTACACGGCGTGTACCCAGAAAGTAGACGGCGTGTACTTCTGAAATTTCCAGAAAATTCATTTTTCTCAAAATTTCCAGAAAAATGAAAAATGTACCTGCACGAAGATCTGGGATCTTACATTAGTATTCTGAAATGTTATTATTATTTTTAAAACCCCATTATACACCCTATTTCTCATCAACCAATATGATAAATTGTCACTTGTGCGTAGATACAACATACTATCTTCATGTAGTGGTAGAATTAATTTTCCATCACCATATTTTGAGGATTATTATTATGATGGGTTTAATGAATATATATGATATATATAATATAATAATTATTTTGGAAATATTAATTATTTTTATTTCATTACATTAGTTGGAAAATAGAAATAGCATTTATTCATTTTTACGACCTACCATCTCCATGAACATTATAATTCAATTTTATATCTCTAAATTATATGAATGATTATAAATATTTTAATAGATATTATATATTATGTTTATACTACGATTAAAATTCTTGAAATGATGAGACCATGATCAATGTATAAGGACCAAGACTATCCAACCAAAACATGCTTGGAAAATGAAGCAGTTACCACCTAGAACATAGATTTTAACAAAAAAATAAAAATAAAAATGTGATAAGATGTTATAAATAAATAATACATGATATGATAGAATTATGGCCATTGAATAAATATATAATAAATCCATATTTACTGTAAAAAAGGTTTGAACTTGAACAATGAAATGCATGTATTTGGGTAAGGGTTAATTTCATAATCCCATCATAATTCAAGATTGTTTATGATTAAGTCTCCAATGAGGAATATTTATATTCGTTGTATATGTTTTCTAAAAATGTTTTCAAAAATAATTTTAATTTTAGCATAATATAATTTAATGTTATTTTTACCCATGTTTCTTTTTCAAAATAGTTTGAATGGAATATTTTTGGTATTTTCCAAACAAGGTAATTTGTGACTTTTCAGACAAATATACGGAAGGAATGTTTTTAAAATAATACTGAATGAGTGGATTTCATTACCTTCATAAAAAATTTATTCTCTAAATATTCAAATATAATCTTACAATTTTATTTTAAAATAAATTTTTTCCTTCGGAATTGCATATAATTTTAAAAAATTGATTTCAAAATAAAAAGGAAAATTTCCTCCAGAATTATTTCATGTGATCTTTTAAAATCATTTTTAATGTTACTTATTTTCTATTAGGGATACAATCAAATTAATCCATCCTTATAATTTTTATAAATGGTTTAGTTTTATGAATACATGATATTTATGAATCCTGTTACATTTCAATGAGTTATACTATAATGCAATGTTTTCAAACCCATTTCTTTTCCATGGATTATAAAAGGATAAAATGTTTTTAAATCCATTTTATTTTCATGGGTTTTGATGTGATGAATGATTTATGATCCCATGGAACACATATGTATTATTTTTATTATGTGATTTGTGGGACCTATATCTCCCTACAATTCATTTGGTTATAGCTTTAAATCTCATGAGATAACAATGAGAAACTAGTCGATGGGCTTGATCCACTATGTAGAACATGTGTGTCCTAGTCCACAATGATGATGGTATTGGTATTTAACCTTGAAATATGGAATTTGTTCTCTATTTATGATGGTTCCACACTTTTATGACATGAAATTATGGTCATTTTTGATTTATGATGATTTATCACTAACATGGTCCTTGTTTTATGGAACGATAATGTTTATTCCACGAATAATTTTTGTGATATATTATAGGATGGGTATGAACATCATAAGTTTTTTTCATTATCACATAAACTTATTATTATCATATGATTTCATATAAAAAATTATTGATGTCCTCTATATTCACCCTTACTAAGAATCATATACCACACTTTCTATTGTTTTCTCCCTTAGGTGATGAAGAAAGGATTGGATTAGGTATGACTAAGAGGAGTACTGTGGGAGACGATATTTGTGTGAGATGTTGAATATATTTAATTAAATAACAATATTATACTTATAATCAACATAGAATCTAAAACTTTATGGGTTTGTAAAAAATAATATTATAATATATTGAATATTCATTAAAATAGATATAATATTTATGTGACAGCACATCATTCCATGAAGGTACAAATCATTTTTCTTTGGTTTAAATTCCATTTAAAAAACCCAATAATGATGCCCAATCATGTCAAAGAGGTATTGAGTGTGTTTTAATCTTATTTGGAACCCTGAAATGGGATGATAGACTAGGCCGCACAATTAGGACAAACCGTGCTTCCCATCCCACATGGTTTTCCTAAACCATGCAATTGAAGAAAATAGAGACTTCAGGGATGCATATTTTGCTATTATGAGGACCTAGGAACATGAAAGTGTTATGTTGTAGATTTTTGGGACACAATTATTTCATACAGTTTTTGCAAGGTTAAATAAATCATGCGCCTAACCATGTAGTGTACCCCTATGAAGTAGTGAAAGGTGCAAGATTGGTGCATAGTTTGGAAAACTGTGCATCCAAATCATGCGCCCTTTTTTTTCGGGTGAAATGAAATCCACCCACATTAATAATTTAACCTATTTTCTTCTTTCCTCCCATTTCATTTATAGCATATGGACTCCTTCCCCTCAAGTTGAACTCCCAATATCCTCTAACCTAGGTTCTTCTCTATCTTTCTCTTCCAATTGCATAATCATAATCCATAGAAGGAATTGGATAGTTAGAATAACTACCTCCGATTATCTTACCTTCAATCTAAGATTATCTTTGGATCCATCACATTATTTAGGTTTGAGATCTTTTTCCCTATTTTTGAGGATTTGGAACATTTCCTCAATTTCCCTCAACCTACTTTGAATCAGAGGCTTCCATCGGATGAAGAGTCATCAACATCTCTAAGATTTGTGGTCTCATTGTTTTCCCATGAATTTCAATGTTTTTTTTGGTTTTATATTATTGCACACAAATCATTTTTTTGAATCACCTTTTAATTGAGTTATTATATCTGATTGATCAAGAAACCTAGATAGACTCACTTTTTTCCTTGTTTTGTAGATTTGGGGATGTATACCTCATTTACAAACACTTCTTGGGTGTTCCATATTTAATTTACACTTGGGGTTAATTATGCCAAATGCATGAAATTCCCTTTTTGATATTGAATGGACAATTAATTTGAAGTTCCCTTATTGTATGAATATTTAAAGGTAACCAAATTTACCTTCTATCTTCATGAACCACCAATAATTAGAATTTCCCATGTTGAAAACCACCCTATTGACCACGTGAAAATTTAAATGGATTTGAATAATACATCTTGAATTTCCATCTTTAATTAATTTAATGACATGTATTATATGGAAAAGATAATGTGTGTTGGTTTAAAATTTAATTAATTAAATGAATGGTTTAATTGAAATGGTTGAAGTTTGGAAAGGTCATGACTATTTTTGATATCCTTGTCAAATTCTTAATCAAAATGTCATGCCTTATTTATATATATGGGATTAGTAAACATGAAACATGAGAGGTAATCCCTCATGTATTATATTATAAGTATAATTACTCCATGAAATAGGATGTGGTATGATGGTAAGGGATCTATTGATCATGATGATATGATTATACCATATATTGGGTGTTAAGCATAATGTCTTACACCACTGACACTACTAGGACGATGGGATTGACACACCATGTTTCTCTGTTTGAGTATTGACTTGATGGCTTGCTCCCCATATCAAGTAATGAGAATTATGTCTCCCACACACTATGAGATGTATGGATTCCATAGTATTTCATGAGCTTATAGGATCATTATACAGGTCATGGATGTATGATTCACAACTCGGTCCAAGAAACACCTAATATTCTAGGTATATACCCACTTATGTCTGCACGTACAGGGTTTATATAGGTGGATGAAATATATAACTATAATATATATATATATATTATTACTATATATATTTTCTAATCAGAAATTCCTCCTGAACCTGATCCGAAGTAGGTAGAGATGCTATGTGTCTTATAGGAACCTGAGCGGGGGGTTATTTGTTTTTTCAGTTTTGTTAATTAATTCATTTATATAGGAAAATACTTTATCTATGAGCTCTGTTTGGATTAATTCTATACACTGTTGGTGGTGGAATACTAAGACCTTATCTCACACCCTACACCAGATTCCTTTGGGACCTGAGAACATTATATTACTGTAGGTTCAGATAACGGCAATGGCCCTGCTACAGTTTGTCGATAAATTTTCTTATATATCAAGAATATGATTAGCGGATTAAATATTTATTTTGAGATGATAGTGGATCAAATTTGTGTGCGTATTGTAGTTTTTTATAGCATATTTGTATGTGTTTTTCCCATATTCCCATTTTTTATATCAACATTCCCTAAATCCATGTATATTACCCTTCTTATTGGCATTTTAATGTTATTTATTTTATAAGTTATTTATTATTCTACTAATTTTTGATTATGTATGTTTATATATGCTTTTGTTGTCGAATTTTATTGGTTGTATCCACTATGCCACTTTGATAAGAGGGTATAGTCTCCCCAACATACCACATTCACACCCTCTATTCTAGTCTACATCCTCTAGCGAATGGGGAGGTGTGCTTGAGAATGTGTGACCCACCGGATTGGGGCTTGGGTTAAGTGGATCCTGGGTTGGGATGTTACAATGTGGCATCAGAGCCTTATTTTTTTCTATTGTCTAAATGTTAGGGTATTAAAAAGGAGAGTAGTAGTTAAAGAAATTTGGAATTGACCCTGTTCCTCGACGTAGCTAACCCATATATAGGGGAAACCCAAATTACTCGGGATGGGAAATTTTTGTTATCAATTATGCCATTTATGGTTGATACAATTTAAGTTATTGATTTTGTCATTTTAGTTATCGATTATTCCATTTTTTGGAATTGACCCTGAGCCTTATTTTTTATGGTGTGATTATTATTTCTATTATTGAAATGATGATGATTTATTTTTCCTTATCTAAATAAAATAAGGGAGTTTCATTGTAGGCATCATATTAGGTACAATAGGACTAATATGCCTTGAAGTTTCCCACGACACATCTATTTTTAGCATGAATTTTATTGTTACATATTGGTAGTTCCTAGATTATGTATTTAAATGTGATGACTTTTCTTTTTAGGATTCAGAAAATTATTAATACTTAAAGTTCCTACCTTAACCTAATTGTGTTTTCCTGAATAGTTTAATGCTGACACCTTATGCAGATAATTATGGAATGTTGGGCCATGGAATATTGGTTTCCAGGGCTGGAATGTGTTATGGTGTGTATTAAGTGGATGCCATATTTCAGTTCATGGGTGTTATGCAGACTATATAGATCAGAAATGGAAATCCATCTAATTCAACCATTTTAATGTGATTTTATTATTTTAAAGAGCACAATTTTAAAATGAAAATGAATGCTAAAGTAAATGTAGCTATCATACATGTGTGAAACTAAGACTTTAACATGAACCAGACTTTGGTATTAGGTAGTTGATGAGTCTGTTACATTATTATGGACATTATTGTATTTATACAACCTAGACTTCGCTTCTTGAATAGAAACATAAGAATTCATGTTTTTATAGGAAGGACACAAACTTATCATGGTTTTTTATCTATTACATTTTAAAATAGTTAAAACATCTTATGATTCAAGAATTTGGAATTATAGAATTATGCCACCATGGTGTCCTCCGATCACATTCCTTAAAGGTGGCGATGACCAAGCACTTGAGGTGGTGGCCCTTGAGCCACTAATGATTGCTCCGACAGTGCCACCTGTGGCACCCCTTCTTATTCTTGATATAGGAATTAATGCCCAGTTCCAAGAGTTCTTTCTACATATGCTGTAGAATATTAAAGTTATTATTCAAAATTCCTAAGTATGGTAGAGTATGCTTTGGAAATATAGCAGCATAACTGTATGATATTTTTTGGGGATGATGAACCACAGTCATCTGAGTTGTGGCTTGAAGCAATTCAATCCATATAAAAGAATATGTAGATGCATCTAGAGCAGAGGGTCAATCTTAATACATATATGATATGATATTCTTCCAAGAAGCAATGGGATATTATTACCTAATAATATCGACATGTATATATGAATTTTGAGGACTTCCAAACCATCTTTTATGATTATTTCTTTCCCCATACTCTGAGGTCTTATAAATCTAATGATTTCATGATCTGTTAGTAGGGAAGCATGTCAATTGTGGAATAACTTAACCAATTTAATTTGATATAGTTGTTAAATCCTAATCTAATAGGTGATGATATTATAACCACCCGGTGATTAGAGGATGGGATGGTCTACGCCATCCGGTTGTAGGTCAATGTTTTCCGGTTGACAAATATTTAGGAAATTATGATCCAATCCCTTATTATAGAGAGAATCTTGGGGGAAGATAATGGTACGAGTTAGGGTGGTTCATCACCAATAAATACCAGTTTTTATTATTCTAGGAAAAAGATACATTTTGAGGATACTCAGGGGGTATTGGTTTTCATGTTCCTTGTATAGAAAGCTTTTGGATATGCCACCATAATAGGAATATGAGACAAAAGAAACCTTATTTCTCGCGTGATCTAGTATAGTGTAGAAGCTATGGAAGTATGGGGAGTCTCCATTGATTCTATAGTAAATTATCTTCAGATCTAAGCTATCAGGGATATAACCCTACTCTATAATTATGAGGGGGATAGTAGGACCATGTTGGGTAGGTAGCTATAATACAACTAATCAATCAGTCTGAGGTTCCATTTGAGATAGGGGTAGTCTGGTGTATGATTCATTGAACCAATAGAGTTGGATTTTGTAGGGTAGTTAGGATGTAACTCAATATTTTTGTATATTCCAGTTACATGTAGTCCATCCTATGCCAAATTAGAAGAGTTCTAGACCGTCTACAATTTGAGGTACTATTCTAGTATCTTCCACTTTAGTGTCTTCTTTATTTGACTTACTCATGTATTACAATTTTGTATCTGAGAAAATTATGTGAAATCTGAGCCTCAAAATTGAGTAATTCCATGGAATTATGATGCTAGATACCCCATTAGTCATCCGATCAGAGTGTTTTTTTACATTTTATGGATTTTCCCCTTGAGTTAGGTGGATAACTCTACATATGGAATCTTTACATCCTCAACATGATGAGCTTTGACATAATCATTAGGATGGACTGGTTAGTTCCCTATCAATCCTATATTTATTTATATCATCAAAGAGTGATGTTTACATCACTATAGGTAATCAGAAAAATGTAGAAGTTAGAATGGGATCTGAAATCATTATGATCAAGACCCAAGTATCAATGGATGGGTAGTGTGATATCTCCAATCGCTATAAATTTCATGGATGACCAGGGGTTAAGACACACTATGTTTTCTATAATAGTGGAGTGTTTTAGGGATGTCTTTTCTGATTAATTTTTTGGTCAACCTCTAGTGCAAGACATAGAATTAACTATTGAGCTAGTACCGGGAGCATTGCCAGTGAGCATTCCACATAAGGATCTTCTGAAACTCAAGAAGAAATTGGAGGATCTGGAGGCTAAAGGATTCATACACTCAAGTACTTCTCCTTGGGGTTCACCAGATCTTTTTTATAAGAAAGAAGATGGTACCATTAGGTTCTATGTGGATTACCATCGATTGAACCAACTCATAGTAAACTATCAGTATCTTCTACATAGAATAAAGAACCACTCTGACCAGATCTAATAAGTTATAGTGTCTTAAAAGATATATTTTAAGTCATGTTATCACCAATTGTGTGTTAGGTCCCCAAACATAACTCACATTGCTTTCAAGAGTATTAATGGTCAATAGAAGTACCTTTTCATGTCATCCAGACTCACAAATTCACCTTCATGCTTCTATAGTTATATAAATCAGGTTTTACACACGTATCTGGATTCATTCATGGTAGTATTTTTTGAAGATATCTTAGTGTATTAATATTCTATACAAAATCATGCCAATCATATTGATATCATGATGTGTAAAATGAGAGAGAATTAGATCTATGATAATAATAGTAAATCCCACTTTTGGATCAACATAGTCTACTTCCTGAGTCACATTATTATAGAGTCAAGAGTTTTAGTAGACAGAGAGAAAGTGAGAGTTGTAGTTTCTTTGGTTAATCCCAGGAAAAGTTTAATATTCAGAGTTTTATGGGGATATATGGATATAATAGACACTTCATCTAGGATTTATCACATATTATAGTGCGGTTTTTGGGCTTAATAAATAATGGTGTGGAATTCATATTGTGAGAAGCATGTGAAACATAAATTTAGGAGTTTAAGGGAGTATTTAATTTAGTACCAATAATGATTCTACAAGAGCTTTAAATGAGCTATACTATGTATTGTGATGCATCATGTATGAGTCTTGGAACCGTTATGATGTAGGATGAGTGATACATCACGTACGAGTCTCCTCAGTTGAGGCCTCATGAGCAGAATTACCTGATGCATGACATCGAGGTCACCACTATTGTACATGGATTATGCTATTTGATACACTATCTACATGGAGAGATTTTTTAGGTATTTACACATTAAAAAATACTCATGTACATATTTATACATCAGGATCTAAATATCAGTTAGCCCATGTGGGTTGAGTACCTAACATAGTTTGGTTTTGAGCTTGCGTACAAAATAGGTAAAGGAAATGCTATGGCCGATGTTCTGATCTAAAATACTCTGACATATGATATTTTGGAATTTGGTGGAAAATGGAAGATTATTTCCTTATTCTAAGAGATGCATATTGAGGTTCATGAGGACCATGGTCAAACTATCCTCTCCACCTTAGCTGTGACCTCTACTCTTTTTGGAATGGGTTAGAGGGAGGAAGCTATCTGATATCGAGGGCCTTGTCCCAAGGGAAATCTTCTCAGATGATGATACATATTTATGTTAGACCATGTATGGGGATGATACCTTTCAATTTCATTAGTTTTTATGGGTCATAAAAGAAAATATGGTGGAGATTATGTTGGAATTCCATGCCGCAACATGGATAGTTCACCCTGGTCTCACAAAAATCTATCAGGATCTATGGTACCAATATTTGTGGCATGGTATGAAATGAGAGATTTCTGGATTCATCACCCGATGTTCCACTTTTCAGCAGGTGAAGTAATAAAATCAATGTACGATATAGATTTTATATCAATTTTACATTCTTTAGTCAAAATGAGATGAGGTTTCAAAGGATTTCATGGATGGTTTACCCAAACTACCTCATGGAAATTATACAATGTGGGTTGTCATTGATCGTTATATGAATGTCACACACTTATTACCTATGTGATAGACCTTCTTGGTAGATGATATAGAATGTAAGTACATTTTTGGAGATTGTACAAACTTCATGGGGATCTACGATCTATCATTTCTGAAAGAGATGCTCACTTTATGTTACCATTCTGGAAGGGGTTACATAAGGCCTTGGGTACCCAGGTACTTCTGAGAATTATCTTTCACCCATATAATAATGCTTAAATAGAGCATACCATTAATGTTATAGAGGACACGATCCATTAATTTTTCCTTGGCATTGAGTGTTTTGGGAGAAACACATTCCGCTAACTAAGTTCGCTAATAATAATAACTTTCAGGACAACATCGAGATGAATCCTTAGGATACCTTATATGGTAGGCCCTTCCGATAACATCTATGCTGGTTAGAGGCTGGAGAGGTAGAAATTCATGGAACACATCTCATTTAGGAGATTAGAGAGAGGGTCCAATTTATCAGAAAGTTCATGATGATAACTCAGTCAAGACATCAGTTGTTTGCCAACAAATGCTGAAAACCACTCACGTTCATGGTCAGAGACCATGTTTTCTTGCTATTCTCACCTAGGTTGGGCCGTAGATGTATTTTTAGGTAGGGTAATCTATCACCTAGCTTTGTTGGACCCTTAAAGTTCATGAATTGGATCAGACAAGTGGATTTCCAGTTATCATTTCCATAGAGATACCAGTCCATACCTGATGTCTTTCATGCATCTCAGTATCACCGATACTATCTAGACCCTTCAAATATTTTAAAACTAGATGAGGTTGAACTAAATGTAAATGATCCCCTTGAGGTGTATCCCATTTTTATTTTGGATCGGAGCATGAAAACACTCTGAGGTAGCTGAATTCCTTTTGTATTAGTGCTATGATAGAATAACTAAGTACATAGATAGACCTGGGAATAAAAAGATGATATATGAGCTCAATGGTTGGAAATATTTTCTCAAAAAACTCTTTACCCTTAGAAGGCTAACTCGGCAATGAGTTTCATTATTAATGGAGGTTTTAATGACCTATATTTCCAAGAATATACATGTGATTTTTCTTTGGTTTAAATTACTTTAAAAATATCTAATAATGATTCCAAATAAAGTGATGGAGGTATCATGTTCATCTAGGGAACGTTCAGATCCTGGAGCCTAGAAATGAGAAGAAAATAATAGTCTGTATATTTAGGATAAACAATGAATCCCAGCTCACACGATGTCCCTAAACTGTGTGACTACAACTAGTTTAGACCAGGGGACACATGGTTTATCTGTAACCGTGCGACCCTAGATGCATGATCCTGCAATGTTGTAGAGTTTTGGGATAGAGTGATTTATCATGATTTTTGTATAGTTAAATAAAACATGTGCCTAACCATGTGGGTTTCTCCTTTGAAGTGAATGGTGTAGTGTTTGTGCAGAGTTTGGCTAACCGTACGACCAAACCATGTACCTTTTTTTGAGTGAAATGACATTTTTTCACCTCATTAATACACTAACATATTTTCCTCTTTCCTCCCACTTCATTTTCAATAAATGGAATTCTTCCTCTCTCGTTGAACTCCCAAGATCCTCTAACCTCGGTTCTTCCCTCCCTCCACCATATGGTCAAAAAATTGAGATATGTTAAATGTGTTAGACAGTTATGGGTACACCCTCTCTTACTCTTACCTTCGATCTAAATTTATCTTTGGATCCATTAAGTTATTTGGGGGTATTGCCTTTTTTAACATTTTCAAGGATTTAGAAAATTTATTCAATTTATCTCAAACCATTTTAAATCTTAGGACTCTATCAGACAAGGAGTCACTAATGACCCTAAGGTAGGTAGTCTCATCATTCTCCCCATGACTTTTTTTTTGTTTCGTAGCTTTTATATTGTTACATACAAATGCTTTTTCCGAGTGTCCCCTTTGTATTTAGTTATTAATATCAAATTGATCAACACACCTAGATACACTCCCTTTGATCATTTTTAGCATTTTAGAGTATATTTAACTAATTTATAAGAATCCCATAGGTGTGTTAAGTTGAATTTTCCCTTTTTGTTAATTTTTTGAAATTCCTAAAATTACCTAATAGACATTGACTATAATTTTAATCAGAATTATCCTTATTATATGAATATTTATCGGAACCCAAAGTAACTCCTATGTTCCAGACCTAATTATAATTGGAATTTCCCATTTTATCAATTTCTTTATTAACCATGTCACTATTTAAATGGATTTGAATCATAGAACTTGAATTTCCATCCTTAGTTAATTGAATGTCATGTATTAAATAGAAAGGCTTATTAACATTGGGGTTCGATTACTTTAATTTAATGAATGGTTTAAATGAAATGGTTAAAGGGTGTAAAGGTCATGACTACTACTGATACCCTTCTCAAATGATTAATCAAACTATTATCCCATATTTATATATATGGTCTTGGTGAACATGATATATGAGATGTATTGACTCATGTATTATATTATAAAATGAGTTGTGCCTTGATATGGGTAGTGGTTGGTTGGTAAGGGATCTTTTCATCATGATTGTATCACCCTACCTTACATTGGGTGTTGATCATGACATCTCACACCACTGAAACTATAAAGCCCCAGCCTTAAACCTTACTTAATCATGAGTTATTACAAGATTACACATTGATGATCTTTTCAGGTTTAGAGTTTTAGAGAATTAGATCATAAAACATGCATTACATTCCACATTTAAACAAAGTGGTTACATAAAAGATAGTACACATTTTTTCCATCAACGGAAAAATATTTAAAATAAAACATGGATTCTTTCTTGACAGATCCTTGACATTATCATCACATCATGTACCTTTCCGTTGACATGTGAAAAACATTTCAAAAACATGGGATGAGCATAAAAAGATCAGTAAGGGATCTAAAAATATGGAAAGGAAACATGAGTACATGTATACATAATAATCAATGAAATCATACTCTACTCATAAAACATAAGCACTTTAACATTCCACATCAAATCATGAATAAATTATAGAAATCATGAGGAATAAAGGTATCTTGAGGCATTCATAACATTCTTACGTAGGGAGTAACCCTATTGGTTACCTTTGGAATACCCATCACATTATATTCACTAAATCTCTTCGTAGAAACCTTAATGATTAACTCCTTCGCGTTAACCAATGCATTGGAGAGCTATATCGGGCTCACCTTCCCTTAGTTTATCATGGAACCACCCATCTTCATAACAATTCCCAAGAACCATAACATAATTGTATCACATAAAACATGCATAAAGGAAACATAACATTTCCACATTTCAATAACAAGATATCAATAACACATTGATACAATAAAAATGTTATCAAAAACATTTTCAATACCAAAAGAAAAGAAAAGTAAGACATGGTAATTTTTTTAAAAGGTATGGCTTGTAGAGGAAGCCGAAACTCAAATAATGGTTACGGTGGTGGAGAAGTCGTTGTCGCTGCATACGTACGACAAAACATTCCCTTTTGTCGTTTAGTAAAATGCTTCGTATAAAAAATATTCCTTTTGGATAAACATAAAAGTCAAAGGGGTTTATACACCGTAAAAAGAAGGTTGTGTATAAAACAAAATATGCGTCAATGAAAGGAGATTGAGACGAAGTCCCATACCTCGGGTCCGACTTGACTCGATCATTCATTAACCTCCTGAATAATATACTTGAGTTAATTTCTACTTTCTTAAGAACCTTTTTCAAGTTCATTATTCCTTTTATATCACTTATTGCTATGTCATGAACACTGTAATTATTTATGTTAATAACAGTCGTTTTAACGATCATTGGTACTTGAGTCAGAAATAAACACTTTCTAATTACAAGTTATTCATGAATCCATTATATCCAGAGTTATAATCATGATGTAGATATCATATATATCATATATATCCAGTATATACATGCATTTATAATATTACATAACGTTTAGAGGTATGAAATGAAATGCACCGTTCATGGAGACGGTAAGACGTACGTACGCATGAATTGTAGTTTTTGGCCATGACACATAAAATAAGGGTAGGACATGTGGCAAGTTCATTTCATACTATGAAAACACTATTCTTACCTTAAATTACACTAATTACCTCTAATCACGATTAAAACTTAAAAGTTACTATTCACCAAACAATTATGTTAATCACATTGAACCACATTTTAATTATTAATGACAACCATTTATGTTGGATTTTTAAAATTAAAAACACATAGGTGGTAAAATTTCATTTAAACGAAAAATCAGTTTTTTAAGCACCACTTAGTGGTCTCACTATTCATCAAAAATTGAAGTTTTTCAGAAAAATACCAAAACTTCACCCTAAGATATATTTGATATTCTGAATTCAAAAATGATGTCTATTTTGAAAAATTCAAAACATATAAGTTACACTAATTAATTTAATAATTAATTCTCGCTGTCAGAGCAAATAGCGTGTTTTTATGAAACAATAAGTATCAAAAGATTGACACTAGTTTAAGTTCAATTTCAAAGTGAAATTAATTACAATGACCACTATTGGTTTAAATGGAAAAAATATATTCTAATGGTACTTTAAAACCAATTCAAAATATAATCTAATCATATAAATAAATGAGATTAAAAAGATGTTGTGAATTAAAATACAACATTTTTCACTATTCATTAAAAAATGAACTTTATCAGAGAAATACCAAAAATTTACCCAAAGTAAATTTCAATGTCCCAATAATAATTAATAAGTTTATTTTGACAAATAGAGCTTATAAAATTGTCAAAAGATTGATTTAAAAATGGTTTTCCATCAAAAGGCATTAAAAAATTCTTTTAAAAATATTAGTGTATTCCATGCTTAAGATTGGATTTATTCTCATTTTAAGCCTCTAAAACACTATATAATTAATTAATACACACATATAAAAATATATATTATTCATTACTTACTTGGGATGTTACATCCTTCCCCCATTTAGAAAATTGCATCCCCGCAATTTATTTACTTATCGAATAAGTGGGGGTATTTAGCCCTCATTGCATTTTCGGATTCCCGTGTTGCCTCTTCAATCATGTGGTTTTCCGAAAAACCTTTACCTGATGAATCACCTTATTCCGTAACACTTGATCCCTGTGGTCAAGAATCTGGACCGGTTGTTCCTCATAATATAGGTTCTCTTCCAGCTGAACTACCTCTAAACTCAAAACATGAGATGGATCTGGAATATACTTTCTCAACATCGAAACATGAAAAACATTGTGTACCTGAGATAAACTCAGAGGTAAAGACACTCGGTAAACAACTGGTCCAACTCTCTCCATAATTTCATATGGTCTAATGACCCTTGGACTCAACTTTCCTTTCTTACCAAATCGCATCACACTTTTCCATGGTTAGACTTTGAGAAAAACTTGATCACCTACCTCAAAATATAGATCCATCCTCCTGTTTTCTGCATAACTTTTCTCTCTGCTCTGAGCTGTTCTCATGTGTTTCTGAATCAACTGAACTTTTTCTACCATCTCTTCTACCAATTCTGGTCCCATCAGCTTTCTTTCACCCACTTCATCCCAAAAATCTGGAGTTCGACACCGCTTCCCATATAATGCCTCAAATGGTGCCATCTGTATACTTGAATGAAAACTATTATTATATGAAAATTCAACCAAAGAAAGATGTTGGTCCCAACTTCCCTGATAATCCATCGAACAAGAACGTAGCATATCTTCCAAACTCTGAATTGTTCGTTCTGAATGCCCATCTAATTGAGGATGAAAAGCTGTACTAAAATTTAATTCAGCACCCAATGACTTCTGATGGCCTTTCCAAAACTTAGAAGTGAACCTGGGATCACGGTCAAATACAATAGAGAGAGGAACTCCATGTAACATGACTATCTCTTTAAGATACAAACGGGAAAGATGATCTAGGGAAAAAGTATCTAGTATATCAAGGAAATGATCATATTTAGTCAAGCGATCAACAATATCCCAGATTGCATTATTACCTCGAGGAGTCTTCGGCAATCCCACAACGAAGTCCATGGATATATTTTCCCATTTCCACTCTGGCACTGGTAAAGGCTGAATCATCTCTTTCGGTAACTACCGCACTGCTTTAACCTGTTGACATGTCAAACACTTCATAGTAAAATCAACAATATCTCTTTTCATTCCATCCCACCAGTAATACTTTTGAAGATATCTATACATCTTAGAACTGCCTGGATGAACTGAAAATGGAGAACTATGAGATTCACATAACAACTCTCTCTTCAACTGTGAATCACAAGGAACACACAATCTCCTCCCAAATCTGAAAACACAATCATTATCAATGTTGAATTCAGGCAACTTACCCTTCTGAACCAGCTCTACCTTTTTCTGCAACTCACTGTCTTGCTTCTGTGCTTGCTTGATTCTGCCTGATAGAGAAGATTTCATTTATACCTGAAACAAAATAGAAGAACATCCTGCACCAAAAACATCTATGCCAAAGTTCATCAAATCCTTAACCAAAGGATCACGTTCCAAATGCATCATTGTTAATGAAGCATTACTTTTTCGACTCAAAGCATCAACCACTTTATTTGATTTTCCCGGATGGTAATGAATTATACAATCATAATCCTTGATTAATTTTAGCCATCTCCTATGTCTCATGTTCAATTATTTCGGAGTGAATATATACTTTAAACTTTTGTGATCGGTATATATTTCAAACTTTACTCCATACAAATGATGCCTCCAAAATTTTAAAGCGAAAAAAATAGCAGCTAATTCCAAATCATGTGTAGGGTAATTTACCTCATGAGTTTTCAACTATCATGATGTATAAGAAATGACCTGATCATTCTACATTAGGACACAACCAAGTCCTTTCAATGAAGCATCACTATATATAACAAACTCACCATTCCTGGAAGGTAGTTCAAAACTGGAGCATTCAACAATCTTCTTTTAAGTTCTTGAAAACAATCATCACATTCTTTTGTCCAGATAAACTTAACACCCTTCCAAGTTAGCTTCGTCATTGGACTAGATAACCGTGAAAAATTTCTAATAAAGCTTCATTAATAGCCGGCCAAACCAAGGAAGCTACGAATCTCAGTTACATTTGTGGGTCTTGTCCATTCTTCAACAACCATTGTTTTTGCAGGATCAACAGTTATCCCATCTTTAGAAACAATATGACCAAGGAAAGAAATTTATTGCAACCAAAACTCACAATTTCTGAATTTCCCATACAATTTCTTTTCTTTTAAGGTTTTCAAAATAACCCTTAAATGTCTTTTATGATCCTATTTACTTTTAGAAAACACCAAAATATCATCAATGAAAACCACCACAAACTTATCCAAGAACTCATGGAAAATTCTATTCATTAAGTCCTTGAATACAGCAGGTGCATTGGTTAGCCCAAAAGGCATTACTAAAAATTCATAATGGCCATATCTTGTACGAAACACAGTCTTCGGAACATCTGCTTCCTTTACCTTCAGCTGATGGTACCCTGATCTCAGGTCAATCTTTGAAAAATACTGAGCTCCCTGGAGCTGATCAAACAAATAATTGATATGAGGCAAAGGATATTTGTTCTTAACAGTGATGTTATTCAAGGCTCTATATTCAATGAAAAGTCTCATTGAACCATCTTTCTTTTTAACAAATAAAACAGAAGAACCCCATGGTGATGTGCTAGGTCGAATGAAACCTTTATCTAATAAATCTTGCAGTTGCTCCTTTAACTCTAAAAGTTCAATTTGAGCCATTCGATAAGGGGGTTTTGAAATTGGGTTAGCATCAGGAACTAAGTCAACAATAAATTCTACTTCCCGATCTGGTATTATTCCAGGCAACTCATCAGGAAAGACATCAGTATACTCATTTACCACTGGCACATCATTAATCTGAACAGTTCCTTTATTTTCAACGATATGTGCAAGGCAACATCCATTTCCATCTTTTACAAGTTTCTCGGACTATTGATAAGTTATTAATGGTAAGGGTTCATTCTTGTACACAAAATTAAAGTATTTCTGAAAAAAAAACTTCTTTAGCTCTACAGTCAATCTTAGCATGGTAAATAGAGAGCCAATCCATACCCAGGATAACATCAAACACTACTAGAGGTAAAACAATAAGGTTTTCAAGTAGGTTCTTTCCACGGATAAGGATAGGAAGATTCTTATAAATTATTTTTGCCTCAACATTTCCCACAGGTGTTTTTACCAAAATTTCAGGAGTCACATCTTGAGATGGTAGTCCCATTTTACTAGAAAAGGTTTCAAAGATGACAGAATGTGCAGACCCTGAATCAAACAACACACTGACATAATCTGAAAAAACAAACAAAGTACCTGATACAACTTCATTTGATGGCCCAACATCTGCTGAAGTATTTTCAAAGGATTTCACCACCCCTTTATTCTTGTAGTCTAACTTCTCCCATCACTCAAGCTCTTTGTCGGACACTCGTTTCCATAGTGACCCATCTCATTGAACTTAAAACATTTCACTAACTGTAAATCAAATTTGGTCTTACCATCACCCAGATCTTTTTCAGTGCAATCACGAGCCTTATGTCCAATCTTACCACACCGATAGAACTTTCTAGAATTCAGGAGACATTCCCATCACGCCTTTTACCACATTTATCACAAACTGGAAACTTAGTTTTCTTACCATCAGACTTTATTGAAGAATTCTTTCCATTCTCCTGCCACCTCGGTCTCTTCTTCTACTGGTAGTTATAGAACACTTGATCATTGTAAAACTCCATTTCCACCTTCTCAGCACATCGAACAAGCTTTTAATAACTTTTGAACTCATGAGAAGCTAATTCCCTTCGATATTTTGGCTTTAATCCTGAGTAAAAACGATTTATTTTACTATCAAGGTCTCAGATAAAATTTGGAGCATACCTTTCCATTCGTGTGAACCTTTCTTCACAGGCAGCCACTGAGTCTTACTCTTGCCTCAATTCCAAGAATTGTTTTTCCATCCTAAGTCGAATAGACTTAGTAAAATACTTCTCAAGAAACATACCTTTGAATTCATCCCAGTCGAGAGCATCAATTTCATCAGCGTTTCTTATATTTTTAACCCTCGACCACCACTAATCTGCTTCACCCTCCAAACGGTAAATAGAAAGACTAACCTTTTGATTGTATGAACACCCCATGACATAGAAAATATTCTCCAGTGCTTTAATCCACCCTTCAGCTAGCACAGGGTCAGATGATCATCTTAATGATGGGGGATGTTGCCTCATGAAATGTTCCACCACTGACATGTTCCTCTGCGGTTGA
Source organism: Viscum album (assembly GCA_963277665.1). NCBI lineage: Eukaryota > Viridiplantae > Streptophyta > Magnoliopsida > Santalales > Viscaceae > Viscum > Viscum album. The sequence continues at coordinate 1,866,661,645 of OY728150.1, forward strand.
TCTGGATGATCTCGTGCATGGATACCGCCACGATTTTTTGCTTGAGTCAACTGTGCCATTAATACAACAAACTGTTCTGTTCCAATTCTGACCATCTCAGGATGCTGATTTGGAAGGTTATTTCCTTATGTATGCCTTCCTAGCACTACTTCCCTGTTTCCTCTATGGAAAACCATTCTGAACAAACATGTCTTAGATGAAGCAACATGGTAATCTTCATATGCTATATAATTTCAAAAAATATTTTTGGATAATAATTTAATAGAATTTTAACTCCTAAAGTTATATAAACCGACCTATGATACCAACTATAAGGCCCCAGCCTTAAACCTTACTTAATCTTGAGTTATTACAAGATTACACATTGAGGATCATTTCAGGTTTAGAGTTTTAGAGAATTAGATCAGAAAACATACATTACATTCCACATTAAAACAAAGTGGTTACATAAAAGATAGTACTCATTTTTCCCATCAACAGAAACATATTTAAAATAAAACATGGATTTTTTCTTGACAGTTACTTGACATTATCATCACATCATGTACCTTTCCCTTGACCTGAGAAATTTTTTTCAAAAACTTAAGATGAGCATAAAAATCTCAGTAAGGGATCTAAAAATATTGAATGGAAACATGAGTACATGTATAAATAAGAATCAATGAAATCATAATCTACTCATAAAACAAAATCACTTTAACATAACTCATTAAATCATGAATAAATCATAGAAATCATAAGACATAAAGGTATCTTGAGGCATTAATAACATTCTTACATAGGGAGTAACCCTCTTGGTTACGTTTGGAATACCCGTCAAAGTATATTCCCTAAATCTATTCGGAGAAACCTTAACGTTTAACTCCTTCACATTACCCAATTCATTGGAGAGATATATCGGGATCACTCGCCCTTAGTTTATCACGGAACCACCCGTCTTCCTAACAATGCCCAAGAACCATACCATAATTGTATCACATAAAACATGCATAAAAGAAAACATAACATTTCCACATTTCAATCACAAGATATCAATAACACATTGATATAATAAAAATGTTATCAAAACCATCCTCAATACCAAAATAATAGAAAATTAAAACATGATATTTTTTTAGAAAGGTATGGCTTCTAGAGGAAGCTGATACTCAAATAATGGTTACGGCGGCAGAGAAGTCATTGTCGCCGCATACGTACGACAAAAACATTCCCTTTTGTCATTTAGTAAAAGGATTTGTATAAAAAAGATTCATTTTGGATAAACATAAAAGTTAAAGGGGTTTATACACCATAAAAAGAAGGTTGTGTAAAAAACTAAATATGCCTCAATGAAAGGAGATTGAGCGAAGTCCCATACCTCGGGTCCGACTTGACTCGATCGTTATTTAACCTCATGAATAATAAACTTGAGTAAATTTCTACTTGCTTAAGAAACTTTTTAATGTAAATTATTCCTTTTATACCACTTATTTCCATGTCATGAACTCTATGTAATTATTTAAGTTAATAATGGTCGTTTTAACGATTATTAGTACTTGAGTCAGAAATAAACTCTTTATAATTACAAGTTTTTCATGTATCCATTATATCCAAAGTTATACTCATGATGTAGATATCATATATATCATATATATCTAGTATATACATGAATTTATAATATTACATAACATTTAGAGGTAAGAAATGAAATGCACCGTTCATGGAGACGGTAAGCCGTACGTACGCATGAACACTACTTTCATTTATTTTTCGTATTTTATGGAATGTAATCATAATGATATAAAGGTATATTATAATTCCATTATAATATCATATATAATACCATTAATTACATCCTTTATACGCCCCACATATGGCATTAACGAATCAAATCACTTTGAGGGGGCGGTAGTCTGCACTTCCTAAAATGAAGATATCGCGTTTACCCATAATGGAAACCATAAAGGTATGCCATAAATGAAAAATACAGAAGCTTAAGTAAAACATAAACATATTATATATCATATATAAATATATTTTCATCTTAATGGAAACCTTTGAAGGTGTTAAAATAATATTGAACAATCATCATTTCGTGAGGCAGAAATTCTCCATCCACGGAAACAGTATGTTCTTTTACCATTAGATGTAGGTGTGTGTAAGTGTAGCTCGAATACTTATTATAAAAAAATCCTAGTATATGTAATATACTGGTGTTAGTACAAAAGAAATTAATAAAAAGAGTATAGGGGGTTGGATAAGCAAAATAAAACATAATAAAACAATAGAAGACACTACCTTTAAATCGGGTAACTCTTTTTGATTTGAGATCGAAGGCTTCATTGGGAAGAATTATTCCCAAAGTGAGGCTTCAAGGAGTTAGAGAGGGATGTGGAGAGACAAAATGAGCAGGGTTTGGCCGATACAAAGGCTTGAGAGGTGTGGGTAAGGAGGTATAGGTGGGGGCCTTTTATAAGAGGAGAGGAGGGGCACTCTTGGAAATGTATAAAAGGATACATTATTATAAAATGATTTTCGGATTTAAAAGGTCCCAAAATTATATATTTCTAGGATAAGGTGATAAGGGTTTTTAATATACTCATCCAATAGGTTTTTGACATGTTTAGGCCTTAGATTTTACATTATCTTTTCATTTTATTTAAATCATTAAATAATGAGGTCATCGCTGCATCATCATGGTGTAATAAATAATTTAATTTATTTAATGTTTAAAAATTATAAAAAATATATCTTGATGTAGGAAATATTTTTAGATTTCTAATGAATATTTATAGTTAGAAATATTTCTTGTATTACCCCATTTAAAAATTGTTTTAGTAAAACTACTCATGTTTGTGACATTTTTTACTTTAACATTAAAGAAAAAGATATTAATGTCATTTTCCTTCCAAAGTGGCTCCATGGGGTACCCAAGTTGACCCATGGAATGTCTTGGTCATCCATGACACATCCAATAAGGGTATGACATGTGTCATGTTCATTTCATATTACTAAAACATTATTCTTACCTTAAATTACACTAATTACCTCTATTCGCGATTAAAACTTAAAAGTTACTATTCACCAAAAAATTATTTTAATCCCATTGAACACAATTTTACTTCTTAATGAAAACCATGTATGTTTGATTTTTGAAATTCAAAACACATAGGTGGTAAAATTTCATTTAAACATAAAATCAGTTTTTTAAGTACCACCTAGTGATTTCACTATTCATCAAAAATTGAGGTTTTTCAGAAAAATACCTAAACATCACCCAAAGATATATTTGATATTCCAAATAAAAAAATGATATCTATTTTACAAAATTCAAAACATATATGTTACATTAATTAATTTAATAATTAATTCCCGCTGTGAGAGCAAATAGCGTGTTTTTATGAAACAATACGTATCAAAAGATTGACACTAGTTTAAGTCCAATTTCAAAGTGAAATTAATTCCAAAGAACACTATTGGTTTAAATGGTAAAAATATATTATATTTTTAATTTAAAACCAATTAAAAATATAATCTAATCATATAAATAAATTAGATTAAAAAGAGGTTTTGAATTAAAATACAACATTTTTCACTCTTCATTAAAAAAATGAACTTTATCGGAAAAAAACCATAAATTTACCCAAAGTAAATTTCAATGTCCAAATCATAAATAATAAGTTTATTTTGACAAATAGAGATTATAAAATTGTCAAAAGTTTGATTTAAAAATGGTTTTCCATCAAAAGGTAGTAAAACAATATTTTAAAAATATTAGTGTATTCCATACTTAAGATTGGATTTATTCTCATTTTAAGCCTCTAAAACACTATCAAATTCATTAATAGACACAGATAAAAATATCTATTATTCATTACTTACTTGGGGTGTTACAGAAACTATTAGAATGATTGGATTGACACTTAGTGATCCATTTTTTGAGTGTTGACATGATGACATAATAACCATCTTGAGTGATGAGTGTGATGTCTCCCACTGACTATGATATGTAGGAAAAATTCCCTATTTCTTGAGTTTATAGGATTATTAGACTGATCATGGATGTCTGAGATATGATCTGGTCCCCACAACATCTAGTGTTCTAGGTATATAGACACTTACGTCCACACATACATGGTTCATATTGCTGGATGAGATATATAACTATAATATAAATATATTATTACTATATATATCATTAAATATCAGACATTCCACCCATCCATGATATAATATAGGTAGAGATCCCATGTGTCCTATAGGAACCTAAGCGGGCAATTATTTATTAGTTCAATTTTTTATTAATTCATTTATAACTACACACTATTTAGCTAAAAACACAACATGGATTACTTACAGTCACCATTGGTGGTGGCCTATAGAGATTTTATCTTAGACCCAACTCTTGATTCCTTTAGTACTTGAGAATATTATATAACTATAAGACCAGATAATTGAAAGTTCCATGAAACATGTTGTTGAAACTTTATTATTATAGATAGATACTAGGAGTAGAGGACCAAGAATTCACTCAAAATTATTGTAATGAAACTTTTCGTTATTTTGGTAATTTCTATTTAGCATATTTTTATATCTTGGTTCCCTTATTCCCATTTTTTATATCATAATTCCACACACCCATTTATATCTTTTGACTGTTGTTTAGTTGTTCAATATTTTATTCTTCAACTACTTACTAATTTTGTTAGTTTATATAAGATTATACTATTGGATGTTATTTTTTTATCCACTATGAATCTTTGATAAGAATGTATAGTCTCCACAACATACTATAGTCACACCCTCACTACTAGTCAGAAGCCTCTAGAAAACGGGGAGGCACACTTCAGGCCATGTGACACATCGACTCGAGGCACGAGTTAAGTGGATCCCAGGTTGGGACATTACAGTTTGTGTATAATAAGTCAAGGATGTTATAGTTGGTATCATATTAGGGTTAATAAAATATATAGATATTATAGTTAGAAAACGTTAATGAAATCCATTTTGATAGAACTCAGTATAGGATAAAATTTTAAAGTTTTGATAATGATCATTAATGAACAAGGTTAACCCTAAGGTGTCCTTGAAGATTGTGTCATGATTTATACATTATATAAATGATTTTTAGAATTATTTATTTATCCACTATGATTAGTGTTTATTATACCATGATTTATTCATTTATTAAGTGGATGGAACTCGAAGGAACCATGTTAATGATGAGTGCGATAAACAATTTAATGATAGTCATCATGTGTAACCAAAAATTATGGGAGTTGGCATGAAGAAACTAGTAGCTATGATCACACAACGTTTTTTAGGATAGGAATTATGCATAGATTATAAATGATCAATGTATGGACCAACATTATGCTTCATATTTCATTAGGAAATAGTCACCTTATTTTATTGGGTTTTTTAATCAACTAGAGGCTGACAGATGGATAAACAACATTAAAAAAATATTTTCTATTATTAAATTCTAACAAAATGAAATGGTTTCCCTAGATATTTAGAATCTGGATGGTAAAGAAGTTAAATGGTGGAATCTTATCAAGAATACGAGGCAAGTGAAAGTAATTGAATCCATGGAATGGGATAAGTTTAAGAGAATATGAATCAATAATTATATTCATCTCATTCCTTATACAAATATGGAGAAGGAATTTATTGAGTTGAAGAAAAAAAATTATGATTCCATTGGTAATTATGAGAAAATTTTTACAAGGATTGTAAGGTGTGAAACTAGTTTAATTATCATATATGATAGTAAAATCGAATGATTCTTTGGTAGCCTAAAACCAAGTCTCTAAAAGGAATTAAATATAAGATATTTTAGCATCAATGAATAAATTATTTGATGAAAAATCAATATAGAAATCAAAATAATATATTCCCACCATTCCCATGGTTTTGATATGAAAAGAATAATTAAAACTCATGAAAAATGAAATAAATTATATGATAAAAAGAAATTCCAGTTCTTTACATGTTTGAAACGTGGTAAAAAACATTAAAAGATGTGTTTGAATGGAACTGGGATGATTTAAATGTGGAAAGGTGGGTAAAAAATCCCATGATTGTCAAAATGAAATTAATGGGATAGATATTGAAAAAGAGGAGGGGATGCAAACTAATTCACAACCCACACATCGATGTTGGAAGTGAAATATGTTTTCAAATTATGAGTATCAGTTCCATGATTCAATGGATAATCTTGATGATAAGCTACAACAACCTTTGATGACAAAAGAAAAAGGAAATTATTTTGAAATCACAATGGATGAAGTGAATCAAGATAATTAGGGTACTTTTATTATCCCCTCCTTAGTCTTGAGTTTCATGTTTGATTTTGTTTGAATTATCCATATATAATTTTTTTTGTTTATCCTTTAGAAAAATTTCATGTGATTATATCATTTTACATGGATTTCGGAATAATTAAACAACATTTGATATTTTATTGGTAAAAGGATGAAACTAAGTTTCTAATGAAACTGTTTTTTGTATAAGATAAGTGATTATATATTGAATAATGGTTGAGTTATCTTTTGGAAGTGTATATGTCTCCATGTAATATTAACATATGAGTTATGGATATCGTTATGTCTTTATGTGTTGACAGCCCTTTTGAGGGTTTTACATGGTGGGAATTTATCAATATTAATGACATTTTGAGATACATTTATAGAAATACATCTCTTTGGTTTTTATAAGTGATAATCATATTCAAGGAGGAATACATTTACAGTTTGAAGACATATGATAAATTTTATCTGTAAATATCAGGGATTATCTTATTTTTCATAATAATGAAATTAGGGGTTGTAGTTAGTCACATTATAAATTCATGACACCTCATTCGGAGAATATTTCTGTTTGTATTTAATTGATAGAATATTTATTAAGTAAGTTGTTATGTTTATGGGATTACTATTTTTAACTATATTGTATTGGGATATGAAGGTTACCAAAAAGGTTTTGCGAAGTCCTCAGCAGGATCTTGATATAGAGTTGAGTGTCAGAACTGTGTATCATCCTTAGGTAGATGGTTAGTCTGAGAGAATAGTTCAAAATCTTGAGGATATACTAAAATAATGTTTTATGGATTTTAAAGGTGATTTAAATCAACACTTCTATCTAGTTGATTTCTCTACCAACAATATCATTCACTTGTGAATTCATATGGATCCTTATGAAACCATTTATGGAATTATGTTTAGAACTCAAACATATTAGAAATACGATGCATAATATTTTTTGGTACATGAGGAGGGTGATGAGATGTCAGATAAGGTTAGAGTCTTTCAATAACACGTAGGGACAAAATAAAGATGAATGAATTTTTTATACCGATAATCATCGACGTGAAGTAGAATTTAATGTTGGTAAGAAATTTTATCTATGAAATTATATAGGGAAGAAATAATGGAAAATAAAACTCTAGGTATATCTTTCCCTTTGAAATACATGATCATATCGAGAAAATATATTATCAGTTGAAACTTCCACCAAATATCTCTCCAAATCATGGTGTGTTCTAGGTATCTCTAAGAGGAACTATATACATAATCCTTCACATGAACTAAATTCAGAGGTCATAAATCTTGAGAAAAATATTTCATATTAATAATAACAAGTATATATTTTATATTGTTGAGACAATGTTCTATGAAACAAAACCACTAATTTGATTAATTTTTTTATAGAAAAACAACCATTTTAAGGATTCTACTTGGGAACCTAGGAATGTGATGAGGTAGAGGCATAATTATCTTATTGTACTGAAGTGATGTATTATGAGGTAGAAGTTAAATTTAAGCTGGTATAATGTAGAACCCTAATATTTTAAAGAAATAAATTTTTAAATAATTTTATTTCTTTGATAGCTTTCATTTCACACAACAAATAATTTAGATGAACCCCAAGAAATTATTAAAATATGATATTCCCATTATAACATAGCTATTATATTGATTTTAATGAATATTAATAACTAATTTATGACTTAAATATAAATTTATATCTCAATATTAATATATTAACAAGTTATTTGAAAATGATCAAACTATTTTTAGTAAAGTAAATTTATTTAAAGAAAAGTCAAAGATATCACATTCATGTTTTTAATAAATATAACATTTTTAATATGGGGTTATCTAGAGGGTATGTTTGAATATAAATAATATTTAGAAATCTAAAATATGTATCTTTACCATGGTGATTTATTTATAACATTTCGGAATTATATAATTATAGTAAATGCTTACACAATGCTTATACAGTAATTATTCAAATAAAGGAAAAACAAAATAATTGATTTTAAAAATATTTAAAGTAAAAAATTTGAGGTATTTAAGGTGATAAATGAATTTTCTATATTATCTCGACATATTAACGATTTAATAAAATAGTTTTTCAAATTTCACTTACTGTCTTGTTATTTTTAAATGTAAATGTTGTGAATGTTATAAATATTGATAATAATGATATTGTATAAGATTAATATTTTATTAAATTATCTAAAAGTGTAAAAAATATATATAAAATAAAAGTTGATTATTATATGGTCTAAAATTTCATAAATTTGGCATTTATTTTCTAATTGAAACTATAAAAGTAAAAATTACAACCTTTTAATATAGAAAAAGCAGTTACCCTAGTAAAAATTAAAATAGGTTTACTAAGGGTAAATCAAAATTATAAAGTTTAAAATAAAAAAATGTATAAAATAAATTGGATCATTATAATAAAACCTTATATTAAATTATTTTTTAATACAAGGCTATTTTGTTTTATTTTTATAGAAAATTAATTTATTAAAAATTAATATCTTGGGAAATTCCAAAAGATCCCCTCACCTCAATTATAAATGGCCACCTCCTCCCACACTTATTTACACCATTTTATCCCTCTATCTTGAAAGAACCCAAAAAATTTATCTTATAAACTTCCCTATACACATTGAAGATATGATTTCCTACTCAAAATACCCAACCTAGATCCCTTTAGAAGAGATCTAATGTTGACATTTTGTTGGAGTAATCACTGTAACCGATAAAATTCTTTTTCTACATTTTATTAGAACCTATAAATATATTATTTTCATCATAAAATAATTAATTAAGTAAAATCAATATTATTAAATGTTTTTATTATTATTAAAACACTATTATACACCCAATTCCCAATACAAAAAGTAGATAAAGTATTGCTCATGCGTACGTACGACTTACCGTCTCCACGTAGTGATACAATTCATTTTTCATCAACATATTTTATGAATTGTTAATATGATGGGTTTAATGAATATAATTTATTTATATCATATAATTATGATTCTGGAAATTTGAATTTGTTTTCTTTAAATCCATCATTTAAAAAATGGAAATAACGTTAATGCGAACATACGACTTACCCTATGAATTAATGTTATAATTTATTTTTTAATCTATACATTTAAATAATGATTATAAATATTTATATAATTATTATATATTATTTAAATAAAATTATTTATCTTATATAAATATTTATAACAATATAAAATGATAAGGAACAAGACTTCTGAATCAAAACATGTATAGAAAAAGAAGTCGTTACCACCAAGAAATGTGATTTTAATAACAAAATATTAATAAATGGTTTATAAAATGTAATAAATAACTAATAAATGGTATGATATAATTAATTTTATGTAATAAATGTATAATAAATCCATATTTATTATAGAATATGTTTTAGTGTGAACAAATAAATGAAGGACTTGAGGTAAGGTATTATTTCATAATCCCATAATAATTCATAATTGTTTAGGATTAAGTGTCCACTGTAGAATATTTATCTTCCATTTCCTTGTTTTCTAAAAATATTTTCAAATTTTTTTTTACAATTATACTAAAATTAATTGATGTAATTTTTATGCATGTTTTATTTTTTATAAAATTTTTTCAGAGGAATATTTTTATCTTTTTCCAAAGAAAGATTTTTTTGACTTTTCCAACTGAAATATGGAAGAAATGTTTTTTAAATTATAAAAAATGACTGTATTTTCCCACCATCATGAAACATAATTACTTTGAATATTAATATTTAATATTAAATATTTATTTTCAATGAAAATAATTTACATTGTATTTACATGTATTAAAAAATTATTTAAAATAGAAATGATATTTTCCTTAATAATTATTTCAAGTATTATTTAAAAATAATTTTTTGATGCTACTTATGATTTACTAGGTATGTGATCAAAGGATACCATTATTATTCTTTATCTAGATGGTTTATGCTTATGATGGAATGATTTTATTGAATCATGTTACTTTTCTATGAGTTATTCTATAATGAAATGTATTTGAAACCCATTTATTTTCCATGGGTTTTGAAAGGATAAAATGTCTATGAAACCCATATCTTTTTATGGGTTTTGATATGTATAATTATCCACGACCCTATGGAATACATAATTATTGTTTTTATTCTGTGATTTTATGACCTATATCTCCCTCAAATGAATCGGGTAAAGCATTATTTCTCATGAGATAATAATTAGAAACAAGAAAATGAGCATGATAAACTATAGGAAACATGTGCGTCCTGATCCTAAATATTGATGGTATTAGTAATTAACCATGAAATTTGGTTTTTTTCTTATATTTATTATGGTTCCACACTTTAATGACATGATTTCATAGTTCATGATTGATTTAGGATTATTTCTCACTCTTATAGACTATGTTTTAGAAAATGATAATGTTTTTACAATAATCAAGTTTATTATAAATGAAAGGTTGAATTTTCACTTCATAAGTTGTGTTAAAATTCACATAAAATTACTCTTATATTTTTCAATCATATTATCATGGATTTATATCTCCTAGTTTGACCCTTACTGAGCATTTAAACTCACCCTTTATTATGTTTCCTTCTTGAGGTGATGAAGAATGGTTTTGGTAGGGTATAACTAAGAGGACTACTATGTGAAATTATATTTATGGGAGATGTTGAATATATTTTAAAAAATAATATTATTTTCTATCTAATATCTAAATACTTTAAATCTTTATGGTTCTGGCATAGATATTATTGTTATGTATTTAATATTCATCAAGATAGATGTTATATTTGTGTATAATAAGTTTCTGTTGTTATAGTGACCATAAATTCATACAGAATATAGGTTTTAAAAAACATTAATAAATCTATATTCATGATAAAAAAATAATTGAGGAAGTATATACACCACATTAAAGTAAATAGGTTCATGTAAACAAAATGTTTCTATGAAATGGAAATTGAAATGAAATCCCTTAGCTGATTCTTGTTTTTGGTTAAATGTGATTTATCCGCCTTTATAATGCTAAAATAATCTTATTAATTTATTATAGAACCAAATTTATATTTATTATATAATATATTAACTTATTAAAACATTATACTACCTTTTATAAATAATATTTCATTATTTTCATTGTTTTGATTGTTAATTGCCTTATTTACTCTTGCTTGTTTTGTCATGAATGTCCTATTTCTTTTTTAGATGATACAAATACCTCATAAACTAAATGGTATTAATTTTTAAATATCATATTTACTCATTATATATGTTTTTATAATCATTCATTAAGGCTGGACTTGGAAAATGAAACGCATCTCTTTGCGGAGAGGGTATGCCTTACGTACAAACAAGAGATGATATCATTCCATTAACGAGTGGAAGGGTAAGGAATTGGGTGATATATTATAATTATAGAATAAAAATAATTTAATATATATAACATACAATAATTAAATTTATCCTTATTACTTTCCATGTAAATATTACGTTAAAAATGAATCACATCACTTCGCGAGGTGGTGGTCTTATGTACACAATAGCAACACTATTATATTTTAAATGATACAAAAATTAAGAAGGTATATGTGATATTATAATTACTGAAGTATAATAATAATAATAATATAATATATATACATTAAATCAATCATTATATAAAATCACAATATATGTTGATGGAAAATGTGTTATATCAATTTGCGAAGACATTGTCCATCATACACAAGATCGATGAATTCATTTCCCATTGTATAGATGTGGAGATGGATATAGGTTATAAATTTAACATAATAATATATAATTATATGTTATATACTGGTGTTATTATATTATAACTATTAATAAAAAATTTTATGTGGTAAAAATTATATAAAATGAAAAAGATTCATTAAGATGATTTCATTATCTTAGAGAAACCTCCTTTATATCTCCTCTTAAGGACATTAGGGTTAATATTTTTGGTGAAAAAAATATCTAGAATGTGGATAGATATTTTTGGGGGAGAATTTGGTAGTGGTGGGACAATCCAAAGAGCTTAATAGGTGTGAATAAGTGTAGAGAGTGAGTATCCTTTTATAAGTGGGGGTGAGAACACACATGAACTTTATGAATAGGTTAAAGAGTACCCATGATTTTCATAAGATAATATCCTCCAAAATCAATAAATATATTTACGTAGAGGTTATAAGGTTTAAATATGTATATAAAAATATTTTTGGAAATGATATATATCATTGGTAACCCTTATCATCTTAGTTTAACCCCTGATAAAACAATTTTCACCATAGCAACAATATTTAATTATTACATTTTCACTATTAATTATAGTAAAAAATTAAGTTTAATTTATTAGATAATAAATATAATTATGATTTAAAATAATGAATCCATTTTTCCAAATTATAATCTAATTAGTGTTAGAATTAAATTTAAAATTATACCCATATATGAGTCCAAAATGACATTTCCAAAGAAAAACATTCAAAAGTATAAAAGGGTTTTTTTTATAAAAAGTCATCATATAATGGATTAAAATGACCTAAATTTGGTTAGTTATAATATAATTAAAATTATTTTTCTTTAAAACATTTTTTATATATAATATACTTTTAAGTTCATTAAATGAAATGGATGTTAAAAAAATAGTATTTTTCACAACTCATTGAGAAATTAAAATTTTCAGAAAAAATCAACAAATTCACCCATATAAAATTTTTAAATGATTATTTAAGTAATGAAGTTTTTTTTACAAACAACGTTTTTAAAATTTGAAAAAATGATTTTTTTGTGTGAAAGACTTGACAAAACCAATTTTTTTAAAAAATACAATTTCAAAAGAAAATAATTCTTTTTTTCAAATGATATTTAGTTTTATTTATAATAAATCTATTTCTAATGAAAATGTATAAACCATATTTTTTTTTAAATTATTTTGTCTTATTTATACTATCCAAATTAATGGAAAGGCCATAACAGTCAAGTTGAAATAATAATATTTTAATAGAGTACTATGTTTCATTGAAACTCAGTGTTGCGTATACCATTAGATATCAAATTGTGTATATTTGTTAAAATAGAAATATTTGATAAATTATTGGTATGTTACATTCTACCCTCATATAAAAATTTCACCCTCAAAATTTCATAGATATTACTTCAAAACAAATTAGGGTAGTTCTTCCTCATAATATCCTTTGGTTCCCACATTTATTTCTCTATTTTAATATTTATCCAAAGTACCTATACCAATAAAGTCATATAATTACTCAATACATGCTTTAGAGTATCAAAAATATGTATGGGCTCTTTATATTAAGATATATTAGGTTCTAATTCTATCTCTTCATAGGTGAGCACTTGCATTGGGTCTGGCATGTACTTCTTTAACATTGATATATGTAAAACTTCATGTAATTTAGAGTGGATTAGTGGAATTTCTAAATGATAACCCATAACACCAATATCTTTTAGAATTTATAAAGGGTTTGATATACCTATGATTCTACTTTACCTACTTATCGAACCTTATGACACCATTCCATGGATATACTTTCTAGAAAACAAGATCTCCCACTTTGTATTCAAAATCCTTCCTCCAATTTTTGGCATAACCCTTTTTCATATATTGAGATGCGATATATGATATTTAATAGTGTATTACCTTTTTTATGTCTCTTAAACATGTTCTATGCCTATATGTTTCCTTTCACCAACTTCATCCTAATAAGATAGACCACTACATCTCTTGAAATATAATTTTTATACGATGCCATTTGAATAATTGAATGGAAACTATTAATATAGGAAGAGTCTACCAAAGGTAAATACATATCCTATATACCATGCAAGTCATGTGAGAATGACATCAACACATCTTACATTATTTTAATAGCGCTTTTGGATTATCCATAGGTATGAGGAAGTTAGGTGGTACTCACATGAAGATTAGTATCAAGATCCTTCTGAAGAGTCTTCTAGAATATTGATGAAAAAGAGGGATCATGATCAGACTCAATTGAAAGAGAATTACCAAAAATCATTAAAATTCATTAATATAGAGCCTTGTGTGGTGCTCAAGAGGTAAATATTACCTTATAGTAAATAAATATGTATATTTCATTAAGAAATCAACAATAAACCATATTTCATCATTATTTCTAGGAGTATTTTGTAGTCCGGAAGAAAAGTATAGAATAATGCTCTCTCATTTGAATACTATAATTGAAATATGATGAATGAATCATCTAGGATATTGTCTCTCATCTTTCAATTTTTGACAAACCATTCTTATGGACACATAATCATCAATTTCCCACTTCACGTTATCCTACCATAAATGTTCCCCCAAATACCGATACATATTAGTGGTACTAGGGGTTATAGAGAAATTCGAGATGTGAAAATCATCTAGAAACTCTACTTTTATCTCAGATATAGATGGATCATATAATCTCTTTATAAAAATTATAACTCAATTTTAAAAAAATAATTCTTCCAACATCCAATCATTCATAGCTTTAATTTTATTTTGAAATTTCTCATTATCAAATTGATATTTTTTATCTTTTTGAATAAATTTGGTTTCATAATCATTTGAAAAAATAATGTTGAATCCCTTTCCTTAATAATTATTATATTTATCTTTATTATATACATGAAAATAAAATCCCTATCAATCATCATTTGGGTCATAACGACATGATCCTTCATGGTTAATGTATCCACCACCTTATTTTCCTTCCCCTGGTGGTAGTGTAACGAGAAATTATAATCCTCAGTTCCTCGCGACATTGTACTTTTCTCATGTTGAGATCGCTCTATGAAAATATATATTTTAAGATATTACATTCTGTTTATATCTCTCATCTCGTATCATAATGATAATTTCACTATATCATTAAGGAAAATATTAAAGTTTCTAACTCAAGATCAAGGGTTGGATAGTTCTTTTTTTTGATCCTTTAACTACCTTCATACATATAAAATAACATTATATTTTATCCTAAGTAAATAAACCAATCCTTTCTTCGATGCATCAATAGATATAAAAAACCCATAATTTCTTGAGGGTGGAGTTATAATTAGAGCATTGACTAATTTTCTATTCCATTCATCAAAAGATTCTTCACATTACATTGTCTGATTGAATTAAAAAAATTATGTGTAAGGTTGGTTAATGGGTTATCAATTTTGGAAAAATAATGAATGAATAACCAATATTTACCTTTCAAACCAATGAAACTATATTCCTTATTTATGTTCGTTGGTGTATGCTATTCTCTATCTGCCTTTGTCTTTACAGGATCAACTGGGACTCCAGCATTGGAGACAATATGGCCCAAAAAATGAAACTTATTAAATATTAAAAACACATTATATAAATATCCCAAATAAAACGTTTTCATATAAGAGTATCAATAATGATCTCTACATGATTCTCATGGTATTCATAGATCTTAAAATAAAACAAGATATCATCAAGGAATACCACCACAAAATTATCAATATATTCCTTGAATAATTTTTTCATTAGGTCCATAAAAGAATATAATTAATTAGTTAATATAAATGAAATTACTATAAACTCATAATTTCTATACTTCATTCTAAATTATATCTTCAAAATGTATTCCTAATTTACTCACAATTGACGATACCCAGAAAAGTCCAACCTTTGAGAAATATTATTATTTTTGAAGTTGATCGAATAATACATCAATGAGAAGAAAATGATACATGTTATTTTTCATAATGGTATTTATTTATTTTTAATCAATTCATGGTCTCATGGGTCCATATTTATTCTTAACGAAGAAAAAGGGGCTCCTTATGGTGGAACACTAGGGTGAATAAATCCCTTATCACACAACTCCTCTAGTTTTTTATTTTACTCCTCCGATTCCACATTGGACATTTTATATAGAGTACATGATATTGGTATTTTTTTAGGTATTAAATCATTATGGAACTCAACTTCACCATCTGGTGGATGTCTATGAAATTCATAGGAAATACATCAATGTATTCTTATACAATAAGTACACCCTAAATTTGAAGATTAACTTATCCCTCCACATATTTTGTATCTTATTCTTCCCCAATTATCTCATTCAGAATTTATACTGAGGGTGGATCTAGACATTAATCATTTGATGAAGCTTCCACTCTCAATTTAAGGAATTAAAATTCTTCACAATGAAACATAATTTTCTTCTCCTTGCAAAAACATTTTACATCATATTTTAAATGGAATAAATACCTTGGATTAAATTGAACTCAACTATAAGTATGATAATAATGTATTCAAATAAAGTATATTTCTATGTCATAATGGGGATTTCCTGATACAACCTTGTTATAGTGAGACATCCACTATGATTTTTGACTAACAAATCCATTATTAATCTATTAAGAAGGTATTTAATTTTCATAGAAAACTAAGATGATATAAAATAGTGTTATATCCATAATCAAATAAATAATTAGATAAATTTAAGGATATTATTAACGTTCATTCCACTACATCATAGGGTAAATATACCTTAGCTGTAGTGATTGCATAAACATGTGAATCTACCCTTGGAACCTTTTGTAGTAGATTCCATTGATTCTTAGGACATTGGTTTTAATAATTCCCCATTCATTTACAGTTGAATCATTCTACATCATTTATTAGTTTCTAACCCTTTAATTCATGATCTATATGAAAATTATCTCTACATTTATTACAAACACCCATTCCCTTCATGAAGTTCCCATGATGAAATTTTTCATAGTTTTAAGAAGATGTAATTTTTTTCATTCTTTAATTCTTCTTTGACACATTCCTTTTTTTCTTAGTGGATTTTCGACCTCTAATTTTCATGATTTTCCTTGAACGTATAGGATCTAAAAAAATTATTCTCTTTTTTTATGATGTATATACCTATTTCAAAATTTTAGGAAAATGATTGAGACACAATCACCCGTCAAATATTTGGATTAATCCATTCAAAGAAATGGTCGATCTTGTAATTTTTATAGCATATATAATATGTAGTATAATTGGATGGTCTTGCAATGGCAGCCTCATAGTCCACAAATATTTATTATTCCTTTTTCATTAAGCCAAGCAACTTTCTATTCATTTTATTTCATTTCTCATGAAGGAAATATTTTTCAAAGGTGTTTCTTTAAAATATCTCTTCCAATTGTTCTATTTATTATTCCTCCCTAGTATTCTGGATCATTGAACACCATGGATCAAAATAATCCTTGAGATAGTATAATAAATGTATAATATTTTCTTTTTAATTATATATTAAGACCATAAGTATATCCTCATGGGACATAATCTAGTGCATATCTACAATTGGATGTTTAGTCCCTCAAAATTAAGGGGGGTCTGTCATATGAGGCATTCCAACATAAGAGAATATATATGTCGAATAACAAGTTTCTATTTTTGTCTATGGTTATTTTTTATTAGTTTATTAATCTTATCGAATATATCCATGATCTTTCAAGTTCCAATACTAGCTACATTGGCTTTCTCAGTAGGGTAATCTGTAGATTGGCCAGAAGCATTGATAAACTTATTTCTTCCAGGTTCCTTTTCTATAAAATGACATATAATGGGTTATCTCATAAAAGTATGAATTTTTAATCAAAATACATAATTCAAAACATTTTTTAATAGTAAAATAATAATAAAAATTAGGATTTTTTAATCATAGATTATAAAACATGGTTTATTTAAGAATATCTTGGTTTTTAAATCCTTCATAACAATTTTTAAAGAATGTTTGAATTATCCTAAGAATATCCTCCTGGAGTTTCAGAACATATGCACAATAAAACTCATTTTCATGTACCAGGTAAGGATCAATTCAATATAATAATTCCTTTTCCAGATTTATCACACCATGATACCACTATTCTAGAACCATATCCACTTTTAGTGTTCATATTAGGATGTTTTTCTAGGAAACCCATATAATATCTGCCATACCAAAACTTTAAGACCTTATTCTATACTTATCCTCAATGTTTATCATTTGGATATATTCCCTAATATTTTTTTCATTAATCTAGTTCTAATGTTTTATACTAAACCTTCCTCTAATAAAATTTTGACTTTGTTGACCCCAGTAATCCAGACACATTTTCAATTTTTTTACATTGACATATGATGTAAGGGATCACATAAAAAATGATAGATCTATTAAATAGTCTTGAAGAACCAAACATATATATGATACCCATTTTACATTGGGAAATAACAAAAAATTCATTTCATATTAATTGGAAACATTCCAAATAATCGAAAAAATCTATTGAATTAATCTTTATATCTTAGTGAAAAGAAAAAAGATAAGGGTGAGCTGAAATGATTAGTAAGTGTTATGTACAGTAGACACAATAATGAATCAATAAGAACTAATCAATATGGAAAAGTAAAAAAATTAAAACACATCCCAATTAATCAGTTTTATATATTTCATAATTAGATAAGGGATAATTAATATGGCGATGTAAATAACTAAACACACATTCCATTTAATTAATAATCTTAGAATGAAATGCATCCAATGATAATATCAATATGAAAATTCCATAGATCATAATAATAACTGAAATATCAATTAAGTAAATTATTAATTATTAGATGTCATGATCTCAAGAATCATGATACATCTACTATTAATTACTTTCATAAGAAAGTGTAAAACAATGGATAAAACCTATTTATTTTTTCAATATTTATTCAACCCTTGAGGAAACCGATGCATCGAGGGGAAATCTATAATTGGGACTCACCTATCTTGAACTAGCCCTTGTTCATTGGTAACTCGATAACCAAGCCCGAAATAACATAGCCAAAAGGAATTCCCAATCCCTACGAGTTGATGAATATCACCTAGTATGATATAGACTGAAAGTGGGAATAACTTTTCTACTAACAAATGAAAAAAGTAAAAGAAACAATATATTATTCATATCAAAAGAAACTCCACTGGGAGTATTGTACTCGAAGTAAAAAAGCAATAATATCCCAATGTAATACAACCAAAAGTACCACTATAAGGAAAATAACTAAAGTAATAAAAGAAACAAGTCACCAAGTCCAAGGTTCAATAACTAGATCCAACTACAAGAGATTCCTTCCCCTTGCTCGAACCTTGAAGTAGATAATCTACACACAACCGAATACACTGGTAGGGTGCAGTCCAAATCCCAATAGTATTTCACCGAATATTCTATAATATGATGCCAATATAAAATTAACCATGAAAGTGCTTTCAATTTTCAAAAAAACAAGTTTTGGAATTTATAAAATCATATTTAAAAAAATATTTACAATTGAAAGGATAAAAATACAATATAAATTCATTCTTCACATGTCAAATAATGGAAATACATTTCAAAATATGGAATTTACCTTCAATTGAAGGTTACTTTACACGAATGGAAGTTTTAGCACAACTAAATAAATAAACACATTTATATAAAGAAGTTTTTATAAATTCTCAAGGCATGTAAAATAGTTCACATCAATGGAATATACATTTGAAATTCAAAAAAGTGAGAAATGTAGTCATATTCCAAATATGTATTAAAGTTGTATGCTATAAGGACCCAACACTATGAAACCAAAATAATGTACATGAACCCTTTTTAGCCTATGTTAATGGGGACTCATCACTATCTCTTAAGTAATGGGATGTGATGATATGATGTTTTAGAATTTTGTAAATGTTAAAGTGTTTTCCAATATAACACATTAACTACCTAAGTTTTGTATTTTCTGATGCACTAAAACTGATGGGAAATTTATTTTACGACTACTCAAAATAAAATTAAATCAAACCCCCCATTTCAAATATTCTTATTTTCTCTTTAAAACCCACTACATCTTTTTAATTAAATACATTCCTTTTTACCAAGTTAAAACCCTAAGGTTTCAATCAAAAACAATTTTAAGCTATTTCTCAAAATAAGGATTTAAAATCAATAAATGAAATTTTAAAATACATTACATGATGAAATTCAACAATTTAATTTTCAAACAATTCAATCAATTTCACCACAAACCCCCAATTCACTAGAATTTGGGTTCTTCAAAATTTTGGATCAAAACATTTTTTTTCCAATTAAATTCAACAATTAAATTGATTCAATTTCCATCAAAAATAGAATTGAAATTAAGAAATTTAAATATCATCAATTTTCAATTTCATTCCCAAATGAACCAAAAACAACAATTCACTAGAATAAGATTTTTAATAAAATTAATGAATTTAATTTATTCAATTTAAGAAATTTCACTTTAAATCAACTCGAATTTAAATAAAATATTAAAGGTTAAATAAGTTGGAAACCAAAGACGGAACCACCAACATTCCTCATTTAAACACAATGCCTACAATGAAAATTGACAACAAGGATGAAGGTGCAGAAGATCTGGGAGCTCATCCTAGAAATGAAATTCAATAACACGGGGCTTAGATCCCTTAAACTCAAGAGGACCCAAAAACTTCCAAGGAAGTAATAGAGAAATATATGGGGAGTCATATATAAAACTTATCTAAAATGACACACCTATATTGATACAATGATAAATCACTGAAAAAAATTTCCCAAATGGTTTAGAGGCTCAAAAAATTGACTAGGGAAGGCTCTAGGTTGGTAGAAAGGAAGCTTAGAGGAAGAACAAATGAAAATTCAACCAGACTGCTTGTAAAAAAAATTAGTCTCAGGGCTTTACAAGGAACGTAACCCAGTTACATGTCATGTAGTTAGTAATTATCATATCTTTTAAAAAAATCCCATCTTTCTTTGAATGAATTATTTTCACTTTAGGATTTACACGGCGTGTAAACATTTTACACGACATGTAATTTTTCAATAGGCTACAGAAACGACCAGTTAAAGATAAGAATCCAAAAAATCTATGACTTCACCAATATATGTATCATCCCAATTCCTTTTTGGCCCTATACAGACAATAATAAAAATAAAACCATGATGAGGTTAATGTCGTACCTGATATATGTGAAACTGGATATTACAACCTCCTCACCATAAAAAAATTATGTCTCAAGAATGCCTCAATGAAGCTTCCATTCAAAAAACATGAGGCCACCCCTATCTCATCAGTTCCTCTCTCTAACATGTATCCTGAGAATCATAATTGTTCTACCATAGAACATGAACCAAATGTATGATCCTACCACAATGTACCCTAGTTTTAGAATAAAAAAATCATGACTGGTTGTTCAGTCAAGGATAAATTGGGTTCAACTTTAAGATCTCACCTGCTCAAAAATGTGCGATGGACTAGAAATATATGTCCAGAGATGAGAAACATGAAAAACATTATATATGTATGTAATATATGGTGGTATTGATATATGATATGAAACATTATCTAACTACTCAACTACCTTAAAAGGTCCAAAAAAATGTGGAGCAAGCTTACCTTTCCCCTCAATCCATCGATGACCCAACAGAGGTGAAACCTTCAAGAACACCTGGTCATCAACTAAGAAATACAAAGGTCTATGATGATTATTAACATAAGACATATATTAGATTTTTTCTGTCAAAATTATCTAAATAATCAACTAAATAATCACTGTCATCTCTTTGAGTAAGCTTGGTCAAACCAATTAACATTCACTAATATCTGAGCAACACAACAAAGATTTACTAGGTTGGCCATACGAGGCCTTATAACAATCCATAATGATCTCAAATTGGTGACTCTTATTATAAGAAAACTCAACCATCCCCAAGTGATCTTACCATGATCAACCAAAGATGAGAATACATGTGTGAATCATATCCTCATGAATCTGTATAACTCTATCTATCTGGACATCCAGCTACAGATGGTATGTCTTACTCAATTGGACATGAGATCCCAGTGCCTCGTGAAGTCCTCTCCAAAATCAATAAGTGAAATAGGGATCTATATCATAGACTATATGATATGTAACATTGTGAAAATGAACAATCTCTTTCACATAAAGATTTACCAACTCCTCAACTTTTTCTATATCATGAATGAGTAAGAAGGTAGCTGATTTTGTCATCCAATTGATGACAACCCATATCATATTATTATTTCTATAGGTACATGGAAGCCCAACCAAAAAGTAGATAGAGATCTCATCCCACTTCCAAGTTGGGTCTTGAAGTGGATGTAGAAAACCCAAAGGTTTCTGGTGCTCGACCTTCACCTTATGGAATGTATAACGATGGTAAACCATCTTAGCAACACCTGACCTCATATCCTGTCAACCAAAACTGCCACCATATGTTATAGAACATATTCCTGGTTCCCAAGTGCAATGAACACTGGGAACTATGGAAATAATAAATCAATATATTCTTTACAAAATAAGACACGATGAAATGATTATGATAGTGTAAAATTCCCTCCTTAGAGAACTAACACTAGTAAACTATCTCCCCACCATAAAGAGTGTCTCTAAATCCACGAAACTCATCATCAAGCTATTGTTCTCAAAGAATAAATTTGAGATGATTAGATGTCAACTGAACACTGGTAAAATTTACCTCAACCCCTTTATTATGAACTTCAATATGAAACTATGAAAAAGGGCCATCAAGTTCCACTCTACCGATGATTCTTTCACTGCCTAGGTTGAATGTTTATTGCTCAAATAATCTGCAATGAAATTACCTTTCTCCTGGGTATAGGCGATGTCTAAGTCACAATATTTTAGGTATTCCACACAGCTCCATTGGTGGATATTTAAATCATTTTGAGAGTAGACTTAACTGAAGCTATTGTGGTCAGAATAGATGGTAAACCATTCTTTGTAAAGGTATTATCGCCAACTGTTATGGGATTTTATCACAACTATATGTTCAAGTTCATGGGTTGGATAATTCTTTATATGTGGCCTAAGATGATGAGATATATTTGAAAAAACATGATCACCTTTCATAAGAAAACAACCAAACCTGGACCTGATGCATCAGAAAAAGAACACATAGCCTTGCCTAGCCTATGGAAGAGTCAACACCAGTGTAGTAGGCATGAGAAGTTTCAACTCTTAACTAGAACTTTGGATATTATTATCCTAAGAAAACTATACCCCCTTAAGAGTTTCTGAAATCATTAGAGAAGCTAACTTTGTGAATTCCTTCACAAACCAATGATAATAACCAACTAAAACAATGAACCTCTAAATATAAAAAAAATTATGGTTGTTCCCAGGATACAATAGAATTGACCAATTTTGATCAACTAAAATACCATGTTTCGAAACCACATTTCCCAATAATTTCACTTCTCAAATCTAGAAATCATACTTTAAAATATTGGAATAATATCAGTGATTACCTAGTAGACAAAAAATGGTTCTCAAATGATGCACATGATCATACTTGGAAGTGGAGTAAATGAGAGTTTCATCCAAAAATTCTACCACAACGATATCTAGTTACTCATGGAAAAAAGTACTCATTGACACCATAAAGACTGCAAGATCATTGGTTAGAACCAGGGGCCAAAAAATGTAATTATAGTTACCGTACCTCTTCTGGAAGGAACTTTTATGAATATTGAATTCTTTTTTCCTTAACTAATGGTAACCAGATGAGATATCTATCATCGAGAACCACACCATCCCCTTAAATAGACAAATAGATCATCCATCCATGGAAATGGATACTTTTTCTTCACAATAACATGATTTATCTTTTGACAATCAACACATAGGTGAAGTGAACAACCATATTTCTAAGAAAAGAGAACCACTACCATCCGAGGTGACAAAATCAGGTGTATGAACCCTTTCTCAATAATATCATCTAACTGGGCCATCAACTCTATCAGTTAATCTTGGGTTATGTGATAATAGGGGATACAATCTAGATGATATCCATGATTCAATTCAATAGAAAACTCAACATCCCCTTCAGATATAAAACTAGAGAAGTAAAAAGGAACCACGTCAGGAAAATCGATGAAAAATAGGGGAAGATAACCACTCAAAGATTGGATATCCAAATCAATGGAAAACATTAATATCATCTTACCCAACTCTAGATAAGAAAGTCTTACTCGTCTCGACCTTGGGTCCCATTCTCCTTGAAAGACATGGGACACACCACTTGGTGTAGTAAAGGAGGCTCGTTGATTATAATAATAAATCCCTAATTTATTATAAATGGGATAATCCATCCATAAAATAATGTGAAGATATTTCATGTCAATAGCCATAAAATTACAAGAATGATCAACATTTGATAGAGATAAGAATCAAAAGAGACTATAAAGAGCCTACTCTCTCTTTATACAAAGGGGTGTAGAAATATCCATTGTAAAAGATAAAATCCCTATTGGAAGATTTATCAGATTGAAAATACAAGTTTAAATAAATGAATGAGATACAACAGTATCAGATAGAGAAGTCACTAATGACGAAGGTATATTAATGGTACCTCTCACAGTCTCTGGACTCATATTCGATTCCTCTGGAGACTCTTCTACTACGTGAAGAAGCTTTGTTCCAGATGCATATTGCTAGAATTTTTTTTAAATTGAAGCATCAGATTTCCCCACTATTTTATGAGGATATGATGATCCCGTTACACTATGTGGAAGTGAATAAATATAGAAAAATCTTTACATGTTCCCTAAACATCATTAGGATCCACAATTCTCAGTGCATACCATCTTCGAATGCCATACCTTGATACACTGGTCCAAAACCAAAGGTCATATGATTCGTACTATAAAAGGTCTAGAACGACCTTTCTATTGAGAACTTTAGTGAGAATCATCACCCTCACACTTTCCCTTAAAGAACTCATGCATCTACTGGGAGAGAAAGAAGCTCTTGATAACCCTGACTTTCCATCCAGGTCCATTTCAACCATATGCTCTCTATCCAGTACAATAGTATATGAAGGAAACTTTAGTAAGAAAAACCAAATAATGAATATCCTAATGAATTCCTATCTCAATCCTTTGAACCTTTATCCACTCATTTGATACAATCTCTAGTGTGAAATTCACATGATCAAAAAAATGGTTTGCGTACTCTCTCACAGTCCTGTTAGCATACTCATGTCTAAAAAAATATATAGACTTGGACAATAGCATCGAATCTGGATAGAATTAGTTAGTGAATGTAACCTCTATGTCCATCCACTCTAATCCCTCAGGGTTATTCTTTGTTACCATAATGTCCCACCGTATCCTACTCGATTCTTCCATCATGAAGGTGGAACACTATACCTTGATTTCATTAGGTGTGTCCAAGAACCCAAACGAGAAATCAATTCTACTCAACCACTCTTTAGCCTCTTAAGGATGTTTTGATCATTTGAATGGTTCTAGATTTTGGTGAAGGAAATATTGAGAACAAACCTTGAGAATGCCCCACTATGGTTTTACAATTGGATCCTTAATGGGAATTGGAGGTGGTTCCTATCCCAAATCTTGGGAAATACAAAAAATCTCCTCTATTAGGTTTGGATACATAAGTGGATCCACTCACTGTGGTTCATAAGAAGCTTCCTCATAGATTTGATTAACTCATCCCCTCAGAGAAATGATTCTACAGAACATCATCAAACAAAAAGGTGGACATAAAATTTACACTCAAACAGATCAACATGGGATATTAATCCAAACAGATAGAGCATACAATATTTGGAATTCAATCTATCCCAAATGTTTTTTGGAAAAGACTAGAACTAATCAAAAATAGGTCTTTAATTAACCAAACATGGTGACTTAAGGTTCATTGTGGCGAGAGATAGATTGGGACTCAATCTCAACTGCCTCTTAAGTCCCAAAAAGATTTCACAAATGCATACCAACTTCATGACAAAAGAAAAACATGGTCCTTTCATATCACTTTGTCATGAAGCAACCTAGGTACCCTGGTAACCCGATAACTGAGCTATCCATGACTTATAATAAAGTGAGTTCCCAATACCCACATTTCAATGACTAGCACCTGGAATCATAGTAACTAATTGTTGAAACACTTTTTCCACTAAAAATGCATATGTAAAAGAAACAATATAGTATCCATACCAAAAGAAACTCCAATGGGATTAATGTACTAGAAGTTAGAAAGAAATATCATCCCAATGTACTACAACCAAGGTTGCTTGCAATGCTCCAGAGGAGGCCAGTGGTCCATCGGATGCGGGTATGGTGGCCCGGAGTGAGGGTCTGGACAAAGGAAATAGAGGGGCTGTCTCATTTTCTGCTGGCTTGGGTTTCTCTTACGGTGACATACAGGGGAGGCAGGACAACTTGCTGCTTAGTCACGCTAATCTGAAAGTTCAGGATGTTTTCGGTAGGTTGATAGGTGATCTCAATGGGGGGAGGTGCCCTGGTTCTGGGCCCATTGGCATTGCAGAGGCTGAGCAAGTCCAGTCTCGACCTACAGATAATCAGTAGGTGGCGGCTCAGACTGAATTTGAAAGAAATAAGGAGACCCAGCCCATGGATGGCTCTTTGGGTAGTGAGAGCTTCAATGAACAGTCGGTTGGAGTGGTTAATGGCCAGATGTTGGGTATAGTGGGAGTCAAGGAGGCAGTGGTTAGGATTTCAGTGCCTGTGCAGGCTGAGGATCCTGTGGAGGATGCTGATGGATGGGTTAGGACCTTTCATGGGATGAAATATCATCATGTGAAATAGGATGATGGCATTGCTGTGAGCCACTGCTTTGCTGGTCTTGTGGATGCTGAAACTGAGGTGGATCAGGTTCAAATGGTGTCTAGTTTGTGTTCTGGCCAGGTGCCTGCTGTAGCTCTTGAGTTGCATGGAAGTTATCCAAGGATGAAAAGCAGTAATCTATAGGCTGGGGATAGTATGCAGATTGGGACGTCTGGAGAGCTTGAGAAAGTGGATCAATATCAGTGTTTAACACTGGTTGGTCCTAACAGTCATGTGGAGCCGGAGCAAGGTGTGAACTTCTGTCCTCGGATGGTGTGCTTACCTGAGAAATGGGGGGATATTTCTGATAGTGAGAAGGAGGTGGATGGCAATGTCCGTACATATTTTAGTGATGTTGTCCAACATG
Organism: Viscum album; assembly: GCA_963277665.1. NCBI lineage: Eukaryota > Viridiplantae > Streptophyta > Magnoliopsida > Santalales > Viscaceae > Viscum > Viscum album. Next base: position 1,866,689,029 of record OY728150.1, read on the forward strand.
GGAAGAAGGTGATGGAAGAAGGTGTGGGTAACTCTACCGCCCCTCCAAAAAGAAGACAACGGAAAGATTATTCTTCTTTTCCAAGGCCGATGTCCACTAGAGCTTCTTTGAGCAATGGTAAGGTAATGACTTCTTCTGATGATTTTGGGCAATTGGAGAAGATAAATCTCAGACGGAAGTATGTGAAGCTGATGAAGCAATATGAAAGCTCGGAATGGGAGTCGACAACTGAAGATGAGGCGTTTGATTATGGAGATGGTGATGGGTATGATGGCGGGTATGGTTCCTAGCTTGTTTTAATTTTACTGCTTGTTTGATTTACTTTTTACATTATTTAATAAATGGTCATGGACTTTGTCCCTGGCTGAGCCTTTCTGGTACATAAATAATTAAAAACATCTAAATTACCAAAATACACAACTCACTGAATTAGAGGTTCAATTGATATATCCTCCTCTAAGAGATCCCTTTCCCTTGATCGAACCTAGAAGCTGATAATCTAAAAACACCTGAAGGCATAAGTAGGGTGTGATCTAAATCCCAGTAGGATATCAACCAAGATTTTAGAATAAGATGGAAATATCATGTTAACCAATAATGTGCTTTTAATTTCCAAATAAATAGGTTTGGTATTTACAAAATCATATTTATAAAAATCATTCTTTACAATTTAAAAGATGGAAATATATTTTCAATTCATGCTTTACCTTTCAAATAATGGAAATACATTTCAAAATATGGAAGTTAACTTTAATGAAAGGGAGATTTATCCAAATTAAAATTTTCAAAAAATGGATTAAATAAACACATTTATATAAAATAGTTTTTTAAAAATTCTCATGGAATGTAAAACAGTTTACAACAATGGTTTATACACTTGAAGTACAAAGAAGTGAGCAACATTATCATGTTCCAAATATGTATGAATTTTCTAGTCTATAAGGACCCAAAACTGTGAAACAAAAATTATGTACATATTCCCCTTTAGACCTAAGGTAAAGGGGACTCATCACCATTACCTATGGAATGGGATGTACATATATGATCTTTTAGAACATTTTAAATCATAAATTGTTATTCAATATAACATAGTAAATTCCTAATGTATTCATGTGGTCAAGTATAAATAATAATGGGAGATTAGTTTCAAGAATACTTAAATCAAAATTAAATAACATCACCTATTTAAAATATTCCAATTTTCTATTTAAAAACCATAACATATTTTAAATAAGAAACATGCCTTTTCACCAAGATAAAACCTAAGATTTATATCAAAAACCATTTTATGACATTTTTCATAAATAAGTATTTGAAACCAATTCATGAATTTTTATAATCCGTTACACAGTTAAATTCAATAATTTAATTTTCAAACAATTCAATCAATTTCGTCACAAACCCCCAATTCTCTGGAATTGAGTTTTTTTTAAAATTTTCCATTAAAATAATTAATTTTTATTTTAATATAATAAATAAATTGATTTAATTTCCATAAAAACAAGAAATTAAATTAAAAAATTTAAATATCATCAATTTCCAAATTCATGCCAAAATGAACCCAAACATCAATTCACTAAAATTGGGTTCTTAATAAAGCAATTTAAATAAATTTATTAAATATAAGCAATTTCTCTTTAAATCAATCTTATTTAAATTAATCAATTTATGATTAACTAAACTGGATAAATAATATGGAACCGCCTACCTAACTCATGGAAACACAACACCCACAACAAAATCCACTAACAAGAATGAAGGAGCATAAGATCTTGGAACTGAACCTAGATATTAGATTTAACAACACATGGATTAGATCCATAAAACTCAAGATGATCCATGAAATTCCAAGGAAGGAATAGATAAAGGGATGGGGAGACATGTAAAGTACTTACCCAGAATGAAAAAATGTGATTTACAAAATGATCAATCACCAAACAAAAAGGATAGAGGAGTTGGAGGCCCCCAAAATCATCTGGGGAAGGTTTTAGGTTGAGAGAAAGGACATCTCGAGGAATTCTAGGGTTACACATCCACACTGTTCAATCATGGGGAGTTGAATGAACTCTATGGTCCAGTTAATGTCATTCAAACACTTATATGGGTAAATCCTTTTTTGGGTTTTCAACATAATGTAGTTCATTACGAGAAAGCTCTTCTTCACAAGGACATTATCCAATTTCTCATTGTTAAAGTAATTTTTAATTTCAATTTTCTTTGTCCTTGAGTGATGGAATTGATTTTTTGAAATATTTATAGAACTTTAATTATCACAATGGATTCCAACCGGAGTCTTCACTTCAATTTTCATATCTTAATGTTTCTACTTCATCCATAATAACTACATGAAATTTAGAGTATCCACAATGTATTCATATTCTATAGTACTGAAATAAATGAAACCTTATTTATTTCTTCTCTAATAAATAGAAAATATTACCTGATAGAATGTAGCACCTGATATTGAATTTCAATCATCTGCTGAATTAATCAAATCTACATCTGTAAAACCCAATAAATCCTTTTTGGTATTTTTTATTATATATTAAAACTAAATCAATAATAACCTTGATATAATGAATTATTATTTCTAATGAAACTAAAAGGATTTATTTGTGATTAATTTGATTTTATGCCACCAGGCATATGGAAAAACAATATTAGGTCATGACACTATCAAGTAAAATAGACTACTGATGATACTTCTATATTCTATAATATTGAATGATTTTTATTCGTCATCCCTTAACAATTTGACATGTATAGATACAAGATTTTTCTTCTCTTCATAATTTTTGAGCCAAATATTTTTGAAATCTCCTTGGAATGTTTTTATTGAAAAATAAATGTAATCCAAAAAAATATATTTTCTATCTAATCATTAACATTTAGAAACAACATTTCTTGAATTATTAAAACTCATTTCACTATGATTCCTTCATACAACTAAATATTATATCATCAATATATAGCAACACCATTATACTTTGATTTCATTCATTATTGAAATATAGATTATAATCAAATCCACCATGCGTGAAACTACGTTTCTTTAAATAATAATATAGTTGCTGATAATAGTATATTAGTTCCTCTTTTTACCCATATAATGCCTTCTTTAACTGAATAACTTTTTTTCTCATATTTATGAATGGGAAACAATATGGATTTTTATTATAAAATTATTCTTCTAGAAATCCATTCAGAAATGATGACTTAACATTCATCTAGAAAACATTGAGTTTGTTTTTCATTACTATGGAAAAAACTAATCGAATTGTCTTCATCATTGAAACATGTGAAAATCTTTTTTCAATATCGACACCCTCTATCTAGGATTATCCCTTGCACACTAGTCATTATTTGTTTCAAATTATTATTCCATATTAATTTTTCTTGTTATAGAAAATAAATATGGTCTTGATGACATTCTTATATGTTTTCCTCAAAAAATATCCCATAGATGAACTTTTCCTATTAGATAAGTTCTTTATTCATTTCTTGATCCCAATTATCATATATTTTGGCTTCTTCAAATTAATTTCTCCCGAGCTACAATATGAAATATTTCTAACAAATTTTATTCATCCTCTATTTCTAAATAGCTATTTTCTGATCACCAATTATGTTCTGCCTATCAATTTTGGATAAACTCATCATTTTTTCTTCCAATATTGGTCTATGTTTATCCACCTCTTCATATGAATCTTCTTTGGAATATATGTTTGGTACTTGAACTCCCCCAATATTATCATCTCTTCACCACACCAAAATCATTTTCCTTTAAAAAAATCCCCCATCCACTAATTGAAGGATTATTTTACTTTGATTTTGCTCAGTATATAAAAAATATCCATTCATCTCTACGAGATTATAACTTTTTTTGTTTCTCCTTATTGAGAATGAAAAAATTACTTTTGAATACCTGAAAATACCTCAAATTCATCTTCTTTTCATACCAATATCTTATGAAGTCTTCTATTTCTTTACACATAATAAGGCTAAGTTATAAATGTTGAATAATTTCAAAACTTATTCTTTCCATCACTTATCTAGAAGGTCATTACCAGTAAGCATTATTCTTCCCTTGTTATTGGTAGTCCAGTTAATTCCCTCGACCACTCAATTTTCCAATGTAGTTATTACTATAGAAACTTGGTGGGCCTATCCAATTTTTCTAAAGATAGTATTACACTTGGATATTTTTTGATCATATTTCCATTATTAATTTAGAACATCCCAGTTTTTTGACCTAAAATATTTTCAACTTCCCATTGATATTCTGTTATGATACTAAACACATCATACTTTTGGATGAATACTAAATCCAATGAAATTATATTGAAATAATAAATTAAAATGGATTAATATTTCTTTACGTAAATATATCCTGGTGAAATAACTCTACACACATCATTTTATACTAGTTCAAGAACACCTGTTAGTTAGGTCGGACAGGGTAATGGAAGATGGTCTAAAGGGGGGGGGGTGAATATACCAGATTAAAAATTTTAATCAAATGAATTGATTAATTATTAAAGATAATTATTAAGGATAATTAGCAGCGAAAAAATTAAATAACAAAAGGATGTTTTTTTATTGTAGTTCGGTCCAAAGTGGGCCTACTCTACTCTTATACCTCTCTACTCAGCGAGAGATACGTGTTCACTAAAAATGATTTTTAAATGGAAATCATAAGCCAATTAAAAAAAATAATTTTTTAGTGGAGGGATAACCGTGACACTGACTTCTGTGCGGGGAGTCAAAACCCTTACAACCTGACTTTAGATACCGGGAGTCACAACCCAAACAGTCCTAACTTTAGATACAGGGAGCCACAACCCTATGATCCTGACTTTAGAATCTAGGAGTCACAACCTGAGGTAAAGAATAACAAATAATTCTTTTGTGTGTAAAAGCATAAAAAGAAAAATAGAGTGCGTGTGAGAGATAGGAAGTAGTGTTACAGACTCAGAACCTAATGAAAGAGAAGATAAAAATTAAAGAACAGGTAGTAGTTCTTGAAGTTTAGATAAGCGCGTCTCGTCAATGCAATTGTTGTCAAAGCATAATTAATTCACCACTTGAGAGAACGAGCAGGTGGGGAAGCAGAGTGTCACAGGACGTTGCAAATGCACCGAAGGTTCAAAGGTCACAAAACATTCTCTTTTTATTGTATTGTCTTTTTCCTATTAGAGAGAATGATATATATAGAGAATAAACTATCTAGTAGGTACAGCAGCTCCATTTCCTTCGGATATTCAAAATTAATTGGGTCAAGAGCACCCATAAATATCTCCATGAAAATAGTAGCACCGTTGATTCTTTATTACCGTAGAATAAATATCTAATAAAGGAATTCAAAATATTTTGAATAAGTCTTCCAATAAAATCACCAGAATAAAATTGAAAATGATTTAAACGAAGTCAAATCAGTTCTTGAAAACTAGCATCCGATTCTGAAATTAAATTCAAACATTTGAATTTAAACAATTTTCAAATGACCAGATTTACTTGCAAACGACGTTGAAAAACTTTATTAATTTTTCTCTCTAAATTTAGCATCAAAAATATTAAACACTCTTTGATTATAATCCTTATATTTAATGAGGATTTTTCACAAAAAAATCATTAAAAAATAATCCATATTTTTGTAGCAAATCAATTTTTTAAAAATTGCACGGAATGAATATTATCTTCGGAATGAACAGTAACTTCGAAGTGAATAGTAACTTCGGAGTGAATAGTAACTTCGGAGTGAACAGTAACTTCCGAGTGAACAGTAACTTCCGAGTGAACAAAATCGTAATGTAGGGTATGAACAGTAACGTAGGGTATGAATAGTAATGTATGGTATTGACAATAACATAGGGTATGAACAGTAATGTAGGGTATAAACAGTAAACCATACTTTTGTAAGAAAAACAATAAAAGATACATTTAAGATAAAAATGAACCATACTTTTGTGAGATAAAAATGAACCATACTATTGTGAGATAAAAATGAACCATACTTTTGTAGGAAAAAAAGAACCATACTTTTTTAAGAAAAAACTAAACCATACTTTTGAGATAAAAAAAGAACAATACTTTTGAGATAAAAAATGAACCATAATTTTGAGATAATAAATGAACCATACATTTGAGATAAAAAAATGAACCATACTTTTCAGATAAAAATGAACCATACTTTTGAGATAAAAATATGAACCATACTTTTGAGATAAAAAAACCATACTTTTGAGATAAAAATGAACAATACTTTTGAGATAAAAATTATCCATACTTTTGAGATAAAAAATGAAACATACTTTTGAGATAAAAAATAAACCATACTTTTGAGATAAAAAAATGAACCATACTTCTGAGATAAAAAATAAATAGAATGTTTTGAAAAAATTAAACTTATTTTTAAAGGCTCTTAAAAGCCGATTCAGACATTGGTCAAAACTAATTATTTGTATAAATACATATTATCTTTACAATAAGAAATGAATCAATTAAAACTGACATCTACAGATCCAAAATTCATTAAAAAACCTAATTAAAACAATTTTGGAAAAACTGCTACAACAAAACAACATATCATAACTTCATGTCATTAAAATCCCATTAAAACGATATTTTTAGACTTTGATGTAAACTAATGAAATAAAGATAAACATTTTAACTTTACATATAATCAAGTTTCATGAAAATTGTATAACGGTAGAAGTTGTATTAAAATAAATATAAAAAGGTTTTAATATAGTGAAATGAAGAGTTTTTAAAAACATAGTAGCAACTTCATTGAATTTTTAGAGAAATAGATAAGATTTTTCAAACTTCCTCATTAGATATTTCACCCTATACATATTATGAGTTATCTTTCCTTTTTTGAAAGCATCACATGTATGGAAATAATCATTTTATAACATAGGGAGATATTTATCATTATGAAATTATACCAATTCTTAAAACAACGGTTGGATCAAATGACAAAGATGTTTATGCTATAACATTTATTCTTTTTCCTTAGACAGAAAACATATATCTTCTTCTCCATTCAGAATTTAGAGATTCCCATTCATTTAATTTACCTTAAAAAAATCCACATTATTTTCCCTTGATAATACACACATACTTTTTAAATATTATTGAATGTTTTGAGTCATACATTTTACTAACAGTTAATATGTTTTGACTGAAACTGTCAACAACCAAGACATCAAATTTCCTCATTTCAAATCCCCTAATCATGGGTTTTCGCAGGCTAATAATCATCAAGATTTCATCATTTCCAAATATGAAAACAATTTTCTTACCATACATGATACCTATAATCAAATCCTTATTTCCCCTTATATGGGATGTGTATCCACTACTAATGATCCATATTCTAGTGTAATATGATGATTTTAGGGAAATATATGCATTCTTTTCTTACTCATATCTTATTTTATATAATTATCTTACTTTATACTTGATGTAGAATGATATTATTGAACTTACTTAGAGTATGATGGCCTAACATCAAATTAAAATAATGATAATTTATATTTCATTCTTAGTACATTAGATTATACATTGAGATGCTAAATGAAAACAATTCAAGTCTACTTTAGAACATTCCTCTATATTTTTTATGATAAATATCTTTCCATGTATCCAAATACTCCACACTAAGAAAACTAACCATCAAAGGCGTTCTTGGAATACTAAACACATTTTTAATACCTCTATTTCTCTAATACTCTTCGATACATCTTGGTTGTGGAACCGATTTTTTTAGAATGACCTATATTTCCTCAACAAAAACATTTCATGTGAGGATTATTATAGTTCATCATTACTACAACAATTATTGTACATTGGTATCTTTTAATATTTCATAATGATTCATAATCAAATCAATCTTCATATATGGAGATTTTTCCCATGTCCTGACACCAATCACTATAATTGTTTTGTTTGCGATCAATACTTATACCAACAATGTCATTATGATGTGTCATTTTCTTCTCCAAATGTTTATTTGACTATTTTTTGGTAATATGAACTCTAATATCCCTTTTTATCTCTTTATTACATACTTTTTGAATATCATATTGGGATTCCTGAATTTCTATACATCATTTTTCCTTCTTTATAGGTCTATAAATTTTCCATCATGTTCTTCAACAGGTTTAAATTAATATTTTATTGTGTTAGCTAGACTATCGAAATCCTTAGTATGATCTTGAAATTTTTGTTTATACTCATTGAAATTATATATGTTTTTTATATTTTTTAGATTATATCTTTTCAATTCTACCCTTTAGCACAAACATCAGTTCGTCATACAACTACATATAATGTTTGTAATCATACACCACCATACTATGTTTATTCTTGTTTATACTACAAATGTCTATCTCATCAAGTGAATATTCTCATTTTACCTGGAGGTAAAATATTAATTATTTATATAATTATTTGGAGTCACATTCTTCCCTTGTTTGTGAATTTATCACAACTTCTCCCATTGTAATTTCTCTCTATTACTCAAAGTTTAACATATCTTCTACCTTAGATTCTTCTGGACTATCAATTTCATGTGAAATAATATTTTCTTTCTAAATAAATTTTTATTAATATTTTTCATTCCTTTCACACAAGATGACGACTTATTCTTTGGAGTTTCATTATCATCCTCGTCATCATCTTAAAACTTTTTGGGGCATTGTTATTCTGATGTCCAATATTTTCACAAAAAAATAATACAATATTTTAATTTCCTTTAAACAATATTTTTCCATATTATAGAATTGAGGAAAGGGATGACATAACCTTATCCACCATTTCTTCATCCTGACCATTTTTAATAGTGAAATTATTCATATACTTGATTTCCACCTCTTTTGAATTCCCTTTTTCCATGAAATATTTATCATCATTTCTCATCTCATGAGTGATTATATTACTATGTAAGCTATAAAATGTCAACACATTTTGATATTTATATTTTAGTATATAATCTTTCTCATTGAACTGAGGTTGAAGCCTACTAAAGATATTCTTAAAGATCATTACAACATCAATAATGTCTCTATGATTACACATGTATTCCTTGAAAGTATTAACCCAGTTGAATAATGTATCTAAAATCACATTGGGGAACATTTTTACATCCTTATATATTTTCCATAGAGCCTAAAATTTAGATACTTTTGAATCACCTTCACAGATATTTAGAATTTTCCCATCCTTGTAAATGATATCTTACATAACACCACTTTTAAGTAAATTGTGTTGGACAAAGATCCCACTGAGGCATTTATTCCTCAAGCATCAGTATCTATATTTATTTGGTCTATATTAGATAATCCTACGCTATCCATACTATATTAAATACAAAGGATTTTACCTATTGACACATTCATTCAAAATGTCCGACTGTAGTGTTGCGTCTAATTCTTCCATAGTAGAAAATTGTATTCATCGAAGATCAGAGACCTTTTTTGATTAATAAATTCTATTAATTTTGCAGAAAAAGAAAATATAAATACAACCCCTTTATGAGATTCTAATTTTTATCCCTACTAGGTTAAATACCTTATAATGGTTGGGTGGGGGTGAATTAGGGTATTAAAGATTAAAATAACTATCTCTTTGGATCTTGTTTCATCATTAAGAAAAAATAACTCCTCTGCCATTCCTGTGGCATAGAATACATGTGTATTAAAATAGGACTGGGGCATATAAATTTAACTTGGTTCACTCTCACTGGGATCTATCTAACGAGAATACAAGTGAAATGTGCTAATTTTGCAAATATAGTAAATTGAACTAATATTATGAAGTCCAGAATGAACTCACTATCCCTCTTAGTTTTTATCCATTTTCTAGATCTAAATACAATGATGTGGTCACATGATTCTGAGTAACCATGACATATCTCAGAAATTTCTAGGCTCTTTTCATTTATGTGCTTCATGTGATCCCTTCATAAGTTCCCCTTAATTTCATGTAGTCACTTTAAGTGCTTCTCAAGATCTATTAATGAGATCCATTAATAATGATTTGGTTTCTTAAAATTATTCACAAGATAAAATTGAAAGATTAATTTAAACATACCCAATATAATCCCTTCACGTGATATGTTGGTACTTCATGAGATTTCACAGTCCGTAAATGTTATATGTGTGAATATTGATGCTCTATGTTATCTTTTATGAAATTCATGCTCCACACGATCCCTTTGGAAATTAATTTCATCTCTTAATGAATCATTTGAAAACAATCATTTTTCATCCACAAAAATCCTTGATAACATACACAATCTACCCAAAAGAACTATAAAGAAGGATTTTTTAAAATACATAATTGACAATATGTTAAGGTAGATAACTGATAACATGTGAAATTTATTAAATTATTTTTTCATGAAATTAATCTAAAGATAATGACAATTTTATACTCTCATCGATAATAATAAAAACATGTCAACAAAAGAAGTGAATAGAATTAAACCTCATGACGTTAGACATCATGATATATTCAATGTCAGGGACTTTCACCAAGATAGTTTAGACTATTAGTAATTATACACCAAAAATTCCATTAAATATGTTTGGCTAACAATATTTCCTCATGATAACTATCAATGCATTGAGGGGTTACATAATTCCATGCCCCACCCATCAACACTAGTCCATTAAATTCTTCATAAATTTAATGATGAATTTAATTCATAAAAAATATTCCTTATAAAAAAACATATGTTTTTGGTAAATGATACAAAATTAAAACATTTTCCTATTCAATAAAACATATTTGATAATAAAATGATGCATTTAGAAATGGTATACAGTTTGAGAAATAATCAAATCCATGATAAAAATAATATGGATATTTAAGATTATTTTAATTTTTAATAAAAATAATCACAAAAATAAATGTTTTAAGAAAAATTAAATTGAAAAAAACTAATAAGAGACAAAATATTACCATCAATTAATAAAAAAGATAGGTTTTATAATAAATTAATACACTTTGGAAAATAAAATAAACTTTAAGTTAAACATTTAAATATGTTCTCATTAAATAAATCTATTTCTAAAACCATAGAAAAATTTTACAAGAATCTAAATATCATAAAATAACTATGGTGGTGGGAGAGTCCATTAACTTCATTTTTTCTAAAAAAGAAAATGTTCATTTTTAAACTTATTATAAATAAAGTTGGCCATGAAACATTTAGAAAACACAATAAATTTTAATTAAAACCATTAAAATTGTAATTTAAGACATAAAAGATTCTTAATAATTCATTCTAGTAAAAAAAAAATTATTTTTTAATTTGTTTTGAAAAATATGGACATGGAAGGAAAATATACCTCATCAAAAATAAATATTAGATTACCTTTTATTTTAAACATTTCATGCCAGATTTCGGTTCCAAAGAATGGAAAAGTTAGAACAAAATAATTAAAATACATAAATATATGTAGAATATGAAAATATACGAATTTTATTAAGGACATAATATAATATTACTTAATTAAAAATAAAGGAAATAAAAAAATGAGATTGTTATAATAAATCCTTACATTTTTTTGGAATATTATAAATTGAAACCACATGGAAATTTAAACCTGAATTTATAAATTAATCATCATGAATTAATATATATTCCTGAAAAATAAATAAATGGGAAGTATATACACCACATAAAACTATATAGGTTCATAATAAAAAAAATATCTCAATGGAGTGGAAATCGAGATGAAATCTATTACCTCAAACTTTACTGTAGTTAAATTTCATTTATCCTCTTGTATAATGGGTTTAAACGTATTATTAATTTATCAAATATCTATATTCATAATTAATTTAACATATATGATCCTCTTATAACATTTTATCACTCATTATTTAAAAATATTTCATTACTATAATTGTTTTGGTTGTAAAAAGATTCATTTTATCATACATGTTTGTTAGAAAAGTTTTGGTACTTTTCCATATGACCTAGTTACATCATATTCTGAATTATATTAATGTTACATGTACCATTTCTCTTTATTAGATACATTTTTAGAATTATTCTTGAAATTTGGACATGGAAAATGAATCACATTGCTTAATGGATATGGTAATTCATACACATGCCTGAGTGACATTATCATGTCTTAATGGGTAAAAGGGAAATGAATTATATGATATAATAAATTTAATAAAAAAATGTTATATCATAATAATTATATATATTCATTAGTATCATTATTATTACAATCCATGTGATTAGGTCATATAAATCAAATTCATAGGTTAGTGAGGTTGTAGTTCATTATACACTCAAGCGATTGTTTTATTTCCAATTTAATAGAGATAGAGATTGATACATATGATTCCATAAAAATAAAATAAATATCATTACATTATAGATAATGGTGTTATTATATTTAAATTTTTAGAACATAATTTAAGGTGGTAAAAAAATAAGTAAAAAATAAAGATCTCAGTGATGAAGATTACCTTCTCTCTGAGAAACTTCTGTTGGATTAAAACTTAATCCATGAAAGTATGGTATTTTGGAAAGAAAAAGTTCTCTATGATGTGATTAAGGAACCTAAGAAGGTATTATAGAAGGTCATTGCTATGAAATATGACTCATGAAGTGTGTATAATAGAGGAGAGGTGGTATCATTTTATATTTAGGGGAAAGGATACACTGGGAAATACTTAAATGATTAAATAATATATATATCAAAATCAATTCAAGTAGAAAAAGGCAACCCAATTCAAAATATATTATGTTATTGGGTCTAAATAAACTCAACCAATCATATTTAGGAAGGTGTTGGATACATTTCAATCCTCATCTTATAGTTAAACCGTATTAAGCCCATTTTTACTATAGCATGACAAATTAACTTTTTACCTTAGTGACTTAATTATACGATCAAACCAAAAAGGTTCATTATAATTTTTTTATATTATGATTCAAAATTTAGAATCCATTTTATTTGATTTAATTTCTTAGTACGGTGTATTTTTCTTGTAATATTAGAACATAAAATATATGAAAAATAGTATTTAAGAAAATACACAATTTCACAATTAAAATCAGTTGGCCCTGAAATAGAGTAATAAAATTTACTATTTTTTTAGAATAATAATAATATAATGGCTTTTATAATTTTGGGTCAATCCAAAATAAAATGGAATCTTCAAACAAGACCATTCAATCCAAGGAATCTTGAATAATTTTTAATTGAATATAATATAATTTATCTTTCACTGAATTCATGGTTGGGTTTCTAAATTCAAAACTATTATTTAATATACATTATTTAGTTCCATAATAATAAATTTGGTATAATTTAACTCTTAAATTAGGATAAATTCATGTGTTATATATATTTTAAAGAATTAACCCAAAGTTTAAATACTATTTTACATGATTTACCCTTACCAGGGTGAAAAATACTCACCACGATCACTATTCATAATGAAAAAAATGAAGTTTAAATTATTAAATAATGTTAATTATTATAATTGCAAATATTTAATCTATTTTATCAAATTAAATTCATTGATTTGATTGAACTTAATTTAAAATAAATGTGATAATGTGACAAGAAATAGTTTTTGATGAAATGCGGTTTTCAAGAATAAGATGATCCTACATAAACTATCTGAATTTTAATAAAACATATATTAATTTATATTTATAAGTATAGATATATAAAAAAATACTTTTTATATCATTCATTAATATATTTTAATTTAATTAATTAAAATAGAAGGATATTTTTCATTTAAAAACTTTTTTATGAAAAATATTCCTTTTACCAACAAATGATCATATCATTATTTCTATAAATTTGAAAATAAATACAGACATTAATATAAATAAATGTAATTATAGTTAAATAATATTTTATCAATTATTCATAAATTTTTATTTCTAAGGAAACATTTTAAAAACTCATTCTATGATTATTTTGACCTAGTAAGATTAAAATCCATATTCATCCTATAAAATTATATTTTTTTGTGCTATGAATTATTATAATGTTAATTTTTTATTTTTTTTATTAAAATATAATGTTCACTTACAATAATTTATGCTTTTGTGTCAGAAACTAGGTATGAGATGTATAATTGTATGTCAATCCTACCATCCCACGAAGAGAGTAGGAAAAGGATGATAAAATCAACAGGAAATAAACTAGAACTAAAAAATGAGGTGATGAAAATTTATTTCTAAAATGGATTATTTCAAGAGGATAAGAAAAGAAATCAACCCATTAAGCATACTTTTAGGAAATGGATTTATGAGTTTGTAAGAAAAGATAATTCTAGGTTCATAGAAAACTCCCAACCTTCGTGATACATATAATGAATATAATAGGTCTCTCCTAATTCCATTATCTATATCATTTTTACCAACATGTAGGGAATTGAATTAGATATATTCATCCATGAGGGGTATAGTAGATGATTTTAAGCTGTTAAGTCTTCAATAAACCGAGATTATGAAATTTTTGAACCGATTTTTTGAAATTGAATGATATGGAATGAAAATAAATCTACCAAGAATATATTGAATGATTTGATAATTATTATTTTGGGTAGTTAATATTGTGCTAAAAGTCTATGATATATTTATTAGTGTAAATTTTAATGTATTTATTCAAATGAGTGCATGATGAATATCTCTCACGATTTGATGTTTTTGATCTAACCCAAAATATGAAAGAGTGAGTTGTCTAAGTTTTCTTTTCACATGTTGCATAATTTGTGGACTGAACATATCACTTTGGTTATACACTCTATTTTTCTACAATGGTATTTCCTATTTATTCTTAGAGTTATCTATCTAAAGTCTCTTTTCTAAGGAACATCACACGATGTCATCCATGACTCTCAAGTCGTTCGAGCTGTGATTGTAAAATAAATGGAGAAGAAGATCGTATCATGATAGAATGTGAAAGATATTGATGATATGATAAGAATTATATTACACCTTTATATATATATATATATTCATTATGAGGGATAATAGCATTGAATTTATGAAGGGAAGTAGTATTAAAAAAATCAATGGGGGTAGATTGAATATCCCAAGAGAATGGTTGAAGAATAAATGTTTATTTTCTTTCATTGAATCATAAATTCAGTACATATGTAAAAATTAAATAAGGAGTTGATGATTCTAGGAGGGTTGTTATGGATTCATCAGTTGGTATTGAATTTCATTTTTTATAATGAGTCTAAGTTAATCAGTTTCTTGATGATACAACTTGAAGAGCATAAAGGGAGTTGTTCAAGAAAAAGTGGAAAATATTTATTTAGAGACTTTTCAAGATGTTATTAATGTTTTAAACATATTCTAATTATATTTTGAAAATCATATTTCTAATAAAATGAAAAAAATAAAGTGTGGAAGGTTTACCGTTGAAGATCTATTGAGAATAGTAAAAAATAATGATTTTTTTATAATAGTAAAAGAAGAAGTATTGATGAGTTTTAGACGAATTTTGAGATGGTATTATATATAATGTTATTGGATAATAAGGGTTTCACACTAATTATATATATTTTACTATGTTTGGATTTGGAGTTTACAAAAAACATGGCTAAGAAATCTTGACCGATCCATGTCAAGATAACCCTCCCAAGGAAGTCCATCCAAGCTCAAGTTCCATTTAGGATGACCAATATAGATATACATGGAGGAATCCAGCACATGGATGAAAATTAGAGTTCATAGCTAGTGTATAGGTAGGTGGGTGCACACAGGTGAGCACATATGCAGGACTAGTTGTAGGATAACATGGGGACGTGTGGCCTATCAGCCATGAGTGTGTATGTTTCTAGAAGATGACACTTGCGTCATGTCTGAGTTTTGTTTTATATGACATCACTTATAAAGTATAGGATATCCACTATGAAGTCCAATGTGGTATAGACGCTATGTAGGATACTTTTCTTGTGTTAAAAAATTTATGAAAATAATTATATCATTTTGATCTAATTAATCTATGTCATTTGAACAATTCTTGTACCATCTCCAACCATCAGATATGGGTTTTCATGCTGATTGACCATATTTGAGATTGATCTCCATGAAATATCATCCAAATCATAATGGAACATTTTGAGACAAATATGTAAATAAATCTTTGAACTGAGAACAATAGTATGCGAGGTTACTTTGCGAAGGTAGAACAATATGTGAAAATGTGCATACTACATATTGTTTGCAGTCTAGTGATGTTATTTTATTCATAATCACAAAGCTTATATGCAGTGAAACTATTTTAAATGCTATAAATAATGAATCCCTTATGAAAATGGTATAGTGAATATTTTCTCATACAAGTAATAGTAGAAGTCTATGAATGAAAATGAATAATTAATATGAGTTGGAAAATATTTTTTAAAAGAAGAGGCCAAGTGAAGATGATTTTGAAGTGTTCTATATGGGTATAGTATATATAAAAACTATTATGATGCATGTGCTATGTGGTAAATCTAACATGTTAATCTTTTTATGTGGTCAGAGCTTGTGGCTATGTAATATGTGAAAGAGATCAAATGTATTTTTTAGAATTGTATGAGGTGGATGGTTAACAAAATTTTTCTAGATTATCATATGATAATCATGCTTTATGTTGCTTAAAAATACTACATAATCACTCTGTTAATTGTTACTAATAATTTTTGAGATGTTATTATAGTAATACAAGGAATGAATTTTCTCTGGTTGAGTATCTTCAAGTATATGAAATCCTATAAAAACGATCATTTAAGCAATGTGAATTAATATTTTTTGAAAAGGTCTTTTAAATAAATTATTTTATTTTTATGCATGAGAATTAATACTATTTGGTTTAAGTGATATAAAAATTATAGTTTTCTATAATTTTATAAGGATTATGTTGTATGTTATCCCTTACATGTAAAATGATTTATAAATAATAATATTTTTATGAAGAATCACTACATGAATCACTAATTAATTGAAACAATATTACATGGTGAGACCCATGCTCTATTAAAAGTGCATGCTATTTAAATGAAAATAATTCTTTATACTATATTAGAGTCATATAGTTGACTGGTAAAATAATTTTATGAAGAACATAATTGATAAGTACATAAAATACTTATGTTTTCATAAAGAATTTGTGTTATGATAATTGAAGAATATTGTGAGATTTGACACACCATTTTACAAACGAGAGAGAAGATATTAGAGTTGAAAAATATTTGTAGGAGAATACTTTAGTGTTCAAGTATTTTGTAAGACGAGATGGTTCCAATTATTTAGAATCTACTATGATTTTTTAGAATAACCGACCTATTAATGCTACTTTTGATATTTTTTAATATGGTACATGAACAAAAATAGTTAATCCAATCTTCTTATAGTGGGAGATCAATTTATAAATGTGTTAAAGAAGCCTAGAGTGGGTCAAGATATTTATATAATTGGATCAGAGATAAAGAATGATCATTTGATTAGGTTGTATAACGTATAATTTAAGATAATATTTATGTCAAGGTGTATTAACTATTGTTAAAGAATTATTGAAGGGTTGTCTTAGAAAATACTATTATAGACACTTGTGACTATAGAATAGAATTCATGTTGGGGAGTCCTACTAATAGAAAACAGAGTATGCTTTTTTTTCAAAACTTATAAATACTGTGTGTTATGATCTCTATTATTATTTCTATGTTCAAGATAATTATATGAGATATTACTGAGTGGATTGAGAACATTAATTGGTTTTAGAGTTTTAATTAAAAAAGAGAATAATTCATAAAAGTGATCCATTGATTCATTCGACTCTTATTAGTCAATATGATATGGGGTTCTATATAATCATATCCTCTTTATTATATAGAATATTTTCTTGATCATGTAATAGGATCTAACTGGTTATAAAAGAACAAATTGAGGATGGAATATCGATAGTTATGGGTTAGGTTAACTGACATTACATGTACTACTTATGGGACTAGGTACAACTTATGTAATCTTTCTTTTTATTCATTTTCTCCTAAAAATATGTTGAATATATTTATTAACCCTTATGAGTTAGAGTTTCCATCTATATTTTGATTATTTTTTTTATAATGTTCATTAATAAAATTTTTGTGTACTCTAAGAGATTAGAGGATCATTTTCAACATATATAATTTGTTTTTAGAAAATCAAGAGAGCATGGACTTCATACCAAGTTCTTAGAGAATAATATATAAATCAGATATGCATGATTCATTGGGAAGGGGATATTAGAGGCTGGAATAATATTATACACTAAGAAGGTTGATCTAGTGGTTTAATATGAGCATCCCATGAATTTATTTGAAATCATAATATTATTAGGGTTGGATGGATATAATATAATACTCATATTAGAATTTTATATTTTGGAAGTACTTATGAAAAATCATAACAGAAGGGTAAGATGTTGAAGTAGTCCAATCCTTGAAAGTGGTCCTTCTAGGAGCTAAAAGGGATATTTATGACCATGTCTATAGAAACACAAGATTATCATACATGTCTGTTAAATATTTTTATATGAATATTCATTAAATTATAAAAACAGACACCCATGATCTGTGATTGTTTTGTTTATTTATAATCTTGGAACATAATTTTCTAATTTGGTGAATGATTTTCAGCATCTCCCGCAAAGGATCTTCTCAAATAATACTCCTCTTAGGCATACCCTACTTAACCATTTCTCCATAACTTGGGGAAGGAAATTTAAGGAGGGTGGGATCATATTCTCAGTAAGGGTAAACACAAGGGATATAAATCTTTGACCATATAAAAGAATAAGATTAGTACATGGGTATATGATAATGATTAAAACATATGAAGTTCATACCTAACCTTTCATATATCATAAATATGAGTCATGGAATAAATATTGGGAGTTCATAAGACACAAATCATAGGGAAATCAAAGAACATGAGATATGAGAGCATGACATTGGTATATGGCATTGATTTATGTCATACTAATGATCTTATAACATTATGAACATTTATAAATGTAAATGGGTTCCCAAATTTTACTAAATACATGAAATAAATCCATATCATAAACTTATGTTCTTAAAACGAAGTCCCCACATAATAGTATTGTTGGTCAGAGTGGAAACTCAAGAGGGGGGTGAATTGAGTTCCAATTAAAATTTCTGTTTTAAAAACTTTGTCTTAAAATCCCCCAAATAAAACACAGAATTAAACTATAGTGAATTTATTTCAAAATAAAGGTTCTGTTAGGTTCTCAAAGGATTGATTATTTCCTAGTTAATCAAATCAGAAGAACTGATTAACTTTTGAAACTAACTTACTGATTTACAACTAATATAAACACTTGAGAGTTTAATTATCATAGCGACTTTAAAACAGTTTTTGTTTTAAATTAGTTTGCAGAGGAATAAAAAAACATTGAAAATAAATAAGCACAGCAGGTTTAACCAAGAGGTTAAGTCTCAAGCTGAGACTTAGTCCTCTAAAAATATTATATAAAAGTGATCCACACCTTTGATCGGGGACTACAACAGTATGCAATTGTGCATGTCCAAGACCTCTACCACTGTTATCTGTGGGAACAAAAACAGCAGCTCCAGCTGTCCAGGTCACACACGACCTCTACCAATATCCTAGTGGGAAATAAAAGATGCAAGAGTTTGAGTGAGGATTTACGGATCCTCCAGTTAAAGTACATGAGACAATGTGTGTGTGAAATATAGCAGATAACACACACTGCTCAATATGTAAAAAGATAAATCACAGAGGCAAATATATAGACTTTAGAAATTTCTCTAGTGATTTCAGTGAAGATATGGACTCCTTTGGATTGATCAGAATTGGTTCTGAGTCCTCTTCTGGTTTTTTTCTGGAAAACAGAGTGTCATCTGCTTCCTTGACTTCCAAGTGTAGAGACAGAGGAGATAGTAGTTGATGAAGTTCTTGTGTTATGTTCTCGTTCTCAGCTCTTCACTGGTATGCAGTAATGAATGAGTTCTTCGTGTAAGTTATGTCATCTCTTTGCATTCACACTCGGTTGTTCTTTTAGCACACCTTGTCGTATTTATGTCTCTATGTATTCGTCTATATGTATCTCTCTTTGCAGTAGCACATCCTTCCTTTATTTAAAGCACGAGCTTCGGCAAAAGATGATTTACTTTTTGTAGGTACGAGGTACGGTTTCCTGAAAACCAACAATAGACATTAAATAAATGTCAGTGTATTAAAATATACCTGATATGACCGTTGGTTAGATTAAATAATAATAAAGGAATTAAAGAAGTTTCGGGTTCTGTCTATGGAACAGTAGCTTTGGATATCGGTAGGTAGATGTCACGGTAGGGCTGAGTAACGGTAGCTTCTTGTGTAATTGTTAGAGTTGAGTAATGGTAGCCTTTCTATCGGTAACCTTTTTATATTGGTAGGCTTAGTAAATCGGTAACCTTCCGCATATCGGTAGACTTGCATATTGGTGACCTTCGAGTATCGGTAGTCTTTGAGGTAACGGTTGACTTCCTTTGATAATAGTAGCTTCAACATATCGGTGGACTTGTGTGTATCAGTAGCTCTATTCTGTAACGGTATCTATTATCTGCAACAGTGGACTTTAATGTAATGGTGACTAGTCTGTATCGGTAGCTCTCACATAGCAGTAGACTTAACTGTATCAGTAGCTCTATTCTGTTTAAGCATTCTATTGGCAGAATAGGTTAAGTCAGAGTGTACCAACATCCAGTAACCGAAAGAATAATATTTAAACATAGAACAATAGAACAACACTTAAAGCAAACAAATAGCAAGATTCCCAAATAAGTATTTAACCATTTATCAACTAGGGATTAACAAAATACAAATAATCATAATTGGGATTATCAAAATATAATAAAGCAACAAGATTCCCAGAGGGTTCAACAATCTCCCCCTTTTGATAATCACAACTTATGCCAAAGAAAAATTGAAATAGTATCTGAGAAAAAAGGTTCTTTTGTTTTTTTCATAACAAAACTTCCATATTCCCCCCCCCCCTTTCAATTGTACTACAAGATTCTCTCTGAAGTCATATTTTCTCAAGTCTCAGTTTCTCATTCCCCCTTTATGTGTTTCGCCCCCTTTATTAACTCTTAGGTCTCATTTCTTATTTGCTCTCATTTTCTCATTTTATCATTTTTTTCATTTTCTCCCCCTTTGTGATTAAAAAAAATAAGGGTATCAGAGAAAAGATAAAGATTAGTAGAGAATAAAGACAAAATAATATAAACTTAGTAAAGTAGAGAATGAAGAGGAATTTCATTAATATACAAAAGATACACTGATAAAATTAGAACAAAAAAAAGGACAAGTGAATCCTATCAAAAATATCTAGAACCACTCAATCCTCCTCTGGAATAGGTTTCTTTCCCGTAGGATCAGCAGAGGGTTTCGGAATAGCTGAAGGTACAACTGGTGGGTCAGCTACAGAAACTGTACCAGATCTGAAATCTGTGCTCCTCTGAGTGATCATCGGTGTCAAGCTCCTGATGGCTTGAACTGGAGTCAATTGAGGAGTACTCCCAGAGGCATAAGCCGAAAGGGAAGGAGGTACAATTACAGGTCTTGCATCCACATGCAAGAAGGGTAGCAACAGGTTCCTGAAATCCATTATAATGCTTCCTCCTCTCTCTATTGTAGACAGAAAATCATATTTATTTTCAATGAATTTGTCCAAGGCAGGAGTAAGCTCCCTGAGCTTACTAACCTGTTCTATGAAGGCTTGGGTTACTGGAGGTAACTTCATATTTTCCAGTAAGAGCTTGAAATGGTTGGTCAGCCGATTCTTGGTATAAACCTTTTCAAAATAGGCATCCACCTTATCCTTGATTGCCTCTTGAGAAGAAGTAGTTTCCCACAGGTGATCACGAACAAAACTACTAACTTCCCTAGTTGTAGCAAGAATCTGAGTATCTGATACACCACTCGTACTGGAATTAGCCTATTCTTCTTGAATAATAGTGCAGATCTGGTCAAGGTTCACACTAGAGCTAGATGAGGGAAGATGTTTCATAGAGAAGGCCACTGTCTCCTTGAAGGATTGAGTCAGACTACTAACTACCTTCTGAACAAGTTCATCCTGAGTGTTCAGATGTTCTTTGACTGACTTCTTAAAGGCCTCAAAAACTTCCACAAAATGCTTGACCACTTCTTTGATATATAGAATGTCAGAGTTTACTTGAGTTTGAGAGCTATTCATGGTAGTCAGAGAAGCAATCGATTGTCTCAAAGCAACTACAGCTCCTGTCCAACTCTCAATCTGAGTGTGGCACGGTTTAAGTTCATCCATCATCTCTTTCACAGGACTGGACACACCACATCCAATGGATAACTCAAAGGATTGCTCCATGCTTTTCATCTCTTCAACCATACTTTTCTTCATATCTTCCACTGATTCCCTTATTGCTTCTTTCAATTCAGCTTTTAAGGACTCAAGTTCCTCCTTGGTTTCCACATTTTCAGCCACAGTGGGTAAGGTAACTGATTCTTTTTGGGGTTGGTCTTCCTCATCCAAATATCCATAATAAATTCCAAGAATCATATATCCGAGATCTTATGTCCAACCTTCAATGTCATGTAGCACTGATACTGAACCAAGATTCTCCCCCTCACTTGGAACATTCTCCTAAGGTATCTCTTCCAACTATTCTTCCTGAGGTAATTCTGCAATTTCCTCTACAACTACAACAGATTCAATAGCCATTTGTTCTGAGTCATTAATAACTCTCTCATCAATAGGTGCTGCTGCTACTTCTTCCTGATCAGGCACTATCATTACTGTACTGACTATTAGAGGACTCAAACTAAGCTCTTTTTCAACATTTTCCTCATCATCTACTTCACCATCGACCTCCTTTTCTCCGTTAACATAATGATTAGATTCGGTTTCCTCATCCTTCTAAGAGGTGTCCTTGACAACATACTGGAATGCTTCTTCTCCTTCTTCTGTAGTCTCTGTATCACTGTCCTTCACGACAGTTTCTCTCTTTGGTAGCCTTTTTGGAGGGCTAGCTTCTCCAAAAGAAATAAATTGATGCACAAGACTAGGGGGTAATTTTGGGTCTCCTCCTTCTTCTACTGATGTCTCTTCCTCCTCAGCTTCAGCTTCATCACTGTAGACCGGTTCTGGCTCATCTGGTCCAAGACCAGGATCCATCACATCCTTTGGTCTAGACGGATGATCAACAGGATTGAACTTGTCATAAATTTTTCCATCATCATTCACCCATGATTTTCCCCAAGGATTCCAACTGACTTTCATGTATTTAAAGACAGTCCTGGTGATGTAGAAGTTGTCCTTAACCACTACCAGCTCATCTTGAGGTCCAGCTACCTCTTTCACTTTTAGCATCACAGAAATTAGCTTTGAGAAAAATAGTGCATTTGATTTGGACTTCGGTCTAGTCATATCTTCCACTTGAACCATAATCAGTCTACATAGATTGATTCTCACACTGTGCTTCAGCAAATATAACAGATATTCATCTTGGAATCTCAATGTAGAAAAATATCATCTTTTGGGACTAACAACATTCTGGATAAATTTAAACAACATCTTATCTTCTTCGACCATCTCTCCAGCAATCACCTTTCTAGGGGTCCCATTCCCTGTAAGCTCTAGCAAAGAATCTTGATATTGAAACCCATCACTGGTTGAAGGTAAAAACTTTGTGTAGAACACATAATCTCCTTCATTTGGAACTCTTAAGTTCCTAGCCCATTCCACTGAAGTAAAAGATACTTCCTGACCCTTTACCATAGAAATCATTCTGCTTTCTTCTTCAGACTTTTCAAAACGAACGAATTCGTAGAATTGTTTCACCAGTCCTGGATAATAAGGTCCATTGTTGTTCACGAAGCACTCAATCCAACCTTGTTCTTCTAAAACATTATGAACTAAGGACTTGATCTCCATGATCCATTCTGCACACACCTCTTTCTCAACGACAATCTCTCGCTTTGAGAGATGCGGGTTTATTGGATTTCTTCGAGCTATACTTCCACTTCCACTTCCACTGGTACTAGCATTCATTACTTTATTTGTTTTCGCGTGTGGCTCATCACTCCCATCTGTAACCTGGGGTATCTTGACACGGGCCATTACAGATTCGAGGTTTAGGGTTTTCCGGCTTTAGAGGGTTAGGTTGGAGGGATTCGAACAGATGAGTTCGCGGTGAGATTTAGTGAAGTCTAGTCTCGGTTTAATATCATTTAGGATTCACAAATAAAATAAATCATATATATATATATAAATTCGATGTCTTGGATTTAAAGGTGTTTAAAACAACGTGAGATGTACCGATAAAGTCTCCTAACAGTGTGGTCTTCTAATCGGTGAGGATTCTATAATAGTGAGGATTCCCTAACGGTGAGGTTTCTAATGGTGAGGTTTCCAATGGTGAGGTCTCTAACGGTGAGGTCTCCTAACGGTGAGGTTTCTAACAGTTTAAGGTTTCTAATGGTTAGGTTTCTAATGGTGAGGTTTCTAACGGTTTAAGGGTAAGTTATCATTCCTAATTCATGTCTAATGAAACATAATCTTTCTGAACATAAAGGCTTAGTAAAAATATTAGCTAATTGAAGTTAAGTGCCTATAAATTCAAGTGTTATATCACCTCTTTGATAATGATCTCTTAAAAAGTGGTGTCTAACATCAATGTGTTTTGTTCTAGAGTAAGACACAGGGTTCTTAGAGATGTTAATCGCACTAGTGTTGTCATAGTTAATTGAAACATGTTTATAAACAAATCCATAGTCCAGTAAAGTGTGTTTAATCCACAAAATATGTGCACAAAAATTACCAGCAGCTATATACTCTGTCTCAGCAGTAGACAATGCAAATGAGTTCTGTTTCTTACTACACCATGATACTAGGGACTTTCCAAGTTAATGACATGTTCCAGAAGTGCTTTTTATATCTAACTTGCATCCAGCAAAGTTAGCATCCGAATAACTTATTAAATCAAATGATTGTCCTTTTGGGTAAAACAATCCCAAATCAGCAGTACTTTTAAGATATTTGAAAATCCTTTTAACAGAAGGTAAGTATTACTCTTTAGGGTTAGCTTGAAATCATGCACACATATATACACTAAACATAATATCAGGTCGATTAGCAGTAAGATAAAGTAAACTCCCAATCATACCTCTGTAATTAGTTTGATCCACTGGTTTACTAGTTTCATCAATATCCAATTTATAGGTGGTACTCATAGGTGTATCATTTCCCTTAATACTATCCAAACCAAAACGTTTTAATAAATCCTTAGTATATTTACTTTGATTTAGAATAATACCATCTTTAGATTGAAAGATTTGAATTCCAAAATGTACTTAAGCTCTCCCATTAAGCTCATTTCAAACTCATTTTGCATAACCTTTCAAAAATCAGTACATAAAGAATTTTTCGAAGATCCTAAACTAATATCATCAACATAGATTTGTACTATTAAAACATCTATTTAAATCCTTTTTATAAAAAGAGTGGGATCAATAATTCCTTTTGAAAATCCTTTTGAAATTAGAAAATTTGTATGTCTTTCATACCAAGCTCTTGGAGATTGTTTTAAACCATATAAAGCTTTATAACGTTTAAAAACATGATTTTGAAAATGAGGATTTGAAAAACCAAGTGGTTGTTCTACAAAAACATCTTCAACAATAAAACCATTTAGAAAAGCACTTTTCACATCCATTTGATATAACTTGAAATTCATATGTGAGGAAAAAGCAAGTAAGATCCTAATATACTCTAATATAGCTACAGGAGAAAAGGTTTCCTCATAGTCAATTCCTTCTTCTTGATTGTAACCTTGTGAAACTAGCCTATCTCTGTTTCTAATGATGTTTCCAGATTCATCAACTTTGTTTCTAAACATCCATTTTGTGCCTATGGTCAAAGTGTCCTTAGGTCTTTCTACTAATTTCCAGACTTTGTTTCTTTCAAATTGATTTAGTTCTTCTTGCATAGCAATTACCCAAAATTCATCATTGATAGCATCATTGATATTTTTAGGTACTAACTGTGAAAGAATAACTTGATTTTCAACCTAATTTTTTAGAGAAGCTCGAGTCTGTGTTCCTCTATCCAAATTACCTACAACAGCATCTAAAGGATGGTTCTTTAGAGTCCTAGTTGGTCTATAAAAGGTAGGACTAGAGATTTCAGGTTCCTCAACAGGTTGGGGTTCAACAGACGCAGGTTCTGGGAAATTTCCAGAACTGGATGTTTTTACTACAGGTCCACTGTCCTTATCATTAAGGTTCAAAGTAGATATATCATCTTCAAGATTTTCAAGATAGGTCTTAGGTTCATGTGGATCAGTTTCATCAAATTTGATGTGAACAGATTCCTCCACACATTTGGTTCTTTTATTGAAAACTCTATAAGATTTACTAGAAATAGAGTAACCTAGGAAAATTCCTTCATCTCTCTTTGGTGCAAACTTGTCAAGATTATCATTAGTATTAATAATAAAGACTTTTCAACCAAAAACTCTGAAGTAGTTAACCGTAGGATTCCTATGGTTCGACAACTCATAAGGGGTTTTCTTACGAATAGGTCTGATTAAGACTCTATTAATAACATAACAAGCTATATTTACAGCTTCAGCCCAAAAATAAACAGGTAGGTCATACTCATTAAGCATGGTTCTAGAAATTTCCTTAAGGGTTCTATTCCTCCTTTCTACTACACCATTCTGCTGGGGTGTCCTAGGGGCAGAGAAATTATTACTATAGCCACTGTGTGAGAAGTTGGATTCAAACTGATGATTTTCAAACTCACGACCATGATCACTTCTCAATGTTTTGATCTTAAGTCCACTATGATTTTCTACAGACTTGGAATATTTAACAATGTAAGAACAAGCTTCACTTTTGTGAGCTAGAAAATATACCCAAGTATACCTAGAAAAATCATCTACAAGAACATAGACATAGTGCTTCCCATTTAAACTAGAGAATCAAGAAGGTCCAAATAAATCCATGTGAACCAACTCGAGAGGTTGAAAAGTTGACACTTCTTTCTTTGATTTAAAATAAATTTTATGTTTCTTTCCCTTTTGACAGGGATTACAAACTTTGCCTGCTGGAAATTCATGTTTGGGTAGGTCTCTAACTAAGTTCTTCCTAGAAAGCTTTCTAATTGAGCGTACATTGCAGTGTCCTAATCTTCTGTGCCAAAGCCAAGAATCTTTATGAAAATCATTTAAACAAGTAATATTTTGCTTAGCTAATGAATTTAAATCAACAACATAGACATTATCATTTCCTAAAGAAGAAAACACTAAAAAAAAATTAGAATTAAAAATATTGCAAGAATCATTTTCAAATTTAACATAAAAACCATCATCACATAACTGAGAAATACTTAACAAATTATATTTATGTCCATCAACAAATAAAACTTTAGAAAATAATATTGAGTCAGTGTTACCAATCTGGCCTAAGCTGATGATTTTTCCTTTTGAGTTATCACCAAAAGTGAGAAAACCTCCATCAACTCTGACTAAGATTTTAAAGCATGAGAAGTCTCCTTACATATGTCTGGAACATCCACTATCCATGTACCAGGTCTTTCTACAGGAGCTATTTAAGCAGGTTCCCTACAAAACAGATTTAGACAGGAAATGATTTTGGTACCCAGATTTTCTTGGGTCCAGACAGGTTAGCCAACAAAACATTAGGTACCCAGATTTGTCTAATGGATCTCATAAAATGTCTAGAATCAACAGATTTTGAAAGATAAACTTTATTGAATTTGTAACTATGAATATAACTATTTGAAGCATATGAAGTTTCAGAACATGCTACATTCTGTCCCGATTTATGAATGAATTTAGTTTTGGTAAATTTTCTCTATCCTGGTTGGTATCCTATACCAGTAGTGTATCTAGGTGCTATTTGTTTACCTAGTATCTAAGTAAGAGTATCTTTACCATTTTTAAACTTTTCTAAGTCTTTATTAAGATGTTAATTAGATAATTTTAGTTTAGTATTCTCTTTAAAAACTGAGCATTCTTTTCTATTTCAATATCAAGATCAGATTTATGTTTAAGAGTTAAAGCATACTATTTCTTTAAAACTTAGTATTTGTCTTTCAGCTCATTACAGGTTTCTTCTAACATATCACAATATTAAAACAGTTTAGATTTTGACGTGTTTTCTGAGTCAGAATCATCTCTAGAATAATATGAATTTAAAGTAGGAGTTTCAGTTGTTACCTCAGATGTGTTTGTCATAAAACACATATTTGCCTTATTTCTGTTTTCAGTTTCAGAAATTTTATATTCACAGAATCTATCCTCAGAATCACTCCAAGTAGCCTTCATGGATTTCTTATACTTATTTTCCTTGTATTCATACTTCTTCTTGTAATTCATCTTTGGACAGTCCTCTTTTATATGTCCTTTTCTTTTTCACTCATAGGAGACAATTTCATCTGTTTTTTCAGATTTCTTCCAATCCTTTTTTCAATGACCCTTGCTGTCATACATACTTTTGTAATTTGATTTTCTGAAAAACTTATTCTTCTTATAGAACTTCTTAAACCTTCTGGCAATGTGAGCCATCTCAGCATCACTGTTAGAAGCACTTTCACTATCTTCACATCTTGAACTTTCATTTATATCTTGGAGATTCTCCTTATCCTTGTTCTTTGAAGTTGAAGTCTTGAAAGCAATAGAATTCCTTCATGGTTCATCATCTTCTTCTTTGTTAACTTTGAGTTCTTCTTCATACATTATCAGCTTGCCAATTAATTCCTGGACTGGCAGTTCACCAATATCACACGACTCTCTAATTGAGATAGAAGTTCCTCTCCATCTTTCAGGTAGGCATCTCAGTATTCTCATGATCTATTCCCTTGATGGAACATCCTTTCCCAGAGAAGTCATTGTGTTGGAAATTTCATTAAACCTGAGATACATGTAAGAAATGGGTTCATCAGGCTTCATATTAAAATTATCATACTTAATAGTATAAGTGTTCAATCTCATTTCCTTAACATTAATTGTTCCTTCATGAGAAACAGCTAAGGTATCCCAAATTTCATAAGTAGTTTTACAAGAAGACATTCTATTAAATTCCTCATCTCCTAAAGCACAGTACAGAGCATTCATGGATTTACAATTATTATTGTAGGATATTTTAGTAGCTTCATTCCAAGTAGATCTAACAGTAGTAGGTATTCTATATTCTGATTCTATAGCAGTCCAAATATCAAAACCCATGCTCTCTAAATGAATTTTCATCTTGATTTTCCACTGAGCATAGTTTGTGCCATTGAAAAATGGTTGTCTATTGGTAGAAACACCTTCAAGTCTGTTATCCATGATAATTTACTAAAAGAAAAGATTTTAAAGAGATAAAAATTTAGAAATAACAGAAATTTTAAGAACTTTAAAATAGAACTAAAATCACAGTTCAAAAACAGAGTACAAAAGATTTTAAACAATCCTTTGATACCAAATGTTGGTCAGAGTGGAAACTCAAGAGGGGGGGTGAATTGAGTTCCAAATAAAATTTCTGTTTTAAAAATTTTGTCTTAAAATCCCCCAAATAAAACACAGAATTAAACTATAGTGAATTTATATCAAAATAAAGGTTCTGTTAGGTTCTAAAAGGATTTATTATTTCCCAGTTAATCAAATTAAAATAATTGATTAACTTTTGAAACTAACTTACTGATTTACAACTAATATAAACACTTGTGAGTTTAATTATCAAAGTGACATTAAAACAGTTTTGGTTTTAAAGTAGTTTGCAGCGGAATAAAAAAACTTTGAAAACAAATAAGCACAGCTGGTTTAACCAAGAGGTTCAGTCTCAAGCTGAGACTTAGTCCTCCCAAAACTTTATATTAAAGTGATCCACATCCTGGACCGGGGATTACAACAGCATGGAACTGTCCAGGTCCAAGACCTCTACTACTGTTTTTCGTGGGATCAAAAATAGTAGCTCTAGCTGTCCAGGTCACACACGACCTCTACCACTATCCCAGTGGGAAATAAAAGATGCAAGAGTTTGAGTGAGGATTTAAATATCCTCCAGTTAAAGTACAGGAGACAGTGTATGTAAAATATAGGAGATAACACACACTGCTCAATATGTAAAAAGATAAATCACAGAGGAAAAGATTTAGAGTTTAGAAATGGCTCTAGTGATTGCAGTGCTGCTCTGGACTCCTATGGATTGATCAGAATTGGTTTTGAGTCCTCTTCTGGTTTTTTCTGGAAAACAAAGTGTCGTATGCTTCCTTGACTTCCAAGTGTAGAGACAGAGGAGATAGTAGTCAATGAAGTTCTTGTGTTATGTTCTCGTTCTCAGCTCTTCACTGGTATGCAGTAATGAATGAGTTCTTCGTGTAAGTTCTGTCGTCTCTTTGCATTCACACTCGGTTGTTCTTTTAGAACAGATTGTGGTACGTATGTCTCTATGTATTCTCCTATATGTATCTCTCATTTCAGTAGCACATCCTTCCTTTATTTAAAGCATGAGCTCCGGCAAAAGATGATTTACTTTTTTCAGGTACGAGGTACGGTTCCCTGACAACCAACAACACACATTAAATAAATGTCAGTGTATTAAAATATACCTGATATGACCGTTGGTTAGATTAAATAAAAATAAAGAAATTAAAGCAGTGTCAGGTTCTGTCTCTAGAACGGTAGCTTTGGATATCGGTAGGTAGATGTCACGGTAGGGCTGAGTAATGGTAGCTTCTTGTGTAACGGTTAGATTTCAGTAACGGTAGAATTTATATCGGTAACCTTTTTATATCGGTAGGCTTAGTATTTTGGTAACCTTCCGCATATCGGTAGACTTTCATATCGATGACCTTCGAGTATCGATAGGCTTTGATGTAACAGTTGACTTCCTTTGATAACAGTAGATTCAACATATCGGTGGACTTGTGTGTATCAGTAGCTCTGTTCTGTAATGGTAGATATTATCTGTAATGGTGGACTTTAATGTAACGGTGACTAGTCTGTATCGGTATCTCTCATATAGCGGTAGAGTTAACTGTATCGGTAGATCTATTCTGTTTAAGCATTCTATTGGCAGAATAGGTTAAATCAGAGTGTAAAAACATCCAATAACTGAAAGACTAATATTTAAACATAGAACAATAGAACAATACTTAAATCAAACAAATAGCTAGATTCCCAAATAAGTATTTAACCATTTATCAACTAGGGATTAACAAAATACAAATAATCATAATTGGGATTATCAAAATATAATAAAGCAACTAGATTCCCAGAGGGTTCAACAAGTATTGATATTAAAGATGGGTCCATGCATAATATTATGAACATGTAATCCGGATCATGCAATACATTATAGAAAATGTAATTAGTTTCACACATAACATTATGAACATGTAATCAGGTTTACACATAACATTGTGAACATGTAACTATGGTCACACATAATATCATTATAGGTAATGTTCACTCCCAAGATCATCATAGCAGTTGAATTCCTTCAGTGTACTAAGTTCATTCCTTATTACCACCCTCTCTTACTGTACTATGATTACTACACGTTCCATCCATTTCAATCTCACGAGATATATAAATCTTTATCCAATGAATTGTAAGGATATATAGGTTCCACCCGTCACATAATGAAACTCATACATATGTGTGCCACAAGATCCTAAAGCATTCACCATATCATAAACCATAAAAAGAAATGGGTTTCATACAAATTTCACCATACCATACCTTTTAGAAAAGAAAAAGGATTCAGAATCACTATAGCATAACCTATGAAAAAATAAGATTGTTTCATAATAATATTATCATTGTTATAACCCATGGAAGAGGAATGGGTTGTATCAAAATTATGCCAACATAAACATAAAACATTTGGAGAAAGAATATTAATGGTATCCATGGATCATATCCCTTGTAATTAATAGGTAACACTAACATATGTATTCTTATATTTAAGATAATTTTTAAAGATAATTTAATTTATTTCCAGAGGAAAATATCCTTTCTAAATATAAAAAACTTTTCAATATATAAAACATTTTGAAAATCATTTTATTTGAAAATTTCCTTGAAAAAAAAAATAAAACAAGATTTTATATATAATTTAATTTTTCTAAGTAAAATATCCTTTCCACTTTGAATTTTTTTTAAGTGTAAAACAATTTGAAACCATTTTTCATGGAATATTATTGTAAACAGTTATAAAAGGAGATTGGAAAATTATTTAAAAAACATTTTTAAAAACCTAAACTATTTTAAAAATTCTTTTCTTTGAAAATGATATTAAAAGAAAATTTAAAAACTTTATTTGAAAACATTTTTTGAATACATGGTTTTGAAAGATAAAAAATTTCCTTCAAAATAGATAAATAAAGATATATTTTTTAAAAAACATTTTATCAATTATCTTAAGTACCAAGAGTGGAAAAAGGGTACCGTTACTTGATGATATAATGAATAACTAGAAGAGAAGAAAATTCATGATAATTATTTAATGTTAGATCACGGTATTTGAATATTGGAGACTTAATCTTGAAAAATCGCGATAAATAGACAGTTAATAATATAAAAATATTACAACATTGATAACCTTGAATCATAATCTTCAGGAAGGAATAAAATAAAACAAAACAGAAAATGACATCAGGATGAATAAATTAAGTATATTACATGTCAAATCTGATGTATATACCTCTCATGAAATAATATTGTTGTATAACATAACATACCTGTCAAATAAGAAAAATTGTGACAAAATAATTTCTTATCGATTCGGAAACTCTTGATTCGTAAATCCCATGAACGAGTGACCCTAAAATAGACATGTAAAATAATATTTTTATTTATATTAATAATAATATATATTCATGGTTAGTATATACAGCACATAAAATAAAGAGGTGGTGAACATGCCATGTGTCTAAAAGTAGTAAAAAGTAAGATATAAATCTCTTACCTTAAGTATTGACTTCCATTATAATCATTCAACCATACTATATAATAAATGAATGTTTCACTACAACAGTATCTCCATTTATCTGCGGTTTACAGAAACTGCCTCCTAATACGGCGTTGCCAATCTATTCATAGCGGTTTTTTCCTTTTCATGGTGGTTTAAGGAAAGAGTCGTAGCTGCCTCATTTCGCGGCGGTTTTCCTGAATTTAGTGGCGGTTTTTACGATCCCTGGATATCAATTTATTCGCTGCGGTTATAACCGCCGCGAATAAAGTCAAATTCAGTGGCCGTAAAACCACCGCCGAAGTCACTAGAACTGCCGCGGAATGAGGCAGCAACGATTCAATTATGTCGCGGTGGTTAAAACTGCCGCTAAATTTAAGAAAAAATTTACGTTTAGTGGCGGTTTTCACATTTTAGCGGCGGTTTAAACCATCTCCCATATAAATTTCGTGGCGGTTAAAACCACCGCTAAAAGCTGCCCAGAAAATTTTTTTCTTCTTTTGCTACACCACTGCCCTGAAAAACAAATCAAACCAGAAATATAAACCAACTGAGATACATTATAGCCCTCATACCATGCATAACCCACATCATGTATCATCATCACTATCCCTCCTCCTCCACTACATCACATTCCCACAATCACTTCCTCAATATCAACAATAACAACATGACAATCACACACCAAAACGTCACATTCCACAAAAAATCATTTCGTAAGAAATTATATATTATTCATATTTGGATAAAATGGATTAATTAATTATAACTAATGATAAAATATTATAATTAGTTATGTATGATTCCTTTTTATGTTATAGGACCTATGAAAATGGGTGATGAAAGATTGGTCCATGGAAAGCATGGGGGTGAGGTCTGTCCATTATTTGTTAAGTGGTGTGTCAATGGAAAGGGGCTTCAAAATGAGTTAGGCTCTCAAATGTTCTATACCTATTGTTTTTATTAATATTTTTTGTGGTTTGAGGTGTGTAATATTTCCATTGTATTCCATTCTCCTTCTATAAACCCAATTATTATTTTTTAATTTAATGGTTAATTGAAATTAAAATGTTAAGGTGATTGAAGACCATGAGAAAACGAAACTATGTGCTAGGGAACAAATAGAAGATTGTGTACTGGCCTAATTCGTCGGTCTCTAAAGGATGAGGCATTAAACTTAGAGATCTCAAGTGACTTCCTGACCCCTTCATTGGGGTGGGGGTGGACCTTTTGAGATGTCTTTTCTTTAGAGGATGAGCCTTGTATACCTTTTTATGGAGGTGTTTTGGGACATAAGATGACCATCTAATGTGGGCTAGCTAAGACCCTTGAGACACTTCCAACAATTAAGTAATGTTTGACTTAGAAACCATGGCCTCTCTAGCCTGGAATTTGTCATGGGTATACCATCAAGTTAGGCAATCATAGTAATTGTTTGTATTAAACAAACCCCTTTCCATTAGTTGTGATTTACTCTAGGTGGAAGAACATATGATGGACTAGGATTGGGTTTGCTGAGTGGACCATCTAAGTGGAACCTTCTAACTAAGATGGTCCATGATCCATATTACTGGAAAACCCATTATTTGGTTTCCAAATTGAGGCCGAGATGTTATTTTATATATTGACACTGATAGAAATTGTGATTTTATCGAATGAAAAGTACTAGATTGAGATAGTGGTCCATGAACAAGGATCTCAAGAGAGATTCCTCTACATACATACAGACTGAGAGGACCCATGTGGGTTCCTAGTAGATAGACCAACCCTAAACAGGTGCATGTGTTTCTTTAGAGATGGTTACAGTTGTCACTATAGAACCTGAACCAATGTGGATGCCTGATAGAGATAAGATGATAATGATGGGAATGGGTGTTCGGTTGACCATGTTTTTATTTATATTTATATTCAGTCTTGATTCATGATATTTAAAAAGATTCATTAGAATCTCTAATTGGGAATGACAAATCTTTATTACTTAGGATACCTACGAATCACTTATTGGGATGGATGAGACCCTTTGATTCCTTTTGTGTTTCTAATCTATTATCATGACATATTTGGGGTGGAAACTTATTACAACTAGCATCAATCATATATGATAGATATATAACTAATGGTGGTACCTTTTTGCAAAGAAAATCCATCGGGTCCTATGTACTAGATATATTCTAGTAATTTATATATCTCTTCACTAGAGTGTTAGTTTGGGACATATGAGTAGTCCATTCTAATAATTTTTATATATAGAACATGATGCTCCACATGCATTCATAATCTAGGGTTTATATTGATAACATACAAGTAGATGGTGCTTTATAGCTTTGTAGGGATTATGATAGGTGTGGGTGGACAATTGGAGCATCCATCAGGTTGATAACCCTCCTGTTAGCATAATGGATCCAAGGAATGAGTCCTCTATTTATTTTATGGATTACGTAACCCTATCATAGTGATAGGATATGGGTCCTCCATTCATAGAGTTGGTAACCCTCTCAATTGATGCACACAATGCACAATGAGGCATAGATCATTCATTACAGCCAGTAACCCTCTTGAATAATAAAGTATTTAGTGTTTAATGAGTCCATTATTACTTCTACTATTGAGGGAGGATGTAGAAGTTATTGATGAGTGATAGTATGGGTGAAAGTGTGGACATGAAAATGTGTGGTGGCAACTACCAATTCAAACACAGGCTTAAATGGAATGATGTATACAACACTTGAGAAATCAAGACATAAAAAGAAACATCAGAAATCAATAAAATGTATAAATAGAAACATGAGAAATCAAGGAAATTTTAGGACATGAAAATATGTAGTGGAAACTATGTGCCAAAAATGTTACATATACAAACCAACTGTTCCCATATTTTTTCAACACATCAACAATACAACTACTTAGGGTCCGAGGATGCATCGTCACCCTCTCCACTTTCATCTCCACTTTTTGCTGTCACCTGTAAGAACATTATATTGAAAATTAAATACGGTTGCATATTTATATTAAAACATAAATCCAATTAAAGTTAGATAACTAAATGAATTTGATTTTTTGTGATTTACCTGCATACCACCAATCGATGCACTACCACCAAGGGCATATCTCCTCATCTGCTGACGTATTTCAGTTAAATCTTTCTGCAAAGCAAATATCTGATCCCCCCTGTTGGTGAACCGTGTTTCATAAAGAAACAATCTATTTCTTAGAATCTTCAGGTATGGGCTGAGTAATGTCAAGAGTAGATGCAACTGCCATCCCCGGTGGCCTGCTAAAAACATCAGATGGTACGGGTCCCAAACCCATCCCGCGCTCTCTCTTAGGATGCTCTTTCCCAAGGACTTTAGCAACCAGGTCATCCTGAGAGACTGAGTACGACTACACAGGATTGGAATAACATAGTTCTTTAATTTTTACCTATAAATAAAATATCAATATATATTAGTACAGTAAAAACTGATAATAAGTTATTATCATTCAAAATTGACTTCATACCCCAACTTCTTTAGCAGGCTCATTAACAAAGCTTCCACCGGATTTCTTGTGAACATCCAACCACAGTTCAGTTCTGGATGCTGCATGCCCTAAACTCTGGGACTGCGTTAAGAAAAGATAAATAAAAAATTCAATATATTAAACAAATAATATTGTCTTATAAATATTTATACTAATTAAAAGATTACCAATGTCGTTCGGCTTCTAGAAAAAAAAATTGAGTCCGCAGTGTGCGGGATGACTTTCTTAGCCCAGTTTGATGCATTCTGTCTTGAGAGATCCTGAAATAAATAAAATGAAATTTAATACCAATGTATTGAATATCATTTCATTTTCATATACAAGTATAAATGTAAAATGAGGATAATATAATAATATATATTTCAATAACATCCGCTTTTGATCACGATGTTTGTCAACAAACACTTTCCATTGTTCTTTCGGTACCCCACTGGGTAGCTTCTCATACATTTGTTGCACAATCAACGAAGTATCATTGACATCACACCACAATCTCCATTTGAAATATTTCCACTTCTTACCTAGATTTTTTCAATGTCCACTTCCATGCTATCACATCAGCAACGATATAGTGGAAGAATATCTATATACAGAAATTCATTTTGAACATATTAGTAACATGACATTCAATTAAACCATAATGTAATAAATTTACCTTTATTTGAGAATCATAAACTTAGTTTTTCCATCTTGGAGGCATATGTATCCAATCGTCATATGAAATGGGAATGGAAACAGGTTCCGCTGCCAGGTGGCCTAAAATATGGCCAAGTAACCCCGTGGCGTCAGCCGTAGGGAGCCCATAAGAATCAAATGGCCCGACTATCTTCTCTCCAGTCATATTCCAAACATCTGAACTTTTTGGTTTTTTCTCCACGGTTGTATTTTTTAATCTTCAATGAGAAAACAATTAGTATAAACAAAATCTAATAAATTTATTTAATTAAAATTTATACCTATGACAGTGACACTTTAGTATGCCCGGGATGAACTAGAAGGGGCGTGTCGCTGCCCCACTACTGAGGCTCCTAAAGGGGGAGTCGACGACTCACCCTATAATGAGACATCCATATATGGTGTGAGAGATGGTGTAGGGGGAGATGGTGCAAGGGTGTCGGCACCTGATGCCTCAGATGTCGTGTGGAGGGAGCCAGATGGATCGTCATCTGTCGCAGAACTAGATGAAATAGTGTACCGCTTCCTCCTTGGAATTCCTATCATTTAATCAAATAAAATTAAGTTCAGAATATATATTTCAAAAAAATTATGCAGAAAAAAAATTAAAAATGATAATAGATTCCCAGTACTAACAGACAAAATATATATAACAATGATAATGAATGACTATTGAAATGAAACAAGTGGTTGCTGAATAAATAAATAATTGTACATACAATCATTTTCCCCTTCAATCATGTCAGTTTCCTACTCCATTTCTTCATCCACTTCATTCATCCTTTCTAGACTAATATTTTCAATATCATGA
The DNA here is from genome assembly GCA_963277665.1 of Viscum album. Lineage (NCBI taxonomy): Eukaryota > Viridiplantae > Streptophyta > Magnoliopsida > Santalales > Viscaceae > Viscum > Viscum album. The sequence goes on from OY728150.1 coordinate 1,866,727,053, forward strand.
TAGACAAATAATCTTGCTTCCTGTTGCTGATTAACTTCAATTTCAGAGGTTAAATTTTTTACTTCATCACCCATATCATAAAAATCTCTTTGTATTACGTGAGAAACTACACTCCACCCTTAATCGGAAACATCATTCACATAATATACCATTTTTTCTTGCGATGCTAAGATATATGGATCATGCATTTCATGATTACCAACATTCATCAAGTTAGAGAAGTTCACAAAAGTAAATTGCAAGGAATCTCTTTTAACACCTCTGATAAAATCGACCCATTTTCATTTGAATGAAACAACCAAAAAATGTCCATGGTAGTTTAATTCAATAATATCATGCAGATTTCCATAGTATTCCACTTCAGCAAATGTAAATATACCACTATTCTGTGTTTTTAAACCCACTTCTTAATTGAATGTACGAGATCTAAATCCATTCACATTATAAGCGTCTAACTTTCTAACTTGTTTTATAGGACCTCTAGCAAGAAACATTAAATCTTATGACACCTCTGCTTGAGTATCAGTATTCAAAATCTGGAAAAAGAAATATACTTTATTAGATTTATAAAATGTATGTGTCAAAATAATATTCGTATTTATTTCAATATTTATGAAATTACACGTTGTGCAAACTATTCTACAAGATCTTTATTAACAGATTTCGTTATATATTTCTCATTTATTGTTCGGCCTCTCATTCATCTCTTTGTTTGTATCCTCAACTCTTCAATAAATGGATCTGTAATTTCACTATTCACCAACACATATCTATGTGCCTTTAATAATTCCAATTCAGTCAATGTCACATTTGAGGTCCTCCCAACTGATCGGCCAATAGCAGGAAATATTTTGGATTTCTGATGTATTTGAGATTGAGTCGATGTGATGTCAACATATCCAACTCGATTAAATATTGTGTCAATATCATCCAAGTATCGAGAAAAAAGGGTAGACACTCCTCAGCCAAATAGCCTTCAGCAATAGATCCTTTTAGTTGAGCTTTATTTCTCACGTATGATTTCAAATGACCAAGATATTTATGAAATAAAATAAACATAATTATGAATTTAATTAAGTACAAAAAATTATTTACTTAACTCTAAAACATATAAGTAATGTGCCTCTTAGTTGGATATATCCATCGATAATGAACGGGGCCTCCTAATTTAGCTTCCTCAACCAAATGCACAGTTAAATGCATCATTACAGTAAAAAACGACGGAGGAAAGATCATCTCCATTGCACAAAGGGTCAATACAAACCTCTCCTGGATGTTGTCAAGCTGAAATTGATGTATATATTTCTCACATAGTTGTCTGAAAAATGTGCAGAACTAGAGTACAACAGTAGTTATTTTTTCAGGTAATAATGTACGCAATGCCAATGGTTGTAACTGCTGTAACAAAATATGTGAATCGTGATTTTTGAATACATGTAACTTACGATTCTTCAAGTAAACACACCTCGAGATGTTACTTGAATACCTATCAGATACCTTAACATTATTTAACATCCGAAATAATGTATCTTTATCCCTATTTTTCATTGCAAAAATTGCCGGAGGATACTTTTCATTCTCATCTGTCCAGAGATTGCGTTTTATGTTCATTGCATATAAGTCTTTGCGAGCATTGAGATGATCCTTCAAATTTCCATGCTCATTTAGCAATGTGAATATCAAATTTTCACATTCATTCTTCTCAATATGCAACAAATCAAGATTATGCCGCAACAAATTAAATTCCCAATATGGATGTTTGAATAATATACTTTTTTTCTTCCATTGTTACATTCCGGTTTCGCATGACGACGCACTTCGGACCCGTTTTCTGCTCTCATTCAAATGATGAACCTTACCAAATTCTATTTCAACATTTTCAAGATATGTCAATATTTTAGAACTAGTCAACAACTTTGGAGGTGTTCTACAATCAATAGAACCATTGAATTTTGATCTATTCGGCCGAAATCTATGAGATGCATCGAGAAATCATCGATGACACAAGAAGCACCATTTTCTAATGTGAGGTAGCCATTTGGGATCAAAATCAAAGTTAAAAACAGGACAAGCCAAACCCATGTATGTGTTCCAAACAGATAAATTCCCAAGCACAGGGAAGTCACTAATGGTCCACATTAAAGAAGCATGCATTTTGAACATTGTTTTAGAAGAAGCATCAAATTTCTCAACACCGTTGCTCCATAACTCCTGCAATTCGTCAATCAAAGGCCGCAAGTATACATAAATATCATTTCTAGGAATTTGTTTTCCAGGAATAATCATCGAAAGGATAAAATATGTTTGTTACATACACATCCAAGGAGGAAGATTATAAGGGATCAAAACAACTGGCCAATTTCTATAATTGGTACTCAAAGTCTCAAATGGGTTGAATCCATCGGCAGCCAATCCCAATCGAACTTTCCTAGGGTCAGCTGAGAAATAGAGATGTAATGAATCAAATGTCTTCCACGATTGAGAATCTCGTGGATGTCTCATTAACCCATAATTGTTATTATCTATAGAATTCCACTTCATGTATTCAGTTGTTTTTGATGACATGAATAATATTTGCAATCGAGGCTTCAAAGGAAAGTAACTCAAAACATTTGCAGGTGTGTTCTTTTTCTTCTTCTCCATGAAATTATCTTCATTTAGACATCCAAAATCACCCTTTTCCTGACATCTAGAAGAAGAACATTTCTTATAATTTTGTCTACTTGAATCCTCTCCCCAATAAAGCATACAATCATTGGGACACGCATGTATTTTTTTATAATTCAGACTAATCTTGTTAACAACTTTTTTCATATCATAAAATGATTCTAGGATTTTTTTCTTTAGAAAATGCATCATGAATCAATTCCAATATCATTGACATTTCCTTATTTTTAATTCCACATAGACATTTGATATGGTACAACTTCAGCAGAAATGAAAGCTTTGAATATTTTAAACACCCACTATAAAACTCTTGATTTCCATCGTCAACGAAATCATGAAACTCATTTTACGTAGTGAAGTTTTCTCTTACATTTGGCTCCACATAATCAAGAGGAGGATCCAATGATATGTTACAATCTTGATCTTCCTGTGTTACAGTCTCAAAAACATCACTTGTCACATTGCATTTTGTAGCACCCTCTTCTGGTTGTTCTGATATGTTTTGATGCTGATAGTGGTGTCTTGCAGTGCCGAATGCGTCATTTATGAGGTTTTTCATTTCATTTTCCATTGTCGATGAACTTGGGACCTCATTCTGCGGATTAACATCAGTTCTCAATCTTTCTGTAACATTCGATTCTCTATGCCAACTCCAACAAAAATTTTGACCAAGGAATTGCTTCAGTATTAAATGTTCATAAACCTCATCCCTCTTAAACCATGTTCTAAATTTACATTTAGGACATGGACATTTTATTCCCCCTTCAACGGATCGATTAGAAATTGAAAAATCTAAAAACTCATTCAAACCCTTAACATACTAAGGTGTGTTACTCGGTAATGTGATCCAGCTTTTATCCATGTATATCACAATGTGCCTACACAATAAAAAAAATAATTGAACCACATAGTTTCTACTAAATAGAGAAAAATATTCATATATACGATAGTGTAACATTACAGAAACATATTATAATAAAGATGAGCCCCTCAGTTAGATATGAACCCTCTAGTGTTTGGGATAGGGGAAGTTTCTTTGGTAAAGATAAACAGTGTGCTAACCACATGGTAGCTACTTTACCATGAAAACCAAAGCATATTGTTAATTTGGAATAACCCCAACGTAAGTTCTCTATAAAGTCTTCATATAAAACTCTAATATCGAATAAATCTATTATACATAATGTTTAGGGAAAACCTTATGATGCTTACAAAACTCAACACATTGTTAATTTGGAGTGGCAAGAACCACGTGAGGGATAGTCTTGAGGCATGATAAGTGGTGGTGTTCATGGAAATGCATAATGAAATATTTAATCAATAAAGATCAATGAACGTTATATAACATCAAAACAAAAAAATTATTAGAGGGTGTGACATGTATGAGAGGAATCACCTTTTTAATTTCCTAGGTATAAAAATAGAACCTCCAATCAACATAATATATATATATTTATATATATATATAATAAAATAAATAAAAAATTTCATACAACTTAAAATATTTATAATAATGAATATAATTCATCACGAACAATGAATAAAGACCTCTTTAGATCTAATCTTGCTTCCCAAATAGTAGCATCTAAAATCTATATCAATTTGTCCAGAAAAACAACTCAAGAACACTATAGAGGGGGTGAACACTTGGGAGTACTCAGTAGGAATATATTTCTAAGTAGTTCTATATTAATGCAAGATATATGTGCTAGAATAGACATATGTGAAACAACTATGAAATACTAGAATATGGGTTATGCTAAAACGAAACGTAACACATTATATATTTTCTATCTTTAACCATATCACCTGTAAAGGTATTATCATATTAGACGAATGGATTATCAAAAGAAAGTAAGAAATGAGGATTTTGATTTCCATGTAATTATAATAGTAATGCATAGATTCCATATTTATTACATCATCATCGAATAATTATTCCACTTCACTAAAATTTCCAGAATATGGAAACCATCAATATTTTCAACAAAACAAAAAACCCAACTCTTAACATGTGTCAATAATCACTATCACATCATCATATTAGCTAGAAAATGGGTAATCCCAACTCTCAACCTATGTCAATCATCTTATCATCATCACATCTGCATAACAAGGAATTCCAACTCTCAACCTGTGTTAACCATCCCAACATCCACGAAATTTCCACCTCATTACCTCAATGACACATGTTATAACCTTGAGCCATCATAACAAAAAACACCACATAGACTTAAAGCCATCACAAACTAGGGAAATGTGTACATGTTATACCTTAATCCATTATAAACCATAATATAAGCATGTATTGTAACCATGAGCCATCAAAACCCATGAGTATAGTATCAAACAACCACAAACAATCAAGCCGATAGAAAAACAATCACTTAAGAATAAAAACTAACAAACACATATAAAAAATCACATACAATAAGTAGAAAAAAAATTATCATAAATGAAAACATCTTCATACAATACAATAAACACAACATTACAATTTATTATAAGAAACAATAATAATAAAGAAATAACTAATATCAAAAAAACAGAAAAAATTAGAAATCTAACCCTAGGGTTCATATAGGTCGTTAGGGAAGAAGGGTCACCGGGGTCGCAGGAGGTCGGGGTTGCGGGGGGAAGCGGGAGGCCGAGTGAATCATGGTCGTTGGGTGAGAAAGAGGATGGTCGAGGTGGGGGGGAAGGGTCAGGGCGGTTAAAAAAAATGTTTCGCGGTGGTTTATTATAAACCACAGCTACAAAACAGCCGCTAAACGACAATTATGTTATAGTGTTTATTTTACATATATTAAATAACAATACTTATATATATATGTATAACTTATCATATATTATTTTATTCTATCTTTTATCACTCTTTTATTAACAATTTCATATTAAATTTACGTTTTGGGTAATAATCGCTTGTTATTTCATATATGTTTTGATTTGTTATTTTTGTTCCAATTAATTTGACCATGGTTAAAAAAGTATCCAGAATTTAATCCATGATAAAAATATAATATATATCTATTATATATGTATTTATTGTAACCCATATGATTTAGTTATTGGAAATGATGTACGTAGTCCATATAGACGGTAGGTCATACGTACGTATAATCGTTGTTTCAATTTTCATGTCGTATTAAAAGATTGATAGGAAGATGATATATTTATATATACTATAAATCTATTAGAATTTTTATTTCATATTTATGACCTATTTTTATCAAAACAATCCTTAATAAATTCCATGTAAATCATGAATGAATCACATCACTTTGCGAGGCGGCAGTCCTCCGTACACATGAACGATGATATCATATTCCTAAAATTAGGAAAACATGAAGTTATATGGGATATATCAATTATAAAATATTAATATCATCATAAATAACATATAAGTAATATATAAACTATAAATAACCCATTAATAGTAATATTTAAAGGTGGTAATGGAAAAAATAAGGACATCATTTCAAGACATGGTTGTCTGCCGTACACAAGATTGATGATTTAATAACCCATTTTATAGAAGTGTTTATGGCCGTATATTGTGTCCTTAAAATTAATATAACATAATATATGGAATATGGTGAGGATATTATATCATCATAGAATAATAATAATTTAATGAGGTGTTGGAATATATAAAATAATACTGCTCCTTGAAGATCGTTACATCTTCTTCGGGTATCCTCCTTAGGTTTTCACTAAATCTTTTCTTTGTTGTTTTTTATACAAACTATGGATTCCATGATGAGGTGTGGGAAGTTCAGAAGTTATGTTTTAGGTTTTATTTTATATAAATGTATTGAGAGGTGTGTTAAGGGAGGATATCGAGTTCACTTTTATAATTGAGGAGGATTAACATTCTCGTAAATACTGAAAATTATACACTATTGGGATGTCTCCCATAACTCATGTGCCTAAACAATTAAAAATGGAGGGTAGGGATTATTTGGTAGATAACAACCTCCACCAGAAAAAATTAACACATTTTAACCAATTTATTCTTTAGTCTTGATGTTTACTCAATATTATCCTTATAGTTTTTACCAAGCTAACTTGTATCTTTTTATTTACCTAGGTAATATATCATTTAGGAATATAATTAAAATTGTATTTACTTGATAATTTTTAAATAATTATTATAGATATTAAATCAAATTAATTAAATTAAAATAATATTTTTGTTCAAAGTTAATATTAATAAAACACATTTAATGCCCAAATTCTCATTTTAAACTTTTTTGCGTTATTCAATTTTAACTGTTTAAAGCATTAATTATGGTAATTAATTAAGGTAAACTTTTTATATTATATAACATATTATCATTAAAAATATTAAATCCATTTTGATAAGTTACATTCATGTAAGCTGCATAATTTAATTTGAATGTAATCCCAGAGATGCAACTAGAAAGCATGCTTTTAATAGGAAAATGAATAAAAGTTTATAAAGTTTTTATAAAAAATTTCAATATAAAAATTACTCTAATTTCCAAAATTCATTAATAGATTTATAATTTAACTAATAAATATTTAAAAAATTTTAAAATATAATTTATCTTTATCAATAATTGAGGTGCATATATCATTTTCAATTAAAATTTAGCATATTCACTATTCATCAAAAAATCAATCTTTTCAAAAAGATCCCAAAAAACAACCATAAGATAATTTTAAAATTCAAAATAAAAAATTTGGTTTATTTTATTAAATTTTGTTTCTAATAGTGTAAATATTTATTTTAAAAGTATGAACACAATAAAAATATGACCAACCTACTTTTTAGAAAATACTTTTTTTAGCGTAAAATTGGATTTATTATTATATCTTGTTTTGAGAAAACATAATATGAACATTAACAATTTGAATGAATATTATATATAAAATTATATAATATATTTTATAAAATTTATTTGTTTAGTTTTTTTGATGCGAAACACACTAGTGTATATATAAATTGTTTTTTAGAAAAATATTACATTTAATTTGAAAAACGGTTTTATTTTAATTTAAAATTAATTAGTCACTAATGAATTCCTTATATATATATATTTATAAAATATTTTTTAGGTAGTGAAATTAATACCCTCCATCACAACAGTTAGGTGATAACTATCATATTAAATAAAATTACTTTTAATAATATGTCACATTTCATTTAAACTTAGTGTTATGTGTAAGGAAAGCTAAGCTAAGAATTTCATGTAAAACAATAAAAACTAAATTTTTTGTATAAATCTAGATAAAAATAGTTTTTCATGTATCTCAAGATATATATAGTGTTTTTTTAAATAAAAATATCAGAAATATTAAAATAATTATATTTTTTAAACCAAATCTCAGGGTGTTACATTCTACCCACTTAAAATGAAATTTACCCTTGAATTTTGTCTCGGTCATCAAAGTATTAAAACATGAGAATTACTTCATAGAAACATATATTGAAAAAAGTTTTAATAAAACATCCACTTGAAATAGATAAATGAATTTGAAAAATTCATCTAAAATAAATCATACTAGGTTTCCAAATAGGATAACGTAGGTGTGAAGTAAAAATTGGTACATTAAAGAGTAAAATAACACAAAAATACAGATACGAAGTGGTAGAAATCATGGTCATAAGAATTTTAATGATAAAAAATACATAAAACTAAAATACATTAAAAGGAAATTTATATTATTAAAAATGATGATAACATGTCAACATTTTATTTCATGGGTTTTCACTAATGTTGAATAATTTTCAATAGGAGAGATACTTACTTGATTTCATTCAATATCATAAGAAAAATCACACCCTATGGTTGAACATGTACCAATTCCCAATTCATTTATTACTCAAATAAATGAAGGTGAATTTTTATGCCAAAAACACTAATGGATCAAAATATATATAGATAGAATGATAAGTCATTCCATCAATCTTTAGTTATCATCAAAATAAAATAGTCAGCACATGTTATATAATATATATGAATATTTATATGTCATAGAAATACATTAATATCTAAAACCAAATTCAATGTTCAACATAAAGAATTTCATAAGTGGTTAGACTTAATCCCAAATATATCATAAATCATCTCTTTTTTGTCACATTCCAAACATTTGAACACCCTAATCATGTATTCTATTGAAACATGGTAATAACCTAAATTTCAATAAAACCTTTTTCCAAACATACATGATTCCTCATTTTTTTACAAAGAACATAGATTATTATATATAGTACTTGAATAAAAAAATGTTTTAATCTCCATCAATGATAACATAATCAAATTTTTCAATAAATCCGTTATCAGTTATAAGGTCATAAATAATATCCAATTTACATTATCCAAATCAGTCATCTCATTATTCTAACATCATTATCCAAACATCGAGAGCATATTAAGGTTTATCATTCCCTTAATCATGTGTTTTCTATGAATATCACCTTGCCATTGAATAAATTTTTATATAATCAACACCCTTCAATATATTCCTTAAAATACAAAACTAAAAAATGTAATGAAAAATCTTTATATATTACAAGATTCTGGAATTTCAATTCAGGAAAAACTTCAATTATTCCACATCATCCTTAAGTTGAAAACTAGGATTCATCGTCTTATTCCTTAATACCTCATTAATACAGTGTGAAATATAAATCATGTATGAACATTCATAATCCTCAATCTACCCATGATTCTCAAATTTGACATAAAAAACACCGTTTGAATAACCCATATCATTAAATGTTTTTTTCATTCTCCTCGATGTCTATAAAAAAACCAATACTCACCCAACCTTATGAATTTTATTCATGATATTTCCCCTTAGTAAAACTATTTTCACAATTTTCATACTTTCCACACATAAAATATTTAAATATTGTTAATACATTAGGGAGAACAATATTCCAATCCATTTTATCAAATAAACTCTTCATTTTTTTAAACAATTACAAACTATGTGGACATATTCACCACACATAAGTCATATTCTCATTCCTTTTAGACATTCCCTTAAGTGATTCTTCCCACATTCTTAACATATAAGAAAATAAATCCTCATTTCCCCAGAGTATCCACCGTATGTGTTCCCATGGAAATTTATCCTTATAACCAATAGTGAGTCTGAGAGTTAGGAAAGGTACAAGTTGTTAATCATGTTTTTTGATGACTGACTTATCATAATCAAAATATCTTCTAATTTAGTCATCATTCAATTTTTGTTCTTATTAATAATTTTCACATAAAATATAATGTCAACAATGTTCCATATGGTTCTCTCTATTTAATTCTTTAATATATGAAACATTAGTTTTATCCGAGATCATTCATAGTATTCATCTATTTATATCCTTCATGATGGTTCATAATGAGTTTTTGAATTTCCAAAGAATATCCCCTAGGAGTGTCAAACTAGTTTTGAAGTAAGTCCTACTATCATGTACTTGTTACCGACCGAGGGTTTCTCAATATGGTGTTTTTGGGGTTGTTACACCTAAGAATATCTTTTCCATATCCATATACAATTGTTTTATACAAACATGGATGTTATTTCTTAGAAACAACTCACTCTATCCTCTACCAGAAGTCCATGAATTCTTCTTATATATTAACTCATCCTTAAACATATATTTATACCTATCCTTTGGGATCCCACAAATGATTTATCATCCTATTTTATAACTGATAAATAAAAATTTAGTTTTAAACAATTTATTGAAACCTAGGATTCTCATACATGTATATTACATCCTTATAGATTAATATTCATTACATTACAAAAATACACACCCAAGGACCATGATAGTTTATTGCCTATGGAAGCTTGGAACATAATATTCTAATTTTGTGAAGGATATTAAAAATATCCAGTAAAAGATATTCTCACATAGTAACCCTCTTAAGAATACACTACTTAAACCTTTCTTCAAAAAAATGGGAAAGTAAATATAGGAAAGGGTGATATCAGATGCTTAGTAAGGGTAAACACAAGTAATATCAATCAACGATCATATAAAATCATAATATAAGAATAAGGGTAAATGAAAATGATCACATATAAAAAATTCTACAACCTACCTATCATAGATCATACACATGAGTCATTCCACAAATATTGGTAGTTCATAAGACATGAATCATAAGGATGTCCAATAACATGACCCATGAGAGTATAATTTGGAATAAGACTTATATTTTTTACATAAAGATTATCTTATAACATTTTGAACATTTATAAACAGAAATAGGTTTCCTTATTAAGATAAAGATATGAAATCAGGCCCCCACATAAACTTATGGACATGCAACTAGGTCCATGCATAACATTATAGGCATTAAAGTAATGTCCACAAAAAATATTCTGAACATATTTCTAGGGTCTTTCATAACATTATGAACATGTAATCAGGTTCACACTAACATTCTGAACATTTAATCAGGTTCATGAATAACATTGTGAACATATAATCAGGTTCATTCATTACATCATAGTAGTCAGGGTTCACTTTCAATACCATCATAGCAGACATAGTCCATAAAAATCACATGTTCTCTCCTCATTGCAGCCCTATATTACTATACCATGTTTTTCCCTATTCCAGCCATGTCTATCTCACTAGGTATATAAATAATTACCCAATGCATTGTAAGGGGATATAGTTCCCAATCATTGCATAATAAAACTCATACATATATCTTCCACAATATCATAAAACTTTCACATTTCATAACCCATGAAAATAAATATGTGTCAGAAAAATTCTATCATACCATATCCTCTAGAAATAAAAGAGGTTGCTTAATCATAATGGCATAAACCATGAAAAAAATTATGTTTTATAAGAATATTATCATGGTATTACCTGTGGAAGAGAATCAAATTTGATAAATATAATGACATCATAAACAGAAAAATATAAGATAAATAACATGAATGATACCCATGGTTCATCTCACTAGTAATATATAGGTAAAACCAACATATGTAATCTTATGTTGAATTAATTTTTAAATATCATTAAAAATATTTTTTGAGGATAATACACTTTCTACTTTGAAAAAACCTTTTATAGAATAAAATATTTTAAAACCCCTTTTCAATGAAATTGACATTGAAAAAAAGGAATGTAATATTTTAAAATTCATTTAATATATTTCTTGAGTAAAATATTATTTATTCTTTGAAAAACATTATTAAAAATCCAAAATATTTCAAAAAATCATGTTCTTGAAAATATCATCGATAACTTATAAGGGAAGCCATGAAAATATTTTAATTATATTTAAAACATGAAAAAATTTCAAAATAATTTTCCATGAAAATGATATTTAATGATCATTTAAAAACATTTTTTTTAATTTTTTATTTTGAAATCATGGTTTTTAAAGAAAACAGATTTCTGACCGAAGAGGTAATAATGTCATATTTTTTTAAAAGAATTATCCTAATGATATTAAGTACTAAAGAGTGGAAAAAATTTAACATTACTTGAATATACCATGAATAAATAGAATATAAGAAAAGTATTTATAATTACTAAAATATGGATAATGATATTTCAATATTGGAGACTCAATCATAAACAATTCTGATAAATGATGAGTTTGTAACATGAAACTCTTACCCCGTTAGTTACCTTGAATAATAATCATACTAAAAAGATAACATAAATTGAAACCTAAAATATCAATTGTATGAATAAATTAATGATATTTTATTTCAGTGGTTCTGTATATAGAACTGAAATAATAATATAGGTACATGACATTGCATACATTTGAATGAATACAAATTGAGACAAAACATTCTTTACCGATTTGGGAACTCTTAAACTATAAAACACATGAAAGAGAGAACCTAAAATATATATTTCAATAAAAAAATTTTTATTTAAAATCATAATAATATAAATTTATTGGATGTATATAGACCATATAAAATATATAGGTGGTGAACATGGCATGTGTCTCATAGAAGTAAAAATCGAGATGAAAATACCTTACTTTAAGTCTTGATATCCATTATAGTCGTCCAACCATATTATATAATAAATGAAATTTCTGTAGAAATATATTATATAATAATTATTATATATATAGATATCATATCATATATTAGTTTCTTATGAACTTTTATTACCCATTTATTAATAATATCATTTTAATGTTACGTATCATGTAATAATCACTTTGATTTTCATGTATGTTTTTGACATGTTATTTTTGGTCTTCATAATTTTTTAATGATTTAAAAATATCCAGATTGTTAACTATGATATAAATATAATATATATCCATTAAATATTTATTTAGAGTAATCCATAACAGTTAGTGATTGTAAATAACGTTCACTGCTCATGGAGATGGTGGGCCACATGTATGCATGAGTGATGTTTCCATTTACTTATCATATTGGAATAAAATAATAGTAAATGATATATATATATATTATTACAATATAATTTTATTTTTATATATATTAAAAATGGTTATTCAAAAATCCTTAATGCATTCAATTTAAAGTGTGAACGAATTACATTGCTTCACGAAACGATAGTCCGCCGTACACACGAATGATTCTATCGTATTCCCAAAAAACCGAAATCATAAAGGTATATGTCATATAAATATTATAAAAGTATAATATCATCATAAATGTCATATAGATGATATATAAAATATAAATGCATTATTATGGACAACCTTTAAAGGTGGTAATGGAAAAATGAACGACTTCGGTTCATGAGGTGGTGGTCCACCGTACACATGAATGATGATTTAATTACCTATTAAATGAAAGTGTGTGCCGTTTCATGTCATAAGATTATCAAAAAAATATTAGTTTATGGAATAAAACTATGTCATTATAGGATCATTTTATAATAATAATTTAATGAGGTGGAGGAAGATCTGAAATAACATGCATGTCGAAGATCATTACCTTTTCATTGGGTATCATCAATAGGTTTGTACTAAATATTTACTTTGATGGATTTTTTTCCATTATATGGATTATTGGATTATGTTTTTTAATTTTAAAGTGATTTTGGTATGTTTTTGTCGATATAATGTCCTTGAGATGTGTGAACAGAAGAGGCGAGTGAGTTCTCTTTTGTAATCAAGAAGGAGTGACATTCTTGTAAATATACAAAATTATTCACTACTAGGTGGTATCCCTTACCTCATGTGCCTACAAAATAAAAAATTAATTTAGGGTAGGTTCTATTTTATCGATACACACCTCCACCGAATGTAATAATTTTTTTATCATGTTATTCTTTAGTCATTAAGTTTTCACAATTTTATCCATATAGTTTTAACCAATGTAACTTGTATCGTATTATTTAACTCTGTAATTTATCCTTCAATAATATAATTAAATGAAATTTGTTTTATTATTTATAAATTATTTTTCTAAATATGAGAACCAATTCATTAAAAAAATTACATTTTTGTATATAATTAATTTTATTTCAAACATATGCAATGAACAAAACCTCATTGTAACCTTAATTTCATCAATTAATATTAACTATTTTACATAATAATTATGGTAAAATATTAATTTTACCAAGATATATAATATATATTATTATGATTAAAAATATTTAATCCATTTAACAAAATTCCATTCACATAAGTGGGATAATTTATTTGAAAATAATCCCACAGAAAGAATAAGAAACCTGATTTTAATGGGAAAAACATCAAAATATTACAATGTTTCTATATCCTATTTCCATAAGAGAATTATATCAATAACATAAATTGGATTCATATATGTATAATTTAACTAATTAATCTATAAAACCAATTTAAAAAACATTTTAACACTATTAATATTTTAGGTGAAAAGACCTTTTCTAATTAAAATTAAGTATTTTTCACTATTCATCAAAAATAAAACTTTTCAGAAAACTAACAAAAACTCACCCTAATATAATTTTGATATTAATATTTAAAAAATATTTTTTATTTTATTAAATTAGTTTTCAAAAACTGGAACAAGTAATTTTTAAGATAAGTGTGCCATAAAAAAGGCGCCAAAACTGCTTTTTAGAAAAATATAGTCTTTAAGGGTAATATTTAATTTATTTTTATCTCATGTATTGAAAAAAAATAATATGAATGTTAAAATTTAGAATTAATATAATATATAAATGTAATTAATATAATTCAAAATATTAATTGGTTGATTTTTTTTATTTAAAACCCACTTGTGCGTATAAGAATAGTTTCTTAGAAAAATATTTCCTTATATTAAAAAAAAATATTTCTAATTAATTGGTCATGAATGAATTCATTATATATACATGTTTAAATCATATTTTAATTATTTAGTGTATCCAATTCATTCCCACCATTCAAATGTATAGGTGATAACTATCATATTAAATAATAGTACTTTTAATAGTATTTCAAATTTTATTTAAAATCAGAATAGCATGTAAAGAATGATAAGCTCGACATTGTGAGTGAAAAAAGAAAAAATAGATGTTGTGTGTAACTCAAGGAAAAATTATTGTTACATGTAAATTTAAATAGCAAAAATATTAAATTATTTTGAAAAAAATCACCAAATCTCATGGTGTTACACTGTCGATCTATACCCTACCCAAGATATGTAAGAAGTATAGTTTGTATTATCATCTATTCGGATTTTAGCTAGTATAATACTTAGTTTATAAGGGATTAGTTAATATATGACTAATTTTTAGGATTTTTTTTATATTTATATTATATTATAGTGAGAAGATCCTATGAATTAATATTATACCTATGGTTTATGTTACATTGCAACATAGATTTATTTGGGAGGAGACTTGGGTGTGGGATCCAAAAATGAATGAATAGTGGTAGGGAATTTTATCCAATGATTTTAAGTAATGGATGTAAAGTATGAGTAGTATTATGATAGTTATTTTACAATGAATCTCATAGTTAAAGATAGAGAAATATGAATAAAATTTCTTCAATTTCATTGTATTTTAGTGCATTTAGACTATTATTGTGGTAGACGGAGGCCATGGATTGGAATTAGATGAAACTAACATTGTATTAATAATTTTTTATATGTGAAAAATAGCACTGGGTAGATGATAAATTGGTCTTATCAACCATGTATATAAGGAAAATAAAGGAGTGGACTAGTTAGGTCACTAGATACCCGATAGTACCCTGGTATGTACCCAATGGAGATACCTTGTAACTTATAGATTAATAATGGGTTCTCTTATCCTCATACTAATTTTTTTTAATTTTTTTATCTATTTACTATTTTCATATTTTATTAAAAAAACTTGACACTTTTGTTCATATTTTTTACACACATTCCTCCTTTTCTTTTATGCTATCTTCCTTCAAGGGGTACTAATCCACTACCCAAGATCCAATATTATCTATATTTGTCTCAGCAGATCAAAAATTTAATGTTTGACTTCTAACCCTCATTTATTATTATTATTTATCTCTATTTTATTATTCTTCACTGGTAATTTGATAATTTGTATTTTATGTCATGCTTTTCCATTTCTTAAGATGAGTTCAAATCAATAAACGATATTTGATGACTTCAAATCAAAAAATAGGATGAATTTTGTCCACAAATTAGTCCACCATTTTTTCCATGTGTTGTTGGACAGATGGGTGTAGTTAAGGATTGTAAAATTGACCAAATATGGAATGAAATATGGGTTTTATTATTTTTAATTGATTTATAGAGGCAATTTGAACTTTGAAAGGTCTGTTGAACCTTATAATTTATGACTATGGTATCCAATGTCCTTGTTTTCTCGGGAAAGTGGTGGGTGACCGTGGATATGGAAACCATGGGTTTTAACATGGATTGTGAGTTGTATTATAGTGACATGTGTGGTGTCATATATTATTCATTGGCAATGTAAATATATTATATTATATTGGATACAAATGAATTTTCCTATAAATAAGTATTACAAGTGATGAGTACCTAGTTTAGTGAAACCATTTTGAAATGGGTGGTTATTTGAGATATAAAGTCATATTAATGAAAAGAATGAAAAGATATATATGTCATATCTTTAAAAAGTATCATGTGAATGTTTATCCTATAAGTCTTTTGGGGTTGGGTATGATCCAAATCCTAGTGTAATAATCTATTCAACATAATTTTGATTATTATATTTTATTGTTATATTTATTAGTGGTTCCTGTTCACCTTTTTATTGGTGATGTTTATTAGTGATTATTAATTCAATATTGGTTTGGTTTATTTTTTTAGTAACTATAATATTTACTTAGATATTTTTAATCATACAATTGTAAATAGTTCCACAAAAATATTAATTATTGTTATGTTGAAAACACTTTCAACAAGTTTATCAATTATTCTTATGATGATATCCCATTCAACAAAGGTTATTACAAAAGGGTAAGAAAAATACTCACCCATACTTTTTTATTGTTGTGGCGATGACCAATTAAAATTTATGGTTTATATAATAGTTATTTCCCTTTCACATAATTAATTATGGTCATGATAACATGTTGATAATATTAATGATTTAAATTTTAAAACATTTACCAATATTGTATTATTATGGAGACAACTTATTCATCCTTATTGGGATATAATAATGATAACCCTCTCAGCTTGTTTTATAATATTTTATAGTAATAACCCATTAATATAGTTTAAATTTTGAGTGGTGATTACACATTCACCTATACATGGTTTTAATGTTGATACACCATTAAAAATTATCATTATTAATATAGATGATTACCCATTCATCCTATATTTTATGATTATACAGGTGAGTACCTACCCCACTCTGACAACAATTAATGAAACTATTATTGTTATTAATGATGTCTTTAGATTTACCCATTATACAATAAGTGTTATATCTACGATAATTTTATTGATATATCATATTTTTTATACACCCATATATATTATAAAAGACAATCAGGGGAACCATTTATAAAAACACACCCTTGAACTCCCAGATCTAGTGAAAAAAACATATTCTTTAGATAATGGATTTGATACCAATATATGGGACTTGGTATTAACCATCTATAATAAAAATGTCAAAAGGAACTATTTCATCTCTTACATACCAAAAATATTTTATGTTTATTGTTTTAGAAAATTAGTAAAAACCTTTAACTAAAAAACACACATTCTTCTCATGAATATGACATTCTTTACAACATACATAGAAATTATTATTTCTCCACAATCCTTTTCTCCCAAAAAATCTCCCAACATGATACCCTTATTGAAATATCATACACAATAATTTTCTTCATAACTAGGTATAATAGAAAAATAAGATTGGTGAGATCAAACTCTCAGTAAGGGTAAATATAAGAATTAACATTTGGATATCATTGTTGACCATAAGAAGTGCATTGGGGAATGAGAAAAAAAACTCTTCATCGACATAACATAATAGATTCATACCCAAAAAACCTTGTTTTATAAATCATGATTCATTGATTAAAGGTTTAACACAAAACAAGTGAAATATTATTTTATAATTAAGATCCATGTGAGATTAGGCTTTAGTCAAGTAAACCATTAAATATTATAGAATGTACATAAAAACAATATAAGAATATATGGACGTTATAGTCATATCTTATTTACAATCACCCATACATGAACCCCTATGATGGGATAAAATCACCAGTTATTCCAAATGTATTTTCTCTGGTGAACATTTCATTACCTAATGAATTGAAGGGTTATATCAGACCCACAAATTTTCGCAGAAAATTTATTAGAACCATATATTTTAAAACACGTTCAATATTTCTCTTTTCAATATAAAACTCTTAAAACAATCATAATTTTATTGTTATAAATTAACCCATTGAAAAGAAAAGGTTTTCCTAAAAATTTATTTAAAAAAATCATAAGACATTGAAATAAATATTGTTGATAGTATTATTTGAACATTTTCTCAGTGGATTAAAAAAAATAATTTATTTTAGAATATATGAAAAAAAAACTTTATAAATGTATTAGAAATCTGTTTTGAAAAGTTATAATAAGTTTCCTTTACTTATTATATTTTTAAGACAATTGAAAATTCATATATGGGTTGGAATATGATTATATTTAAAAAAATACAAAAAATAAAAAACGAATACTGATAATGAATATTGTTCAAGATAGTAGAAAAATGTGATCAAGTGGTAAACATTAGAAAAATAATTCTTTTCACACATTTATAAAGAAATTTAAAAGATACTTTTATTGAAGAAAGTAAGAATTCTTATTTTAAAACATTTTAAAATAAATTAAAATACAATGGAAAATAAATTAAATAAATTAATTATGTTTAGAAAACAATATTCTTGAAATAAGATAATGAACATGGACATAGATGACAAAGATTTTGAGTAAAAGACTTTATAAATTTTAAATAAATTATTTCAAATAAAAAATTTTCTACTGTTAAATTAAAATCCCCCATGGAAAAGAGAAAGACATATGGATTTTAAAACCCATTAGTTTAAATGAAAAGTTTGATAAATTATATTTATTGGTTATATATGCACCATAAAAAGTAAATAATGTGGGGGCTATATAAATTATCTCAATGAAGTGGGAATTGAGATGAAAAAACCATATTCATTTTGTGATGCTTGAACCAAATGACCTTAAAAGAGTGTAAATGATATTATTATGTAAAACCAATTAATTACATGAAATAATTTCTCAATAACAAGTTCATGGATTCTAATACGCACCGTATAAAAAAGAAATCATGGTGGATAACATGAAATATTTCCTATGAAATTGAAATTGAAACAAAGAATTCCTAAATACTTTTATAAAATTTGAATCAATACTTAATTAATGATGGTAAAAGAAATGAAAATTTAAATATACTAAATAAATAGTGAATAATGATATAATATTTCAAATATTCAATAGTTATACCATATAAATTGAAATAGGATAATAATATAAAACATATCTCAAATAAAGAAGTTTGAGATGATAAAACCTTACCTAGATCGTTACATTTGATTTCATAATAAATAAATGGAGTGAATATGTTAAAGAAGTTAAATACATATATAAAATTATAAATACAACATAAAAAATTTATAGGAAATTAAACACATAATAATGGAATAATATAGTTAAATGACAATTGATATAACACAATGAATGTAATTTGAGTTATGAATCCCCTTACCATAGACTTCTACTTAGTCAGGTGAGCTTTCAACTACCTATATAATAAATTTTAACTTATTATACCCAAAAATTAGAAATATAATTATATTTTTAAAACTGTATGCCATTTTTTATAATTTTTTATTACATTTTTATTAATAATTATTTGATAAAATAAATCTATATGTATTAACTATCATGTAATACATGAATGATACTATTTTGGGGCTTCAATATTTTCATGTTTTCCATGGTTTAATCTCCTAAAAGATTTTTATGGTGATTTTATATATGTAATAGATATTATACGGAATTTCCATGGATATTTCATGGAATTTATTGTGATGATTCACATGGAAAACCTAAAACTTCCATTCTTAAAAGTTTTAAGTTCCTTGAAAGAATTTATTTTATTAACAAAAACTCAAATACAAACATATTAAAATTAATTTTCTTTAAAAATTAAAAATTAATTGTTATTACATAATATCTTATGTAAATAATATTATTTTTTTCTTCATGACAAACATTATAAGACTGTTCCAATAGGTTGTAAAATCAACCAAAACAAGAACACATTATAATAGTTGAATAAGTAAGAAACTATTATTTTATAATGATAATATCAATTTTATAAAATATAATCATGTCATAAATATAATATTTATTAATTTTATTTATTTTATAACTAACCAATTAATGCATTGATGAAAAATTAAATACATCATCTAAAAAGACTGTACTTTGCATACACACACACAGGTGAATTTTTAATTTTTGTAATTGATGGTATGTTAAGAAATAATACAGTTATTAATAATTATATAATCATAATAATGTTAGATATATATATAATATGAATTAATTAAAAAAATCTTTATCATCGTTTATTTGAGGCGGTGATGAAAAACAAGATACATCATTTATGGAGGTGTTAGTGGACACATTAACCCAACGATTTCCATTTTCAAAATTGATGTAAATGTGGAAGATGATGGTTGTTATATTAAAATTAAAATTTTTATTTACAATTATTATAATTATTGAAATATATTAGTATGGTTATAGTTGATTTAGATGAGGAAAATTAATGAAGAAGCTTGAACTCAGTTAAAACAATTACATCTTCTTTAGATATCTACCTTTTGATTGAGTGAAAGGCCTATGAAAGAGTTATTTATTATAACAATAGGTTCTTAAGGAAATTTTATTGTATGGATATATAGGTTTTGTGCTATAGGTTTAATGTAAATCTAAACTCATATGTGTCTTTAGAAATGTCAAATTAAGTCCCATTTTATATGAAACATCTAATGGTGTTTAAGAAAATATTTAGTCTTTAAAGTTCATAAATGTAATAATATGAGAAAAAATGTATAAAAAATGGTCCATGGATGTAAATATAAAAACATTAATTTCCCATTTTTATTAATACAAGGTTTCTTATGATTTTTAAATCAATTAATAAAATATTTTACAACATTAAACAACCTTATAGTAAGTCTCATGACTATTCAAATAATTTTATATTAAAAATATCTATATAATAATGTAGTTAAAATTTAATGATTGGAATCATTAAATTAAATTTTAATTAATTTAAAAAATTCAATTAACACCTTAATTAATCTAAACTTTTTGAATTCATTTTTTAATCTATTTACATTTTGTTTTGTACAGCATGCACAAGAACCGTGTTGACACAGTAGAAAAGTACATAGAAATTATATAATTAATAGAATTAACAATAAATTAATATAAAAAATAACTTTACTCATAATCTTATCATTTATAACCTTTCATAATATCTTCCTATTCATATAAAAAATAATTGATATTCTACGTGATGGAGGGGAATTTTTTTAAATATTATTTTTTAAATATAAATGAAATTTCATTTTCAAGTACAGGGGATAAAAAATAACTGTTAATGAATAAAATAAAATTCAAGGTCAATAATAAATTTATCCACCTATTTAGGGATATTTTTTGTGATATTTTAATGAATTATACTATATTGAACACTTTACTAATTTTAGCCTTTAATTTGGTAACCAACATTTTCCAAGATAAATTATTTATTATATAATTATAATATTCATCAATATATGTAAAATTTTTTTATATTTTTTCAATATTATCTATTAGGGATGATACAAAAACCCATTTCCTCTTAAATATTATGTTATGGGCACCAATTTTTACATTTCCAATGTGGCTCTAACACTGTATGAATAGAGATGATTTTATCCAATATATATTTATATATAAATTAATATATAATAATTGAATATAATTCCTATGATATTTGGGATATATTTTTATTTATTAAATTTTAAATAGGGTTTATGAATTTTTATTTCATATTTATATAATGATGATGTCAAAAAAGATATTGTATTCATAAGGCTACAATTTTTACTATTCACTAAAAAATAACATTTCTCTAAACAATAATGAAAATTCACCCTAATATAATTTTTATATGATGAATCCAAAAATTATATTCAATTTATTTAATTTAATTAAAAAAAATTAGTATTTTAATAAAACCATATAATAAAAAGAAACTAATTTATATATAATCAAAAAAATACTTTCAATATAAAATACCATATTCTAGTTTCATAGCTTCTTAAAATTAATTACAATAAGCTTAAATATAAATATTTATATTCATAATATATATAAATTTCTATAATATTAAAAAATTATTCAAATAGAAAAAAATAAAAATCATGTTAGACAAATATATTTATCCTTTAAATTAATCATATTTTATAAAAACTATAGTTTGAAATATCTATATATTATCTGATTTCTTTTATAATATAATTTAATACATGATATAATTATATAAATGTGATTAAAGAATAAATTAAAATTCATTATAATGAATATTAATAACCCATACAAGTAATATATTATAAAAATTCATGGGTTATCACGCTGTTGATGGTTTCCTACTGACTATTTTTTCCTAAACATTGTACGTGAACCTTTTAGAGTGTGTAGATATTATGATTAGAAATGAATGTAATATAAATGAACTTGTGTTTGATGTATGAGTGGAATACATGGCATGAATTTTTGGTGAGATCAAGATGGGCATATAACATTTTTTTATGTCTGAGTATCCATTCACTTGTATATTTTGGATGATAGTTTTTATAATATTAGTAAAATTTTTGATCCTAATTTTTTTATTAATTCCGTGGAATTATATATGGGAAATATTTTTAATATCATTTGGTATTTTATTATGGTTATCTTATCACTACAGTTCCCATATTATGTTATTAGTTATATATGATGTCTTATATTTACGTACCATGTTTTTTATGACTACCTAATTGGTGGTATAGTTTTCACTTGGAACGATAGGCCAAAGTTTTTAATAAAAACCTTTTTGGGAAGTTTCATATAAAGTCACATGTCAAAATCATATCCACACTATTTATGTTAAACGAGTCTGGAATTCAACAATTGGTACTCTGATGGTTTCCACTAGGCTTCCGGTGGGCTTCTACTATAGATCACCATCCCCAATTATCCAACATCATGATTAAGTTTCCTCAAATCAGCTTCTATAATCATCTCAATATCTTCAAATATATATTTTAAAAGAATATAAAATACATAAAATAATCATTTTATTGATCTAATTCAAAAAAAATTCAAATTATCACAACCTTATCCCATCAAAATTAATCTCAAAATTTATAAAATTAGTGCAAATTAAATCTAATAAAAAATCATCAAATAATAATATATTAAATAATTAAAACAGTAATAGCATGGTTTATTAACATAAAAAACTAATATTTAAAATCATTTTAAAAAGACATCAAATTTCATAAACCAAACTATATTAAAATAAATATTTTAGAAAAAAAATTGATATTAATTTATAATTTTCAATTATTTATATTTAAAAAATCTCTACCCTAAAAATTAAATGTAAAAAACCTATCCAAATAATGATCCTACACCACCTATCCATTTAATTTGGAAAATCGGTTTTAACAACCAAATGAATTCATATTGTAAAACAATGACCATTCTTTAGTTACACTATCAACCACATTTTACTCAATGGGAATCACTATGACACACACCTTCCCAAAAAAATTCCTCTCATTCTAACTACTAATTTTATTTGAATTATGTGTAAATGTAAAAAAATAGAAATGATGGACTCACCATATAGTACTTGGATATTAAAAAATGGTTACACTGTCATATATCTGAGAATTTTGTCTCAAATTCCATTAGAATAAAAAATATTACATTATCTAACATATAAAAACATGGAACCTAAATATCTCAACAATAATCACAAAGGGATTATCACCCAATATTATATTTTTTAATTTGAAATGAGAGAATGTGAACACTGAAAAATGACATAATAAATGGCTACATTGGAATGTTTTTTATAAAATAACATAACTAGATACTCAAATAGAATCCATGTAACAGACCATTTAATAAATCATGAATCCATCAGCTGTGGGAATTGAACAGATCTCCATCCATGAAGAGAATCACAAACCTCATTATGTATGATTTAAATTTCATTGGAATTTATAATGGGTATCAATAAAAAAAATTATATTCATATAAGAGGACATACTGAATACACAATGAGAATGATTCAAAATTAAATGAATCCATTGTGTTTAAAACTTATATAATCTATCTACCTAAATGGAAAATATGGTTTGATCATATTCCATACAAATTTCTACATCAAAACTCATACCACAAAAATTACTATACATCCCCATCCCTAACGACATCTCTCAAGACCAAGAGAATTAACCAATGATTATTAGATAGTAGTTAGAGACTCAAGAACACTCAATTTGAAATATCTATCCTAATAATACTAAGTTCCAAGTCCAGGGAACCTCTCTAACATTACTAAATTAGATCCTATTTATAAGAAATAATGTATTCAATGTTCTAAATATTCTACCTCTAAGACATTCTTGTTCTAATTCAATTAAGACTGTGGGCCTTTGGGCCATGTATTATATCAAAATATGTCCATTGGGTGATTTTAATTCATTTTTATGATGGATGATGATTTCCCCTCTAGGGTACGTTGGTGTGTATTGTTTGGTTTCTTGAAATTACATCTATCTTAAATAATTATAATAATAAAAAATAAATAATAATGACGGTGATGATAATAATATAAAAAATAATAGAGTTTGATAACCTCTAAACATCTACCCAGGACCTCACAAGTTATTAACATTATAACCATGACTCTTATCTCACATATAGTCAATTGATGAGAATTATATCACTCTTAGGATTTATAGGTAACAATCAACTAAGATCAAAATTTAAATCTATTTCTCTTAGAATAGTAGATAAGTCTAATAGAGTAACATCCCATACCTATATGCCACTAAAAAATGCCCCGATCCTGGTTGGGCACTAGTAATCAAGTGCATCTCCCCAAATTAGAAAATCTACTGATTAGATGCGAGGACCTATAATGTTTTTTTGTGGTGACTTTTCACTAATTACTAGGGTGTAACATAATGAAATATCAATAATAGTCAAAAGCAGAAGAAGATACAATAACCAAACAACTGATAAATAAAAAAAGTAAGAATATATAAGAAATTCCTGAAGTAATCTCATATATAAATGATTATGATACATGTCATGTCTCTATAAAGTAGAAAAAATTAGTATAAAATAGTACAATTCAATACATGTACCAAAATACCAAAAATACTATAAAGTTTCATCTATTAACAGCATAACGAGCCTCAGCACAGTCCCATGCACCCTTTATCCTATGCATGAAAAAGAATCAAGCATTGAACTATGTGTGCTTTCCCCAGTCTCTACCTACAGCCATAAAGTCTATCTGGGTACCCAACAATATCTTGAATAGGGTGTGAGATACAATCCCAGTAGGAAAGCACCCACATATCTATAACTAGTCTTGGATGTAAAATATAACAAAGCTAAAGAAGCATGAAATTTGTGTAATAGGTAATAAGTAAATAAAATTAATATTCCCATGAAATACAAAGTACAAAACAAGTGATACTGTATAACTTTACCGGGATTTCGATAAAATATGAGTCAATCTCCTATAACAAGGAAGCTACCAAAAATACAAAAATAAATAAAATGGCCTCACTGTACATTCATTCATACCATGTCAACCATGGCCTTGATATGACCAGTAGATTCTAGACAACCATGGCTGAGATGTGTAGTAAAAGTGTCACAATCATATATCCATGTCAAATAATCAATAATCCCATACCCATTGGGACCACCTCTATGGTATAAAAGACCATGTAATCATCATCAAGTCCTAGGAGCATCTTAATGGAAACATGGTAATGTAACTGGTGGAGTCCAAGTATCATCTCAACAGGTCATGTCCAAAGCGAGTCCAGCAAGTTGAATTCAAGGGGTATAAATTCTCTTCTAGTTCTACGAAATTAATATTGAAAGATAATACAGGTACAAGGAGTATTATACCTTGAAATAAGATACATGAGTGAAAAAACCATGGAATCTAAATGGAATCAATATCCACGGTATACCAACCAAGGCATTCACTACCATTTCATTCACATCTCATTCCATTTTTCAATTCATATTCAATTAAATTATTAAGTATAATCACCCATTCAACCATTAATATTCTGATGAAACCAATGGGAATATAGACTCATATAACATATCACAATTGAACATTAAGTACCACCAGGAATTGGAGGTAGAACATAACCTTACAAAAAAATTAAATTTCATTTCATTATAATTTTGATTCCTTTATCTAAGAAAGCTCTAAAACCGACCAATTGGGTGGTATAACATAGGAAATATCAAACACCCAACCTATGGTAGACTTTGGATAGGGAAACAACCTCAAACTAATCTCAAAGAAACTAATGGTAATCTCTCATAGATTCAATTTCATTTAATCCTATTATTATACTAAAATTCATTATCATGTTTAAATGTTTGGAGGGAATCATATTTTTAGTTATCATATAAAAATAACCATATCCAATGGGAAAGGATTTGGACAACTACAGTAGGTATGTAGAAGAGTGATATTTTAGTATCAGCTACTAATTTAACTTAGTTCTAGGAAAAAATTAATAATGAAAAAAACCCCTGAAAATACGGAAAATTGTCTTACTCTTAAACAACTCAGTCGATCAAATGTTAAATGAAGAACATCACAAAAGGAATTGTATACTCATTACTGTGGATCCAACAAGATAATAGAATCTTGAGTCTAAGTTCAGAACTAAAATATCTTTTAAATTCAAGATTATTCAGAATAGGGAGATCTCAAATGACAATGGCTATCCAATGTGAGAAAAGGGAGAAATTATGTTTGAAAATAGGAACTCATAAAGGGATATTTTGTAATTTCACTCAAATTATTAGTTCACACTAGTTGGTCGCATGGTTGGGAAAACAATACACCAATTGTGAATTATCTAATATAAGAAGGGGAACCTCCCCTAGTTAGTGCACATAGTTTTTGAAACTCATTACAAACCATATCTCATACCACTTTCAAAAATCATAAAGGGTGCTTCATGGACATAAGCCACAAATCGCATTGTTTTTCAAACCATGAATTCCTCTCATTATATATATCCATCCTTTCATGGTTCGTACATACCATGAAACCTTCCCCCACAAAGTTTCTATTTACAAGGTTTCTATCCCTTTTTCCCCAAATGTTGTATTCTGGCCTCCAAGAACACACCATACACCTTCGATACACATGTGAACTCATAGGGTATTAACATTAGTCCATAATTAAAAATTTAAACCTAAAAAAAATCATTCCGTATATGAAAATATAGGATCATACAATATTACCCCTTATAGAAATTTATACTAAATATTTCTATTAAGGGTGATCAAGATTCGTCTAAGAACAAATCTGGGAACTGATCATGTACTTCGAAGTCCCACTCCCAAGTCTTGTCTTATAAACAGTGGTGTTTCCTTAACACCCGTACTAGAGAAAGTGACCAACCTCATAAAAGCTTCATTCCCCATTCAACCATATGAATATGGAGCTCCTCAAAGGATGTATCTTCTTGTAACTATTCCTCCTAAGGCTGAAAAGATTGAGATGGGTCTGAATGATAATGACATAGCTGAGATACATGGATGATATCTTGTATGGATCTGTACCTATGAGGTAACTACAACTGATAGGCCACCAATATAACTCTACCCATAACCTCAAATGGTCTGAAATATTGCAGTGAAGGATTACCTTGTCTTTGGATCCATCTATGTCCCTTCCAATTTGAATGATGTAAAATACTCGATCCCCACCCTAAAATTTCATAGTTCATCTGTGGTGATTGGTGTAAAATTTCTGTCGAGATTGTGTAGTAACTATCCACTTATGAATTAACTAAACTTCCTCAGAATTATCCTGCATGAGATTTGGTCCTGGTAAATATTCATTACTTTTCTATAACCATCACATGGGAGATTATCATGATCTACTATAAAAATACTCATATGGATCTATATTAATAGTCTCTTGATAGCTATTATTGTAGTGGAACTCAACATGAGGTATTCCTCTCTCCAAATATCCCCCAAAATCAAGTACACATGCTCAATTAATGTTCTCAAGAACTTGTATCATATGATATAATTGAAAGTCATTCTAAGGGTGGTATGTTGTACTAAGAATCACCTGTGTACCCAGTCCCCCCTACAAACTGTTCCCAAATAAAGATGTAAGCTGATTATACCTATTTGAAAAAATAGTGTAATAGAACCTATGAATTCATACTATCATAGGGATTCTAAACCTCTTAAAATCATCATCACCGAATGTCTCATTGATCATTAAAATGAGA
This sequence comes from Viscum album, assembly GCA_963277665.1. Classification (NCBI taxonomy): domain Eukaryota; kingdom Viridiplantae; phylum Streptophyta; class Magnoliopsida; order Santalales; family Viscaceae; genus Viscum; species Viscum album. The sequence goes on from OY728150.1 coordinate 1,866,755,804, forward strand.
AAAATTCTTGAGAAGAAAAAATGATCAACCTTCATGAGCCTATCAACAAAATCCCACACAACATCAAAACCTCAAGGTGACCTTGGTAATCTGGTCATAGAATCCATCAAGACAACATCACTTTTCTAATAGAGTATAGATTAAAGCTATAAAAGTATGACTTTTCACTAATTTCTGATGTTCACCTAATAATAGGTGGAACAACTTTTCACAAAAGCTAGATTCTTCATGATTTATACCCATCCACCAGTACTGATGGTGTAAGTCATGATATATCTTGGTAACACTATGATGCACTTCCCAAGTTGAGTAATATAATTATCACATCATCTCCTCACATATGTCCACTAGAACCTATATGGGATCATGGATATAAAAGATCTCATCCTCTCCTATAGTTTAACCAGGAGTCTGTTCTACATCTTCCACACTCTCCCCTAGGATTATCCCTTTAGAAATTAATAGTTGCCTCATCCCCACTCTATCGTGTTGGGTAGAGGTCACAACTAATGATGAAAGAGAATTCTATCCCTGACTGGCCTGTAACTCCAAGATTATCTTAGATAACTAATACATAATATGACAGTAAATATTTGGCTCATAAACTTCCTATATATGAGTTATACATCTCAGTTCCTTGACCACTTCATTTTCTATACAAGGTGTATAGGGAAGCTCGATGTAAAAAGACTGTACATATTCACCAACCCTTACTTTCTCAGATTTGGATCATGCTATATAGATATATACATGAGACTTTTTTGGTATGTGTACACAAAAAATACTCTCCCAATAAGTAATGTATCTGATATAATGATTCATGAACAACGGAAGTTGGCTCCAGGTCATTCCTTGGGTAATTCCCCTCATGCATCCCTTAATGTCGATACCCATATGCCAAGAATCTATCTCCCTACCGCATAACTTCTCCAAGATAGATATATGATTCATTATAATAAAAAGTGTATCTCTTTCCTTGATCTAGAAGTATCAGGACTAATGTTGAATCCAGTCTCCCTTTCAGCTCCTAAATGGCTATCATATTGGCATCTAACCATACAAACATCACACCCTTTCTAGTAAATCCAGTTAATGATTCTTATAAGAGTGAGAAGTCATGTATGAAATACCTATAATATCTTCCTAACCCCCAAAAACTACATATATAAAATAAATTATTGGGATTTTTATAGGAAGATCTATATCTCACAATCTATGGGTCAAATGAAACTCCTGTATCTGAGATAATATGACCCCAGAAGTGAATCTGATCCATCCAAAAGTGAAACTTTGTGAAGTTATCTTATAACGGATTCTCTCTCAATTTATCTAAAATGATATCAATATTTTTGGCATGTCCATGTCAATTGTGAGAATATACCAAGTTATATTCCACAAAACCACCACAAACTAATATAGTCAAGGAAAAAAAATCAGTTCATCGGTGCATTGAAATCCTCTGGCTCATTTATAAGATCGAAAAGAAAAACTAATTACATGTATATACCATGCATACTACAAAATCTTATATGATGTATGTGTACATGTTGACCATACACATGGTGATATCCAAATCTCAAATCAATTTTTGAGAATACCTGAGCTACTTGAAGCCGATCAACAGGACATATATCATTTTCAAGGGATATTGGTTCTTAAATGTCAGATAATTCAATTTCTGATAGTCCATGCATAGCCTAAGGGTACTATCCTCCTTTTTCAGAAAAGGACCATAAAATCTATTTGGGAAATACTGGTTCAGATAAACCCATTTACCTCTAAATACTCTATCTACATATTGATCACCTTCAAATCCATCATAGGAATCCTATAAGAAGGAACGAATAAAAGTGTAGAACATGGAACAATCTCGAGGGAAAAATCAACCACTCTCTTTGGATCTAATGAAAAAATTTCGTCCAGGAAGACATACCTAAAATGATCAAACTCTGGTGGGAATACCACCTACTGTGTTCCCTGATCATCTAGATATAATCTAGAAATCTTGACTGTCATCCCACCGAGGTCATGATGTTATGGTATAGCTGACTGACCTAGAAATTGAATTCATCCTTGTGAGTAAAAACTATTCCCTCTGTTGATGTCAAAGTCACCCTACAACAATAGAAATCAACGTAATCTATGTATTCTTCTTAAAATTCCATCCCTAGTATGATGTCAATTCATATCATATTGAGGAAAGAAATATTCCACATAAAGTGAAAACCACCAACCTGAAGGGGGAGCTCCCTGCATTGATGTACACCACCCTTTAGGATCCCCAATGGAGTGTCTAGCATTTGGTACCATCAATAAACTGTCAAACAACCCTATGGATTTCCACCACAGTCACAAATATGAAACTATGTGATTTATCTATGTTAAAGATATAATATGCTAACACAGAGGCTACTGGAATCATACGTATCACTATAGATAGTTTTACACCATTTTCCTTGAGGACAGGCTGTAAAAAATATGTCTAGAAAAATCCAGAAACATGTAACAGAACCACAATACCTTGAGTAGGAACACTCTGATATCTCAGTGTAACTAGTGTCTGACTACCTCTTCCATGAACTATACCACCTCATCTAGATAGGCCTATACCTCCCCAACTCACTACGAGATGTGGAGATGATAAACCTATACTTAAAAATGGTGTCAGTGATGAACCTCTACCACTCACTACTGGAGGTATGTTCCTTCATAAATTTTGCTCATGGACCCTCCTAACACAACATCGACACTCAAATGGGTAACGATCACACTTATTGCTTTAGTGGCCCTATTTTCCACACTAATGGAATAACACTAAACTACTAGTACTCATAGTCTAGATGGAACTCATATCATGGGAAGCCTCAAAGTGGTGCTTCCTACCCAAAGATGTGGAACCATTGAGTCGAGAGACTACACTACTTTACTATGTCCCCCTAGCTTCCCTCAGGTCCCACTATGTAATTAGCAAAAGATTTACCATCTCAGGAAAATAGGTCAATTTGATCACATAGAACTAAGATTGAATGGAATTTCAGAGGCATTAATTGAATCTTCTTACCCTAGATAAATCATTAACAAGGTACATCGGATCAAAACTCCATATCTCTATAATGGGTTGAGAGTACTCCATAACAGTCATGTTTCCCTACTCCATAGGAATGAACTCACTTTACCTCCCTTACATGAGAGTCTTTAAGGAATTTTTTTTCAAAGAATATGGTTTTTAAATCCCACTAAACCATATGATGCAGTGCGTCATATTGGTTAAAAATTTCCCACCAATGCTTTTCTACTCCCCAAAACATATACATCTTGTGATTCAATATCCTCTCAAGAGGTGTCTAAAAATGATCAAAGATATAGAGGGTAGTATAAATACAAATCTCAGAAGCCTATGGACCACCATCATCCCAAAATATGGTAGGATTCAACTTCTAAATCACATGTTTTTTCTCATCCATAGATAGAGTATGCTTCAGTGCTCCCTAAAAAGTCTGCATGAAGTAATAAAACCCATAATGGAAATATTCCTCAACACCAGTATCTGGTAAAATACATAGAACCATAGACGTCACTAGAGGATGATCAAATAGAATCCCACCTCCTTTGGACCATTGTCTTTACATCTCTTCATGTGTATGACTAGAGGTCTTCATGGTGTCATGACTCAACATATCCTAACACATGCCTCGGGAAAGAATGTTATCAAAGTTCACATCTTAAAGAATATGAAAGGTCCAAACCTCCCTATAGCTAGGTCAAACTCTATCTCCTACTCCTAAACCCTTGACTGTATAAAAATAATAGTCACAAAATCCCCTAGATACACTACCCCTTTCCCACTCAAAAGTCGAGTCTAGGTTGAGTCTCTATTCAAAAGTTCAATTTTTCCATTACAATTTAATATTATTTTCACATTTCATTTAAAATTATTAAACCAAATGGTACATAACTTTCTAATCCATAATGCCCCATACTCCTCATGAACCAAAATATTTCATCCAACTTATCCACACCATTACATATTCTAGTCTATGTGTCTAATGGTCTATGACTCCATGTTCCACAAATGGGTTCTTATAGTGTCTATTGTAGCCTAATTAGGAAAAACAATTCTTAGTTTATGGAATGAAAATTGAGTACTAGTAATGTTTCTCAAACCACCATATAGAATTATATCAAAATAGTAGGCATACCTATCATGGAACCTACTAGAATATCATACAAATAAGTAATCCTCCCTATATGGAATGGTATAACACATGTCATTGGAATTTTTGTAAGTTCCTAAAATGATGCATGATATGGAATAACATCATATCATTGGTATGAAATAAAAATATAACCCTAAATCATAACAACAATATCATCAAAATTCAATTTCTTCATCCAATTATAGAATAAAATAAACTGTAATTTTTAAAATCATGAAAACAACAATTTTATTCGAGGTAATTTGGATTTATTCCAATAAGTGGTAATATAAATCTAGGAAAATCTCATTACCAAATTAAATTTCTTTAATTTATCTGTAAATTTTCTCCAAATAATAAAATAGAAGAAGAAAAACCATTTGATACCACATTGTAATGTCCCAGACTCGAATGCCACAGAAAAGTGCCCAAAGGCCGGTTGGACACATGGACTCAAGTGAATATACCAAAATGCTATAGGATACTAACTACAAGCGAGGGACTAGGGTGTGTCTGTGGGTAGAAAAAACCCTCATTACCAGGTTGTAACAAAATAGAATATCAATAACAGTCCAAAGTGAATGTAGATACAATAACCAAACAACTGATAAATAATCAAGATTGGAATATATAAGAAATGCCAGATGTAATCTGAAATATAAATGATCACGATACATGTCATGTCTCTACAAGGTATCCAAAATAGGTAGACAATATTACATTATAGTAAATGTACTAAAATACCAAAAATAAAAAAAAAGTGACATCTCCAAACAGTATCACAAGCCTCAACTCGGTCCCATTATCCCCTACTCCTAAGCATGGCATAAAATCATGCATCAAACTATGGGTGCTTGCCCCGATATCTACCTGTATCCATAAAGCCTATCTGGGAGCCCAATGAAGGCCTAAATAGGGAGTGAGATACAATCCCACTGGGTAACCACCCAATGATCCAAAACTTGTCCTGGATGTGCAATATAACCAACTAAAACAACATGAAATTTATCTCATAGGTAAGAAGTAAATAAAAGTAAAATCCCCAAGGAATATATACTACAAGACAAGTGATAATGTATAGCCATACCATGCTCCCTACAAAACATGGGTCAATATCATATAACAATGCAACTACCAACAATATATAAATAACTAACAAGGATTCACTCAACATCTATACATATTATAAAAACAAAAACTTTACAATAACCATATGTTTTAGAAAAACCATGATCAATCCGTATAATAAAATTGTAACAACTTCACAAGAACATTGTATAATCAATAATTTTATATTCCTTTTGATCAAATCCATGGTATAGAAGACCATGAAATCCTCATCGAGTCCCAAGTGCATCTTAATTGAAACTGGGCAACGACACTGGTTGAGTCCATGGATCATATCAACAGAGCATGTCCAAAGAGAGTACAAAAAAATATTTAAGGGATAGAAATGTCCTTGGAATCCTACCAAATCATGATTAAAGGAGTATACATGTCCACTGTATCTTCTATAATAAAAATGATTCAAGGGTTAAATGACCTTGGTATGTAAGTGGAATGAAGATCCATTACATACCAACCAAGGAATCCACTACCATTTTGATCACACCTCATTCCATTAATTAATTCATATTCAATCAAAAGAAGTAGTATACCCGCTCATTCAACCATTCCCATTCAAGAAAAACCAATTAGTATACCCACTAATTTATCATAGGTCAATTCCACATCAATTTACACATCTAATAGGAGGAATAACACATACTAATCAAGAAATTAAATTCAATTTAATTATAATTGGGATTATTTTAACTAAAAAATATATAAAACACGCCCATTTGGGGGTATAATAAGATAAATATCAAAGGCCCACCCCATGGATAACATTGGATTGGGTAACAACCTCCAACTAAGCTCAAAGAAATTATAGTGAATCCCAAATAGATTCCATTTAATTTAATCCAATTATTCAATTCAAAGCGAGGGTAACATAGAAATGTTCATCAGGAAAAAAATGATAACTAGATTAAAAAAGAACTAAACACAATGAGATAAGTATAGACCACTAACCATTGTCTCAAAGTTGATTTCTCATCAAATATAATCTCCTAATTCGACGTAGATATGGAGACAATGTAGAATGGAATAATATCCTGAAAATATGGAAAATTAGCTTCCACCAAAATAAATCCTTTGATACGAAGTAAAAAAAAGATTGGCATAAATGAAATTTCATACTCACCGATGTGGATCCAATGAGATGATCATCACCCAAATATGAGATCAGATGGATAAGATCATCCAAAATCAAAATTAGCTGTCAAAGGTAGATCTCAAATGCCCATGGCTATCCAATGTGAGATAAGGGTGAAATTAGTTTTGTAATTATAAAATCATTAAGGGATATTTTTCAATTTCGAAAATATTTTAGGGCTGTACGGTTTGGCTATATAGTTGGCTGAATCATAAACTAACCATGCACCATCTAATGTAAGAAGGGGCAATTCGTACGGTTAGTACATATTGTTTTTGAGACTGTGCAAAAAAACATTATTAATCTCGTTATCATAAACTATATAGGGTGTTGCATGGGTGTTTGAATCAAATCTCATTATTTGGCAAACCATGCGCCCTTTGCTCTCTACTCAGCCTTGTAAGGTTAGTACTAACTGTGTGACTTTCCCTGCACAATTTTTACCAATAGTGTGACCAGCCCTATTTTCCAAAAAGTCGGGATCAGAGAACCTATAAATCCCCGAACACCTCTAATACACATGTTATCTAATAGAGTATTCACATCCAACCTTAATTAATAATTTAAATAGAAAACCAGAAGATCCATAACTCATACAAAAACTCAGGATCATATTAATAGGATATCATGTTGACTAACATGAGATGTTTATTTCATTATTACTTTCACTTATTTATCTATCCCAACATAAACATATATTGTCCCCTTAATCAGTTAACATTATTAATCCTGATAAAAAACACTCATTTCCACATGTAATATATTATAATAAGGTATCAAATCAGGAGAAAATATAAGATGAAACAACTTTTCTATTAGTGAAAAATTTATATTTAAGAGTATAAGGAAAAAGAATAGATATATCTAAAAAAATTCTCATTAATCACAATACACTATAGATTAGACAAGATTTATCCAGCTAATTTTCCAATTTCTAATTTTATAAATGACATTACTATATTCAGTTTTATCTCATATATTATTTTTTTGTGTGATGTTGTTGGTTACAACATGAAATAAAAATTCATTTTCCTGGAAAATAATTATTACAATTTTTTTAGATTAACTTATGATAGAAATATATATATTATTATGTAATTTTTTGTAAATTTCTCAAAACAATATCTTAGTATAAAATTTGATAATATTGTTACTAAATATAGAAACATGAAAAGAAACTTTGGAGAATTATTTTTCTAATTGATAATAATAAACTATGGTAGTAAGAGCCTGAAAATTTCATAAATAATATTCACATGTAACAAAAAAATAAAACTACTTCAATTATGAACCACCAAATTATAATTATTTTCAAAATATAAATATCAAGAAAAAACTAAAACATCATTTATTTTTATAGAGTGTAACGAACTGAAATTTTGAATAAATCTTGTTTCCTAATTTTTTGTGTTATTTTATTTTTTATACTTAAAAAAAACTGTTTTATTTGATAACATGAGTATAATTAAAATGAGACTGTTGGGTTTTGACTATTATATGACCGTAAGTCAGTATGACCGTTGGAAACATAATGTTGCGACTATTGTCTCTAAATACAAGTGATCTTGGTTAATTAATATAGAAAGAAGATTCGATGGCCTCATCCAGCAGTCTTGGGCCAATCGAAGCCCATCTAACAGAACTTGGGAAGGAGGTAGCACCTTTGGGATTTGCTCTGGACCAAAACCCAGCCGAACTTCATCGTGTGAAGCTAGAACATAATCTCTTTTGCAAGATGTTCAAACTGATAGAAATCACTACTCGTGTGATGTTGGCCGAGCCGCGCTCAGATTTTATCACCATAGCACACCTTACATTTAGGTCCAATGCTGGGGTTATAAGGGGCTATGTAAGGAGACCATAATCCTTTGTTACAAATAAAATTTTGTTTTCTTCATATGGTGAAGTTTTTGAGTTTTCAAATGTTCGAATGAATATAAGATGTATTTTATTGATGTATTTTAAAAAAAAATATTTTAAAATATTTAAGTAAACCTTAAATAATTAACGATGTGTAATGATTTTCAAAAAATGGTCTTCTGCAAATGTGTTTAGTAGAAATTTAGAGCCTAATAAGTTCAACTTAATTTTTGATGAATAGTAAATTATGAATAGTGATTTTATGCTTAGGATTAGAAATGTGACCAAATGGATTAGTAATCTCACTAAAAGAAACTATTAATATAATTTAGGCACCTTTATTAAGTAGTGTGATTCAATAAAATAGGTAAATAACTATTTCATTAATTATTAGTAAACTATTAGTTTTTTTCAGGTGAATAATGTTTATTAATTAAAAATTAAATTAAAAATATTTAGGAAATTATTTTTATAAAATGGACTTTATTTTTGAACTTATAGCATTAGTATTATGTTAAGGTATTTTTTGGGGTTTTTTCTGAAAAAAATGAATTTTTGGTGAATAGTGTTTTTATTTAAAAATTAAATTAATAATATTAGAAAATTATTTTTATAAAATGGAGTTTATTTTTGAATTCATAGCATTGATATTATGTTAAGATAAATTTTTGGGAGTTTTTGGAAAAATTAGAATTTTCTGTTAATAGTAAAAAATACAGTTTTAGGGTTTCAGTATGTTTAATGACATCATGACTGCATCATGATGATTTCATGTGATACTTTAAGGGATGGTCGACTAGAGGGGATGAATTATTGTATGAGGGGTCCCATGTGGCCAAAACCATGGGCAAATACCATGGGCAAGCCCATGGTTTTTTCAAAACCACCAATGAGGTGTCCCTTGGCCATTAATGCCTTGTCCCCTCACTTTCCTTATAAATACCAAGCCATTCTCTCATCCTTTCGACTCCAAAATCATCCTCAATGATGTTCTGGTCTCCTTACCTCCCAAGGAGTCATCAAAAGGTGCCCCCAAGCCCTCAAGGTCCCAACCTTTTAGTTTTAAGAGTTACGTTTTAAGGTAAGGGATCCTACCTCTCTCTTTCTTTTCATGTATTCTTCTTTATGTCATTTATTTTATTCTCCATGTTCTTATGTTGAGGGATGTTATTTTATATTCCTCTTATTCCCCTATTCATGTTCATATGATGATAGATCCCCTCTTACTCTCATCATTTCGTTTTATGAATGTTTAAGTGGCGTCGTTAGGCTACTAAAATTTTTGTAACGGATTCTTTCACCCTTCTCATTTTCAAGTTCTATTTTCATGTCAAGTCTTTCAAGTTCGTTTTTATTATTTTGGGGTATTATTTCTATACCTATAATACTGATATTTTATTTTAATATGTTTAGAGACCCTATTTGACATCATCAATTCATTTGTTTGAAATTTTAAGTGATGCTTTTTGATTACCGAATTTTCATGAGAGAAATATTATTTTTGTCTTCCTTCCATGTTTTTCATTTCAAATGGTATGTCCTTAAAATTTCATTACCATGTTCATATATAATTTATATTCTGTACCTATACTATTTTATGGTTCATTTATAAGTGGTGACCCATGTCCCCTATCTTTTCAATGTTTTCTAAAACCCTACAACATAGTCGTTATACTGCTGGATTTCCGTCTCAAAATGTCTCTCTTTTTCTCAAATTATTTTATTTTATTAAGTGAATACTCAATTATCTTTCTTCAAAAGGGGTATTCACATATATACCAAAATTTCCTATTTTAAATTATTGGATTTACATACATGAGACCCACTTTCCTTTTCCTTGGGATTAAAGTGACATAAAGAACATGTCTTTAAAGTAGTTTTTAAAAAGTTAAGATTATGAAAAGACACACATTTATTTTATGATATATGGGTTATTTATGAAATGTTTGATGATGATATATGTGGATCACATGATAAAAAAGGAAAATTTAAGGGTACTCCCTGATAGCACTCCAATTCATTGGGTAAATACTTAATCTCTTGTGATAACCATTTTTTGTGATGCCTTTGTGAACAACCTTGGTAATTTTTAATGACACCATGGGGATGGACCTTGTTGAAATGGAAATGATTATATATGATAAATGTTGTAGCCACATCTTTAAGTTATGAAATACGTTATTTTTATTATGATATGCCTCATGATTTCTTTCTCATGCCTTAAAGTTCATTTTCACGACTTTATTGATGTATCTCAAGTTCACATGTTAAATGTTTCCCCTTGTTTCCCTTACTTGGCCTTATGGTCACCCTTTATTTTGATGTATGTCCCCAGGTTATGAGATGCAGTAATGAACTTAGGATGAACAATGGAGAATCCTTTAAAGTGTTTAAGAAGAATGTTTTATGTTGTCATGTATTAAGCTCCTGGTTTCCAAGACACTAAACCTTAAAGATCCTTGGTTTTTTATAATGTAATGAAAGTTTATGTGATAAAAAGGTGGGATGTTATAGTCGGTATCAAAGGATGGTTTAGTTATTTTTGGAAATTAGGATATGAAAACGTTAGGAAGAACCCTATAGAAAAGTTTAAATATAGAAAATCTTCCTGGTATTTTTGTGAGTATTGAGTAAATGGTTTATCTAGAAAATACAACCCTATCTGGATATGAGTAGGTAATGGTGGCTCTGACACAAATGTACATAGGGGTAAAACCCGAAAACACCACTTGATCTAGACTCGAATGGGAACCGGTACACGACAACGGGCCTTGCTTCACCCTTGGTTACAACACTCCCGTGGGATATTCTGTGGTAAATTCATAAGCATAGTATGAACCATTATTAAAGGAACAAAGATAAAATAAAATAAAGATTAACATAAGAATATATGGTCATGGATAACCTAGATTGGAACCTAGGGGATCACAAGTCAGGATATAGTTTTCTTCTACAAGTTTATCATTATATGCTTAAAGTTTCCATTTCATGATTATTGGCTAAGTATTTAAGCCCCTAATTATACTTTCATCTCTTAGTTAATGGAGAGAAATAGAAGAACATGTACCAACAACCAATGTAATAGGAAAAGTGATGATTTCACTATTAATATGACAGAGATGACGAGAGATCAAGTTGAAAATATTGTGATTATGCCAAACTAGCTATCAAAAATCACAATTAATAATTGGTACCTAGTTGAATGCCGAAATTCATGAAGGAAGAAGAAGACGAAGTCTCAAGGATGTTCATATGATAAAGTTGATAAGGGAAAGAAGACCCAATTCCCTTTGTGCAAATAGTGTGGAAAGGGGCACCAAGGAGAATGTCACAAAGGAACTGGTAGATGTTTTAAGTGTGGGGTGATAGGTCATAAAGTATCCAATTGTTTCAAAAAAATGGATAATGTGATGAATAGAGATAAGGTTTGATCTAATGTACCTTATACTTTTAAAGGTCGTAAATGTGGAGAAGTTGGACATTATCCAAGGCAATGCTCTCTTGGAAGGGATGAGAAGCATGATTAGCATCGATATTCTTCAAGGACAAGGGAACAATGCAATTCCTATCATGATACAGATCATGATGACTAATGTACATGCAACTTCCTCACAATAATTTTCTATATCATGTTGTATTTTAGTTTGTGCTCTATGAGCATATCCTTAATGTTTTCTAAGAACATCGAGTCACTACCTAATATGGTTTTATATCATTAAGGAAAACATCTATTGTTATTTATCACATGTTGATGTTGTGAAGCTGTTCCTCTTGAAAAAAAATGATTAGGGGATTAAAATATGATTATTATTTTGGGAGACGTTCACTATTTTGGGAACCCCATATGATCGAGGTAAATAGATTACTACGGTATTTTATTTTAGGAGTAAAGGATTACTTATATTTTCAAGAATCAATGAATTTAAGGTGAAATTATGGTAATATAGGTTACTTATGGAAATGATTGACCTATCTTGGGGAAAATATGTTTAGGTTAGTTACTTTTGTTATAAGATGTTAGGAGTGGTTGAAGTTATTTGGAGATGAATGATAAAGTTTATCTTTGAAGACTATGTTATCAAATCCTTCTTGTAATTGGGTTTCAATCTTAGTTTTGTTTATTTTGAGGAATTTTAAGGACAGTTATTTATGGAATGGGCTATGATGAACTTTGGGTAGTATCGTGGAATTTTGATGATTTAAAGAAGTTTCCCTTCCTATGAGATTCTTTCTTTTTGAAGAGTTGTTTTATCTTACCCTTTCTAATTTTGGGATAAGATTTTAAAGATAGATAGTTATTCTTTTGTGGATTACGTGATTCTCTAGAAGATTATTCTTGTGCTTTTGATGAGACCAATTGTTTTCGAATGCTCATCGTTTGGGGAAAATATTAGTTTTGGTAGAAACTTGTTAAAGGATGAAATTATACTTGAAGGTAGGTATATTTCCTTATGTTTTTATTCTATGTAGTAAATGAATTCATCAAAACTATGAAAAGGAATGTAAAACAAAAATGTTTTCTGTTAATGTTTCCTACTGGGAAATCAAATACCGTTTAACCCATCATAAGTTTTTGATTTTCTTGTTGTTAACTTTCTCCAGATCATGTTTTCTATCACTCTCCCTCAGAATGTGACCCTTAGTGTTCTCTTTCATGTCCATGTTTTCCTACATGTAATTCCAGTATGGGTTAACTCAGGTGGCCTTCGTACTTCCTTTTCTTTCTTTTAAAGTGATAGTGTTTCTGACTCTTTTTCCGATGTGAGACTTTCAATGAAATTTCCATGCCCAATTTTAAAAATTACGAGGATGCAATTTCTTAAGGGGGGAAGAATGTAATGACCAGAAATTTTGAATAAATCTTGTTTCCTAATTTTGTGTGTTATTTTATTTTTTATACTCAACAAAACTGTTTCATTTGATAACATGAGTATAATTAAAATGAGACTGTTCGGTTTTGACTATTATATGACCGTCAGTCAGTATGACCTTTAGAAACTAAATGTTGTGACTATGGTCTCTAAATACAAGTGATCTTGGTTAATTAATATAGAAAGAAGATTCGATGGCCTCATCCAGTAGTCTTGGACCGATCGAAGCCCATCTAACAAAACATGGGAAGGAGGTTGCACCACTAGGATTTGCTCTAGACCAAACCCAAGCCGAACTTCATCGTGTGAAGCTAGAATAGAATTGCCTTCACGATAAGTTCAAACGAATAGAAATTACTACTCATGCGATGTTGGTCGAGGCGCCCTCATATTCTCTCACCTTATCACACTTTACACTGAGGTCCTATGCTGGGGTTATAAGGGGATATGTAAGGAGACCATAATACTTTGTTATAAATAAAATTGTGTTTTCTTATTATGGTGAATTTTATGAGTTTTCAAATGTTTGAATGAATATAGGATGTATTTTATAGATGTATTTTGAAAAAAGATATTTTAAAATATTTATGTAAACATTTAATAATTAATGATGTGTAATGATTTTTAAAAAATGGTCTTCTACAAATGTGTTCAGTAAGAAATTTAGAGCCTAATAAGAACAACTTAATTTTTGATGAACAATAAATTATGAATAGCGATTTTATGCTTAGGATTAGTAATGTGACCAAATGGATTAGTAATCTCACTTAGATAAAGTATTAATATAATTTAGTCACCTTGATTAAGTAGTGTGATTCAACAAAATAGGTAAATAACTATTTCATTAATTATTAGAAAAATATTAGTTTTTTCGGGTGAATAGTGTTTTTTAATTAAAAATTAAATTAAAAATATTTAGAAAATTATTTTTATAAAATTAACATTATTTTTGAACGTATAGCATCGATATTATGTTAAGGTAATTTTTGGGTTTTTTTTGAAAACAATGAATTTTCGGTGAATAGTGTTTATATTTAAAATTTAATTAAAAATATTAGAAAATTATTATTATAAAATGGAGTTTATTTTTGAATTTAGAACATTGATATTATGTTAAGATAAATTTTTTGGAGTTTTCAGAAAAAGTTGAATTTTCAGTGAATAGTAAAAAATACAGTTTTAGGGTTTCAGTATGTTTAATGACATCATCACTGTATCATGATGATTTCATGAGATATTTTAAGGGATGGTCGACTAAAGGGGATGCATTATTGTACAAGGGGTCCCATGTGGCCAAAATAATGGGCAAATACTTTGGGCAAGCCCACGGTTTTGCCAAAACCACCAATGAGGTGTCCCTTGGCCCTTAATGCCTTGTCCCCTTACTTTCCCTATAAATACCATGACATTCTCTCATCCTTTCGACTCCAAAATCATCCTCAACGAATTTCTGGCCTCCTTACCTCCAAATGATTCCCCCTAAGGTGCCCTCAATCCTTCATGTTCCCAACCTTTTAGTTTTAAGAGTTACATTTTAAGGTAAGGGATCCTACCTCTCTCTTTCTTTTCATGTATTCCCCTTTATGTCATTTATTTTATGCTCCATGTTCTTATGTTGGATGATGTTATTTTATATTCCTGTTACTGAACTTTTCAATTTCATATTATAATAGATCCCCTCTTACTCTCATCATTTTGTTTTATTAATGTTTATGTGGCGCCCTTAGGCTGCAGAAATTTTTGTAACAGATTATTTCACCCTTCTCATTTTCAAGTTCTATTTTCATGTCAAGTCTTTCAAGTAACTTTTTATTATTTTGGGGTATGATATCTATATCAATCATACTGATATTTTATGTTCATATGATGGGAGACCCTTTTTGACCTCATCAATTCATTTTTTTGAATTTTGAAGTGACGCTGTTAGGCTGCCGAATTTTCATAAGAGAAATCTTATTTTTGTCTTCCTTCCATGTTTTTCATTTCAAATGGAATGTCCTAAAAATTTCATTACCATGTTCATATATCCTTTATATTCTGTCCCTATACTATTTTTTGGGTCATTTATGAGTGGGTGACCCATGTCCCCTCTCTTTTCAATGTTTTGTAAAACCCTACAACATAGCCGTTATGCTGCCGAATTTCCGTCTCAAAATGCCTCTCTCTTTTTCTCAAATTATTTTATTTTTTTAGTGAATACTCAAAGATATTTATTCTAAAGGGGTATTCAAATATATACTAAAATTTTCTATTTTAAATTCTGGGATTTACATACATGAGACCCTCTTTCCTTTTTCGTGGGTTTAAAGTGACATAAAGATCATGTCTTTAAAGCAGTTTTTAAAACGTTATGATTATGAAATGAAACCCATTTCTTTAATGCTATATGGGTTATTTATGAAATGTTTTATGATGATATATGTGGATGACATGATAAAAAAAGGAAAATTTAAGGTTGCGCCCTGATAGCACTCCAATGCATTGGGTAAGGACTTAATCTCTAGAGATGACCATTTTTAACGACCCCTTAGTGAATAACCTTGGTAATTTTTAATGACACCTTGGGGATGGACTTTGGTTAAACAGAAATGATTGTCTATGATAAATTTTGTAGCCACATCTTCAAGTTATGAAATAAGTTATTTTTATTATGATATGCATCATGATTTCTTTCTCATGCCTTAAATTTCATTTTCACGACTTTATTGATGTATCTCAAGTTCACATGTTAAATGTTTCCCCTTGTTTCCCTTACTGGGACTTCTGCTCACCCTTTCTTTTGATGTATGTCACCAGGTTATGAGATGATGTAATGTACTTAGGATAAACAATGAACAAGCCTTTCAAGTGTTTAAGAAGAATTTTTCATGTTTCCATGTATTAATCTCCTGGTCTCCAAGACACTAAACCTTAAAGATCCTCAGTTTTGTATAATGTAATGAATGTTTATGTGTTATATAGAGTCTTTTCTAAATATAAATATAAAATAAAATATATAAATTAGATCATGATAATCATATAAAAATATTTATAATATGTTGATAGTATTTAATTAAATAAGAAAAAACATGTGTAAAATTTTCAGTATAATTTATTATAATGAGGAAAAAAAGATAAAATGGTTTCATAAATATAATTTAATACAACTGAGAAAATAATAATCAATCAATATATGATGTTTCTAAAAAGTACAAATAAATTCTGAATAAAAAATGTGATTTAAAAACATCAATATAATTGGATATATGTGTACGTAGCAAGATAATCAAGATGTCTTACTATGAAAAATAAAATAGAAGAATAAAAAAGATAATGAGTGATAGGTAAATATCACCCAAACAATATAGAAACATATTTATTTTCACTTGAGGAGTTTCCAATTATAATGAGATTATAAAATTAAATATATACTTTGGAAGTAAAATAATTAACTCATAAAAAAGACTAATATCAATTATAATAACATGTATAAGAAAAAATAAAAATAGAAATGAATGAAACCCCTTAACGGAATCTCTATTAGAATGAAATAGTCATTTTCTATAGAGATATCAAATACCTTATGCCTATATATCAGCTACCATCATCTCCCACCATCACGTTGAAACAAAATGAAATGGGATCTTCCTATTGATATAGGTAACTATTAAGGACCCTATTCATATAATATAAGGAAAAATAAAATAAATTTAATATGAATAAATTTGAATGATTAATAATCCCATTCTCTCCCAGTCTCACTTTAGATTTTCATTTAAATAAATAAACTAAAACCCTTATCCTCCCTCTTTATATTTGTGAAAATAACTCCCAAATGGAGCTCAAATGATCTAAACCAAAAAAATAAACTTAATTGACAATGACGAGTTGAACAAAACACCTAATTTATTGATGATTCATGTAGCTATCAATGAAATTAAAACATTGGGTTAGTGTAACATCCCCAAAACTGGGACTCAATCAGGTGGCCAGAAAGGATTGGTTATAAGACCTAAAGAATGTATCCTATATTCTTGAGGCTACTAACTACCTGTGGGGGTTCGATGTCAGCAGTGGGGAGACTATACCCCCTAGTTGTAGATATAAAACACATCATAATATACCAATAACTGTAAAAATACATATCAATGTTTGGAAATAATAAAAACTATACAGTACAACAGAATACCAATAGTAGAATCTTAATAAAAAATATAATATATAATAAAGTAATAAGGTAATGATGTTCTGCAATGTAACTAAAATTTCTTGCAAGAAGTAAAAAAATAAGATACTAGAACACTCAACAAAATACTCAAATGTACCCAATCCCAAACCTCACATTGGTCCCATATCAATGCTGCGATAAAGAAATGAAAACAATCAACAACAAGGTCCTTTAACATTTTCCAATCCTACATCTATTTAATCTACCCAAGTGTAAATCTAAATCCTGAATAGGGTGTGAGTATAACTCAATAGGCCGACACCACCGGGTATACAAATAACCGGTCTAATAATATATTTATGCAATAATACAGTGAAAATAGTATTAATTAATTCAAAAATTAACTTAATACAGTATCATCCTTATTCTTCAATATGCTAGAATATCTCTAAGCAAGTCTCATTACCATGATAACCATAACATTATAACCAGGTTTCAATATAATCTTCCTCGGTTCCATGCCGAAATGTATCTCAACATATATTATAACCGTGCCAACCAAAACCATATAACCAAGGCATGAATCACACCAAACAAGGTTAAACCCACTATATAAATATTTCCATGTTTCATGGGACTTATCCCTCTATAAAATAATATCGTCATGTTAACTAGGCCAAGCTCGCTATATCATCCTTTCAGTATGTCAGCTAGGCCAAGACCACTATATCAGAATTTCATCATGTGTATCTTGGTCAAACACGCTATATAAGCATTACATATTGTATCACTTGGCCAAAACCCTATATATGCACTTCAGAATTTAATCATGACATAATACATGGTAACAAGGATATTGTATGGATTAATGGTTAATTATGTAACCAACAATTTAAATTTCATTTAAAAATTTCATATATCAATAATTCATAACCAATACATGATAGTTTTATCAATAAAAAATCAATTCCATGGTGAATATATATCAATAAATAACTCGAAATCCATGTCAAGATAAATACACATTATAAAATTTATAATATTCATTTACATTAAAGGGTTCAATCATATTAAAAGTAGCCACAACCATGGTCACTAACCAAATTGGAACCAAGGGGACTCCAAGGAATACTCAATTAATTTTTTAATTTATTCAAAACATGATATGTTGGAAGAATTGGGATATTAAACATACATGATAATTATAAAACCGTTAGGTTAATGCTTATACCCCCTACCTTTATCATATGATCAAACAAAATCTTCTAATGTAAAAATCCCTTGAGGAAGAAGGTGCAGTTGATCGCAAGAAGGATCCCAAATCAAAAAAGATCATGATCAAAAAAAATGAACATGTTCATGAGGTTTACACTGATACATTTAAAAAAATAATGGAGATATGGGAAAACTAGACAAAATCCACTCACTAGGGATCAAATGCATTATTGGGACGTCTGAAAGGGAGGTTAGAACTCCACAATCACTTAGAGGGTGTCCTAGGGTTTAGAGTATATTGATGAAACATCATGAATGAAAAAATCAGATGTATAGAATACATTAAAATAACTAGTTTTGGATTTTGACAACATGTAATATAGTTACACTTAGTGTAATTATTTTTAATGGGATACACAGAAAAAACCCTCCCCTTTGTTGAAAATATTAAAATTACAGAAACATTACATGACATGTAACCCATTTACTTGATGCAAAAAAGTTTTCAAATAATTTTTTGATCCATTTCTCCATTAAACAACCTTAACCCCCTTTAAGTCTTCTCAACATTCAATGAAACTATAGTAAAAGTTAAACTAAATATACCCATACTCCATTAATTCAAAAAAAACAAACATATATTGACTTTAAGCCATTTTACACAATAAAGGCTCTCTATGTCGAATCTATCCAATTTTATCAAGTTTCCTTCCAATGTAAGACTGTGTTTATCAACTGACTAGTCATCCATGAAGAAAAAAGAACCAAAAAGTATTTAAATCCATGAAAACATGGCTAAAAGAAGTTTAATAAAAAACCCATAGAGAGACATTCCAAAATTAATATGTGATCTTAGAATCACTCCACTATATTACAACTCATCATTGGGTTTATCTAAGGATAACTATGGGGTATCAGTGAAAAATTATGGCCACTATACATGCATCTTAGACTCCCACTCCTAGGTCTCCACCTAAACTCACCCACGCCACCACTACAGCTAAACTAAGGGTATAGTACTACCCTAGAGATACTTATCACTACGATAATTTTTTTTATCAGATGCAACTTAATGTAATCATCAGCACTAAGATCAACATCTATAATGTCTATCTTGTGAGAAGGTTCTAGATAGTATCTCTAAAAATCTGTGACGTGGAACATGACGTTCATGGAACTGTAGCATAGTGGAAGGGATAATTGGTACACCACTAGCCCGACCCTATCCACTCTCTCTAATGGCTCAAAAAACCTGGGTGCTGGCTTTCTCAGTTTTCTAATACAAATTTTCCCAAATCATGGTAAAACCCAAATGACAAAAATATAACCAACATCGAACTCCATAGATCATCTTCGATATATAATATAATATTTCTACCTACTCTACATTGTCACCATCCACTGTCTCACCAACTAGACTTGCTAAGATATCTCATGCCTACGACTAGGCCCAAAGAGCATTAACTCACCTACCTCCAACCAATTAATATTCATATAGAATTTACCACTATAAAAATCCTTGAAAGGTTCCATATGCATTTATTATTTAAATATTTTTTATATGAAAGCTCCATGAGTTCTATATGAAACTCCCAAAAACCACCAAAATCGAAAAAATACTAATGAAATATCCTTCTGAATATGAATTTTCCTCTCAGGTTAACCATCAGTCGGAGGATGATAGGATATAATAAAAATAACATGTTATCCAAGAGCCATATGATGACCCTTCTTGAAATGTTATGTGAAACAATGATCTCTTTCTAAAATGACACTCCTACGAACATTGTGAAATCGAAAAACCTAACACATATAATTACTACTAAAATCATAAACTGTTTGGGTATCTCTAATATGAAATAAGTGTTATACATTCTTCAGTAAATCCACAATCACCCATAAAACATCATTCTTATGGGTTCTCCTAGGTATTCCAATCACAATATCCATAGTGACATCGTTCCATTTCTACTCTGGAATGAAAAATGGCTGAAAACTCCAAGCTAGACTCTGATGCTCAAATTTCAAATACATAAAAGTGAAACATCTTTACATAAAGCCTACCACCTCCTTCTTCATTCCTTACCACCTGTTTTTTATGTGGAGATCATGATACACATTTTTCAAACCAGGATTTACCACCCATTTAGAATAATGAAACTCTTTCATCAACTCATCACTCTATCATTTAGAAACCCATACTCATCCACATAAAACAATAGAATTGACACTCTCAATAGAACATCTCGATGGTGTCTTTCAAGCATATAATCCATCTCTTAGAAATAATCCCTTCAAATCAGATAACTTCTCGATCCCAATCTAGTAAATAAGCATGGGTATAATAGATGTCAAATTCAGATCTACTCATCCCCAAGACTCCGAACAATCTAGATTCATGTATTTAAAGAGATACATTATCCACCACCCATAAATTTTTTTTCCATAAATCCACATACTTTGTCCTTATGATCTATGTGTTGGCAATGATTCTTCCCTTTCCTATTGTATAATCCAACTCAAAGTTGAAAGACCGTAGATACTTGATCTACCTCCTCGTCCCAAGGTTCATGTCCTGCTAAGAATAGATTTATTCCAAGATCTTATGGGAAGTGTATTATATAAATCTCTTACCCATGATTTAATTCCACCAGTATATCAAGATATGTGCCATTACTTCTAACTAGATGTCAAGAGTAGGATAATTACTCTCAAGAGACCTCAAATGTATGCAGTCATAAGAAACCACAAGATCATCTTATATTTGAACTACTACAATTTCAACTATTGATGTATCATACTAAATGGTATATTCATTACCAGAAAAAAGTAAATTGAGAATAGGTGACATGGTAAGCCTGCCTTTTATCTCTTGGAATGCTATCTCGTAAGCATCAGACCATGAAAACAC
The DNA here is from genome assembly GCA_963277665.1 of Viscum album. Lineage (NCBI taxonomy): Eukaryota > Viridiplantae > Streptophyta > Magnoliopsida > Santalales > Viscaceae > Viscum > Viscum album. Next base: position 1,866,777,261 of record OY728150.1, read on the forward strand.
CACCCCTTTCTTGGTCATCTCAGAAATCAGTAATGCCAAATAGGATAAATACTAGATAAAATGATTGTAATGACTAAATAAGTCCATAAATCATCAAATTACGAAGATGCTATTGAGTTTATCCTAATATTATATGGCTGCAAATTTATACAGGTCCACCGACACTTCTACCTATCAGATGACATGACCCAAGAAGTGAAATTTATCATTATAGAAACTACATTTGGTTAGAATGTTATATATTCGATGCTCTCTCAATGTACTCAGGATGATGTCAATATGTTTTTTATAACCATCTACAAACATGGAGTAAACTAAGATGACGTAAAAAACCACTAAAAACCAATTCAAAAAGGTTGAAGGATCCTATAAATCAAGGAAATGAATAATCTAGGTGCATTAGTCAAACCAAAAGACAACAATACAAACTCATACAAGCCATACCTTCCCATAAAATTAGTCCAAGGTATGGCAGATGGTCACACCCCCAAATAATTATATCCTGATCTCAAATAAATATTAGATAAGACCTTATCACCTCTTATACGATCAATGAGATATTTAGTGAGTGGAAGAGTATACTGGTTGTTGATTATCATCTAGTTCAATCTATGAGAGTCCACACAGATGTGCAAAGACCCACAAACCTTCTTGGTGAATAGAACTGGGGAACCCCAATGACATGTACTAGTCCATATGAAACCTCTAGATTCCAAATCTTCAAACAAAACATTCAACTCCCAAAAGTCTTCTTATTTTAATCTATTTGGTGAGATAGATATTTGGTATAATCCCAACACCAACATGATCGTAAAATCAAACTATTTCATTGGGGGTCAACCATAGAGAAGATTTGGAAATAAATCCTTAAAATGGTCTACCACTAGAGTAAAATAATCCTACTACCTTCCACTATCATCTAGGGAACAAATGACTGTTTAAACGTTGATGAAATCTAATCCAAATTAAATTAGTCTTTCATGTCAATCTTGAATATCCAAATCAAACTAGTGAGAAAAACTACATTATTCTTGATATAAAAAGGTAACTCTCCTATGATAACAGACGATATGAGCTTCGTATAGAATTGACCTATCCATACCAAAATTAAGTCGAAGCTTGTTATTTCCATCACAAATGGTTCCGAATGTAAAGGGAATCAAAAAATATCTAGTGAACACACTTCGAATCATTTGATATTATTAGACCAAACACCCAAATACTTTTCAATGGTGAAAACAGTGTCCAAGATTTAGAAATACAACCCCAAACCATTAGAAAAAAGTGTGAATAAAACGGAATGTGGTGCTCCTATATCAAAAAAACTTAAACCCGGGGGAGATAAAATAGGAATTGAACCTCTGATAGTAGATGACCTTTCATCCATGATACTTGAAGTAGTACGCTTAAAATGTGGCTTTTAAGCCCCTATTCCCTATGTTATATCTTGACTCCTATAAGTTACAACCTCTCATTGGTATTATCATTCCTGTATGGGTGTACCGTGTCCCATTACATGGCTAGAACATCCTTTGGAACTCAAGCTACCTATATGTTAAGTCGTATTTGAGTCCTTCCTTCATTCTTGTTCTTTTTCTATTTCCCTACCACTTCTTTTAAGCTACATTCCCCTACAAAACCTCTTTAGGGGAACCAATATTCTGCAAGCATGACACCTTAAATTTGGGTATGCACAGTGAGGTTGTTTGTGACCCATCTTACCACACCGATATCACTATAATGGAACACAATTCATAGATATCTTCCCACTTCCTTAACTACTATTACCACTATTTTCCAAATAAATATTATCATATTGATAGTTTTTTACACTAGAAGAACACCTCATATTTTTCCCTATAGGAAAAGTTTGGACACTACTTAGGGCCTCTCTCAGATTTCCTTTTGTGATGAGTGATAGATTTACCACTTCTAAAAAAAATTCTCAAATGAAACACATTCACATATTTACTAATCTCACAGTGAATAACATCCTAAAAAAGACTCAACCTAGAGATCTCATAATCTTTCACGGTTTTGGAAAAGTGATGCGGGTCAGTGAAACGTTCGACGTAGTCCAACACTAACATGCCCTCCAACTTCAGGTACATTAACTCATGGTATTTCTCAACCTTTAAAGTATGAGGATGTAAATGGATTAAGAACATTATCTCAAAGTCATTCGAATATAACTCCTTTTTATACCCCTCCTACTCATGAATATCCCACCAACTCTTTTTTGGTCCACAAAACAGATACGTAGCAAGCTTCAACATCATATCTGTACTTGGCTTAAGATGCTTAAATATTGTCTGGACTAAATTGATCCAAAACTCGGCTGCCTGGGGTCCAACTTCCCTAGTGAAAGAAGGTAGATTATATAGCTGAATCTCTCTCATCAGATCATACAATAAAGGAACAGTGAGTAAAAATTCTCTTTCCATGGATCTTAGGCCCCTCAAGGAGCTTCTATGTAGATGAATATACATATGATCGTCAAGAGATATAAGAATCTCTGTTTCGGCTGAATTAGGAGTGTAATAATTTTCACCCTTTAGACACTTAACTCAATGATGATAAGGATGCATTTTATCTACAAGAAAAAAACACTCCACAAAATACTAGCTATAATAACAGGGTTATCCTCAATAGGTGACCAAAAACAGAGAACCACTAACTTATTGTCTCTTTAAAAATGACTTAAAAGTGTTTTAGAGTGACATTATAGTACATTTACTTCATTTATACGATGTAATAGGTATCTCATATAACAGTTCAATATGAAAGTATATATCACATTCCAATAATTATGTCCCTATCTTGAATAATGAATGATAAAATATCCCAATGTGACAATTATGATGCATTCATACTCATCTCATGTCATACCATACGATGAGTATAAATCTCAAGAACAAAAAAAATCATAGAATGATATACTCACAAAATATGAGAATAAACTAAGGTGAAATAACATCAACTGTAACAAGAACACAATATAAACAAAAATACCATCCATGGGCCCTCAGATATTCCCCCATACATGATTGAGATACTCCCATGAACAAGAACATTACCAAGCCACGAAACATCATAGTATCTTTCATACTTGTCTAAAATAATAATAAATTGAAAATGAACCTAACTATGAAACAACATTGTAATGTACCCCGATCCGGCACTGTCTCATGTGTTCAGAAAGGGGTGGTTATGAGTCCTCAAATGCACCTCCCCATATGCCAGAGGATATCGACTAGTATAAGGGGTGTGATAAGTTTAGTCGGGAGACTATACCCCATGGGTTTAGAGATAAACCATAACAAAATAGAACAATAACAATAATAATAAATATCAAAGTGCTGAAATAATGGAAACAATAAAATACATAATGAAACCAATAATATATTCCAACTGAATAATCCAATAAATAATGCAGAAATAATGTAATAAAGTTATAGAATGTAACTAAATGATATAATATAAGTAATATAAAATTAACAAATAGAAGACTAAACAGAAGACTAATTATCCCCCAGTCATGAACCCCATGTTGACCCCATCTCCAACTCTAACAAAGAAATGAAAAAAATCTACATCAAGGTACTTTTAACTTTTACAATACTACATAAATGTATTTTTTCTTTGGTTCCAAATGTTGGACTGAATAACATAGGAGTACATCTTTTTAGGTCTACACCACCATTTCTAAACATAACTAGTATGATAATAAGTGTTATAAGTAATGAAATAAATATCAATATTAATTAATTAAAAAATTAACTTAATACAACAACAACCTACTTTGACACCATGCCAGAATATCCTTAAGCATGTCTCACAACCATTCCAACAAAAACTTATAACAAAGTTAAAATATAACCTTTCTTGGTGCCGTAATAGAATGTCTCTAAGCATGTCTTACAACCATGTCATTCATAACCTTATAACCAAGGCATGAGTCACACCAATCTAAGTCAAACCCACTATATAAACATTTTAGAATGTGTCACTGGGCCTAGCCCACTATATAAATATTTCATCATGTCAACTAGGCCAAGCCTTCTATATTAGCATTTCATCATGTCAACTTGGCCAAGCGCACAATATTAGCATTTGAACATGTTTCTTTGGGTCAAAACTTATATATAAGCATTATGACATGTATCACTAGCCAACACACTATATAATCATCTCAACATTTAATCATAACAAAATTAATGGAAATAAGGATATTGAAATATCACATAAGATGAATTAATGGTTAATTATAAAAGCATCCATTTAAAATTCATTAACATATTTCATATATCAATTGGTCTTCACCAATAAATTTCTATTTATCTCAATATAAAAGAAAAGTAATGTTGAATCTATATGTAGAAATCCCCCAAAATTCATGTTATGCTAACATATATTAATGCATTTAGACAATTAATTTATATAAAAGGGTTTTCTCACCTGAACGAAATCCACATGAAAGGTTAATAAAAAAACTAGATCTAGAGGGACTTCAAGGAATACTAAATTCATTATTTTAGTCTATTCATCACACGATATGTTGGTGAAACTTTATTATTTCATATAATTGAAAATTATCAAATCATAGGGTTATGGTTTAGAAACCCTAGCTTTAACTGATGATCAAACAACTCTTCATATGAAAAAATCCCATGAGGATGAAGGTGTAGATGATCGTAAGAAAAATCCTCAATCAAAACCTATCAAAATAAAAACAAAAAATTAACATAGTCATAAGGCTTGCACCACAAAGTCTTGAGAAACAAGGGAGAGATGGGAAAACTGGACTAAAACCACTTATAAGGGGTTTAATGAATTATAAAGATATCCTTAAGGGAGGTTGGCAATATTAAATTTCCTAGAGCGTTCTTTGGGGTTAAGAATTGTAGAAGGCTATTGTGTGATTAATGAAATAAATTATCCACATGAAATAATTTAAAATTATAGGTCAAGTAATTAAATGGTGTGTAATATAGATAAAGGCCACTAATTTTTTTAATGGGATATGTCAAAAAACCTGTTGTCTTAGCTAAAAATATTAAATTCTCCCAAACAATAGATGATGTTTAATTCTTTTACATGATGTGTAATTGTTTTCCAGATGGTTTTCCTGCCTATTTCCCTTTTAAACAACTTGATCCCCCTTTATGTATTCTCAACATACCTGGAATATTTGGTAACACATGACCCATTTATACCCAGACATCGTTATTTCAAATAAACATACATACCTAGACATTAATCCATTTTATCCAACAAAGGATCTCCAGGTGGATACTCCCCAGTTTTCTCATGTTTCCTTATAGTATAAGAATGTTTTTATTCAATTGACCAATCATCCACAATGAAAAAAACAACAAATTATTAAATAGGAGGAAAGACTCAACTGAAATATGTTTAATGAAAATCTCAGATAGAGATGTACCATGAAAAAGGTGGGATTATATAGTTAGGGTAGATATATCATGATAAAAATATTTAAACATGATATATCATATGGATCAATATAGGAGCATACAATTTCTAATTAGGGACACATATGAGGATAAATTTATCCAAATTGGGATTGACTAGTATCCAAGACAAATAAATTAGTGAAGAAACTCATTAAGGGGAATCGAAAGACACTAGACAAAGCTAAATAATTATGTTCATTAATGCCATGTAAAAAATAAAAATATAATTGATTGTTTTCCATGTTGTAGGATAAAATATGAATCCCAAAAAATAGTCCAATATTTAAGCCTAGCCTAATAAAAAATGTAAAACCAAAATATATTTTAATTCATAATATATAATAAATGTATATTTAAAATAATTATACCATTAAATAAAATTATATAAAACATTTAATATAATATTATACTTTTTAATAAAAATAATAAAAAAATTAATGTTTCATTTGAAGGAATTTGTAACTAACATGTTAAAATAATCCTTATATTTAATAAAAATAGTGAGTCTCACAAGGATGAGAGGAGTGTAATTATGTGTTTTTTCTTATTTTTTATTATCTGGTTAGGATGTAATTTAAAAAATATGTTAGGGATATATTATCTTATTGAAATTGAAAATATATTTTTATGAAAATGAAATTGAAAATAAGTGTTTTGGATTTTCTTATTTTTTTATAAAAATGAAATTTTAGAAAAAACCGTTTATATTTATTTAACTTGAGTTTATGTCCACACATGAACATGTATTAAATTTATTTTATAGTTGTGAAAAAAAATAAAATGCATCTTTTGGTAATATAAGATCAGTATATTATAAATAATTAATTTTTAAACAAATTACTAATATTTTGGTAATACATTGATCAATATCAATATATATTTTTAATATTTTTTAAAAATTTTACTTATTTTATTACTTCATGATATTATTAAATTTATATTATATTTTATTAACTTTCAATTTAAGAGAGATAATATTTTATTTTTTTTCATATAATGAGTATATAATTTTTTTCCAATAATCTTTAATAGACGGTGTTAATGGATAAATGTTGAATATATGTCAATTAATTAACACTGTATTTTTTATTATAGATATATAATTAATTTAATTTGTGATAAATCATAAAAAACATTGGATGACATCGTTTTTCATTGTTGAAAATGTATTCTCTTAAAATGAGTTTTAATATCAAAGATCGAAGTACAATTTTCATGTAATTAAATTTATCAAGGATACCTATAATGACATAAAAATAAATATAATAAAAGTAATCAATTATAGTCATGAGTTTTGTAACAATTAAATTTAATTTATTATCAATATGATCTAAAATAAGATGGGTTGTTTTCAGTAGATGACCATTATGATTGAAAATGAAGTCAAATATTTTCATAAAATACTTGAAATGGTAAAAATAGATTTATAAAATTATTTCTATAATTTTTCCCATTATTTAATTAAATTTTTGTAAATTGTATTTATGAATAATGAATATATGTAATAGATATAGTGATACATTTTTTTGTGATAATATTTACATTTGATGTTATTTCTCTTAGCATAAAACAATTTCTGATGAAAAAATATGGTGCGAATATTTTTTAACTCAATTAAAAATGGAAAAAAAATTTATGCATTTATACCAATGATTATATTTATTTTCAAAATCATATCCATAATTAACAAATTTTCCCAAAATTTAATGGATCTTGATATATAGAATGTCAAATTTTATTTAACAAGTAAATATGGTAACTTACCAATGTTCCTCAATTTAAACACATGTATAATTGAGTCAATTATTTTAAATATTTATTAAAGAATATGAAAAATATATTTAAATATTGAAGAAATCAACATCCAACAAATTCTCTTTAGGGGATAAACATTCAATTATAATTCCCTTTCTTTGTACAATAATCTTGTATTATACACTTTTTGCTTTTCGAAGATCTAATGAATCCATATAGGTTTTAAATAAGTACCACTTTACATTACCAATTATTCATATCATTTATAACCATTCTATATGGTTATTCACCCAACACACATATATAGTGTTTTTATTCTAATTTTATAGATAAAATAGTCCGGAAATGACATAAATGTATACATTAAACCTCTAATTAAATATTTTATGGTAATATATGAAAACAGTTTGGTGAAGTATTATAGTAACATGGAAAAAAATTTCATTATAGATCTATATTGTTTATAAAAAATCTGTGAATTTACAATTTAAAAAAATATTACTTGAAATAATATCAAATTAAAAATTGGATGCAGAGATCCAAATAGGTTTGAATATGGTGTAAAGAAATTATGTTTTTGGCATTTTAGATGGATGAATTTCTATTATCATATTTGTAACATACCTCGATTTGGAGCTCTCTCACATGGGCGAAATGGTTCGGTTATAAGATCATAGGCATGCATATACATATTCAAGAGGCCACTAACTAACAGTGAGGGGATTCATAAAGATAGTGGGGATATTATACAACCTGTTCACATAATTACAACATAGTGAAAATAAAAAATAAAAATCATATCAGAGTTGAAGATTAATGGAACAATAAAATAAGGTAGAAAAAATAAACTAAATAATTTAATAAATAATTAAGGAACAATTTAATAACAGTCTGAAATGTATCTAAATGTCATGTTTTAAGTAATACAAACAAAATGATAACAGACTCAAAGAAAGACTCAAAAGTCCTCTGTCACAAACCACATGTCGGCCCCCTCACTAAACACTAGCCCATCTAGAAAGAACAATACACATCAAAGTTACTTTCCCATTTAATGTTCTAAATCCATGTAATATGCATGGGTACCAAATGATATCCCGAATAGGGTGTGATTATAACTTAATAGTTTGAAACCATAGTTTCTAGATATAACAATTATGATAAAAACTTAACGGAATAATTTAATAAAGAGGTTTATTAATTAACAAAACAATTAAATTAATATCACATCAACCTGCTTCACCCCTATAATAGAGTATCTATGAGCTTGTCTCACAATCATGACAAACATAACCAAATATATATGGTATAACATAACCTTCCATGGTGCCATGATGTAATTTCTCTTAAGATGTCTCACAACCAAGACAACCATTACCATATGCCCATGGTATAACATAATTTGGCTTTGTGCGATGTCAAAATGTCTCTAAGAAGGTCTCACAACCATTCTAACCATAATAGTATATCCCTGGTATATACCACACAAATTTTGTTTAAAACTAATATATTCTAATCTGAGAAATCTTTCAGTGGAAAGCCTATTATATAAGCATTACAACATTTCTCAGATCCAAGCCTAGTATATGATCATTTCTACACGAATCAGTGCTAAAACCGGTATATAAGCATTACAACATGAATCATGTACTTGACTGATATATAATAATTACATCATGAATCATGGACAAGCCTAATATATAATCATTAGAGACAAAATCAATGGGTATAGAATGTTATATAAGTATTATAACAGAAAATCACTTGGAATAACAATAAAGATATAAGAATATCACATCATAAGGCTCGATTTTTAATTATAAAAACAACAATTTTTTTTGGAACTACTCATTTCACTTATCAGTTGGTCATAAAAAATAACACTCAAAGCATTTTAATAAATATTCCAAGCTATGGTGAAACTCAATAAAGAAATCACCCAAATGTCATGTCATGCTAAACACACTTAATCAAATAGTCAATTCATTTATAATCAATGGTTTTATCTCCCATACAACAACCATAATATAGTTCAATATTAATTGGGTCAAAAGGGATTCCAAATAATAATCCAATTCATCATTTAATTAATTAAGTGCAAGATATATTTTCACAATTTCAATATTTCATATACATTGAAATTAAACAAACCAGACGATTAAGGTTCATACACTGACCTTTAACTAATGATCAACCAATTCTTCCAGTATGATTTTTCAACATGAAAAAGGTATAGAATATCTTAATAAGGATATTATATCATAACTGATTAAAAACCAAACCAACGAAGACCAAGGTCAAGAGAGTACACCACATGGTACTGAGAAAAAAAGTGGTGAATGTGAAACCTAAAATGAATTCTTTACTAGGTATTTATCATAAAAACAATGAATCTGAAATGGAGGATGGTGAAAAAAATACCCTAGGAGATTACCTAGTTATGAGAGGAGAGGGATGTATATAAGGTGTATTATAAATCATCCACATGAAAACCTTTGAAATTGTTGCTCGAGAAATTACACAGCATGTCACTATTGTACACATCACATATTTATTTTTAGTGGGATAAAATAAAAACCCATAACCAGGGTTTAATATTTATCCTAGTGGACTATTACAAGATGTGTAACTTAATTTTTTGATGTGTATTCTTTTCATTTCTTGAATCAGTTCATGAATTTTACCAATTCCCAATATGATTCTAATTTCATTTACACATCATGCAAAAAATTTACATTGTAGGTAAAATATTTTGTAGTCTATTTTCATCTTGGTTTCACACACAACGATGCAACACAAATCTAGGGACTTTACATGAATAGAAAAACCATCATATCTGATTTAACATGTTAAAACGTAGACTCAATTAATCTAAAAAACCATATATCCATACACATTAATCCATTTTAAAAAACAATAGATCTTCATCTCAAAACAAGGATCATCCACCATGGCTCAAGCAAAAATCTCAAAGAGGGATGTACCAATAATATGATGGGATCGTATAATATCAATCAATTAAAATAAATTTCTAATGGGAATTTGAATGAATATGGGACTACTATTTACCTTAATAGTGTGAGAGTATTTTAAAATGTTATTAATTTTAATTTGTATATACTCCCATTTGAAATGCATGGGGTTTAATTCCATAAACTTATATATATATAATCCCTCATTGAAGTTCAGTCCCAAAATTGTATCCACTCTTTATTTCCCCAATTATACTATCCAAGAGTTCTTTCTCAAAGGATACGATTTCATTCCAATAACACTCCCCAAATGAGTTTATTCATTTATAATACTCTGCATAGGATACCTTATGTAACATATGTTATTTTTCATCATTTTTTTAAATTTAATCTATTGTTTATCATGAATTATTTTCCCCATTAGATATTTGTTTTTCAAAAAACTTGTCTCAATGTTAATGTTTCAATAGTTGGAGGCTTAGTTTTCTACATGGTGACTGAAATAACTCCACTAGATAGATGGTGTAATAAACTAGATAGCTGGTGGTATTAGAAGAGTGATCTTAATTTCTATATATCACATGGGTTAGCTGCTGGCCAAGAAACAAAGCCTAGAATTCTACCAGGTACACTGGTCAGCTAGTGGTGTACATATTTATGCCTCAGTATGGGTGCTGTTATCTTTTCTCTCTAAATTAATTATTGATCTACCCTTTACCTAATTCAATCCCAAATGTGAATAGGTCCTCTTCGAGAGTTTCTGATTGGATCTCTAGAACTCTCCATCCTCTTCTCTTAGTTTCATGAACCGTAGATTGATCATGGGAAATTTTTTTGGTCAGATCAATTTATTATAATCATAATTTTACATATTTATTTGTAATTGATCATATATCTGAGCTATATTGGCCAGAAATATAGATATCTACTTAAATTTAATGGATACTCGTTATTGTTTTGATAAATAGATGTCAAGTCTCTGATATTGTGGGCCTGTCATTAATAGATCTTATATATACCATTGATGATGGTTTCCTTATATTAATTTTATGCAAATTTAATCTTTTGAAATGAACTCTTCCAATATTTCCTATTCTATAATCTATATGATGCTCGATTATGTCTTTTTCTAGTGAATATTGGTGTGCATTTCAGATTTGTGTTTCCTTCCACAATGAATTTTATAATTCCACTTCATTATTCTAATGTCATGGATTCCTTAAATTCATGGGAATTTTTATGGTTTTTTGTATTATTTTTTATTAATACACCTATAGTACTGACCCATACATGATAGGAATGTTCAATGTGTGTTGGGAGGCCCGTGAGACCTTTCTTGATTATAATATCTTATTTACTATTTTATATACCATTTATTATGTGCATAATATTTCATATACAATGGACTTTATCTTATATTATTTTCTTTATTATGTTATTCCTTATATATTGTTTTTGAAAATCATATGGAATCTCTTTTGACTTTTTTGGTTAAAAAATATCCCTAACGAACCAAGCCAACTCCTTAGTGGGGGGGGGCATGGAAAACATGAATAATAGGTTGTGGAATAACATAGTATAGTTAATTCTTAAACATGGAATGATTTTGGTTATTGGAGTTATATAACTCACTATAAGAGTGTCCATATATTCAAATATATATAACCAATGGGAAAAATCCTTTCGTTTGAGAGGGATTCCATTGTTTTGGAATTCCAAGTGTGTCTCCCATTTTAGATGATTCAGTATTCATCAGACTTGATTAACCCTCTACCACAATGATATCCATGGTGTTATCCTTATAGGAATGTATATTTACTTTTCTTGATATATAATCTTACCTTTTAATTACATAATAGTTTCATTACATTGTACAAGGTAGAAAATATTTTATTGTCTAGATTCTTATAAAAATGGATCATAATACATTAATTATTATAAAATTATTATAATCCACTTAAAATAATTCATCAAAGGTTTATCATATATAAATTTACTACATTTCCTAGACTAGGGACATACATGAATGTAATGGGCGATCATAAGCCCCTATAAGGGAAAACAAGGGAAACCGTTTATGTAAGATCTTGAAGAAAATCAATTTGAATTTGAGAAATATAATTAGGGAATGGAAAATTAAAAAAGTGTAATATCATAAATAAAGAACATGAATCATAACTTGGAAATTTAAATTATTTTCTTAGACATTAATTATCATATCACTATGTTTTTTTTCACCGAGGATTCATAAAACATACTATGGTTATTCACCCAGTTATTGTAAACCATGTCTTCTCCAGAAAGTATATTCTTTTTCCAATGAATTATATCACTATCATAACACAACCTTCATATGTATTAATTCATTTTATCCACATAAATTATAATAAATCATTTCATAATTAACTTGTGAAGAATAAAAGAAACAGTTTTCATATATAAATCATGGAATTTTGAAAAATGTGCTTAAAGAAAAGATCATTATGTCATTATTAAACTGTGAAAATGGATGGTGGGTTTCATATATGTTAATCCCAGAAAAAAAAATATAATTTTTAAATCTAGGTGAAGACCCATAGAAAATAATGTTTTTTGGGAATTCAAAAAATAAAATTAGATAATTTGTTGAGAAAAAAGAGAGAAATTATGTTAAGAAATTCTGGTAGCATAACAAGTATGAAACATGGTTTTAGAAAATGGTAAAAAGAGAGTGGAAATGGGTCTCCCTTTCATAAAATAATCATAATAAAATAAATTTATTGGATAAAATGGATAGAATAACATAATTTGTAAATTTGTAAGACATACCATATTAAAAGGGATATTTAATTCAAATGAGAAGTTGAGATCAATTTTCAAAGGATTGGGTAGAGGTGATGGAATTCTACACTACCAATGCTCTTCCTATGAATTGAGGAGGTCCTTACGCTTTGATTCATTTGAATGTTTTATACTTTTTAACATGTGGTGTTTTGAGGGTTCCTATATATAGTATTTTTATTGAGAAGTCTTTCAAGGAAGTTCTTTTTAGTTCATTGAAATATTTTGGTTGGCTTCCCTGTATCCTAGAAATTAGTCTAGATCCTTATTTCACATCTAATGTTGATGGATTTACCATCCTAGACCTATCATAGAGAGACATTTTGGAGTCATTTCGGTGTTATTATCTATATTTGGATGCCCACTTTGGTCAAGAGAATACCCTGATTGAGTTTTTCTAATTCTTTGTGTGTTTTGAGGTATTTTTTATCTTGAGGTTTTTTTTGGTTTGACTCCAACTTTCATTATGCATCCTTATGTCTAACAGAGATGAATTCTTGATTGATTGGTCCTTCTAGGAGTGATTCTATAGTAAGTGACCTTTCTCACTTTCTCACAGGTCTTGGGAATCCTACTTCAATAGGGAATCCAATATGATTACTATTTGGATATTCATGCTTGGTTTTCCTTTTCCTTTGCATAATCCATCCATCCTTCATTCAATAAACAATGTAGTAGAAATATTTCTTTATGTTTATGATAACACTTGGCGTATCCAAGAAACCTCCAATCCCCATTTCTTTGTTGAGATGAACCTTCAAGATAGGTTTCCTTCCAAGATCCTTATTAGAGCTGGGGATGACTTTAAGTGGTGTGAGAGGTTTGATTTTCAGGATACTAATCATTATTGGATAGTCTGTGAATTCTAGGGTCATTCAAAAAATATTTTCTACAGAAGGTTAGTGACCCTCTAGAAGCATTCCCAGTTTTCCATTCCTTTTCCAGGGATGCCTTCTGTGGATGAAATGACTGAGTTTATGGAGGGTCCAAAGGACTTAGAGTTATGGGGAATGTTTTTGGTGATTTTCTCTCCCCCACTGTGACATGGAATTTTTTTAGTGGGTCCCTCAAATTTGATTTCGTGCCTAATACACCTAGCCCTTTTCGATGGGGTTTTCCCTCTTCTACTGCCCTAGAAAAATTTTCAGAGTAGAATAATAATGTTTTAGTGATGGTCACTTTTGGATGTTTTGATATGGATCCTCCCTCATCTCTGTGAAGAGTCATTCCCCTTCTTTTCCTCCACCCCACCTCTCATCCCCACGCCCTCTAACAAGTTTTTTGTATGAAATTCATCAATCCTGGATGGGAATTATATAGGTTCTCCTTTCATAGACTAGAGATACCCGATGAGTTTACCATTGATTTATATAAAAGGTCATGGATCTCCTTGGGTTAATAAGAGATACTTTAATAGGGGCTCTATGTCAGAAGGTGTTCTATACGAACTTCACATGTTTCCTCACTCACTAGAGAGGATTTTTCGAATATCATTAGTCCTAGAGAAATTGTGCCCCTGAAATAGGTATTCTCTTTTCAACTCCCTTAATATATTCTCAGTGCAACAAGAATCATCTAATACTAAAATCCCAAGGTCTATCCATTGGGAAAGAAGGCATCCAACACAACCTTGTCCTCGTTGGTTATAGTTAGCAGAACCATTTTATAGTCCAATTCTAGGGTGGCTTGTAAGGATTTATCTCTATCTTGTTCAGGTAACCAGGGATGAGAGGAAAAATAATATTTTTTATTAATTATTTCTATTACCATTTAGAATGAATGAGTTTAGGGAGAAAATACAAAATATTATTTTATCGCTTTATAAGTAAGGATAAATCTAGATTCTATTATATATATCTGAAAACTAAAACAACAGGTGAATAATTTAACTATTTAGGCAATGAGATTGGATTTGTTTAATAAAATGCATGCTACTCACTATATCAAACACATTTTTTTATAGGATCAGGAGATAAATATTAAATTTTTGGATGCTTCAAATCTGTGAATCACTACCCAAATTATATTGGGATAAATTACTTGTTTTTCTCTTTTGTTTATGCATGATATGATGAATGGGTAGACTAAATCTCTAGCACTACCTGGGTCTTTTTGAACTGGGAAACCATTTATGGTTTGATGGGAGGGGAACCTCAAAAATATTATAGACATTTATGAGAAGAATGGAGGGGTTAGGCACTCTACGAATCCATGAATGATTTAAAATCATTCATGCATTCTATATGGAATATGGATATGAGTTTCACATGTAACAAGAATACATGGTACATCAACCCAAAAGGGATAAACCATATTTGGAGTCATCTTGATCGTTGTCTGTCTAATATTTAGGGTATTGATTACTTCAGACTGTCATTGGTTGAACACCTGACTAGGTCCCCATCTGACCATTCTCAACTGTTAGTGAGTTTTAAGAAATTGTTTCCAAGGAATCACCCTTTCTTCTACACTTAAAACAAGCATCAAAGGGATGAGTTCATGTAGATGTTAAAAACCTCATGGGGGGGGGGTATAGAAACCAAGCCTTCTTAGGTTGGTCTATAAAACCATCATTGATGTATTAAGAAGGATATTTAGGCATGGATAAGAGACAATCTGAAGAATGAGCTTATATTGGAAGGACTCCATGGGTATATTAAAATATTAGAAGAGGTCATATATGAGAAATGAGATGATGGATTCATATCGCTTATCAATGATAAAAATATATGTGTGCTGAGAAACTGTTTGACATTGAGAGGATTTAAAGGAATAAATCAATGGAATTGTGGTTAAAATAAGAGGACTGCAACTCTATTTTCTCTCAATCTTGTTTGAAATAGAATATTTGTTTAGAATTTACCTGAAACATGAAAACGACTCTATCACCTTGGATGTATATGGTGTAGGGGGTTTTGATCATGGAACATTTGAGGGCCTTTTTGTAGGAACAAGTTCTAATTTGGGGGATAGATTGCATAGTTCTAATTAAGAGTATGGATTTATGGATTATATTCAAGGACTGGTATAGACCATAGGAAATGGTTTTTGATAGGAATTACGAATGAGAAAGATATTAAGGTGACCATATCTAATTTTTACAATAGGATTGCTCTTGGTTCAGATAGATTTCCCAGTCCATTCAATGTGGAGGATTGTGATATTATTAAGACTCCAGTTGTAGGGGAAGTTAGGTATTTTTTTCTTGGGGAGGTCCTCTCACAAGAAAGTTATGTTATTCAGGTGTTGTTGATATCTAAATTATTAAAGACCCTATAACTATTAGCCAATTCAGAAAAACATTATTAGGTAATTTATACTACAAAATTCTCTCCATCTTTATCTATATAATGTTGAGTGGAATCCTTCCATGTATACTTTCATAAGTACAACATTGATATGTTAAATAAAGTGTCATCTGGGGGACAATAAGAATTGTGAAAGAAATAGTGTGGGTATGAAACAAGTGATCAATTGGACCTTATGTGATTATCTAGTTAGACATGTAAATAGATTTTGAAAATCATGAATGGGGTTTTATAACTCATGTTATAGGAATACATGGATTTCTGGAGTGGTTTTGTGACCTTTGTTATATGTGTTACTCTTCACTATAGCTATCCATTTCTCTCATAGTCAAGGGATTTGGTTTCTTCAATAGCGTCTACAATGTCATGAAGGGGGACCCATTGTCTTATTATCTCTTCATGCTTTCCTAGGAGTCACTCTTAAAGAACATCCACCAAATCTTGGTGGAAGGGAGGATGATCCCCTTTATGAATAGATATGTACGTAACCTTGTTTCCCATATTATATTTTTTGATGATGTTTTGATTTTCACCAATTGATGGTGTAAATAAATTACTTGCATCCTGATAAAATTTTATGTTTATGGAAATTATAGTAGTGAAAAAATCAACCCATGAAAAAGTTGAATTTTAATTTACAGCTAATTCCCCTGAAGCTATAGTGGTGAAGTATAAGAAATATCATTTATTCAAAGGAAACAAATCATAAATAAATACCCCGATGCCCCTACTTTATATGGTTGAATGATGAAATACCTCTTTGACGAGTTCATCAAAAATATCATGGGTAGAATATTCAACTTTAAGACCATGTTTTTATCTTTTGAAGGAAGGGTTATGCTGATCAATATCGTGAAAATATTAAATATGATGCAGGTGTTATCTGTTATCACTCTATAGAAGGGGATTATCACTAAAATGGATAACATCATGTTGTATTTTCATTGTGATTCTAAATAAAAGGAATGGTGACACTGTGCCTCATATAATCATATGAAAAAACTGATAGATGAGGGTGGAATTGGCCTCCATAACATTTCTTAAAACATACACTCCATGTAGGCTCAGCTTGCATGGGAAATTACTGATTGTAAGTCCTTATGGGAGAGGTTTATTCGGGAAAGATATAAAAATATATGGGATTAATGGTCATTCATTGTAGGTGCTTATCAAATCTATCCAAATTCGCGTTGAATCATATTTAAGAAATGTAGGAGTATACCATATGGCTTGTTGGCAAAGGTGATATCAACTTATGGAGGGATAATTGGGCTAGAAATAGTATATATTTTACGAGTTTTATGGTCCTAAATATATCATTCAAGTAGGCCTTTAGACACTCAAATCTGATGGAATCTATCTTCAAATAAGATCAAAGGGCTGTACTTGATTTATTTTACCAATTGATGAACCAGATATTTGCTTTTTTACTTGATCAGTTTCTATAAGATTTTAAAACCGTGATTAGAGGACCATTTTTCTGAATCATGATGTGTTAAGTGAGTGGTATCCAAAGTTATGGCATAAAGGAATACCAAATGATCTAAATATCAAAGTCTAAAAGATAAAAAACCAAGAAATCTTGATAGATGATAATATTCCACAAAATGGGTGAATATTACTTCACGATGATTTTTTTGTAAAAGACCTTAATGCTAATATGATGTACACCCCTTTGTGTAGAGTGAATGAGTTAGGAAACTATGGGATTTAATAGGGATTAGTCTGGAGATCTACCATGATTTTTATAAAATCAAGACATTATATCTATCTGGTTTCAGGTAATAGGAACCTATGAATTGAAAAATAATATTCAATACATGGTCTTTGCGGCTACTTGTTGGAATCATAAAAATATAGAAACCTAGAAAAAGATGATAAAAATGTTCTCAAATTTTTCTCTAGTTGTGTATGTGGGTTCTAGTTGCTGGTATGGGATCAATTATCAATGGTGGATGGAATTCATTCTTGTTATGTAGGTTTCTCACAAATCTCTATGTGATACCAATTTCAAATGCTGCCAATCAAGGAAGGTGGATTAGTTGGGGTCCCCCATCTTGTGGTTTGAAGCATAATGTTTATGGATAATTATAAGATGTATAAATGTGGGAGAATGATTTGTGAGGAATTAAATCACATTGGTTGTGTTTTGATTCAGTTCTTTTTATATTATAGGAAACTCTATTGGTGCAGAAATCAATGACATGCACACGAGTATTTTCTTATGAAAAATGTTCAATGACTGAGTTCAGGTTATTGAAGCTGATTGTGAGATTCAGGTTTAAGATCCTTCATGGGATGGAATACCCTCCATGGAATTTTTACTATCATTTTTGGAAATTCAGACTTAATATCAACTAGGTCACACTTGTTGGGAATGTATAGAGAGAACACAACTTTGTGGCATATAGGTTAGCTCCTAAACGGAAAGAAGATAAAGAACTCCGTATTTATGATAGAGTGGGATCCCTTCCAAATGAATGAAATAATATTATAAAAGGATATTCACTCATGTTTAATCACATTAGGTCATATTTAATTGTTGTTTCTTTTCTATTTTTTATCTCTCCACCCCTCACTTTTATTTCATTTATAAAAAAATTAATTTTCAGTCAGTTGAGATTTAGCTTTCCTTGATGAGTAACTCTTAAAAGTCAAATATTGGGACTCTATGGGATCGAGGAAACCTTTTTTGGTAAAAATATCATAGATTCATATAAAATTAAATTGTAGTGAAAAGAAATGATGAAATTGGTGGTTATTTATAGCAATATGGTAGGATTTGATTATTAATTTCCTTGGACACCTAAGTAGTGGTAAATGAAAAACCATAGTCTTTCCCATGATATTATACCATTGTATTGAACACTTGGTACTCATTTTATCTTATTTAAATCCACAAGAGTGTACCATAATTTTATATTTCTTATTTTGGAAAGGAAAATTATTATTGTCATAAAACACCATTTTTAAAATTATTGTTTTTATTTTAAAAGTTTGAAAGTAAAATATATTTTTTAAAATTGATTAAAATATATTATGATGGTTGATATTAATAAAATAAAATCTTTTGAGTTTTGGAATTTTGTTAACTAATTATTACATCCTTATGATATAATTATAAAGTCATTAAACTTACCGAAAACTCAAAAATGTATTTTTACTATTCACTAAAAAAGAAAATATTAAAGGAAATTCACATCAATTAACCTTAAATTAATTTTGAAATTATAATTTCAAAAAATATTTTTATTATAATAATTAAATATTTTTGTGAAATTTAACTTTTAAATACAAAAATACTTATTTCATAAAAATAATAGTGGATAGAAAATGCATAGTAAAATTCATAGTTTAATTTTCTTACACATGAAAAAATAAAACTATTTTATCATTTAAATCAAAATAAGAGTGTTTTAACAATACTATTTCAAAAAAATATACATGATTAATAATAAATTATATTATTATAATAGTTATTTATTTTTTAATTGTACAATTTATGACCAATTTTTTATTATCAAATTCAATTTTGATTTTTTTAAGAAAAATTACTCTTAAAACAAAAATAATGGAATAAAATTTTATTTATAAAATGGAATTATAGTTTTAGTAACTAGGGTATCTACATATTAACCCTTTTTTCACTTGATCACTCCCATAGAGTAGGATATTAAATGATGTTAGATTTGGGGGTGACTCAGCTAACATCGACTGATTTGTAATTTACACTAACTTAAACTTATGCTATAGGAAAATTTGTTCAAGATTATGTTGTAGAATCTCAAAATGGGATTGGTTTAAAGAGAATTCGCAAGATAAAATCTCCATCTGAAGCTCTGAAAAATGGTCTTCAAATAACACGACTCTACTAGTTGAGGTCTTTGAATCTTATTTTTTGTTTCAATTATCCTTTGTAAAAAATTTACTTATTAACTCTAATGATAATGTCAATAGAATTATCAAGAGTATAGTTCCCAATTTTCATATTGTCAATTTTTTATAACTGAACAATGGTCATATAATGGTATAATATAGATGGTTACATTTCCCTTTATATTTAATTCAATAAAAACATGGTTTTTGTGTGAATAATATAATAGAACACACATTTTCCAGAAATAGTTATCATTTAAAAGGTTTGGGACATTACATTATTCCCCCCTTAAGAAATTTCACTAAAGAACATTCAACTTTTTCCCATGGATGTGAAAAGGTGTGGGTACCTCTACCTTATTTTCTCCTCTGGTTTCCTGTATATTTTTTGTTCCTCTATAACAATTTGATGGGGTGGGTTGTATTGTTGATAGAAACTTGTCTCTACATTCCAATATCTCCACCGGTTGTTCCTCACAATAGATTTCATGTTCCAGTTGCACCACTTCCAGATTTAGTACATGTGATGGGTCAGATATTTACTCCCTCAAGATATATTTGGGGAAAACATCTATAATTTTAGAATGTTTTGTGGAACTTCTATCCAATACTCTACTAATCCTATAGGATCAAAGATTTCATAGGGTAAAATGTACTTGTGGATATGATTATATTTATTTTGAAACTAAAAAACTATCTTCTAGGGTGATATTTTAAGGAACACTTTTTCTCTAGAACCAAACTGCAAGTCCCTTTGGAGACTATCCGAATAGTTCTTCATACCGACTCTGAGTTTCCTTTATGTGTTGTTGGATGACATGAACCTTTTCTGTCTTCTCTTGCATAAGATCAGGCCCAAGAAAAAATCTCTCACCAACATCCTTATAACAACCCAAACATTACGTACATTTATATTATATGAATATTTAATATAATCATTAAAACATATAATAAATCCATGACATGGTTTTATATGTATAGTGTCTTTAGAAACTAGGAAACAAAAACATCTGGTTTATAAAATATCTACATTGTGTCCCACTTATTTGTTCATAACTATACTCATTTTCTGAAAATATTACTTAATACGATTCCTAAGGATGTAGGGAAAAGAAACATATGAAAGAGTGATCTTAAATTCTATGTAAGGATAATCAAGGTAAAATATTAATCATATCACAATCATATGGCATAAGAATATAAAATTTAGATGTCTTATCATGCATATGAAAGATCGTGATATAATGTCATGTCATAAAAGTTTGTAAAAATTAGTGGATATAATTCTAAATGTAAAAATGTAAGAAATGAATTTTTTTGGAAAACACATAAGAATATAAGATCATTTCATATTATTCAAGTCTCATTTCCAATACCATCATAGCAGACAAAGTCCATTACTGTACTGGGTTTACTAGCCGTTCCATCCATGTATTACTAAACATGATTTTCTTTCCATTATAGTCATGTCTATCTCATGAGATATAAATCATTTAACAATGCATTTTAGAGAGATAGAGGTCTCAACCATATCATAATGATATTATTATTACATGTTCCATAAAAACATAAATCATTCATCATAGCATGACCCAAGAAATAAAATGGGTTTCCAAATCATCATTCAATCACAACACAATCAGTATAAAATATAATTCCATCATTAACACAATAAAATCATAGTAATAATAGGGATATAAACATAACCATATTTAAATAACATCATTTATGATGTAATATAATTTTGATAAAACACTTGAACATAATTCATGAGGAAAATATCCTTTATTGTTTTAAAACATTTTATTTTATCAAAATGCCATATAATTTTAAAAGAAAATAATTTAGATTAAAATAAACTTGGAATCAGGTAAATGAAGATTCATGGAAATAAGGTGTTATGAATACATACAAATCTGATCATGTCCTCTATGTTAGAAAAATATTATTCTTGTACTTTTGTCGAAAAAGTAAAAAATTGCCTCGTATCGAAAAACGCCAAAAGATTCGTTTCATAACATTTAATAAAAATTTAACAATGGGTATAATTGACTTTAAATTTTTTTATAGGAATAAAAATTATATTACATATTTAGAAAACATGGATGTGGATGATAAATATACCACATAAAACATTTACGCATAAATAATCTCAAATAAAAATGAGATTGTAAAATTATACCTTTCATTAGGTTCGATATCCTTTGTATGTATGTGATCCTCCTGTATAATTATTTATATAATGTTATTTAATTATTCCAAAATCATAATCATTTTATGATATCATATATGATTATATTATCATCTGTTTGTTAGTAACATTTTATTGCCACTTGTTATTCAAATATTAACTTCTTTATGTTCTTTTGCCTATTTTTTCGGATAAGTTCATGTTCAACTTATTAGGTTATAATTCTTTAATTTACAGAATTTTATTAGTATAATATATCTAATATTTATTTATTCCATTCTTCTATATAATAATGGTTTAATAAAGATCATGTAGAATGATTCATCTGACATCGTGGTGATGATAGGGCATACGTACGCACGAGCGACGATATCATTCACTTAATGGTTAAATGATATGGAATTGGATGGAATAATAATTATAAAGAATAATTATAATGTTATATTAATTATTTCAATCCATTATACACATCATTATACCAATCCAAAAAATTTATTGTTGAAAAACAAATTACACCATGTCATGGAGACGGTAAGCCGTATGTACAACCACATGGTGATATTGTTATTCGTAGGATGGATAAAAGGAGGTATAAGGTTTTTCCATAATTAAAATAACATATAATAATGTATAAGATACTATATTTTTTAATTTAGTATGGAAAAAACATATTAAAAGGATGCAGAAGAATAAAATAATTTTGGAAGAGGTGAAAAAACAATTACCTCATTTTCGAGTATCTTATTTTGATTTGAACAAAAGGCCCCCTTAGAATGGATTTATACCCATGTTGTGGCCTCGATGACGAAGAGAGGGAATTTTAGTGAGTAAATGGGTTGGGTTTGGCTAAGGAAAAGGGCTTTAGAGGTGTAATTAAATGAGAAGGATAATTTCACTTTTATAAGAGAGGGGATGGGCATCTTTGGAAAAACCCAAACTATTAAAATAATATAAATAATTTTTTAATTTAAAATGGATATAAAGTTGATTATTTTAAAGATAATATGAGTAAGGGTCTAAATCCTCTAAACAAGTAAACTTTATTAATCTATTTATTTTATTTTAAACCATATAATTTTGATTTTTCCTTATTTAATCTATTTAGTTTTAATTTTGGCAATGAAATTCTAAATATTTAATGGTTATAAATATTAACTTATACAGTGTTAGTTGAAAATAAATGGATATTTTATGGAATTTTAGACCTTATAATTATCAATTTATATTTTTTAAATATTTTTATGATTTTAAAATATTTTAATAAAATGTTATGTTTTTAAATATCAATATTTTGAATTTTGACACAATTCATTTCATTGATTTTAAATAAGATACACACAGAAGGTAACATCGAAAAAAAATTAATATAATAAAAAATATCATAATCACCTATAAAATTCATGGAGACCCTTAATTAATTTAAATTAGATTTATTTTAATATTTTTAAAATCATTTTTGTGATATTTCTATTGGTAAAATAATTTATGTGTCACTATTTTGTCATCCTTAATGGTAAATATTTAATTTATAAAAATTATAAATAATTTTTTATGATGTATAAATTATATTAGATTTCTAGAAACTACCTATAGGTGATGTTATCTTTTTCTTATCCCTATATTAGAATTAATATACTTATATAAAAAGAGAGTGTGACATTTTGTCACATTTATTGATTTTATTAAAAGTAATGTCATATTCATGGGAAAGTGGCCATTATGTGATTCCATTTAGAACCAAATAAGATAATGGTACAATTCATTCATCTAATAGGATTTTTAAATGTGTTAAAATAATTTCATTACTATTATTTTTACCTTCAATTACCAGATTTACCCCTAACCACGATAATGTGTTTTACTAAAGTTAATATTCATAATTTTAAAAAAATAAAAGAAACCTATAAACACAATTTTTAATCACTTATTCTAAATATGGAATCTATTTTTCAAAATTTAAAATATATAACTTAAAGTAATTGAATTAAAATTTATGATGTTTTTGGAAAGAGAAAATGGGTTTTGAAAGATAAAATTTTACAAATGATTGAATTGATTTTCTATCTAGATTCAAGGTAAAATTAATGAAAATGACATATATTATATTAAATTATAAAACCATATTATATTTATACTTCAAAAATATTCTATATTATAATTTAACCTAATTAATTATTTTGATGAAAAAGTTATTTTCACATATAATTTAGCGTATTTTTACCATTCATCAAAACATGAAAGTTATTAAAAAAATATAAAAAATTTATCAGAAGTAAATTTTTATATCTACATTCAAAATAAAATGTATATGTTTTCATGAAAAAATTATTAACCTGCCAAAATTATATTTTAAAAGGGGTTATCTGTGACGAGGCATAAAATTACCCTTAAAAATTGGTTTTTATTCATTAAAAGAGTTTATTTATACCCTAAGACTAAAATATCCATTAGACGAATATTAAAAATATTTTATTCAGTATATAAAAAATATATATCTCATTAAATCCATTACCAATAGTAGTTCACCCAAAAATAAAAATATATAATTGATTTATTTTTTAATAAATAATTGATTGTCTATGAATTCAGAATGTGTTTTCTTAAGTTAGTTATACTTATTACTAATAACCTAAAGGCTAGGATATAATAAGAATTTTATACTAAGGGAATAACTTTTTTCACTTAAACTCATGATTTCCAGCAAAGCAAGCTACTGAAGAAAAAAAATTATTTAAAGAAAATATTTCATAAAAACATTCAAGTTTGACATTTTACCCCCTTTAAAATGATTTTTCCCTAATAATTTGTCACGTGAAAAAAATAGAATAGGATACCTCTCCCTCATTATATAATTAATGTTTTATGTAGCATCTTAAAATTGGTGGTTCAACCTTAAAACATTAGCAAGAGAATATTCATGTTTCGTAGGAATTTTGTGCTACGGTCCTGAATCTCTATTGGTTGTTCTTCATAAGAATGAAATTGCTCCAGTGGTATGACATATGAGTTTAGTACATGTGAAGGATCATGTGTGTACTTTCTTAGGAGTGATACATGGAAGAAATAATGAACTTAAGAGAGATTCGGTGGAAGTGCTAATTAGTGAGCTAGATTCCCAACACGATCCAGAATTTTAAAAGAATCGATATACCAAGGGCTCAACATGCCCTTATTTCCAAATCTCATTACTCTCTTCCATGGATATATTTGAAGAAACACCTTATCACCCACTTCAACCTCTAGGTATTTTCTTCAGTTATAAGTATAACTTTTTTGTTGACCCTAAGCTGATCCTATGTGTTGTTGAACTGATCTAACCTTTTCTTCCATTTCATCAATAAAATCAGGTACTAATAGCTTTCCTTCTCAAACTTCATCTCAACAAGTTATAGTTCTTCACTTAATTCCATATAGGGACTCATAAGGATCTATCTAAATACTGGTGTGAAAGCTATTATTGTACAAAAATTCCACAAAAGGTATGTGTTGATCACAACAAAATATGAAATCCATAGAGAAAGCACTCAATATGTCTTACAGAGTTTGAATTTTCCTCTCAGACAGACCATCTGCCTATGTATAATAAGGAGTGATGAAACATAAATCTGTATCTAGATCTTTCTGAAGAATTAACAAGAACATCGAGGTAAGCCCAGTATCCCGATCAGATATAATGGAATGTGGTACTCCATAAAATCTTAGCACTTTATTTATATATAACCTGGAAATCTTATCAAGAGAGAAATCATCTCTAATAGAAATGAAGTGTTCCAACTTCATAAGGTGATAAAATATAACCCAGATAGCAGTATTGCCTTTGGATGTTTTGGGAATTCTCATGACAAAGTCCATAGTGATGTTTTACCATTTCCATTTTAGTATGGGTAATGGATGTAACATCCCTTAGAATTATATCTATCATCCTTAACATTCTAACAAACCAAGAATCGAGAGACATATTTAGAAACAAATCTTTTTATAATATCCCTCCAGAAATACTCTTTCATGTCCCTATACATCTTTGTACTTACCAGGTGAATAGAGAATGAATAAATATTTGCCTCATCCAATATCTCCTTCTTTAATTATTTTATGCAAGGAATACAAACTCTGTTCATGAAAGTTATTATGTTATCAGAACCAAGGTTAACTTTAGGAACATTTCTCACCTTCTTTTGTACCTCTATATCTTTCTTCAGCGCATCCTCAATATTCACTTGTTTAGATGGTGGAAAATTAATTTTAGAAATATATGATTTATCCCCTTCCTTTAGAATTTAATGACCCATCCTTTGAAAATCCATAAATATTTGATCTTTTATGATCCTTATCATGGATAGTCTAGCACGGTATTATTAAATCAAATAATCTCCCACCTTTTTTTCTTTCCCAGGGTGGTAATGTATTGAGTAGTGATTATCTTCAATCAACTCAAACCATCTTATTTGGCTTATATTCAGCTCATTTTATGTGAAAACATACTTTAAACATTAATGACTATTAAGAATATACCACCTTTCACCATAGAGAAAATTCCTCTATATATTTACTTCAAGAATTATCAAAACTAACTACAAATCATGATTTGAGAAATTTCACTCATGGATTTTCAACTCCCTTGAGGAATAAGCTTTCACCATATCATTTTTCAAGAGATCACATCCCAAACCCTTATTGGATGCATCCCCATAGATCATAATCCTTTATACACTAGAAGGCAGTGTGAGAAAAGGTTCACTGACTAACCTTCTTTTTAGTTATTTGAAATTGTATTCACTATCCACCGTCTATACGGACTTAACACCTTTCTGAGTCAACTGGATGAGTGGATTAGAAAATCATGAAAAATATTTCACAAAATGTTGACAATATCCATACAAACCAAGAAATCATTAGAGCTCAGTTATTATTCTTGGCCTCAGCCAACTTTCAACAACATATATTTTTGATAAATCCATATATATCCCTTCTATTGAGTTTATGTGACCGAAAAAATAAACTTTATGAAACCAAAATTCACACTTGGTAAATTTTTCATAAATATTCACCTTTTTCAGGGTCTTCGGTACAATTACCAAGTGGTGTTACTATTCTTATTTTCTCTTAAAATAGACAAGAATATAATCTATAAGGACTACAACACCCTGATCAAGATAGTCTCCAAAGACTCTATTCATTAGATCCATAAAGATAATAGGGGAATTACGAAGACCAAAAGGAATCACTATAAATTCATATTTTCCATACCTTGTACAAAATTCCTTATTTAAAATATCCTCTTTCATGACATTTAATTAATGTTATCCTGAATTAAGGTCAATCATGAAAAAGTATTGAGATCTATATAGACGGTCAAATAAGTCAGAAATGCTGAGAAGTGGATATTTTTTGTTTATAGTGATCTTATTAATTCATCGATAATCATTGCATTGTCTCATTGATCCATATTTTTTCATAACTAATAGAACAGGTGATCCCCAAGGTGATGCACTAGGTAATATGAATCCATTATCAAGATTCCGTTGGAGTTTCTTCTTCAATTCATGAAACTCAATTAGGGCCATTATATAATGTGTATTTGAAATAGGCATAGCACCCAATATGAGTTCTATTGAAAAATAAACTTCTTGAGTTGGTAGAAGCCCTAAAAATTCACCTGGAAATACATCCCCAAACTTGTATACAATGGGTTTATTCATAATCATCAGTTTCTCCACAACCATTTGAGATAAATAACAATCATTTATAAGAATCAAGACCCCAAAGATGGATGAAATTTATACTGGAAGGTTATATTATTCCTTTCATCAATAGATGATCATAGATTGATCTAGAATATGAAACAAGACTTCCCTTTCTTGGAAATTTATATGACATCCATATAGAAAAATCCAATACATTCCAAGAATCAAATAAAATTACACTATAGGATGGATTACAAAGATTTTTAGGAATCACTTTCACGCAGACTTCAACTGGAGAATAGTTATAAACTTTTGATGCGCCCATTGTTCCATTAAGAGTTACCATAGCTAAATCAACATCTATTTGGTGCGATAATATGGAAATACCCTTTGAAAAATATTCAGAAATAAAAGAGTGGGTGGATCTGGAATAAAATAAAATATTTTCAATTTTAGAGTTGATGGTATGTGTACCTTTCAACACTTTATTTTTGTACTCCACATCACTGATAGTGATTTCTTGGGACTTTACTTTTTCATAATCCATAAGGGTTTTCTGATTTCAACCATCATCTATAACCCTTGGATTGGGTAATTGATTTTCATAATGACCACTTTCCATGCACCTGTAGCATTGAAGTATAGGGAGTGCATTCTACGTAGCATTTTCTCTATTCACATCATTAGATAACTTTTTCCTATCATGCTGGAATTCAATAGTATGATGAACATATTTGCCACACATAATACATTTACTAGTCCCTTTAGGAAATTTTCTTAGAGGTTTCTTTCTAGAATTTGAGCATAGGAGATAACTCATCTTCTTTTCTGTGTGGTCTTTTTATTTTCCTTCAATTTCCATTTTTCGCTTCTTATCATATCCATATGTCTGATGGGTTACTTGAATCACCATCTCTACCATGAGAGAACATAGAAAATTTCCCCCAAGTTATTAATTTCTATTATGGATGTTTTCTTTCATATAATAGGTTTGAAACCACTAAAGAATCGATCAATTTTACTCCCAGGTTGGATAATAATCCCAATATAATACCTTGCATGTCCTATAGAATTTTTATCATAGGTACCAATAGATTCATCATACATTTGACTATGTTTGAGGAAATCCTTCTCCATTTTGTTCGAAGAATATGAGGAATGTACTTATTGAAAAATAAGTTCTTGAACTCTTTCCATTCCATGGACTCAATTTCATCTCTTTTCCTCATATTATTGAAAATATTCCACGATTTATAATCTTCACCTTCCAAATGATAGACTTCTATGATGAATTTATAATGTTCAGAACATTATAGAACAAAAAATATCTTTTTAGAGGTACCGATCCATTTTTCAACCATTATTGGATCATAAGACCCATTGAATCAAGGTGGAAAATGCCTCAATAAGGACTCAATAGAATGTTTCTCCCTCCATTGATCCTTTGGAAGTCCATTATGATTCATATCTTAATAATGTTGTGAGATCATGAGTAAAATAATTTTCATTAAAACTCATATAACATTTGGTTTCTCAGTTGGTCAATCATTGCATTTCCCATCACATTCATCATTAACGCGGTTCCTCTGGCTTCCAAACCATGAAATAAACCCAAAAATCATAGTGTGAGAAACACTAATAAAAATAAGAAAATCACATAATCAAGAATAAAATTTCAATTTAGGACATTTAATTTTTATCCTAGGTTATTGATGGTCATTTATAAAACACTATAATTGTAACCTGTACTTAGAAATATCCTTAGGGTTCTTACTATGGCTTTCTCATCCTTGTTTCCAAAGGTTAACTATACCTTTCCTCTGATACCAACTATAACAACCCATACTTTACATACATTTATATAACATAAAAATTAATTATATAAATTACAACATATAATAAATCCATCAGAAGATAGTATAATAATAGTGTCTTTAGAAACTATGAAACATTAACAACTGGTTTATAAAACATCTTCATTGTCTATCACTTATTTATTTATAACTAGAATCCATTTTGGAATATATTACTTAATACCCTTCTTCATGACCTGGGGAAAAGATAAATATGAAAGGGTGAGTTCAAATTCTCAGTAAGGGTAAACAATAGAAAATATCAATCATATCTTCATAATAAGACGAAAGAATATAACATTTAGAATTATTATCCAATATATAATGGATCATGATATCGTGTAATAGTATTAAAGTTTATAAGAATTAATGTAAATAATCCCAAAAGTAAAAATATATGACATGAATTTTTGGGGCATACTCATAAGCATAAAAAATTATTTCATATTAGTTAAGGCTCACTTCAAAGACCATCATAGCGGGAAAAGTCCATTACTAAACTAGGATTACTTTTCATCATGCCCTATATTACTAACATTTATTTTCATCCTATTACACTCATTTCTATATAATGAGATATAAATGTTTAACCAATGAATTGATTTTAGATATAGGTCCCACCCATCTCATAATTAAATATTTCTTACATGTTCCAAAAAAATATGAATCATCCCTCATAGCATAAAACAGTAAATAAAATGGTTTTCTTAAACATCGTTCCATTATAACATAATCCATATAAAATATCACTACATCACAAAAAAAAATCATAATAATAATATGGATTGAAATAGAACCCTATTTAAAGAACATAATCACATATGGAAAATAATTTTGATAAAACAGTTGAACTTAATTATTTAGGAAAATATACTTTCTTCTTCAAATATGATTTATTTTCTCAAAATGACACACAATTTTAAATGAAAATAATTTAGTTGAGAATAAAACTGAAATCTTGTAAAGAAATTTTCAAGGAAATAATGTGTTATGAAGACATAAAAATTCTTTAATTTCGTGTCAGTTAAAAAAACATTCTCTACGTACATTTTCCGAAAAAGTCAAAAAGTACCTCGTATAGAAAAATGCCAAAAGATTCTTTTCTTAATATTCAATAAAAATTTACCAATGGGTAAAATTGACTTAAATAAATTATAGAATAATAAATATAATATTACATTTTGATAAAATATGGATGTGGATGATAATTATACCCCATTAAATACTTACATATAAATAATTTCAAATAATAATGAGATTATGAAATTATCCTTTACCTTAGGCCCGATATCATTTGTGTGAATCCAAAACTCCTCTATTAGGATTTAATTAATGTTATAAACTTACTAAATAATCATAATTTTTTTTATGATATCATATATGATTATATTATCATATGTTTGTTAGTAACATTTCATTGTCACTTGTTATTCAGATAATAACAACATTTTGTTCTTATGAAAGTTTTATCACATAAGTTCATGTTCCACTTATTAGGTTATAGTTATATCATTTAAATAATGATATTAGTATAATATATATCATATTTATTCATTATATTCATGTATATAATTGTGATTTAGTGAAGATCATGTATAATGAATCGAATCACATCATGGAGACAGTAGGTCATACATACGCACGAGCGGTGCTATCAATCACTTAATGGTTAAATGATATGAAATTGAATGGTATATTATTTATAAAGAATAATTATCATGTTATATTCATTATTTAAATACATTATACATGTCATTATACCCGTCCAAATAATGTATCATTGAATAACAAAATTACACCACATCGTGGAGACAGTAAGCCACACATACGCCCGAATGGTGATATTATTATTCTTATGATGGATAAAAAGATGTATAAAGTTGTCCCATTATTATAATAACATATTAAAATGTATAATATACTATATTTATTACTTTAGTATGGGAAAAACATAATAATAGGAAGTAAAAGAAGAAAATATTCTTGAATGTGGTGACAAAACAATTACCTCTTTTTTGAGTTCCTATTTTTGATTTGTAGAAAAGGCCTTCATAAAATGGATTTATGAGCAAAGGGTGGACTCTAAGATGAATTTAGTGAAGATGGGAGAAGAAATGGGAATGTTTTTATGAGAAAATGGTGTTTAGAGGTGTGATTAAAAGATAATGAGAGATGCCATTTTATACGAGAGGGGAGGGGCACCTTGGGAAAATCCAAAACTATTAAAATAAGATAAATTAATTTTTTTTATTAAAATGGATCAAAATTAAATTATTTCATAGATAAAAACATTATGGGTCCAAATACCACCATCCAATAATCCTTATATGTGTTTTTCATTTATTTTAAGCTTTATAATTTAGATTTATCCTTATTTAATGTATTTAATTTTAATTGTTGTAATGACATTATAAATATTTAATAGTTAGAAATATTTACTTATATTGTGTTATTTTACCATAAAAAGATATTTGATGACATTTTATACATTATAATTATCAATATTTAATTTTTAATAATTTTTGATGATTTTTAAATAATTTAATAAAATGTTATTTTTATAAAATATCAATAGTCTCAATTTTGACACTATTCATTTCATTGATATTAAAGAAAATCCAAATAGGAGATAAATTCAAAAAAATACATTAAATATACTCCAAAAATATCATAATAACTTAGGAAATTCATGTACAACGTAAATTAATTCAAATTATACTTTTTTGAATATTTTTAAAATCATTTATTAGATATTTCTATTAAAAAAATAATATATTTGTCACTATTGTGTCATCTTTAATGGTAATTAAATAATTTATAAATAGTATAAATAACTTTATATGATGTATATAATTATTTTAAATTTCTAGAGACTACCTATAATTGATTTCATCTCCTAATTACCCCTATATTAGAATTAATATACTTATATAAAAAGAGATTGAACATTTTTCCACATTCATTGATTTTAATAAAATAAATGTCATATTCATGGGAATGTGGCCATTATTTGATTAAATTTTTGAACCATAGATGATAAGGGTAAAAGTTTCTCAGAAAATAGTGCTTTTACTTATGTTAATGTAATTTTACAATATTATTTTTACCTTTAATTAACCAATTTACCTTTAATCACGTAATAAAAAATTACTAAATTTACTATTCATAATGTCCAAAAAATAAAAGTAACCTATTTACATAATTTGGACCCACTAATTCCAAAAATGGAACCCATTTTTCAAAATTTAAAACACAGAAGTTATAGTAATTAAATTGAAATTAATCCCTCTCTCAGAAAGAGAGATCATGTTTTAAAAGCTAAAATATTTCAAATGATTGAACTGTTTTTATATCAATATTCAATATTAAATTAATGAAAATGAAATAAATTATTTTTAATGATTAAAATATATTATATTTATACTTTAAAACCATTCAATATTATAATTTTACTATATAAATTATTTTTATGAAAAAAGTTGTTTTCACAATTTTTTTTGTATTTTTACGATTCATTAAAACTTCAAAGTTATCAAAAAAATACCATAAAATAATCAAATGTAAATTTTTATATCCCTCTTAAAAGGAAAATGTTCATGTTGTCATATAATTATTATTAGTGTGTCAAAATCTTAATTTAAAAATGGTTCTCTATTCAATGGTATAAAATTACCCTAGTATATAACATATATATATATATATATATCACTAATTTCATTAAAAATATTAATTCAACAAAAAATAAAAATATCTAATTGATTTATATTTTTTCATAAATAATTGATATCTAATGAATTCAGAATGCATTTTCATAAATTAGTTATACTTATTCCCACTAACCTAATGGTTGGGCTATAATAGTAATTTTCTTACTTAGGGTGTCTTTTAGTTCATTTATAGTCACATATTTTTGCAATGTAATCTACTAATGAATAAAATTTATGTAAAGAAAATATTTCATAAAAACATCCAGGTGTTAAATTCATCCAAACAAGTTGGAGTTCTACATAATTTCCCATATAGTGCTTCAAAGTGTTTCATTTTGACAACTCTACTGGAAGATGTTATTTTATACAAACTCAAGTAATGGGAGATATTGATCCCATCCAACATTAAATTACATTGAGCATGTTCTCAGCATGTGCTTGAGTGTCTAAATATTTTTTTTGGATTCGCCATCAATTTGGGGTGATAGGCTGTACTAAATTTCAATTAAATACAAAGATCATGTTTAAGACTTTTCCAAAAATTATATGTGAACCTTGGATCATGATGAGAGATGATATTATGTTTCACTCCTTATAACATCACTACTTCTTTTACATAAATCACAACATTTTTGTCAAGAGTGAAATCTTCTCAAATAGAGATAAAATGGGCATCCTTGGTGAGATGGACCACTATAACCCAAATTTCATTGTCTCATTTGGATGTTCTCGAGAGACCCGAAACATAGTACATAGTGATGTTTTCCCACTTCCATGATGGTATGGGTAGTGGGTTTAATACCCCTTTTAGAACTTGTCTCCCCACCTTAATTTATTGACACACTAGGAACCTTGTAGTGTAGTCGAAAATCACCCTTTTATTGTTATCCCCCCAAAAATGATCCTTAAGGTCCATATAAATTTTACCAATTCTATGATGTATAGAAAATATAGAGCTATGAGCTTCATCAATCAGTTCTTTCTTTATTTTTACAATCGATGGAACACATAGTCTTGTATGAAATTACAAAACACCTTTTATAATGATTTTGAAGTCAAGAAACTTCCCATACATCATAGACTCTATCCTCTTTTACAAAAAAGGATCATATTTTTGAGATTTCTTGATCTTTTCTAGTAATTATTGGTGAGAAATGATTTCAGATAGGGTTGATGATGTACATTCCCTTATAATTCATTTTGTCCAGTTTTACTTGGTCTTTCACCAAAGGATATTCTTGAATCCTCATCATATATAGAACTACATGGTCTTTCATACTTAATTCATTAGATAATTTGTTTCCTATTCTAGGATGATAATGAATTGAATATTCATATTATGTAAGAAGTTCCAACCATCTTCTTTGCCTCATGTTCAATTCATTTTTCATGAAAATAAACATCAATATTTGGTGGTCTTTGTATATATAACATTTCTCCCTATAAATACAGTGCCACCATATCCTTAGAGAAAAAAAAACTGCATCTAACTCTAGGTCACGCGTAGGATAATTCTTCAGATGAAGCATCAACTATCAAGATGCATAAGTAATCACCCTGTCATCTTGCATAGGGACTAACCTAATCCCATTAAGAGATTATTTGCTAAAAATAACAAATCCATATATGATAGAGGGTAGAGTTAACATGAGTGAAATAACCAATATCTTCTTCATCTCTTGGAAGCATTCCTCACACTTATTTTTCAATAGAAACTTAACCTCTTTTTTAGTTAACTTGTTTAGTTGATTTTAATGCCATGGAAATTTTTTTTTTCAAACAACCTATAATATCCTATTAAACCAAGGAAACTACAAATCTCAATTAATATAGTAGGATGAGGTCACTCCTACCAACCGTTTTATTAGAAGGATCAACTATGATTCATTAATTTGTTACAATGTGACCAAAGAAAGAAACTTGTTCTAACCAATATCCACATTTTCCGAACATTCCAAATAACAACTCATTATTCAGAGTTTGCAATATGACCCTCAGATAATCCTCATGAACCTTTTAAATTTTATAATATATCACAATATTATTAATAAAAACTTTAATATAGTTATCGATATAGTCATTGAAGACTATATTGTTCAAATCCATAAATATTTAAAGATAATTAGCCATCAATAAGGGCATAACATCAAACTTGTTATTACCTTATATTTTTTGGATAAAATTATTTGGAATATCCTCTTTCTTCACCCTCAATTGATGATAAATAGATCGAATATTATTCATTGAGAATAATTTAGCCTCATGAATCTCATCAAATAAATAATCAATCCTTGGGAGAGTGTACTTGTTCATCACTATGATGAAATGTTGTTCTCTATAATAAATTCATAGACACATTGATCAATCCTTCAAATTCCTAAAGAGAACATGTTCTCCCCATGGAGTCACACTTGAATAGATTAACCCTTTCTCCAAAATATCAATTAGTTGTTTAATTAGTTTCCCAAAATCCAAATTTTCTATTATAAATAATGTTTTTGATTTTATCTTGGATCTAGGAATGATATCAATGGATAACTCTACCACTCTTTCTAAGGGAGGTCCAGGTAAAGAAATATTTCAATGTATTCCTAAATGATGGGGAAACTTTCTATTCTTATATCATCATTTCCCTATTCATTTTCACCGATCATATCTATGAAGAAGGGTATCAGAGGTGGTTCTAAACAATGCACATATCACTTTATATCTCCTTTGAAAAAAACTGTAGGTTGTAAATTCAAGACTACTGTGATTTCATTGATTCTATAGTTGATCCTAGAATTATAACTTGATATATAATCTATCCCAAATATAGTGTGTAATTCAAGCATGGGAATGACTACTAGATTTCCGAGGATATTGTGATCACCAAAGTGAATAATAGAGTTTCTATACTCTTTTGTTTCTTGGAAAGTACTTCTAGGACTCTTTAATGATAAATTTATGCATTGCATTTTAGGGATTCAATATATATTCTCTGCCAACTTGAAGGTAATAAAGTAATACATACAACTAGAGTCAAACAATTTACATCTAACTTTGAGAGAACAACAAGAGTAACTTCCACCAAATTATTTTTAGATTCACCTTTTTCTATTGCAATAATAGAATCACATCCTTTATCCCTAGGCCTATGCAATGGTTGATGGTGATTCCCCTCCATTAACTTTGGATTTTTACAGTGATTGGTGAAGCCCCAAGATATCTACACATGAATAATTATACTTCAGGTGGGGCCTCTACCATCTTTCCTTTTTCGTTAGTGTTGAGAAGTTGTGGCTTCACCTCAATACAATATTTCTGGGAAGTATGGTCATATCTTCCACACTTGTAACATTCCCCACCCCACAGAAAT
The DNA here is from genome assembly GCA_963277665.1 of Viscum album. NCBI lineage: Eukaryota > Viridiplantae > Streptophyta > Magnoliopsida > Santalales > Viscaceae > Viscum > Viscum album. The sequence continues at coordinate 1,866,814,259 of OY728150.1, forward strand.
AACTTCCCAAAATAATTATTCTAAAATATTTTTCATGTGGGAAGTTTCATTTTCTTTCCTACCATTCCATAATCAATGATCCTCCATAATATTGTTTCCATTTCTCTCTTATTTTCATTCGATAGACGGTACCATTGTGTCTCTCCGAACTATATCTCAACCATCATATCACACCACATTATCTCATCAAAGAATTCATAGTATAGATTGGTTAGATTCTCCCATATATCTGGTCTTAGTGCACCTAATAATCTATCAACATTTTCATTAGGGTCCATGAAAAATATAGAGGTGTAGAGAGAAACCCTTTTAATGTTCATCGCATAGCTTCCAACAGATTCTTTTTAGTTCAGCTTCATCTTTATAAATTTATTCTCCATTTTTATTCAAATCGAACAAGTGAAATATTTTTTGAACAGGGTTACCCTGAACTCTTCCCACTCCATAGATTCATATCTCTTCTTAGAATTGTGTTTTTAACTATTGTACACCACTAATTAGTTTCTACATCTAAGCGGTACATAATGAGGGTGGCATTACCTTTCTACGAACAACAAAGTATGAAAACGAAATTTTATATAGAGAATATCCATTATTTAGAAACCAATGGGTCAATAGATCCACTAAATTAAGGTGGTCGTTGACGTTTAAAGGACTCAAAAGAAAGTTGATCCCATCAAGGTGAATCATGTCTGTAAGATCCTTGTTTTTTGAAAGGGATGTTTTTGTTGAGTTTTGGGTTGAACCCTTTTGTTTTTGGGGCTTTAAAACGTTTTTTGAAAGTGTGAGATTCCTTGGGGGTGTTCTGGGGGCTCGGGGCACAGAAGAGAGGAAATCTGGGTAAGACAGGCGAGGGTGCACAGCCGGCGCACGACCAAGTAAACCGTGCGGCCTGCCCATGCTGGACTGTGCGACCCCTCCTCCTCCAGACAGAAGCATGCACACAGTTTGCGTACAGTTGTCCAAACTGTGCAGCTAAATTGTGCAATTCCTCCTCCTCCAGGCATTGGCATGCTCACGGTTTTCCAAACCATGCGGACCGACCGTGCAGCCACTTAATGTTGAAAAATATTGCATTTTTTCTACTCCAGGCTTTTAAACCCCACCGGAGATGTTCCTCCTTTCCTCCCCTCTCAGCCCTAGCGACGAACTTGGCCGACCCAAGCTTCCCAATGGTGGTTCTCCTTCGATTCTAAGAAGTTTTTGGTGTTGTTGGTTGCGGATTAAAGCTTTGGGTAAGGCTAATCCCATCCTGGGTTCTCTTTTTGGTTTAGGGTTTTTATCTTCTCTCCCTCTCATTCTGAAGCTCTAAAAACCTATCTTTTGGGTGAGTATTAGGTTGAAGCTCCAAGGGTTGGTTGGATCGAGGTCTAAAGACTCGATTGATAGTGCGTTCAACCGCGGTTTCGAGGTAAGTGGTCTAAAAAATATATCCCATGGTTATTGGGATATTTTTGCATGTTGAGTTATGATTCTTGTTTCTCCTTGGTTGTGTTTTGAATAAACTTGGCATGTTTGGAAATAATGATGTTTAAAATGGAAAATGGGAACCCTCATGATCCCCATGGGGTGTGATGGGAAAGACTTGACCTATTTTAGGACCATCCATGGTATGGGCCGGTTTTCCCCGAGTTTGGGGATTTTTATTAAACAAGTGACCTTATTATAATGAATTGTAGAGCCTTTATGAATATGTTGAAATGTTTGGTTGAACTTGGAATAGAAGTTAGGTGATGCACCTAGACGTGGTTATAACCTAAATGTTATATGGAATGGGATGAATGGTTGATTCATGGGAAAGATGAACGGGTTAAATGGGTTAATGTGTAACTTGTTTAATGAACATAATGGGATGAATTATAAATCTAGTGTTGAATGATTAGTGATATAAGAATAACAAATGGGAATTGGGGTGAATGGTTAAATGATGGGAAATGGTAATGTGTTAATGGGTTATGGAATAATGTGGATTCCCATGTGAGTTATTGTGAATAGTTGTTGCCGAAGGGCAATGGTTTGAATGGTTAATGGTTATATATACATAAGCATGTGTACATGGCTTGGTAGAGTGGGGTATGACTTGAGGCTCTACACCCACGGGTCGAGTGAAGACTGAGGCTCTGAACTCCTCCCTAAATGCATGGGTTAAAAATGGGGACTGATGCTCTTTTCTCCTAACGGTTGCATCCACCCGGACTGATGCTTCACGGTGAGGTTATGGTTGCTATGAGGGAGTTAGTCCTAGTGAGATAGTATAACAATGTGTTCACCATCTTTCATGTGATTGTTGGCCATAGACCCATGTAACATATTGTATGTAATTAACCATTGGAAATTTGGTGAAATGGTAAATGATGATAAAAGGTGTGAAATGAATGGTAATGGAAGTGGTAATGGATTTGGCCATGAACTGGTTAATGGAACCTTAATTAATTACTTGGAAATTATCATTCATATTCCTCTTGCATGTAATATTTATTTATACTAGATATTTTGTAGACACCGTTGGTGGTGGCCTACTGAGTTGTACTCACACCCTGCTCGGGCCGCCGTTGGGTACCCGAGGAGACTTCATGTTTTCAGGTCAGGAGAAGGGAAAGGGTCCCTACTAGATAGTGAGTGGACATGGGTAGCACTTGGTTGAGGATCCATACTTAGAGTCAGGACCATTTTGGGGATTTGACCTTTGTCCTTGTTTTGGGATTTTGTTCACTCATGCACTTGTAGTATAACATGGCATATTTATTGTTATTTGGAATTGGTTGTTATACCTGTTCATTGTTGTTGGTTATTGTTTCCACTATATGGTTATTCTGTTGTGTCTTACTCTGATAAAAACGGGGTATAGTTTCCCCACATGACTACACAGACCCCCACTGGTAGTCGGCAGCTTTTGGCGTACGGGGAGGCATGCTTAAGGTCATGTGACCACCCGGCTCAGAGCACTGGTTTAGTGGGTTCTGGGTCGGGGATGTTACAAAGTGGTATCAGAGGAGGTCCTTCTTCCCCTTCTCTGAGGTCTTGTTATTTGGGATTGGTTACCCAGGGATAAGACGTGTTGGGCCTTGGTAATGAGATCATTCTTGGGAGTAGTTAACCCATGTACGAGGGAAAACCCAAGTCACCCTGGGTGGGAATTGTTGTTCTTGGTTGTGTGTGGTTACAGTTGATGATATTTCACCATTGGGTGATGCACATGTGGTTTAATGTGACTTTTTTATGATATTTGGCTCGCGACCTTAATAGTACGAGTATTTTCATTCATTCATCATTATAGGAACCTAGAGAGATAGTTGACATGCATTGTATTAGACACACGCACGACGTGGGTGTGTGAAGCATGAAAGTAGGGTGCATCATGTATTTCATGAAACCAAGAAATAATGAGAACAATGAAGTAAAACAAGTGGTTAACTGATGTTTAATGAAATGTACGGGTTTGAAATGAAGTGGAAAATGTTTGGTAAAATGTTGTGTGAGTTTGGGGGTAGTGCAATGTTTTTTACCCCATGTGGACCATGGCCCACGATAGGGATGGTCATATAGATAAATTTTAGGTGCTAATATTGTTGAAATTACCATGCAAAAATGGGTTGTTGTAGATAGTAAGATATTTTTGATGAGGTCATGAAAGTTTATGGTATTCGTTCTAAAACCTCGTGCTTGGCATTGTAGAGAAATGCCACCACGACATCAGTTTCCAGTTGGGAAATAGGAGGATGTTGATGAGAACACTCCTCTGGTAGAAGAGAATGAAAATATGGTGATCAATAAAGGTAGAGAAGGCCAGTTCCGAGAGAACTTCGCTTGCCTTTCACAGATGATGGATCGGGACCCAGGGCGGGTTGCACCGAGTATGTTTGAGCTGACTAGGGAGTTCCAGTTGTAGCACCCTCTGACTTTCACCGGAGAGGGTGGGCCAGAGGTAGTAGAGTTCTGGTTATAGTTTGTCCAGATGATATTGGATCATTTGGTAACCCATGTTGAAAAGCGAGTAAAGCTGGCCGTTTATATGTTGCGGGGCGAGGCGAGGCATTGGTGGGACATTCAGGCTTAGACTGAGCAGGTTGGGGGGATGTCATGGAAGGTTTTTCAAGAAAAGTTTCTGGAGCATTTCTACCCAGAGACATGGAGGCAGGAGTGTGCTACATATTTTATGTGCCTGACTCAGGGATCTCTATCGGTGATGGACTATGATAGTCGCTTCACTGATTTGAAACACTTCGTCCCAATGTTAGCTGGGAATGAGGCAGCGATAGCAAGGCGTTTTCAGGATGGGTTGAGACATGAGATCAGGTCGCAACTGAATATCTTCCTCTTGAAGAAGTTTCCATAGGTGATGGATCATGCACTCATCTCTGAAGAGAACCTAAAGGGAGCTTCGGGTGTTGGGCTTGTCATGCTAGCTGGGCGGACAAGTGGTTCATCTTCTGAAGGTTGGAACTGCCGTTTAGAAAGATTCTAGCAATGTGGTCAGAAGAGGGGGTCAGTCTCTCAGAGTGGGAACCAAATGTTTTGTTATTAGTGAAGAAGGCCGGGGAATATGCGTGGTCAGTGTCCTCGACCTTCCGTTGGGTGTCGTTCATGCGGCAGGATTGGGAATGTGAAGAGGTTCTGCAGGAACCCTTAGCATGCTGGTGAGCATGATGAAAGGCAGGTACCAGGTATGGGAAGGGAATCAGTTCCCCCATATCAGGCAGGCAGTTGGAGCTCCACGGGCTGTACTAGCAGGGGCGGTGGACGTGGGACTCCAAGGAAAGATCCCTCACAATAGAAGGGTAGTGTAGCACAGAGTACTCAGGCTGGGGCCCAGGGTAGAGGGGCAGGTCAGCTTCAGGAAATTCAGTTTGCGCCTAGTGATGGCGAGGCTGGACCATCGACTGTTCGTGGTACGATCCTTGTTTCTTCCACGTTTTCTAGTGAATTATTTGACAAAGGTGACACACACTCTTTTATCTATGCTCTACTTGTGGTAGCACTGAGCTTACCTGTGGATATGGTGTGTGGAGTGATGTTAATTGACACCCCGTTGGAAGTGCGGGTTGAGGATATCAAGCAGTGCAAGGAATGTTCCTTGGAAGTTGGTGGGTATCGTTTTCTGTGGGACTTGTTCATTCTCGAGATGTCAGGGTTTGACCTAATCTTGGTAATGGATTGGTTGGTGTTGTATCGGGTTCATATATACTATTATCATTGCAGATTATCGTTCAGGCCACTTGAGGGTGACACTTATGTCCACAGTGGCGAATAGGATGTTCGAGCTTGGCGTACGAGGCCGTTTTGTCAATAGATGAGTAGAATCACTGCTCAAGTGGCATATCTCATGCTTTATGATGATGAGGGAGGGGAACAATATAATTTTCCTCCTGTGGTGGATGGTTTCAGGATGTGTTTCTTGAGAATTTCTCGGGGTTTCCACCCGAGAGGGATGTCGAGTTCATGATCAAGTTGCTCCTGGGAGCGGAGAGCGTTTCTTTTCCTCCATACCGAATGGGACCAAAATAACTCCAAGAACTGAAGGTTCAAATTGAGGAGTTGGATCATAAGGGGTTTATCCGTCCTATTACGTCTTCTTGGGGATATCCCGTGCATTTTGCAAAGAAGGCCGATGGGTCGTTGAGACTTTGTGTTGACTATCGAAAGTTGAATCAGATGACGGTGAGAAATAGGTACCCTCTTCCTAGAATTGATGACTTGTTTGATCAGTTTAGGGGTGCATCAGTGTTTTCTAAGATTTATTTGAGGTAGGGTTATCACCAGTTGAGGGTGAGGTCTTCCGACATACCCTGGACAGCTTTCCGGAGTCGATACAGGCTGTTTGAGTTTGGGGTAATGCCTTTCGTCTTGACCAATGCACCAATGGTGTTTATGGATTTGATGAACTAGATCATTCATCCCTATCTATATCGGTTTGTGGTTGTCTTTGTTGATGATATCTTAGTGTAATCGAAAACTCACGGTGATCATTCCCAACATCTTGACATCATCTTAGGTATGCAAAGAGAGCACCGACTATACACCAAGCTATCCAAGTGTCAATTCTGTATGGGTGAGGTACATTTTCTGGGTCACATCATCTCAGAGGCAGGTGTGTCAGTGGATCCATAGAAAGTGAAATCAGTTGTATCTTGGGAGCATCCCAAGAGTGTTTCTGATGATCAGTGTTTTTTGGGTTTAGACGGGTATTACAGAAGGTTCATTCGGGATTTCCCTTGCTTGGAAGCACAAATTTCAGGCTTGAATAAGAAAGGAATCAGGTTCGAATGGTCTGAAGCTTGTGAGAATTCCTTCAAAGAGTTGATGAAGTGGATGACGACCGCACATATCTTGATCTTACCTGAGCCGGGTAAAAAGTATATCGTGTTTTGTGATGCGTTGGGAATCGGGCTTGGGGCTGTGTTGATGCAAGATGAGTGGGTGGTGTCTTATGGGTCAAGGAAGTTGATATCCCATGAGCGGAACTATCCCACTCATGATCTTGAGTTAGCTGCAGTAGTGTACGCCTTGAAGTTCTGTAGGAACTATCTTTTGGGAGAACAATTTACCGTATTTACCGACCATAAGAGTTTAAAGTACAGATTCTCTCAACGAGATCTGAATATTCGGCAGCGGAGGTAGGTTGAATATCTCCAGTCTTTTGACTTTGAGATGGTGTACACGCTGGGAAAGGGAAATAGTGTTGCTGATGCTCTGAGTAGGAAGGTTCAAAATTAGATGGTTATGGAGTCCAGCACCGAGTGGAAGGTGATGGCCTTGTTTGCATAAATGCACCTAGAGGTGTATGAGGAGAGTGGTTAGATCACTATTGCTTCCTTAGCGATGGATTTGATGCTTTTGAGTCGAGTTAAGGAAGGTCATCTTAATGATCCAAAGTGTTTGATCATGAAGGAAAAGCTTAAAGGTGGAGAGCTACCTTCTGGCTGGGCCGTCGGTGTGGATGGTGCTGTTCATGTTCGTGATCATGTGGTTGTGCCAAAGTGTGTGCGATAAGTGTTGATGTGTGAGTTCCATGCATCAAAGTGGGCAGTGCATCCTAGTTTGACCAAGATGTACCGTGATCTCCAAAGGCAGTTTTGGTGGCCCGATATAAAGAAAGAAGTTGCGGGCTTTGTGGCATGGTGTCTTACTTGTCAGCAGGTGAAGGCCGAGCATCAATGCCCAGGAGGTTTTTTGCATCCATTTCCCATTCCAGAATGGAAGTGGGATGATGTGACAATGAGTTTTGTTGTGGGTCTTCTGAGGATGCCACAGAAGAATGATGCAATATGGGTGGTTGTGGATCGGTTAACGAAAGTGGCTCATTTCTTACCGATTCAGGAGACCCATACAGTCAACCATTTGGGTGATCTATATGTTCAGGAAATAGTTCGGTTTCATGGGGTGCCGCAGACCATAGTTTCGGACCACGATCCAAGTTTCACATCACGTTTCTGGCTAGGGTTAAAGAAGGCGATTGGTACGCATGTGTTTTTGAGTACAGATTTCCACCCGCAGACGGACGGACAGTCGGAGTATATGACCCATGTGTTGGAAGACATGGTAAGAGTTTTTGTCTTGGACATTGGCGGTTCATGGGAGAGACACCTATCGTTAGTTGAGTTTGCCTATAACAACAGTTTTCAGGCTACAATCCAGATGGCACCGTACAAGGCACTTTATGGGAGACCATGTTGATCTCCATTGTGTTGGCTAGAGGCTGGTGAATCTTAGTTGTTGGGGCCAAGTTTCGTGCAGGAGACATAGAAGAAAGATAAGTTGACCAGGTAGCGGATGGCTACAGCTCAAAGTAGGCAGAAGTGATATGCAGATCAGAGGCGTAGAACTCTTGAGTTTGGGATGGGTGATAAAGTGTTCTTTCGGGTGTTTCCATGGTTGGGTCACAGTCGGATACGAAAGTATGGTAAGTAGGTGCCCAGGTATGTGGGACCTCTTGAGATTGTGGAGAGGAACAGACATGTGGATTACCGATTGGCTCTTCCACAGCGGTATGGTGGGATGCATGATGTGTTTCATGTGTCTCAGGTTCGACAGTATCACCCTGACCCATGTCACGTGGTTGATGTTGAGGATGTGGAGCTTGAGGCTAATGCGTCCTTTGAGGAACATCCAGTTCGTGTGGTGGAAAATAGTGAAAAGGTCTTGTGAGGCAATGTTATGCCATTAGTGCGAGTACTATGGAAGCATGGGAAAGTTCAGGAAGAAACTTGGGAGCGGGAATCAGATATGCAGGCTCAGTGGCCCGAACTCTTCTATTCGGTGGAGCAATGAGGCTTGGAGGCTCAGCTCGAGGATGAAACGTTATAAGGTGGGGAGGTTGTAAGATCCCTGTTTTTGGAAAGGTATGTTTTTGTTGTGTTTTGGGTTGAACCCTATTTTTGGGGCTTTAAATCGTTTCCTGAAAGTGTGAGAGGCCTTGGGGGGTGTTCCGAGGGCTCGGGGCACGGAAGAGAGGAAATATGGGCAAGACAGGTCAGGGCGCATGGCCTACGCACGACAAGGTAAAGAGTGCGGCCTGCCCAGGATAGACCATGCGACCCCTCCTCCTCCGGACAGAAGCATGCACATAGTTTGCACACGGTTTTCCAAACCATGCAGCTAAATCATGCAACTCATCTTCCCCTGAGCAGTGGCATGGGCACGGTTTGCTCACGGTTTTCCAAACCATGCAGACAAACCATGCTGCCACTTAAAGTTGGGAAAAATTACAAGCTTTCGACTCCGGGCTTTTAAACACCACTCAGGATTTTCCTCCTTTCCTCCCCTCTCAGTCCTAGCGACGAACATGGCCAACCAAAGCTTTCCAAGGGTGGTTCTCCTTTGATTCTAAGGAGTTTTTGGTGCCGTTGGTTGTAGATAGAAGCTCCGAGTAAGGCTAATCACATCCTTGCTTCTCTTTTTGGTTGAGGGATTGCATGTTCTCTCCCTATCATTCCGAAGCTCTAAAAACCTATCTTTTGGTTGATTTTTAGGTTGAAGCTCCAAGGGTTGGATGGATTGAGGTCTAAGGACTCGATTGAGAGTGCGTTCAACCGCAGTTTTGAGGTAGGTGGTCTTCAAATTATATCCCATGGTTATTGGGGTATTTGTCCGTGTTGAGTTATGATTCTTGTTTATCCTTGTTTGTGTTTTGGATAACCTTGCCATGTTTGGTAATAATGATGTTTAAAATGGAAAATGGGAACCCTCACGATCCCTGTGGGGTGTGATGGGATGGACTTGACCTATTTTAGGACCATCCATGGGATGTGTCGGTTTTCCCCGAGTTTGCGGATTATTATTAAACAAGTGACCTTGTGGTAATGAATTGTAGAGCCTTGATGAATATGTTTGAATGTTTGGTTGAACTTGGAATAGAAGTTAGGTGATGCACCTAGACTTGTTAATAACCTAAAGGTTATATGGAATGGGATGAATGGTTGATTCATGGGAATAACGAACAGGTTAAATGGGGTAATGTGTAACTGGTTTAAAGACCATAATGGGATGAATTATGGGTCTAGTGTTGAATTCTTAGTGAGATAATCATAACACATGGGAATTGGGGTGAATGGTTAAATGATGTGAAATGGTAGTGTGTTAATGGGTTAAGGCGTAATGTGGATTCCCATGTGAGTTATTGTGAATAGTGGTTGCTGAAGGGAAATGGTTTGAATGGTTAATGGTTATATATATATAAGAATGTGCACATGGCCTGGTAGAGTGGGGTATGACTTGAGGCTCTACACCCATGGGTCAAGTGAAGACTGAGGCTCTGAACTCCCCCCCTAATGCACAGGTTAGGAATGGGGACTGATGCTCTTTTATCCTAACGGTTGCATCCACTCAGACTGATGCTTTGAGGTCAGGTTATGGTTGCTATGAGGGTGTTAGTCCTAGTGAGATAGGATAACGATGTCTTCTCCCTCTTTCATGTGATTTTTGGCCTTAGACCCATGTAACATAATGTATGTAATTAACCCATGGAAATGTGGTGAAATTGTAAATAATGATAAAAGCGTGAAATGAATGGTAATGGAAGTGGCAATGGATTTGGATCCGAATTGGTTAATGGAACCTTAATTAATTAATTGGCTATTATCATTCATATAAATCTTGTATTCACTATCTGTTTATACTAGATATTTATTAGACACCATTGGTGGTGGCCTACTAAGTTGTACTCACACCCTGCTCGGGCCGCCGTTGGGTACCTGAGCAGTCTTCATGTTTGCAGGTCCGGAGAAGGGTAATGGTCCCTTCTAGATAGTGAGTGGACATGGGTAGCACTTGGTGGAGGATACAGACTTGGAGTCGGGACCATTTTGTGGATTTGACCATTGTCCTTGTTTTGGGATTTTGTTCACTCATGCACATGTAGTATAAAATGGAATATTCAATATTATTTGGAATTGGTTGTTATACCTATTCTTTGTTGTTGGTTATTGTTTCTGCTATATGGTTATTATATTGTGGATTACTCTGATTAAAAGGGGGTATAGTCTCCCCCCTTGACTACACAGACCCCCGCTGCTAGTCGGCAGCCTTTGGCGTACGGGGAGGTGCGCTTAAGGTCATGTAACCACCCAGATCATAGAACCGGTTTAGTGGCTTCCAGTTCTAGGATGTTACAAAGTATCTCAGTTTGATTCAAGTTATTTCTCGAACTCGAGTCAGTTGATTCATCATTCTCATGATGTTTTCCATTCGGGCATCCATCAAAGGGATGTCAGTGGTTGGTATATTGTTCCCATAATTTTTTTGTTCATCCTATTTCCTTCCATTTTCTAAAAGAATAATACCTTTGCGAGAAATGTGTTTATTTTAAGAATCTTATTATTATTAAATATTTCTATATCCTAAAACATCATGATTAATTATGATAATAATTAAAAATAACTTCATTTTCAATAAATCCTTCATAATGGTTCATAAAAACATTGTGATTACCCAAATATTCCAGGAGGGTCAAACCAGGTGCAATGTAAGGCCCGTCATCAGGTACCAGGTTACTCTGAGTCTGGCCCGACTGACCATGTCAAAGTTATTACCCCTAGGTACATCTCTTCTAGAACCACCTCTACCTATTCATATCCAAGAAATGATTTATTTTCTAAGAAACAAATTACATATTATTTTTCCAAAAAACTAGGATGTTAAAAATGTCCCTATGGTTCTTCTGAATGTTTTAAAATCCAAATTTCCCATAATAAATAAACCATGCTTTGATTATAACTATGAAATCCTACCATTTAAGGATATAAAAATTTCATTACATTGTTCAAAACAAAATATCTTTTAATGTTTAGTTTCTTGGAATGAGGTACATAATACAATAATGGTTATAAAAATACATATAATAAACTTGAAAGGATTCATCAATGGTTAATACTAAGTACATTTACTATATCTCATTGCTTGGGGACATAAATGAAATGAAAAGGGTGAGAATATGGCCCCGTAAGGGAAAGTAATGGACACCATTTACATGTGATCTTGAGGGAAATCAATATCAACATGAGGAATATCATTACGTAAATAAAAAGAGAACCTGATGCATATCATAAATAAAATAAAATAAAAAATAACTTTTAAATGTATCTACAACATTAATTGTAGACATTTATAATCATATCACTAAGGATATTCCCTGAGGTGTCATAAAAATTACTATGGTTATTCACCAAGGTATTGTAAAATATGTCATCTCTTGAGATTAAATTATTTACCCAATGAATTGAAGTTATATGAAGTCTAACACTATATATGAATTAATTAATTTTATGCACATATATCATAAAAAATTCATTAATAACCCATGTGGCATAAAATAAATAGTTTTCATATCAAAATCACAATGTTTTAAAGAAAAGTGCTTGAAGACATGATATTTATGTCATTATTAACCCATGAAAAAGGTATTAATGTTTCATATATGTTAATCCTAGAATATAATAGATCATATTCACATATAGGTGAATAAACATAGAAAATAAATAGGTTTGGTTATTCAAAAAATAAAAGAAGATATTTTCTTTAGAAAAAGTGATAAATTTTGAGAAGAATCTTCATCAACATTATGGGAATGAAACATGGTTTTAGAAAATGTTGAAGAGAGATTGAACTAAGGTAAAACATTCATAAATTAATCTTAATAAAGTAAATGGATAGAATAAAATGTTCATATGAACGTATTTTGGAAATTTTAATACAGACTACATTAAAAAGAAAACTTCAAAGGAAATGAGAAGATGAGATTTCCCTTAACTTAAAGTGTTACTCCTAAAACATGATGATTGGGATCTTGGGGGCTTGATAAAACCATTTTAGGAATCCTTGGAAGGTAAAAATATCATATATTATTGTAGGATAAAATTTTAGAGAATGAAAATTGATAAATGGGTGAGTATTTATATCAACAGAGGATGATTTGTTTATTTATTTATTTGGACACCTAGCTAGTGGTAATTGAAAAAACATTGGCATAACCCTGTTATTTACCCATGGTATTGAATAATTATGTCACAATTCATCTTATTTTAATTCAAAAGGAACTAAAATAAGTTTATATTGTTTAATTTTAACTTTGAAATTAATGTTTCAAAAAATAACTTTTTAAAGTTGAGGTCTCCATGTTAAGATTCAAAAAGTTAATTATATTTTTTAGAAATAATTAAAATATATTATAATAGTTGATATTAATAAGATAATATTTTTATTTTTGGAATGTAGTTAAATAATTATTATATAATTGTGAAATAATTTTGAATTCATTTGACTTATAGAAAACTCGAAACTATATTTTAACTATACATCAAAAAATAATTTTTTTGGGAAAATATCATAAATTCACCCTAAACAAATTTCAATGTAATGATTTCAAAAATGTAGTTTTAATTATCATAATAATTATATAATTATGATTAATTTAACTTTTAAATTTAAAAATCTATATTTATTGAAAATAATAGCAGATACAAAATTCATATTAAAAGGCAAAGTAAAATTTCCAACACATGAAAAAAAGAAAATTATTTTATCATTTAAATATAAATAAGAGTGTTTTAGTAATACTATTTAATTAAAAATAACATTTTTCCTAATATTTTGGTTTATTATAATAATTATTTATTTTCTAGAATGTATAATTTCTAAACAAAAAATCAATTAATCAAATTCTATCACAACTTTGTAATGAAAAATTATTCTTAAAACAAAAATGAAGGAATAAAAATTTTATTTATACAATTGAATTAAACATTTAGTAACAAGTGTATCAAAACATAACCCATTATTACACTCACATATTCCATTAGAGTAAGGTTTGAAATGATGGTAGATTTGTGGGGTGCCTCAGCTAACATCGGTCAAGGGGTAATTCTCACTAACTAGAACTTCTCTTGTAGGTGATTTCATTCAAGATTTACTTGTTGAATCTTGACATGGTCTCAGTCAAGGGAAAACCCCATTAATGAATCATACCTTCCATGATCTGAAAAATGGGCTATAAATGAAATTACTCTACCGGTTGTGGCCATCTAATCTTCATTCTATATCATATATCCTGTTCCAAAGACATACTTATAAACAACGATGAGAATGTTAAAATTATTATCAAGTGTATAGTTCCCAAAGGTCATACTTTCTAACGGACATAATTTACCAATGATCATATAATAATTGAATCCATATGGTCACATTTTCTTTTATATTCAATTCCTCAAAAAATGGATTTGTAGTAATTAATATAATATAACACACATTTTCCCAAAACAATTATCATTCACGAAATTCAAGGCGTTACACCTAAATTAAGTCATGTGATTGAAAACATGTGAGATACATCCTACATGGAACCAAAGTAGGTACATCTAGGGTTTGCAACATCATGGTTTTCACATAGTCTCTCAACATATAGTATTTTATATTTTAACATTAAAATGTACTTTTTTTTCATGTAATAAAATTCAATATATATGTTAACAAATGTTAAGGATGAATTTGTGGTATCCTACTGAGTTATACTCACACACTAATTTGGAATCTTGATGTGTGAGTAGGTTTAATGATTAGGGATCTAGATATGGAAAAGTTTCCTACAGTAGGTTTATGGGGATCTTGGAGTTAGATATGGACCAGAACCAGTATAGGAACTAGATTATTCCCCCGATGTATTATGTTTATTTATATTTCGAATTATACTATTATAATAATGACCATCCACAATAGGAATCTCCTTAATCTTTATTGTATGACTTGACATGAAATTTCTTACAATATTTATTTGTGTTATCTTTTATTTTCTTGTTTGTTTGGATTTTATTTATTTTAATTTTCAACTTGTGATGGATTTGGTTACAAATTATACAGTCTCTCCATGCCACTTTAGACCCTCACCACTTATGCACAGCCTCTTGCATATGGGTAGGCACACATGAGTTTATTTGGGACAATAGTTCAGACCCATTGATTAGGGTCAAGGTGTTACAAAATTGTAGTTATGTCCTAAGGTTTAATTTTCATTATTTTTTAGGTTATGATAGAAATAATATAGGCTATGTGGAATTCATAAAGAAGAGTTTCCATATTCCTAGATGGATCATGTGCAGTAGAACTTTGAGTTATTTGTGGTGTGATGATTGTTAGAGTTTATGGTATTTGGATTCATTCATGAATCATGAGTAGGCACGGAGGATCAAATTCTACACACACACACAAAACACACACACACACACATATATGTTTTTTTATCATTGTAGTTATTTTGTTTAAATGTTGAGGTCTTTATTTTTCCTATGATATATCAATTCTCACTACTATTGTGATATATTGGTTCTCAATTAGTTAGTTGAACATGTACATTCTGTTATGTTTTGTATAAATTTTGGAATGACATATATTCATCTATGAAATATTAAGATTAGTCTTTCGGTAGGACTAAGAGTGTTATACCTTGTCTATGGGTATCTCTTAAGATATTACCTTTGAAAAATAATTCCTTGTGTGTTCCCTGTAACTAATTAATTTGTTCTCATATGAAAGTTGTTATAGGGATTCTAAATTCTCATTTGAAATTTAAAAAAAATCGTCTCTTCAAGGATTTTATATAAATATTTCTTGTGTTAACAGAAACATCACAATAAGATATGAAGTGGGAAGATGTTGAGAATTCACTCGTACCCACTCTTGTGGTTTAGGCGGTAATACCACCTCAACCCTAAGTCATAAATATAGTTCCTACTTATAGAAGGGGGTTATAATGGATGGAAATTTATTATTCCCTAGACCATAATCTCTCAAATACTTCCCATTCCTTTGTATTTGTGTTCATTATGATGATGATATTTTTATAAACATAATTAAAAAAATATTTGAATTAGTCAATACTCCCTGGGATATGAAGGCGATGTGGTCAGCCTTTATGCATTAGGGAACCACCTTGATGTGGTCGGTTGTCATGGGTCACTCTATATGGTGTGGGGGAAATACTTGGGAGTCATTGAAGGTGATTATCATCAAGAAGTTTTTTCCCGATAT
The DNA here is from genome assembly GCA_963277665.1 of Viscum album. Taxonomy (NCBI): domain Eukaryota; kingdom Viridiplantae; phylum Streptophyta; class Magnoliopsida; order Santalales; family Viscaceae; genus Viscum; species Viscum album. Next base: position 1,866,829,772 of record OY728150.1, read on the forward strand.
GCTATATTTAGACATATCCTAGAAATTTTTAGTGCTTCAGCAGGGGATGATGTCAGTATCTCCTTAATCATCTCTTTTTATAGATTTGAATTTGTGTTCACCTTTATTGGCTAGGAATAATATTCCAAAGGTTAGAAAATTATATATTGGGATCTTCAAAAATATCATATGTCAGATTAATGGTTTTGACTTGATAATATATATAGATGTTCTCCAAAATTCCTTGACCATTAAGAAGGGTATAATGGATGAAATGCTTGTAGTTTCCCTTGCAACATATATAGTATAGATGTTTGGAATTCCAAGTATTTATGTGATTACTTTACCATTATTAGGAAGAGAAAATATGAGGAGGTAAAATTGGGTGGTATTGAGGTGGATTAGTGTAGGTCCTCTTATACTCCCTTTATGGGAGTAGGTTTGGATAGGTGATATAACGTTGGATTAATGTGTCCTTTTAGTACAAAATGTGTGAAACCAACTAAAAATGTCACCACTATGGAAATATGGGCCATATCAAGATAATTTTTATAAAATTATACATCCAGAGTAAAAGGTAACATTTCATGGTGTAGGAATGCATCCTTAGAAGTAGACATTAGTACCACATATATTAGTGACATAGGTGACTCATACAACATAGAGGTAGGGTTTTTCTCTTAAGAAATGAAATATGAATACGATGGATGATGTTCTAACTATGAGTGGAGATGGACCTTCTAAAACTATACATACATTTTTTATTACCTCTATTCAATCCATGACATTGTTTGATATAGTAGATTCTCATTATTTCATATCAGATCAATTTTTTTGCTGTCCTAGATTTACTAGTTTTTCTATATACTATGATTCTCTATCTTTACACAACATTGTAGAATAAATTAGGTCATCTATATTGGTATAATGAATATATCAATTCTTAGTTTGATATAGACATATATGGAACTTCATGATTTTGGATATGACCAGTTTCTATGTGATACAAAGAATGGGATCATTGACTAGTTATTGAGATCATATCAAATACAATTAAGGATATGTGTCTTCCATTATGAATATATGAGGGAGGTTCATACTGACTGGTGAGTGGGATCTTGGAGCAGGCAGGGATGGACTAGAATTGAGTCAATTTGGAGCCATTACGGTGTATGTAGGGGCATTGAATTTTACTTTGGAATCAATAGTAAACCTATCTATATTTCCTCCAATAGTGGATTTTTATCTAGATGTCTCCCCAGATGACTTATCTGGTCTTCCTCTTGATAGGGGGACTGATTCTGATATTGATCATGTTCATGGGGTCCAACTGATATTGAATTTTCCATATTGCATGACTCCAAATGAGTTGAATGCATTGAAGGTGAAGTTGGTGGATTTGTAGATGAAAATTATAATCCAAAATAAAAAATCTCATTAGGGTCATCTAGTGTTGTTTTACAAGAAGGAAGTTGGTAGTATAAAACTGTGTGAGGAATATAGGAGTTTGAATCATGTAATTTTGAGTAATAGACACCCTTTAAACATGATTAATGATTAGTTTGATTAATTTTTTGGGAGACTAACTATTTTCTAAGATTGATTTTCTTTTCATGATACCATCACCTATAAATCAAATATGGTGATATTACCATGAAAAAATATAGATGTATATATTGACTATATTAATATCTTACCATGAATTTTTTATTTCCAAATCCTATAGTTGTGTTCACAACTCTCAGTAACATGATTATCCATCCATATATTGAATCCCTTGTTATGGTATTTTTGGATGATATCCTGATATTTTCCAAGATATTATATATTTATTATTGGAACCATGAGATTGTTTTATGTACACTTCTAGAACATCATCATTATGAAAAATTATTAAAGTGACACTTATGGATTTATTAGGTGTGTTTCCTTGGGCATGTAATTTTTAAGGAAGGGATTTATGTCGATCCAGTGATGGTATAGTCCATGATGTATTGGTCATGACCCAAGAAAGAGGTTTAAATTAAAATATTCCTTGGGTTTATGGGATACCATTGATATTTATTCCCTTACTTATCCCATTTGGCTACACCGATGATAGAGTTGACCAAAAAATGGGTTGATGCTTAAGTGGTACAATTAGTTTGAAAAGGCCTTCCGTAAGATGGAGGGGAGATTGATGATCTCCCTATAATTGATCCTTCTAGAGCTTAGGTTTGGATATGTAGCATATTGTGATGAATCATATGTTTGTTTGGGTGCTATGGTAATCCAGAGAGATCATGTGGACTGTTATTAGTCACATCGATGTGAACACATGCAAAAAAAACATGACACATGAATTAGATTTGAACGATGTGGTCTATACCTATATTTTTTGGTGTAATTATTTCATTGGTGAGAAGTTTGTATTCTAAATTTTCCATAAGATCCTATGATATATCTTTTCTTTATTTGGATATCAATATTAGGTAGAGTATTTGAGTAGAGTATCTATAGAAATTTGGATTTGAGATGACCTATACTCTAAGGAAAGATAATGTCATTATTGATGCTCCTAAAAATGATGCACACCCAGGTGCTTGGGGAGTGGTCTTAAAATTTGGATTGGTGTCTGATGAGATTTTTGACTGAGTGGCTAGCTGATGGATTAGAGGATCAAAGAATTTATGACATGTTCATATTTGGTTATCAAATCTCATTTATAGGATTGGGTAAAATCGAGCAAGGAACTATATCTTAAGTGTGTTGTGATACCTGAAATCTTGATGGGAGATGATTATATCCTAGGTGTCCAAAAAAGATTATAGCATGATATAAATTTATGGGAGAATGGTAGTTACAGTTTCTTTGATGGAGGAGATAATGATATACTCTGATGTTTCTAAGTGAGTTGTGCTTCTATGGTTGATGAAGATGTACCATGTCATCTAAAATAATTATTGGAGGCCTAGTGTAAAGAGAGACACCACCATTTTTTTCATAGTGGCATACCTAATACAGGGTAAATGATGAGCATAAATATTCTAGAGGTTTTATTCAACAAATTTTGGTGCCTATGTGGAAGTGGGATAATATCCCTATGGACTTCATGATGGGGTTTCCCAAGACCTTGATGTTTTGTGACACTATTTGGATTATTTTTGGTTTTCTGATGAAAGTGACCCATTTCTTATTAATTTAGGAGACCCTTCGTGTGAATGATTTTGGAAAACTATATATACAAGGGAGCGTAAACCAACATGGAGATCCTTTGAACATCATATCAGAGAGATATACATTTTTTATGTCATGGTTTTGTTAGGGTTTGTAGAATTATTTGGGAACCTGATTGAGGAAATGTATGATGTGTCATCTACAAAATAATGTACAGATAGATAGAACAAACATGATTTTAAGGGATATGTTGTGGTAATTCATTATAGACATCTGTGGATATTTGGATTATCACGTATCCATGGTTTAATTTTTATAAAACAATGAATTTTTTAATTTTATTCAGATGGAACATTTTGAGGATATTTATGCTCAGTTGTGTCAATCGCCACTCTACTTGAATGAGGCGAGTGAGTTGGTAGATTTTGTGCTAACTATAGTAACTAAGACCTTTGAAAGTGTGCTTCTAGACCTCGAGAGTTTAGTCACTACTCAGATAAAGTGATGATCATATGCTGATAGGTGAAAGTGACACATGGTGCTATCATCAGGTGACCGAGTTTTGTTATGACTGATTCATCAAAAAGGACCTCAAATGATGAAAAACAATGGAAGATAGCGCTCATATTTAGTGGACCATTTGATATTTCTAGACATTTCAGAAGACTGAACTTTGTTTGGTACATCCATCATGATACTGTTGTATGCACGCTATCATTAATGTCTGTAAAAATTGGAAGTACATGCATAATACTAAGAATGTGATCAATGAAAGGGATATTGAGTTAGATCCTCATGCATCATTTATAGAGTGGATGATGTAGAACATAGAATAATGTGAGAAATTGATTCAAGGGTAGATGATTCCACTTATAAAAGATTAATGGAAATATGGAAAGGATACATGGGAGTGTGAGGATATTATTTGGATGCATTAGACCAAGTTAATTGATCAAGATTATAATAGACACTTCTCAGGGATGAGATATCATTATAGGGTGAGAATTGTAACATCCAAGATTCTTCATGGTTTGTTGTTTTTTAAATATTGGTGTCTATCATCTTAATTTTCATTCAGAGGTGTCTATAATTGGAAAATGAAACTCAAAGTTCATGTTTCAGATGCTGGAGGCATAGTGGGCAGTACAGTGGAAGAAAGAAGTCTACCGACCAACTAGGGAGGCCCATTAGCCGGATGGTGGTGCCCATATTCATGATTCATTAAGGGTGTTCACATTTTTTTTTTCTTTTATCCAATTATTAATCTATCCATCAACTAATTATGACCCAAATGTAAATGGGACATCCTAGAGATATTCCCATTTTAACTTTAGACCTCTGCTTCCTCTAATCCTTTTTTGATGTATAGATCAATATTTGGTGTCAACTGAGGATATAATCATTCGTTCTATGAATAATTCTCCATCTTTCTTTGTAACTGATCATAGATCTAAACCATGATGGATATATCTAATACAGTTTTCCTACATGAATAATATATCAATTTTGTGTATCAAATATTGGGGGCTTCTAATTGATTGAAATTTGATTTACTGTTGATGATGGTTTCCTTTTAGTAAGTTTATTTGTATTTCATATCATAAAATAGTCAATTACAACATTTTTGATTATGTAGAGTCTATGATGTAGATGTGTTGGTCTTGGTCTAGTGAAAATTGATGCTCAGGAAAGGTCCATCGGTCGTTCATTAATTAATCATGGAATTTAAAATCATCACACTAAAGGTATGTTGTCTATAACATCATGGTAATTTTTATGATTTTCAATGACATTTTTGGTTGTGTGTATGCCTATAGTAGTGAACCTTACACAATATGAGTGTTGGATGTGTGTAGGGTGGATCTAGGAACATTTCTTTATTATAAAATTTTATTTTTTATTTTCTATATCGTTTATTACTTGTGTAATATTTCATACCCATTTTAATTTCTGATATATTATTTTTCATGATATTCTATGCCTTATATGTTGTTTTTACATTGAGAGTGGACTCTATTTTTAGTGTTTGGGTTGACTGGTTCCCCTAAAGGAACTACTCGACACCATTGAAGGGGTTCATAGACAATATGGCTATTTGGTTGAAGAAAATGATATGATGGTTAATCAATGATTTTGGATTGTGTTAGACCATGTTAATTCCATTTCCATTGGACGATTGTCCATATATGTTGGTATGACCCACCAATGGGGAACATCCTTACATATAAGATAGGTACCATTTTTTAGGAAAGCTAAGACTGTGAACCATGTTAGGATAGAAGTTAGTTAAGTGAATTCAGTAACACTTTCCCATAATGACAGGATTTACATTGTCCTTAAAGTTAGAAAAATTCACTTAACATCAACTAAGTCATGCAACTAACTACATACGAGATACATCTGACATGGTGCCAAATAAAGTATGATCAGGGTACTTATCAGGTTGGTTAGTGTGTGATCCATTGATAAATTATTTTTTCTATAATTGTGTTCAAATTACTTTTCCATCTTTCAATCCACTCTTACATGCATGTTCAGTTATGTTAAGTGTGCGTTTTAGGTGTACTACCCAATTTGTAACAACCCATGTTTTTATGAACCATTTTTTCAATAAATTAGATTTATTTTATGAATTTAAAATATCTATGTACTATATAAAGCTATATTTATATGCAAATAAAGGTTAATATTTTTCAATATGAAACACTGTCATAGTTGTGCTATATGCAACACTATGTTTCATTAAAAAACATTTTATTTCTATACTTTTTAAAATAACGACTTTATAACATAGCTGTAAAATTTAGTAGTATGAAAAGTAATAACTATATTTTAAATATTATTCATAATTTTTTAATATAAGGAAAAAATATTGATAACGAAATATATAATTTTTGCTAAATTCTTTATAAGTTTTGAAAATACAATTTTCTCAAAAGAGATGTTTTTTATTTTTTTCTCTGAACAATTAAAATTTCAAATTTTGACAATCTTAGAAATTCATTTTGATAAAAAAAAACTGAAATTTCAAATTATTAATTTCAAAATTATCTTAGGGTGATTTGTTTTATTTTTATGAGGTATTTCAGTTTTGGATAAAGAGTGTAAAATTCTGATTTTTAATTAATAACCAGCTTTTCATCTTATTTATCTTATATTTAAATTAAATTTAAATTTGGTATTAAAGTGTATTTGGATCAATTATATCTCAATTAATCAAATTTAAGATATTTAAATGAATTTCAAAATTAATGTTTATATAAAAACATTTAAATGTTTTGAAAATTTTCACTTTAAAAACCCATTGAATTGTCACATCTTTGAGATTAAATTTTAAATTAATTTCTCACCAATTATGTGATTATAAATTAAAAAAATGGATTCTATATTTTCAATATTATTTATTTATAATTTCATATAAGGTCAACATACTTTTGTACGAAAATTATTAGTGAAAACGGTCAAAATTAATCATGGCGATTAAGCAAAAAATATTTTACCAAAGGGACTATACTTTAAGATTAATGGTAAAAATGAACATGAAACATTTACAAAACCAAATGGGTGGACATATATTGACCTTAAACCTTAATGTATATAATTTGGTTCATTATTTATGCCTTTTTAAGGGAAAACATCGGTACTCTTAACATTATTTTCAAAAATGATTAGTGCGTCATCTCACACACTTATAAAAGGCCACCACCTCTTCTCATATCTTCACTCCTTCAAAACCAATTGGTTAATAAAATAACTTCCAAAATAACTTCTCTATTTCCCTACATTTCTCATATAATAATTTTTTTTTTTATAAATTCACCCAAGTAATTCCTGTGGAGAAAACTAAAATGAGATACCCGAAGAAGATGTAATGTTCATCAATGAATGTTTTTGTTTTATTTCTTTCCAAAAACACTTAAATTAATTTTCTATCCAAATTATATAATAACCCCATAATATTAAATATAATTATATATTTTTTAGATAATTTTCTAAGATAAAATCACAGAAACATCGATCAAATGGGTTACAAAATGATCATTTGTCTGTATGGTGGACTACGACCTTGCGAACCGATGTCAATAATTTTTACATTACCACCTATCATGGATCATAATAATTATTTAAATTATATTTATATTTTTTATTTATTATATTTATTTTTTTATTAATATTTCGTAAATTTAATATCACACATACCTTAATTTTTCATTTTTTTTGAAATATGACAACGTTGTTTTTGTGTACGATGGATTACCGCATAGCGAAAGGACGTGATTTGTTCACTCTTCACATGGAATATATTAAAAATGAGTTTAATAAAATATGTGATATATATGAATTTATAATTATTCAATAATGATAACAAATCATGTGAATTTTGTTTCTTTCAATCTGATAGGAAAATTGAAATACGTACAACCTACCGTCTCTATGAATGGTGAAATTTATTTTCTACCTCTATCATTTATGAGTGAATATAATACATATATACTAAATATATGTTATATTCATATAATTTTTATCATTATATATATGATTACATGATTATCAAAGAAATATGACAAAAAATATTACAAATTTAAACTTATATGTAAAAAAACATGTTATTACCTGAAATGTAACATTAACATGGAATTGTTTATAAAAGAGTAATTAATGTTCATAAAAAATAATATATGATATGATATATATGAATATGGCTATGTGATATATGTATAAGAAAATTATATTTATTAGAAATGATGTTTTAATGAGTACGATGATAGTCAAGACTTATAGTAACCTATTTCCGCATCACTTTTTTTTCCTGTGAGAGACAAGCCACATTCACCACCAATTTCATGTATGTGGTGTGTATACAACACATTTATTTACTTTATGATTGTTATATTAATAATTATTTATTTTTAAACTTCAATTTATAGATATATCATTCATGGGGTTTACAGTTAAAACATTACCAAATCAGTGAGGGGATTTTTGTCTCAATTTGTCTTTTTTAGGCGTACAATATTTTATGCACCTATATAATTTCACAATGGGTATATTAAATCAATATAACATATTATGTAATAAATTTTTAATCCTAATGATATTTTAAGTTTCATTTTATGTTACCCTATCATGGTCTTTATGAGTCAATGTTACCAAATTAGTAAGGGTTCATTATTACATTCTCATAGTTTTTTGGGATTGTTTATTATTATTCTATGACTAGTGAAATATTATGATCCATCTCTCAATAATTCTGAAAAAATGTCTTATCCTTTTTTTAATCATGATATATTAATTTAATGATACAATTTTGATTCTCTTCGCTACTTATGATAATTAGGGAAAAGTTTTTAAGAAAACGAGACTTTATTTATATCTTTGATCGGATATATGTTTTCTTTACAAAAATGTTTTCTAAAAATATTTTCAGAAGTGTTATTACCCTTTTCAAAATTATTCTCTAAAAAAATTTACCCAATTTTTATTTGAAAAAATTATTTAATGGAATTTTCTTTTCATTTTTTGATCACAACTATTTTTTAAACTTTTTATAGTGTAAAATGAATGTTTGACAATTAAAGATTTACCCACCTCCATAACCATAATTTTTTTTGAATATTAAATTTCCATATTACATGATTATTCATAAAGAAATTCCTTTCCCTTTTATTATGTAAATTCATTATTTTTAAAGAGGTTTTTAAATAACATGGTTTTCAAAAATGTTTTATATTCTTTTAAGAAAAATGTTTTCAAAGCGACAAGAATATTTTCCTCATGAAATATTTTAAATGATATTCTAAAAAAAAATTCATCTAGGTTGAAATATATTGGTGTAATACATGTATTACTAGGGATATGATACAAGGGTAAAATTCAAATTCTTTTTTGAATGGTATTTGTTTTGATTCCATGATGTTTGTGAAACCCAATTCTCTTTAACTTGTTATATGCCTATGAAACCGGCTTTTTCTCATGGTTTACACTTTAATTATTAAACCTATCACTTTTCCATAGGTCAAAATATTATGAAATGTTTGTGATACAAATTTCATTTCATTGGTTATAATATAAAGAGTTTTTATGATCCTGTGTCACACATATGTATGATTTAATTATGTTACGGGGGAGACCTATATATCCCTCCAAAACATTGGGTAAATATTTTTATATCTCATGATATAATATTTTCTAGAATGGGGAGTAATACCGATTTAGTAATATTGGGCTAGAATTATAAACAAACTCGGTTTATTAATATATAGTTGGAATTGGAAATTAAATTGGTTTAGTATGACATGGAAACAATTCGGAGTAGATGTAACATCCCGAGTATGTAATGAATAATATATATTTTTATTTATGTCTATTTATGAATTAGATAGTGTTTTAGAGGCTTAAAATGATAATAAATTCAATCTTAATCATGGAATACACTAATATTTTTAAAAGATTGTTTTACTACCTTTTGATGGAAAACAATTATTAAATCAAACTTATGAAAATTTTATAATCTCTATTTTTCAAAATAAACATATTCTTTATGATTGGGACATTGAAATTTACATTGGATAAATTTTTTGTATTTTTCTGACAATGATCAGTTTTTAATGAATAGTGAAAAATACTGCATTTTACATCAAATCTGCTTTTTCATCTAATTTAATTATATTGTTAGATTAACTTTTTAATTGGTATTAAAGTTTAATTTGAATATATTTTTACCATTTAATCAAATGGTGGTCATTAGGATTAATTTCACTTTGGAATCGGGCATAAACTAATGCAAAACTTTTCATAAATATTGTTTCAAAAAAACCCGCTATTTGTTTTCACAACGAGAATTATTTTTAAATTAATTATTGAAATTTATATGTTTGTAATTTGTTAAAATGGATTTCATATTTGGAATCAAGAGGTCCAAATATGTAATTAAGACTCTTGTTTTTGGTCATTATGAATAGTAACGATGATAATTATCTGTAATTATCTTGATTAATGAGTAATCTGGTAGTTAAGGATAATAAAATAAAATCATAATAATAAAAAAGACACCAAAATGTTTCCTAATACTACTGGTTGTCTCATGGCCAACCATGGGATGCCTTGTTCCAAACATGGGGGCCCCATGGAATCACTTTTGTGTGAAAGTGAATTTTTATCTTTTTATTTTTAAAGAAAGTTAAATATAACAAAGAATGTATCACATGAGTAATTTTTTATGAATTTTTTCTACATAAATGATATGTTGGACTATAAATAGACATTATAATGCTAAAAATATTTCTAAAACATGATATTTTTTTTAAATTTTTAGACATTAAAAAAATTAAATTATTTATGACATCATGATGATGCAGTGATTACCTCATTAATAAACGATTTAAATAAAGTGAAAAGATAATGTCAAATCTAAGAGATACACTTGTCAAATACCTATCGGATGAGTGTATTTAGTACCCTTATCACCTTATCCTCTAAATACATTAATGTGGTACCTTTAAAATCCGAAACTCATTTGAAAATAAAGTAACCTTTTATAACTTTCCAAGAGTTCCCTCCTCTCCTCTTATAAAAGGCCCCCACCTCTACCACCATACCCACACCTCTCAAGCCTTTGGATCGGCCAAACCCCACCCATTTTGTCTCTCCACATCCCTCTATAACTCTTAGAAGCCTCACTTTGGGCAGAAGTTTTCCCAAGGAAGCCTTTGAGCTCAAATCAAAAGGAGTTACCATTTTAAAGGTAGTGTCTTCTCTTGTGTACTTATGTTTTAATTTGATACTCCAACCCCCTAAAATATTTTTATTCATTTCTTTTGTATCAAAACCAGTATCTTCCTTATACTAGGATTTTGTTATAAGAAGGATTCTAGATACACTTACACACACCTATATCTAATGGTAAAAGAACATACTGTTTCTATGGATGACGAATTTCTGCCTCATGAAACAGTGATTGTTCAACACTCATATAACACCTTCAAAGGTGGCCATTAAGATGTCAATATATTTATATATTATATATAATATGTTTATGTTTTACTTAAGTTTCTGTATTTTTCATTTATGGCATACCTTTATGGTTACCATTATGGGTAAACGTGATATCTTCATTTTAGGAAGTGCGGACTACCGCCCCATCAAAGTGATTTGATTCGTTAATACCATATGTGGTACGTATAAAGGATAGATTTAATGATATTATATATGATACCATACTGGAATTATAATACTATTATGTATCATTATTTTTTAATTCCATTAAAGTATGATATTGAAATGAAAGTAGCGTTCATGCGTACGTACAGCTTACCATATCCATGAACGGTGCATTTCATTTCTTATCCCCAAATGTAATGTACTATTATAAGTACATATATATAATATATATATATGATTTATGTTACATCTAAATGATGAATATAATTCTGGAATTAAAATATACATATCTCTCATTTAGTTTTAATTCCATTAATATGACATAGAAATGAAAGTAGTGTTCATGCGTACGTACGACTTACCGTCTCCATGAACGGTGCATTTCATTTCTTACCTCTAAATGATTATGAAATTCTATAAATTCATGTATATATGGGATATATATGATATATATGTCATCTACATCATGAATATAATTCTTTAGATAATTGATATTTTCCTACATGAACATCTTGTAAATATAAGAAGTTCACTTTTGACTCAAGTACCAATGATCGTTAAAACAACTGTTATAAACATAAATAATAACATAGTGTTCATTACATGGTAATAAATGATATAAAAGGAATAATGAACTTTAAAATGGTTCTTAAGAGAGTAGAAATTAACTCAACTTTATTATTTAGGAGATTAAAGAACGATCGAGTCAAGTCGGACCCGAGGTAAGGGAACTTCTTAACCCAATTTCAATTCTTTGGGTTAATATCCTACTTTCAAATTATGTCATGATATTATTATGTCCTATCTTTTATTTTTACCTTATTTATTTGTACTTATAGTGAATACACATAATAGATCTATTTTATTTAAAAATTGATCTTTGTATGGGACTTCGTCTCAATCTCCTTTCATTGAGACATATTTTGTTTTATACACAACATTCTTTTATACGGCGTATAAACCCCTTTGACTTTTATGCTTATTAAAAAGGAATCTTTTTTTTACGAAGCGTTTTACTAAACGACAAAAGGAATGTATTTTGTTGTATGTAAGTGGCGACAATGACTTCTCTGCCACCGTGACCATTATTAGAGTTCCGGCTTCCTCTACAAGCCATAACCTAACATTTTTTTAAATGATAAATAAATACCATGTTTTACTTTTCTTTTATTTTGGTACTGAAAATGGTTTTCATAATTTTTTTATATCAATGTGTTGTATTATTATCTTGTGATTGAAAAGAGGAAATGTTATGTTTCCTTTATGTATGTTTTATGTGATACGATTATGTTATGGTTCATGGGAATTATTATGAAGATGGGTGGTTCCGTGATAAACTAAGGGCGGGTGAGCCCGATATAGCTCTCCAATGCATTGGGTAACACGATGGAGTTAAACGTTAAGGTTCCTCCGAAGCGATTTAGGGAATATACTGTGAAGGGTATTCCAAATGTAACCAAGAGGGTTACTCCCTACATAAGAATGTTATGAATTCCTAAAGTTACCTTTATGTCTTATGATTTCTATGATTTAATCATGATTTGATAAGGTATGTTTAAGTGATTATTTTTTGAGTAAAGTATGATTTCATTGATTCTTATGTATACATGTACTCATGTTTGCTTTCCATATTTTTATGTCCCTTAATGATCTTTTTATGCTCATCCCATGTTTTTGAAATGTTTTTCACAGGTCAAGGGAAGGGTACATGATATGATGATAGTGTTAAGGAATTCTCAAGAAAGAATCCATGTTTTATTTTAAATATGTTTCTGTTGATGGGAAAAAATGAATACTATCTTTTATTGTAACCAAATTGTTTAAATGTGGGATGTAATGCATGTTTTATGATCTAATTATCTGAAAGTCTAAACCTGAAAAGATCCTCAAGGTGTATTCTTAAAATATCTCAAGATTAAGTAATGTTTAAGGTTGGGGCCTTATAGTTGGTATCAGAGGTTAGTTTAGAAAACTTTAGGAGTTAGAAAAGTGATAAATTATAAGTTAATTTATGGTATGATTGAAATGATATAGAATTTAAATATTACCATGTTGCTTCACCTAAGATATTTCTGTGTTCAGAATGGTTTTCTGCAGAGGAAACAGAGCAGCTTTTCTGGGAAGGCATACAGAGGAAAATGACCTTCCGAATCAGCCACCAGAGATGGTCAGAATCAGAATTGAGCAGTTTACTAGAGTGATGGCTCAGTTGAATCAGGTGATAAATGGTGGTTGTGTTATTGATAATATTTTGGTGTTTTCTAAAAGTAAAGATAAGCATGAAAGACATTTAAGGGTGATTTTGAAAACCTTAAAAGAAAATAAATTGTATGGGAAATTTAGCAAGTGTGAGTTTTGGTTACAACAAATTTTTTTCTGTGGTCACATTGTTTCAAAAAATGACATAACTGTTGATCCTGCTAAAACAAAAGTTGTTGATGAATGGCCAAGACCCAAAAATGTAACTGAGATTCGTAGTTTCCTTGGTTTGGCAGGCTATTACCAAAGGTTTGTTAGAAATTTTTCACGGTTATCTAGTCCAATGACTAAGCTAACTCGGAAGGGTGTTAAGTTTATCTGGACAAAAGAATGTGATGATCGTTTTTAGGAGTCGAAAAGAATATTGGTGAATGTTCCAGTTTTGGAACTACCTTCCAGGAATGGTGAGATTGTTATCTATAGTGATGCTTCATTGAAAGGACTTGGTTGCATCCTAATGCATAATGATCAGGTAATTGCTTATGCTTCACGACAGTTGAAAACTCATGAGGTAAAATACCCTACACATGATTTGGAATTAGCTGCTGTTGTTTTCGCTTTAAAAATTTGGAGGCATCATTTGTAGGGAGTAAAGTGTGAAATATATACCGATCACAAAAGTTTAAAGTATATATTTACTCAGAAATAATTTAACATGAGACAGAGAATATGGCTAGAATTAATCAAGGATTATGATTGTAAAATTCATTACCATCCAGGAAAATCAAATAAAGTGGTCGATGCTTTGAGTTGAAAAATTAATGCTTCATTAGCAATGTTGCGTTTGGAACGTGATCCTTTGGTTAATGATTTGATGAAATTTGGCATAAAAGTTGATGGTGCAGGATGTCCTTATGTTTTGTTTCAGGTATCAGTGAAATCTTCTCTATCAGACAGAATTAAGAAAGCATATAAGCAAGACAGTGAATTGCATAAAAAGGTAGATCCGGTTTAGAAGGGTAAGTTTCCTGAATTCAACATTGATAATGATTGTTTTTTGAGATTTGGGAAGAGGTTGTGTGTGCCATGTGATTCACAGTTGAAGAGAGAGTTATTATGTGAAGCTCATAGTTCTCCGTTTTCAGTTTCTCCTAGCAGTACTAAGATGTACAGAGATCTGTGGGAGTATTACTGGTGGGATGTAATGAAAAGGGATATTGCTGATTTTACTGTGAAGTGTTTGACTTTTCAACAGGTAAAAACAGAGTGGCAGTTACCGAAAGGGATGCTTCAGCCTTTACCAGTGCCAGAGTGGAAATGGGAGAATATATCCTTGGACTTTGTTGTGGGATTGCCGAAGACATCTCAAGGTAATAATGAAACCTGGATTATTGTTGATCGGTTGATCAAATATGCTCATTTCCTTACTATACGAGATAATTTTTCCCTAGATAAACTTTCCCGTTTGTATCTTAAAGAGATAGTTCGGTTACATTGAGTTCCTCTCTCCATTGTATCTGACCGTGATCTCAGGTTCAGTTCTAACTTTTGGAAATTCCTTTTGAAGTCGTTGGGTACTGAATTAAATTTTAGTATAGCTTTTCATCCTCAATCAGATGGGAAATCAGAACGAAAAATTCAGACTTTGGAGGATATGATACATTCATGTTCGATGGATTATCAGGGAAGTTGGTACCAATATCTTTCTTTGGTTTAGTTTTCATATAATAACAGTTTTCATTCCAGTATACAGATGGCACCATTTGAGGAATTATATGGGAAGCAGTGTCGAACTCTAGCTTTATGGGATGAAGTGGGTGAAAGGAAGCTGATGGGACCCGAATTGGTAGAAGAGTTGGTAGAAAAAGTTCAGCTGAAACAGAAACAAATGGGAACAGCTCAGAGCAGGCAGAAGAGTTATGAGGACAACAGGAGGAAGGATCTCTCTTTTGAGGTAGGTGATCTTGTTTTCCTCAAAGTATCACCATGGAAAAGCGTGATGCGATTTTGTAACAAAGTAAAGCTGAGTCCAAGGTTCATTGGACCATACGAAATTCTGGAGAGAGTTGGATCAGTTGTATACCGAGTGTCTTTACCTTCGAGTTTATCTCAGTTACACAATGTTTTTCATGTTTCGATGTTGAGAAAGTATATGCTATATCCATCTCATGTTTTGAGTCCAGAGTTAGTTTAGTTGGAAGAGAATCTCTCTTATGAGGAACAGCTAGTCTAGATTCTTGACCACAGGGAGGAAGTGTTATGGAATAAGGTGATTAATCAGGTAATGGTTTTGTGGAAAAACCACACGATTGAAGAGGCAACATGGAAATCTGAAAATGCAATGAGGGATAAATACCCCCACTTATTCGATATGTAAATACATGATGGGGACACAATTTTCTAAAGGGGGGAAAGATGTAAAATACCAAGTAAGTAATTAATAATAGATATTTTTATCTATGTCTATTTATGAATTAGATAGTGTTTTAGAGGCTTAAAATGAGAATAAATCCAATCTTAAGCATGGAATACACTAATATTTTTAAAAGATTGTTTTACTACCTTTTGATGGAAAACCATTTTTAAATAAAACATTTGATAATTTTATAATCTCTATTTTTCAAAATAAACATATTCTTTATGATTGGGACATTTAAATTTACATTGGATAAAGTTTTGTAATTTTTCTGACAATGTTCATTTTTTAATGAATAGTGAAAAATACTGCATTTTACATCAAAACTGCTTTTTCATCTAATTTAATTATATGGTTAGATTATATTTTTAATTGATGTTAAAGTGTAATCTGAATATATTTTCAACATTTAATCCAATGGTGGTCATTAGGATTAATTTCACATTGTAATTGGGCATGAAGTAATGCCAATCTTTTCGTAGATATTGTTTCAAAAAAACCCTCTATTTGTTTTGACAACGAGAATTATTTTTAAATTAATTATTTCAATTTATATGTTTGGAATTTGGTAAAAGTGATTCCATATTTGGAATCAGAAGGTCCAAATTATGTAATTAAGACTCTTTTGTTTTTGGACATTATGAATAGTAACGATGGTAATTATCTTTAATTATATTCATTAATGAGTAATCTGGTAGTTAAGGATAATAAAATAATATCATAATAATAAAAAAAGACACAAAAATGTGTCCTAATGCTACTGGTTGTCTCATGACCGACCATGGGATTCCTTGTGCAAAACTTGGGGACCCCATGGAATCACTTTTTTTGTGAAAGTGACTTTTTATCTTTTTATTTTTAAAGAAAGTTAAATATAACAAAGAATGTATCACCTGAGTAAAACATTTTTAATTTTGTCTAAATAAATGATATGTTGGAATATAAATAGTCATTATAAATATAAAAAAATTTCCTACATCATGATATTTTTTTTTATAATTTTTAGAAATTAAATAAATTAAATTATTTATGACATCATGATGATGCAGTGATTACCTCATTAACAAACGATTTAAATAAAATGAAAATATAATGTAAAATATAAGACATACACTTTTCAAATACCTAGAGGATGAGTGTATTTCGAACTATTATCACCTTATCCTCGAAATAAATCAATGTGGGACCTTTAAAATCTGAAACCCATTTGAAAATAAGTTAACCTTTTATAACTTTCCAAGAGTGCCCCTCCTCTCCTCTTATAAAAGGCCCCCACCTCTACCACCTTACTGACACCACTCAAGACTTTGGCTCGGCCAAACCCTGAACATTTTTTCTATACAAATCCCTCTATAACTCTTTGAAGCCTCACTTTGGGCAGAAGTCTTCCCAAGGAAGCCTTTGAGCTCAAATCAAAAAGAGTTACCCGTTTTAAAGGTAGTGTCTTCTCCTGTGTTCTTATTATTTATTTTGCTTCTACAACCCCCTAAAATATTTTTATTCATTTCTTTTGTAACAAAACCAGTATCTTCCGTATACTAGGATGTTTTTATAATAATTATTCGAGCTACACTTACACACACCTACATCTAATGGCTAAAGAACATATTGTTTCTGTGGATGGTGAATTTCTGCCTCACGAAATGATGATTGTTCAACACTCATATAACACCTTCAAAGGTGGCCATTAAGATGTCACTATATTTATATATTATATATAATTTGTTTATGTTTTACTTAAGCTTCTGTATTTTGCATTTATGGCATACCTTTATGGTTACCATTATGGGTAAATGCAATATCTTTATTTTAGGAAGTGCGGACTACTGCCCCCTCAAAGTGATTTTATTCGTTAATACCATATGTGGTACGTATAAAGGATATGTTTAATAATATTATATATGATACCATACTGGAATTATAATACTATTATGTATCATTATCTTTTAATTCCATTAGAGTGTGAGATATAAATTAAAGTAGCGTTCATGCATACGTACGGCTTACCATCTCCATGAACGGTGCATTTCGTTTCTTATCCCCAATCGTAATGTACTATTATAAGTACATATATAGAATGGATATATATGATTTATGTAGCATATAGATGATTAATATAATTCTGTAATTAAAATATACATATCTCTTATTTATTTTTAATTCCATTAATATGACATAGAAATGAAAGTAGCGTTCATGCGTATGTACGACTTACTGTCTCCATGAACGGTGCATTTCATTTCATACCTATAAATGATTATGTAATATTATAAATTCATGTATATACTGGATATATATGATATATATGTCATTTACATCATGAATATTATTCTTGAGATAATGGATATTTGCCTACGTGAACAACTTGTAAATATAAGAAGTTCACTTTTGACTCCAGTACCAATGATCGTTAAAACGACCGTTATAAACTAAAATAATAACATAGTATTCATGACATGGTAATAAATGATATAAAAGGAACAATGAACTTGAAAAGGGTTCTTAAGAAATTATAAATTAACTCATGTTTATTATTCAGGAGATTAAAGAACGATCGAGTCAAGTCGGACCCAAGGTAAGGGAACTTCTTCACACAATTTCTATTCTTTGGGTTAATCTCCTACTTTCAAATTATGTCATGATATTATTATGTCCTATATTGTATTTTTAATTTCATTATGTGTACTTATAGTGAATACACATAATAGATCTATTTAATTTAAAAAATGATCTTTGTATGGGACTTCGTCTCAATCTCCTTTCATTGAGGCATATTTTTTTTATACACAACTTTCTTTTGTACGGTGTATAAACCCCTTTGACTTTTACGCTTGTTCAAAAGGAATATTTTTTTATATGAAGAGTTTTACTAAACAAAAAAAGGAATTTTTTTTGTCGTACGTATGCAGCGACTACGACTTCTCCGCTTTCGTGACCATTATTAGAGTTTCGGCTTCCTCTACAAGCCATAACCTAAAATTTTTTAAAATGAAAAATAAATACCATGTTTTACTTTTCTTTTATTTTGGTATTGAAAATGGTTTTCATAATGTTTTTATATCCATGTGTTGTATTGATATCTTGTGATTGAAAAGTGGAAATGTTATGTTTCCTTTATGCATGTATTATGTGATACGATTACGTTATGGTTCTTGGGCATTATTATGAAGACGGGTGGTTCTGTGATAAAATAAGGGCAGGTGAGCTCGATATAGATCTCCAATGCATTGTGTAATGTGAAGGAGTTAAACATTAAGGTTTCTCCAAAGAGATTTAGGGAATATACTGTGATGCGTTTTCCAAACGTAACCAAGAGGGTTACTCCCTACGTAAGAATGTTATAAATGCCTCAAGTTACCTTTATGTCTTATGATTTCTATGATTTATTCATGATTTTATGAGTTATGTTAATGTGATTATGTTTTATGAGTAAATTATTATTTCATTGATTCTTTTGTATACATGTACTCATGTTTCCTTTCCATATTTTTATATCCCTTACTACATTTTTTATGCTCCTCCCAAGTTTTTGAAATGTTTTTCACAGGTCAAGGGAAGGGTACATTATATGATGATAGTGTCAAGGAAGTGTCAAGAAAGAATCCATGTTTTATTTTAAATATGTTTCCGTTGATGGGAAAAAATTAATACTATCTTTTATTGTAACCACTTTGTTTAAATGTGGGATGTAATGCATGTTTTATGATCTAATTCTCTAAAACTCTAAACCTGAAAAGATCCTCAAGGTGTATTCTTGAAATATCTCAAGATTATGTAATGTTTAAGGCTGGGGTCTTATAGTAAAACCAATTCAGTGAATGAATTTTTCCACTATAATGGGTTTTTTAGTTAACCTTGACTAGTATGAAATGATTATCTACGATTATGTCCATTCCAAAACTTCAATGTATTATTCCAATTTTATTCCCTCATGGATCATGCTATTTTTTTCCTTATGCTTTGTGTCTAATGAATATAAAATCATTATTCCATGGTTAAATATTATTATCTTTGATATAAAGTTAATTCCTGTTAGTTAATATGATAATGTTCTAATAACCTTATGCTCATGTTATTCATGGATATCTCTATTGTTTACCCTTATTGAGAATCCGAGAGAACCCTTTATTGTATTTCCATTCCCCTATTTATTAAAATACGTATTACGTATGATGCATATAAGAAGGGTTATAGTCATAGAGAACCTTCTGGGAGATAATGTAGTTCACTTATGGATCATGGTCTATATTTCCTTGATTCTAAAGGCACTAATGTAATACAGTCTTTGGGAATGTGTTTTTATATTGTAATGAATATTCCAAAAAAATGATATATTTCCAATATATATTAAGCCTCGGTCACTATAGTTGGTATTAGAGAAAGTTTTCAGTTGACTATGGAAAATAGGAATGAGAAAACCTTGGTGAGATCCCTAAATAAATATCTAAAGATAAGTATAATAATGAGTCAAGGTATAGGAAAATGTCTTGGAATCTTGGTAAATGATAGAGTGATCGATTTCCTAGAAATACATCTCAATCTATATAATATAGGTGGATGTTTTTCTGGAATAAATGTACCAAGTAAAAACATCCATGGAAAACGATATTATGATATAATCAATTAGGAAATAGGGAATGAAAATGAGGATTGTTGCATGCCTGGTTGAAAATCCCAATGGTTATGCTTTGGGACATCACTTACTCTTTATGAACCACTAAGAATGACTTAAATAGAAGAATAATATGAATAAACTATAATAAATATACGGGTTAATAGATTAAATAATAAGGTGTCATGATTTAGAAATCCAATAAGTGATTTTTATGATTATTTGGTTCCCCGTTAGGATTAATTTTTCATAGTCTATAACATTTGGTTTTACTCAGTGGATGAAACCCAAAGGAACTGCATTAATGCTGAGTGAGAATGGAAATTAAATGATTTTAATCTAGAGAATCCATATTTTATTTGATATGGATTGAAAAACCTTGTGTTTATGCTCACAAAACATTACAATTCAATGAATCATGTTGTGACCTCCAAGAAAAAAAGGATAGAACAAAATTCTACTTGGTCATTCATGAGACAACGTCTAACTTTTTTTATAGGGTCTTTTTATAAACTAGTTTCTGAATAATGGATTGATACCAATAAAAATATATATTCCATTATCTAGTGTTTAGATGATGATAAATTCATTTTATCTATTTAACATTTTCAAGGTGAATCATTTCAAAAGTGGAATCTTATCAAGAATTTGAGGAAATATGATGAAATAAAATCCTTGGATTGGGATGGGATCAAGATATTATTTTTCAACAAGTAATTTCCTCATGTTCTTCATACGAATTTGGAGAAGAAATTACTTGAATTAAAGAAAAAAAGATAATGATTCTATTGGTAAATATGAGTCTAATTTTACAATACTTGCAAGGTACGCTTCTAGTATTATCATCCATCCTGAAAGTAAGTTTAGTGGAGTCTTTGGTGGATTAAAAAAGTCTATAAAGGGATTTATATATAAGAGTATTCGGTATATATGAAGATATATTTCAATGTTCTATAATGGTCGAAAAATATGTTAGAGTTATGTATCGATCTTATTGGTTTTAAATGAAAGAGATGATGGAGTTAAAAGGAAAATTTAAAAACAATTAGACAAGAAGATTTATATTAATTTGTGATCAAGGATTAGGAATAAGTATAAAGTAAATATACATTGGAGGTATAATAAATATTTTAAGCGTGGAAGGAAATGAAATCAATAATTGTATTAACAATGTGATAGGAAGAAGATTGCTACAAATATTATTAGAGAGAAATCTATATTGAAAAAACATCCCACACTTCAGTTATTCAATTGAAGGATAATGGAAATTATGCCAAATAGTTCCCAAACCCAAGGGTCAATGATGATGATTGTCATCACAATATTCCCAATATGAGGGATAAAGAGAAATATCTTGCGATTACTATTTCTGATGATGGTTACAATAATTATGTTGTTAAAGGAACACTTACCATCCACTCTAGAACTGCTAATGTCTAACTTGAATCTAGATCTACCCATTCATTAATATCTAAATTTTTTTATAAGTGTATCAATTTTTTCACCAGAATAATTAGATTTCGAATTAGAATTAAACACACATAATGGTACAATGATGAATTATTATGTCTATGATTCCACTCAGGCTGATGTTGGTGGGAATGTGCTTCTTGCAAATTATTCGATTTCCCTCTTGTTGAATTTAATGTCATCTTAGAAAAGGATTTACTTTCAATAAAAAGATCCCACATAAATTTTCAAGGAAGGGAAGTCACACTTGATATTCCAAACCATCCTATGATCCTCAATAAATGGGAAGGTAAGTAAAAACCTCCGATGGTGATTACATCTAGTGCATGGATATTAATTCCCATTCATAAGGGATGAATATCTCAAATAGTTGGGGATAAACATAAAATCAATGATATGCCTATTGTTCGTGAATTTGTGAATATTTTTTTAGATGATTTTACTATCCTTCCAAAAAAAAATTGATGTTGATTTCTTGATTGAAATCATACATGGTACAACACAAATTTCAAAGAGTCTCTATAGAATGAACCCAATAGAGTTGAAAGAATTGATGAATAAACTCCGAAAAAACCTTGACAATGGATTCATTCATCCAAGTGAGTCACATTGGAGTTCACCTATTATTTTTTTAAAAACAAAGTGGTATCAACAAGACTCTATATTGATTTTTAGGTGATGAACATGATCACGATTTGGAAGAATCATCTTTTTCCCTATATTGATGACTCATTTGATCAACCTTATGGAGATCAATAATTATCCAATTTTAAACTTCATTGGGGATATCATAAACTGTGGTTTAAGAATTAGGATCTACCCAAGATTAAATTCCTTACAAGATATAGGCACTATGATTATATAGTTATTCCTTTATTTATTACTAATGTCCCAACTATCTTTTTAGATTCAATCAATAAAGCCTTTAGTGGCCTCCAAGATTTTTTTGCGGTAGTCTTTATAGACAATATTATTATCTATTCAATTCATAAGAATGTTCATGAATATCACATTAGAATTATACAAAAGACACTATAGATGGATAAAATTTATGAAAAATTTATAAAGTGTGAGTGTTTGTTGCAAAAGGTATCATTTTTGGGTCATAAAAACTCAATAGAGGGTATATAAGTAGATATATCAAAGATAGAGAAAATTTAATGTTGGGATAAACCAACCATAGTGACTGAGATCCATATTTTTCTCGGATCAGAGAGATATTTTAAAAGGGTTGTGTACAATTTCCCACCACTATGTAATCTCCTAACCGAGTTAACTTGGAAGGGATACAAATTAATATAGACATATGAATATGAGGAAAATTACATGGAACATAAGAGAAATTTAGACAGTGTACCCGTGCATACATTTTTCTGTAGTGGAGAATGGTTTGTAATATATAGTGATTCAGCTAATAATAGATTGGGATGTTTTATTTTTTCGAATAACATGGTTATTGATTATGGCCCACAACAACTAGAGATTCTTGAGAAAAATTATCCTACATAGGATTTGGAGTTAACTTTGATACATTTTTCAATAAAGATATGGAGGCATTATATGTATTGAGAAAATTGTTATATATATACCGATCATAAAATATTGAATACATATTTACATGAAAGGACTTAAACATGCTCCATAAAATATAGTAAGACATGTTAAAGGATTATGATTTCTCAATATATTACTAGCCTGGGAAAGAAATCAAGGCAGTTGATGCTTCATGTTAAAAGGATCATTGTAGATTATCCATGATAAGAATCACAAAAGATATGATATTTATAGATTTTAAATGGATGGATTTGGAAATCCTGATGGAAGGGGAAAATATTATCATGCTTAATTGATTGTTCAAAAATCGATGAAAATGAAAATTAAAGAGGCGATGAAGGAAGATGTATAACTACAAAAGAATGCAAAAATTGTTTTGGAGTTTGACTATAACCAGGATGGAATGGTAAGATTTAAAAAAAAATGTATTCATTCCTTCCATACTAGATTTGATGAAGGATTTTTCAGAGGAATCTTATAGTTCTTCATTCACTATTCATCATAGAAGTACAGAGATGTATAGATATTCTAAATAATACTTATGGTGGGCTGGAATAAAGATAGGTATCAAAGAGTTTGCATCTTAGTGCATGGTATGTTATCAAGTTAAGGCTCAACGAAAAGGTCTTATGGTATGTTACATATTTTACCCATACCAAAATGGATATGTGAGAACATCACTACAGATTTTGTATTTGGACTCCCCAAAACATCTAAAGGGTATATTTCTATATGGGTTGTTGTTGATATCCTTAATAAATTAGAAAACGTCATCGTTATCAGGGAAGACCTATCTATGTATCATATTTCGAGTATATACATTAAGTAAGTGGTAAAGTTTCATGGATACCACATTATATTGTATTTGATCAGGATATGATGTTTACATCAATGTTCTTGTGAAGTCTTCATCAATATCTTGATTTGTAGTTGAGTTCCATCATTGATAATCATCCTAAGATAGATTTTCTACCTGAAAGATGTATTCATTCCCAAGAGGATATGATGAGATCTTTTTATTTGGATTTACATGGTTATTGGGATAAAAAAATTTCTATAGTTGAGTTTTCTTATCACAATATCATTCCCTCAAGAATTCAGATCACTTCTTATGAATCGTTATAGGGGATGAAAAGTAGATATACAACTTCCAAGATTAAAATTGAAGAAAGAAATATATTGGGACTAGAGATAATTTAATAAATGGTAGATATGGTTAGATCCATTCACTAGAAAATTAGGTTAGTTTAGATATTGTAGAAGATTTATGCAGATAATATTCAATGTGATATAGAATTTGAAGTTTAGAACAAAGGTGATTCTAATAATATATCCATGGAATAAGGTTATTAGATTCAGGAAAAGGTACATTAATCCCTAAGTATATCACTCCCATTGAGATTTTTGAACATATCAAAATGGTTTCCTATTTCATATGGAATCCCAAAAACCACTCTCAATTACATGATTAATTTGATATATATCTCTTGAGAGTATGTACATACAATACCTTTCACATGTACTAAACTAATTGGTCATACCATTTGGGAATGATCTTTCATATGAGAAATAACTGGTTAGGATTATAGATCATATAGAGAATTTTCTATGAAATATTACCACTAATTTAGTCAATGTTTTGTTTAGAAACCACTAGTTTTAAGAAGATATTGTGGAACTATAGGACAAGAGGAGGCATATTTATTTTCATTTTTTTTATAATATTGATAAATTTCAAGGGATAAATTCATTTTAAGGGAGGTAGAATGTAATACCCAAATTTTTTATGAATGCTTTTAGAAAAAAATAAATTTATTTGATGTATTTCATTGAATAATAAACCAAGTTAATATTTTTTTTATATTCTTCACCAAGATAATATTTCACTACACACAACATGAGATTATCTTGGGTCACAAACAACACATAGTTTCTAATAAACAATATTGTATAATTATAATTATTTCAACACGGCCTTTATAACAAAAATGTTAAACATAGTAATATGATTAGAGATAACCAAAATTTAAATATTATTTACAATTATTTTATATATATATATATTAATTTTATAATAAAATAAATTTTTTGGTAAAGATATTATATGTTTTGAAAAAAGAATTATCTAGAAAGATATTATTTTAAGTCCTAGGAAAAATAGAAAAATTATTTTATGAATCTATTAAAAATTTAAATTGATAAAATAACCTTTAATTTTATATTCATAACATAAAAATTACCATATGGTTAATTTTTTGGATTTTTATGAAAATTTCATTTTTTGATGAATATTGAAAAATAATTATTTTTAATTAATAAACATGTTTTGTCTAATTTATATATATAGTTAAAGGATATTTTAATTTGTTTTTAAAGTGAATTTAGGTAAATTATATACATATATATATTAATCCAATTTATTTCATTAAAATAAATTTCACATATAAATTGGATATAAAAACATTCCAAAGTTCGAACATTTTCCCTTTAAAAACACTTTGTCTCGACCCATATTTGGGATTAGATTTTAAATTATTTTTCCACTTCTAAGATATGAATTCAGAGAAATGGATTCCATATTATGAATAAAAAAATTAAATTCATATTAAGGTAAACTTAATTTTCGACCAAAATGATTTGTGATAATAGTTAAAATTATCACTATGGTTTAGAGAAAACAAGTTTACAAATGGACTAAACATTAATATTAAGGAACAAAATGATCTAGAAACTTTTCAAGCACCCATTTTTACATATTTCAACCTCAACTCTTAATATATAGAATTTAGATCATGTTGTAATCCTATTATTAGGTAAACATAGGAAAACCTAACTTTCCTTTAAAAAATTCCAAGGGTGTCCTCCCCCTCACTTATTAAATGAAACCACCTCTTCCCACCTTTTAACACATTAAAAACCAATTGGACCAGAAAATACCTTCCAAAATCAATTTTAGATTACCTAACTCATACTATAATTCTTATTTTGTGACTAAAGGTATCTAAGAAATTTCTTTGGTGCAAACCAAATGACGTTACATGAAGAAGAGGTAACATTCATAAAAGAAAACTTATTTATTATTTATTCTTCAAACATGTTCAATTTAATTTTTATCAAAATTATATAATAACCCCTCAATATTAAATAAATTTTTTTTACGGTTTTGACCTACAACCATACACACTTCCGTGAAAATGGTTACAAAACCATCGTTGGTGTGTATGGACGACTATCGCCTCGCGAACCAATGTCATTCATTTTTCCATTATCACATATCAAAGTTGGTTATAAATAAGAAAATTATTTTTTTATTTTATAATAATGATTTTCATGTTGTTATTATTATTCATTAAATGTTACATCACACATATCATCACACTTTCCCTTTTTTAGGAATACAGTAATGTCGTTTATGTGTACACCGGACTACCTCCCTGCGAAGTAATGCGATTCATTCATGAATTACATGTAATGTACTAAGGATGGTTGTAATAAAAATATGCATTATAGATGAAATTAAAATGACTATATAATAATAATATCTCATAAATGTTTTTTCTTTCAATTCGAAGAGAAAATAGAAACATCTTTAACACTTACGTATCACCTACCATCTCAATGAACAATGTATTTTATTTTACACCTCTAACATTTAGGAATCAATAGAAATAAATATATTATAAATATATGTAACATTTATATAATTTTTGTAATTATTAATATGTTTGAATCATTATCAATGCAATAGGACCCAGATTATAAGAAATTAAAACTTATATGACAAACAAAGCGGTTATTACCCAAAATGTAACATTAACATGGAATTGTTAACAAATGATTAATAAAAGGCAAAAATAAAATAATATATGATATGATATATATGAAAATGGTTTAGTGATATATTGTTAATATACTTATATTTATTAAACATAAACATTAAAATATTACGAATGAAGTCAAGGAAATCTTAGTTATTTTCATCTAACTTTTATTTTTATTCAGATACGTGACATATTCACCACCTATTACATGTATATAGAGTGTAAAATTAAAATTAATTTATTTTTTAATTGTTATAATAATAATAATTGCGTTTTACATAACCACTTTAGGATATATCTTTTATGGGGATTATGGATAAATTTTTTCAAAATCAGTAAGGGGAGTTTTTTTTCTTAATTCTCTTTCTCTATATGGTGCGTTATACTATGCACCTATATTATTTCATGATATGTATATATAGAAACATTTACAATTAAAAAAATGAATTTTTTCATCCTTATCAGGTTTTTAGTTTCTTTTTGTGTTAGTCTTCATGGGGTTTATGATTCAAAGTTACCAAATTGGTAAGGGTTTATTTCTTCAACCTCATTGTTTGATGGTATTATTTATGAATAAGACTAATTTAAAGAAATACAATGATAAATATCTTAATAATTATCATGAATTTTATTATCCTATATTTAATCATTATATCTTAAAATAATGGTACAATTTTCCCTCTCTTTGTTACTTAATATTATTAAAAAATTTTTTAATAAAATCTTACTTTACATATCTATTTGATCTGATATCTATTTTATTTCAAAAACATGTTTTATAAAAATATCAACACATGTTTTTTTTAACCATTTAGAAATGATTTATTAAAAAAATTACCCAATTTTTTTTGAAAGGAGTCTTCTTATTATTTTCAGATCAGTGTAGTTTAAAAAAAATTATACTGCAAAAGGAATGTTTGACATGTACAAATTTACCCATAGTCATAACTATCATTTCTTTGAATCATTATTTTCATGTTTACATGACTATTTTTCATGAAAATATTTTTCATAATATTCTATAATTTTTATTTATGAAAAATATTTTCAATAAAAAAGTTTTCTAAAATTTTTTATGTTCTTTTAAGAAAATTGTTTTCCAAGAATAAATGATATTTTCCTTAATAAATGTTCTAAATGATCATAAAAACTTATTTTCCATCTTAGATGAAATCCATTGATGTTACGCATGCCTTACTAGGGATATGATCCTGGGGTTCCATTCATATTATTTATCAGATTTGTTTATGTTTTTATGGCATGATGTTTATGAAACTCATTTATCTTCAATGGGTTATATTCCTTTGAAAAACACTTCTTTTCATGGGTTATAATATGATTTTTAAACATATCTATTTTCCATATGTCAATATATGATGACCTTTTTATGATACCCACTTCATTTCATGGTTTATAATGTGCTAATGTTTATGATCTTGTGGAAAACATATGTCAATTTTCATTATGTAACTGGTGGGACCTATATCTCCCTCCAATGCAATTGATAATGATTTATACATCTCATGTGGGAAACAATACTATAATAGTATGTAAACAGAATATAGTAATACAAGGTCATAAAGAGGTGTGAAATTAGTTCAGTAATATAGGGATGGAATGGGAAATGATATGGGTTTATTTAGACAAGTCTAGAATGGGGTGTGGGCCTGGTTCGGTGAACTACATTTTTTTTTTACTATAATGGTATTTTATGTGAGCCTACATTAAAATGGAATGATTTTCTATATTGATGTGTATGAAAAAATTCCATGTCTTTTCATCACGTTATGCTATCATAGATCAAATTATTTTATTTCCTTATTATTAATGTCTTATGATATTCCAAACATTATGCCATGATTCAAGATTATATGTTAAATTTTTGTCAAATACATAGCCCCAAATGAGACATAATTGAATGTACTAAAAATGAACATGTATTTTATTAATAAATTCTGCATCTTTCAGTAAATGTAGGCTTCAAATAGAGCAATAATTTATGTGTATCCATGACAACACAACTACTTTTTCATAGTTTGGAGTCAACTTCCAATGGGGTGAGATCTGCAACTCCATTTTGAAAATGGTCAAACCTATCAATTTTCAGTAAAATATGAACTGTATATTGTATATACACCAAAGTATAGTTTGAAGCTGTTTTTTTACTAAATAGGTAGTATTGATTATGAAAATGAAATATAGATAGAGAGAATGTCTTAACTAAATATGATGTTTTGAAAATGTATGAACAAAAATGTCTGAAATAAATATATAGTACCGAATAATAAAATGAAGTATAAAGATAGAATAAAAAATTGAAATATAGAGAGAAATTGTTTTTAATCTATGATATATAAATGTAATTTGAAGTACTAATTATGAAGAACTAAATACATAATACTGAAAATTTCAAAAATAATAATTTAATTTTAAATATAGACCATCCTATATATTTTCACCTTTCCATATATGTGTTATATATTTCATTTTCCTATTAATTAATAAAACCTAAGAACTAAATATGTCATACTAAATATAATGTACTAAAATATTATAAACTAACAAAATTTAAGTTCATTTTCTTATTCATTACATCATATTGAATGTACTGAACTACTGTGCGAACTAAATAATGTTTTGAACTAAAAATGAACATGAGTTGTTTGTAGGACATCCAATTAGACTAACCAATCCATTTTGGGAATAAAGAATTACTTAATTGAATGAAATAAAAATGAACATGATTGTTTTGGGAAATACTGTGCATATCCTCTTTTGTTTGGCCCGAACATTTTTTGGTCACACACATGCTGTATATACATACTTTTTTTGGTCAAGAATAGTTGTTATCCTGTTTTGATGGTCTAACTAATTTAATAGGAGGGTGTATCTATGTATGCGGGTCACACACAGTGCATATCTTATGTTTTTGGCCCCAATAGTGAAAAAATAATTCCATGTCAAGGATTCAGTCAATGAAAATATGGGATGTTGAGAAAGTAAAACAATAAAGAAATTGTGTTCATGTGACTGCACTCTTCTGTCAACTAGTTTTTAAAAAAAATTAAAGACTTTACCTCTACACATTTTCTAGTTTAAAACCTATCCAGGTGTCAAATTTCATAGACTAATCAATTAATATAGTTAACAACATGACATTATATAATTATAATATTTCAAAATTGATTCTTTTATGATTAAAATACTATAAAATGAAATGAATAAAAATAGGAAATTTATATGTACAATCCAATAATTTTTACCTAATTTTTTTTCAGACACTAACCATAGTATGAATTTTAAAACATATTTATTTCTGAAAGATCATAGACTGTAATAATATTATTAGTTTAATAGACTATAATTTCGATAATTTAATTTAAATTACTACATAATGAATTGACAAGGTACATGTTTTATATAAAAATTTTAGATATGGAAAAAAAATATTTTTTCAAAATAGAATTCAAAAAGACATGAAATCAAATATTTCATAACATTGGTCATGAAGATGATATTTTAGTATTACATGTAACATATTTTTGAGAGGTTTTATCAGATTGAATAACTTGTAATCTAATGAAATTTTATGTCATGTCTTAAAAATAAATATCCATGTTTTTTGAAATGGGTTTTAATGATGTACATTGAGTTATTTTAAAGAGCTATCAAAATAATTGATTTGATCCACATTATATATAATGAAGAAAACATTGAAAGTATTATGTTATATTGGTCATTTTCAGTTATGTATATTGATTTTTGTCACTTCAACCATGATAATAACAATTTTATATTTGAATATTTGCAGGTCAACAGGAAATCCAAACCCATCATTATTTTAAAGTTTACAAAATAATTTCATTAGAATTTTTGGATCCACAGGAAATAAATTTTTGAATATTAATAATTTACTTGAATTAGGATATCTCTTAGATCTAAATATGTTTTTGATATAAACTGAATAATCTATTTTTCAAAAATAATAAACGATATTGATCCTTCATTAACACTGATTGGAATTTGGACTCATTACCAAAGAGAATAAATAATTAAACATAGATCGCGTTTCAATTTAAACTAAATATTTCATAATATTCTATTTCCTAATTCACTATATAATTGTGTCAATAAAGTTTGTAACATATTAATGAATCTTTTTTATATTTTAATATCAATGTGTTTGAAAATTATTAATGAAATATGGATTATGTTTGTTGTTAGTTAATGTTGTTGTAATTAAAATTTTATTATCAATACAAACTATACCTATTTAGTCTAGAAAAGAAACAAAAATTGAATATATGTTTGAAAAAATAGGGAAATTATCATGGAATAGTTGTTGGCGGTGATAAATTTTAGTTATTACACCAAATGTTACCATTTAATCGATCCAAGTCCTTTAAAAAAAATTATTAATTCGAAATACTATTTTTAGTTTCCTTGAATGTTTTTTCCTATATCCACTATTTTGATGTTTTTTCAACTATAATCCATGTTATAAATCATTAATGTGTTCCATGTTTAATCTAAAATTTTAATGAGTCGAGTTACATTTAGATTTATACTAATGAAATCCATTGTCTTACCTCTGTGCATGATCTAATTTTTTTTTATATTTTTATTCTTATGAATCATCTGGATTAATGTAGTAGATGATAGAAAACATAAAGTGGTTTTTTTGATTAGTTTTTCACATGTTTTTTAGCGTTTTCATCATAAAACTGACTAAAATTTTTACCATATTTTCAAAATGAATAATGGCATTAATCATAAAAGTGAAAATAATAATTATATCCACAAAAATAAATTGAATGATATTAATCATGAAATTACAAAGACATGATGCATATATTAATATACATGTAAAATTGAAAAAGATTACACGATCAGAAACTACGTGGAAATACGTCATCTGATATTAAGATACAAATGATATAATTTATATAAACGAAGTATTATAATTTGAGACAAATATATAAAATGATCACATATTAATAAAATAATGGACTATAGAAATTTATTGATTAAGCTGGATATTTGTTGAATTAATTCTTGAAGTAACAATTACCATGTGTGAAATTTTTTAATTATATTTAATGAATAAAAAGTGACATATTTTTTAGGAATTTAAAATTAAATATGTAATTAATATTGAAACAACATACTACTAGGTCAATTTTAATGAAAAAGTTGCAATACCATAATATTAGTTGGTAGAGTTTAGTATTTTTGAAGTATTTTAATCATTTCAATGACTTTTTCCTAGAGTGTGTAGTATATGGTTATTCCTAAATAAACAGATTTTTGGAAATGTTTTATAATTTAACTTTCAAAATGTTTGGGTTGAGAAAAATATGAAATATGAAATAATAACGACCTTTCATTATTCCACATTATTTTTATTCTCTTGTTATGCTTTCCCCATGATTGGATAGGATGGTGATGATGTAGGCTTCCAATAACATATATAATCACATGGTCATTAGATAATGTCAAGAATTTAAAAAAAATAAAACTATAGAATATTGGATAATGATAATAGTGAAATTAAATTTACCTATAAAAACTTTCTTGGGAACCCTAATTTGTTTGATGTCTTCAAATGGAATGAAATTTAAATAGGAAGGGGGTAGTGGTAGGTTATAAGTTATTATATGTGTGATCTTGTGGAAAATAATTCTGATCTCCTATCAGGTTTCTAAACATTTCCTTTTGTTCTAAAAAATATAAATGTTTTTTATTATGTAACACAACCCTTCTCTTAAAATAATTTTTTACTTGTTTATAAGTTGTCTTCCACTAATTATTTATTGAATGGTTGTTTATTTAGAAATATTTAAAAAATATAAATTTATTATAATATTGATTATAGAGGTTAAAAAAAATTCAATAAATATATCTTTGAATATAAACATTGTTTTTTCCAATAAAATTTATTGAATAAATTGTTTTTAATAATGAAATAACTGAAACTAAACTGATTAAAGCATTGAAGAAAATATATTAAAACTGAATCTTAAATGGGGTGAAAAAATATTAGTTATGATTATATGTACATTTCAATAAATTAATTACATTGACTATAGTGAAGTGGTTAATAATTTTCATTGAATACAATATATTCATGTACTCACAATTGAGACACAACACACTATTTAATATATTCCAATGCATTTCTATGGGATAAAACATATGTAGTGAGATACTATAAATGATTAATGAATATAATATAAGCACTGATATACAATGTATGTAGTTATATTCAATGTATAATCTATGAATATACAATGTTTATGTGTTATAAAGAGAAACATTGACCGAGCATAAAAACACTAAATTTAATTTGTACCCCTATATAAAAGGATCATCAGAGAAGAAAAATATTAGATAGATTTGTGATATAATAGTAGAATGAGAATATAACAATTGAAATAGAAATAAATGTATAGAACACAGAACATTTATAATAGTAGACAGAAAATTAATTTAAATTAAGGAACATATAAAAGTAGATAGATCATATTTAAATATTTTAACAGCTGGAAAAAAATTAAATGTTTAGATTGTAACATTATAAAAAACATTTAATTTAATGAATATACAAAAAAAATACTTCTATAGAAGGATCACCACAGAAAATGAAATATTATGAAAAACAATGACATAATTTTAGGCGAAACAATAAATATGTGAAACATGTTACTTCTTATAATCATAGATATAACATTAAATTAAATTAAGGAATATATAACAGTATATAAAATATGATTACATCTATTAAGAGTTTTCAAAACATTAAATAAATATATTGTGACAATATATAGAACATTGAATTTAATGAATATATAATAAAACATATAATAGTAAATTAAATCCTATATAAATAAAGATGGTTTCTCTAAAATATTACATTTGTAATGTATCGAGCAATATTTCACTAAAACAATAGATTTCATATGTCATATATTCTAGAATGTAAATATATGAAACATGTTACATCTGTAATTTAACAGATCATATGATATGTAATTGATATCTGTAGACATACATATGACAATATATATTCGTCTTAATATATAAACTATTAGTTAACATATCATCAATATATTTGTGGTGATATGATTTATCATACATAAATGTACTAATAGATTACATGTGATAAGCAAGTGATTAGTAGATAAGTAGTTGATATTAGTATACATACATATTATAGTATACATACTACTGATATTATAATTTTTTAAATTACAGATCAACATTTACTATCAAATTACATATGATTTGTATCCCCATAGTGTATATATTCTATTAATACTATATAGTTCACACGAGGTTAAATATTTATATTGGTTTATTTTGTTAGTCTATTACCTTCAAATTAAACTATATAATAACATACTCTAAGTAACTGAGGTATATGATGTGTATCCTTCAAAAAATAGCATCATATACTAATAGGTTATTTTATAAGGACTAATACTTTTTTGTAATAAACATTCATTAATTGATGGAAAAAACACTCTTTATAATTTTTTAGTAGAAAACTATAGAAATATGTTAACAAATAAACATAAAACTATTATTAGATATTTTAAGTACAAAGAGGAACAATATAATGATTATATAAAGACCTCGACCCCTGTATCCGGAGTCAGTTCCTTATTTTATGATATTGGTAATATGAAAAGTTGTTTCCTTGCCAAAGTACATTTTATTTTAGTATATTTTGAAGACTAGATATGAGAATATGTTTTAAATTACAACTTTAAATGTAATAAAACATAAAAACTCCCTTATAAACACCCATAAACTCCATGGATATCCCTACAAGTCATTCATAATATATATCATCACCTCCCAGGAAAAAATAAAACTTAAGAACTTTGTGAGATAAGATTATAAGTAAGGGTAAGAAATAAATTGGAACCTATTATAAAAATAAATAAAATATCATTTTGAAAAAATAAATCACATGCCATTAATGCATAAGATTGAGCATATCATATAAATAATAGAAACTAAATAATTCCATATAAATAATCCCTTGAGGATAAAACCCTACCTTGGATATTTCACTAGTTGAATAATCACCTTGATTTTAATTACTAATATCATAATTAGTTAATGTATAATTTTGGACATCTAAAACATATCATTGAGGCATTGTCCAAGACATCTAAAAAAAATGGTTACAACCACAACAAAAAACATATTCAATTTGTCTCATGTAACCTACCAATGCATCGAGGGGATATAGAGGGACCCTAACATAAAATAATAAGTCCAATTCATTACTCATATAAAAGGAGTGAAACATAAAAACGTATAAATACGAAACATAAATAAATTTCCCAAATCTATAAATATAATCACTAACCATTCTGAGCAGTATGGTGAAAGACATCAAGATAGCACATCCACATTCAAACTGATTATAAATTTTTTTGATAAAATATGGTAGATGATAATCATAAGATATCATTATTAATAAATCATAATATTTAATGTAGGTTTTTAAATAAAAAAACTAATCGAATAAAATAATCAAGGAGTTCTTGAGAGATATACAATTTTTTACATTGAAAACAAGAGTACTTTTGGAAAAATCATTTGTATTTTTCATAATTGTCTGTAAAAAACCCCAAATGAGAAAATATAGTTTTTTTGGACAAAATTAGTTATTTTATAAGAATAATTTTATCTTAAATTTTAGTATGGATGGTACATGAAAATGGGTAAGAAATCAAGAAGTTCTCCTTAAATGGGATTTCTTATGAAGAAGAATTGAGAAGGAAACCTTGTAAAACATGTACTTACCCATTAAAATAAGATGAACTAATCTAAAATCAAGAGTTTGGGACATATATGTAGAATTTAGAGGATGTTTATAAAAATCAAAAATAAATAAATTTGTGTGAATATAGAGAATGTGTAACCCAAATTAAAAATGGTGGTTCAGGAAGAAACCCTTACCTTATGTCCAAAAGTGTCAACCACTTACACTTAATGTCCTTGATAGTTAAATTATATTAAATAATAATTTAATTAATAACCCTTTGAAATTTTATTTGATTTATTTTAATTTGATTAAGTTTATTTATAGTCATTTTGATGACCTATAATATTCATTTTCTTTGTTCGGGAGTGTTTGTTTCCTTTGTTTTCATGATTGGTTCACATGTATACATGTACGAAATATCTTGTAAAATTAAAATAGTTCTCTATAATTGAACTTCTATGTTTTTAATGAAAATATAAGAAGTTAAAATTCTTAAATAGTTCATTTTTTTATTTGTGATGAGGATGAATCATCAGATAAGAAGTTAGTGATAACTGTTTGGATTATTCTTTCATTTTTTCAATGCTCAAACACTAATATTTTATATAAAAATAAAATTATGTATATATAATGGTTTTATAATGTTATATAATCTTAATTACATATTTTGATGATGGTTTAACCCCAAAAATTTTCTTATGACT
Organism: Viscum album; assembly: GCA_963277665.1. Taxonomy (NCBI): domain Eukaryota; kingdom Viridiplantae; phylum Streptophyta; class Magnoliopsida; order Santalales; family Viscaceae; genus Viscum; species Viscum album. The sequence goes on from OY728150.1 coordinate 1,866,866,625, forward strand.
ACCCATTAAAGAGGAATTAGAAAAACGCAAACTCGTTATCCACGAAGGATATAAATCAGCACCTCAGAGATGATGTTTACATTTTTATAATAAAAAGGGGAAGTGAATGAGATTTATGGTTTATATTAAATTATCATAATAAAATTATAGTATATATAAGATACTATATTTATCATGAATTTTTGTATATAGGATATAAGGAAAGGATTGGAGACTAAAATAAATTGAATGAAAATTAACGATGAAAAATTTACCTCTCAAATTATTCTCCTTGAGAACCTCCATAAGCGAGTTTGAAATGGTATTTTTGGGTGATTAGTAAGAATAGAACATGGACAAGAGGTTTGGGAGAGGATCTGGGTAGAATATAATCAATATTTAAGTCTTCTGGTGTCTGAGGAGAAGGGTTTGTGGGAGGGTGGTATTTATAGTGGAGGAGAGGGGTGTTTTTTGGATATATTATTCATTTGTGTATTATTTTGGATCAAAACTATAATTATATTGAGAATTATCACTAAATATATTAAAAAAATGAGTTATAGTTATATATTATGGGATTTCATCAACCATACAATGTCTATGACTCAATAAATCATGTATTTATTAAATACATCAAATTATCATATTTTACTATTCACAAAAAATTCAAGAATTTTAGAAAAATCACAAAAATTGATGATAACCATTTTTTAAAGTGAATAATAAAAAAATATAAAATATATTATGAAATAATTCTCAATATATGAGAAAATTAATTTTTTAAATTGAAACATCATCTTCTTGAAAAATAATGATTTCAAAATTATAATTGAATTTATGACACTTTGAAAAATTAATTAAGGTCTCATAAAAGTATCTTACAATCATAAGCCAACTAAATATTAATTTAAGAACATATTTGAAGAAAATTAATTTTATGTTGAATAATTATTTTAATTATAAAAATATAAATTAACATTTATGTTTCACAAAAATACTAATACTTATTTTATCATTGTTAAAAAATTTACTTACTTATTACTTGATATAAATAAATTATATTTTCATTTATAAGAAAACTAAGTCTTATGTAAACTATCATAGGTTATGTTACTATTATATTGTAATAATACTACTCCTAATGGCCACATTATTTTTCTAATGTTTATATTTAATAGTTTGTTATTGTTTTAAATCGATGTTATGTAAAGCATAATCAATCGTAGAAATTAAATTTTAAAAGAGACATACCATATGATATTGGGGTGTTAAATGCTCAAATATGAAAAATTTCATCCTCGAAATTTATGGAATGTCACCTCATAAAAATATTTTGGGAGTTTTTCATCAGAATTGCTTCTGGTTCCCACACCACCTCTTAAATTTTATTATTTTTCCAAACTACCTTTACCAGAGGACTCATATGATTCCTCAACAACTATTCTCTAGTGTTTATAGTTTATATAGGATATTCACTGTATGATAAATCGATATTCAATTATATTACTTAGTAATTTAACAAATTCTTTGGGTCAATAAATTACTATATTAAAAAAGAGACGCGAAACCCATTATGTACTTTGGAAATGCAAGGTAGCATCACCAAACAATATGCCACAACATCATTTCTCTCCATGATTTTAAAAGGACCAATGTACAAGTGGAATAATTTCCTTTTCATTCAATATATCATGATAACCTTCTATGGAGATACTTTCAGGAATATATGATCACCCACTTGAAATTACAAATCCTTCCTAAAATTACTAAAATAACGTTTTTTTTCTACTTGTAGCTCCTTTTTATGTGTTTGAATAATATTTACATTTGCAATTTTTTTCACCACAAGTTATGTGGCTATGAGATTCCTATCACCAACTTCATCCCAACAAGTTGGTGTAAGATATCTCTTTCAATACAATGATTCATATTGTGCCATCTGAATACTTAAATAGAATCTATTATTAATGAAAAATTATACCAAAGGTAGATAATGATCCCAAATACCATGAATGTCATGTGAGAATGATATTAATATGTCTTCTAATGTTTTAATGATTCTTTGAGACATCCTTTCAGTTTGAGGGTGATAAGTTGTACCCAAATGAGGCTCTCTATATAAAGCATTCTAAAGAATTTTCTAGAATTTTTATGTAAATCACGGATAGATATCATAGAAAATTCAAAGAGGTTCTCAATGAAGTCTTAAAAATTCATTTATATAGAGTCATGTAAGTTTATCCAGTAGATAAAACTCTTTTATAGAGAGGAAATGTGTAGATTTGTTATATCGATCAACAATTACCCATATTGAATCATTATTTCTCGGAGTCCTTAGTAATAAAATGAAAAATCCATAGTTAAGCCATCCCATTTCTTTGTAGGAATAGGCATAAGATACATTAATCCTATAGGGTTCTTCCTTTCAGCCTTCACCTATTGACATACTAAACATCTGGACACATAATCAACAATTTCCCATTCCATATTATCCCAACGAAAATGTTCCATGAAATATCTTTACATATTAGTGCCATCAGGGGGTACATAGAAATTTAGGCTATGAAAATCATCCAAAATTTACATTCTTATCTCGAGTATAGAGGTAACACAAAGCCTCTTCCCAAATTTTATAAGTCCATATTCATATAAAAATTCCACTAGTTTTCTATCATTCAAAGCTTTATTTTTTTTTAATATTCTCAACATCGACTGAGAAATTGTAATCATTTCCAATATATATGGTTTGTTAACCATTTTAGAAATTAATTATGTTCCACATCCAATGATAATTCCAACATCCATATTTTCTAGACCCATATACACATGATCCTTTTAAATACTCATTTTGTTTAGAACTCTATGACCGTTAATAATTACAGAATCATATACCTTATTGTCCTTCCATGGGTGGCTGTGTATTAAAAAATTATAATCCATGAGTTGCTCAATCCATCATATTTTCCTTGTGTTCAGTTATTTCTTTGAGAAGTTTTTTTTTTCAAACTCTTATGATATATACATATCTCACTTATTTCAATATAGTGATATTGTCTCCATATATTCACAGAAAGGATTAGAGCGACTAAATGAAGACCATGAGTTCAATAGTTCTATTCATTAGTTCATAATAGCCTTTATTAATAGGAAATAACTTTATATTTCTTTATAAGGACACATACATGACCTTTTGTTGATGAGTCCCTAAAAATAACATGTCCACCATTTCTGGATTGTAGAGTTAAGATCAAAGAATTCAGTAATATCTTATTTAGTTTGGAAAAGAATTATTCACATTCTGTTATCTAAATAAACATTACCCTTTATGAGTAACATTGGTAACAAGATAGCTAATTAGGAAAAATTCTAATTGAAATTACTATGGTAACATGATTAACTAAAAAAACAACATAAAAATGTTATGTTCATTGGCATTGGCCATTCTAGAACTACCTTTGTCTTCATAGGATCAATCGATATTCCATCCATCAAGACAAAATATCCAAGAAAAGAACCCATATTAATCCAAAATTCACACTTGCTAAACTTCCCATATAACTATTTTCTTCTAAGAGTCTTCAAAACTATCTGCAAGAGGTTATTATATTCCTCATATATTTTGGATCATATCAGGATATCATCAATAGATACCACACAAAAATCGTGAAGATATTCCATGAATACTATATTCATCATATCCATAAAAATATAGAGTGAATTAGTCAGTCCAAATGGCATTACTGTAAACTCATAATATCTATACCATGTTTGAAATATTGTCTTTGAAATATCTTCCTTTCTCACACACAAATGATGATATCTAGATCAAAATTCAGTCTTCAAAAAATATTGGGGTTAATGAAGTTGATAAAATAAACGATCAATACAAGGAATAAGATACTTGGTCATTATTGTAATAGTATTGATTTATCTATAGACAATGAAAAACCTCATATATCAATCTTTTTTATTGAAAAATAGAACATGGTCTCCCTTTGGGGAAATAGTAGTGTGAATAAATCTCTTATTATTCAATTCCTCTTGTTGTTTCTTGAGCTATATTTACTCTATAGTGGACATTCCAGGGAAATTATCATTGGAAAATCATTTTTATAATATCCCATATCTTAACAATTGTATCATTGAACATTGGTGGATTCTTTATTTCCCTTGAAATTAGGGGCTTTGTAGAAATTGTTTCTCCAAACAATTATCAAACTCTCATACCATTTTGGAAAGTACAAGGGTGTATCTTCAACAATTTTCATAGTCTAAAGTTCAAATATTCCCTTCTTCCACTTTTCATTTTTTCCTTTTCTGCAACATTAATTAACATTATTCTCTCCTTGAATACCTTTAAATTCATAATAGATATAGATTTGTTCTTCAATTTTTATAGCACATAAGACAATGTCTTCATATGATGATAAATTTTGGGAGACTAGTACCCATCAATGGAATGGTTTAAACCAATAAAATAATAGATCATCCTTTATCATTGGATTGAGTATGTAATACTCAAAATTAATTTCTAATCTTGTAAATTTAGAATCATATTTGGTAATATTATCATCGTTATTTTACATCAGATTCAAGAATTATCTTTCCATATATGATTGTTGGTTGTGAGTGAAATATTTTTTTAATAAATGTTATTTAAAATCCTTTAATTACATGTTTTATATTTCTTCATCATCCTTTTTGATTTTTATTAATGACCACCATTTGTATGAATATCCCAAGAGATGATAAAATTCCACGACAACCTTCTCACTTTTTTTTACTTCCCAGTGAATGAAATAACTTCTCCAAGTAACTTACCCACTACACATCTATAAATATATTTGTATTCCCATTGAATGATGGAGGCTGTTGTCTTATGAAGTGGTCTAACAATTTTTTCTCCACATCATAGATCATGATGATCTATATGGGTAACGTTAATATTCATCACCTGAGTCATCTATCCCAGTATAATTATAAGTTTCCCATCCCTGGTTGCAGCTCCTACTCCAACATCATTATCTTATAGGGGAAGGAAATCCTCATATGGAAAAGATATGTGTATACAATTTCCATTCCTTCCACTAGGTTCCATTTATAAACAATGAAAAACAATAAATTACTTTATTAATCATAACAAACAATTTAAAAATAGTAACCGTTAACATAAACTGAAAAATTTATCGACAACTAATCTTATAAACATAACAATGGTTTTTTGGGAACATATTTACTTTTAAATCATTCGTAATGGATTTTAAAGACAATGTGAATTATCCTAATCATATTCACCATGAGTGTCAACTTAGGTGTTGTTTAAGAAATGTTTTTGTGTATACTGTTTTTCTACGTTAGGCTTGATGCACCTTGTTAGAGTTATTACCCCTAGGCACATCTTTTTTTAGAATCTTGTCCACTTGTAGTATCCAGATAATGATTAATTTCTATAAATACCCATAAAATCTATACCTTTAAAAAATTATATTATTTTTTCCATTCTTATCCTAAAATTATATCTTTGGGTTATGTTTCCTAATATTTTTTTTTTCAAAATCTAGTTTCCAAGGATTCTACTAAACATTCTCTGATGCCAACTCTAAAGACCTCGAATCTAGTAGCTCAGTGTTATACCTTATTTTATTACATTAGTACTATGAAAAGGTGATCATATTAAAAAATAAGGAATTTTTTAGTAGATTTTAAAGAACATATACAAACATAATTATTACATTACAACCTGAAATAAAGAACAACATAGAACAACCATTGGAAACATCCATAAACACTTAGGTTATCCCTACAATTCATTGATAATATGCATATTCACAATCTAGGCAAAAATAAAAATTAAAAAGGGATGATCTCAGATTCTCAATATGGGTAAGAAATAAATCTGAAGCTATTATATACATATTAAAAAGTGAATGTTTAATAACTAAAATCACATTCTATTAAAACCTATGATTAACCATATTATGGGAGGAATAAAATTTGAATTATTCCATATGAATAATCCTATGAGGATAAAAATTAACCATGGAAATTATACCAGTAAAAAATCACTTGAATTAAAAAAATACTAATATGATATTGATATAATTCATAATGATGGACATCTGAAACTTACCATAAATGCCTTATCCAATAGATCTGAATATAAATGGTTATGGCCTTAGCCAAAACCATATCTATTTTATCTCATGAGACCTACCAATGCATTAAAGGGATATAAAGGGACCTCATATCACATATTATGTCCAATTAATTCCTCATATTAATGGTGTGAAACAAAAAAATATATACATAGGAAGCATAAATTATTTTCCACAATTTGTAAACAATAATCACTAACCATTCTGAGTAGTATATTAAATGGTATCAAGTTATCACATACCTATTAAAACTGATCATAAACAATTTAATAAAATATGGTAGATGATAATAATAAGATATCTGACTTAATAAATTATATTATTCAACATTGTTTTTGAAATAGATAAAAACATTCTAATAGAATCATTGAAGAATTCTTGAGAGAAATGCATTTTTAGTTTTTAAAGAATAGTCCTTTTGTAAAAATCATTTTTATTTGTCCTAATTGTTTCTATAAAATAAAAATTTAAAAAATATAGTTATTAATTATAGAAATATTGATTCTTGAAAATAATTTTGTCTTATAATTGATTATGTGAGGTACTTGAAAATGGGTATGAAAATGCGATGTTCCCTGTAATCGAGCATTCTTATCAGGAAGAACTGAGAAGGAAAACTTTTAAAACAAGTAAATCCCCATTATATAAATATGAAATGACCTAAAAAAATATATTTAAGAAATATGAAAATAATTTTTAAAAATAATTTGTAAATAAATAATAATTACATCGGGGGAAAGAGTGAGAAATAGTATCCTTATTGGAAAATGGATGTTCGAGAAGAAACCCTTAGCTTATGTATGAAGGTGTTCCGTACATGTGATTAATGTCCTAGATAATTAAATTAGATTAATTAATAATTAAATATATAACCATTTAAACATTAATTTTATTTAGGGTAATGTTATTAAGTTCAGTTATGTCATTTTTTATGTGTTATAATAATCAATTTCATCATTTGGGAGTGTTCGTTTCCTTAGTTTTCATGATTAGTTCACTTGTATACATGTACGAAAGATCCTGTAAAATGAAAAAAATTGTCCATAACTAAAATAATATTTTTTAATAAAAATAAATAATATTAATTTTTTATATATGTTATTTGGTTATTTAAGATGAGGATGAATCATTAAATAAGACGTTAGTGATAACCGTTTGGATTATTTTGGAATTTTTTGGATCATCACACACTCGTTTTATATTTTGAATTAATATTTTGTATATGTAATGGACACTGAATGTTAAATAAGTTTAATTAAATATATTAAATCCTTTTTAACCATAAAAATTGTTTTATGGCCAACCATTAATTTGGAATTAAAAAAACTCATCGTACATGAAGGAGGTAAATCAGCACCTCACGTACTATTTTTTTTGTTTTTAGAATACCATGGGGAGGGGAAGAAAATTTATGGTTAATGGTATCTTATTATAATGAAATTATAGTATATATAAGATATTGTATTTATCATTAATGTTTGGATAGAGAGTGTAAGGAAATGATATGAATATAAAATAAATTCAAAGTAAATTAAAAGAAAAAATGGGATTTGCAAGTTGAATTATTCTCCTTTAGAACCTCCATAAGGGAATTAAAAATGGAATTTTTGTGAGACCATCAATACCTAAACATGGGGGAGATTTTTGAGAGAGGAAATGGTCATAATATAAGAAATATTCACAGATTATGTGGTGTGAGGAGAAGGGATGCTGAGGGTGGTATTTATAGTGGAGGAGAGGGTGGGTTTTGAATATGTTATTCATTTGTTATTTATGCAGGCTCAATATTATAAATATTTTTAAAATTATAACTAAATATATTAAAATATTTATGGATAGTTCAATATTATTAAATTACATCATCCATACATCATCTTTGACTCAATAAATCATGTATTTATGTAAATCCATAAATTATTGATTTTCACTATTCACAAAAAAAATTCTTTTATTTTAGAAAAATCCCACAAAATCACCATAAACATTTAGATGTGTAGAATTAAAAAATAAACTCCAATTTATGAAAATAATTTTCTAAATATGATAAATTTTATTCTAAAATAAAATCATCATTTACTAGAAAAATAATGATTTTAGAATTATAAATAATTTTTATTACCCTTTGAAAAATTAATTAATGTCTTATATAATTGTCTTATAAAAATAAAGAAAACCAAATATTAATATTTTAATCTATTTCATGAAAATAAATTTTCATTTAAATATAATTTTATGTATTAAATTTTGTATTACCATTTGTGTTTCACAAATATACCAATACTTAATTTATTGTTTTTGAAACATTTATTATTTATTCGATGATATAAATATATTATATTTTCATTCATAAAATACCAAAATTTTATATATGCTTTCATAGGAGAAGTTACTATTCTACTGGTCATATTACTATTCCTAGTGGTCACATTACTATTCTAACGATCATATTTAATACATATTACGGTTTAAAACTCGATGTTACATGAAGCATAAACTATCAAAGATATTAAATTTTAAAAAAGAAATACCATAAGTTCTATGGGTGTAATAGATTAAATAATTAGAAAACATATATAAGTATTATTATTGATTCAATTTATATGATAGATTATATTTTATTAATTTAAAAATTACATATAATTTTATAAAATATAACTTAAACTATTTTTGATATGTATAAATTCAATGACTTCAATTTAATATAATAATTTTTAAAACTTTTTGAAACATATCTAAATAATGCATACTTCAGTTTTTAAGGTATCAATATCTTCATTTAAAATTTCTAATAATTGAATGGTTGAATGGAATATTTTCATAAAAATACATTAGTAATGAAAATAATATTTTTTTTTGGAAAATATAACCTTATAATGGAAATAGTTTCCTTAAATAAATATAATGTTACATCTATAAATTTAAATAAAATATAAAAGTTAAAATGAGTTATAACTAATGTATGTTTTGGAATATTTCTTTGAAAACAATATTAGTTATACACATTAATGGTTTGTAATAATTATCATATATCAATAATTTCAAACCATCCTTTCTTGTTACTCTGCAAGCTTATATATATAAATAACAATGAAAAAATAGGTTGTTGTAAGTATATACCAATATAAGAAAGATATTGTCCTTGAAAATTTCTAATAGTAATTGCAAAGTGAATATTTAAAAAATATTGCCTCTTTTTAAGATTTAATGGATAACTCAAATTTGAATGAGTCATTTTTACTTTGGTTGTGAAATATTTTTTTCTGGAATGAGTGCTGGTTAGAATCTGAAATCTGATTACATGGTCTCCCAAATCTATGACTATTAACTGAGTTCCATTACAATGTCCATAAAGTTGGTCTACATTTTTCCGAAATGTAATTGGTATAAACACATTGTTAATTAATTTATGACATGGAAAACAAAATATAATGGTTCCATTTAGAATATCTGGTATATATATTTTCTCCAGTGTCTCTATATCTAAAAATTAATGGAATATGAAATTAGAGCTAGAATGAATCCTTTATTCTTCAGGAATGAATTTTAATATGTAATCATTTTGTTTTTGGAAATCATCACGTGTTGGTGCTAAAATTTTCCACTCCTTTATGTATTTTGTTTCATTTTACATTGTAGATATAGTGGGGTGTGTGCTTTGAAAAAAAAAATTGGTTTTGATGTTAAGTAGGTTGAAAATCGTCCTGAATTTGAATTTCTATCTCACCGTCTACATGATCCAGAAGAACACCATCACCTATTTACCAATTCCAACTTTAAAAATTTTAGAGTTTACAATATCAAATAGATTTCTTAAAGGATTTTATTCTCATGTTCACCCTCATGTGAAGAACATGAATATGTTTTCATAGATAATAGGATTTTAAAATTTAAAAAAAACATCACTTGTATTTATATGAGGCAAAACTGGTGAAATATGTTGAAAATCTCCACTATAGACAATTAGTTTCCCTCCAAATGTGAAATTAGATGCCTGGGTAATCATTGTTTACATGATGTAACTCAATGTATTTCACAAACCCCTTTCTCCAATGATACCTATATGGGTCAAGAAATGAAAAAAAAGAGATAATTAACCTTCAGTCTCGCCTCTAGTAGGTTTCGGGGAGGAATCTAGAACTAATGGTATATAATATCTCAAAAAGGGAGGCATTTCCATTTTTAGATAAACATGATCTAGAGATAAGATGGTCCAACCCAAAAAGACTCCAAGAAATATATATTTAATAATTCCAAAATCCTTCTCGCATTCATTTTTAAATTATAATGATTACAAATACAAAGAAACTTCAATGTGAAAACCAAAAAGAAAGGCTAAACAACATCAAGACAACTACACCAAAATTCGATCTAGTAACGCCCAAAAAAGTCCATGTATTCCTTTTAGAAACATGAATGAAGGTTTATAACATAGGATAATGACACAGGTATACTCAGTAGTAAAACCAAGGCCTCTTGTACACAAGTGGGTGAAGTATACTAATGTTCCCATGAGAAAAATAGAACCAAACCACACATAACAAGGTATACTAGCCATACCAACCTGAGCAAGGCACTCTAACCAAATAATGATAGGAAAGTAAAATAATATAATAGGAAAATCGAGGATAGGGTACCCCACAACACTTTCCAATTAATTATCTGCACTCACAACCTAATGGAAAATTCCTTAGTGCTCCTACCTCTTCTGATAAAACCAAACACATCCCTCCCGACACTCCTCAGCCTCACAACCACATCACAACCCACCTATAGACACATGTGCCTCAAACCACTTCACACCCCTTCCATAGAAACTTGGGCCTCAAACCACATCGCATCCCACCCACAAACACCCGTGCCTCAATCCATATCACATCCCAAATACACCTAGTAAAGCACAACACATCTCATCCCAAAGACACCTAGGAATGAAAAACACATCTCATCCTGAAGACACTGAGGATAACACAACTCACCCACACACACTTGGGCCTTAAAAATCAAAACATGCCTTAAGAGTCTTGTGAAATCAATTCTAGGAAGAGGGAGCAGGGAAAAGTGGGTGGCCATCTATCCATCCTCCCAAAAGGGATGTTGGAGAAATACACCCCCCCCATGATGATGGGGGTGTTCGACAAATAGTTCTCAAAAAGGTTAGAGTGTGTATAGAAATCACATGGAAAATAAAAATATATACATATATAATACCAAGAACTCAACCTAACCTATGAGTTTTCAAAAAAACATCTAATTCACCACATATCATCTTTTATGCTACCTCTAAATGCATAACCAAAAAACATGCTACAAACTCTATTCATACCCCCAATAATTTCAATTAACCAATTTCTATAATTTATTAAACTATTCATTTATTGATTCCATATATACTCAAGAACCTACTAGGAACAACACACAATAATCCACACAGGAAAAGTCACACATAGGAAGAAGAACCACATAAAATATACACACTCTACATTCCCCTATATTTAACACACATGCCAACCGCATCTATCATCACTCTTCAAGGTCATCTAGCCCAATACATCATCTCAATAAAGCAGTCCACCCAACTCACAGCCACAACCGAAAACATATAACTATACAACATGATCACAACCCAGTTGTATAAAACTTCCCATACATTCTATATTAACACCCCTTCATGGCCACATCTTGGTTCACAAACAAACAAACTCTCTAATTGAGATTCCTTAACACCATCCAAAACACCCCAAAACACAAAAATATTATCACAACTACATCACCACACAAACCTTTGGCACAACATATTATGATTTAAAAAATCATCCCTTCATTAATTACACTTTCTTATTTCATATGTTACCACAAAAACTATATGATCCATGGGAATCCATTTATTAGCCAAATATATGTGGTCAACAATTTTTTTCCTATAAATGTGTTCGTGGAAAAGAAAAAAAAATTATTCAGTGACTATATAATGAATAAAAAAAGACATAGAATTACTAAGATTTTCAGAATGTGTATATCCCATACAATACACAACATTGATAAAAAATATCAACAAATCGGTACGATCCTACATCACTTACCAAAACCCTTTTTTATTAATTTGAAACCGAATTTATTATCTTTAATGAATTTGGTTTCAACTATTTACATAATGATACATTCTTATACCCACTCCACTTGACAAAAAAATAATAAAGATGAATGGAATCCTACTTGGATAAAGTGGTGATAAAAAATTCATGATTTCTCCAAGACAGGGGGTGTGCATGTAGTAGGAAACTCCAAGGAAAACAAGAACAAATGGTGTAACACAATGGCATCGATCCTCAAGTAATAAAGGTTCTCTAACCTCTTACTAGTAGATAATAAGTTGGAAAAACCATTTAGAAGGGGGTTTCATCCTTTTGATGATCTAAAATAGGGTTGTAGTTTAGATGCATATTTAATTTTCTATTAAAGTCAAATCTGGACAAGGTTATGCACTATTAATAATTTAAAACCCTGAGAATCTTATGAATTTAAAGATAAAATTCATATCCCTTGAAATATATCCAAACACTCTTAAATATCGTATTAAAATCATTCTATTTCAAAGAAAACATCATATGATAAAATCTGGAAAAATAGGAAAAACAAGAAAAATTTGACAAATTGCTGGAAATGACTCACTATAGTGACTTGTTGTCAGGAAACAATATCATGACGTGTTGTTGCGATGCACTATCGCAACCTGTTATCAACACCCGTAGTCACCACCCACTTTCATGACCCATTTTTTCCACCTGATGTCACTGTTGCGACCAGCTGCTCAACCTGCAATCACAACCTACTATGCAGACCTGTTATCATGACTTGTTGTGGCGCCCTATATCACGACCCGCTATCTCAACCCCCTATCATGACATGATGTTGGGATGAACTATCATTGGAAAATTGGAAATTCGGAAAACTCTTAAAATGGGGCATCATGACCTCCCAGAGCACATCAAAAACTTGATTTTCACAAAGTAATTGACTAGAGGGGTACATGCCATTAAATTTGATTCCTCTCAAACTTTTCTCATCCTCGAGAATTTAAGAAAAACCAAGATGGAAAGAGAGGGGAGTACCTAACAACCACCTCTCAAGATACATGTCAATGAACTCGCTACACATGAAACACCAACATCAACTAAGAAGATCAGAGTTCAACCGTAAAGCACCCCATGTTGTCCAAAATCTGAAGTGAAACCTCGTCATCCAAGTAAACCTCCACCGATATTTGATAACCGAAACAACCAAAAGGAACACAAAAAAATAACTACGACCACATTGTCATGAACATATGAATTAATGAATTTCAACCTCCATATCAATATAAAATTATATTTGGGTGGCACTGAATTTCCCACATGGGTTTAATCACATCGTAACTAATGAATCTCCATTAGGAACTAATTCCTCGCATCTCCATGCATCAAGACATTATAACATATTATAGACTAGGCAAACAACACATCTCATAATAAAAATGGTTCAAACATTACATTTCAAAACAAAACAGAATAAGGAAAAATACAAAACAACTCTGGGTACTAGGCACACATCTGCATTTCTCGCTCCAATGTACTCTCCTCCAGGCCACCATGACTCCACAATAGAAGAAACAAATGAATGGTCCTTCCACGTAGCACCTTCTCCCAATGATCATATATCCCAACCATCCTCTACACGTACACCATTTCATCTATAATATCTAACTCTCTCCTGTCAAGGATATGAGATTCATTCTGAAGATACTGATGAAGTTAAGTGATGAGGAAGATGTTAGGGATCATCTTCATCTATGGTGAAAACACCAACTACTATGTCACGACACCAACTTGTCCTAATAACTCGAAGGGTCTAAACAAACTGGGAGAAATATTTCTCCATATTCCAAACTTTTTATAAACACATTGAGGTGAAACCTTCAAAAATACATGGTCCCCAACATCGAACATCAAGGGCCTCCTTCTGTGATCGACATACGACTTCTACCTGACTTGTTCTGCCTTCATCCTCTAACGAAAAAGTCGAACCTTCTATGTTTTGCTCTACACTTCCTGAGGTTCAATAAAATCTATCTCCCCAACCTCTTTCATGTATAAAGGTGAAATAAATGACCTCCCATATTGACCATAAAATGGATCCATGCCAATGAAAAGGTGATATCTATTATTTATAGAAAACTCTACCAAGAGAACGTGTTATACCCAAGATCTTCAAAAGTATAAGACACATGACTGCAACATATCCACCACTCTTTGGATAGTTCAGTACATCTTCCCATATACTTTAGGGTGGAAAGAAGTGCTGAGGCATAATCGGGTGCCAAAGTCTTGTTGTAACCCTCTCATGAATTATGACGTAATATACAAGACCTTTTTTAAGAAAATGGATCTCGTAACTCCATGAAGCCGTACAACCTCATCCACATCTTGTCTAAAGAATCCACTATGCTTGACTCTTTGATCATAGAAAAGTGAGATGATTTCATTAACTGATCCACTAATACCCAGATAATATCATAGCTTACCCGATCCTTGAGTAACCTTATGATGAAATCCATCACGATGTCATCCCATATACAATCAGGGAAATTTAAGGGCATCATCAGTCCAAGGGGTACACAGTGCTCAACCTTCACCTAATGGAACAATAATCACTTTCCCAAAAACTCTTCAACAGCCCGCTTCATCTTGAGCCACAAAAACTACATCCTAAAGCCATGATACATCTTAGAAATCCAATGATTTACCATAAAGGGCGATCTATAAAACTCACTGATGACTTCCTTCTGCATCACTTATGAAACAAAAAACATTACCAGAAACAATATTCGGTTCCAACCATCATCTGACCATCCTTACAGAGAATCACCATGGCTAACACAATCATGAAACACCTCTTACTTCATGTCTCCAAACTGTGAATCCTCCGATAGATGGATCAGAGAAGGGTAAAATATCATCCACCAATATATACCCTTGCATCTAAGTGAAAGGATCTTAACTCCTCCATCAATTTCCATAAATATAAATATTCCTAAACAACCTCCTTCTGTGACTTCATGCTCAAAGCAATAGCCATGAAATTTCCCTTTCCTGAGGTGTAAGAGATCTCATAATCGTAGTCCTGAAGAAACTCCATCCACCTCCACTATTGCATGTTCAGGTCTCGTTGGGAAAATATATACCTCAAACACTTGTGTTTCGTGAAGACAACAAAGCACTCCCAAAAGAGGTAATGCCTACCCAACATCAACGTAAAGATGACCTCTACTAGCTCTAGATCATGGGTGGCATAGTTACGTTCATGGGGATTTATCTTCCTAGACCCATAATAGATGATTTCTCGTTACTGCATCAACAGTTTTCCCAACCCTAGATGGGAAGCGTCACAAAAAACCTAGAACATCACCCCTACCTCGAGAAACGTTCGCACTGAAGAACTGAATGACTTCCCTTTTAAATATCCAACCTATACCTCACACTGGTCACCCCACATAAAATCATAGTATTTTCTAGTCAGGACTGTCAATGAAGCTACAACCTGAGAGAAATTGGGTACAAACATCCAATAATATCATGTGAGAGCATGAAATATTTGAACATCCACCATATTCTTGGGTGATGACCATGAAGAAACCTCTTCAACCTTTGACGGGTAAACTACTATACCATGAAAACACACTGTATGCCCAAGGATGTGAACCTCTCATGTCCATAACATTCACTTGGATAACTTTTTGTAGATATGGTGGTGTCGAAGAACCCGTAGGATGGTTCTGAGGTTCTCTGCATTCTTCTCCTCTTACTTTAATTAAAGAAAGATATATCGATTAATATGATGATGAACTAATCAAGGACATCATGAAATATGTAGTTCATGAGTCCCATGAATATGGATAGTGCATTCCTAACACTGAAAGGAATGACTATGAACATGAAGTTCCCATACCGACATCTAGAAGCAGTCTTTGCGATATCACCCTCTTTAACCTTAAAATGGTGATATCCACACCAAAGATCGATCTTAAAAAACAAACTCACCCCACTCAGCTAGTTGAAATGATCATCTATCCTTAGGGAGAGGGTAAAAGTTCTTGACAATCACTTGATTCAACCATTGGTATTCTATGCATAACCTCAGACCACCATCCACATTTTTAATAAATAATATTCGAGCACCCCACAACAACACACTAGGTTGGATAAAACTTTTCTTCATCAGATCGTCTATCTGAATCCTCAACTCCTACAACATAGAAGGTTCTATCCAATAAGAATCCATCGATATTGGAGAAACACATGGCTGTAAGTCTTTCCCAAACTCAACATCACATAAAGGGGGTAACGTCACAACCTCCTTAGGGAAAAAATCAAAAACTCCCCCAAAACACTAGGAACCTCTATCATCCCATCATCTACTGATTCCAATGAAAACTCATCCAACAAGGAAAGAAGAGTCTCTATACACTGACTACTTACCTGATATCTTAGATCACCAATGAAAACCACACGCTGGTCATCTACAACTAAAAACACGACTATCCTTTATAAGCCATCGATAATGGAATTCATTGAGTACGATGATCCAAATCCATGGATGAAATCATACGGATAGTTCTGTTGGAAGAATAGATCCCCAAAGGACAAGTGTTTTTCCATAATCGGTCTACATCCTTGATACACATCAAACAAGCTAGTCTGACCTCCAACTAGAATACTCAACTCCATTGGCACCAGAGGCCTCTCTATGTATACTCATAGAGCATGGGCTAGAAAAAATTTAACAAAGGAGTGAGAAGATACTGAATAAAAAAAGCATGAGAAAGTATACTAAAGAGGAATATTTTACCTCTAAAGACATATGGTCCTATCAGAACTAATACCTATGCCTTGTGCAACTAACCACACCACGATTCTGTGACCATCTTCCAAAGACTTCATCCATAACCACACCTGGGTTGAGATCCATTTAGAACACCCTTAGCTCAGCCTCTACCTGCTCTATCTGTCCTCAGTGAAGAATTAGAATATTGTCCCTACTACTAAAACAGTCTAGATAGATACTACTGCTGAGGCCAGTGCCGAACCTATCCACCTCTACCATACTAATCATTGGCGGTCGCTGGATAATGATTATGAAGATGACCATGGAATCCACAAAAGAAGCACATCGGTACCAAGCACATAGAAAATGAGAGATGAATTTTGGTACAAAAAGCTTGAAAGGAATATTCAGATTTCATTTCTATATTGACCAAAACCACAAAGACCCTAGTGCCTGAAAAATAGTGCTGGAAACCATTCCTATAGAAAAAACCTATTAAATCACCTATCATGGTAGACCTCATCTCGAGCGCGTCTACTCAACCACCTCTACATTCTTCTGAACATACAAGTACATAAAATATGTCAGTTGTGAAAAATTATACTAGATGGAAGGGTGGAGGTCTTACTCAAGCTGTCTATCATGGGCCTACTCATCCAGAAAGAGGTCCTTGCAAAAGTGAAGAAGATCCTTGAACATGATCCCACATTCCCGCACTGATATACTACCATAAAGAAGGGAGAGTATCACTTAACTCTTTTCAGAATTCATGGTTTACAAGAGGAACTACACCCATAATTCATTCTAGAATTAAACCCACAACATGTATGCCTCCTTTCTCTCCCACAGATAAAGAATCCACCACTGACACATAGCCCCCTGTATATGACTAAACACCAATGGAATCTGTTACTCTATCGGAGCTCAGATCAAACTGGAGGTGATATCAGGATCCTTAATCCAGTTATCTGTCACCATGTTTGAAACACTTCCCTCATAACTTCCCAAGATCTTCCCATGGGAATCATGTTACATTATATGCCACTTGTCATCCTCCACCACTGGTTCAAATATCCACCGATCAACTAGATCAACATGTAGATCCCCAACTACCTAAGGCACATGTAGATGATGAATGAGTGCATTAACTGAAAAGTTAAAAAAGTATAACCAAAGTCCATGTAATATGAAATTTTATTTAATATTCATTTTGACCCATTTAACTCACTATTTATATCAAATTTCACAAAAAACCCGACTCAAAAATAAACACAATTAATTTTCATGAATGAACGGTTGCTAGGGTCTCTACCATGCAAATAGTTTTTCATCACTTGGTCGTTCAGTAGGATCAGAGTCCTTGCATCAGTTCATGGGGGGGGGGGATAAAATCCCATTTCCAAGTCGGTCTTCCCTAGCCTATGTCACCCACTATTTCATAACATATATTTGATACCATTCTGTCATTACCACCTCCGTCCAAAAATACACCTCATGAGTTGAAAATTAATAATGGGAGATAATGACCACTGAGTACTGCCACTAGTAGGCCCTTGGATGGAGACTAGAACCAAGGGTATATAATTTCAAAAAATGGGAGAAATTTCCCTTTTTATAAAAACAAGATCAGGATATAAGATATTCCAAAAAAAAATCCAAGACACACACACACATTGATATATATATAAAAGAAATCCAAAATA
Organism: Viscum album; assembly: GCA_963277665.1. NCBI lineage: Eukaryota > Viridiplantae > Streptophyta > Magnoliopsida > Santalales > Viscaceae > Viscum > Viscum album. The sequence continues at coordinate 1,866,885,319 of OY728150.1, forward strand.
CATCCCATATTCATTTTTAAAATAAAACTCCTAAAAATAAAAATAAACTATAATGTAAATACCAAAATGAAATGCTATGAAGTGACACGAGACCTGTCCCAACATCTGAGGTAGTAACACCCAACATAATCCATTTAGTACTCATGGAAACTAGAAATTAATTTTATATCATAGGGCGAGAATACTAGTATACTCAGTAGGAAAACATGGCTATCTTATGCACAAGTGGGGGAAGCATATTACTGCTCATGTGAGTGAAATAGAAGAACCCAACCTCACTAAACATGGTATACTATCCATCCCAGCCATATAAAGGAACTATCACCAAATAACATAAGTAAAGTAAAATAAAATTGTAAGAACATCAATGATGAGGAACCCCGCACAAATTTCCAACTAATTTTCTACTCTCACACCCTAATGAAACATTTAATGGCACTCCCACCACTTCTAAACATTCCAAACCACTTCCTACCCGCACACACCTGAGCCTCACAACCATATCATAACCCGCCTATAGAAACCTGGGACTCAAACCACATAACATCCTTCCTACAGAAACATGGGCTTTAAACCACATCAAATCCAATCCATAGAAACCTGTGCCTCAAACCCAATCACATCCATAAGACACTAGGTAAATCACTACACTTCTCATCCCGAAGACACATGGGAAATCACAACACATATCATCCTGATGAAACATAGGAAATCAAAACTCACCATCACACACCTTGTACTTGTAAATACTAACCTGTCTGAAGAGTCTTGGCCTATCACCACCTAGTAGAGTGAGCAAGGAAGAGTGGGTGGCCATCCATCCATCCTCCCACCGGTATGTTTGGGAAAGAAACCCTTCCCCCATGATGATTGGGGTGTTTGGCACACAGTGATTCACTAGGTTGGGGTGCATCTAGAAATCCAAAAGAAAATATAAATATATACATATATAGTACCAAACACTCAGACTAACATATGGGTTTTAAAAATAATGACTAAGTCACCACACATCACCTTTGATACTACCTCTAAATGCACAACCAAATAAATATACCCAAACTCAATTCATACCCCCAACAAATTCAATTAACTAATTCTCATAATTTATTAAACAATTCATTTATTAATTGCAACTCTACCTGAGTAAATACTAAGGACAAAACAAAACAATCCACACAACAAAATTCACACATAGGATGATTAACCATGGTAAATAATCCCACTCCACATTCCTCTCGATTTAACACCATTTCCAATCACTGTCATCATAATTTTTCAATTCCTCTCTGCCCATTCCATAACATCAATAGATAAATCACTCTAACTCATATCCATACTTAGCAACACATAAGCACACAACCCAATCACAACCTTGCTATAAAACTATTCACATCCATTCCACATCAACACCCCTTTACAGACACATCCAGGTTCACATACAAACAAAATCTCGACTAGAGATCCCTTCACACCATCCAAAAAACCCCACAACACCCAAATGTTCTCAAAATAATGTCAAAAAATATAGGGAAAATAATATATAGATTTTATAAATCATCCTTTCATAAATTCCACTTTGTTATGTCAGGGCTTACCATTGAAAAATATAATCCAAGGGCATCCATTTATTATTTCGATATACATGGTTAAAATTTTCCCATATAAAGTGGTTCAAGGAAAGAAAAAAACTTATATTTATTAACTATATATATATATATAGAAAAAATACACTCAACAAACATGATTTTCTATAGGCGTATAACCCATAAAATTCAAAACATTGATAAAAATTTAATAAAGTACTATGATCATACATCACTTTCCCCAACCCCTATTTATGGATTTTAAACTGAATTTATTATCATTATTTAATTTGGGTTAAATATTGTTTAAAAGGATACATTCGTATACCAACCCCACATGACAGAAAATTAATAAATAAAAATGGAATCCAACCTAGTAGAATATGTGATTAGGACTTCTTAATTATTCCAAGACAAGGGGTTGACATGCATCATGAAACTCTAAGGAAAACACGAGCAACTGGTGAAACAATATAGAATGAATCCATAAGGAAAAAGGTTCCGGGAGGCTTGTACCAAGATATTAAATAGATAAAAAAACAATTAATAAGGATGGATTGGCCATTAGAAGATATAAAATAACACCCTGCTTTATATAAATATTTAATTTTTCGTTAAAGTCAAATCTAGTCAGGGTTATGTGATTTGACTAATTAAAAAGCCCGAGAATCTTTGGAATTTAGAGATATGATTCATTTCCATTAAACAAATTCAAATCCACATAAATACGGTATTAAAATCATTATACATAAAAGAAAACGTCAATATTTCAAATATTGAAAAACTGAAAAAACATGACAATTTAAAAAAAAAACTGGAAATGACTTGCTATCGCAACTTACTATTGGGACTCACTGTCATGATGCACTGTTGAGACATACCATCGCAACGCTTTGTCTCCACCCTCTGTAGTGATGCGCTGTTGCCTCCCACTATCATGACACACTGTCGTGAACTTCTATTATGATCTTCTGTCCTGACCAGCTCTAGTGAAATGATGTTGCAACCAAATTTCGTGACCCACTGTTGTGACTTGTTGTTGGGAGGAGCTATTGTTGGGAAACTAGAATTTGGGAAAACTCTTGAAATGATTCATAATGAACTCCCAATACACTTCAAACACCATATTTTCACAAATAAATGGATTAGCTGGGTCCAAGACATTAAAATGTACGATCAAAATCTTCTCAGAAATTGATGTGTACCAATGATTCTCTATCCCAAATAATTAATTTTTTTATTTCAAAAGATCATCCAATTAACTTTGTTTTTGAATGTTTTATGTTTAGTTTTCATGTACAGAAATTGAAAAAAAACCGATAATGTGATATTATTCCACTTGAAGAATATATGATTATATACTACATGAAATGATAACAAGTGTAATATTTTTATTCAATGTGGTGTTGTGAGAATATTTTTTTCCATTAAAAAGTTTTAACAATACATCTATATCCATGTAAAAAAACACATCTGGTTGGAGTTTTTGATGCATTAAAAACTGTGGTTAGAAATTCATATTATTCATTGGTTAGTTTTTCTTGTATAATATAAAATTTATTTTGAAGGATATACTTATTATAATTTTGTTCTAATGTAACCAATATATTTCTAATGAATGCAATAGATGAATCTAGAATAGGAATTTGATGGTCATTATTCAATGATCTTCCATGAGAGTAAAGCATGTTGTAAATATCCATTAGTGCATATTGTTGAAGTAGATTATCTGTGAGAGGAATTTTTATTTTCATAAGATCTTATTAGAAATAAATAAAATGATTATTTCTAAAATATATTTTATTAAATATATTAATAAAAAATTGTTTTTTGGTGACACTCAACGTATATTAACATGATAAATATAGTCAAATTTCAAATAATTATTTGTTTATTTTAAAAAATATTTCATTGTTTAATTATAACATAAAATTTATAAATCTTTTAAATGAGTTATTTTTTTAAAAAAACTTGAAAAAATAACACTGGATTTTATGTCAATGATTTATTCAAAAAAATTGTGTTATAAGTAAATAAAAGAAAATAATATTGTATGTTGTAGTGAGAATATAGTTTCTAAATCCATGAAGATGTAGTAATAAGCATATATCAGTGGGAAAACAAGAAAGGATTTTCTATTTATTTAAAAATAATATTTTATTTAGACCACATTATATCCAGTAGTGTAAAATTCACAAAAATGTATGACGTTCCCAAAATGCATTGTTACTTTTTCTTGGCACGGTTCAAATTATAAATTTATGTTAACCCAAACCGTACTAACTACAAAGGCATAGTATAGAAGAATTATGGGGTCAAACCCATAAAGAGTTAGTAACTCAATGATTTTATGTCACTCAAATTTAGGATTATATTTATTAAACTAATAATTAAATTTATATAAATAAATTCTAATAGAAATATAGAAGAGAGGGGAATATGTTTCCATGGGATTTTTTACTAAATAAATTTATTCAAATTCACTAACATAATAATTATATAAAAAATATGTGCAACCAAATAGGTCCATCAATAGAAAAATGTTCATTCCCTATAGACTTACCCTAACATCCCAATTCATCAAGTTAAGATGATTCAAAATAGATAAAGTGATTTAAGTTCATATTTTTATATACAGAAGAGTAATCACATTCAGTGGTCACGATTTCATTATCTTAATCATGTTGGTTTTCATCTACTATTAAAGACACTTGTTCCATGATTTGACAACAGATAAGATAATAACGAGTTTCAAAACAAAAACAATCAAATATAATTATTATTAAAGTGAAGAATTAAATAAAACACATTGATACACACCCATTTTGGCAGCTTCGTCTCTCCCCTACAGATTTATCCAATCATCATTGGGTGATTACCAATGATGAATAAATTGTATTCCATAGGGAAGAGGATAGATGGGGGGAATTAGAAGTATATGAAAGGAGAAGATAGATTGAAATTGAAATACAAATCATTCAATGATTACAACTAACAAAGGAAAACAAAATATAAAAAAACATCTCTATGAAGAAATATAGGTCGAAACCTATGTTAAACTGCCAGTGGTTGCACTTAAAGCATAGAGTGGTATGAAATGCATTCTAGAGGTGTTTGATATATAGGAGAAAACGATCATGACATGTACTATAGGCACACATCGTGTACCATTTTTCCACATAGATCTCTGTGGATTTTGGATATATCATGTCCCTCACACATTACTTACCTATTTATGAATTTTGACTAACTACGCGTTGTTTACTGATTGTTCAAGATGAGTACTAGCCTCTAGATATTTCTTTGAGTAGATTTTTAGTGGATTTCGTAATCAATTATTTTTTCTGGAATCTTGAAGTGTAATAAGGAATCCTGACGTATACTGGTTGTTTCCTCTACTGGCTCCACATCTTGATCATAGCCTAGATCATGACATGGGAATTTTGCGAACTACCAATACATGATTTGTATAGATAGTTCATGATGTGTACTGGCTAATATCTATATTTTTTCTTCATTTATTTATTAAATCCTATGAAGCATCATTACTCCAAATCCAATGGCGTGCCGCTTGTCATTTTGTTCCTCAATTTCCATGTTTCCCTATGTATTTATCCAAATGAAAATCATGTATTAGTATTTTAAAAACATTAATATCATGAATAAATATTATATTAAATCAATTAATACTCTATTAATTCATATGTAAAAACCCATCTAAATTTGTATAAAAAATAGAGATATCAAATACACCCACACTCAAATTTGTGGTCATCCTCGAGAAAAACCTCAACATCGAAATATTAAGGTCCCATACATCAAAAAGTGAATTTTCAAATTTTGATGATTCATAAAAACATGTTATAACTGGAGAATTTTGAGGCACAAAGTCTACCCAATAATGAATCCCCAAAATCATGCTTTATTTAAAAAGTTCAATTAAAGAAATTTCTACCTTTTCAAACATAGTTTTCATCCTTTAATCAAAAACCATGAAATTTTTGATTCATCTCACCATTAATTTTTCCACTCATCACTGAAGGTAAATTTTTTATAGATTTATTCTCATACCACAGGCACATGATCCTAACCATAGGCTTGAATTCAATCTAATCTCTACACCCCAAAAATAAAAACATCACAATTAATCATGAGGGATTTGAAATGAGGATCAAATGACTTAGTGGATTTGGTTAAGAAGGTAAAAAGTTAAAAATCATATAAGGCTAAAGGAAGTTGTAAACTCTAATGTAAAATTAATGATATTAAAAGGACAAGAGAAATGAAATTCTCCAACACAAAAATTTAATACCATTTAACACACCCCAATGCATAGAGTGAAGGCTCCTAGAAAAATTAATCGTAATGAAAAATCAACATCTATTATTGTTATTGTTATTTTGTTTTATTTGTTTAAAGTCATGATTGTAATAAACCTCACATCCACCACTTAACCACATATGATAAAAATCATCTGTCTGTAAAATGGTGATTTTGGATTCTCTAAATTCAGAACACATTTTTTCATCATTTTTCATCATTTTTTCACACCATGAGGGATATACAGTGAAATATAATGAATTTAAATATGAAACTTCCCAAAAATCACATAAAACCACCATGAAGTCTGATCTCATGAACAATTATCCAAAATACACCATGAAAAACTTTTTCCCCACACTCATTTCAATGAATATCGTTAAAAATAAAAAGAGATGGGATGGAAATGAAATAATGGATTCTAACATGGATTTATCCTAACAAGGTAATTAATGAATTATATGGGATAAAAGATGATCAATGTGTAGGTGGATATCAGGATATACGAGCTCATTAGTAAAATTCCTAGATTATTTCAAAATTGAATTACTATAGTCTTAGATTTGAAAAGATAAGAATGATAGTTCTAGTCAGTTATCATTCCCCATGTTCCACTCAATAAATATAAATAAAAAATGAAATATTTAGACTAGAATTTTCTCCGGAATGTGATCATAATATAATTAAGAAACTAAATGGAATCAAAATCAATTATTATTTTACTAAATGCATGCTTCTAGAAATTAGCATCATGAAAATAAATTATATCAGAAATCATTTTCATGAAATTCCAAATTAAAAAAAGAATGTGACTTTTTAAATTTCCATTTTATTCTTTTTCATTTATGGGATCATATTTCAAATTCTCTAATAGGTCAAAATATTTCTCTTTGGATCCAATGTCTCCTAGATCAGTGATTCCATTAAAAAAATTCAATCATGTTTTTGGGTGAATCAGATTCAATTTAGTTCACAAAAAAAAATCAATTCATTCATTTTTTATAAAATCATGTTCTAGAAAATGAAAAATGGGTGAAAATTAATAAACATATAGGAACAATAATCCCTATACATTTATTCTTCTGAAAAAGTATCTTAGGTTCTGTCTGGATTAGTTCACGAATGGTAAACTGCTAATACAATGTGTTGTGTTCATTTTTTAGATTCTTTAATATCTTTTTGCCTTTTCATTACAAGGACCTGAAATATAAAAAATAAATATTGAAAGTACATGCCGTTGTAAATTTAAATTTTTTGTATCAAGCAGTTATAGAGGCCAACCACTTGGAGATTTATTAAAACTAATAAAATAAATCAATGTACTAGAATGAAATTTTAAAATATACGTTGCCTCCTGGTAGTTGGTCTTTTTTATGGGCGTTCAGGTTGAACTTTTACCTTCGTTAGAAAATTAAAACATGGTACAAAACTAACCACCTTGGATTTACCAAAACTGGTATTCCTTTTGCATACATGATAGTATTTCTCTTCCAGAACCATTGGTTTATCAGGAATAGTGGTGGGATTCAATTTGATGACATATGTAATGAAAATATTAGAAAATTTCAATATGACCAGATTTTGTAATTCTCATGCTCCCTAACTCTTTTATTTTTCTTTGTATGAGATTATAGATGGATTTCTTGAATTTTTTAATTATTATTCTCTATTTTATCTTGAAAATGTAGGAGGGAGTCACATTCTTCTTTATCCTCATGAATGTTACTGATTTTGTCATATGTTTTCTTAGTTTCCTCTTCCTTTACGATTTATTCCTCCTCAAATGGTATGGGTTTTACTACTTCAACCTCTATGTCTTCTTTATCCTTAGACATCCAATAAAAAAAATTCAACTATATTTATTTCCTCTTCTTTATGAAAATTAAAAAATAATTCACTTTGTTCTTCTGGATCTGTGTATGTAAACAAAAGGGATACCTCATGTTATGATACTTATTCTAAATCTAGAGGTTCATCTTTTTGAAATTTCTCATAATTATCCATGAATTCCTCCATGATTTCCCCATACTTATTTTTTTCTTTTTTTCTTTAACACTTTGAACATCCTGAACCTACTCTTCCTCATCATCATCTTCATAATATTCAACCCCTGCATTATAATTTAAGGGTAGATTATACAAAATGGAATTTCAATTTGAACTAATTTTAGAAACGTGAGAAATCAATTCTCCCTATTAATTGAGTATGGATTTATGATCATCCTTCTACTATTCCAATACTATAATGAACTGTTTGATCTATGGGTCTAGTCTTTCATTAGAGTACTTCTCCAAAAGTTGTGGGAAATAATAGATTTATTGAATGTAATGCTATTTAGGTTGTTTTATTTCAATAGCTTAGACTTCCCCCACTACATGATGTTCTTCATCATGAAAACCACCTATATCTATAATAGAAACCATCAGTAGACAAGAATTAAGATTATTAATGACTTGGGAATGGCGAGTAGTCAATTAATCCTTCTCCCCTTGTTTTCCCAATTATTGTTCATCTTCTTATCTATCAATAAAATAACCTGGAGGAGAAATCTATATATTATTTCCTCAAGATATTGGTCTTTAGTTTGTTGAAAGTAGAAGCAGTCATTAGTGCATTGATAGTCCCAATTATTGCTTTGGTAGTCAAGATTTCCTTCATTGGGCTCGTAGTAGGTGTCGTTCAACTATGGAGGTTGGAATTAATCATACTTATTAGAATATGAATCATTCCAACCATCGTTCTATTGTGTCCTCCATTCTGAATTTAGTGTTTCCCATGTGGTTGGATACTATGGATATTAAATGGGATCATAAGGTCATTTGACATAATATGGGGTCATCTGAAAACTAATCTTGCACCCCAACATAAACTACCAAAAGTGTAATTTATGATAATAATAAAAAAATGACTAAAAAATTAATTAACTAATATAAATTCTATAAACTAAAATGGGAAAAGAAAATCCTTTGCCAAAATAATCAGTCTTGAGTTTCCTACAACGCTCCACTGCTCCACGACAACCACACCAACATTTGATGTTCCTGAAAGGTGTAATTAATTCCTCAGGGAATGGGTCAAATTAAAAATTTATATGATCCCTTACCTTACCAACTACATAAGAATTTTATAGAAGAAGTGCAGGGTCGAACCCACAAAGAGCAAAGAACGTAATGATGAAAACTATAGACTAAATGTTTGGTCACTTGAATTTCTGATTGAATTTTTTAATCAGATGGAAAAATTTATATAAATGAATTGAAATTGAAAAAAATATAGGGGAATCGGTTTCAATGTGCATTTTGTTTAAATAAATTAAAATAAATTCACTAAAAAAATAATTATATCTAAAATCCATGAAACCAAATAGTTTCATCGATATAAAAATGTTCATTCCCTGTCATATTACCGTAGCTTCCCAATTCATCATGGAGAGATGAATCAAAATAGAAAAAGTTCATTATGTTTAGATTGTAAAATATAGAAGAGTAATCACATTCTTTGGTCATGAAATAATTACATTAATCATGTTAGTTTTTTTCTACTTTTAAACACACTTGGTCCATGATTCAACAACAGATATGATAATAATGATTTGCAACACAACACCCGCCAAATATAATTATTATGCAAGTGATGAAAGAAATAAAACACATTGATACACACCAATTTTGGCCGATTAAAATCCCCTTATGGATTTATCCGATCAATGTTGGCTGAATTCCAATGATGAATAAACCATAATCTATATGAAAGAGAATATTTGAGATGGAATGTAAAGGAGAAGGAATTAAAAGATAGTTTGGAATTTAAATAGAAGGAATTTAATGATTATATCAATGAAAGGAATAAAATACAAACAAAACCTATATATAAAGAAATACCGGTTGAAACCCAGCGGCAGCCTCCCAGTGGTTGTGCCTAAAGCATATGATAGTATGAAATACGTCTTCTAGGTGCTACATATATAGGCGAAATCAGTAATGACTTGAATTGGAGGTACACATCGTGTAACATTGATCCGTGAAGATCACAATGGATTTTGGATCTCCCATGTTGCTCACACATATCTGGCCTAATTATGATACTTTACTGACTACACATCATGTACTGATTGTTCAAAAAGTGTAATATCCTTTATTTATTACTTTATGAGTATTTCCGATGGATTTATCGCTCAATAATTGGGATTGGCATCACGTCATGTACTGAGGACTCACGATGTGTACTGGCTATTTCTTCTACGGGCTTCATAGCTTTGTCATGGCTTAGCCCACAGCCTGGGCATGCTATGAACTACCAGTAAATGACATGTATGGATAGGTCATGACATGTACTGGATAAAATTTTCATTTTTATACATTTATTCATTAAATTTTGTGAATCCTCATTCCTCAAAAATCTAGTGTCGCGTAACATGTTGTTTTGTTATCAATTTCCATGTTTTCATTTATATTTATCCAAATGAAAATCTTGTATAAGAATTTTCAGAAAATTAATATCAAGAAAAAATATTATATTAAATGAACTAATTTTCAATGAATTCATTTGTTAAAACCCATCAAAATATGTACACGAAAATAGAGATATCAATGTAGCAGTTGATTGTTTATAGTAACATAATATAATATTTAGAGAACTGTATTAATGGGAATAAAAAAATATAACACTAAATTAATATTTATAGTAGTGGAATCCATTTTAAAGTTGTAGAAGTTAATTTACAATATACATTAAATGCATACAGATGCATAATTGTTTGGTAAGATAATGGGTTTTGTAATGATTATTAATTCAGTTAAATAAAAATATAAATGTAAATAATACATATTCTAGTAGTATAAAAATTTCAGTGTTAGAGAAATTATATTTTTTATTTTTAAATATTATGGGACATGTAAATAGGAATTGTTTTTAGTATGTCATATGAAGTTATGTTTGAATAAGTACATAGAAACAAAAAAAGTAACATATTAATACATAATTCATATACAATGGAATTTTACCTTGTTTTATTGAATATATTCATTATATTTAGATAGTAGTTTCTAGCTGCTACTCAATACCTGATCTTGTCATGAATCTCGGTTTTCGAATAGAAACTTATCAAACATCGATCGAAATTAATTACCCATTTCCATATTCGACACTTCTTTAATAGCATGAATGAATTATAAATCATCACTAAGTAATCCCAAATAATACTATACTTCCTGGAAGGTGTGATGTATCGTTTGATTGATAGTCAACATAACATTAAAGGAGGCTAGAACACTAAATTTAGTCATCCACATTCTTATATAATATTTCTCTATAATTGTGGGTGGAACATAATGAAATCCACCAATAGAAAATCGAAACATTCAAGGACACCATATTCATTCTCTACAGTAGAAAGAAATATATTGTAAATTAAGAATTTTTGAGAGATAGTGCTTCAGGATAAGTTGAGTTTTCTTCGAACCATATGTTGAAATTTTTTTATGAGAATGTTTCTTTTGAAAAAATGTATTCAATATAGGACCTATCTGAATAATTTATCTTTGGATCACCATGATAACTAATGTAAATCTCTAAACTAGGAAAATACTTTAATGGATTTCAGAAACATATATTTTCCAAACAACCTCAAATGGTAAAATATATTGACATTTATAATATATTTTTATCCCATCTACCTATTTTTGACATTCCTTGATAATTTTAGTTCTATAAATCGCAGTTTTGACATAGTCATTCCCTTTGTTGATGTATTTAAATAAACACATTGTTGATGGTGAATGATTAAATAATTCAATATTGAGGTGAGCCTAGTATTTTACTAAAAGATATGGATTATAAGGCATAATATAATGATTTTCATGTCAAATGAATTTTTATATTTTTGACTGCTACCTCATATTTTGTATGTATCATATCCATCCTCATCTAAAAATGATGTAATAAAAATATTTTTGTGTAAAAATTTGAACCCCTAAAACTTCTCTTGGTAGGTGATCCTTGGTTATTTTCACCACAAGGCAGATGGATCATAATGTTTTTTACACAATCATAGAAAATGGTATGATCTATTTTCCCTTCCATTTGAGATGAAATTATATGATTCTTTGACCATTTTTTTTTAAATTTTATATTGAGGTTCAAGGAATAAAAAATATTTAAACATGTGGTAAGAAACATTTTATAAATTCAATTGAACATAAAACATTGTACAGAAGTAGATCATAGTTAATTTAATGTATATTTTGAAAATAGCTACAATGATATATTAAAATAAATTTAAAGATAAAAATGATACATGTTTGATGATTTCAATAAAATAAAACCATTTTTTAAATCATTCAATAAATTTTAAACCATGAAATTTAATAAACATGATAGTATTTGGGGATAATCCACTAGATGTAAGATACGACTTTTTAGAAATCGTGTAATCTAAGCACAATATTGGTTACATGTAGATGTAATGACCAGTTCTGGAGAGACATCCTGGTTAAAAATTTCCATTGCATCTTGATAATTTTGAATCTTGTATATTGTTCCACCTTTTAAAGATGATGGAAATATAATATGTTTTCCCCAATGTGTACTATCACACTCGCCTCCTCTATAATATTCCTTCAAAACACATTTAAACATAACTCTTAATTATATTTGATTAAATTGAATGAATTAAAATCATTGTTATTCAACAATTTTATATGCGTGGCCATTTTTTTGTAAGAGTCATCTTGAATGTAAGATTACTTATTGATGTTATATGAATTTAATATGGTATGAAACTTACTCTCTCATAGTTACTTTTTTAACCCCTATGAGTATAAAATATGAACTATGGTAATCATTATTCGAATACCCATCTTGGACGGTAGAAAAAATTAAGGGTTATTTCAATGGATGAAATATTGTATGATGTTAATATATATGTTTTAAGTCACCTAATAGTGTTTGTATGGTTATATCTATATCATCATTAACATATTAAGTATCACCAACTATTAAAATATTAATTTTATGATGTTGGAATGTTTTATGTATTTGAATACAATTCCTTTCATATAATTAAATGTAAGATAATATTATGGCTGGATTTTTTATTGAATAAATCTGTTGAGGTTATAAATTGATGAATTTGCTGATTTCATTCATCAATAATAGACTATAGATTTACCATAAAGATGGGATTAATAGAGGATGTAATATATTTTTTTTGAGTCACAGAAATAAAATAAATTAGTAAATTGAAATAATCAAAAAATAAATAAATTTTCAATGCAAAACTAAAATGTGTATAAAATACCTCACAGACCAGATTCTGTTTTAATCATTGTTTAAAGAGTCCAAAACATAAATAATGGTGAATCTTGTGGCTTGAATAACATGTGGCAATATGATTACAATACTTTGATTTATATTTCCATTTAGCATGTAAATCTAAGGGTCACCTCAAGTATTCACATAATTATCTCTTCCACCTCCCATTTATGTAAAAAATAACTTTTTTTGTATTTGTGGATAAGATCCTAATTGTTTATTGCCTCATTCAACTTATCATAATAAATAAGGGATTTTGATAATTTTGTTTGGTATCAAATTCAAGTAGTTTGAATTTAAAAATAGATCAACATAATGAAAACATAAGAGAATTTTGTGCTTTGTATCATTTAACTCATTCATCATACCACAACATAGTGCAGTCGTATATGAAACAAGGTTAAGGATCACCAATATCCAAGTAATATGATAGAAATTAAAATTTTAGTGTACCAATGTAAATGAATAAAAAACTATATAACAGAAGGTAAAAAATGTAATGGGTTACACGATACCAATATCATCAATTTATATACTCACATTTGTATATATTTCCATTTGTACTCATTTGAATAATTTTTTGTGTCATATATAATATATTTTACAATTTTTTATAGAAATTGTTGGTGGTTATAAATAATAAATGGAAATTATCGAAATTTATAAATACATTCACCATATAAACATCAAATAATCTCATACCATCACCACAATATTTATTGAGTTCATTATTTAAATTTATTTTTCAAGTGTTCTGGTAAAATAATTATGTTACATTAATAAGAAAATGATTCTATTTATAATTAATATAGTATATTTTAGTAACCATGTTAATGTTATGGAAATTAACCATTGTGCACTCAATGATGACACAGATTGATGAAGATCAATAATAAATGTAGAACTAAAACATGAATAATTTTTTCTAATTATTTATGGTTATAATAAAATAAAGAATGTTATTTGATTAATAGATTCAAAAATAAGCATTTGACTGTTGTTTAGAAAATCAGTTAGAGGGAGTTGACTTTAAATTCATATAGCACGGACACAAATTCATAAAGAGGTTATGCTAGTAACACATGGTAATTAGTTAGAATATAATGAACTAAAAGTAGATCATGAACATATAATTTGGAAGGAATTATAATTTGATTATTGTATTGAAATATTTTAATATAAATTTGTTGTACTGATAATATTGGGAATTGATAAAAAACAAAGATGATAATTATAAAAGTTTCATTTCATGTTTAGATATATAATTTATATAGTAGCCACTACTCCTTTGAGGATAATGTTTACTTTGTATTGGATGTACATTGTGGAGGCATATTATCACAAATAATTATTAATATTTTTGATTTTTTGTAGAATGAATGATGTTGAAATTCTATTTTTTTTCAATTTAGGGTTTTAAAATTTGTATGTGCATATGTTTTACTATAATGATAATTAATATAATATTTATATTAATATATTGATAGGAAAGTAGATAGTGGTTAATCATAACATTTCATAATGGTAACTTTCACGTGGTTCACATATTTCTATCAATATAAGGATTTGGGTATAACTAATAATCATTTTTTATTAGGTTTGTCGCATTTTGACAAATTTAGGTGACAAGGATATCACGAAATGAAGGAGTAACACAAAAATCGTTTTTTTCAATATTTGAAAAATTATTATTTCATACTAACATAATTTTCTATTTGTATTTATTGATAGAAATGTTGTGAGGCTAAACCTTTCACTATGCATATTTTATTAATTTTAAAAATCTGTTTCTTTCTATATTCATTGCATAATTCTATTTGATTTGAATTCATTTTGTAAATCATTCTCATTGTGTGTCATGAATATCTGTCAAGGGATTATTGGACCAAAAAAATTCTAATTGTATATCATATGTGTTTGGTTAATAGAAGACAAATTAATTTTGGAATGTAATGCTTACTAAAAAAATTAAATGAAAATGGGAACTAATGTTAAGGAATGTACGAGTTGAATTACTAATTTGGAATAATAAGTATAATTTTTTTAGGATTAATATTAAATCACAGTGTGATATAATCATCGAGAAGAATGAAACCTTCAATGATTGTATAGTAGTTATAATTTTTTTATTTAAAAATATTATTTTAGTTGACGATAACACTTGATGTTATGAACTTTGAGTCTATCTATGGTATAAACTTGTTGATTTTTATACAATTTATATCGAATTGGAATCTCATTGATGGGATAATCTATAAAATTCTATATCAATTAACATACAATGAAATAACCAGTTAAATTAATAATATGTATAAGTATTGATATTATAGTGTTATTACCTAGTAACATATATTAATTATTAGATCTTTATGGATAGAGATTCTAATTAGTTTCCCAAATATGAAAAATGGAAATATTCACTTAAGTATAACTAACATGGAATAATAGAGAAATAATAATAAATCAATGGTAAAAAAGAAATGTATTTTAAAAAATAATTTTATTATTAAAGGATATTATAAATGAAAATTCAGTTAAAAAATTAATACAAAGAATATGGACATAAAAATAACTATTGGCAATGTATTTGTTAATAAAAATATCATGATGCTAAACCTGTGACAATGATGACTTTATTTTTTTATTTTCAGAATCCTTTGTTGTATATCTTACTTCAATAATGATCTCTTAATTTGAGTTAAATTGTGACATTTTTCTCCTTGTGTGTCTTGAATATAATTCAAGGGAATATTGGAAAAAAACATAATTAAGGGCATATCATATTTGTTTGGTTAATAGATGAAAAATTAAAGTAGGAATGTAATGCTTACTAAAAAAGTTCAACGAAAATCGTAGATAATGTTAATGAATCTATGAGATGAAAATCTAAATGGGAAAAATATTTATTTAATTTATTAGGATTAATATGAAATAATAAGAAGAAATAATAATTTAATGTAATAAAAACTTAAAATAGTGTATAGAAGATATGAATCATTTATTCTGAAATGATCTTTTAGTAAAAGGTAAAACTTGATTCTATGAACTGTGACTCTGTCTGAGGCATAAATTCATCTATTTTTGTACAATTTATATTGAAGAGGAATCTTATGGATGGGATAAAATAAGAAAATATATATAAATTAACATACAATTAAATAAACACTTAAATTATATATATTCAAATGTATTGATGTTATAATGTTATTACCTACTAACATACAATAATCATCAGCTATTTATGGTTAGAGATTCCAAATAGTTTACTAAAGCCTAAAAACATGATTACATTCAGTTAAGAATAACTAACATGGAATAATAGAGAAATAATAATCAATCAATAGTCACAAGTAAATACCGTGTTAAAAATAATGATACTATTAAAATCTATTATAAAGTGAAATGCATTGAAAAAATTAATACAAAGGATGTGAATATATAAAATATATATATATATAAGGAACAAACATGAGTAAATATTTTAAAAAAATATAAATACAACTCATAAAGATTAAATATAATAACAATTACGGTGACAAGGATAACATGAAATGAAGGAGTAACACAAAAATAGTTTTTTTCAATATTTGAAAAATTATAATTTCATACTAATTTAATATTATATTTTTATTTAATGATAGAAATTTCATGAGTCTAAACATTTAACAATGCTGATTGTTTTTCATTTTCAAATTTTTTTGCTATCTTGATTATTTGTAAAATGCTATTTGATTTGAATTCATTTCTTACATCTTTCTCACTGTGTGTCATGAATATATGTAAAGGTAATATTAGACCAAAAAATGACTAAGTGCATATCATATGTATTTGGTTAATAGAAGATAAATTAATGTAGGAATGTAATGATTACTAAAAAAATGTCAGTGAAAATGGGAACTAATGGTAAGGAATTTATGAGTCGAATGACTAATTTGGAATAACAAGTACAATTTTTTTAGGATTAATGTTAAATAATAGTGTGATATAATATTGGAGAAGAATTAAACAATAAAAGATTGTATAGTATTTATAAATCCTTTATTCGCAAACATTGTTTTAGTATAATGTAACACTTGATGCTATGAACATTGAGTCTATCTATGGTAGAAACTTGTTGATTTTTATAAAATTTACATCAAAGAGTAATCCCATGGTTGAGATAAAATATAAAAATATATATCAATTAACATACAATTAAAAAACCTTTTAAATTATTAATATTTATAAGTATTGATGCTATAGTGTTATTGCCTAGTAATGAATATTAACCTTTATCACTTTATGGATAGAGATGCGAAATAGTTTCCCAAATATGTAAAAATGTTAATCTTCACTTAATAATAACTAACATGGAATAGTAGCGGAATAATAATAAATCAATGGAAAAATTAATTGGATTTTGAAAATTATTATTATTATTAAAAACCGTTATAAATGAAAATTCACTGAAAAAATTAATACAAATAATATGAACACAAAAAAATATTTTTCCATCTTTTTCAATGATAGAAAGATTATGAGTCTAAACCTATGATAATGATGACTTTATTTTTTATTTTCAGAATCCTTTGTTTTCTATCTTCACTCAATAATTTTTTTTTAATTTGAATTAATTTGTGACATCTTTCTCATTGTGTTTCATGAATATAATTCAAGGGAATATTAGAAAAAAAATAAATAAGTGTATATCATATTTTTTTGGTAAAGAGATTAAAAAATAATGTTGGAATGTAATGCTTACTAAAAAAAGTTCCACAATAATCGTAACTAATGTTAACAAATCTATGAGTTAAATAGCCAAATGGGAATAATGTTTATTCAATATATTAGGATTAATATGAAATAATAGTATGAAATAAAAACTGAAAGTAATAAAAACATCCAATAGTTTATAATAGATATGAATCATATATCCTGATATGTTCTTTTTTGTAGAAGGTGAAAATTGACTCTATGAACCGTGAGTCTGTGTGAGGTAGAAATTCATCAATTTTTGTACTATTTATATTGAAGAGGAATGTCATGGATGGGATAAAATTAGAATATATATATAAATTAACATACAATGAAAAAAAATTAAATTATAAATATTCATATGTACTGATGTTATAATGTTATTACCTTGTAACATACCGTAGTCATTAGCTATTTATGGTTAGACATTCCAAATATTTTCATAAAGCTGAAAAAAAAAGATTATATTTAGTTAAGAATAACTAACATGGAATAATAGAGAAATAATAATCAATCAATAGACACATGTAAATTGAGTGTTAAAAATAATCATAGTATTAAAATCTATTATAAAGTGAAATGCATAGAAAAAATTAATACAAAGAATATGGATATATAAAAAATATATATACATGGAACATACATGAGTAAATATCTAAAAAATATATAAATCTAACTCAGAGAGATTAAATATAATAACATAAAGCTTTAGGTGAAAAAAATTCACTTCTTAAATTTGATACAATATACATTTAGTGGATATTTAATGTAAAATAATTAAATACATAAAGTCAATATTTATAAAAATATGTATACAAAAAACAAAAATGAAATTTAAAAAAAAAATTAGTTTAATTAATGACATATAATATTAAAGTTAATTTCAATCATAAATGTGATGAGTAATTGAATACTTGTTCTTTTCAAAGGAATAGGATTCTACAATAGGATAATTGAAAATAGAAGAAAAGTATATACTAATGAAATTTAAAAAATTTATTAGATCTATAGGAATTAATTTTCAGTTAGTCGAATTAAAAAAATCCATAATTTCGATGTTATTAAGAAAAATCTGAAGATGTCATGTTTAGTATTTTAGAAGTCGGTATCGATGATACTTTTAACATTCGACATCTTTATGACATTACATTGAAAATACTGCGCTCCTCCGATGTTGACTTTGAAATTTTCAGTTTTTCAATGATGTCATGGAGAACAATTTTGATAGGATATGTAGTGGAATGATATAGGGAGTATTGTTAGGGATGTTATACATGGTGGATTATGTGAACTAGAATTTGAAGTGGTATTTACTGAGTGAAATTATTTGGATTATGCCATTAATTTGAGAAATGTTTGGTATTTTCAAAGGATAGATGAAATAAAAATGGAAATACAGAATTAAGAGGGAGATTGATTTTTAGGAGGCATATCATGTGTTGGAAGGAGTAAGGATAGGAGAAAATATCTAGTTTTGTGTATAAGACTTGACACATTCTATATTGAAAGAGAACCAATGTATGAGGAGGTGAACAATTCCATTATTGTAGAGTTCGATATATTCTAGATTTAGGGGTGGGGCAAGGAGGAGATAGAAATATAGGGACATATATTGGGAGTACAAGGCCTTGGAGGAGGCAGTTTTGAGGAATATGGGATTGATGGGATAAAATTGTGGAGGCATAGGTGGAGGTGATGGGGGAGGCGATGGGGGAGGTGGAGGTGTAGTCTATAGAGGAGGTTTCTTCAGAGGTAAAGAGTGAGGAAGAGGAAGTGGAGGAGGGATAGATGAGGTAGAGGTGCCGGAGGAGGAGGATACTGATGCAGAAGTAGTAGAGTAGGTGGATTTGGTGGAGACAAGAAAAGAGAGGACTTGAGGTAGTGCGGGATTTTAGAATCACAATGACAACAGAACACAAGTGGAATTGAGATGGTGGTTACATGCGAATGGAAATGGAACATGCTTTTGTATATATAATAGATGTTAAAAAAATTAAATTTTTTAGAAATATTTAGTAAAAACATTTTTACCCACCTTGACTTTTAAAAATCAGTTTTCGAAGGAATCTTATAGTCATTTTTTGAACAAGGAACATTTCTAATCAAATTACATTGAAAAAGGATTTTTTTTCATGTCAATATTCACATGCCTTCATAACAGTCATTTCATTGATGCTTCATATTTAAGATTAATAAGTTATTTGAAAATAAGTTTTTCCCTCATATTAAAGGATTTCATTTTTTTTAAAGTGGGATTCAAAGGAAATGTTTTAAAAAAATGTTTTATCTTATTTTAAAAAAACATTTCCAATGAAAAAAGTATATTTTCCACAATCAATGTTTCAAATGATATCACTAATTTTTTCCATATAAGATAAAATCTTTTGGGGTTACTCATTACTTATATGGGATATGATCCAAGGGTACCATTATTATTGTTTCTCTAAATGGTTTATGTTTTGATGGAATGATGTTAATGGAACTCATTTTTATTCAACATGATATATTAATATGAAACACACATCTTTTTATTGGTGTTACAATGATTATGAAACTGGAAAATTTTCTATAAGTCAATATATGATGAAATGTTTATGATACTGATTTAATTTTAGGTGTTTTAACATGATGATTGATTACGATATTGTGGAACACATATGTATGATTTCATTATGTGATTTAGGGTCTTATATGTCCCTCCAATGAGTTGGGCAATGATTTATTCATCTCATGAGAGAAACAAGACTGTATTAGGGAGTGAACCGAGTTTAGTAATATTGGGATGGAATGAGGAGTGAAATGGAATCAGTAATACCTTGTTAGAATACGAAATAAAGTAGGTATAGTAAGACATGTCTTGAATGTGGAGTGAAATTAGTTTAGTAAATAACATTTTCTACTATGATGGTCTTGGTATTGAGACTTGAATAATATGACCACATTTTCTATGCTTTTGTGTATGAAAAAAATACCATGTATTATTCCAATGTTATTATATAATGCCTAATGTTATTTGATTTAATTATGATTCATGTTGTATGAACTTCCAGTCTTTATTCCGTGATTAAAGATTATGGTCTATAATATTCAGGGTAGGATTTTTAGTTACTATTCTCATTCTATCATACTCTTATTCTCATGTTATTCTTACATATCTCCCTTGTTTACCTTTACTGAGCATGTAAGAAGACCTATTCTTATGTTTCTTTTCCATAGTTTATAAATATATGTTTTTTTAATATGTGTCTATGAAGGGTTCTAGTAATGGAGAACTAATTGGGGGATAATGTAGTTCACTTACAAAATGAGGTTTATGATTCCATTTTTCTGAACATACAATTATAATATGGTCTTTTGGTGTGTGATTGTTTATTGTAATGAATATTAAAAAAAAGTACATTAATGTCTATGTATGTTAATTGTGGGTTGCTATAAGGTCATACTCATGCCGTACAAGTTCCTCTTGATGCATGTATTGATTTCATGATCAAGGATCCAAAGAAGGGAAAGGTCCACGAGGTATGTTATTGAGAAGTATATAGTTGAGGGGTATCCATGGTACCAAGATAAAATCCAGATAGTTTACATAGTGTGTTATAGTTAAAATCATTTCTACTTGTTTTGTAATAATATTAACCAACTACTTTAGGGGTGTACTAGATTATTATTTGATTTCTTGAAATGGCTTTTTTTTATGAAATTTAATCATGTTATCTTATATTATGTGGTTTGTTTGTTTTATATTTATCCTGACTAAAAAAATGATGGATATAATTATCTATGCTATATTCTAACCACATCACTTTAGATTAATGCCCTTAGTCAACAACCTCTTGTGTCTCTGGAGGCATGCATGAGGATTTTTGGATTTTTGGCTCAAAACCAGTAATTTGGATTAGGGTGTCAGACTATAGTGCCTTCTTAGATTAATTTAGTGTTTGAAGTAAGCTTCATAATTTACTTATGCATCTTTAAATTATATATTTTATCCTAAATTTATTTAAACAATTAAGTGAACATCATAACTTACCAATGGGTATTTAAATATCATAGATTATTCTTTAATGAATTTATACTCTAAATCGACCATTATTGCCCTTGGATGTATCTAAAGTCTAATGTAAACATCACAACTTTCATTGGGTTTATAAATCTAAGAGAAACGTATTAAATATTTTGAAATATAAAGTATCACATATAGTCTTTGGATGGATTTTAACACTCTGTTGACCTTCACATTATTTTAAAGAACCGAGCACAAAACTGAAGCCCCAAATAGATGGGTTTTTTAAAATTTTCCATCACTGATTGACGTAATCTTGTCAATGTCAGCAAACAACTTCTTAGTCAAACCAGTGATCTGATGTGAAGGGTATTAAGAATGAAATAAACTATAGAATACTTGGTTTAAATTTGAATCCATGCATGACATATTCTAATCATTGGCGATCACTAACTGAGAAATCTGACATCGAACTCCTCTAGATAATCCTCATGCGGTTCAAGAAACTATGGGAATGTTTTCCATCGAAGTCTGGGTGCTCGCGCGGAATTTTGAAGATGCCTTCGATACTCCAATGATCACTGTATCATTCTTCTTGTGATGCCTGAGTGAGATCTCGATCTGTGATCCTAGGATCTAGAGCATCTCTCTCTAGAACATGTGAGAGTGGATATGAGAGATAATTTCCATGAATCGTATTTGGAAAAATCCTCCCCTTGTCTATTTATAGTGTCATATAATTACGCGGAAATTCCAACCCGACCCTGGAAATAATCCACATACTATTAATGACATATTATGACTACTAATCTGAGTCATAAATATTATTATCATTTTCTTGTAATATATTAAATATATCACATGAAAATAATTGAGTCTAAAACTGTACTTGTCGTTCCTATAAATATTAATTGAACCATGAATAATTTATCATTTGTCAACTAATAATTTTTCATTTATTTACTTAAAAATCGTAAATAAATTTAATAAATAAATTAAATGCTAATTATTCTAAAATTGAATAATATGAATTTATTTATTTCATTTGTGATCATATTTCATGGACAAATCTGAGATCCCAATGGTGGGGACCACCATTTCCAAAACTCCGATTCAATTGATTTAGGAAGATTCGTGAATGTGTTATTATGTGTGACCCACTAGGCCTTTACCTCGACAGTAGTAAATAGTATATATAGACAAAGAGTGGGTTCTGAAAAAAAATCATGGCCCTTCAAAACATAAAGTTTTTCACAACAACGGAAACCAACCTACAAACAAGCACTGTGTAATATAATCTCTTTGTCTGTAATATCTCATAAAGTAGGATGCACTCACATGTCATCGCCCTTTTCTTGATTTATTGTTTGTTGATCTAACTAGAAATATTTACCCACAAATTCCATGGATATAATGTTATAATGGTACTACCATCCTTATCAACATGGACTTAGATATATTCCATCCATAACCCGAAAGCGACAAATACTTTATTGACCATGCAACCAATTTCATTCAACCAATGACACACCCAACACAAACTAAATCACCATTACTTCATTTCCATGGTTTTTATCTTGTATCAAAGTCTTCAATAAAATGACACACATTGGTAATGATCTCAGGTCATGGGACCATTACACAAGAACAATGATAGGAACATCCAATGACACAGGAAACATGTGGTGTTTCTATTGGCAAGTCAATCCTCATGATCTCACTACTAGGGATCACCAGGTGAGAAATTCATGAGAAGAATTATCAATTCTTATGATCCCCCAGCACCTGATAGTCAAACATCTACTATGTCCAATCACTGAGTTATATGTAGACCATAAAACATATATTAGAGATTAATTTCATAGTATCTAGAGGTTCTCATTATATCATGTGATCTGCTATAACCTTTCTATATTAAAATTAATCTTTGGACATTACCATTTATATAGTGTATGCCGAAAAGCCTACAATATAATGGTTAGATGAGATCATGTATATATAACTATATAAAAGATATGGTAATCCAAAGCACCGAATAGCGGGGTCTAGGAAACTCACTATTTCAATACTCCCACTTACACTAGAGACAACTTCCAAACCAAACATGTTAGATACTCAAATTATATAGAACCAAACATAAACATTATGTAGTTTTGAATTAAGTTAATAATTCACATTGAGGGTCTTTTTAGGTTTAGAGTTTTAGAGAATTAGGCCATAACTATTAAATTATATCTCAATTATTACAAAGTAGACACTTATACTCAGTACCAATTTTTTTCATAAAATAAAAACTCTCAAAAGAAAACAAGAGTTATTTTCTTGATAAAAATCTTCTTGAATTATTCCTTTATCTTACTCTTCATTATATCATATGAAAAACATTTCAAAAACATGGGATGATCATGAAAAGCTAAATATGGGTTATAAGACAAGGAAAACAACATTAGTCCATCAATATATTCAAATCAATGAAATCATACATTTTAATCTTTAACATAACACAAAAAATACAAAGATTTATGAATAAAAAATGGAAATCATAAATCATAAAGGTAAATTGTGGCATTCATAACATACTTACGTTGTATCTTTCACAGCTACATATGGAGTTACATTTGGAATACCCATCAAAATATATTCCTTAAATCTATTAGGAGAAACATTAACATTTACCTTTGTCATGTTACCCAATGCATTTTAGAGCTTTCTCAGGCTCACCCTCCCTAGGTATATCACGGAACAACCCGTATACGAAAAAAATGACCAAGAATCACAACATATTCATAACACATAAAACAAACATAAAGGAAAGATAAGATTTCCACATTTCAATCACCATATATCATTTAAATATATTTAAAAAATAAATCCATTCTCAAAACCATTTTCAATACCAAAATACCTAAAAAATAGTATATGTTATTTATTTTCCTTTAAAAAGAACTACAACTGGTAGAGGAATCAAAATATCAATAAATGCTCACGGCGACAGATAGGTCATTGTAACTGAATATATTAAAAAGAAACATTGCCTTTTTTTTAAGTAAAACTCTATGTAGTTAAAGATTACCACTGAATCTAATGAGAATTCAAAGGGGTTTATACACCGTATAACAGAAAGTCGTGTAGAAATGAAAATACGACTCAATGAAAGGAGATTGAGATGACGTCCCTTACCTTATGTCCGACATGACTCATTTGTTCTTTAATTTCCGGAATAATAAACTAAAGTTAACATATACTTGCTTCAGAACCCTTTTAATATTTATTATTCCATTTATATTACTTATTTTCACATTATAAACATTACATAATTATTTAAGTTAATAACAATCGTTTTGTCTATATTTGGTACTTGAGTCGAAAATAAACTTCTTATAATTGCATGTCGTCCATGTGGTAAAAGGACCATTATCCCCTGAATGATATTAATTGATTAGATATCATATATATGATATATATATACAGTATATATATGTATTTATAATGGTACATAATAATTAGAGATAAAAAAATGAAATGCATCGTTCATGGAGATGGTATGTCGAACATATGCATAAATGCTACTTCCGTCTCTATTTCAAATTTAAGGGAATAAAAACTCAATGATACATAGGTATATTATAACTCTAGTATAATATCTTATATAATTCATTAACTCCATCCTTTATACATTCCATTTATGGAAATAATGAGTCATATCACTTTGAGGGGGTGGTAGTCCACACTTCATCAAAAGAAAATTATCGTATTTACCCATTATGGAAACCATACAGGTATTAAATAAATAAAAAATATAGAAGCATAGATATATATAAATATAATATATATCAAATATAAATACATTTCTATAATAATGTCCACCTTGAGAGGCTGTAGAAGATATTTGAACAATCATCGTTTCGTGAGGCAATAGTTCGCCATCCATAGAAACAGTATGTTCGTATCAATTAGATTGAGGAGTGTGGAAGTGATGTTTTAATCCTTCATAAAAAAAATATTATATTGAGGATACAGATGTTTTATTAAAATAATGGAATAATTAGAGTTTAGGGGTTGGAGTAGGAAAATAAAATAAAGAACTTGGGATAAGATGTTACATTTAAATTGGTTAACTCTCTTTGGTTTGAACTAAAAGGATTACTTGAAGTGCCTTCTGCCTATTGTAAGGATTATAAGAGGAAGAGAGCGACGTTGGGAGCTTCTTATAGTAGCGTTTGGATGATCCAAGAGGCTGGAGAGGTGTTACTAAGGGGTTATAGGTGGTGTCTTTTTAGAAGAGGGTGAAGGGGATCTTTAGGAACGTTTGAAAGTATTATTTTATTAGAAAATGATTTTCGATTTCAAAAGGTCCAAAACTTATTTAATTAGAATATGAGGTACACATAAGTCAAAATAATATCATTAAATATGAATTGGATAGGGTTAAATATTTTTTAATCCTTATCTTTTTTATTTAACCTTTTGTTATCTTATTTAACTTTTACCATGTCCTCTTACAAATTCATACTATATGGTTAATATATTTACAATAAAATGTGAAGAGACCCAAAATGGATCATTAATTACATTTTTTACAATATATTGGTCATTTGGCCAAAGCATAGATTTTTTTATCTATTTTATCATTTAATAAAATACTGATTGATTTAAAAACTCTTTTATGTCAATTTTAATACTATTCATATCCTGACATTATAAAAAATACAAACCAACTTTATTATTTAAAAAAAACATTATTAGTTCAAATATATAATGTCATACTAATCTGTAAATTTTCTTTATGGAATAAAAATTTCAAAATAAATTTATTTTAATATTTATAATATCATCTACTGGAATCCTTTATTAATGAAGCAATTTCTGCATCACCATTGTGTCATAATTAAATTTGTTTACATAATGTATAAAAACTAAAAATAAAATACCTTGATATAGGAAATAGTTTTATATTTAATATAAATATTTATAGTTTAATAGATCACATATATAACCTCATATACAATTGTTTTACTAAAATATATATGTTTATGTTATTTTCTCCTTACTTTAAATTAATTAATATAAAGTGTCATTTTCACATACAAGTGGCTCCATGGGGTCCCAAAATCATCCCAAGGATTCCCATGGCCGGACATGTATCATCCAACATGATTAGGAAACATGTTAGGGTAATTTAATATTATTATAAAATTATTTTTTACACTTATTTACCAGATTTACCCTTTAACCATAGTAAATATAATATTTAATGAATTAAATATTAATAATGTCTAAAAAAAGTGACCTATTTAAAAAATTTAGAAATTCTGATTCCAAATATGGAATCAATTTTTCCAAATTTAAAATACATAAGTGGAAAAAATTAATTTAAAATTAATACTCCTTGTCAAAACAAAAAACATGTTTTTAAGAAATAATAACTATCAAATGACTTACCTTTGTTTATGTCCAATTTAAGAGAAATATTACATCCTATGACCAAAATTGAATCAAATGGAAAAAATATAATCCAATTACACTTTAAAACCAATTAAAAGAATAACATAACTATATACATGAATTATATTAAAAGGCAGTTTTGAATTAAAATGCAGTATTTTTCACTATTCATTAAAAATGAACATTATTAGAAAAATACCAAAATATCATACAAAGTAGATTTTGATGTTGAAATTAAAAATTAGAATATTTTGTTTAAAATAGAACATATAAAAGTGACAAAAACTAGATTTAAAAAGGGTTCTCCAACAAAAGGCGGTAAATCGACCTTTAAAAAAATATTAGTGTCTTTATGCTTAAAATTGGATTCATTCACATTTTAAGATTCTAACATTTATTGGATAAATGTAAAAACATTTAACAAACATGTATAATCATATTGTAGTTAGTTATATTTATTACTTCAAATATAGTGACTATGAGTAATCAACCATTTAAAATAATAATATTACTATATTATTTTTTTGTATAACTCAACGTTGTGTGCAACATAAGATTTTAAAGAAACCCACTGTTACGTATTGAGTATGCCATAGAACATAGGATCCTATTTCAATTAAAATTAATATTTAATTCAAAAATACTAATAAATATAAAAAATTCATCTTCATTATGTAATTTGGATGTTACATCATCCCCCCTTTTGAAAATTGAGTTCTTGGAATTTTATTCACTTATCAAATAGATGGGGGTATTTATCCCTCATAGAATTATCTGATTCCCACATTTCCCCATCAAACATATGGTTTTTCCACAAAACATTTACCTAATGAATTACCATATTCTGTTACACTTTCTCCCTACGGTCAAGAATATGGACTGTTTGTTCCTCATAGAAATATTCTCTTCAAACTGAACAACCTTTGGACTCAAAACATGAGATGGATCCGACATATACATTATCAACATTGAAACTTGAAAAACAACATGAATATTGGTTAAACATGGATGTGAAGCCACTCTATATGCAACTAATCCAACTTTCTCCAAAATTTCATAGGGTCCAACGAACCTCAGACTCAACTTTCACTTCTTACTGAAACACATCACACTTTCCTTTGGAGAAACTTTGAGAAATACATGATCACCAACCTCAAAAGAAAGAACCTTCCTCCGGTTATCTACATATGTTTTCTACGTGCTCTGTGATGTTCTCATATTCTTTTGAATCAATTGAAATTTTTCTGCCATCTCTTCTACCAATTATGGTCCCATAAGTTTCCTTTCACCTACATCATCCCAAAAAGCTGGTGTTCGACACTACTTTCCATATAATGCCTCAAATGGTTCCATCTATATACTATAATGAAAACTGTTATTATAAGATTAATAAACCAAAAAATAAGTTGGTCCCAAATTCCCTAGTAATCAATTTAGAAATCTCATAGCATGTCTTCCATTGTCTGAATTGTTCATTGTGACTGCCCATCTGATTGTGGATGTAAAGATATTCGAAAATTTAATTTAGTACCCAACGACTTCGGAAGGCCTTTACAAAACATAGAAGTGAACCTGGGATCACAATAAGATACAATGGAGAGGGGAACTCCATGCAACCTGACTGTCTCTTTAACACACAACCATGAATTTTGATCTAGAGGAAAAGTATCGCTATTGGATGAAAATGAGTAGATTTAGTCAATCGATCAGCAATAACCCAGATTGCATTTTTACCTCAATATTTCTTTGGTAATCCTGCAACGAAGTCCATGGATATATTTTCCCATTTTTACTCCAGAAGTGGTAAAGGATTAAGAATCCCTTTTAGTAACTGCCACTCTATATTAATCTATTGACAACTTAAACACTTCAAAATAATGTCAGAAATATGTCTTTTCATTCCATCCCACCAGAAATACTCATGAAGATCTTTGTACATCTTAGTACTACTGGGATGCACTCAAAATGGAGAACTATGAACTTCGCATTAGAATTAATTCTTCAATTATTAATCAAAATCCACACATAATCTCTTTCCAAAGCTCAAAACGTAGTCTAAATAAATATTTAACTTGGGTAACATACCGTTATAAAACAATTCTAGAATTTTCTACAACTCACTGTCTCCCTTCTTAACATTCTTAATTCGGTATGTTACATACTATTGTACTGAAACCTAAAAAAAACAAGAGTAATTTACTGCACCAACAACATGTATTCCGAAGTTCATCAAATCATTAATCAAAGGATATTGTTCCAAATGTAACATGTTTAATGTATCATTACTCTTTTGACTCAAAGCATCAACCACTTTATTTTCCTTTCCTAGATGGTAATGAATCGGACAATCATAATCCTTTATTAATTCCATCCATCTCCTCTATATCATGTTAAATTATTTATAAGTGAATATATACTTTAAAATTTTGTGGTCAGTATATATTTCCCAATTTAATCCATACAAATGATGCCTACAAATTTTTAAATCGAATACTGTAGCAAATTCCAAATCATGTGTAGGGTAATTTAACTAAAGAGGTTTCAACTAACATGAAGCATCAGAAATTACCTGATCATTCTACATAAGGACACAACCGTGTACTTTTAATGAAGCATCACTGTAGATAACAAACTCATGATTTCTGGATGGTAGTGCCAAAACTGGAGCATTAAACAATATTCTTCTCAATTCCTAAAAACAATCATCACATTATTTTGTCCAAATGAACATAACACCTTTTCAAGGTAACATAGTCAGTGGGATAGATAACCATGAAAAATTCTAAACAAACCTCTTTTAATAATCTGCTAAACCAAGGAAAATATGGATCTCGATTATATTTACGAGTCTTAGTCATTCTTCAACAACTTTTTTTTTATGAGAATCAATAGTTATTCCAATTTTTCAAACAATGTGTCCAAGGAATGAAATTATTTGTAACCAAAATTCACACATTTAAAATTTTACATATACTTTATTTTCTTTTAAGGTTTTCAAGACAAACCTCAAATGGATTTCAGGATCCTCTTTACTTTTAGAATAAACCAAAATATCAACTAGAAATACAACCACCATTTATCACCTAAGTCAACTCAACCATCATTTCAAAAATCTATTAAATTATGATTCCAAATATCTCGAGATGATGATTCGGAAGGTTACTCTCCTCTATATGCCTCCCTAGCATACCGTCCATGTTTCCTCTATGAAAACCCATTCTGAACACAGAAATATGTTGGGAAAAGCAAAATGGTAATCTGTAAATGGTATATCATTTAATCTTACCATAAATTAATTTATGGATATTAATTTAACAACATCCAAACTCTTAAAGTTATCTAAACTGACCTCTGATACCAACTATAAGGACCCACCCTTAAACGTTACGTAGTCTTGAATTAAGTTAATAATTCACATTGCAGATCTTTCCAGGTTTATAGATTTAGAAAATTATGGCATAACTATTAAATTACATCTCAATTTTTATAGATTAGAAATTTCTACTCAATATTCATTTTTCATCATAAAATAAAAACTTGTAAAAGAAAACAAGATTTCTTTTCTTAATAAAAATCTTGTTTAATTATTCGTTTCTCTTACCCTTTCTTATATCCTGTGAAAAGCATTTAAAAACATGGGATGTGCGTAAAATGATCAGTAAGGGTTATAAAAAATGAAATGAAAACATTAGTCCATCAATACATACAAATCAATGAAATCATACTTTTTAAACATTAAATTACCACAAAAAATCATATGATTTTATGAATAACAAATGGAAATGATAAATCATAAAGGTAACTTGTGGCATCCATAACTTACTTACATTGTAGCTTTCATAGCTATGTAGGGAGTTACATTTGAAATATCTGTCACAGTATATTCCCTAGATCTCTTAGGAGAAACATTAAAATTTACCTCCATCACATTACCCAAGAAATTGGAAATCTATCTCAGGCTCACCCGCACTAGGTTTACCATAGAACCGCCCGTATATGTAAAAAATTCTCAAGAACCATAATATATTCATAACACATAAAAAAACATAAAGGAAGGATAAAATTTCCACATTTCAATCACAATATATCATTTAAATATATTGACATAATCAATCCATTCTCAGAAAATATTTTAATTCCACAATATGTAGGAAAATAGTATATTGTATTTATTTTCCTTTGAAAAGCACTACGACTTGTAGAGGAAGCCAAATATCAAATAATGCTCGCCGCAGCGAAAAGGTCATTGTCACCGCGTACATTAAAAAGAAACATACCCTTTGTCATTTAGTAAAATGCTATGTTTAAAATTATTCCCTTTGAATGAAATTAAAATTAAAAGGGGTTTATATACCGTATAAAATAATGTCATGTAGAAATCAAAATATGCCTCAATTAAAGGAGATTGAGACGATGCCCCTTACATCATGACCGATATGAATCGTTTGTTCTTTAATATCATGAATAATAAACTAAAGTTAATTTATACTTCTTTGTGAAACTTTTTAATTTTTATTATTATTTAATATTACTTATTACCACATTATAAATATTACATTATCATTTATGTTAATACTGGTCATTTTTTCGATATTTGGTACTTGAGTCCAAAATGAACTACTTATAATTACATGGTTTCATGGTGGTCCAAAGTCCATTATCTATAGAATTATATTCATGATTTTGATATCATATATATCATATATATCTTGTATATATATCTATTTATAATAGTACATAACATTTTGAGATAAGAAATGAAATGCACTATTCATGGAGACAGTAAGTCATACGTACGCATAAACACTACTTTCATTTCAATTTCATATTTAAGGGAATGAAAACATAATAATACATAGGTATATTATAATTCCTATATAAATTCATCTATATTTTTATTAACTCCATCATTTATATGTTCCACGTATGGCATAAATGAGTTATACGACTTTGAGGGGGCAGTAGTCCAGTCTTCCTCAAATGTAATTATCGTTTTTACCCATTATGAATACCATAATGGTATGATATAAATGAAAAATAAATAAGCATAGAGACAATATAAATTTAATATATTTCAAATATAAATACAGTTCTATAATAATTTTCACCATGAGGGGCGGTAATAGATATTTGAACAATCATCGTTTCGTAAGGCAATAGTTCACCGCCTGCAGAAACAGTATGTTTGTATCCATTAGATTGAGGTGTGTGAATGTGTAGTTTGAATACTTCTCATAATAAAATCCAAGTATGTTGAAGATACTGGTGTTGTTATAAAATAATGGAATAAGGAGAATTACATTTTTGGAGAAGGAAAATAAATGAAAGAACTTGAGAGAAGACGTTACCTTTAAATCAGGTAAATATCTATGGTTTGAACTAAAATGATTCATTAAAGTGCATTTTGGCTATGGTAAGGCTTCTATAATGAATAGAGTGATGTTGGGAGCTGCTTGGAGTAGATATTTCATGATCCAAGAGGCTTGAGTGGTGTGAGTAATGGGTTAGAGGTGGTGTCCTTTTATAAGAGGGAGGGGGGCTCTTTAAGAACGTTTCAAGGTGTTATTTTATTATAAAATGATTTTCAGTTTCAAAATATCCAAAACTTATTTAATTCCAATATAAGTTACATATAAGTTGAAATAAAATAATCCAATAATAATTGGACAGGTTTTAGATATTCTTTAATCCTTATCTTTTTTATTTAACCTTTTGTTAAGTTATTTAACTTTTATAATGTCTTCTTACATATTCATACTATATGCTTAATATATTTACTATAAAATTAGCAGCGACTCAAAATGGTTCATTAATGACATTTTTATCATCATATATGTCATTTGGCCAAAATTATATTTTTAGGACTATTTTATGATTTAAAAAAGTATTGATTGATTTAAAAACTCATTTGTGTCAATTTTTATACTATTCATATCATGACTTTTAACAAATCCAAAACAACTTTATTATTTTTAAAACCATAATTAATTAAAAAATAACAAGTCATAATAATCTATAAATTTTTTTTGATGTCATAAAATGGTTCAAAATAAATTTATTTTAATTTTATAATATCATTTATTTGAATCCTTTTTTAATGAAGCAATTACTGCATCACTATTGTGTCATTTTTAAATTTATTTATATAATATATAAAAATTATAAATTAAATACCATGATTTAGGATATCGTTTTATATTTAAAATGAATATTTATAGTTGAAAAGATCACTTATATAACCCCATATACAATTGTTTTACAAAATGATATTTGTTTATGTTATTTTTGTCCAAACTTTAAATTAAATAATATAAAGTGTAATTTTCACTAAAAAGTGGCTCCATGGGGTTCTCAAATAGACCAAAGGATGAAAATGGTCGGACATGTATCATACAATAGTTTTATTACACATGTTATGGTAATTTAAAATTATTATAATATTATTTTTTACCCTTATTTACCATATTTACCCTTTAACTAGGGTAAATAAAATATTTACTGAAGTAGATTTTCCTAATGTTAAAAATAAAAGTTACCTATTTACACAATTTGGAAATCCTGAATCAAAATATGGAATCTATTTTTTAAAATTAAAAACACATAAGTGGATGAAATTAATTTAAAATTAATACTCACTGTAAAAAACCACGTTTTTAAGAAATAATAACTATCAAATGATTTACCGTTGTTTATGTCCAATTTAAGAGTTAAATTATTTAAAATGAAAAAAATGGATTCAATGGAAAAAATATAATCCAATTACACTTTAAAACCAATTAAAACAACAATCTAACTATATAATTAAATTATATTAAAAGGTGGTTTTGAATTAAAATGCAGTATTTTTTACTATTTATAAAAAGATGAACATTATCAGAAAAATACCA
Source organism: Viscum album (assembly GCA_963277665.1). NCBI lineage: Eukaryota > Viridiplantae > Streptophyta > Magnoliopsida > Santalales > Viscaceae > Viscum > Viscum album. The sequence goes on from OY728150.1 coordinate 1,866,919,602, forward strand.
AAATTTCATCAAAAGTAAATTTTGATGTCCCGATTATAAATAAGAATATTATTTTGTCTAATGGAACATATAAAAGTGAAAAAAACTATATTTAAAAAGGGTTCTCTACAAAATGGTGGTAAATCAACCTTTTAAGGAATATTTGAGTGTTTGTGCTTAAAATTGGATTCATTCACATTTTAAGCCTCTAAATTTTATTTCATAAATGTAAAAACATTTAACAAACATGTATAATAATATTTTAGTAAGTTCTGTTCATTCCTTCCTATACTATGGATATGCGTTTACTACCATTTAAAATAATAATAATATTATTCTATTTTTTGGTATAACTCAACGTTGTGTGCAACGTAAGATTTCCAAGAAACACATTATTGAATATCAAGTACGCAATCGAACATAGCATCCCCTTTAGAGTAAAATTAATATTTAATTCAAAAATACAAATAAATGTGAAAATTTTATATTCTTTATTTACCTAGGATGTTACATCCTTCCCCCCTTTTGGAAATTGCATCCTCGCAATTTTATCCACTTATTTAATAAATGAGGGTATTTATCACTCATAGAATTCTCAGCTTCCCATGTTGCCACTTCAACCATATGGTTTTTCCATAAAGCTTTTACCCGAGGAATTACCTTATTCTGCAACACTTTCTCTCTACGGTGATGAATATGGGCTGGTTGTTCCTCATAAGAAAGATTCTATTCCAACTGAACTATCTCTAGACCCAAAAAATGAGATGGTTCTGGCATATAAATTCTCAACATTGAAACATGAAAAACATTTTGTACCTGGGATGAAGTTGGAGGTAAAGCCACTGTGTACACAACTGATCCAACTTTCTCCAAGATTTTATAGGGTCCAATGAACCTCAGACTCAAATTTCCCTTATTACCAAAACACATCACATTTTTCCATGGAGAAACTTTGATAAAGACATGATCACCTACCTCAAAAGAATGATCCATTATCTGGTTATCAGCATAACATTGTTTCCAACTCTGAGATGTTCTAATGTGATTCTGAATCAATTGATCTTTTTCTTCCATCACTTCTACCAATTCTAGTCCCATCAGTTTCCTTTCACCTATTTCAACCCTGAAGCTGGTGTTCGACACCACTTTCCATATAATTCCTCAAATGTTTACATCTTAATATAGGAATGAAAACTTTTATTATAAGAAAATTCAACCAAAGAAAGATGTTAGTCCCATCTTCCTTGGTAATCCATTGAGAAATCTCATAGAAAATCTTCCAATATCTGAATTGTACATTCTGACTGCTCATCTAATTGTTAATGAAAAGTTGTACTAAAATTTAATTCAGTACCCAACGACTTATGAAGGCCTTTATAAAAGTTAGATGTGAACCTGGGATCAAAATAAGATACAATGGAGAGGAAAAATCCATAAAACCTGAAAATATATTTAACATACAACCTTGAAAGTTGATCTAGACGCAAATTTTCTCGAGTAGGAAGAAAACAAGCATTTTTATTTAATCGATCAACAATAACCCAGATTGAATTGTTACCTCGAGAATTCTTCGGTAATCCCACAACGAATTCCATGGATATATTTTCCCATTTCCACTCTAGAACTGGTAAAGGATGAAGAATCCCTTTTGGTAGTTTCTTCTCTCCATTAACTAGTTGACAAGTAAAACACATAAGAGTAAAGTAAAAAATATATCTTTTAATTCCATCCCACCAGTAATACACATAAAGATATCTGTACGTCTTAGTACTGCTGGTAAGAACTCAAAATGTAGAACTATGAGCTTCACATAATAACTCATTCTTCAAACTTTAATCATAAGGAACACATAATCTCTTACCAGACCTCAAAACACAGTCTTTATCAATATTAAACTTAGGGAACTTACCATTTTGAAAAAATTCGAGCCTTTTATGCAACTCAATGTCTTCTTTAGACACTTTCTTAATTATGTCTTTTAGGGATGAGTATACTGAAACCTGAAACAAAATAGTGGAATTTACTACACCAACAACTTCTCTGTCAATTTTCATAAATATTTTAATCAAAGGATATTGTTCCAAACATAACATGGCTAATGTATCATTACTATTTTGACTCAAATAATCATCCACTTTATTTTCCTTTTCCAGATGTAAATGAATCATGCAATCATAATCCTTTATTATTTCAAGCCATCTCCCCTATCACAGGTTCAATTCATTCTGTGTGAATATTTACTTCAAGATTTTATGGTCAGTATATATTTTATATTTTACTCTATACAGATGATGCCTCCAAATTTTTAGTGCAAAAACAACAAAAACTAATTCCAAATCATGTGTAGGGTAATTTTACTCATGAGGTTTCAACTAATGTGAAGCATAAGTAATTACCTGATCATTCTTCATGAAGACACAACCAAGTCCTTTCAACGATTCATCTCTGTAGATAACAAACTCACCATTTCTGGAAGGCAGTGCAATAACTGGAGCATTTACCAATATTATTTTCAATTCCTAAAAACAATCATCACATTATTTTGTCCAATTGAACAAAACACCTTTTCAAGTAATCGTAGTGGGATAGAAAACAATGAAAACTTTTCAATAAACCTCAATTAATAATCTTATAAACTAAGAAAACTATGGATCTTGGTTATATTTGAGGGTCTTGGCCATTCTACAAAAACGTTTTTTTATGAGGATCACCAGTTAGGCCATTTTTTGAAACAATGTGACCAAGGAATGAAATTTGTTGTAACCAAAACTCACACTTGTTGAGTTTCCCATACATTTTCTTTTGTTTTAAGGTTTTCAAGACAATCCCCAAATGGATTTCATGCTCCTATTTACTTTTATAATAATACAAAATATCATCTAGAAACACAACCACCATTTATCACATGAGTCAACTAAACCATTATTGCAAAAAACTATTCAATTGTGATTCTAACCATCTCAGGATGCTGATTTGGAAGGTTATTGTCCTCTGTATGCCATCCAAGCACAACTATCATGTTTCCTATATGAAAAAAATTATGAACACATAAATATCTTAGTTAAAGCAACATGGTAATCTATAAGTTTAATATCATTTCAATCTTATCATAAATTAGTTTATGGATATTAATTTAACAATATCCAAACTCCTAAAGTTATCTAAACCGACCTCTGATAACAACTATAAGAACCCAACCATAAACATTAATTAGTAGTGAAATTAGTAAACAATTCACATTGATGATCTTCTCATTTTTATAGTCTTTGAGAATTAGGACATAACTACTACATTACATCTTAATTGTTAAAAAGTGGACACTTCTACTCAGTATCCATTTTTTATAAAAAATAAAAACTCTTAAAATAAAACAAGAGTTCTTTTCTTGAAAATAATATTCTAGAATTGTTCCTTTCTCTTAACCTTCCTTATATCCTATGAAAAACAGTTCAAAAATATGGGATGAGCATAAAAAGATCAGTAAGGGTTATAAAACAAGGAAAGAAAACATTAGTCCATCAATACATACAAATCAGTTAAATAATACTTTTAAATCATTAAATTACCACAAAATATAATAATATTTATGAATAACAAATGGAAATCATAAATCATAAAGTTAACTTATGGCATCCATAAAAAAATTATGTTGTTGCTTTTATAGCTACGTAGGGAGTTACATTTGGAATACCCTTCGCAGTAAATTTCATAAATCTCATAAGAGAAACATTAAAGTTTACCTCCATCAAATTACCCAAAAAACTGGAGAGCCATCTCGAGCTCACACACCATAGGTTTACCACTAAGCCACCTGTATTCATAAACAATGCCAAAGAACCTTGAAATATTCATAACATATAAAACAAACAAAAATGAAAGATAAAATTTCCAAAATTCAATCAGAATATATCATTTATATATATTTACATAATCAATTTATTCTCAAAACAATTTTCATTACCAAATTACATAAAAAATTTTAGATGGTATTTATTTCATTTTGAAAAGCAAAACGTCTTGTAGAGGAACCTAAATATCAAATAATGCTCATGGCGGCGGAATAGTCGTTGTCACTGTGTACGTTAAAAAGAAAAATTCCCATTTCTCATTTAGTAAAACAATATGTATAAAAATATTCCATTTTAAGGAAATGAATATTAAATGATGTTTATACACCATATAAAATAATTTCGTGTAGAAATCAAAATATGCCTCAATGAAAGGAGATTGAGACAAAGTCCCTTACCTCTTGTTCGACTTGACTCGTTCGTTCTTTAATCACTTGAATAATAAAATAAAGTAAATTTCTACTTGCTTCCAAAACATTTTCAGGTATATTATTCCTTTTATATTACTTATTACCTAGTAATAAACATTACATTATCGTTTAAGTTAACATAGGTCGTTTTGTCTATATTTGGTACTTTAGTCAAAAATAAAATTCTTATAATTACATGTTGTCGATGTGGTCAAAAGTCGATTATCACCAGAATGATATTCAAGATATAGATATTCGTATATATCATATATATCATGTATATATATATGTATTTATAATAGTATATAACATTTTGATATAAGAAATAAAATGCACCGTTCCGAGAGACGGTAATCCATACGTACGAATGAACACTACATTCTTTTTTATTTCATATTTAATTAAATAAAAAAATAATGATAAATAGGTATATTATAAGTATAGTATAATATCATTTATAATTTCATTAACTCAATCCTTTATACGTTCCACATATGGAATGAACGAGTCATACCACATCGAGGGGGAGGTCATCCGCACTTCTTTAAATGAAATTATCGTATTTTCCCATTATGGAAACAATAAAGGCATGCTGTATATGAAAAATATAGAAGAATAATGAAAATATAAATATAATATATATCAAATAAAAATACAGTTCTATAATAATTTCCACCATGAGAGGTATTAGGAGATATTTGAACAATCATCGTTTCATGAGGCAATAATTCATTGTCCACAGAACCAGTATGTTCGTATCCATTAGATGGAGGTGTGTGGAAGTTTAGTTTGAATAATTATAAAAACAACATCATAGTATATTTAGGATACAGATGTTATTATAAAATAATTTAATAAAGAGATTTTAGGGGGTTGGATAAGGAAAATAAAAGAAAGAACTTGAGAAAAGATGTTACATTAAAATCGGGTAACTCTCTTTGATTTAGACAAAATGATATCTTGAAGTGCCTTCTGCCTAAGGTAAGTCTTCTAGAATGAATTGAGTGAATTTAGTAGATTCTTGGAGCAGTGTTTGGATGATCCAAAAGGCTTGAGAGGTTTGAGTAATGGGTTATAGGTGGTGTCCTTTTATAAGAGGGAGGATGGGCTCTTTTGAAAAATTGGATAGTATTATTTTATTATAAAATGATTTTCGATTTCAAAATCTCAAAAAATTATTTATTTAGAATATAATGTATATATAATTCAAAATAAAATCATCCAATTAGAATTGTTAAGGGTTTTGATATTTTTTATTCCTAATCTTTTTTATTTAACCTTTTGTTAACTTATTTAACTTTTACCATGTCCTATTATATATTCATACTATATGGTTAATATATTTACTACAAAATTATGAGTGTACCGAAATGGATAATTAATGACATTGTTAACGTCATATATTTAATTTTTCTGATTTTTAAATTTTTAGAACTGTTTTATCAATTAATAAAATATTGATTGATTTAAAAACTCTTTAATGTCAACTTTAATACTATTCATATCATGACTTTGTAAAAAATCCAGACCAACATAATTATTTAGAAAAACCATCATTAATAAAATATAACACGTCATAATAATATATAAAATTAGTGGATGGCACAAAACAGTTCAAAATAAATTTAATTTAATATTTATAATATCATTTATTTTAATCTTTTATTAATGAAGCAGTTATTGCATCACCATTGTGCCATAATTAAATTTTTTTACGTAATGTCTGAAAATTATAAATAAAATACCATGATGTTGTAAATCATTTTATATTTCAAATGAATATTTATATTTGAAGAGATCACTTATGTAACACCATATACAATCTTTTTACTAAAAGATATTTGTTTATGTTATTTTTGTCCTTACTTTAAATTAATTAATATATAGTGACATTTTCAATTTCAAGTGGCTGCATGGGGTCCCCAAATAGACCCAAGGATGCCAATGGACGGACATGTATCATCAAATAGGATTAGGATACATGTTAGGGTAATTTAATATTATTATAATATTATATTTTTACCCTTATTTACCAAATTTACCCCTTAACCATGGTAAATTAAATATTTACTGAAGTAAATATTCATGATGTTCGAAAATAAAAGATACATATTTACAAAATTTGGACAACCTGATTTCAAATATGGAATTCATTTTTCCAAATTCAAAACACATAAGTGGCATAAATTAATTTTCAAATAATTCCACTTTTCAAAACAGAAAGTGTGTTTTCAAGAAATAATAACTATCAAACGATATACCTTTTTATATCCAATTTAAGAGTGAAATTACATAAAATGACCATAATTGAATTAAATGGTAAATATATAATCCAATTATACTTTAAAACCAATTAATAGAACAATTTAACTATATAAGTAAATTAGATTAAAAGGCAGTTTTGAATTAAAATGTAGTATTTCTCACTATTAATTAAAAAATTGACATTATCTAAATAAACCAAAATTTCATCCAAAATAATCTTTGATGTACCGGTTCTAAAGAAAAATATTATTTTTACAAATAGAACATATAAAAGTGAAAAAAACTAGATTTAAAAATGATTCTCCATTAAAAGGCAGTAAATCGACCTTTTAAAGAATATTATAGTGTTATTCTTAAAATTGGATTCAGTCACATTTTATGCTTCAATATTTTATTGGATAAATATAAAAACATTTAACAAAAATGTATAATTATATTTTAGTTAGTTCTGTTAATTTCCTCAAATACAACATCTATGTGTTAACTACCATTTTAAATAATAATAATATTATATTATTTTTCATTATAACTCAATGTTGAGTGCAACGTAAGATTTCAAAGAAACATGTTGTTGCGTATTGAGTACCCAATAGAACATAAAATCCAATTTAAAGTAAAATTTATATTTAATTCTCAAAGACTAATAGATATGAAAATTTCATTTTCTTTATTTACCTGGGATGTAACATCCTTCAACCCTTTTGGAAATTGCATCCTAAAAATTTTATTATCTTATCAAATAAAAGGGTGTTTTTATCCCTCATAGAATTATCCAATTACCACATTTACCCTTAAACCATATGTTTTTTTACAAAACATTTTCTTGATTAATTACCTTATTCTGAAACACTTCCTCTATACGGTCAAGAATATGGACAGACTATTCTTCAAAATAAAGACTCTCTTCCAACTGAACTACCTTTGGACTCAAAACATGAGAGGGATTCAGCATATACTTTCTCAACATTGAAACATGAAAAACATTGTGTACATGGGATAAACATGGACGTAAAGACACCCTGAAAGCAACTGGTTTAACTTTTTCTAGGATTTCATAGGGTCTAATGAACCTTAGACTCAGCTTTCCCTTCTTACCAAAACACATCAAACTTTTCCTAGATAAACATTGAGAAAGATATGATCACCTTACTCAAAAGAAAGATCCTTCCTCCGGTTATCCACAAATCTTTTTTCCTGATCTGAGCTGTTCTCATGTGATTATAAATCAATTGAACTTTATCTACCATATCTTCTACCAATTCTAGTCCTTCTTGTTTCCTTTCACATACTTTATCCCAAAAAACTGGAGTTCGAAACCACTTTCCATATAATGCCTCAAATGGTGCCATCGGTATACTAGATTGAAAATGGTAATTATAAGAAAATTAAACAAAAGAAAGATGTAGGTCCCAAATTCCATGGTAATCTACTAAGAATGTTTATATAATATCTTCCAAAGTCTGAATTGTACGTTCTGACAGCCCATTTGATTATGTGTGAAAAGTTGTTCTAAAATTTAATTCAGTACCCACTGAATTCTAAAGGCCTTTCAAGAATTTAGAAGTGAACCTTGGATCATGATAAGATACAATGGATAGGGGAACTCCATGAAACATGAATTTCTTTTTAACAAACAATTGTGAAAGTTTATCTAGAGGCAAAGTATCTCGAATAGGAATAAAATGAACAGATTTAGTCAATATATCATCAATAACCTAGATTGCATTTTTACATCAATATGTCTCTGGTAATCGCGAAAATAATTCTGTGTGTATATTTTCCCATTTCCACTCCTGCACTGGTAAAGGCAGCAACATCCCTTTCAGTAACTATCGCTCTTCTTTAACCCATTGACAAGTCAATCATTTCATAGTAAAGTCAATAATATCTCTTTTCATTCCATCCCCCTAGTAATACTTACAAAAAACTTTTTAAATCTCAGTACCAGCGGGATTCACAAAAAATGGAGAACTATGGGCTTCACATAACAACTCATTCTTCAATTGTGAATCACAATGGAAATATAATCTATTTCTAAACCTCAAAACACAGTCTCTATCAATATTAAACACAAGAAACTTAGCATACTGAACCAATTCTACCATTATATGGAACTCGCTATCTTCCTTCTGTGCTTTCTTAATTATATATTTTATGGAAAATTGTACTGAAACCTAAAAAAAGACAAGGTAATTTCCTTCAATAAAAACATATATCCCAAAGTTCATCAAATTGTTAATCAAAGGATCTTGTTCCAAACGTAACATGTTTAATGTAGCATTACTCTTTTGACTCAAAGCATCATCCACTTTATTTTCCTTTCCCAGATGATTTGAAATCGTGCAATCCAAATACTTTATTAATTATGGCCATATCCTCTATCTCATGTTCAATTCATTCCGAGTGAATATATACATCAAACTTTTATGGTCAGAATATGTTACATATTTTACTCCATACAGATGATGCCTCCAAAATTTTAAATCAAAAACAACAATATCTAATTCCAAATCATTTGTGGGGTAATTTAACCAATGTCGTTTCAATTGACGTAAAGCATAAGCAATTACCATATAATTATTTATAAGGACACAACCAAGTCCTTTCAATGAAGAATCACTGTAGATAACAAACTCACCGTTTCTAGAAGACAGTGGTAATACTAGGGAATTCACAAATACTCTTTTCAATTCTTGAAAAAAATCATCACATTCTTTTTTCCAAGTAAACTTAACACATTTTCAAGTTAACTTAGTCAGTGGGATAGATAACCATGAAAAATTATCAACAAAACCCCAGTAACAATATGATAAACCAAGAAAACTATGGATCTCGATTATATTTGAGGGTCTTGGCCATTCTTCAAAAACTTTTGTTTTAGTAGGATCAACAATATTTCCATTTTTTAATACAATGTGACCAAGGAATGCAATTTTTTGTAACCAAAACTCACACTTTTTGAATTTCCCCTACAATTTATTTTCATTGAAGGTTTGCGAGACAACCCTCAAATGGATTTCATGATCCTATTTACTCGTAGAATAAACCAAAATATCATATAGAAACAAAACCTCCATTTATCACCTGAGTCAACAAATCCATCACTGTAAAAAGCTGTTCAATTTTGATTCCAACCATCTTGGGATTCAAATTCGGAAGGTTACTCTCCTGTGTATGCCTTCCTAGGATGGCTTCTATGTTTCCTCTACCAACAACCATTCTAAAACAGAAATATCTTAGGTGAAGCAACATTTTAATCTATAAATTCTATATCATTTCAATCTTTCCATAAAATAATTTATGTACATTAATTTAACAATATTCAAACTCCTAAAGATAACTAAATCGACATCTAATACCAACTTTATGGACCCAAAAATATACATTACGTAGTCTTGAATTAATTTAATAATTTACATTGTGGATCTTTTTAGGTTTAGAGTATTAGAGAATTATGCCACAACTATTACATTACATCTCAATTGTTACAAAGTAGAAACTTCTACTCAGAATCCATTTTTTTCATAAAATAATAACTCCTAAAAGAAAATAAGAGTTATTTTCTTGATAAAAATCTTCTTTAAATATACCTTTCTCTTACCTTTCCCTATATCATATGAAAAACATTTCAAAAACCTGGGATGATCATAAAAAGCTCAATAAGGGTTATAAAACAAGGAAAGAAAACATCATTCCATCAATACATAAAAATCAATGAAATCAGAGTTTTCAATCATTAAATTACCACATAAAATCATAATATTTATGAATAAAAAATTTAAATCATAAATCATAAAGGTAACATGTGGGATCCATAACATAATTATGTTGTAGCTTTCATACCTACGTAGGGAGTTACATTTGGAATACCCAACATAGTATATTCCCTAAATATCTTATAAGAATCATTAAAATTTACCACTGTCACCTTACGCAATGCATTGGAGAGAAATCTCAAGCTCACAAACCCTAGGTATATCACGGAACCATAGGTATACATAAACAATTCCCAAGATCCATAACATATTCATAACACATAAAAAAACATTAATAAAAGATAACATTTCCAAATTTTCATCAAAATATTTAATTTAAATATATTGACATAATAAATCCATTCTAAAAACCATTTTCAATCCCAAAATACATAAAATAATAGTATATGGTATTTATTTTCCATTGAAAAGCACTATGACTTGTAGAGGAATCCAAATATCAAATAATGCTCGCGGTGGCGGAATGGTAATTGTCACTACATATGTTAAAAAGACAAATTTCCTTTTTCATTTAGTAAAACAATACATAGAAAAATATTCCATTTGGATGAAATGAAATTTCAAGGGGGTTTACACACCGTATAAAATAAAGTCATGTAGACATCAAAATATGCCTCAATGAAAGGATATTGAGACAAAATCCCTTACCTCATGCCTGACTTGACTCATTCGTTCATTAATCTCCTGTATACTATACTAAAGTTAATATTTTTACATTCTTCATAACCTTTTTCAAGTTTAGTATTCCTTTAATATTACTTATTTACACGTTATAAACATTACATAATCATTTATGTTAATAATAGTCATTTTGTATATATTTGGTACTTTAGTCAAAAAAGAACTTCTTATTGTTACATGTTGTCCATGTGGTCAAACTTCCATTATCTATAGAATTATATTCCATATTTAGATATCATATATATAATATATATCCTATATAAATATGTATTTATAATAGTACATAATATTTTGAAATATGAAATGAAATGCAATGTTCCAGGAGACGGTAAGCCGTACGTCGGCATGAACGCTACATTAATTTCAATTTAAAAATTAATGGAATGAAAACATAATTATACATATGTATATTATAATTCTAGTATAATATCATATATAATTTCATTAACTCCATCCTGTATACGTTCCAAATATGGCATGAATGAGTTATATCACTTTGAGGGGGTGGTAGTCCACACTTCCTAAAATGAAACTAGCATATTTACCCATTATGGAAACAATAAAGGTATGCTATAAATGAAAAATACAGAAGCAATGAGACAATATAAATATAATATATATAAAATAAAAATACAATTCCATCATAATGGACACCATGAGAGGCGGTAAGAGATATTTGAACAATCATCATTTCGTGAGGCAGTAGTTCCCTGTCCACATAAACAGTATGTTCGTATCCATTTTATGGAGGTGTGTGGAAGTGTTGTTTTAATACTTATAATAAAATCATCCAAATATTTTGAGGATACTTCTGATTCTATAAAATAATGGAATAAAGAGAGTATAGGGGGTTGGAGAAGGAAAATAAAAGAATGAACGTGATAGATGACGTTACCTTTAAATCAGGTAACTCCTTTTGGTTTGAACCAAAAGACTTCTTTAAAGTGACTTATTCATAAGGTAAGGCTTCTAAGAGGAATATATTGATTTTGGGAGATTCTTGGAAATGGATTTTGACAATCCAAGAGGCTTGAGAGGTGTGAGTAATGGGTTAGAGTTGTTGTCCTTTTATAAAGAATAGGATGGTCTCTTTATGAAATTTGGAAAGTATTCTTTTATTATAAAATGATTTTCGATTTAAAAATGTCCAAATCCTGTTTAATTCGATGATAAGTTATATATAATTAAAAAAAATTCCTCCAATAAGAATCAGATAGGTTTGGGATATTTCTTAATCCTTATCTTTTTTATTTCACCTTTGGTTAACTTATTTAACTTTTACCATGTCCACTTATATATTCATATTATGTGGTTTTTATATTTATTATAAAATTAAAAGCGACCCAAAATGGATCATTAATGAAAATGTTAACATAATATATGTCATTTTTTAGAATATTATATTTGTAGGACGATTTTTTCATTTAATAAAATATTGATTTATTTAAAAATACTTTTATGTCAATTTTAATAATATTCTAATCATGAATTTTTTAAAAATCCAAATAATCATTATTATTTTAAAAAATAATCCTTAATTCAAATATAAAGAGTCATAATAATCAATAAAATTTTTGGTTGGCATAAAAAAGTTCAAAATAAATTTATTTTAATATTTATAATATCATTTCTTTGAATCCTTTATTAATGACGCAATTACTTCATCACCATTTTGTCATAATTAAATTTATTTATTTAGTGTATAAATATTAAAAATAAAATACCATGATATTGGAAATCATTTTATCTTTCAAATAAATACTTATAATTTAAGAGATCACTTATATAAGCCCATATATAATTGTTTTACAAAAATGATATATGTTTATGTTATTCTTTCCATTACTTTAAATTAATTAATATAAAGTGTCATTTTCACTTACAAGTGGCCCCATGGGGTTCCAAAATTGACCCATTCCTACAGTAGGACATGTATCAACCAATATGATTAGGACTCATGTTAAGGTTATTTTATATTATTATAATTTTATTTTTTACCCTTATTTACTAGATTTACCCTTTAACATTGGTAAATAAAATATTTAATAAAGTAAATATTCATAATGTATTAAAATAAAAGTTACATATTTACCCAATTTGGACATCATGATTTCAAATATGGAATCCATTTATCAAATTCAAAACACAAAAGTGGTAGACATTAATTTAAATTTAATTCTCGTTGTTAAAAGAAAAGGCATGTTTTAAAGAAATAATAACTATCAAAATATTTACCTTTGTTTATGTCCAATTTAAGATTGAAATTATTTCCAATGACCAAAATTGAATTAAATGGTAAAAATATAATTTCATTACACTTTAAAACCAATTAAAATAACAATCTAACTACATAAATAAATTAGATTAAAAGGCAGTTTGGAATTAAAAGGCCATATTTTTCACTATTCATTAAAAAAATGAACATTATCAGAAAAATACCAAAATTTCATCCAATGTAAATTTTAATGACCAGATTATAAAGAAAAATATTATTTTGTCAGATAGAAAAAATAAAAGTTAAAAAAAACTATATTTTAATAGGTTTCTCCATCAAAAGGCAGTAAATCAACATTTTAAAGAACATTAGAGTGTTTATGTTTAAAATTGGATTCATTCAAAATTTAGGATTCTAACATAAATTGGATAAATGTAAAAACATTTAACAAACATGTATAATAATAGTTTAGTTATTTCTAATCATTCTCACAAATATAATGGCTATGCATTAACTACCATTTAAAATAATAATAAAAATATATTATTTTTTGGTTTAAATCAACATTGTGTGCAACGTAAGATTTCAAAGAAACCTATTGTTGAGTACCGAGTACTCAATCAAACATAACATCCCCTTTAATGTAAAATTAATATTTAATTCAAAAATACTAATAAATATGAAAATGCCATATTCTTTATTTACCAAGGATGTTACACAAATGTTGAATATCATGTTTCTGCCGAGTAATGGCTTTAGCTACTGGGCCTGCCATGATTTCGCTGCATGAAAACTCTATTATTGCAACAAAATCTTCTTAAGTAAAACTTATCAAGAGATGGTATCCCTAAGTGTATCCCTTTCTTCCACTATCATATCTTGACATCCTAGAAAGTAATAATATCATAATTTACATTATGATTATTCTTTTCATACCATCTGAGATTCTAAGAACTTGGAAAAAGCATTGCATATATATGCTTTTTAGCAGCCATAGAAGCTACAACGTACCCAGTATTTGTATCCATGGATACCACTAGATTATATGAGCTTGAATCTCTCGTCGTCTTTATCCTATCTACTATATTAGATCACATTGATCTATGTAATACTATTTCATATCCCCAAACAAGTATCCTTTCTTTTCCACTTATTAGGAACATATCTTTTATACTTGTCGAAGTACAATTAGATAGTTCTGATTTCATCCCTTGTAGTGCTCGAGGATATAATTAATATTTTCCTATTATTAATAATATCATGAAAATATCAATTCTTCTACATATCATGGAATATATGATTAATCTATCACTTAAGCATATGGACTTCAACTCAATGCATTTATCTCTTTCCATGTCCCAGACTTGTTAACCTGAATAGATTATGCCCTGTGACATAGGCAAAAATTATTCTCTTGATTTATTTGAACATGTATTTTTTAATACAATGTCACTATATGTACGATTGACTAGGAACAAGAAACCTATAGTTCAACCTTAGTAGATCATGTTCCATACAAATTAGGTTTCTACTTTATATCAATCACCAGAGAAAAAAAACTCATCTTGGTCTTAACTAACATGAAGACCATCTATTTTCGATATGTCATCAAACATATTTACAAGGAAAGCATTGTCGCTCCCATTAACCTCTCGTAGGCACATGGAAATCATTTGTTGAAAATATATATTTTTATGATCCTGTTGTTTACATTACTCCTAAATCGGATTTCAGTAACTTTCAACCTTTATTAACATTCTATGACGTTACCATCCATTCCTAGTTGCATATTTTAGATACAATCAATGATTGGTGGTCATGACATCATATTCTCAATAATATGATCTTACAATTAGCTGTGATAAGTAAAATTCTAATCAATTTAGGCAAAACTACTTGATCCAACCAATCAAGCCTTATTGGTACTATGCTTGTACAATCCATG
Organism: Viscum album; assembly: GCA_963277665.1. Taxonomy (NCBI): domain Eukaryota; kingdom Viridiplantae; phylum Streptophyta; class Magnoliopsida; order Santalales; family Viscaceae; genus Viscum; species Viscum album. The sequence continues at coordinate 1,866,934,721 of OY728150.1, forward strand.
TATCAATTCACTTAAATACCCACCGCAATATTAAAATTAATAATTTCCTTTTCACTTTGATAAAAGGAATCCATTAATTTATTTTTAGTTGGTCTTATCAATTTTATCAAATTTTTAAACACTGCTTAGTTGTAGGAAATATTATTCACATTGAATAATAGATCATCGACTACAGTGAATATAAAAAACATCCCTATGATTTTATTCTTCATATGTAGTATGTGTCTTTGGAACATACTATTTTCCACATGGGCTTGTGGAACTAGTTATTATGAAAACTATTTGTGCATCTTGAGAATTGACTAAACACAAGTCAAATAGCTCCCACTATCTCTAAATGATATTTGAACGCTTATATTGAAATGTAGTTTATTACATGTATACCATGTTTTCTATCAAGGGGATTTATATAACATCCAAAGAAACCATTAGTATAATTTAAAATAGATGCACGTTGTGTTTTTACCTGATGAAAGTTATATATGTTCTAACAAACTAATTGCATCTAAACACATGTCTGTATAACATAATGAATTTTCCTCATAATATGACTCGTATGATATTCATTTTTCATTTATAGTGGGCATATAGTTATGGAATAAAATTATTATTTGTGAAGCATGTCAGGAAATATAATGGATATTTCCACTGAGTTTCAACATTGATACTACTTACATCAATACGTTGATGTATAAAATGAACATTTAGGCATTTCTCCATGCTATATTTTTTTATCAACGTTAACATCTAAGAATTCATCATTGATCCTCCTCATTAACATCAATGTCATTATGTCGAAAAGGTAACGTGCATCTAATAATTAATCCACGCTACATTTCATGAGAAATGATTGCACAATCAAATATTATTCAGCATTCTAGCTCGAAGAATCTCATATCTTCTAACAATGCATTTTCATAATTTTAAAATTCCTTAATACCTAAAGGAATCATATGAAGTGTATATACCTCTAGCTTATACTTGGAATAGTATAAATTTATTTGTTATACTATTTTTATATGATTTGTGGCATACCTTTATTTTATAGGTTCCTTTTTCCAAAATAAAGACATCGATAATACCAAAAGTATTTAGCTATGCCAAGCCTAAATACCATACTCGGTATATTCATGACATCCACTTTTAGTAGTACGTGACAATGAACTGGGTATAAGTTTTAAATTTATATTCATCACTAATTTGCTATTCTTATTATATTACTAAACTAGTGATTGAGTTTTAAATACCAGAAAAAAAATTTTATTCCAGAACCTGATAGATTGTCTCCTTGAGTCCAAGGACACATGAGATTAATGATTGTGGTTATACTCAGTAAAAGGTCTTCATGAGTTTTCACTTGGTAACTAAGAAGTTGTGTACTTCTCACCACTTGGCCTAGGTATCGACCTTTCATAGCCACTTGGAGAATACACCTAACTACTTGTTATTTTTATGTACTTACATATTAACTGTATTAGAATACACATATGTTACCAACATATTGTATTTAATACCCATGTAGTAAAACTGAAACATTACAATTGATATATATTTTTGAGGATGAAGTGTGTAACTTGATTCTTTTATCCAATTTATTTCTTTTAAACTTCCATTATTTTATTTTATAATATGCAATGAAAATAACCATAGTTAATACCTCATTCATTGAAGGATGTCATGAATGTTACATTTAGATTGATTTGGGCATTTTTCCATTGTATTTTAATTTATTTTCCATAGGAATTAAAGATTAAATCACATTTGATATTCTTATTCACATGGAAAACCTTACCTGGATAGGTGATAAAGTATTTAATCAATAATTATTCATTTTATAACCTAAAAAAACTTGAGTAATGGTGTGAAAATGATATGAGAGAGGAAACCAAATAAATATCTGGATAGATATTTCAATTTAGACATTTCGGTGTAACCATCACCTTATTCGTATCATTTCTATGCTTTCTCCTTGAAAATATCTCGGAGAAGAGACATCATGCTTTTTCATCCATGTCCTGGTGTAGTGACAAAAACTGACACCAAATGTTGACGAATGTATAATTATATAACTATCATATTCTTTATACATTAGTCTCTTGTTTGTAATTTCACCCTCGATTCTTTATATAGTTTAACAGCGTTTTGGGCACTAGCATCTTGAGTTTCTTATATCATAATAATGTGCACAAGCACCCATATTATTCTTGGATACTCATGCCAGTGTGGACATTTAATTTGTCCAATATAATATTTAAGTTTTTAAAATTTAGTTTTAACATGAAATTATAAAAAAATATATAAATTTTAGTAGATTAGTACTTTTTATCATGATTACCAGTTAAGAAATCTTGATTAATTATTTAAATCATTTAATGTCTCCCACTATTTTATCAGATTCTAGGAACCCTCTATGCTAGAATCGGAATACTCTATCGCTAGAGTATTCTAGTGAAAAGGATCTATGAACCACCTCTCTTAGTCTACAAGATGTGGCTACGCCACTACATAGAGGGTTCAAGATGTGCTTTTGGTTGACCAGCCTCTTTAACTTGTGGTTCCTTGATCTTTTGAGTGAAGTCCCAGCTTCTAAAATCATATCTTGATATACTCAATGCTTCCCTCTAAACTAATATAAATTTAGCTTTGGATAATCCTTACTATCTCTTTAGTTATGTTGACCCATCATCCTTAGAAGGACTCCCTGGTAGTAAGAGACACCCTTAGCTATGGAATGACCAACACCTCAAACAACAGATTTTTTCCAAATTAGAATGATGAATGGTTGTTATGAATTATTATAACTTTGAAGGTTTTATTATTTTATTGTGAGGAAAGAAGTAATTTTCTATTTTTTAAGTACATACTATGTGATCTCACTCACAACTGACCATGAAAGAAATATAAATCTTCATCATGTCACATGTTTATTTTATCTTGCATGCTTGTTTATTATTAATATATGTAATCACGAATTAACTAAACATTTAAAAAAACAATAAACAATGAAAAATAAAACGAACACATGATCATGAGCCGGCACTAATGGTTGATCCGTTGAGTGAATAACGGAGAAACCAAGAACCTATGGGTAAGTACCTTATGTTGCGTGGCTTGCTACTCCAATTGTAGCGTCTGTCCCTCCAATGAATGAAACTCCAATCTGGTGTGTTTTCGTCACTTTTCCTGAAGTGCGTCACATCTCGTCTCTTCATTATACAATAGTGCTCGCACACAGGTGAGGGGTTTAGGGGTATAAAAATTCCACTATGAGAATGGGAACGTAGGACCTTATACATATAATGACTATGAGATGACATGCTGATTGTATTTTAGTTAAATTAAACAAATTATTACAAACCACATTGCAGTAATGAAATAAATGAATTAAATACACACACCAAACATATATTGGTAGGTCCACGACTCATGACTAGTATATGCATTAACTCACGTATATAAACAAAATGAAGAATACAACCTAAAAATTCATTAAATATAAACATGAGAGTATTTAATTTAATTAAAAATTCACTCAAATTTTTAATCCAATATTTACATCGTTTGGTACCATTTATTTAATTTAAATTTAAAACTAAAATTAAATTAATTAATTAATTTAATTAAACACCAATTAAATTAATTATACTTCAAAAATTACAAACCATAATTAATATTTAAATAATTTAATTCTGAACCAAATTTAAATTAATTAATTTAAATAACTATTGATTCAAATAAAATTACATGTGCCCCATAAATGCTGGGCATGGCCTATGAGGGTGGAGGTGAACCCACACATGAGCATTTTGGGCTGTTCTGACTCTTTGTAAAAGCTGTCTCAGTAAGGATGGTCTTCCCAAGTGTGTTCTGTACATGGCAGACCCTCACAAGCCTTAAATGGAGCAATCCGGGTCCAATAGGACTAAAACATGGTACCTCACAATCCCATGGGTGAATAGGGGGTTGCGAATCTAGCCAGATGTGGGGTAAGAGGTCAGTAGGAGGCGGCACAAGGGGCCACTGTGAGAGGGAGATGACTAGACTAGAAAGGGAGGAGGGGCTGGCCAACCTGGACCATGAGGCTCAACAACAACTGAGGAGGCATCAATGCAACCAGGACATCCTCTGTCCAGTGGATAGGGGACTTCTGAGTGGCGAAATTCAGTTGGCAAGTGGGATCTTGCGGCGGTCTGCTAGATGGTGCACCGAAAGTGATGTACCCTGGGTCAGAAAGCGGGAGGGTGGTTTTACAAGGTCGTACCACGATCTTCCCAGGGAAGGTCAATCCTGGGTGGGGTGTTGTGGTCTGATTGCTCCACCAAGGGAGGAGGGATTCCGAGAGGCGCAGCTGGAAGGGGGTGGTCAGTACCGCTGGGTGCCGCTTCTGGAAGGGAGCAGGCAGCATGCAGGTCCCCCAAGCATTGTTGGAAAGAGGTTCCTAGGGAGGGGGTGGGGTGGCAGTTGCTAGTTGGCTGCTGGCTTGGGTGGATTCTAGTGGGAGGCAGTCCAGCTAGTTGGGGCAGGACATGCGGCCCAGCCTGGAAGGCATGCAGGGCAGCGGCTGCTATGCTGGGTGGTGCTGGCTGAGTGTGTCGGCTTGTTGCACTTGCTTGGTGCGCCAGCCCGGTGGGGAAGAGGCAGCATGCTACCACTTCTGCGCCGTAGGAAGGGAGGAGGCGACCCAGTTGGGCTGCCGCTTAGCGAGAAATAGGCCTGATTTTCACATCTCCTAACAATTATTTTCTTTTTTTGGTGTTTTTTTCTAGTTATCCCCCAACGGTTCCCCTTTTATTTTTTCTGTCCATTGAGACCTCCTCTGTAGGTCTTCCCCACCTTTTTATTTTTTTTAAAAGGCTTAAAATATATGCCCTTATTTGTTTTCTTTAAAACATGTCAAGCACCCCATTTAATTTTTTAATGCATAGCTAATAGGCTTTGGAAAATTATATTATATATTTTTATAATAATATTATTAATATAATAAATAAATAATACTATTATAGTACGATATTATAATTATAATATTTATAATAAAAATATTATTATTATAATAAAATAATAGTAATAATAATAATTAATATTCTTATGAAGAATTCAGTACAAGAAAACACAATTCTGGAGACCAGAATTCCATTGGGGAGGAGGATCACTTCTTATTTAAAACATCGAATGTCTGCAGATTGGCCATTCGATATCAGATTCAAATGTGGTCTACGAAGTTGGAACCAAAATGGCACCCTCTATAATTTTTACTGAAAATTTAATTTATTTGGCCTAAAATTGACAAGCATTCCCTCTGATACCACTTGAAGGAACCAGGAAGTCAGTGGAAACCCCAAACAAGATGATTTTTAATGATTTTCCAACGATGATCGGTGTAGTCTTATCGATGTCGGCAAACTGCTTCCCTTTTAAACTGAGGATCTCACATAAAGGGTTTTAAGAACAAAATAAACCGTAAAATACCTTGTTTAAATCCAAATCCAAGAATGAAATCTTCTCATTGTTCGTGATCAATTCATGAAGAATCCAACATCGAACTCTTCTAGATCATCCACATGTGCTACAATAAAATACAAAAACTCCATTTTTCAATTTCTAGGTGCTTGCGTGGAATTCCGACAATGCCTTCGATGCTCCAATGATCGCCGCATCGCTCTTCGTGCAATGCCTGAGAGAGATATTGATATGATTTTCAGGGATCCGAAACATCTCTCTATAGAACATGGGAGAGACGAGAGGAGAAAGAATTCACATTAATACTATTTGGAGAAATTCTCTCCTCTTATATTTATAGTGTCATGTAATTACCCAGAAATGCCAAACTGGCCCCCAAAATAATCAACGCACTATTAATGACATATTATGACTACATTTCAAAGTAATAAATAGTATTATCATTTTCTTCTAATACATTAAATATATTAGATGAAAATAATTGAGTTAAAAACATGACTTTTTGTTCCCTTAAAAATTAATTGAACCTTGAATAATTTAATATTTGTCAATTAATATTTTCTCACAAATTTACTTAAAACTCATAAAAACAATTTATAAATAAATTCAATGCTCATTATTCTAAAATAAAATTATATGAATTTATTTATTGGAATGGTGATTGTATTTTTTGGAAAAATCCCTGACCCCAATGGTGGGGCCCACTATGTCCGAAACACCTATTCAACTAAATAAGGTAGATTTCAGAATGCGCTATTGTGTGTGACCCTCTAGTCCCTTATCTCGATAGTAGTGAATAGTATTCACAGACCAAGAGTGGAATCTTGAAATCCATCATGGACCCTGAAGAGATAAGGAATTTCACAACCGTGACAACTAACCTACGAACACACACTTTGTAATATAATATCTTTATCTGCAATATCTCATAATGCAGAACGCACTCACGTGCCATCACCCTTTTCTTGCTTTTTTGTTTTTTGATTTGACTGGCAAGATTTATCTTCAACATCCATGGATATGGTCTTATAAACGTTCTGCAATCCTTATCAACATTTCCCAATATATGTTACTTCATTTACCTTGGAGCGACAAATCCTTTCTTGACCATTCAACCAATTCCATGCCACTAATGACGCACCCAACACAAACTACCTCTCCATGACTTCGTTACCATGGATTTTGTCCTGAATCAAATTACACAATCAAATGACAAACATTATTAATGATATCAATTTTAGAGAACATTAAACATGATTTTAGATAGGAATATCCAATGACACTCTAACATGTGGTGTTCCTATTGGCGGGTCAGTCCTCATGATCTCACTACTAGAGATCAACAAGTGAAAACATCATGAGAAGAATTATCAATGCTTTTGAGCCCCCATCACCTGATAGTCATACATCTACTATGTCTAACCAGTGAGATGTATCTAGACCATAGAACATATATTTAATATTAATGTCATAGTATCTAGAGGATATAATTATATCCTAGGATCTACTAAAACATTTTTATGACAATTAATATTTGGAAATTACCATTTATATAGTGGAAGAAGAAAAGCCTACACTATAATGGTAAGATGACACCATGTATAGCTAACTGTATACACGATATGGTAATCAAAATCAATGAATATTTGGGTCTAGGGAACCGACTGTTTCAACATGGTTAATGTGGAGTTTTATGGCATAGATATTCATTTTCATTGATTTAAAATATTTATGTTTCTTCATATATGTATTTAAATTTTGCGTGTATTAATCATTATATATAAGTAGAGATTTCCTCAATTTAAGTATTTTGATAATTGAGTTCCTTTTAGTTTGTCTTTAAAAAAATAGTAACCAATATTATTTATGTTAGAAGGATAATATTCCTTTTGTAACAACGATAAAAAAGTTATTCATTGAAATATTTTTTTGTGCATGAATACCATTTGAATGATTAATGGGTGGTTTTATACCTAATAATGAAGAATTAAATGTAACTAACATATTTTTAAAATAATTTCTTTGGGAATGAATAAATAAACACGTCTTAAATCTATTAAATAGTCATCAAGTAGATGAAACGATCAAAAGAGCAATAATATGTCCTCCCAACCTCTTTTTTTAAACATGTATATATATATATATATATATATATATATATATATATATATATATATACCCCAGTTTGATCCTTACAAGGAATTTATGGAAGTGTGGGTATAAACGTTAGAAAAAAATAATAAACCAAAAAGAAGTATTTTTTATTTTACTAAATATGACGAGTGAATTAATATAGCTTATCATTATATATAATAATAACATTTTTTTCAATTGATTACAACATAGAATCTAATTTTCACTAATTAGTTATATCAAGTGGCATTATCTATATGATCTTAATTATTATGTGGAAATAACTACAACATTCAATATTGTTACTTTGGCATGGAGATCATATATTAGAATCCCATATAATGATGTTATTTCCTTCATTATTTACATATTTTTTATTCTCCCCACCCACTTTTCCAAACATAATTAGACTACCAAAGAATGATTTACATCATTATAAATAGTTTTGAGAATTAATGTGTCATCCAGATGAATCAGATAGCTCAAAAAAACTAGAGGTGTTTGGGCCATGAAGGTTGACTACATATCAGATATTCAATAGAGGGATTGTGGACCCATAAAAATCTATAATAATTTATTTAATGTACCCCTAATAATGAAAACACATTCCTATTATATATAGAGGAAGATTAATATTTCTAGATCATCCAAGATATTATATTAGTGTAATATTAGATGGATTAATTTCATGTGGTTAAAAATCATCATCACGACATCCAAATCATTATGGAACTACCCTAATAGGTAATTTCCCAGGGAACTCAGACTCGATCCCCTTGTTGAAGGTGCCACCATGGAAAAATAAAAACCATTATCATAGAGGAGCATATATCCCCCAAATTAGTTGAAATCATAGTGTATCACCACATTCCTAAAATCACCTAAATAGATTTTATAGTCACATTTTTGTAGAATCCCAAACCACCCATTGAGCATGCTTGAGTATTACATACAATTAATTCATATTCCTAAAATAGAATCCATCACTATTGAGGTCCTACCTATGATGAAATAACCAACCACTGTAGATTCCCTCTCCAAGAAGAAGTAACTGATTATTATAGAGGTCCTCATTATGGCGAAGGAATTATCCTTCATGGAGGTCCACCCATTGAAGGTACATTAATTATCCACTATACATTCACTTCAAAAAATGATTCACTAAATAACTAATATATAATTTTTCCTTATTCTGATGAAACATGTCTCTGTGAAGGTCCCAACCTTGGAGATACTCTCATTATTCCCCACAAAGATCCTTTCCATGTCAATGATTATATATACATGCCTGAAATATCCTAGTTGGAGTAAAAAACTCACCAATAAGACCAAAATCATCAGGGGAATGAAAAGAAATACTGTCTTACTACACTGAGTCCCTATCAAATATGATACAATTAAAAGTAATCGGTATTCCGACACCTTCATTCCATCATAAAATACTATGATTCATGGGGTCAATGATACCAAATATAGGAATATATATAGTCATTGTGTCCCTCTATACATAGATTTACAAGGGAGTTATTCCTTTATTGTCCACATAGAGTTCTTCTATTCTGAATGATTTTGGATCCATGTCTATGTCAATAATATAGTAACTACCTAAGTAAAATTACACAGGTAATTTAAAATTAAAAAAAATAATGTATTCTATGTCATATAATTCTTCATTCCAGTCCGAAGAATTATAGCCACAAACCTAGGGGTTCTTTTAAAGATTTTTTTGGTCTTATTTTTATGTATGTGGTTATCTTTTTGTAGTTCACATTAATTGTTTGGATTACTATGATATAGATCATTACCATTATTCTTTATGGACTCTAATTAATCAACCATAGGAAAAGATAAAACAACCCATGATATTTTACCTTTTTATTATAAATTCACTTGAAATTGACTTGTCATATTCTTAAAATATATTCCATTCTTTATTATAAATGGTTCTAATCTTAATAATATATTAGATGTACTATTAGAGGAATAAATGCCCATTATTTCTTAGGATGGACCATTAATCAGTATCATTTTTATGAATTACATAATACGGTGGTCATAAAATACTTTTGGTGTCACTTATAAAAATCCTTTACTCACATCATTTGATAATTTATGTCATATACTTGATATTCCAAACAAGTCACGAAACTCCAAGTGTAGTTTTAGTGGGTTGAACATACTATTCTACTAGTGGATGTGGAAACGAGATTTGAAAAGAACAAAAAATACATATAATTTGTGTGTTAAATGTTCCATGAGAAATGAATATAATTATCAAAGTTACATTAAAATTTTCGTGTATATGATGTTAGGGAAAATACACAAAAATATACTCGCCTTAATGAAATACCACATGGAAGGCTATACAAGCTCACACACCAAGACTTTATCAAAACATTTTTCCATGGTTTAATACAACACTATCACTCTTAGAAATACTCTATAAGGTGGATATATGAATAGTCACCAGTTATATTAGATAATCAATTCCATTTCCAAATCATAGGGGTTTCATGATCAGTGATATTGAAAAGATTGAATATTCATGATGGATTTTACCCAAAAGGTATACTGAGAACCAACCATTTCATATATAAATATCAAATATTACTAGATGAATATTCATTATATATCTTTATGATCCATACATAACCATAATTGTATAGTGTCTTTATAAATTTGGATATACAAGGAACTGCTATTGATTAGACCTATGCCATCCCTCAATTAGTTCTTTACAACTTGCACCCTTTATAGAAATATCATACCTAAAACATTTATCCACATACTAGGGAAAATGTAACACATTAAAGGGAGATATCAGATAACTAGTAAGGTTAAACAAGGGATATATAAATGACCATTTAATCATAAAATTAAAATAATGGTATAAGAACATGAGCGTATTACTTGAGAATCATACCCAATAATTCATTGATCATAGTAATGAATATTTGCATCTTTCATGGATGTTCATTAGACATGAATCATAAATGGACCAGAGGATATGATCTATGAGAGTATAAAATAACAATAATATCATATCCCAAAATAGTTTCATAAAGCATGGGATAATCATAATCATATAAATCTCAGTTCATGGCTACCCACCAAGACATTATTCCCAAGCTAGCTTGGGATAACCACTAGTGAAGCTTTTTCATACTTGATTAACATCCCTTATATCGACTTTTAGGATTTATGAAACCTTATATGTACATATTTTTTACATAAAACAACAATATTTACACAATATATTGGAGATAAATAATGGATCTTGTAAATAACAACAAATTCTAAAAAAGTAACTTTTATCTCATAGGAAATAACCTTTTGAGACATTACAATATATTCAATATTTTAAATGATTCAATTATATGGCATGAAATTCATGAAACAATGAGTTATATTTTGTTACATGCAATAAAAACTTTTTTCATTAGTTTTCATTACTTACAAGATCGAGTTTTACCCAACACTTATATATTATAAAAATATTATTAGTTAATATTATAATACATAACCTAGGACTTAAATTGGTGGTAATTAATTTTATTGAGTAACTAATTAGAATATATATATTTATTATAAAATCATTTTTTGGCATTCATACAATATATTTTATAGTCATATTATAAGAGAAAACTTAATATTATGCATAAAACCCGAAATTTTTTTAAAGGAAATTTTATCGCCTTTTAATTAAGAACCTATCTTAAATACAATTATAGGAATATTGATAAATTTTATATGTAAAAATATACTTAATTTGTGAATGAAAAGGCTCAAAATTATGTTATAGTTAATTGGTTGTATTTTTCTATGTAGAATCATTTTTGGATGAATATAGAAAAATACTGAATTTGAATTGAAAACTATGTTTTCGTGTATATAATTCATAATGTTAAATTACATTTTTAATTTTTAATGAGGTTTAATTGTATTAATTTTACATAAATTAATCAAATTTATGAAATTATAATGAATTTATCATTTAAATTTGATATAAAATCATCTCAAACATGGGAACATTTTGTATTAAATTTTTTTTTATCAACCCATTTGGAGGATTATGTTTAAAATATTTCTGCCACTTATGAGATTTTAATTTATAAATATGGATTAAATTTTATTTAATCATCATAATTTATAATTTATAATTTATAATGTGTTAAACTAAATTTTTTACCAAAAATATTAGTGAAATAAATTACAATTAATTACAGTTATTAAGAGAAAAATTAGTTTAACATGGGACTAAACCTTAATCATAAAGACCAAAATAAACCAAAAAAAATTAAAAAAATCCATTTTATATCCATATTTATACCTTAAAAGTATTTATATATAACATGGATCATTATTTGAGGCACATTATGTAAGGGATACATCTCTATAGTGTTTATCGTTTAATATATACCAGAATTCCACTCCTCCTCCACTATAAAAAGGCACTCACCCCTAAAACTTTTTCCCACCTCTCAAAAACATTAAATGATTGTAAATATTAAAAAATATTCTCTCTAAATCATTACACTCATCCTATATGTATCACCATTGGAAAACAGAAAATCATGTAAGTCTTTTGGTATGAATCAAAAGGAGTTACCCAAAGAAGTGGTAATATTATTCAATGACATTTCTTTCATTTATTTCTCAACCCATTAAATTATTTTTAAATCATGATTATATAATGACCCAAGTATCTTAAATATAATAATTTTTTTATTATATGGTTTATATCTACACTTTTAAAAAAAAGATCAAATGGGATACACAATCGTCATTCATGTGTAGGGCGAACTATTGAATCATGAACCGATGTCTCTCATTCTTCCATTTACCACATTTAAAGGTTGATAATAATGATGTAATTATAGTTTATATATGATATATATTATAATTATAATGTATTTATAATTATTAACTTTTTATATAACACATACTATCATGCTGTCCTTCTTATGGTAATATGATGACATTGTTTATTGACTTGTGGTCTACTTCCTCCTAGAAGTAATGATATTCTATTAGGTTATAGATGGAATGTACAAAAGATATTTTTAATAAAATAATATTAAATATAAGACATAATTTGTTTACTATAATTATAATATACATGTACGTAATTTAATTTTCTTTCTTTTAAAATACGAATATCAAATGGAAGTATCATTCATCCGTACGTATGACTACCATCTCCATGAACGATGCATTTCATTTCCTATTTAAAAATATTATGGATTACTCTAAATAAATATATACTAAATATATATAAAAACTAAATCATATGTTAACATATTAATATTATGAAATCATGATATATGTAATAGGAATAATAATAACATTAAATCATACATGACTAACTTGGAAATTAACACCCCGAATAGTTTATAGAAGGAAATATTATTAACAAAAAAGTAATGAGATATTATAAGAAGTTAATATATTATATGATAAATATCATTATTTTTTTGTTTTATATTATTGACATGCTTTAGAACCTTAAATTGGAGGATAAAGGATGTTCATTTTAAAAGGAACACACGGTAAGGGATTTCAACTCAATTTTTACATCAATGATATAAAAGTCATATACCTGACCTACTTATTTTTTGTGTTGTATATACTTCCTATTTTTATTTATTAAATAAAAATGTATATTATATTCACGTTATTTTGAGTTTCAATTTAATTTTTTTCTTCTTGGGAGATTTTAATTAAAAAATATGAAAGTGGAAAAGAATTTCTTAACCTGATTCCTTTTAATTGGGTTGTATTAATTCCTCTCTATAATTAATATTATAAGATTATGTTTATAATCAATTTTTTACTAGAAATAGTTGTATTTATAATTGGTTTTTTTGGATTTATATTTGAAACTCAAAATATATTCATTGATATATTCTCACATCAACATTATTGTCTTTTCAATGGTTTATTTCACATTCTATTTTATTCGGTATTTTTTACACTTGAATTCCCATTAGAGAAAATTAATGCATCATTTTTATGCCAATGTAATAGTACCAGGTACTATATATAGGATTTATAGGGTTAGTTCAAGATATTTGGTATCAAATAGTGTATATTATAATCCTTGGGAATGATATTTAGGGAAACATATATTAGAAAATATAAACCTAAGGTATAATTTGATGATAAGTAAAGAATAATATCTGAATGTTTTGGTTAGATAAATATTATCGGGCTTTACTATAAATAAATCCACTTAGGTATAATAAAAGAGGATGCGGTTCTGGAAAATATGTACGCAGGGGTAAGAACTCTGAAAAGGTGTGTTGTGCCTAACATGAAGGTAACATGGTTCACAAGAATGTGTCTTACTACACACCTGGTTTGACACTCCTGATGGAAATTCAAAGCATTATCAACATTTTATTAAAAACACATCATGAATTATTTAAATAGATAATAAAAATTAATGGCCTATGTTAAACCTTGGACCAAATAAGTTCCAATTTGGAAATAAATGAGTGAATTATTTATTTATATGGTATATATTGAAAACCATATTTTAAAGGATATTTAGTGGATGAACTTCATGGACGTACATCATATTTATTATGGAAATACTATTAATAAAGTTTAGAAAAAGGACAACCCACATGTTGGGTGACAACCCATAAAATACGAAAAGGCAGTGGGACTTGAACCCACGACCGAAGATAATATGGGTTTCACGCCTATCATTGGCCAATTTGATTTTTTGGTTAATATATCATTGTTTTTACTTAGAAATATTGAGAAATAAATAATAATGATGAACCAGTAGTGTAAATTTTGAGGTATAGAGATTAATTTATAAAAAATATTGATTTTAGAAAATAGTTAGAGATAATCATAATGAATTTTTTATGGGTATTAATATCCCTTAAAATAAAATTTTAGTTCTGAGAAAGGGATTCATTCTAGGATATGCATTTACAGGGGTAATGGATGAATTTGGATTTGATTGATGAAAAAAATTAAATATTGTATTGTTCATATGAAATTAAAGCATTTCAACAATATATAATTCTTCATATTATTTATAATTAAAATAATTTCTCAACATTATGAAAAGAATATTAAAATAAAAATGTTTTCCAAATACATTCTTTTTTTTGAAACAATGGTTTTTAAATCATCAATGTTTTTTTTGGATTTTATACCCTCATACGTCCATTTATCATTCGATTTTTTCAAATTGATTACCTACATAAATCCCTATAAATTTTTATAATTTTACTCCATGTCCATATTTTCACTTTCCACTAATGTTCCTCTATGTAGAAACCTAGTTTTATGTTATTCATTTTGTCCTTTGTACTTACCATTCTCTCTTACTAAGAGTAATTTTTATAAATTATTTTATGATGTTGGGTTTTTAATAAATTAATTTTCAAATATCAATCCTTTGACAACCATGATTAATTTTTTATTGTGTGGGCACAATTTAATTAATGTGGGGAGAATGTAACACCCTAAAAATTATAAAATAATTACTTTTATCTAATAGCATATAACCTCTCTATACTGTAATATATATTTAATATTTTTAATAAATCTATTCTATATCTTATAATGTAAGATACACAAATTTATAATTCTTTACACACATAATCAACTTTGTCCAATAGTTTTCACTACATTCAAGGATGAGTTTTACAGAATAATAATAAGTTATGAATTTATTATTATAAAATATAATTAGATATAACCTATTCATTAAATTGGTTGTTTTGAATAGGAATAAATAAATTATTAGAATATATATTATATATCCAATATAATATTTTTTTTCTATTCATCCAATATATTTTATATTCATAACATAAGAGAAACCTATGTAATAGGCATAAAAACCTATATTTTTCTAACGATAATTTTACCACCATTTAATAGAGAACTTATTTAAAATCCATTTTTTGGAATTATTAGAATTTTTATATTTAAAAACAAACCTAAATTTATAATGATAAATATAAATATTAGGTCAGGGTGATTGTTTTGATTTTTTATGTGATGTATCATTTTATGACGAATGTTGAAAAATACTGAATTTTAATTAAAAACTGGCTTTTCATATAAATAATTTATTATGTTAAATAATATTTTTAATTATTTTTAATATTATATTAGATAAATTATAAATTAAATGATCCTATTTGTTTCATTGTAATCAATTTTAAATTGATATTTTATATAATAACACATCAAACCTTTGATCATTTTCACTTTAAACCCCATTTGTATCGCCCCGTTTGCGAGATTAAATTTAAATTAATTTTTTCCAGTTATATGATTGGAATCTTGTAAAATAGATAAAATAATTTGAATCATAAAAATTTATAATGTACAATATTGTCAAATTTATTTTTTACAAAAAATATTAGTGAATTTAATTAAAGTTATTTATAGTGATTAATAGAAAAATTAACTTAACAAGGGACTAAACAGTAAACGTAAGTGCCCCAATGACCTGGAAACTTTTCCAAACACTAATCTATTGAATAATTTATAACATATAATTCTTTTTATAGAGCATAGATCATTATTTTAGGCACATTATGTAAGGAAGACTTCTCAATAGTGTTTTCCATTTTATATTTATAAGAATTCCACTCCTCCTCCACTATAAATAGGCACTCACCCCTCCCACTTATTCACACATATAAAGACCATTTTATCAGACAATTTTTACCCAAACAATCCTCCACAATATCTCTCCTCATATTAAAATTCCCATATTAGGCATAATTAAAACCATAGATGTTTTTGGATTAAACTAAAAGGAGTTACCTGGATAAGAGGTAATGTTCTTCAATGATCAATTTTCATTCATTTACTTATCTACCCCATCAATTATTTTTAAATAATGATTATATAATAAAATAAATATCATAGATATGTTGAGATATTTTAATTCAAATATTTTTACCAACACTTTCACAAACATCCATCAAATGGGATATGCAATCATTGTTCGCGTGTATGGTGGAATACATCCTCTCTTACCGATGTCTCTCATTCTTCCATTTACCACCTTTCAAGGTCAGAAATAATACTGGATTTATAATTTATATATGATATATATATTATATTTATAATGTATATATGATTATTTAATACTTATATAACCCATACCTTCATTCTTTCCATTTTACGGTTCTACAATAACATCGTTTGTGGACGTGTGGACTACCACTTCCTCAAAGAGATGCGACTCATTTACGCTATACATGGAATGAATAAAGGATGTTTTTAATAAAAATATGTTGAAAATATGACATAAATATGATAAAGGTATTATAATATACTTTTATATCACTTACCATTTTTTTAATATATAACAATGAAATGGAAGTAGCATTCATGCATACATACGACCTACCATCTCCATAAACGGTGCATTTCATTTACTATCTAAAAATATTATGAAATAATATAAATATATATATACTAAATATATATAATATTTAAATCATATTTTTAATTCTAGTGAATAGAAAATCATTATCTATGTTACAGTAACAAAACTAACATGTAAAAACATACATGTCAAACAAGGAAATTAACACCCGAAATAGTGATGATAAGGAATGATTATTAACAAATGAGAAATAAGATATTAAAAAAAGTTAATATATGATATTATAAATATGATACTTTTTCTAGTATAAGGTAGTGACACGATTAAAACCATTATATAAGAAGATAAATGACATTCACTCTAAAGGAAACAGAAGTTAAGGAATTTTCATCTCACATTTTACATCTGTGAGATAAATGTTGTTTTCACCAATTACTTATTTTGTGAAAATATACACCAAATTTTTATATATTATATCATGAATTATTTTATGTTCATGATATTTTTATTTTAAATTCTATTTATTTATTCTTTGGTAATTTTAATTAAAATTTAACAAGTGGTAAAGAATTTGACAACCCGATTCCTTTTCTTTAGGTTATGTAACATCCTCATTGTCGTTAATAGTCTATGATTATATCTATAATCAATTATTAATATATATTTTTTTATTCAAAATTTTTTTATGTTGATTTAAATTCAATACACATTATCTTCATTTGTTGATTCTCACATCAAAATTATTTCCTTTTCATAGGTTTACTTCACAATCTCATTTTATTCAGGATTGTTTACGCCTGAGTTTCCATTAGAGTAAATTGTTGGATAATTGTCCAATAAATATTTTCATTTTAATATATATTGGTTATTCCTAATTATTTTTAATTAATATTACCCTTTCCCTAATCTTGGGCACTAAAAATATTTTTGAAAATGTTTTTAATAAAACCAACTTCATTTCTCTCTTTAGTCAGAGAACCAATTTTCGTCTAAAACACATGTTTTCTAAATTATATTTCAAGTTTTTTTCCAAATAAAGTGGATATTTTACTCATTATATTTTTAAAAAAATACATTCTATAATATTTTCATTCATAAATGAAAACAACGGTTTCTTTTTTCTCCACTTGGGATATGTTGTATCGATACCATTCTTATTCTTCCTCCAGATAGGTTTTGATTGATTTGAGCCAGGATAATATTGACATTAAATTACATGACTAATTGTGGAAGTCCCCTTGAAATATTAATTTTATGAAGATAATTGAACATTTAATTTACCATAATTTTATATATCATTTTTTATGGGTATGTTAAATTCATAAACAATATATGATTTTTACATATAGTGTTTACTTTGAATGTTTTTTTTATTTACTTGGTAAATATTGATAAATATATTTCCTTTAATAAATATGGATATTTTTAATGAATTTTTTTATTAAATATATTATTCAATATACAAGGAATGATTTCGACATGCAAGATACAGGTTCAGAACTATTTAAATAATGTCCCTTGACACATCAGTAATATCATGAGATAAAATAAGTTGGCGAGGAACCCTTCGAGTTAGTTTCCAAAACGAATGTTGGGTATATACCTATAGATTTAAACAATATTATAACAGGTCTTGATAGTATTATGATAAACCATATTTATAGTATACTTATCATGTGCCTGATAAACATGATGTCTCATAATTAATCATTATATTCCTTCAGTATTCAGTTATTAATATCAATGAGAGTTTTTTCTATAATATTATCTATTAATGTATTTAATTCTCATTTCATTTACTAAATGACATGTGTTTATATTATTTTCCATTCCATATTAATTATTACATATCTAGTTATTTAAATGGTTGGTGTTTTCAGTTTTTTCCCTTTTCAATATTGTTTGTAGACATCATTGTTTGTTTGTTGATTACATGGAATGTGTCTTATATTATTACCTTCCCATATTGACTATTCACATTGATTCATTTTGGTTTCTCAATATTTGGCCCTTACTACAAAATTGAGCTCACCCTAATTTTTTTTCTATTTCATATGATTCCCTAAAGTGTACTATGAATGATATTCAAGGATACACTAGATGGAATAAAGATTTTATTCTAAAACAATTATATTTTAATTAGTGAATTCTTTTGTAAAACAAGTATCCTAAATGTATTTAGTTTTCAAAGATTAATAAACTGTTCAGTCCTTTGGGATGTGATTCTCGTGTATTATATACAAATGTAATGGTATGATGCACCGACTCCAGGATTTCTGGATTTAGTTTTCTATAGATACACCCATTAAATATTCACAATACATTCATATGTATTTGAAAAGATCATAAAAAAATTTATCATTCCACCATAGTTTAACTAGTGGAATAGAAAATACAATTTTATTTTGAAATCACCCATTTCACATCCAAATATTTTCAAATATTAAGGGAAATGTTTATATTTAAATGAACCATGAAAACATTTAATAGAACTTTAAAATAAATGATCAGTCATGTGGTCGGGAAGGCCGATCATATATTGTACGTTAAAATAAATATGTTTCCACACATTTACTAAAAATAACCTACTTTGAAAAATAATAAGTTTCCTTTTAAACCAATTTATAGAAATTAATTTTTTAAAAAAATTAATTGAATCAGTAATTATAAAATTTTAAAAAAAATTGTGAAATTTTTTTATGAAAAAATATAGATGGAAGAAAAACATTCCCAAATGAATAGAAAATCACGGTTAGTTTCAATAAAAATATTTTTATAGAATATTGAATACTTCGATAGAGTAAAATGGTTGGAAAATATATTATATATATAAATAAAAATTAGTGAAAATATTTTATAATATTTTTAGATATATATCATAAGATTTCATCATCTAAAAAAGTAAACATAAATATTCTCATTAAAAATGAGATTGTAACGTAAAACAGTAACCTCTTCTTTGACTTTATTCATAAGTTAGCTAACCTCCTATTTAATAACTTTAAG
Source organism: Viscum album (assembly GCA_963277665.1). Taxonomy (NCBI): domain Eukaryota; kingdom Viridiplantae; phylum Streptophyta; class Magnoliopsida; order Santalales; family Viscaceae; genus Viscum; species Viscum album. Next base: position 1,866,954,693 of record OY728150.1, read on the forward strand.
TTACATAAATTATATATAAATACCATATCCATACTTAATATCATATATGATCCACATATAATGATTAAATACATTTTTTTAATATCTATAACCCAACCAATGCATTTTCATGATATAATATATTAATTAAAAATTTAAATATAGATACTCATAATTTATTGTAGGTAAAACATATAGACACTTTAAATATGGAAATAAAAATTCCTGAAAAAATAATATTTAATATTGAAATCAAAACAGAATTATAAAATAATAGTGGAACCTAGGAATTGAATTTTCATAGGGCTATTCTATTTTTCTTTACATTACGCAATGATTTTTATTGAACTACTTTTGATGATCATCTAAAATTGATCTATCTCTGAAATATATAGTGGAGAATTCATCTCGGGTATCAAATATTTATTCATATAATTCCTGTTCTAGTTGTCACTATAAATAATTTTATATGTAAAATGTTAGACACAATTCATAGCCTAAAATTAGATATCATTGAAATTACAAAAAATGAACATGCATTTTAGTAAAATATGTTGCATATATGAGTAAATTAATACTGAAAATAGTGAAACTATATCTGTTTCCTATTGACTCTAATACTATTTTTTCATAGTTTGGAGTCAGGTTCTAAAGGGGTGAGAACATCAACTCCATTATTAAAAATTGGATAAGCAATCAATTTTAAGTGCGGTCTGAACTGCATTATGTATACACACCAAAATACTATCTAAAACTATATAATATAAAATTTCATGACTAAATATGTGGTACTGATCAAGAAAATACAATATATTTTGATATAATTTCTATACTAAATATCTCTTGACTGAATATGATGTTTTGAAATCGTTTGAACAAAATTTTATAAACTGAATATATAGTAATGAATAAGAAAATAAAAAATAGATAGAGAAATAGAAAATGAATTATATTTAGAGATAATGTCTAAGCTAAAATGTTTGAACTTAATATGGATTTCTAAATATATAGTAAAAATTATGTAGTAATAAAAATGGCTTATTTAAATATTTCATTTTAAATATATACCATCCCATATAAATGTAACATTTCCATATATATGTTATATATTTCATTTTCTTATTCAATACTAAAAATGAAAAACTAAATATATAGTACTAAATAAGAAATACTAAAATTTTATAAACTAACATAACAAATGTTCACTTTCTTCACCATTACTTCATTGTTAATGTGTTAAACTACTATGTGAACAACATTATTTTATGAACAAAAAATGAAACTACATTATTTATACCCCATCCAAATGGACTAACCAATCCATTTTCTAGAGTACTGACTTAGTTAAATGAAATTAATAAAAAATAATATTCATTTTATATTGACTCATTTTTTGTATCCTTTGTTGTTTGGAAGAAATTTTCTTTGTCACACACGGGCTATATATTGAAACGTTTTTTTGTAACACATAGTTAATATCCTATTTTTATTTTCCAAACCATTTATGAGGAGAATTTATCTACATTTTTTAGTTACACAAAGTGAATATCATTTATTATTTGGACCCAAATATAAAAAAATATTACTTTTAAAGGATTCATTTTACGAGAATGTGGGACCTTTTGACAGGAAATCAATCAAGAAACTATGTTCCTGTGATTACACTATTCACTCTACAGGTTTTGTTTTCATATATGATACATTTCACCTATATATTTTTTCACATTTAAAACATCTGAGGTGTCAAATTTCATTGAATAATGCATTAAACCAGTTCATACTATGCCAGTACATAATTATGAAATTTAAAAACCACTTCATATATAATGGAATTACAATAAACAGAAATGAACATTAATTGTCTATGTATCAATACATTTAAATAAAATGTTTCTTTATTGTTTTTACATATTGTAATCATATTATCAACTTTAAAACATATAAATGTTCCGTGGTTTATTTACTATAAAAATATTATCATCTTAACAGATTTTAATTGTAGTAATTTAATTGGATGTACTACATAATGAATATACATGGACATGTTCTATATAAAATTTTTTGGTATGACTATGAAATGTGTAGGTATTCATATAAAATATGTTTTCAATATAAAATTAAAAAATTCAGGAAATTAAATATTTCATACCTTGGGATATAAAAAAGGAATTTTTGTAGTATTTGTAACATATTTATGGGAGGTTCATCAGAAGGAACAACCTATAATATTTCTAAACTTGAATTCATGTCCCAAAAATATTTAATAATTTTATGTGAAATGGTTTATAATTAAATAGTTCGAGTTATTTTGAATATTTATCAATATAATTTATTTTTTCTACATTAATTTTAATTTAGAAAAATTATAAATTATTATTTTATAATGGTCAATTTCTATTTAATTTATTGAATTTGGTCACATTAACGCCAATAAGAACATTTTTATATTCGAATATTTGTAGGTCATGAAGAAATCTAAACTCAACATTATACTATGGTTTATAGAATAATTTCATTATAATTTTTACAACCATATGAAATCTATATATGAATATTAATCATTTACCAAAACTAGTATATTTGTTATCTCTGAATAAATTTTTGATATAAACTGAATAACCTATTTTTAAAAGGGAATGATCAAGATTGATCCTTCATTTTCACCAATTTGCAGTTGGAATCGGTATATCAGAGAATAAATAATTCAAGTTAGAGAATTATTCAATTTATATTAAATATTCCATAGAATTATATTTTTCATTCCACTATATGATGGTTTGAACAAACTGTGTAAGACATAAATGAAACCTGTTTTTAATTGTAGTAACCAATTTTTAATGTTGTTAATACGTTATAAAATATGTTGGTTGTTAGTGGTTGTGATAGTATTTAAAATTAATGATCATTATTAATTATACCTTTTCAGTCCGAAAAATAAAAAAAATGAATATATGTTTTGTAAATTTGTAGGAATTACCTAGGGTTGGTTTAGAGAGGTGATACACTACAATTATTACACAAAATTATACAATTCTTGTAATGTACCTTATTTCTATATGAAATAAATGATTCACAATACCAGTATTAGTGGATTAATTTTTTTTTCATTTTATTCACTTTTTTCACTTTGTAAACTATAATACATGAAAATAAATATCAATGTTTACCATGTTTCAACTAAAAGTTTAGTGAGTCATTTAAAATCATAATTTCCACTAATGAAATCAATTATCTATCGGCTATGAAAGATCTAATTTTTTTATATTTTTTCATTCCAACAAGCATCTGGATTTAGGTACTTGACGATAGAGAACATACAAAAGATGTTTCCCTAAGGTTGGCACATTACTTTTTCTGTGATGTCATGGTAAAAATGAGTAAATAATGTCATAATATTTTCAAAAGGAATAAAATCACTAATTTTAAAAGAGTTAATATGAAATATATTGGAAAAAATAAATGGAAGGAGATTAATAATTAAATTCTATAAACATGCAGTATATATCAATATACATGTATAATTAGAAAAGTTAAATAAGAATAAACTAACTGGAAATATGTCATCAAATATTAAGTTACAAATGGAAGAAAAAAATTGAGAATGAGTATTATAATTTGAGACAAGTATATTAAATGATCCCCTCTTTCTGAAATAATGAATTATATAAATTTATGGATTGAGTAGAAGCTTTGTTTCATTCATTCTTAAAGAAATAATTACTATTTCAGAATGAAGTTGAGTTATATATGATGAATAAAAAGTGCCACATGTTTTTGGAATTTGAAATAAAAAATGTTATGAATATTGAAAGAATGTACTAAAAAGCCTCTTTGCTTTGAAAAATTTCAAGACCAAAATATTATTTGGTTCATTTTAATCTTTCAAAAATATTATAATTATTTCATAAAATCCATCCCAGAAATTTTAGCTTATGGTTATTCCTTCGAACCATTTAATTAGAAATATTATTTAATTTAACTTAAAAAATGTTAAGGTAAAGAAGAATTTCAACATTTAATTTCTAATTACCATTCATTAATACAAGTTAGTTTCATTCACTTATTATTCTTTCCCCAATCTTGGATGAAATGGTGATGATGTATCTTTCCATCTATATCTAATATAACAAGCTCATTAGTTAATATCAAAAATTTAAAAATCAAACTGTAGTCTATAGAAGAATGATAATAGTAAAATAAAATTTACCTATCAAAAATTTCATAAGAACCCAAAATTGTTTGATATCTCAAAATAGAATAAAATTCATCTAAAATGGGGATGTGTTTCTTCATAATATTTTATATGATTTCTCTAGTTTAAAATTATTACCAAATCGTACAATCTTGCTAAACATATCAATTTATTTATTATATTCGGAATTTGGTTTTATATAACACACCCCTTCTCGTAAAATATTTTTTTTTGTTTGTTAAAAGCTATCATCAACTAATTTTTTTCTAAATTATTATTTCTTGATAAATTTTACATAACTCAAAATTTATAATAGTAGTGTAGATAGTGGTAAAAAATGTATTAAATATACATTTTATAAGAAATATTATTTTATTCAATAAATTTCATAGAATGCCTTATTTTTAATAATGAATGAACCGAAAAGAAACTGAGTATAGAATTGTGTAAAATATATTGAAACTAAAAATTACACGGAATAAAAAAAATTCAGTTATGATTATCTATAAATTGCAATAAATTAATTAAATTAACTACATGAAAGTGGTAAAAAAAATTCATTGAATACAAAATATCTATGTACTAGAAAATAAGATATATCACACCCTTTAATATATTCCTATAATTTTGATGGGATACATATTATGCGGTGAGATACTATTAATTCTCTATGAAAACAATATATTCACTAAGATACAATGTATGCATTGATATTAAATGTATTCCCTCTCAATATATTTTGTTTATGTGTTATATATAGAGAAATTGATAATGCAGACAAAACATTATACATAATATGTAACCCTATATATAATGATTGTAAAATCATACTAAATATTATATAGAACACTGATATAAAAGTAGATGTATCATTAAATACATGAAACATATTACATTTTATTATAGTAGAAATAATATTAAATTTCATTAAGGAATATATAATAGTAAATTGAGCATGTTTACATATGTTAACAGCTGGAAGAAAATTAAATCAGCTGATTATACAAGTAGACAAAAAATTTCATTTTAGAAATATATAAGAAAAAAACTATAGAGATGGATATCCAGAGAAGATAAAAAATTATAAAAAATGGAGATATAAGAATATATGTAATATTAAATATATGAAATATGTTACATCTTATAATAGTATACATAGCATTAAATTTAGTAAATGAATAAATAAATGTATATACAACATTTTTAAAAATATTAAAAATCTGAAGAACATTAAATGAATTTTTTTTAAAAGTAGAAAAAAATTGGTTTTAAAAAATATATAACAAAATGAATAATAGTAAATTAAATCTTATATATATGTAGATTGTTTTTATATCATATCACATATGTAATATATCCATTAATCTATTTGTAAAAAAATAAATTTCATCTTATATCAATTATATTACTTTAATATATGAGGCATGTTTCATCTAATATATAAAAGATCTTCATATATGTAATTTATATTTGTATACATACTAATTATAATATACATTATTATGAAATTATTGTATGTTAGATAGCAAGTCATCAAAAGATTCTAGGTGGTATTATTTACATTACATCAACATACTTACAAATTGCAAGTGATATGTAACTCATCAAATAATTTTTAAATTTATATTAGTATACACACATCCGATGGTATACATACATAAGATGCTATAATTTGATAGATTATAAATAAGAAGATACTATCAGATTAATTATTATTCGTATCCTAATATGATATATATTATTGTCACTATTATATGGATCATATGAGTTTTGTTTTTTATTTTGATCTATAGTGTTTTCTATTATCAACAAATTTCACTATATAATAACATTCTCTATGTAACTGATACATACTTTATGTAACCATTAAACCAACATAAAAAATTACATTATATAAAAATAGATTGATTTATGATGACTAATAAAAAACTAATTTTAATAAACAAAAATCAAATAATGGAATACAAATAGTTATTCATAATTGTCTACCACCAAAATATAGAATACATATTAAAAAAATGATAATAAATATGATAATTGTAAAGACCCGTAAAATTCAAGGAAAATTTTTTTCTTAATTTTCTTTAGAATTTTACAAGAGCGCGGTTTCAGACGGCACCTGATTCCGAGGCCCGGAGTGCCCGGAATTAATTTCCGAAGTTTGGCTCGGGTACGTTCAGTGAACGAACGAGCGGGAATTCCTAACTTTTGATCCGGTGCTCGGAATTGAAATCCGAGGGCACCGATGAACTCGCAGCGCCGATATTCGCTTAAAGAGACCTTTTCGAGAGTTGCGTTTGTTGCGGGTTGAAAGTTAATTTTTTGAGGGTTTAGGTTGAGTTAAATAAAACTTGAGTAGAACAAATTTTATTTTAACTTCTTAAAACCTCTCTAAGGTGGTTGGGAGTGGGACCCACACCCACTTAACCTCCCTTGGGAGGATTAAGTGTGGTGGGGCCCACACGAACCCCCCACCTTTTCAACTCCCCACTCTCCCTCTTAATGGCTTGATAACTTAACTTCTTATTAATTATACAACTCTTGTATATTAAATAAGTGAGTTAATTTTGGGAGTTAACTCTTTTGAATTTCAAACTTTTGAAATCCTTTTGAGTTGTGTGTTAATAAAATAAGTGGTATTCTTATTTTATTAAGAGTTCTTTGTTTGTCTTTGGAGAGCATTCCCTTCATCTCCAAGCTTTGACGAAGAACCTTCGAAGAACGAAGAACGCGAAGAACGTCGTTCTTCAACGAAGAACTTCTCCGCCGAAGAACACGATCCATCCGCGACGCCGTATCCGCGACGCGACGTACTTCTTCCGCGTCATCCCTTCCGCGTCGGTTTTCCGCGACGAACGCCTTCGATAACAACTCTTCCTCCGACGTCAAAGGAATCGACACCAATATTCCACGACTCCGCCAACGTGTGATTATCGAGGTAGAGATTCTTGAGATCGTTGCTTTCTTTATATCTTGACTTTCCTCGAGACTTGACGAGGAACGCTCTCTTTTCCGACGAAGAACGCCGCAACTCCTTTCTTCGTTCACCGTGACAACGAAGGGGACGCCATCTCATCTTCGGACAACCTTCGTCGGCAAACGAAGATCCGCCAACGTCGTGTCTCTTCGGGCATAGCACTTCGTCAACGGATTTGACGAACGACGACCGCGACGCCCGACCTCCGCGACGCCGTCTTCCGCGGATCGTAGACGATTCTTCGAATCTTAAAACCGAGGTAGGGGTTTTTGTTTTCTTTTGGATTCCTCATTTATTCTTGATCGTGCTTTTATCAAGATTAACGTGTGACATGTTTTTCTTTAAGTTGCGTTATTATTATTAACGCGAGGGGGGCCGGATCGCACGAACACGGCCGAACCCCCCTCCAACGTTTTTGTTGATTTTTATCTTGCGGGAGGAAGCAAGTGGCGTGGTGCCGTCGCACCACGCGGATGAACGTGCAAATATCATCGCGATACCATCGCACGCACCTTTGAAGAAACAACAAGAACACGACGCCGTCGCGCCGCGTTGAATATTATCAAAGCACGGCGAAGGGACGCGGTGCCGTCGCACCGTGCCGGATGACGAACGCCGCGGCCGGTTCCGGGCCGCGGCGGGACGAGAAGACCGCGGCCGGTTCCGGGCCGCGGCGGGACGAGAAGACCGCGGCCGGTTCCGGGCCGCGGTGGGACGAGGAGACCGCGGCCGGTTCCGGGCCGCGGCGGAAGATAAGACCGGCGGCCGGGCCGCCGGCGTCGGAAGCCGAAGAGGGGACCGGATTTTCCGGTCCCGTTGGAGAAAACCGGCCGGCCGGCTGGCCGGCCGGAACCGGGGAATTAATTCCCCGGCCATCTGGCAAAACCCCCCTCTTAATGAGGGGGGCGGTTTTATTTTTAAAGGGAGGGGGCCGGCTGCCCCCTCGGACCGGCTCAAGCAGGCCCCCCTCATGTGAGGGGGGGCGGTTTAATAAAATCGGCGCGGCATAGCCGCGCCGCCACCCTGAGGAAGCGGGGGTTTAACCCCCCGCGTGCGGCACCCCGTGCGGCACCCGCTGCCGCCGCCAGCGTGGCCCGCCGCCGCCGCCCGCGCGGCCCGCCGCCGCCGCCAGCGTGGCCCGCCGCCGCCGCCCGCGCGGCCCGCCGCCGCCGCCACCGCGGCCCGCCGCGCCGCCGCTCGCCGCCGCCGCGCCGCCGCTCGCCGCCGCCGCGCGCCGCCGCCGTCCACCGCGCCGCCGCGCGCCGCCGCCGGCCACCGCGCCGCCGCCGTCCGCCGCCGCCGGCCGCCGCCGCCGGCCACCGCGCCGCCCGGGGGGGGGGGGGTCGGGCCGGGTCGGCCCGGACCCGGACCCCCCCGTTTCGAACCTGTTTTGGTTTTTGGCTCATAACTTGAGCCTCGGAACTCCGAATGACGAACCGTCTGCGGCAACGCGATCCTTGGATCGAGACGGTCGTTTCGGTATATCGCACTCAAGGTTTCGGGTTACTTTGAGTTCGGCCGGGTTGGTTCGTTCACGAAACCAACCGGGCCTTCGGAGCGGAAACGCTCATATCTTGAGCCACGAACGTCCGATTGACGCACCGTCAGTCGCGTTGTGTTCCTCTTAGTGAATCGGATCTTTTGGCATACTCCGCCCGAGGTTTGGACGCAGGTGGAGTACGGTCGGGTTGGTTTTTCCTTAAAAACCAACCGGGCCCCGGAGACGAAAATGCCAATAACTCACAGACCGGGCGTCCGATTGACGCGCCGTCTGTTTCGTTGACTTCCTCTTGATGAGACGAAACTTTTGGCACCCTCCGCCCGAGTTTTGGGTGCAGTTGGTTAGTGGCCGGGTTGGATCGCACCGAAATCCAACCGGGCCCCTGGAACGGGAAAAGCTGTTATCTTTCAGACAGGACGTCCGTCTGACGAACCGTCAGCGACGTTGATGATCACGATGAGAAACGGTCCCTATGAGTATACCCTATGAGAGTTCGGGGTACAGTTGAGATACGGCCGGGTTTGGTTCACACACGAAACCAACCGGGCCCCTGGGACGAAAAGGCTAATAACTCACAGACCGGGCGTCCGATCGACGCGCCGTCTGCTGCGTTGAGACCCCTGTGACGAGACGGACTTTTGAGATACTTCTTCGTGGGTTTTTTTTGTGATACTTGGAGTATCGGCCAGTAGCTCGTGGAGCGGACCCTCCCGAAGACGAGCGTGCAGAGTACGGAGACCGTGTAACTAGCTGAGACCTGACGACTGCTTGACCGACTCGACTTGGAGTGAGTCGACTAGCCCAGTGGACGGAGCACTACTTTCTGAGGTGCAGACCCATGGCGGACGGAGTACGTGTGTGACAGTGCAGACCCGCGGTACTCGTCCGGAGAGTACCTCAGCAGGCTATCTGGGTGGCGCCCGGTATTTGGCAGCAGACCCTCAGCGGACGGAGCGCCTGGTAGTTGGCAGCAGACCCGCAGTACTCGACAGGAGGAGTACTTCAGCAGTCTTAGGTTAGTGAGCAGTACCTCGGAGTCGTGTCAGGACTACTGCACACTTCAGAGACGGGGCTCTTCAGCAGTTACGGTTTCGATAATGAAAATCCTGGTTTGAGCTGAGACTTTTGACCCTGTGTTACTTAATGATTGAGATGGGTCACTTGCTAACTTTGGTATATGTATGGGCATATACCCGGGTAGTGGTTATCCGTCGATTTCACAATTCTTGTGTTTCCTCATGATTGAGATGGGTTACTTGATAACTAGGGTATATGTATGGGCATATACCTAAGTAGAGTTTATCTGTTGAGATCTTCTTGTGTTTAACCTTGATGGTTTTTGTGAGACCTTGAGGGTCTCGGGGTCCCTACTGAGTATCGTTATACTCACCCCTGCACGGGCTATGCCCGCACCTCGTTGTGTTGGTTGCAGACGACGGACAGTGCTGACAGAAGCCGAAGGTTCGAGGACTGGACGATACCTGGAGGTGGACTATACGACGAGGCGGTACCCGGAGGAGGACCACTGGGCGGGACATACTCGGAGCGGATGGCGGGACCCGAGGAGCAGAGGAGCTATCTGTACCCACCCTTCAGGTGGGATTTCCAGTGGACATCTCAGCGTAGCAGCTTTACTTTTCAGTCGCTGTTTTTCCCTTTCGAGTTGTACTTTACAGTTGGGCTTGTATTTCCGGCCCCTTTTTACTTTTCAGTTCTTCTTTTTGTTCATAGTGTTTACTTCCGCTTGTACTCTGTGGTGCTTGTTTTCTTTATAAAGGCAATGCCTTCCCAGTTATCGGGATTTTACGCCTTTGGTGCTAGTCGCCAGCCCCTGGCCTATGGAAGGCGGGCTTGGGGTAGTCACGGCACGGGCCCCGAGGACGGGTCGTGACAAATTGGTATCAAAGGAGTTCGGTTCTACCGCAGAACTTATAACTCTGATGTTTCTTTCTGTGAAGCAATAGTGTTAAGAGTACCGAGTGTGGTTTTCAGTTCAGGGAGTCCAGTGTTGGTGCGGGCGGCCGACGTATCCATACACCAAGACCCTGACAACTGATTTCCGACTTTGTGCACAAAAACACTGATTGCGTGTGTGTTTTCAAAGGTTTTTCCCCTTAAAACAGCTCAAACCAGGTCAGCTCACCAGGTATAATCGTTTGATCGTGTTACGTTGTTTCTTTCAGGATGGCCCCACGACGACAGCCAGCTAGAGCCCGGAGGGATGAGCGTACTGACAGTCTGTCGAGCGACGAGGCTTCGGTACAGGGCCCTCTTGCAGTTGGGCCACCGATGCCACCAGCCCCAGCAGTAGGCGATGCACGACGCTTGAGCGCGCTGCACGAGTTCCAGCGCCAGAGGCCACCCAGGTTCCGGGGAGAGACGGACCCGCAGGCGGCTGAGTTTTGGCTGGAGGCTGTGGTGAGAGTCTTCAGGCTAGTGGGGACGCCGGCAGATTTCATGGTGATCTTTGCTACCAGCCTCCTTCAGGCAGCAGCAGGTAGGTGGTGGAGCCACTTGTTTCAGTTTTGCGATGAGATGGACTTCACATGGGAAGACTTCGAGACCTTCTTCAGGGTGGAGTTTGTGCCAGTATCTCTACACCCCGAGCGTGTACAGGAGATTCTGCCTTTGCCGCGTGTTTTTCGATCAGAAGCCGAGTCATCTGTGGGCAGTAGACAGATGATGCAGAGGTCCAGGAGGACCAGACGAGCAGTTGGGCGATCTCGGGTTTTAGGACCAGTGGTGCAGGGCACCCGAGGTGGGAACAGAGCTAGCCGTGCAAGGAGCAGGTTGTGTTACTCATGCCGCGAAAAGGGACATCTGGCACGTGACTGTCCGACTCCCGATCCGCAGGCTCTGGGAGAGCCACCGAGATAGAGGCAGCGACAAATGCTTGAGCAACAGTAAAGCAGGTGGACAGGGGAGGAACTAGTGGATACGTCTTTTGTACTTCTAGTTCCATGTCGTTGTTGCTTTTATGTAGCGTCTTGTATTATGAGCTGCAATAATAAAAAGACGCATTCTTTTGTGATGTTTTCTTTCCTGTCCTCTTTTGTGATGTTACTAAGAGGTTCCAGTTGACTGTTGACTTGACCCTCACTTGTGAGACATCTACTGGAGGAGACCAGTTACCACACACTGATGCCGACAGTGTGACTCAACCCTTGGAGGCGAGAGTAACGGTTGGATCTCTTAGTAGTAGCGTCGAGGCCTTACGACGTCATCCTTGGTATGGATTAATATCATCCATGTTAGGATTGACTGTTTTAGGCAAAGAATGTGGTTCATCCAGGGGATGAGACCAGGTTTCTCTTTTCGGCAAAGAAGAAATCTTGCAGCTCTTGTGGGACCAGAGATGGTCCGGGCCACGTCAAAAGAGGTCCATGTCATCCAGGAGCGGGTCCTACATGGACGATCGATTCCTCTTGTGCGCAACAGATGGCGGCACGGGAATCTCCAGGAGAGCACATGGGAGCGGGAGGCTCAAATGCGTGCTCAGTGTCCTCTTTTTGTTTCCCTAGTTTTTGATGTAGCTTTACGGGGACGTAAAGCCCTGAGGTGGGAGTAGTGTAAAGACCCGTAAAATTCAAGGAAAATTTTTTTCTTAATTTTCTTTAGAATTTTACAAGAGCGCGGTTTCAGACGACACCTGATTCCGAGGCCCGGAGTGCCCGGAATTAATTTCCGAAGTTTGGCTCGGGTACGTTCAGTGAACGAACGAGCGGGAATTCCTAACTTTTGATCCGGTGCTCGGAATTGAAATCCGAGGGCACCGATGAACTCGCAGCGCCGATATTCGCTTAAAGAGACCTTTTCGAGAGTTGCGTTTGTTGCGGGTTGAAAGTTAATTTTTTGAGGGTTTAGGTTGAGTTAAATAAAACTTGAGTAGAACAAATTTTATTTTAACTTCTTAAAACCTCTCTAAGGTGGTTGGGAGTGGGACCCACACCCACTTAACCTCCCTTGGGAGGATTAAGTGTGGTGGGGCCCACACGAACCCCCCACCTTTTCAACTCCCCACTCTCCCTCTTAATGGCTTGATAACTTAACTTCTTATTAATTATACAACTCTTGTATATTAAATAAGTGAGTTAATTTTGGGAGTTAACTCTTTTGAATTTCAAACTTTTGAAATCCTTTTGAGTTGTGTGTTAATAAAATAAGTGGTATTCTTATTTTATTAAGAGTTCTTTGTTTGTCTTTGGAGAGCATTCCCTTCATCTCCAAGCTTTGACGAAGAACCTTCGAAGAACGAAGAACGCGAAGAACGTCGTTCTTCAACGAAGAACTTCTCCGCCGAAGAACACGATCCATCCGCGACGCCGTATCCGCGACGCGACGTACTTCTTCCGCGTCATCCCTTCCGCGTCGGTTTTCCGCGACGAACGCCTTCGATAACAACTCTTCCTCCGACGTCAAAGGAATCGACACCAATATTCCACGACTCCGCCAACGTGTGATTATCGAGGTAGAGATTCTTGAGATCGTTGCTTTCTTTATATCTTGACTTTCCTCGAGACTTGACGAGGAACGCTCTCTTTTCCGACGAAGAACGCCGCAACTCCTTTCTTCGTTCACCGTGACAACGAAGGGGACGCCATCTCATCTTCGGACAACCTTCGTCGGCAAACGAAGATCCGCCAACGTCGTGTCTCTTCGGGCATAGCACTTCGTCAACGGATTTGACGAACGACGACCGCGACGCCCGACCTCCGCGACGCCGTCTTCCGCGGATCGTAGACGATTCTTCGAATCTTAAAACCGAGGTAGGGGTTTTTGTTTTCTTTTGGATTCCTCATTTATTCTTGATCGTGCTTTTATCAAGATTAACGTGTGACATGTTTTTCTTTAAGTTGCGTTATTATTATTAACGCGAGGGGGGCCGGATCGCACGAACACGGCCGAACCCCCCTCCAACGTTTTTGTTGATTTTTATCTTGCGGGAGGAAGCAAGTGGCGTGGTGCCGTCGCACCACGCGGATGAACGTGCAAATATCATCGCGATACCATCGCACGCACCTTTGAAGAAACAACAAGAACACGACGCCGTCGCGCCGCGTTGAATATTATCAAAGCACGGCGAAGGGACGCGGTGCCGTCGCACCGTGCCGGATGACGAACGCCGCGGCCGGTTCCGGGCCGCGGCGGGACGAGAAGACCGCGGCCGGTTCCGGGCCGCGGCGGGACGAGAAGACCGCGGCCGGTTCCGGGCCGCGGTGGGACGAGGAGACCGCGGCCGGTTCCGGGCCGCGGCGGAAGATAAGACCGGCGGCCGGGCCGCCGGCGTCGGAAGCCGAAGAGGGGACCGGATTTTCCGGTCCCGTTGGAGAAAACCGGCCGGCCGGCTGGCCGGCCGGAACCGGGGAATTAATTCCCCGGCCATCTGGCAAAACCCCCCTCTTAATGAGGGGGGCGGTTTTATTTTTAAAGGGAGGGGGCCGGCTGCCCCCTCGGACCGGCTCAAGCAGGCCCCCCTCATGTGAGGGGGGGCGGTTTAATAAAATCGGCGCGGCATAGCCGCGCCGCCACCCTGAGGAAGCGGGGGTTTAACCCCCCGCGTGCGGCACCCCGTGCGGCACCCGCTGCCGCCGCCAGCGTGGCCCGCCGCCGCCGCCCGCGCGGCCCGCCGCCGCCGCCAGCGTGGCCCGCCGCCGCCGCCCGCGCGGCCCGCCGCCGCCGCCACCGCGGCCCGCCGCGCCGCCGCTCGCCGCCGCCGCGCCGCCGCTCGCCGCCGCCGCGCGCCGCCGCCGTCCACCGCGCCGCCGCGCGCCGCCGCCGGCCACCGCGCCGCCGCCGTCCGCCGCCGCCGGCCGCCGCCGCCGGCCACCGCGCCGCCCGGGGGGGGGGGGGTCGGGCCGGGTCGGCCCGGACCCGGACCCCCCCGTTTCGAACCTGTTTTGGTTTTTGGCTCATAACTTGAGCCTCGGAACTCCGAATGACGAACCGTCTGCGGCAACGCGATCCTTGGATCGAGACGGTCGTTTCGGTATATCGCACTCAAGGTTTCGGGTTACTTTGAGTTCGGCCGGGTTGGTTCGTTCACGAAACCAACCGGGCCTTCGGAGCGGAAACGCTCATATCTTGAGCCACGAACGTCCGATTGACGCACCGTCAGTCGCGTTGTGTTCCTCTTAGTGAATCGGATCTTTTGGCATACTCCGCCCGAGGTTTGGACGCAGGTGGAGTACGGTCGGGTTGGTTTTTCCTTAAAAACCAACCGGGCCCCGGAGACGAAAATGCCAATAACTCACAGACCGGGCGTCCGATTGACGCGCCGTCTGTTTCGTTGACTTCCTCTTGATGAGACGAAACTTTTGGCACCCTCCGCCCGAGTTTTGGGTGCAGTTGGTTAGTGGCCGGGTTGGATCGCACCGAAATCCAACCGGGCCCCTGGAACGGGAAAAGCTGTTATCTTTCAGACAGGACGTCCGTCTGACGAACCGTCAGCGACGTTGATGATCACGATGAGAAACGGTCCCTATGAGTATACCCTATGAGAGTTCGGGGTACAGTTGAGATACGGCCGGGTTTGGTTCACACACGAAACCAACCGGGCCCCTGGGACGAAAAGGCTAATAACTCACAGACCGGGCGTCCGATCGACGCGCCGTCTGCTGCGTTGAGACCCCTGTGACGAGACGGACTTTTGAGATACTTCTTCGTGGGTTTTTTTTGTGATACTTGGAGTATCGGCCAGTAGCTCGTGGAGCGGACCCTCCCGAAGACGAGCGTGCAGAGTACGGAGACCGTGTAACTAGCTGAGACCTGACGACTGCTTGACCGACTCGACTTGGAGTGAGTCGACTAGCCCAGTGGACGGAGCACTACTTTCTGAGGTGCAGACCCATGGCGGACGGAGTACGTGTGTGACAGTGCAGACCCGCGGTACTCGTCCGGAGAGTACCTCAGCAGGCTATCTGGGTGGCGCCCGGTATTTGGCAGCAGACCCTCAGCGGACGGAGCGCCTGGTAGTTGGCAGCAGACCCGCAGTACTCGACAGGAGGAGTACTTCAGCAGTCTTAGGTTAGTGAGCAGTACCTCGGAGTCGTGTCAGGACTACTGCACACTTCAGAGACGGGGCTCTTCAGCAGTTACGGTTTCGATAATGAAAATCCTGGTTTGAGCTGAGACTTTTGACCCTGTGTTACTTAATGATTGAGATGGGTCACTTGCTAACTTTGGTATATGTATGGGCATATACCCGGGTAGTGGTTATCCGTCGATTTCACAATTCTTGTGTTTCCTCATGATTGAGATGGGTTACTTGATAACTAGGGTATATGTATGGGCATATACCTAAGTAGAGTTTATCTGTTGAGATCTTCTTGTGTTTAACCTTGATGGTTTTTGTGAGACCTTGAGGGTCTCGGGGTCCCTACTGAGTATCGTTATACTCACCCCTGCACGGGCTATGCCCGCACCTCGTTGTGTTGGTTGCAGACGACGGACAGTGCTGACAGAAGCCGAAGGTTCGAGGACTGGACGATACCTGGAGGTGGACTATACGACGAGGCGGTACCCGGAGGAGGACCACTGGGCGGGACATACTCGGAGCGGATGGCGGGACCCGAGGAGCAGAGGAGCTATCTGTACCCACCCTTCAGGTGGGATTTCCAGTGGACATCTCAGCGTAGCAGCTTTACTTTTCAGTCGCTGTTTTTCCCTTTCGAGTTGTACTTTACAGTTGGGCTTGTATTTCCGGCCCCTTTTTACTTTTCAGTTCTTCTTTTTGTTCATAGTGTTTACTTCCGCTTGTACTCTGTGGTGCTTGTTTTCTTTATAAAGGCAATGCCTTCCCAGTTATCGGGATTTTACGCCTTTGGTGCTAGTCGCCAGCCCCTGGCCTATGGAAGGCGGGCTTGGGGTAGTCACGGCACGGGCCCCGAGGACGGGTCGTGACAATAATGGGTAGTTTAAATACAATTTGTAATAATGTAATCATTATGTCATTAGAAAACGAATATAGGTATTATTCCTAACACAATATATACAATAGATTAGAATTTATTAATTTAAAATTACATATAATAATATAACAAATAACTCACATTTTCATTTAAATGGAGAAAATCAATGGAATCTATTTTATCTGAGAATTTGGATGAATTTTTGAACCACATATGAATGATTTGGGATTCAATTTTTAGGGTTTCATTATCTACAATGGAAATTTTCTATAAATGACTGGGTAAATGGGCCATTTTAAAGTAACTACATATGTAGTGAAAAGAACTAAATTTTAGTAAAGATAACATTATAATAGAAATAGATTCATTAAATAAATAGAATATTAATGATATTAATTTTCCTCAAATGTAATAATTATAATGATTTATATTTTATGTATGTTTTCGAATATCCCATTCTAAACAATATTAGTTGTACACCTTAATTTTTTTTATCGTTGTCACATGTCAATAATTTTTCACCTTCCTTGTTGGTTACTCATTCTGTTGATACATATTATTGAACATGAAAAAATAGGCTATCATAATTATCTTTCAACTAAAGTGATATATTGCCCTTGAATTCTATTAGTAGTCATTATAGTGGAAATAGTTACAAGAAAATTTCTACTTTGAAGCTTGAATGGCCACCTCAAATATAAAAGAGTCATATTTTGTGTAATTATGAAATAATGTTCTCTAGAATGAGTGTTGATTAAAATATTACATATTATTAAATGGCCTCCGAAATCTATAACTATTAACCAAGTCCAATTACATATTCAATGAGATTGGTCTTCATTACTCCGTAAATTAACCGGTACCGCCACTTTGAGAATTAATTTATGTCAGGGAAAACCATGTTTATTGATTTCCTTTAGAATATCTACTATATATATATATATGTTATACAATGTGGTTGTATCGGAAATTTCTTGATAGAATGAATCATAACATGGATAAATCTTTTCTTTTTTGGGAATGAATGTTAACATGTAATCATTTAGTATTTGGAAAACATCATGTGTTTGTGATAAAATTTCCCTTTCCATTATGTTTTCTGGATCATTTTACTTTTTATATACAGAGGGGTATGTGCACCAAATAATATCTTCAAATGTGTTTTTAAATTTGATAAGTAGATAATCTTCATGAATTCGAATTTCTATTTCTCCATATATTTGGTCACCAAGCAAACTATCACCTATTTTCTGAATCCAACTTGGAAAATCATAGAGCTCAAAAGAGTTAACATAATTATTAGAGGATAGTTGTCTCATGTTCACTATCAGGTGAAGAAAAAGACAATGCTTATAAAGATAATAGTTATTTAAAATTCTAAATACAATATTGTTTCTATTTCCACAATTCACAGCTGCTAAAATATGAAACAAGTCTCCACCAAGGATATTTTTTCTCTAAGAATTGTTATATAAGATGCATGAGATGTCTTTGCAAACATAATTTCAATAAATTTATAATAAAAATATTTAATGAAATTTTTCCCTACCATTGTTGTGTCATCCCAATTAGTTAATTTTTTACTGAAAAATTTTCATCCAATTTAATTACCACTTGAATGTTGCAAGTAGAGTTTTTCATTAAAAAAAAGAATAAATTTTTTTGAGTGTGTTGTTCTCCCACCAGGAAGGAGTAGGAATTCTATCCCACTAGAAGCAACAATAAGTAAAATATTTTCTTCAGAGAGACTTTTTGACATTATTGTTTTCCTTAAAAATGTTTTAACTATACCTCTATATACATGTATATTAAAAACACATCATCAGGATGTCTTTGATGCATTAATAATTTTGGATAGAAATTCTTCTTATTCATTAGTAAGATTCCTTATTGAATAGAACATTATTTGTGAAATATATCTTTATTATAATTTTATTATGATGCAACCAATTTATTTCCAACAAATACAGTAGATGAATCTGGAATTGGCATAGGAGGATGATTATTCAAAGATATTTTGTGTGGGTGAAGCATGTTGCTAATATCCAATTTTATTGAAGTTGATTATCCATGAGACAAATTTATGTCCTAATTAGATCTTGTTATATATATATATAAAATATGTATTTATAATATTTTATATATCAAAAAAGGGAAGAAAATTCTTTTGGGGAGACACCTTTGGTATATATACATTATAAATAAATTTGTTTGAAGTTAACAACAAAAATGTAGTTGTGGGATAAAAAAATGAATTTTCAATTTGATGAACTGGAATATTATATTTATATCACTGAATATTTAGATGTGTAATATTAAAAATAATATAGCAGTTGAAGTTTTAGAGAACTGGAACATTATATTTAGACAACTGTATTAACGGGCTTATAACACTATTACATTAAAATAATATTTATAGCAGTTAGATCCATTTAATACTCATAGAGGTTAGTTTAAAAAATAAATGAAATTCATAAAGATAAATTATTTTTGGGTAAGATAATGTTTTTTATATTGTTTGGTAATTCATCTAAATATAAACCTATATTCAAATAGTATATATTCTAATGGTATTGTGATTACAGTGTTAGAGAAACAATATATTTTATTTGGAAATAATATGGAACATGTAAATGGGGACAGTTTTCATTATTTCATATAAAGTCAGTTTTTAAGAGGTACATACAAAAATGTAACATATAAATACATAATTCATATACCTTGGCATTGTAACCTATTTTTTATTATATTCAATATCTTCATATAGTAGTTTCTAGGTTATACTCAACACATGGTCTGGCCTTGAAACTATGTTCTAGAATTGAAAGTTATAAAAAAAACAACACAATAAATTCCCTATTTCCAAAAATAAATTTCCATTAATTGCCTCAAAAAATCTGAAACACCAATAATTAATAACAATGCCTAGTATATTTCTCAAAAAGTGGGATGTAATGTTTTATTGAAAGTCATGATATAATTAAAAGAGGGAATAAATTTATCATTAGTGAGAAATATTGTAAGATAATATTTCTATTCTATTGTGGGAGAAATTTAATGAAATATACCAGTTAGAAATCATATCTTTCTGGGATACCATCTCCATTGTTGATTGTGATAAAAAAATTTGAACAAAATTCAGAATAAGTGAGAGATAGTTCCTCATGGTATGTTGAGTTTTCTTTGAACCACGTATGGAGCATTATTTGGGATTTTTTTCCAAAAAATTGACATCATGTTACGATACCTATGAATAAGTTATCTTTTTACTACCATGAAAATGGATGTACAATATCTCAAGTGGTGGAAACCTTGAATAGATTTTATAACCATATATTCCCTAAAAATTCTCACATGGTGAAAAATATCGATATTCCTAATACATTTTTATCTCATATACCTCTTTTTGACAAGACTTAGTACTTTTTGTTCTATATAGGGAACCCTTTACTTAGTCTTGTGCTTTGTTGATGTATTAATGAGAAGAATTTATTGACCGAGATAGATTACATATTTAAACTTTTTGGTTAGCATGTTATTTAACCAAAATAGTTTGATTACAATGGAAAACATAACAATTGTCCCATTCAACACCTTTTGTGGATATTGTTTGACCACTATCTCATCTTATGAATGTAGAATATCCATTATTGTCAAAACATGTAATACAATTTTTTTTGTAAAGAAATTGAAAAAAGAAATTTTTATCATGTATGGTTATCTTGAGTTATCAGCACCACAAGTCCCCTGAATTATAATGTATTTACAATCATATAAAATGGCATGCCTTTTTTTTCTTGTATTTGTTTTGAATGAGTTTGAATCATAGAACATACTATTGAAATAATATATTTAATTTTAAGGAATAAAAGTATAGAGACAAGATAAAAGACTTTTTTTGAAATTAAATGGTGCATAGAAATTTATAAAGATGTAGGTTATAGTTAATCAAATTTTAAAAAAATACCTATATATATTTATTAAAATAAATATAAAATAAAAAATGATACATGCTTGATGCTTTCCAAGAAGAAACCCATATTTTAATTCATTCATTGAATAATCAACTGTGAAATTGAAAACCCTTGATAGTATTTGGGGACAACCCACTAGACGTAGGTTATGAATTTTTAGAAATTGTGCAATATAATGCCAATATAAGTTTCATGTGAAAACGAAAAACATATTTAGATTTCCAGCCCATTTAAAAATTTCCACAACATCCATATATTTTTTAATCATGTATCTTGTTCCAACAGGGAAATATGAATGGAAAATAACATTTTTTCTTAAAATTTGTACCATCATGCTCACCTCTTAATTAGGATTCTTATAAAATTATAACTCCACTATTAATTTTTTATAATTAAATCACGTTAAGTACAATCATTGTGATTCAACAATTGTATATGGATCAACAAAAAATAATTATAAGAGTCATATTAAATGTATCAGTACTCCATGATTTGGTTTGACCTTATAATGGTATGAAAATAACAATCTAATTGTTAATTTGTGAATGCTTGAGGTTAAGGAATACGAACAGTGGTAAACATTATTTGAATACCCATCTTGATCGTTGTAAAAAATTACATGATATTGCGAAGAAAGATATACTAGATAAATTTCATCTATACATTGAAAGTAACCTGATCATGTTTCTAGGATTATATCTATGTCATAATTATCATCGTCAATATCAACGACTATTATCATCAAAATTTTGGAAGATACTAGAAAGACGTATATGTTTGATTTCAATTCCCATTTTCAATTTAGTCATAGATTCAAATACAGTCCTTAAATAATGTCGAATAAATCCCATGACATTCTATATTAATTGATTAATGATTATATTCCTAAAAAATAGACAATATATTTTCCACAATGATGGTATTTTTAGAGGATATAATATTGTTTTTCTTAAATATATGAAAACAAAACCTAACTTCAAATTGAAAGAAACACAAAATTAATTGGAAGTGAATAACAAAAATGTGTATAAAATACCAGATATATTGTATTCTATTTTCTATTTCATTTTAAGTGTGAAAAACATAATGTTTCATAAGGTTTGTGGCATGACCAACAGGTGGAAATAAGATTCCAATATAGTGATACCTTTTTCATATACTCTATAAATATAAGGATTACCTCTATTATTTCGGGAATTATATATTATTCATCAAATTGTTTTAAAAGGGAACATTATATTGTATTTGTGGATAAAATAATGAAAATTTCTTTCATTGTTTAACTTATCATAAAAAACAATCAATTTAAGGTAATCAGGTTTTGTATCAAATTCATATTGTTTTCATTTACCAAGAGAACACCACAATGAAAACCTATGATAATTTCTTACTATTTTTCATTTAACTATGAAATCATTCAATAGAATATCATATATGTAGATGAAATAGTGTTGGGGATCAATAATATCCAATTAATCAGTTAGTGATTAGAAATTTTAGAGTATCAATATAAAAGAATAATATAACTAAATGACATAATGGGAAAAATGTAGTGGCTTATACAATTCCAATATCATCTGTAGATTTATGAAAATTTG
This sequence comes from Viscum album, assembly GCA_963277665.1. Lineage (NCBI taxonomy): Eukaryota > Viridiplantae > Streptophyta > Magnoliopsida > Santalales > Viscaceae > Viscum > Viscum album. Next base: position 1,866,976,821 of record OY728150.1, read on the forward strand.
AATATATTAATATTTCTTCTCATTTTAGGAATGGTTTATGTCATACCAAAAATATTTTTAATTTATTTTTATATAATTTTTTTTATTCTAATCAATAATAAAATGAAATTATATATATATATATACATTGAACATATAAGCATTACATAATCTCATTGCATCATGAAAATAATTTTTGAGTAAATTATTTAAATTTCATTATAAAGTGTTTTTTTAAAATACATTTCCAACATTAGTATGAAAATGATTTAGTTTATAATGATAAAAATTTCTTTTAGTAACCATGATAATGTTACATAAAACAACCATTATTGACACAATTTTGACATGAATTTATTATGATCAATAATCGATGACGAACCTATAATTGAATAAGTTGTGTTAATCATTTCTAGTTATAGAAAAATAATGGATGTTATTTTATTAATATATTAAAAAATTATTATTTTATCATTCTCTCAAAAATCAGTGGGAAGCTATTGACTTACATTTCACATAGTACTAATCCAAATGGATATATAGGTTATGCTAGTAACACTGGATAATTGGTTATAATATAATTAAATTAAAGAATAACCTAAACTAATATTGTTTAAGGAAGAGTTATCACATAATTGTTATAAAATATTTTAATATTACTTTGTAGTAATCATAATATTGGTAATTGATAAAAAATGAAATATAATACCTATAAAAGTTTTTTTTGGTCTTTTGATACATAATTTTGGTTACATCCTCGTCTCTTTTAAGTATAAAATTTTCTCTGTATTATATGTAACATCTTGTTATTATTTTCAGGTAATCATAAACCTCACATTTTATCATTCCTTTTTTGGGTTTAATTTAGGGATGCTTCCAGTGAAAATTTAGAAAATTTTGAATGTATTATGGTTATGAACGGTGGGCACACAATTTTACCAAACTCTCTGCCCTCTAAGGGGAATCCATAGAAACCCAAATAGTAGGGGTTTTCATGGATAGTGTATTTTTTTGGAAGAGAATCAATGATAGGATAATTATATTTGATCTCTTCTCGATAAGTTTCATCTTCCCATTCTCTTTATCATATTCTCTCATATTTCTTCCGTAGGTTTTTATAGATCTCCCAGTTATTAAAGGATATCATCTATACTATTATGGATTTTGAATCAAGGTTTTATTAATGGATCTATTTTCCAATCTTCTTCATTAGAGTTTCTTGATTAAGGCTTTATGTTTCGAGATTCCATGATCATGAGGTAGGTGGTTTCGTTTATGATTTCCAACTAGATTAAAAAAAATTAATTATTTAAATACAATTATTAATTTAAAATTATTTTAATTTTAATTGATTTATAAAAAACCTAATTCCGTTTAATTGGGGATGTGGGTTTGATTAGGCCTGATATTTTGGGAAACACCCCAATCCCAATTAATTGGGGGTGTGTTTGTAATATTATGGAAAATTTTGAGATTTAAAATGTAAAATTTATATTATGAAGTTAATTTGGTGAAATTGATTTCATTGTTTTATTTCTGAAAATTCTCCAAATATTTTTTGTATAAATGTATGGTTTTTGTCTGGGAAATGGAATTAGTTGATAAAAACCCCATGTATTCATTTTTAATTGGAAATTAGAATGTTTGAAATGGGATTACTTTTATATTAAAATGTTTTAGAATAAATTTCCCAAAATTTAATGTTATTTGAGAATATGAAAGACTTAGTAGTTAATCACTTATTTGGATATCACACTTGTTGATGTCTTATAATTGAAATGAATCTTAGTTCACCAGATCACATCCCAGATGGGATGGTGATGAGTCTTCATATACCTGTGTCTGAGGGGGTGTGTTTATATATATAGTTTCATGATCACTATCGAGTGTGTGAGTACCCTATAGCCTAGAACTATTGTACCTCTTGGTAGATGAGCATATTTCTTATATTGAATGTTTTCATTTATATTCCATTTCATGTTAACTATTTTACACATACCTTATGGATTTATATAAACAAGTTTATATAAAATGTCATTAATCCATTTTTAATGTAATTTACATCCTTTGAAATCTAAAGCATGAATTTATTAAAATGTTATTTTTCAAATACCATACTTTTTTATTTAAAATTGAAATATTTATTTATTTAATGAAATGTTGTATTTGTTTATAAAATTTGTGGTGAGACCTTATTAAGATCTTAGGTTACACTATACATGTGCATTCCTATGTTTGTTGATTATCTTCTGAAAGGTTCAAGAAACTAAAAAGAAACACTTCACGGTGGTCCTAGTTGCTTATCCTTGGGCTTGGATTGTTTTTCCACTAAAAATTGGGTTGTTATCCTTTTCAGAAAAAGGATTAACATTTTTTTGAAAAACAAATATTCAGTTATATCTTCTCTAAAAAATATTTGAATCTACACCAGATTATTTTAGTGGAATACATTAAATATTTCTACATTGACATGACCTGCACGATAGGAAAAGTGAATTTTATCATGGATTCTTTGAGTAGGATACCTTCTAAACCATACCATGAAAGAATTATTGGAAGTGTTGATGTTGATGGATATTTTTTCACATTTGTATATTGGACTCTAGGAATCACAGGGCGAGGATTCCTTAGTAAGTTTTTGGTCTTCATTTTCTCTTAATGAAATGATTCTTTAGGAACATCTTCTTGATGATGATTTATTTAGCATTAGAGAATCTCTTTATAGTTGCGAGAAATTTTTTTACTAGTCTCTCTCCATGAAGGAGAATCAATGCTGTCAAAAATATTGTGTGGTACCATCATTGGTCAGGAAAGTGGTTTTGGTGGAATTCCATAATTCCCAATGTGTTGTGCACCCATGAACTAGGAATATGTTCTAAGAAATGTTTTGTGGATTCGAGTGGCTTGGTATGAGATGAGACATTGTAGAATTTGTCTCTCCTTTTTATAAGTGACAACAGGTCTTGGGTGAGCACCATAAGCCTTGAGGTTTCTTTGAGTCACCTTCAGTGCCTACATAGAAGTAGGAAAATATATCTATGGACTTCATATTTGGGTTTCCACGTACCCAAAAAATGAATAATGTGATATGGGTTGTGATCGAGATCATGAATACATCGGCTCACATTATACCCATTTATGATATTATTTTTTTTGGATAGTTTTTTAATCTCAATGCGAAAGAGACTTTTTTATTTCCACAGACTTTCATATGATATATTTTATGGTAGGGATCATCTATTTAATTCTTCATTTTAGAGGGACCTTTTGGAGGAACATGGATCTCTGGTCTATTTGGGTATGCATTATATCGGTAGTCATATGTCCAGATAGAAAGAGCTCTATAGATTCTTGAGGACATGATTCAGACCTACATCTTGACAATAGTGGATCTTGGAATGAACATCTTGGGATGGCGAGTTCTATTATTATGATAATCACCAGTCCACTATCATAATGGATCCTTTTGAGTTATTTTATGGATGGCCTAGAAAATCTCAGTTGCGTTGATAGAAGAAGGGTGAATGTTCTTTGGTCTGAGCGAGCCAGGTTCCAGAGGCGACAACAAAGATTTATTTGATTCACCATATAATGTTGAAATAACATAGTTGGTATAAATCTTATATGAATTGTATTCATAGACCATGGGATTTTATAGTTGGTGACTAGGTGTTTTTGGAAGATTCACCACTTTTGGGCCATCAATGTCTTGCGAGGTAAGGGAAACATTCTCCACATTTTGTGGGGCCTTTTAAGGTTGTGGAGAATGTGGGATTTTTTGTTCCCATTTATAACTTATTCCATAGTTTAATAAAATATATAATGTGTTCTATGTATCACAACATCGAAAGTATCTACAAGACCCATCTCATGTTCTAAGATAGAGTAATCTCAATGTAGGGACTGATTTATCTGTAACTGGTCTTCCTTTCAGGATAGTTGATTTTGAAACCTTGGTTCATCATGGAAAGATGGTACCTTTGGTTTGGGTTCTATGGTATCATATTTCTGATTTGCATGAGTTGTTGGAGAGGTAGGCACTGATGAGAGATAAGTACCCACATCTTACTGATATGGATGCCTATTAACGTGCTTTCTTGGGACATTAAGATTCTGTAGTAGGGAGGTTTTACCCTCATGTTATTATTTCCAGGTATTTCTAAACCCCTATTTTGATCATAATATGGTAGGGTTTCATTTAAGTATGCTTTGGGAGAGAATTCAGAAAATCATGGAAGTATATGGGCTATCACAATTAGATCATAGTTTTCTCAAACCATGCGCCCTCTTAGGGGAAATAGTGAAAACCCAAATTGTGATCATTTTCATGAATGTCACATGTTTTAAGAACCCGTGAGCCCTCCAAGTAGACAATATTAATCTAGGAAAAATGGGGTTCAAGATTAGGGTGATTTTTTTGTCTAAGCATGCGTCCCTACTAAGCAAATTGTGTATATAGATAATTTTTAAACAAAAAATAACCAAAAAAATCCCAAAACCCTATTGTTTGGTGCCTAACTGGCCGATACAACCATATTATGTTTTCTACTTTTATGGAAGCACCCAAAATTGAATTTTGGTTGCTCTACACTCCTTCTGAATAGAAACAAATATTGTAGATTGGGGTTTTATCTCTTCCCAATAGAATTTCAATTCTCATTCGCTTTATCCGATTATCTATCGTTTCCTCCTTAGGGTTTTATAGATGTTCATGTTATTATAGGATCTAATCATATATGTTTTAGATATTGAATGTAGATATTTTTCTTGGATCCTTGTTTCCAACATTCTTCATTGGATTTTCCTGATAAAAGGTTTATTTTTCGAGATCCCATAATTCCAATGTAGGTGGTTCCATTTGGGATGTAAATTTTGAATAAACCTAAATTTATTGATTTAAATTCAATTTTTTTATTTAGAAATAATTTTTTTCATGTGATATATTAAAAATGAAAATCTAATTAATAGGGTATTTGAATTTAATTTGGCATGAAATTGGAAAAAAACCCTTAATTCCAATGAATTGGTGTATATTTGAAAAATATAAGGAAATTGTGAGATTGAAATAGTTAAATTTAAATTTTGAAATTAATATGATGAAATTTATTTAAAAATTGTATTTGATAAGAATGGTAGGAAATGGTTTTGATATAAACCCAGTGGTGTTATATTAGAAAATGCATTATTTTATTAAAACCCCTTGTATTGGATTTAAATGGGAAATTGGAGTATTTGAAATGGAAGAATGAGATGAATTATATTCCAAATAGTTTTGAAATAAATATCTCATCACTAATTTTTATTACAGAACATGGAAGTCTAAGAAGTTAGTGAGTTTTTGGTATATCACTATTTTTGATGCTTTATGACTTTAGAAACTTAATGAAGCATGTCACGTCCCCAATGAGAAAGTGATGATTCCTCTTTGACCAATGTCTGAGGGACATGTGTATACATATATTCTCAAGATCACCTTAGGGTGGGTGAGGATCCCGTATCATGGAATAATGTACCTCTTGGTTCATAACAATGTTGCTCGATTTTAATGTTTTAATTTATATATAATTTATTTTAAAATATTAAAAACATGACTTATGAAATTATATGAAGTCTTTTTATAAATTATTTTTTAAAAAATAAGTTTAATGTAATTTCAACCATTTCAATTGGAAAGCATGATTTTTTGAAATATTATTTTAAAATTCCATGATAGTTTATTTAATATAGAATGATTTGTTTGGTTAATTAAATATTGGAATCTTTTTATTGGAATCATAGGTAATACCCTACTTGGAATTAAACTCACACCCTAAATATTTCTTTTTACATTTGAAGATTATCTTATTCCATTTTTGAGCATGGGAAAAGTGCCACTTAGTGGTGGTTCTAGATTTCGTCCTTGGGATTGAAGAGCTATTTCTACTAGGACATAGTTTGTTATCATATTTTCATAAACTTTGTGTCTGTACTTTGGGTTTTTTACCTATTTGACTTCTTGTACAGTTCCCCTATGGAGTTTGTCTTGTATTCATACTAACTTGTTTCTCCTAATTCCATTTTTTTGTGGAAAATTTGTTTCCACTCACATATTGTATGATGTTAGGGGCTAGTAACCAACCAATGTGGATCAAGAACACCCTTCAGACTATGTTAGGACTTGGTCAATTATCAGGCTACCAGGGTATTTGGTCTGGTTATTGATATTGGATGTACTTTGAAGTGGCATATTCTCATGATGACTTTTGAATCTTTTTAAATTTTTATATGGAGAATGATGACGAACATATGTTTTTTTCTTCTGAATTTAGAGTTTTAAAAATTTTCATTGCATATATATTACTATAATGAAAATTATATGAACAATTATAGTTGTAACCCAATAAGAAAATAGAAACTCATTTATCAGAACATATGACAATAGTAATATTGATGTGAATTTCATGTTGGTGTTAATATAAGGAATTGGGTATATCTGATAAACATTTTCTATTAGGTTTCCACATTTTCCTAATTACGGTGAATAAGAGAACCAGATATGTAGCAGTAAATCTAAAATAATATTTTTCTATATTTTAAAACATTCAATTTCATCGTAAAGTTATTTTCTATCAGTTATTTGAATATAGAATGGTCGAGTTGAAAAACATGTGACAATGCTGACGTTATTTTTGATTTTCTTAATCATTTGTTTCCTTTCTTCCTAGCCCAATGAATTTTTGAAGTTATTTGTGAAATATTTCTCAATGTGTGTAATAAATATTGGATGGAAAATTTTTTTTTCACATCATATATCTTTAGTTAATTGAAAGAAGATTAAAGTAGGAATGAAATGTTTACAAAAAAAGGACAACCAGAACGTGAACTAATGTTAAGGAATTTAGGATTTTAATAGATAATTATGAAAAATAATGATATGTTTTGTAGTTTTCATATTAAATAAAAGTATGATAAAATCATTGAAAAGAATCGAATCTTAAATGATTGTATGGTAGATATTGTCCATCTATTCATAAATATTATGTTAGTTCATGGTGTTAATTAATGATACAAACAATGATATTGTTTGAGTACGAACGTTAACAATTATTTTACAATTCATGTTGAATATGAATATCATGGATTATATAAAATATTTAAATCATTACAAATTAACATAAAATTAAAGAACCATTTTAAATTCAAATATCAATAAGGCTTGATGTTATAATGTTATTACCTAGTAACAGAAAATAATCATCATCTCTTTATGGTTAGAGTCACCAAATAGTTTCCCAAAGAAAAGGAACCCAATTATTTTCTTTTAAGAATAACTAAAATGGAATAATAGAGAAATCATAATCAAACAATGTACAGAAGTAAATATATTTTAAAAAACAATAATAATATTAAAATGTATTAAAAAGGGAAATATAGGGAAAACATTATATGTAGAATATGAATAAAAAAAATATATATAATGTGAACAAAAAATATTATATATTAAAATAAAGAACAAAAATTCAACTTGGATAGATTCAATATAATAAAAAAAAGAATTATGTGAACAAATACATATCAGAAATTTGATATAGTGGGCATCTAGAAACCACTTAATGAAAAAAAAAAATTCAATATTTAGACATATATAACAAAAAATAAATGAATTGTATAGAATGTAAAGCTAAAAAACAAATATTAAAGTTAATTCACATCATAAATGTATAGGGTGATTGAAGTCTTGTTATTTTTGAAAGAATATTGTGCCGCAATAGGATTTTTCATAAAAGAAAAAAAGGAAATACTATTTAAATTTTAAATAATGAATAAATGTATATGAATTAACTAATAGCTAGTCATATTCAAAGTTTATTTTCACTAACTTCATGGATATTATGATGAATCAGAAGATGTTTGATTTTGGATTTCAGGGTTCGATAGCATTGATTCCCTATAAATCCAGCATTACTATGACATTACCTTGAAAATACTATAGTTATCCAACATTTCCATAGAAATATAGTAGTTTTTTCAATGATTATGTGGTGAACATTTTCAATAGGTGATAAAGTGGTATGATATATGGAGTATTGTTTGGGAATTCAAATGTGGTGGATGATGTACAATTGAATATGAAGTGGTATTTTCCTAGGAAAACGAATGAGATTATGCGATTTAGTCGACATATATTTCATATTTGTGGTGGATGGAGGAAGGTAAAATGGAAACCTAGAATAATGTGAGAGAGGTGATTTTAGGAGGTGTAAAATGTGAATGAAGGTGGAAAGAGAGAACGAATTCATATATTTTATATAGAAGACTATAATGTTTGATAAGTATGATGTAGAGATAATAACAGAGTATGGGGAGTAAAACAATTACATCTAGGTATGATTTGATACATGTTTAATTTTGAGTGGTGGGAAATAATGAAATAGAAATTGGGTGATACAGATTTGAGGTGAACAGTTCGAAGGAGGTCTATTTAGAGGATATGGGTTTTGAGGAAAAGAATTTTGAGGAATAGGGTTTGGTGGTAGCATAGGTAGAGGTGGTGGTGGAGGAGGTGGAATTTTTAGAGGTGGTGAAATATTCAATGTTTGAGAGTTAGGAAGTGGTGGTGGAGGTGGTCAAGAATGGGGCATTGATGGTGGTGTAGGTGGAGTCTGAGGAAGAAGAAGTGGAGTAAGAGGATTTGGTGGTGATATGAAAATATAGAAATTGAGGATGTGATGGAGTAGGGAATTTTGGTCAAAAGGGAACGTTGGTCAAATCGATATAGTGGTGACATGTGGATGAAAATGGCACATGATTTCTTATTTATAATACATCATTTATTAAAATAATAATTTTGAGTTGTTAATGGTTCTGTTTTTCATGTATTTTTTAGTTTGGATGTTCTGATTCTTATACTTCAATCACAGTTTCATCATTTAAATAATTTTATTCATGATCTAAATAACAAATATATTCATTATATACACATTTATAACCATCTATAAACGGTAGAGATATAAAAATTAATTACACAATCCTTAGAGATGGTAGTCAGTACGTACACATGAACAATGTTTTCATTTTATAATAAAAAGAATGGATGAAAGATAAATTTTTGTTTACAATTGTAGAATTTTTATTATTTCATAAATATCATAGGTATATTTATTAAATCCGTCATTAAATAAATTAGTTTTAGGAAGTTTTGGAAAATGAATCACATCACCATGTGGAGGTAATCATCTACATGTATGAATATATGATACTATCATTTCCCATTTAATGGAAAAGTGGTGGAACATATTTGTCCCATAATTATAATAAAATATAATTATATTAATTATTTTAGATTAATTATATTACTCTGGATATAATAGGTTTAGGGAAGGTTTAATAAGTCCTAAAATTTATTGTACTCAGTTAAGAGTTCTACCCCATCAATGAGAAACCACCTATAGATTACTACTTAAGACTTGAAAAATGCTATTCTGATCAAACCAATACCACTAGGAAATGGAGAATGAAAATATTATGGTATTAAAGCATGTTTTTATGACATATAGGGCTCAATGATCAAGAAAAATATTAGAGATGAGGTTCCCTATTATAAACAATGGATATGATGCACTTTGAATTACTTCAAATATTTATTCATACATAACATATTTCTCAATTATAATGCTTCAAAATGGAAAATTATTTTAATTTAGGATAATATTGGGTCATAATATTTCCTTTTAATATAAATTATACATGATCAAGTTTCAATATAATCCTGATCTCTTGGTCTAACACCATATGTAAATCCGATATATCATTAATCTAGGTAACAAATTTATACTATTTATAATATTCACTATGACAAAAAATGAAAGTGGAATCAATATAAAATTTGGAGATACTAATTTGAAAATTTGAATCAATTTTTTCAATTTCAATTTATATAAGTTCTATAACTATATTTTAAAATATGTGTGCAAAACACAATGAAAATATGTTTTTAGAAAAATTGAATTCGAAGCATAAAATTGAGTTTAATTTCATTCCATACATAGTAAAAACTATTGAATGAATAAAAAAATATTTTAGTTAATATAATTTCTATTTATTTCATTAAACACACTAAATAATAAGGATTTTTTATTTTTTTATTATAAAAAATTTTTGGGAATACACAAATAATTTTATGGAATATAACACTTTTTACCCTTAAATGATTTTTTCACTCATACCCATTTGATAAATAATGTATTAATCAGTATCAACTTATTAATATAAATTATAATTTTTTTTGAAATAATTTTTCAACAGTTATCAACATAATTTTTTTTAGATAAAAAAATATCATGTAGAAAAAATATATTTCTTCAATAAATTATTCTGTTAATCATTATATGGTTTTATTAAACTTATAAGGATTATTTCATAATCATTTTTAAATGAAATTAAATTTATGAATATATATTTATAAATATCATAATTTTTCTAATCATTTCCATACACTCTAATAAGACATATAGGTTGTAATGGAATATAATATAATAGGTTTATTTAGATTCAAGGTTGCATGTAAACAAATCTATCAAATACATCATATTTATATGAATAGAAATAGGTATAAAATGTAAGGGTATTACATTATACCCCACTTAAATGATTTTCCCTTGTAATTACATCGCTTTGATATATGAAAATGAGTAAATCTCTTCTTCATGACGTCCTTGGGTTCCAATATACCTTCCTATAATTTATGATTCCTCCAGATAACTTTTACCAGGAGAGTAGTCTTGATCAATATCACATTTTCTCTATGATCAATGAATTATACTAGTGGTTATTCACAAGAGATATCATGTTTTAATGGTATAACCATTGTGTTAATTACATGTAAATGATCATTAATATACTTAATCAGGCGAGATACATGGTACATAAGATGAACTTGAGACCATATTGGTTGAAGTAATAAGAAATAAGATATAACCCCCACACAATCAAGAATCTAATAGGGACCAATATTCCTCAGGATATACTTATTTTTTTATGAATATCATAAAACTTTTTCATGGATAAATTTATAGGAATTCGTTCTCACATACTTCAAATTATATATGTCTCTAATGAGTTTTATAATAACATTTCAATCAACTATGAGATAACTTGATGTGTTGTTGAATATATCTATATTTATATTCCATTTCCCCATCTATATCAGGTCGCAATTTATTTTTCCCCAACTTCATCTAAACATGTTGCAGCTCTACAGTTCCTACTATAAGGGGATATATAGGGAGCCAATGGAATTCCCATTTGAAATTTATTATTAAAATAGAATAAGAAAATATGAAGTTGTTTGTCAGAAAGACCATATAAATATAGAGTACATGATCTAAAAATACTTTATATAGTTTGGTTGGTTCTCTTAGACATAACATATGTCTAAGGATGATAGGCAGTATTGAAACAAAACATCACATATAAAGCTCACAAAATACTTCTCTAGAACATCAAGGTAAAACCCATATCTTGATCAAATAAAATATGTTTTTGGAATCAATGAAACCATACCAAATTCTTGATATATATTTTGGAAATATGATCATGAGATAAATCCTCTATGATAGAAATTGAGTTTTCTAACTTCATAAGGTAATCAACTACAACCGAAGTGACATTACAGACATTAGATGATTTGAGGAGTCTAATGATGAAATTAATGGTGATGTTTTCATATTTCCTTTTTATTATTGGTAATAAATATAATATCAACTTACAATTTTTTCTCTTAGGCTTAAATTATTGACATATCAAGCACTAAGTTGCACACTGTTCTATATATCGCTTCATGTTATCCAATAAAAATACACTTTCAGATCTCTATGCATCTTGCTACCACGATGTGGAATATTGTATAAAGAGCTTTGATCTTCATATTATAACTCCTTAATGACACGTAATGAAATTACACATACTCTATTTCCATACCTTATTATTCCATTATAATCATGGTTGAACTTAAGAATATTTATTTTCTTTTTTAAATCTCTACATCTTCATTCAATGCCTCTTTGATCTTCATATGGATATATGGTTGAACACTCATTTGATAATGTTATGATTTCTCCACATACTTTATGATTTTTATGAACATCCCTTAAATTTATCTAGGTATTTGATTAGTTTTGGTCCTCATCATAGATAATATATTAGGATCCTTTAGACTCAGTTCATTTGATACCTTATTCATTTTCAAATTGAGGTAATGTATTTAGAAATAATAATCGTTAATTAACTCTAACAATATTTTCTATCACATACTCAACTCTTTTTGGGTGAATTTATAATTCAAAATTTTATTTCATAGTATATTTCACATGACATTCTCTATAAATATATTTTCACAACAACTTTAATGAAAATATTACCACTAATACATCATTGTCACGAGCCATATAATTCTTCTCATGAACCATCAATTGGAATAAGTAATAAGATATCACAATATCATTATATATAAGAACACATCCCAAACCATTTTTCGATGAATAAAAATTAATAACAAACCCTTCATCACAACAATGTAGTGTGATGATTGGTACCAAAACCAAATATCGGTTCAGTTCCTTGAAATTTTAATCACATTATACAATCCGGAAGAATATGACACCATTTGATTTTAACTTGGTTTTTTATCTTTAGATGTAACATAATTCTTAAAAAAGAATATATAACATGTATCCAATACAAGAAAAGTACTGATATCAGTCACAATGGTTGGTCTGGTCCAAAGTTCTATATTACCCTTCTTTGATGGATCTACTGATATACCCTCTCTTGAGATTACAAGACCTAATAATGAAACTTTTTATAACCAATATTCACACTTGTTAAAACATTCATACAAAATATAATTCTTTACGGTCCTTATTACAATCCTCATGTGATATTAATTCTCTAACTTGGTGTTAGAGTATATAAGAGTATAATTTTTAAAGACTACTAGAAACTAATCTTGCGTATATCAAAATAATCAATTCATTAAATCTATGAAGATGGTAATGTAATTTTTAAGACCAAATGTAATCACTATAAATTTGTAGTGTCTAAACTCACATGAAAGGCGCTTTTTTACATGACTTCACTTTTTACCATTAAATTGATAAAATCTAGATCAATGATCAATACTAAAAAAATATTGATATTCTATTAATTAATTTAAAAAAAATTGATACCGGGAAAGGGATACTAATTTTGTATTTTGATCTTTATAGGTTCTTAATAACCAATAAAGTTCCTCGTGGATTCATGTTTCTTCTTTACAAAAAGAAATGGTTCACCCCATGGCGATTCACATGGCCAAATTAATCCCTCATGAAAATTCTCTTGGTGTTGTTTCTTCAATCCCAACAACATAATCGAGGCCATTATATATAGATTATTTGAAATAGATAAATCACTATGTATGAGTTATATTGAAAATCCAACTTTAAAATTTATAGTAAGACCAGAAAAATCTTATTGAAAGATATGAAATAATTCATATGAAATTAGAATGTCTTAAATATTGAGTTTCCACCAAAAATATATTAAAAAAAATTGTGTTGAATATGAATCTTGACCCATTCAATACATGTACATTCCATTTCAATTTAGTATTTATCCTCACATGGATAAAAAATCATATGTTGATCTAAAATATCTAATATGACTTATCTTACTTGGTTATTGATATGGGATTTGAATAAATAAAATCACTTGATACCAAAATTATTTTCAAAATCAACTAGAATAATAATAATAATATTTTGTAGAAGCATATTACTAAAAACAACAATTGAATAAGAATAATATATTTGAGATGAAATCATCACACCATTAGTGGTTTTCAATGATCATTAAATATATAATTATTGTGGTGGTAATGTTATTCCCATATAAAATTTTCATGATATAAAAGAGTGGATAAAAATAGAATAAAATAATACATTATCATTTCTAGAGTGAATGATATGTGTACCTTTAACAACTCAATTATCATATCACACAAAATAAATAACGATCAAATAAAATTTCCCTTTATCTCTAGGCTTAAGAGGTTACTAGAATCCATCATCATCAATAAACCTGATATTAGATAATTTATTCTCATAATTACCATAAATAAATCATTTGAAACACTTGAGTATGGGTGGTTTATTCAATGGGGATATCTATTTTTTCACATAATTATATATCTTCTTCACATCACTTCGACATTGAATTTCCTAATGACCTTCTGTTGTACACTTATATCATTAACAAGTCCCCTTAATATAATTACAAATTGGTTTCCTTACACACATATGGAATAAATGAAGAATCATATTCTTCCCTCTGTGGTTTCCAGTGTTAGAATTTACATTCAATTATTTTTATGTTCTCTTATCAAATCCACAATATAGGTGGTTGAATCCAATATACATTTATACCTTAAGATCATATCAAATGATTTGTTCATGGATACTAATGTATCCTATGGATAATTCCTTTTTGAAACATGGTTTTTCAAAACTAAAGAGCCAATCATTATTACATTTAAGATATATGATAATACCAAATTCTTACCTCATAGGTCTAGTAAAAATTTCCTCATAAGTAGTAATGGATTCAATATCCATACACTTCAGCTCATTAAATTCAATTTCACAATTTTATAAAAAATGGGTAATACAATTGTTGAAAAATATAATTCTAATATATTCCTACTCTATAGAGTTTATTTCTTCATGTTTCCTTATGTTCTTTATAATATTACAAAATTGATATGATTTTCCATCTAAATGATTAATTGAAAAAATGACCTTTTCATACCCAAATCACTGGATAATGAAAAAGATTATTTCATTAGAAATAATCTGTTGATCATCAATTAGTGGATTAGTGGAACCAGAAAAATAAGTTGGATGTTTCTTCAATAAGGACCTAAAAAATTTTTTACTACCATTTCTCATTTGTATATTGAACATAATTTAGGGATTGAAAAATTTCCATAAGCATAATACTAAGATTTTTCTTTTTGACTATCATAAAATTTGTTTTCTAAAGAGGAAAATCAATATATTTTTCATCATATTTACCATTAAAATGAATCGTTCATTTTATATCTATATTATAAATCCAATAAAAATCATGTGAGATACAATTATGTTAGTGAAAAACCACATAATCATGAAAATCCTTTATAGGATGTCTAAATAGTGAAATATTATTTTTCAATACTAACATTTTTTGATTATCCATGGATAAAATTATTCAAATACATTATAATGGTTTATAAAGAAAAACTGAATTAAGCCAAGAATATATCTTAAGAGTGTATAACTAGATATTCAGTCATAAGCCCACTCATCATGCATTGATGAAAATAAAGTTAATATCAAATCTACCCCATTCAAGGTTGTTACCCCTAGGTGAATCAATACCATATATTCATCCACATTATTGTATCCTAAAATGGATTTATTTTCTCGGTAAACCATAATACTTTTTATCATATCATAAAATGTGCTCATATACTCAATCTTATCTAACAATTGTCATCTTAGATTCATAAAATAACTTATCCTTGGTAAGATACCAACTGACGTGACTCATAAATTTCATTCATAAATATCACATATTGTAATATGAATATTACATACATATCATTATGTTATATTTTATAACCATAAAGGATTGGTTTCATTAAAAACATGGATACATAATGAACTTGTACATAAAATATCTACACAATATCCCATGAATTTCTTCACTCTAACGACCAAAACATATATTAATAAAAATTAATCTTGATACAATTAAATGTATTATTAAGTAAAATGGTTATATAAACTATATTAACTTCATTGGTATATGTTTTTGGATTTTAAAATACCGTTATGAATTGTTACTATTTCTTACATAGCGGTTGAATAGTGATCACTAGATTAGTATAAATAAAAGTCTTTAACAAATCCAATTTACTCAAAAAAAGGAAGTGATGGCCTCATCTAGTGGAATATCTCATTATGATGCCCATTCATCAGAGCATGAAAATGACATGTCATCATTGGGCTTCCCTCTTGACCAAGGCCAAGATAAGCTTCAACAAGATAAGATACAATGGAACTGCCTACGGGAGAAGTGGTTGTTGATAGAGATTACCACCCATGCGAGGTTATCTAAGCCACCCCAAGAGTCTATCACCATCTCCCACCTTACCCTTCAGTATTATGCAGGTGTTATATGTGGTTATTTAACAATACCCTAGCACTATGATTAGGTACATTATTTTTATAGTGAATATAAATTCATTTTATTATTAGTACGTTGTAAATAGTTTTTAATGAAAAAATAGCATTTTTAGTTAATATTAAATTAGGAAATAAATTTTGATAAATTAATAGAATTTTTGAATGAAATAATATATTAATAATATAATTTTACTAAATTAATTTATTTAAAATATAAATGATCGTATAATTTTTTTGAATACAATAGTGATTTTTACTAAATTTTGAAAGAATTGTTTATCAAAACCAATGAATTCTTGATAAATATCATTTTTTATTTTAAAAGTAAAAATTCACATATTTAGAAAATTATTTAGATAAAATTAATTTTATTTTTGGAATTAGGACATTGAAATTATCTAATGGTGAATTTTTCATAATTTTTTGAGCCAGTCAATTTTTTGGAAAAATTAAATACCGTTTAAATATTTAATGTGTTTTATGACCTCATAATGACCCAAAAATGATTTATTAAAATACTATAAAAATTATATTCAGAAAATATATGTCTTACCATTAAAATAATGTGATTTTAGTATTGTTATATTTATTTTACAAAGCTTTGGGTGACCCTCCAAGACTTATAAAACAATTTGGCTTTTTAAAATGATTTCATTGAGAGTGTGACTCAACTTCACATAACAAAAACTAATATTTTAAGAATTTCATCCATTAGCCTTATAAAATAATGTTTTCCACTCCCCTTTGGAAAAAAATTTGGCATTAACCATGTTATTCATTTTTTTTGTATAGTTTAATGTGTGGAGACCCAAACCTAAATAATAAATAATTCTCTCTCCTTTCCTATATAAACCCACCCAATCTACCACTTCCTCTTAACTAAAAGCCTTTGGAGCTCGTCCAAACCCTTCCCTCCTCTCTCTATAATCCTCCCAAGGAACCCCAAGTTCTCAAAATCCACTTTCAAGCCCCTCCCAAGCCTTTGGTATCACACTTCCATGTAAGGGATCCCTTCCTTTCTCTTTTAATCAAAGTATTTTAATATTGTTATTCCCTTATATTTTCGATTTAAAATGTTGGGGTATTATTTCTAACCTCCCCCATAATTCGATATTTATTTTTGAATGATTATAGGAACCTTTATCTCTCATTAATGCCTCTTATGTACACCTATTACCATGCCAAAATTCTATAAGGAATTTATCTCTTCTCATTTATATTTAAGCAATTCTGTTGTATTATGAATCTTAATTCCATTAAATTTTCCGGGACATGTTTCTATTTGAACCCTTTACTGTCCATTTAATGTATATATTATGAGACACCCTTTCCACTATCATCAAAAAAATTTATGAATTCTTATGTCACACAGTTACGCTGCCTGAATTCACTCCGATTTTACATGCCAAAGTCATCGTGTAGTGAATACCATGCCCATTTCTTTATCAAGGGTATTCACCTTTATGCCCATTTAAATATTTATTATATAGTTTCATATATGTATTTAACATTCCTTTATTTTGAAAAAAATAAATTTTTTGAATGATTCCATGTTATATGATCAATGTGGAAAACTTACTCATTAAATGAGATGATTAAGAAGGGTATTCCCTGATAGCTCTCCAATGCATTGGGTAATGATTAGTATCATAATACATGAAGTAAAATGAGGGTTTAATCATGATAATTCAAGTTTAATGAGGGTTTAATCTTGATAATTCATGTGAAATGATGGTTTACTCATGCTCTTTGTGCAATGAGCCTTGGCTCATGCTAATACCATGTTAAGTGTTGCTGCCACATTTCCTTGTTATGATAATCATGCTACATCATGCCTTTATGTCCATGTTTCTTTTATGCTGTTTTGATATGACTATTTCCTAACATGCATTTTATACCTCATTTTATTCATTGTTTACTCCCTTACTGGGCTTTATATCTCACTCTTTTGTAATGCATGTCCTCAATTTATCCAATGTAATGCTAAGTACGAAGGAATGTAGTGGTCATGTAAAGGATGTTTTCTATAAAGATGTTGTGTTTTTATGTCATAAGTTTCAATTTAATGTTCTGAATTTTCCAACACATTATACCTCTTGATCCACAGAGTTATTAAAAGTGAAATTTTATATAATAAATCTTTATTAGGGGTGTAATAAAAATCAAGGTTTCTTTATTTGGAATCAGATGATTTATTTAGTTTTTTGTTGTATCAGGATTAGAAAACCCTATTAAAATCATTGGTGAAAATACTATGTATAATAAAAACATCCCTAAAGTTTTCTGAGTACTGAGTTAGTGTTTTATCAAGAAAATATATCCCTTTCTGGATAAGAGTATGTAGAGGTGGCTCTGGCACAAATGTACCTAAGAGTGAAAACCCAGACAAGGAGTTTCGGGCTTGCCCCGGGGTATCCTGGTATATAAAAATGGGTCTTGCTGCACTCTTGGTTACAACACCCACTGGGGATATGCTTTGATAAATTTATAATATTAGTATGATCCATTATTAAGGGAATAAAAAAATGCCACTAAAAATATATATTGGGAAGTAGATCAATGATATCAGTTATTGAAGCCCATAGATTCATAAATAATCGAAATAAAAGTTATTTATAAGTCATCCATTTTTGTTCTTAGACTACCCTTTATGTGTTACCCCTAACATTCCTTTTATTCAATATAATGGCTGAAAATAGGTGGAATCAGGCTAAACAATGAGGTGAAGATCAATGTGATGACTGTTCTAATGAGATAACCAAACCAATAGTAGTGGGAATCCCAAACTTTCTCACAGTACTCTCTCAGTTAAATCAATCGTTGAGTAGAAACATGGTTCAAGAGGAACGTCTAACCCCCAAAAAGAAAGAAAAAGTCACAATTGAGAGCTTCATGAGACAAAGGCCTCCTACTTTTAATGCGTCATCTAATCCCACAATCGCCGAACAATGGATCAACTCCATTGAAATGATCTTTTCAATCCTTCAATGTTTTGAACAAGAGAATGTTCTTTCGGATGCTTATCATATGGAAGTTGAAGCTGATAAATGTTGGACATTGATAAAAAATACAACGACTAAGGAGGATATTGATGAGTTTTAATGGAAGGATTTTCAAAAAATGTTATTTGACAAATATTTTCCTCACACCCTCCGACTTATGATTGAAAGGAACTTACTTTCCCTCAAGAAAAAAAGATGATGAATCGATGAGAGAATACGAGGAAAACTTTACAAGGATTTAACGATATGCCTACAGTTTTTTCATTACCCCCGAATGCAAGGTTGATCTCATCCTTGGTGGGTTGAAACCTAGCCTACGAAAAGCCCTAGTGATCCATGACTTTCATAGCTATGAGGAAATTGACAGATGTTCCCTCAAATTTGAAATGAAGATCAGATAATCTTTGGGGTATCATGGATATAAGAATCATAAGGTGGAATTCAATTCTGGTGGTCATATGGACAAATCCAATATTGCTAAGAAAATACAACACCCCACTTTGAAAAGGTGTGGAAATAAGTTCCCCGGAAAATTACCTAAAGGGGACAAGGAAATTCATTAGGTGTGGAAGAGAAGGGAACATAGCCGTTAACTATTGACAAGAAAAACCTGCGGTTGTGACATAGGAGAGGAATGCTCTATTCGACTCTCAACACATTGTTCATTAATTCAACTACAAAGAACCAGGTCACCTTGTAAATTAGTTCCCTAAGACAAGGATTTTTAGAGGCAACCAACAACCTCCAAGGAAGAACGGGAGAGATTTTTCCGTCACTTCCACCAAAGTGAACACTGAAAATGAAGTGGTGACAGGTATGATAGTTATTCATTCAAGAATATAGAATGTACTTTTTGATTCTGGTTCTATGCATTATTTTATATCCAAAACGTTTAGTAGAATAATCCCAAAACCACCACAAATCATGGAAGTAAAGGTGTCAGTGAGAACCGAAAATGGGGAAATAATTGAATCCCATGAATATAACTCCTCCCCGGTCACAATCTGTGGATTGAACATTTTGGTGAACCTCATCATACTCCCTCTGGTGAAATTTGACACAATTCTCAGCATGGATTGTCTTTCTTTATATAGATCCAACATAAATTATCCTAAGAGGGAAATTACTCTCCTTAAGGAGAATCAACCCCTGATTCTATACAAGTGAATGGAGGAAGATGAATCTTCTTTAGCACCATCATCTCAATCGTGGGTATTACTACCCTACGAGCATACACATATAGCTTAGATGATTGTGTCAAAGGGAGAAACCATCCATGAAGACATGCCTATTGTGAGGGAATTTTCTGAAGTGTTTCCTGATAAATTTCCTTGTCTTCCTCCTAGAAGAAATGTTGAATTCTGAATTGAACTTATACCTTGGACATTTCCAATATCCAATACTCCGTATATAATGGGTGTATTGAAGATTGAGGAGCTAAAGACACAAATACAGGGGTATCTAGATAATGGGTTTATATTCCTAATGGCTTCACCATGGGGTGCACCAGTCCTCTTAATCAAGAATAAGGATGGGTCAATTCTCCCTTTTATAGATTATCATTATATCAAAAAAATCACGATAAATAACAAGTATATTCTCCCATGAATTGATGTCTTGTTCTATCAGAAACATGGAGCAACATACTTTTCCAAAGTCGATTTGCGGTTGGGATATTACCATTTACTGGTGAAGAGAAGGATATCACTACGATTTCATTACGTACAAGGTTCGGGCAATATGAATTCAAATTAATTCCTTTTGTACTCACTAATTATCCTACAATCCTCATGGACTTGATTAACCTAGTCATTAGAGATTACCTTGATGAATTATTGGTA
Source organism: Viscum album (assembly GCA_963277665.1). Classification (NCBI taxonomy): domain Eukaryota; kingdom Viridiplantae; phylum Streptophyta; class Magnoliopsida; order Santalales; family Viscaceae; genus Viscum; species Viscum album. Next base: position 1,866,997,887 of record OY728150.1, read on the forward strand.
GTATTTATAGACGACATTCAAATATACTCAAAAAACCAAGGAGGATCATGAGAAGCATCTAAGAACTATTCTAGAGACCTTGGGAAAGGATAAGCTCTATGAAAATTACCTCAAGTGTGAGTTCTGGTTGAAGGAGGTCTCATTATTGGTACATATCATCACATGCAATGCGATATCTTTGGATCCCTTCAAGACATCAAAAATTGAGGGATGACCGATGCCAACATCAGTAACGGATATATATAGATTGCTTGGTTTAGCTAGATTTTATCGCCGATTTGTTAGAAATTCCTCATGATTATCAATGACTACTACAAAGATAACCTAGAAAAGAGTAATGTTTTTTTGGAGTGATAAATGAAAATAGAGCATCATGGAGTTTAAATGGATGTTTATCACTATGCCAGTGCTCACACTATCCCCAAGTGGAGAACTTATGTGGTATTTAGTGATGGTAAAAAGAAGTGTATGTGATGTGTTTTGATGAAAAATGACAATTTCATTTCCTATGTTTCAAGGTAGTTTAAAGTTCTTGAGAAAAACTACCCAACACATGATTTGGAGTAGGCTTTAGTAATCATTACTTTGAAAATTTGGCGACAATACATCTTTGGGTAGAAGTTTGAAATATATAAAGACCACAAAATCCACAAGTATATTTTCACACAGAAAGAGTTGAATATGATCCAATGAATATGGTTATATATGATCAAATACTATAAATTCTAAATACCTTACCACACAGAGAAAACAAACAAGCTGGTGGATTCTCTAAGTAGAAAGTACCCAAAGATTCTATCATTGATGGGAACTGAAAAGGATCCAATCTTCTTAGATTTGATGAATATGTACATGGGAATCATAAAGAATGTAACATCAGCAATCATTTCACAAATGATTTCCAAACCACCTCTTTTGGAAAGGTTGAAGGATGATCAAAAGGATGATGTGGGAATTTAGAAGAAGGTGGAAACTATCAGAAAAGGGGAATCCTTGGAGTTCAGTGTCAATGAAGAAGGAATTGTGTGATTTGGGTCAAGACTATGTGTTCCATTGACTCTGGAGTTAAAGAAGGAAATTTTTGATGATGCAAAATGTTAAAATTTCTCTATAACTTTGGAACACAAAGAAGTATTAAGATATCTCAGAGCATTACTAGTGGGATAACATGAAGAAGGAGATCGCTGAGTATGCATCCATGTGTTTGGTTTGTCAGAAAGTGAAGGCTGAGAGAAAGAAGAATAAGAGGATGATGCAACCATTACCTATACCAGCATGTAAATTAGAGAACATCACCCCATAATTTTTCATCAGACTTACGAAGACATCCATAGGAAACAATACTATTTGAGTTGTTGTGGATCATCTTACAAATACTATAAACTTCATTGCAATTCGGGATGATTTCTCACTAGATCAACTTGCACGGATATACACCATAGATGTTGTAAAGATTCATGGAGTACCACTATCGATTGTATCCGATCAAGATCCAAGATTCACCTCTATGTTTTGAAAGAGTTTTCAACATGCTTTAAATAATTAGACGAACTTTAGTACGACTTATCATCTTCAAATTGATAGCCAATCCGAGTGGACTATCCAAACACTTGAAGGCATGTTTATAGAATTCTCAATGGACTTCAAATTATGTTGGGATCAACATCTTCCTCTAATTTATTTCCCTTACAACAAAAGTTTCCACTTAATCATCCAAATGGATTCTTATAAAGCCCTATATGGGAAGAGTTGAAGAACACCTGCATGTTGGGATGCAGTTGGGGAGATAAATATCCTACTTTTGGAAATGGTCTAAGTAATGGTGGAGAAGGTTAAGACCCTCCAGAAACACATTAATGCTGCTCAGAGTCAACAAAAGACGTATGCTGATAATCTTTAACAAGACATAGAGTTAGATGTTAGTGACATGGTATTCCTCTGCATATCACCATGGAAAATATTTATGAGATTTATGAAGAAGGGAAAGCTTATTTGAAGGTATATCGGCTCTTTTAATATCATCGATCACCTTATAGTAGTGGTCTATCGACTAGAACTCCCACCAAATGTATCTCAAGTATATGATGTATTCCATGTATCACACACGAGGATGTATATACCCAACCCATTGCATGTAATCAATCAAGAGGTGGTACCATTATAGAATGACATCTTCTATGAAGAGAAGTCGGTGAAGTTCTCATATCTTAGGGAAAAAGTTATACGAAAAAAAATAATTCCCCTTGTCAAGGTGTTTTGGAAAAACCACAAGTTTGAAGAAAAAATATGGGAATTAGAGGAAGTGATCAAAAAAAGTCACCTACATCTGTTTTAGGGAGGGATAAGAAAATTTTGAGGGTGAAATTTCTTAAGGGGGAAGATTGTAATGACCCAAAATTTTATTAAGAAAAATTCCTCTTGATCCAATTAAATGTCCTATTATGTTAAATGGTTATATAAAACATATGAACATATTGGTTTTATGTTTTTGGATATTAAAATACCATTATGAATATTTACAGTTGAAAATATATCTATTGAACGGTGATCAAATGACTAGTATAAATATAAGGCTTTAACAAAACCAATTTACTAAGATAAAGGAAGCGCTGGACTCATCCAGTAGAACTACTCCTTGTGAAGCCCATTGTTCAGAGCCTGGAAAGTAGGTGGAATCATTGGGATATGCTCTTGACCAAGCCCAAGATGAGCATGAACATGCTAAACGTGAGTAGAACCACCTACGGGAGAAGTTGAAGTTGATATAGATTTCCACCCGAGTGATGTTATCTAAGCCTCCCCAAGAGTCTGTCACCATCACAAACCTTACCCTTTCGTCTTATGTGGGTGTTATAAGGGGTTATGTAAAAATACCCTAGAACTATGATTATGTACATTATTTTTATAGATAATATAATTTCATTTTATTAACATTACTTCGTAAGTAGTTTTTAAATAAAAAATAACATTTTTAGTTGATATTCAATTAAGAAATTTATTTTGATGAATTATTGAATTTTTTTTTGAATTTAAAAATATATTAATAATATATTATTACTAAATTATTTTTTATTAAATACAAATTATCAGATAATTTATTTGGATACAATAGTTATTTTTATTATATTTTGAAAGATGTTTTTATCAAAAACCATGTATTTTTTTATAAATGTCTGTTTTTATTTTTAAAGTAAGAATTAACATATTTTGAAAATTATTTTGATAAAATGGAAATTATTTTTTGAATTAGGACATCAAAATTATCCTACAGTGAATTTTTTATAATTTTTTGAGCCTCTCAAATTTTTGGATAAAAAATAAATACCGTTTGAATATATAATGTGTTTTATGAAATTAGAATGACCCAATAGTGATTTAATAAAATACTATAAACATTATGTTCGGAGATTATATATTTTACCATTAAAATAATGTTATTTTTGTTTTTTGGATTCATTTTACAAAGCCATAGTGGACCCCCCAAGAATTAAAAAACATTTTATCTTTTTAAAATGATTTTTTTGCGAGTGTGACTCACCTCTACATAAGAAAGCCTAAAATTTTAAGAAGTTCAGAAATTGATCTTATAAAATAATGTTTTACAATCCTCTTTTGAAAAAACCATGGGCTGGTTGGTGGTTTTTATTTTCATAATGTGTGGTGACCCAAACCTAAATAATAAAAAAATACCTCTCTTTTCCTATATAAACCCACCCAAGCTCCCAATTCCTCTTCCCTCAAAGCCCTTTGATCTCGACCAATCGATGGCCTCCTCTCTCAAGGATCCACCCAATTTACCCCAATCCATTAAGAAGCCTCTCTCAAGCCTCTCTAAAGCCATTGGGATAACACATCCATGTAAGGGATTCTTGCTTTCTCATTTTATACAACATTCTTCATATTTTAATGCCATTTTATTTTCAATTGTAAATATTGGGGTATCATTTTTAACCTCCCCCATAAAGCCCTATTTATGTTTCAATGATGAGAGACCACTTTATCTCTCATTAATGCCTCCCATGAACACCTGTTACCATGCCAAAATTTCATAAGGAATTTCTCTCTTCTCATTTACATTCAAGAAAATATTGTTGTATTTTTAATAAGAATTCCATTACAGTTGTTGGGAAATATATCTATATGACCCCCTTAATATCCATTTCATTTTCATGTTTTTTTGACACCATTTCTTCTCTAATTAACCATATTTACGAATTCTTATGTTATGCTATTGTGATGCCGAAATTGCACTATGATTTTTCAAGAAAAATTCTTAGTGTATTGAATACCATGACCACTTCATTATTAAGGGTATTCACCTTTATGAACATTTATATATTGATTATATAGTTTCATGTATTTATTTCACATTACTTTATCATGGAATAAATGATGATGTTTAATGATTCCACGGTATATGATCTATGTGGAACACTTATGCATGAAATGAAATGATTAAGAAGGGTTCACCCTAATAGCAATCTAATGAATTGGGTAAAGATTAGTATCATGAAACATCAAGTGAAACGAGTATTTACTCATGATAATTAAATTAAAATTATGGTTTAATCTTGCTAATTCAACTGCAATTACCGTTTACACATGCTCCATGTGCAACGAGCCTTGGCTCATGAAAATACCATGTTAAGTGTTTTTTCCATATTTCCAGGTTATGATAATCCTACTACATCATGAATTTAAGTTCATGTTTCTTTTATTCTCAGTTAATATGCATATTTCCTAAATTGTTTTGTATTATTCTTGTTATTCTTTGTTTAATCCCTTAATGGGCTTTATAGGTCACACTTTTCTTATGCATTTCCTCAGGTTATCCCACGAAATTGTAAGTATGAAGGAATGTAGTGGTCATGTAAAGGAAGTATTCAAGAAATATTTTGGGTTTTTATGTCTTAAGTTTCTATGAAATGTTTTTAATTTCCCTAGACACTAGACCTCTTGATCATCAAATTTGTATTAAGTGAAATTTTGTGTAATAAATCATGTTTAAGTGTGCAAAAAAAACAAGGGTTTTTATATTCTTAACTATAACCCTTCTTGAAAAAGTCATACTTAGAACCATTTTACATATCCTTAAGAAATGGAAACATAATAATGGGTGACGTCATATTCTTAGTAAAGAAAAACAAGGGGGATTTCAAGGATCATTTAATCATAATAATAGTATGAGGGTATGTAAAAATGAGATTTACATTTGAAAATAATAGTCAATGATTCGTAGGTCATAATCATGATTTATATAAAAAAGATTCCATGTTTATAATACCTAAATAAATAAGGTATCAATGATCATGAGATATAAGTACATAACATTTGTATTAGATCATGATAGAAAACAGTGGCATAAAGCAGGGAAAATCATAACCATATAAATCTTATGTCAAGGATACCCAACAATAAATTCGTCACGTGTCATTCTTGGGCTAGCCACCCATATACCTTTTATAGGCTTCAGATAACATGTCGTGTACCTTTTAAGTATCGGATAACCACTTATGTTTCCGTTGAGTTTATAAAACATAGATTATTTAACAAATTTAAATTTTGGCTATAACAGACCCACCCTTCACAAAATTATAATATATTCATATTTATTACATAAGATCACGAAACAATTTATCATTTCATTATACCTTGACTTTGGGAAAGGAAAATGGGTTTCGTCAACATTACATCATCATAACCATAAACCATAATAAAATCAATAATGATGGTATCATAGAATCACATCCTTACTGATGTATGAGTAGCATCGAAAGTAGTTATGATAGATGAAACATTTATTGGAAATATCATAGGGATAATTTTTTAGGAAAGTATCTTTTTTTTAAATAACATATTACATATCTAAATTTTTTCAAAATATTTAGAAATAATTTCTTTTATGGTGACCAAGTAAACATGTAAAGAAATCATAATAGGAAATAATATTTCAGATGGTAAGAAAATATTCTCAATAAGTGTATTCAGAATGAATTATTTTGTTCACAACTTTGGTAAAAAGAACTTCATTTGAAAAAATAAAATATGTTTCCTTTTAAAACATTTGTTATAAATTAAAAATGGGTAAACTGTATTTAATAAATCATTGGTTAATATTAAAAACATTAAGGAAGTTTTTCAATGAAAATGTGGACATGGTAGAAAGAGATTCTGAATCAAAGAGAAAATAATGTTCAGTTTTCCTTATAAACATTTAGGTTAACCTTTGAGTACATATATAGAATAAAATTAATTTATAACTTATGATTTATATAAATAACATGGGGAGAATAATATAAAATAACTCTGACTTCAGCATCCCAAAGTCTGTGATTATTTTTTAATTTATAAATAAAATAATAATCACATCCCAAAGGACCAGATAATTTACTAGTCTTGGAAAATGAGATATATGCATGAATTATACATAAAAATTGGTGACATGAAAAAACAAAGACAATATCATTTTAGAACTCCATTATTTTCAATATTATCCATACATATCAATAATAATACCATTCATGGAATCCTGGGGAAAATCAAGATCTTGAAAAGGTGGAGCTTAGATGCTCATTAAGCGCATTCATATAGTGAAATCTAAATATTACATGAATAATATTTAATGATACAAAGGTAAATCAAATATTTACATAATCACATGAGATAGAAACATATCCATGTATATCATAAATAATAATGTAATCACATGACAATTAATATTGAATCTCATAATGAGGTAAATACATAATTCTAGTTGATATAAACATCTTATTGATCCCTAATTCAAAGTCATATGACATAAATGGGTAAATCCACATCCAATGGCCATGAAATTTTGTCTCATGAGACATACTGATGAAACAATGGGAATGAGAGGACCCCACATTTCACTTGATAAGTCCAATGAATTTCTCATATGAAAGGTTTGAAAAATAATCTACATAAACATTCAAATTAAAAATAGAATAAATGTTAATAATTTCCCTAATAAATAAATATAATCATAAAGCATCCCATTTAATATAGTAAATGGTGTCAAAATTGTACATCATCATTGAAAAAGATCAAAAACATTCTCGAGAAATAATATTGTTGGTGTCTTTATAACTTATCCCCAGTGTATCATAAGTATGATAAGGGCTATTTTCATTCATGAATATTAATACCATGAATATATCGTTAAAACATTTCTTGAGGAAAATAACTTTCTCATTTTTAAAATCATTTATTTTTTAAAAAATATATAATTTAGAAGGGAAAAATATTATTTAAAAACAAACGTGTAAAGTATTAAAGTAATATTTAATTAAAATATTATTCATGAAGGTGGAAAATCTTTACATTTCTTATGATTGAAAAAATCATTCCTTCGCACTTTTTTTTTGGAAAATTCGAAAACTACCTTCTTTGGAAAATGACAAGAAGATTACTCACAAAATAATTTTGTAATTAAGAAAACATGGGAAGAAATGAATTTATGTAATCATAAAAGAGATTTAAAAATACTTTTTAAATCATTTTTTTGGAAAATATGTATATAGAAGAAAAATATTTCCCATCAGAGAATTAAGCATATATTATCCATGATATTGATGAGATTTTGAAATAAACACATAACATAGGCCCAAATTCATTCATATCTGTTCCAAACTACTATATATATATATATATAATATAAATTCATTACAGAACCATAATCATATAAATCATTCCATTTATTAAATACTTATAATCTTTTATAACATTCTTCATAAAAATTATTTTAAAAAATACATAGTTTCATGTAAAGGGTGGTTTATTTTTCTTGTATGTTTTGGTTTGATACTTTTTGTGTATATACATTTCTAAAGATACAGTCATCCCTAGAATATTAATAATGTTATAAATATCATATAAATTAATTATATATGTATTTGAATTAATATATTGACTATATATAGAATCATTTTTACACCGTTCACGGATACGTAAACCATACATATGGCTAAACACTATTTTCAATATTTTATGGATAAAAAAAGAAAGTAAAATAATAATTATCATTTATAGAATAATTATTATATCATATAAAACATATATATTTATAAAATACATCCATATTAAAATCTATTTAAAATATAAATGAAAAAAATAATCACATCACTTTGTGGAGGTGATAGTCCACACATATAAACAAGTGATGTTATCATTTACCAATGGTTGGAATGGTAAGAAGGTAGATATGGTATTATTATTTAAAAAGTACAATTATTTTATAAATATAATATATAAATAATAAAATCAAAAATAATTCTCATCGATAATATATGGTAATGAAAATAAAATTGTATCGCTATGTGGTGATGGAAAGTCGTATGCACACATGAGTGATACTTTCACATCCCATATTATGGGAAAGATTATAGGTAATGATAGTTTCATAATAATTATAAATTATATGTGTAGAAAGGTTACTAAAGTTATTATTTTGTGAAAAAATTTATAGTTATAGAAGATGTAGAAGAATGAATAAATTGAAAGTGGTCAAGCGAGACAAATTTACTCTTATTCATAAGACCTTCTTTAAATCCCCTCTTATGGGAATTAAGGATGGAATTTAAGCGATATTGGAACCTAAAGATCTTTTATAAGTATGTTTATCAAATATACTTATAGGTATCTTTTGAGAAATTTGGATTAATGAGGGGTAAAGAAGTGAGGGAGGATGTTCACTTTTATAATTGTGTTGAGGGGAACTTTTAGAACTTCTCAGAAAAGAATAAATTTTAATGAATTCATTATCCTCACAAATAACGAAAAATGTAAATTTATTTAAAGATAATGTTGTATAGGGTTTTAATCCCATATGCCAATATTATTTTTATAATCTTTGGTGTCATTTTAAACCGTATTATTTTGATTAACCATTTGATGATCAATTTTAATTTTTACTATTGTAAGAACTTTTTCCACATTAAATATTTTTATGTTTTTCATATAAGGTTAAAATTATCCCAGAAATTTAAAATTTATAAAATCTTCAAATATATAATATCAACCTTGTATTATTTACAAATTTTATTATTTTTAAAAAAATTATTAAAATAATATACTTATAAAATATCATTTTTTTCAATATAGATTGTATTCATTTAATTTGACATCCAATACATCATGAAAAAGGTTGAATTAGAATTTAATTATATTAAAAATCTATAATATGTCATATATACCTCAATAATCAATTGGACATATTATCGTATTCAAATTTATCTAAATTAATATTTTTAATATTTTTTGTTTTATTGTAATGTTACTTAAAATAACACAGTGTCAGTATTGAAAATGAATTTAATGTAATGATTTAATTATTAAAAATTAAAAATAAACTTCTATAAATAAATTAATTTCATTAGGATAAAAATAATCATTTATCTCTGTTCCTATATATTTTTCCAAATAGGTAAACATAAGATATATTTAAAACATAGAGAGTGGCATTTTTTAACAATTTGTTTTTCATTAATATATAAGACAATATCATGAAATAGTTTCAATTAAACTAATAAATTTATATACCTAGGTGTTAATGTCCTTATTGTATTTATCCAATAAGAAATAGGATGAAAACATATGGGCTTATCCCTTAGTTTTAAACTAGATTTACCATATTTACCCTTTACCATGGTGATAAAATTTACCATAGTAACAATTGATAATGATTAAATATAAGAGAAGAATATTTAATAAATTTTATCCTCCTAGTTACAAATATGGAATATATTTAATCAAATTCATACCTATAAGTAAAAGAAATTAATTTTCAAATAAGTACATAAAATTTGATAAAAAATGAATTTTAGAAAGTGTAGTTTTTAAGAATAAAATTGGGTGTATTCTTATCCGATGCATAGTAAAAATTTTATATGAATTATAAAAAATTTGATTGGATATATAATATATAATTTTTTTTAAAAAAATACTCCAAAAGTGACTAATTCAATTTATTATAATATATATATTTTTAACAAAAAAAATGGGTTTTTCAGAAAAACACTTCTTAAAAGAAATTACTTTTTATTTATAATAAATTGATAAATAAAATATTTTTCATATAAATTTATAAACCATTTATTTTTAAAAATTTAATTATTCATATTTAAACCAACCAATTTAACATCTAGGTTATAATGGTCACATGATAAAAAAATTATTCATTTAAAATCAGTGTTTTTTGCAATGTAAGGTATCAAGGAAATTAATTTTTTTAAATAGATGTACTATAAAATCATGGGTATTAAACTATTTCCTATTCTAAAAAATTTCTTCAATAAATATTCCAAAATATCACCTTATAAATATATTTGGGTAGTTATTCATCCTAATTTTTACAAGTTCCCATATCACCCCTTCTATCTTATGATGTTTCCAATGTACCCTTCCTATCTGAGTTGTATTATTACTCAACACATGTTCTCTACTATCTAGAATATGGATATTCCCTTCAGAGTAAGAAAAATAAGGTCCCAATTCAATGTCATTAGAACATGTATAATGTGTCTAGTATAGCTTATAATTTCTTAACATAGTGATATATAACATATCATGTAATTCAGAAAGGCCTCATGGCATTGGAATATGTTAAGACAAAATTCTAATTCTTTCCATGATTTAAAAATGTCTGAGGTACTTGAGGCACAGTTTTCCTTTCATTCAATATCTTATAAAACCCTTCATATGGATATACCTTCAAGAAAACATGATCTTTAACTTGAAATTACAAATCATTACTTCATTTATATGAATAGATAATTTTTTCCTCTTTGAGTTGCTTTGATATGTGTTTTAATAGTATTTAACCTTGATTTTGATTCCTCTACTTGTTATAGTCTTATAAGATTCATTTCACAAACATCATCCCAAAAAGATAGTATGCAAAATCTCTCTCTATATTATACTTCATACGATGCGATTTGAATACTTCAATGGAATCTATTTTTATAGGTTTATTATATCAAAGTTTAGTATTGACCCCCATATATGTTAAATGTCATGTTATAAGGACCTCATATTATATGATATTTTTTAGATGGTCCTTTATAACTTCTTTTTAGTTTGAGGGTGATAAGTGGATCTCAAATAAATCTTGGTATTAGGAGACTTATGAATACCTTTCGAGAATTGTTATATAAATCATAGATCACAATCAGAAACAATTTAAATAGGTGCACCATGATGTATTAAAAATTAATTAATATAGTGTTTTGTAAGACAATCGAGTGGAAAATATTCTCTTATAGTGAGGACATTTGTAAATTTGTCATGTTGATAACATTTTACCCATATCATATCATTCTTTCTTGGAGTATTTGGTAATCCAATTATAAAGTACATAGTAATTTCATCTCATATAAATGTTGGAATAGAAATAGGTTTTTTGACTCACCTTTGATGTTTTCCCTCAGTCATCACTTCTTGAAAAACAAAACATATTGACACATAATATTCAGTTTCACACTTCATATTTTTCCCCAAAATATTCCCTCAAAATCCATATACATTTTAATGATGCCATTATGTATAGAGAAATTTGAGCTATGATCATCATTGATTAATTCCATTTCTATCAGAGGGAATGAGGAATAAAAAATCCACTTTCAAAATATCCGAAATCCATCATCATATACGAATAATATAAATTTACCATCATTTATATACATAATTTTACTTTGAACAATCTTATTGTAAAATTGAGAAATTTTCACCCTTTCTAATAATTATGGTTTGGTAATAATTTGAAAATTGAATGATATTTCCCTATACTTAATAATTCTCATATCCATTTTTAATAGATCAATGAACAGAGGGCCCCAGTTAATCCTAATTTTGTTAAAAACTCCATGATCCTTCATGCTCAATGAAAATGCTACATTATTTTCATTCTTTGGGTGGTAGTGTATTGAGATATAATAATCATTGTGTAGCTTGTCTATCTAATTTTCCTAATGTTAAGTCCTTTCTAGGATAATATGTATGTCAAACTCTTGTGATCTCTATATATGCCACATATTTAAACATATAGATAATGACTTTATATCTTGAGAGAAAAAGATATAGATTATAATTTAGTATCACAAGTTATATATATTCTTCATGTGTTTTTAACATCTTTAATTCCTAGTTAATAAGTATATCATTACATATTTTTACAAAACAAAGTCCCTTACCCGATGCATCCCTGTTGATAAAAAAAACCATTACCCGACGGTAGAATAATGATTTGAGTATTCACCAATATCGTCTTCAACTCTTAAAAACACAGTTCAAATTCCACTATCTAAATAAAATTGACCCCCTTATTAGTATGTTTGGATAATAGGTATACTAATCGAGAAATATTTTTAACAAATAACATATTATAACCAGCCAAACAAATGAAACTATGTACCTCCGTTAGATTCATTCGTATAGTCTATTATTAGTATGAATTTACCTTTATAGGATCAACTGAGATTCTATCATTGGAGAAAATATGACCCATAAAAAACTTATTTACTCCCAAATTCACACTTTCGAAATTTCCCATATAAAATGTTTATTCTATGAGACTAAATATTGATATGAATGTGGTTTTCATAGTCCTCATAGTTCTTCGATTACTCCAATATATCATCAATAAATAAAATAAAAATTTATCAGGATATTACATAAAAACTATGTTCATTATACCCATAAAAATAGTGGGTTAATTAGTAAATCCAAATAGAATTACTATAAAATCATAATGTACATACCTTTTATGAAATGTATCCTTTGGAACATCTTAATTATTTACACAGAATTGAAGATACTTAGAAAAAAGGCCATCCTTTGAAAAATATTGAGCTCTATGAAGTGGGTTGTATAAGTCATAAATGAGAGAAAGATGGTACTTCTTATTTATCCATATAGAATTTATTTCCCTATAATCTATGCACATCATCATAGATCCGTATTTCTTCTATACTGGGCTATATAAATACATTACCACCCAAAATATCTAGTTTTTTATCTACCTTATCTCCACAACGACTATTCTATAGGGAGTCTTTGATATATGAATTACATGAGGGATTAAATCCATGAAAAAAACGTCCCTCTCTTATAGATATCTAGGTAATTATTTGGGAAATACATCTGGGTATTCCTATAAAATAGATATATCCTCAATTTTAAGATGAAATTTTTAATTTTTATGTTGTGTATTCTCTTATTCAACAATAATCTCATTTATAATAGTTATTAGAGTTGGAACCGAACAAGACTTAGATGATCATGTCTCCCCTCTAATGATAATGAATTCTATATCTTAATCATGAATCATAATTTTCTTCTCTTTGAAATTATTTTTTAATTATACTTTGAAAACCACTATATTACAAATATTATATGAAATGAAACCATTGTTATGAAAATAAAATCAGAAAATATAGATTCTTTATGTGTCATAATAGGAATAGTTTGAAACAATTTTGTAGTTTTGAGATTTATACTATATGTTTTTTGACAACTCCCTTATTAATATGAATGGTAAATACATTATTTTTTCGGCAAGCTGGGAAGATATAATAAAATGTGATGATCTGAAATAAAATAAATCAATATATAAATTTTTGGATATGATTAAATTACCTTAAAACACTTCATTATGAACTTCAGCCTCACCTATTTCAATCACATGACATTGGCCCCGATCCCATGGAATTTTCTATGGAACATTACATTGAAGCCTAATAAAATCATTTTCATAGTGTCCCATATCTAATGAAGTGAAACATTAAACATTTTTTGATTTCTCTAACCCAATAATTCGTGGTCCTAGTGGCCATTTTCTTTAAAAATATAAAAATGTCTCATTTTAAATAATCATATTCCATGATTCATCATTCCTAATTTATTTCCAGTTGGAAATTCCACCCTTCTTTCTTCTCACTTTCATTATTTTATTTTCTAGAGTACTTAGTAGTCATATTATTATCATTCTTACCTTCAAATATATAACTATTAGAGAATTATTTATTTTTCTTGAAAGCACAGAATCTATATCCTCTTTTGATAAGAATTTTTTGGACGTGAGTTCACTTTGATGAATTGTCTTAATCCCATTAAATAAATGATAAATATTTCTATTTGGATTATATATGTCGTCTAATATATTCCTTGATAAACATTTATTGTTAGATTCATTTATAGCAAAATTATAATTTTATTTTTTTCCATGTCAAGAATTTTCTATCAATATCCACTCTCTATTCATGAGGGAAATGTTTCTCCAAAAAAAATAATTTAAATCCATCAATTCCATGTTTGTTATTTATTCACCATCTTTAGTGATTTGAATTAATTAACTCTATTGATCCTCATGTCCTTATAGATTAATAACTATCATGATAACCACTTCCCTTTTATTACTAAAAAAAGGAAAAAATGAATTATATAGAGAACCTATCCATTACTCATATATAAACAGATTTTTAGTCCCATTGAATTGTGGATGTTGCATATGAATTAAGTGATCTATTTTTATTACACAACATTGTGAATAAATATTTTCCTCCATACAGGCATGGTTATTTCACGTAACATGGTTCTACTATCCCAATATAGTTATATTTTTTCACCTCCAGCTCCAACTATAACTCGAACATCATTATCATGCATATGAAGGAAATACCTACATGGATTACATTCATTGATATGATCTCCATTTATTAATCTAGGAACCACTTATAAAAAAATATAATACACTAGATTATATTATGAAGAATAATGAGTAATTTTGATGCTAGTAAAAAAAATTACATAAATCGAAAAAATATTTATAAACAATCACAAAATCATAAGTTTTGTTTAATGTGGAATATTTTTAAAGTATGTTATAGAGCTAAGTTTCCTTAATTTATGTTTTCTATGTAATGTTACAAAATTTTTAGCTAAAATTATTCAAATAAAAACATTTAGGAACCCAACCCCAGTAGCCCATATTTTTTGGATAATTTATAATATTTTAATTACATACAAAAAATTACATCCCAAAGGACCGAATAGTTCAGTAGTTATAGAAAACTAGAGTCATGCTTGAATTATACATTATAATTTAAAACATAAAATAAACCATATTTTTTTTTCAGAACACCATTATTCTCCTAGATTATCCTTGTAAATCAATCATAATATACTTCTTGATATCCTCCAGAAACATTATCATTTAAAAAAGGGTTATATCAAGTGATCTTTAAGGGTATGTTTATAGTGGAATCTAAATAAGGCATTATTAATAATGTAGAAATGAAATTAAAATCATGTAATTTGATAATAATGTGAGATAATAACATATCCATAGATATCATAACAAATCAAATAATCATATGGAAATTAATAACTAATATTTAATTACAAAAATTCATAATTTCAGACAACATAAAACTACCCTCAAGGCCTCGTGTCCAGACATATTGCATAAATGGGTAAAACGTTTTCCAATACCCATGATAATTTGTCCCATGAGACCTATCGATGCATCAAGGGGATATAGAGGGACCCACCAATTATCTACTAATTAAAATTATTTTCTCACATGAATGTGGTGAAATATAATATACATAACCATTAGTTTTGAAAATACCATACATAATGTTTCTAATTTTTCCAATCAACAAAATAAATCACAAACCTTCCAAAGTAATATGGTTAATATCATCAAAATAGTCAATCCTCAATGAGACATGTCATTATTATCTATATAAATAATAAGGATAATGTCATCAAAACATATCAACAATGCATCATAAGTAAAAAAATGGGCTTTTTCATTGATTAATAAAAATACGATAATTTTTTTAAAAAAATCATTTCTGAGAAAATATCCTTTTTAGTTGGAAAGTCAGTTATTTTTTTAAAAAAATGTGCAATTACTAATGAAATATTTTTATCAAAAAATATCCTTAATTTTTTTTCAAAATATTTAATTAAAATATTTTTCATGAAAGAGAGAAAAATATATTCATATTGTATAAGTTTTAAAATATTACTTTTACACTTTTTTCAGGAATGTCGAAAAGCACCTTGTTCGAAAAATTTCAGGAAGATTCCCTTCAAACCGTTTTATAAAAACTCAAACATGAGTAATTTTTTTTTTCAAAAATCATAGTATATTATTAAAAATAATTTAAAATTTTTTATGGAAAATATGGTTATGGAATAAAAATATTCTACTTCATAGATATAAGCTTATACAATCTCAAATGTTGATAATATTATGAAATAAACACTTACCTCAAGTAAGACATTGTTAATACATGATAAAAACACCTATATAAAAATATAGATTCATTATACATCTATAAGGAACCATAAACATAAATATAATACCATTTATGAAATAAATTTTATCTTTTATCTCCTATTTATTAACAACTCCTTGTTAAAAATCACTATTTGAAGTAATAATAGCTTCGTTTTTCATGTATGTTTTGGTTTGACAGTTTATGTTTTTATACATTGATCATGTTAGAACATATTAATATTTATAATAATGATATAAATATAATATATATAAAATATATACATATTTAAATTAATTACTTATTGGTAGATATAGAAAAATGTATTACATCATTCATGGAGACAGTATGCCTTTCGTATGCAAGAATAATATTTAAAATATTCTAAGGATTTAAATAAATAGTGTTAAATAATAATTATCATTTAAGGGTAATTATTATATCATATAAATAATATATATTCATAAAATCCCACATTATCACCATATAAGTAAGATACAAATGAAAAACGAATCACATCACTTTGTGGAAGTGGAATTACCCGTGTGTGAATGGGCGACGTTATCATTTACCAATGATTTAAAAGGTAATAAGGTAGATAAAATATTAGTATTTATGAATTATAATTACTTTAAAAATATCATCTATAAATATTTATCCTATCATAATCCCCATAAAAAGTATGGTAATAGAAGGTGAGTTTTATCACTTTATAGAGACGATAAAACAAACGTACACAAGACCGATACATTTAATTATCATTTCATTGGAAATAGGGTGGTTAATGTTTTTATAATAATCATGATAACAATTAAATATATTTATGTTACTTAAGTTACAATTTTATGATAACTTCCCAATATATAGAAGAGGTAGAATAAGGAATAACTTGTTTGAGACCAGGTAAGATAATTATCCCTTCTTTGGGATAAATTCATTGGATCCATACATAATAGACTTAAGAATTTTATTCTGGGGAGAATAGAACCTAAAAAACCTTGATAATGGTTTTAATAAGATAAATGGGTAATGATTGGTTGAGAAAGATGAAAAATGTTGTTTGAATAAGTGACCAAGGAGGTTCTCTTATACACCTGAGGTGAGGGGCACCGAAATTTATCAAAATATAAAATTATAATAAATTTATTGTCATGAAAAATTCCCAAAAATGTAATATTATTCAAATATATGGTATTAAATTTTTGTAATCCCATCAACCTATTGAATTTGGATAGGTTTTGGTTCCATTTTAAACCTTATCATTTTGATTAACCCCTATTTAATCAATTTTTATTTTAACAATGGTAAAAAATATTTCCATATTAAATTTTTGTAATTTTTACTTATAAGTGTGAAATATGATCATAAATGGAAAATTTATGAAAATTTAAATCATATCATATCTACATTTTCATGTTTTATGAATTAACGATTTTTGAATAACAAAACAAAATATTATTTTGATAAAATATCATTTTTTCAATTTAAAAAAATCATTTAATTTGACTTCATATATATGAAGAAAAAGGTGTAATTATAATATAATTTTTTAAAGGTTCTCTAATAATTCATATAGATCTATAAAATTGATTGGACATGTTAAATCATTAAAATATATTTAAATTAATATTTTTAAAATCATTTATTTTATTTTAATGGTAAGTAGATAAATTTTTTATGAGCATTGCACAAGAATTTGAGGTAATTATATAAATTATAAACACTAAAAAAAAGTTTCTATAATAAAAATAATAAATTAATATCAGTATAAAAATTTAGTTTCCTTCAAATATTTATTTTTTTCTATGTTGGAAAAAAAGATATACCAAAAACAAAGAGTGAGATTTTGTAACTATAGGCTATTTAAATAATATATAATCTATTTTAGGTAAGTTTTTCAATTAAAAAAATTAAAGCCTATTATTTTAATTTATTAAATTAATTAATTAAATAATATTTAGGATGAAAAATTATAGCCCTATCGATTAGTTTTAACCTAGATTAACACGATTTACCCTTTATCGAGGTAATACGATTTACCACAGTAAGTAATCATAATGTCTAAAAAAGTAACTTAATTAATAAATTTGAGCATATTAATTCCATGTATGGAATGAATTTAATCAAATTATATACCTATAAATATGAAAAATTAAATTTAAAATAAGTGTGAAAAATTAAATAAAAACCACATTTTATAAAATGCGGTTTTTAAGAATAAAAATAGATTTTTTTCTGATCTGATGGATACTAAAAATATTATATTATTGTTAAAACAAATTATTGAATATATAATATATAAATCTAAATAAAATAATTCAACAATATTAAATAATTAAATTTATTATGTTATAAATATATTGCGCGCACAAAAAATGTTTTTCAGAAAAATATGTAATTTATTATTTTCTATTCAATTGATATCTATAATATTTATTCAATTAATATATAGAGCATATATATTTTTTGAAATTAAATCAGTCTTATTTATAACAAAAAAATAAAAATTATTTTATAATGGTCACAAAATAATAGGCATTTGTTCATTTGAACTCAGTATTTCATGCAACACAAGATATCAAGTAGATTAAATTTATTTAGAAATTATAGACCATAAAATATTGAGGTGTTACATAATATATATAATATTATTGAGATATATATCAAAATAATTAAATCATTGGAAAATTTAATCACAAAAAATCATGATAAAAATGAGATTGTAAAATAAAACTCGTACCACATGTTTAACTTGCTTTATAAGACCTCTAACCTCATGTATAATAAATAAAAAATTATTATACATATATACTACGTAAATATTAATACATTTAATATCATATATGAACCAATAAACAATTACTTAAAAACCCATTTATTAATAATTATTTTTTAAAATCATTCTTTCAATGTTTAAAATGTTCCATTATTCATGTTAGTTTTCTTTTAGTAGTTCCGATATTGGTAATTTTATCATAGTTTAGTTATATAAATAATTGTATACATGATATTAATAACATATATATTGATTATATACATATTTATAACCTTTCCATAAAATTAGAGATATAAAAATGAATTATATAGTTCATTGAAATGGGAGCCCATACATACACATGGATTTGGTTATCATTTTTAATGGAAAAAATAATGGAAGATTAATAATATTATTTAATTAAATAATCATAATTATATCAAAAATATCAAATATGTTTATTAAATCTATTATTATATCTATAAATGTGAGGTGTTGATGGGAAATTTATAATACTACTTTTTGTAGGCAGTAGTCAACACACACACGTACAGGCAGTTATATCATTTCTTATTTGATGGAAAATAGAACTAAAAATGTTATTACAACATGATAATAACATATAAGTAGACTATCTTTTCTGTAGTATTAATTTATTTATTTATACATTATCTATTGATAAATTGAAAGAATAAATAAAAAATTAAATTAATCAGTTTAGAATTACACCTCTTCATTGAAGAACCTCCTTGGTCTTATACATTAATTCATGAAAGGATGGTATAAAGAAAACATTTCCTACAGAACATGGTGATGGGATCTATGAAGGTATTATGATAGGTATTGTATTATCTAAAATGATTAAAATTCATTAATAAGTCTGTAGAGGAAGTTAACTTTTATAAGAAATGCAGATGACACACTTAGAATTACTTATAATAATTAAATATAATTAATTTATTTCAAATGTATAATGATTCCATATTGATAAGTATTATAAGGTATTATTATAGATGGTCAATATATATACAGTATATAAAAATTATACAAGTTGAAGATGAAATAATTCCCTTATCTCTTAGTAAAATACCAGGTAAACCAATTTTACCTAAACTGGATTTACAAATTTTTAACATTTTTACTGTTCATTTTGAAAAAAAAATGAAACAGGAATCAATAAAAAATATGAGAATGACGATACCAAATATAAAATGAATTTTATGAAATTTAATTTTTAATAGTGTAAGAAATTAATTTAAAAATAAGTTCACATAACGCAATGAAATCCCTTTTTTCAAAACATTGTTTTAATCTAAAAACAAAATTTACATTCACTCCATGCCTTGTAAAAACTATAAAATTAATGATAAAATATTTTATTCAATTTATAATTTATAAATTTCATTAAAAATATTAATCAATAATTAATTATATAAATTTTTATGATAATAACACTTTATGCATATAAAATCAATTTTTTTAAAGATAATTCATTTTATGTTTTAAATGATTTTGTCTTCAATATTAACCATTACTTAAATAATTTATGTCATATTATTAATCTATTTATTAAATAATAATTATATTTCATTTAAATAAATTTTAAATGGTTATAAGAAATACTGTATTAATATAAGAATAAATAATATATAGAAAAATTAATTTCCTAGAAAAATAGTTCTTTTAATCATCATATGATTTAACTAATAATTTAACAATTATTTACTAGGAAATTACAAATTCAATAATATTTAAGGAAATTTTTATATATAAATATCAATATTTGTTTCATATTACTCATATTGTTTAATCCTTCAGTACGGTTATTATAATTAGCTAGATTTTATACATTGATTTCTCATCTTAATAGAAGAATATTCATTACAAAACAAAAAGATCCAAACCAAAATTGTGTAGTTCTAGTGCCTTTAGAAACCAGTAAATATAAACAAATGGTTCATAAAAAAATCTACATCATCTCCCAGTAAGTTCTTCATAACTATCACCCTTCATAAACATATCATACATAGTAATTTAATTTATAACAAGGGGAAAAGAAACATAATAAAGGGTCAGATGATATTCTCATTAAGGGTAAACAAGGGAGATATGTGGGATCACATGATAATGAAATGAAAATAAGGGTATTAGAATATGATCATGAAATTTTAATATCATATCCAACATATCATTGATCATAATCCCAAGTCATGGAAAAATCACGGTAGTTCAGTGTCTCCAAGATCTTAGTCACGATATTAATATCATATATTTTTATTATATACAGGTATAGATTCAATCATAGAATATGGAGAGAAAAATTAATTTCACCAATCATGGAGACGGTAGGCCATAGGTATGTATGAATGATGTCCCCATTTTGTGAAACATGGAACAAAAGAAAGGGTTATAATAAATCAACTTTAAATAATCATTATTATATCATATTTATAATATATATATATTTTTCGATACATCCTTATTACTTTCAAAGTAAAAAATAAATAAAAAATGAATCAGATCGTATTGTGAAGGCTGTAGTCCACATGTACACTAGATCGAAATTATGATTTTCTAATTATTTGGAAAGAAAAAAAGTTATATATATATGATATAATAATTAGAAAAGTATTGTTATCTCATAGTTATAATAAATATGTACTAAAACCATCATATATCCATCCATATAATTTGTTGATGATAAATGAATTTCTTCGTTGTGTGGAGAAAGTAAGTCGTGTGTATACATGATAGATATTTTCACATCCCAATTGATAGAAAAAGGTATATAAATGTAGGTTTGTTATGAAATTAAAATTTAGGAATATTTAGGATACATTTTTTTATTATTTTATTAATTTGATAATTGATTTAGAGGTAGTGAATGAAAAATTTAAAAAAAAAGTTATAAGCTAAAAAGATTACCCGTTATTTGAAATAACCCCTTTATATCTCCTCTTAAGGGATTTAAAGTTGTTATTGTGGGATGGAAATAAACTAAAGAATATGGATAGAATTTTTAAAAATAGAATTTAATATATTTTGGTTAATCTAGAAGGCTCAATGTGGTTTGAAGAAGAGCAGGGAGGGGTTCCTTTTTATAATTGGGGGATGGGCACTCTTGGAATTTTCTTTAATACAACATTAATGTATATTAAATTTGATTTAAAAATGGATAAAAATTGATAATATTTTAACATAATATGAATATAAACAAACATACTCCCAAAAAATAAAATACATAGATGTTTGGATAATAGTTTTACCCTTATCTATTTATTTTAATCATTTTTATCCCTCTCGACAAATACTATGATAATAATGTTTTCTACACTTCATGGTTTAATGATGTTACTAAAAAAATAAAAATACACCATAAATGAACAAAAATTTATGTTTACATTCATATCAAATTCATTTTTCTAAATCTATGATTGTTCTGAATTTTATATCATTTAATAAAATATTTCCTTTTATAAAAAATCATTAATATCATTTGTAACTGTATTCTTTTAATTTAACATTAAATAAATCAAGAAATTTTTTTGTTTTGATTAAACTAATTTCAAACCTCCCTAAAATTTAATATATATATATATATATAATTTTATTTAAACATATTAACTCGTTCAAATTTTATCACTTCTAATATTTTTAAAATCATTTATTTCTTTTTTAATTGAATAGATAATATATTTGAGTTTCATAAGTATTTAAAGTAATCATATAATTTATAAAAATTATAAATACAGTTATATAATGAATGTAATTCCATCGATCGGAAAATATGATTTTATATTCATCTATAACTTTGTTTCGTTTATATATAGACATATAAGTGATGTATAGAACTAAGAGAGTGACATTTTTTAATTTCCATTTCTTTATATCATTTATTTTTCATTTTAAAATAAAAGAATCCATTAAAAACTCAATTTGGAGACTATGTTAATTTTGTTTTAATTACCTTTGTCCAATAAGAATTAGGATGAAATATTGTGTCATTATAACTTAGTTTTAACCTAGATTAACCCAATATAACCTTTACCAGGTTGAAAATTTTATCCATGGTAACTATTCATGTTTTCTAAAAATAAAACGGGCATGTTTATCAATTTTTCAAATCGTTATTACAAATATGGAATATATATTATCAAATTCAACATCTATATGTTGTATAAATTAATTTAAAATTTGGTGCCCCAAAACACGACAAAATAAACATTAAAAAATAATGTTGTAAGCATAATACATGATTTTTTTTCACATGCCTTGAAAAATATTTAATGAATGTTAAAATATTTTATTAATTATGTAAATTTTATTAAAATAATTAAATTAGAGTGATAAATTTGATTTATTAAGAAAAAAACCTACTACACATATAAAAATAGTTTCACAGGAAAATTAAAAATTACGTATAAAAATGATTTTATACTAAATTAAAATAAGAAAATGATTCCAACGAACATAATTATATTTTTTCAAAATATTAGACAAGTAGTTTTTTTATTTGAATAATATTTTTAAATAAAAGGTAACTTTTTTACATCCCGTAAAAAAATAAAGTTCTCAATAGAAATATGTTTTTTCGATATTAAGTAGAAAATAAATATTTTTCGGAAATTCTCTAAAATTATTATTAATATTGTTTCAATATTATTATTTCAAAAATAATTTTAATTTTAAAAACATTAGTAATGTTACACAATTAAATCATAAAATTTTCATTAAATATCCGTAAAAATCCTTTCTTAAAAAATGTCTCTTTGAAGAATAAATTGACTTCACTAAAAATTGTGTTGTTATTTTTTAGGAGTTTATCGATAATTTAATAATGAGTAATAAATTTATATACAATTACTTATTTAATTAATCCTACACATAAAATTATTTTTAATTCCTAGGATATAAATTTCACATTAATTGAAAATATTTTTACAGTATATTGTGGGTCATTAAACTCATTTTTGCGTATAACACTATCAATCAAAAAAATTAAATGAAAAAATATATATTTTATAAATTATCAATGAGTTTCGTTGAAAAATTTAATAAATTACTTCCTCAAAATGTCTACTTCTGTTCCATAACCAATGTTTTTTATATTTAATAAATTTTTTTGAGGAAACCCACATCATAAAACTGGTTACAAATACATCCTCTTGATAACAGAGTATAGGAAAAGTAAAGGTAATATGGAATAACAAAAAACTAAGTATTAGAATTGAATAAAATAAGTTGTAAGAGAGAATATATATATGTAATAAAAAACTAATGATTAAGGACTGATAGAGAGTCATGTAGAACATGGTTAGAAAAATATTAACAGCCATATAACCATAGATGAATGTAGATTTAAAAGGCCACTAATACATTATAATTGAAGGTAAGAGGGGAATATTATTTTTCAAGATCATTTTCCTCGAGTTTAGGAATATATGTACTATCTAGACAATAAAAATAAGAAATATACTTACATGAAATCTATACATTCATACATTAATCAATTTTAACAACAATCTATTTCATTTTCCTTAAAAGATTAGTATCTGAGATGAAATTTCTTATACCAAAAGCACTAAAATAAAATTCTAATAGTTTGAAAAGGTGTTTAAATATATTCCTCTTGAATTTATGCATTTACCAAAACCAAAAATGGTTATCACAAGTTAATATTTTTCCCAAAATGTAAAAATTTTCATATGAATAAATACAGCATTAATAACCAAATCCTTATAATTAACATCTACGGGTCAACACAATAAATAATTTTACATCCCAAATTTATCAATATTATCAACATTAAACAATGTTTTAACCACAAAGGCTATGACATACCAATTCACATAAAGCTTTAAAAAATTAATTGAAATCATCCTAAATAATCTTTCTTATTAAATGACCTGTCAAACCTCAACCCAAAGAAATGTCTCCCTAAATACCATTAGTCATCAAGATAAAATACTATATATCCTTATATGACTGACTGACTATAAACTGAAATTTATTATTAAAGAGAAGAAAAATGAACAAAAAAGTAAAAAAACACACATCAAATGTACAAAATAATAAATGATTCATGGAGGCTGAATGTAGTGGAGACTTAAGGAATATCCTCAAACAATAAAAGTACAGTTGACCGAAAGAGAACCATAGTTTTAAAAAACCATGACCCTATTATCCAATTTACCTTTTTTATAAATAAGATCCACCAACATCCCCCCTACATCCACTTATGATCAATCCTCAAATATGAAATGTGTAATGAGATTCAGGACTTAAAATGTCAATTAATATTCCACAAACACTCATGTTGACCTTTCAGCACATTAACCACAATTATAGAGTAAAGTTAAACTTTAGATATAAAAAATTAATGATACCAAAATAATTAAAGGGCTTGAATAAATTCCAGGTTTCAGTGACAAAATATGATCCCTCAATAAAAAATGATGAGAAATCCAATATAACCAAACTTCAAAATTTACAAAAAACACCACATTTATACATGATGCCTTACAAACAAGAATCATTCATGTTTAACTTGAGACCAAGTACATGTGGTAACCAATTAACCAAAACACCTACGCCCCACTACCCCTGAGTCACAACCCCTAAAGAACCTCAATGAGAAAGTGAAAGAAATACCCAAGGTAGGGTGGCATCATTTCACTAATAAAAGAAGAAAATGAAAAAAATCCAAAACATTGGAGTGAATGTACTAGGGTGATGGAAGAGCTCCATGATAAAGAACTCCAGTATGTGAATCCCATATAGTCAACCAATCCAAGATAATGAATAAAATCCACCCCTTTTCCATTGCATGATCATGAAAAATAGAAACCCCACAATGAGTAATGAAATCATAAATAAAAAACATTCCACCTTCCGTATCTAGAAACCCTTTAACCTGAAACCACAATATATTATCTCATTAAATGTGAAAGTGAAAATGGGAAACAGTTTCCTCTTATAAATTTAGAATTCATTTGCACCATAAAGCCAATGGAATATAGATACGATGGGTATTATCATCTGTTGGAATGTAATTTTTATGTATTCTTCAAAGAAGGAATCTTTATTTAGGTGAAATATCTCTGAAAAAAAATTTGAACCCAAAACATCTATATTTACTAAATAATTTTCCACACGATGATAAACCAAACATTTGAGTTTCCAAGAAGATGAAGCATTAAAGTACTGACCATAGTAATCTAAAAAATGGATTTTACATAAAAACTCCATTTGGACATCATTTAGATCTTAATCAATGAACCAAGTATGGGAATAATACTATTGAAGAGTGATATCCTGAGCTTGATAGGAATGGAAATTTATGATGGATTTATCCCAATTATGGTTCCAAAAATAAATATCTCCATACCCAATAATCTACATAGAATTATCTATAATAGGAATAATATGTATTTTGAAATGTTTATTTAAATGAGATCCATCGAGTCTATTAATCAAATTTGAATGGAAATCCCCACACTTGATTATGATAAATGTGTACTGAATATAATATCCAGAAATAGCCTCCCATACCAAATTTTCCTACAAAAACCACATACTATCTTCAATTCCATTGAGATTAATACCCCCCTCTCGAAGAGGTTTGTGAAGAAGAATCCAACTACCCCAATGATGATTCACTTCATGGTTAGAAACCCATAAATAACTATTTTAAAGGCACTCAATTTTCTTGATAACTACATTTGAGGGACTACGCATTGGTAAGACATGAATTATAATAATTGGTATAACACTGTTAACCAGTGTAATACAACTGCCAATGGAGCGAAAGAAAATTTTCAATCCCAAGACTCTTCCTAAAAACCTATCTATAAAATTATCATAATTGATTAATTTTGAACCTCCTATTAGAAAGAGGATCACCCAAATAAACTAAAGGAAAAAATTGTATTGGAAAACCAATCCTCTCTTGAATGATCATGGATCTCCTTAATGAACAATTATTGGAGATAAAAATACAAAATTTAGTAATATTCCTACATTTCAATCTCTAGTGAAATAATCATTAAGATTATGTCTGAATATTCTAATTGAATAGGAACTACCATTGATAAAAAGCACACGTCATCCATAAATAAAATATAATAAATTCTAGTAAAACAATACATACCTCTGAAATAATGTATTATGCCTTCCAAAAATCACTTTTTAAGGTCCTTAATAAGGAAATATTCAGCAAGGATGAAAATGCTCTAAGAAATCGGATATCCTTGATGAAATCCCCTTAAAATATCGAAATAAAAAAATATCCTCCCCATAAGAGAAATTATGAATCATGGAGGGGGGATCCCTGAAGGTGATATCATGAACCAACTTCATGAAACCCCACTTTTTTCTAAATTTGATTATAAAAGGATAGTCCATATGATCATAATATTTCTCCATATCAATCTTAATGATCAATTTAGAACATGCACTTTCCTATCAAGATCATAAATTATTTCTTAAAAAGGACCAATTTCCCCTAGAATACCCTTCCCCTTAATGAAACTAGGTTGTTCTTTAGATATCAATAATAGAAGAATAAAATTATATATTTTATTAATAATGTTTTCCCAAAGCATATAAGAAAAATTCCACATAATAATTAGATAAAACTATTAAAAGCGATTGGGATGATTGAATCTTGGAATCTGAGCCTAAATTGTAGATGAAAATTCTCTTGGTAAATTCCCACACCGAAAATAATCTCAAATATCACACATCATATCCTATGTGACAATAGAAAAATCATCAATATAAAAAGATCTAGGATAACCATTAGTACCAAGAAAGATCTCCATATTAGGAATCTTAACTACATTAAAAATGTTATTTTTCATCTGGAAGTGCATGCATCATTTTATTATACATAGAAGAAATATAATAATGGATGTTATCATAAAAGGGGTTGTGATCAACGTAAGAATGAGATGAACCCTGTTAAATACTGATAATACTACAGGGTTCTTCTGAGAAAAAATACACTCCCATTTGACCCACAATACATGAATAACTAAAAAAATAGCCTTCGAGAAGATTAATGTTGACTCTTCCATGAAAAGTATTCTCCCTGATATAGACATGGAAGAAGGTTTTTGTTTTGGTCTCTTGATTTAATCAGTTTATATTTATATATTTATTTGGAAAAATTATCACATTTGAGTAAAGACTATTCCAACATAACCATGATACTATAAAGGATATTAGGGGAATATTCACCCCCTTGAGATTATAATTGAATATCATGTTTGATAATATATTCTTAAAGGGAGTCCAGGTTCCCCTCTTTACTTGGATGAAGAGATATGCAAGAGATAATTTCACTTTTGAGCCTCTTTAATTTCTTCTTGAGTGAAACACATGAAAAACCCTGAACATGAGCTGACCAAGATTCCAGGACAAACCCTTTCAAGCCTTCAAATTTTATATATTGAATGGTATAGAAAAACCCTTATTACCATCTGCCAAACCAAGAAATAAATGTAAAATAGGAGAGTGGTTAGATAATGACATAGACAAGAGAGTCACTAAGTAACCTACAAAAGTGGAGATAGCCTAGAAAATAACCCAACATCTATGATGCCAACTCCAAATCATATTTCACACCCTTATATTATTACACCAGGTGCATAAATCCCTAGTGTAAATAAATTAAAACTGGTTATTTGAAGTATTGGATAATCAAAAGCCATGAATTACATTTTTGGAGTTGAGACCTCCCCCTTACATTTCAGAAAAATCAAGAATCATGTTAAAATCCTCATAAAAAATCCATTCTTATGATCCGATATTAATGTTTGAAAGGGAATATTAAATATATTTCATCTGAATAGCTTCAATTTTAGCATAAATAATGGACATAAGATAATGAACTCCTTGGAACAAATATTAAAAAAATATTCTTGTTGAAACATTCTAAAAAGTGAACTTAGATTTGATCATTCCAAAAAATATAAATATGGTCTTTGATTAGCTTCCCATTCATATAGTGTCCAAAATAAGGAAAACGAGAAATGTTCTTGATGGACTCGTAATTAATATTTTCCTCTAGGATGGCCCTAAAATGGACATTTTTAATCCTAATATTTTTCAAAATAATTTTTTTATCAAATGATCCACGACCCCTAGTATTCATTATAAACGAGTGTGTCAATATAGATTGGAAGATGTGTACTGAGGGCCTACCTCAAGAGAATATCAAAGTAAATTACCATCATTAACTAAACTGTATTTGGAGTTAGTGTCAATGATACTTGGTGGAAGATTGTATTTAGCCACCTTAGAGTTACCTTTAACAGAGGGTGGCAAGATGAAATATTCCCCCAACATCGTCACATAATTGAAAGGAATTTTTAATAGCTGTGGGTGAAAATGGAATATTAGATCCACATAAAACATGTATGATGTCACAATTAGGGACCTTTGAAAGTGTACTAGGAGAGGAGAATGATTAATGCACTTTCTTTGATCCATAAAAAATTGGAATGTGAAACACCTATTGAGATTGAAGAATCAATACAAAAGGAACTAGATCCTACTAAAGTGGAGACCGATAGACCAAAAATGTTGATATTTGGGAAACTATGGGGGATTTGGAACCAATACAAGAGCCTATGGAATCATAGATGTTGGAATAATATCCAAGGAAACAAAAGTTATTTTCATAAGGTAATCTGAGGAAAAACATCCTTTACCAGATATGCAAGAGGAGATGTTGATTTGAAAACATCATCCTAATGAATTTCAGGATCCGCTAACAAAAGAACACAAGTACTAGGAGAGACTGCTTGATCATGTGAATTTTCTGATGATTGGGAACAAATTTTATGTTTTCTACTAGAAGATATTGAGTGACCATAAAAGCTACAATTCAAGAAGAAGATATAATACAAAGGGTCAATGATATGTTTTCTCCTAGAAATATTAGACCCTACATACAAGAGAAATATGTGAAGTAGGGGGGGTTCGTGATCAAATTCCACTGAAATTGGAGTTTCTATAGTATGTTCCAACCAAATAGTAGATTCATTCAAATATAAAAAGAAACCACATGCATTAGCTATTGATTTCAGCATAATCCGATTCTGAAAATGTAGCTGTATACTAGAGAGAAGAATCCATAAATACTTTAGGTAAGAATCCTTACAATTATGATCTTTAAGGGACCACCTATAAAGGAGAAACCTTTGTTAACTGTAAGATATACTTCCCTTACCTACACCTTGATGAAATACAATTGTGAAAATAAATATATACAAAAATAATTCCAAGGAAATATAGACCCCGCAACGACATCAGAGAGATCTTAGTGTCGAAAAATATTGAAAGGATTCCCAAACAAGGTTGATTATTATTAAACCATGTAATAAGGGACCAATGAGGATAGTCCAATTCCTCAGTAATCCCAATATCGTAAATCAATATGGTTGGAAATCCCGAAACATACATTCAATCCTTCAAATAGTTATGAATAAACACTTAAATCCTTTCACATAATAGTTTTTTTCTTTATTCTAGGTCTTAACCCTCAGAATTGGGAATTAACTCAGATAATTCCCATATTCCTAAGACATAAAACATTTATCTATAAATGGAGACTTAGGGTGGTCTTCATTACGTCCTATAGAACTATTCATTTTTTCAGTAATTTCTTTTTATATACCCTTCATTTCCACATATAAAACATCTTCTTGTTCCTTTAATACATTCAATTGAGTGCTCCAAACTACATTATCTATAAATAAGAATAAGAATATTCTTTACATTATAGTATCCACCACAAAAAAGCTCTATAAAAACTACCATTATCATCTATAATGTGCATGAGACTAGGATAAGGTGAAATTTCTTAATCATTTATCATTATAACTGATTATGCATAATAACAATGTTTCATAATATTGTTACCATTTAAATTAGTTTATTATGAGGAAAATTTTTATTTTTCCCTATCAAGGATGATAAGAGTCATCTAGCATCTATAATTTTACTAAAACCAACAATAATAATGTGAGAGACAGTAGTCATATTGAGGAATCATGAAAAATCATTTATAAGATGTCTAAATCATGACACCTCTTTTTAAATATATGACACCTTAGGTATTACCTATGTTATATAGGGTCATTAACAAAACATTAGGATATTATCCTATACTTATACTTATCCCCATGGTTCTCAATAATCTTTTATCATTTTTTATAAAGATTGACTAAATCCTAATTTGACACCAACTATAATGACCTAGAATTTTCATACATTTATATCACATCTTAATTGATGAATATTCTTTACCATACCTAATGATATAGACTTGAATACTATAGGTCTATTGCCTTTGGAATCTAAAAAATATAAAAAATGGTTTATAAAATATATACATTATCTCATACTACGTTCTTCAGACCAAGAACACTTTTTAGAAATCACATACTTAATACAATTCTTCATTACCCGAGGAAAGGAAACATAAGAGAGGGTGATATTATATTCTCAATAAGGATAAATAATAGAGATCTAAATGATCTCATGAGAATAACATGGACATAAGTGTATCATAATATAATAATAACATATGAATATAGTACCATGCATATCATAGATCATTATTATAAGTTATGTAACAAATCGTGACAGTTAATGAGACATCAATCATAATCTAATAAAATAACATGATCCCTGATAGCATAACATTAGTATAAGACATAATTTTGTGTCATACACATAAGCATAGAAAATAATTTATATATTTATGAAATATCATTTACAATACTATCATAGGGGAATGGGATCACTCTTAGATCCTTGTAGTAGTCATGGGTCATGCCGAAGACTATCATAGTGGAAAAAGTCTCTTTGGGAAAAAATTTCACTCCAGATTCCAATCAGGTATATATCTTGATATATCAATATTTATCCCAATGAATTGGGGGGACATATAGTTCCTAACAGTCACATAAAAAATCCATTTAAATATGATCCAAAGGATCATAATCTATTCCTCATATCTGATCCCATGAAAAATGTGTTTCATAATAATTTATTCATAATAAAACCGAAGGAAAAGGAATAGGTTTCAAAAAGTTCATTTCATAATAAAAATAAATAGTCAAGGAAAAGAATAATGATGGTATACTTGGATCATATCCCTTGTAAATCATATGTGTCATCAAATATTTTATTCGTTTATGAATTTAAATATAAAAAAAGATCAATAAAATCATTCTCAAAGAGAATAAACGTTTCATTTTTAAAAAAATTCTTAAAATATAAATATTTAAAAAAAATTTTGGAAAATTTTTTATTTTAAATTAACCTTGGAATTTTTAATCTACTATTAATTTTTTTTAATGTTTATGACTTCATTAAATTCTTTTCATCCCATTTATGTTAAAAAATAATTATTGTCACATTGCTGTAGAAAAATCAAAACTAACTCATTTTGAAAATCAAATATATATTTTTAATACATATTCAAATAGAAAAATGAGGGAAAAAATTAAATTATACATTCATTGTATAATTTACGAAACATTCATTAAAATATTTTTAGGAAACATTGATATAGGGTGAAAAGGTATTTTGATCGAAGAGTGACATAAAAACAATTTTCCTTAAAACATATTTTCTGTATCCTGAGTTCACAAGGTGAGGGTAATGAGATAGAAAATTGTATTTTCCTAAAATAAAAATGTTATAATAAAATTCATTAATATATTAGGAGGTAGATTATATTATTCTACCATCGGAACATAATCATTAACAAACCCGATAAAGAAGGGGATTTTAATATAAAACCCCATAAAGCTTTTGTAACATTTGAATCATAAATACAATGAAATAAAGAACCATATATGGATATATAAAATCCCATCAATACATAAAGTATTTATTATAAAATTAATTCTTGGGAATTATATACACCATATAAAATAATAAGTGGTGTATAAAGCATGTGTCCCATATAAATAAATGCGAGACGAAAAACCCTTACCTTAGTTCTGACTTCCTTAATATGAGTTTGAACCTCCAATATAAAAAATATAAACTTATTATAAATATATTAAATAACTATATATATATATATATAAACATATATGATTTAAATATATCCATAAATCCCGTGTTTGTTAACAATTCATTATTAAAATCATTTTTACAGGTAATATTAGATTATTTTTCATGTATGTTATAGTTATGTAGTTTTATTCATTGTATCTTGATCATGGTCCCATAATATCCCTAATTTTATTCATGATATGAATATAATAGATATTTATTATATAACTAATTATTATTATTCATAAAATATAGATATATAAGAATGAGTCACACCATTCATGGAGACAATAGAGGCATATACACTATTTCCATTTCTGAACAGATGGAGGGAAATAAATGTAAAAAATAACTAAGGTATATAGTATAATTATTATATCATTTATATTATATATATTCATAAAATACATAATTACTAAAATCTAATTAAATATGGAATTAAAAACAAGTCACATCGCTTCGTGGAGGTGGTAGTTCACATGTATTCACGATAAACATTGTCATTTTCCACTCATTTGGAAGGTAAGAATAAATATATGATATTATCATTATATAATAATAGTTATTTAATAATTATCATATATAAATATTAAACCCATCATAATACCCATCCATAAAATATGGTGATGTGAAACCAATTATATCGCTACGCGGAGACGGTGAGTCCTGTGTACACAAGAGCGACATTTTCACTTAAAATTTGATGGAATGATGGAGAATAATGGTGGTTTTATAATAATAATAAAATTTAGGTTTACATTGGATAATTAATTTTCTATTTTATTATGCATATACCATATTTATAGTATTTAAATAATATTTAAAAATAATGTGATCGGTGAAGGAAACTGCCTTTTCGTTGAAATAAGGATGTCATATATCCTTTTAAGGGCTTTTGGGCTGATATTCTTGGAAGAAAATTAATATATAATGTCTATAGGTAAGTTTATAAGAGTATGGTTTTTATTTTGGTTGATTTATAAGGTTAAATGTGGTCAGAAGAAGTGAAAGGAGGGGTTCCCTTTTTAAAATTGAGGGAGGTCCACCCTTGAAATTTCATAAAATTCTAAATTAATATAAATTTTATTTTAAGGTCGAAATGAATAAAATATTATATTAATTTATGATAATAGGTTTAATAGTCTCAATCCACTAAACCTATAAAAATTGGACATGTTTGAAATATATTTTTTACCCTTGTATTTTTCTTTTTACCATTTTGGAAAATAACATAATATTAATGTTTTCTACAATTTAGGGGTTAACAATGTTACTATAAAATGAAAAAACACAAATAAATGGACTATATTTTATGTTTAAAGCCATATCCAATTTTTTATTAATATTTTATATCTATGAATTTTATATTTTTAAATACATTGTTATTTCTTATAAAAGATCATTAATGTTGTGTTTAACACTATTTATTTTATTTGGCATTAATACCCAAAGAAATAGAGGTGATTGAAGTATAATGATTTAACACCTCCAAAATATTTTTTATCTATGTGATTTTTTTTTACTTATTAACTCATTCAAATTACATCAATTTAAAATTATTATATCATTTATTTAGTTTTTCTATTAATTGAATAAATATTTTATTAGTTTTTCAAAAGCATTTGATGTAGTTAGAAAATTAATAAAATTTATAAATAAATTTAAATCATGAAAATAATTTAATTAATCTTAAAATATACTTTTATTTTCATTAATATATTCCTTTTTTCTCCTTTTAGACATATGATAGATATTTGAAACTAAGAGAGTTACATTTTGTGATTCTCATTGCATTAAATAGTATATGGGTAATTTTAAAAGAAAAGAATCAACTAAAAAACACTATAAATAGCCTAAGGTCACAAGTACTTAATTACCTAATTTCATTAAGAATTATGATGAAACATTATGGCATTATAACATCATTTTAACCTAGATTAATCTGATTTACGCTATACTGAGGTGAAATTGTTTTACCATAGTTTCTATTCATGTAGACAAAAAACGGGGTATTATTTAACTAATTTGAAAATATTGATTTCAAATATAGAATCCATTTTATCCTGTTGAACACCTAAGAGTGGATTAAATTAGTTTTAATGTAACTCCACCAAAATGTGACGACATATTCTATTATAAAAATACAAATTTAAGAATAAAATAGATTTATTATTATCTCATGAATAAGAATATATTATTTAAATGTTAAAAAAATAACAGAGTATATAAAATTCTTTAAAATAATTCTATAGTTGTGATCAAATTAATATATTAATATAAAAAACATTTCACACATAAAACAATTTTTTAGGAAAATACATTTTTACGTATAAAAATAATTTTGCACTAAATTCAAACATAAAATTGATTCCAATGAAATTAATTTAATTTTTTAGAAAATAAAAAATAAATAATTTATGTTTTAAACATATTTAAAAAAAATTTAACCATGTAAAAAACTTAAACCAAAAAACAATTTTTAATTAAAAGTATTACGTTTCAAATTTATTAGAAAAATTAACTTTTTTTGAAAATTCTCAAAACATACCCCTATGATAATTTTAATATTTTGATTTAAAAAATTATGTTCATATTTTAAAATTTGTTAAACTAATAGAAATTAACCATAATATTTTCTCTCAAATAGAAAAAAACATTTTTGTGAAAAAATGTACTTTTGAAAAATAAAATGACTTTAATTAAAATTGAGTGATTATCAGAAAATAATTTGCTAATAAAAAATTTTTGAGTATGAAATCTATATATACTTCATAAATTAATAAATCAAATTAAAACACAAAAATTTAATTAATAGGTTATAATTGTCACATAAAATAATAGTATTTTAATAGTATATCATGGTTCGTTAATCATTGTGTTGCATGTAACACAAACTATCTATGAAATTAAATTTAAATGAAAAAAATATTTCATTAAATCCTAGGGAAATATATTCTCCCTTTTCCATTAAGTAACTATGTCTTCACAATTTTAACATGTGTTTGGTAACCAAATTGTTGACATTTGAGAATTCTGTTATGAAACCCACATTGTAAAAAGGGTTTATAGAACTTCATCTTGGTAAGATTGAATGTTTTATATGATGTTCATCTAGAATAGCATAGAATAGGGTTTCTAAATATGATAACATTAGTGGGAATATAAAATATATATATATGGAAGGTATTACAATTTCCCAAGGACTTATTGATTTTGATAGAGAACACGATCACAAGAAATGTAACTATCACATAACCATATATCAATGAGGAGTTAAAAGACCATTGTTTCGTTAGAAATGATGGTAATATGAAAAAAAAATATTCAAGATTATTTTCATAGATATTATGAATTAATTTATTACATAGAAGAAAAACATACTAAATATACTTACTTGACATGTATAATTTCACCCTTTAATCAATTCTCACCAAATTCTAATATGTTACTCCATAACTATGAGTATTCAAGATTATATTTTATTCCTAAAGAACTAACAGACATCTAACATATTAAAAACATATATAAAGATATTATTCATTAAATTATGAATTAATAAAAATTAAAAATTATCAACATATTGAATGATATTTCTCACATTTTTTAAACCTTAATAACATCTAAGGTATGACTTAATATAAAATCCTAAATCCCAAATTACTTCAACAACCTCAATTCTAATGAATGTCTGAACCTAAAAGGATATGTCATTCCCTTCAACTTACATCATCTAAAATTTAATTACACCAATCCAAAATAATGTTTCATGTTAAATCTCTCATTAATCCTAGAAAAATAAAAAACTACCAAAATATCATTAATTAAAATGATAAACCACTATATAATATAATAATAGAGTGAAAATTACCCAAAATATCTTTAAATTTATTTATATGTTGACCTAAAAGGTAATACTTATCTTGAAACTAAATATCTATGAAAATATTTCCTTTTCAATGAATAACTTTTCAACCATAAAAATTTCCCATATCCCACTTTCCAATGGACTATTATTCACATATCATAAAATTTCATATTGCTGCAAATGGTTATTTGAATGTTAATAAAGTATTTTTTCTTAAATGATTCATATAACCTAAAAATATAATCATTTAAAACTAAAAAATGGGGGTTGAATCCTTTAAACATATAATCAGACTTAGAAATATAAATCTATAATATTATCCATAACATTTAATTTATCCTCACCATATATATATATATATATATATATTCTCCAAAAATTGATAGAATACTTATTATAAAAACAAATTCACAAACTAATTATCATATTATATAAATATGAAAAATAAATAAATAGCATCAAAGATAACTTAAATCACATTTCGATCAAATAATCAATTTCAAGGTCCCAAATACTATCCTACCAATTTATAAAATATTTTTATCTAATATAAACATTTATTTTCAAATTCTACCATAGAAAATTCCTATGATTATTCATGATCCTTATATAAATATTATCATTTATATAACTCTTAAAAATAACATTCCTCAAATAATATTGCATAAAAACTTAAATCCTTTCACATAATATGGCTATCCTTTTTCTAGGAGTTAACCATTAGATTGTGTCATCAGCTTAAATAATGCCTATTTCCCCACACACAGGGCATTAAACTATAAATGATCTCTTTGGATGATATTCATTTTCATCCATCAAAATCATAATTTTTCCTCAGTAATTAAAAATTTTATTATACACATTTAAAGACGGAAAATATGTTCTTATTCCATTGAGGCATTCAATTTATAACTTTTTTTACATTCTATTCATATAGTAAATTGAATCTTATTTCCTTCATAGTATCCACAAACCATACTCTCACGAAGATCTATCCTTCCATTATTTTATGAGTCGAATAGTTGTTTAAGGTGAATGTTGTTAATCATATATCATGATAAACTATTATTCGAAATCATAAGGTTTCACATTATATTTAACATTTCATTTCCATAAGTGTTAACATGAATCCTTTTAGTTCCATCAATCGACTAAAACCAAAAATCACAGTGTGAGAAAAAAACATTCATATTAAGTAATCATGAAAAATCATTTATTGGATGACTAAATCAGGACAAATTCTTTTCAATATATGAAACCATTGGTTTTACATAGGTTACCCATGGTCATTCACAAATTTTTTGGATATTATCCTATGCATAGAATTATTCTAAAGGTTCTGTCATTTGTTTTGTCATCTTTTTTTCCAATCCATAACTAAAACGTAATATGATACCACCTATGATGACCTAGAACAGTCATACATAATATCAAATCATAATATACGAATATTAATTACATAAAATAACAATCTATGCAATAATTTTATAGGTATTGTGCCTTGAAAATATTGTATATGTGAAGAAATTGTTCATAAAAAAACTACATCATCTCAAACAATGTTATATATATATATATATATCATTTATTAGTGATGTAACACTTAGAAATTTTATTCATAACCTGGGGAAAGGAATCATAAGAAAGGGTGACCACAAATTCTTGGTTAGGGTAAACACATGAGGCATCAATGATCACATGAGAATAACATGACCATAAGAGTATGGGAACATAATTAAAATATTTTAAAATAATACATTTTATATCATAGATCATAATCTTGTGTCATGTCTTAAATTTTGGCAATTATATTACATGAATCATAGTGAAATAAAAAACATGATACCTGAGATAATAAAATTGGTATAAGAAATAAGTGTCTAGAATACACATATGAATATAAAAAATCCCTTAGCAGTCAATGATCATTTTAAAGACTATCATAGTGTAATGGGTTCACTCCCAAAACCATTATAGTCTTCATGATTCACTCCCTAGACCATCATATGTGACAATGTCCCTTACTGTATTTGGTTCAGTCACCATTCTAGTTTTGTTTATCTTAGGAGATATCAATATTTACTTAATGAATTTGAGGTATATATTGGTATTAATCATCACATT
The DNA here is from genome assembly GCA_963277665.1 of Viscum album. Classification (NCBI taxonomy): domain Eukaryota; kingdom Viridiplantae; phylum Streptophyta; class Magnoliopsida; order Santalales; family Viscaceae; genus Viscum; species Viscum album. The sequence continues at coordinate 1,867,037,011 of OY728150.1, forward strand.
ATTAATTTCAAAAATTATTTATCCACAATATCATAAACCATTCATAATATCAGAACCCCTGAAACAAAATGGGTTTCATAAACATTTCATCATTGAATAACCCTTGAAAAAGAGTCAATTTTCATAAAAATTATTCCATCATAAAAATATTCCATCCATAGATATAATAATGATGGTATCCTTAGATCATATCCCCATTAAATTGGAATAATGATAAATGTTTTTCATTATTCATTAATATAAATATAAGAAATTAATCATTAAAAAATTCCTATTAGAAATAACCTATCCATTTTGAAGACATCATAAAATATAAAAAATTTGAAAATATTATGGAAAATATATTCTGTCATAATATCCATATGAAATTTTAAGAATCATCAAAATGGTGAGTTTTCATGATAATGGTAAATTCTATTTATCCATTATAAGTCAAAGAGAACAATCTTTTCAGATTATAGAATCAAATATACCTCATTTATAATATGACAAGAATATTTATGTTAAACTATTATTAAAAAACTAATAATAGGGTAAAAATAAAATTAAAAAATCATTTTATAATTGAAAACCCTTCTTTAAATGATTTTAATAAGGCATGGACGTGAAATGAATTTTTTTTACAGAAGATAGAAATAAATTAATTTTCCCTTAATATCAATTTTTTTATCTTAAGTAAAAAAGAAAATTAAATGATAGTAAAATTTTTATTTTGAATAAATAACTAAGGTATTAGGTAATTCGTGAGTATGTTGACTGGTACATCATAGGATTTCATCACACTAAATTAATTATAATCAATGAGACTGAAACATAAGACCCCTTACCACATTGGTAACATTTGAATCATTATTCTAGAAAATAAATAAACCTAGATGGATATGTGAATACCTATGAAATTAATGATATTTATTATAAAGTACATTAATGTGATTTATATACACCATAAAAATAACATGTGGTGTATAAGGCATGTGCCCCACATAAATAAAAGCCAGATGAAAATCCCTTAACCTAGCCCAGACATCCTTCATATGAATTTAAACCACCATTATAATAAATAGATATTTATTATAAATTTATTAAATAACCACACACATATATATCATACCATATTTTATTTACTTACAACATTTTATCACTCGTTTTTAACACATAATTATTAGATTTACATTCCTGGTGATATCGGATTCATTTTTAATGCATGTTCTAGCTTTCTAGTTTTGGTCCATATATTTTGATCATGGTTACATCATCCCAAGAAAGTAAATAAATATATAAATATCATATATAATTATTAACTACATTTATTTTTATTTATAATAATATATAGATAGAGAAATTAATTAAAAAATTTATATAGATAGTAGGTCGTACATACACATAAACATTGTTTCTATTTTTTGAATGATTGAATAAAAGAAATGTAAATAATAAAACACATTTATAGAATAATAATTATATCATAAAAATCATATATCATTATTAAATAAATTTTTATGACCATTCAAGTAAAAAATAAATGAAAAACTAATCAAATCGCCTCAAGGTGGGTGTGGTCCACATGTACGCAAGTTCGACGTTATCATTTTCCAATTTGTTGGATGGTAATAATGTAGATATGATATTATTAATAAATAAGTCTAATTATGTCATATTTAACATATATAAATATTAAACCCATCATAATACCCATCCATAATATATGGTGATGATAAATGTATTGTATCATTTCTTGGAGATAGTAAGCTATATATAAAAATGAGCAATTTTTTCACTTACTATTTGATGGATGTGACACCCCGATATTTTATGAAAAAAATTCTTTTAATTTAATTAATGTCTTGTGTTGTATGCTACACCATGATTACCTTGCACTATACGCAACACTGTATTAGCTTGCAGTATACACAACACTATTCTTGGATCGTGTTACACACAATTTTGATAATAGTTATTCTACGCAACATTGAGTATATATATATATATATATTCAATGTATAAAAGAAATATGGTTGGATTATGTTTTACGAAACAACGAAAGATTCTTGCACAACATGCAACCCTAACTTGGCTTGCATTACACGCAATCACGACCTTCCTCGATAGCGTGTGTTGTACGCAATACCGGGTTTTACTAAAAAACGATATATTATTATAATATTATTATGAACTAGACGTTATGAATAGTATTAAATAAATTTCGAATCTTATAACATTATTATTCGTCTTTCACATTTTCTAAAACATCTTATAAATTTTTCGGGTAAAATAAGTATTTTTAAAAAAATGTCGTTTTCCACCTTTTGATGGCACACCCACTTTAAATCTAGTTTTTGACATGTTTATAAGATCAATTTTTCATTTTATTCTGATGAATTTCATATTTTAATGAATTGTAAAAACACGCTATATTGTAATTAAAAACAACCTTTTTAATCAAAATAATTAATAGTGATAAATTATTAATTTGAGTGGTTTTAAAGTATATTTAGAATATATTTTTACAATTCAATACAATGTTGTTCAATGGATGTAATTTCACATCTAAACCAGATATAAACAAGTGTCAATCTTTTGATAGTTATTATCTCTTAAGAACACGCTATTTGTTTTGACGACGGGAATAAATTTTTAAATTATTCAATGCAACTGATATGTTTTGAATTTGGTAAAATAGACATCATTTTTGAGTTCATAATATCAAATATATCTTAGGCCTAATTTTTGGTATTTTTTTGGAAACTTTCATTTTTTGATGAATAGTAAAACCACTAAGTGGTAGTTAAGAAAAATGATTTTTTCATAAAACTTAATTTTACCGCTTCTGTGTGTGGAATTTCAAAACTCCGAGTGACATGGTTGATGTCAGTAAGTAAAATGTGATTCAATGAGATGAAAATAATATTTGGTGAATAGCAACTTTTTACTTTTTTTACCACGGTTAAAAGTAAATAGGGTAATTAAGGGTAAAAATGATATTATTATTATCCTAACACATGTCCTAATTCTATTGGATAAAATTAATTCGACCAAAAACAACCTTAGGAAGAAAATATGACCATTTAGGCCCACTTAGATTAGATTAGGACATTTATTATTATTTAATTCAAAGAAGAGTTAAAAGAGTTAAAATCAAAGTTTATTTACTAAATCATTTTTAATATAGTGTTATACATAAGATAAATTCGATTGTAAATATTAATTAGAAAGATAATAATATTTCTTACATAATGGTAGTTTATTTATAATTTTTAGACATTAAATAAATTAATTTATTTATGACACAATGATGATGCAGTAATTACCATAATAGTGAAAAATTAGAATAATTGATATTATAAATACCCAAATAAATATAATTTGAACCTTTTTATTAATTCCACTAATTTTATAGGTTACTATGACATGTTAGTATTTATTTAATTAACTTTTTTCGAACTAATCATTCTGTTATGATCTTTACAAAAATCAATTACTAAATAGTGTCAAAATTGACATAAAATTGTTTTTAAAACAAATATTATATTATTAATTGTTATTTTATTATTAAAAATCTAAGGTTCGGCAAAAGGACTTAGATAAGGTTATATATATTAATAATAAACAACTTGGGGTTCTTTTGTCCGCTTATAGTAAGTTTATTAACCTTATAGTATAAGAACAAAAGAAGACATGGTAAAAGTAAAATTACTTAACTTAATGTTAAATCTAAATGATAAGGTTAAAATAGGAACCTAAACTTGTCATAATTCTATTGGATGAGAGGCTTTCGACCCATCCCCACCTTATCTTCCAAATAAATCAATTTGGAGCTATTTAAAAGAGAATTTGACTTTATAATAAAATAATAGTTTTAGTTATTCCAAAGGTACCCCTCTCCTCCCTTATAAAAGGGAACCCCCTCCCTCTCTTCCTCACACCACTTTTAGCCTTCAAGATCGCCCAAAACCTGCCAAATTCCCTTCTACACTTCCCTAGAAAAATCATATAGGTTCTTGTCTTCATCAATGACCAATTTTAGTGCCTAAAAGGAGATCTCAAAGAGGCGCTTCAAAGAAGAGGTAATGTCCGTTACCAATTCTTTCAAATTTATTTCTTCTTAAACTTCTTCTTCTTAGGTTGTTTCATTATAAAGTAATAAAATCAGTATCACTCATATATGGATATGTTATTATAATTATGAAACAACCCTATTTCACTATCTATCCATCCTACGGAAAACGAAATCACCGCACGTGCGAACGTACGGAATACTGTCTCCACGCCGTGGTGTAATCTATTTTCCACCACCACCATTCTTGGATTGGTATAATGGTGTACATAATAACTATATATGATTATTTTAAAGAGATATTGATTCTTAAAGAGTATACATACACTCCAATATAATTCCACGATCATGAGAACGATATCATCGCTCGTGTGTACGTACGGACTACCGTCTCCACGAAGCGATGAGATTCATTCTCCAAGTTAACCATTCATGAATGATTATAAATATATATAATAAGGTATCATGAAATATATGACATAATAATGATACTGGATTTATGTGTATATATATGTATTTCATCTACTTAATTCTATTCAACTCAATAAGGTAACGAAAACAGTGTTCTTGTGTATGTACGGCCTGCCGTCTCCATGAACGGTGTATTTCTTTCCATTTACTGATCTATTATATATATGTATATTCTAAATATATATTATATATAAATCATGTTTTATATTCTGGAATTAAGTAATCATGATCTAAGTAATCATATGAATAATTACAAGTCAAAACACGGACGAAAAATGAAACGATTTTACCCAAAACACTCTTTAACATGGAATTTACAAAAGAACGGGTAATATAAAGTCATAAGTGAACCATATATGATATCATAATAATGAGTATGATTCTGGAATAATTCAATGGAATTATTTAAATCATTATACAGGAGGTTCGGACACTTACGAAGCAAATCGGACCTAAGGTAAGGGAAATATCACAATCTCATTTTTATTCGAGATTGTTTATACTTTGGTATTTACTGGGGTGTATTTTATCATCCACATCCATGTTTCCTCAATATGTAAGATTATTTCCATCCACCTACAATTTTTTAAATCCAATTTTACCCTTCTGTGAGTTTTTAGTAAAAGATATGAAAGGAATCTTTTGTCGTTTTTCATACGAGGTACATTTTGACTTTTCTGACAAAAGTACGAAAAGAATTTTTTTCTTAACTTATACGGTATGAATGGATTTTTAAAACATTTTTTCCAAGAAGATTCCTTTATAAGTTTTCAAGTTTATTTTTAATAAAATTCTTTTAGTTTAGAATTTTATGACATGTTAAGAAAGGAAAAGTGTTTTTGAAGTAGAAAGGATATTTTCCACAAGAATGGAGTTCAAGTGTTTTATCAAAATTATTTTCCATCTATGATAATAAAGGGTTCTATTTCTATACCTATTATAACATGGATTTGATTGTGTTGTGATGGAGATATTTTGATGAATTCTTTTATCTTATATGAATTGTTTTATGATGTCACGATGATTAATGATTCACTTTTTTATTACACGGGTTATGCTATGATGTATGGTTTATGATTTTGTGGCACACATAAGAATGGTATCATTATGAGATGGGTGGGACCTATATATCCCTCAAATTCATTGGGTAATGATTTTATATCTCATGAGATAGACATGGCTGGAATGGTACGTCAGACCGGTTCAGTGAAACAGTACTGAAACGAGGAGTGAACTCGGTTCAAAAAGGGACTTTGTCCACTAAGATAGTCTTGGCAATGAGTCATGACTAATAAGAAATGATTCTCTATGATTATGTTGGTATGTCACAAAGTTTCATGTTTTAAGTTATGATTATTGGGATTACATTTCACTACTATGATTTATCCCATGTTATGAAATTATGATCTCTTTTGCAGGTTAAGATTTCCAAAAGATATGTTCTTATAAATATGACGTGATTGATATTTCTTTTGTTTACCCTTACTGAGCATTTGAGCTCACCCTTTTATGTTCTATTTTCCCCGGCACATAAAGAAAGGATTTAGTTTTAAAAAAGAAGAAGATCTTTATGGGAGATGTTGAAGATCTTTCACCACGATTAGAAGATTATATTCTGAGTTTCCAAAGACACTAAACTATTACGGTCCTTGTGTGTGTGTTTTTGTTATGTACTTAGTATTACACAAAAGTATTTCAATGTCTATGTACGTTAAGCTTCTGGTCTCTACAGTTGGTATCAGAGGAAAACTTTATTCATCGTTTGGAAACTAGGATGCGAAAACGTTAGTAAGATCCCTAGAGACATTTCCAAGGTATGTCTAGGGATGTCCCTAAGGATAAGTTTATGTATAGAATATAGTCCTAGAACTATGGTAACGATCTTAGATTAATCCAAAGATGTTAGATATTGAAGTTACACACCCTTTATTATGATTTTCTTCTTCTCACACTATTCTTTTTGGGTTTTAGAAAATGGCTGGAATCAAGATGATTTACGATAATGGAGGATATGATGGACAATGGAATGATATTATTCAAGAGAAACCAAATGAAATGGGATTTGGAAGTCCAAACATCATTATTATGCCAAGTCAGCAATCTCATAATATGATCAATAAAGTAAAATTTGTTAAGTTTCCTGACTCGGCTAATAAGAGAAAGATGGAGTTTCATGATGATCATAGAGGAAAGAAACTTCAATTTCCCCTATGTAAATCATGTGGGAAGAGGCATCAGGGAGAATGTTTCAGAGGAACTGGAAGATGCTTTGGGTGTGGAAAAGAAGGACAGAAAGCTAGTAAGTGCAAAGGAAAAGGTTCAGTTAACACCAGCGATGAGGATAATGGTATTTCTACGACATCAACAATGGTTAAATGTTTTAAATGTGGAATGTACGGGCATTATGCAAACCAATGCCCTAAGGGAAAGTCTCAAGAAGAGAATCAGTATGGTCGTATGGGTAGTATTTATGTTGATGATGATGATGAGACTAAAAATGATATGTGAGATGAAAGAATTGTTGAAGCTCGGTCCCTGGTTTAACAATGTAGTGGAATGATTACATGTTTATCATGTGAAATGTTGTATAAGTAATCTCATGGTACTATGGAATAAAGGGACATCTAAGGATTGTTACACTGTTGTCTTTCCTTGAGTTTTGAAAGTGTATGATTAATGGTACCAGTATCCATGAAAGGTTATTCAGATATTTTTGGAATGTGGATGATATGCGCATAATGAAGGGTAAGGAGAAAGTTAAATGTTTGATAGTATTCATGAGCTCATGACTGATATAAGGAGAAGGTTATATCATGGTTTGAGTACATAGAATTTTTGGATTTTGTTATGTGGAAAGATTTACCTTTTGACTGCATTCGTGTTTTCACTAAGGTTCAATGGATATTTACTATTCAAGAGAATACATGATTAAGGTATTTACATGTTTGTAATTTAAAAAACAAGATATATCTTATGATATATGGGGGATAAATAATGGCATTCATTTGATCATTTTCTTTATACTATGAGCTTGGACCAAAGTATTTTAGATAAGCCTAATGATTGGAATGGATTATGTGGGACATAAGTTATTATTGTTTAAGGATAAAACTTTTTTGATATTTTTGATGGGATGTTATAGTAATATAGCTTTAGAAAAAGGAAAACCTACAGGACGGGAGACAACCCATCGCGTCGGACAAGGCTGTGGGAATTGAACCCACAACTGAAGTGCGACTGGCCTTTATCGCCTACCACTGGCCTACAGGAAGTCCCTGTTTATTAGAAACTAGTTTTATTATATTAAGTAGTATGATATATGAAGTATAAGTCCATTTTAGGAACCATATATGATTAATCTAACTATAGATGGACTTATGTATTTTTTGATAACTTTTCTAACCTTTTGTTTGAGAATGATGGAATGACCCATCATTCTATCACATGATCTGCTAACACATTACGAATGAAAAATTCAACTTCATTTCTTTAAGTGATGAAGTGGAAATTGTCCAAAGAACAACAAACGGTGAGACTATACCAAAATCATGAAAGTATTTCTTCTAATTACAATTTCATAAACTTTAGGGAAATGATCTTGAAAACCAAAAATGTTGTCCTAGTGCTCTTATATCTGATGAATCAGATGGTACCTTATATCGTCACAAATTTATGGCTCTGTGATTGCTGGATTTTCCATAGCCATGTTCTCTACCACTCTCCATCAGACCATGGTGGTTAGATTTCTCTTCCATATCCATATTTTCACCTATGTAGAAACCCAGTGATTAGTTTATTTGGGTAACCGTTACGTTTCATAATTTTGTTTTTAAAGATTGGTTTTGGTATTCCTTTTTACGATGTGGGTTTCTATTAAAGAAACTTTCGAATAGTAAACCATTTATAACCCCGACGAATTTCGAGGGCGAAATTCATTTTAAGGGGGGTAGAATGTAACACCCCGAGATTTTATGAAAAATATTATTTTAATTTAATTAATGTATTGTGTTGTATGTTGCACCAAGATTACCTTGCGCTATACACAACACCGTATTAGCTTGCAGTATACACAACACTATTCCTGGATCGTGTTACACACAATTTTGATAATAGTTATTCTACGCAACATTGAGTCTATATATATATATATTCAATGTATAAAAGAAATATGGTTGGATTATGTTATACGAAACAACGAAAGATTCTTGCACAACACGCAACCCTGACTTGGCTTGCATTACACGCAATCACGATCTTCCTCGATAGCGTGTGTTGTACGCAATACCGGGTTTTACTAAACAACGATATATTATTATAATATTGTTATGAACTAGCCGTTATGAATAGTATTAACTAAATTTTGAATCTTATAACATTATTATTCATCTTACACATTTTCTAAAACATGGTATAAGAACAAAATAAATTTTTTGGGTATAATAAGTATTTTTCAAAAAATGCAGTTTTACCGCCTTTTGATGGTGCACCCACTTTAAATCTAGTTTTTGACATGTTTATAAGTTAAATTTGACAAAATAAAATTATTCTTTGGAATCAAGATATAAAAATTTACTTTGGATAAAATTTTCATTTTATTCTGATGACTTTCATATTTTAATGAATAGTAAAAACACGCTATATTGTAATTAAAAACAACCTTTTTAATGGAAATAATTAATAGTGATAAATTATTAATTTGAGTGGTTTTAAAGTATATTTAGAATATATTTTTACAATTTAATACAATGTTGTTCAAAGTATATAATTTCACATTTAAACCAGTCATAAACAAGTGTCAATTTTTTGATAGTTATTATCTCTTAAGAACACGCTATTTGTATTGACGACAGGAATTAATTTTTAAATTAATTAATGCAACTGATATGTTTTGAATTTGGTAAAATAGACATCATTTTTGAGTTCATAATATCAAATATATCTTAGGCCTAATTTTTCGTATTTTTCTGGAACCTTTCATATTTTGATGAATAGTGAAACCACTAAGTGGTAGTTAAGAAAAATAAATTTTTCATAAAACTTTATTTTACCGCTTTTGTGAGTGGAATTTCAAAAATCTGAGAGACACGGTTGATGTCAGTAAGTAAAATGTGATTCAATGAGATGAAAATAATTTTTGGTGAATAGTAATTTTTTACTTTTTTTACCACTGTTAAAAGTAAATAGGGTAATTAAGGGTAAAAATGATATTATTATTACCCTAACACATGTCCTAATTCTATTGGATAAGACTAATTCGACCAAAAACAACCTTAGGAATAAAATATGACCGTTTAGGCCCACTTGGATTAGATTAGGACATTTATTATTATTTAATTCAAAGAAGAGTTAAAAGAGTTAAAATCAAAGTTTATTTACTAAAACATTTTTAATATAGGGTTATACAGAAGATAAATTAGATTGTAAATATTCATTAGAAATATAATATGACTTACTACATAATTATATTTTATTTATAATTTTTAGACATTAAATAAATTAATTTATTTATGACACAATGATGTTGCAGTAATTACCATAATAGTTAAAAATTAGAATAATTGATATTATAAATACCCAAATAAATATAATTTGAAACTTTTTATTAATTCCACTAATTTTATAGTATAATATGAAATGTTAATATTTATTTAATTAACTTTTTTCGAACTAATCATTCTGTTACGTGTTTTACAAAAATCAATTACTAAATAGTGTCAAAATTGACATAAAATAGTTTTGAAAAGAAATATTATATTATTAATTGTTATTTTATTCCTAAAAATCTAAGGTTCGAACAAAGGAAAAGGTTATATATATTAATAATAAACAACTTGGGGTTCGTTTGGCTGCTTATAGTAAGTTTATTAACCTTATAGTATAAGAACACAAGAAGACATGGTAAAAGTAAAATTATTTAACTTAATTTTAAATCTAAATGATTAGGTTAAAATAGGAACCTAAACTTGTCAAAATTCTATTGGATTAGAGGATTTCGACCCATCCCCACCTTAGCTTCGAAATAAATCAATTTGGAGCTATTTAAAACAGAATTTGACTTTATAATAAAATAATAGTTTTAGTTATTCCAAAGGTACCCCTCTCCTCCCTTATAAAAGGGCACCCCCTCCCTCTCTTCCGAACACCACATTGAGCCTTCTAGATCGTCCAAACCCTGACAAATTCCATTCTACACTTTCCTATAAATATCCTAGAGGTTCTGGTCTTCATCAAAGACCAATTTTAGTGCCCCAAAAGGAGATCTCAAAGAGGCGCTTCAAAGAAGAGGTAATGTCCGTTACCGATTCTTTAAACATTATTTCTTCTTCCACTTTTTCATCTTAGGTTGTTTCATTATGAAGTAATAACATCAGTATCACTCATATAATGATATGTTATTATAAGTATGAAACAACCCTATTTCACCATCTATCCATCCTACGGAAAACGAAATCACCGCGCGTGTGTACGTACGGAATACCGTCTCCACGCCGTGGTGTAATCTATTTTCCACCACCACCTTACTTGGATGGGTATAATGGTGTACATAATAACTATATATGATTATTGTAAAGTGATATTGATTCTGAAATAGTATACAAACACTCCAATACAATTCCACGATCATGAGAACGATATCATCGCTCATGCGTACGTACGGACTACCGTCTCCACGATGCGATGAGATTCATTCTCCACGTTAACCATTCATGAATGATTATAAAGTATATATAATAAGTAATCATGAAATAGATGACATAATAATGATACTGGATTTATGTGTATATATATGTATGTCATCTACTTAATTCCATTCAACTCAATAAGGAAACGAAAACAACGTTCATGCGTTCGTACGGCCTACCGTCTCCATGAACGGTGTATTTCTTTCCATTTACTGATCTATTATATATATGTATATTATGAATATATATTATATATAAATCATGTTTTATATTCTGGAATTATGTAATCATGATCTAAGTAATCATATGAATAATTACAAGTCAAAACACAGATGAAAAATGAAACTATTTTACCCCAAACACTCTTTAACATGGAATTTACAAAAGAACGGGTAATATAAAGTCATAAGTGAACCATATATGATATCATAATAATTATTATGATTCTGGAATAAGTAAAGGACATTATTTAAATCTGTATACAGGAGGTTCAAACACTTACGAAGAAAATCGGACCTAAGGTAAGGGAAATATCACAATCTCATTTTTATCAGAGATTGTTTATTCTTTGGTATTTACTAGGGTGTATTTTATCATCCACATACATGTTTCCTCGATATGTAATATTATTTATATCCACCTACAATTGTTTAAATCCAATTTTACCCTTCAGTGAGTTTTTAGTAAAAGATATGAAAGGAATCTTTTGTCGTTTTTCATACGAGGTACTTTTGGACTTTTCTGACAAAAGTACGAAAAGAATATTTTTCTTAACTTATACGGCATGAATGGATTTTTAAAACATTATTTCCAAGAATACTCCTTGACAAGTTTTCAAGTTTATTTTTAATCATCTTCTTTTAGTTTAGAATTTTATGACATGTTAAGAAAGGAAAAGTGTTTTTTAGTAGAAAGGATATTTTCCTCAAGAATGGAGTTCAAGTGTTTTATCAAAATTATTTTACATCTAAGATAATAAAGGGTTATGTTTCTATCCCTATTATTACATGGATTAGATTGTGTTGTGATGGAAATATTTTGATGAATTCTTTTATCTTATACGAATTGTTTATGATGTCACGATGTTTAATGATTCCCATTTTTATTACATGGGTTATGCTATGATGTTTGGTTTATGATTTTGTGGCACACATAAGAATGGTATCATTATGAGATGGGTGGGACCTATATCTCCCTCCAATGAATTGGGTAAATATTTTATATCTCATGAGATAGACATGGCTGGAACAGTAGGTTATACCGGGTTCAGTGAAACAGGACTGAAACGAGGAGTGAACTCGGTTCAGAAAGGGACATTGTCCACTAAGATAGTCTTGGAAATGAGGCTTGACTAATAAGAAATGATTCTCTATGATTATGTGTGTATGAAAAAAAGTTTCATGTTTTAAGTTATGATTATTGGGATTACATTTCACTACTATGATTTAACCCATGTTATGAAATTATGATCTCTTTTGCAGGTTAAGATTTCCAAAAGATATGTTCTTATGAATATGACGTGATTGATAATTCTTTTGTTTACCCTTACTGAGCATTTGAGCTCACACTTTTATGTTTTCTTTTCCCCAGGACATCTAGAAAGGATTTAGGTTTAAAAAAAGAAGATCTTTATGGGATATGTTGAAGATTTTTCACCACGATTAGAAGATTATATTCCGAGTTTCCAAAGACACTAAACTATTACGGTCCTTGTGTGTGTTTTTTTGTTATGTACTAAGTATTCCGAAAAAGTAATGTAATGTCTATGTACGTTAATCGTCGGGTCTCTACAATGTAAGAGGGTGAATAATGGAGGTTTAATTATCATAATAAAATTTCAATATATTGAGTATACTGAATTTATTATTTTATAATTTATTTAATATATTTTGATGTTGTAAAAGAGTAATCAATTAAGTGATCGATCATTGTGATTAATTATTCATTGAAAAACCTCCTTTAGATATCCTCATAAAGGTTAATGGTTGATCTTATGGGAACAAAAGAACTTATATAAGGATGTTAGGAAATATTATAATAGAATTTTGAAGAGGTAATTGGAGATAGAAGGCTCAAAGTAGTGTGAATAAGAGAAAGTAGGGGTTCCATTTTTTACTTGAGGGGAGGCACACTCTAGGAATTTATTTAAAAAAAAATTATTGTAAAGAAATTATTATATCCAAAAAGATGAAAATTGATAAGATTAGAATATAAGTTTAGTTTGATTAAAAATCCTCTCAACAAATAAAATTTGAACATTTTGGATCACATTTTTATAATTATCTTTTTTAATCGTTCATTATCCATTTTGAGAAATTATGAAATTATAATGTTATATAACGTTTTAGGATTAATAAAGTAACTATAAAATGAAAAATTACCCTAAATAGACCATTGTTTACATTTAGAAATGTATCACATTTTTATTTCCCAATCTTAGATTTTTAAGAATTTCATGCCATTTAACAAAATCATATTTATTAAAAAATATCCTTAATATAATTTTTAACACTATTTATTTTATTTGACTATAATTAAATAAATTAAAAGGTGGATTTCAATATAATGATTTCAAAACTACAATATATTTCATATTGATCTATTTTTTTGGACATATTAACACATTTATATTATATCAATTATAAAAATTTAATGTTATTTATTTTATTTTTCTATTAACTAAATAGATATTGTTTTATCATTGACCAAAAATTTATGTTAATTATATAATTTATTAAAATTGGAAACAAATTTATATCAAGAATATAATTTAATTAATCCTATCATATAGGTTTTTATTCATTAATAACGTTCTCGTGTCCCTACATGCATATATAATAGATATTTAAAACTAAGAGAGTGACATTTTGTAATTTTCATTGAATTAAATATTATATAGGTCATGTTAATTGAAATAATACCATTAATCGACTCTTTATTATGCCTAATGTGATTAGGGTATAATTAAATTCATCCTATAATAAATAGTATGAAAAGGTATATCCTTATCATGTAGTTTTACAAACATTAATCTGATTTACCTTTATATTGAGGTGATATGTTTAAGAATGGTTTCTATCATTTTTGACCAAAAATAAAGGTTTATGAATAAAAAAATTTGACCATATCTTCATTAAAAATATTGAAACAATTTTATTATTTTTAAAACCTATTAGTGGAATAAATTAATTTTAATGTGTTCAAAAACATAGAGAAATCCACTTTTTGAATTATACAATTTTTAAGAATAAAACCATATTTAGTCATATAACATCCGAAATAGTCATTAGATGAATGATAAATTATGTCATTAAGTAAATAATTAATTAAAATCATTCACTAATAGTGATCAATTTAATTTATTATGCTGAAAACTCATTACTCTCAAAAATATAGTTTTTTTAAAATTATTATTATGTATAAATATGTTTCTATACTGAAGTAAAAAATAAAATTGATTATAATGAATGTAAATAAATTTTTTAAAATATAAGTTAAATTATTTGACTTTGAAACCACTTTTATAAAAAATAATCTTTTTAGATTCCTAAAAAAATCTATTTTTCAACCAAAATCTTTATTTTTTATTATTCAATGGAAAATTAAAATTTTTGGAAAATAATTAAAAATTCATACTAAGATACTTTCAGTATGATTATTTAAATAATTATATTCAGTTTATATAATATCTAAATGTAACATAAATTATTCATAATATTTTCCCACAAAATAAAAAAATACCTTTTTAGAAGGATGATATTTTCAACGAATAAAATGACTTTTAAAACCAATTGAGTGATTATTTACTAAGAATTTAGCAATAGATTTATATTTATAAGGATATTTATATATGTTTAATGAATTATTTACTCATATTAAAACCTAACAATTTGATGAATAGTTTATAAATATCCGATTCAATACTAATATTTAAACAGTGTATGGTGATTTGTTAAATCAGTGTTGTGTGTAATGCAAGCTATCAAAGAAGTTAAATTTAATTGTATGAAGTTATTTTTTAAAATATAAGGATTTTTTAGTTATAATGTTATTAAATATCCCAGGTTCATTTAGACTTGGGATTGTATGAAAATAAAGCAATCCAATACATCAATTTAATTTTATAGGGAATACTTATAAAATCATTGGCTGTTACATGTTCACCAATAAACTATTTATAAGGAAACACCATCCCACAAGAATAGGGATATTTTCATTACCATTTATTCGAAATATTTTCCTCTACCATATATGTGTAGCTCAAGATACCACAATATAATAATTCAAAGGTTGATCCCCGTCACAACCCAACCAAAGATGAGGATTGATCCAAAACTACCTCAAGCCTGCCTCATAGGCCTGGGGTGGAGACCTGTGACAAAGGAATGAATAACTTAGGGAAGAATTTTCCTAAATACCTTTATAAACACACAAATCCCAAATCAATGAAAAAGTGAAGACGAAATGGGATAAAAGATTCCAAACTTATATAAAAATAAAAAATTTGGATGAAACTCTAAACAATATGAATTACAGTAGTGTAAACTGAAATGAAAATGGAAAAAATACACTCCCAAACAGAAATGTGTCCCAACCTGATTGAAAACTATAAAAAATTATAACAGTTGAGAGATACCATCTCCTTAATCCCAATCTATGACCACTATTCATGATCTAAGGACCTATGTATACCTAATCTGATTTGAAGTCCCAGACAACCTTTTTGTCATCTGTAAATGACGCAACATGTGTCTGGAAAATCTAATTCAAGGTTAAGTATAAACATATCCATTAGAATGCCCTGAAAAGAGTGAATGTAGAGGAGTAATAGAAACAACTGAAGAGGCCAGCAGTAGATAGGACAGGGTAAGGTAAAATTGAATTTCTGAACCCAACAAGAGAGTGAATGTAAACTCATCCAAATAGAAGGATCTCAAGATGGTGAGAATATGAACTTATCATTGATTATTCACAACCTATAGTAAGGGATTAGACCCATATTAACATGAGAATCTAGACAAGGAAATCACATGGCATACCTCGCATGTATTCTCCTCTCTTGTAAAAAGAGAAACCAAAACCCAAGCAGTTTTTACTAAAATAGGACATATATATATATAATTATTCAAAGAAGAAAAAATGAGAGTGTAAAGGGATCAAAATATCATAGATCAAACCAAAAAAAGAGAAACCAATAGTTCCCAAGTAAGTCCATCAACAATGACTAACATCGCATGCATCTTCCCAGGACACATATGTCTAAGGGACTCAATCACCACACCTTGGTAATATCAATATTGGGAGATGCTGAATCACCCACATGGTTTTAGGTCACATCAAAAGAACATGTCTCTATGGGGAAAGTATCCCTCTTTCTCATTAGTCCAGTGGTACTTCAATCCACACCTCATCACTGTGTCGCACATTTGAGGGGTTACATGTTTTTGGATAGGATCATGTGCACTGGTACGACAGGAGGGTCATCCGCTTTTAGTCATCAAGGAATGGCACTTACCAACCCAACTAGATAGAACCACTATGGAAGGTCACTAGGGAATACCACATCCCAATCCTATTGGTGGGTAGGACCGGTGATCCATTAGGGAAACTACACCACCCATCCCGAATGGAGGGTTATGCCTGGAGTATGTCACTAGGGAACACCACTACCCAGCCTAGCAGGACGGTAACCCAAAATTTCAATCCACTCCACTACCCTGTCCTACTAGAGGGTTACATGGAAAGAGAATCTAGGAACTCCACTTCCGTATCTAATTATATTGTATTCCTGAATCAACCTTTGAGGAATGCCACTACCTATCCCACCTGGAGGGTAAGCCCAATATTATAATAGTGATTTTGTATGATTGTTCTGTCATCTGGGGTCGACAAAAAAATTTCCAAACCCAGAAAATTTTATGTCATATCTCAAAATCCACTTTCAAGGACACCATCGCTTTCTATGTGGATATACACTCTGGATAGGTATCTCTCGAGCCATAATACAAGTTTCAGTGAGGGAGATATAGGGGTTTGAAGATCATTCTGAAGAGAGCACACACTACACAACATGTGATGGGAGCCATATGACATGTGGTCCCTCCTCACTCCCTAGATGTGTCTTTGGTCAGTAAACAGGTCCCATACATATAGGGTTACATGTCTTCTGGGTGGACAAGACAGTGTGTACCACCTATCTAGTAATAGGGCCATGTCATTTGGTTGGGTCTATGTACTCGTACGCCATGCCCATGTACTTTGGTACACAACTTGTCAATTCATATGGGATACCACCCATGCTGCCAGCTAGTGTTTGTGTCCAATTACCTGGGTCCCCACCCATGTGACTCATCACACAGGTTATCCAACCAAGGAAGGGGCACACAATGTGCGGGAAAATATTACATCTCATGTTACCCACAAAATTTTCCAAACACTAGCACCATCAATGAGAGAGGCTACGTTCAATGTATTCTTCATACTACATGGTGTTTATTCAAGATTTTTCCATATTATTCATCCTTTTAGGGATCTTTATAAATTCTCCAAATTAGCCTTTATCTCCTTGGAATCCACCATGTTTTTCGTTGAAAAATGTAGATATTGTTGCAAATCATGGTTCTCAACCACCATTCGCCAAAAATTGTTCACTGGATGTTCATGGTCATTTTTTATTTGTTCTTCATTTCATCATGTCTTATATCCTTGATGATCTATCCTAAAACCTTTTTAATGAAAGTTTATTCATTGTAAAAAATATGGATTTCTTCTCTACACATTGAACCACTGTTTTTTCATCATTTTACCACAAATATGAGAACTTTATCGATCTCAGGTCATCTAAAAACTATAGATCTAGGAACTGTGGGGTTCCAACAGTGAAAGAAAATGAATAATGGGGAAGGGAAAGAATATGAAAAAAATGTATTACTATCATTGTAAAATAATTCTAGACTAATGATCAAGATCATGCAATTTGGATTTGAAACCGTTGATAATCAGAAGTGGCAATCCAATTTCAAATACATTGGATAAAAAAGGGTTAAGTGATGGGCACATATTGATGAATAATTCAAAATCTACTCAATATTTTAATCTAATGGTGTAAAACCCAAAAAACGTCCTACCTATTGTTTGGTTCATTTAATGTTGATGAACACCATCACCAACGAATTTGGGGGAAGACGTTGTGTTTGTTGTGATTCGATCTTCCTTCATCCAAAAGATTTTAATTGATCCCCAATGGTTTCTATAAAGGAAGTGGGGAAGAGAGATTCACCGACATGAGAGAATAATGAGGCAAACTTATATAAATTCCATTTGAGGCATATTTATATCCTAAATTAGGTTAAAATAACTTAATCATTTTATTAATAAGTTAATCAATTCACAAAAACACACATCCAATGAGTGATGGATCAAAACATCCCACAAAGACTCATTTTATGTCATTCCTAGTCTAAACAAAACATTCTGGACCCAAAAATATTCTCAAATTTCAAATATGATAATCTTTTTAAGTGGTATACCAATTTCTTTTACTAACCATGCACTTTCAATATAAATTATTTTTTATATTTTTATAAAAACTAATATTTTGCGCACCGGGTATTAGAATCAAACATCGTCTCAAATCCTAATGCTAGAAATATATTTTGAAATATCTTAATGTCTTTTATGGAAAAAACAAGGTCACTACCTCATTTACCATTTCAATATTTTCATGCATGAAAATAAAAAACTATGAAAACAACTACGGATACTGAGCCTGCATCTAGCTCTCACACTTCTAGTAACTCTCTAGAATTTTTCGTACTACCAAAACATTTGAACCAAAGTGATGGTCAATCCTCTGAAGGTCTTCTACTGGAATATGTTGATCACCACTGAGTGCTCTCCAAAGGTGGGTCCATCCTCAATGTAAATCTCACTCTATTTAATGATTTTCAATGGTTCATGAATGGATTAATTTCACTATGACACATGGAGAATGTCATGCTCCTGCTCCAGTTGCGGGGGTAGGAAAAATTGGTAGGAATTTTCATCAACCCTCTGCATGATCTATAATAGCTTGATGATCCTCTGGGAAAGCTTTCTTCCCTTGCCGAACCACCACATTCATCATTGTGGCGAGACTCTCAGGAATATGTGGTATCCTTGATTGAACTCCAAGGGACTATAATAGTGATCTATGTTGGATTTATGTCTTCTTTGGGATGTCTTCTTCTATTTACGAATGAAATGAAAATTCTCAATTATCACATATACCAACTCTTTTCCCCTAATAGATGACTCTCTGATCTCCTTCCATCATAAGAGTGACCCGCATGGTCTCATGTATAGTGAATAAAATGTTTCTATACATATGGTAGAGTGGTAGAGGTTGTTGTATTCAATCTATACCTATGTAAGGTAAGCCCTATACATATCCTCTATCTCATGGATAATGTGATATATCTTCCCATTGGTCTAGGGGTTAAAGGATATACATATCCACACCTGCGTACCTAATTCCTCTTATAGGTCTCCTTACAATTGTGACAAAAACCACGTGTCATGGTCAGAAAAAATAATCGAGGGTATATTGTGAAGGTATAGGATATCCTGTATGTAAAACTGCCCCAAAATCTCCACTGAACTCTACTCCAAGATTTCAATTATGTGCACTGACATTTTGATTCTATCAACTATCACTCAGATGGCCTCATGACCCTTCACTATTCATGGAAAACATATGGTCAAGTTTATGGATATGCCATCCCATTTCCATTATGAGATCTCAAGATGCTGTAAAAAACTGCTAGAACATGGAGCTAAGATTTCACCTATAGACAGGTGAGGCACTATGAGACAAACTCTGTTATGATTCATATCACGTTGGACCAACAAAACATACACTATGATATCTATTTATATTATCCACACCAAGATGTATAACTAATGTAGATATGTGGAAATCCCACATCACCTCTTCTCATATGGTGAATGGAATCAATGTTCACCCTTGGAACAAGAAAAAATTATTCTATCCTTCAAAAAATCCATCTGGTGTGTCGCCTATGGATATATGATCATGAAAAACCACATATTCGATGTCTCCTAGCTGAGAAAACTTCACATTCTAGAGGTGTGAAGTAGTCAACACCATCAACTATAGAAAAAATGTACCCTCATATTCCACCAAGGTCAGCTATAGGGAAAGAAAACTGATCTATTTCTTCCCTCACTATGAGAGATTGGGACTTTTTTGTAAGGGAATAAACTATAATGATGGCATTCCATAGAGTAATGAATATCTTGTAATCTTACTACAATATTAACTTTGACTAGTATATCTCCCTTATGTTTAGGTCCCTCTGAGTGAAGATGTACTTGAGGCTCTGGGGGTCTGGGTATACCACAAAGAAATATCCCAGAAGGTTGTGCCTCCACATCCTTAAAGATAATACTACCACAACAAGCTCTAGATCTTGAGTCACATAGTTCTGCTCATGGGGTCTCAACATCCACATACCTTATATGATAACTTATTGTCGATGAATCAACACGCACCAAATCATATCTACTAAGGCATCACAATACACTACGAACTTCACACATACCTATGTTATTATTAATACCATAGTTCTCATAAACCACGGTCTCAAGTCCTCAAAGGTTCTCTGGAATATCTCAGACAAGGTAAATGACTATCCCTTCCACATTAGTCCAGTCAAAGGGGATGTGATTCTAGATAAGTCTTCCATAAATATTATGCAATACCATGCCAATCGATGGAATCTATGAACCTCTAACACATTCTTAGGTGGCTCCCAAGAAAGTTACACTTTAATCATTACTATATCCATGAATAAAGCTTGTTCAGAAATCCAATATCCCAGAAAGTGAACCACATTTATCCAAAAATAGCACTTAGAGAGATTTACGTAAAGATGGTGCTCTCAATATAATCAAGAACCATCATCAAGTTCTTTACATGCACCTCTTATGTCATAGAGTATATGAGTATGTAATTTATGAAGAGAACCAAAAAGTGGTACATGGATGGCTGGTTGATTTAGTTCATCATTTCCATAAAG
Organism: Viscum album; assembly: GCA_963277665.1. Classification (NCBI taxonomy): domain Eukaryota; kingdom Viridiplantae; phylum Streptophyta; class Magnoliopsida; order Santalales; family Viscaceae; genus Viscum; species Viscum album. Next base: position 1,867,058,298 of record OY728150.1, read on the forward strand.
ATGAAGTGGAAATTTTCACACCAAAGGTAATCACATGGAACCTGTAGTGTCCATAATGACATAAAAATGACAACTTTGGAATACCACCATCGAGAAACGGAAACTGGTGGTTTCTGGACCTAAGATAAATTTTGGAGAACCATATCACACCTCATAACTGTTAAAAGAGGTCATTAATCCGTGGAAATGAATAATACACTTTATTGTTGACTAGTTGAAGAGACAATAACGCACAAAAATCCATATGATCTCCTCATCCTTCATTACAAATAGAACAAGAGCTTCCTTGGGGGGCACCCTAGGTATGGTGAAACCTTTCTCATGAAGTGCCTCCTACTGCAAATCTAACTCCCTATGATTGTTAGGTTCAATCTGATATGTCTTCAAAGATATCGGGGTAGTACCTATTTGAATGTCGATATAAAACTCCATATCCCTTATTGGTGGGAGTCCCAAAATTTCATCAATGAATTCATACTTATAATCTTAAAAAATTTAAGGAACCAATATCCCTAAAGAGTCTACATCTCCAAGGGTTACACTCACTGACTAATGGGTATTTAGATAAAATCTCATACTTACAACATCTGTGTGTCCTACTATGAGGTCTCTCTCACCGAAATAGGAGATCCTAATCCCATCAAGCTGTAGGCATTTGACTAGTCTACGATGAAAGTCGGTCTAGGCTAGAACCATGGAATAAAAATCCATGAACATGTTATGTTTTAGGGTTTTATTTTTATGAACAAATGGTTCTACATGAACCTCACACCTCCATGTGATATCCCACACTACTGACAGATTAAAGAAATATAAGAATCATTGCCATAAGAACCTCGACACGAAGCTGTTGTGATAAAGCCTCTACTGGGTGGGACAACTCTCATACAAGGAGTATCGATAAAAAATAACGACTCACTCTTGTGTCTAGTAATACTGAGGAATGATTAGAATAAACACAGATCATATATTGAATAATATTTTCTGTTGAAGGACCATAAACATCCATATCTTATAGCTATCTGCGGCCCCAGCTGCTAGCTCCTTAAGCTTAATGTGGGAAACCTTGTGGTAGAGTCATAAAGACCTCAAACTATCCTCCCCCACCTAGTGATCCTTCGAATCCTCTACCAGCTATGCCTCCCTAGGGACCAACCTATCCCTACCTAGGAGATCTCTGATCAAAATTTTGTCTCTACCGTGGTGGTCCATCTACTATCTACCTAAGATTCTATCTACATATGGTTGAGAAGTCTCATTACATGTGACCCCTATCATAACAAGCACAAAATCGGACCCCATTGGGCTTTCCTAGTGCTCTGAACTTCCCTTGTACTATATAACCACATAGCAGAGTCTGTTCACTAAAGGGTATCTGGTTCTGAGATCTATGGTGCATGGATGTTGTTGTAGATGACTCAATCCTATCACACTCACAATCAACACTTTATACATAGATTCACTATGATAAAAATATCCCTATCACTAGTGCTCATTCCAGAAGCCTGACAAAGGTGGGAATGAACAAGTGTACTATGCTGGCTCGGATCTCTCCAAAGAGTCATTGCTCAAACTTTTGTGCTTGTAAGTAGTCGTGTCTGACCAATTTGACATAGTGGAATGTAAGGTATGTTATCCTAGAATCACACTCTTCCACTCTCATCTGTCCCTAATGAAGCTCTAGAAGCTCTTAAATCTGAATGGAGTGTAAATATGATGGGTAGTACTCCACATAGAAAGACTTCTGGAGGCTGTCCCTTGAGATTATCAACTCGTCATGCATATGAGTAACCAGGCTCCACCAATGCCCAGATACTCTTTGGAGTATACTGGCATCAAAACCCTCCATTTGATCTATCAGTGTCAGGATAATCTTGAAGATACTAACCACTAACTCTAACCAATCTTATTCTACCTAGGGATCGAGATTGTTGTGAAACCTCAGCAGTCTCTGATGTTATAACTTGTGGAGTGTGCTCATCCTACACACCTCCACATCCTACTCTATTAGGACAATATTATGGTCAACATGTAGTGGTGCAGCTACCATTCCACATGGAAGAAAGTGATCAAATGATGGACCCTAAAAGGAGGCCTCATTACTCGAAGGGTCATTTTCAGGAATTGGATATAGTATCGAGGATGACTATCATTATGGAGAAATCCTGAAAGTTATCAAGGTGTACATCAGTCATATGAATATATATATATATATATATTAAAATGGGGAGATGACCCAAGAATTGTAGTCAACGACACAATCCTATATGATTCATGTATTATTGATCCATGCAACAAATTTCTCATGGTACATAGTCGGGAAGAAGGTAGTCAAGGTCATGGTGAATCACTACATTAGCTGTCGCACCATCACTGGATTCCATAGACCGAGAGAAGCACTGGAGACACATTGAAAATATTTCCCTATACCAAATTGATCCCCTTAAGGGTAAACATCTGAACAATATCCCATGTAATGAACTTTCCCTGACACAAATCTCTCATGACCAAACCCAAGTCGGGTATTGATCTGCAACTACCCAAATCCCACCTCTCAATTCTAGGGGGAGGTGAAAATCTCTGAAGTCACAACTCTGATGGGGAGTCCTTTACCCAAATACCTATACACACAGACACATAGAAAAGTAAATGAAAAATTTCATTGGGAAATGAATAAAATATGCAACAGTGCAATAAGTAATCTAAACATGAAGAAACCGTTAAAATAGTGTAAAGTACAGTTGTGTTAACTATAAAGAAATGGTGAAAAATAAACACACAACCAGAAATGTGTCCCAAACTGACATAAAATTAGAAAAAAGTTAAAAAATCTAAGAGATCCCATCTCTTGAATCCCAAGCAATTATCATTATACATATTCCAAGAACCCATGTATCCCTAAGCTCATGTAATGTCTTGATCAACCAGTCCACCGTCTTTAAAACAAATGAAAAGTGTTGGGGAAATCCCATTCAAGGGTGAGTATATACATAAAAAGTATAATTTCCCAAGAACTGTGATGGGGGAGTATTAAAAGATACAACTAAAGAGGAATGAAATAGATATGGCAATGTATAGAAAAAGAGTACAACCCAACCCAAAAAGAGAGAGAAAGTAAACTCATCCAAAAAAAGAAGCTTGAAGTGGTGAGAAGATTAACATCTCATCAATTCTTAACTACCTAAGTAGTATAGTAGACTCATCCCACCACAATAATTTATATATAGAAATCATGTGGCATACCCCGCATGTATTCTCTTTTCCTAGAAGGAGAGTATCCAAAAACCAAAGAGTGGGTACTAAAAAATAATATGTATATATTTATATATATACTCAAAAAAATAATCCAAATTGAGACTATAATAGGATCCCCATCTCACAACTCATCCCATGATTAAGAGTAACCAATATTTCGATGTTATTTCATCAACGATACACAACATCTCATACGTCTTCCAAGGAAACACTAGTATAAGAGACGCAATCACCACACCATGATACCATCCTCTTTTGGTAGAACTAACTTCCCCTCCATGGTTTAAGGTCATTTCATAGGAACACATCTAATTTTGGGTAATTCATCCCTCCTTCTCATGATTCCAAGGGTATGTCAAATCACGCTACTTCACTATGCCTCACAGTCATGGGGTTACCATTTTTTGGAGAGAATCCCATGCCCTAATTTGATAAGAGCGTCCTACTCTAGTAATCACCATGGAATGCCATTGACCAGCCTAATTAGATGGTACCACTAAAGAAAGTTAGTATTGAATGACACTGCCAAATTCTACTAGCGGGTAAACTCGATGAGTTGTCAAGGAAAAAAAATTGCCCAGCCTAGTTGGAGGGTTACTCTTGGAGGATGTCAACAAGGAATTCCACTACCAAACCAAAATGTAGTGTCATCCTAGAACATCAAGGTAATCAACTGCCCAGTATTACAAGAGGGTAACTCAAAAAGATAATTTGGGAACACCAATACATATCCCAGCTAGAGGGTAAGACTAAAACTACCATCAGGGAATGCCACAACCCAGCCTAGTTAGAGGGTAAGCCTAATACTACTCTGGTGAATTTGTATGATTTCTTCTATCATCTGGTGTCACCTCAACATATTCCAAATGAAGAAAATTATACATCATATCCCAGAATCTGATTTTGAGGGAACTATCATGTTCAATGTAGAAAAAACACACAAGATAGGTATCTCACGGTCCGAAATCATAGTTTAAATGAAGGAGATATGAGAGATTCATGATCTATCATAATATCTCAAGTAGTAGACGACATGTGGGGGAACCCACACAACATGTGAGGGAACCCACACGATATGTGTTCTATCCTCACTCCATTTCCGTGTCTCTGGTGAGTACACGGGTCCCATATTTGCAGGGGTAAACACTGTGTAGGAGGACTACATGATGCATTCAACCTATCTTGAGACTAGACCGTGTCTTGTGGCCTGGTCTGTGTACTCAGAACCATGTCCTTATACTTCGGAAAATTGTCTGTTTATCCACACGAGATACTACACTTGTTGTAAACCCATGTCCATGTCCTCTTACATGAATTCTCCACCCATGTGACGTATCACATGTGTTTTTCAACTGGGGAAGTGGTACATGACGTGTGGGGAATGATTACATGTCGTGTTATCCTCAAATTTCCCCAAACCCTAGCAATGAATTTGTGGGAGGTTACACAACCTATTTTATTAATACAACATGGTGTGTAATCTGGATTTTTCCAAAAATGTTCATAATATTCATATCTTCATCCATTCTTTGAATCAGCCTCTATCGCCTTGGAATTCATGTCGGTTCTATTTGAAAAATGTAGATCTGGTCGTGAATTGTAATTCCAAACCGCCATTCATCATAAATCAATCACTATAAGTTCATGAGGGTTTATTTAATTAATCCACATGACATCACATCATTGATCTTTGATGATATATCCTCAAACTACAAAATTGTACTTCCTCTCATCACAATGAATCCATATTTGGTATGCACTCTTAGAACCATGAATGTTTTGTAATAAATACGGGCACCCAATCAAGCTCGGGTTATTTAGAAACTATCGATATGGGAACCACAGTGTTCCAATGACAAATAACAGGGAAATGAAGGTATATAAACACAGGTCTTATGATCATTTTCCTAGAAATATTCTCCAACGATCAAGAATGTTCAATTTGGATTATAAAAAATTGATAATTAAAAGGGAATAATCTAATTTCAAATATTTTTGATAAATAATTTGTGTAGGGTGGGGAAATGATGAATGGATAATTAAAAATATACTCAAACATTTAATATAAGGGCATAAAGCACCAAATGATGAGTCCTACTTTTGTTTGGATCATTCTTTTTTAAAGAGCATTCTTTCCAGTGAATTTAGGGGATGCCACTTCGTTTGTTGATCTTTGATCCTTCTTGATTCCAATTTTTATAGTTGATCACCAATGGATTCCACAAAATAGTAGGGAAGGAGATATTTTCTGGTGGCAGAGAATAATGAGCCATCCCTACCCGAATTCCATTAAGAAACAGATTTATGACCAAAATCTGGTTAAAGTAAATAAATAAATAAATTAATTAACTTAAATGCACTACTAATGAGTGAGGGGTCCAAAAATACTAGACCAACTCATTTTATGTCATTCCAAGGGTAAAAACTACATTACATACCCAAATATGGTCATGGATTTATAATTAGATCAATATTTTAAGAGACCTATCATTTAATATAATTATCCATGTGTGTTCAATATAAAATATCTATAATATTATTAAAAAAATTAATATTGAGAACACCGGTCCTTGGAATCACATGGCATCTCAGCGACTATTTCGAGAAATATAGTTAGAAATATTTAAATTTATTACAAGGTAAAAATTGGGTCTCTATAACCCCATATCATATATCTGGGGAAATTTACCCACTCACAGATTCTCATTTAACTATAAGTAGTCATAATAAAAACTATATAATCATCAATATAATATCTATTATTAAGGTTTGGGGTTCTAAAATGACAAAGATTATTTCAACATATCTTTCCAATCATTTTACAATGTTTAACTAAGGTGATTATCTCATAGTCTCCCACCAAATAATGATAGGTTCTCTTCCAATAACCCGATAATTTCATAAGCAATGCAGTAATAACATAACATATCACAAGAGTTTCAAATTCCATGACATAAATCCACATGGAATCCTCTAAGGCCAATAGTGATGCTAAGGGTAACCCTTGAATCCCACCTCTTATAGGCCATGAGTTGGCGAGACAAATCAATGATATATTAAATGAAATAAGTAATTAACTACCCTCTTTAATCATAAAAAATGAAAAGACACCACCTAACAATTCCAAGAAAATAGTGAAATAATTCCCTAAAATTATTTTAGTATTGTAAAGTATTCATTTAATATCATAAAAAAATTAAAATGCATTATATTTATATGTTCAGTATTATGAAAACATAAAAACACATAAGAATGTTTAAAATTATCCTATAACGTCATCATAAATTCATGTCATGAACTAGTAATCTATATCATCTTATTAATTGTTTCATTAAAACATAGTAAAAACATTTTATAATGGTTAGTTTCAATCTATATGTTTACACAATAGGTTACTCTCTAGTAACACTCATGTTAATGTGAATAAAACATACTAATAATTTATTTAAAAAATAGTGAAACTGGACCTTATCATACCTCTGGTAATCTAATATAACAATCCCATCATAAGAGCTCTCTAAAAATCTAGGAACAAAATATAAATAAAAAAATAAATAATGGATAGAAACAAATTCACCTAACACATTCATCCCCATTAATCTAGCCACCCTCACATCATATCTATATATGTCTTAGTGATCTTATACACTCCCATGCAGACAAGTCACAAAATATTGCATGCATATCAACATTACTGAACCTCAAACAATCAACATATAAAAAAAATTATACATTAACATGTCCAAATATATAACATCACAACTTCTATTACAAAGACCCAATTAGATATTTGAATCATGGTAGTTGACAACCATATATTCCAACCACTATTTTGGATATTATGGGCCACCATGTTATCAAAATCCTTATATGGGAATCTAATAGGTTATCTATCTTATTTGATGGTTCATATAAATAATAATGTATAATGATATATAATAACACACAAAATCTATCAGGGATGGTAATCCATTGATTCCACTTTCATTTATCCCATCTTAGAAATCAACACTTTTAAAACAAATTCCCACCACTACATTTAATAACAATATATAATTTCTCACATTAGTATTATACATTATTTATAAAAATTAATTATTAGCAATATGTATTTTTTATTTGTTATAAACAAGAAAATAACATATTTACCACTATAAGAGATTAATTTTACATTTTATTAATTATTATAATGAAACATCACAACTAATTTTATTTAACTAATTTATTTATTCATTACTAATATGTATAGATTAAAAAAAAATATTTATTATTAACCACATAATTTTTATAACAGAACCACCTACTCAAAATCATACTTCTTTAAGCTTAAAACTTTTTCACTTCAACAACATTAGACTATTCAATGATTTTCATCATAATCAACTAATAACAATAAATAATATTGTTATGCATATACTATGGAAACTTCAGCACCCTACATGGTTAACTTAATTTATCTAAATTAAAAAAAAATCTTAACTACCTACCTTAATAAATGTGTAGTATTCTAATCCAGCATTAATATTAGTAAAAAAATAGAGATTCTATGTCATCTAACATAATTAATGATTGATTCATCCCAATATCGAAGGATAAAGATCCATTAGAAAATAAATGTTCATAATAAAATATTAGAAAAAATATATTACTAATCCCCCAACATCAATCATGAATAAACGTCTACCATATACTCCTTAGAGAATGGAAAAATAATTTTAAGATGAGAAAATCATGAAACAATACATAGGTTTTCATAGATCATGTTTGTGGGAGGGTAAAACTTAAATTACATTAAAGTAATGAACAAGAGATCCTAGGATACATCCACTAAATTCCATTATGTGTTTTTTAAATTTAAATTTAATTACCAATTAAATGAGTGATTATTTCACATAATGGGTTTTTTATGTATGATTACTCTCTGGTTTCATTTACCCTCTTTTCATTATAATATCATGTTTTCTATATTTTTATATCTTTTTTGAGGGTTGTGTGAATTTCATGAGGGTTATTTATGAGTGTCAAATATAACATACAAATAATGTAGTTATAGGTCTTCCACTATATGGATGATGGGAGACACTGACAGACCAATGCAATTGGTAGTGTCGATATCAATTTCTCTATATCCATTGATAAATGGTGATGACGATGTGGTCTTGAAAGGTCAGTAAAATATAAATTTTTATCCTATAACACCAATTTTGATTTCGAATATAGATCCCACAATATAAACATTAGGTATTCGAACCTATGGGCTCATTATTGATGATTTTGGATCCCCTAAAAAAAATAATTGGATAATTCAAGTGTCGAACAATGATTTTATCCTCTTTTCATATTTATATCTATGATTTGGTATATCATATTCTTCTTATTTTTCTACTCTTTCTAATTTCATTGAACTAGAAATTAAAACCATGGGAATTTATCAAATATAGTCTTGTAATTGGTAATTTTTTACAATTGTTGTTCCTCTTGTTTTTTCGAGTCTCCTTTCTTCATATCTTGGTGATTCCTTATAGTAATTTAGTTATACGTGTTTAATGGTTGATGGTATCATAAAATAGATTTATTCTATTTAACATTATTTCATTCTCGTTAAAAATAGTTTCTAAATTATGTTTTATAGAATTATCAATGATTTTATGGAATATAATAGTTTTGGTTATTTTTTTGAATTTTTTTTTTTCATTCGGTGTTGTTAATGAAAATGATTTTAAATAATGATTTTAATTGTTTCAATGGTTTTGATATTAACTTCATATGGAATTACAATTTAGTTATTTTAGTTTTGAAAATTCTAAGCCTAAATTTGATTTTTTGAGAGAGTGATCCATCATTGTGGATGAAATATTATCACATATGATTAATGTTCTTGGGTAGTATGTTTAACTTGTGGCCAATTTTGTTGAAGGGAGTGACTCTCAGGAGCAAACTATTACCCTCATGCATGTTTTTCAAGGGTAATGTTCACACCAGGTGACCTATATATCAGGAAAAATATATATGGATCCTCACTAATCCATAAATAATGTTAATTTAGGGGATAATATTCTTTTTTATTAATGGTTATTTTTAATATTCATGGAGTTGATTTGAGAAAAATATTATTGGTATTGACATAAATGTTATGAAAAGGTTTTTTTTCACATTTTATAATAAATTATTTTAAATCATATCTCATGACATCATTATATATACATGAGAATAATTAGGTTATATTATACTATCTACTTATGAATCAACTGGTGGGATCTTACTGGGATTGTTTTCTCACACCCTACATACAACATTTGGTGTCTGTAGATATTTTTTATATAATGCAGGTAATGAAATGTTGATGCAGGGTGGTAGCTAGTTTGTTCATTAGAAATTTTTGAGAGTCTAGTAGTGACTACCTACCTTATAGATTTGGGTTTTTACTGAATATTTATACTTGATTTGGATAGAGGTTTTTAGAACCTTTTTTTCCATACAAGTCTCTTTTCCACTGTTGACGTCTATTAGCATAATGAAATCATCTTTTCTAATTTCATTTTTTTAAATTGTTTATGCAAAAATAATTACAAAATGTATTTCTTAATTAACAAGAATTTTTTTAAAACTGTAGGCATCAGAATCTACCATTTGGAAATTCTAGGAATGCCTTAGGTTCAGTATAGTTGGGTAATCCTAGTAGATTTATAAAAAAATAATATTATTGGATAGTCCATTTATTCTCATTATTGGTATGTATCTATTGATGTCTTTATAGAAAGCATGTAGAAATATTAAGACATAATGGGTTGGTTGTGATGCAGTGTTTAGAAATCCCTCATTGTGAAGAGCATTACGTTACTATATGCAATCATGAATTTTGTATTTTGGAATTTATAGTGTTTCAATATAATCTCATGTTTTTTCAAGCTGACATTATATTTATAATTCATATAGAATAAACCACGTAGGAATTGATTCTTGGGTATCATGTTACTGTTCCACAATGTAAGGTGGTGTGTAGTATCATTCCCCTTGAAGACATCCAAAAATTCATTAGGTGGGTGAGAACCTTCTGGTAGATCAAAATCTCATCAATGTAGTTTTTCCCATAGAACAAGCTATTGATCAAAATAAGAAACTTGTCCCTACTCAGGCCGAAGAGTTTAATCCTTAAAGGAAAGGGATAAGAATTGATCATAATAGATTATTTATAAAAAATCACCAACTTTATAAGGTCTGAATGATCCTCAATAATTGGATGACTCATTAGGTATAATTAAAAGGCTTTTTGAATACATGGAGTCCTCTAATTTCATCACGGTGTAAAACATTTTCTCTATTCATGAAGGTTCAGGTATGATATAGTGGGATTATTTAGTTTTTCATTAGAATCATGAGGTTCTAGAGTAGAAATATTTTTGAGGATATCTTCAATGATAAAATATACCAAGTGACTATAAGCTTATTGAAATCAATGTAGTATATCACCCTTCAACAAAGGAGTTGGACAATAGTGGAATTTTCTAAATTCTTTTTGAATATTTATCTATTTTAATTTAATGTTGTTTCAAATGAAATAACATTGGATAAAAGTTCTTAAATATTCCTTTAAATTTATATACATAATAGGTATTTTGGTTAAATATTTCTATCTATTCCTAGGTGTTGGATAGGATGGTGAAGGTAGAGATTGACGAGGCTAGAAAGCCAGGGATGAAAAGAGCTCCTTTTTTAACTCTAGTTGTAGCTTTAGTGGTAATTATAATGTTAAGAGTAAGAAAAGTGGGGTTCATAGAAGAAATAGTGGTTTTTTTTCAGAAAAATTACTTCATTTCACTATTATCATCAGTTAATGTTATGACTTATTAATATATAGGATAGACGGTGCACAGAAATCCATTTCTCCTTATGTATCCTATGATCTGCAAATTGTAAAGATGTTTTTGTCACATATAAATGTTTTATCATGATTTTTTTCTCCTCTCCCTAGTATATGATCATTGGAAACTACTGGATCTATGTTTTAGTTAGATAATTTATTTAAAATAGGGTTCAAACCCTAAGTCTCAAGAATTAAGTAGTTACACATGGTATAGGTGTCACAAATGGATGTTGATGTGGGTCCTATAACTATGGTGTGAACCACTTCTATTTATTTGACTTTATTTACTTATTTATATGATACAGGTTCCTCACACTCCATCATGTGAACATTTATTGTGGATATTATGAAAAAATACAAAGTAAATCATGTAATTCATTATAGAACTGTTGATTCCTCTAAAAAAGAAGGAGCTGGGATTATGATTCCTATTGTTATCCTCCTTTTTGTTGGACATTGAGCTAGTTTTGAATTTTTCTTGTTATTTAATTGGATATCTAGGATGTTATTATTGAGATATATTATTTGATTTCTCATAAATATTGAGTATATTGGTTTCATTAAGGATTTTATTCTTCTTCTCTTGATAGAACTTGTGTGTTTTCTAAGGAGTGTGATATCATAGGTCTAGTCGGGCATGACCCACTCTTCTCGATCTTGGTATGTTTATGTCCTTATCTATGACTATGTTTATAGATGGATCTATTATTTGTGATCTTCCTCCAGTAGTAAATGAATTTTCTAAACGATTTGCAAATTACATTTAACGTTTTATTTCAGATTGGGAGGTTGGGTTCTTGGTTGAAATAGTGTTAGGAACTTATTAGATATAGATCCAATTTAATTTCATGGTTCAAGTTGAGATGAAGGAGATTAAAACTGGGTTGGGTTACTTGAGAGATAGTATATTTACACCTTTGACTGGGTCACATAAAGAATTGAATGTTATTTTTTCCAATAAATTTGATAAAAGATTGAACTTTTTCACTGATAATCAGAAACTCAACCAAGTAACAATTATGAATAAATATTCATTTCCCAATATTGAGGATTTTCTCAGTTAGGTGATATGGGAGAAGTGGTTCTCTAAGTTTTATCTTCTATAAAGTCACCACTAAATCATAATAAATGAATCAAATATTCAGAAGAATGACATTATGATAAAATATGTACATTTTGAGTACCTTATCAGGTGGTTGGACAAAATAATTCTACTACAAAATTCATGAAACTTATGAACTATATTTTCCACAAAAATCATGAATTTTTTATGGTGTTCATGGATGAGATTATTGTTCACTGAAAGACATAAGGAGATCATTTTAATAACATGAGTCTTGTTTTTGGAATCCTAATGGATCACTACTTCTATTAAAAATCATCAAAGATATAATTCTTGATATGGTAGGTTATGTTAGTGGGAGATGTGATCTCAAAAAATGATATATCATTTAGTCCTGAAAATGTGGTGACTATCATGTCAAAGGATGAACTATGGAATGTTAGTGAGATTCAAATCCTACTACTTTAGACAGGATATTATTAGCAATTTGTAATGAACATCTTGAAAATTACATCAACTTTGATTGCTCTCACTCAAAGGGGTGTGAAGATATTATGGGATTCAGAGTTTCTAGAATCCTTTCAGAGACTAAATAAGAGGTTAACCTCATCATTAATTTTGAGTCTACCAGAGGCCGTGCATGAAAATGTTGTTTATTTTGATTTCTGATGTGTGAGTTTAGGTTATGTTTTTATTTAATTAGATTTGGTGGGGGAAATGCCTCCCATTAACATTGACCTGATCAGAAAAATTATTCCATTTAGGATTTGGAACTCATAGATATTGTGTATTCCCCTAAAAGTCATTAAAATTATATGTTCTATGAATAAGTTAATCATTTAATCTGAAAATTTGAGTTTGTTGTATATTTTTCTCTATAATATTTGAATCTCCAAATAGAAAATTAATGGAATACCTAAATTCATAAAACATTGACAATACCTATATTATATGAACGAGTGATTTTTTTTCAAATTTTTTTAGTATAAACCTTCACCCCATATTATATGTGATATGTTCATAGAACTTCCACATTTGTCATGCATGGTTTAAACTAGTTATAATCCAATGTTTGGGTTTATAAATGGATTTTATGATTTATTGAAATGATGAATAAATGTTACAACAATTACTAGTATCATACAATGATATGAATACCACCTTTAATTTATTGAACATTGTCATTAATTTCCTATAAATGAAAATGAGTTTACTCATTTGTAGTGAAGTGATGATCATTAGTTTCAAGAAATATTTTCATAATATCTCTTCATTATTATAAAAATTTTCTTCAAGAAAATGAAGGTGCTATAACACCTCTCAATGTGTGTGAATAATCAAGTTGTGAACTGGGATCCAAAGACCAGTGGTTTACCTATTGATGTAGAAAACACGATATATTCATCTCACATGATCTTCATCAAGAAAAATCAACTAAGATGGAGAATAGTACATCTGTTATACCATGAAAAAATTCATTATTATTTTTTCACATTGTTTCCATATGGGATTTATTAAGAATATAAGTGTTATCTTACCATTCCATTAGTTATTATATGATCCCCTAAAAATTATTAGCACTATCAAAGCCTTCTTCCTTAATGAATCAATGTGTTCCTTTCATTATTTTATGATGTAAATTCTTTACGTAAAATAAAATAATTTTCCTTAAATATATATTATGTTATATAATAACATAATGTGAGGTTCACCTCCAATAAATTATGTTAATTAGTTTACATAACATTCACGAGGGTCTAGACATTACATTTCATAATTAATGTAATATGGGTTCTGTATTGTTGAGGAAATTATATGGAAAATGTATCATATTTTAAAGGCATAAAAAATTTGACTATCAATTTTCCATATCTATTATTTGATTTTTTGTTAATTTAGTGTGGGTAGTGGGATCAACATTATGATGGAAGGCAACATAATGTCAAGCATGAAATGTAGTGAATTTGTTTAGTGATGAGCAGTTCCCACTAATTATTATTCACACTTCAGACTTTTCTTTACAAGGGAACATTCTAATAACCCTCAACATTCCATAGGGTGGAAATTAATTCCCATGAAGCCACATATTAAATTTACCATAATAGCTACTCCAACCCAAATGGAGGTTCTCTTTCTTATAACCACCCCAGACCTTAATATCTAATTCCAAACATCATTATACCTCTATATTTACCTAAACCTATACTAGGAGTAAATGTATTTTCATGGTGTAGTACAAGAAAATTAAATAATTAATGTTTCATATTTAAATAATTTTTAATATAATTTATAAATAATTTATAAATTTTAAGGTTTAGGTTTTATGAAATGATATTTTATAAGACGAAATTAAATGTGAACATGTCATAATGTTCATCATGTTATATAAAGTGTTCATTTGATTTTTACCATTAATATTCGTGTTTAAAAAATTATTTACAAATTATGATTATTTTTTATGATTTATTTTTTTTATAAATTTATTTTAAGATATGGTTCCTACCGTACATGTCTGGTGAAACTCCATAATGTTTTGTTTTTGACCATCCTTTTACTATGTTTTTATATGAGATTTCATATTGAGTATATTTGTTAAATATTGGATTTATATATTTGGTAATACTAATATCAATAATTAAATAATCTCTTATGTAATGTATCCCTAGGAAGCGGGGCTTACCACCAAACTACACATTTTCTGGGAGGCTTGTGACTCATTCTATAAAGTCGAGTGGTTGTATATCTATCATTACAAGTTTAATAGAGTAGATATTTAAAATATCTTATAACATTATGAATTTTCTATAAATATTTATATACCTTATTCATATGACACATTCAGATAAATATGAATATTATTGACATATATTTTTGGGTGGGTAACAATAAAATTTGGGTTGTCTGAATAGTAATAAATTAATGTGGTGTGAACACATTGACTTGGTAGATAAAATAGGAATTCCAAAATTAGATTTTTAGAATCATGATTACACAATAGAATAAAACAAGATAATACAAATATTTCATCATATGAAAGATTTATAAACATTATAATAATATTTTGTTTATTATGTTGGGGTTAAATTTGAAATAAAGCCCATAAAATACTATGTGCGAGATGCCTTCAAGTGTAGAACTATTCAAGATCACAATATTTTAACATGGTATTTTTATAATGAATCTATCCTTTTACACATATTATTCCATGATTTTAAGCCAAAATACCCTCCAAATACAAACAAATGATCATAAATATACTGTCTTTGGAATATTAGATACGCAAAACTGAAAACGTAGAACCAAAATAAAAACAGATTTTATTTAATATTTATAACGAGATCCTAACTTCCTTTGAGCCCTTACATCTACATAGGATAACCTGAAGAATAATTGAATGAAGGGATGTGCTAAAAATCCTAGTAAGGTAATAATAATATTTATAAAGCACAACACATGGGTTATAAGGCACAAAAATGATGATATAAAAAGGCATCTAACATGAATAAACATAATAAAGCATAACATATAGAACATGGGATCATATTATCATGGAATCATAGAAATATGGAATCACATACAAAAAGAAATATGCATGAGTCATGGCTAACCGTAAAGGCCATAGAAAAGGGAGTAGAATGAGTCAAGGCTTACCACTAGGACCGTTGTACATGGAGGAGTATGAGGTAGGGATAACCACCAAGGCCATTGCACAAAGTGGACCATGAGTCCAGGATAACCACCAAAACCCATGCACATGACATATCATAAGACTAAACATTACCTAATGCATTGGACAAATATATGGGAAGACCCATTATAACATTTTCATTTATATGTGTTCCACATAAAGAATCAAAAATAAACATAAGGGTTAACCATGGAAGGAAATGAGTATCACATTCATTTCATAGAGCATAAAAAATGGTTGTATCATAAAAGTGTCAATAAAATAATGGATTTAAAATTGACATGGAAAATAATAAGATAAAATTTACATATATCATGATAAATAATGTTCATCTAAAATGAAGAAATTGAAAAAATATTGTTTAAGAAACATTATAAATGAGCCAGTTTTGTGGAGCTTAAGGGAAACTTTTAAAGATTATTTAAAATAGAAAAGGAATAGTTTTTTTGTATAAAACCAAAAATTAAAAATTATAGTTTTGTAATAATAAAATTTTTAGTTTTAGAAAAGTAATTCTGGATTATAATATATTATGGGGTTTACTTGAGAATGGGTATGAAATTAGGAGGATCCCATTAATCAGGATAATTTTTTAGTAAGAATTGAAAATTGAAACTTATAAATATGTATTTCCACATCCATGAAAGAATAATGTGTATGGATAGATAATTTGAGGATATAAACATAGAATTTAGAAGAATTATATAATATTAAATAATAATTACATTGGGTTAGATATAAATAAAGTGTATCCCGATGGAAAAAATTGGGGTTCAAATAGAATCCCATACCTTTTACCCCAAAGAGCATTCACTTTCAATTAATATTCAATACAATTAAATCAAATCCATTAACTAATTAATTAATAACCTTTTATAATTTTATTTTATTTATTATGAATTTCTTATGATCATTTATGGCCTTTTTTATGAGTTATAATATTCAATATTGTCATTTAGGAGTGTTCATTTCCTTGGTTATCATGATTGGTTCACTTGTATACATGTATGAAAGATCATGTAAAATAATAATAATTGTCTAGAATTGAAATAATATGTTATTAACGGACATTAATGATATTAAATTTAATTATATATCATATTTTTTATGACATTTTAGAATTATTAATTAGATAGAACATTAATGATAACTGTTTAGATTATTTTTGGCATTTTTTTGATCATCACAAACTTGTTTTGTTTTTTAAATTAATATTATGTATATATAATGGTTACAGAACATTAAATTATATGTAATAAATATATTATAATAATTTTATTATTTAGTTTTTATGAATATCATTCAAGGAGATATTGGAAATTAAAAACTCATTATCTAGGAATGCGATAAATCAACATATCATAGACGATTCTTTCATTTCTAGAATGAAGTGACAGGGTAAGAGAAATGATGTTAATTTTTACAATGTTTACAATGAATCTATTTTTTTGTAAAATATATTGTATTTATCCTATCTCTTGGATAAAGGGATTTTAGGATTATAAAATAAAATAAATGAAAATAAATTAAAAAGAAATTAAATGAAAAAGAAATAGATTTTTACCTCTTGAATTCTTCTCCTTGAGAACATCCATAAGGGAATTGGGATTTTTAATTGGTTGAGACCAAAGGTCCATGGATGCGGGGGAGATTATTTGGACGAGGATTGGGTATAATCTGGAAATACGTTAAGGAATTAATGGTCTGAGGAAAAGAGGTGACATTTATAGTAGATGGGAGGGTTCTTTTTTATCATTTTGGATCGAGACTATGAATAATGTTTTTTATTGTGCCTATATATAGTAAATAATGCATGTGAGTTTGAAAAAAAATATCTTACATGATTCATACATAAACCATGACTTAATAATTCGTGTACTTATCTTAGACAGTAAATTACCGTATTTCACAATTCACAAAAAAAATCCAACTATTTTAGAAAAATCCCAAAAATTCACCTGAACCATTTTTAGATGTGTAGAATTAAAAAATATACTCCATATAAATTAATTAATTTTCTATATAAGAAAATTTTAATTTTTAATTACATTCATTATTTATTAAAAAATGACCAATTTTAAAATTATAACTTCTTTTATAAAACCATGAAATTTTTATTAATGACTAATAAAATTATATTATAATCCTAAGAATTTTTTTTTCAATTTATGAATCTATTTTATGAATAAAATATTTTGAGTAATTATATTAATTATAAAATTGTAAATAAACATTAATGTTTTATAAAAATACAAACACTTTTTTTATCCTTCTTAAAAAATTTAATTACTTTTTTGTGATATAAATATATCTCATATTTTCATTTATAAGATATCTAAAATTTATTTATAGATTCATAAGAGGTGTTACTATTCTATTTTTTGGGTTAATATTTTTAATGGTCACAATACTATTCCAATGGTCATGTTATTATCGCATTTCTTTTGGTTCACTAATTTATATAAATACCGTTTATTTTATTCGTAATTCATTTATAATTTCTGTATTATGTTCTCAATGTGAATATATTTGAATTTTTTTAAATGGGGTTGTCTTGGCCAAAGTCCAAGACACAATTTCTAAAATAGAAAGAGAATAGCTAAAAAAGATGGAAAGAGGGGATCTTATTGCAATATTTTTCATAGAGAGGGAGAAAATCAACAGAAAGATCCTCATGCCAAGAAAGGCCTTGGTTGATTCCCTTATTGGGAAGCCCATCTGCAATCATGCTCGCTTCACGAAAGACATGTGTGATGATGTATCTGATCTCCCAAAGAAAATCTAGGCAGCTCATCCAACGGGTGGTAATAATCCACCCAAGGTGCACCACACCATTCCAAATAGCTTGAACAATGGTGTTGTAGTCACTATCAATACATATGTTGTTCCAATCATTTTCCTTAACAAAATAATTTTCTTGAATCACAACCAACATTTCTGCTTCCAATGAGGAGGCCAAAACACTGCTGCCAATGAAACATCCAAGAAAATGACAAAGAACATCTCTAGAGATAGCACCACATCCTGTAGGTCCTAGATTGCCTTTGAAAGCACCATCATCATTGAAATTGATCTTTCCTGGGAATGGAGCCTTCCAGAACACCTCAAGGGTGTGGCTCGGATGCTTGTAGATACCTTCAATTCTATTTTGGTAGAGGATCACATGGTTTCCAACAATGTTGTCACAATGAGCTTTTTGAATCGAGGATGCTTCCATAATGGCGATGAGAATCCACATCTGACCTGCATTAAGATAAAATGAGCAGTTGTTGTAGATAAAATCATTTCAATCATACTAGATAATGTGGAGGATCTATGCAACAACAGTTAGGAGAAGATTCTTGATTTGCAGCGAGAAGTCTTATTCCACACAAAATTTAAATTTTGAACTAATGGATTCAAGGTGTAACCATCTGTAGTCAAATATGTCAGCAATATAATTCCAAAGGTCTGAAGTCGTAGCACAAGGCAGAAATAGGGGGTTTGTATCATATCTGCATTGGTGACATAATGGGAACTTAGAATAATGCTGAATATTAAATTTTGAATACAATCCTCCATATGGAAGCAGTTGTAAGAAATAAGACAAATAAGGTTAAGCCTCGAGGGTTTAATCCATGGCTTGGCAAAGGATTTCAACCAACAATGTATGGAGGCAGAATTCGTGAAGTTGTGGTTGTAAAAATTTTTTGAATCAAGCACACCATCATTAGAAGGATCCAAGATAAAGAAATCATCAGTCAGAGAGAAATGATAATTGTCAACCACATGCATGATGTTGTCAGGAATGTTGGAAATATTATATTTCATCACTTCATTAATAGTGAATGTGGCGTTAATAGGAGGGGTGTAAGGAGATGACATGTATATAAGGAGGAGCCAGTCCATTTATCCAGCTAGAAATTCATGGAAGTGTCAACGCTCACCATCCATGAAGAAATAATCATGATATTTGGGAAAGAAAGTCTAATGGATGGCTAGATTGAAGAGTTTATATAATTAAATTTTTTATTATTTATCTTCATAAGGAACCTATTTTTAAGGAAGTAAATATAGTAAAAGTTTCTATTAATCAATCTTCTGGTCAACCTGGCCTGAAGAGATTTATAGAAATGTTTGAGATTTTTGATGGTCAGGCCACCCTCCTCAGGAGGTTTACCAGTCTGACCCGGGAATGGTAACAAACATTCTTCCAAGGATACTTCTATACCAAACAAAATTTTAGATATAAAAATTATTTTTTTTATGGAGACCAGTAGGCCATATATAGACCATCAGAGAGTAAACCATTTTAGGGAAAATGGTAGATTTTTCAAGATAGATACTACCAGCCATGGATAGGGATTTTCCTTTCTAAGAGTAAAGTTGATTGATGACTTGGTGAACAATCATGTTAAAAAATATGGATTTGGGCCTTCCCCAAATATAGTTACACCCAGATATATATATGGGAAAAAACCATCTTGGATGAAAAGGCCATTAATTATGATATTTTTTCTAATAGGAGAAAAACGTTTTCCAAAGAAAACAAATGATTTTTACAACTAATTTCTTGCCCAGAGATATCATCATAATGAGCTAAGGTATTTTTTATGTTTTTAATGTTTCTCTTTCCACCTTGAAAAAAATGATGATATCATCGGCGTATAAAAGATGTGTAGGAACATATCGTTTTCTGGCCACCTGAATGGGTTTTAGTTATCTTTGTCCCACAAGTTGGGAGAGAAATCTACAAAGATACTCTTCCAAAATAACAAAAAAAAGGCAGATAAGGGGCTAACTTTTCTAACACCCCTAGTGCATTTAAAGTAGCCTTTATGAGAGCCTTTAATAAGGATGTAGATATTGGATGAATTAAATAAGGTGGTTATTCTACTGACGAAGGTATCACTAAATCTAAACACCTGAATATCTTTAAAGATGAATCTCCAATTGATAGTAACATAAGATTTTCTAATATCACATTTGATTGAAATATTTCCTCCTTTTTTATCATTATTTTATGTGTTCGTGCATTTAGAGGCAAGGAAAATGCAGTCCTGAATTAACCTCCCCTTGAGAAAACCGATCTGATTTCATGAGATGATTTTACTACATATGGAAGAGAGTCTATTGTAGAGAATCTCGGTAATGATTTTGTAAGAGAGTTAGTGAGAGTAATAGGATGAAAAAGATGAATTTTATTAGTGTTTCCCACTTTAGGTATTAAGGTAAGGAATTGAGTGTTAAGTCCATGTGGGAGTACCCCATTAGTGAAGAAATATCTAACAAGGTTACAAACATCTAATTGGATGACCTCCCAAAAATGTTGGAAGAAACCATTATTGAATCCATCGGGGCCAGGTGTACTATCCAAATTGAGACATAAGAGAGTTCCTTTAATCTCTTGATCAGGAGGGATGCTCAAAAGAAATATATTTTCATCTTCATTGATGAAAACTGAAATTACCTTAGAAAGGAGGTCCTTATTGGTGTGTGGGACATTGAAAATATTGTCAATGTAGGGGACTACATGATTTTCAATGGCCGCCTCGGTGTCCAAGATGGTGTCATTATCCCAGATTAAGGATAAATGTCTAAAGAATTTTCTAATTATTTTAAGGGAGTTATAGAACCCAGTGTTTCCATCTCAATCTGAAAGCCATTTAGTTTTAAAGACTAGTTTACAAATATTATCTTTATTCATTATAAGGGAGGTAAGCTTTCGAGAGATGTTGATTTTATTATGGGGATCAAGAGAGAAATCAGAACTAGTGGAGATATTTTGAATTTTTTTAATCTCATTCTCATGGGTGGAAATATCCATGTCTAATTCTTTAGATTTATCCATGCACCAACCATTGAAGCACTGATTTAGGTGCTTAAGATTAATGATACAGGAAAAATCACCATAATGATGCTTCATCGAGTCCCAACTCTCCCTTATAATATTTGAGCATTCCATGTTAGCAGACCAAGGGTTAATTAATTTGAAGGGAATGATATATTTTGATCTTTTAGAGATCATGCTAATAAGGATGGGATGATGTTCCGAGTTTTGTTTGGGCAAGGTAATGCTGGATATGGTATCCCAATTGTCCATATTCATCTAGTTTGTGAAATACCTATCCAGTTTTCTTGCGACAACCCTATTTTAATGTCTTCTGTACCAAGTGTATTTGGAGTCCATAAGGTTTATTTCAATGAGATTGTAGTCTTATATCGATTCCCTAAAATCTATTGAGGAAATAGAAGAGTGATAATGAACAATTTTCTCCCCTGAAGAGATAATGGAATTAAAATTCTCGATCTCAAACCAAGGGTCATGTATGTTATTAGCTATGTCTAAAAAGATCAATCCAAAGAGGCCTTCGATCTTGATATCTATTTCTAGCCTAAATCATTGTAAAAAATATATGTAATCCATCAAGGGAAAAATAATGAGTAAAAATTTGATCAGTGCATTTGTAAGCATTAACATTTTCAAAAGAGTCATGGTAAAAGATCCAAAGAGAGTCAACGAAAGCCATATTTTTACAATAACCTAGAAAGATATATACATATGTATGTAAATTATGATATTTCAAGTAGAAATTAATTTTTAGTTCAGCAATAGAAAAAATAATGAGTTTATGTGATATCAGATGTCTTTTATGAATAGAAGGGGTATCAGGATTTGCGATTCCTGGACAATGCCAAAATAATGTTTCCATTAATACCTAGAGATGGAGAAAGAGACCCTCTTTTTCTTTTGGCAACATAATGAAATTTTCCTCCTCTTTGATCTTCTAAGAGTTTTATAGGAGTCTGGATTATTCTTTTTACCCTGCTTACTCATAGTAGAAACAGAGGAGATGTTAGAAAAACCTATAACATCAAAAGATTTATTTGTTTCAGGTGAGTGAACATTTCTGGGGTTATTCATGTGATCCTATTTTTATTCATTGGTTTCATTTGAAGGATGAGAGATAATAGAAAACACCAGGACAGTCTGCGTGCCTACAGAAATTTCAGACCCCAGGGAAAACACATTTTATTTGGAGAGCCAGAAGGGTTCCTCATGGGGACATAACCATGTCAGTGCATAAAAATTGTGCATGAGTAGAGAATACTACCATAATATTTTTATTTGATATGTTGACATTGATTCAAGAAGACATACCTATTTTTCCATACATAAGAACTCGAGTGGCGGAATAAACAGCAAGATGGTCTTCATTCATAGAAGTAGCAATCTGAGGTTTCATATAAGACTGAAAAACCAAGGTGTGCCTAATGTCATACTGTCTAGACTTTGAAGGCGATGTAATACCCTTCATATGTGGAATGAGAGTGGAGTCTTGTGTGGAATCTATAACAGGCACTAAAATCCCACTGGGAGCATCATGCCGTTATTGTCCAGTAGCCACAGAGATATCGCATGGTAAGGAGTTATCAATCTGGCTATGATTACTCACATCCACGACCATCCTTTCAATTTCATCAAGGATACATAGGTCATTATTTATATGTTCTTCTTCCTATATCTATTCATCCTAGGTATTAATCGATCCTTCTCCCAGAAATGTTAATTTTTTAACCCAAACTTCAGCTTTCTTTATGGGAGGTTCGAGATTATCTGGAGTAGGACCTTTGTCATTATACCTTCGAACTACAGTCCATCCGTCATCAGGAGGCTGTAAAACATGGAATTTTACCACTCTGCATTTTACCAATGAATGTCTAGCAATTTTGCAAAGATCACAGTAAGGAGGCATACTCTTGACTTCAACCCTAACTTCGGGTTTGTAATCTTTTTCATTGAAAAGAATCATCTTCGGGAGTATAACAGCCATATCCTCTTCAACCAATACCCTAGAATGGAGACTAATTTCATAATTGAGAGTTATTTTATCAATTTTGAGAGGATTACCAACACAATAAGTTATATAATTCAATGTCATTGGATTCCGGAGATACCAGCTGAGCCCATGAAGTCGAACCCAGATCTGTGCCATGGTATTCATAGAAATCTACGGATTAAAGGAAAACTCACTATACGAGATTCAGAGAACACCACTTTTTAAATGAAGATTCCCATATTTCCCGACCCTAATGAGCTCTTCTTAGGAGGCCATTAACATGTGAAAATATACATTTCCCAATGGCACCATCTTCTAGTCGGCAAAACCCCAAACAAGAGATTTCAAGGTTTGGAAATCTGAGTTTTTACATGGATTTTCGCCTTTGGTATAAGAAATTAGACCCATGATAGAGTAATTACGTAATATAGAACATTTTAGAATAGCATTAAGGATAGATTCTACCTCAAATTGACCATCATCTACAATTTTAAAGAGAGGAACATATGTTGATGAAGATTTGCACAGGTCAGAACCCCTAAGCGCTTCAAGAAACATGATCCCTTTCGGTCTTACCTCCGTAAGGGTTTCATCATGTTGAAAATTGATAACATTCTCCGCACATGAATTTTCCGATTATGGATCAAATCCTCCCATGAAGAGGGATATTTAGAGTAGATCAGTACAATCGTGTTAGGCAAAGAGAAGGAACCCTGGATGTCTCGTTTCCAGGAGATCTCGAGAATTCCCCTTAAATTTCTATACCAAGATGTATTTGATTTATACTATATTAAATAATTATAAGTAGTTAAATTTAATTGATATATTTCTAGGTCATTTTATTATCTCCCATTATAAAACTTCATCCTCAAAATTTTTGTATACAATGTAATGGGAAAATTTTCGAGGATACTTCTTCTTAATTGCTTCCTCTGGTTCCCATGTTTCCTCTTTGTACATATAGTTCTTCCAGTTCACTTTGATTAAGTGGGTGATATTCTTCCCTATAATATTTTGTCTACAATACAAAATCTTTATTGTATTCTCTTTATAAGAGAGATCATTTTCCAATAGTGAACCCTCTAAATTCAGTACATGTGAGGGATCTGGTATGTACTTCCTCAAGATGGATACATGGAATAATTTTTTTTTACTTGAGACATGATTGGTATAAGTGATAGTCAATTGAAAACAACTCCTACCTGATCAATCATCTCAATGGGGCTGATGTACTTGGTACACACCATTCCTTTCTTCCCAATTCTCATGATCCTCTTCGATGGACATATGCAGAGGAATAAAATGTCTCTAAACATAAAATATAGGTTCCATCATTAATTGGCTACATATCTATTCTATTGAATTTGGTCTTCCATGATTTGATACTTATTGGTTTTCTCCTTTTCCACCATTTCTTAGACTATATCAGGTTCTAAAAGCATACATTCACCAACATCATCCCAACATGCAGGTGTTTTATATATTTTCCCATAAAGGTCTTTATATAGAGATATTTGGATGGCTCAGTGGAAATTATTATTTTAATAGAAATCATCAAGATGTCCATATTTTTCCCATACTTCCATGAAGTCCATAGAAAACTCTCTCAACATATCATCTAATTTTTGAATAGTCTACTCAAATTGGACATGTTTTTAAGGATGATTGGTCGTACTGATGTTCAGCTTAGTGATTGGAGAAAATCGGAGACCCTTCCGACACATTGAGGAAATTTTCAAAATGCAATTGGATACAATTAAGAGTTGTACTCCATGCAGCCTCACCATTGATTTCATGTATATCGATAAAAGTAGGTTGATTGAGAATTCCTCTCTAATTTTGATAAAATGATCTATCATTGTAATACTATACAAACAACCCCAATATAATTGTTTCCTCTAAAAATCATTAGATGCTCGGTGAAAAAATACATGGTTATGTTTTCAGATTTCAATATTAGTAAAGGTAATGGTTTTGTCATTACCTTAGTCATTTTACTTTCAACATTAACTTACTAATTCACCTTGCACTTTGATGTATATTCAATGATCTCATTCTTCATTTGGTCATACCAATAGTGCTCTCCGAGATCTTGATGCATATTTGCGATAGTAGGATGAATATAGAATGTTGAGCTATGTGAGTCATTAAAAATATCTCCCTTTTCATTTATATTGGATGGTATAAATTTTCATGACCCAAATCATAAAGATCCTTCCCCATAATTTTTTAACTCTGAGGATGACCCATTTCTAATAAGTCCTTCTTTTTCTGAATTTCTTCATCAATTTTTGAGCATCAATTTTTTTATACATGATGGATGGTTGGGAAATAATATTATAAAGGATTGATGATGTTAATTCCCTAATTATTCCCATATCCATCCTTTTCAGGTCTAATAAGAATGCATCAATTTGCATTGTCGTCATTTATAAAGATGCAACATCAATTTTACTTAGAGAATCTGCCGCCTTATTTTCATTATTGGGATGCTAGTGGATTGAGAATTCGTAAACATTGATGATATATAGACAACATTAATGGTGAATATAAATAATATTTTATTTGAATATATATTTGAGTCTCTTATGATCAGTATATATCTCACACTTCTCCCCATAGAGATAATGCCACCATATTTTCATCATGAAGATCATAGAAACCAATTCGAGATCACACATGGGAAAATTTTTCTCATGAATTTTGAACAACAATGTGTTGTAGGATAACCATTTATAATTTTTAATTTTAACACTTCCTAATCCTTTAATTGAATCATCAATATACACCACAATGAGTTCCTCACTTGTCGGTAGTGTGATCACTAGTGCAGTGATAAGCCTCTTTTAAATAGTTTTAAGAATCTTTCATATTAATTAGTCAACAAAAAAATCACTCCCTCTAGATTCCTAGTTGTTAGTGGATTTTAAAATCATGATAATTTCTTCCCAAATCCTCATTAATACCCCTTTATACCAAGTAAACCTTGAATTTCCATTACATATGATTCAATAATCCACTCATCGATTTCCGTTTTCGTGTAAGGGTCCACATATATTCCCCTTTCTGGTGATAACATGATGCAAGAATTATATTTCATCCATCGAAAGCTCATATGTTCTATAATTTTCCTAAAGGTTTTCCCAATACAAGGTATTCAGAACAATATTAAAATGATCCTCGTGTTGCTTCCCTTCTCTTAGATTATATCAAAATATCATCAATAAGTACTAATAAAATTTTTTCGAGGAAATATCTAACAACTATAATCATTAATTTCATAAATATTTATGGATCAATAGTTAATTTGAACGTAATTACTGTGAAATCATTGGGTCAATACCTTATTCGAAAGGTGTTCTTGGGAATATCTTCCTTATTCACATTTAGTTGGTGATACCATCACTGAAGTTCCACCTTATAGAAATCAATGACCCCCCATTATCGATCAAACAATTCATCTATCTATTATAGTGGATACTTTTTATTTATGTTAATTTTGTTGGGATCATGACAATCAATGCATATATCCATTTATCAATCCTTCATCTAGACAAAGGGGACTTGGTGAACAACACTATGTAGTACTTGTAAGTATAAAACCCTTGTCTAGATTCTCTGGTAACTACTTATTTTGGTATTCCAAATCAATGGTGGCCATTCCATATGGTGTCATTGATACAGTAATATATCCATGGATAAGTTCAATTGTGAAGTCAACTTATCAGTCAGGAGGAAGAATGTACAACTCTTAAGGGAACGAATTAGTGTAGTACCTCACAGTGAGAATGTCTTCAAGAAATATCTTCTCCTTTATCTCTATCATTTTTTATAGATAATATTTATAATGAGATAACAATATCCACAATTTAAATAATAATTTTGATTGAGATTCATCGTCTTCGTTATGCATGTACGAAATTGGAGAATGACTCTTGAGGTGAAGAGTGATCTCCCTTTCCTGACAGTTGATGTTGGCTTTGTATAAACATAGTGAATCCATGCAAAATATAAAATTAAACTCCAAAAATGGATTTAAGATGTTATTTTCTTTGAGGATTAGTCCCAAAACATTAACTGGGGAGGATTTATAAACTATGGATGCAATACCTTCCCCTTTTTATTTTATCTTATATAACACAACCCTTATATTTTGAGGTGGTGTTTGAATAGTTATTCTAAACATGCAAGATATGAAAGAATATTTTGAACTAGAATTAAATAGTACATTTTATATTCTTGATTGAATAACCAGATTACATGTCACCACTTCATTGTTGAGCTCCACCTTAGTAGTAGTGATATCATATGACCTTCTTTACTACATTGGAGGCTTTTGTTGTTAATTTACTCCAAAAAACCATTGGATTATAAAAATGGTTCACATAATTTTAGCATTCCTGGAAGTAGGAACACTACACAAAATGATGATTTTGGATCTAAACCTTCCTTTATTCTTCCATATTATTTTTATTTTCCATATCCCTTTGGAAATTGTTAGCTAGATTCCCCATTATTATTTATTTGAAGCATCTACTAGTTCCATTTTGACAATTCATATGATGCTTCTTCCCACAACATTGACATGTGGGATGTTGGGTTTTATTTCCATTATGGGATTTATATATTGATCCAACTATTATAAATTCAATTTCCCCCTTTTTATATTCGGGCCCACAAGACCAATGAGAGTCTCTGGTCTATATTTTAACACTAATTAAAAAATTAAAATTTCTTTATAGCTATCAAAGTATCAAATGAGAAATGATTTTTGTATAATCATGATATTGTCCTAAAAAAAATTTATCCACCTTTATTTCTATGTTAATGAAAAATCTAGAGGCATATCATTCATGCCATTTTATTTTTACTTCATACACCCAGATAAAATCGTATTCCATATTCTTTAGTCTTAGGAAATCTCTTTCCATATTATGATGGTGAGTTTGGGGAAAATATTTTTTTATATATTTTCTTGAATTCCAACCAATACATTGAATTAATTTCCTATTTGGAATTCATGTTCTTGATCAGTTTTAACTACTTATCAGCTTCCCCATCAAAATGATAGACCACCAGCCCAACTTTCAGTTATTATAAGTACTAGAGGATAGATAATATTTCTTCAATGGAGATAATAAATTATTCTATGATAAGAGGATCAAAATATAAACTAATTATTAGAGACCTTTGATGAATGAAGGATTCAGACACAACATTCTCTTTATTAAGTGAAGGGGGGTGTACTACATGATTCATGTTATTATTCATAGCTTAAAGCAATTGAGAAATTGCTATCATATGGTTTTGATCTCCCATTACCATCTGATTTAGTATTTAACTATGGTAATAATCACATTTACTAGGACATTGAATTTTAGAATGGGTTCTCTTATTTCTATACCCTAACTAAGAAAAATAAAATTACAATTAGGGGGCCTGAATAATTAGTCAATAATAATATAAAATGAAAAATTTGATCATTTAAGGATAAACCTGTAAATGAAATTTATATCTTATATTGTGATTACCAATGTTTTAATATATACTTCCACAATGAGAGAATTGTCCCATTGGTTCTTTCCAAATATTTCTAATCCTACTCCCCAAAAATAACAAGACCATCATCTGATACCAACGATAAAGACCTTTTCCTTTTACACATAATATTAACTAATTTTAACAATATGTAGACAATAAATGCAAAACATGGGTCACCAAGTGTAGTGTATTTCTTATATTAGGTACATCAAACTAAAAAAAATCAAACCAAAACAATAAAAATATTTTATTTAATCTTCATAACAACCTCCTAACTCCCATTGAGCCCTTAAATCTATATAGGATCACCTGGGAATTACATAAACAAAGGGATGATCTAAAAATCCCTGTAAGGGAATAACCATATGAATAAAGCATAGAACATGGGTGAGAAGGCAAAACATGATGAAATAAAAAGGCTTGGAATCTGAAAATCATATTTAAGAATAACATATATAATATGAGATCATGAAATAATGGAATCTTAGAAATGTGAAATAAAACAAAAAACATTAAAAAATCATATGTCAAAGATTACTACCAATACCATTTCACATGGGGGATCCAGAGTCAAGGCTAACCACCAAGACCGTTGCTCATGGATGGACATGAGTCATGGATAACCACTAAGACCATTGAACATTTAGGAGCATGAGTCATAGATAACTACAAAGACCATTTCACACAATGTCTCATGAGACAAAAAAATTCACAATACATTGGATTCCTATCTGGTCACACCCATTATAACATTTTCATGAATATGTGTGCTACATGAATAATCAATGATAAATTTATTGGTTTCCCATGGATGGAAATGGGTATCATAATCATGAGACAGAGCATGAAAAATTGGTGTTTCATAATAGCATCCATTAAAGAATGAATTTAAAACTTACATGGACATAAATAATGAAAAATAGTCATATATCATCATAAATCATGTTAAACTAAAATTAAAACACTTAAAAATATTGTTTAAGAAAATTTAAAAAGAAGTCACTTTAGTGTAGTTTAATGGAAAAGTATAAAGATTATTTAAAATAGAAAGGGAAGAATTGTTTGTTCAAAACCAGAAATGAACTAAGATATATATTCCATAATAAAATGGGTTATTTTATAAAAATAAAGGTAGATTAAGATACAATATTTGTTTACTTGAAAATCTATATGAAATTAGGAAGTTCCCTTTTATCGAGCATTCTTTTCAAGAGGCATATAAAATGGAATGTTATAAAAATGTATTTCCCCATCAAAGAAAAAAAATTGGGTTGGATAAAAAAATTTGGAACATAAAAAAAATTAAAATAATTCTATAAGAATAAAGAATACATAAATTGGGGTAGAGAAAGAAATCATAACCTGGGGGAAAAATGGGGGTTCCGATAGAATCCCTTACCTTATCTCTGAAAGTGTTATTCACTTTCACATAATGTACTGGATAATAAAATTAAATACATAAATTAATTAATTCATAACATTTATTAAGTGTAATTGATGTATAGTAATTTTATTAATTTCATTTATATCCTTTTTTATGACTTATAATATTCAATTACTTTATTCGGGAGTGTTCGTTTCCTTGGTTTTCATGATTGTTTCACTTGTATACATGGATGATTGATCATATAAAATAAGAATAGTTTTCCATAACTATGAATATATGTAATTAATGAACTTAATGAATATTAAATTCTATTATATATAATTGTTTCTATTTTTTGGGACTAATAAATTGAATAAATTTAAACTATAATCCCTTATATTAGTTTGTTTTTCTTTCGATCACCTCAAACTAGTTTTGTTTTATTAATCATTATTATTAATATATACTTGTTCTCTACATTAACTAATTTGAAATACATATATTATAATATTTTTTGAAAATTAAAATGGTTTTATGAAAATACTTGAAGGCGGTAATGGAAATTGAAAACTCTTCATCCTTGAAGGCGATAAATCAACACATCATAGATGATGTTTTCATTTTTACAGAAAAAAAAGGGGAAGAGAATTGATTATGGATTGTTCCATTAACAAAAAAAATTACAGTATATAAAATATACTTGTTTTTTTATGTATCATGGATAATGGGAGGTTAGGATAATATATGAAAAGGTAAAAAATGAAATAGATAACAAACTAAAAGAAAAAGAAAGTGGTTTTTACATCTTGAATTATTCTCATTGACAACCACTTTTATGGAATTGGTTTTGGTATTTGGTGAGAAAAAAGGAACTTGGATGTGTGGAAGAGGCTTGATAAGTGTATTGGGTATAATTTGGATAAGCTTCAAGGCTTTTTTTGTGTTAGGAAAAGAGGTGGTGAGGGGTTGCAATTATAGTGAATGAGTGGGGAACTTTTTTATAATTTATTCAATTGATTATTATTTTGGATCAACATTAGGATTATAATTAATTATTTTGACTAAATATAGGATCTAGGGCATGTGAGTTTTAACCAATGGTTCTTACATTATACATAAATCAACCATGACTCAATAATTCATGTATTTAGCTTATATAGTAAATTACCATATTTAACAATTCACAAAAAATTCAACCATTATAGAGAAATCAAAAAAATTCATACATAAAATTTTTTGAGGCATAAAATTCAAAAATTAACTCCATTATATAAAACTATGTTTTAAAATACGATAAATTTAATTTTAAATTAAAATAATCATTTATTTGAAAAGTTCCAATTTTAAAATTATTAAGGATTTTATAACACTTTGACAAATTAATTAAAGACTCAAAAAAATATCTTATAATCAAAAGAAAATAAATTAATTTATGATTCCATTTTAAGATAATTAATTTTATTTAACAAAAATATATATATTAATTATATGTTTTTAAATAAATAAATTTGTCTTTTAAATATACCAACACATAATTTATCATTTTTATAGTATTTATTTATTTATACTCCTCTATGTGAGGTTAATATTCTATTGGTTGTGTTACAATTATTAATGGTCACATTACTATTTCAAAGTCCAGGTTAGTATTCCATTGGTTTAGGTTCCATAATTTCTATTAATTATTCTTATTTCATTGGTTATTCATTTATAATGTTTGTATTGTCTTCTATATGAGATTTAATGTGATTTATACTATATGAAATAATTATAAATAGGGAAACTTCATAGGTAGAATCCTGGGTCATTACAATTTCTATACAAAAGCTATCTTCCCATGAATTATCTTGTGTATGGAAAGAAAATAATGGTGTCAACCTAACTATTAGGAACATATTTATGGAATTTTATTTTGTTTTCCATTATATTGGGTAACCTAATAGTTTTCATACTAGGTTAATAGTGTTGATTAAATCCATATGATTTATAGAGATAAATAGTTATCACCTAATCTATCTAAGAATCTTAAATGTTTTGATTGTGTTTATTTACAACCTTAATTTCAAACTTATCAGATGAAATCAAAAAGAGAATAATTTCATAGTGTTGTATAGATCTCCAATCCATAATTGGATATGATTTTTTAGGTTATCATTTTGAATGGGAGTAGTTATATTAAAAGTCCTTGTTGAATAGATATAATACATGATAATCACAAGTATCTATTATATGTTATCGTTTAATTCATGATAATCACACTAAGATCACTCTTAAGTATGACATATAAAACATTTAGTGATAGATATATTTGGTTGAGAACTATTCTCATTGGGATGTATATTACGAATTTCAATGTGAATGTTATAAAAATAAATTCCACCCACTCTAACTCATGAGTATTAGATACCAGGTGTGCATCACACATTGGTGTTGAAAAAGACTCATAAGATGGATATAATGATAAAGAGAGATATATATCTTTATTTTGGGAATAAAGGAAGTGTTCTGGAATTATAATTTAGAACATATGATCTCGGTCTACTTAGTTAATTAGTCCTCGAATTAGTGAAATTTTATTATGTTCATACCATAAAAATTTTTATTTCAATATGTTGTTTGAAAAATAAGGGATTATGATTCACTGTTAAGAATAAGAGTTGTTCTATATATATCAATGACATGTTTTTGGAAATTGTTAATTTGTATAATGGTTTATAAATTATAGATGTGGATAATACAATTTATATACTTCACAATAAGAAGTATGAAATTGATTCTAATCCCATAAATCATTGGAGTTGATGTCTTAGTCATACAAAAAGGAGACAATTTATAGAATAAACAAAGATTAATCATTAGAACCATTGAATTATGAATCATTTGATATATAAGAAGCATATTTATGAGTAAAAATGACCAAATCACATCTTAATAAGAAACGTTTAAAGGGCTAGTGTACTGATAGATTTCATACATGGTGACGTATATAAATAAATGAGTATACAAAAGAGTTCATGTTTGAGGTAATTTGTTTAATTTACCATGGAATTTAGTTAGTATGGATATATGTTTTGGATGTGAAATAAGTACGAAACATTTGGAAAGTTTAAAGAGTTTCCTAATTAATTACAAATTCAACTGGACTCAAGCATTAAAATTTTTTGATCAGATATAGGAGGTGAATAATTGGGATAAGAATTTATTGATCATTTGAGAGATTGTGGATTAAGTCTACAACATAATCCTCTTTGAGAACCACAATGTAATTTTATGTTGAAGAGAAGAAATTTTACCTTTTTATATATAGTTTTGTTTATAAATTTTCATTGTTACACTCCAATTACATTCAACGGTTATTCTATATAGACAGTTTCATTCTAAATAAATCATATTCTATATATATTAGAAAAAAACCATCCGAGATATAGACTTAAAAACATACAAATTTTTATTTTATAGGTATTTGGGGTTTCTAAGACTTCATATGATAATTAAGGTCTGATAAACATATCATCAAGTCAACCAAATGCTTGTAGTGTTGTTATCCTAGGGATATAAGATGATAATTTTTTTAAAAACCAATTAAATTCAAATAGTTTCTGGATCAACATACCAAATTTATTGAAAAGAGATAATTAAATCAAGGATTTGTTTGGAGGAAACATTAAATTGGATTTGTTCAAGACTAAACAAAGAAAATTTTATAGAGGTAGATGTTCAGTCTATCCCATATAGTGTTATAGGGATAAATCAACTCATATTATAAGAGAAAATTCAAAATCTAGTTCATTTCATTAAGATCATATGATAATTTATTTTCTCATTATGGATGATGATAAGGGAATATTCATATGTGATGGATCTACTACCCACTGAGAGGATATTGATAATTCTTATTATCAAATCAAAAAACTTCATTATATACATTAAACATATATGGAACAGTGAGGATGAACTAGAATGGAAGATACCCATAGGGTGAATGTGGATTTTTCATAAGAAAATTGAAATGGATAGTAGAGTGTCTAACTATAAATCAATATTGCTTGAAAAATGTTTCAAGAGAATTTATAGATTTTACTGTTTGAAAAAAAGTTTTCCTATCAGGATGATAATTTATATTCAAATATTTCATTTAATATTACTATACATTGATTATGATAAATAAAAAAAGGATTTGAAAACCATTTTCCTTGATTTGAATTTGAGTACATGGATATGATACTATTGTTTCTGAAAATACATCTTATTCCACAGAATGCATGTTCTCCCATTGTAAAGGGGAAAAATACGCCTCATTGACCATTCATAAACCAATGAGGCATTTTCATAAATCTTTATATTTTTTCATAAATTACTTTTTCTTTTCACACAACTAAATTTAATGAGAACTGTTATGTAAAATTATATAATTGTCAAGGATTTTGGGTAGCCCTTAAAAGAATGTGAAATAGTTACATGTATATTTTACTAATGCTTGAAAATAAAAAAATATATGAGAGTTTTGTGAAAAAGGATTTTTCAAATTTAAGTTTTCCAGGGGTACACATTATCTCCAAAGGAATAGGGTAGTACACAACACAATTATACAGAAAAAAGATAGTTGCATGACACCACACGATAAGATTAAAAAGTCTCTATAAATAGGGCATCACCCTCCTCAAACTTTTCAAAGACAGACATATAGAAGTTGAAGAGTCACACTCTCATTTATGACACCCTATATATCACAAAATAATGAAACATAATCCTGACTTGGATTCTCATTAGTAGTGAACTTTCACAAAAACCCTCACATTGGCCCAAATTATCTATGTCTTATGTTAGAGATGACTGCACACAACTTATCTAGAGAAATATCTTAGTCTATAGAAGATGAAATTAATTTTTAAACCACATTGATTTACATTTAAAATCATATTACATGTTTGAGAGTATTCTAGAGACCTAGTTATTTCACATTTAGTTAGATCTTATTTAAGGGTTCTTTAGGTGAAATTTTGGAAATTATTCAAGGTTTATGTGATGTGAACGGTAGGCACATGGTTTTCACAAAATCTTGTACACCTACTAAACACCTTGAAACACTAGATAGCGTTGGTTTTCATGGATGGTGCATGTTTTGAAAAATATTCACCCACCTAGTGGAAACCCTATGCCCCATAGTTGGGTTGAATGATTATGGAGTATAGATTGTCTAACCACGTGGCCCTTCCCAACTAACCATGCTTACAGAATTTTTTAATTTGAAAATTATTTTTTAAAAACCTATACCCCACCTCATATAAACCCCTACGTAACCCACACTCAATTTATTCCCATTTACATGTCATATGAGGCTTTCGAGAAGTGGTTTTCTCCACTCAAACACCATCTATTTGTGGATGGAAATGTGGTTGATCATTTTTAATCTCTTCTAGGTATGTGAATCTTCTCTATTTGATATCTTATACTCTCTCATTCTACACCTCCTTCATATTTGATATATGATCATGAATTATATAGATTTAAATTCTATTTAAATGGATCTTTAATATTCTTTTGCTTTCTAGACCTCCTTCTCCTTCAATTTTAATTGGTGTTCCCCATTGTGGGTTGTTGTGTTGTGATTCCATGATTAATAGTAGGTAGATTAATTCTAGTTTTCCATATTAATGAAATATTTATTTTATATCTTTTTTTGAAATATATTTCAATTTATTTTTGAAAACAAAAATTCATATGATTAGGAATTGTAATTTTAAATGGCATGGATCTGGGAAAAAACCTTCAATTCCATTGGAATTTGAATTTTGGGTATATTTTGACATGGATTGATTTGATATAAATTTTTAACAATATCAATTATAAAATAGATGAAATTAAAAATATGAAATCTTGTAACAAATATTTTATTGAAATGGAATGAAATGATAAAAAAATCATGTTTTTGTTTTAAAATTTATTTGGCATATTGAGAATAAAAATTTGATCAATTGAGTATTAAATGTTGATTGATTTGAAATGAGATTATTTTCCCATTATATATTTATTTGTTATGAAAATGTGAGCCTTTGTAGTTAGTGGGTAATTTGGAAGATAAAAACTATGATGTTGATTCCCTAGAAATGGATTGGCAATTAAAACTCTAAAAAAAATACTTCATAATATATAATCCCAGAAACAATTGTGATCAGTGCTCTTTGACCTGAGACTAAGGGGAATGTGTACACATATTGTCATGATCACTAATATGACAATGTGGAGATTCTATAACCGGAATGCATCATACCATAGAAAATATTATTGTGGTGATTTTAGGGATTGTTTTGATATATATGAAATTTATTATGAAAATTTTCTACTCATGACTACTAATTTATATAAACTATTTTATATAAAAAGAAATTATTTAAGACATGTTTGGAATGTTCTTCATCATTTTGAAATGGAAGCATGTTTTAGTTTTTAATTCTTAATTGTATCACCATGACCTATAATATTTATAATTAAAATAATGATTTGGT
The DNA here is from genome assembly GCA_963277665.1 of Viscum album. NCBI lineage: Eukaryota > Viridiplantae > Streptophyta > Magnoliopsida > Santalales > Viscaceae > Viscum > Viscum album. The sequence goes on from OY728150.1 coordinate 1,867,095,401, forward strand.
TTATTATTTTGGAATCTTTTTATTGATAACCTAGTGAGACCCTACTAAGAATTATAGCTCAGACCCTACCGTTTTCAAGGGACGTTAATCGATTTCCATCTTCTTGACCCATGAAAAGGGAATTCTCCACTTGTATGTGGTGTATGTTACTGATCCTCTGGGATTGGAGTGATGTTTCATTTTGTATTTTTGTACTTCTGAAGAGTACATTATCATGTACTATTTTGGGTTTTGATATACCTTTTTTTATTGATGTTCTTCCATTTTGAGTATTGATCTTACTAACTTGTAAATTTGATATTATACTATTTTATGGGAAATTATCTCCTTATTTGATCATGTATGATGTGAAATTATTTCCTCCAACTCATGGGCTCCTGGAACATCCTTCAGGCCATGTCATTTTCAGCTCAAGTATCATGTTACCATGGTGTATGGGCTAGATCATGAAATTGTGAGGCATTTAATGTTGCATGCGACCATACCTCCATAATCTATCTCATGACCTTATATGACAAAAACTATAGGTACATGACTAAACCACTCCATCATGAGAAACATAGTTACAATAATGTCTAGTGATCATGGGACTTACACCAATTCAAATAGGATTTATAAGTGGAAATCCCATTCACATGAATAGAATCGTCAACCATAATGTCCAAGATCATAATTCAAATCATGATTTTGGAACCCTCATCACCTTTTACATCAATTAATATGATCCACCACATTTTCACCCCATCATGATAACTGATATGGGTAGTGTCAATCCCTTTTTCTCTCCAAAAGGACTTGCTAAGCGAACATGTAATCCCCATTCATAACATTAACCAGAGAAAAAAAATATCTCCCTGTATGAGTGAATGAGGGTTCCCTGTAACCTTATATCCTCCAAACCAAATTAGGATTTGGTAGATACATGTGTAATCACCAACAAAATTTGTAGTTAAAGGCATTAAACTATATAACACAACATCCAAGTCTCAATATGTTATAACGAAAGACAAGAATCTTAGAATTATATGGAAAATAATGACCTTAACCTATACTATGATTATAAGATTAACCAAATCAAAAATATATGATGCATCATGTGATGTGCATGGGATTCCTCTTTTATAATGCATGAGGTGATATATCCGTCCTCTGACAATCTTCTATGAATAATCCTCAAATCACCAATTAATGTGTCCCCTTTAATGGAATGAGAATCCTTAATGAATGTCATTAAACTACACTATGTGGTCCCACAAGACAACCTTACACTGTATATTCTAGCTATTTTTGTTTTAATACATGCATCCCAACAAGTTATGTATAACTCCTATCTTAGGTCCAATCCAAAAATTAATCCAATTCTATCTCAACCTTGGCTGGTGGATTCTAATAAGATTGATAACATCGCATAATTATTTTGAGATTTCCATAACATATATCTTAGGTACCCATTATAATTCATCATTTATAATGAATTAAAACATCATACCATACCATTAGAAGATAAAAAAATATGGAAAACATCGATAATGGTCTTCAAACATGTGAACCAGCCGTAACTGAGGATTTTATTTGGGACTGCCCACACTGGAATCTAAATATGTGAAGGGCCCTCAGCTTGATTTAAAATCATAAACACTAATGCAAAATTGAATCCTAATATCATCCAACAAGACTAAAGAGCATATTAACTTGCATCTTATCTTCCTTTCCCCCACTTAGGTGATGATCCTGAACTTCCTACCCAATTTGATGAGCACTCAGTTCCATAAGTGATGATTTTTGGAGTCCTTATGTGATTAGAAGAAGATTACATACACAATAAATATGATACTCCCAATGTGATGATCAAAGGATGCCTGAGACTATGATCCAAAGATTCCTTAAGTATTGAATGTATGTTTCCTCAAGGTTATTAGATGATTCCTAGGGTTTTATATAAGATATTCCTTATGTCATTACAATAACATCACCTGATGTTCCAAAGGATTAATTCTTGTCATAGTCAATGTCACTAGATTATGAACATACCTAAAAATACCGACATCTATAGCCACATGTATCAACCTTTTTAGAGCAGAAAGAAAAATGATTAAATGGTTCCCACTAGAAGATGAGTTTGGAAGTGAGATTTACAAACATTTTTTTAGTTCAATGAGGGAGACAGGAACTTGGCGATGATCACTAAGGAGGAACTCTTTGATGAAATATCCGACATGATATTATCCCACTATGATCAAATAGCTCACATTATCAACAATAGTGTTAGAGGATGGATTCCATTGTAAAGTGGAATTATTAAAAAATAAGGACCATGAATATTATAAGGTCATGGATCCCAAGACTCACCAGATTCAATTCCTTTATAGAAGTGTTGAGAAATTGAATTGTAATCCAAACATAATTCAATTTTATTTCATTTGCGGGGAAGATGATGAGAATTGGGTTTGTCCAACTCTGTGAATCATGGATTTTGATTCCTTGTCCTCTACCCAGGAGAGGATAAGTATCATTTAGAACATTGTGCATTTTTTTACTATAAATGTAGTGATGTATAACTTCACTTCTCACACATGACACAAGCTACAAGGAACACCTGAATTTCGATAGAAAATAGTCCTGGGGGATAGATAATTGATGGGGTGGCAGTCCCATACATATATATATATATATATATTCAATGGAATTATCTCTTAGGATCTGTCTCCCTATACCCCCCTTCAAGATTATTTGGTAGAGGGTGATCAACATACTTACTTTCCACTATGAATAAGAAAGGTTTATCCCAACTAGAAAGATGCTTGTAAATAATTGATGTTATGGAACCACACAAACGATGATAACTACATGTACTATGTAGGTGGACCATCCAATGACCCCACTTACAATGAAAAAACTAGTTTTAGGGTCTCACCCAAGAACACTCTAACAACTCCCACCCCTATACCAAAAAAGTAGGGGATTCACTAGTTGCACCTACTATGAGAACCACCATAGAGGGATCCTACCACACAACACCACAAAAAATAATGGTTAACCCCATGACCAATGGGAAGGTTTAAATAATCCATTATACATCGTCCTTAGTTTAGAATATGTGGCACATGTTCCAGTCAAAATCCTCTAGCATTTCCTAACACGAAGCATCTCCAATAGCACCAGTTTCCCCTACAAACACCAAAACGACTCTTTCCATATCAACCATTGTGTGTGTCATGTTCTATCCCAGTTAGAATTGAGACCCCAACCATCCACCATGAAGGATAAACTAACTCTCTATACCATGTTTCCACCAGAAACTTTTTGGGGGAATACCGTGAGATGTTGAATTATACCACAGAGGTCCTCCATTGAATTCCATCTGCTGATATAGAGGACCTTACTATCTGAAATAATTCATCTTCATTGAAGGTACTTCCAAGGGTAAAATAATTTTCATCTTCTATGGGGCCCTACATGTAGAACTAGTCCTGCACCACGTAGAAGAAATACCGTTGACCCATATGGGATCACACTCGGGGATCTCCCATGTCACCATCAACGATAGGGTTACGGTCAGCACCACATCATTATCACCATCTCAATGTCTTATGAAATATATGTCTCAAGGTAAATTACAAAACCTCTACTACTATAACAGGGGTGGGATCCCATTAGTTGAGAATTAGTGTCCTGAAGGTATATGTATATAATTTCCCCAAATCCAACTGAAAGTACCAAAACATGTTGGACCTAAATTTTATTTTGGTTTATTTATTTTCAATATTTGATATATGTTTTAAGTTAAAAACAAATGAATTTTCAGGTTTCAAGACCTAATAAATCGTATTGAGGAAACATAATCATCCCATTATTGTGATTTATCGAATATGATTTATCATGTTGGCGTTTCTAATGAAATCTACTGATGAAATTATACTGAATAATTCAAATTGAAAATTTTGAACTAAATAAATTTTACTAAGAAAATTATACTAAGGGAATCATATTGAATAAATCATATTGAAACATTCATGGTGAATAATTTTAATTGAAAAACTCATATAAAAGAATTTGTATTAAAGAAAATTCATAGATGAATTCATATTGAATAAATTGTAATGAATAAATCATTCCACACAAATCATAAATTATTTATTAATGATATTTTTGGGATTTCTTAATGAATAAATCATACAGTTATTTCTTATTGACAAAATCAAACTGGGATTTCATAATGAAAAATCATAATGGGGTTACTTAATAAAAAAAGTATACTGGGGTTTCATTATGAAAAAATCATACTCGGATTTCTTAAACAAAAAATCAAACAGGGATTTCATATTGAATAATTTAATAGGTATTTCTTAATGAAAAAATCCTACAGAACAAATCGAAATAGAAAATAAAGGAAATTTGAGGATTTGAAAATCAATTGAATGAGTAAATGATAGATATGATATTTAATGAGATTTTCATATTCAATAAGTAATTGAATGAGTAAAATATAGAGTTTAGATTTATAGATAACTGAATATTTTAGAAATTTCATTAATCAAGAAAGGTTCTCAGAAATCCTCTTAAACCATTTTTGAGGTCCCTATAAAATGATATCTATTTTAATTTGAATATGAGACTCCATACTGTTCATGTGATCGAGCTCCAAAATTTGTGGAACAAGTATTAGGAACCCAACCAAACATTGTGTCTTAGGTTGAACCAAAGGAAGATCATCGAATAAATGTTCAATACGATCATCTAAACAAGATAAACAGGTAGAAGTTCCATCAGAAAAAGTCTATCATAGTGAGTCCATCAAAGAGACATCCATCGTATGTAGGTTCACGAATCAAGTTCCATCAGACACATAATTGTGAGCTACCTATTTGGTTTCTACTCAATTGAAGAAGGAATTGAAAAGGTATAATATGATTAGACTGACCATTGGATGGATACCATCGTATTGGGGTTACCGTACTGGGAATATTAGACTGACCTTACCAAGGAATATTTCTAGGATGAGGCTATGGAATAAGGTTTCATACAAACAAGTTCTTTAGAGATTTATTAATATTATTTAAGGTTTTACACAAGTAATGTTTGATTTAGGTTACTAGTTGAGTAAGTGAAGTCATTATAATGTGGATCATAAAAGAATAAGAAATTTAATTCTTGTAACAATAGATGTATACAAATTTCTAAAAAGGATTTTTTGTTGGAGGTGGATACTAGAAAGGATATTTGGGTGGAATAACTAACTATAAAAACAAAGATTCCAATGGGATTCTATAATTATTTTTTCTTATGTCATTGTATTCTGGAAAGATAATAGTATAATAATCCATGTTGGTGGTACTATCCAGCATGGAAAGGAGTATTTATCTATACAGATCCTTGTAAAAATCATGTTTTTTCAAGAATTTTTATTTTTTGCATATAAAAGGTGAAGTTGTGAGTAATATTTGAGTGGATCATAATTGTAGCGTGATTGATTGGTTTAAGAAGTTTCTATTAAGGAGTCAAGAAATGTCACTTTAAAAGAAAAAAGAAACCCCTGATTAACCCCCCTCTAACTGGACTTGATCCTACATTGGTACAACCATTGGTATAAGAGGCATGGTTCCCAATGAAATATCAATCTTGAGAATATATAATTTCAATTAGCAGAACTATATGGGGATTCTAGTTTTCAATGGATAGAACTATTATATCTAGAAATACAGAATGCTTCTATATATATTGTAACTTGGGTATGATTTTTTGGAAGTTACTACATAATGGTTCCCTCATTGTATTTAAAATATTCCTCTTACTACTACTGATAATAGAAATTTTGAGAGTGATAGAAGAGATAAAAATACTTTACTCTCATCACTAATGGATAGTATGTTTCTTAGAGTAAAGGGAGTTGAAACTGCCAAAGGTATTTGGGATAACATGAAAAATAATTATGAAGGAAATACAAAGGCGAAGAAGGAAAAGTTTCACTTTTGGAGGCTAAAATATGACAATATGAAAATGGATGAGCATGAACCTTTTGGTGACTTCTATACCAGGTTAAATGATATTGTTTGAATCATTAGATGTCTGATTCGTAAATTTGAAGACTCATATATTTTTATAAATATCTTAATAATTTCCCTTTATAATATTAATGAAAATGTATTATCATTTTAAAATATATATCATAATCCATTATCTCTAGATTATCTACATAACATTAATTTTACTTATGAAATGGGAAGGGAGAATGTTATGGAAAATAAATAAATATTTGTTTAGGAAATTTCCATTAAATCTTTGATAAAAGGTAAAAAATATATGGAATTTAAAGAAGCGTCATGTGGATTAGATGTAGAGGAAGAAGCTGAATATTTAAATACAATTGTTTCCCTTCGTTCAAGGAAATACAATAAGGTGAAATTGAAAAGTAAAAATATCATATGTTGGAATTGTAAAGAGAAAGGAAATGTCACATAAAATTTTCCTAGGAAGAAAAGTGTAGAATATTAGTCTGATGATGATGATGATGAGAAATGTCAGATACAAAAGCAGAAGAAAAATAAGGAAATATTTCCTTATGAAAAAAGAAGAAAATTTATCTGAGAATAAGGTATAAGAATGATTTCACATCTGTTGATGAATATGATAATCAACTCAACATAATTTTCAAGTTAGTAATCAAAATGATTCTTCAGTTAGTGATGATAATGATGAATATATAACAAAAATTGTATGGATTATTAAAATGAACTCAGAGAATACAGATGAACACAATACCCAACTTGAGAAATAAAGAAGGAAGTTCAAGAAATATATTAAATAATAACATTCGTTAATGGAGTAATTGAATGAAAACCGAAAATATATAAAGAAAAATCAACTAGAAATGAGAATATCAATAAGATAGAATCTAAACATGTTGAAGAAAGTATAAAAGAACATGTTGAAGGTAGCTTAATTCAAAAAAAATCATAGATTTTATGAAAAGTATGTTGGTTGAGAATGAAGAAGAGTTTTTAGAAACATAATCAGGATTCTTAGAACAGAAAGTGACAGAATACTTCACCAAGTAAATTGATGTCAAAGGTAAAATTTATGAAGAAGGTAAAAGGAAATGTCTGCAGACATATGATTCTGAGAAAACATATTTAATCAAGAATGATAATAATTATTCAAAAAAGGGTCCTCATAAGGAATGTGGTCTGTGATTCATGATGAAACAACTACAACAACAATGTTATGAATAATTTTACCATCAATCTGAAAAATAATGATTCAGAGTTCACTGTTTGAATTCTGGTGTTTTCAAACACATAACCTATTCATGATGGTATATCATGTTTATACCAGGAAATAGGTAGGAATCAAGGGGGTGTATTATGGGAAATTAAGATAAAAATTTCATAAAATTTTTCATAAAATGAAGAATGATGATTATGTTAAAAAGTTGAGAAAAGTATTCACGTTGAGTTAGAAAAGAAGAAGTGCATATAGAACAAATTAAAAAGGTAAAGAAGTTAGAAGAAGCAAAAAAAAATAAGCAGAATAAAAGGGAATAATTTTTTTTGTAATGGAATGAGAATAATTGATAAAAATATATCAAAATATTTTTGTTTGAAAATTTAGAAAACATTCAAGAGATGTGACCAAGAAGGGCATCTTACTAAAATATTTTTGAATATCTTACTAGAATGAGTGGAAGGCATGAAATATTTGTTATAAAATAACTACAACATAAATGTTCAAAAAGGGAAAAATAAGTTGAAATCCTTGTCATAAGATTCCACATATAGAGAGATACTTTTTAGAAAATCTAATATGGATGAAAAAAATAAAACAAATACATCCAAATAAAAAATCAAGACGAAGAATAAAAATTAAAGACTGAGATAAGACTCTATGTATGAACTTTCTTTTAGAGAATCTTGTAGGATACTCCATATCCCTAAAACATTTGTGTATTATAAATAACTTTATGGGAAATTTAAGGAGTTGAAGTAAGGATGCTGATGTTGAGCCTATTACTATTCATACAAAGGAATTTAATGAGGTAATATAAATATTGTTTTCAATTTTTTTTTTATAAAAATAACCATTTGTATATGTTTTAAGAGAAGGGTGAAAGTAGTTGTTATCTTAAATAAAATCTATTGATGACTTCCCTAGAAAGGATAATGTTGAATGAAACATGAAAACATATTATATGAATGTAGTGTAACACACAACATTGATGAAATTGATTATACACTCTTGTTTTCTACAACAAAGTTTCCTATGTATATTTAGAGTTGTTTAGTTAAAGGGACTCTCTTAAGAAACTCATGAGATTCTTTAGTTCTACTAAAAATATTTCAATGTTTTGGAGATGAGATGTTACAATCTGTTTATAAGAGACAATTTTTTAGTAAGGAATCATGCTTTTCATGGCGATCCCTTTGAATTTTAATGTCAATGTGGGGGAAATAATATATTAAGGGGGATAAAAATGAAAACTAGGGGCAAACAATGAATATGGGGAGTATGAAAAGAAGACATTTTGAAGAAAAAAATAAGAAAATTAAACAATTCCATTTATTGATTTAAAGAGAATAATGACTTAGTGGGAATTGAAAACAATAAAAAAGGGAAAGATTGTCATAACTAAGGATTGTTTTGGTTGTATTTCTTGTCAATATTTGATATATGTATGGAGTTATAAACATGATAATTTTATGGTTTACATAGCCATGAAATCGTATTGAGGAATAAGAATCATCCCATCGATAAGAGTCATTGAATATTACTTATTGTATTGAAATTTGTACTAAAATATCATGAAGATATAATACTAAAGAATTCATACTCAAAAATTTGTAATTAAAAATTCATACAGAAGAACTCATACTAAAAATTCATACTGAATAATTTTTATTGATGAAATCTTACTGAGGAAATCTTACTGAAGAATTCATACTGATGAATTCTTACTGAAAAAATTGAACAGAAGAATTCCTACTGGTGAAATATTTCTAAATAATTCATACTAATGAAATCATACTGATGAATTCAAACTGGATAAATTTCACTAAAGAAATCATATTGATCAAATCATTTAGGGATTTTGTAATGAAAAAAATATTTTGGGATTTCATAATGAAATAATAATACTAGTATTTCTTAATGAAAAAATCATACTAGGATGTCTAAATGAAAAATTTTAATTGTAAATATTAATGATAAATTTTACAAGAATAACTTAATGAAAAAAACATACTGGGATTTCTTTATGAAAAAATCTTACGGTTATTTTTTAATGAAAAATAAAACATGGATTTCGTAATGAAAACATATTACTAGAAAATTGCAATGAAAAATCAAGGGGGTTTGATGATTTAAAAAGGAATCGAATGAGTCAATGATAGATATGAGATTTAAAGATATTTAAAAATTAGAAAAAGAACTGAATGAACAAATATTGATATGAGATTTAAGGATATTTGAAGATATGAATATGAATTGAATGAGTCAAAGATAGATCCTCGATTTATGTAGAAATAAATATTTATGAAATTTCTTTAAGATGCAATGGTTTTAATAACCCTTTATAAAATATTTTGGTGGTCTCTATAAAAGGATAACTATGTTAATTTTTAAGAGGTACTCCAAACTATTCATGTAATTATTCTCTAAAATTTGTGGAACTGGAATTAAGTATCCCAGCAAACTATGTGTTTCAGGCTGAGGATGAGGAAGATCATCAGACTGATGTTCAATTTGATCATTTTATCAAGATTAATCTAAAGAATGTCCATCAGAACAAGTCCATCATAGTGTTTCAATTGGAGCAACATCCATTGTATTGAGGTTCATTGAACTGAGTTCCATTATATGCAGAATTGTGAGCTACTAATTGAGTTTCTAATCATTTGTAGATGGAAGTGAAAAAATATAATTTGACTGGATATACTATAGGACATAGTCCATTTATTTGGGTTTCCAAATAGTGATGGTCAGACTGACCTTGCTGAGGATGATTTACGGACTGAGGTTCTTGAAGACGTTTCAAGAATAAAAAGTTACATAGGTAATTGTTGAAGTTCTTGAAGGTTGTAATTATGTAAAGTTTTATTCAGCTTAATTGTGGAGGAAGTGAAGACAACATCATATGGAACATTAAAGATTTAGAAAATTGAATTTTTTAAATGTGGATACGTACAAGTTAATGAAAAGGGTTGTTTTTGGAAAGTGGATACTAGAAAGGATATTTGGGGTATATCTAACTATAAAAAGAAATATCTACTTGTATTGTAGATCATTTTTTTCATGTGATATTGTATTTCAGAAAGAAATTAGTAAAGGAATCCATGTTGGTGGGACTATCCAACATGGAATGGAGTAGGTCTTCATAAAGAAACTTCTAAATATAATTTTTTGTCTTCTAATTTTATTTTTCGCATTCAAAATTCAATGTTGTTAATTATATTTTAGTGGATAATAATACTAACAAGATTCAAATGTTAATGAAGTTTATTTTAATGACTTAAGAAACTTTTTTATAAAATATATAGGAACCACTAATTCACAACCCCCTCTTAGTGGTCTTGATCCTACTTTAGGACAACATATCATAAAGTATATTTTATCTTCATTTCATGGACTCTCAACTTATCCATCTCTTCCACAATTATCATCCCTTATATCCACCTATTCTATTGATTTGGGGGAGACATTAGAATCTAGTTCGGAATGCTCAAACAAAATCGAGAAGCTCATAAAGCCTCAGGTGTGGGAAGACCTTGCTGAACAAATAGAGTCCACAAATACCCCATAATACATGGATATCGTTAAGAATATGATTTCTCAACTAGATAATAATAATTCATTTCAACATAGGATGACTCATGTGATGGAACTTCTGCTAGAAAATCAGTAGTAAAGAAGTTTTACATACCAACCACCCCTTGCTTTCTATTTGTCATTGATAGGATATTGGGGTATAAATAATATGATTATACCCCATAAAATTAATAGTATGAAGAAATATTGTGGGAGATTCTTCACACTAACCAGTTATTGGTCATGTTCTGGCCATCATCCACCCCACACTATGCCTTCCCAAAGTTTATTGTCAAGAACCACACAACGATTCCACAAAAAAATAAATGGGAGATATGTAATGTCCAATGAGACCTCTATATGACATATTCATGTTCCAAGGAACACCTTTAGACTATTTATCAGTAGTCCAAAATGTTTTACATTGCATTCCTCCCAATGGATCAATACGCAAACTCACATGGGTATTGATAGGGATTTCAGTGGACTTGTGTGAAGAGTATGATGTGATTAAAAAGTAGAGAACTATTCCATGGTAACCCATGTCTCCTACCATGATCGATTAGATTTAATTTCCGACTCTAAATCTCAATCCACACTCCTCCTAGGTTAGTAGTCTATTCAAATCATAGATAAATTCCAATCCTCACCAAAATGTCAGGACATTAATTATCATTAATTTTCTTGAATAATTTTGGATTTATAAATCATCAACATTTCCTAATGGTAAGATATATCCATCATGGGTGGATCATGAACATAATGCCTCATACATTACTGACCCATGATATTCCCAAATTAGTGGTACATGTGAGCTATTTCCCAATCTATCCCACTTCACCTCCTGGTGTTGCCGGATCATGGGAATTATCATGTAGTAGGATGGATCCAAACTTTAGTGTTTCACCATTTCATATAAAATATCTACTTTCTCTAGTATAGTCAGTTGGCCCTAGGGTCTTTCACTGATTGTGAGGGTCTCCAATTAAGTTACTCTACCAATTTATCTCTACCATGCACTAAATCAGCAGCAATGGACCATCAAAATAAAAGAATATGGATGATAAACATGTTTCTGAGTTCATTTCAGTAATGAAGTGGTTAACATAAATTATCTATGTGTATATTTTATAGGAACATAAATTTGAGATATTCAAAGAATATTTCGTAAATGAGATGGTCCTACTATCATATCATTGAAGTATCCATGTAGATTAAAATAATTCTCTAAAAGAGCTTAGTGTTTAAAATATTTCATATAATGTAATAATAAATTTTCACACCCATTTCCAATTCTCGATCAAGTGAAGAAGCCTAATAGGGGAGAGACTATAACTATTTGGAAAAATGAGGCCCCAAAATTGGAATGCCTATAGGAACCTCTATAATAAGTTCCTCTCCATGTGAAGAATCACTATGAGACCACTTCTCAAGTCCCTCTTCTGGACCATGAATGAAAAGATCCCTTTATTGAAATTAAAAAAACAATTATACTAATTAAAGGATTAGTAGGTTGGAGGATGCTATATGATTTACATGGAAAAGAATATGTTCAAATTTATGGAGTCTAGGTGTCACCATGAGGTTGTGCTAATGAACCATAATAACTATATCCCCTACTATAAGACCATTTAAAACAACATCCGAGATTGAGTTTTTCTCAATTAATAGCATTATAAAAAGGAATACTGTAGTGTGGATGATATAGGTGATGCCCAAACGTAGGATACAAGATTTATAGTCACCATTGATGGTGATGAAGAAGACATCAATTAGTGGAAATAAGTTTATTGGTAGTGGAATAGAATTTTGATAATTATACATACCATAAGATGATCTCTCATTCCCATGACATTATCTATTTTTAGATAAAAAATTGCTCCTCATGTGGTCATCATGCCCCTCTAACTACTCTATTAATATCATAACCATCTATTACTCTAATGAATAATCGGGGCCAATTCTGAGCTAATTAAGACCCATTACTAATATCAAAAATAGTTTTTTATCTTAGTGACTTAATCCCCCCGAATTTAGAAAAGTCCCTAGAATCAATCTATCTATAGAGTAATCCATTCATAAAGAAAAATTTTATGCTTATATCAACACCATCAGGTCGGATTACGATTTCATGAAACCCAATGGTGAAATACTTTACCATTCCCTTTTATGAATCTCTAGTTGATTCCATCAAGGTAAGGGAATACATATTTCTAATCCAAAAAATTAAAAATATTCTTATTAAAAAATGATGGTATGTGTTTCTAAATCTAGAAAACATGCACTAATAGGGGATTATAAAAAACATCCCTCAAAAGAAACATCATCTAACACAACCCCCACAACCATCGATGTTGTTTGAAAATGTGGGGTAACCACATTAACCGAGAACTAAACACATATGGTCAGGGCCCATTCAGAAATTCCAAATTCTTAGACACAACCAATCATGTATAGTTAGAAATACCTTTCAATAAGTCAAATATTTTGAATCAAAAGAATGACATCAATTATACTAGTAGGAAACTATAACCTCTTCTGAAACCACCAAATATTTGTTCGGTCAATGAGAGACACATAGGAGGTAGGTAAATATCAATTTCACAGAAATATGACATGCTCAATCATAGGAAAAATATACTGACATGAATAACAATCCTTGATATATTTCACATATTAAGGGAGTTATGTGAAACACTTTACAAGGACCTAAAGATCCCTACCTCATTTGTAACTAATGTAGTTTCCATAGAATCATTCCACACATATAATGCCGAACAAAAATAACTCCGAACTATCATCACCTTCTATAAGGAGGATGATTGATCCATCGTTCAGGGGAACTCATTCACACTCCATGTCTTATGATATTTTAATGGAATTGAAATCTATCACTTCCTGGTCATCACTATCTCTGGGATACATCTCATCCACACTTAGAGACTCCAAAACACGAGGATATCTATAGAAGTCTTGACTCTATAAAACCTGAGAATCCATGGATTTGAAAAGTTTGAGCAAAATCCACATAGAAAAATTCATCTATAGGCTTGATTTAGTGACTTGATAAAAAAATTTAGTTAATGGGTTTTTTACATTTCACAAGCTACAACACATTTCTAGGAAGGAACTGTCTTTATATGTTTAATTTGGTCCCTTTTTAATATCAATAGTCCCTCAAGTACTCCCCTAATGTTCGATTAAGGGTACTCCATGGTGATGTTTACCATTTGAATTTTGTGAATCTCACTATCTAGAGGTCCATTTTTATTAAAATGAAGAAAATGTGCTCCACATTGACAAGGTAGTCTGCATCATTCCTCAAAATTACTTCACATAAAACTATGTGGACCAATAAGGGAATTAAAGCACAAATTGGTCATAATATTCCACCAATCGATACATATAATCCTATTGCTCAAAAATAAATTTATCATCCATGGGAAGAAGGTTTTATGGTATATTACCTCATATTCTTATAAAGGATAGCCACCACTATATCTAGAGAATATATCAACCATTTTTTAATGGAAGATATATCCCTTAGTGACCATTGTTCTGATGCTAAAAAATTATTCTTACCATAAGAAACCACACAAAATTGGGCCATCATATTTTTTATTCAGGATATTTTTAGAGTTGGAATGTCATGAATGTATAATTGAATATTATTCACCTTCATAAGTCGGTGAAAATTATACCTCACAATTTTAATATCTTAGATAGTATTATCTTTCCCCCAACCCTAAAATCGCTGGTGATAAAGAGGATTTGGATGAATCCCCTCCTAACATTGAGGAAATTTTCTCTACAAGCATTGAAGCATTTTCTCAGGAGAATCATAACACTATGCATGATCCAAGCCCAATACTAATTTTTTTATTCATTTCCCGAGAGGAAAAATAGTAATACCTTGATTTAAAAGGAAACTAATTCACCCAAAACTAAAAGGAATTTCCAATAATTTATCCCCATGTTTTCATCCACCACCTTGTCCTCCCTATTGGCCATCACGATTTCAAACTGACTCCAAGAAATATGAACCCCTCCCATGGTACTATAGTCATGTCCAGGGCTGATAATATCATTAAGGAAAACTATTTTAGTGATTTAAAATAATAAATATTGATAGAAAACAATTTTCCTTATAGAAAGAAGAATGATCAAATCAAAGTCTTCATCGACTTCCCAGACCTCAACTACTATTCCACAAAGGAAAATTTCCCCATATCAGGGACAATGATTTTGATTGACACAACTTCGTGTTTCAATGATATAAATACCCCAACCTTAGTATCCAATACCCATTGGTTACAATATTAAATTAGTACAAGATACAATAAATTGCATCATAATAGATCAAATATTTTAGTATTCATGGAACACTAGATACATATATATATATCTAACCGTAAATTTGAAAAAATAAAATGATACATAGTATTTTCCTTGTAATATTTAGTAATCCATTAATAGTAACATAAAATTTTAATCATAATACACATTATGGAATCTGGATAAAGGAAACATGAGAAAGGGGTGATCTCATAAGATCATTTAGGGAATCAGGTAGCAGAATATATAATATAATAAATACAACATAAATAATATTGTAGTAATAAATGATGATTAAATACTTACAAATAAATACACACGAATGTTTGGAACATTTTTAGGGATATCAAAACTATTAAAATAATCACACGAACATGAATAATAGATTTATTAATAATGTAATGCATAATTCTTAACATCTTAGATTAACCATCAAGGCCTTTTGCCAATACATCTACATTAATATACTGTTTATGCCTCACGTGAAGACATCCTTCATAAATGGGTAAGGAATTGGCCAAATGACCAAACAATTGTTTCCAATTAGACCAACCCATGTGTCAAGGAGACATATTATTATGGGAAAAATTTATCAGAAAACAATTTCAATTTATTTATCATAAGAATACACAATAAATCTTAATCGACAATCCTTAAAAAATAATAACTACAAGTATTAGATAAACATGAATACAAAATCTCAATACCTTCCCAAATAAAACTAATCATAAACCACATATAGATATATTATGAATGTTGTAATTAGAATATATAATCATCTAGCATAATATTTATTAATTTAAATGTATATAGATATGAAATAAATTAAAAATATCACTAACAAAATCTTGAAAAAAAATCCCTTTTTACTTTGAAATCGGTTATTTATAAACTAGAAATTTCCAAATTATTAAGTAACACGTTTTATCTGAATGGAAATGTTGAAAAATGTAAATATATATTTAATAAATATTATTTTTAATGATTTTAGGGAATTTTGGTCATGTATTTTGCGTAAAAACAAATATTATGTTATCTTTTTTTTATAAAAAGTTAAAATTACCTCGTTCTGAAAATTACAAGAAGAATCCTTTTATCAAATTTTTTAAAATTAAAACATGGGTAAAAATGTCTTTGAAAATATTTTTTCAATTTTAAAAACATTATTAAAAAAAATTAATGGAAATATGTACATGGAATAAAAATATTCCCGATAGGGTAGGAAAAACAATGTTAGTTTTCCATAAAAACATTATTTCAATATCATGTTCACATAAAAAAAGTAAATTTTAATGAATATTTGAAATTTATAGAAATAAAAATAGTATAAGAAAATATTTTTTTAAACATTTAAATATAAAGTATTTCCCCAGTAGATACTTAAACACAAACAATCCCGAATAATGATGAGATTTTAAAATAAACCCTTACCACTTAGGTAAATTTTGAATCATAACCCTCATAAAAGTAATAACCATGAATAATTGATTAAATAAAAAAAATATAAAGGTAATAGAGATATACCATATCAATAAGGAATTATATACACCACATTGAAGAACAAAGTGGCGAATATGGGATATGTCTCATGGAAACAAAAGTGAGACGAGAAACCCTTACCTATGGTCTGACAAACGTTCATATGTGTTTTACCCTATTGTACAATAAATATAGATTTATTATAGTTAAATTATATAAAAATTATTATATATATCATAACATATATTATTTAATCATATCCTTTTATCACATTTATATTAATAATTCTTTATGAAAATAATTATTCTTGGCGACAACAGCTACATTTTTCAGGTATGTTTTAGTTCAGTAGTGTTAGTCCTTGTACTATGGTAATGACTCCATAATCAATATAATTTTAATCATGATTTAAATATCATAAATATTCATTATATATATTTACAATCATAATTAAAATCTATTTATAAGAAATTTAATTACATTGTTCATGGAGATGGTAGGCCATACGTACGCATGAACATTGTTTCCATTTTTCAATGAATGGAACAAAAGAAACGTAAATAATAATTTACCTTTATATACAAATAGTAATATAATAACTCACATAAATATTTATCAAATCCATCATTAATATCATCCATGTTTATTTGTGATGAAAAATAAATTACATTGTTATGTGGAGACGGTAGACCATACAAACATACAAGCGATGTTTTGGTTTCTCAAGAATTGAAAAAAAGATGATAATGGTTGTTCCATAATAATATTAATTAAAATTAATTATATTTAATATAATTATTTAATTTAATTTATATTGTATTACATAGCTTTAGAGGATGTGGAAGGAAAAATAAAATATAAAATTCTAGGTTGTTAGTTATACGTATTCATTGAGAGACCTCTTTTGGATTACACTATTATCATTGAAGGGAAAATATTTTAGAAATGAAAAAAGTTCTAACATGTTTTTAAGAAATATATAAATATATTTTTTAGGGATTTAATAAGATATAAGGCTCAAAAGTTTTGAGGAATAGATTAGAATAGGTTCCCTTATATAAGTTAGGAGAGTGGAACTCATGGGATTTCATGAAGTATTAAATAAATATAAATTTGTTTTTAGAATAAAGTGATTAATGATTTTTTAAATTTATAATATGGGATGAGTATATGTAGAAATAAAAACATAATATATAATTTTAACATGTTTTGTTATTTTTTAACCCTTATCTCTTAGTCTTAACCCCATGTTAATCCTTATTTAAATTACCACAATATCAAATCTCCCTACAATTTATAGGTCATGAATGTTTCCCTAAAAGGAATAAAACTAACCATAAATGGATAATGGTTGTATTTTAAATTATATCTCACTCACTATTCCATAGATAATATTTTTATGAAATTTAAATTATTTCGTAAAATAATATTTATTTTAAATTATCATTACCATCATCTTTAGAACTATTCATTTAATTTGGATTCTAAAAAAACATTGAAACAAATATATAAAAATATAATACATTGAAAATTAATTTATATGATTTAGTTACCTATAAAATTTCTATAGAAATATATATCAATAAAAATTAATTAATTTTACAATATTTAAGATAATTTACATTATTTTTCTACTCCATGAACAATCACTCTATCAACATTTCATAAGAATTTAAAGTAATTATTTCACCACTAAACATTCGTTTTAAATTACAATGATAAAAAATAAGTAATATTATATATAATATTTTATAACTATAAGGAACTATTGTGGGAGCATTCAAATGATGTTTCGTTCGTGGGTACATAGGTACACCAGAGTGGCTGACCAAGGTCCTCTCTCAAAGATAAATTATTTAAAACAAATTATTAAAGATAATTTAAAAATAAAATAAAATAGTGTAAACACAATACTTAAAAGTATTTGGGAGGGTTTTTATCATTTATAAAATAAGAATAATTATTTTTATAGAGTATTTAATTTTTTTGTTTTTGTTTTTGAAATGAAATTTGATTTCTAAAACACAAAGTGAAGATGTTTTTTAGAAATTATTTTAAAAGGAGTAATAGATCAAACCCTACCTCTTCAAATAATTATATATCATTATCATTTATATTAAAATACACTAAATTATGATACCATAATTTGTTAATCATTGTAATCTACGATAATTAACATTTCCATTAAGTTTAAACGATTTAAACCCTAGCCCAGCTTTAGAACATACAATATTAACACCCTTCTTTGATTGTCATTATAAGACTAGATTATGGTTAGTGTAAAATTGGGGAATAAATCCAATATATAAATAATTATTAATTGATTTGAGGGATTATATTTGAGCTCTATAAATTTATCTAGTGTGGTTTGGTTTAATCTATTAAGTTTCCACTCCCATAACTTATACAAATATAGACCTCAAGTGTTTTTTGTCTATTGTTCTATTTCTTGATTAGATTATTCTAATTTTAAAATCAAATTCATGGATGGTATTTTTTTAATTAAGATAAATTATTAATTCAAAATAATTAAATAAATAATGTAAGAGTTAGACCGATTACTAAAAAGAACTACTCTTCCATGGGTGGTGTGGTCATCATAGAAACATTTTGCATTGGAAAGGGTTTTGAAAGGGTATACCTTAATCTTTTTCTACTATTGAAATCCAGTACAAATATGAAGATTATGAGAAGAAGTAAATTTAATATAATAGAATAAATAGAAGAGAAACTAAGAGTTTACTGAAATTACAACAATATTACAAAGTGAATAAGGAGAAGAAGGCTTTAATTAAGGGATCCTATCTTCAAGAGATTTACCTCTGGAAATTCCTAAATAAATAGAGTGAAAAAAATTCTCCCCCGACTTCAATCTACAAATTAACTTCCAAACCCTCTAAATGATAAAAAATCCAATTTATTAAGTGGATGGGAGGCTTGGTTTCTAGTGGTTTCACTTTGAATGGGGAAATTTGGTGAAATAAGTTTTTCCATGTTTCACCACCTGTTTGACCTTCACAATGAGTGTACCAGATATCCTTATAGAAGGATGGTTTGTGAAAATTTTCCTAGATATCTTCTAAAAATTTGTGCCAAATACAATCACTTTGGTAGATGTTATGGCCCAAATATAGAACTAATGTTCAATCTAGAGACTCCATCTGAACATGGAATTCATGGCCCTTTTCTCCATCCAAATGAATTATTTAGGTCTGATGTCCCCAACAAAAGTTGAAGATAATAAATTCAAGAATAATGTTACAATGTATTATGTTAAAATAGTTCAACTAAAATTCTTTATATTATAAAAATATCATGGAATTATTAATGGGTAAAAATAAAATTTTCATCAAATTTTCAAATGAATTATATAATCACCAATATTTTATAAATTAACATATTTAGCACAATCTGAGGACATTTTTTCATTTATTATCAATAAATTAATCAACAAAATTGTGTTTTATAAACTCCCCCAAACATACCATTTTCCTATCCTATGGAAAACATTATATCATGTATTCCAAATAATTGTGACAAAATATGCATGTTCATATTTCTCAATCCATAGAGGAAGTTTATGAAAATTAAGAATAATATCAAGAGTCAATATCAATAAATTTTAAATTCATTGTCTCATTAATTGTGTCAAAAAAAATCAAGTGATATTCATAACACTAATCCTAGAGAAACAAGTCATGGGTATAACATGCCACCAATTCCCCACGTGTGTGTCTTCCAACCATTCTAAGGTAATATCTCCCCCATTTATTCAGTCTATTCAGATCAAGTAAAAAAAATTCTTTCTAAATGGTTAAATTCACTGGACCTGTTCTACATTCCATTATAATTTTTTTTCAAGACCCACTCACATATGTATTCCCAAAAGTCAACCCATATGCTCCCAACCTAGATATCCCCATATGTTTTACAATCCATCACTCCTATAATTTATTATTTTTGTTTTTTTATGTTGCACTTGGAAGAAATATCACACTCATATCTCAACCCAGGTTTGATCTCCTCACAACACTAATTTTAATAGTTATAAAAATATCAAAGGTCGAGGAAGAGTGGATTTTTACCTTCCCAAGACAACCCATATTGTTTATTTTATTTTTTGATTTTTTTGGGTGTACAACAGTCAGATAACAAGTTCATGTGTATAGGTCAATTCAGAATAGTAATCAAAAATATCAGAAGAGAAATGAATGTATGGATAAACAAATGAATTTTTTTACCTAACTTTATTATACATTAAATTTAGTATGAAAGATTTCACAAATCATGGTTGAATGAAAATTTGTGTCAAGAAACCAATGACATAATTTACCATGAATAAATATAAAAAATTATGATGTTACAATATAAAAGGTTTCATAAGGACACAATCAATCATATCATCAAAAAATTCAATTTTTATAAAACATTACCCTTGATGATGAAATCTTACTCAGGATTATCATTCTACCATTGAATTTTAGAAAGAATTAATTTTCTATTTGTTCCACATTAGAATGTTACATTATATCTTTGTTTTTATTGATTTTTTAAAAAAAAATTAACAAATAAAATAATATAAAATACAAAAAAAACATAACAATGAAAGTCCTAAATATCTACCTGAAAATGTTTTCCCCTCCCCCCACACATAAAATATTTCATTTTCCTCAATGTGAATATATGAAAATATATGTGCATGTGAAATGTTGAATTTTATATAGTAAAATGAATATAAAATAGAAAGGGTTATAAATAGACTGATATTCTCAAGTGATGATGGGGTTATGCAGTGTGATGAAATCCAAAACATTAGTAGAAAGTCCCCCAACTTATTAATTCAAGAATTTCCAGTTGACTGTAAATCTATTTTTAGTGTCCTCTTGTCTGATCTTGAATTCACCATAAAGAAAAATTTGATTCAATATAAGGACTTATCCATTTTGAACGCAACATTCCAAACATCAGCTGAAATCGTGAATATTTGAGAAGGAAATTATCTCTAACATGAAACACCCTTTGTTGGATAATTCAATCAGGACCTGCCTTTTAATATTTCTTTATATATTTTTGAGTAATAATATGATGACAGTGAAAACTCCACATGCTCTTGAATTCTCATCTTCCTTCGAATTCCATCTTGGGCCAAATCCATGTTGAATTTCATTATATCTCAATATTATTGATGCTCAACTTCAATTGGTAGATGACACACTTTGAAAAAAAAAACAATCCAAAATGGGGATATTGAAATGGATGTCTTTTATGCTTTCCTATTAACCCAAAGTTCTTAATCCATGAACATTTTCCAATCCTCTTATTCAGATGCATGGTTTTCTCCAAAATTAGTTTCGAATCATAATTTGAAACCTCATCAGGGCCATTTTTAGGGGGTGGTATAGTGTGGATGTTTTGTGTGCCTCCGCACGCTTCTGAAGGAGGGAATCCAAATTATAATTGAAAATGTGAGTCCCCTGGTCACTAATGATAGCCTTGGTACTCTAAACCAACAAAAAAATTGAGTCCTAACAAATTCTACTAGAAGATGAGAATCATTAGTCCATGTGGCCTTATCCTCCACCCATTGACTACATAATCATCACCAACCAAAATATACCAAAAACAAATTGAACTAGGAAACATACACATATAATCAATGTCCTATACATAAAAAAATCATATAATAATATGGGTAACTACATTATCACATGTCTCTTAGATATTTTCCTATTATGTAGGAAAAGTGAGAATGACTTAAAAAACACATGGGCATCATTGAATAATCTAGTACGATATAATCTAGTGTCTAAGACATTCCTAAATATTATTTGGGGTCCAAAGATTCCTCCACATGAATGTGTATGGAAGAAATAGATAATATACTCAAACTCTTGATTAGGAACACACTTCCTAATAAATTGATAACTACAAATGGTACAGAGGTATGGATCATGCCAAACATAAAATCATGACAGATTCATTAATGTTTCGATAGGATGTTTCTTAAAGTTTTCAGCAATTTTAAAGGCAAAAAAGTAGTTAACTAAATCAGCTTACTAAGGATGTGTACCTGAGATGGAATAATGATGATCATCTGGGAAAGTGTCCTGAAGTGGTACCTGGACCGAAGGTGTTAGCCTATAATGTATGAGTAATCCTTCTCATGTGGCCCTCCATGAGGTTTTTTGAACACTTCATATCCAATATCTCTATATCAAATTCATGAAGAAGAAACATCAATCAGATAAGCCAAGGTTTCACATCTTGATTCTTCAAGAGGTTCCTTAGAATTGAATGGTCTATAAAAATTGATTACTTTATACCCCAATAAATATGAATAGAATTTATATAAATAAAATATGATGAATGGAAACTCCCTTTCTATGGATGTGTAGTTTTATTGGGCTGAATCCCATGTGCTCGATGCCTAGGAAATAACATATGAGCGTCCCTCCACCCTCTAAGAGAATACATCTCTGGCTGAAAAGTTAGAGGCATAACACATAAGCTCAAAAGGAAGCTCCCACCTTGGGGGGATGTCGTATTGGTGAAGTGGTTAGAAGTTTTTTAGCTCATCAAATGATGTCCCACCGAAATCATCAAAAACAAAATCAGAATTCTTTTGAAAAAATCACAGCATAAGAAGAGAAATCATACTAAAATCTATGATGAAGCGTTGATAAAATACTTCTTTCCCATGTAATGATCAAATATGACACACAAATGAATGATAGATTAAGGATGAAAATATCTAACATAGATTTATCAACCTCTATCCCATGTATTTAAGCTAAATTCCCTAATAAATTTTCAGGCTCAACCAAGAAATGACACTTTTCTATGTTTAAGACCAGATTATTTTCAATAAAACCATTCAAATGCATTAAAAAACTAGAGATAAAATCATCAAATGAATTCACATACATTTTAAAATCGTCTATAAATACCTCTATGAAAGTCTCAATAATATTAGAAAAAACACTCCCCATTCCTCAATGGATGCTACCTAGGCCATTACAAAGTCGAAATGGCATCCTACAGTGTTAAAAAATACCAAATAGAGTGTTTAATGTTGTCTTCTTCTGATCCTATGGATCTATAGGAACCTAAAAATATCTAAAAACACCTACAATAAACAAGAGAGTTATTCCATAACTAGACTCTCAAGTAATTGATCAATAAATGTGAGGGGGAAATGGTACTTGCGAGTGGACTAATTTTGTTTCCTATAATCAATACACACATGCCAACTCATTTTCACTGTAATTGGAACTAACACCTGTTATAATTTTTAGCGATAGTAACACCATGTTTTATATGCACAAATGGAATATGAATCACCAACCAAAAACCTAAAATCGTATAAATTATACCTACCCTGAGAAAATTTTCATATTCTTTTTTAATAACTTATACACGGGTTGGATTTAGTCTCTTTTGGGCCTGCCACACTGGTTTATCCCCATCCTCCAAAGGAATCCTATTCATGAAAATGAAGGAGATAATAGAAGCTATGTCAGCCATGGTCCACCTGATTGTCGTGATGTTCTCCCTAAAATGATTCAAATGTTTTTCTTTATGTTAAAAAGGGAGATTACTATATAAGATAATAAGTAATTACTCACCACTTGACAAGTATGAGTAATTTATATTTAGAGGAAATGGATTGAGTTCCAATGTAGGGGCGGTGATGTAGGGATGGAGAATTATATGGAACAAAATTATGTGCACCATGAACATCAATATCTAAATATAAATCATAAAAATAATAAGAAAAAGAAACAAATACATCATACTACTGAACCACCATGTCATAATTAGATTGATAATTATCAAAATCAGAATATTAATCCATTTCAAAATCAAATCTAACATAGTTTTGTGCATTATAAATAGGTGTGTAAGTGCTCTTAGACATCAAACTAGAACCAATTCTCATAATATTCCAAAGAATGTGAAAATAAAATACCATGGGGTTTTATTTGATCTTTAAACATGGGATATGAAAAAAGTAGAGTGGTTCTATGAGGGGTACTTCGTGGAGTCCATAACATTAAATATCAAAACATCATTTCCAAATTCCATCTAAATTGTGCCCTAATGGAAAATTATAATAGTTTTTTTCAGTTTTGTGGAAGTAACTACCTAAGATAATGGGATCAAGTAAACTTACCTGATCATCCACCGTGTTAAGCACATAAAAATCTACTAGAAATATAATTTCTCTTAACCAAAGAAATACATCCTCAAGGAATCCTGCAAGGTATTCCGTAGCTCTATTCGCCAACTGCACCACTCATCTTGTTGGATTCGACTCACCAACCTATAAATAAGACAATACTGAGTAAGGAATCACATTTATAGAACTTTCCAAATCACAAAGATCATCAGAATGGTGAAACTACCCTATGGTTCATTGTATGATAAATGTCCTTAGATCCTTGCACTTTTTTTTCATTCCTAGAGTTAGTGTAATGAGAGCTGACACATTACTTCCAAGAATTATTCTCTCATTTCCCTTAATCCCTCTCTTATTGGTACAAATTTATTTAAATAATTTGGAATACCTTGTTATTTTTTTAATGTCTTCATGTAAAAATACTTTGATCTCAACACCCATGAATGTACCCAAAAAACCTTTTTGCATCTCCCCTTCAACAATATTTTTTGTTTGAAAAATCATTCTGGAAAAGGATTGGGATTATGAGAAATATCATCAATATTTTATTACCAATATCTTTCTTTGTGATTTTCTCATCACTTGGTACAGAATGGGGCTTCTCCAGGGTTAGGGTGAATCCAGGTGGAATGATTTGTGTAGATGTATCAATTTTTTCATTTTTCTTCTCAATGTAATAGAATTGACATTTCCCTTTGGATTTTGAGTAGGTTGGGAAGAAAGATTTCTGGGGTTCTTACTTACTAGTCCATGGAGGGTGGTGGTAATTTGGATCATTTTAGTCTTCAACTACATTAGCTCCAAACCTTGAGTCTCCAGCTCATTCTATTATTAAGAGCTATATGTTTCAAAAGATCATCAATTTTAGAATCTCCCCTTAGTTGAGAATTCCCGTGTTGTTGACATGATTATTATTGAGATTCAAATATCCTTTAGGGTTGTTTGAAATCCATTTAGAAAGGCGAGGGATGCTAGAAATTTTATTGAAAAGGCGGGCCTTTGTTGTTGTCTAGATCTATACCTCATGTCTGATTAATCCTTCCACCATTCATTATATGTTGGAGGAAGAAAATCATACTTATTTTTTGGTATGTTTCTATTGTTACTACTGATATGGTGTCCCAAGGAATTCTGGTACACAATCCCCTATCTCTTGCAGTTGGGGGAAAATCGGTTGGGTAGTCAGTTTCAGTGAAAATTCCACAATGTGTCACAAAATGGGTTGGGTTGTCTTTTCATCCAAAGTAATATTCCTCACCCTAGTGGTCAACTCTTAAAAATTGGAATTAAGTAAAGTCATTCAAGAGAATATAGAATTACATGGTGTACTCCTCTAACACTTTGTGTACCTCAATCTTCAAATTGTTGGCAGTTTTCTGCCATCTTGTTGATTGATGCACGTGCAGCTGCTAGTATTTTGTCAACCAAAGCCCCTCCAACCACATCATCCATAATGATTCTCTCTATAGGCGTGTTTCCTTCTTATAATTACTAGATGAGTAGTTGGGAACTGATTTGGTGGTGTGGGAAGCTTTTAAAAAACTTCTGGAATCGCTCCCAGTACTCATACTCTGACTCCCCTTTTGCTTTCATGATCCCCAAGATCTCCTTAGAAATAGGTGTGGTGAATGATGCTAGAAAAAATCTCTACATTAAAAGATATATCAAATCGTTCCAACATGTTACATATTCAGGTTGAAAATAATACATCCAGTGTTTTATTGCTCCATCATGTGAGAATGGTAATGCTCTCAGTTTTATATGATCTTTAGAAAAACATTCTTGGTTTAATGTTTTGAAAAACCATATTAAATTATTTTAAATGTTTTTTGGATCCTCCCCATAAAATCCATGATATTTGGGAAGTAGTTAAATTAAAAAAGATTTCAATTCAATGTTTGATTCAAGGGTTTTATATTCAATACAATTTGGATGATAGTTTACATCAGGTGAATCCAACTCTGTAATGGTTCTATTATGTTCATTATTGTTTCTTCAGAAATTGGATCTCGTTATATATTGGAATAACAGGTTTTTAAAATTTAAATGTTCTTAGAGTGTATGAATTCCCCAGTTTGGTAAATGTAGACATTTCTCATAGATTGTGTTTGTATTATTTGATCCGTAAGGATGCGTTCGATCTTAGGGTCTAGATAAAAGAGATAGTTTGGATGGGAACGTGTCATAAATCATTGAAATTGAGAAAAGTATACCATAATGTCAAGAGAATAAGTATCAATTTATGGTCTAATAGAGAAGAAAAGGTAGAGGAAGAAGATAGATATAAAAAATAAAACAAAAAATGATAAAGGGGAAAGAATAAGGAAGAATGTTGATAAGACAAAAGGATAATATAATAGTGAAAAAATATCTAAAATTAGTTTAATAATGTACTTTCCCCTATCAATGGTACCCATTTGAAAGGTGTTGACCTGGGAAATTTCAAACAATGTATGGTTCTTGGATACTTAGGTATAGTATAGTAGCTAACCAAGGTCTTCTAACCCAGAGGAAGTAATTAAAACAACTTATTAACGGTATTTTTAAAATAAAATAGTAATAATAAACATTTATTAATAGAATGTGAGAATTGTTTTCATTTATTATCAATCAAATATTCAAAAAAATGTTTTTTATCAATAACTAAACCAAATTTTTATGTTTTCAATGTCACAAAATATCATACATATGAAAACAAATATGGTTACATGTTTGAATTTATCTTTTACATAAATATTATAAAGGTAAGAATCCATGAAACATTGAACCCAAAAACACCAATTTAATATAGAAGATGTTATAGGGTCTAAATATACAAAAAAATTATATTTAGATAATTTTTGGATATATTTTAAGCTTTATCTCCTTATTAAACCATGTTAAACTAATTTTAAACCTAACTATGATAACATCAATTTTACCATGATAACTTAATTATTTAACTTAACATAAAATTTGAATTCTGAAGAAATAGAAAATTTGGATTCCAATGTTGGAATCATTTTTATAAATTTCAAATAACATCTTTGAATGAAATTTCTTATAATATAAAAATAGAAAACGTGTGAATAAAATAATATTTTGGAAAATTCCTGATTTATATATATATATATCATTTTACCTTGAAATGAAGTAATAAATTGGTTTTCATAATTTTTTTTGAATAAATAGTAAATAATTGAATTTTTATATAATTTTTGATAAATCAAAAACTACATAAAGTTTTCCAAAAATTCCATTAATTGAAAGGACACAAAAAATAGTTTCTAATTTCAATAAAATATAGCTTATCAATTAAAATATTCATTCTTTGGTTTCCATATTTAAAATAATGGTTTAATGTAAAACCCCAAGCATCCACGGTGCACTTCTCATTGAAAAAAACAACATGGTGCGATGTATGCAACACCGAGTTCAAGCGCACCATGACCTATCAAACTAGCCGTTTATAAAGTGGTTATGAATATTAATAACCAAATTTGGTATTTTTTATATATACCATAAAATTTTAACATTCACATTTTGTGTTTCTTAGAAATAATATAAAGACAAATTCAATTTTTTTGGATAAAATAATATTTTTTAAAAAATGGAGTTTTTCTTCCTTTTAATAGAGAACCCTATCAAAATCCAATATTTAAAACTTTTACATATTCTATTTGAAAAAATATAATTCTTATTTAGAACTGGGAAATCAAAATTTACATAAATTGTTTGTATTTTTCTGAAAAAATTCATGTTTTTATGAATGGTGATAAATATTATATTTAAATTCAAAACTTCCATTTAATCCAATTTATTCATATTGTTAGATAATATATTTAATTGGTAATTAATATTAATTAGATTATATTTTTATTATTTAATCCAATTTAGGTCATTTTATGTAATTCCACTTTGAAATTAAATATAAACACGTGTCAATCTTTTGATAATGATTATTTCTTAAAAAATACACTTCCTGTTTTGACAATGTGAATTAATTTTAAATTAATTGACGCTACTTTTATGTTTTTAAATTGGTAAAATAAAGATAATTTTTGAATTTAGAATATCAATTATATCGTAGGCTGATTGTTTGGTATTTTTATGAAAAACCTCAATTTTTGATGAATAGTGAAAACACTAAGTTTTAATTAAAAAACATAATTTTTCATTTTAATTTAGTTTTACCACTTCTTTGAATTGAATTTATAATGTTCAACATAAATGTTTATTATTAAAATGTAAAATATGGTTCAATAAGTTGAAAATAATTTTTGGTGACTAGTAACTTTTGACTTTTATTTATCGCGGTTAAAGTTAAATAGAGTAATTCAAGGTAAAAAAATATTATAATAATATTAAAGTATCCTAACATGTGGCCTAATCCTATTGGTTGACACATTTCCGATAATGGGAATCCTTGGGTTTAATTTGGGACCCAATGGAGCCACTTAAGAGTGATAATGACACTATTGATTAGTTAATTTAATGTAATTACAAAAATGACATAAACTTATATCTTTTTGTAAATAAATTCTTACATGGTATTATATAAGTTATCACATTGACTATAAATACTCACTTGAAAGATAAAACAATTTCATACATCATAGTTTTTTTAAAAGGAATTAAACATCAAATAAATAAAATTTTATTTGACACAATAATGAGGAAATGTTTAACTGATTAATGAATGATTTAAATAAATAAAATAATAAAGATTAAAACTACATCCAAAACCTGTCCAATTATTATTGGATGATTTTATTTCGAACAAGAGTCATATTATATTTTATTTTAATAAGTTTCTGACCTTTAGAAACTGATAATAATTATATTATAAAATAATATATTCAAACATTCCCAAAGATTCCCTCTTCCCCCTTATAAAAATCACTCACCTCTAACCCATTACTCACACCAATCAATCCCCTTGGCTCATCCAGACTCTAACCAAATAATCTCTGAAGATCCCTCTCTTCCACCTAGAAGCTTTACCTTAGGCAGAAGAAATTTCACGAAATCCTTTTGGTTCAAACCAAAAGGAGTTACCCGATTTAAAGGCAACGTCTTCTCTGAAGTTCTTTTATTTTATTTTAATTCTACAACCCCTAACCTCTATTATTTATTTCTTTTATAACAAAAAATCTGTCCTCAATAATCTAGGATGTTTATATGAGAAGTATTAGAACTACACTTTCTCACACCTCCGTCTAATGGGTAAAGAACATACTGTTTCTCTAGACGGCGAACTACTGTCTCACGAAATGATGATTGTTTAATCTTTTCCTACCACCTCATATGGTGGACATTAAGATGGAATAGTATTTAAATTTGATATATATTATATTTATATTTTCTCTATACTTCGGTATTTTTCATTTATATCATACCATTATGGTTTCGATAATGGATAAATAAGATAATTTCATTTGAGGAAGTATTGACCACTACCCCCTCAAAGTGATATGACTCATTCATGCCATACGTGGAACGTATAAAGGATGGAGTTAATTAATTTAAATAACTATGAAATTATACTGGAATTATAATATACCTGTGTATTATTTTGTTTTCATTCATTTAAATATAAAATAGAAATGAAAGTTGTGTTCATGCGTATGTACGACTTACCGTCTCTACGAACTGTGCATTTCATTTCTTAACATCAAATGATATGGAATATTATAAATAAAAACACACAGGATATATATGATTTATAAAATATCTAAATCATTAATATCATTATGGAGATAATGTAATTTTTACCACAAAGACGGTTTTTAATTATAAGAAGTTCATTTTTTGACTAATGTTCAGAACATCGACAAAAAGTCTGATATGAACTCAATCAATTAACCAACTGTTATATCAAGGTAATAAGTGATATAAAATGAATAATAAATTTGATAAATTTTCATAAGGATGTATAAATTATCTTATGTTTATTATTCAGGAATAACACGTAACATACGATTCTAGTCGGACACGAGATAAGGGGTTTTTATCTCACCTATAATTTAGTGTGATTTCCATTGCTCGTCACTTATTGATTGTATATGGTGTATTGTGTACTAAAATTTGATATATGTTATCATAATTCTCTTTATATTTATGTTATTCTGTGATTCATTTGGGGGTTATTAACTTTTACTCATACGACTGGATTGATTATAATGTAATAAGGGGTTTTCATCTCACATCTTATTCCTGCGAGATTCATCCTATATTCATACTATTTCCTTTTGTGTGGGGTATGAAATTCCCCAGGATTGTATTATTAGGGTAATATACTTTAATTTATGAGTATTTACATATTAATTTTATGATCCTTCTTTAATGGGGTGTATGTTTCGTAAGTTACCAAATCGGTAAAGGGGATATCAAATATCTCTTTCAACTCATTGGGTTTTCTGCAAAATTTATTGATTATTTTACTCCATGATTATGTTTAAAATCACTATTTATTTATTTATGTTTTAATTTCCCCTCCCTTTATGTGAATATAATTTTTATACACATAATCATTCTATTGATAAATTCTCAAGTCATTGATATGAAATTGATAAGGGTAATCTTAACTAAATTTCCATTCATTGAGTAAAACATCGAAGTCATTAGTTTCATTTTTGAAAGAATATGTTTGAATGTAATCTGATTTATTTAAAAATGCATATACACTCATATTGACTGTATTTAAATTTTTCACACGTAACTGTGTCATTTATTTATACCTAATCTAAGGATACGTCCTTTATAAGCTATTTCATCTCAATTTACATTCCATTGAGACCTCTTTGTATTTAAACACCAATTCACTTTTTTATGGTGTATATACTGTACTTTTACGCTGTATATCATGAATTACCATATTATCATGATTTTACAGAGTTTTTATTAACTCAATTAATTGGATTCAAGCCTATATCATTTGGTTTGGAACTATAACAAAAATATCATTTTAAATGTTTTAATGATTTATTCTTTTAAACCATTCTCATTAATGTCCATATTATAAAAATGGTTTGAAGGATTTATTTATATGGGAATGAATGTTTTAAAATTAAAATTAATTTAAAAAGATTCAATGTTTTATAGGAAAATTTTATTCAAAAATATATTTTTAATAGCTTCTTGATAAATATTGAGACATTTAAATTTTTTCAAGAAAAACGTAATATTTCTCTCAAATAGTGTTACTAATTATTTTCATCTATGTCATTATCCTTCATTATTCTTGATTGAGGTTGATTTATTATACTAAAATCATCCATTTTGTATTGAATAAGATATGTCTGACTATGGATGTGCTCTTTATTATACCATTCATGGTTTATGGTAAAAGTATTGACATTTTTTATGATAGTTTTAATACAAATGTTTAGATTATGATTCGAGCATTTCATATGAGGAATGAATTGGACATAGTAAGTGATGATTAATGCCCTCTATAGCTCCTCGATGCATAAATAGGTCTCATGAGAAAAACTATTGTCTTGAAAAAATGCGTTGACAAAATATTATTTGTAGTCTTAGCACAAGCCTTTGACTATGTGGTTATGATGTTCGGCATTATAAATTCCATCATTATGAAATTAGCTTTTGATATTACATGTGATTATTCTACTAGTATAATATCCTTGTGAATATTTAAATGTAATTATTTGATATATCTTTTCTATATCATGCTCTTGTTTATGTTTAAAAGGCTTGTGTTTTAGACTTATACATTGCCTAAAATGTTTATGCGTATTTATGTTAGATTCCACTATATTTTTACCCTTACTGAGCATAGGAGCTCACCCCTTTCTTCTGTTTTCTTTTTTCCAGGATGTGAAGAAGTATATTATGATTGACCTGTGGAGATAGGCTAAGGGATGTGAGTTTGTTCAAAGGGGATATAATGTTGTTGTTTTTTTCAAGATATAATTTAAAACTTATGTATGCATCTAGTACTTACAAGGCTACTATACTAATCAGCCATTCGATACATGATCTATTGATATCATGCCAATGTTATGCAATAATTAAACAACTTTGGGTAACTGGGGTTGGGGAATTACAGTTGGTATCAGAGGAAGTTTAGTACAAACCTTGGAAGATAGATTTTTAAAAACTCTGATTAGAAAACACTACCCTAATATAGACTTCGAGAATTAGAATAGAAGAACATCCAAAAATTTTGGTAGTATAAATATTATGTGGGTTTTCCATGCAATAAATTCCTATCAGGATATGAGCATGTAGAGGAGGCTCTGACACTAATGTACCTAGGAGTGAAAACTTTGACAAAGAGTTTCAGGCTTGACCCAGGGTATCCTGGTACACAATAATGGGCCTTTCTGTACTATTGGTTATGACTCTCCCGGGATATATGCATATGATAATTCACAATTTCTATTAAAACTGATTTGATGGATTTTAATATATGATGAAAATATATAACCTTGGTTAATCCTAAGGTTTTTTTGATTGAATATAAGGTGTCACGATATTCTATAAATTATTTTATGACTCACACTACATTTTTTTGTTGTATTCAATGGCTGTATTCCAAAGAAGTCATGGTTACATTGAACATGATGTAAAAGGTGGGAATGATGATGGAAATGAGAAACTAAATGGAATGTTGATAGGCATAAAAGGTATTGCATTCATACCAACAAAGGTTTCCAACAATATGATCAACAATATATACCTTAACCAACACCCAAACTCAACAGAGAAGAGAAAAGCGGAGAATGACAAGAGCTCCAACAGTGGAAATCATGGAGAAAAGAATGATTTATTTCCATCATGCTAGAAATGTTGAAGGAGATACCCCATAAAGTGTCTCAATGGAATAAATAAAAGCTTTTTGTGTGGGAAATAAGGACATAAATTAATGAATTTCCGAGGAAAAATGAAGAGAACTATGGAAGAAAATAAAAATGATAATATTAATCTAACTACATTCATTTGTCGTAAATGTAAGGGACAGTGGAATTACCTAAGTCAATGCCCTATTTTATAAGATAACCTCTCAGTCCAGGAGGATCCTATGTGGAAATAAATGGATAGTGAAATGTTTAAATGTATTAATGATCTTTTTTTATGGGATTCCTTTGGAAGACAATTTCCCTGTATGTGTAACCATTTAGTATGTTATGTGAAAATTCTATTTCAGGAAGAATTGTCTTTTCTTTTGTGGATATATTTATTAAGAACCATCTGGGTTTATATGATCCTTGAATTTGAGGAAATTACAGGTTACTAATATTTGGGATTAAAATGTGAGGTATGATATAACATTTATGGTTAAATTATTTTATGGTTATTTTGAGTAATTTATCTCATTTTGGGAACGTTATAAAATATAGTTTTTGAAAAACGACAACAGACAGACTGTGTGACAAACCATCATGTCAGACAAAGCTACAGGAATCAATCCTACAATCAAAGTGTGATTGGGAATTATGGATTACGACTAGATTACGTGAAGTCCCAGGTTAGTTTGACTTATTCTTTTTTGTTAAATGATTTTATTGATCAATAACAATTTGATTTGGGATCTTATGTTTTATCAAATGGATATCCTTAGTATAGGTAAGTTATTTGGTAATTAAGTGATATATTTTATTTTGGAAGACATACGCTCTGTTGGGAACACTATATGACTAATGAAAATATAATACTATGGAATTTTATTTGAGGAGTAATGGAGGATATTTTTATTTTGGATGAATCTATGTTTTTTTATAGAGATTCAGGTAATTAATGGAATTGATTAACCTAACATAGAGAATATGTTATTTGGTTAATTACACAAATACATGATATTTTATGAGTAGTTGGTGTTATTTGGAGATAAATGTTATGATTTACTATGAAAGACTATGTGATCAAATTCTTCTGAGTTTTGGGTTTCAATCTTAGTTTGGATTATTTTGAAGGAATTTAAGGTCATTTTTTATTAAATAGTCTCTATTGTACTTTGTGTATTGTTTGTTAAGTTTTCGAAATTATGATTAGTATTTATTTCTACAAAGGATTATCCATTTTGGGGATCATATGATCTTGTACAAACCATCTGTTTTTTGTTGATCTCCAATGACAAAGGAAATATATAATTTATCCTTTGTGGATTATGTTATTCTCTAGATGTTAATTCTAGCACTTCAGGTGTGACCAAGTCATCTTGAATACTCAACGTTTGGAGAAAATCTGAGTTAGAGGTATAAATTTATTAACGGATGAAACTCTACTTAAAAAGTAAGTATATGTCTTTATTTTCTTAGTCAATCTCCTAAATAAATTCCTCAACTTTATGAAATGTAACTTTAAAAAAATAACGTTGTCCGTTTACATTTCCTACTGGGAAAATAATGACCATTTAACACATCAAAAGTTTGTGGTTTTCTTGTTGTTAAATTTCTCCTGATCACGATTTTATCAATCTCTATCAGAACTTGACACTTAGTTCATCTTCCATACCGATGTTTTACTGCATGGAATCATAGTCTGGGTTATCTCGGGTGACCTATGTACGTATCTTTCTTTATTTTAAATTGATAGTTTTATTGGCTATTTTTTTGATTTGGGACATTCAATGAAGTTCCCAATCATGATTTTTAAATTGCGAAGATGCAATTTACAATTCGATGGAAGATTGTAACACCCCAAGCTTCCATAGTACACTTCTCTTTGAATAGTACAATAGTAGGTGATGTACGTAACACTGAGTTCAAGTGCACCACGACCTATCAAACTAGACATTTAGAAAGTGGTTATGAATATAAATAAACACATTTTGAATTTTATATATATCCCATATAATTTTAACATTCATCTTTTGTGATTCTTAGACACAATATAAGGACAAATTCAAATTTTCTGATAAAAGAAGTATAAAAAAATACTTTTTTTCTTGCTTTTAATGGAGAACCCTTTGTAAATCCAATATTTGACAAAACTATATGGTCTATTGGACAAAATAAAATTCTTCTTTAGAACTGGGACATCAGAATTGACTTTGGGTATTTTTTCGTATTTTTCTGATAAAATTCATTTTATTATGAATAGTGAAAAATATAGTAATTTAATTCAAAAATGATGTTTAATCCAATTTATTTATATGGTTAGATTATCTTTTAAAATGGTTTTAAAGTGTAATTAGATTATATTTTTACAATTTAATAAAATTTTGGTCATTGTATGAAATTTTACTTTGAAATTGGACATAAACAAGTGCCAATCTTTTAATAAATATTATTTCTTAAAAAACACCTTTTTTTACAATCGGAATAAATTTTAATTTAAAAGATGCTACATATATGGTTTTAAATTGGTAAAATAGACATAATTTTTGAATTTGGAATATCAAATATAGCTTAGGCTATTTTTTGGTATTTTTCTGAAAAAACATGAATTTTTATGAATAGTGAAAATAATAAGTAGTAGTTAAAAAACCAACTTTTTCATTTAAAAGAAATTTTACCACTTTTGGGAATTGAATTTATAAAATCCGACATACATGGTTGTTATTAGTAAGTAAAACTTTGTTAAATAAGATGAACATAATTTTTGGTGAAAAATAACTTTTGACCATTATTTTCCTTGGTTAAAGGTAAATAGGGTAATTCAAGGTAAAAATAATATTATAATAATATTAAATTACCCTAACATGTGTCCTAATACTATTGGTTGAATCATTTTTGACCATGGTCATCCTTCGGTCGATTTGGGGTCCCAATTGAGCCACTTAAGTGTGATAATGACACTTTATATTAATTCAATTAAGGTAATGACAAAAAATGACATAAACATATATCTTTTAGTAAATCAATTCTTACATGGGGATATATAAGTTATAATTTCAACTATAAATATTAACTTGTAGGATAAAAATATTTCCTACATCATGGTATTTTTTTTATAATTTATAGACATAAAATAAATAATATTATATATGACACAATAATGATGCAGTGTTTACCTCGTTAATTAATGATTTAAATAAATAAGATAATAATGATTTTAAAAATATCAAAAACCCTTCCAATTATTATTGGTTGATTTTATTTAGAAGAGGATTCATCTTATCTTATATTTTAATAAGTTTTGGACCTTTATAAACAAAAAATAAATATATAATAAAATAACATTTTTAAACATTCCTAAAGAGCCCCTTCCCCCTTATAAAAATACCTCATCTCTAACCCATTTTTCACACCTCTCAATCCCCATGTCTCATCAAAACTCTGCCCAAATAATCTCTCAATGTCCCTCTCTTCCACATAATATCCTTACCTTAGGCATAAGGCACTTCAAAAAATCCTTTTGGTTCAAACCAAAAGGAGTTACCCGATTTAAATGTAACGTCTTCTCTTAAGTTATTTTCTTATTTTTTACATCTCTAACCCCATAAACACATTTATTCATTTATTTTATAACAAAACCAGAATCCTCAATATACTAGGTTGTTTATATGTGAATTATTTTAACTACACATACACACACCTCCGTCTAATTGATAAAGAACATACTATTTATGTGGACGGTGAACTACTGCATCACGAAACGATGATTTTTCAATCTTCTCTTACCACTTCTTATGGTGGACATTAAGATGGAAATGTATTTACATATGATATATATTAAAATTATATTTTCTATATACTTCAATATTTTTCATTTATATCATACTTTTATGGTTTCCATAATGGGTAAATACGATAATTTTATTTGAGAAAGTGCGGACTACCACCCTCTCAAAATTATATGACTCATTCATTCAATACGTGGAATGTATAAAGTATGGAGTTAATTAAATTACATAAAAAAGATATTATAAAAGATTTATAATATTTTTATATATTATTATTCGTTAATTTCATTAAATATAATATAGAAATGATAGTGGCGGTTATGCGTACGTACGACTTACCGACTCCATGAACGGTGTGTTTTATTTCATAACATCAAATGATATGGAATAAAATAAATACATATACACTAGTATATATGAAATATATGATATCAAAATCATGAAAATAATTATGGATATAATGTAATTTTGATCACATGGACAATTTATAATTATAACAAGTTCATATTTTGATTAATGATCCGAACATCAACAAAATGTACGATATGAACTCAACCAATTAACTAATTGTTATAGAAAGGTTAGAAGTTATATAAAAGGAATAATAAACTTGAAAAATGTTCTTAGGGATGAAGAAATATATTTATATTTATTATTCCAGAATAACACAGAACATACGAGTAACATCAAACACAAGGTAAGGGGTTTCTTATCTCACTTTTAATTCCGTGAGATTTCCATTATTCCCCACTTATTTATTGCATATGGTGTTATGTGTACTAAAATTTGATATATATTATAATTATTATCTTTAAAATCATGGTATTCTCTGATTCCATTGGTGGTTATCAACTTTTGGTCATATGACTCGATTGATTAAAATGTGGTAAGGAGTTTTTATATAATTTCTTATTCCTGTGAGATTCATCCTATATTTCCACTATTTCTATTTGTGTGGTGTATGTACTTCCCCATGATTATATTCATTGTGTAATATAATTAATTTATAGATATTTAAATCTTCATTTTATGATCCTTTTTTATGGGGTGTATGTTTCGTATGTTGCCAAATCAGAAAATGGAATTTCAAATATCGAATTCTACTCAATGCATTTTATGCAAACTCCATTGATTATTTTACTCCACGATTATGTGTGAAAAAACTATTTATTTATTTATTTTGTAATTTCCAATTCAATTTGTGGGGATATACTTTTGATACACATAATCACTCAATTGATAAATTCTCAAGTCATTGTTATGAAATTGATAAGGGTAATCTTAACTCAATTTCCATTCATTGAGTTAAATATCCAAGTCATTGGTTTCATTTTTAAAAGAATACGTGTGAATGTGATTTTATCAATTTACAAGGAATATCCAATAATTTTGAGTGTATATATATTTTTCACACATAATTATGAGATTGATTTTTCCTTAATATAATGATATAGTCTTTATAAGGGATTTCATATAAATTTACATTCCATTGAGACTTCTTTGTGGTTATACACCAATTCAATTTTTTATGGTGTATATACTGTAATTTGACATAGTATGTCATGAATTATTTTATTCTCGTGATATTATAAAGTTTTTATTACCTTAATTATTTTTATTCAAGAGTATCTCATTTGGTTAAGAACACTAACTAAAATATCATTTTAAATGTTTTAAAGATGTATTATTCTAAACCATTCTCATTAAGGTCCATGTTTTAAAAATGGTTTTAAGAATTTATTTATAGGGACATGAATTTTTAAAAAAATTATTTTTAAAAGTTTCAAAGTGGTATGAGACACTTTGATTCAAAAATCTATTTTAACAGCTTCTTGATAAATAGTGATACTTTTAAATGATTTCAACAAAAGGGGATATTTCTCTCAATTAGTTGTAATAATTATTTTCATCTATGTCAATATACTTTAATGATTTTGACTAAGGTTGATTTATTATTCTACAATATTTCATATTGTATTGAATGGGTTATGTTTGACTGTGGATGTGCTAGTTTTATACCATTCATGGTTTATGGTATAAATATTAACATTTTTTATGCTAGTTTTAATACGAATTTTTATTTTATGATTGAACCTTTTCATATGAGGAATTCATTTGACTTACTATGTGACATGGAGAGCACGCTATAGATCCTCCATGCATCAGTAGGTCTCTTTAGACAAACTACTGTCTTAGAACAAGGCCTTGAGAAAATCTTATTTATAGTATTTGCATGAGGCTTTGATTATGTTGTTATGATGTATGACATTATATATTCCATCATTTTGAAATTAGCTATTGATAATACAAGTGATTATTAGACTAGTATAATATCCATTAAAATATGTGAATAGAATTATTTGATTTATCTTTTTCATATTATACTGATGTTTATGTTTAAATGGCTTCTATTTTAGTCTTCTACATTCCCTTAAATGTTTAGGATTATTTATGATAGATTCTGCTATATTTTTACCCTTACTGAGCAACTGAGCTCACCACTTTCTAATTTTTTACCTTTTCCTAGGACGTGAAGATGTATATTATGATTGACTTATAGGGATATGATAAGGGATATGAGTGTGTTCAAAGGGGACACAATGTTGTTGTATTTTCATGATGTAATGTAAAACTTATGTATGCATCTACTACTTTCAAGGATACTAAACTAATTGGTTTGCGAGACATGATCTCTTGTGATCATGTCAATGTTATGTAATAATGCACCGAATTAGGGTAACTAGGGTCAAGGCATTCTTGTTGGTATTAGAGGAAGT
Organism: Viscum album; assembly: GCA_963277665.1. Taxonomy (NCBI): domain Eukaryota; kingdom Viridiplantae; phylum Streptophyta; class Magnoliopsida; order Santalales; family Viscaceae; genus Viscum; species Viscum album. The sequence goes on from OY728150.1 coordinate 1,867,135,539, forward strand.
TCAGTACAAACCTTAGAAGCTATATTTAGAAAAAATCTAATTATAAAACACTACCCAACGATAGACTTTGATGATTAGTATAGGAGAACATCCAAATATATTGGTAATGTAAATATTAAATGGGTTTTCAATGCAATACATTCCTTTCTTGATATAAGAAGGTAGTGACAACTCTGGAACAGATGTACGTAGGAGTGAAAAATCCAACAAAGTGTTTTGGGCTTGACCAGGGGTATCCTGTTACATGACAACGGGCTTTTCTGCACTCTTGGTTACGACAGTACTAGGGGATATGATTAGAATAATTCACATTTTCTTTACAAACTGATTTGAAGGATATTAATATAAGATGAGAATAAATAAACTTGGTTAATCCTATGTTGTTTTTGATTGAAAATAAGGTTTCATGGTATTCTCTAAATAATTTTATGATGCACACAATTCATTATGGTGCTAGTCAAAGGTTGGATTCCAAGGAAGTCATGGTATCATTGAACATGATTTACAAGATGGGAACGATGATGGAAATGAGAAACTAAAGGGAATGTTTATTGGTGTAAAAGATATCATATTCATGATGAAGAAGGTTTATAGAAATATGACCAACAATATATACATCAACCAACACCTAAACACAATAAACAAGAGAATGGAATAGAATCACAAGATCCCCAGTAGTGTGAACCATGGAGAAAAGAAAGATCAATTTCAATCATGCCATAAATGTGGAAGGAGACACCCAAGAAAGTGTCTCAATGGAATAAAGAAATGATTTATGTGTGGGAAAGAAGGACATAAAGTAAATAATTTCTAAGGAGAATTAAGAGTACTAGGGAAGAAAATAAAAATTATCCTAAGAATCCTATTATAGTCATTTGTCATAAATGTAAGGAACCCTGGCATTACCCAAGTCAATGCCCTATTCTATAGGATAACCTTTTGGTTAAGGAAGAAACAATATGGAAATGAATGGATGGTGAAATTTTTAAAAGTATTAATGATCATTGTTTATGGGATTACTTGGGAAGACTATTCTCTTATATGTCTAACCATTCAGTTTGTTTTGTGAAAATTCTTATTGAAGAAGAATACTATTTTCATTTGAGGATATAATTATAAAGAACCATTTGGGTTTATATGATCTTTGAATTTGAGGCAATTATAGGTTATTACTTTTTTGGATGAAAATGTGAGGTCTGAGATGATATTTGTGTTTAAATTAGGTTATGGTAATTTTGAGTAATTTATGTCATTTTGGGAATTTTATAAAATATATTTTTTGAAAAAGGACAACATATAGAAGGTGTGACAACCAGTCGTGCCAGACAAAGCAGTAGCAATTGAACCCACAACCAATGTGTGATTAGGATTTGTCACCTACCACTGCATTACGTGAAGTCCATGTTTAGTGTGACAAATTGTTTTTAGTTAAATGATCTTATTGATCAATAATAAGTTGATTTGGTATCTTATGTTTTATCAAATGGATATCATTAGTATATGAAAATTACTTGTTAATTAAGTGATAAACGATGTTTTGGAATATGCACAATCTGTTGGGAACACTATATGCATAGGGAAAATAGAATACTATGTAATTTCATTTGAGGACTAATGGTGTATTTTTTTCGAAGAATCTATGTTTTTTATAGATATTCCGATTATTAATGGAAATGATTAACCTATCATAGAGAATATGTGATTTGGTTAATTACAGTTGTACTTGAGACCTTAAGATTATTTGATGTCATTTGGAGATAAATGTTAAGATTTACAATGAAAGAGTATGTGATTTTATTCTTCTCAGTTTTTGGTTTCAATCGTAGTTTGTATTATATTGAAGTATTTTAAGGACAATTGTTTATTGAATGGTCTTTATTGAACTATGTGTATTATTTTTTCAATTTTGGAAATTTATATTAGAATTGCTTTCTATAAAGTATTATCCATTTTGGGGATCATCTGATCTTGTACAAACCATTTGGTTTTTGTTGATCTCTAAAGACAAGGAAAATATATAGTTCATCCTTTGTGGATTTTGTGATTCTCTAGAAGTTTATTCTAGCACTTCAGGTGTGACCCAGTCATCTTGAATAATAAAAATTTGGAGAAAAGATGAGTTACTGGTAGAAATTTATTAAAGGCTGAAACTATACTTAAAAATTAAGTATATCTCTTTATGTTATTATTAAATATCATAAATAATCTCCTTATCATTAATAAATGGAACTTAAAACAAAAAACAGTGTCTATTTAAATTTTCTTACTGGGAAACTAATGACTCTTTAACCCATCACAAGTTAGTGGTTTTCTTGTTATTAAACTTTTCTTGATCATGATTTCTATCACTTTCCATTAGAACATGACACTTAGTTTTTCTTCCATATCCACGTTTTCCTACATAGAATCCTTGTAGGGGTTATCTTGGAAGACCATTGTAATTATCTTTATTTATTTTAAAGTGATAGTTTTATTGGATCTTTTTCTGATGTGGGACATTAAATGAAGTTCCCGAGCATAATTTTATAATTTATAGGACATAATTTCCAAAATGAGGGATGATTTTAACACCCTAAACTTCCATGACGCACTTCTCTGGGAATAATACAATAGCATGCGATGTACGCAACACCAAGATCAAGCGCACCACAGCCTATCAAACTAACCATTTAGAAAGTAGTTACGAATAGTAATAACCACACTTTGAATTATATATATATCCCATATAATTTTAACAATAATATTTTGTATTTTTTAGTCATAATATATGGAAAAATAAAATTTTTCAGAAAAAAGAATTATTATTCAAAAAATGCAGTTTTCTGCCTTTTAAAAGAGAACCCATTATAAATCCAATATTTGACAATTTTATATGTTATATTTGGCTAAATAAAATTATTCTTTAGAACCAGGGAATCAAAATTTAGTTTGGGTAATTTTTTGGTATTTTTCTGATAAAATACATATTTTTATGAATAGTGAAAAATACTGTATTTTAATTCAAAACTACATTTTAATCCAATTTATTTATATTTTTAGATTATCTTTTTAAATTTTTTTAAAGTTTAATTAGATTATATTATTACAATTTAATCAAAAAATTTTCATTGTAAGAAATTTCACTTCGAAATCGGACATAAACAAGTGTCAATCTTTTGATTATTATTATTTCTTAAAAAACACGCTTTTTTGTTTTGACCATGGGAATTAATTTTCAATTAATCAATTCTACTTCATTGTTTTCAATTTGTTAAAATAGATATAATTTTTTTATTCAGAATATAAAATATAGCTTAGGCTGATTTTTTGGTATTTTTTCCGAAAAAATCAATATTTTGATGAATAGTGAAAACACTAAGTAGTAGTTAAAAACTGACTTTTTCATTTAAATAACTTTTACCGCTTATTTGAATTGAATTTCGAAAATACAACATACATGTCTATTATTAGTAAGTAATATGTGGTTCAAGAAGATGGAAATTATTTTTGGTGAATAGTAACTTTTGACTTTAATTAACCGCGATTAATGGTAAATAGGGAAATTCAAGGTAAAACTAATATTATAATAATATTAAATTACCCTAACATGTGTCCTAATCCAATTGGTTGATAAATATCAGACCATGGGAATCATTGGGATGATTTTGGAACCCAATGAAGCCACTTAAGAGTGATAATGATACTTTAAATTAATTAATTTAATGTAATGAAAAAAATGACATAAACATATATCTTTTAGAAAATCAATTATTATATGGGGTTATATAAGTTATCAATTAAACAATAAATATTCATTTAAAAGATAAAATATTTTCCTACATCATCAATTTTTTTTAATTTTTACACATCAAATGAATAAAATTATATATGAGACAATAATGATGCCGTATTTACCTCATTAATAAATCATTTAAATAAATAAGATAATGAAGATTAAAAAAATATCCAAAACCTATCCAATTTTTTTTGGATGATTAATTTCGAACAAGATTCATCATATATTCTATTTTTATATGTTTTGGACCTTTAGAAACTGAAATATTTATATAATAAAATAATAGTTTCTAACATTTCTAAAGAGCCCCCTCTCCCATTTATAAAATCCCTCACATCTAACTCATTACTAACACCTCTCAAGCCCCTTGGCACATACAAACTATACCCACATAATCTCCTTGGATACCTCTCTTCCACCTATAAGCATTACCTTATACAGAAGTCACATCAGGAAATCCTATTGGTTCAAACCAAATAGAGTTACCCGATTTAAATGTAACATCATTTATTATGTTCTTTTCTTTTATTTTACTTCTCCAAAAACCTAAACTCATTTATTACTTTATTTTATAACAAAAAAAAGTATCCTTAATATACTTGTTTGTTTATATGAGAAGGATTCTAACTACACTTACAGACACCTTCGTCTAATGGGTAAAGAACATACTGTTTCTGTGGATGACGAACTACTGCCTCACAAAACGATGGTTGTTCAATAATATCCTACCACATCTTATGGTGGACATTAAGATGGAAATTTATTTTAATATAATATATATTATATATATATATATTGTCTCTATACTTATTTATTTTTTATTTATATCATACCGTTATGGTTTCCATAATGGGTAAATAAGATAATTTTATTTGAGTAAGTACAGACTACTGCCCTCTCAAAGTGAGTTGACTCCTTCAGGACATACATAGAATGTAAAAAAGATAGATTTAATTAAATTACCTAACATAGATATTATACAGGAATTATAATATTCCTATGTATTATTATTTTTTATTCACATTAAATATAAAATAGAAATAAATGTAGTGTTCATGCATACGTACGGTTTACCGTCTCCATGAACCGTACATTTCATTTCATAACATATAATGATATGGATTATTATAAATACATATACCCTAGATATATATGATATATATGATATCCAAATCATTAATATCATTTTCTAGAAAATGGAAGTTTTACCACATTTACAATTTGTAATTATAATAGGATCATTTTTTTACTAATGTTTCGAACATCTACAAAATATCTGATATGAACTCAAACAATTTACTAATTGTTATAGCAAGGTAATAAGTGATATAAATAGAATAATAAACTTGAAATTTTTTTGTTTTTGTGTAGAAATTAACTTATTTTTATTATTCAAGAATAACATGGAACATACGAGTCAAGTCATACACGAGGTAAGGCGTTTCATAGCACACTTTTAATTCCATGAGATTTACAATTTTCACCACTTATTTATTGAAAATGGTATTTTGTGTACTACCATTTGATATATATTATAATTATTATCTTTTTATTCAAGGTATTAGGTGATTTATTTAGTGTTTATTAACTTTTGGTCATATGAATTGATTAATTACAAGGTTGTAAGGGGTTTTCATCTCACTTCTTATTCCAGTGAGATTCATTTTTTATTGCAACTATTTCCTTTTGAGTGGTGTTTGTACTACCCCATGATTTTATTCTTTGTGTAATATAATTTAATTTATGGGTATCTAAATCTTCATTTTATGATCCTTTTTTCATGGGGTGTATGTTTCTTAAGTTACTATATCATTAAAGGGATTTTCAAATATCCATTTTTACTTATTGGGTTTTATGAATACTTAATTGATTATTATAATCCATGATTATGTATGAAATCAATATTATTTTATTTATGTAGAAATTTCCACTCCCCTTTGTGTGGATATACTTTTTATAAACAGAATCACTCTATTGATTAATTCTCATGTTGTTGATATGATATTCATAAGGGTATTCTTAACTCAATATCCATTCATTGAGTTAAACATCTAAGTCATTGGTTTAGTTTTTACGACAATATGTGTGAATTTAATTTGATTGATTTAAACTGAATATCGAATCATATTGAGTGTATTTATATTTTTTACACATAATTATTTCATAGATTTATCCTTAATCTAAATATACAGTCTTGATAAATGATTTCATCTCAATTTACATTCCATTTAGAATTATCTTTTGTAATGCATCAATTCACTTTTTTATGGGGTATACACAATATTTTGACATATTATTTAATGAATTCCTTCATTATCATGTTATTATAAGGTTTTTATTACCTCAATTATTTGTATTCAAACATCTCTCATTAGGTTAGTAACTCTAACAAAAATATCATTTAAAATGTTTTATTTATTTATTCTACAAAACCATTATCCTAAATGTACATGTTTTAAAAATGGGTTTAAGGATTTATTTTTATAGACATGAATGTTTTAAAATTAAAATTAATTTTAAAAGTTTCAATGTGGGATGGGACATGTTGATTCAAAAATCTATTTTTAACATCTTTTGGATTAATAGTGAGACATTTAAATGTTTTCAAAAAAGGGGATATTTATCTCAAATAGTTTTACTAATAATTTTCATCTTTGTCAATAACCTTTATTATTCTTGATTGAGATTGATTTGGTATAATATAATCTTATATATTGTATTGAATGAGTTACGTTTGACTATGGATGTACTATTTTTATACCATTCAGGGTTTATGGTTAAAATATTCACATTTCATATGCTAGTTTTATTACGAATGTTTATATTACATTTCAACCATTTCATACGAGGAATGAATTGGTGTTAGTATGTGACGGGTGGAGCCCGCTATAACTCCTTGATGCATCTGTAGGTCTCCTAAGACAAAATAGTGTATTGGCATAAGGCCTTGACAAAATCTTATTTTTATTCTTATCACAATTCTTTGACTATGTCGTTATTATGTCCAACATTACACATTCCATCATTATTAAATTAGCTATCGATATTACATGTGATTATTCGACTAGTAGAATACCCTTGTAAATAAGTAAATGGAATTATTTTATTTATCTTTGCCATATTATGCTGATGTTTATGTTTAAAAGTATTTCGTTTTAGTCTTATACATTTCTGTAAATGTTTATGCTTATTTATGATAGATTTTCCTATGTTTTTACCCTTATCGAGCATCTGAGCTCCCCCTTTCTTATGTTTTCTTTTTCCCTGGATTTGAAGAAGTATATTCTGATTTACCAGTAGGGATAGTCTAAGGGACATGAGTCTGTTCATAGGAATCACAATGTTGTTTTTTATGAAGTAATGTAAAACTTATGTATGTATCTAGTACTTCCAAAGCAACTAAACTAATCGGCCTTTGTGATACATGATCTATTGTGACCATGCCAATGTTATGTAATAATGCACCATCTCTGGGCAACTGAGGTTGAGGCGTAACATTTAATATAAATTATTTTACTACTTCATATTATATTTCGTTGATAAACACTCAAACGAAAGGATAAATTCATGTTCCAGACATATTATAAGGATTTAACCCATAGTTTTAACATAGTTTTACCTGATATACCAATATCGAGGTGGAAACTATTTACCACAGTTTCTTTTTATAATGATCAAAAATTTAATTGAACATATTAAATAAATTTAATTTTTATGTTTCAAAATATGATATAAATTTTAATAAATACCATTCAGAGAATTGGTAGTGATTAATTTAGAATTAACTCCACAAAATTTGATAAATTGTTGTTTCTAGAAAAAAAAGTCTTCTTAAGTGTAAAATGATATCATACCAAAAAAATTGTATACTATTTTTTAAAATGAACTTAGTCGTATTATTTGTAATATTATTTATCCAATTTTTCATTTTAACCATTATAGAAAAAATTAACATTATAAAATCTTGTATTGGAATTATAGTCTTCAACAAAAATCATTTTTTTGACTATTCATTAAAAAAATCAATAATTTCAAAAAAATTAAAACAAAATATGTCCAAAATAATTCTGTAATACTAATTTCAAAATTTAATTAAGTTATTCTGAATAAATTATATATAATATTAACCAATTCATTATATCATATTTCCACAAAATTAAATAAAAATCATATTTAAAGAAAATGAATTTTTAAAACATAAAACGATTTCATTAAAAACTGAGTTATTATTTTATAATAAATAATTAATAATTTTTATGGAGTAGGACCATTATATATATATCATAAAAATATTACTCATATTAATATTTTCCAATTTTAATAGCTTGGGTATAGAACTCAAGTTTAATGAATAATAATATTTTAATTGTATATCACAGTTCCTTTAAACATGGTGCTTCATGTAATACCATCTATCATAGAAATTGAATTGGTTTAAAGAGAAATAAATTCTAATATATTAGGGTATTACATGGGGTTTATCCATCATGGATGGGTATTCCAGGTATAATCAAATCTTGATATCCCACAAAGATAAAGAATCCACCGCTTTAAGGAACCTTAAAGAAAATTTTTCTACAAGGTTATACAATTTGGGTTGAATAATGTTGGGGATACCTATAATTTTCCTAGGAAAAGAATCTTTAATCAAGTCCAAATAACACTATTGTAATTAAATATTAATGAATTGGATGTCAAATATCACCAACACTAAAACCATCTCATAGATGTGGAGAATGTTTTTGACCTTCAATACTCTTATAAACTAAATATGAACCCTAAAGTGTCCATTGAGGTTACCTCAATGAGTTTTCTCAGTATTTTCATTAGGTAAAAAGGAATCGAGGTTGATCTAGATAAGTGAATGGACATTATCTCGATGCCTCTACCACGAAACCTCTAGGATTTATGTGGTCTGCAGGGCCACATGGCCATCATTTTCCGTTTTTTCAACAATATTGTTGGAAAATATAAAACCTTTTATTGATCATGAATAAATTTTCCACATATCAGTGTGATGAGGTATTAAAAGAATCATTCATGGAAATTATGTAATATCTTATGAATCCTCAAATCTTGATTTCACCAATCCTAGGGAAGCCCCTAGTTGTCTACATGATCACCCAGGAATGATCCCATGGTGACCTATTGGATCCGAACAAAATTTAAAGTAAGTATATAAATCTATTATCTTATTCATATATTTTTTGATAATAATATAAGATATTATACTATATAGAAAAGTTTCCTTGACATGGAATTCAAGCTTTAGAATCTATGGAACTACCTACACCATTACAAGGTACAAATGGAATTTCATGTAAATGCACATTAGTACATATTCCACCCCCCATATTGACTATATGATTAGTTGTGCAAGTAGTATTTATATAATATTTCAGCATTAGTCACATTACCCAAAAATATATCATGGTCTAAGAACTAAAATATTTTCTATATGCACATCCGAACATTGAGTACATATCCTTAGAAACCTACTTCCTAGATAATTAAATCCTCTTTATACACCAGGCCATTCAATGTTGGAAAGTTTACTTAAACAGTTCCTCCTGGATCCCGAATAGGAGAAGAGTCAATATCATTAAACATAACAGGGTTGGCCTTGGGATGTTCCCCATCACTCCAAAATAAACCTCATTACTTACTCATTCATTTTTTCAAAATGATTCCATAGTAATGAATATTAATTCCATTCCATTATCAATGACCACATGTTGGGTCTTGAGATCAAGGTCCCACAACTATATGGTAAAGAGGACCCATATATGGCCATCAAAAAAATAAATAGTGACAATATTTTTAGAAAAAAATACCTCATACATATTCTAGAGTTCGCTAATGAATAGATGGCCTAGTTACCTTCTAAGATAAAGGTGACACAAGTTCCCTAGTCCTATAATAGTTGAGTAGATTCTTCAGAAATCCTAGCCACAACCCTTGTGATTCCTGACCAAGATGACATGATCATTCACATAGATACCGAATAATTCATTTCTTAAATCACTTATAATGTTGAAGAATGACAATTAGGCCAAATTTTCACCAAAACATCCATGTGAATTCCAAAAAAATACATGATAGAGGGACCTGAATGGATAAACCCCTTTATTTAGTACCTCTAACATGAGACCCTCCAATCAGACTAAGCCAAGAATGAGATAATCCATTAAAATGTAGTATATTTGACCCTATTGGATGGGGCTAACCTATTATAGTTTATATACAATTGTTTCTTTGATAGAATCCATATCTGTTGCATCTAAGGGAAACTAGTTCCCCAAGTCCTCCAAGAAGTCCATGTAAAGTGATGTGGGGACCAGGAGTTTGGGTTGAACCTATAACACTGGATTTAATGAATTATGTACTTTTTTCCCACTATGGTTTAGGACTACATATGTTCACCAAGAAGTTTCTTGGAATCCATATCTATGCCAACTTTGTGCATTATACCACAATTCTCCCCACACCACCAAGTACAATAAACACTTTGTAACATGGTGACCCGATGTGGTAGGCCCATATATTTTAGCAATAGCTCGAAAATATAGGTTCACCTTGAATATTGCTAACATCTTCTCAAACTGGGTGGAATTCATCCCCCTAAAAGATGATAAGGATCGGTCAGTAATTGAGTTTTAAAAATCACATATCATTAATTGATTTAATATTCCTCCAAACATTCCAATAGACAAAAAACAATATTTAGGATATTGATATGAATAAGATATATTCCATGAATAAAATTTAGTCTAGTCATACCTCCCACTACTAGGTTTAGGAAAATGGATGATTATGGCATTTAGTAAAATCCACTCGAACATTTTATAGAATATGGTGGGCCCAAACTATAAGAGTTGGCATAAAAATTTCTCCAATACATTATGGGTGTTTCAAAAAACCACCTGAAATTACACCCTATATACCTCTTAATACATGGTGTATTAGAAAAAGGTATTATTACCCATAGGGTTTCGACAATCATTTTACCAGAAAAAAATTTATGTTATCAAATACCATATTAGAGAGTCAAGGTTTACTTGGATAAATTTTTTTGTATGATCAGAATAGGATTAAACACTACACAACATCAATGTTAAACCTAAAAAAATAATGTGGGAAATCAATGAAATTTCTTCATCCACTCTTTCTTTTATAGAGACCCCAAATTGTTATTATGGATACCAATGAAACTTAAAAATAAGTTTCTAATGATGGTGCCAAAATTTCCAAAGGCACATACTCATTAATCAATATACATTTGGATCACATCATGCCTCACACCAATTATAGGTTCCTAAAATTGTACATTCTATAATCCACATCATTGTACTAGTAACAATATGTTAATTTGTAGGACATCACCTAGGTTTCATGACATTAAACTAGAGGAAAATTTCTTAATGACTGGACTTTAAACATTATAACACATCTTCTCCTGTATATAAATTTGAAATGTGTTTCGATCATTTTTCCTGCATGATGTTAAACAATATATTCTATGTCCCCATCACACGACCAGAAATTACATGATATTTTGGCCCCCCTCAAGAGGACCTCCCCTTCAGGTGTTGGTCTCCAAAAACACTATACTCTATAACTATATAATTTATTGATACTCATTTCATGGTATATATAGGGAAACATGAATTTATCAACCCATTACCATCCATTATACTAATATGGGTCATTTTATCGTGTCCTAGCCTTCTCTTAAATGGATATTACATCATTTTAGATGAATACTCAGAACATGTTGAAATTATTTTCCTGAGGACTGTAATATATTAAACAATTTGGAATATTCAACCCAACATTCTAACATTGTTAAAGATAATAAATGTTTTCCATAAATATCATCAAATTTTTTACCCCAACTTCAAACCTTTTTTCATAACCTAGGCAAGGAAAACATATGAAAATGTGAGCTCGGGTTCTCAAAAAGGTTGAAATGGATATACATCAATGTAACATGAACACAATTGTTTGGGAATTTGAGAATGACATTTCAAGATAATACCATTGATATAAAAGAGAATACACATGATTCATGACATAATTATTAGTGGATCATATGAAATGAATCATAAGAGAATCAAGAGAATAAACCATGAGGGAATAACATATGGATAATACATGCAATTTTTATAGACACATAAACATATGAAATGATTTACATATTAGTCAAGGATAACTTAAAATTATTTCTTAGTGGAATGGGTTATCTCCACAAACTGTATTATTAGTCAAGGTTCTCTCAGAAGACCATATTAGTAGGTAGGCTTCCCTCCCAACAAAATCTTGGTAGTCAAGGTTCTCTCAAAATACCATCTTAGCAGACAAAGTCCATTATAGAACTAAGTTCACTAACCTATATGACCATTTATATCTCAGGAGATATAAATTATTACCCAATAAATCGGATATAGGTATAGGTCCCACACGTCAAATAATGATTTAATACATATGTATTCCACTAGATAATAAATCATTCATCAAATTATAACTCATAAATAGATATCGGTTTTATAAACATCATATCATAACGAATTAAATGAAATGGGTATCATAAAAATTTCATCATATCATCACCTGTGATAAATATACAGGATTCATAATCATTTCATCATTGAATGACCCATGAATGGAAGATGGTATCCTATGCATTTTATCACAGTATAACCAACAGAATAGAAATAAGGTTTGTAAACAACTCGTCATATTAAACGTAATCCATTCATTGATAGAGTAATAATTTTTTCCCTAGATCATATCCATAGTAATGAATAAATTATATCAAAGGATTATATCTTATATGTATAATGATTTTGAAAGATCACTTGGTAAATTTCTTAAAGAATATAACCTTTCACTGAAAACAATTTTTAATGTATAAAAAATTTTAAAAATAATTTTCTTTGAAAACCACTTGAAATTTATGAAATATGGTTGAAAAATCATTTAAAAAATTTCATTAGTAAAATAACCTTTCTTCTTTATATAATAATTTTTAAATCCTAAAACAATTTTAAAACCTTTTTCTTTAAAAACAACCTTGTAAATTTTCAAGGTTTATTTAAAAAACATTTTAAAATAAATAAAACAAATTAATATCATTTTCCTTGAAAATGGAGTCATGATATTATTTACAAAAAAAATTTGATTTTTTTTAAAAATCGTTGTTTTTAAATGAAATGGATTTCTGAACAAGGTGGGAAATAAGGCCAGATTTTATTAAAAATTCACTCTTCATTATCTCAAATTACAAAGTGTTAAAAAATTGAAATATAACTTGAAAATATTATGAATAACTTATGGATAATAAAATTCATGATAATTCATGATATATGTATCAAAATATTTTATAAATTGAGGTATAATCATAAACAATCTTGAAAAATGATGAGATTGTAGAAATAAATTCTTACCACTTTGGTAACATTGAATCAAAATCAGCATGAATGAATAAAATTAAAATAAGAATAGATTATAATAAAAATAATAATATTTAGGATACAACATGTCAAAGGGAATTTATATACACCTCGTAAAACAATATTGGTGCATATCATAACTTGTATCTAAAAGAAGTAAGATTGATGAAACATTCTCTAACCACATTGGTAACATTAAATCCAAAAAACAATGAAAGAGAAATCCAAAAATGAATTTTTAAATTAAAAAAATATTAAAAAGAAATATCATAAAATAAATTCATTGGAAATATGTACACCGCATCATAGAAATAAGCGGTGAAAATAACATTTGTCTCACAAAAGTAAATTGTGGTTCATAAATCCCATAACTTATGTATTGGGTCTCGTTATACTTATTAAAACCACATGTATAATATATTAAAGTTTATTATACATATATCATAGAACAATATTTATATATATATAACCACATATGATTTGAATATTAATTTGTACTTTCTGTTTTTTATGAATTACATGTTAATGCTTTTTAGGTAATAATTGATTTTATTTTCATACATTATTTGACTTATTATTCTTGACCCTATTACGTTGATAATTATTTAATAATACAAATAATTATAACCATGATATAAATATCATATATATTAATTATATATGTGTTTATATTAATGTATAAAATTTAGTGATTGGAAATGAAATACCCAGTTCATGGAGACGGTAGGCCATACATACGCATGAATGTTGTAAGAATTTTCTATCCATTTTGAAAGATAGAAATTTACATGATATATATATATATATTATAATAGTGTAATTATAATTTTACATATATCAAATATTTCTATTGAACCCATCCTTATTATATTCTATGTAATGGGGGAATGAATCACATCGCTTCGCGAGGTGGTAGTGTGTCGTACACACAAACGACGTTATAATATTCCCAAAAAAAGAAAAAGAATATGGTTTTGGTTTATATAAAAAGTGATTAAGCATATTAAAATAAAAATTACTATATATAAATATTATTTCCATCATTATTTCCAACCTAGCAGGTGGTAATTGAAAAATGAATGACATCGATTCACGGGGAGATAGTTCACCGTACACAAGAACAATGATTTCGTAACCCATTTGATGGAAGTGTGTGATGTTTTTGTTTATAAAATAAAAATAATAACATCTTAGTATATGGATGAATTTTTTTTTATTATACAAACATGAGATAAAAAATAATTTAAGAGGTTTGAGGAAGAAATAAAATTCAAACATTCATTGATGAACTTTACCTCTTCTTTAGGTATCTTCTTTTAGTTTTCAAAAAAGGACTAACATTGAATGATTTATGACCAATGTAAGGATTAAATAATGATATAAGAGAATATTTGAAGTTATTTTAGAATGTTTTTTTTGATAAAAATTTCTTGATAGGTGGGAAGAAGTGGGGTGATTGAATTATATTTTATTATAGTGGAGGGGTAACATTCTTTTAAATACCTCAATGTATTCTATATTTGGAGGTCTCCCTTACTAATTATATCACAAAAATTGAATAATAATTTTAGTTGAGGGATGAATTTTTCAATAAATACCTCTAACACAAAAAATATTTACATTTTTATATTGAGTCAATAAGGTTTTCTTATGACATTTCCATTCCTCTTGGATTTCAAAATCCGAAACACTTTACCTCAAGAAAAATCATATTTTTCTAAGGATTATTTTCATAAATTTAATTTACTTTATCTAAATAAATTTTTATCCTTAAATTGGTTTTCATTTCTTCATTTTATGTTCTCTCAAAACCAAGTTCATTTTGTTACTAAGTCAAAATTTTACATCCTTATCAAAAACCTAAGAATATTATAGTTACTTGGATATTGAATTATACGAAACTCCAACTCCAAATTATTTGAAATTCAGCCTCCGAATTCTCTAAAATTTAGAAACTGAATTCTCTGATATTCAGAATCTGAATTCTCTGAAATTCAGATTAAGAATTCTCTAAAATTTAGACCGTGAATTTTCTAAAATTTTGAGTCTAAATTCTCTGATATTTAGACTCCGAATTATTTAAAATTCTGATTATGATTTCTCTAAAATTATGACTCAGAAATCTCTAAAATTCAGATTCTGAATTCTCTGAAATTTAGACTCTAAATTCCTTGAAATTTAGACCATTAATTCTCTGAAATTCAGACTCTAAATTCACTGACATTCTGACTCTGAATTCTTTGAAATTCATATTCTGAATTCTATGAAATGTAGACTCTAAAATCATTGGATCTAGGACTCCGGAATCTATATTATTCCTATTGTAAATTATTTGTATAATAGAATATTAATATCCATGTATTATAGAATCTGATTGCTTACATGATTAGATTCTGAATCTTATTTTTCCTTAGACTGTGGATATTAAAAATTGTTCTAGCTAATTCATTTTTCCTTCCAAATTTTCTTATTATGAATTGATGTTGTGAAATCTATTTTTAACTAACTGTAGGTTGAGTGACATGTGTTTATGTCCCTCTAAAATGGAAGGGAAATTATAACTGTTGGAGGAGGAAGTCGACCATTGGAGTTTTTCCTATAAATAATATATCATTTGAACGATCTCATTATCCATATGTCTATCACCCTAGAAATTACATGTTGTAATGTTGTGAAGTTATTTCTAGTGATAGAAAGACTCTCATTCTTTGTGCATTTCATGAACATCTTCTTCACCCCTGAGCATCTTGTTAATCTTGCTTCGTGCGACTCCGTTTTTTGAGGAGTACAATCGAGGGAATTTAGGGATATCAAGAAAAAGGTTCTGACTACCTTAAAGATTGAGGGTTTCTAGGGATATCATGATAGATTCCGATATTTCATTCAAGGGTATTACCTGGTGTTGGTAAGATAGACATTCTTGAATTTATAAATAAAGAGACCTTTATCCATTGTTACTAGATACTCTACTCTTTGGGTTAAAAGATTTCCAACTTGTTACTTGTTTTAGTTTCATGTTTTATTTACATTTTGTTTTGATAAAGGAATAAAGTATAACATTATTATAAATTCATGTACTTTACATACTCTAATAAATGAGATTCTATAATATTTAATGTAGAATATTCTTTTAAAAAAATTGTTCTTAAGATTCATTTACGGATTCGTATTTCACGACCCTAACCAGTTTTTCTTATATTTATTAACCAAAGAGGGTCTATGAATCTACCCTATTTAAATCAGTTAGACATTTTTTTCATTAAGGATAAAAATGAATGTTTTTAAACATACAATTCACTACCCCTCTTGTAATTTATGAGCTACATATACTATTCTGATCCTACAATTGATATCATAGGAGGTCTCTGAAATACATATACTCACATATAAGTTTTATTGCTGATGTTTTATTTTCTTTATGAACTTATCTTATTGAAATTTTTATAAAATAATTAATATTTACATGTAATATTTTTTCACTAACAAGTTTTTTGAAAAAGATATTTTCTTATAGAATAGAAGGTATAAATGTTGTCTCCACTGAAAACCATAATCCTACCAGACCACCAATTTTTCTATGGTAATTAGTTTTAGTACTATAGGGATAGAATGAAGACCATTATCATTAATATTGGAGTGGACAATTTTTTTCTTACAGGTGATTACAAAATTGCAGACAAGGATGTTAGAACCATCACTAACCATGAAAAATCAGAAAATATATTGAATTACAAGGTATGTGACACATTGTTTGGTTCTATGACTAGTAAAATATATAGTCAAATATTTTCATGTGAAGCTTACAAATTCATTTGAAAGAAACATGTCATTACACATATTGGGACATGTAATGTGATAGAAACTGAAAGATCTTTGTGGAGAGCTAAATATCATGGATTCTTATTTCATTATAGAGAACCTATATAGAAAGTGAAAAATATAATTATAACCATTTTCAACAATCGTAAATCTATTGGAGTGAAAGGTCTTGATGATGAATTTCTTTTATAGAAAATCATTTACATCATGCCCAACGAGTGGGAATCCAAAAGAAAAACCATTAATGAGAACATGATGGTTTCCAATATTACTATTGATGAACTATTTGGAACCCTTATTCAAAATGAAACAATAATGAAAATAGATGCTAATATGAACAAAAAGAAGAATGAGAATGGAAGTGTATCCTTTACTACTACAAAAGTAAAGAACTTGGAAAGGGCTACAAGATCTATGTCTAATAAAGTCACTATTTTATCTGAGACTAGTGAAAGTGAACTTTCTAAAAATGAGTTATCTAATCTTTCTCGAAGTATGAGAACGATTGTGGGAAAGAAAGACTTTAAATGTAGATATAAGAATAAAGAATAAAAAGGCATGAAAGAATCAGAAGTAACTTGTTATGAATGAAAAAGATCTACACACAACATGCCAGATTTTACCATGCTTAAAAGAAAAGATAGAAAAGAAAAGCCTTCTGAGATGAATAGAAAAGAGTATTACAAATCCAAATCCAAGAAATTATTAAAGGCTAAAGATACTTGTTGTACCGGTGGTGGTAACTCATCTAATGAATCATAAGATTATGAATCTTCTAGTAAAAAGAATATTGTTATACAAGACGAACTACCCGGTGAAAATCATTACATAATGTCCAAGGTACACAATGCTGAATCAATTAAAAATTTATATTTTCATGATAATTATACTGATGATAAATATTATAAGTCCTCAAATGAAGAATCGTCATCTAATAAAGAAAACTCTTTACCTTCTAATGAAGAAGTTTCTATGTTGGACACTCTTCTTGAAAATGAAAATTATAAACTTAGTAAAAGTCTTGATAAGATAAATTCTACAGTGACTATACATAAAAAATAAGTATCATATCATTATAAAGATCTTGATGAGAAAAAATTTGGACGAAGAGAATTTTACTGAAAATCTTAAGAACAAAAATTCTGATAAGGATAATCGTTCTAAGAATATAAAAATACATACTACTAATAAAAAAAATTCTCAAAATGTTAATATTAGGGATACAAAATTGGTTATTAAACTAAAGTCATAAATATTTTCTTTAAGGAAATTCCTGTCGAAATTTACCTCTGGTAAGGAAAACATTGACAATATTTATTCCCATATTTTTCCTTTAAGGAATAATTCTAGATTTGGATATACTCACTCAATACTAGTTTTTAGTAACAAATATTTTGTTCCCTAAAGTGATCCATTATGTACTAAATGTTAATGTTTTAGAAATTCAGAAAAAATGTTCTTTAGAACAACTCAATCTTTAGATTTTCATAAACTATATTTTTCATTGAAAATTTGGATTCTTACAATTTTACATTCCAACATTTCTTGTACCAAGAATGATTGTATTTCGAATGACTAACTGTTTTATTTTCGAGAAAATAATTAATGTACCAACAATATTACAAGGTACATGGATTGTGGATGTTCTCAGCATATGACTGGAAACAAAAACATTTATGAAAATATTATGAATACAAAAGGATGACAGGTACGTTTTGGAGATAATACTCAGGGAGAATTTTTTGGTATTGGTAACATTGTTCTTCATGGAAAAGCATTAATTTCAAATGTTTTATTTTTTATGGGTCTTAAGCACAACCTCATTTGCATAAGTCAATTATGTGATGAAGGTTATCTTCTATATTTTCGGAATGATAAATGCGTAACATGCAATTCCAAGGAAGATTTTATTCTTTCTACCGATAGGCATGAGAATGTATACACACTAAACATAGAAGAACATAGGAGCCAAGATCAACCTTGACTTAGTGCAATGTAAGATCAATCTTGGTAATGGAATAGAAGGTTAGGACAATGTAACCATAGGTACCTATGAAAAATATCAAAGAAAGGACTTGTTAAGAATCTTCCAGAGCTTAGATTTTATTTTTAAAAAGATTTTAATCCTTTTATATATGGTAATAAACATAAATCAAGTTTTAAATCAATCGGTGAAGTCTCAACTTCTAATGCATTATGGTTAGTGCATATAGATCTTTTTGGTCCAACACAAACTGGAAGTAATATAGGAAATTATTATGTATTTTCTTTAGTTTATGATTATACTAGATTTACGTGGTTCTATTTTTTAGCAAAGAAATCTAATGCAATTACTTATTTTAAAAATTTTACATCCCAAGTAAAAATCATAAAAACCTTTCCTTGAAAACTATCCATTGTGATCATGGTGGATAACTTCAAAATTCAGATTTTGAATATTTTTAGTAAGAAATGTATTACTCATAACTTTTAGGCACCAAGAACTCATCAATGGAATGGTGTTGTTGAAAGAAGAAATCAAATTATTTGAGAGATAACTAGAACCATGTTGAGTAAATAATCTATTGCAAAACACTTTTGGTTTGAAGATTTTAGTACTTCTTGTTATACTATGAATTGTGTTTTAATTAGACAATTTCTTAACATAACACCTAATGAATTATGAACTGGATGAAAACATAGACTTTCTTACATTAATGTATTTGGATTCCATGTATTAATCCTAAATAATAAATATAACTTGCATAAATTTGCACCCAAATCTAATCAATGAATTTTCTTAGGATATTCCACTACTTTTAATAATCAGAGAGTTTTTAATAAAAATACATGTACTATTGATGAAGCAGTGCATGTTAAATTTGATGAAACCCGTCCTTGTGTTTCTACAAAACCCCAACCTACATCCATGGATGTGTGTTCAGAAACTGATTTTTAACCCTTGATAGAAGATACTTCTATTAAATAAAATTTTCAAGAAAATATTTCAAAAACATTTACCCGAGAATATTTTTAACCACATGTTGATGAACATGTTTTAGAAAAACCAAATTAGTAGTTTCATAAGAATAATCATATTGATAGTATCATTGGTGATGTAAATTGACCTGTAAGGACCAGAATCTACTTATGAAATGAAGTAGAACATCTACAATTTCTTTCCCAATTAGAACCAAAATGAATTGTTGATTCTTTAGGTGATTATGATTGGATTAAATCCATGCAATATGAGAAAAATGAATTAAAAATAAAAAAAGTCTGGACCTTGGTTGAATGACTTAAGGAATATTCTGTAATTAGAGATAAATGGGTATTCATGAATAAGTGTGATGAAAATGGAATCATAGTAAAAAATAAAGCTATATTAGTTGTGAAAGTCTTTAATCAACAAGATGTAATAGACTATAAAGAAACCTAAACTCTTGTAGAAATACTTGAATCTATTCTAATTTTACATGGCTTTATAGCTTTCATTAATTTCATACTTTATCAAATGGATATATAGTGTTCTTCTCTTAATGGATATGTTCAAGAGGAATTTTATGTTGAACAACCTCCTGGTTTTGAAGACAAAAAAATCCTGAATATGTTTTCAAACATACCAAGGCTGTATATAGACTTAAAAAAGCCCCTAGAGCTTGGTATGCTAGACTTAAAAGATTTTTATTAAAAAACAATTATGTTAAAGGAATTTATTATCAATAAAAATTTACAAATGAAATATAAGATTTTTTTTTGATTATTCAAATTTATGTTGATGAAATTATATTTGGTTCAACTCAAACATATATAACGAATTCGTTTATAAATCGAATGAAATCTGAGTTTGAACTGAGCATAATGGGTGTGTAAATAGTTTTTCTACGTTTTCAAATTTCTCAATAACCAGATAGAACGTATATATCACAACATAAGTATATTAATGATCCTATTAAAAATTATGGATATAACACCACTAAAATTTTAATCACACCAATCTATTCCTCAAATTCAATCGATCTTGATAAATATTAGAAACTAATATATCAAACACCATTTAGAGGTATGATAAGAATCTTACTATACATGACAACTAGTTGTCGAGACTTAATGTATTTAGTATGATTATGTTCAAGATATCAATCTAATATATAAGAATATCATTTAAAAGAAGTGAAACTAATTTTTCTTTATTTAAATGGAACCATGGATTTAAGACTTTTCTATACATCTGGAAATGATTTCATTTTTAAAATCTTTTCAGATACTAATTTTGGTGGATGTAGAATGGATAGAAAAACTACATATAGAACATGTCATTTCATAGGTGATTCATTAGTTTCATGTTCATGTAAGAAGAAAAAATCAGTATCACATTCCATTGCTGAAGCAGAATATGAAGCCGCTGGAAATTGTTGTAACCAAGTGATGTGGATGCAATACAGACTCACAGATTATGCCCTGAGTTTTACCAAAACACAAATATTTTGTGATAATACAAGTACCATCTCCCTAAGAAAAAACCATTCACATCACTCTTCTTCTAAACACAATGATATTAGGCATCAATTTCGTAGGGATCAAACGCATAAATGAGATATCATTCTATAATTTAATCGAATGCAAGATAATCATCCTGATGTTTTGAAAAAATATTTACCTTCTGAAAGATTTTAATACATTAAAAAAAGTCTTGAATTATAACTGTAAGGTAATCTTCCATATTATCTTTTGGCTGAAACCAATTTCCTTATATTATGTAACTCCTTTTCATAGGAGGATTACATTTGTTTGTTATCCAAAATTTTTAATTAATCAAATTGTTCATAACCATATTTTTTTCTTAATAAATATTTTTTCCGTAACCAAAAATTTTGGGAAACCAAATTTCCAGAATAAAAAATTTCACTTCCTTATTAAAATTTTCCAGATTCTAATGTTCATCAAGAAGAGTATTTTCTAATACTGAAAATTTTATTTAATCTCGAAGGTATTTTTCCTACCTTACATTATCATAATTTTTTTCTTTTTCTTGTTAGTATTTAGGAAATATATTATCGGATTCACTTTTCCAAAATACAATGTTTTCTTTAAATCCTCAAAATATCAGAACATATAAAATCATTCTTCGTCATTCATATTAACCATCATATCAGTTTGTGCTCATTTCAACTATTGGATAAAATAGGTAATTCAAACCGTCTCCTTGAAACCTATATAAAGAACCCCCTTTTCCTTGTCCCACATCAGTATTCAAGGTTTTTGTGCTGAATATTTATCTCTCTTAAAAAAATCATTCTTCTTTTCCATATTTTCTTATACTATAGATTTCGTTGCAAGCCTCCCCATAGAAAAATATTTCATTAGTCAAGGAAATGAAAGATTGGAAAATATACAAGGAAATCTTAGCTGATCTGAGATATTTTCATAAGTATAATTCCTTGATTAAAAACAATATTTTGAATGGATGGGACAACTTTTGTGTAGCCAAGCTGAAAAGTCAGGATATAGTTTATCTGAATTTTATATAGTGTTTTATGATAAAATGTGATTTTTTTATGAAGGTGGAAGAGATTAGTTTTCCATCAAGAGTTATGGGAATACCTATTTCCTACATTTTAATATAGCAGCAAATATCATCGGAAATCTATATGAAGGAGAATCTATTTTTTTCACTCTCAAGTAACAAGATATGTTATGAGGTTTTGAGAAGGAAAAGGAAATTGAGTTTCCTATACTCAATGGAATATAAACACTGAAGATCAACCATCTCTCAATGAATTTCAAGATGCTAGAATTATAGGTATAGGGTTTCCTCATTTTGAGAAATGGAGACAAAGACTCCTTAAAGAAAAGTGACATATTTGCCTTGGATTTTTTGGTTAACGTGATAATGATAAACCTAATAAGGTGTATCCTTCTAACAATAACCAATATCAAGAATGGAAATCTCAACTCTCAGATCAGAATGTATCTAAAAATCTTGTCTAAGATCATAGTGCTATGCTTAGAATCATTCAAAAATTCCATGCTGATCCAAACCAAGAAGTTTCAAGATATTTCAAATAAGTGACGACACATTGAGGTGAATGAAATTTGGTTTCAGTACCATTTCTGGAAAACTTTATGATCTTTTATAATGTGAGGTTGAAGCTCTATATAAGAAAGTGGAAGCAGGAGAGACTTCTATGAATTCTCTGAAGAAGGGAAAGAAAAAAGAACAGAAAATCAATGAGAAGAATATAGTATTGGAAACACAGTCTGCTCCACCAAAACCAAAAAATTCAATGAATTTCTCTGGGGAAGTAGAAGAAAAGTGGAGGGAAAGAAGGAAGGATTAAATAGAAGGAGATTTTAATTTTTTCTTAGAGCTTACTATGGAAAATTCCATGATGAATAAAATTACTGAAGAGCTAGAGAAGCAGGAAAAAGTGAAGAAACAAAAGAAGAAAATTTCTGAAGATAATATTGTTCAAGAACATCTCAAGGCTAATCAGAAAGCCTCGTTAAAGAATCAGGAACTCTAATCATTTCTCAAAGAATCGGGAAAATTAGAGAATCCAAGAAATAAATTTATATTTCTATAACTCGAAGTGGATAAATAAATAGTTATGGAAGAAGAAGTAGTAGAAGAAGAAGATGATAACGATGATGATGATGATGAGAGTGATGGTGTTTTTAATCAAGTTGAAGAATATCATGAGAAGTAAAGTCATTATGTAAATATTTAAATCTAAATATCCTATATTGAATAAACTAAATTTTTTTCTCAAGGAAAAGAGGATGAGGATCAGGAAGTGGTTAACAAACCTTCTGATGATGAATGTAGAAATCATTACTTCATTGACCCTCATGATCTTAAGGGAGATACTGAGAAAGAAGAGAGTGATGAAGACAAAATTTTCCAACTTTAAGATAGTGGGTATCAGTATCTAAAGGTTTCAGAGACTATTTATAGAGTAGAAAAAAGAAAATAAGTGATTGATGATACACCTGAAAAGGATGTCATAGTTAATAAGTATGATGGTGGTTCATCTAAGTGGAAGAATGAGTAACCAGAAAAATATTCTTCACCAACAAGGGAATCAGATTCTGAATCATCTACCATGAGTTAGGATTTTTTTGGTCAATATTTAAAGAAGTTAGTTGACACCATACCCTTGTTTCTAAGTATTGATTCTAGATTTCAACTGCTTCAACACTCAATTAATCTGAAGTCGGATTCTGTAAGAATTATCATGAAAACAAATCATCATGCTTGAGCATAATTTCAACACCTTCCATATCAGTTATGGTGATCATAAGAGATCATGTAAGAAGAAAAAAATATTATAAGAGAACGATTAAAGACATTATAATCTTTGATGACTTCCAAGACTTAGTGAATGATGCCTTCGACATTTTAGATGATAGAATAAAAAATCTCACTACAAGTTTTATAGAGAATCTAAACCTCAAAAAAGTAGACCGAAATCAAGAGGATAGTGGTCTAAATGGGAAGGGAAATTCAGTTTCTATAAATTTAAAGTGAAAAAGGTAACCCATGAGAGAGTTTGATGCAAAGTTCAATCAAGAATAGGAGATACTGAAGACTTAGGAAGAAATTATTATGTTTCAGGATGAATAAATCAAGCCTCAGGAAAAAAAATCAGGATCAGGAAAAGTTGCTCAAGAGGGTTGAGGAATACCATAAAGAGCTTAAAAATTTCAAGGATTTAGGG
Organism: Viscum album; assembly: GCA_963277665.1. Taxonomy (NCBI): domain Eukaryota; kingdom Viridiplantae; phylum Streptophyta; class Magnoliopsida; order Santalales; family Viscaceae; genus Viscum; species Viscum album. Next base: position 1,867,160,285 of record OY728150.1, read on the forward strand.
AGGAAGATCTTGATGATGGAAAAGAAGGATGAATAATGTTTTCCTCTCAATTCTGATCATTTTTTGTATTACCATGTATTATTTTTTCAATCAAAATGAAAATTTTTCTTTCCATAATTTTTTTTGTTTAGTTCTAATCATTCAGGTACCATTTTTTTTACGTTCCCACTATTACTTTTTGAAAATCACCAAGGGGGGAAAGAATGATCAAAACAATACTAAGTATTAAAGAAGAGAATACCCTAAGAAAGGGGGAGTTTATGTAAGGTAGAGTTTACATAATGATTTTTTTCTTAAAATTAGTCCATAATATAATCCTTAAGGATTTAAAAACCTAAGTGGGAGTTAGTCGTATTCATCATTATTAATAAGTAAAGGGATATATGTTTTATTTTAATGATCATAATGAATATTTTTATTCCTTATATTATTTTTCAAAAGGTTGTTTTTGCTTTCCAAAAAGAGGGATATTATTGAGACAAAAGAATTTCCTTGTGAATTTTCCTTTCCTCTTTGTTTTGAAAATCACAAACACGTTATCTAAAGGAAAATTATCATTCCCTAAGGATAATTTTCTTATGGAAAATTTCCTTTCACTAAGGAAAAGTGTATACTTACACTGGTTTTTGGCCTCATTTTATGTTCTCTCAAAACCAAGATCATTTTATGACTAATTCCAAAATTCAAGTCCTTATCAAAACCCCACAATATTATAGTTTCTTGGATACCTAATTATATGAAATTCAGACTCTGAATTATATGAAATTTAGACTCAAAATTCTCTGAAATTCTGGGTCCAAATTATCTAAAATTCAGACTCTGAGTTATATGAAATTCAGATTCTGAATTCTATGAAATTCAAACACGAAATTTTCTGATATTTAAACACTGAATTCTCTAAAATCTAGACTTCGAATAAAATAAAATTGAGATTATAAATTCTCTAATATTCATATAAATAATTATATGAAATTATGATTTTGAAATCTAGGAAGTTCAGACTCTAAATTACTTGAAATTCACACTCTGAATTCTCTGAAATTCAAGCTCTGAAATCTCAGAAATTCAGATTCAGAATTCTCTATAATTCAGACTCTGAATTCCTCTGAATTTAGACACCTAATTCCTTATAATTCCTACCCTGATTTCATTGTAACTATGAATATAAAATCTATATAATTTTTATTGAAAATTATTTGAAAAATAGAATCTGAATATCCATGTTTTATAGAATCTAATTTCAAACATGATTAGATTCAGAATCTTGTTTCTTCATTGACTCCGTATATTTAGAACTAGTTAAGCTAATTAATTTTTCCCTACACATGTTATAATTATTAAAAGACTTCATGAAATATATTTCTATCTAACCATTGGTTGAGTGAAACATGTACAGATCCCTCTAAAATTTAAGAAAAAATATGACCATTGGTGGAGGGACCCAACCATTGGATTTTTGCCTATAAATAGGATCTCATTTGAACGATCTCTTTATCCACCTATTGATCACCCTATAGATAACATTTTATGATGCTGTGAAGTGATTTATAGGAAGATAAAGACTCTTTTTATTTTTATGTTTCATGAAAATCTTGTTCTTCCTTGAACATCTTGTTCATCATGCTTCGTGTGACTCCATTTGTTGTTGAGTACAATCGAGGGATTCCGAGGATTGGAAGACAGAGGTCATGTGTATGTTAATGATCGATAACTTGTAGGGATATCAATATAGACACTGATATTCCTATCGAGGGATTACCCTTATATGTGTAAGAAAGAATTCTTTGAATGTATTAATACAGGGACCTTTATCCATGGTTGTTTGATATCGTACTCTTTGGGTAAAAGATTTCATACTTGTTACTCATTTTTGTTTCTTGTTTTATTTCTACTGTATTTTGATAAAGGAAGAAAGTATAACAATATTATACATTCTTCTACTTTACATAATCTGATAAATATGATTCTATACTCTTTAAGGTAGAATCATCTTTTAAGAAAATTGTTCTTAGGTTTCATTTCTGGATTCATATTTCCAGACCCTAAGGAGTTTGTCTTATAGTTAAGAACTAAAGTGGGTTTATAAATCTACCTTGTTTAAATTTTTTAAACATTGTTTTCCTTATGGTTAAAAACGAATGTTTTTATACTTATAATTCAACCCTCTTGTAATTGAGCATCTACATATACTATTTTAATCCTAAATTTTTTCAATTTATTCTTTATCCTTTAAGTCTACTCAATTTTGTCTCTATAGTTTTAAAATTGGGACTTGTATGTTTTTATTAAACATGGAAATTTATCAATTATTATTATAACTAAAAAGTGATTTGTTAGATAATTTAAACCAACTTATTATATGTATTGTGTTCAATTAATTAATTGAAAACCATATGTATGTGTAAAATTAATTTTAATACAAAATCATATAATGCCCAAAATATCTTTTTAAACTTATTTGTGTTAATTTATTTTAACTATTTCCCACTAATGATAATGTTAAAAATATATGTCTAAATTATTAGATAATATAAATTATTTTTATTCCAAATATTGAATCCAATTTCCATAATACTATTCACATAAGTAGAAGAATTTAATTTAAAATTATTCTCACAAATGGGATGGAAAAACAAGTTTCCAAATTGAAAATGTTCAAAATTATACTATTTTTTAATATATAAATTTATTATAAAATGATTAAAATGACATAAATTTGATTAATATTTATATAATTTAACTAATTATACATTTAATCCAACTCAAAATATAGTTTTATAGTAGAAATTATATAAATGAAAATTTATTTTTCAATTAAATTCTATTATTTTACACTACTAATGAAAAAACGAAACATCATAGAAAAAACCTGAAAATTCACTCTAAGATAATTTTTATGTTCTTATTTTAAAATTATAGATTAATTTTTCAATTATGGTTTAAATTGTAATTTTTTATAATAAGTATGACATTAAACGGCGGTAAAACTATTTTTTTGAAGAAAAAAAAATCTGTTGTGTGTAATTGGATTTATTTTTATCTATTTTCAAGAAAAATCATAAGATGACTGTTAAATAATATTTCAATATATAACACTTAAATTTCATTAAAATCTTTCATCAAAAGTCATTTTTTTAATTTACTGAGATAAAATGTTTTTTTCAAAGAAAATAGTTTATCCAAAAAGGGATGTATTAATTTTCATATTATTCTTAAATTAATTTATAATTAATGAAAAAGAATAAATTTTATAAACATGCCTAAAACAATTTTCATAATTTAGTTAATATTTTTCATACCAAATATTCCAATAATTAGGTAAAAACAATAATAATATTCTAATAATAATATTTATAGTATATTGTAGTTTGGTAAAACTCGGTCCTGCATGTACCCACTACTACAAAAACGGCCTATATCAGCGCTCAAAACATGCTTTAACAACAGTAAAAAAGTGTTGTAAAGCTCAGCGCCAATATAGTGGGGTCCCTTTTATCAGTGATACAAAAAGTGCGGATAAAGGCCACTTTTATCAGTGCTAAAGAAGCGATGATAAAGGTCAAAAAAATTTAATAAATTAAATAATTTGGGGGAGTGCTTTTATCAGCACTTGACACCCCCTTTATCAGTGCTAGGATGTCTCTCGCGTGCTGCCCTTTTTGCGCATCCTCATATGTGTGCACCCCATTTGCAACCACCGAACTGGAACCCGCAACCTCCCCCCTTTTGCGGCTGTACCTTTACCAGCAAGCCATTTCATTTTTTTTCTCTATTTCATGATATGTCTATATATATATAGTTATATTTATTCATATATTGATATTGATTCATATTAATATAAATATATTTATTCATATATTAGTATATATATATATTAATTCATATATTAATATATTTATATATATATTTTTTGTTATAATTTTTTATACCTATATTTATTTGTATATTAATATATACTTATAAGATTAGTTTTATATACATTTATGAAAAAATATGTTTTTTCTATATGTTTATAAATAAATAAATAAATACATACATACATAGATATATACAACACATAGACACACACAGACATAGATATATTTACGAATAAATACATATATATGTGTATTTGAAAAGCCATAGAATGTTAAAACGGCCATAACTTATAAGATTAATTTTAAATAAATTTATGAAAAAACATGTTTTTGATGTTTTTTTATAAGTAAATAAATAAATACATACATATATAATTATTTACAACACAAAGACACACACATAGACACACACACACACAAAGAGAAAAATATATATTTACTAATAAATACATATGTATGTCTTTTTGAAAAGCCAAAGAATGTTAAAACGACCATAACTTATAATCTAGAATCCAATTTCAATGAAAAAACAATTCAAATCGAAGAAAATGAAATGACCTTTGATATAATATGTGGAACATGCCTAACAGATAGCTGTATCAGAAGTTATACTTGTTTGAATGTTAACAAATCAGGGTATCCCGACTAAAAACCTAGTTTTGGAGCCCTTCTAAGACTTTTGGGGCTCGAAAAATGTGACATAGGATTTTCCTCAGTCACTAGCACATATAACTCATCGCAAGCTTCGATTTGATATGATGTAGAGCTCAAACGGACACCCGGATCAAAAGTTATGGCCATTTGAAGTTTGAGTTGCGTTTTCAACATATTATGGATCTTTTTTTAATTTTTTTTTAATTTTTTTAGTCTTTAAATTGTTATTAAATGAATATTACTCCATAATAATAAGAAAATTATTATTTAATTTTTTTTATTTTTTTAGAAGCCATTTTCACTAAATTTCATATTTATTAAATGTAATAGTCTATTTATACGTATCTATAACATATTTGAAAAATATATATTGTATTTATATCAATATAAATATACTTATATAACAAAATATTATTTTTCATGATTTTTTTTCAAACATAACATTTATCAGCGCTCAGGAAAAGCGCAGATAAATGCCCCCTTTATATGTGCTTTTTTTAGTGCTGATAAAAGTATAGCGCATCCCTTGCCCATTTTTGTAGTAGTGACCACATGCCATTGAAGTACTTGATATTGAATGTACCTCAAGATAAACTCAGTGTTTCATGTACCATAAGATTAACTTGATGTATCTATCAATACAACCCATAAAATAATTTTATATTATAAAAATTAACTCATAAAACCGCATGGTTTTTTATTCTACCCCCTTTAAATGAAAAACTCCATCAAAATTCATTTGGGTCATCAAGTTATTAATTATTGAATATTCTTTTCATAGAATCCCATATTGTAAAAATTAATACTAAATATTCCATTCAAGAGGGATATTTGGAAACTTAATTGTCACTCAATGTAACTCATAATGAGGTTTCCAAAAATGATTAAATAGTTGGAGTGTAAATATTTTGACATGGAATAAAAACATAAAAATTATAGAGAATGATAGAGATCACTAATCACAATGATGTCGGTGATCTAGAAAATGTTAATGATAAAAAACCAGAAATATTTTATTATATAAGTGACCATTTTAATAATCCAAAATAAAGGAACTAGGATACTATTTTTTATTCAAGATCCTCTTCATCAGGATGATGAATTTTCCCAAGGGGATATACTTATTTGAATTCATTCCATTTCGTAAGAACAATATCCCAAATTTGTTGATCCTATGTCAATTTTCACTTCATCACGTACTCCAAAATATGAAGGTGTATTTGTTATCCCTGAATCACTTATGGATCCTGTGATTCATATGCATAATGATAAATCATTTCATCTATCATCGGTTATCATCCATGACAAAATTTTAGAACCAGTTATCCAGTATGAAAAAAATGATACGAAAAAAATAATATGTTAATATCTAAAACCACGTTGGAATTTAATAATAATCCATTTCATAAATTGCTAACATTTTTACCGTTCTAAAGGATGAAATTACAAAACATCATAAATAAGGCCATTGAAATTGATCACCCTTATTTCATAAAGTTGATCTTGATAGTCACGTATTAAACGTCTGAATAGCTTCATCATTTATTCTCTTGAAACAAGGTAAAAACCTAAATTACCATAAAACCGTATAGAAAATGTAAAAGCCTATTAATTATTTACATAAAAAATTGACTATAGGGTATATTCCTTAATCACAAAAATATTTTCAACTCCATCCAGTATATCATGAACCACTTTGACAACATATCATATATCAATTTTAAGTTAATGAGTAAAAACCAATATACATTATTTACATCCAAATTATTTTTATCATAACAAAAATGTCTCAACAGATGACACATATTAATATTCATATTCTATTAATCAAAATTTAAATTTTCTAGTTCATCAGTACCATTTAACCCATTAATAAAAATCCATAATGGCAAGATTCAACAAAAAATCCTTATATATTTAATAATTCATGAATTAAAATACATAAAATTTTCAATTATTTTATCTAACACTTAATCCATTAACATGGACACATAATATTATTTCTAAATTCCTATTTCCTTTAATATACTATTTAGAGTCTCTTCATCCTCACAAATATTACCGTAACTCACACGTCCTTGATGATTCTTTTTGCAAGATTTCCTTTTAGGACATTGATGTTTATTTTCCCCTAGTTTATTAATTTAATTAATTTCACATTCAATGATACCTTATCGAGGGAAATACTTCCATCCATTGTGATGACTGAAATTTTCATTTTCCCGTTGTAGTTACTTGCTTTATATCCCTCTTTTCCACAACCAAAATATCTTCCCCTTCCTCAGATACATTCACTTGGGTGTTTATTCCCACATTATTGACACATTGGAAATTAAATCTTATTTATTAAATGGTCTCCACTACTCTAACTCTCAGTGCACACCTTACTTATATTATTCGGTGAGTTTGAGAGTTGGTTATTGAATAAATTATTAATCATGTTCCATGGAAACTGATATGAGAAAATCAAAACATCCTTCACCCCAATCATCTTCCCATTTTAATTCTCATCAAAATATTATTCTTCACATTAAATGGGAACCCAACTCAATCTTGTTCACAATATAAAATAATAGAAAAAAAAGCATTGAGTGACTAACACTAATCCTATTTGAAGGCAACATCACCATGAAAATTTAAATATAGGATTTCTAAATCATGACCCATTCTTCTTTAATCTATGATAGCTTAGATTTATCCTAGGTTATTCATGTTCATATTCTATTTAAATACATCACGATGGTTTATAATGTGTTTATGAATTTCTAAATCATATCCCCCAGGATTTTCAATCATGGTGCGCAACAAGTCTCATTGTTGCGCACCGGTTCTTAATCGAGTCTTTATCAATTTGATTTTTTGGAGGTTTTACACATTTTAATTTATAATCACGATCAACATCCACTTTTAGTTTCCAAATAGTTATTTTTTATCAAGTAAAACAATTACTCTATCATTTACCAAAATTCTAGGACATTTTACTATACTCTATGTTGTCATTAGAGTTATCCTTAAAGAAATCCATATACGTATACTTAGGACTATATCTATGGATCTCAATAATATTTTCACATCCCATTTTCCAAAGGTTGACTAAACATTCCCTTTTATACCATATATACTGACCTAGAATTATATTACATGGATATTACATCATTTTAATGGAATATTAAGAACATTGCAAAAGATCATTCCCAAGGACCGTAGTAGTTCAGTGTATTTGGAAACATGGAACATAATATTCTATCATTGTCAAATATATTCAATGTTTCCCATAATGATCATACCACTTGTCACTAATACATAAAAACATCATTCATAATCAGGGGAAAGTAAATAAAATAAAGGGTTGGTCTAGATACTCAGTGCATGTAAATAAAGGAGATATGTAAGCATAACATGAACATTAGGGTATGGGAACATGAGAATAACATTTATATATCATACCCTTTACATCATAGATATTAAAAATGATTCATAAGATAAATATTGGTAGAAAATATGTCATTAACACAAGGGAATAAATAGAATAATCCATGAGAGAATAATATAGTAATAAGTCATCAAATTGTTGTATACACATAAACAGTTGAAATTATTTTTGTATTAGACAAGGGTCATTTCGAAGGCAATTTTAGTGTAATGGGTTCACTCTGAAGACAGTCTTAGTAGTCATGGCTTTCTCCCAAGTTCATCTTAGAGAGGAAAAGTACCTTACTAAACTTGGTTCACTCACTAATATATCCATGTATATATCATGAGATATAAATATTTACCAAATGCGTTTGAGGTAGATATAGGTCCCACCAATCACATATTGAAATCATATATATATATATTCCACAAAATATTAAAACATTCATCATTTAATGAAAGATAAATATTGTTTTGTTCAATAAAAATATATAATAACCTATAAAATTTAATGGGAATCATAAACTTTTCATCACATCATTAATTATGAAAAATATATAGTTTTCATAATATTTTTTTCATAGAAAATTCTTTAAATGAATGTTGGTATCATAAGAGTTTTTCCATGGTATATCATTGGAAGAAAAATAGGTTTCATAAAAAACATCTAATCTTTAACATAATCCATTCAATGAAAGAATGTGAATGGTTTCATTGGATCATATCCCCAGTAAATCATAAACATTTCTGAAGTATGTCATCTTAAATTGATAAATATTTTAAAAGATCACGTAGAACATTTTTTAAATAAAAAAACTTTTTTGAAAAGATTTTTAAGGAATAAAACATTTTCAAAAGTAAATTTCCTTATAAACACATTGAATGATTATTGAACAATCATTGAAAATAATTTAAAAATATAATGATGAAATTATCTCCTAAACATTTAAAAACACAATTAAAATCATAAAAACATTTTGAAACCCTTATCTTTGAAAATAACCCTGAAAACATAACAAGGAAGATTTAAAATTAATTTGAAATATTTTTTTAAATTTTTTTTAAAATACTTTTAAATGAAAATTTGATTAAAATATGATTTTTCTTAATATTATTTTTAGAATACATTTATTTTAAAAAAGAATACATATTTCAGACCGATGAAAGAAATAATGTCAGATTTTCTTAAATACACATTATTTATTATATTAAGTACCAAAGAGTGTAAAAATTTTACCATTATTTTAAGATATCATGAACAACTATAGGTGAATAAAATTAAAGATAATTCTGGAAATTTGGATAATAAAATTTCATCAATGGAATCAGAATGATTGACAATCCCAAAAAATAACAAGATTCAAGAAACAAACTCCTCCTACATTAGTAACATTGAATAAACATACCCATGAATGAAAAAAATTATATTAATCTTAAAATATCTTTGCAATACGTAAATTCATGATATAACATGTCTATGTGGTAGAATGTACTCCACATAAATCAATATAGGTGCATAACATAACATGTCTCACAAGAAGACAAATTGAAAAAAATTATCCTACAGGTTTGTAACTTTTAAACCATAACCCCATGAAATATTGATCCTAAAATGGGTTTCTAAATACCAAAAATTATTATTATAGGAATCATAATGTGAATTTATGGGTTTCATATACACCACAAATAAGAAAGAGGTGGTGAATATTGCATGCATCTCACAAATGTAAAAGGTGAGACAAAAATCCCTTACCTTATGTCTTGAATCTCATCATACCTATTCATATTTTTTGCATAATAAATATAATATTATTTTAAAAATATCATGAAACCATATTAACATATATATATATAATACTAGTTATGGTTTACCTATGAATTTATATTATTATTTTACTAGCAATTCTATGTTAAAGTTATGTTTCAGGTAAAAACCCCCTTGTTTTTCATTCATGTCTTCACCTGTAATTCTTATTAATATTACTTACATAAGGATTTAATCATCTGCATATTGATAACAATGATATGAACATCATATATATTCTGTATATATGTATTTATATTTACACATAAAATTTATTGATAAGAAATTGAATACTTTTTACGTATGCATGAACATTGTTTCTATTTTCTTATTGTATAAAAAGAAAGAAAAGTAAATGATATATATAATATCATACATGTAAAATTTTAGTAATATTTTTAACCTATATTTATACTATACCAAATGTTAATAAATTACATGTAATGTGTCAATGAATCACTGTAACGCCCCAAGCTTCCAAGGTATGTTTCCCTTTGAATAATAGAGTAACTTGCATTGTACACAACATAGAGTTTTAACGCACCACAACCAATGAAACTAGCCGTTATTAATAGTAATACACACTTTTTCAAATTTGATAAAATTTAATTTAAAAAATGGACTTCATTTTTTGATTTGTAATATCAAAATTATCATAGGATGTTTTTTTGATATTTTTTGAGAACATTCTATTTTTGATAAATAGTGAAATCACTGCATTATTGTTTAAAACAGACTTTTTATTTAAATAATTATTTATTTTAGTTTAATTTATTTTAGGTCAAAATAGATTTATAATACCTATATATGTTTAATGTAATTAATTGGAATCATTTTATAATAAGTTTAGATATATAAAATTTTATAGAACTTTTTACCATCTTTTACTCACATTCTCGGAGCATTAACAAATTTGCATAAAACCTAATTTTACTGCTTCTGTGAGTTGAATTTCAAAAATCTGAGAGAAATGGTTGACATCAGTAAGTAAAATGTGGTTCAATAAGATGAAAATAAATTTTGATGAATAGTAACTTTTGACTTCAATTAACCACAGTTAAAAGTAAATGTGGTAATTATGGGTAAAAATGATATTATAATTCTCCTAAAACATATCCTAATTCTATTGGATAAGTTTAATTCGAAAAAAAACAACCATGGGAATAAAATATGATCCTTTTGGTCCAATTTTATTAGATTATGACATTTATTATTATTTTATTTAAAGAAGAGTTAAAAGTGTAAAATTCAAAGTTTAATAACTAAACCATTTTTAATATAGGGTTATACATAAGACAAATTAGAATATAAATATTCATTAGAAATATAAAAATTCTTCATATATAAAGGAATTTTATTTATAATTTTTAGACCTTAAAAAATTTAATTTATGTATGACACAATGATATGCAGTAATTACCTTATTAATGAAATATTAAAATATTTGATATTATAAATATCCAAATAAATGTAATTTTAGACTATTGATGAGTTCCACTAATTTTCTAAGTTAATATTAAATGTTAGGGTTGATTAAATATTTTTTTTCAAAGTTATCTTTCTATTATGATTTTCACAAAAACCAAATTCTAAATAGTATCAAAATTTACATAATTGAGTTTTTAAAACAAAAACAATATTATTAATTGATATAATATTACTAAAAATATAAGGGTCATACAGAGGACTTAGATAAGGTTAAATATATAAATAATGAACCACTTGGTGTTTGTTTGTCTTGTTATAGTATGTTTATTAACCATATAATATAAAAAAAACAAAAGACATAGTAAATGCCAAAATATTTAAGGAAGAGTTAAATATAAATGATATGGTTAATATGGTGACATAAACCTATATAAAACCTATTGGTCTAGATTTTTTCAACCCATCCCCACCTTAACATCGAAATAAATTATTTTTTATCCATTATAAACCGAAAATAGTTTTATTATAAAATAATATTTCAATCTTTTCCTAAAGTGATCATCACCTCTCTTATAATAGGGTATTTCCCCTTCTCTTAATTTCCCACCTCCAAATCCATTTATCTCTTCCAACCCCTACCCAAATATCTTCTCAAATATCCTCACATAAATCTAGAGTTATTAATTTAATCATAAATCCAACCTAAGGATACCTTTTGATCAACTCAAAAGGAAACACCCGAAGATGAGGTAATAATTTCCCCACCATCATTCAAGATATTTTTTTCTTCCACTTCCTATTTCTTGTTTCTTACATTATAAAATAATAACTCTATTATATTCTATATACTGTGATGCTATTATAAAAATTGTACATCCATATTCATTATTTTATCCATCATATGAATGACAAAGTCACCATACGTTCTTACATATGGCTTACTGTCTCCACGTCGTGGTGTAGTTTTTTTTCACACTTCATTTTTTGGATGGGTATAATAATGAGTATAACTGATATAAATAATAAATATATCATTTTAATGATTATGTATATACGATATAATATCAAATGAAGTACAATGTCACCATCAATATAATGATATTGTCGCTCGTGCGTACGTATGGATTACCGTCTCCACGAACATGATGAGATTCATTCCCCATCATAATCATTCAAAAATAATTTTCATTTTATGTATAAAAATAATTTTTAAGAAGTTAATATTATTCTTGATATGAAAATAATACATCCTATCCATAATGAACATGGATTACATAACCGAGCATAAAAATGAAAACAGATTAGTTAACCCCCGAAATGCTGATAATACTAAAATATTACTAAAAAAGTAATATTAAAGGATCATATATGATGTCATATTTATGTCTATAGTTATTTTATAATTTATTAACAATGATTTAATTATTATACAAGAGGTTAACGTACCCCCGACCAAGGAGAAGTACAAGATAAGGGTTAATATTACAATCTCTTTATTATCTGAGGTTGTTTTTACATAAGTATCTACTGGGACATATTTATTACCCATGTTCATTATTCATAAAAGAGTTTTAAATGGATTATTTTTAAGATAATATTTTTATAAAAAATTATTTTAAATGTTTTAATTATTTATTATTCTAAACCTTTTTCATTAATGGCTTTTTTTGAATGGTATCAAGGATTTATTTATATGGACATGAATGTTTTAAAAATGTTAATTCCTTTCAAAAGATTCGAAGTGTCATGGAACACCTTGATTCAAATTTATCGTTTAAATGGATTCCTGTATAAATTATGTGACTTTTAAATGATTTCATGAAAAATGGATATATCTCTCAGATATTTTTAATTATAATTTTCAAATATGACAAACATCCTTTACGGGATATTATTCTAGATCGAGGATGACTTTTTATGATAAAAATATTTAATATTTTATTGATGGTTTTGTGATATGTTTGATAGTGGATGTGTTATTTTTATACCATTCAAGGTTTATGAATAAAGTATTGACTTTTATTATGATAGTTTTCATACGAATGTTTATGTTATGTTTATACCTATTCATATGAGGAATACATTGGAGTTAGTGAGTGACGGGTGGAGCCTGCTATAGCTCCTTGATGTATCTGTTGGTCTCATGAGACAAACTAGTGTCTCTGAACAAGACCTTGACAAAATCTTTTTTTTATTCTTGGCATAGGGCCTTGAATATGTGGTTATGATGTATGGAATTATGCATTCCATCATTATTAATGTGGTATTGATATTGCATGTGATTATTAGACTACTACAATATCATCCATGTGAACAATTAAATGCAATTATTTGATTTTATATTTTCCATATTATGAGTATGTTTATGTTTAAAAGGCTTTTGTTTTAGTCTTACACAATTCCTTAAATGTGTATGCTTATTTTTGAAATTTTATGCAATATTGTTAAACTTAATAAGCATTTGAGATCACCCCTTTCTATGTTTTATTTATCTCAGTATGTGAAGAAGTATTTTACGGATTACCTATAGGGATTGGATAAGGATATAAGTGTGTTAAAAATGGGACAAAATGATGTTGATGTTTTTATTTCATGATGTAATTTCAAAATTATAAATATATCTAGTACTTCCAAGGCTACTAAACTGGTTGGTATTTCGATACATGATTCCTTGTATCATCCCAATGTTATGTAATAATGCACAGACTCTAGGTAACTAGGTTCGGGGCGTTAAAATCACATCTCTTCACATGATGATAGTCTATCGTACACCCGAACCATGTTATCATATTCCCAAAAAATAAAAAACATGAAGGTATGTGTTATATATTAATTTTAGAATCATACTAACACCCCAAAAATCATAAATAGCATTTATAATCAGTTTTTAAATCATTATGTCCAACCTTGAAATGTGGTAATTAGAAAACAAACATTATTGGCTAGCAAGGCGGTAGTTATCCATACACACGAACGAGGATTTCGTAACCCATTTGATAGAAGTGTGTGGGGTTTTTAGTTATAAAACAATCAAAACAATATATATATATATAAGATACTTTTGTTATTATATAATCCTGATATAACAATAATTTAAGATGTTTGAGGAAGAAATATTATAAAAATGTTTATTGGTGAATGTTACCTCTTCTTCGAGTATCTCATTTTGGTTTCCACCAAAGAAATTTCTTTGGTTGGATGTCAACCCAAATCGTGGCTTCAATTATAATAGGAGATACTTTTGTATATTCTTTTTTATGGTTTTATGATCAGAACAGCTTGATAGGTGTTAATAACTGGTGAGTGAGAAAGCCCTTTTATAATGGATGAGTTTTTATACTCTTTTAAATACCTAAGTGTATTCTCTAGCGGGAGGTCTCTCTTAACTCATGTGCCTAAAACATTGGACAATAATTTTTTGGAGAGATGAATTGGTCAAGACATACCTCCACCCCACAAATAAAATAAATTTTTTATCAATTTATTCCTTAGTCATTAAGATTAATCATGATTAGCTTCATAGTTTTTTACAAGGTGACGTGAATCTCTTTATTTACGAAGGTAATTTATATATTAATATTATAATTAATAAGAGATTTATTAGGTAATATATTCCCACTAATTCTAAATATTAACTAAAATTCATTATATATATACCTTATGTGTGTTAAAATTTAATTTCAATACAAACACACATATTATATAAAACACTATTTTAACCTTAATCATGTTAATTAATTTTAATTCTTTTGACAAATCATTATGGTAAAAAACTAATATGACCATATTAGATAATATAAACTTTTAAAATTCAAATTAGAAAATTAATTTTTAAAAGTTACATTTATAAAAGTGGCGGAATTCAATTTAATTTTAATCCTCTAAATTGTATGAGATATCAGGGCTTTAAAGTGATAATATTTAGAACTACATTTTTATATAAAAATTTAATATTAAAAAAATAATAATTACCAATATTCAATTAATAGATATAATATTAAAATATTTTTATTATAAGAAAAATTTAAAATATAATTTAAAATTATAAATGAAAATTATGTTTTCAATTAAAATTCAAAATTTTTAATTATTGATCAAAAAATGAAATTTCTCAAAAAAACAAAAAATTCCCCCTAATATAATTTATACATTCTTGTTTAATAGTTAAATATATTCTTTTCAAATATAATTTTTAAAAGTGTAAAATATTATATTAAAAATAATGAAATGATTAAAAGGTGATAAAACTACCTTGTGGAAAAATAAAAATTTTTATGCGTAAAATTTGATTTATTCAGATTTCTTTTTTAAAAAACACGAAAAAACAATATTAAATAGTTGATTGAATATATATTATATAAATTTAATTATAATAATTCATAAAATGTGTTTTTTAAAATATTGAGATAAAATATGTTTCTCTACAGAAAAATAGTATTTAATAAAATTAATTTTTTTTAATTTTCAAATAGATCTTACTTTTGTTCCTAATTAATTTGTTGCCAAAATATTATTTTTATAAATTTTCATAATTTTTTACATAATTTAGTTCATCATTTTCAAACCCCAATTCCAATTATTAGGTGGTATCTATAATAAATTATTAATAGTACTATTAATAGTATATTTTAGTTTGGTGAAACTCAGTCTTGTGTGTAATGAAAGAAATTAAAGGAACTTTATATTCTTATACCAAAAGTTATACTCAATGTTCTTTATACCTCAATATTAATTTATTTAGCATGAAATGAAATCCATAATAGAAATTTAATTTATTCAAAAATTAATAATTCATAAAAACTCAAGTTTCACAATTTTACTTCATAAAAAGATCAAATATCACCCACCAATACAACCATTCACTATTACCTAATACATGTTTTCATAGTACCTAGAATGTTGAACACTCTATTAACATCCCTTAGTGATAAAAAAACCATCGAACCTTCCTAAATTTGAATCATAATTCTTATTTATTTCCAAAAGAGTTCCCCTACAATGAAGAAATATGGTCAAAATAGGTTCTCCTTCCATTAAGGGCACATGCCATGAAGTACAATATGCGATAAATGATTTTTACAATGATTCAAAAATAGTATGTAGTCGATATGAATTTTTTCAATGAGTTAATGATTACATGGTTATGGGTTCTATTTTTCGAACATATTCATCATTCATCCCCGCCCAATCATCTCCTCTTTCTTGGTTCAGATCCTAGATGTCACAACTTACTTTCATTCTACCTCCCTCTGTCCTAGTGTAGTTATAACGTCATTATTATTACCCCTTCACACAACCCTGGACATTGAATATGAAAATATATTATATAATAAACTTCTTATTTTGGATTCTATTATCCCAATTTATGAACTCCCATGTGATAAGGAAGTTCTCGCAGTACTCTTTATTTCCCACACTAGTCATACCACGATGGGTCCTCCCCAACATGATCGATACACATCAACATTGTTTGGAAGGATATCACCTGGGTCCATGCATCATGACCTTACACTATTTGTATCACATTACAATTTTTTTGAGTGACAAAACACTTATTTATCCACCCATGAAAGTAAGGTTCATGCGCACTTTCAGGCCACATGAAGATCTCTTGAGCACCCCTTTTGGTCCATGATCCAAAACCCAAAACTGGTAAAAACCCTCAAGTTCAATGTATCATGACTTTAAAATTACTTAAATGGTCGATGAATACAACATTAAATGTGTTACCCTTTCCCCTTGGGGTAACCTTTCCCCACAATAAGCAACTTAGTTCTCTCAAACCTTCCATTATTTTAGGTTTTGTGTTATATAGGGTGTTGTATTAAACAATGATACCATTTTAATCCTAATTTTGTGATGTTAAACAGTATGATGTATTCCATGTCATATGAAAGAAAACTATATAACATCTAAATTTCTCACACAATACAATTCCACCAGTCATCACTGTAGTTCATTCACTACATCCCATATAGAACTATGTGTGGATTTATTTTCATCTCATGTGCTACTAGGGATACCTAGATCTCATATCTCATGACCAGTTACAGGTTCCCCGATCACTCACACCTTATTTTGGGAATTTTTATTCAATTTAAAAACCTTACTACGTCACTTCATAGTCAGAAAATTTTCCATCGATAAATTGTTTTTTCCATATCAGAGAGGATGTTTGTATGGCGTTTGGATTCCCATTCCTTCTACTAACATATGTATTTTTATTTCACTTAATATGTGGACTGATTCATCCACATTTTATCATTTCTTTGTGAATATAAAGCAAATAAATGATTTCTAGAATCTATTTGACTTGAAGCATAATTCAAACCACGGTCTATGATGTCAATTGATAAATTATCCCATGTAAGAGAGATGAATTCCAGTTAAGTTGAAAAACCTCTAAGGTAAGCCTATAAAAAGTTTTGGTTTTCACCCTCCAACCCTCCCATAAGATTTTTGAAAATTAGGGATCATAAATGTGAAAGGATCAATTCCCATAGGACTCATCATCAGGAGTGGAAAGATAATAGTTGTTGTCATTGAACCCATTGATTCTGGTAAACGTTATAGTTAAACCATTAGTCATTTCCCACTATTGAGGTTTCATGAACAGAAATTTCATCCACTATACAACTCCACCCCTCCCCCCATTCACACTAAGTTTACATTTCCTCATCTTAAAGTCTCAAAGAATCATGGTCCTTAATGAATGACATTAAATATTGTAGTTGGAATCGCTTTGTATGATGTTTTAAAATTAAAAATCAACTCATCAACTATGATTAAGAGTATATACCTTTATTATTAGAATTGGTTTCCTATGAAATTGTTTTCTACAATAATATAAATATTGATTCCCAAAAAATGGGACATTTAATGATGATTTTGATAACTTTTTCATTACCATCCAAGAATTATTCCCTGAATGTGAGACTATTTTTCATATAATTAATCATAAAATGCCTGAATTCATGTTAAGCTCAATGTTACTGGTTGGAGAAACCATCTCACATGTTCGAATCGAGCATGCAACAGAAGGCCCAAATTGGTGATATTTAAAAAAATACACTGATGATCGACGTCGGTGAAGAGTAGCCTTGTCACAGCTGAGGACCATGCATGGAGGGTTTTAAGAACCAAAATATTCTATAAAAATACCAGCTTTAATATGAAGCCATGCAGGACCTCTGATTGTCATTGGTGATTATTTCTAAAATAATCCAATGTCGAATTACTCTAGATCTTCCACACACGATTCAAGGAATATGAGAGAGTGTTGTTCTATATAATCCAAGTGCTAGTTCGGAATTGCGATGAATCCATCGACGCTCCAATGATCACTGCATCAATTTTCTTGTGATGCTTGATAAGTTGCATGATCTATGCTCCTTAGATCTAGATCACATCTCTCTATATCATAGAAGATAAGGGAAGAGAGAGAATCACTATAAATTGGGGTTGGAAATATCCACTCCTCTTATATTTATAGTTTCATGTAATTACACAAAAATTCCAACCTGGCCCCCAAATAACCAACACACTATTAAAAACATTTTATTGCAACTAATCAGAGTCATAGAAATTATTATCAATAACTAGTAACATATTAAAATTTTAATTTATAAAAATAAATCTTTAACTCGAGTCATCCATCCCATAAATATTAAATGAACTACGAACAATTTAATATTAATCAATTAATATTTTACCATGTTTTTACTAAAACTCATAAATACATTTAAAAAATAAATTTATCACTCATTATATTAAAATATAATAATATTAATTTATTTATTTCATTGGTGATCATTTTTACGTGGAAAAATCTCGGACCCCATGGGTGGGTCTCACCATGTCCAAAACTCTTATTCAACTAAATAGGGAAAATTCTTGAATATTCTACTTTGAGTAACCATCTAGGCCATTATCTCAATAGAAGTGAATAGTACTCAGAGACCAAGAGCGGGATCTAGAAAACCATCATGGCCCCTATGGAGAAAATTATTGTCATAGAAGCAACATCCAAACTACAAACACACATTGTGTAATATAATCTCTTTGTATGAAATATCTCAAATAGAAGGACTCACTTTAATTTCATCAGCCTTTTCCATCTTTATTGTTTGTTGATTTAACTGGACATATTTAACCTCGATGGCCATGGACATGGTCTTATAAAGGCACTACCATCCATATCAACATGTCATGAGATATATATTACTTCCATATCCTGGAATTGACAAATCCTTTCTTGACCATTCAACCAATGTCATGCCACCACTGATGAACCAAACACAAACTACCTTGCCCTAACTTTATTTCCATGTTTTTTCATCTTGAATCAATGTACACAACCAAATGACATACATTGGTAATTATCTCATGTTAGGGGACCATTACACATGATTATAGATGGAAGCATCCATTGACACCTAAAACATGTGGTGTACCTATTGGCAGGCCAGTCTTTATATTATCACTATTGGAGATCATCAAGTGTAATCTTAAAGAGAATAAGTATCAATGATTATGATCCTCCAGTACCTGGTAGTAACACATCTAATGTTTCCAATAAGTAATGTGTATTCATACCATATAACATATATTTAATATTATTGTCATAGTGTCTTTAGGTTCTCATTATAGCTTGGGATCTACTATAACCTTTCAATATGACAATTAATCTTTTGACATTACAATTTCTATTGTGGAAATAGAAATGTCTAAAATATAATTTTAAGAATAAATCATTTATAAATAACTGTATACAAGAAATGGTAATCAAAATCACTGAATAGTTGGGTCCAGGGAACCCACTATTTCAACATTCCCACTTGCACTAAAGCCAAATTTCTAACAAAACATGTTAGATACTCACATGATGAAGATCATGTCTCAGCTGAGTGATGGCTTTAGATACTGGTTCCTCCAAAGTTCTACCACATGGCTATTCCTCTATAGCAACATCATCTCTTAGAGTAAAGATTCTCAAGAGATGGTATACTAAGTATATCCTAATTTTCCATTGTTATAACATGAAATCTTGGCTAGTAAGAATATCATAATTTTCATTATGATATAAATTTTCTTACCAGGTGTGATTTGAAGAACTAGATCAAATAATATAAATTAATAACTAATTCATAGCTTCATCAAAAGCTAAAACATACTCCGTATTTGTAGTTATGGCCACCATTTTCATATATGAGCTACACATAGTCATCTTTTTTAGCCTAACTATGATAGTAGATCACATTGTTCAATGGAAGACTATTTTGTGTCCTCGAATTCTTGTATCCTTTATTCTCCATTTATAATTTACATATATTTTGTACTTACCAAAGTACAATTAGATGGTTTTGAATGCATCTCTTGCAGTGCTCCTAGATATAACTGATATATTCCTATTAAAAGGAATGTCCTTGCAAGATTGGTTCTTGTAAATATCATGGAATATGTGATTGATCCATAATTTTTATGTATATATTTCAAATGCCCAAATTTTTTTCCCATGTCTATGACATGTCATAATGAAGATATTATTCCCTATTGCATAGGAAAAAATTCATCTCTTGAATTTATCCATCTTGTATTTTTCAAGACAATTTCACTATATGTAAGATTGAGTAGGAGGAAGTATCCTATAGATATACCTTAGTAGACCCTCTTCCCTATAACTTAGGTTTCAAAATTATGTCAATCACTGGAGAATAAAGATTATATTGGTCTTAACTAAAGAACAATATTCTTTCTATATGATGCCGAACATATTTTTCATGTAAAACCTTGGAACTCCAACTATCCTCTGGAAGACACGTGGGAAAAATGTGTCCCAAATGTATATTTTATGATCACATTTCTTAATTTGATCATAGACTAGATTCCAGTTACTTGAAACCTTTATTAGAATTCTATGATAGGACCACCCATTTTTAGTTTCATCGTATAGAAATTATCCACAATTGGTGGTCATGACATCCAATGCTAAATAATTTCATCATAGATATTTACTATAATAAGTAAAATTCTAACATATTTAGGCATAAAGACTTGGTCAAACCAATCGACCATTATTGGTACTACACTTATACCATCCATGTATCAACTAACTCGAATACCCACCACATTATTCCAAATAATAAGACCCACTGCACTTTGATACATGGAATCCATTAATAGAATTTTAGTTGGTCTTATCATTTTTATCTAATTTCCATATAATTTTTACCTTTAGATAATATTATTCACTTTGAATAATTGATCACCAGAGGTAGTGAATATAATACCACAACCATGGATTTATCCTTCACACATAGTGTGTAACAACCCGAGACAACCATGTTTTGTTTTGACAAGTTTGTTTTCCAATATCACCCGTTAAGTAATCCAACAAACAACTAATAATAATAATAATAATATGCACAAAATGGATGAAAATTTATTTTAATTAAATAAGAAACATTTTGGACACAACATCCTCTGACCAAACACGAAGGTAAACTAACCAAAAATTCCAACCAAGAACCCGATTACAATAATGGGAAGATTGCTTAAAAATACTAAGAGCCCGAGAATGCTGTAGGGGTTTCGAGCGTCCATCATAAGGAACATGAGGACGGCTGAAGCCACCGCGACCGTGCTCAGCACCAAGGGGATCAAACAAACCATCTTTGCTTCTCCTTCAGTCACTTGGGGTAAGGGACACCCGAGACCAAACCCTTTTTTATAAGTACCTTAATATAACTGTTGAACCCCAAACGACTATAAATTTAACCGTTGGTTTTCTTATCATCTTGTGTTTTATTTCGATCGTTGGTTTCCCCAAGCATCCAACGTTTTGTTTTAACTGTTGGAAATAAAAGGATTTACCGCAAAAGTATCGGAATGATAAATGTGTATTTTTTTTGCTTTAATATTTTTTTTTAAAATGACATCAATGTTAATTATCACTTGTTTTCCAAAATGAGAATTTTATTTTTTGTTTTAAATGGAGAAAATTAATATTATTGTCTTCTTCCACTATAAATTTTTATTTGAACAATTAAACTTTTGTTCTTCTAATTATATCAAACCTGATGGATTTCTTTTATGAGTTATATATTTATAGTGAATCAAATTAGATATATTATTTCTCTTATAATTTTACCATTATTAACTATTTCGAAACTACGTCAAATTATAGTTTCTTTTACTTATGGGTCGTGGTGATGATACTTATATCAACACACTTTTAAGTATGATTAAATGTAGTTACATTAATAATAATCATTAATTAAGGAAAATTTAGGTAGTTAACTAATAAAGGAAATTAAATACATATTTATATATATATATATATCTGTGTGTGTTATGTTTTGATTATCCTATGTTTTAATCTTTATTTTTCATAATGGAATGATAAGTAACTAGTAATTATGGTTTAATAATAATAATGATAATATAATAAGATTAATAAAAAATTTATGGATGTTTTTAGAATAAAATATATATGTATACATATATTTATATAATAATTTGTTTTGATTAAATCAGTTGAAAAATGACTTTTATTAAAATAATGAATGTTAATTTAATAATTTAATGTAATAATGTTGTAATAAATTAAAAATAATATTATTAACAAAATAATATTTTTTTTTAAAAAAACCTGTAGAACCGCGTTTTTTAAACCGCGGCGAACCCAGGCCGTCCGATCCGGCCTCCCCTGATCTTGGACGTTGATTCTTTTTAATGCCGCTTCATCTCTGAGCCGCACGATCTCCCTTAGTTTAATCCCGGCCGTCCACCTTTATTTCGCGTTTTTTGTCCTCCGCAGTTTATTCTTCTTCCCCGCTTCTGCCTCCTATTCTTCGTATCGTCGCTATACCAGTAGACTAGGGTGTCGTTTTTCTTCTCTAGGCCGGTGAAGAAGACCCGAGCAGCCTACTCCTTTCCACAGGTTGACACCGACCCCTCGGCCTCAGATTCCTCGACCAAAGACTCCCCTGAAGTCCTCTTCTTCTTCTTCGTTTTTTTAAACCCCCTGTTGCACCGAAGGTCGAAGGACCGACTCCCCTTATCTCTTCGGTTTCTAGACCTCGGTTGCTGTATCATCTCTGCTCCTCCTCTCCGTATGGTAAGGGTCGAACTCTGTTTCTAAAGTTTTGTTTTAAACTTCGGTTTTCTTATAGACATAAGAATATTCGGGCTATATATAAATTTATATGTGTATAACATCTATGTTTATACCTTCAGTACCCCTTGCCTCATCTTTTCCTCCTCTCCAAGCAAGGTGAGAATCATGTTTTAACATTGGTTGGGTTTTGACAAGATTCGGTTTTATATAAGTATGTATATATTTTTATATATACATAATATATGTACGCTCCTGGTATGTTTGAACCTGGTGCGAACCTAGAATTTGATATCTCTTTCTCGGCTTGATGAAACGAATAGTGGGTAAAGGGGAAGATCCCTCCAGTTTCATTTTCTCCGGTTTTGGTACACTATATTTTATATACACCTTAAATAAATATATATATATGTGTATAAAAATTTACATGAAGGCATTAAGAACCGGTTACCACTGTTTTCATCATCCAGAATTCGATCTGGTTAAAGGCAGTTTTCTTTTAGGGTTTATTTTAACTCGGTTTTAATGTTATACACATTGTGTATATATGTATATATATATATACATTTATATACACATAAGTATAAGATGATATATGCAAATATAAATTTTTTTTCTTTCAATGTTTATATCCCTGATTCTTCCTCCCTTCTTAAATAGAGATTTTGAGTAAATGAAAGAATAGGTAAAACTATGCAAGTGAATGAAGTATATTTTTGTTGTATATACACACACGTATGTGTATATACATCAATATGAACTTAGTGACCATGTTTGCAATTTCTATAAAGCATGAAGAAGTTTATGGGTTGGTTGGATTTCAAAATCATTCTTGAAACTGAGAATTTTCATTTATCACTGTTCTGGATAAATCAGGCTCTTTGTTTTGTGAAAATGGTTAGTATGGACTCCTTGAACATTTACAAATGCATACATGTATTCATAGGGATGTACTCATGTTTATTTAAAGTGTTAATAAAAAAAGGTTTACGCAATTATATACATGATTTCCCCAAAGTGGACTTGATTATGCACATTGTAACCTCAACTGCCTGTATTAAATGCCTATGACATCCATTTATCATCATATGTGTAAGTTATGAACAAACATTCTTTAATTGGGTATTATGATGTTATGTAATGTTAAGTGTTATGTTCATTTTCTTGAAAACCCAAGTTTTTCAAATGTTAAGATAACTGGTTATGTGCACGGAGTTTTAGCATGCATGTTATCATGTTTTTCATGATAAAACTGTTTTCATGTTATGAATACGTATGTGAAAATGGGGTTTAATTAAGAATGCATGAAACCCTATGAATATTGACCATGTCAAGATATGTGAGGGATGTATAGGACTTACATGTGACGGGTGTGCCCGAAATTATATAGCACAACAAGAATGATGTGAAGGGTGCGCCCGAAATTATACAGCGCTCCAATGCATTGGCTAAAGCATGAGTCTCATGAGACGAACATGTGCGAAGGTCTTGGCAGTTAGCCTCGACTTGAGAAAACGAAACGGGGTGGGAAGTGAGCCTTGACCCGTTAAGTATGATATACGGTCTTGATGAAAAGTCTTGACAATGTCCAGGATTATACATTCCCTCTGCATGTAATGATAATGGTTAACCAGGGTTTAGTTCAAGTAATAGGACAACCCCTAGTTGAAGGCTCCCATGATCATGAAAATGTAATTTATGTGATGAAAACTATTTTCATATGGTAAACTGTTAGATGATCTTCATTTTACTCATGAACCATGATATGCATGTTTCCCTGCTTAGCCATAGAATCCTTTTAGAATTAAACTAACCTTGTTTTAACATTATTCATTTTTTATTCTTTTTATATTGCACACTCTGATCATGTTTATATTAATTCTCATTTCAAGTACGTGCTTCTTTGTGCAAGTGGTTTTCAATGAAAGATGGATTTAATGTTTTAAGAAAAGATAATGTTTGGTTTTAGCAAAGTGTTTTATTCTCTTCAAAAGAACTTTTTTGAGAAAGGATTTCCTAAAAATGTTTTTAAAACCCCTTACTGGGCATTTTCCTCACCCTACGTTTTGTTTAAAATTTTTCAGGGACGGTTGATACTAATGAAGTTAATCAGAAGCAGCTAGTTTCCTAGAATCCTGAGCCTCACGATCTTCTGTAGTAATGAGACATGATATTTAATTTGTAATGATGTAATGTAAAGTATATCATGTCTCATTAAGAACCCTGAGTTTGAGGGTCGCTATAGTTGGTATCATAGGATGGGTTAAGGAAATTCTGGAAAACCAGGTGATATAAATATATTCCTAAGACTAACTAAGTAAAAATTTCATAACTTTCAGATGACAGATGTACCTACCGACCTTTTGTCACTTCCCACTGAGGCTCTAGAGAACATTATATCTCTACCTAGCTGTGAGAACTTTCTGAATTTTTCCCAAATTCGCATGACGTGTAAGAACTTGTACGATGTGTCAAACTCATCTAGGGAGCTTAGTCTCCACTGGGGATTGGGGATGGATTATCTCCTAATGATGATGACCCAGTTTCCCTCCTATGCACGTCGGGTAAGGTATCACGAAGGACTCTTCCGAGTGTTTAATACTGGTGAGGAATTTGGCACAATTCTTGATAACCCTTTTCAAGAAGCTGCTGCTGCTGGAGACCTCCGAGTGGCTTATCTGTGCCAGGTCCTGCACTATGGCTTCTGGGGCCAGTTAATGGACTTCGGAGCATTGGAAAATGAGTCCACACGTGTGTCTCTTAGGCAAGAAGTGTACACCGATGTTTCCCAACTCCACACCCCTCACGCTAAACTCAGAAGGTGTTATTAATGTTCCCATGACTTTAGTCCTATCTGTTCATCCTGTGTATGGTTTGAAGAGTTAGGAAGTCTTGCCGCTCTATGTGGCGTACGTCTTGTAAACTCAGACTTTGTCGTGTAAACTTTTTCATAAATGGAAGTTTCTTGTTTCCTTTCATGTCTCCACCTTATCAATGTTGTTAAGAGTTTCCCTTCGATGTGTGTTTTCAGATGGCTGGTCAAACGAACTACTCATCCCTACCCAATGAGCTAGTAGAAGTCATCTTGATCAAGGCATGCATGGTGGATTACCCATCCTTTCTCCACCTGCGAGGGTCCTGCCAGTGTTTGCTCTATTTAGAAAACGGTCCAGAGATTCTTCGGTTATGTCAAGAGAATGATCGCGTATTTCACCTCATCGCTGCTGCTCAACTCCCCTGCTATAGGCGAAGGGGAATGTACTTTGAGGGTCTGTTCCAGTGTTTCACTCTGGCACAAAATGTTTCTACCAGAGCGTGTTTCCTCGTGGCCGCCCAGGATGGCCGGATCAGTGCAGCCTACATGTTCCAAGTCCTGAACCTCAGTCTCCTCAACCGCATCATCCCTCTCGACTACCTCAAGCATGATGTGGCCAAAAGAGTCATCAAGGAGTTTATCTACTCGGACATTTCCGAGCTTTGCATCGCACGAGCCTCCCTTTGGAAGCCCGTGTACAATACACACAAACAGGAGTTCAAGGAGCACTGTTTGAGGTGCATCTGAACCAGGGAAACGGAAGAGCTGTGTGCCAACGTTGGTGTCCCGTTAACCGAGCCAGATCCGCTGTTTCGGTAGAGTTCTACGTATGGGGTTTCTGTTTTTCTCTTTTTATGATAGAATTGCAAGGGCGCAATTCTTTGAAGGGGGAAGTAATGTAACAACCCGAGACAACCATGTTTTGTTTTGACAAGTTTGTTTTCCAATATCACCCGTTAAGTAAACCAACAAACAACTAATAATAATAATAATATGTACCAAATGGATGAAAATTTCTTTTATTTAAATAAGCAACATTTTGGCTACAACATCCTCTGACCAAACAAGAAGGTAAACTAACCGAAAATTCCAACCAAGAACCCGATTACAATAATGGGAAGACTTCTTAAAACTACTTAGAGCCCGAGAATGCGGTAGGGGTTTCGAGCGTCCATCATAAGGAACATGAGGACGGCAGAAGCCACTGCGACCGTGCTCAGCACCAAGGGGATCACACGAACCATCTTTTCTTCTCCTTCAGTAACTTGGGGTAAGGGACACCCGAGACCAAACCCTTTTTTATAAGCACCTTAATATAAGCGTTGAACTTCAAACGACTATAAATTTAACCATTGGTTTTCTTATAATCTTGTGTTTTATTTCGACCGTTGGTTTCCCCAAGCATCCAACGTTTTGTTTTGACCGTTGGAAATAAAAGGATTTAACCCAAAAGGATCGGAATGATAAATGTGTATTTTTTTTTCTTTAATATTTTTTTAAAATGACATCAATGTTTATTATCTCTTGTTTTCCAAAATGAGAATTTTATTTTATGTTTCAAATGGAGAAAATTAATATTATTGTCTTCTTCCACTATACATTTTGATTTGAACAATTAAACTTTTGTTCTTCTAATTATATCAAACCTGATGGATTTCTTTTATGAGTAATATATTTATATTGCATCAAATTAGATATATTATTTCTTTTATAATTTAACCTTTATTAACTATTTCGAAACTACGTCAAATTATAGTTTCTTTTACTTATGTGTCGTGGTGATGATAATTATATCAACACACTTTTAAGTATGATTAAATGTAGTTACATTAATAATAATATTTAATTAATGAAAATTTAGGTAGTTAACTAATAAAGGAAATTAAATGCATATTTATATATATGTGTGTTATGTTTTGATTATCCTATGTTTTAATCTTTATTTTTCATAATGGAATGATATGTAACTAGTAATTATGGTTTCATAATAATAATGATAATATAATAAGATTAATAAATAAATTATGGATGTTTTAAGAATAAAATATATATGTATACATATATTTATATAATAATATGTTTTGATTAAATCAATTGACAAATGACTTTTATTAAAATAATGAAAGTTAATTTAATAATTGAATGTAATAATGTTGTAATAAATTAATAATAATATTATTAACAAAATGATTTTTGTTTTTTTTTAAACCTTTAGAATCGAGTTTTTTAAACCGCGGCGAACCCAGGCCGTCCGATCTGGCCTCCCCTGATCTTGGCCGTTGATTCTTTTTAATGTCGCGTCATCTCTGAGCGGCACGATCTCCCTCAGTTTAATCCCAGCCTTCCTCCTCTTTTTCACGTTTTTCCTCCTCCGCAACTTCTTCTTCTTCCCCGCTTCCGCCTCCTCTTCATCATGTCGTCGCTATACCAGTAGACTAGGGTGCCGTTTTTCTTCTCTAGGCTGGTGAAGAAGACCTGGGCTGCCTCCTCCTTTCCACAGGTTGAGACCTACCCCTCGGCCTCGGATGCCTCGACCCAAGACTCCCCCGAGGTCCTCTTCTTCTTCTTCATTTTTTTAAACCCCCTGTTGCACCGAAGGTCGAAGGACCGTCTCCCCTTATCTCTTCGGTTTCTAGACCTCGGTTGTTGCATCGTCTCCGCTCCTCCTCTCCGTACAGTAAGGGTCGAACTCTGTTTCTAAAGTTTTGTTTTAAACTTCGGTTTTCTTATAGACAAAATTATATTCAGGCTATATATAAATTTATATGTGTATGACATCTATGTTTATACCTTCGGTACACCTTGCCTCATCTTTTCCTCCTCTCCAAGCAAGGTGAGAATCATGTTTTAACATTGGTTGGGTTTCGAAAAGATTCGGTTTTATATAAGTATGTATATATTTTTATATATACATAATATATGTACGCTCCTGGTATGTTTGAACCTGGTGCAAACCTAGAATTTGAGATCTCTTTCTCGTCTTGAAGAACCAAATAGTGGGTAAAGAGGAAGATCCCTCCTTCGGTTTCGTTTTCTCCGGTTTTGGTACACTATATTTTATATACACCTTACATAAATATATATGTGTATAAAAATTTACATCAAGGCATTAAGAACCGGTTACCACTGTTTTCATCATCCAGAATTCAATCAGGTTAAAGGCAGTTTTCTTTTAGGGTTTATTTTAACTCGGTTTTAATGTTATACACATTGTGTATATATGTTTATATATATATATACATTTATATAAACATAATTATAAGATGATATATGCAAATATACAATTTTTTTTCCTTTCAATGTTTATACCCCTGATTCTTCCTCCCCTCTAAAATGGTGATTTTGAGTAAATGAAAGAATAGGTAAATCTATGCAAGTGAATGAAGTATATTGTTATTGTATATACACACATGTATGTGTATATACATAAATATGAACTTAGTGACCATGTTTGCAATTTTTATAAATAATGACGAAGTTTATGGGTTGGTTGAATTTCAAAATCATTCTTGAAACTGAGAATTTTCATTTATCACTGTTCTGGATAAATCAGGATCTTTGTTTTGTGAAAATGGTTAGTATGGACTCCTAGAACTTTTAAAAATGCATACATGTATTCATAGGGCTATACTCATGTTTATTTAAAGTGTTAATAAAAAAATGTTTACACAATTATATACATGATTTCCCCAAATTGGACTTGATTATGAACATTGTAACCTCAACTGACTGTATTAAATGCCTATGACATCCATTTATCATCATATGTGTAAGTTATGAACAAACCTTATTTAATTGGGTATTATGATGTTATGTAATGTTAAGTGTTATGTTCATGTTCTTGAAAACCCAAGTTTTTCAAATGTTAAGATAACTGGTTATGTGCACGGAGTTTTAGCATGCATGTCATCATGTTTTTCATGATAAAACTGTTTTCATGTTAAGAATACGTATGTGAAAATGTGGTTTAATTAAGAATGCATGAAACCCTGTGAATATTGACCATGTCAAGATATGTGAGGGATGTATAGGACTTACATGTGACGGGTGCGCCCAGAATTATATAGCGCAACAAGAATGATGTGACGGGTGCACCCAGAATTATACAGTGCTCCAATGCATTGGGTAAAGCAGGAGTCTCATGAGACGAACATGTGCGAAGGTCTTGGCAGTTAGCCTCAGCTTGAGAAAAAGGAAACGGGGTGGGCAGTGAGCCTTGACCCGTTAATTAAGTTATACGGTCTTGATGAAAAGTCTTGTCAAAGTCTAGGATTATACATTCCCTCTGCATGTAATGATAAAGGTTAAACAAGGGTTAGTTCAACTAACAGGAAAACCCCTAGTTGAAGGCTCCCATGATCATGAAAATGTACTTTATGTGACGAAAACTGTTTTCATATGGTAAACTGTTAGATGATCTGCATTTTACTCATGAACCATGATATGCATGTTTCCCTGCTTAGCCATAAAATCCTTTTATAATTAAAGTAACCTTGTTTTAACATTATGAATTGTTTATTGTTTTTATATTGCGCACTCTGATAATGTTTATATTAAATCTCATTTCAAGTACGTGCTTCTTTGTGCAAGTGGTTTTCAAATAAAGATGGATTTCATGTTTTAAGAAAAGATAATGTTTGGTTTTAGCAAAGTGTTTTATTCTCTTCAAAAGAACTTCTTTGAGAAAGGATTTCTTAAAAATGTTTTTAAAACCACTTACTGGGCATTTTTCTCACCCTACGTTTTGTTTAAAATTATTCAGGAACGGTTGATACTAATGAAGTTAATCAGAAGCAGCTGGTTTCCCAGAATCTTGAGCCTCACGATCTTCTGTAGTAATGAGACATGATATTTAATCTGTAATGATGTAATGTAAAGTAAATCATGTCTCATTAAGCACCCTGAGTTTGGGGGTCGCTACATAGTGTGTGTCTCTGGAACATCCTCTTTTCCAAATTCCCTTGTGGAGCTAGTTATTATGCCAACTATATGTGCATTTTGAACATTGACTAAACATAGGTCAATATAGCTCCCACTATATCTTATAGAGATGTGCACCCTTATATAGAAGTGTAGTCTACCAGTTGACTAAAACTTTTCTATATTATGAATTTATGTAATATCCTAATAAATTGTGAGGATAATTACCTTATTTGCATAGTGTTTTCATCATAGTTGGAATATGGTTGTGGGATATTGCTATTATTTGCAAATAATTTCATGGAATGTTATTCTAGTTGAAACATTGATATTACTTGCATGAATACATTGATGTGTAGCATATGAGTTTAGGAATTTCTCCACGCTACATTTTTGTAGATAAATGTTGGTATGTATGACTTCATCATCAATCCTCCTCATTAACTTCATTTTCGTGATGTCGATAAGGTAATGTGAATTTACAAATTACTCCATGCTACATTATCATGAATGATTAATGCTTGGTTGAGATATTCATTGGTATCCCAACCCAAAGAACTCATATCTCCTCACCATGCATATACTCCACTTTATTATTCCTTATTTACTAAATGTAATCTTATGAAATATATATTCCTCTAGCTTATACTTGGAATAGTTTACGCTTCCTTGTTGAACTATTTTTAAAAGCTTTGTGACGTACCTTTATATCTAAAGTCTCATTTTTCCAAAATAAAGACACTGATAATACAAAAATTATTTAGATGTGATGATCCTAAATACCATACAAGGTATATTCGTGATGTCCAATTTTAGTATTGCATGACAAAAAATTATCTTGTCCGAACTGAGTACAACTCGTATATTTATATTCATTATAAAGTGCCTATGATTCTTGTATTTCTAAAGTAGTGATTACGTTTACCAAAAAACATTCATTCATGAACCAAAAAGAATGTTTCCTTGCATCCAAGGACACATGAGATTAATTTTGGTGGTTATACTCAATAATATTTCAACACAAATCTTTGACATGGAAATTAATAAGTTGTGTACTTCTCACCACTGGCCTAGGTATCACCCTTTCGCAACCACTTGGAGAATAAACCTGACTTATAGTAATGTTTCTATGCATACTTGGTTATTTTATTTAAATACACATATGTAAAAAGCATATAGAATTCAATAACCAAGAAGAAAAAGGAAATATTATAGTGATGAATATTCTTGATGTAGAAGCATCAACTTTATCCTTTAAATCTGTTTATTTATTTTAATATTCCATTGTATTATTTTATAATATGAAATGCAAATAACCTTTGTTAATAAATTATTAATTGAAAGACGTCATGAATGTTCCACTGGAATTAATTTCCTTTTTTAATTTTCTATTTATCTTTCTATTTAATCTCCATAATATTTAAAGATGAATTTATCTTTGATATTCTTATTATCTTTGAAAAACCTACCTGGATAGTTAACAAATTGTTTACTCAATTATTTTTCATTTTGTAACTGAAAATGAAACTTGAGTAAAGGGATGAAAATGATATGATAAAGGGATACAAATAAAGATCATGATCAATATTTCAATTTATACACGTCCGTGTAAACTACGTCTTCTTCATA
This sequence comes from Viscum album, assembly GCA_963277665.1. Taxonomy (NCBI): domain Eukaryota; kingdom Viridiplantae; phylum Streptophyta; class Magnoliopsida; order Santalales; family Viscaceae; genus Viscum; species Viscum album. The sequence continues at coordinate 1,867,192,921 of OY728150.1, forward strand.
TCATTTTTTTCTCTTTCTCCTTGCAAACTTTTTAAAGATGAGACTTTTTGTAATATCATTTATGTCCTCATGAAATGACCACAACTGACACTAGACGTTGATGAAATAATAATGATATAACTATCATATCCTTTGTACATTACTTTCTTCAAAGCAATTTCAATCTCACATCTTGAGGTAGTTTTATAGTGTCGGGGTCACTAGCACATTGAGTCTCCTATATCATAGTACTAGGCGCACGTACCTGTACAATTCGTTGATACTCATGTCAGTGAGAGCGCTAAATTTGACCAATATGATATTACAGTTTTTAAAATTGTGTTATAATATGCCATTTTTTCACAAAAATGAATTTTAGCAGATTAGTTCCTTTTATATGATTACCAATTTATTCATTTTTGATTAATTTCTTAAATCATGTAATGTCTTCTACTTTTTTATCAGATTGTATGAACCCACTATAATAAAATCATAATGAAAATTCTCTTGAGTATTCTAGTGACAGGGAACCAAGAACCACCCCACATAGTTATACAACCTATGGCTACACCACTACTTGGAGGGTTCTTCGTGGGATTTTGGATGGCCAACCACTATAACTTGCCGCTCCTTGATCTATTGAGTGTAGTCCCATATTCATAAAATCATAACATAATTTACTCAATGATTGCCTCTAAAATTTCAATAATATAGATATGGATATTTCATTGATGTAATTTTAGGTAAGTCAACCCATCGTTTTTATATGGTATCCCCAGTAGTAAGAGGTTCCCTCAAATATGGCATGACTGACACCTCAAACAACAGATTTTTTCCAAATTTAAATGATAGAGGGTTGTTATGACTTAATGTATCTTTTAGGGTTTTATTATGTTTAATGTGACGAAAGAAATAATTATATATTTTTATAAGCATGTACTATGTGATTTCACTCACAACTGATCATGTAAGAAATATAAATTTCATCACCGCAAATGTAAATTTTATCTTGCATGATTGTTTATTATTATACTATGTGATCATGCAATAAACTACACATGAAAAAAATAATAAACCATGCAATATGAAATGAACACCAGATCATGATCCAATACTATTGGATGATGCTTTGTGTGAATAATGGACCAACCAAAACCCCAGGTGTTTGTACCTTTAGTCATGTGGCTTGTAACATTAATAGAAACATCTGCTCATCCAATAGATCCAACTCCTGTTTGGTGCATTGCCATCACTTGGCATGAAGTGAGTCATACCTTGTCTCTTCATTACACAATAGTACTCACACATAGGTGAGGGGGTATCTAGGTATAAATATAAAACTCTGATAATGGGCATGCATGCCATTATACATATATTGACACTTTAGATGGTTCTGACTACATCTCTCCCTTTTTTTCAACTAAGACTGTATTTACAAGTCTTTCTCCAACCTTTTTCTCTCTAGCCTAATGTATATGCTTTAGAAAAATAATATTATTTTTTTAATATTAATATTATTATTATGTAATTAATATTACTATCGAAATAAAATTAATATTATTATTATAATAAATTAAAATAATATTATTATTATTATAATAATACAATTATTTTTAAGAAAATAATATCTATTCAAAACAATTTTGTAGTGATGATTTTGACAACATGATTACTTGTTGAAATAAAAAAAATCATTGAAATTTAGTCTCGAATCCAAATTCAAGACTTTTAATGACTGCAAACTATCCATATGATGTCCAAATTTGATTATGTCTGTGGCATTGGAACACTAATGATTCCTTGTTCATAAAAAATTGAAAATTTAATTTTTTTGTCTTAAAATTGACATGTGTCTCTTTGATTCCATGTATTGGTACCAAGAATGTAGTAGAATCCCCAAATAGATGGTATTTAAAAAAAAAATCCACTCATGATCTATGCAAACTTGTCAAACTATGAAAGAGAAGTTGGGTCATAGTTGAGGACCACAAGTGAAGGGTTTTAAGCCCAAAAAAACTGTAAATAATATGGTTTAATACGAGGTCGGGCACAACGTATACTCGTCGTTGGTGATCTCTAATCAATGAATATGAAGTTTAATTCTTCAAGATCATCCAAACACACTTCAAGGATTCCACAGGAGCTCCGTTATTGGTAATTATGGTGCTATCATGGAATTGCAACGAGGCCTTCGATGCTCCAATGATCACTACATTGCTTCGCTAGCGATGCCTAAGAGAGTGCATGATCCATGCTCCGTGGATCTAGATCATATCTCTCTAGATCATGGGAGATGGGAGAAGAGAGTGAAGCCCCATGAATAGTCTTTGGCAATGACATCTCATTTTGTTTTTATAGTTTCATGTAATTATCAAGAAATTCTAACTCAGACCTCAAATATCCAACGCACTATTAAAGTCATTTTTTGACTACTAATCCAAGTGGTAAATATTATTATCACTCACATGTAATATATTAAAAATATGGCATGATAATAAATGAGTAATTAACTTTGCTAATTGTTCCCATAAATATTAATTAAATCTTGAATAATTGACTATTTTTCAATTAATATTTTTTTCATGTATTTACTAACAGTCGTAAATGCAATTAATAATTAAATTAAATTCTCATTTTTCTAAACTAGAATAATATGAATTTATTTATTACATTGGTGATCATTTTTCCTTGGATAACTCCTGGACCCCTAGGGTGGGTCCCACCATTTCAAAAACACTTATTCAACTGAATAGGGGAGACTCTTGAATATGATATTTTGTTTGACACTCTATGCCCTTATCTCGAAAATAATTAATAGTATTCACAAACCAATAGTAGGATCCAAAAACCCATAATGGCCCCTAAAGAGATAATTATTGTCACAACAGCAACAACTAACCTATGAACACACACTATTAATATAATCTCTTTGTCTATAATATCTCATAAAGCAGGACACACTCTCATTCCATCGCCCTTTTCTTGCTTTATTGTTTTTTATTTAACTAGACAGATTTTCCCTCGACTGACATGGCCAAGGTCTTATAAAGGCACTTACATCCATATCAACATGGCCTGAAATATATATTACTTCCATAACATAGAAGCAAAAAATATTTTCTTGACCATTCAACCAATGTTATGCCACCAATGATGCACCCAACACAAACTACCTCACCATGAATTCATTTCCATGGTTTACATCTTGCATCAAAGTATGAAATCAAATGACATACATTGGTAATGATCTCAAGTCATGAGACCATTAAACATGATCGTATATAGAAACATCCAATGACCCCCACAACATGGGGGGTTCTTATTGGTGGGTCAGTCCTCAAGATCTCACTACTAGACATCACCATGTGTGAACCTCATGAGAATAATTCTCAATTATTATGAGCCCCCAGTAGTTGATAGTTACAAATATATTTTTTCCAATCAGTATGATGTATATAGACCATAGAACCTATATTTAATATTAATGATGTAGTATATAGATGTTCTCACTATAGCCTATGATATGTTCTAACCTTTCAATTCGATAAATAATATTTGGACATTACCATTTCTATAGTGGACATAGAAAACTGTAAACTATAATGGTAAGATGAAATCATGCATAACATACTATATACACGACATAGTAATCAAAAGATCTGAATAGTTGGGTCTAGGGAACCCACTATTTCACATCACCCTCCTCACTGTCCTATAGTTATAACCTTAAGCATCAATTTCTATAATTTATCAGGTTTCACTACGCTAAATAGTGTGGTAATTGTCAAAACTATATGGACATCAAATCATATACGTGGGTGATAATCAATATCCTCCTTAAAGAATGATTTATCTTTTCTGTCATGTGTTTCAACCGGTCGGCCTTGGTGTTTGACCAACTGGCTCACATGCTTTCCATCAGTTTGGTATTCCTCCATCATGAACACTTAATATCAGTTTGGTTGACTCCCAGGGATATATCAAACACATGATGCTTTTTTTCGAAAAAGTTTTAAAACTCTTATTGAGAATTATTCTCCTCCACTAACACACTTTCCCCCCCACCCTTATTTGGATCAACATCCATCATTCATGTCCAAATAGGCTACCATATGGTGATGATGCATGAAAAAATAGACTGGCCTCCATGTAGGTCTTATCCTATAGAGATCCAACTTATTAATATTTAAATATAATACCCTAAACTATTGAGGAATTGTGAAATTTGGCTCATCGCTCCATCTAGGGTTCATATCCAAGATGATGGATCTCTAGAACTTTTGTGGAACATATTTTTTGAAATTTTTCAATGATTATCTCCATCTCAAAAGCCTCCATTCAATGATGCATACTCATGAGTTTTTAATTTACCTATCTTCAAAGTAATATTTCTCATCTGGAACTCAACTACCATTGGGGTTTACCCCTCAACCATCATATAACTCAATATGGAAAATCAAACCCTTTAAATCCCTCCAATGCATTTTCATAATCCATGGGTTCCAAAGGTGATTGATGCAATATTATAAACCCATCAATTCATTCCCTATCCAGTAACTTTTTATAAATGTGTAATATTATATTGGATTACTTTTTTTCACACAGATGATAAATCATATGGTGTTAGAGGTTCGTAGTTGGTTCTATTGTTACTCTTATGGAGATGTAAGAAAAACCCCCACAAGGAGACAAGTTAAGAAAACATTTTATTTCATTATATAAAATAAAGGGGAGGTCATCCACATACTAGAGTCCCCCCTTATAATAAAAATTCCCCTTTAGATTGTCTTCGGCGAAGGACCATTCTAGTTCACCCATCCTCTTCCAGGTTTCCTTAATGACTTATTGATACTAGGGAAATTTCACCATCACCTCCTCATATTTTAATTGAATATCATAAACTAGAGTCTTCAATAGAACATTTTTATTATAGAAATACTCTTCTAAGAAACCATCCCTCTATGCCTTAGCCATAGTAACCATTAGATATTCACTCACATTGACGACGATTTCTTATATAAAACAATCAATGGCTTTATCTTGCCACTCCAACGACCCTAGATGACAAAACTCTTATTCAAAAAAAAGGAGTTATTTTCTACCATCATAAGAGTATTCATAACCACCCATATATAACACTTCCCATTCCATTCATGGATGATCAGAAAAGTATTCTTAATAAATCACATGGAGGATGAGGTTGCATACACTATAAATCCTTATGTTCATAGATCATAGTGTAGGGATGCCATCTAGCCTACCCAAATCATCCCATAGAGTCCAGGTGATGTGGATCTAGATTATACTCCATGAAATATGTGAAAAAACATGGTTCTATTTAAATTATTTTGACCAATAGTTTTCATGTTCTTATGGTGGCATAATTTGGAGCTCTAGGAATGTCACGCATACATTAATAGTAATATATTCCATGGGAAACCATTAATATAATTTTAGCTATATATCGAGGGGGAGACCCGATTCAACCGTAATATTTATAGTTGTATCATCCTTATTGGGGAGAGTTTGAATCGTTTCCCTATTCTCAACATCTAGAAAAATGGGTTGATCTCCCTAGACTGTGGCTGGTTCTTCCCAAGAAAAACATTCATTAGATCCTCGACTTTTCACAAAAAATGGTCGGAGCCTCAAGACCCTCAATGATTCATAGATGATGATTCTGCACAACCTCAAACACTATCATGATAAAATGGTGTTAATAAATATTTTTAATAATAAAAAGCTTAAAAAACCCTTTTTAGTGAAATAGGTGTGATGAAAAGGCTTGGATGATATCCATCTAGGTCACCACTCTAACTACCACATTAGGTTTGTTTTATTCTCTAACCAAAGTCTCCAGGATCAGATCATCAATGGATAATTCCACCACTAAGGACCCATATACACTAGAAAGAACCCCCAATGCTTCCACAAGGAACTCTATAGTTTCATTCCCAAGAGAAATATAAAATAAAAATTAATTGGTTAGTAAAATATAAAATATCTATAAAAACAATTGAAACTCAAGTGAATATAATTTAGAGTTTACCTTGGGGTTTAAATGGGATCTGAATTGTTAGATATATCGAGTAGGGATCCCTATCCTAAAATGAAGACTTTTCTAGTACATAAGTTCAATGACCCAAGTAAATGACCAAGAGGAAATGGGATATGGAATTATCCAACTAGGTTGGATTTGACACTTCCCATACCAAGTAAATAGGAATAGATACTAGGGTGGGATCCTAATCACCCAAGGGGATTCCATCCAAACAATCAATAGATGCATCCTTTATATATCTTGATGATTCATACATGAATTTAAATCATGAGTTAGTTATTCTAAAAGAAAATAAATTCAATGATAGAATCATACTCGCAAGATGGAAGCATAACTTGTTGAAAATTAACTCTCACAAGTCTTCCATAAGAGTGAAATCCTCAGTCTCCAATGAAATATCTTTCTCTACATCAGTTTCATAAGCTGTCTCATCATAGGTGTCCGATGAATTGATTTCTTGGGAATATACCCTATTTGGTGTCTCTCCCAATGTGGTTGACTCATCAGACTCCCCACCAATCAAGGCATTCCCCAGAGAGGTAAAAGCATAACCCTACTAAGACTAGTGTAATTGGGAATCCACATCCAACAGAAATTTTAGATGATCCTCATAGTCGAAAAGGGTGGACACCATAGAAATTCCAAACTCTAAAAACACAATCTTATCTATGGTTAGTTTCCTCCTTAGATTTTTCCATATCCAAAATTGGTGTTATATTTCTTATGACTCCAAGATTTCAGGACTGATCGTTTTATCTACCACTTGTACGAGGTATCGTAGATTCATCCCTAGATCCTCATGGGACTTTCATCCTCTAGAATAATAGATCTTTAATTATTTTTGTGGTCACTTTTGGGGGATTTCTACACATCTTAACATGATCCCTCAAGGGGTGTTACTATATTGTGGAAGACCAAGAAGCCCATACGATTCCTTTCTGGTTGTCGTTTCCAAAAAAAATGATCTTATCCCTTCTTGTAAATATATAAAAATGTCATTTGGGCCTATGTATTTCTACTCTTGGGGTTCATTTGATGGTACCGACTCCCTTAAATTTCTATATAAGACTATATCTGGATGTTCCACCACATTATTCTTTTCATTGTTTTGGGGGAGGTATTCATTGATGTTTCCAGGTGGTAATATTATTACCTTCCTAAAGCATTGATTAGTAAAAATACACCATATTTGCTGAAGGGAAGATGTGTTAGTCTCATCATGGAACCCCATGCATACCACACAACTAGTTGTGGGATATATAAAAATATCTAGAGATTTTTTATGGATCATACAATTTGTATTTGATGTGGTTATTGAACAGTGTGACATCTACCCACCTTGGAAGTCATATATATAATACAACTACTCTAGATACCCATTTAGGAAATTTTAATTTTCACCATATTTGTTTGGGAAGGGTTAAATTTATATGTTTCTAAAATTTCTAAAGTGGGATACCACCCCTACCTCACTATGTTACATTGGACACACCATGAAAATGTTGGGGAAAGAGGGATGATGGGAAATATTTTTGGGATCATAGTATTTGGAAACTCATAACCCCTAAAATTCCATGTGTTCCACTAGTTCATGGATTATAATAGTTGAAAAATATTCCTATATATGTCTCCTCCCATGATATAGACAATTTGATTATACACCCTCATTGCCATTGAGATAATGGGGTTGACATGGTTTCCTGATGATATAATTGATACCATTAACATGGTTCCAGTTCACTAGTCCATCCACCCATCAAAGACCATTAGTAGACATTCACTCTGGAAGGTCACTAGTGGCATTAAATACCTAACCTATGGATGCCCATTCTATATGGTGTTGCACATTTCTTCATATAGACCCTCCTATAAAAGCATTTAGTATGATCACTGTCTCCTTTGATGTTGTATGCCACGGAGTTTCATTGGCTATTCTCAAATTTCTCCATCATGAATGTTCTAAAACAGGACAAAACATGTCTTCAAAGGGATAAATATATAGACAAGAGGATAATTTCATAGGATCTAGCTGATTTTCTCATGCATAATTTTCACTTATACCGACATTTATTTTTCATTTCCCCATGCATTAGGTACCAAGAGTAACACCTCATGCGAGAAGATGGCTAGTGGAATCCGTCTAATGTGGTCCCAATCCCATAGGATGTTACACAAATACTAGGGATGAAGGTGTAAGGTGATAGTTCATAGATTACATCTTCTGAGAAGCTGCCGTAGCAGCTTTTGGTGGCAATAAACATAGAATGGGGACATACACACTACCCCATATATCCTGATAAGATATAGCTTTTCCCCATACTCAATTCATATTTAGTGTACCCCATAAAACCAAACCTATTTAATCATTAAAATTTATGCATGTCCACATATCCCAGTTTTCATACCAATATATATAAATTTTTGAAATGTTGGCACAAATGATGTTGGAATAGAGATATAGGGAAATCCTCCTCTTACGACAATTCCTTGAAACTATTTTCAGTTATACCATTGAGGGTAAAAATAATATCAATGTCATAATCCTTTAGATAATATCATGCAAGAAAAATGTTGTACTAATGATGATCTTCATTTAATGGTAAATTGAACTTTGGTGTTTGGATTTCCTCAAGTTTACGAATCGGTTCATCAAGAAGAATGAAGTTCTAAAGAGGAATTCATCTTATAATATGATACCCCCTCAATGTCATCATTTTAAATTTAAAAAATGCATTATTTTCACAAAAAAATCATCATATCTAAAGGTATTTTGGTATTTCAATGAATCTATACACTTCTGTATGTAGAAGTGGTGACAATATTGGATTCAACATACTAATATTCAATTTTTAAAGTGGTTTTGAATGTGCTTAAACATATGTCATGCAAGTCAATCCTACCTCATGGATTCTACCCCTCTGTCATGAAACTTCACTTTATCACATATAGTGTTTCATCATATATGTGAGGAACCTAGTCTCATTCAAGTATATTCCCAATACTGGGGAGTTGGGTGAACATCATGATGTTGTCACATGAGAGTTTGATAAATCTTTTAGAGATCCAAGCTTGGGGGAAAAGTATTCAGCATGAAAGTATAATGGACATACATGGGGCCTCATTTCCCTTTTATAGGAAGGGATCCGCCATTTTTTTTTGAATGTGTGAAACAAAATTATAGTAATTGACCCATCATTTTCTTAAAAAGAGAAAAATATCAATTTTAAGATGTTTACCTCATAATTTTACCCTCTACATTCCCATCTACTCTAATACTAATGTAGTGGATTTTTTAATCCCAAAAATGAATCATGAACCTTATAATGCATGTTATCCATATGAAAAGTGAAAAGTAATCCCCATGGACTATTTAAAAACAACGTATAAAATTGTGAAAAATATTATTCTTTTTTCACAAAGGCCCCAAGAAATTTAGAGAACTCACTTTCATAATATAGGAAATATCAAATCCCATAATTTTTGTGGTTGCCTGATATCCCCCAAACAATTAATGGGAAATAGCCACACACACACCTCTCCAATAGTGTGTGAAAATCTATAATGTAGGAAGTTTCATGGATAATGTGATATCAAATAAAATATTTACATAGGAAACATTCTATGGAAATTGTAAAGGGTTTCAAACAAGACAAAATTTCACTAATAAAGCACAGTCATGTGAAATAGGTCCCCAAGAGGCCATAATATCTTTAAATATAGTATCAACACCCCAAAACATTTTATGGAGGGTCCATTGGAAGTTGGAGTGTCTAATTTTAATTCACGAATGTCTTTATTTCACAAATAAATACTACTAAATCCTCCAATGGAATCTTTAAGGTAGTGAACTTAATGAAAACCCTTACATTGGCCCAAAATAACATTGTCTTATAATAGATATGTCTTTTCTCAACTTTATATAAGAAAAATTCATGTTTATAAAATATGAATTTTCTTTATTCCACTTCAAAATTAGGGCGACACAAGATGTTATATACAACCATACATCCATATTCCACGCCATACACATGTGATAAAGAACATCGTTCATACAACTCTACCAATTCATGAAGCTCCAAATTTTCATTACACAAACTACATGTCTCCAAATGGATCGACCCTATTTAAAAATAAATTCTCACACATGTTGAGTGATCATGAGCCCCAAACCCTTTCAAAATATTGTTTCCCCAAGAATTCCCCCTTTAAAATATTAATATCATCAACCTTTTTTTCTAACCCATTTTCACCAAGCATGGGTTGGGATGACATACTTCCTTCTACTATAAATATTAAGAACCATAACATCAGGACCCCCTAAATGTTTCTTAAAAAGGGTAGTGTGTATGCCATTAAATATTTAAAAGCACCTACATAGTGAACATGTATGCCAAAATCATGGAATCAAGAAGTGAAACAAGCAATCATTTCCCTTTAAGAGTGCATGAGGGATCCCAATATCCTTCCCTCCTCCTAGCCGAAATATGACAGGTTTGCTACATGCATAATCCCTAACAATGTCTATTCTACAAGACATAAAATTTATAGCACAACAACCTAGTCGCATGATTTTAAACTACGTGGAAATTTCCACAGAAAAAGATGTTAAAATTCGACCTTATCTTATGGGATGAGCATATAATAGTTTTTAGAAAAAAAATGTAGTATTCCTCATGGAATGATCTCGGGGTACCTCATGTGATGAGTATGAAATGTTAACAACATGACATTAAATTTTTTGGTTTGGTCCCGCAATATGACATTAAAAAGTGAAATCAAACTACATATATTTTGATCATTGAATCCAAAATGGGTATATATGATTAATCTCAAAGGAATAATTCCAATATCACTACAAATATATCATTCTCATGGGGGTGGAAACCCAAAATATTGATCACCCACTGTGAGTATCCTATGAATATCGTTTCATAAATTTATGATCTACACTTGAATTCATCATCACAATTGGATTACAACTTATAATTGAATGAGAAAATGTTAATGGGACATATATCCACTAGAATTGAAACTTATGATCAACCCATATGTGACGAGTGTATGTGGGTCTACACTGGAACTTAAAAATGTGAATCTCCATAACTCATATTTAAACTCACGAACCTTCATAATGTATCATATCACAATATTCTATGGTGAACCTAAAAATCATATGTGATTAGGATATAATCTAATTCTCCCCCACTCATGATATGAGCATGACTATCTTACCCGATGTAAATTTCACTGGATTCCCTATGTTATGAGCATGAGAATTATTATGTACTGAGAAAAAATTTTCTTTCTATGAAAAGTATTATTTGAATCACATAATAATGGTGATCCACCATATGTGGTGAGAACAAGATACAAGAATACATGAACCTTGGATTATTTAAAAATAATAATTATATTCGAAGTGATCATTGGATGCTTCATGTTTTGTTCCATAAAATCTTTTATTCCCAATAAAATGATTCCCTCAATATCCAAATGTTGATGAATTCACAGATTCCAAACACACCTGACATAACAAGATGCAATACATACCCAATGCCATCAATATTTTCAACCATATGCAGCATCCATGTAAATGGACAATGTGGTATAATTAACTATTGTCCACTAAAATATATTTTTGGGGATAAAATTCATTAACACACCTTATATATGTGAGGGTGACTTTGACATGGATACTATATCCAAGGATGAATCCATATATGGTAGATCCAAGATCCCATCATCCTATTAATATCGTGTATATTAAATTATTAGCTACAATACTAGAGGATTACTACCTCTGTATAGTGGGCATTTTGGGAAATGAGGACAGCAAATGGTCCAAGGACATTGATCCAAATAGAACCAGATGTGGAGACCTGTAAAAGCATCAGAAAATAGATACATCTCAGTGAATTTTATGTGGAAAATGAAACTATACATGTGTGAAAATTGTAATAATAAAATTATGGATTCATTAAATAATCGTAAAGTTATAATATCTGGTATCATTTTTAGATCAATTATATTAGTTTCATACAAAACATTTTCTATTCCTATGTATATTTGAATATTAGAATTTATTTTTGATAATGTATGTATATTAAATAATACTTATTGAAATGAATTTCCAACACATCACTCTATGATTATAAGGTTGGGTACATATTTCTCAATGAATGACATGGGTGAATCTACCCACACAATAGGTAAAAAAATATATACATTGATCTAAAAAGTTTCTTAGACTCAATCGATATAGATACAGTGGTATAGATCAAAACAGTATCACTATAGTGAACTCAAAAGGATTATTTTCTGTTATCACATTGAACGAATATTAAGAAGATTCAAGATCCTTCTAAACAGTTAGAAAAGAATGATACAATTATTAATGTGCCTTCCATAGGGTGTATCATTTATGCGATATTGTCTACTAAAATTAATGTCACTGATGCTATAAGAATTAATAGTATATACCAATCTAATCCTTGTGAGAGTTACAAGATTACTATGAAGAACACACTTAAGTACCTTATTAATTTATTGTCTAGTTTTTCCTAAATGGTGAAATATCAATTAGTAGATCTATAATCAAGCCAACATAGAACAAACAAAAAGAGAGGTAGAGTACATCTCTTTATCAGAATTTGTGGAGGGAGATATTTAGATCGAGATGATCATTATTAAATGTTTTTGGCTCCTAGTACTGAGGGAGAAATTGATATTTACTATGAGAAAATGGATATTTTTATCACTATAATGGAGAAAAGTGTCACAAAATGAAATATAAACCTTTTAAAATACCATCTCATAAGATAAATCATTGAGATAGATGATATAATGATTTTTATGTAGTTTTATATGACATCATAGAAGATCCACTAACAAAATTGATATCGTAGAAGAATGAGGAGAGTTATATATAGTCTCCTAGTATATGATACGTAAGAGATTAAAAAAATGGTTAGATAATATATCATGTTATTATAATAAATTAAATACTTATTTTTATATCATTTATGTTTGTATAAGTTTACATTACATGAACGGTGCAATGTTAACATCCCCTAAAATTAAGAATTTGAATTTCCTCTAATCGATGATCATCATGAAGTAGTATTAGTTATGATGCTAGGTTATATTTTCATTAATAAAATCTTTATGTCATATAAATGGTTTTTTATGATATAAGAAGAACTGATTCCTGATGTAAAAAGTAGATACTTATTACTTGGATTTCCACACCAAATTATACCTCATGGAATGTTAGAAAACCATTAATATACTTAGGAATATACACTTGTTATCATTCCTAATATATTTTTTTGGAGACAAACCTAGCATGAGAACCTTCACAGTTCGATTTCCTTCTTAAAAAAAGTCATTATTACATAACTAATTATGGGTATATGGGTATTTTATTGATCATGTGTTTAGTTAGATTATAATCATGATATAAATTGACTATATTTATAATGAGGTGAAAACATCTGGACCACTATTGAATTAGACTGATGAAATTCATTTAAATTCTTAGTTGATACATATAACATATTTCCAGCTACATGGATGAGGTATATATGAAGCTTTCATAAACTAAATGAATTTAATGTGATGTATTCCTAAATGTGGTTTGTTTATTTTATAAAATCAAGAAAATATGAGTTTTCCTATATTAGATTGACATTGTTCCATGGGTAGTGGTAAAACAATGTTTTTTTAAAAGTTATTACATAGGAATACATTTGTTTTATATGATATATCATGTAGTGGATATGTTCATACAGTAATATGGGTATATTTCATAATGAGCACACCAGACCCTTTAGTAGTTTGAGTAGCACCAATGCTTTAATAAAGGACACTCATTCTTTTTATCTATGAAATATGTGTTTTTAATTTTTTTCAACGATTTTGGGGATTTCCTTAACACATGTATAGGAATTTGGATAATGATTAGGTTTCATAAAATGATTTTTTTCTGAAATTATCAGTTCTTGATAAAACCAAATTTAAAATTAGTTTTGGAGGAATTCATAAAACGTTTTGATGTTAGGAAATATGTTTTTATCCGATTATATTATATGTGGGATAATATTGTAGGTTCAAATAAAATATATGCACATAATTTATATAACATACAAAAATATTTATACAACTATATTCTTATTCATGATCTCATGCTTATGTCTGTGATAATGTGGCATATTTTTCTGTCATGAAACCTAACATAATGTTGTAGCCAATATAGTTTACTTCATGTGTGTGCCACTTGCACATAACTCTCATATGGTTTTCATTAGTTTGGAACCATAAGGTTGATAAAGTATTTTATTTTAACATTTATTTGATTTTAATTGAAAATTATATTAAAATTATATAAAGTATATTAATATAGTTGGTAGTATAAATTTAATGAATGGCATCAATAATGATAATATAATAGTGAATAAGTTCCTCATTTGGTAGTGATATAACGATAATAAATTTAAATCATATATATTTTAACTCTCTTACTTTCTATAGATTTTTTTTACGAAATAAAATTATAAGAGTTAGTACACCTCGTTATGTATGGATATAGTCTGTGAACTGGGATCAAAATGATGATGGATTACCTACAACAGTAGGAATACTATGGTTTATCCTCTAGTGATCACCATCAAGAAAGATGTATTGAGATAGTTTCTACTATATTATTTATATAGATATATGTTTCGTAGTTTTTCTTTTATATTGATTATATAAAATATTAATCATTTAATCCTTAGTAATCTTACACTTTCATTGCTGATTAACTATTCCACTAAATCCCATTATTTTATCTATTAGATCCAATAGTTTCTTTTTTCTATAATTTACTGAATACTATTTTCTATATGGGGAATATATATCAATTGAAATTATCATCACAAAACTTTTCAATAGTTTAAATTCATTATCAATGTTATATATTTCATTTTTATATAGTTTAAAGATGTGGAATTAAAATAATATGGGATAACGGCTAGGGTAACCATTGGGAATTTTAATATCATCAAAAATTATATTTCCATATATTTTTATCATGAAAAATAATATAAATTTCTATACATATGAGGTTAAAGAGTTGTATTTTAGAGTCTAATTACTCTTACCATTAATATGATTTGTCTAAATAATAGGAAATTGTATTTAATAAAATTATTTCAATTATCCTATATAATATTCTAGAACAAAAAAAGTAGAGAATTCATGATAATATCATCAATAATATTTCTTCTCATCATTACAGGACATATAAACCTTCCATGTTACATAAAATTCCATGGTGTACGTAATTTAGGTAGTATTTACTATCAAGGTTCAATTTAACAACTCCAAGAATTCATACACAACTAAATGATAAAATATGAAAAGTTGAAAGTTCATTTTACCGAGTTAGAAACCAATGATCATTATATATTGTAAATATTAAATGCTCTAGAATTTTATCAACACTATAACACATAATTTCAACATATATAGATTTTATAACTTTTTATATGATTATACACAAGACAACATTTTACAATTAAACTCCTATAATAAAAATATTTATTATTTTTAAACATTCGTCACATATTTCATCATAACACATACGAAATAAACATTTATTTTAGAAAATTATTCTCATATTAATCTATTGCAGATATAATAAAATGAGAACATTATAACTATATAGATATAAAAAAATTACACAAGAAATAAAAAAGTGGAAATCATAATAGAAAGATAATGAATCATGGAAAAAAGAAACATTAAATTGTCATATAAAACATATATAATCATATGATATACTAAATCTTTTATAGGATAATAACTAAGATAATTATAACATAGGGGACTAAACCCATTATACATTTCCATTAAATAATGTTCTAATGAGATTATAGAGATCCAATATTTTCATACATAAATATTACATATTTTTAGTTGAATATTTAATAAATTTCAAAAATACATGTCTCTGGACTATCGTGGTTTTGTATCTTTGGACACTAGAAATTCCACCTTATTATATCAAGAAACATATTCAATAGTTCACACAAATATCTTTCAATTTAGAACTCCTCAATGAAATAACCTAAATAATATCATTATTCATAACATGGGTAGTGAAAATAGAAAAATGGGTTACATCAGAAGCTTATTAAGGGGAAACCTGAGAGATATCAATCGATGATCATATAAAAGATAATATAAGAATTAGGGTATAAGATATTTAATATTACTTAGAATGTTCATACAAAATCGATCACAGATCATAAACACATGTCATGAAATAAAACATTAACATTTCAAAATAAGTGAATAATAAGAGTGATAAATCATCATAAATAAATCTTGAACCATAAAATAATTTAATATATGTGTGGAACCATTATATTGATATTGAACATTTCCTATGTCAATGTTAACTATAGAAACCGTAAAATCATAACGAATCGAGAATTAATGCCAGTTTCCCTTATTATATTAAGTTAATTTACCGGTTTCCCATAATGTATCAAGTACTTATAATTGTTTCCCATATAAGATCAAATGCATCAAAATTTTTACCATAATTATCTAATGATGAATAATACACTTCCCAATACTTTATATGGATATATAATTTCAGTAAAATCTATCACTTAATAACAATAAAATATATGATTATTATAACATAAGAAAACATTCACTATATAAGAACCTAAGAAGAGAAATTAGTTTCATGGATTATTCATCATATAATTACTCATGGAAAGTAAATAGGTTTAATAAAAATTTATTCATTTCATCATAGTATTATCCATGTAAAATTTATGGGATTCTAAAACAATTCTTCATTTCATTATAACACAGCTCATGGAAAAGCAATGAATTTATGAAATATCATGTCTTAGAAAACATAAATAATCTTGTGAAAGAATAATGATGGTATTATTGTATCATATCCCAACAAATCTTATGTAACATTATATGATGTCATCTTAGATAGAAAATTATTTTAAAATATCACATAAATATTCCTTGACAAAAATATCTTTTCAACTTCGAAAGAACATATTTTAAATCATAAAAATTAAAAATTAAAAAATTAAATAATTTTGTTGAAAATAATATTGGAAAGTTGTAAAGAAATATTTAAATCATTAAGAGTTCATAACAATATGAAATATCATTCATGTCATATAATTTAATAAATTTTTCTTTCATATTTTTGGTAAAAAGTAAAAATAATCATTTTCTTAAAATGAAAAAAATATTCCTTTTAATTTTTTTTGTAAATAGGTAAATAAAGATTAAAAATTTATCTAAAAATTAATTTTAGAATACAATGAAATTTTTCAAAACCAATTTTATTAAACATATATATATATATATATATATAATAAAAATGATTTTTTACTGTGGAGAGAAATAAAATGGATTTTTCTTAAATACATTCATTTTCTCTCTTGATTACTTAAAGAGAAAATAGATTATGGTAAACATGTATTCTCTAAAAATATCAATTAGAGAATACGATTAATTTTTTAATGATATATGTACTATAATATTTTCTCATGGTGAATGTAATTATAAACAGTCTTGATATACAATTGGATAGTGACATAAAACATTTATCACTTTGGTAACTTTTTAATTATAAGACCCATATATGGAAGAAACATAAATGGAAGTTTATATCCAATGAAATTCAATAATTAGTATTATATAACCCACACAAATGAAACAAGTGGTGAATATTCCATGTGTCACACAAAAAATAAAAGTGAGATGAAAATAAACTATATAAAGTTTCGAATTTCTTCACACACATTAAAAAATAATATTTAATAAATATACGTTTATTATAAATAAATAAATAAATAAAATCATATATATCATACCATATATGATTTACTTATAAAATTTTATCACCAATTTATTAATAATTAATTAATAAAATCATTGTTATGGGTGATAAATACTTCACTTCTCTTGCATGATTTAGTTCAATAGTTTTAGTTCTTATAAATTGATTATGATTCCATATTATTCATAATAATAATAATTATATAAATATCATAAATATATATTAATTATATTAAAATTTTCAATCATTCATAAAAGTAATATATAGAAAAATGAGTTACACCATTCATGGAGATAGTATGTTGTACGTACGCATTAAACCTAATTTCATTTTTCAATGGATGAAAAAATAGAATGGTAAAAAACATTAACCGTGAAAAATAATTATTATAATATATATATATAATATTTTAATTAAATAAATTTTTTTACCATACAATTAAAAATAAAAGTAATAACATATCACATTGATTCATAGAGGTGGTATCCACATGTATACACGAGCGACGTTACAATTATCCGATAGATTTAAAGGAAAGAATGTATTAGTGATATTGTAATTTTAGAAGTATTAATCATTCATTATTAATATTTAGGTATTAAATAAATCAGTATATTTATCCGTTATAGGTTGTGATGGAAAATGTATTATTTCAGTTTGCGAGGCAGTATTCCACGATATACACGATCGATAGGTTCATTTAAAAATTAAATAATGGAGATAAGTATAGCTTATTACAATAAAATTTTAACATCTCATTATGTGGATGATTTTTTTTCATTATTTCATAATATTTTCATAATATTATATGGGGGAAGAAGAATAAATAAAAAGAAACCACAATGATAATAACAATACCTCTTCATTGGAGATCCTATTTAGTTTTATACATAATACCTTAAAATGAAGGATTTATGATTAAAACAATGACCCCTGGAAATAGGTATGTATTTAAGGATGGTATTTTGGTAGTTATTGAAAAAAATATGATTGTGAAGAGTGAATAGGAAATGATAGGTGGTGCCCTTTTATAATTGAGGTGAGTGGCAGAATTTTTATTTGTCATTGTTTTACAATTATTTCAAGACAATGTATTACAAAAAGACTCTAAAATAGATCATTATAGAACCTTAAATGAGAGAATTTCTATGTATATATAAATAATAGGACATATAAAAGGTTTTTTGTAAATTTTACCATTTATCATTTTAGTCTAACCGACGGTAAACCCTTCTTAAATTTTCCCATAGTAATTATTTTTTACTACATTTATTGTTCATTATGACCCCAAATTCAATTGAAATAATTATATAATCTTAACAATGATGATTAATATTATTTAATTCATTTTATAAAACTCATTTAACAGATGTGGTAGAATTTAATTTAAAATTAAACCTGCAAATATAATAATAAATTAGTTTTCCATAGAGAAAACCATCATACGTAATTTTCTTATATAATTGTTAAAAATGAGAATAATTAAAACGATCTAAATTAGATTAAAAATAATATAATTGACTTAAATTAAATTTTAATATAATTTTAAAATTCAATATAACTTTTTAAATACTTTAAACTAAAATGGAATTTTCAATAAAAAACGTATTTTCACTATTCATCATAAAAATTATCTTTTAAAAAAATTCAAAAAAATCCAAACTAAGATATTTTTTACAGGATTAGTTAAAAAAATTATACTACAATTTTTCAAAAAAAAAATACTTAAAGTGGAAAATATTTATTTTAAAATAAGTTCCCAAGACATGACAAAACAACATTTTGAAAAATACATTTTTAAATTCATAAAACTAGATTTATGATTTTCTCTTGACTACGAAGAGTATTATATGAATGATAAAACATTTTATTTAATATATATAAAATATAAGATTCATTAAAATCATTAACTAATGTATTTTAATTTAATTTATTTAGTTAAAAATTTTATGCACGTTTAAATTTTTTTTCATAAGAACCAATATTTTACTTTCAAAATAATTTTATTATCATTTATTATTAATTGATAGAAAATGAGTTTAATTTTTACATGTGTGAAAAATAAATATATTTTTAATTTATTCATTCCTATTAATACCAACCAATTTAGCAATGAGATTATAACTATCACATTGAATAATAACATTTTAACTGTATATTGTTATTCATTTAAACTCATTGTTGAGTGCAATGCAAGATATCAATGTCATTAAATTTATTTCAAATATATGTTTTATAAAATATCTAGGAATTACATTCTACCCCATTAAAATTATTTTCTCTATTAATATTTCTTTATGTTGATATAATTAACCGAGGATATTTTTGGCTTTAACATATCTTAGGGTTCCTATATAGCTTCCACAAATTGGTGGTTTCACCATAAAACTTTTACCCTATGAGTGGTTATGTTTCATGGAACTTTAACTATGATATTGAATTTACACTAGTTAATACATATAAGAGTGACCATTCACTAGGGATATGACCATACTGTTCAGTACATATACACTATCACGTATTTACTTCCTCAAGATATATACATGGAATAGATCATGGACTAAAGAGAGGTTAAATGGAAGATCCAATAAATAATCATTTATCCAAACACTATTACGATTATTCATAGTTACAATATACCTAGGGAACACCATTAAGTTCATTAAAATCATTTATTTCTTCCTTGTTAAAATTCAAAGAAACATTTTCTCATCAACTTTGAACTACAATTATCACCAATGACTGTAATCATAAATTTTCTATCAACTTTTCATGATCTTTATATATTAATGAATGGATCTAACAATATCTACAATTTATTCATAAAACTAAAGACTTAAAATAATTAACTATCAAACTTCAAGCCATCAAATTATATTTCTACACTTTATTCCATATTAAGATTCATGAGGATCCAACTGAATTCTTGAGTGAATATGATTCTTGTATGAAAACATGAATATATTATATTGTCGATCCCAATCCCTTTTTAAATCCATGGTGTATGATTTTATCGGATAATAGAGTTTTTGAATTCTTAAATTCAACTAACCTGCTCTATGAGGACAATTAGCTCTGCTAAAACTCATCTGTATATCAAGAGAGTTTGGAGGACATTAGAAGAACCTCATAGTAAATATGAGATCCCAATAAGATACATTAGAATGTGGTACTCTGTGGAAACTTACCAATTCAATGACTTATATTATGTAAATCCAATCAATATATCCATATTCTCTAATTTAAATTAAGTGTCCAGACTTTGTATAGTGATTAACAATAATCCAAAGAGCATTATGTCCTTTACATATTTTGGGGATCCTGATGAAAAAATACATGGTGATGTTTTCCAATTTACATTCTACTATGAGTAATGGTTGTAACATCATCACACACTTATGTATCTCAGGTTTAACATTATTACATACCATTCACTGAGATACAAACTCAGCAATACATATTTTCATGTTGTCCCATTATAAATATTCTTTCATATCTCTATATATATTTATACTTCCATGATTAATAGAGAATTAAGAATTAAGATCCCCCTAAAATATCACTTTATTTAAATTTGGTATTTAATTTAAACATAAAATATTCTTAAACCATACCATTATATCAAAATATTGGTTTAACTTAGGATAATTTCTCTCCTTCTTCAACTCTACATCTTACTTTTGAGCCTCTTTAATTGTCACATTGATAGATTGTTGAATACTTTCTTAAGAAGGATAATATTTCCCTCCTTGTTTTAATATTTAAATATCTATCCAATGAAAATCCATAAATATTGGATCTTTTGTGATCCTCATCATTGATAATATATAATGATACTTTTGAATCAATGTGTTAGCCACATTGTTGACATTATTATGGTGGAAATGTATTGGGAAGTAATTAACTTTAATCAACATCAACTATATTCATTGGTACATATTTCACTATTTATGTGTGAATTTATAGTTGAATCTTCTCTGATCAGTATATATATATATATATATATCAAACCATTATCCATAAGGATAATGCCTCGATATATTTATTAGAAAAATCCCCTCAACTTCCTCCAAATCATGAGTTGGGAAATTTTTCCCATGAGCCTTGAATTGTTGTGAGGAATAAGCTATAATAATATCATTCTACAAGAGAACACATCCCAATCCCTTCGTCAATGCATCAGTATAGACTACCATCCCTTATACTATATAGGACAATGTTATTATAGGTTCGCTGACTAACAATCTCTCTAGTTCATTGAAATTTTTCCCAAATTAATATTCCCAAAGGATCTTGGCTTCCTTCCAAGTTAACATGGGATATAGATCAGACAGTCATGATAAATTCTAAATAAATCATTGATAATATGCACCTATTAAAAGAAAACATCAAATCTCATTTAGATTGGTTGGTCTGGGTGAATATTCAATGGCATAGGTCATTGATGGATCAAAAAATATACCCTCTTTGAGATTATATCACACAAAAGTGAAACCTTATTTTTTCCTAAAATTCATTATTTATAGATTTTTCATGAATTTTCTCATTCTTTGGAATTTTTAGCACATTTCTCATGTGATATTCATCACATTACTTGATCTTTTAATATATAATATTATAATCAATAAATACCACAGAAAACTGATCAAGGTAATGTATATAGACTCTATTCATGAAATCTATGATTATAGTGAAGGAATTAGTAATATAAAATGAAATAAATATATATTTTTAGTGTTAATACCATCTATATAATGTTTTCTTAGGTATATACTCCTTTTTAATATCAATTTATGATACAAAAAAATGAAGATCAATCTTGAAAAATAATGGAGCTATATATATTTGATCAAAAAAGTCATTAATATAGGGAATATGTTCCTTTCTCTTGATAGCGATCATTTACAATTCCAAATAATCAATGAAGAGTAAAATAAATAAATCCTTATTCTTAAAAAAACGAATATATGTAAACCTAGGTGATATAGTTTGATGAATGTGTACCTTGTCAATATTCTCTTGAAGTTGCTTCCTTAATTCCTATTACTTAACCAAGGACATTTTATTGGGAGTCTTCGAAATAGCTTTCACAAAAAGGTATGAGTTCTGTTGATAACTCAACTTTACACTCTAGTGAAATACTATGCAACTATTAATGAATTACATCCACAAAATCCATCATTATTGGAATATCATCGATATTGATTTTCTCCACAACCATCTAAGATTAGCACCCCTTTTTAATAAGAATGAAAACCCATACAATGAATATGGACATCATCAGAAGTAATTTTCTATCATTATAAACATAAAAAATCATATGTATGTTAATAATATAAAAACATGACTTTTTTCCCACAAAAATTTATGTCATATCTATATATAGAAATCCAATCAATGCCTATGATAATATCAAATTCAACCAGAGGGTGAATAGAATGATTTCCCGGAAGCACATTCCCATTAAACAGAATTAGATTATAATTATATACATTATATATGAACATAATTATATTAGAGGTATTTACTAATAATTTAATAACTATTAATTGGGTATAGAAATTATCATTTATAAATACTATTCATGGTATTGAAGAATTAATATAACTAATCTTCAATATTAAACATCAATATCTGACCATATATGTCAGCACTCCAACTTCTTCGTTCTATATTTAGTCTATTAATAAAAAAACAAAAAGAATGACCATTATGAATGTTTGATTGGAGAGTCCAGTCATTCATAAGTTCTCTAAATAATGACTCTTTCTTTTCAATGTATGACACCTTTAGTTTATCCTAATCCATTCATGATCATTATCTATTCAAATCAATCATGATGTATTGCAAAGAGTTTGTGAATTTCCAAATCATATCCCCTAGGAGTGGTGAACATGGTGTGTTGTAAGACGCATTTTCATACACTGGGTGATGATTGATTAAAATACAAATGTACCATTTTCATATTTATCAAGCCTATGTAAAAGTATGATAGAGTCGTATACACTTATAATATCTATCCTAGGCTGTAATTTATTTGAAACCACTTATACTGTCATTCACCAAAATTCTTGGACATATTATTATACTTTGACTTATCCCTAGGGATATCTATAAATATCTATAATAATAGTTCCAGAATGATAACTGAAACATCTCTTTTATTCCAGTTATACAAACCTAGTCTTTGAATACAAAACTATTATATCTTTTTAGATAAATATGAAATACATTTCACAAATACACCAAGGATGACCGTAAAGGATTGATGTATTTGGGGAATCGATACACAGTTATATTAACCAAGAAATATCATTAACATATACCATAATGATCTTCAAATTTATTACACTTTATTGACATTCCCAACATAACACCTTTATTTATAAACTATGGAAAGGAAAAATAAGAACGGTTGAGCATAGACTCATAGTAACAGTAAATTTGGGATAAATAATTATATGATCACATAAAAGAATAACATAATGCTAAGTGTATGAAATCATGAATATAATTTACAATGCTTATACCCAATCTATCATAGATCGTAAATATGATTCATGGAATAAGAAAATATCATTTCAAAAGACCTGATTCACAAGAGTGAGAAACCAGCATAAAGCTACCATGAACCATAGGTTATTTTCATATAATTGTGGCACCATTGAACATATAAAAACTATTTAATATTTCTAGGTTAAATATATATACCATTAAATCATAATGTTTTAGAAATCAATACCTATTTTCCAGAGTGGATCAAGCACATCACCTTGTTTCCTATAACTGACCAAGCAGATCGACTTTATCCCTATAATAGATAATTAATATGAACTTTCTTGACATAGAAGATCAATTACATTGACTTGTTTCACATAATTATCTCATGGGATATAAAAAATTAACCAATGAATTTTAGGACTAAATAATTCGGTTCCCAACTATCACATAATGAAAATCGTATAGGTGTTTCCCACATGATCGTAAAAAACACATCACATCAGAACCCATGAAAAGAAATCAGCTTCATAAAAATTTCATTATAGAAAAACCCTTGGAGAAGAATTATGTTTAATGAAAATTTAATTATTTAATAATTTAATAACCCATGAAAAAGGAAAATATTTCATAATAATTGAATCATTTAATCATAGGATAGTATAAAAAAACGGGTTTCATAAAAATCATTTAATTATAAATATAATCCATTCAGAGAGAGAATAAGAATGGTATTATTGGTCAATATCCAAAATAATTTATAATTTACATAAAATAATGTCATATTAGTTGAAAAATTATTTTGAAAGATCACATGGAACATATCCTGAAGAAAATATTCTTTCTTATTTGAAAATAATTATTTAAAATTTGTAAAAATAAAATGATAAATAAAACATTTTTTGGATCATAACACTTGACAAATTTAAAGAAAGATTTAATTTGATTATCTTAAATAAAGTTTGGAAATATCATTCAAATGGTACACATTAATACAAATATTCCTTTCACAGTTTCGATAAAAATATAAAAGAACAATGTTTGGAATATGAAAAGGATATTACTTTTAATATATTTTTTAAAAATGTAAATCATAAGAAATTTTTTCATTAAACAATCATTAGAAAATAGTAAAAACATTATTTAAAACATTTTTTGGAAACCTGAGCATGGAAGAGAAAGGATTTTAAATATAACATAGAAATAAATTTTATTTTTAGTAAAAAAATTCTATCTTTTGTGTACATAAAATAAGGAAAATGAAAGGAAAAAATGTATTCTATATATATATAATGACTATAATAAAATTCACGGGTTTCTTGGAATCATTTGAATAACAAACCATATGAATGAGAAAAACTTATAAGGATATTTATATCCCATAATATTCATATTAATAGTCATTAAATTAAATAATTGTTACTATATACACCACAAAAAAGAAACATGTGGTGAATCTTGCCTGTGTCCCATAGAAATAAAAGTGAGATGAAAATCTAACACGTCTAATCTTGAATTTATTCATAAAAGTTATAACATAATATATAATAAAAATATGTTTATTATACATCCATATAGAACCATAATCAGATATATCAAATGATATGTGAATTACTTCTTACATTGTATCACTAGTTTATTAATTTATTTTTATCAAAATCAATATTCTAAGTGAAAACAAATTTTTTTCATGTACATACTACTTAGATAGTGTTAGGAACATAAATTTACTATGATTAATACATATACATAATTTTAATCATGATATAAATTACTTATGTATTCATTATATACTTATTTTAATGATAAATAATATTTAGACATAGAAAAATGAATTACATCATTCATGGAGACGATTGGTTGTATGCACGAATTAATGTTGTTTTCATTTTTTGAACCATGGAATGAAAGAAAGATAATTTTTTCTATTATAGATTCATTATTATATGATATTTATATGTAATATATTTATTAAATATATCATTATTACCATAAAGGTCAAAATAAAACCAATAATGCGTCACATAACTTTTTAGAGGTGGTAGTCCACACATACGCAGGAGAGATATTATCATTTCCCAATGAATTGGAAGGTAAGAACGTAGAAGTGATAATATAATTCCAAATGTATAATTGTTTCAGTAATATATTTTATACACCAAAAATTCATCGTCATATCCATTTCTGAGTGGATTTTATTAAAGACGAATTAAATCGATTCGCAAGGTGGTAGTCCTCCGTAAACGCGATCACTAGATTCATTTCCATTTTGATGGATGAGGATATAGATATTGGTTATGAAATTAACATAATAAAATCTTAGTATAATGAAGATATTTTTTCTTATTTTACATTATTTTGGAGATATTTTAAGGTAGATAAAGTAGAAATAAAATGAAAACACATGGTTATGAAATATACATCTTCTTTGATGAACCTCTATGGGTTAATGCCTAAATCCTTCATCAAATAAGGTTACGATCAAAAAAGGAATATAGGTCTTATTTATGGTTTTAATGAATGGTTATGGGTCACTAGTTTTTAAACCAAAATTATTTTGATGTTTGAATAGGAGAGGAGAGGGTGTTCCCTTTTATAATTGACGTTAGTGGCAAACTTGTAATTTTTAAATGTATTATGATAATTCCATGTCAATTTATTTCACAAAGACTAAAAATGGATAATTATTTAACATTATATTAGATGAGGTCTATATATGTCCATAAAATAGGAATTAAACATTTTTATGTCATTTGGACCCTTATCATTTCTGTTTAAACACAATGTAATCTCGTTTTAACCTTAACCAGATAAATTAATTTTTACAATATTTACAAATAATTATATAAATAAATTAAAATTAAAATATTATATAATATTAATTATAATAATTAAAAATATGTAATCTATTTTATAATACTATATTCAACTTGTTTTTATAATTTAATATAAAATTAATCTTTTATATGTGATGAGAAATCGGTGGTCAAAAGAGAATCTTTTCATAAGAATAAAATGTTTTTATATCAAAATTCCACATGAAATTGATTTCAATGATCTAAATTTGATTAAAAATATTATAATTGAACTATTTTATGTTTTAATGTAATTTAAAATAGTATTTAACTATTATATATGTTAAATGAATAGTATGTTTTCAATAAAAATTAGTAATTTTCACTAATCATCAAAAAACTATTTTTTACAAAATTATAAACAATAACCTATAAGATAGTTTTGACATGACGATTTTAAAAAATAATTTCAAAATTTCAAATTGTTTTTTTAAATCAGCCTAAATTAATTTTAAAATAATTTTCCAAAACCTGATGAAGCATATTTAACAAAAATATAGTTTATAGAAATAAAATTTGATTTATTCTTATCTCATTCAGAGAAGAAATATTGGATTAATGAAAAAAAATAATTTATTGAATTTAAGTGATATAAATTTCAATTAAATGAGTTATCAGTAGTTATTAATTTATTTATTATGTATAAAAAAAATTATAAAAGAAGAATATTTTTTAGAAAAAACTTTCATCACATTCAAATGATTACTATTTTAATGTATAATAAATTGATAACAAGTGATTTTTTATACATGTATAAACTTTAAAAATCTCATAATTTTGTTATTTATATTCAAACCCACCATTTAAAGAGCAATTTTATAACTATAACCTTAAATTATTATATTTTAATAGTATAGAATAGTTTGTTTAAACCCAGTTTTTCATGTAACACAAGCTATCGAAAAAATTATTTTTTCAAAAAAATATTATTTCAAAAAATCTCAGGTTGTTTTTGAGGTATAATTTTTCTCCATTTTTAAGAGAACTATATATTTCTCAACCCCCCATTAAATTATAATTTATTAATGAATATAAGTTCAACATGATAATTAATTTAATCATTGATCCAAAACATTGATATCGTGATTGAATAATTAAAATAAAATGAATATGTTAAAAAATTAAAATGGAATAAAAATCATCCTAAAAAAGAAATTAGATAATAGATTTAAATTAAATCCAATATTAAAAAAATTTATGGGTAATTTTCACATAATATAATGTAAAATATTACTGGTATATAGAAATATATTTCTATATAAGAAAATATTTTAAAAGTAGTTCAAGAATAAATTTTTCACAATGCATTTATTTCAATGAATCGATGTTAAATTATAGGGGACTACTTTAATAATTTGTTATGAAAGTTTCAATAAAATAGGGTAAAAATTATTATAAGACATTTATAATATATACTATAATAATAAAAATAACTATAAGGAAAAAATTACTTTTATTAAAGAGAGAAAATTGTGTTGAAATTAAGAAGTAATATGATTTTTTTCTGAATAAGGGAAACATTTAATAGGGTAAAAATGTGAATGTAAATAAAATTTATATATATATATATATAATGGTATATAAAACATCTTATGTAATCCATTAAAAAAACTGATTAAGTATTTTAGAGAGAGAGGTGAACTGAGAAATGTATGAAAAACTATAGTGATCCACCTTCAAACATCATAAAGTAAGAAGTAAGAATAAATAAGAGGCATGAGATATATTTATAAATAAAGAAAAAAGTGAAATTAATTAAATCTAAAATAAGATGAAAATGAACATGGTCATGGTTGTTAAAGATTATATATAATGATAAGTCATAAATGGTTCCCCTTACCAGAACTCTCAACCTACCTGAATACAATCAAACTCCTATAATTAGAAATATTATTTTTTAATCAACTATTTTTTAACTATATAATTATTATTTTCAATTAAATATTGGTCAATTATGTTTATTTATTACTTATTTACTAGTTCATCATTGTTTACATCAATCATTATGTGTTATAATTTCTCTTATTTTATTTATTTTTAGGGGTATGTTTATTTCAATCATCTTTCCCTGTTCTTGTGTCCTTAATTATAGAAAATCTAAGGGAATAAAATCATTATTTTATAATAAATTCAAATTGAATTTATTTATTTTATAGAATATATGATTATGATTCGTAAATAAATAACTCAAAATCCATCCATTTTAGTTTATTTTGTCATCCTCGATGAGTTGCACAATAATAAAATCTCTTTTAGGTATTTTCATTAATAAACCATGAAAATAACATAGATTCATAATAATATCATATATAGAGTATATTTATAACCATATGTGATTATAAAAAAATTAAATTATAGTAACATTGTTCAATTAGGATTTGAAACTGATCCAAACATGAGTGTTCTATAATGAATCATTTACAAAAAATATTTCATTATTTTCACCCATATTAATTATTATATTGATTTTAATTATATTTAATAATTTTATTAACTATATATAAAAATATTCTGTATGGTGACATCAAAGAACTAGGTAATGAATAATGTGTTACATAAATTGAAGAAGCCTAAACTTCACTTACAATACTTCTTTAAAATGAACTATTTTATACCCCTCCTTGTGACTACATGCCACAAAATCTGAATTACTATTATAAGTGAGATAAGTTAGGCAGATTAGGGATTAAAAAATAATCTTTATTTATCGATTTGTATTAGAGATGGAATTTTAGTTTTATGGATATAATTTAATTGACATTTTTCTCAATAGACGTCTTTTATAGTTATGGAATTTTATTTTATTTTTAAAGCGACATATAAGTGAGAAAATTAATTTATATCATTAACTTTTCAGCACACATATCTCATGATGTGGTTTCAAGTTTTTATTTAGTCATAATTCATCTATTATAATATATATCTTATTTATTTATTATACTTTTCAATTTTTACTTTTCAATACAATAACTTATTTTTCAAAAATAATGATAATTATTACTCACCTTAATTTAATTTCATTATTCATTATATCTAATCAATTATAAAAAATTAATATATAAATATTTTAAAATTTATATTTAAATAAAAACATGTTATATTTATAATAAATAATAATTATAACAAAAATATTTTCATTGATCTTGAATGATTATATTTCTATTTCTTATCAATACATCATTATTCTTTAGATGTTAATTTTTTGTTAACAAAAATAAATAACAACTAATAAAATAATTAAAAATATAATTTTCATAATAATACTTATATTTGAAAAACTCAAAATAAACTTGTACCATGTCACACACCAACCATGATTTATTAATTTTTAAATTTTTATTTTTATTTTTATTTTTTTTAGTTATGAGTTGGATCGAGTTTTAAATATTAATTTTAATTTTGTTTTTCAGTATGGGTTCATGGTTCGAGTATTTTTAGTCAAAACGTGTGTAAACCATGCAGGTTCATCTCCAGTTATTTACATCTAATCACACAATTAGTGAACAATTTCCTTAACTCTGAGCCTTTCTTGTGGAAGGTTTAAAGATGCATAGAGTGGGATATATGGTTTGGCCAACTGTGCAGTCAAACCTGATAATAAAAAATAAGAAAAAAATTATTATTACTATTATTTTATTATTATTTTTATTATTATTGTTACTATATTATTATTATTATTATTATCTCCAATTTCTATCCCACCCTTTCCCCCCTCTCTTTCCTAACACCCAATGGGGTTCTTGGCAACATGTTCCTCCTCCTCCCACTCTATTCACCCACCATTTCTCCTCCAGATTCAGGGTGTGATCAGGTCAGGTGAGTCTTCCTCCCCATCATTCACCTTATTCTTCCCCATTCTATTTATCCACATTAAGGTATATGCTCCACCCAACCATAGTGTATTATAACATTCATATTTTTTGTGTTTTTCATGTGGCTATAGTTTTTTATTTTTTGTGGGATTTCATGGACTCGTTTGAAATTTGATTGGGTATTATGATTCAGAGGAAGTGGATTACCAAATAGTTTTGAGTAGTTTTTCTTCCACTATACAACTTTTATTGTATTTTATTTTGTTTTTTTTTTGTGATTTTTTAATTTCTAATATTTTTCTAGTATGTTTTGGATCATAGTTTCGGATGGGGACATACAAAAATAATCATGGGTAATGATTGTATATATATATGTGTGTATTTTCTTAAATATTCCTTCATTGTGAGGGGAATATGTGCACTATATATATGTATATATATATATATATTTGTGTGTTTGTGTGTGTTGATATGTGGGTGAGTGTAAAAAGTGGGTATTTTACCTATGTGGACCTTTTTGGAATAGATTCAGTTTGTCTTCTTCAAAAGCAATGTATTCAGAGATAGTTTCCCAATGTCCAAGAGTTTAAATTGAAATCCATGGTTTCTTCAGTATTTATAAAGTGAATTTTTATTATTATGAAGTATGAAAATGCCAGGAAAATTGTTTCTAGATCTCACTTATGGGTTTCCGATTGGTTTCCATGATTTTCATAAACCTCTAACATGTGACATCTTTTTTAGACTTTATTTACAACTCCAAATGAAAATTAAATTATTTTAAATTTATATTTAATTTAAAAAAAGGGTTTTACATGTAGTATGGATAATTTTAAATGTATTTTTGTGTGTGTGAAAATTTTCTAAAATATATTTCCCCTCTTGATTTATTCAAAGAATTTCATTTTACATATAGTGGTTAGCTTTTGATGAAAGTGAACTTCTGTCTGGTATGAAAATGGGGAAATTCAATGATTTGGAAATTTAGAGCACATAAGAACCCTGGGTACCTATGTGGGTTTCTAAGGACTAGTATTACGGATGATTTTTAAGGTAATTGAACCATAATCATGAGAATTTTTACACTAAAACACCGAATAAAATATAGTATAGTTTTTTGGGACCACAAGAACGTTAGCTTTGAACTAATTGGAATCTTGTTTATGAGAATGAATTATGTGGTTCAACTATATAGGATTTAAGATTCAGTTACACTATTTACCTAGATAATTTGTGATGTGCCATAGTACTAGTTTACATTTTCTAATATTTCTAATCGCACTGGTTTAAAAATACACTTTGTTGTTATCTATCTATATCATGACATTAATTTAAGCTTTAATTATCTTTTATAAAAAATGTTTCCTAAATTTCATTCTATATTTGAAAACATTTTGGAAAATATGTTGAACTGTAGACTTCTTAAAAATGGAATATTGTTACTTATTTGTATTAAAGAGTAAAAAACCTATTTTTATATGTCCTCCTTTCTATAATGAATGATTAGACCTCTTTTTAATGTTAAAGGATAAGTAATTGTTCCCCTTTAGAATTAATATTAGTAATTTTAATGCTCACACCTATATTCATTATCATTTTTCAATTCAGGTTATTCCCAGCTCTGGTTCAATCATATAGTGGGTTTTATTCTATGGTTGATGGTGACCCTTGAGGTTTCATGGAGGTACATATTTTTTTTCTATATCCAGTTATTGTTTTTTTCCTTTATTTATTTTCTTGTTGTTTTTGG
Organism: Viscum album; assembly: GCA_963277665.1. NCBI lineage: Eukaryota > Viridiplantae > Streptophyta > Magnoliopsida > Santalales > Viscaceae > Viscum > Viscum album. The sequence goes on from OY728150.1 coordinate 1,867,225,742, forward strand.
ATAAATCATTCAAAAAAAGAGTTATGCATGATTTATCTCACTATTTTCTAGCTCAAGAGGACCATGAATTCCTCTAATGAATTACAATGGATCATTCTGGGTGACCAGTTTAGGGTTGAATCATGTTGGTTCATGATAAAAAAAATTCATAGTAATTAGACCTTGTTATTTATGGATGTTTGGTAGTTTATTGCTAGTATTGTTTGGAATTAAATTGGTTATTTGTGAGATGATTCTTTATCACCACATATTTGGAAGGATTCATGAATTTATAGGGTGTTCTGAGATGGTTGTAACTCAAAATATAATATTATGTCAAATTTTATTTCCTGGTTTATGTTTTTCTTGAGAGAGTTTTTGATGGAATAGTGAATTTGGGGGTTTCATTAAGATACACTATAGGTTCGAGTAGATCAGTATGGGTATTTGGAGGTACTTTTCATGATGTTCCTAGTCTATAAAACCATGCACAAATCATACACCTGCCTCTCATAGCCTACAACATTATGGCATGATTGGCGCATATTTCCACAAATTGTATGACCATGTTTTTCTAGTAGAAATTTCTCAATTGTGTTGGAATATGGATCATTTTGGTACTATATTTCTTTTATTTATTCATGGTGTGGGCTTAATTTGTTTTGGGGCACTTTCCTTGAGTTATAAAATGATTCACGGTTTTCTATAGTTCAATTATAAAATGGAAAACATTAGGTTGTTATGAAAATAAAATGGAAATTGTTCTAAATTATTTATAATTTTATAAAAGGTGATATGGGAATTAAATTATAATTTCATGGTTTTTATGGAAAAATATTATGTGGTACTATTGGTATTTATTATTAACATTTATATATATATATATCTGTGTGTGTGTTTGTTTATGTGTGTGTGTCTCGAATGTGTACATTGGTATATATGCATATATGAATATAAACCAATGAGAAATGAACACATGTGTGAAAATTTGTAGTATATCATAGGTGAGTATTTAAAATCACGGATTTGAGATCATTTTTAAATTTTATTAAAAGGAATATGGTTTTTATTAAAAAGGGGTTTAAAGTGAATAGAGAGGCAGTGTATTGAAATTTAAAATAGATTTGTTGTAATGTTTTATAGTCTAAGAATAATTTAAGTGAAAAATTTTCTTTTTAGAAATACATTTGATGCATAAAAAAGTTTTGAAAGATGGAAAAATGGTTTTAATTTAAAATAAAATATTTTTTCTAAATGTGGGTTTTGATTCAACATGGTGGTGTGTCATATGTTATATTGTAGGTAGATTTAGAAGCTGTTAGATTAGGTTTTGGTGTGGTTTTTTTATTTTATGCTATTTAGAATATCCTGGCCGAAAAGGTCCAAATGGTTTCTAAATATTCTCTTATAGTAATTAGTATTGACCAGACACCCAATGGATTTGTTTTCAATATTTTTTTTATATTCTAGTTTCATTTGTCTTAGCTGCATGGGTCACATGAATAGGTTTTATATATTTCAGTACCAAAATAAAAGATTTTTTTGATAAATTTTATCTCTTATCATTGGGGAATAAGATACATCTAGACATCAGGTCTCCAGCCATATTCTTTAGAGTGATGGTTTTCACACATTACAGGGGCCCATGCATGTGGTGGATGTTTACCCAACATGTTGTTTTGGATATTGAAATAGAAACCTATTAGCGATTTCATTGTGTTGGGTTTCTATATTTGGGAGTCCTTACATTTTGGATCTCTTTGTGGATTACCATTTAGTGGTTTGAGATTTTACTGTTTTATGTAGGGGGGGGACTGTTGAGTAAATTCCTAAAAAATGATTCTTTGGGTTTTCCCTTTGATAACTCCTTGGAGAGGGAAATCTTTTTTAATGAAAATTCATCTTGCATAGACATGTTTGTTTGGGTAAATATCATGCATGTCTTATCTCCCTGATCTGATTGGTTGGTCCTAGGTTTATAAATTCTAAATTTAGTCAATCATGTATTTAGGTTTTGGTAATTATTTATGTTTCTTGGTTTGGTGTGAGTGGTTTCATTAAGAATCCCTTGGATCTTTGACTGATTCGTATTCTTTAGGTTTTTCCTAAGGCTACCATCTAAACCCTCTCTCGTGGTGCAATTGATTACCTATTTGAGAGATTTCATTTTAATTTCTATCTCTAGAGAAATCCTTTCAAATTTTAGTTCCCTTTTTAAGGTTATGAATAGTTTTTTTGGATGGTGATATTTGTTGTTTCTTACATCGCCTCTTTTAGGATTTTTCATTTAATCTTTTTGTGGGTTGTTTTATCATAATAAACCAAGGTACAAACAGAATTTTAAATGTTGGGTAGAACACCCTATTAAGAGATTAGGGTATACTTTTTCTATTTCTCTTATAATCATAACATACTGGATAAGAAACCATAGAAAGAGAAAATAGTCAACCAAGATTCAAAATGTTCATAATAGTGGAGTTTCTTGTTTCCACCATACCCGCCCCTGATCATAGTAATTTGTATGTCTTGGGAAGTGATTTATGTGATATATACTTATAGAGTTATAAAAATATCATGATGGGTTTCTCTTAGGGATAATTATGTTATGGTATTTATTGTTCCTAGTATTTTGGTTACATTTGGATATATGATTCACGCAATATTTGTCCCTCCATTTTACAATTCATGTCCCTCTACATTGTTAGTTCTATCTTTCGATAATGAGCTAGTTCCTTGATGATGGGATTTCCAGTTTCTTTTAGATCTTAATATTTCAGTTTATAGTAAAAATGATTTCTCTTACCTTGGTCCCCTAATGGTAGATGTTTTTTTACTTTCATTTCATCCATGCCTCATGTATTGATGAATCAAAACTTTTGGGAATATTTGGGGGTAGAAAGTGTCAACGCTCGAGAGAAATGTCACACCCAAAAAATTAATTATTAATTATTTTTTATCATTTAATTATATTTTTCTTCATTTTTATGTTTGGAGTCATATTGTGTTTTAATTTTTAAATATTGGGTTTTTATCATGGGTGAACATTTGGTGCAGGGTTTATAGAAATAATGTACAAACCGTGCTGGTGAATTTTTACTTTTTAGTAGGGATGACCTCATGTTTGGAACATATTTTATTTAACGATGATACCTTCCCATATGGGGTGTCTAGATTCCCATATTAGGTCACTTGGTTATAACACAGTTTTTCCAGCCATACATCAAAACTGTGCGAGTTGAAAAAATGAAAAAATAATTATTATTACTATTATTATGAATGTTTTATTATTATTATTATTATTATTATTATTATTATTATTATTATTATTACTACTATTATTATCTCGTAATTATACCCCTCTTTCTCCCCTCTCTCACTCGATGCCCATAGGGCGCTCGGTCGCAGGCGCCTCCGCCTACAGCTCCCTATGGTCATCATTTCTCTTCCTGATTTGGGGTGCAATAATGTCAGGAGGTTCTTTCTCCCCCTATGTCACCATATTATTCCCCCTTCTCTCATCCACATTGTATCATAAGATCAAATGAAGAAAAGGTATTTTAATGGACTAATTTTGGGGGGGTTTTAAGGAATCTACGAATTCATTATTCTTATTGGCCTCTGTGAACTCGATTGAAATGAGATTGTGTCTTATGAATAGAAGTAAATTAGTTTTGAATTATTATGGGGAATGGGTTCTTCAACATTTCATGTTTTTTCAATTTTGATTTAGTATTTTTTTGGAATTTTGAGTTTCAGGTTTTTTTTCTAACATTTTATGGACCACCATTTGTGATGTGGACTTACAAACATATATATGGTTAAGACATGGGTATATATATACGCTCTATGTATATATTCCCTCATGGATCGGTGAATATATGTACTGCATATAGGTTTATTTATATATAAATATATTTATAGGTTCATATCTGTGTGTTTGTAAAATGAGGGTATTTTTCATCCATTAACCTTTTTGGGGTGGATTGGGGTTGTCTTCACTAAAAGAAGCAGGTTTAGAGGTAGTTTCTGTATGTCCAAACCTTTAATTTGAATTAATTGAATGCATCATAATTTAAAATGTTAGATTTTAATATTATGTAGTATGTATGTTCTTCAAAAATTGATTATGGATCATAGAAATGTTTTTTCAATTGTTTTTCCTAATTTTCGTACACTACTAATATGGGTCTTAATTGTTAGGCGTGTTTTTCAAATCTAAATTAAACAAAAATTATTTTGATTTTCCAATAGATTATCTAAATTTTTTGTATATGTAACAATTAAATTCAATGGTGTTTTGGGGTGTGTAAAATGGTTGTAAAATGTATGTCTACTAAGTATTTATTGGAAGATACTTATTTGACATATAGCGGTTGAATTTGGATGATAGTGTACTTGTGTGTGTTTTAATAAAGGGTAACTTCAATGAGTTTGAAAATTAGAGAACATGGGAACTCTGGGTAATTTGGTGTGTTTCTAAGGACTAGAACGCTGGTTGAGTCGACATGCACTAACTCAGGCTCTCTCGGAGGATTACACTTCAACACTAAATAAAAAAATAAGATGTTTTGAGGACCCCTAGAAATTTATCTTTGGCCTCTCAAGTGGCTCTTTCATGAGAATATACTATATGGTTTCATCACCACGGTGTCAGGATCAAATGAACCTGTTGACCTAGCTTTTTATGGTATTTCTCAACATTTTTCTTACTTTTACTCCCATTTTAAATGGTATTAGTTTCAAAATAATTTTTTTGTTATTTTTTATTTCAAAATGTGACATCCATTTTATCATTTATTATCATTCATAAACTGTTTTTATGAAATATATTGAATTTTTTTATTGTTTTGGAAAATATAACGAAGGGTAGTTCTCTTAAAAAAGAATCATGTCACTTGTTTTTATGAAATAGTATAAAACCCATTTTTATATGTCTTGTTATCATACTAGCATGATTATATTTATTTTTAAATGATAGAAAATATGAACTATTTTATTATGGGATTAACATTGGTAATTTTAAATCTCACACCTATAATATTTATCCATTTTTATTTTAGTTTGAACCTAGGTATAGTTATCTTAGGGAGTGTCTTTCATTCTATGATTGATGGTGACTCGCAAGGTCACATGGAGGTACATCATGTTTATTTATTTTCTACTACATGTTATTTTTTTTTGTTTTTTCACTTATTTATTTCCCTATTTTCTTGTCTATGTCGTTCACAATAGAGTTATTCTTGATGCAGGGCACTATTAACCAACCTGGGAGGATCGAGAACACCTCTCAGGTCTTGATATGGGTCGACACAAGTGACCAGTTCAGGGTTGACTTACCTTGGTTCCTAACATATCAATTCATTAATTACAAACTAATAAAATATTATCTTTTACTTATATAACCTCAAAATAAATCCTCATAATCCATGAACATGAGATAAGTATTTATGTTTTTTTAGGAGTTAACATATCTTATATGTATCTAATATTGATTAACACTATATTAAATTCCCCCCTATCTTTTTCCATTCAAACCATCCTTTTTGATGTTTTTCATGGACATGGTAATGGGAGAACCCTATTTATCATACATCATTCACAATATTGAAATCATTAACCATATTATAATGAATTCTAAAAATTATTATATAATATGTAAATATTGAAATTTCATTAAATATTTTTATACTCACAATATCAACAAAATAAATTTTAATGTCCACAACTAGTGGTTTCATCATTAGTGTATCAACTACTCTTCAACCAACAACATAAAAGATTAGTTATCCCAACAATAAATTTTCACATTTAAGTATTTATTTTATCCAACACTGTATATACCAAATGAATATATAAATATATATATATATCCAATAGTCATATATACCTATAAGCATTATATATTGATACACCCTCAAATAATTCCATCAAAAACTCTTTTAAATCACTTATTGTATCAGCGATATATTCATTATATTTATGAAATTTTTCAATGATTCCAAAATTACAAAAGGTAGTATGATTTATGTGGGTAAATATGAGGAATAACATTTCAATACTATTGTAACAACCCTACTATGTGGTATAAGGGGTTTTCATTTTTATGTTTATGTTGCGGTATGATTGGGTTTAGTTTTATGAAGTTTTTAGATGCTTCCATGTTGTTTTGGAATGGTATTGGAGGGTTCATTGTATGAGGAGAATATGTGGATTCCCAAAATAACTGTGCGAGATGAAAAGAGATCCTAAATTCAAGAACATGTTTGAAACATCTTTTTGATAAATTATGCCACATCTGTGTGACTTTGTGAACATCAAGAAAGAATTGATTTTCATGAATGGAGTATGGTTTACAAAGCCATCTGTCTAAAATATGCAACACAATTAATTAAGGATATTTTTTTAAGTCATGTTTATTTTTAAAATAACCTTAGTCATTCTATCTTGGATAAGGTTCTTGATCTAATGAGTTATTTTCCATGATATTGGTGAATATATACTTTCTAGATCCCCAACTATTTGAATCTAGGAGCATCAACCACGAGATTGAATGTAAGAATCTCATTTTTCTTATATTATTCTCTATATGTTTTCTCCTATGAGGAACCCTAACATGGTGATTTGATTACCTTACCTAGTGGTTAGGGAATATTTTTATGTGGTTTTAATGGAAATTTTGTAAGAGTGTTTCGAGTTCCAAAATCATTGAGCGCACTATGTTATTTTATATTAACGAATTGGATCAAGGTAGGTAGATTCCCATTAAATTAACAATAAATAAAACAATATGGATATTATTTTTGGAAAACATAATTTTCTTTTGTAAATGGAAACACTGGGAAACTCTATTTTCTAAAATATCTTACCTTGTATCATGCAAAATAATGGTTTTTGGTGTCACCCCTATTATGTGTGATGAAATGAATAAATGATAATTTTATTTTCAAAATATTTATAGGTGTTAGAACCTAATTGTGTGTATTAATTATAAATATTGGGTCTTTAAGTGTTCATAATTGGTTTTTCGTGATGTAGTAGGGAAACAGTAGATTATACCTCCATGTTGAAACATCAGTATAGTGGGATGTTTTTTATATTCAAATATCTTCTGTACAAAGGACTTGTTGGTTGGTATGAATTAATTTTTTACATTCATGATTATTTTCATTCATTAGACGAGGGACCATTAAGGTGTATATTTCTTTTCTTAACTTCTTCATGGTTCCCTATTTTATTTTTTCGATATAATATTTTATTAAATACATATTTCTTTTTTAGAGATAATATGTTCTTAACATAGTGATATTTATTGGAATCCTTGTGGAATATCTATTGGGTTATATATCCATCCATGCATTTAAACCAAAGTTAATATAAAAAAATGTGTTTTCCATGATACTGGTAGAAGGAATACTTCATACTTATCTAGAATGGAATTATGATTCCATAATTGTATCTTATAGACATTAGAGAATGAATATTTTCTAACAGTGGAGTTAGTGATTATGCCACATTGGTGCCTTGGTGTCTTTTAGTATTATTTTTTTTGTATACATGTTAGTGACAATATAATTATTGTTACTCTAATTTTGTTTATTTTTTTAATTTGGGTTTTGGTTTGTTTTCTATCATTTAAAAATTTTATTTATAAAATTTTATTTTCCTATTTTTGGTTGTGTTATGTATATAGTGTAAAATAATCCCCCATGATTGATTAATTCCCTCTAAATTTATTTCTATCATTTTGTGTCTAAGAGACATTACATAAGGATATTTTCATCTTGATCCTAACCAAGACAATGGGTCTGTTACATATACAAAAAATTGTATTAGTTTATTACAGTCTATTAATTGCGATGATAGGCATGGACATAGGATGTGTCAGGACATAAATTTAGATTATTAAAATCCATAGCTAGACTCTTTATACTGAAATTCATGTTACTAAAGAAGTTTGTGTATGAAAAAATATTGATAAAAACTTATATGTTTTCCATGACATCATCATTATTGGTTTAGTTGATTAGAATTTTTTATCTTGGTTCAGTATAGGTACATCTAAATTGGATTGAGACATCCATATGATATTTATTGGTAGATATTTTATAATTGGAAGATGATGAATTTATTTGATGTCAATGATTGGCCATTATTGTTGTTTATATTTAGAATTATTAAAAATGAATTGTAGAACATCATAAATTTGGATTGGTTTTGTGTTGAGTGATGAATATTTTATTATGAGGTATTAACATTATTATGTTTTATTGAAAAAAGAAAAATGAAATTAGAGTGAAAATAGAACATAAACTGGGAATGTATCTAATGATAAGTAATTTACTAAATGTTTGTTAGAATCAATTATATTTTAATAGAAATATTAAAATTTCAAAATAAACAATTATATGAATAATTCCTTCCATATTTAATATAATGTCTTATAATGAATCATTTTAATCAATAACTATATTGGTTTCACCAAAAGACCACATGTGTGCCTCCCCTTATGCCAGGGGCTGCTGAATTGGAATGTGGGTTTAATAAGGATCCTTGGGGATACTATACCCTCTGGACAAAGTGGAATAACAATAGAATAATAAAATAATTATCCTGAATCATATAACATATAAAACAACATCAAAACACATCCCAAACACTAAATATGACTATATAATATCATAAATTATGTCACATACATAATCTATTAGTATACAAGTCAATTATTTTATACAATAGACTAAAAAGTGAAATAAGGAAAAATACCAAAATAGTACAAAATCATGGATTTTTATTTCTCTATCCCAGGTATCAAATCAAAAGTTATATCCTAGAAACACAATCAATCATCATTAATAGGGCTATTTCCCTGGTCCAAACATGTAACAATGATATCTTCTCAAGTACCAAATGATGGCCCGAGTAGGGTATGGGTATAACTCAATATGAACCCACTAAAAACATCCATACATAAATAATTTCTTTAAGTAAGTGTATGTAATGTTATTTATAACATATTATGGTTTAGTTTTTCAAAAATAAAATAGATAAAGAAAACCCCATCGTTGATCCCTAGGCCTAAGACCTTGATTCACCGTACCATCATGGACTAGTGTAAAGGTTTCAATAATCTCATATCAGGGACCATGGAAACTAGTATAACAGGACCAATTTTTTCAAATATATAATAGAAATTAGAGACCACCCCTTGTGGTGTTTTCTAAGAAATTGTATAGTCTAATGGAGCATGTATATTGGATGTTTTGTCAACTAATGTATCAAGGACTCCCCTTAGGGTGTTTTCTCATCCGTGAAATAATACATCAAAACTAATTTCCAAATGATACCACATTGTAATATTTTCAATTAAAGGATTAAACCTTAATTCATCACCTGATAAAATAAAAAATTGTTTCATTAACTAAAAATAACAATTTTTAAATTAAAAACCATTTCCAATTCCATTTCAAATCACAATTTTCAATGTTACATTTTTTAAGTTTCAATTTCAATTTCAGGGTACCTTTTAAAAAATTCCATTTCAAAAATAAAATTATATGTTCCATTTTTAATGTAGAATACAATACTCATTTCCTAGGGTCTTCAGTTAATGAAATGGTATTCTATTTGGAAAAACATTTCCATATACCAAGACCAATTTAAAACAGTTTATTAACATAAAAAAAGAAATATTATATAGGGAAATTATTTTCTTCATCCACACTTATAAATATGGAATGGCATATAATGAAATAACTTATAAAGGAGGGTAATAATATGGAATAAAGGTACCATCTACCTAAGCCAAAGGGGTGTCCACATGCCCGAAACCAAGTTTTAATTTATCATAGAACATAATGAAACAAGAAAAGTAATACAGTACATGAAAATGGGGCATATGATTTAAATATGTAGTGAAATCCCTTGAAAAAGGGAGAAATAGAAAAAGTAGATATATTGAGTCATAAAAATACCTTAAGTCCTTGATCACATGAAGACGAAGATAAAATAGTTATAGATTTAGGATTCTTCCCCATGAATAAGGGGGGAGAAAGGGCATGTGATAGAGGAGGTTATTGATAAAATAAGGGAAAAATCCCGTTAAAGTTCAAATGGTTCATAAGGGTAAAAATGTAATTCTTCACTTTCTTAAATGGTTGATGGTTTTGTCTCATGTTTTCTTAAATTGTGTTTCAAATGGTCTTTTCTTAATTTCTATGACATGATATATAACAAAGTGAAGGTGAACGGTTTTACAAACCATGTGTTCCCCTTCTGAAATGAAACTCTAATTTTATACAATCATTTTCATGATTTCCGAAATCCACAAGAATGTTTAAAAAACAGTGTTCCTATAAAAATTAAGGTCTTCTATTGGAGTGTATAGTTAGAACATACAATTCTCTACCATGTGTTCTCTAACTACAACTCCAAAAACAAAATTTTGGATACCCAAAACCCTAGTTTTCTCACACCACACTTCCAAACCTCTAATCATATAGTTAAACTAGAATAAAACATGATGTTTGGATGAAATGAAAACATAAAAATATAGTAAGAAATTAAATGATACTAGAAAATTTCCACCATAAAAAACTCATCCCTATACTCAACTATCAACAATCATTGTGTCCCATTGGTTAATTTTAAGACCCAAACTTATGAATGAGTTGTATTTATTGTCAAAGAGTGTCAATGAAGAAGGAGATTGTATTTGTTGTCAATGAGTGTCAATGAAGAAGGAGCTCTCCTGAACCAAAACTAATGGAGAAAGAAGATGATGAGGTTTTCTTTGTAATTAATAGTTCAAAAGGAAAAGGGGAATGAAGGTGCGGCATATGGGGTTTGTGATTCTAAGGAGTCCATGTACATATTTCATATGGTCATGTACTTGAAAGGATTATGTATTTCCCTATAAAAATAATATGTGAAAAACCACTGGCCACCCGACAACCTCAACCCTTATCATATGCGAGACACTAGGTCAAACACGCCTTGAGGAGTCCATCGTAGCTAGATATGAGAAGCGAGCCATTTATATGCCAGCAGTGCGTGCACAGTGATAAACCCATGCACGGGATGCATAGTGGGAACAAAGAGTGCGCCCACATGAGGCATATGGTGGTCGCAGAAGTGTTCCCTCAGAGAACCGGTGCGGGGCAGCACTGAAGGGGGGAGAGGAGAATTCTGAGCTATTTTCAGGAGGAGCCTATTGGTAAATCGAGAGAAAACCGTGGCGCGTTTTGATGTTGGATGCGTTTTTAAAACGCATAGGAAATCTTGTCCGCCCATCTAATCTCACGAGAGATCTCGACCGCATGCCTCATCCTACGCCCTATGTAATAATCTTCACCCTCCATCGCATCCACACTGTGTCGCGAAGCATGAGAGCCGTCCAATGATCCGCAGCTAGTCGTCTTCAACCTTCAACCGCCTCTAAGCGCCATCCATGACATCGGAGTTCCGGCCAATGTCGATCTCATACCTCCGGCCACCATTCAAGATCATTCCGAGCTCGTTGAGATCGCATGGAGAAACTGAATACATAGCTTGTAGTTTCACTTGCATGCACAACCCAAACCGATGTTTCGAAGATTTTCGAGGCAAACAGAGTTTCCAAGGAAACGTGGATTTGAGTATGAATCTTAAACAAGTATTCATGTGAAATTGGTGCACTCGACCTAGACTCCATGCATGAAGATAAGAGTCCACTATGTATAGGAAACACCAGTGGATAACCGGATATCATTGACGCAAAGTTGAATGGTTTAAAAGTATTAAAAGGGAAGAACTCGGGCATTCAAATCCCCGATCTCTATGGATCTTTACACGGGATTTAAACACAGACAAGATACTTCCCTCGCCTATAAAAGGAAGAGACTGGGGTAGAAGACAGAGCTGCCTCCTGCATTCCCAAGTGTCTCTTTTTGAAAAATAGTTCACTTCTATTTCGAAGTGATGTGCGGAAGAGAATCTACTTCTCTATCGCCCTTAGACAAGTTATTATCACCCTCTATGTGTCCTGCGTGGAAGAAGAGATCAACGAACCATTTTGGTTGCATAAAATAATTGACCCGCACCCACTGTGCAAAGGGATCCACCGAGCATGCGACCGGTTTACCCAAAACCATCACCGTGTTGTGTGGTTGTTGTTCCGCTGTTACACAACTGGTGTGTGTTCACTTTTGTTTTACTCTACGAAGACAGAACCATAAACCCATCTTCGTTCTCTGAAGAAATGAATATACAGTGCTAAAGGAGATCCATGGAGCCATCTTCCCACACAAGGAAGACACCCCCATGGTTTTCTTGATACATCCTACTAGTTTTATGGGGTTTTTGTTTGAAGGATTATTTGGAAGAAGAAGGTCATCATATACATGCATGCACGAATGATCATGGTTTGAAGGAATCTCGAGGCCTTCAGTGGTTCATTGATCAAGGGGACTCACACATGGAAGATTTGCACCACCTTGGGCGTTGAAGAAACATATAAACACACTCGAGCTAAGTGATGAAAAAAGGGTAGAAAAATAAAATGGAATAAGAGGATGTGTGTATGCTTGATACAATTACACATTGGGGTTTTCTCATAAGAAAAGAAGAAGATAATTGTGCATGCACCTTTTCATGCACATGCACACGTGACAATATTAAAAGAAGAACCTAGACATTATGTGCATGTGTGAAAAGAAGAAAAATAGAACTATTTCTAATTGTTACATGCATGATCTCATGCATAGCAGGAGAATTGATTATGATGATGCCATATGAGATATGTTTCATCGATTGATCAATCACCTAGGTGGTTTTAATTTTGGACAACATGAATAAGTTATAGTGCATTAAGTCATTGCACTAAAGGAGATGTTGGAACCAAAAAGAGCATCAAATCTGAACAGCGGTGCAAGAAAAGTCTCATAATGAAACATGATATAAATAATGTCCATCCATTCTATTGAAGAGACCTTTATGTCTATAAACTGAGTTGGGACTCTATCCAAGGCAGTGAGCTAGGGGGATTCAACCGAAGTGATCTGAGGTAAGTAGTGAGCTATCCTTGAACCATTGTAAAGGCATTGTGCCTGGGATAGAGTGACTGTGCCCAAACATTTGTAATCCACAACCAGTGAAGATTAGTGGATTTAGGTATGACCAAAAACTTGTCGGCGCATGCTCCTTGTACTAGCCCTTAGTGGTGAACCAAGTAAAAATTGTTTTGGTGTCCTTCTGTGAATGTTTCAATTACTACACATATCCATTATACAGGATTAAACAAGTTCCTACCAACGTGGGAACAATATACAATAAGCAGGATAAAAAGTTGACACCCTGATTCACCCCCCTCTCAGGGTGACCTAGGGTCCTTCATTTTGTATTATAGGCAGGTTACCATTTGTTGGATATTCTTCAGTAATTCTATTTAGAAGGGGATTTGAGTTTCTTTCCTAATGTCAACGATGTAGATCAGTCTTGATGAAGATTCAGAGCTGAAATCTATATCCACCAATCCATTGACAAATAGGAAAAAGAAGGAGAAGAAGCAGATGGAGAAATCCCTCGAAGAGGACTCTTCTAGAGGAAAGGATGACACCCCTATTTCAAGCTATCAGGATAAATTCAAAACATATCTGCATGAAATTCCTAAACTAATGGTTGCTATTATTTGTATCCTATTTCAATCTATGCAGGTTAAGATAACTTGATTGGAAAGGGAAGCTGACAATATGGAAAAGGGATTGGAAAGAAATTTTCTGGAATGTATGAATCTCTCCAAACAACTTAAGGACCTTGAAGAAAAAGATGAAGTCAACAAAAATCTGGTAGAAATTGTAACACCCCGAGATTTTATGAAAAATATTATTTTAATTTCATTAATGTCTTGTGTTGTATTCTACACCAAGATTACCTTGCGCTATATGCAACACCGTATTAGCTTGTAGTATACGCAACACTATTCTTGGACCGTGTTACAAACAATTTTGATAATAGTTATTCTACGCAACATTGAGTATATATATATATATATTCAATGTATAAATGAAATATGGTTGGATTCTGTTATACGAAACAATGAAGGATTTTTTCACAACACGCAACCCTGACTTGGCTTGCATTACACGCAATAGCGACCTTCCTCGATAGCGTGTGTTGTACGCAATACCGGGTTTTAATAAACAATGATATGTTATTATAATATTGTCATGAACTAGCCATTATGAATAGTATTAACTAAATTTTGAATTTTATAACATTATTATTCATCATACACATTTTCTATAACATGGTATAAGAACAAAATAAAATTTTCGGGTAAAATAAGTATTTTTAAAAAAATGCAGTTTTTCCGCCTTTTGATGGTGCACCCACTTTAAATATAGTTTTTGACATGTTTATAAGTTCAATTTGACAAAATAAAATTCTTCTTTGGAATCAAGACATAAAAAATTACTTTGGATAAATTTTTCATATTATTCTGGTAACTTTCACATTTTAATGAATAGTAAAAATATGCTATATTTTAATTAAAAACAACTTTTTTCATCGTAATATATTATGTGGTTAAATTATAATATTGAATGGTTTTAAAGTATAAATAGAATATATTTTTACCATTTAATATAATTTATGTCATTAGCATTGATTTTACCTTGAATTCGTAGGTTAAATCTATTCAATCTTTTGCAATGTTTTAAACAAAAACCCATTTTTATTCAACAACGAGATTAATTTTAATTTAATTTCCGCAACTTATGTGTATTGAATTTTAAAAAATGGATTCCATATTTGGAATCAGTGGGTCCAAATTATGTTAATAGGCTATTTTTTATTTTTAGGAATTATGAATAGTAACTACGGTAAATTTTATTTACCATAGTTAACGGTCAATCAGGTAATTAAGGATAAATATAATATTTTAAAATTACCCTAAAAAATTTCAAAATCCTATTGGATGACTAAAAGTTGACCCATATCACCTAAGGGTCGGATTAGATTAATTTAATTAAATTTTTTCAATGAAAATAATTTAATTATTATTAAAACCAAAGAATGTGACAACATGTCACTTTCTTAAATCTTATAAGTATAATAATTTTAATCTAGTGAAAAACATCATGAAACTTCGAACATGAATAGTCTCCAGAAAGCTAATACAATTATCTACATCATAATAATTTATTTATTAAATAATTATCATTTATTATGACACAAAGATGATGCAGTAATTGTCTTATTAATGAAATATTGACATAATTGATGTTATAAATGCCCAAATAAATGTAATTTGAGACTTTTTATGACTTACACTAATTTTCTAGGTTAATATGACATGTTATTGTGGATTTAAGTAACTTGGTTCGAACTTATCATTCTGTTATGAATTTTATAAAAATCATGTACCAAATAGTGTCAAAATTGACATAAATTAGTTTTTTAAAAAAAATTTATATTATTTATTGTTATTTTATTCCTAAAAATAAAGGTTCGGACAAATGACTTAGATAAGATTATAATAAACAACTTGGGGTTCTTTTCTCTTGATATAGTAAGTTTATTAACCATATAGTGTAAGAAAATAAAAAGACACGGTAAAAGTTAAATTATTTAACTTAGGGTTAAATCTAATTGATAAGGTTAAAATAATAACCTAAACTTGTCTAAATCCTATTGGATGAGAGGATTTAGACTCGTCCCCACCTTATACTAGAAATAAATCAATTTGGATCTATTTAAAACCGAACTTGACTTTATAATAAAATAATATTTTTAGTTACTCCAAAGGTGCCCCTATCCTCCCTTATAAATGGGAACCTCCTCCCTCTCTTCCTCACACAACTTTGAGCCTTAAAGATGGGCCAACCCCTGCCAAATTCTCTTCTCCACTTCCCTAGGAACATCCTAGAGGTTTTGGTCTTCGTCAAAGAACAATTTTAGTGCCCTAAGAGGAGTTCTCAAAGAAGAACTTCAAAGAAGAGGTAATTTCCGTTACCGATTCATTCACCTTTATTTCTTCTTCCACTTCTTCTTCTTAGGTTGTTTCATTATGAAGTAATAACATCAGTGTAACTTATATACTGATATGTTATTATAAGTATGAAACAATCTTATTTCACCATCTATCCATCCTACGGAAAATGAAATCACTGTGCGTGCGTACGTACGGAATACCGTCTCCACGCCGTGGTGAAATCTATTTTCCACCACCACCTTACTTGGATGGGTATAATTCTGTAAATAATAACTATATATTATTATTTTAAAGTGATATTTATTCTGAAATAGTATACATACACTCCAATACAGTCCCATGATCATGAGAACGATATCATCGCCCGTGCGTACTTACGTACTACCGTCTCCACGACGCGATAAGATTCATTTTCCACTTTAACCATACATGAATGATTATAAAGTATATATAATAAGTAATCATGAAATATATGACATTATAAAGCTACTGGACTTATGTGTATATATATGTATGTCATCTACTTAATTCCACTCAATTCAATAACGAAAAGAAAACAGCGTTCATACGTACGTACGGCCTACCGTCTCCATGAACAGTGTATTTCTTTCCATTTATCGATCCATTATATATATGTATATTCTGAATATATATTATATATAAATAATGTTTTATATTCTATAATTAAGTAATAACGATCTATGTAATCATATGAATAATTACAAGTTAAAACACGAACGACAAATTAGACGATTTTACCCAAAACGCTACTTTAACATGAATTTACAAAAGAACGGGTAATATAAAGTCATAGGTGAACCATATATGATATAATAACAATTAATATGATTCTTTAATAAGTCAATGACGTTATTTAAATCATTATACAGGTTGTTCGGACACTTACGAAGAAAATCGGACCTAAGGTAAGGGAAATATCACAATCTCATTTTTATCCGAGATTGTTCATTCGTAAGTATTTACTGGGGTGTATTTTATCATCCACATCCATGTTTCATCAATATGTAATATTATTTCCATCCACCTACAATTTTTTAAATCCATTTTTACCCTTCGGTGAGTTTTTAGTAAAATAATTGAAAGGAATCTTTTGTCGTTTTTCGTACGAGGTACTTTTTGACTTTTCCGACAAAAGTACGAAGAATGTTTTTTTTACTTATACGGCATGAATGGATTTTTAAAACATTATTTCCAAGAAGCTTCCTTTACAAGTTTTCAACTTTAATTTTAATCAAATTCTTTTAGTTATAATTTTATGACATGTTAAGAAATGAAAAGTGTTTTTGAAGTAGAAAGGATATTTTCCTCAAGAATGGAGTTCAAGTGTTTTATCAAAATTATTTTCCATCTAAGATAATAAAGGGTTCTGTTTCTATCCCTATTGTTAAATGTATTTGATTATGTTGTGATGGAAATATTTTTTATGAATTCCTTTATCTTATATGAATTGTTTTATGATGTCATGATTTTTAAGAATCCCATTTTTATTACATGGGTTATGCTATGATGTATGGTTTATGATTTTGTGGCACACATAAGAATAGTATCATTATGAGATGGGTGGGACCTATATATCCCTCCAATGCATTGGGTAAAGATTTTATATCTCATGAGATAAACATGGATGGAATGGTAGGTTAT
Source organism: Viscum album (assembly GCA_963277665.1). Lineage (NCBI taxonomy): Eukaryota > Viridiplantae > Streptophyta > Magnoliopsida > Santalales > Viscaceae > Viscum > Viscum album. Next base: position 1,867,243,350 of record OY728150.1, read on the forward strand.
ACCGGTTCAGTGAAACAGGACTGAAACGAGGGTTACTAGGTTCAGAAAGGGACTTTGTCCACTAAGATAGTATTGGCAATGAGTCTTGACTAACAAGAAATGATTCTCTATGATTATGTGTGTATGCCACAAAGTTTCATGTTTTAATTTATGATTATTATGATTACATTTCACTTCCATGATTTACCCCATGTTATGAAATTATGATCTCTTTTGCAGGTTATGATTTCCAAAAGTTATGTGATTATGTATAGGATGTGATTGATATTTCTTTTGTTTACCCTTACTGAGCATTTGAGCTCACCCTTTTATGTTTTCTTTTCCCCTGGATATAAAGAATTGTTTTAGGTAAAAAAAGGAAGATCTTTATGGGAGATGTTGAAGATCATTCACCAGGATTAGAAGATTATATTCCGAGTTTCCAAAGACACTAAACTATTACGACCTTTGTGTGGGTCTTTTTGTTATGTACTAAGTATTCTGCAAATGTAATATAATGTCAATGTACATCAAGATTCGGGTCTCTACAGTTGGTATCAGAGGAAAGGTTTAGTCAGCCTTTGGAAACTAGGATGCGAAAACGTTAGTGAGATCCCTAGAGATATTTCTAAGGTATGTCTAGGGATGTCTCTAAGGTTAAGTATACGTATAGGTTATAGTCTTAGAATTGCACTAACGATCTTAGAATTTAACCTAAGATGTTAGATATTGAGGGTACTCCCCCTTTATTATGTTGTTTTCCCTATCATGATTGTTCCCTCTCACACTATTCTTTTTGGGATTTAGACGATGGCTGGAACCCGAAGGAACCGTGTTGATCAATGCAATGGAAAATGCAATGATTTTCCTCCTGAACAAACAAATGTTATGGGAGATGGAGTGAAAAATCATATTGCTATACTTACACAAGCTATGAATCATTCTTGACTTCCAAATGAGCAGAGAAGGGAACAATATTCTATTGAGTCCTTCATGAGGCAACGTCCACCTTCTTTCAGTGGGTCTTTTGATCCACTTGTTGCTGAACAATGGATCAATACCACTGAAAAGATATTTTCAGTTCTTCAATGTTCTGAGCATGATAAAGTCATCTTAGCAGTATATCGTTTGGAAGGTGAAGCTGATCAATGGTGGAATTTTATCAAGAATATGAGGCCAAGAGATGAAATTGAGTCCATGGAATGGGACGAGTTCAAGAACTTGTTTTTCAGTGAGTACTTCCCTCGTATTCTTCGAACAAAGATGGAAAAGGAGTTTCTTGAGCTGAATCAGAAGGATGATGAATCTGTTGGTATATACGAAGCGAATTTTACAAGACTTGCAAGGTATGCATCTGGCATTATCATCCAACCTGAAAGTAAAGTTGATCGATTTTTTAGTGGCTTAAAACCAAGACTTCAAAGGGAATTAGCTATAAGAGACTTCAGTAGCTATGGAGAAATTGTGCGTTGTGCTATCAAGGTAGAAATGGAAATTGGTGTTACATATCCATCTCATGGTTTTGACAAGAAACGAAAGATGGAGTTCAAGGAGAAATCTCAGAATAATGGTGAAAAGAAGATGAATGTTTCCTTATGCTCAAAGTGTGGAAAGAAGCATGGTGGAGATTGTCTTAAAGGGACTAGAAAATGTTTTAAGTGTGGAAAAGAATGTCATCGAGCAGCTGAGTGTCGAGGTAATGGAAAAAGGGTTTCTAATGATGTGAATAAAGAAAACACTGCAGAGAATGCACCAGCAACACTTCAATGCTTCAAGTGCAAGGAAATGGGGAATTATGCTAATAAATGCCCTAATCCAAGGGTTAGTGATGATCAACATGAGCAACAACTTAAGGAAAAGGACAAAGGGAAGTCACATGCGATCACTATTGGTGATGTTGAATATGACAACGATGTGGTGGAATGATTAAGTGTTTATGTAATGGGATTCCAAAATAATGTTGTATATAGTATCGTGGAATATTGGAATATTTTGTTTTGGTCTATTGTGGTTTTCAATAATTTTATGGTACCGGTAACCATGAAAAGTGATTGATACATTTTTGGTAAACAGATGATATGAGCATAATGAAGGGATAAGAAGATAATGAGATGTTTGATTGTATTCATGAGGTCACAATTGATATAAGGACTAAGTGATATCATGGTTTGAGTATATAGTATTTTGAAGATTTTGGTATGTGGAAAGTGTTAACTTTTAACAACATTCGTGTTTTCACTAAGGCTCAATGGGTATTCAAGAGAATACATGATTAATGACTTTGAATGTTTGGAATGTGACCAACAAAACATATCTTATGATATATGGGGATCAACGATGGTATTAAATCTCTGGTAATCGTTTTCACTATGTTATGAAAGTGGACTGCAGTATTATGGATAAGCCTAAAGATTGGAATGAATTTTTTTGGACATAAGTTAGTATTGTTTAAGGATAAAAGTTTTTTCGATATTATTTATGGGATGTTATAGTTTTAGAAAAAGGATAACCTACAGGACGGGCGACAACCCATCGCGTCGGACAAGGCTGTGGGAATCGAACCCCCAACCGAAGTGCGACTGGCCTTTATCTCCTACCACTGACCTACAGGAAGTCCCTGTTTATTAGAAACTAGTTTTATTATATTAATCAGTATGATATATGAAGTAAAAGTCCATTTTAGGAACCATATATGATTAATCTCACTATAGAATGACTTTTGTATATTTAATAACTTTTGCTAACCTTTTGTTTGAGATAGATGGAATGACCCGTCATTCTATCACATGATCTGCTAGCATTTCACGAATAACAAATTCAACTTCATTTATTTAAGAGATGAAGTAGAAATTGTTCAAGGCACGAACAATAGTGAGATTGTACCAAAATAAAGTAAGTATTTATTCTAATTCAAATTCTTCAACTTTAGGGAAACGATCTTGAAAACCAAAAATGTTGTCCAAGTGCTCATATATCTGATTAATCTAATGGTACCTTAGATCGTCACAAATTTATGGATTTGTGATTGTTGGATTTTCCATAGCCATGTTCTATACCACTCTCCATCAGAACATGATGGTTAGATTTTTCTTCCATATCCATATTTTCACCTATGTGGAAACCCAGTGATTAGTTTATTTGGGTAACCGTTACGTTTCATACTTTCATTTTTAAAGATTGGTTTTGGTATTCCTTTTTACGATGTGGGCTTCTACTAAAGAAACTTTCAAGTAGTAAACCATTTATAACCCCGACGAATTTCGAGGGCGAAATTCATTTTAAGGGAGGTAGAATGTAACACCCCGAGATTTTATGGAAAATATTATTTTATTTTCATTAATGTCTTGTGTTGTATTCTACACCAAGATTACCTTGCGCTATACGCAACACCGTATTAGCTTGCAGTATACGCAACACTATTCTTGGACCGTGTTACACACAATTTTGATAATAGTTATTCTACGCAACATTGAGTATATATATATATATATATTCAATGTATAAATGAAATATGGTTGGATTCTGTTATATGAAGAAATGAAGGATTTTCTCACAACACGCAACCCTAACTTGGCTTGCATTACACGCAATCGCGACCTTCCTCGATAGCGTGTGTTGTACGCAATACCGGGTTTTAATAAACAATGATATGTTATTATAATATTGTCATGAACTAGCCGTTATGAATAGTATTAACTAAATTTTGAATTTTATAACATTATTATTCATCTTACAAATTTTCTAGAACATGGTATAAGAACAAAATAAATTTTTCAAGTAAAATAAGTATTTTTTAAAAAATGTAGTTTTGCCACCTTTTGATGGCGCACCCACTTTAAATATAGTTTTTGACATGTTTATAAGTTCAATTTAAAAAAATAAAATTCTTTTTTGGAATCAAGAAATAAAAATTTACTTTGGATAAATTTTTCATATTATTCTGGTAACTTTCACATTTTAATGAATAGTAAAAATATGCTATATTTTAATTAAAAACATCTTTTTTCATCGTAATATCTTATATGGTTAAATTATAATATTTAATGGTTTTAAAGTATAAATAGAATATATTTTTTCCATTTAATATAATGTATGTCATTAGCATTAATTTTACTTTGAATTCGTAGGATAAATCAATTCATTCTTTTGCAAAGTTTTAATCAAAAACCCATTTTTATTCGACAAGGGGATTAATTTTAATTTAATTGCTGCAACTTCTGTGTATTGAATTTTAAAAAATGGATTCCATATTTGGAATCAGTGGGTCCAAATTATGTTAATAGGCTATTTTTTATTTTTGGGAATTATGAATAGTAACTACGGTAAATTTTATTTACCTTAGTTAACGGTAAATTGGGTAATTAAGGGTAAATATAATATTTTAAAATTACCCTAAAAAATGAAAAAATCCTATTGGATGACTAAAAGTAGACCCATATCACCTAAGGGTCGGATTAGATTCATTTAATTAAATTTTTTCAATGAAAATAATTTAATTATTATTAAAATTAAAGAATGTGACAACATGTCACTTTCTTAAATCTTATAAGTATAATAATTTTAATCTAGTGAAAAACTTCATGAAACTTCAAACATGAATAGTCTCTAGAACTCTAATACAATTATCTACATCATAAGAATTTATTTATTAAATAATTATCATTTATTACGACACAAAGATGATGCAGTAATTGTCTTGTTAATGAAATATTGACATAATTGATGTTATAAATGCCCAAATAAATGTAATTTGAGACTTTTTATGACTTACACTAATTTTCTAGGTTAATATGACATGTTATTGTGGATTTAAGTAACTTTTTTAGAACTTATCATTCTGTTATAAATTTCATAAAAATCATGTACCAAATAGTGTCAAAATTGACATAAATTAGTTTTTAAAACAAATATTATATTATTTATTGTTATTTTATTCCTAAAAATCAAGGTTCGGCCAAAATGACTTAGATAAGATTATAATAAACAACTTGGGGTTCTTTTGTCTTGATATAGTAAGTTTATTAACCATATAGTGTAAGAAAACAAAAAGACACGGTAAAAGTTAAATTATTTAACTTAGGGTTAAATCTAACTGATAAGGTTAAAATAATAACCTAAACTTGTCTAAATCCTATTGGATGAGAGGATTTAGACTCATCCCCACCTTATCCTAGAAATAAATCAATTTGGAGCTATTTAAAACCTAACTTGACTTTATAATAAAATAATATTTTTAGTTATTCCAAAGGTGCCCCTATCCTCCCTTATAAAAGGGCACCTACTCCCTCTCTTCCTCACATAACTTTGAGCCTTCAAACTCGGCCAAACCCTGCCAAATTCTCTTCTACACTTACCTATAAACATCCTAAAGGTTCTGGTCTTCCTCAAAGACCAATTTTAGTGCCCTAAGAGGAGGTCTCAAAGAAGAACTTCAAAGAAGAGGTAATTTCCGTTACCGATTCATTCACCTTTATTTCTTCTTCCACTTCTTCTTCATAGGTTGTTTCATTATGAAGTAATAACATCAGTGTAACTCATATACTGATATGTTATTATAAGTATGAAACAATCTTATTTCACCATCTATCCATCCTACGGAAAACGAAATCACCGCGCGTGCGTACGTACGGAATACCGTCTCCACGCCGTGGTGAAATCTATTTTCCACCACCACCTTACTTTGATGGGTATAATGGTGTAAATAATAACTATATATTATTATTTTAAATTGATATTTATTCTGAAATAGTATACATACACTCCAATACAGTCCCACGATCATGAGAATGATATCATCGCTCGTGCGTACTTACGGACTACCGTCTCCACGACGCGATAAGTTTCATTCTCCACTTTAACCATTCATGAATGATTATAAAGTATATATAATAAGTAATCATGAAATATATGACATTATAATGCTACTGGAATTATGTGTATATATAGGTATGTCATCTACTTAATTCCACTCAATTCAATAACGAAAATAAAACAGCGTTCATGCGTACGTACGGCCTACCGTCTCCATGAACGGTGTATTTCTTTCCATTTATTGATCCATTATATATATGTATATTCTGAATATATATTATATATAAATCATGTTTTATATTCTATAATTAAGTAATAATGATCTATGTAATCATATGAATAATTACAAGTTAAAACATGAACGACAAATGAGACGATTTTACCCAAAACACTACTTTAACATGAATTTACAAAAGAACGGGTAATATAAAGTCATAAGTGAATCATATATGATATAATAACAATGAATATGATTCTGTAATAAGTCAATGACATTATTTAAATCATTATACAGGAGGTTCAGACACTTACAAAGCAAATCGGACCTAAGGTAAGGGAAATGTCACAATCTCATTTTTATCCGAGATTGTTTATTCGTAAGTTTTTACTGGGGTGTATTTTATCATCCACATCCATGTTTCATAAATATGTAATATTATTTCAATCCACCTACAATTGTTTAAATCCATTTTTACCCTTCGGTGAGTTTTTAGTAAAATAAATGAAAGGAATCTTTTTTCGTTTTTCGTACGAGGTACTTTTTGACTTTTCCGACAAAAGTATGAAGAATGTTTTTTTAACTTATACGGAATGAATGGATTTTTAAAACATTATTTTTAAGAATCTCCCTTTACAAGTTTTCAACTTTATTTTTAATCAACTTCTTTTAGTTATAATTTTATGACATGATAAGAAATGAAAAGTGTTTTTGAAGTAGAAAGGATATTTTCCTCAAGAATGGAGTTCAAGTGTTTTATCAAAATTATTTTCCATCTAAGATAATAAAGGGTTCTATTTCTATCCCTATTATTACATGTATTTGATTATGTTGTGATGGAAATATTTTTTATGAATTCCTTTATCTTATATGAATTGTTTTATAATGTCATGATGTTTAAGAATCCCATTTTTATTACATGGGTTATGCTATGATGTATGGTTTATGATTTTGTGGCACACATAAGAATGGTATCATTATGAGATGGGTGGGACCTATATATCCCTCCAATGCATTGGGTAAAGATTTTATATCTCATGAGATAGACATTGATGGAATGGTAGGTTACACCGGTTCAGTGAAATAGGACTGAAACGAGGGTTACTCGGTTCAGAAAGGGACTTTGTCCACTAAGATAGTCTTGGCAATGAGTCTTGACTAACAAGAAATGATTCTCTATGATTATGTGTGTATGCCACAAAGTTTCATGTTTTATGTTATGATTATTATGATTACATTTCACTACCATGATTTACCCCATGTTATGAAATTATGATCTCTTTTGCAGGTTAAGATTTCCAAAAGTTATGTGATTATGTATAGGATGTGATTGATATTTCTTTTGTTTACCCTTCCTGAGCATTTGAGCTCACCCTTTTATGTTTCCTTTTCCCCAGGATATAAAGAAAGGTTTTAGGTAAAAAAAGGAAGATCATTATGGGAGATGTTGAAGATCTTTCACCAGGATTAGAAGATTATATTCCGAGTTTCCAAAGACACTAAACTATTACGATCCTTGTGTGTGTCTTTTTGTTATGTACTAAGTATTCTGCAAATGTAATATAATGTCAATGTACGTCAAGATTCGGGTCTCTACAGAAATCATCCATGCACTTGAAGGTGAGTTGAAGTAGATCACTGAAGTCAAGAGTTCATATTTGGAAGAAACTTCCAAGAAATTCAGAGAACTTGACAATTTATTACCAAACCAAGTAAAGATGCATGAAGATGAGGCTAAAAGAGGGACAAAGGATTGTGGAGAATAAATGACTTTGATTGAAGACCATAGAGTCATCCTCAATATGATGTGTCTAGAAATGGAATATCAGGTGACTAATCTTAAAATGACACTTCTTGAGTCTTCACAAAAGAAGGAAATAGCAGCTGTTGGTACTCAATGATCACTAGAAGAATCTACTATTAAATCACCTCTAACATGTGATAAAAATATCATGACTTTACTCATCGATCTATCACAAGAAACTGAGAAATTAAAGGCACCATCCATACCAAGTTGTAATAAATACTCTAAAAATGTTTCTATAAAAAGAGAATGTTGGATGAAAAATCCTAAACAAGTATGGATATGGATAGATGATCTGTAGAAGAAGAAGCTGAAAGCTCACTCCCCAGAGAAAGAACAATATATCCAGAAGAAGAGTCAACAAACTTATGAAGAAGATATAAAATCGTCATGGATTTTTGTTCAATGCTGGTGATTTAATAGATTTGGGTATTGTGCACTGGATTGTTCGTACAATCCCACAAATGAAAAAGCACAATGAAATCCCATATCAAATGGGAGAAATTTAAAGAAGAAGAAGCAACAACCACAAATCCAGAAGCATTTTTTTTACTACAAATACATTTGGAATGTATGACATCATTTTTTATGAATGCAATGGCAGTGGCCACAAGAATGGTGCATGCCTATGTCAACAGATATCCAGAGCTGATAAGAACAGAATACCACACGAGCTAGTTAATAAAGAAGAAGATTCCTTGAGAGGAAATCAGGAAAATTTTGTGAAGTCAAATTCTTCCAAGATGATAAAATGAAATAATTATAAGGAAGCCTTGGATTCTAAAGACAAGAAGTCAAAATGTGGAGCATACAAAAGGGATGTCTATCAGAAGAAGCCATATAGAAGGCCCAATATTGATAACTCCATTCCTAATGATAAACTAGTCATATGTCCTGATGATTTGGAGAGAATGAGAAACACTGAAGAAACTAATGCCAAGGATATTACAAGGGGAAAACGATGATTCCACGTGATAAAGGAAACTCATTTATTGAAAAAGTTATGTGTGAGAGATGCAAGAAGCCTGATCACATTGAAAAAGGTTGTCTAACCCTATTTCCAGAGAAAGAAGTGGTCCTAAGGGGGAGTAATGTTTCATCATCAGTAAAGGCTAGTAAGAAGAAATATTCTCTACACAAAGAAGAAGATAATTTGAAGATATACATGCTGCCACAATAAAAACCAGGAGAGAATCCTCTATGTGAGAGCATGAAGACCAGATCAGATGGAACAACATGGTTAAGAAAAACATCTCAACCTTGATGTTCACCTTAATAAAGAAAGGAGGATCTACCTTATTCCCTAGACTTGTTTTATATTTATGATTATAAAGAAAGGGATTGAAGATGAATAAAGTTATCAGGGAGAGAACCTGAGAAGTGTTCCCTTAAGAGGAAGACACATAAAGAAGCTTCCAGAGTCACTATCTCAATCAGCATCAACACCAGCCGGTATAAAATTCCTATACTCTGAAGACTATCTGAGGATCATGTCATTGGAAAAGGATTTTCATGATGTTTTCTATTCACACCATCTATCCTGGCATAAGAGTTGAAAACCCATGAAGTAAAGTATATGGGTTCTCATCTCATGAGGTATCATGATCAGTGAATAATTGACAGCTCTATTGTCTAAATCAAATCCTCTTGTTTTCTACACCGAGCACAGCTCAACTAGACTTTTATTGAAATGATAGATGACACATTGCTCATGTATGGATTTATACCCTCTTCTCCATGACCGTTGTATTTATTGTCAATAAGGGGGAGAGAAAATAAGAGAAGGTGTAAGAGAAAGGGGGGAAATATTCACATATTTTATACTGAGGCATTCATTTGAGAAAGAACGTTGAGAATTTACAACAAAAACAAAGGGGGGGGGGGAGTGTTGGAACCAATCATATGAATGAGTTGTATTTATTTTCAAAGAGTGTCAATGAAGAAGGAGCTGTATTTTTTGTCAATGAGTGTCAATGAAGAAGGATCTCTCCTGAACCGAAACTAATGGAGAAAGAAGATGATGAGGTGTTTTTTGGAATTAATAGTCCAAAAGGAAAAATGGAATGAAGGAGCAGCATAAGGGGTTTGTGGTTCTAGGGAGGCCATGCACATATTTCATATGGCCATGTAATTCAAAGGATAATGTTCTGTCATATACAAAAAATATGGGCCAACCCAGTGGCCAACCGATGACCTCAACCCTTATCATATGTGAGACACTAGGTCAACCATGACTTGAGGATGTCGGCACAGCTATCCGGGAGATGTGGGCCATGTATAAGCCCGCAGTGTGTGCACGGTGGTCAACCCATGCGTAGGACGCATATTGGGTGCAAAGATTGTGCCCGCAAGAGGCATAGGGTGGGTGCAGAAGAGTGCCTACAGAGAACTGATGCGGGGTGGCACTAGAGGGGGAGAGGAGAATTCTGAGCTATTTCGAGAAAATCTTATTGATAAACTGAGAGAAAACCGTGGCGCATTTCAATGTGGGACACAATTTTAAAATGTGGAGGAAATCTTGGTCGCCCGTCTAATCTCACGAGAGATCTCGAAAGCATGCCTCATCCGGTGCCCTATGTAATAATCATGACCCTCCATCGCATCAGTGCTGTTTTGCGAAGCATGAGAGCCGTCCGATGATCAGCAGCTGGTCGTCTTCAACCTCTGGCTGCCTCCAAGCGCCATCTGCGATACAGGAGCTCTGGCTAATGTCGATCTCATACCTCTGGCAACCATTCAATCTCATTCTTAGCTCATTGAGATCGCATGGAGAAACCAAATACATATCATGCAGTTTCACTTACATTCACGAGCCAAACCAAAGATTCATAGATTTCCGAGGCAAACAGAGTTGTCGTGGCTAGGTGGATTCGCGTATGAATCTTAAATGAGGATCCATGCGAAATTCGCGCACTCGATCATGACTCCATTCATGAATATAAGAGTCCTAAATGAATAGGAAACACCCGTGGATCACAACATATCTTTGACACAATGTTGAATGGTTTAAAAATATTAAAAGTGAAGATCTCAAGCATTCAAAGCACCGATCTTCATGGATCTTCACACAAGATATGAACGCGGACAAGATACTTCCCTCGCCTATAAAAGGAAGAGACTGAGGAAGAAGAGAGAGCTGCCTCCTGCATTCCGGAGTGTCTCTTTTTAAAAAATAGAGAACTTCTATTTCGAATCGTTGCGCTAAAGAGAAGCCACTACTCCGTCAGCCTTAGACAAGTGATTAGATCTATCTAAGTGTCGTGCGAGGAAGAAGAGATCAAAGAACCATTCTAGTTGTGTGAAATAAGTGACATGAACCCACTGTGTGAAGGGATCCACAAAGTGTGCGACTGATTTACCCAAAACCATCGCCGCATCGTGTGGTTGTTGTTCCGCTAGTACAGAACTGGTGTTTTTGCACTCTTGTTGTACTCTGCGAAGACAAAACCACGAACCCATCATCTTTATGTGAAGAAACGCACAAATAGTGCTAAAGATGATCCATGGAGTTGTCTGTCCACACAAGGAAGACACCCCCATGGTTTTCTCAATACATCCAACTTGTTTGAAGGGGTTCTTGTTTGAAGGATTATTTGGAAGTAGAAGGTCATCATATACATGAATTCATGCATGAGCATGGTTTGATGGAAGCCCAAGGCCTCGAGGGCTTCATTGATCAAGGGGACTCGCACATGAAAGGGTTTCACCCCCTCAGGTGTGGAAGAAACATATAAACACACCCGAGATAAGTGCCAAAAAGGGGATAATAAGAAAAGGAATGAAGAGGATGTGTGTATTCTTGAAGAACTTACACCTTGGGGTTTTCAAAAATGAAAATAAGAATAGAATTGTGCATGCTCCTTTTCATGCACATGCACATGTGATGACATTAAGATAAGAACCTAGAAATTAGGTGCACGTGTGAAAATAAGGAAATGAGAACTGTTTATAATTGCTACATGCATGATCTCCTGCATAACAGGAGAATTGATTCTGACGATTCCATGTGATCTAAGCTTCATTGATTGATCAATCACATAAGTTGTTATGATTTTGGCCAATAAGAAGAAGTTCTAGTGAATTCAGTCATTGCATTAATGGAGAATTTGGAACCAAAAAGTGCATCAACTCTGAACCACGGTGCAAGAAAAGTCTCATGTTGAAACAGGAGACAAATAATTTCAAGCCAATATATTGAAAATATCTTCAAGTCTATAAACTGATTTGGGACTCTATCCAAGGAAGTGAGCCCGAGGGAGTCAATGGAAGTGATCTGAGGGATGCAGTGAGCTATCCATGAACCATTGTTAAGGCAGTGTTCATGGGACATAGTGATTGTGCCCGAACATTTGTAATCCAAAGCCAGTGAAGATTAGTAGATTTAGGTACAACCAAAAATTTGTTGGTGTATGATCCTTGGACTATCCCTTAGGGGTGAACCAAGTAAAAATTGTTGTGGTTTGATGCTGTGAATGTTTCAATTACTACACATATCCATCATACAGGCTTAAACAAGTTCCTACCAACATGGGAACAAGATCCAATAAAGAGGACAAGAAGTTGACACCCTGATTTACCCCCCCCCCTCTCAAGGTGACCTAGGGTCCTTCATTAATTACTCGGGCTATTGAATTAGAACAACATATCTTCACTCTGATATCTCCTCATAGTTAGGATTATACAATCATTGGACCCATACCAGAGGAATGACCTAGTAGCATAGTATCTTCTCACAATGATCCATGATGTGAACTGTTTGATCATTTAATGAAGCATTGACCTCTAGATCAATGTAATCGATATCAATCACATGTGATGGTTAAGGATGATATCTTCATATATGGGTGAAATTTAAAACGTTTTTCATAGTTTCATACCACCTCAATAACATAAAAAATTCTAATATAATCCCTCAAAGATACTGATTTTTTCGGGATGAAATGAGATTCATTCATCAACTGATGCACAATAACTGAAATAACATTATTCCCTCGAGTCATACTAAATAAACCTATCCAAAAACGCATATTGATAGTGTCACACATTCATTTCATTATAGATAAAGAATAACTAAAACTTTTGGGATGTTGTTTTTCCACTAGTAGTATCAGTTCACATCATAATACATCATTATTAGTCCTATAATAATATCACACATTGAGTCATTTAAGTACCTAAATATCTCTATGTAAAAACTCATTAGGTATAAAACAAGACATCTAATAAAAACAATCCTTTCGGAATGTAAAGACTAATGATAGGTGTCTCCCATCCAAATATGGTTCTTCTCATTACTAGGAAATCAGAGTTTAATAGATTACTTTCCTTTACCATATCATGAATTTAGGATGTAAAAGATAGGGAATCCAAATATGTTTACCCCTGAATCTATTTGATATCTAATTATATCTTGGATGATGAGGAAATCACTTACTACTAACAATATTGATTTAAAGACATCATGAGCCTGATTATTTATACTCGTGACTTCTTCAATGATGTTCCCTTTTAGGGGAATATAATCTAAATCAATTTCAAATGACTTTAGGTACTCAGCCCACATTCTCTTTCTCAAATTTAGGTCATACTATAAGAATATGTATTTCATAATTTTATGATCCATGTAAACAAAAAGCCTCTTCCCCATGTGGTAGTTTCGTCAACATCCCATGGAATACACCATATTTAGCACTAATTTATGATTCAGATAATTATACTAATGTGGTATCACCAACTTGGACTCGTAGTTGTCTCCCTTCTAATCATGTATAAGAACTGAAAAAAATTGTCACCAGACACATCAAAGTATAAAGAATAATCCATTCCAAGATCAGGGAAATATAGTCTTGACGCATATTTTAATCACCTCTTTATCTCCCCATAGGTTGTATCAAAAGCCTCAAACCACTTAAACCTTAATCTTTTCTTGGTTAGGACTCTTAATTGAGATTCAAACTAGGGTAATTCTTGGTTTATCATTAATTTTTCATCATCCAACCCAAGGATGTTGTAAATTTAATATATGTTATTGGGTCTCTACAAAGAAATCATATCACACACCATTGTTGGGTCCACCAATACCCTATCCAGTGATATAAAATGGAACTATAAGGGAAATTGTTTTAACTAAAACTATAACATTGGATGATTTTCATATTGTTTTTGTCCTCATATTGTTCTCCAAACTATTTCCTAATATTGATCTAATTTTCCCTCGACCAGGACTACACTATAATATCATTAGAAAACACGATTAAAAAATAAGTCTATGTAAGTGATGGAACACCATATTCATTATCGAAATGAAAAATATTGGTTCATTTGTCCAACAAAAATCTATAACATATAATTCATAAAGACTATACCTATTTGAAAGGCTACAAGAGGAACATCTGATGGTCTCACATGGAGTTAGTTTTACCTCAATCAAAGTTATATATTAGAGAAAATTTGGGTACCCTAGAGATAGTCAAAAAAATTATCAATACATGAGAGCGGTTATAAATTCATAATTCTTACCTATTTAAGATTCAAATAGTTTGGATATAGTCTTAGTGAGGGATTTTAGTTCATGGAATATAACACCAGGGTAACCCAAGGGGACATCCCATGTCTGAGAAATCCATTACCCTCTAATAATTGTAAGTATGACTTTAATGTTAAATTTTCTATTGATTAAATCCTACAATGAGGGATAGAAAAATGTTATATACTCACAAAGAGCTCAATCATAATCTCAATTCATTGGTCAGGGGTAATTTTGAAAATTCACTAGGGAATACATATTGATACTCTTTAACGAGGGGTGGGGATATCAACTTGATTTTTTTCTCGACATAACGAATGAGGTTAGAAACCTAGGGCATGATTCCACTCTTGTGCTGATAGTCACATCCTAAAAGACTGGCTCATATCTCAAATTCACCAACAAAATAATCATTGTCACCCCCAGGATTTGTGAATCATACTCATCAGTAATATAAATCGATTTATGTCATATAACTGACAAGCTATTCCATTTCTAAAATCATTTCATAACCACTGATATCAAATATAATGAAGTACTAAATGAACCATTAACTACCAAGGACTAACAAACAATTTGTGCAGCTGAGGATCTATTCTTATATTGTTCTAAGAGTAATGTAAATCAATACGACACCGAAAATGAACTCTATTTCCAAGACCAAACCTCCCATGAATTAGGTAGTGATGAAGGAATATGAGGATCGTTTGTTAAAAAGATATTAAGGAAGAGTTTATGCTACTAAACTCATACATTTCGTGGTAGAAAATCCAAAATTCTGAACTATCAGAGCAGAATTGACTATGTGTAGCTTGAAAGTATCACATCCATGTAGTCCTTTCAAGCTACCCTAGGTCATAATCCCGAACTAACCCAGGACCATATCTATATATCCACCACCACAACCTAAATGGCCAATGGATTCCCAACAACCAGTCTACCGAGGTATAGTAGTCTCAACCCTAGAGCCGTTTAAAAATCATAAACCTCTTCCACTAGGACCATATAGGCCAACTATGTATAAATGAAATTAGAGGCCCATTTCTACACTAATAACACTCCTATTGAAGTTGAGTACACTATGGATTCCTGTTCCCCAGAACCCTACACTAATATCAATGTATCTCACTACTCCATCCAAGTGAATGGGAAGAGAACCCACACTGATGGGACTTGCTCCCACCGTGTTGACACGAGTCGTATGACTGGTGCATCCAGTTATTAAAGGAGCCACTACCATTACCACCCATTAAAGAAAATTTTCTATAACTGTGGTCCTCACAAATATTACTCATAGAGATCAAGTCTTTGTTCACTAACTCTAAAAAATAATTATAGAAGAAAATTATTACCACAATATTTATCTCTTAAAAGAGGGCATCCTCTAAATATTTATCTCTGGATATATTATGACACCTCGACCCCGGTATCCCAGAGCCAGTGCTATGGTTATGGTGTGCAATTTATTTCGCACAAAAGAAACAAATAAGTCACACATCATAACCCATCAGGAGGAACGTTCTGGTTTAGATCCTGGAGAATCAGAGACAACAGCTTTGATTCTTTATTTTCTAAGCTAAGAACAAACATCCAAGTCTTGGAAAGGCTCTATCAACCTGTAAAAAAATTTAACATAAAACATAGGGTGAGCATTGAAATACTCAATAAGGGGTTTTTGAAAATACTTAAATACAGCTTTTGAAAACTACGTTGAAAAATACTTTTTCATTACTTAGAAAGTTTTCTTAAAAGAAAAACTTCAAGACTAAACAAAGGTTGATACATCAGAGTTAAAGTACTTCATACCTAAGCACTAGAACACTTAGTGGTAACTCACTTAGTAAACAAGATAAGCATAATAATAAAAAGGCATGGGTTGCACGAAGTAAAGTGTCTATAAACAATAAAGGGGTGTATGAACAACAAGATGAAAATGTCATCAGAGTCGCGCACAAGCGCATCATCTACACAAAATATGCACATCATGACATGATAATTGAAATACAACATTTGGAATGAAGTTCTGGGAAAGAAATTGGTCATGCATCAAAATTGCCATATCATATGTCTTGTGTTTCTTTTCTTTATCTGATACTCATAGGTAAGCTTCTATAACCAAGGTTATTCCTCTAATCGGAATAATCACTAGGTTGGTCATAAAAAAAGAAATGTATGCTGAAGGACTCATGGTCTCTGTGTCACGGCCTTGTTCCATGACCTAAGGGTAAAAACCCAATCTGACTGTCTCGAGAACTATCGATGCATCGAGGAGCTTACTTTTACTGGTCTCCAACCCGGAGGGCTTACTTTAACCAGTCCCCAACCTGGAGGGTTTTCTTCTTACCGGACCCCATTCCGGGTAGTCCCATACATTTCTCACATTTTGATAAGGTTATATATTCAAGGTGTCCCATACCACTTTGAATATTTAATTTTCTTTTCATATTACCCAAGGTTTCCCATACCACTTTGGGTAATACCATTTTCATTTCCCATTACCCAAGGTGTACCATACCACTTTGGGTAATTAGTTTTTAGTTCCTCTTCATGTTGAGTCATATGCATGAATAATATAAATAAGGTAACAATTACATAAATGGTTTACAAATACACGATATGACAGATAAACTTGAAAATATGGAATAAAAGAAGGCATGGTTAAGCAAGCATACTATGTGCGTAGAACAATTATTTAAGCACATAAAATGATGAATGTGTGAGACTTGCTCCCAAGGGTTATTAAATTATGAGTTTCTAAAATTCCAGTACATGGAAAAGAACTAATTGGCATTAACTATTGTACTTCACAGGTCACAATACTTGCAACAAATCCCCATCCACTAATAATTACTGCGGCATGCTTGGTATAAAAATAATAAACACTTGAAATCTTTAAAATTCCGACACTTGGAAATAAAACACTTAAAAGTATTACCTGTCATTAATTATTATTCTTCACCGGTCATAGAATTTGCAGTTACACTCTGCTCACTAAAAATCACTGCAGGGAGTTTGGTATAAAAATAATATAGGATTTCTACATATTAACATAACCCTGAAACCCCTATCCTTTTAAAATGAGTTTAAAACAGGCATAAGCATATCCTAAAAAGAACATGAATCATTTCAAGGGAAACATTAGACAAGTTCATTATTGTACCCTTAGACACAAAATTATAAAACAGCATAGGCAAGTGCAAAAATCCTATATTCATAAAAATATTAATAACCGTTTCTTGAAACTATGTTTTCAGATATTAATCTTAAAACACATACATACATAGGGATATATATACACAATGTATATATATAGGGTTTCTCATAAATTAAACATGGTTCACTTGAAATCCGAAACCTCTAACAATATATCATTTATTCAGTTTAAAAAGAACAAAACATTATGGGTTTTAAGTGTTCAAGAAACTATAAATATATAAAACTTCAATTTCAACTATTACATGTTTGGAACTAAAACAAAGACCTGGTTCGCATCCAATATCATTCATAGACAAAGTAAGAATCAAAAACTGATTTGCATTGAAATACATAACTTATATAATTATATAATTATATATATAAGTCTTACATAAAGATCGTACACGTTTGGACTTGTTTTAAAATAACCCCTTTCAAAGGCAAATTTCTTAACATAAAATACTGAATTATAAGGAAATCTTAGAAACATATTTTGTATGGTTTGAATGGAATATATATATATATATATACCTTTAACTATAATTTTTATATATATATACCCATGTTTATATGGATAATTAGAAACCGTGCATGGGTGGGTTTCTAAAAAAAGGCATGAAAATGGGGCACCCTTACTGCTTAAGGGAGGAGCTCGCCGGAGGGAGGCTTGCTGGGTGGCCGGAGAACCGGGAGGAGCTTTGGTGGCCGGTGGTAGTCCGGTGAGGACTTCTGGAAATGATGCATGGTGACGGCCTGGTGTCCAGCAGCGTAGCGCCGGCACTAGTGTGGTCGTGCATGGGGGTGAGGTGCGAAACTGGAGAGGGTTCATGGTGGCGAGGCGACGGCGACGCGGCGGCGAGGCTGGTATCGCAGTGGCGTGGGATGGCTCCGGAGGTCCCCGTTTTCACTGGGGTTTCTCGGTTCTTAAAGGGAGACGATCCGGGGAAGTTTAGGCCAAGCCTACGGAGGTGGGTGCGCGAGGTCAACGTGAGCAGTGGAGAGGAGGCGTCTCGGGCAAACCAAGTCTGGTTCGCGGGTCCCTAGAGCGAGGTAGAAGAAGACGCGGAGGAAAGAAAATGGATGAGATTCGGCCTTGGCATGATCGGACGGATGAAAATAAAAGAGTGTTTTAAAACATATCAATGGCCAGGATTGACCGTGGTGAGATCTAATGGTCGAGGCAAAATCAGATGGAGAAGATCCATGCGGGATCAGGATGGCCTGGGTTACATGTTTTAAAAAAAACAGTTTTAATAAATGTTAAAAATATACTACTTTGCAATATATATTTATATAACCGGTATATTATAATTTGTAATTTGTATAAAACATAATAAGTACTTTTAACTCATAAATCCAAAAATCCCATTTTAGTTTAAGTAAACAAATGTTACTATTTGATATAACTATTATTATTTTTTTTTAAAAAATATATATTTTAATACCACACATTTATAACTACTATGATCTTATAACCATTAAAATCCAATTTATAACTTACATCACTTGTTTATTTATTATGTTTAAAAGACCCATAGTTTTTCTCTAATTCAAAACACATAGTTTTAGAGGTCCGAAAAGATACATTTTTCAATTATTGTTGATACCCCGTTCGACACATTTTAAAATACCACGTTTTCCACCATATCAGGATCAAAATAGATTCATTTGCAAGAACAATATTTTATTTTAATACTTGAAGATATAATTCTAATATTTTGTACTTATTAAAATATTGAAATATCATAATATTATAAAAGCGTTATAAAGACAAAATTTTTATAAAATGATGCACTTTGTCCATTGGAACCCAACGGTCAAAAAAACGGTCATATTCCTTTTAGAGGTCCATTATAAAAGCAAGGGGTAGGATGTTTTATATTTTCAAAACACCGGACCCTTGGCGGATGGCTCTCCTTATACCTCGGGTGCTGAGTGAGTGCGCGGTGATTCTGGCGGTTATACTTTTCACATTGACGGACCCTGAAGATGACGATTATCTGATTGCCCGTGTTGTGGTTCTTTGTAGTCTTGTTGTGGCCGTGTTAGGTCTTGAGCATGGTACATTCAATTAGATGGGTCTTGTTGTAATGTATCTTTTAAATATATAACAGTTTATTGTATTCTTTATGTTTGATTTCCACTCGAATTCTTTATCAGCACACAAAGCATAAAATAAAATAAACAATAGACATCATTAAAAAGCACAACATTGTTCACTTGTACCAGTTTATAATACCTGGGGCGTCATATTATCCCCCTCTTAAAATAATTTCATCCCCGCAATTCGATCGGCATACAAACACTGACTTATTCACACGGCTTCTCTGACACCCTTGGTGATGTCCCTTTACCACCATCGCCCATGGAAGAAGTTACTATTCAACTCAATCCCCAGGGCTGAACAAAGCTTGTGGGTGTCCTCTTCCCAAATACATTTTTGGCAAAGTGGATCGTGGTTGAAGCCAAGTTCTTGTTTGATACAGGTGGTTTTCCAGAGATGGGAACGAGTGACATCAAGCTTCGCGACATCCCCTTGGATTTGGTTCCAAAAGATCTCTTGAACCACTTCATAATTGAATGATTCTATGAAAGATCCAAAATCGCAGAGCTCCCCAAGCATGCTGAAGCACATGATTTGGTACATAAAGACTGCGCGGAAGTCCAACTGCTTTGCAGCTTCTCCAAATGCCGGGAAGGCCAACCATTTATTGTTCATGGTGAAACACAGGAAGAGTCCCTCATAGTACTTCCCTTTCTTTTTATAATTCTCAAAAAGCGCACTAGCCATTAGGTTATACACAACTTCTGACCCTCGGAAGATTCAAAGGACATTCGAGCTTTTCGATATTTCATAGAGGGTTTTTCACGTGAGTCTTAAGTTAACAAAAGGTTGGTAACATGTTGAGCAGGATTTTGCTACAATAGTCTCTATGATTTCTGTAGGGAGAGTCAAGAGTCTAGGTGTGGTTCACTGTCTTTCCATCAGAGAAGTTTAAGAACAAACCCTACTTAGTATAACATTATTAATGTTTTTGTGTTGTCCTAATTTTCCAAGGTTGCCTAAACCATTCCTCTGATACCAACTATGACACCCCGACCCCGGTAGCCCAGAGCCAGTGCTATGGTTATGGTGTGCAATTTATTTTTCACAAAAGAAACAAATAAGTCACACATCATAACCCATCAGGAGGAACTTTCTGGTTTAGATCCTGGAGAATCAGAGACAACAGCTTTGATTCTTTATTTTATGAGCTAAGAACAAACATCCAAGTCTTGCAAAGGCTATATAAACCTGTAAAAAAAATTAACATAAAACATAGGGTGAGCATTGAAATACTCAGTAAGGGGTTTTTGAAAATACTTAAATACAGATTTTGAAAACTACGTTGAAAAATACATTTTCATTACTTAGAAAGTTTTCTTAAAAGAAAAACTTCAAGACTAAACAAAGGTTGATACATCAGAGTTAAAGTACTTCATACCTAAGCACTAGAACACTTAGCGGTAACTCACTTAGTAAACAAGATAAGCATAATAATAAAAAGGCATGGGTTGCACGAAGTAAAGTTTCTATAAACATGAAAGGTGTGTATGAACAAAAAGATGAAAATGTCATCAGAGTCGCGCACAAGCACATCATCTACACAAAATATGCACATCGTGACATGATAATTGAAATAAAACATTTGGAATGAAGTTCTGGAAAAGAAATTGTTCATGAATCAACATTGCCATATCATATGTCTTGTGTTTCTTTTTTTTTATCTGATACTCATAGGTAAGGTTCTATAACCAAGGTTAATCCTCTAATCAGAATAATCACTAGGTTGGTCATAAACAAAGAAATGTATGCTGAAGGACTCATGGTCTTTGTGTCAAGGCCTTGTGCCATGACCTGAGGGTAAAAACCCAATCTGACTGTCTCGAGAACTATCGATGCATCGAAGAGCTTACATTTACCGGTATCTAACCCGGAGGGCTTACTTTAACCAGTCCCCAACCTGGAGGGTTTTCTTCTTACCGGACCCCATTCCGGGTAGTCCCATACATTTCTCACATGTTGATAAGGTTAGATATTCACGGTGTCCCATACCACTTTGAATATTTAATTTTCTTTTCATATTACCCAAGGTGTCCCATACCACTTTGGGTAATACCATTTTCATTTCCCATTACCCATGGTGTCCCATACCACATTGGGTAATTAGTTTTTAGTTCCTCTTCATGTTGAGTCAGATGCATGAAAAATATGAATAAGGTAACAATTACATAAATGGTTTACAAATACACGATATGACCGATAAACTTGAAAATATGGAATAAAAGAAGGCATGGTTATGCAAGCATACTATGTGCGTAGAACAATTATTTAAGCACATAAAATGATGAATGTGTGACACTTGCTCCCAAGGGTTATTAAATGATGAGTTTCTAAAATTCCAGTACATGGAAAAGAACTACTTGGGATTAACTATTGTACTTCACAGGTCACAGTACTTGCAACAAATCCCCATCCACTAATAATTACTGCGGCATGCTTGGTATAAAAATAATAAACACTTGCAATCTTTAAAATTCTGACACTTGGAAATAAAACACTTAAAAAGATTACCTGTCATTAATTATTATTCTTCACCAGTCATAGAATTTGCAGTTACACTCTGCTCACTAAAAATCATTGCAGCGAGTTTGGTATAAAAATAATAGAGGATTTCTACATATTAACATAACCCTTAAACCCCTATCCTTTTAAAATGAGTTTAAAACAGGCATAAGCATATCCTAAAAAAATGAATCATTTCAAGGGAAACATTAGACAAGTTCATTGCTGTACCCTTATACACAAAATTATAAAACAGCATAGGCAAGCGCTAAAATCCTACATTCATAAAACTATTAATAACCGTTTCTTGAAACTATGGTTTTCAGATATTAATCTTAAAACACATACATACATAGGGATATATATACACAATGTATATATATAGGGTTTCTCATAAATTAAACATGGTTCACTTGAAATCTGAAACCTCTAACAATCTATCATTTATTCAGTTTAAAAAGAACAAAACCTTATGGGTTTTAAGTGTTCAAGAAACTATAAATATATAAAACATAAAATTTCAACTATTACATGTTTTCACCTAAAACAAAGACCTAGTTCGCATCCAATATCATTCATAGACAAAGTAAGAATCAAAAATTGATTTGCATTGAAATACATAACTTATATAATTATATAATTATATATATATAAGGCTTACATAAAGATCGTACACGTTAGGACTTGTTTTAAAATAACCCCTTTCAAAGGTATATTTCTTAACATAAAATACTGAATTATAAGGAAATCATAGAAACATATTTTGTATGGTTTGCATAGAATATATATATATATATAGCGTTAACTATAATTTTTATATATATATACCCATGTTTATATGGATAATTAGAAACCGTGCATGGGTGGGTTTCTAAAAAAAGGCATGCAAATGGGGAACCCTTACTGCTTAAGGGAGGAGCTCACCGGAGGGAGGCTTGCTGGGTGGACGGAGAACCGGGAGGAGCTTTGGTGGCCGGTGGTAGTCCGGTGAGGACTCCTGGAAACAATGCAAGGTGACGGCCTGGTGTCCAGCAGCATAGCGTCGGCACTAGTGTGGTCGTGCATGGGGGTGAGGTGCGAAACTGGAGGTGGTTCGTGGTGGCGAGGCGATGGCGAGGCGGCGGCGAGGCTGGTATCGCGGTGGCACGGGTTGGCTCTGGAGGTCCCCGTTTTCACTGGGGTTTCTCGGTTCTTAAAGGGAGATAATCCGGGGAAGGTTAGGCCGAGCTTACGAAGGTGGGTGCGCGAGGTCAACGTGAGCAGTGGAGAGGAGGCGTCTCGGGCAAACCAAGCCTGGTTTGTGGGTCCCTGGCGCGAGGTAGAAGAAGACGCGGAGGAAAAAAAACGGATGATATTCGGCCTTGGCATGATCAGACGGATGAAAATAAAAGAGTGTTTTAAAACATATCAATGGCCGTGATTGACCGTGGCGAGATCGAACGGTCGAGGCGAAATCGGATGGATAAGATCCATGCAGGATCGGGATGGACTGGGTTACATGTTTAAAAAAACAGTTTTAATAAACGTTAAAAATATACTACTTTGCAATATATATTTATATAACCGGTACATTATAATTTGGAATTTTTATAAAACATAATAAGTACTTTTAACTCATAAATCTAAAATCCCATTTTAGTTTAAGTAAACAAATGTTACTATTTGATATAACTATTATTATTATTATTTTTTAAAAAAATATATTTTAATACCACACTTTTATAACTACTATGATCATATAACCATTAAAATACAATTTATAACTTACTTCACTTGTTTATTTATTATGTTTAAAAGACCCGTAGTTTTTCTCTAATTCAAAACACATAGTTTTAGAGGTCCGAAAAGATACATTTTTCAATTATTGCTGATACCCTATTCGACACATTTTAAAATACCACGTTTTCCACCATATCACGATCAAAATAGATTCATTTGCAAGAATAATATTTTATTTTAATACTTGAATATATAATTCTAATATTTTTTACTTATTAAAATATTGAAATATCATAATATTATAAAATCGTTATAAAGACAAAATTTTTATAAAATGATGCACTTTGTCCATTGGAACCCAACGGTCAAAAAAACAGTCATATTTCTTTTAGAGGTCCATTATAAAAGCAAGGCGTAAGATTTTTTATATTTTCAAAACACCGGACCCTTGGCGGATGGCTCTCCTCATACCTCTGGTGCTGAGTGCATGCGCGGTGATTCTGGCGGTTATACTTTTCACACTGATGGACCCTAAAGATGATGACTATCCGATTGCCCGTGTTGTGGTTCTTTGTAGTCTTGTTGTGGCCGTGTTAGGTCTTGTGCATGGTACTTTCAATTAGATGGGTCTTGTTGTAATGTATCTTTTAAATATATAACAGTTTATTGTATTCTTCATGTTTGATTTCCACTCAAATTCTTTATCAGTACACAAAGCATAAAATAAAATAAACAAGAGACATCATTAAAAAGCACAACATTGTTCACTTGGACCAGTTTATAAAACCTGGGGCGTCACATATATCATCACAAGAAAAGGTGGGTGAAAATCACATACACTCCATGAAACATGAAATGTAATCCATAACCACTTTACCTCCCTGTGTCAGTTGCATAAACTCAAATCCCATATTTTACAAGAAGTCTTTGGGAATAAATGACTAAAGAAATGAGTCCCCAAGTCCATCCAGGGAATCCCAACATGTTTCCCACAATTGGACAGTGTGTAAAACCAATATTAAACTACCCCACACAATATTTAAACAACCATCTTCACCCCCTTTTCTATAGTATCTTCTATATTTCTTGGATATTCTCCGTGGACACTATCCATTGTATGGGGGACTGTGAATCACCCTCAAATATGTTAAATGGTGGGTGTTTTCCCTTGAAATTATTGGTAAGATCTTACATTAAAGGTAAAAAACTAAGAATTTCTTACTTCATTGAATGGACTATATGTAAAAGAATATCAAATTGATAATAATCCATAGTTTGACCATAAACTACCATAAATTCTATCCCCCCATTGGCGGGGCTGTCTCATCCTCAAATTCTTGGCTCGGGACCCTTTTTCTATAAGTCCTCATATCACTAAAATTTTAACATGAACACATTAGAACAATAAAATATGGTATTATAAAATCTAAAAATATAGGTTCATGATAAAATACCCAACATATTGAACCCATATGGTCTCATAAAAACAAGAACGTAACTAAACTCTATCAATTACTCAAGGCCACACACTACCAATTCCCTAAACTTGACAAAATTCAATATTTTTATTTCTTTATAAATGTGAAATTTCATATGTTTTAGTTAGATATCATTTCATTAACATGCAATTGGGGGAAAACTTATTGGTTTTTTACTGAAACATTATTTCATCAAAACCTTCATTTAACAATCTATTTATTCTTAGATATTTTTCAAGGTATCTTCAAAGTTATTTTAAAAGTAACATGGCACCACAACCTTATATATGTAAAAAAAATATAATAATCAACTAATTCATTAAATGTTTGACTATACTTTTATCTATTAGTATATTTATGTATATATATATATATCTGGAAATCATAGCCAAGGTACAAATAAGAATTATACCCTACATTCCTCTCAAGATATATAAAAACACACATACCCTATTTTCATTTCAACCCAAGGGATGAAACCCTAAAAATAATATTTATATATATATATTCCCCAACCATGTTGGAAATCAATGAACTATTAATTATAAATTAAAGAACAATAATGAAATCCCAGAAAAAATGTCATTTTCCCAATACATAGGTTATTAACTCCTAGAAACATACTCATTTACATTACCTAACAAATCCTAGTATTCTATCTAATAAAAAAAATAGTAAAAAAAATTAAATTACGTCTCTAATACCACTTTGTAACATCCATACCCAACTCACTATGAACAATAACAATATTAGTGGGGCCAAAAAACATTATGTGTCAACCATGTATAATAGTAAAAGTCGATTAAGTGAAGGCCATATATGGGTCCCAAGAGTTAATATACCCTCTGGTATGAGTAACATAAAAATTTGATAATAATCGAAGTAAACTTCATCACATAACATCTAAATACGCATCAAGACATAACCTAAGAACAAAACATAACCATAAAATATCACAAAATGATGATTCATTCATAAATAGTAGTCAAACAATTTAATAATCATATAAACACATCCAAAAGTAAACAAAAAATAAAAATATAAAAATAATATAAAATCTTGAATCTCTATTCCCTAGACTAGATCCTAGCATCTAATATCTATCCTAGATAAACAATAAAACATTAACAATGGGAACCTTAACGTGTCTAAACTGACAAACATGATGTCTTCCTAAGTATAAAATTATGGCCCATGCAAGGGTGTGAGTACAACATAACATGCCATACCAAGTAGAATCAATAAATAAATATAGTCTTTAAGGAATTACTTTTATGAATAATTTAATTAATAGTTTAACATTTTTATATTCGAAAAATAAAATAGATAAGTAAAATCCAACCATCGATAAGAAGTTCTAGGATCCCGATTAACCATACATTTTTTTACAAGTGTTTGGGTGTCTCTTAGAAAAAATTGCGGATATTATTAGCTAATATAAAAAACAGTGGTCTCACTAATATAAAATTGGTATCATGGACTATACATTTGGGTATTTTTTTAGTTATAATATTATAACATGGACCACCCCATTTAGATGTTTTCTTAACCAAAGTAGCACAGACCACCCCTTTAGGTGTTTTCTCATTTAAGAAAAAAGCCATAAATACCCATTTCATAAAGTTAACACATTATGATTTTATCAAATTGAGGCATAATAATTGATTCATCACTTTAGTGAACATTATTTAATTACACAATGTACTAAATCCAATTCCCATTTTAAATTCAATGAAATTTCAATTTTCAATTTAAATCTCTATTTTAAAATTTATCTTTTTAAAATCACCGTTAAAATATAAATTAATCATTTTCAAAATTACTTTTCAAATATCCTATTCTATATGCTATTTAAAATTTCCCAAACTATACTCTTTTCTTGGGGTCATTATTTCAAGACAATGTATTGCATTAGCATGAACGTTCCATTTAAAAATTAAAATTTTAAAGAGGTGATTAACACATAAAATTTTATATTTGATATAGAATTTCTTTTTTAGGAACACACATAATAATTCAGATTGATGCCCAATGAAATCACATATAAATTAGGTAAAAACAATTTGAAAATTAGAGAGACCACATGTCTTATCCCAAGGGGAGTAAAAAAGACCATAAATAAGTCATTATTTATTTTAAAATGGAATGAGATGCAGAATAATATAAATTAACTGAATATAAGTCAATTGAGATAAGTATGGTGGTATAAACCATGATATTATAATTAAGAATGAAAGGAGAGTGACAGTCACATAGACTTACTATATGGTCTTGATCACACTAAATGAGATCTCAGATGGCCATATATTGAGGTAGTTTTACCAATAAGAAAGAGGGAAAATGGATTTATTATGGGGACGTTTTGGAAAAAATGAGGGGGGAATTAGGTTAAACTGGTAAGGTTTTCTAAGGAAAAAAGTGTACTTTTTTTCTTTTTAAAGGGGTCCATAGTTTTTAACACATTTTTATAAACCATCTTCCAATATAGTTTTCCTTAATTTTTGAGACATTATACATCACATGTTCATGATGTAGGGTTTAATTTTTTTTTTCTATAATGTAAAAAGATTCAAAAATTTATATATTTTCAGAGTTTCCAAAAACCACATGTTTTGTATATTACCATCTGCCATTTTAGAATAGGTCAAATGATATGGGATTAGGGTTAGCACAAACCACAAGCTAACAGTACATCCAAGATGTATCTCTATGACCTAAAATTTTGATCCATGCACCCTTATTTATCTTCTATGAACCTTCCAAATTTCAAATAACAATCTTAAACTAACATAGACCATTATTTTTAGCTAAATTTAAGTGTAACTGTACAATAATAAAGGTATGGGTGCTATAATAATTATCTAATTTTCATAATGAGTGTTTTTTTATATAGTAGAAAGCCCTTACATTGTATTGAGTTATTTTTTGGACTAACATTTTAAGATCATCATGGAATTCCATGTGCTGATTTTTAATTAATGATTTCAAATTTTGGAGTATATTGACTTTAATTAAATAAATAGCATTATAGATATTCTTTTTTTGGTTAATTTAAGAATATAATAAATATGAACATGTTTTTGTAACATCATGATAAGTACATGGTTAATAAATAATGTTTTTTATAACAAGTAAAACAACATATAAAATTTAATGTATTTTTAAAATGTATATATTTTTTAATTTCTAATCAATATTATGGTTCTTTTGATTTTTATGTTACTCATAATGAGAGAATGGAGAAAATCTATAACATGATGAACTTTTTTGATTTGTTTTAATTAATTATCATACATATATGTTAAAAAATTACTACAATAAAACATTTTTTTGAATATAACGGAAGGAACAAGGAACTACTATAGTTATTTGATACATCTATTTTCTATTAGTTGGAAGGTAATTAATATGCCTTATATTTTTGGAAATGGATGTAACTAGTCACTATAATAATTATGTTTCTAGATCCTGAGTTGATATCGAAAATAGTACTTATATCACCTAGATGAAATACTACCAAAAAATGGTTGAAGTATTATTAATTGTCATTTTAATGATTTATTTTATTTTCTAAAGTGATCTTGTAAATGAGGATAAATTTTGAGATGATGGACATGTTTTTAAATAAGGAAATTAATTGGGAGGTTATTTTTTACCAATATTTTCTTTATTTAACGTATATTTACAAATTGGTATTTTTTGGAATGATTTGGGAAAAAGTTTACTCATATTAGTTTTGACATAATATTTAAAGACGAATTTTAAAACCCTTACATATTTAGGACTTGGGAAAACATAATTCTATAAGGGAAACATTTTATTGTTTTGAAAAATATATTTTTCAAATTTTTATTGAGTTAACTTTTTTAATGGGTTCATTATTTCATTTCATTTTTAAAATTAAATTTCACAAAAAAAAAATCAATAACAATGTTTACAACAACTCAAATTGTAGAAAAAAATCAATGTGTATAATTAACTAGTTTTTGGGAACGGAATGGGTAACTATCACCTTGTATTTGCTTTTGAAACTCATGAATTTCGGTGTGTTTTTCTGAGAAGGACATAATGTCGTGTATTGGAGAATTTGAACTCTATGGTTTCTTAATAAAGTGTGTTGTATTGGTGTTAGATTCCTATAAAATATGCCTATAGATACTCCCTTGGTAGAGTTATGGTTTTGCCCATGTTTTTTTGTGGTAGTAATGTTTATTGAACTTTTTATTCTAGTTTTTTTTGTTGTGTTAGTGTGTTTTTTGTGCTATATTCTTGGTGGTTCTCGCATAATACTTGTGATTTTTGTGTTCATTTCATTAGTTTTTTTGTTATATATTGGACATAATAAGAGGAATTAAATATGGGTTTTTATAAAATAATGTCCCATTGGTTGAGTATCAAGACATCGTGTGGGTATTGGGATATTCTATGATCTAACATAGTTACTATGATCAATAATATTTAAGAATGGTCTAACCTTAGGGGTATTAGGCACATTATGAAGAATAATTCTGTACAATGTTGAATGATTTAGGTTTAAGATTTAAAAAACCTATCGATTTCTATTCATCGAGATGAACTCTCACACATTTTAATGGGAACTATATCTCATTAGATAATAAATAAACTATATGAATTTTGATGGAATATGAGTAAACTATGAAATAAAGATCATATTAACATTCAAGAACCAACATGGATTGAATTTCAAGATTTTGTAGAGTTTTTTTGGAGTAGTCTTATTTTTTATTTATAGTTTCTCAATCGTATGTTATATTGTTTGGCCTCTTGAAATATGGTTCGGACTATGTATTATATTTAATGATAAATTCGGCGGTGTATGACTTAATATATTAGTTATTGACTGAAAGGTGAGTGTAGTGTTGTATCATTGATGATTTGTGGGATAAATCAATTACATTCACTTGTTTTGTACAAATATGGATGATGTCATGGTTTTATATTAGGTGGCTATAATTCCCCTTTCAGTTGATGATGTCCTATGATTTCATATGTGGGGATTTAAATAGTCATACCATTAGTGGAACCCTGATGGCAAGGATTCATCGATGGATGGTCATAAAATGAAAATCCTACCTTTCATTATGAAATGAAATTCATGTTTATCCATATTCTAGGATAATTTGAAGATGATCATCCATTCATATATCAGGGTGATACATAAGGTATTTTACCTTGAACAATGACAAGTTGGCATGTTTGGACTTTTATTTATACATCTATAGTAGGGGTTAAGTCTCATAGAATTCTTCATGATCATTTATTAAAAAAAATGATGTCATTGATGTAGTATTTCGCTATGTCATTGAGTCGGTGTTTTTTATTCAAATTCAAGTGGTGGATTCTATATAAGAATTGACTAACATGTATATCTAAAAAGTGTTATAGTGTCATGTTGTACCAGTTTCCAAATTTTCTCTTCGAGACATTGTTTTTCTTCATGGTTTTATCCTAATATGCTTCATATATCCCATATTAAAGTATTGTAGGAACTTTCATGCCGATATGTAGTTTTCTAGTCCGATTTCTAATTATATTCCATTGTTGACACCTATTTGAAGTCAAATTATCCCTACAAGTATTTTAATAACATGGGAGTCATGTTATAGGTAATGTAACTCCAACAATTTTTGTTATTAGTGTTTTTTTATTTCTATGTTATAGGTTGATTTAGGGCGGTGTTTTGGATGTTTTGAGGATTTCAAGTTGTTTGGATGTGTTTTGTTAGAGCATGATGGGTGAACTATTAGGGGAAACCATATGGATTCCTCAAGTAGTTATGTGAGATAAAAATGTTTCATCGAGGTAGGTGAATATTTGGTTCGTGGTTTTAGGTAAACCATGTAGTAACCTAGAGACCATAAAAACATTTTGTTAGTTGTTATTTTAATGTTTGGTTCATGGTTTTCCAAACCATATAGCTCAATAAGGTGAAATAAATAATTTGTTCCAAAAACTACATTTTAGATTTTACTATTTCATAGAAGCCCATATTCATTCTCTTATAAATAATACTCTTGAATAAGATAGTTCTTTTGGTATATTTTTAGATTCTTTTCACTCTATAGCCCAATATCTATTAATATTAGAGTGTTATACCTAGATATGAATGGTAGTGCTATTTTTTATCCTCTTATTGTATTTGTTTTATTCTCTTATATGAGGCACACATTTCTAGGCTTCCAGGCCCGAATTAAGTTGTTAAGAAATTTGAACATTGCAGGGTTTCTACTGAATGAATATAGGGAGGTACAATATAATTTTATTTGGAAAACATGGCTTCAGTTAAATATTTTCTCTACGATTCTACTCACTCTAGAATTAGAAGGTTTAGTTTTATAAAAACATAATATTTTTTGAATATTAAAATTATTTTTATCTATTTTATAGAAAAATTGTTATTTTATGTTATTGAAAATAAGGTTTATGGTTGTCACCTGTAAAAGTTTTGTAAATTATGGGGGTCTCCACTGGAATGGTATTTCATGTCACCCAATACATGTTTAATAAAATAAATAAATAATGTTTTTATTTTAAATAAATGTTTGTGCATGAGAAAATGGCATGGGAATGGGTTCATGATTAATTTTTTTTGAACAAGTTGACATGAATTGAAAACCCGTCCATGCATCGAGAATTTATTTAATCAAAATGTTACCATGGAATCACTCAGTTTAATAAGCTTACACCATCACCAAGTTGCAAAGACAAACAGGTTAGACAATGAAGAATACAAGAGAAAAAGGGACTTCCCAGACCTGCTCTTTATTTCATTAGAAAATTATTATTTTCCATAAAGAG
This sequence comes from Viscum album, assembly GCA_963277665.1. Classification (NCBI taxonomy): domain Eukaryota; kingdom Viridiplantae; phylum Streptophyta; class Magnoliopsida; order Santalales; family Viscaceae; genus Viscum; species Viscum album. The sequence continues at coordinate 1,867,275,504 of OY728150.1, forward strand.
ACCATCCAAGCTCAAATTGTACCGCAGACCGCATCAAACTAGTGGAACAAAAAAATGGTTCTGGAAACTCCATCAAAACCCAGAAAAACTGTTGGCAATAATGACCACCATCGCACCCCAAATCAGAAATGAAACTTGTGAATATGTTTACTACACAGGAGCAATATAAACCGAGAGTCTAAAGAAGTGAAATTTTAATTAAGCCAAAAGCAGATATGGATAGAAAGCTCCAGAACCAATCAACTCCTAGCCAACCAAGCAGACTAGACCCGAGGATTCAAGAAGAATCTATTTCATGTTGCTGAACCACACATCCAGTAGTGAGAAAAAATAGTAATGCTCCATATGTCTCTGAGAGAACCAAGGAATTATGATAAATGACAGACAAAAGGAAACCAACAAAGAGCAATCCAGAAATAAAATCTGACATGATATACGTTCAAAATGGAGATAGAAACTGAAAAGAGCCCCCAAAGACCAAGCAAGATCGATGCAAGTCAAAGTCAAAACATCAAATCATAAAGGATTATTTGAAAACAACTATTATACCCAAGTAATAACATTGAAATAAAAAATAGGATTCCTTTTAAATTCATCCACCACTCTAAGAACATTCTCTTCCTGAGCAGTAAATAGTTTTTAGCTGTAATTTCCCCATTATTGTATTGTCAGAATGCATGTCCGTCATTATCATCCATCCAAGCTCTGAGTTCCTCAGAGATATCGAAATTCTTATGAATTTGGAAGGAATCCCTATAGGCAGGGTCATTTTCAGGATCACTCTCAGAGCAATCTGAATCAGGTGATTGAGAGGAACAATCTGATTGTTCTACAGTTATGGGATGTGAAGTGACATCATCCAGTAATGGGGGAACTGGAGGATCATAATTTTCCATCTTGGCATGATACAGAGACCTTGTAACAATAGTTCCTTCCATATGGAAATAGTCTCTACACATTCTAGTTTTTCTAGGATTGGGGGAGATGAATCCCTCAACATCAATAATGGGTTTTTTTCTTTTTTGGATCTTGAACATAAATATGTTTCTTCAATCTGACTAGGCTGATCGTCAGCCTCCTGAGAAGAGATTTCAGTATTAGAAGCATAATTTTTATCCTTATTTTTTTATTCATCGACTTCAAGGTGCTTCTCATGTTCCTCAATCAGGGGTGAAAGCAGCATATTATGGTTATTAGGATTTTTTGAAGGATGAATGAGACCTATATTGTCCTTATCAGAATGCTCACCATGTTCCAATGGAGTGTCTGTCATATCATCCTAGTTTTATAGAGTTCCCTTAAAGGAAAAAGTCTTATTGAGAGGCTTAGGTATACCAATGGGGTTTGGGGGTGGTCTTTTAGCAGTAGTCCTTATTTTTTTATCCTTATAGAAAGCAGTACTTTCCACCCAAATGTTCCTGGAACGAGGTGGATGAGGTTCAGGATTTTTAGACTCACAGTCAGTCATCAAATGACCAATTCTAGAAAAATATTTATAGTAAGCTGGAACATTCTCAAAAACAAAGTCCTAAATAAAACCAGAATATCCATTTTGAATCAAGAAACGAGAAGGTAGTTCGCATGAGATATCAATTTCAGTGGAAATACTAGCTACTGAAGGCTGAGACAGATTCAAGGTAGCTGAGTCAAGTCTAATTGGATTTCCAAATAGATTATAAATTTCAAAGAGAGCACGTTTTTTGAAAATATGCAAGGTTAAACCAGGGAACCCAATACAAACTAGAGCGATAAAAGGTTCAGTACCAATGTCGAAGTCTGGAGACCACTTGAAAAAATTCATAAACGCCCCTCCAAAGGACCAAGAGCCTCGAGTCCAGAAATGATAATAGTCATTTTCTGAAGAAAAATGAAATAAAACATGTGTTGAATTCATCAGTCCAATATGAAATTTAACGTACCCAATGTTTTCCAGTGTTTTGCGCAGAAATATATGTGAGGGACGATTCTTGACAAAACCTTGAAAAAGTGTACACAAAGATTAGAGGCATGATTGAGTACCACATATTTTGAAAATGAAATCGCCGATAAAACTCTGTACGGATACGTTATTGGAGAAATGATATCGATGGTCTTTGTTTCAGAGTGAGGAAATCTACCCGCAACTACTTCGGTGAAAGACCTAACATCAGTGATTCCCGGATCTACGGTGTTAGGGTTTTGTTTCTGTTCTCCCGCGACGACTTCAGCGAGCGGCATAGCGCCTCCAATCATCAATGGGTTCATGATTCATATTAAGGCCTTGTTGATTCATATATGGCCACTATTTTTGGAGTCAGATAATAGTATATTATACTTCCATCTGATGACTTGGATCATAGAAGATGGGTACCCGTCATGATTTTGGACTACATAGAAAATATGTTGTATTTAATGCATTGGTTGGGTGCATTCATGGGCGCTTGTGTTCATGAAATGGGATCCCTTCATGGTAAAGGTTTCATTCACTACATTAATATTGAAACTTATTCCTTATTTTTTATATTCAATTTGTTTTATACATGTTAGTTGTTGAGGGTAAAATTGTTCTTTTCTTAGTGAAATATGTGTCGTGTGTGGTGGATTTCCTTCTGGGTTGTGTACTCATGCCATCAATATGAACCTTGGTGCATATAAAGATTCTGTTTACTATGATAGAGGTAAGAAGAATACTTCATGCTTATCTAGTTGATTATATTGATGTTCCAATCATGTCTTATGGGATTTCTATCTTTAATATTTTCATGAAGTGGAGTTAGTCATGGTACTACATTGATACCTTAGTTTATCTCTGTATCATTGAATTTTGTAGAAATGTTGGTGTATATTTTATTACTATGACTAATTTTTTTCATTCAATTTTTGGTTGGTTATATATTATACACCACGTTTATTAATAAATTTATATTTTTCTATTTTATAGTGTTTTATAAATGTAAGGAAAAATCATCCCTAATGATAGGGTAATTCCCTTGTAATTTATTTGTATATTTTAGTGTTAGAGGTATGTCACCGAAGAATAGTGGAATCATTGTCATACTGAATACAATGGGTCAGTTTTAGATATTTCACTTTATTACATTTCAATTTATTATATTTATTATCATTTTATTGTTTTGATAATAATATTCCATAAAAATTAAATGTAATGAAATATTATAATAATGTATAATTTGTTATGAATTATGATATTATAACTTAATAAAATAAATCATTGTTCATTTAAATGTGTTTTATGTGTGAGAGAAGCAATTTAATTATGTTTCAAATAGATGTTTTATAAGGAATGTTTTGTATAAAAATATTAGTTATTTAACCCTTACCCTTAAAAAAATTTCTCCCAAAAAATGACATTACAACGATAAAAATATACATGGGTACTTCTCTTATTACATTTTTAGGTTCCCATGTCATTTACTTATAAAAATTATTTTGAAAAAATATTTCCCTAGGTGACTATTATTATATTATAGTACATTATCATTATGATATAATACAATCATTGGTTATTTCTTATATATGAGATCATGATCAAGTTGTATAACCAATGGATTCATTATATGTCATTCACCGGGAATCTACATTTTAAAAGTGATACATGGAACATGTTTTGTAATTACGAGTGGTTATGTGGATGTTTTAGGAATTGAGTTACAATTACCACATGATCAATAATCTATAATGAAACTATATATCTAGTTCTTAGCATTCCATTATTTCCAAATCACCCGACCCCTTACACTGTGATATTTAAAGGATGGAATTTTCTCCAACATCAAAATCTTTATCTCATTTATTATTACTGATATAATTATTCTTTAAATATTTTGATGCATAAATAATTTACCAAATGGTTTAAATCGCCTCAATAATTGTATGGTAAAACTATTGTGATATGATAAATCCTCCAATAGAATATATTTTTAAAAATATTCCTAGATATCAGTCAATAATGATCTCAACATATCTTCTAAAGTATAAATGATCCTTTAATATTCAACAAGAAATCAATGGTGATAAACATAGTTTAATCTAGTTATGTATCCAATTTTGGTAGAAATATTATCTATAAAATTGAGGTAAACCATCTTTTAGGATCATATTAATTGAATGTATCACTCTGCGAATCCTAATTAATTTAATTTTATATATCTTGGAATGTGATTTGGTCAAAAATCCTCTTGAATGGAAATTGTTATATATGAATCTATAAGTCAATATAATACAACCCAAGTTGAATTATTTCATTTAGTGAACTATGGAAGACCAATAAAAAATCAATGTTAATGTGATCTAATTTCAATATGGGTATATGAAATAGTAAATTATTCTCCTTATGTTATGATGGTATGACTTAACTTTCCAGTAGTGTAATAATCAAGATGTAGTCCTAGAAATATTCCTCATTATGTTATCCCACTATAAATGCACTAAAATATCAATTTATAGCTTCTAACTTAATTGGTTAATAGATAAAGATGATTTATATGAATCATAAAATAAATCCTTCAAATTGGGCATATATATTATAGATATTATTATTATAAAACTTATAGATCCATCTTTTTCATGGTTGAACGTTAGAACATTTCACACCTTCTTTCGTAGCTCTATATCATCATTTTATACCTACCTAGTAATAAAATAGATAGATACATTCCCAATAATTTTTGGAGTTAGTGATTTACCCCATCCCAAATGATTTCCATAATAATTATTTTTATATTTTTGAACATTGGATCTCTTCCAACATTCATCCTGGATAAGATAGAAGGATTATTTGTACTAACAGAATAAACCTCACTTTTTACCTCTATAGGTTGGTAAAATATTAAAAATTCATATAAATTTATAAATATACATCTCACAAAAATATAAATATATATAATTCATATTTAAGTTTTGTTAAAATATTATTGATACTAACTATAGATCTATATCATTTAATATTTCCCATGTATTATTAATTGATGAATTCCATAAGCATTACTATATCATTTTTCCTAAGAAAAAACTCAAACCCTTATTAAAGATTCACAATATATCAAAACCCATTATCTAATATAGTTTATTTTGAGTATTTTTATATTGATCAATCACATAATAACTTTAATAAAGAGGATATAAAATTACCTTAAAAAGGAAATCATTACTTTTTTTGAGTTAACATGTTTTGTGAGTTACAAAATTTAGATAAATTTATAAAAAATCATCAATGAACTCTGGTAAATAAAATAAAAATATTGATCTTTTTCACTATAGTTATTATAAGATATTATTTATTCACATATTAAATTTAATGATCTATATTATTTTATTACCTTGCCTAAGAATGATATTTATGTTTCCTAAATTTATACATTATAAATTTGTAATACAATTTTTATTTAATTAATATATATGAAACAATACAATTTTTTCATTTTCTTTCTTATATTGGAATAAAATATAGTATAATCTATAAACATGACCAAATATTAATCAATGTAATATCAACTGGATCTATTTATAACATCTATGAAAATAGTTCAGGAATTTTTATGTTTGAACAGAATCAATATGTGACTTCAATTTCTACAATATTTATAGATGTTTTCCTAATGTATATCCTACATATTCACTATTAAATTTTTTTATCTACACTGTACATCCACATTTAATAAGTATTGTGCCCCAAAAAATAGTTTTTAAGTCCTCATTATAGGGTATTTAATACATTATTTTAAACATTATTTTGTTAAGTTCATCATAATTAAAAAATTGACTAATTCTCTCATCCACTATCATAACACATATTCAAATAAAATCCATTTCAAAATTTTCTTCTATTTTTTATTTAATTATTCCAATTTTGTGAGGTTCTCTCAATGAGGGAAATTTGATATATAAATAAAAAAAGGTATGAGTTCAATAAACAATATACCTCATGGTTTAGTGGAAGATTAGGAAAATAATTGGAAAATAAATCGACATATTTATTTACTATTTTCTTATTTTAATTTTTGTTTTTTCTCTATAAATTTATGAGAACACTACTTATTATCATGACATAAGAGATATTTTTAAAAATTAGTTTACATAGGACTATCATAATCCTCAAATATATATAGTATCATGGGATGATTTGATAGATGAAATGATAATTATTTATCCTAGAAATTGATATTTTATATATTTAGAGAGAGATAATAAATATAAAATATAGCATTAAATTAAATATAGAAATAATAATTTAATTTTCTTTAAGTGCCTTCATAAATATAACAATTATATTGGACTTATATACTTAGGATGAAAACATCACACTACTGTTTGTTTTAATCGATAACTCAATATCAAAAATTTGATATCGTGTATCAATTTTTTTTAATAAAAATACAAGATATAATGGAATGGATATTATGAGAATCAAATAATAAATGAATTTTTCTTGAAAGGATCATAAATGTACTAATCTCCATATAATTTTCAGGATCCACTTTAGTGTTAATGGTTGTATAGTCTCTTCAATTATTCCTTATATTTTATGGTTGAAAACATTGATCTTCATCAATTGTTATTTGGTTGGTGTATAAGTTTTTATAATACCCATGTTCCTTTTAGTTCATACAATGAGTTTTAAGTGGTACATTAAGTGGAAATTTATTTTCCTTAATCATTTTTATGGGCCTCTTATTAAATCCTTTTAAATTCTGTGCATGAGGACCCCATTAAACAACTCTAATACAAATTAGTATTATTTTTGTATAATTACATAGGTCCTTATTTGTTATATTGTTTCCATGTAGGTAATATAATCTTTTTTCCTCCAATAACTTTATCATACAAGTATCCATGAAACTCTAATTTTCAATTATGATCCTTAAATACTTGAGTTAATTGAGTGTATCTTGTTTATATCTCTAACATAAGTATACATTTAAAAATATGTTAAATGATCTAAAATTATTTAGAGCTTGTGAATTTATTACACATGGTTTTAAGAAACTAATGAATCAATAAATTTAACATTTAGTATATCTGATAAATCTGGTTGAATTACTTTTGAGTCTTGTATATATTTCCCTATATGGACCTATAAATCCATATTCATTTTGATTTTCCTCAACAAGTTAAAACCCATTTTGATGTGTAGAGTAAAGGGAAAATACTTTATGAAAAATATTTTTATAAGCTTGTTTTATTTCATCAAGTCAATTTATTAAAATTTCATTTTGTTATTTATCTATGTATTCCAAATATATTAGTCACCCATTAAATAATAAATGGGAACAATAATATTTTTGATTAAAATGAAGAAGAAAAATACCTTATCTATTGTTCTATTTAACTATTTGTAATTTAATTATTCTAATAATACACTAAAGGATGGTGATCATTATTTCAAGAAGTAATGTATAATATTTTATTATTTATTTAGTGTATTCATAAGTGCTATATTTTTTAGGATATTACATGTTTCTCATGATAGGATGGTAAAAAATGCATGATTTCTTCCATACCAGTTACCCTCCCTTTTGGTTTATTTTGGGACTATCCTTTTATTTTCCCTCATAGTCATTGTTGACTAAGACCCTACTAGTTCAATCAATTCAATAAAACTATTAAGGTTAGTGTAAATAATGACAGAGTTTATTAATATTAGATTATATAATAATATTAACATAGAAATTTATTCTTAATATGTTCTAACATATGTAAACAACAATTAAATCTAAGATGAATAAATTTTTATCAAATTGTTCAACATAAAAAAATCCATAATAATTATGTAAACTGAACATAAATATCAGCTATATAATCGAAAATAGAAAATATATATAATTTATATAATATTCCAGATTAAAATTAAAATTCAACTATTAAAATTCACACCAACAAAAAAAATGTATATTATATTTGAAAGTTATCTACATTACATTCTTATCAAACAAAATATTATACAATTCTTCCATGTAATTGTTTCTCATATAAATCACTCCATGACATGTCACTACATATAAAACCTAAGGAGTTATATAAGTAAATAAAAAGTTAATGTAAATATCTAGTAAGGTGAAAAATATAGTGGAAACCAATAGGAGATAAGTGAATGATAATTGAATTTTTAATAATAGAATGAGTATATAAAAATAATGTTAATTTAAGAAAAATGAACATGATACATTATATAATACTAAAAATAATTATAAAATGATCATAAACTATGGAAGTATAAAAATAATATAGAAAATTGGAATATATAGAATCATATGGTATTGAAAACATAATTCAAGGATAACTTTTGAGAAAATGTACATAGTGGGCTAATCCTACTACCATTGTCCGATACAGAAAGTCCAAATGATATGTAAAATTTAGCTAATGAATTGAAGTAATATACAATTTTAGACCCATCCATAAATTATATATATATATATATTTGTGGCACATGAAAAATAAAATAATCATAGATCTATTAAATTACTTATAATATTGACCAATGAAAATAAAATATGTTAAATATAATTTTTATGGGGTATAAGAATCTTAAAAAATAAGAAAGTGGGTTATTCCAAGAATGTAGATCCCTTGTGAAAAAGATGAAATATTACATGTTTAATTATCTTTTCATCACATAAAATCACAGTGACATATATTAAAAATACATCAATGCAAAAGAAATTACAAGAAAGTTAATAAAGAATTTCTATACCATATTAATTTCATTGAATAGTAAATTTAAGGATGATAATGATTTGATAATTTCATTTAAAATATTACATAATGAAATATAAACATACATGAAAATAATAAAAAATCATTTAAAATATATACCCAAAATAAAAAACCAAGATTAGGAAACATAAACTGTAAAAAAGATTATTTATATTGAATATGTAAGTATTTCTGATAATTAAGAAGAAATAACTTTTATATTTTTACATTTTTGTGATAAAGGTTAAAATGAATGAATTAAAAAAAATTTAGAATTTAATAATAAATTTAAATAATATGGAATATAATACTTCCAAATAAATGTTTATAATAAAAATAAAATAAATAGGCAAGATGAAAAAAAATATTGGGGAATTATTGAAAATAGATAGAGATCCACTTTCCAACAACATAATGTAATAAATAATAATAAAAAATGTTTAGGGGACATATATAGCATCTAATTTGGTGGTTTTAGTTTTAAAATATAAAATTATATATATAATAACATTTATTATAAGTGAAATATCATATCAAAAAAAAATTCAAGAGGGTTTCCTCTTCCCTAAACCCAATAATCTTCCGAATATTTTCTAACTCCATATATAAATGTTGTTAGATTATTCAATTATTATTTAATAAAAATATTTATTTATTTAATATAATATTAATCTATTATATTATTTTTAGTTATTTATTAATTACACATTTTTACTAATTATTAGATGTTAATTGTACCAATTGTTCCATTCCTATTTCAGTTTAGTGGTCAAGATCATTGTTCTTTTTTTATAAAATAATCATCACTTGAATATTTAAGATACTAGTATCATAATGTTATAATGAATTATAATTATTCAAATTCTAGAAATTCCAAAATTAAAATACATAGACATGACATAATTTTATAGTAATATTCATGGAATCCCATTATATATTATGCCCTAATTCCTATTTCTTTAACATATTTATGGTTATATCTAGAAAAACAATATTTTACAAAAATTATTTTGATTATCATATAAATATTGTTGAAACATGATAAACATATAGACATAACATAAATACAAAAATCTCATAACATTAGGAATGAAAATATTTGATACGTGTTTTCCTATAAGATGAATAATTATAATCCTAAAAGATTACTACCAAATATCATAAGAAAGCTTAAGAAGAACACGTGGGTATGGAAACATAATAAAGGTACATGAAAATATCATAAGGAAATCATATATAATTAAATATAGATAATAAATCACGAATAATGAAGTAAATTTTTCATAAAAAAAATCATTGGAGTGTAAAAATAGGATTCAATAACCAAGACCCATTCAAAAATAACACCGAAATAGTGTGTAAGATAGACTTTTTTTCATAAAACTATCCTATAAAAACATTATGTATGTAAAGGATCACATCCAAGAGAATCATATAATAGATGAAAAAGTAACAAAATGTATTGGGAATACTCCCCAATCCAAAACATGTTAGTCCTGGATATATAATACTTTTCAAAAATCATTGGAGGTATATATAATTCTAAGGAAACACATCCCAAAGGTATTAAGGGTTACTAAAAAATTCATATCAACTCATGAGAAATAATTAATTAATCAATTAATTATATGGATATATAATTATTGTCCCACATTCCACATAATGTGAAACCATATATATCTATTCCACATGAAAATGAAACCATTCATACTTACAATATATGATAATTAAAACTTGGAAAAGAAACCGGATTCAAGAAGATTTCTATTTTTTATTATCATAATCCTTCAGAAAAAATTATATCAGTGATATCCTTAGATAATATCCCCTCTATATAATAATTAATATTATTGGATATTGACATATAGAATAAATTTATTTTTTAAAAGAAGAAACATTCATTACTCTTTAATAATTTTTTTAAAGGGAAATAACTTAGATATGAAAGAGTATTGAATTGAATTTTTTCAACCATGAAAACTTTGGAAAGAATATTCAGAATGAATATTAAAGAATCTTGAGGGAAAATGTGATCATGTTGAATATTTAAAATAGTGATTCATTTCCATGTTTTGTAATGAAATTATAGGTAAATAGAAACTGTTCCATATAGAAAACATAAACAAGAGATTTCTATAATTATTTTATAAATAAATTCAATGATAATAGAAATTTCATTAATAAAAAAAAAATTCTAGATAAATATGTTTATAAATTAAAATAAATGATATGAAGATGGAGGAGAAAGATTCCCAATAAAAAGGATAGGATAAGGTATGCTCCAATTATAAAATTATAATAGCTGAGTTGTATACCATAGGGGTGAAACTATACTAAGGAATCAAAACCATATAAATACGCATATTGGAAGAAAATATAAGAGTCTTAATAAAGAAATAACATAAATTTTATCTGATGTAATTTATCCATAAACAATTCTAATTTTATAGTTATATTGGAATAAAAACCCTTACCATTACTCCTGACTTCCATGAAGGAAATTTATTCTTCTATATAGTATAGATAACCATATTAATCACTTAATAAAGAAATTTTTTTATAAAAATTACATTTTATTCTCTACAATTATAATAATATATTATTTATATGTCTATTATATATTATTTATTTTTAGCATTGGATATATGTAACTTTAATTGTTTCATACATGTTTTGTAATGAAAATGACGATCCTCATTCCTTGGAAATGAATTTATAATTACTATATTTGTAAATATATTTAAATAAATTTATCAAGGATGAATTTAGGTCAAATTTTATATTATGGAATTTACATATATGGTTTGTGATAATGGAATCCGCGATGAGCATGTTTTAGGATATTTCCTAATAACAGAATGTTACATTGTAATTACCAATAATATTTTAATCAAACTTTGAACACTATATCTATTACACTTATTTAACTTTAAGATATTATATTATTAATATTAATTTATTGATACATATTCATGATGAAAATGATGACATTTATTATATCATTCATGTAGGTGGTTGAATAAACCAAATAAAAACATGTTAAACTAATCAATTAAAAATAGTTTAGATATATACAATAGTAATATAATTTTCATTGATGAATAATTATGTTAATATAAATATATTAGAGTTGATAAATAAATTCATTCATATTGTATTGGAAAAGGTAACTGGAAAAGATGGTGAAGAACTGGATACTTAATTTGATGAATTAGCTCTTCAAAATGGGTTCCATAAAAATGAATGATTTATACTTCTTTTTTGGGATCAGAAAAACTAAAATTATTAAATAAATTTATTAGGGGAAAAATTTTCTTGTATAAAAGAGTGAATCAAAGGTTATGCGTGGTTTTTATGAGGTAGTGTTGAGGTCATATTTAGGTGATTTTGTGTGAAATTCTTCAAATTTCTCATTACATATTTGTTAAAGAAGGACGTGTTTAAATGAAAAATTACCCCATAAGTGTAAAAAACAAATAAATAATCATATTACCTCAATTATAAACATTTATTTTTATTTTTAATTCTTAATACACCATTTTAAAAACAAAAAACATTTTACTGTTTTTACAGTACACTGATGTTATACATTATTCTCCCTGGAAACATATTTTTATAATAAAAATTAAATTAATCATATTAACTAATTTGTAAATTATGATAAAAATTATAAAAATAATTTCTTAGATTTAAAAATATAAATTTTATGAAAATTAATCTTAATATAATAACACATGACACAAAAAACATTTTTATGAAAGAAATGTATTTTTGAGCATAAAAATCATTAAATATTATTACATAACATGTAATAATCTATATATGATTATTAATTTTTTTGAATAAATTTATATAGACATTTATTTTAATTTAAATAACTCTTTAATATGGACTAGTTTGTGTTTTAATTACAAAAATACATAACATATTAGAAACTTATTTGAATAAAATAGATCTTTTTTAAATTAACTGATTTTATATTTATTTAGAACACATTAATATTAAATTTGATAATTTTTATTCATTTTTATAGGTAGAAAATAAATTTAATTAAATTTCATACTCTAAATATGATGAATTTACCTTTTAAATTAGAACATATTTTACATATGAACAATTATTTGAATTTTTTTTAAAAAAATGATTAATAAATGTAAAATTTTTATACTTAATAAATTATTTATTAAACACTATTTATTTATTTAAATAGAAATTAGTTTAATTTAATAAATAAGTATTATTAAAATCTTTCTATTTGTAATAAATTTAAAAAAAATAAATTATTAATAAACACACTTTATTTAGAATGATTAATATTTCCTAAAGTGAATTAGTTTCTATTAATTTTATTATAAAATTATTTATTCGATTTGAAATATTTTTTTTATAAAAAATATTATTATATAAATTTATCATATAAATAATATCTAGGTTTTTCACTTATATATCGATAATTCTATACTTGTATGATGATTAATAGTTCTATACCCAATGACTATATACCCTTCAATTATTGCCCTATAACAACAATATTACCATAATTAAATAGTATAAATTCATTCTACTCTAACATAAATCACAATTACCATTAAAATATTTTCTATTTTGTATTTTGTTTACATGATTTCTCATATCATAATATTTTTCACAGTAGATGTTTTGTTTTATAAATAGTGATTTTCAAGGGTGATGATGATCTAGGGGGTTTACTACGGGTAATTGTTATTTTAAATATTTCTTATTTTAATTTATTGACTTTTATGGGATTCATTCATTCATTTATTATAATAATATGTAGTATTTAGAAAAGTTTTTCTTTTACCTTTTTTATAATGCATCATTATGAGTGAATAAATTATTGTCAATTTGGTACATTTTTGAAAAGATTTATTTCATTATTATGTTTTTATTAGTTATAAATAATATAACATGTGGCTTTGGAAAATAAATTTCATTCTTAAATATGGGATGTTATCAAATCCATTTCACATAAGTTATTTGTAAAATTCATAAATACATAACTTTTAATCCAATTTTTTGAGAAATATAAGGAATAATAAAGAGTTACTTAATAAGGAATATTTATTTTTAATTTAAAAACCATGAAATAAAATAAATTAATTATTTTTTACATATATATATATTAATTTTTTATTTTTTATTTAAAAAATATAATTATTAAAATAAAAATAGAGTATCATATTTCATATAGGCTGTTGAACCGACTTAACAAAAAATATTATGCAATAAAAGAATGAATATGAATCATTCCATATACCATTATTATACCATTATCATGTAAGTAAATTGATATTAATTATATTTTTTTAATTTTATCCTATATATTTAATCATATTTAGATATATAAGAAAAAATATATGTGTAACGTAGAATGTGTTACCTATATTGAAGAAGTTAGATTTTTCACTTAGGGGACTTCATTAAAATAAATCCTTTATTAAACATTCTTTTCACCAGGGGATTTAAAATATTTTAATGGATTGTGGTTTATGGTATTATAGTTGAGTAAATCTATAATATATAACTTTAGTTGAGGTTTGTAAATGGTAGAGGAAGTCCAATATAATATATTGAATTTAAGAAACATTTATGAAAATTCTCATTTTCTAATGATTAAGAAATACAATTTTATATGGAATGATACTCACAAATATAAAAAATAAATATAGGACACTCATATCTGATCAACAAATGTCTCATTATATGGTTTTATTTATATTTTTAGAAATATTTTTTACATTGTATATCATTTTTATTATACTTACTTATCTATTTTCACTATTCACCATTGAATCTTATTTTTTTAAATGAATCATTCATTCTGAAATTACTTTTTATCAATATTTAAAATATGAAATTCATTTTATTAAATCAAAACTCAAAATATAATAAAATTAAATTTTAATTAAAATTAAATTATATATAGAAAAAATAATTATTAGATCCAATATCATTTGTATAACAATAAATGATATTATTTTTATTTATTATCATTCCATAATTATTAATTTGACATTATTTATTTATTTACACATCCAAATGATAGTTTTTATAATTAATTAAAAATTTATTATTTATATTAATACTTATAGGAAAATACTATTGATAGAAATTATTATCCAATCATACAATCAAATATTTATTACATCCTTAATTCAAATGATATAACCTTGGAAGACATCAACATAATCTTAAGGGGTGAGATAAGTATGGGTTTGATTCAACTATCATGGATCGCTTAGCTATTTCCACTATCTTGATCCTTTCTTATATATGGGTTCATTCAAACCACACTTGTTGATGTTTGGATTAAGATTTATTGAGGGGGAATCGTAGTTATTCACACTCTTTTGCATCATCAAAAAATTGTGACACATATTTAAGGATTCTACTATACAATTGGGGGGATTATATTAAATTACCAAGGTGAAAACTCATATTTATACTCACTATATCAGTGACTAAATCGTTATCGATCTATCTCATGGTTTTATTATTTGGGAATAAAACACTCTCCATCCAACCATATGATAAAATAAATTATCTGATAAATCAACGTTTCTAATTGAAAATATAAATACTCAACAACTATATATACCCAAATTCGATATATATAAAATAACTATATTTATAAATTCACTAGATATCCCTATACTATTTAAAATACATCTTTGAACTATGTATCAGAATCATTTAATTCATTCACCAAATTTAAATAATATTTCTAATATATTACATTAATTTTAAAATTATAATGGGTGATATGATTTCCATGGGATATCATAAGGTAAAATATTTTAAGCATTAATTCTTTTTAAATTCATGTATTTAATCTCTTCATATATATCTAATAATTATCTACCAATTCTTTTTTACAATTTCATATTATAACAATTTTTATTCCAATTTTTATTTTAATTATCTAACTTATTAAAATAAGTATTTTTCATTTAAACTCATATTACATGTGAAATAAGTTATGAAATTATGACACACATTCAATTTATAAATTAAATTTTTTATGATAAAATAATGGGTTCTACAGAAACCATGTTTCCTAAGTGTTCAAAAATAATTTCCACCTAAGATAATTATTATTCTAATTGAAACTAATGGTGATATTAGGATGGAATTTCCCAATATAAAAAACCAAGTGGGATGGCCTCTTTATTATTATCAAGGTTTACTCCAACGATATATACTCTTTGATTACCATTGATAGGGAGTGTATGTGACCTCTTTTTAATGAAATATTTTCTAATAATTATTACACATGGGAAAACATGAATAATTTAGATATAACCTAATAGAATTACATAATATTGAATTGATCCACAAAGATTGACATTATCCTTTATGGAGTTGTCCACCTATGATCATCTTAAACTATATAAAGTGGTTTATTTAACAAAAAATTAATCATCATATTATAATTATCAACATTTATATATATTTTCAAATTATATAATAAATTACTACTTTTACTACGTGATAGAAAACCACATGTAATTATTCCATTATCTTATAAAAAGTAGGGACCTATGCATATTTAACATATGAAATTTCCTATTTTCATTAATTTTGAGTTATTCCCAGTATATAGTCACATATAACTTGACATAGTTGTGTTCAACTATATATCAATTATCATCAAGGTTATTTAAACTTTTGAAAAAAAAACTATCTTCTATAATAATATGTGGATTGATTAATAATTTTAATTCATATATAGGGATTCTAGGACATCCAATATTTGGGATAATCATTTATCTTATTTACTTCATCTCATATTGCACTCTAGTATTCAACTCCTCATTAATTGATGTCATGTTAATCCCACATTGTGGTTAGAAACCATTAATTTCTTATTTTATTCTTATAAATTTAATCGTAATCTATGATAAAATTTCACTCTTAAAAACTATATATCAAGAAATTTTTATTATCACAAAATACATAGAGAGACCTGAACCTTCAACCTCGATTGAAACTATGGTTTATTTCTCTATTTTACCCACTACTTATATATAGTGTTAGATTTATTTCCTCCAACATGTCGAGTTTAACTGATTAATTTTTTATTATAGATTAATTTTCCATTCAAATTAAGATTATATATAATAATAAAATCTTATCTAGTATTATATATGGATTTTTACAATCCTTAAATGATATATAACGATTCCAAAAAATCATAAATAGAGTCCACTTATTCCCTTTATATCCCCATTTTAACCATTAAATATTGAAATATATATTATTGGTTATTATTACATTACCATAAGCTATATGGAACCATGCTCCCACTATATATCCTAATTTCAATATACCACTATCTACCTAGGATGACCTTTAACTAAATAGAGTTATCAATCCCCCATGAACTTAAACTAATATTTATATCATCTATCCACAATACAGTCATTAATTTATAAGTTATACAATCAATCTTGTTATATGATATTACATGTTTTGTACCTATATCACCTATGCCATATCTTTATCTATGAAAAATCTCTATGGAAACCCCAACACTCACGATGGTTTTCTATTTCTCTTAAATTAAATTAGGGTTACAATTTATTCATATATATTATTTTACCATTCCTATATATTACACATTAAAATTAATTTTATACGGAATGATTCTTTCCTTTATTTGACACATAGTGTTTTCTAGGGATTCTTATTCTATGTCTAACTATAGTTTTACTAATTCACCTCTCCCCAATCTTGTTGTGGTCTACTTTTGTGACACCCCAATTTCTTTATAGTGTTGAATATTAATTAATTATGGTTTATTTTTATCATTTTATAGTTTTCATGAGTTATAGGTTTAAGTGTTTAGAAACATATATATATATGGGATGGTGGGATGGTTAGATCGCTTTTAATAAAAACCAGGCACCTAGACTATGTAGGAGAGTGACTGAGCTTATAGTGAATTGTGAACTATTTTTAGATAGTTTCCCAAATAATGTGGTCAACCCTTGTGAAAACAATTATGTGGGGGGAAATATAACATGAATTATACACATTTAGGGAGAAATTTGATATAAAACTTGTGAGGTGAAGTGTCACATTTTATTTTAATAAAAATGGTTGGAACATGGTTTGAGAAAACATTTAATCTTTTTAGATTTATTTCAAAATGATTTTCCATTTAACTCACATATGTTTTTAAAGTGTTTTTGACCTTTATTGTCACTCATGCACGATCATCAAAAGTTTAGATCAATTAATTTCCTTATCCCCCTATTCCTTGGTGTTTAGAACATTCACCTTATATTTCCAGTGGGATAGAGAGTAAAATCCCTCATTTACTCATCCCATCTCTTCCATTATTTTATTACATTTCGTTTCTCTTTTTCCCAAGAACCTAAAACCCTTTCGGAGAAATTAATGAGTTACGAATAATTTCAATTTGGGGCTCTTATTATTTAATTATTTAATAGTTCATTACCTTTATAGGATTATATTTCACCATTACAGGTGATTGGTTCCACCTAGATATTGTAAGTTATTTTATTAAATTATATTATATAACAAAATTTTAAAATCGTGATCATTATAAATTCCTTATTTTATCAATTCAACCCAATATATATTACCATTATAGAGTTATTGAATATATAAAAAGGGTTTTATAATTGGAATGGTATATTTTTTTAATGATCTCTCTAGTATCCATTTTGAACCCAATTATTTGTATGATAACTATTTTTATAAGTTCTATAAATTATTCCTTCAAAATTATTTGATATGAAAAAAATAGTTGTGGAACTATTGTGATCTCTAAGAATAAACCCAATAGTGGGGGGGGTTCATTTAAATGATTTTTAAATATTTAATTGAATCCTAGAGAGAAAAGGTTATGTTTAAAAAGTAATAGTTCTTATTTTCAAAGTCATTTATCCTTGTAATTTTCAAATTATGTTTTGTAAAAAGTTTCTTTTTGGTGAAATCAATGTCCCATTTAATATTTGTTTTAAAATATTTTGGTCGTCTATGTGACATTCATGGTTTAAAAATTATCATTCCAGAATAGTTTTAAAGGTCTAGTTGTAACATTATAGTTTTTTAAATACTGTACATCCTTTTTAAAGACCCTTATTATTGTGTTATATTTATCATTTTACACATTTTGTAATTTAAAATTACTAGTATATAATGATTGAATAGTAAATGAAATTATTTCATTATAGGGTGTTAGAGGTGTGTTAGGGTTTTCTATTTATGTCATAATATTTAATGTTGTGATGTGATTGTGGATATATTTTTTTCATGCCTCCATCGATATATTTCCGGGGATTTCTAGATAGAAAAAGAATATTTTTTAATGGGTGAATCAAAATCTTAGTCTTTAAACTAGAAAAAATCATTTTTTTGAGATTGTGAGAGCTAAAAGGTTGGATTGTCTTGTTAGTTCCACTTAGAGGCCTAGTCTTCTTTGAACCATGTGCAGTGCCATTAAATCATATAGCATAGTGAGATTAAAATGGTATTTTCCTTGATGTTGATTATATATTTTTGATTCCCTCTTAATACTAACATGTATCCTCTTGTACCAGTTTTGATTTTGTGGTACCATTTTTATTATTGTTATTTATTTTTATACGTTTTCCCATGATATGGTGGTTTATGATTCAGTTTTTATTCATTATTTATTGTTTTGGTTTTAATTTAATTTAATGTTTTAAATTTATCAAAATTTGGTTTTCTATTTCATGTTTATTTTTCACTCATTTCTTGAAAAATGTAACTCCAAAAAGTAAAGTGTTAAAAATTGAGGATAAAGTATTTGGTTTTTTTTAATGACCTTTAATTTAGTCTATTAAAAGTTTTAATTCACATTGTTTTTATGTATTGTCCCCATTTTCAATTTCTATTAAAAATAGTGTATGTTTTATTAAATAGGACTGGAATTATATTTTTTTATTTATTCTAACGTATTGTCTAGTCAAGGTAATGTACACATGAACTTCGGCCAACATACCAAAATCCACTGATCTTCAACAATTCAGGGGATAAAATATTTTTCCAAAGTTACCCCATTCTTGTTTCACTAAAATTACTATTAATTATTTAATTGTTAACTATATCTATCAAATCACGTCCATCATCCTCTCATTACTCACTAAACTAGATGAAGTATTCCTCTATTTAATAAAATTTAGTTCACCCCTATATAATCCAGAAATTATTCAATTATTTCATCATGATGTCTTAAATATGATGCTCCAAAATAATTCTCATCATTAAATAAATACTACATTGTATTCAAATGTGTTTTAGGAAACTACTTCTTTCACAAATTCTTTCACTAAGGTGTGTTCACCCATGTCCCTTCACAAAAACTCATTCATGAAACATCATAGAAGTTCTTTTCTCAAGTGTTCTTCCAGATGCTCCCCACACATAGGTGGGTCATCCCAAGAATCACATAACACATTCTCTCATCCCAATTAATGGAATAATTTTTAAACTACTACCTTTAAAAAAATTCTCCGCTTAGGTTTTTTTTTTGAAATTTTATGTAGAAAAATCCTTTATGGTAATTGTCTTCACTAAGATAATTCACGTAGGTTTATTTCATTAAATTAACACTTTGGTGAAACGGGATCCCTTAATCCACCTCCAAATATTTTTATTTTCTAAAAAATGGAAAATAAAATATATATTGGAAAAAAACTTATCAATATTGTAAATATATTCACTCTAACGTATGATCACAAAAAAAAAAGTGTGTTTGACCAACATTGATTTTTTTGAAAACAACTCTAATCTTGAACCACGTTCACAAAAAATAACTTCTATGCAACCAAGTAATTTACCCCAGATAGTATAACATGGGTCAAAGTCATTATTTATCATCTATTTCAATGCCTAATTACTTGAAAATAAATTTAACAAAAAAATATGGATGAATTTCATGAAAAATATTAAAAACAACTGAACTTATAAATTTTTCCTTTTATGTCCCATAGATTACTCCATAATAATTAAATTTCCTTAATCAACAATAAATTTTTTTAACAACAAACACCACACCAAACTTCCAAATCAATACACAATAGTTTTAACAGTTTCATTAAATAAAATAAACATTTATTCTAAATAATAATACATTAAACATCATTCAAATAAATGAAATAATTTCATCCTAAAATTTTAAAAAGGTTATCATAATAAAAAACACTTAACATATTTTCAGTATTATTCATTACATCTTATTAAAAAGTTTGATAATAATATAAATGTAATAGTGTATACAATGTTGTCTATTAATCATAAAAAAGATATAATCTATAAGATCTAGACCCACAAGTCTAGGAAAATGTTATAAAAAATATTCATTTTTCTTAAATATGTTAACACACATGATACTAATCTACATAAATAGATTCCCTATAGATACCCTTATCATTATGTAAAGACAATTTCATCCTATAAATTATTTCTTTTTAGTATAATATTTTACATCATGTTGTGAATTTATTGATGATGTTGGAAACCATAATGATTTGTGTTAGATTTTTTAGCATTATATGGGATTTTTGGAAAATAATTGATTATTATTGGATTATTGAAAAATTTATATGGATTTTTTTATTGTTGGATATTTTGATGAAGGATATTGATGATGTGCAGGGATTTCTTGGGGAAAAATATATTCCCATGAAAGAGAATATGGTGGAGTATGAATTAAAGATATTTTGTCAAAGAAACCCTTATCATGATGTATAAAAAATTATACAGATTCTTATTACGAAATTTTGAACACTTAAATGGAAATAATGATATTTTTGCGGGTATTTTCATTAGAATTTTAATTAAAAAATTCACCTATGTGAAATAGTGAATATGTCCATTCCATGTCAATAGCCATGGGTCATCTCATATGAAGAAGGCCTGTAAATCCAATAAGTTACATAAATATCTCTAAAAAATATCAATTCCTATGTAAACATATTTCCCATAATTTCTATGGTCATTTGAATTTGAAACATCGTATTACATATCACCACACCATAGTGAATGACATTTTTATTTTGGAAGATAAAATACATAAACTTAAGGTAATTTTTTTTGTAGTGGTAACTCAAGATATGTATGGTTTATTTTATGTCATGTTATTCGGTAGGTATAAATCACATTGATGTTATCCAAATTGTGGTTTTTTGAGAAATAATCGTGGAATGTTAGCCATTCAATAGTAATTCATGAGACTATAGTGGAGTTTTAAATGGGATTCATTGATTTTTGTTGTGGAATGAAAAAAAATTAGTGGACATGGTGTTGATAATACCATAAGGAATTTTAATTAGGGATTCCCTACACTATGTGTTAGTGTCATGGAGTAGAAAAATTTATGGTTCTGGTGTTTGAAATCGGGAATTTATAAGAAGTTTTGTGAATTCGTTGATTTAAAATAATGTTGGTTTCTATGGACTGGGATAAAACCACTATATATAAATCCAATGGTGTCAATTTTCTGTAATTAAAACCAAAGGATAGATTTCAGGCTAAATTATTCAAAAGTCACCCAGATATATTAGTTTCTAATTTGATATAAAATAAAACTCAAAATATAAATACATGTTGTATGAGATGAAAATAGAGTTTATAATAGGATAAATTTTATATACTAATAATTAAATATGGTGTCGAATTACAAATGGGGGGCTAAAAGTAAATAGAATAATTTTTTCACCCATTGAAGAATCTACCAAATTATAAGAAATGGGAAGGATAATTCTTTTGTTGTGAAAAATTGAATTCGATAATTTTCATAGAAACAAAAATAATGAGCTTTCGTGACGTATCATGGAATGAATAAGATGATGTACATGGATGATTTTAAAAAAATTACAAAGAGAAGAAAGTGGAGTTTAATGGAACACACCATATATTTGGTGAATATATTAAAAATATGGTGATATTGTTTTTTTTTCAATGTGACATGTATGTAATTACTTTCATAGAGTAGTGATTCATAAGAGGGAATTATTGGTACCTATTCACCTAGAGATAGTGTATCCACCATAAACTCATATAACTGTTGTGGGCCTAGGTATGAGTGACAGAGACTGAACCTTTTGTGATTTTTTATATAGGTATGTATCTATATAAACTAATTGGAAAAGACAATACAAGTGAACAAAGTAAAAATTATTTTGAATCTATAAGATCACAAATTTTTCTAGAGTGGTATCGAGTATGTTTTTATGTATTATATGACCTAGTATTGAGGTATTTTCTAATTAAATTTACCTTAGGGTGTTTTAGATGATTGTTTTTTGAAATTTGATGGAAATATGGTTGTGCATGATTGGCATAGGGTTAGATAAAACTGTATACCCCAACATAAGAAAACATGCCAGCCCAGATAGTGGGGTTTTGCACAGCTAGCACATGGTTTGTCAAAACATGTTCCTAAAAAAGAGAAACTTTCCACCCATATAATAATATGTTCACAGTTTACACACTCCTAGATAGAACCATGCTCCCCTTCCAAGGAAACTATTCTCAATATTTTTAATCGCCCAAAAATTTGATCAAAATTTATATGAAACCCTATAACTCAACCATTTCAACACCCATTCGACCCAAGTTATTATTTCACGATTTTGGGGGCTCCCAGATAAATTCCAGGGCCCTTTAATCTCTATACTTGGGTATTCTAATCCCGACCAGAATATATTCACCTCTCAAGCATGTGTGTTCATCTCGTTACAATCTATCTCTCTATTCAGCTTCAATTACTTTATAGAAAAGGGAATTTATCCTCTATTTTATAAGATCTAGATCTATATTTTGGGTATATAGATCTTGTATTTTTGGATCTAGATCTAAAATTAATAGATTTTTTTCATTTAAACATGGATTTAGGTCTCCAATCTAGACCATGTTCTTCAGGGAGTTCTTGATTGATCTAAATAAAATTGGGGTTTTGTTGGAGATCATTATACATCACAATTCTTGTGGTAGGTAGTACATAATTAAAACCCAAAAGACTTAATTAAAATTATTTTTATGTAATTATAAAATTTATATTATATGTTTAGAAAATTATTTCTTGAATTAATTAAATAACTTTATGAATTAATTTATTAAGGTAAATGTTGAAATTGGAGATATTGGAATTATAGATTGTGGATAATTAATTATTGAATTAATTAATATGGAATTGAAAATGTTAATTAGGGATAATTAATTATTCAGATTAATATTAGAATATTTAATTTATTGAGAGAGAGGAATTGAAATTAATTTAGGAATAAAATGAGGATATTAACTTGGTTATGTTAGAGTAATTAATTGATTAATTAATTAATGGGGTTTTTGAATTGGTTGAGTGGGAAAAATTAATTAATGAGGTTACTATAGGAACTATTGTGATTGTGGATTTAATTAATTAAATGATAAATTAATTAATATATATTACATGATTATTAAATTGTTGAATTAAATAGATGTATTAATTAATTAATTAATTAATGGGACTAATGTGATTATTTAATTGATAAATCTAATAAGCTGATTATATTATACGCTAATTAATTAATGGGAGTTATGTGATTATTTAATTGTTCAATTAAAGAAATGGATTATTTAATTGATGAATTAATTAATTGTTGTTATGTAATTATTTAATTGTTCAATTAAATAAATTGATCAATTAAATGAAAAATTAGTTAACGGGAGTTATGTGATTATTTAAGAGTGGAATTTAACAAAGGGGTTAATTAATTGATGAATTAATTAATAGATGTTATGTGATTATATAATGGTGGAATTAAATAACATGATTAATTAATTAAAAAATTGTTTAATGGGAGTTATGTGTCTATTTAATTATAGTATTAAATAACAAGATTAATTAATTAATTAATTAATTAATGGGAGTTATGTGATTTTCTAATTGTGGAATTGAGTAAAGGGATTAATTAATTGATAATTTAATTAATGGTAGTAAGATTATTTTTTAATTATGTATTTAAATAAACATATTAATTAATTGAATAATCAATTAGTGATAGTTATGTGATTATTTCATTATTTAATTAAATTAAAAAATTATTTATTAAAGAATAAATTAATAAGAGTAATGTGATTATTTAATTATTGAATTAAATAAGTTGATGAATTAATTGATGAATTAATTAATGAGAGTTATATGGTTATTTTGTTCAAATAAATAAAAGGGAATAATTAATTAAATAATTAATTAATTGGAGTTATGTGATAATTTAATTTTTTAATTAAATAACGAGATTATTTAATTTATTAATTAATTTAATGAGTATAAATGTGATTCTTTAATTTGATTAATTAAATAAAATGATTTATGTGATTACTAAACTATTGAATTAAATGGAGTTAGATTTGATTAATTAATTGTGGAATTAATTATTTTCATTAATATTAACAATTATTTGGTTAATTAATTGGGGAAATAAGTGTTTATATAATTATTTTGGATAATTAATTGTTGAATTATTTATCAAATAAGGATATCATCAGTTTGGATAAATGGTAGAATTAATTATGAGATATTGATTCTATTGATTTGATATAATTAATTGGAGAATTAATTATGAGATATAAGGTCAGTTGATTTGAGATAATTATTTGATGAATTAATTATAAGATATCATTATTGTGGAATGAGAATTTTTTTCGATTTATTTATGGGATGTGATTAATTAATTTTTGAATTTATTATTTATATTAATGTGATTAATCAATTATTGATTTAAATAAAGGAGATTTTATGATTAATTAATTTCATAATTAATTAATATTATTGTTATGATTAGTTAATTTTGAATTTTCAAATGAAATAGTGTTTTTTAAATAATTGTTGAATTGGTAATGAAATTGATGTTGATAATTTATTTTTTAATTAATTTTGTGTAAAATATGGTAACATGGTCATTCTAATGTTACATGTATGAATGGAAACATGTTCATTCACTTAAGAGTAAAGGAATGGGAACATTTCCATTCAATTTAGATGTATACGTGATAACATGGTATTTATACTAATGAATTTAATATTGGAAACATGTTTCTTCACTTGTAAAGTATAAATTGTAACAAGGTCATTATACTTATGAATAAAATAATGGGAACATTGAAATTCATTTGTATGTTTTTAAAGGTAACATGGATATTTCAGAATTAATTTAAAAATGGTAACATGGTAATAAATTATGTATATATGAATGGTAATAAAGGAACTCCAATATATGGCCTCACTGGAGAATACTTCAAGCTCCAGCATGAGATGAAATAGGTATTGAGATATTATATCACCTTCAAATACATCAGGCTTTAGAAAAATTTGATATAGGTATTATGATAAAATATTAACAAGGGAAAACATCATGCTCTGAAATGATCTAATGCTAGTACAAATGTATGGGTGTCCTCGAGAGCCCAAGAGTTTATGTGGTCAAATAAATAATAATTTGATAATTAGATTAATGTTTACTTAGACATATTACTTATTACTTTACACAACTGCATAAACTGTTGTATGACATGATATTGTTTTACACACAATTAATGGTGTCCTAATGAGTTTTACTCACACCAAACTTGGGCTTCCTGATCAGTACATGAATAGTGTTTTTATACTATGGATAGATTAAGGGAAAGTTCCTTTTATTAGATAGGTGATTTGGGATGGATCGTTGATGAGGGAACCATACATGGTTTGGGAACCGCTTGGTATTTTCCCGTGTCTTAACTTTGGAGCATGAATTTTACACTTGTCACATAAATTATCCTGACAGGTTTAATGTTTAGTTTTGATTCTGTATTTCCATATTTGGTTATCTTGATATCTTGGAACTGTTCAGGCTATTTTATGTGTTTTGGATATTGAGTTTTTTATTGTTAAATATTTCTACTGGTGTAGTAAATTATGAATAAAAAAGATGTTAATGTCACCCCATGACTGATATTAGACCCACGCTACTAGTTTTCTACCTATGTTATATTAAGAGGCATGCCTGAGGTCATATGGACCATCGGATCGGGGAATAGGTATGTTTTACGTGGGTTAAGACATTACAAAGTCGTTTGAGATGGGTTTTATTTTCATTCATCTTTTTTTTCTATTTTTGGAAAGGTAGATAGAAGACTAAGAAGTGTCAGGTATTGAACATTAGTTCAATCATGGATGTAGATATAGCATGTATAGTGGAGATCCCATGTATCTAGGGTATGAATTGTTGTTGTTGTTGTTTTCTATTACAGTAGTATATTATTTCACCTTGGGTGACGCACAGGTTTTGTGATATGATTATTTTTCAGACATTTGTTGAAATTTTATAAGGTTTGAATATTATCCTAGTATGTAATGAGAGTTGAGTATGCATGAATCTTTCTTGGAACTTAGTGTTATTATGACACGCATCATTTTATGTACGCATGAGAAAACTAGTTAAGTGATTGTAGTTGAACCTGACCTATTTTTCCTTTCTTGTAAAATTAAATTGAAAATAATCCCTAACATTAAATTGGTAAATATTTTAAAATGATGCAAAATGAGAATAAATGGGTGTCCAAATGAGAATATTGAAGAATGAGAATGTGAATACCCTTGATTACCAGGACCTAGGTGTAGGATGGTTATGGGTACTAATAGTGCCTCAATTTTTACCATATGGATGAATACAAGGGAATATTTATTTTATGGATTTGTAAATCCTTCTTGACAAAATTGTTAATGTTTTTAATTAATAATTATTTTTTCATTGACCTGGGAACCTAGGTAGTGATAATTCCTTTGGTTCATAACTTAGTGATAGATTAGGCAAGGGACCATCTATTTTTGGATTGTATGGTGAGATGTTGGTGGGCAGGGAAGTTCAATATTTTTTGGCTAATTATGGTGAATCTATAGTGGTAGAAACATATGTAATTAAGGAATTAGGGTGTTTTAACCAATTTCTTCTTAGTGTAGTTTTAATTAGTTAAAATCATGTCCCCTACCTTGACATGATCCCTAGTATTCTAAGGAATCTCTATATTTGTGCCTAGCTACCTAAATGTTTTTTGTTGTATATGGGGACCCTTAGTTGTTGTGCTTATATTGCGGTAAAAGTAGAAATGGATGGTGGGAGGATCTATATCGATAGTTTATAAATGATGAACCTGTATGGAGCATGTTTAATTTTCTTAAAGAAAGGATTGGTGGTCCATTGAGATGGTTGATGTGAGTCTTTTTCAGGAATTATTTCTGGAAATTCATAGAGATCATTTTGGATGGTTTTCATGTGGTTTTCAGGCACGGTGGGTTGGAAACATGTTGAGTATGATATGAAAGCTGTTGTTGAGGTCGATGCATCCTTTGAGGAGACTCTGATACGTGTATTAGATCATAGTTAGAAGATTTTGTGAGGAAAGTCTATGATCTTAGTTAATTTATTTTTGAAACATTAACATCGGTTGGAGTAATCTTGGGAGATATAAACAGATGGGAGGGCTCAGTGGGCTGATTTTTTAACTTGGAATGTTAGAAATGATTTGAGTGAAGCTGAAGGATGTGTTGTTATAAGTGGGAATGATTTTATGATTCTGACTTTCTCTAGAGTTTCCTCAAGAAACTATTTTGGTATTCTCTCACCAGGTATTGTGGAAATTTTGATTGGTAATTGTCTTGGAGTGTGTTTGTGTGAATATTTAGAGGCATTCATGGAAATAGGGTTGTGCACAATTTGTGCTTGGATAGATAAAACTATGTTCCCATCCTAGGAAACCATGAGACCATGAACAGTGGTGGTTCACACGATTAGTGAATAGTATGTCAAACCATGCATCCTAATATGAGAAACAATGCACCCTGAAATTAATAGGTGCATGTTTGGTGCACCATAAGTGCAAACCATGTGCCCCTCCCAGGAAATCTTGCCCATTATTTTTAATGTCTTGGAAATTTGTTGTAAATCCACATGGACCCATATAACTCACCCATTTTGACACCTATTTGACCCAAGTCATTATTTCATGATTTTGGAGGATATCAGATGAATTCCAAGGCCCTCAGACATCCATTCCAATAAATTTGAATCCTGGTTGGCACATATGCACCTCACAGGGATGTGTGTTATTCTCATTTAGATCTATCTATCTCGTTCGCTCCCTTTAGAAGATATAATATAAATGTTCTCCTCAATTTTATTAGATATATATCAGTTTTTGGGGGATCTAGATCTACGATTGTTGGATATATATCTAAAAATTAAGGGATCCTGTTTCATTTAATCTTGTATTTAGGTTTCGAATCAATAATTTGTTCTCCGTAGAGTTCTTGATTGATCCATCTCAAATTGGGTATTTCTATTAGGGAGTGTTCTTTGTTCTTGTTTTAAGGTAGGTGGTTTATAATTCAGATCACAAAGTTGTAATTATAATTATGTGTATGTAATTATATAATTTCTGGTATATGTTTATAATTTGCAATCTTAATCGAATTAACTAATTTAGGGAGTTAATAAATTAATGGAAATGTTCCAATTTGGGATATTGGGATTATATATTATGAATAATTAATTGTTGAATTAATGATAACGGATTAGAAAATATTAATTAGGGATAATTAATTTCTGAGATTAACTATCTAAATATTGAATTAATTGAGAGGGAGAGAGAATTTAATTGTGGAATTTTGTAGGGATATTAAATTAGTTATGTTATAATAATTATTTGATGAATTAGTTAATATGTTATTGAATTGGGTGAGTTGGAATAATTTATTCTTGAATTAATTATGTGTACTTTTGAGATTATGGATTTTATTATTTATTTATTTGTTAATTAATAGAAGTAATGTGAAAATTTAATTATTGAATTCAATAATCTGATTAATCAATTGATTAACTAATTAATTTTAGTTATGTGATTATTTAATTTTTAAGTTACATAAATGGATTAATTTCTTGAAAATTTAAATAACGGAAGTTATGTGATTATTAAATTGTTGAACTAAATAATTTTTTTAATTAATTGATGAAGTATTTTATGGGTGTTCCGAGATTATTTTATTGTTGAATTAAATAAATTGATTACTTAATTGACTAATTAATTAATGAGATTTATGTGATTATTTATTTTCATAATTAAATAATGGGATTAATTAACTGAGGAATTAATTAACATCAGTTATGTGATTATTTAATAGTGGAATTAAATAACTGGACCAATAAATTGATGAATTAATTAATGGGAGTTATGTGGTTATTTAATTGTTGAATTAAATAAAGTGAATAATTAATTGATGAATTGATTAATGGTAGTTACATTATTATTTTATAGTTAAATTAGATAAGGGGATTAATTAATTGATGATTTTTTAATTGAAGTTATGTTATTATTCATCTGTTAATTAAATAAATGGATTAATTAATCGATGAATTAAATAATAAGAGTAAAGTGATTCTTTAATTTTCAAATTATATAAACAGATTAATTAATTATTGATTTATTTAATATGAATAATGTGATTTTTTAATTATAGAATTAGTAAAAGAGATGAATTAATTTTCGACTTAAATAATAAGAGTTATGTGTTTATTTAATTTTTTAAATAAATAAATAATTATTTAATTGACTAATTAATTAATAAGAGTTATGTGATTATTTATTTGTTGAATAAAATAATTGGAATATTTAATTGATGAATTAATTTAATAAGTAGTAATTTAACTATTTAATTGATGAATTAAATAATCGGATCAATGGGACTGATTAATTGGTTTATTAAATTAAAGAGTTGGAAATGATTAATTAATTATGGAATTAATTAATGGGATTGACATGAACAATGAATTGGGGGATTAATTGAGGAATGAAATATTTCCATTTTTATTTTGGATAAATTATTATTTAATTAATTATGAGATATATATATTATTGGTAAGAAAAATTGTATAATTAATTATTATATATTAATTATATTGATTTCAAATAATTAATTGATGAATTAATTATTAGATGCTGGGTCTATTGGGTTGAGACAACAAAATGACGAATTAATTATGAGATATTGATATTTTCAAAATAGACAATTAATTATTGAATAAATTATGGGATTTGATTAATTAAATTAATTAATGTTGTTAATGTGATTATTTAATAGTTGAATTCACTAAAGGAATAGTTATTATTAATTAATTCTAGAGTTATTTACTGTTATTGGCATGATTAGTTATTTATTTTGTTAACTAATAGAATTTTTATTTTTAAGTAATTGATGAATTATTAATGAAATTAATGTTGATAATAAATTGATGAATAAATATTGTTTAAAATATTGGGAACATGGTCATTCTAATGTGACCATTATAAATGGAAAGATGGTCATCAAATTGTGAGTAAAGTGACTGGAACATGGTAACTTAATTGAGATGTATAACTAAAAACATGGTCATTATATTTTTGAATTTAATAATTGTAACATTGTCATTCAATTTGGAATTATACACTGTAAATTGGTCATTATACTTATAAATAGAATAATGGGAACATGGTCATTCATTTGTGTGTTTTTTGGATGGTAACATGGACTATAAAGGATGAATTTACTAAGGGTAACATGGGAAATCATGTATGGACTATATAATGGTAACAATGTAACTTCGAGATACGACCTCACTTGAGAATATTTTGAGCACCGAGATGAGTCAAAACATGTATTGAGAATACTTCAGGCTCTAGCTAGAGCCGAAGTTTTTATTATGATATGTTATTACATAGAGAACACATTAGGCTCCTACATGCAGTGAAGCGAGTATTGATATGTGGGTATCATCCAGATCCCTGGAGATTATGTGGTTAAATAATGAATAATTTTATGATGTTAAAATTGTTAACTTATGTGTCATGACCTAACCCCTTGTCGGGGATCTAGATGAACTACCCCATGGCCACCTATATAGGCCATGGGGTGGAAATATGTTCCAAAGAAACAACATCCATGTGGAGGCCTTTTCCTAAGTATAGGTACACAAGCACACATCCAAATCAATGAAAAAATTTAGCGGGAAAGAAGTAAAAGATGTTACACTACTGTAAATAAAACAAACATGCATGAACCTCCAACCAGTATATGTATGGTATTTTTAAATGAAAGGAAAAAGGAAAAAATACATATCCAACAAGAAAATTTCCCCAACCAAGTAGTAACTAAAAAGTAAAACAGCTGATAGAGCCACACTCCTAGATCCCAAGCTATGACAGTCGTACACAGTACAAGAACCCATATCCCAAAGCTCATTTGAATCCATAATCAACATGAATGTCATCTTCATAAGGTACAACACGTGTGGGAAAATCTCATATCAGGGTAGTATAAAAATTCCGAGTAGGATGCCACAAAAAGTCAAAGAGGTAGATTTAAGAGATACATTAAAGAGGAAAACATCAATTGGAACAAGTTACACTAAAATAGTAAAGCATAATCCAACAAGAGAGTGAAAGAAAACCCATTCAGGCACAAGGATCTCAAACTGTAAGAAGGTAAACATGTCTTCGAGTCTTCTCTACCTATAGTAGGAGAGTGGACTCCTCCAATCATGAGAATCTAGACATTGAAGGAATGTGGCATACCCCACACTTCTTCACCTCTCCAGGAAGGAGAGTTTCTAAAACCCAAAGAGTGTGCAGTAAAATTTGATATATATATATATATATATTATTAATCAAATAATCAAAAACAAGAGAGTGATGTGATCTCAATCTCAAATATCATCCCCTGAAATGGGTCACCAAGGGTTCTAAAAGTAACCACCAATGATACCCACCATATTTCATATCTTCCCTGAACTCATAAGTAAATGGGAATCAATCCCCACACATTTATACTATCCACATTGGGGGGGGGGGGGGCTCATTCTTTCCTGTAAGATTTTAGGTCACGTCACAAGGATGTGTCTCTGTCGAGAAATCACCCCTTTTTCCTGTGAGTCCAAAGGTATGTCAAACCATGTCTCGTAACTAATCTACATAGTTTAGAGTTCATGTATCAAGGTAAAGGAACCATGTGCAACATGGTTGTAGGGTGCCACTATAGTGTCATCGAGGAACCATTCCCAGCTGGAGGGTTCCACTTTTAGGATAAGGACCCATGCCTTGGTATCAAAAGGTGGTTCCACACTCGTTCATTAAGGACCCGCACCCTACCCAGTAGGTGGGTTCCACTTTGAAGTAACTATAGAAGACCCACACCTATCTGATGGTGGGATCGACAATAAAAGAAACCTCTAGCGATTATTCTAGATCAAAAACATGATCTAGTGTCACCTATGATAGGTGTCTCCCTTGGAACATCTTGCATCGTATACTGAAAACCAAAAAATGGGGATCATCATGATCTACATGAAAAAGAATCAAGATCAGATACTCATTGGCCAAAATATGACTCCAAAATAAGGAGATATAAAATATAGAAAATTCATAATGTGTTATGTGACGAGTGTGGGTCATATACGACCTGTGACCCCTACTCATCTCTTGGTCTTGTACCTAGACATAAATGGGTACAAAAATATGCACAAGTATCCCTAGACATTATAGTGTACTCAATGATTACAAGTGACATCTATAACAAAAGGATAACAAGCGCACTGATATCATTTTTTTTCAAAGGGAAACATAATTATTAGAACATACCTACTTGAATGGCCCTAGAAAACCAAATAGATGACATCGTTGCAATCCTTGCAGACAATCACACTAGATCGACTATTCATTCTCCTCAATCAGACACTCAGTGAAGAGGATGCATCTCTCATCATGGTATACAAACAATGCTTTATTTGGCCCATCCATTGATCTTAAAATTAATTATATTTATCCCACTATTGCAATAGTCATTGAAAAACGCAGCAGATCCACCATTAATTCACCCAAAAATAGACACCCATTGAAAAATATGCATTTCAACAAAACCTGCCTAAATCAATATTCATGGGACTGAAACCTATTTTTTGATAAAACACATAGAATTGGTCTTGAAATGTACTCTTAAAATCCAGTGTTGAGATTCCATAGACAAAGAATCAATTGGATGTTGTTTGAACAAGTTAAGTCAGATACAAGATTAGTCAATAATAATAGTTATATTATTATTATTATACTTTACTGTTTTGTTAAACTTAGCCCTGATCCCGAATCATAAAATTTTTAAACTCACCTCAAAAGGACAATCTCGATTTTAGTGTCATTTATCTATAGATTGAACATAAAATGGATGCTCTTTTTAGGAGATATGGTTGTTTAAACCTTAATCCCGAAGACCCACCCAACCCACCCCGCTCCGACACGTACCACTCCGGCCCAACCCACTCACCTAGGAAAACATCCTCACTGACCCTATTCTAGACTCTCAGTCTTTCCCCATGCTCCACACAACCATCCAAACCAACTATAACACCACATCTCAACCACGCTCTGTCGTGCTATGGTTTTCCTGCCACCACCGATTGAACCCGCGACCTGTCTCCAACCTCCATTGGCTGCTGCCGACCTCCGTGTTCCAGTGATCCCTTTGACAGACTACCATCCATCCTCTGATCCATGAAAATAGGAAACAAGACAAAATCTATAAACCTAAGGTCCCGATCTATACAGACTCGTGCTTCTCTCGATGATTCATAGATGTTTTGATGTATCAAAATGTAGGTGGATGCTTATGTGGGCCGTTGCACCTCCTCATACACCCTAAACATGAAAGGGTCATAGATCCCTAATACATGTATCTTGATCTACCCATATCCATGCTCTTCTGGATGTATGAATGTCATTTGAACATGTCAAAAATATTATCAATGAAGAATGGGTGAAGAACACAAAGAACGAGGGATCCAAAAATAGATCAGTCGATGGATGTGTTAGTATAGAAATCGAAAAGACATTCTAATGTAGAAAAAATGATAATGAAACAATTTTGTAAAATCAGATCTTCAATTAGGGATACATAATACAGATGAATAATCATACCTAGTTTTTTGATCCGTCGTTGCGTTTTCCATTCTCTGATCAGCTTGTATCTGTAGCACCATCGTGATCCGTCAAAGATCTGAAATTAATTTTGCAAAGAATGGTGAGCATTAGTGCTTCCACTGGATGAGGGATAAATGATCCAAATCCTTGGTTATATCCTTAATGTCCTATTTATAATCTTTTATAGTATTCCCTCCAATGATTGTGGGATCTGAGCATCTCGTGCCCTCTATCATTATACGACGATTTAGGTAAAACTATGCATTGCGAACACAACGGTAGTCCTGGATTTCCTTTCCGAGTACCTGTTCAGTTTTTATTCAAAGTAGCATCCAAAAATAATTATTTTATTTTATTATTTTATTTAGAGTTACGTCCTCGATACCTATTTATATAGAAGTATCATACCAACAAATATTATGTCCCGCTAAGGGTAAACGCCAAACTTCAGACTCAACTGTTCACTTAGATTTCTAATATGAGCTTCCATTCGAGAGTTATCTCATTTCATCCATGTGCATAGTATAAAATATAATTAATATTTTTAAAAAAATTAATTTTGGGAACACTGGGACTTTGAATAAAATGTCGTCTCCGCACCTAGATCTAAATATATATATATATAATATTCCAATATCTTACAATGAAAAAACAGAGTATTTCTATCATTCGCTCCTTCAGGATTTTCATCCCCCAAAAAAACTAAGAAATCTACTAAAGATACATAGCCTTCACCTGCTTCTCTAGCTCCTAGGGAAAGGCCTTCACATTTCCATACATCCGAATCACATGAACCAGTGGGATAGTCCATCAATTTATGGTATGTTTATGTCGATGATGTGTGTAAGATCTTGAAAATATATCCCTAACTACTACATGGGGTCAATTTCATGCACTTTCTCCAGTTGTGGGGGTTAGGAAAGGGGGTATTAAAACTCACTAACCCTATGAATGGTCTCAAATGGCCTAATGAACCACAAGAATAGCTTTACTTCCCTAACAAAAAAAACCCTCATGTCCACCGCATATCCTTCAACCCCTAGAGAGTGCACTTGGTCCTCCCATTAGTTTTGGGGTTAAAGGATATACTAATCTCTATCTAGGTCCTTAATTCCTCCCATAGGCCTCTGCACAACCATGACATAAAATCTACATCATGATCAGAGAAAAATTTTAAGGGTACCCTGTGATGGTGGATGATATCCCATATGTACAACTTCCCAAATCACATCTGCAATCTCTGCTCCCCGATCGCAAGGAAGTGTCACGACTTTGTGATCCAGACAACTATTACTCAGATGGAATCATAGAACTTTTGTAAGCAAGTAATCCCAATGATTATATCTATTGATATGTCATCCCATTTCCACATTGGGATCTCAAGAGGATGTAATAAACCTAATAGAACCTAGTACTAGGCCTTCACCTACTAACCAGTGATGCATCATGAGACAAAGTTAGCTATTCTTGGTCTTCTAACAGACCACTAAAACTAACTGTGAAGATCCCTATACATCTTCCCCACATTAGGATGTCCAAATTAGGGAGAAGTGTGGAACTCTTAAATCATCTCCTCTAACAACACGACCAGAACCACTTTTCCCCCCTAAAATAAGATCTTGGGATTCCCTACTTCATAATATCCATCTAGTGCATCGCCTATGGATATGTCATAATGAAATATCTCACAGTTTGTGTCTCACAATTGGGACTCACTGACACAGTTGAGAAGTGAAGGATTCATCACTATCGACTATTGAAAAAATGTACCCTCCTGCTCCCCTAGGGTCGGCTGCATTGAACCTAACTGCTCCAAATCATCCCACACTACGCAAGCTTGGGAAATTATGCTAAGGGTATCTCCTATTACATTTCCATTACCAAGAGAATAAACTATCTCAAAGTAATAGTCTGGTAGGAACTCCAACTAGTGCCGCTCTCTCCAGTTCAGTGCTCTCCGAGTGAAGACGTACCTATGACCCCTGTTTTCTATGCAAAGAACAAATCATTTTCCAAGAAGGTAGTGTCTCCACATCCTCAAGGTGAATACTACTACTACCTTCACTAATTTGTGAGTCTTATAGTTCCATTTATGGGGTGTCAAGCACCTCAACCTATATTTGAACATTGAGAACCCAATGGTACCCACAGATAAGCATGTTGAGTGAACTCATCCAACCACAAGAAACTAGACATCGAAAGCATGTGGCATACCCCATGTGTCTTAGCATATTTTAGAAGGAGAGTAATCCCAACCCAGAAACACAACCACACCATCTAGTGTCATCCCAATGAAAAGGAGGCCAGGAAGAAAACTCCACCAGTAATACCAGGACCTCCTCCAACACTCTACTGCATAACCCTTCCATAAACACACAAGTCAGAGGTACTCATCCACAAAAAACTGATACTATATTATTTGGGTAACACTAAATATTCACTACAGATTTTCTCACATCACAATAAGACATCTTGTCCATGGAATGACCCCTCTTCCTCATGCATTTTAGGTTACGCCGAACAGCACCAACACAGTGTTACATCGATGCCCTACATCACCCTAGTAAAACCTAAATCCAGAAGTATGGAGGGAATATTACCTCACACAGTATGTAAAAATTTCATTTTTAAATATTATAAAATTCATAGGGAAAACCTCTTATTATCTATAGCTCTGTAAGGATGCAGACGTCCATATCATGCAGTAGCCCACAACCCTAGTCTCCAGATCCTGGGGCTAAACATGGGTTTCCTGGTGGTGGTGGTGGAAGGATCATGAAGCGTCTTCCACAACCCAAATATTCCCATACTCCTCTACCAGCATTTCCAACCTGGGGACCACCGTGTTCCCACCTGGGGGATCCCTGATTAGGGTGAGGTTTCTACCATGGTGGTAAATGTGTTATCTTCCTGAAATGCTAAACATGGTTGTTAGGCAGTCTCATTCCATGTGACCTCACCTATCAAATGAATAGCAATCTCCCTCTCTGGTTTGTCCTGGTCCTCTACGATGTACCTAAAATGTTCCTATGACTAATCAGAATGAGGCCTCATGCATCGAGGCCTTATCAACGGACCCTTCCATGCTTCTACAGACGTCTCAACTCTATATCGTCCACTGCCAAGGAAATCTAACCGAACTCCATCGAATAGAAAACTATCTATCACATGTTCTATTTCAAATATCCCAATATAGGTGGGGGTAGACAAAGGTACTATTCTTGTACAAATAAAAATTCAGATTCCCCGCTCAAACTTCCATGCTCGGAATTCTCCATCTTGGATCATGTCCATAAAGTACTGAATCCATACAGTGACCCTATCAGAGTACTCTGCCACATTCATCCCTCCCTATGGAAGATCCAGAACCCCTTGAATCCAAACATAAGATAATTAATAGGGGTATTAATTCTAACATAATAGTTGTTAGAAGTCATCCTATGAGATTTTTGACTCATCATGAATCTGGGTATCTAATCTCCACAAATATCCAATCCTCTTGTAGAAAATACTCGCTTCCAAAGCTACCATCTAATCTATCGGTGTTTGAACAAGGATGAAGAGGAAGACTAACTACCCCAACCAATCCTCTACTTCTTGGGGATCTTTCTCACCAAGGATCCTGTAACAACCCAAAATTTTATTAATTAAAATTCCTCTTGATCGAGTTAAATTTTTTATTATGAAAACTAGCTCCATAAAAAATATTCAATTTCATGGTTTTATGATTTTGGATTTTAAAATACCAGTAATACTTTATATCATTTATAATATAGCCAATGAATATTTATCACATGATTAGTATGAATATAGGGCTTTAACAATTCCAATATACTCAGAAAAAGGAAGATATGGCCTCATCTAGTAGAACTGATCTGTGTGAAGCCCATTTTTCAGAGATCGGAAAAGAGGTAGCATCACTAGGCTTCGCTCTTGACCAAGCCATTGCCAAGATTCAACATGTTATGATTGAATGGAACCTCCTATGGGAGACATTGATGTTAATAGATATTACCACCCAAGTGATGCTATCCGAGACATCCCAAGAGTCTTTCACCATTGCACACCATACCCATGGGTCTGATGGTGGTGTTATAAGGGGATATGTAACACGAACCCGACTCTATAATTATATGAATTATTTTGTATAGGGAATATACATTCACATTATTATTGTTACTTTTTATTAAAAAAATTTAATATTCAATTATGAAATCTATTTTGGTGAATTAATGGATTTTTTGAATTAAATGGTATTTTATTAAAATATAATTACTAAGTTACTTTTAATATTTATTTTATTGATAAAAGTGAGCATAAAGGCTCTTATATTGAACAAAAAGAAAAGAGTCATACAATGTGCAAAGAGGGTATTTTACATTTGTTCTGTATGATAAGATGCATCATTTCATCATGGACATTGTTTAGAGTTGTGCAATTCACTTCTAAAACACCATTGTAGGAAAGTGCATCCGCAATGTAGTTCGCTTCCTGGAAGGTCTGCATGATGAGTTGATTCAAGGAGGATATCCTTTCAAGTAAATTGATCCATTTACCTGGTAGTTTCCCTGAGAGGTATTTTTGTCTTACTGTAATGGCTTGTACAACCACCACAGAGTCACATCCCAGCCATATATTGCTCTAACCTCACTAGTGAATAGTATCCACTACCTTGATAACTTCCATCATTTCAGCTTTTAGTGTTGTGTCACTACCACATGAG
This sequence comes from Viscum album, assembly GCA_963277665.1. NCBI lineage: Eukaryota > Viridiplantae > Streptophyta > Magnoliopsida > Santalales > Viscaceae > Viscum > Viscum album. The sequence goes on from OY728150.1 coordinate 1,867,314,958, forward strand.
CCCTAACTATATTCCAGCACTTCCCCCTAGTGGTCCCTAAAGATAAACCCAAATCATGATGTTCTTGGATTTCCCCTAGAATCACCGCCTGTGTTGCATTTTTATCATCTGTTTTAGGGTGGTGACCAGAATACCCCCAACATGCCTCGTGGGCAAGGGAAAAGGGATGAAACATTCAGCCTCCTAAAGACACTGAAATCCTTAACCGGGTTTCTATAGCATTCTTCGGTCCTGGTTGTCGCATCTTGTATAGCCCTAATGACAGTATCAAGAGCCTGGACTACATGAAATTTGTTTTGTCGATGAATTGAACTATTACGGCCTTTCCAAATAACATGTATTACTTAATCACATGGAGTGCGTAGAAGATAATTAAGTTTATTGGAGGGATGAATTCAGGATAGTAGATCCAGAAAATTGAGAATGAATCCCATATGAGGAAATTGCTGCTCGAAGAGGTAAACAATAGCTTTCCAGAGAGAGGTTGTAGTGTTGTAGGAGAAGAACTGATGTTTCGTATCTTCACGATTTTGATGGAATGACCCACATCTTGAGCATAGAGAGATACCGACCCATTGAATGTTTTCATCCTCTAGTAACATGTTATGAAAGAGTTTCCAAATAATAGTAAACCATGAAGATAGAATTCAGCTTCGATCCCAGGTGCCAATCCAGTTGTATTCCCCCTGCATCAAGTGTTGGTAGATGTTTTTGTGAGTCTAGAAAACCAGATAGGGACCCTTCCCATAGCAGCAATTCTTCATGCTCGATAAAATCATAACCTTTCCCCATGGAAATAATATCCAGGGGAGGCCCTACAAATTCTCTAGCAATGCTTTGATTGTCATGTTGCTATCAGCATAGTGTTCTTCTGATGACAAGCTGGCAGCCAGAGCCATGCCGGTCCAGTTGGTGCTCCAATAATTTAGGTATGAGTTAGTAGTAACAGCCTGGTGAGAGTTTCTCATTATAGTATAGAATACAAAGCATAGTCCAGGCCAAATTGAAGAGTCCATATAACCCCATTTGTTGTCAGTGAGACCTGTGAGAATTCTAATCTTTAGGTATACCAGAGAGTCCGATTTATTGTGAATGAGATGACATATAAATTTGGCCAGAATGGATTTATTAAAACAACTAAGATTTTAAATACCCAGACCTCCAAGTATGGTAGGCATGCATCATTTTCTCCATTTCATTGTAATAAGCTTCATTTCCATCAAATTTCCACTCCAGACAATGTTCCTCAAAAATAAGTTGACTTTACTAAGCGTTGATGTAGGCCACATGTACACCATGAGAGAGTAAACAAGTTATGAAATAACAAAGTGAATGACATAGTACACAAGTCCGTCCATTAGAAGTTCTGATCCATTCCTAGAGGAAAGAGTTTGTGTGACTTGGGATAAGGCAGCTGAAAAGTGTGGTGATTTAGTTTTACCGCAAAACAATGGAGCCCCAAGGTAATTGAATGGAAGGGAACCTTCTCTTAGACCCATATTATTGATGAGATGAATCTTTCTTGCAACCAAAAAGTTATTTCCAAAGTTGATAAAATACTTGCTCCAACTAATTTCCTTCCCTGATATATTATCATAGTACAAAAGGGACTCCTTCATGTTATTAATAATTTTCTTATCACCATGTATAATGATAACAATGTCATCAGCAAAGAACAAGTGAGAAGGAGCAGATATACCTCTAGCCACATTGATACTGGCATGTTTCCTTTTCCCCACCATGTCGATTATAATTATATTCCAATAATCCTCAGCAAAAGTTAATATGACAGCAGAGAGGGGGACACCTTGTCTTACACCCATTGAGCATGCGATGTATCCCATTAGTGACTGATTAACCAAGATTGAGATATGAGTAGACTCCATCAAAGACGAAATCCATTGAATAAACACCACACTGAATAAAAATCATTGAAGGATTTGTTTAATGAAACCCCAATCCATCATATCAATTGCTTTTTGGATGTCCAGTTTAATGGCCACATTTCCTCACCTAGTTTTACTCCTGAGGAGATTGAAGGATTTCGAAGCAGTAAGGATGCAGTCCTGAATATTCCTGCCATTGATAAAGAAAAACTATTTCTAGGATATAACTTTCTCAGCGACCCGAGCAAGCCTGTTATCCAAAATCATTGTTATAATTTTATGCCTAGTATTCACCAATGCAACCGACCTAAATTGACAAATTTCTCTTGCTTTCTTCATATTTGGAATGCGAACAATAAACTGGGCAATAAATCCCAGAGGGAAGTGTCCATCATTGAAAAGGTTCTCGAAAAGCATGAGATCCTTATTTTGAATGAAAACCTAGTAACATTGAAAGAAGAAATTTGTGAAACCATCTAGTTCAAGAGTGTTGTCTTTTTTTTAGGCCAGACACAGCATCTTTAATCTTGGTATCCATTGGTAGAGATTTGAGTAGTCTGTTATCCTCATCAGTAATTAAATTATGAATATTGTTGTCCCGAACCCATTTTGTTCTAACTGATCAATTAATAAGGTTCTGATAGAATGAAATTATGTGATCTGCATGCTTCTTTCTACTCTTCATGATCTTTTCACCATCCTTAAGAATTGATAGAGGCTTATTCGCTTTCCAAAACATTTGTAGTGAATTGAATAATTTTTTTTATATCCCCTTTATTATACCATCTAACTTTGAATGTCTCTTTATTAATGTTATCCCTAAGAGTTAAGATAGTATTCATCATGAGAGACACTTCAGCCTCTTGGATCTTGTCTCCCAAGAAATATTATTTAGCAGTCTCTGCCCGAATGTCTTGAAGACATCATTCAAGCCCCTCAATGTCAACATTTAACGTGTTTAACATGTCTTTTATCTATTCCCTGAGTTTAACCTCAATAATTATATGTTTATAGATAAATAAAAGTGGGGTTTCACTACAACATTCTGAGCACCATGTCTCTTTAACAATATGTGAGCATCCCGGGAGAGAGACCCAAGTATTGTTGAACCTGAAAAGAATTGGCATCCCTCTTTTCTTCCCACGCAAACTTATTAGAAGGAGATGATGGTATGAATTTATATTGGCAAGAGTCACCCATGTGGTTGAATTCCAATATTCAATCATTTCTTGATTCATGAATACTCGATCAATTTGGCTGGCATTTGTTCCATTGATATTCATCATATACCATGTGAATTTTGCACCAATTATCTTTATTTCCACCACACCAGTTTACTCAATTCATTCTGGAATATAATTGTAGATGTTGCATTTTTAACCGGACCATTTTTCACATCATCATGATGAATGGAATTGAGATAACACATAATAATCCATTCCATAAAGATCATCATTTTCAAATGTTGAATTTTTTCCCATAGGAGTCTCCTGCCAACATAATGTTTATAGGTATACACTATAGAACCAAAAACATTCTTTCCATCCTCCATAAACCTATAGGTTATAATATTATTATCCACATCCACTATCATTGGAGAGTCAAACTTATGGTGTACCAAAAACCAAATCCTATCAGGATAGGAAACTGCCCGGTAGGTGCCTAGAAGGTCATATCCTCTACTGCTGAACAAAATTCCTAGTTTTGTGAAGTTAATCTGGGGCTCTAAAATTACAATAGTATGAGGTTTATATTTCCCTATAAATAGCCTAAAGGAACATTCTGTCCTCATATTTTCTATGCCCTATCTATTCTAGAAGAGAATTTTCATTTTGATTTGGTTTTGGAGGTCGTACCCCCTTTTTAAACAATATTCCTTCCTAGTTTTCTAAGTGTTTCCACTTATATTTGAGTGACCTCCATAAATTTCTCCATGGAAGCCTTACTAGGGATAGGATCGATCTCAATTTTTATTCCCTTCTGGATCTTCTCACATGCTTTCCTATTCTTCATATCATTCCTGGTCTAAAAATATTTTTGTAGTTTCACTTTATCTGTTCGTATCGTGACCGATGGTACCAAGTTGGTTTCTTGTGATTCCAACTGCACTTCTATTTCAGAATCAATAGTTTTGATAAGGAAGTCCTCTGTTGTTAGCTCGTAAACAAATTCGGCCACTTTAGTGGATAGTCCCAATAACAGGTCATTGATGTCCTCTATTGTACAAACTTTATCATTGCTATTATTTTTTCAATAAAAAGTTATGTTTACATCAATATTCTCCTCTTCATCCGACAAGACTGCCCAAGAGATACCTAGCCTTTTTTCATTGCTTCCTCCATCCATCTATTTTTTGAATTTTCGATTAGGATTTTTTTACCAAGTTTCGTGTAAGTTTTTTATTAAATATAAATTATTTTATAATTTTTATGAATATAATTGAAATTTTTATTCAGGTTTGAAAACTATTTTTTTCAAAAACAATTATTTTTCAATAAATGTTAGTCTTTTTATTTTAAAAATAAAATTTAAAATATTTATAAAATTATTTATATTAAATCAATATCATATTTGTATTTAGAAACTCAAAATTATGTAATAGTGAATTTTTCATTATTTTCTAAGACAGTCGAATTTTTGGGTAAAAATTAAATACAATTTAAATATACAATTTGAGTTATGAAATCATAATGACCTAATAGTGATTTAATAAAATAATATAAAAATTATTTTCAGCCAATATATGTTTTATCTTTAATATAATGTGATTTTAGGAATTTTTTATTATTTTTATGGTGACATACTGGACCCTCCAAGTCATATTTTTTTTTTCAAAAATGATTTCCTTGAGAGTGTGACTCAACCCCACATAAGGAAGCCTAATATTTTAATAATTTAGGCCATTGGTCTTATTAAATAATGTTTTCCAATCCAATTTTGGAAAATAAATGAGTAGAAACCGTGATATGGTTTGTGTTTTTGATTAGTTTAATGGGTAGTGTCCAAAACCTAAATATTAAAGAATTTCCCTCTCTTTTCCTATATAAACACACCCATGCTCAAACTTATCTTCACTCAAAACCATTGTAGCTCAACCAACCTGTACCCTAATCCCTCTATAATTATATCACTACACCATAATCTCCCTAGAAGCCTCTCTCAATCCTCTCCCAAGAATTTGGGATCACTCTTCAATGTAAGGGATTTCTCCCTTTCTCATTTTTGTCCAAATTTGTTTATGTTGTAATACCCTTTTATTTTCAATTAAAAATGTTCGGGTATGATTTTAAAACTCCCAAATACTGACATAATTTTGTTTTTATGATGATAGAAATCTTTCTCTCCGATTAATGCCTGTCATGTACACCCGTTAGCAAGCGGAAATTCCATAAGGAATTTTTCTCTTCTCGTTTACATTCATGAAATTATTCTATTATATTCATATAAATTTAATTATATATGTTGTGATATTATTTTACATGAACCCCTTAGTTTCCATTTAATATTTAAATTTTTAGAGACCTTTTTCCCTCTCGTCAACTCATTTTATGATTTCTATTTGATGTCGTTATACTGCTAAAATTTCCAATGCCAAAATCATATTTTAAGTGAATACCATACCCATTTCTCTATCATGGGTATTCAACATTATGAAAATATTCTTGTTTAATATAGATTTTAATTTATTTATTCCACATTTCATTATCATTTTTTAAATTATTATGTTTAATGATTCTATTTTATATGATCCATGTGGCACACGTATGCATGAAATAAAATGTTTATAAAGGGTGAGCCCTGATAGTTCTCCAATGCATTGGGTAACGATTAGTATCACGATATGTCATGTGCAATTAGTATTTACTCATAATAATTCAATTTCAATGAGGGTTTAGTCATGCTAGTTAATGTACAATAAGGGTATATCAATGCTTCATGAGCAATGGGGCTTGGATCATGCTAATATCATGTTAAATGTTGTTACCAAATTTCCAAGTTATGATCATCATGTTATATCATGACTTTGTGGTCATGTTTCTATTTTGATCCATTGATGTTAATATTTCCTAACTTGTAATATATTCGTCATTTTATTCCTTGTTTACTCCCTTAATAGGATTTATATCTCGCCCTTTTCGTAAGAATTTCCTCAGTTTATCTGATGCAATGCTATGTTCGAACGAATGTTGTGGTGATGTCAAAGAAGTTTTCAAAAAATATGTTGTGTTTTATGTTGTTATGTAATGTTCCTAATTTCCCAATACACTAGACCTTCAGATATTCTGGGGTTTCTTAGGTGTATTTTTATGTTGTAAATCATCTTTTAGTGTGTAATAAAGAGCGGGGTTGTTATAGAACCTCAGTGGTCTCTGGTGCTGGAATTAAAAGAGTGTGATCATTCTACTCTTTTGGGATTATCTACTACTAAATAGGTTGAGGTGATTTTTCCTACCTACATGGATGAAGTGGATCAAATAATTGACCCTAAACTGAGGCCTCACCACTCAGAGGTTCATCGTTATGATCCGAAGCTAGTATCCTGGGTGGCTATCATTGGAGAGTCATCTTGGTTGTTGTCAAGGTGTAAAATAGTCATATGAGAATATATAAATATATATATATATATATTGATTAACACAATAAGAAGGAAAATCAAAGACTCAATCCAATATGATTCGCATACCTTTGAGCCCTGTAATAAATGTCTTAGCATGCTGAGTTGAAAAGCGGGTAATTAGGCTTCTGATGAAATTCTACGTCGGTCACTACACCATCACTGGACTCCCTATCCTGATATCTACTCTCGAGACACTTGAAACGGTTGTCCTAAATCCCAATCAATTACTTTTTATGAAACATCCCAACAATCTATTAATGAACAAATAACCTTTATTACTAATTTTTCATGTCCTGACCCATGTAGGGGCTCGAGCTACAACTACCCAAGCCTCGTCGATAGGCCAAGGGTGGAAAGAAGTGGTGGAGGAACACCAATATTGGGGAGTCCTTTTCTTTTTCACCTGTACACACACACATCAAACTCAATGAAAAAATACTAAGGGAAATATGTAAATGATGTTACAGAATTGTAAATAAACCAAACATGCGTGGATATTTAAACAGTACAAGTACAATATTGTAAATAGAATGGAAAATGAAAAAAATATACACCCAACAAGAAAATTTCCACATCCTGGCAGTATTTGAAAAGTAAAGTTGCTAATGGATTCCCTCTCCTAGATCCCAACTTGGAAAGGAAGGAAATTTACAGGAAAATCCCATGAAGGGTGAGTATAAAAATACTCAATAGAACACCCCGAAAAGATGATTGGGGACTGTAAGTGATGTAATAATGAGGAAAATAGTAGATAGAACAAGGTATGGTAAAATATTACATGTCAACCCAATAAGAGAGTGAGAGAAACTCATCAAGACACAAGGATCTCGAAACTATGAGAAAGTGAACTTCTTGTTTAACATTATCTACCTATATTAGGAGGGAGAACTCATCCAAATATGAGAAGATAAACACAGAAATCCAATGGAATACCCCACACATCTTTTCCTCTCCTAGAAAGATATCATCCAAGACCAATGAAGTTAGTACTGAAATATGATATATATATATATATATATATACATTCTTAGTCAATGAAGCCCAAACTAGAGAGTTAAGGGATCTCCATCTCACAACTCATCCCCAAAAAAGAGTCCCTAGTAGTTCAATAAGTAACAAAAAATAATTCCTATCATACCTCGTGTCTTTTCTAAACTCACATGTCATGGGGACTCAATCACTAGATGTTTATACTATCCGCTTTGGGTGGCTCTGTCTTACCCAGATGGTTTTAGGTTGCGTCAAAGAGAAACATCTCCATGGGAAAAGCACCCATCATTATCGTGAGTCCAATGTTATGAAAAACCATGTATCATGACTAATAAAAATAGTCAATAGGTCATTTCTCAAGGATGAGGACCCAATCCCATCTCATTTGGAGAGTTCCACTCTAGTGGTTTCAAGGACCAATACCCAACCAATCTAGAGGGCGTCGGTCCAATGTCGTCGAGGACCCCTGACCCAGCACGATGGAAGGTTCCACTCTTAGGTCAAGAACTTGTGCCTTAGTATTACAAGTGGGTGTTACTCTCATTCATCGATGACACATGGCCTACCTGGTAGGGTTACCAGTTAAAATTATCTGTAGAGGACCCAAACCCATACTGATGGGGGATTCCAAACTAGAATAACCCTCTGGTGATTCTTTATGATCATATCTATCATCGAGTATCACCTGGGTACTTAAATGTGCACACATACCCCTATATGTGCTAGTGTACTCCCAGAGTACATGCCACGTCTGGCCCAAAAGGCAATCGACTGCACTATTCTTGTTGTTTTTTCGAAGGGAATAAACTGATATTCTACCAAAATTACTCCTCAAATGGCATTGGATAACCAAATAGACCTCGCCATTATAATCCTTGTGGAAAAGCACACCTATTCGACTATTAATTCTCTTGAATCGTTCACCCAGTGAATAAGATTAATCTCTCAGTATCTTACGTGAACAATTCTTGGAGGAGAATGTGCCTTGGTCCAAAAATAAATTATACAGATCACACCATTGCAATCCTCGTGAAAAAATGCACTATATTGACTATTTATTCATCCAAAATAGACACTAGGTGAAAAATATTCATTTCACTACAACATGCCTAAATCAAGCTTCAGGGGTTCTACACCATGATTTTGATTTAAAACCCCCCAATTGGTCTTGAAATAATTTCATAATATTCAGGGTCACGACACCATTAACGACATGTCCATTGGAGGTTATATGCTGGGATTACATCTGATACATGATTCCTCAATAATAATAATTATATTATTTTAATTATATTTTGGTGTTTCATACAACTGATCGATGATCATAAATCAAAATTTATCCAGACTAGCCTCAAAAGGTCCATCTCAGAAGTGTGGTAATTTTGTTGCAGACATCACTTAAAACGGGCGCTCTATTTAGGAGATATATTTGTTTGAACCCACATCCTGAAGACTAGCCCTGACATGGGCTGCCCTACTTTTTCTTGGCCCGCTCTCATAGGCATACCACCTCACTGGCCCTACATTGTTCTCCTTCCAGCACCCCATACTCCACACCATCATCCTGACCTCCTGCCGCACCGTAACTCTTCAATGTTGTGGCCGCACCCTATGGCTCCTCCAAGCTCTAACTCGCTGACCACTATTTCCTGAACCCACGGCCTAAACGGCCACCACCGTACACCTCCCAGCTAGCCGCCATCTGCTACACTCTGGAGGACCCTTCCACAGACTATCAGTCTTCCGTCAGTGCGTAAAAACTGAAAACAAGACTAGATCGGGAAACCATTTTTTCCTATCTACACAGACTCATGCTTCACTTGATTATTTGTCAATGTTTAGACATATACAAAAGTAGGAGGATTCTTTTGAGGAACCGTGCACCTCATCTGATTTCCGAAAAAATAAATGGTCAAAGATATATAATCCTTTCACCGTGATCTACCTAGATCCATACTCTTCTCAATTTTGGGATGTTGTTTCAATGTGTTAAAATTTTTGTCGATGAGGAACACAATGAATGGTAAAAGAACACGACGAACAAGGGATCCACAAATAGATCAGTTGATGTCCATGTTAGTATGCCCACCAAAAACACATTCCCAAGTAGAAAAAACAATAAATAAACAATTTTCAAAAATCAAAACATCAATTGGGGATGTAGAATCCAAAAAAAGAAGAATCCTACCTTATTGTTTGGATCTATCATTTCTTTGTCTGTGCTCTTATATATTCGGAATTTCACCACCATTGTGATCCATCGAAGAAAATACATTGATTTATCAAAGGAGATGATGTGAGATTCTATTGGTTGTAGGAGAAATTAGCCACACCCTAGGTAAATTATTAAAAAACCTATTTATATAATTTAATAGGCCTTCCGCCAATATCCGTGAGATGATATTATCCCTCAGCCTCTCACATTATATCCCACATAGGTAAAACACTACATTACAAACTCAACAGTGGTCTCATATTTCAAATCTGAGTCTCTATTCATATGTAATTATTTGTAATATCCAAATTTAACAATTTTATTTAATTATTTTATTTACTGTTATGTCCTTGAATTCTTTTTATACATAAGGCTGGAACCAAAAACATTTATGTCCCATATATGGGAAATTCCATGCTCTGGACCCAACTGTGCCCTTGGATTTCTAATTAGATATTTCGTTTAAGATTCATCCTAATTCCATTGCATGTATAGTAAAATATATACTTAATATTTTTATAAAATTAATTTTAGACACATTAGGCTTTGAAATCACATATCATCTTAGTTCCTAGCTATAGAAATAAATAGATATATTCCAAATTCATACCATGAAGAAACAAGGTCCCTAAATTATTCATTTTACTAATTTCATTATGCACATGCATACACTATTTTATGACATGACATTGTTTTAGACACCATTGGGGGTGGTCTACTGAGTTGTACTCACACCATACTCGGGCTTCATGATTGGTACCCGAATAGACTATGTGTTTTCTGGATAGTATAAGGGAAATGAAACTATGTTAGATATTGCATTTGGGATGGATCAATGTTGAGGGAACACGCCAGGGTTTGGGAGACGCTTGGTAGTTGTCAGTGTCTTTACATTTGATCTTGCATTTAACACATGGCACTTACATTATCATGACATATTTGTTGTTTAGTTTTGATACTATATTTAAAATTTTGATTATCTTGTGATCCTAGTATGATTATTTATATCTTATGTATTTTTGTTGTTTAGATGTTTATTATTATTTATTTCTTCTGGTGTATTACGATGGAATGAAAAAAAAGATGGTATAGTCTATCCATGACTGATATTAATATGTCCCAGCTAGTGAGTATCATTTTGCGTATATAGAGGTGATCCTAAGTTCATGTGGTGAACTGGCATAGGGAACCGGTATATGGAACATGCTCAGAGACATTTAAATCTATGTGTAATTTTTTTATTTTTTTTGCAAGAAACATGGTGGACTAAATAACATTAAAGAATAGTTTGGAATGGGATAGTTAGGTGAAGTGGTAATTATATCACCACTAAAAAGATGTGAAAACAGTATGATAATTTTTCGTAAGAGGCCATGATCAAATTTATGAATTGGGAGGTACAACCTGTAACGTCCCGACCCGACTCACCATCGACCCGGTGGCCGGACCGGTCACCACATGGCCTCAAGCGCGTCTCCCCGTATGCCAGAGGCTACCGACTAGTAGCAAGGGTCTCGGGAGGTGATAGTGGGGAGACTATACCCTCTTATCAGAGTTCCAAAATGGTATGTCAGAGTAAATAACACTAGTAGAAGATGAAGTAATAGATAAACAATGAACAAACAGCAGCAGAAGACAAATATTTATCATTTTTATAAAAGGTGGCCAAATCCAGTTTACACGAAACATGGATGATGAATGATAAAGGATGAAAATAAGAAACTATACAACATGATTACAATAAAATGAAAAAGAATAATGAAAAGAAACCAAGGCCCAATGGGAAATCTCCTGAGCATCCCAAGATCCTGCTTGGTCCTTTTCTCCTAACTCCTCAGGTACAAACAACACAACACACAACCTAGGTCCTTCAAGCAAGAAGGTCTACTCGGGTACCCTAGTGCAATGGCAGCCTGAGTAGGGTGTGAGATATAAATCTTAGTAGGCCGGCACCACTGGTGTTAAACCCAATCCAGACAGTGTATAATAATTAAACATTGATTAGGTATGTAGAAATAAGTAAGAAAAAGTACATAAGTAAATAACACCCATCAAGGTTTCCAAGGGACACCTGACTGTTATACCAGCATCAGCTCGTTTCCAGTGAAGAAACCTGATCATGTAACCATATATGTATATATAAATGCATTTAGATCATAGATGGCATGGGGTAATAATTCCTCCCACCAATTAATCGAGATTAGAGGGCACGAGGTAAGAATGATTCCCGTCCCTATAGGTCAACTGACAAGGGGTAAGAATGCCTCCCTTCCATACACGTGTCGAGATTAGTAGGCACGATGTAAGAATGCCTCTCGTCCTTAAATTAACTGGAAAGGGGTAAGAATTCCTCCCTTCCATACACGTACTGTCACACTGGAATGGGGTATAACTACCTCACATCCAACCACGTATCTGTCACTAGGTGGCCTCAGCATGCACTCACCTTTATTATCATTCATTATGTGGCATCAGCATGTGCGCACTCACAATACAAACATGTCTATAGTATACTGCTTATGGAATTACCTCATAAGCATTCAAAGAATCATATCACAATAACAGTCAATAAATTATCCCATATCCATGTAAATGGTTATAATCAGGTTCATACAAATATACTTAAGGAAAACCATCTCAAGTATCATTATCAAACCATTTATCGTATTCATCACATTGATATATGGTACATGAGGAAACCCATTCATGTATGGTATTGGCTAACCCCCAATTCATTCTTCATTATTTTTATATCATTTCAAAGACATATAGGGATTTACAAAGCATAAAGAGGTGCTATGGACTACCCCTCCTAGGTATGTCCAATTCACTAGATCCATTCCATTAACATAAGTTGTGATTATTCCATTCTCCCAAGCATTGTCTTACCACCCTAATCCATTTCATTCAAGTTAAACTATTTCATCAAAAGAACACAACTGTAATGCTTTAACCATTTGTTACAATTCATAGGAAGCATTACATGATCAATTATCACCCATGCATAACAAGAATTTAGCAGGCAAGCATAAGAATCTACTTCTTACTTTTATCTTGAAGATAGTGCACATATGACCGAGGGGTTTTGTTATTAAATCGTTGGTTTAGTGACCAAGAAACCATTTTAATCTTATCCCTGCAATTTTCACTCTTTGCACAAAAGCATTTAATTGAATCTAAACATTCATAATTAATATACTAAAGTAGTGTAGAAATAACTCACTAATACTTCACTTTAAATTAAAGACAAGGAGAGGGATCCTACCTCAGGGTGGATCCATCCGTCCACTCTGGTTCTTGAAACTTTATAACTGAGAGCCAATGCTGCTCCCCCATGAGTCATATGTGATTTCACATATGACCCATGCCAACATAGGAGAGCTACCTAAGCTTTGGAAAAGTGAAACAAACCCAAACCCTCCAATCGCACTCAGATTCAAACCGGCAGATCGAAATCACTGCAATCCACCTTGCCTTCAGTGGAGGATGTCGTACGCACACCAATAAGGTTCTGAGGGACCTTCCGCACAACCCTGGAACAAGTAGAACAAGAAAGGAATTGAAATCAACCAAACCCTAAACCCAGGGGTGCTTGGTCGAACGAAATTAGGGCAAGGAGGAGCCCTAAAATCGGCCAAGAAGGGAGGAAGAATGAGGAAGGAGGACTACCATGGAGATTCCAAGGAGGAATCACCAATAACGGAGAAGGAAGGAGGTACGACCGAGAGAGGACTCGTGTGAGGCTGGAGGCTCCATGTGGGAGGGGATCATGCGGGTTCTGGCCGAGAGAAAAGTGGAGGGAGAGTTTATTAGATTCTAGGTTTCCTTTTTAATTTCTTTTTATTTTTAATTGCATTTTAAAACATCTAAAAACCCAAAACGAGGGACGCACATGATTTGACCCGCATGGATTTTCAAACCCTGCACAAACCCTGCGGCCTCTACTGGACACCCCAGGTACCCTACAAAGGCTGGTCGCATGGTTTGGGGAAACCATGCTCAGGCCGTGCGGACTCCTCTGCCTCCCTATTTTAAGCTACACGGTTTGGGCTGCACGATTTGGGAAACCATGCGCCAACCGTGCGCCTTCTGTTGTCGCTTAAAAACCAGCCGTCTTCGGTTCTGAAGCTCGGTCTTAGATTCGACACGCTCATAAATTGAAAACATTCTATTTCCCCAACTTTTTAACATGGATGAAAACACGGGTCATTACAAATTTCCGACCATAGAACTTCTCTTCCTTGAGATGCCTTCGGGAACAACGCTCCTCACTCAACCTACAAGTTTCGTGAAGCTCCGTTCCAGCCACCGCATTACATCTCAAACATCCCACACACAAACGAACATTCACTTATGCCCACGGTGCTAAAGTCATCAAACCCTGAGCCAACACTTGTTTTCCAACCAAAACACATAGACGGCTCTCACCCGAGCTTGTCAACTCAAAGACACAATCTCATCGTCGTCTCGTCAAGTAACCTATCAAAGGTACCTACCACATTAGATTTTTAATGTTAAGCGGTGAAAACTCAAACCATAACCTCTTCTTTTTACTTGTATTTCAAAAGCACGCTACAAGAGTTCCAATGACACACCTAGCGTGATTTTTAAAAGATCAACCAGTAGATTTCTCCATCGACCTCCAAACCCATGTCAAGCCAATTGTTCATGAAAACCCCTAGATGCCTTCAAGAAAGGAAAGAGTCAATCCATCTCTAGCTGTCAATTCAAGAAGATGCCTGTCTTAAATGGCCGACACTTTATAAGATGTACAATTATTTCTTCTCCCAAGGCATCTCACACTTACCACGAGAAGGTTCACCAAAGTTCATACTCGACTCCTGGTGATTCCTCTAAGATCAAACCATGAGAGAAACCATGCATCCCGCGTGAAAAGAGCTAAACAGTTTTTAAAAACACTCATGCGGCGTAATACCAATGCTCTTTTAGTGCATCCAGGATGAAATCAATATAGGGTACATGCTAGTCACATAGCACAGTACACTAAGAGGAGTGAAACAGATTCCAGTTATTTATACCCAAAAACTGGAAAGGTGAACAGTCAAACCACCCCTGGTCGACTCTAAAGAAGAAACTCATCTTCACCTTCCGACACAACAAGATTTTTAAACCGATCACAATTCCTTTTTCCTGCACAAGGCATTTCGTGATGGTTCATGATATACCATGGAAGTCCACCACGACCAACAATGTTTCTTAAAAGTGGTTGCATACACCTCCAACCAGATCAAAGTCCTTCTTGACATGTTCCTTCTACCCAAAAAAACACGCTTCACTTAACCGACATGATGCTTCCCACCTTAGAAGCGTCGGTGTCACCAAAAGAAGAAAAAAACAGCATCTCATTAGTGAACTAGTTCATAATGATTAAACAGACGTGTGTCACTCCTCCGAGCCACGATCACCACGTCGAAACACACAACAAATCCAAAGCAGCAAGACTATCGTGTCAACCACCCGAGTCTTCCGAAAAACATTCCGAGCACTGGGAAAACTTGATTCTCAAACGCTCAGGTCACTCTACCATGGAGATGACCCAAGACCATACACAATAGCACAAGATATTAACTGAGTGTCATATTACCTTATACGACCATTCACATGGATGATGACTTACCAATCTTCCATTATATATGGAATCAAATGACCAACAAGAAACCAACCATCCCCAAGGCATGTCTACAGAGAATTTCCCGATGCTCAATTCCATAACAAGATCAAAATAAGCATGGAAACCCATCCGAACAAGGGAGTCATTGGAAACTGAAAGTCCTACAAGTGAAAAAGGCACCTGAATGATACCAAACATCTGAAACTTCACCGCACAAGAAACACACTAAAACACTAAGGGTTCTTCCAAACACAGGCTAGCCCCTCACGTAAAACAAGAATCGACCCAGGAACTTGATCACGCCCAAAAAAAGTCATCAGGCTCAAGATGAACATTTAAGTCATTTTCCAAAAGAAAACAAATGCCCAAGGAAAACACCTACGGTTCTGTCTCAATGAACTCGCAAGAAATAATTAACATACCCTCACACAAGGTTTCAAAGGAGGACACCACTACATTTTTATTTTCCAAGACATTTATATTTAATCATGTTCATTCTTTTAATCACTTTAAAAGACTCAATTCATTACTTAAAGTAACCTTTAAAAACACAAAAATCACTAGGCACTTGATTATTTTTTTAACAAATAGCTCAAATAAAAGCATGAATGTCTCAACAAACACCCTTTTAACTATTAAACAACTATCATACATCCTGTCTTATACCATCAATTTATCATAATAAATTCATTTGAAACAAATCATAGGACCTACGAGGGTCCCAACAATCCAATTCCCATCATATCAAAACCAAACATATTTCCAAAAAATAAGCATTTTGTAAAGCATGCTACCATCACATTCATTATGGGTTTCCATTTTCCAACTCATGAAGCTCTCATAAACTCCATGGGTTAAAATTTAGATCCCATTAGACGAATCAAATTACATTCCAGAATTAAACATACCCAAAGCAATAATCTAGTCATAAGGGTGGCCACCTACCAATTTGTAAAGCGCCCATACACTTTACAGTTTGGCATTTGGCTCCCATTAATCAAAACCAAACTCATTTTACAATTTGACATTAGTAGCCCCTTTTCTAGAAATTCAATCACACAGGTTACCCTTTCCCAGCTATAAGTGGTCCATACAGCTTGCAACTGATAATTTGATCTCATCCTAATTGCAATCATTTAATTTGGTCAATGAAACAAATTACATATTAACTGAACCTAGAATGTTATCGAAAGCAGTAACACATAAACATGCTATATCACAGAAGCATGGAATAACTACCACAACACCTATCAAAATAGTAGGAATCAACTAATTCATCCTAGATGGCATGGAATAATGTATTACATGTGATTTCTAACAAAGTGCCTATACGATACATGAAATGGAATACCCTTGTATCATTGGGTTGCAACAGAAATGGATCCCACAATTGCATCAAAAGTATAAACAAAAACCATGTGCATCACCCAATGGTGAAATCAAATCAACTGTACTAATAAAAATCATTAATATAACAATTTTATTTGAGGCCATTTGGATTTTCCATGTACACAGGTTAGCTACTCCCGATTATAGCTTATTACCAAATTCCATCTCCTTCCTATACTTGTCAACTGTCGCTAAATAGTAAAACAAACTAGAAAAAAGAAACACCTTTGATACCACTTTGTAACATCCCGACCCAGCTCACCATCAACCCGGTGGTTGGATCGGTCACCACATGGCCTCAAGCAGGTCTTCCTATACGCCAGAGGCTTCCGACTCAAAGCGAGGGTCTCAGAAGGTGATAGTGGGATGACTATACCCTCTTACTAGAGTTTTACAATGGTATTTCAGAGTAAATAATATTTGTAGGAGATGCAGTAATAGAAAAACAATGAACAAAGAGCAGTGGAAGACAAGTAGTGATCATTTTTATAAAAGGTGGAAAAAACCCGTTTACACGACACAAGGATGATGAATTATACAAGATGACAACCGGAAACTATAAAGCATTCTTACAAAATAATGCAGAATAATAAAGAAAAGACACCAAGGCCCGATGGGTGATATCCTGAGCATCCCACGCTCTCGCTTGGTCCTTTGATCCTAACTCCTCAGGTAAAAACAACACGACACACAACCTAGGTCCAGCAAACAAGAAGGTCTACTCAGGAACCCTAGTGCAATGGCGGCCTGAGTAGGGTGTGAGATATAAATCTCAGTAGGCCGACACCAATGATTTCAAACCCAATCCAGACAGTGTATAATAATTGAAAAGTGTGCAGGTATGGAGAAATAAGTAACTAGAAGTACATAAGTAAATGAAACCCGTCCAGGTTCCCAAGGGACACCTGATAGTTATACCAACTTCGGATCATTTCCAGTGAGGTAACCTGATCTTCTCACCATATATATATATATATATATTTAAATGAATTTAGATCATAGATGGCATGGGGTAAGAATTCCTCCCACCCATTAATCGAGATTAGTAGGCACGAGGTATGAATGCTTCCCCTCCCTGTAGGCCAACTAGAAAGGGGTAAGAATGCCTCCCTTCCTTACACGTATCGATATTAGCAGCCACGAGGTAAGAATGCCTCTCATCCCTAAATTAACTAGAAAGGGGTAAGAATGCCTCTGTTCCATACACGTACTATCACACTGGCATGGGGTATAACTGCCTCCCATCCAACCACATATCTGTCACTAGGTGGCCTTAGCATGCACTCACCTTTATTATCATTCATTATGTGGCATCAACGTGTATGCACTCACAATACAAACATGTCTATAGTATACTGCTTATGGCATTACCTCATAAGCATTCAAAAAATCATATCACAATCAGAATCAATCATTTATCCCATATCCACGTAAATGGATATGATCACATTCATACAAATATACTTAAGGTAATCCATCTCAAGTATAAGTATCACATCATTTATCATGTTCATCACATTGATATAAGGTACATGAGGAAACCCACCCAAGTACGGTACTGGCTAACCCCCAATTCATTCTTCATTCCTTTTATATCATTTCAAAGACATATAGTGATTTACAAAGCATAAATAGATGCTATGGACTACCCCTTCTAGGTAATTCCCATTCACTAGATCCATTCCATTAACATAAGTCGTTCTTATTCTATTCTCTTAAGGCATGGTCTTACCACCCTAATCAATTTTATTCAAGTTAAACAAATTCATCAAAAGAGAACAACTTTCATGCTTTAACCATTGGGTACAATTTAGTAGAAGCATGAAATCATCAATTATCACCTAAGAATAACATGAATTTAGCTGGAATGAATAAGAATCTACTTACTACTTTTATCATGAAGACAACGCACCTCTGATTGAGGGGTTTTATTATTAAATCCTTTGTTTAGTGACCAAGAAAATATTTTAATCGTGTCCCTGCTATTCGCACTCTTTGCACAAAAACATTTAATTGAAACAAAACTTTCATAATTAACATACTAAAGAAATGCATAAATCACTCACTAATACTTTACTTTAAATTAATGGCAAGGAGAGGGATCCTACCTCAAGGTGGATCCATCCATCCACTCTGGCTCTTGAGTCTTTCTAACTAAGATCCGTTTCTACTCTGCCATGAGGCATATATGATTTCACATATGACCTATGCCTACTCAAGAGAGCCGCCTAAGCTTAGACAAAGAGAAACCAACCCGAACCCACCAATCGCACTCAGAATCAAACCGGTGGATTGAAATCACCGCAATATGCCTTGCCTTCGGCGGCGAATGTTGTACGCACACCAACAAGGTCCTGAGGGACCTTTTTCACAACCCCGGAACAAGCAGAACAAGAAAGAAACCGAAATAAACCAAACCCTAAACCTAGGTGTGCTTGGCCAAATGAAATTAGGGCAAGGAGGAGCCCTAAAATCGGCCAGGAAGGGAGGAGGAAGGAGGAATGAGAGATATTGAGGAGATTCGAAGGAGGAATTTCCAAGAAAGGATGAGGAAGGAGGTGTGGCTGAGGGAGGACTCGCGCAAGGCTGGTTGCTCCAAGGGGGAGGGTTTCGTGCAGGTTCTGTCCAAGAGAAAAGAGTACAGAGAGTTTATTAGATTTTAGGTTTTCATTTTAATATCCTTTCATTTTTAATTTCATTTTAAAACATCTAAAACCCCAAAAGGAGGGTCACACACAATTTGACCCGCACAGTTTTCCAAACCATGCGCAAAACCATGTGGCCTCTACAGGACACCCCAGGCACCCCGTACAGGCTAGTCACACGGTTTGGGGAAACCATGCGCAGGACGTGCAGACTCCCCTGCCTCCATTTTTTAATCTTCACGGTTTGGGATGAACGGTTTGGGAAATTATGCACCAACTGTGTGCCTTCTGTTGTCGCTTAAAAACCAACCTTCACCATTTCCAAATCCCAGTCATAGATTTGACAGAGTCATAAATTAAAAAAGATCAATTTCCCCCACTTCATAACCTGGTTCAGAATGCCGGTCATTAAAAAGCCAAACAGGTTAATATTGGTATAAGTTACATTCCCTGATTCACCCCTCCCTGAGGGCCTTTCGAACCTAATCCCCTTGAGATACCTATAGTTGGTATCAAAGCATAAATTTCCTTCATATTGGATTTATTTATGATGTAACTCTATTTGATAAATTTGGTGAGAATCTATGTGTATCATATGATATAGAAATCACAAATAATATTCCCCAATTTTTTTGGTAATCAATTCTCTAAATGGTAGAATTAATTCATTATACAATTTTTTTAAAGAAGTGATAATCCCTAATGATTTTTTTTAGAACAATTATTTTTTAAATATAGCATGGAATAACATTTTTAAATGTTCAATGAAATTTGACCATTGATATTTTTGAAAACAAGGAATTAAAATATAATTTAAAGGAATAACTGTTCAAGAGTATTTTTCACTAACATTTATTCAAAGATATATTCAATAACCTAGATGTTTAATATGGAAAATATTCTTTAGAATATATGAAATCAGTTAGAAACAATATCAAAAAAATTCCAAACAACCAAATGAAAATATATTAAAAAATATCATGACTTCTATATTTTTTTAAATTTTTTTTGAAATATTGAGATCTAGTAGGATGAATTAAGTAACCTATAAATGGAAGGTATGAACAAAAAATATTTATAATTGGATTTATCATTTTAATTAATTTATAAAAAATAATAAATTAACTGATAGGAAAGGTGAATATGAAACTAATGATAACAAAGAAGTTTCAAGGTGATAAGAATTGGATCTTTTCCACTTATTGGAAGAAATAAAAGAACAATTAAAAAAGAATTAATGTGAAAGAAGAAAATAATTCTCAATAAATCCTGGTTATGGTTTCAATGATCGATATTCATAAAATTGAAACAATAAGTGTTTACGTGGATTTTTTAATAGTATATGGTATCGTTGGAAAAAAAATTTCTTATAGGATTTTTGAAAAATAAAAAATGCTTTTGGTTATTATAGAATTTGTTGAGAAAGGATCATAATGATGTTCATGTAAGTCTTGGAAAATAAAATATTCCTTGGAAATCACATGCAGAGGTGTATAGATAATGGAAATTTAGTGTAGGAATCTTTCACCACTACTTATACAATGATTTGGTAATTTTGATCATGATATTTTGAACATATAAGTATTTTAAATAGTTTTTTAGTAGTTATTTTAATTTGAGTTTAAAATTTTAAATATCCCTATATGAAATGGTGGTGAGGTTCGTGCTATTGTAGTAGCCCTATTAAATCTCATGTATAGGTAACTTTGAAATCCCAGAAGTTGTGTATATGTTACATGAATATTTCAATTCTTACATTACATAATCTCTCATGTTTTATAAGAGTATCTCAAAGTCCAAATGAAATTTTTTTTATCACCACACCATAGTGGATGATGTTTTTGAGTTATAAGTTGTCTTTTTTAAAAGTAAGGTAAATTTCAATGCAGGTGTAAATTTTGTTACAAAGGGGATATCTATAGTAAAAATAGGAAGCATGGATTAAGGATGCTCTAATGGTTCCCATTGTTGTTTTTAGGGAACCTAATAGAAATAAGAATTCTTTAATGGGTGTTTTTGTAATCCAAATATTGTTTTGCAATGCGAGTTTAATATTTTGAAGGGCGGGTTAAAAACAACCCATAGTTGTGTTGTGGCCTAGTTAAATGTGTTTTTCCCTAGAAATTATTGAATCATTGTTATAATGTAAAAAAAGAAAGGTGTATCAAATTCCTTGTTTCTTGAAATCACTATTTTTTTAGAATTTTTAGGAATTTTATGCTTCAAAATCCTTTTTAAAGATTCATATAAAACTGCTTAATATGATTCCAAAAGTGTTGATTTTAAAGAAGGGAAACTGAATGATAAAATTACTATAAAATCAGTTGCATGTTACATCGATATTTTAATTTCAAATTTGAGATAAAAATGGAATTCATTATATAAATATATTTTAATGGGGGTGAAAATGAGTTTAAAAGAGAAAAATTGAATATCCAAATATATGAAGATGGTGAGGAATTTGGATGAGGTTCCAGAATGAAGTATAATATGGTTTGAAACCCATTCAAGAATATTGTAATGTATAATGTGTATAATGAATCACTACAGTTCAATAATGAAGAGAATTATAGAACTATCCTAGAAATAATAAGAATGAAATTCCATAATATATCATGGGAAAAAGATGATGGCGTACATGGTGGATTTCACAACTCTCCATTGAAGATTAGTGAACCAGCATCAAAGGAAACTATCTTATATTTTCTTATCTACAACAAACTATGTGATATTTATTTAGCCTACTTACAATGTATGATTTCTGTTTCTTAGTCTAGTGATCCATAAGAGGGGATTTTGAGGGAAGCGATCTCAATAAGATAAATCATATACACAAAACATTTGTAAGGATAGTGAGCCTAAGTAGGAGTGATTGAGCATACACCCTTAAGGATTATAGTATACACAAACATTACCATGCATCTTCCATGGTTTAGATGATATGCATTGACCGTGGAAAAATACATGCTTCCATATGCATATCAGTTTTAATTTATATAAGAAAATTATTGGGCTAAAAAATAAACAATATTTTTGTAAGATCTAGTTAAGAAAATTAGTAATCATCTCAATAAAAAATAAATATCAGTATAATATGATTTTTCATAGTAATAGGTCATATTCATAACTGGTAAGTGATATGTAATAGAAAAAGTGGTAAGATTTGAATAACCTCCATACAATGATTCAACAACCTCCCATGGGTATTTATCACCTAGTACCCTTAAGGGACCTATAAATGAGATCAACTAAAATAATTGTATAAAATATAGCCATTGTAAGAATCATTAAATAATTATGGAAACCAAAATTTTCATCCCTTATCTTGGAAAATAAAAGTAAAAAAGATGAAATATTTGTTACATAACTAGCTAAACTAAATTCTAAAAATTGATTTACAATTTTTGTGAAAATTATACTATATATTATAGTTCTAAATATCAGAAAATTTATTATTTTACTTCTATATAAAATTTTACTTAGAATATGTAATAATATCCTTCTGTTATTTCTATATATCCTTCATCGTTGATGATTCTTGCACCACCAGAATCCTGAAATACATCATTTATTAAAAAATCAATTCAATCAAATATGGATTATTAGTAATAAAAGAATATATTCTATTATTCTTTTTCCCTCCAATTAAAATACTTATATGTCTAGTTATGGTGATTTTATATATCATAGTTTTATGATTATTTTCATAAAAACTAAGAATATATAAAAAGGCCCTTAATTTTCTTTAAAAGAAGAATTTGTTCATCCTAATGAAATCCAATTCATTGTAGGGGGGGTTTGACACTTATGAAATGAAGGTGACACAAATTAGATAATTTTTACTTTAAATGTAATTTTACATGAAATCTAACCTATATAACAATTAAAAAAATAGAATTTCTTTGATTTTGAATAGACCCTCCAATCTTACACTTTGATTATTTCTCATAGGTTTTTTGTGAACCAAAATTTGTTTTCTATAAATATTATAAGAGTCATTATAATTCATATAAAAAAATTAAATAATATGAAAAGGTGTTTACTTATATAAAAAACACATCACAATCACTCAAGAAAAGAGGAACTCAATAGATGCCGCATTGCATGTTTTGAATAATTAGAAATTTAAAATGTGTCCAATGCCAAATAATATTATAGATAAAATAATTAGGGGTAAATATCCTAGAAAATATAGTGATTAAATTTTTATTTAGTGAGTCTTAATCCGTTATCTAGTTAAATAAAATCTAAAGAAACAGAAATTCAAAAATACAAAATTGATGAAAATGAACAGATGAGAGTATGAAGTAAAACAATGAATAAAATTTAGAAAACAAAGAAGTTGGGGATGAAATTTTGACTAGGTTTTATTATAAATAATAATAATTACTATTATGAATTATTAATGAATTTGGATTAGAACGGTGATTAAATTCATCTTATAATTTCGTAGTCTGATAAAAAATGACAATATATTTAATATATTAATCCATTGGTGATGTGATTAATTCTAAAGACATTTTTAACTATACCCCAAAAATCATGGTAATAGGATTACTCAATGGACAAGGAATCACCAACTAAAACATATTTCATTGATGTTAGTTGTGTCATTCATTGTATGATAAAATAGAACTAGTAATTTTAGTATTGAATTTGGTCAAATAAATAAAAAACATAAATCTTAAAAAAAAATAAACACATCGTAATTTTTTATAAAATGAACACATTGTTTTTTATAACCCCAACAAGAGACACTCTCCCTGTCAGGACCAAGGTATGGGTGGAGAAATTAAGCTAAAAATATATTTTTACAATGAATACAAGGGGAAAAATTAGGAGAATATAGGAAAACCAAATAAAGAATTTAAATAAATCACCTTCTGAGCTTCGGGGAAAAAAATTATTCAATAGAGTAGAAGCACCTCCCTCTGGAAGAAAAAAACTATGTTTAGATGATTTACATGGATTTTACATGAATATATAGTATATGTCATATTCCACAAGTACATATATTATACTCAGGTAAGATGGATTTTCCATTCATTCTCTATTAGTAGGTGAACAATCATACCACCCATTGGATTCTCATGTCATGTCTATCAGTGGGATATGTTACATATTTTTTGGCATCTATGTATATACCATATAGTATTGAATTATCAAAAAAAACTCTTCTATATTATTAATGAAAAACATGTGAATTAATATTAATTGTGAGTAATATAGTCTATAGGGATTATGCATGCATTTTGGGAGATCAAGCCATGCCTCTTCTAAATATTGATAATGTGTTCTTTTTAATTACTTGGTGTGTAGTCTGAAAGTTTCTAAAAAAATTTCCCTATCCATATTTTAGATATAAAAACCTAAAAATCATCCAAATATTCATAATTGAATCATTCAGACTATAAAGAGACATAAATATAGTATAAATTTACACTTTACTCAAAAAAACACCTCAACATACTATTCCTCAACCACGCATTTAAACCCCCCCTGCATTGACACACATTCACTTATTCATCATAATCATTTTATGAAAAATATATAAAAAATCTTATAGTGTCCAAACTACAATAATAGATGTATAAAATAAATATATTAATAAATATAAATTCATAAATACCCATTTAATTTGTGATGTAACACACCCAAAGAATACACTAATCAATAAAGATCATTTTATCTGTGTTAAGCTAAATATAAATTATTTTAATTATATTTACTATTATTTATTTAGTTTAAATATGTAACTAAAAAATTATACCAAAGAAAAGAATTTTCATTCGGTTAGAATTTATTTGGGGTTGAAGTTTGTTGGATAATTATTTGACAATTAAAACATTAGTGGGGGAAAAATATTTAGTTAAAACTAATGATATTAAAGAAAAAATCTATAAAAGTACTTCTACTTTCATGTTCCCTGAAAATAAAAAATTCTTACTTTCTTCTTTTTTCGCATCGGTTCAGAAACAAAAATTTATTATAATAAAATAATTTATTATTTAAGATTTATTATTTTTTAATAAAAATAAATACTAGGACTCATATAATCCCAAATAATGATTCCTCAATGACTTGTTCTTCAAATGAGAAAAAGAAATACCCATCACACTTATTTCAAGGTAATCTTAGAAAACTATAATATATATCTCCAAACAACCTCTTTGAATAATTAAAGTGAATAATCTTGAAATAATTCCTAATAATTTGGGTAGGAAGGATAATTAGGATTCTAATCTAGATTCTTATGACGTTTCATCGTGGTCTCTGAGGGTTTCCAAAAATATTAAATGCAGTGTAGGTATCATGGTCAAATGGGTTGAAAGTATCAATTTAAATCGACAATGAATTTAATGTTGTTAAAAATAATCCTTTTTTATAAGAAAAACATTGAAGTTAAAGTAGTCATTATTATAAGGATAATACCTCAATAAAGAGGTTATAATAATGAGTATTTTAAAATTTATTATAATACATCTCTATAATAGGAATTAAAAAAATCATATAATCAATTCCTAACATGAATAGAATTTATTATCTACAAATTGTGTATTTCAATGAATTAAAATAAATAGATGAAATTATATATACAATAAATTTAGATTACCATAAAGGTATAAATAAGTATGCGACTATAAAAAATAAACATTTTCATTAGTATTTATAGTCTTAGTTATTATAAAATTTCCAACATTTTATAATATTTCATGTAAATAATAACATCACCTTTAATTCCTTGGGGTCAAATGACCATTTATGGTCAAAATACCTTACCCCACATAGGATATTACACATGGTACATTATGTGTAACACAAAGAAAGAGAAAGAATATGTGACATGGTATAGGAATAGAATAAATTGTGCATTTATTGAAGGAATTAAATTAAAAATATAATAAAAAATTGATTTTTTAAAAATAAACACATCTAGATTTTTTAGGTTGAAAAATTGTGTGGTAGATGGATAGATGATTCTCTATGGTATTATAATTAAGTGAGAATTACACAATTTTCTATAATACCTATGAATATCAAGAAAAATAATGCTATATAAAATCAATGTATCATATGTCAATATTAAAATGGTTATAGATAACAAAATGTACCTAGAAGAAATAGTCACCGTGTTACCTCACTAGATGGAAAGTCCCGAATCAAGGATTTTTATACCCTATGATAGTTAGTAGTGATTTTGAGAACTAGTGAATACTATTTTGTAACCATTAGGGAATCTTAATGAGGTCATCGATGTAATCATGTGAGGTTGTATCACTAATTTTAGTGAATGTGATGTTGGTAGTTCTACTCCTTTAAACTCTTACACAGCCTCGATACAAACTTTTAATGGGGGAGTCTGACACCTATAATGATGATATGATGGGGTTAATCCCATAAAATATATCCTCGTAATCATTAATACTAAGAAAATTAAAATATAGAATACACTAAATATAAAGAAAAATAGTGGAAAATAATGTATTATAAATTACATAGAATTCTCCTAAGAGGTCATGTCTTTTATTGTGAACTTGGATGTTTCCCATTTTTTATAAATATAATCCTTGGATCCCCATGTGGAAGAAATTTGTATACATTTCATGTTCCTTAAAAATATTTTATTATGATCAAATGGTTACTAGGGACATGTGTAGTACTAGATAACTCCAATATCTAGTCAAGATGGGTAAAATGTACATGACACGATTTGAATTCACATGTACATTGTCATTCGTAATTTATACTGACCTATGTTCCACTAAACAATTATATGTGTTTTTTTTCACCTTTTCTTCCAGTTTTCTCAAAAAAAACCCAAAATCCACAATTTCACTAAAAATCGATCGAAACACTGAAAAAATGGTCATGTTACAACATACGTTGACTTGGGAACGAAATATAAGATATTAGAGGTTCTAAAATTCCATGGAATAATTGATTAAAGATTATATGATGAAGGATTCCCTATTATGTAATAATAATAGGAGGGGTAACCATGAATTCTTATACAGTGAATGAGTTTGGGACTTTTCATTCTTGGTACACATTAAATATTCACGACCACACATCACCTACATATTTTTTAAATACTTTTTATGTTAATATTTATATATATATTAATTCTTTATTTAGTATATTTTTAATATATATATATTTACCTATAAATTTTTTTTGTATGGAGATACACCATGTGAGTTATAAAAATTTTAAAAGGAGAAGAACAATATTCACCCTAGTGCTTGGGGCCAGTAATGAATATGTGATAGCTCACTCTCATTGATCACCCTAAACCACTAGATTATAGTATTTACTTTTCATGAAATATAATATTTTTTATATTTTAATAATTAAATAAACATAAACATGTTTAATTAAACTATACAGAACCTGTGGTTTTATTTTGGAAATGAGAGATAATGTTTGGGTGATTGGAAGGAATCAAACCAAGGTCCTTCAGACCAAGGTCATACAACCTTCTCATCATAAAAACCCTAATATTAGGTGAAAATTATTATTATATCAACTTTTCTCATTTTATAATAATAATGAACATAACACATTATGTATATATACATACCTGTATATGATTTATTTGAAATAAAACAAACAGGATTCA
The DNA here is from genome assembly GCA_963277665.1 of Viscum album. Lineage (NCBI taxonomy): Eukaryota > Viridiplantae > Streptophyta > Magnoliopsida > Santalales > Viscaceae > Viscum > Viscum album. Next base: position 1,867,342,953 of record OY728150.1, read on the forward strand.
GTCGGGTGGAAGGACTTGAACTAAGGACTTTTAGACCCTAGGTTGTGACCCAGTTAGATGAGCCAACCCCATCATGGATTTAATTTTTATATATATATATATATATATATTATTTTGAAAAATATCAAACACCCAAAATAAAATAAATAAACTAAAATAATCATCGTTTGGTTTTATTTAAAGAAAAAAGAAAAAGCTATGGTCGATTTAGAGGAGTCCGCCTGTTAATTTTCTACCCTTGATTAAGATCCTAACAACCCACACAACCTCATCATAAAATTTACAATTATTATTTTATTTTAATATATATAAAACTATCATATTAATTTTATAAAAAACATGATGGGTAAAAATAACCCTCAATGCTGATAAGGGATATAGCGACTTTCAAACTAGTCATAACTCGAATATCCTTTAGTAGCATTACATTCATATAGAATCCACACCTACTTATTTACATTATCATTATTTAATTATATTAAATTAACTATTAAATTAAAATATAAAACTATATACACACAATGTGTACCATATACTCATGGTGTGTATATAAAATATAATCACGTATTTATATTAAATGAATTAAAATGGAATAAGGGTTACACTGTGTACATATTATAAGTGCACATTTTGTAGATATTATGAATAGAAAAATATGGGATTATAAGAGAGAATTTTTATTCCCTTATATTTATCAAAACAATTTATGGTCTTTAGCTCCACCAAGGAGATAAAAATCTACCAATAATCAAAGGTTCAAAGTGAATATCTCACAATGAACAACAACATGCATCTCATCGATTTATCATCTAAAAGGATTCTTTTATGTTGATGAGGGTGAGGAGGTGGATTTTAGTACCCAAACTCCATAAGTACTTGGTGTTAATGGTGGACCCATGTTTCCGTCAATTTCTTTACTTAATGCACCACTTCAGGTACATTCTACTTTGTACATAATACCTGAAAATAGTGTTCAAAATCTTAATGATTATGCAAAACATCAACCAAGGAATTGGGTAAAAATATTTTATCTATTTTTTTGTAAGAACTACAATATGTAACCATATTTCGTAAGTTTATGTATATTTAAAATTCATTTTTGATTAATTAAATCCATAATGAGTGGGGGTCAAATCATCAATTTCTTCCTCAGTCCAAATAAGATAATAAGGCTTAATGATTTATTCAAGAGGATCCTCTAGAGTAGTTTTAATATAATAACGTTCATCCACTATGTTCAAAAGTATTTTAAAACTTTTATATTGGTCCAACTAGAATTCAGAAAAGGTTTCCCCCATGGATAATAATTTTTCATTAAAAACAAAGGAACAATCTTCTTGAGAAGAGGTAGTTTTGGAGTATTATGTGCAAAATAAGTCTCATTTTAGAACACATCATCTATATTTTCATATTACTACATTAGATATGATTAAAATGTTGTCATATCATATGGATAAGAATCCCCATGAGATGCACCATACCTATCTCCAATATAATACACCCCCATTGGATGTAAGGTTAAGGTACCTGAGAAAAAGAAATTAAATGAAAATAAAGAAAAATAAGGAACCAAAGTAAATTAATTTCCAATCAAAACTCACCCTCGGACATGTGACTCCCCAAAAATGGCACCATAGTTTTTTCAAACCCATCAAAAGGAATCTAGAAGTTGAAAATCTAAATCTTCTCTAAACCAACTACCAATGTAGAAAACGAAAGTCCGGATCAAACCCATAGGGAACATAATGATAAATTTACGAGTCAATGAGTCTTGAATAGTTTTCTGGGGCATGAAATAATGAGTGAAGATAAATTGAAAAAAAAATTCAAAAAAATTAACGAATAAGAATAATAAATGAAACAAACATGTAAAGAAAAAAATTACTAGTTGGGGTTACAATTCTGGCTAGGGATTATTTTAAAATATACTCCCCAAAATTTTGAATTTATTATTAAATTTTTATATAATGGAGAGTTAATTATTTATTATTTCTACGTCTGATAAAAAATGATTTATTTTATAAATTAATCCATTGGTTCATTTATTAATTTTTTAAAATATATTTTCAAACCCAAATATATTATAATCAGTATCACATGTTATTCATGTGTTAACCCACTAATATGTAATTTGTTTCACCCCATAGTTTTTCACAAAGTCTCATAAAACACAGACCTTAAACTAATAATTAAAATTATTTATTTAAATAACAAAAAATCATATCAAAATAAATAGAAAATAATTCTTAATTTTTTTTAGTTTTTCTAAAACTCAAATACACTATGAATGAATTGGAAATATCACTCATAGATGTTAATTTTATTATAAAGGGAATATAATTATTTTAATAATAACATTACACATTACCCACAACCCTTAATTATGCTAAATACCTTCTCACAAAGGTTGAAATTACAATACCTATGTGAATTACACTGAATCTTTTTAATTTTGAATGTGGTTTATCTCATGAATACTCCAACAATACCAAGTTAAATTAGTGTAAAATCACTAAATTCCCCATGCAGGAATAGTATTCAATCCTTATATAGGTTTGGATTACCATAGGTTCTTTTATGAGGTTCATATACCATTTTACATCCATCCACCTATTCATGTATCAATCCACTCATCTATTAGTCATATTTCAATAAAATCCTATGAAATATTACCAATATGAATCTTGGAAGATAACCTTAAAATATATTATAATACTTATTTTCATGTGACCCTAAAAGTTATTCTCTCAACATATTTATATTACTTTAAGTGACATCATAAAAATTCCTACATGGAATTTATTTGAAAAGATCATTTATCAAGGATGAGTGTTATAGCATGACAATTGAACAATAAACATAATATTAACCCCCCACCCATTATATATAATAAAACTATAAGATTATTTTCAAAAGGATGATTGTTATACCATGATACATGGATATAACGTGAACCTGTTTCCATTTAATCTATATAGGTTTTTCTTCCATTAAATACAAAATATAATAATAATATTTTGTCTCAATAAAAAAAAGTATTACCATCCTTTCATTATACTAATATGCTGCACTTATGTTTCCCATTAAGGGATATCCATTAATTCTTATGATTTATCCTTAATTTTTTTATGATAAGGGTGACTTATTTTCTAAGAGGAAAAGTCACTTATATAATAAAAAATGATTACAAAATTATATAATAATGTATTTTATAAAAATAGAAATAAATGAAAATGCTCATCTGGTAATTCATTTACAAAATGTGTGAATTACAACACACCCATTTATTCGCATGCCTTTCATCCAAGAATATTGTTTCACTTTATTCATGTGTGATGGTTTTTTCATGATATAATGATGTTAAATGAATATAATATACATGGAAGATATTTTCATTGAAAATTTAATACTAAACTTTCTGATAGAATACATGGGGGTATTATAGTATCATTACGTCCAATGAATATTCCAACTTTATTTCCATTCTAATCCTTCTATATTGACCATGCTAATAAATTTAGAATTGTGTGTTGGTGAAACTCCACATGGTATGAAGATACGTCCAATGAAATCACTATTATGATTTTAAAAGAGTTCACTAAAACATAATGTCAATGATTTCTTCTTGATTCCACGCCTAGGATTCATGTCATCCTAATAGGAATGGGGATATCCCATATAACATCAATAGTTCCAAGAGGAGCTCAAAAATTAAATGAAATCACGTGAATTGTAAGGACTAAAAATTCATGAATATATTTATTCAAAAGGAAATTTTATGTGATTTAAAATTCAATACTACAACCATAATATGTGTGTTTTCTATTTTATGATTGATGAGTTTGTTCTCAAGAACCATCTTATTAAAAATTCATCATATAACATGTATAATTTATTCACTCTTCAATTGAAAAATATTTAATAACTATGTAGAGTGAATAAGCATAAGGTATGATTTAATATGGTTCCACATAGAGGTTTTTTTAGGTGGATTAAATTAAAAAATATCTAACATCACCTGACACAATGATGAGGAATTTACATATCTCCAGAAAAGATGACTAAGGATATACATGTGTTGATTACATAGGACATATTTGGAGAATAGTAACATTACTAAAAATTTATTGAATGAGTTGATATGTATCTTAGATTACACTAGCCTACAAATAATCATGGAACTGGATAGATAAATCTAGAATTTATTCATCATTCTAGCCTAGTTATAGTCAATTCTATATAATGAATTCAATTAGTAAAATCTAAAGGTAGTTTTCACATAATATTCTAGTTCCTTGATCATTAAATGTACTCTATTAATAATTTTATAATTTATAACCATGGGAATAATCTCATTAGGAAGAATATCAAGATACAATTTTTTTCTAGTTGATCAAAACATTAATATCCAAAAAATCGACATTATAATTTATGAGGATTAGTAGGGATGTACCTACATAGTTTTCAAACCAAAATTTGATTGAATAATATTTTTACATAATCTAATGTGATTTCATAGAAATAATATATAATAAGTCTCTATGAGTTTTATTTATAAATAATTCCACATAATTTAGATTTTTATATTTGATCTTGCAAATAATTTTAGCACTTTATAATCAATGATTCTATAATTTATCATTAATAATACTCCATATAAAAACATTCTACAGATAGGGGTTAAAATTAAAAAGTTTTTTAATTCTATGACCTTAAAGTAAAAATGTTTGGAAACATTTTTTCCAAGGTATAGTAATGATATTTCTTCCAAGGGTTATCCCACTCCAAAAAACATTCTTGATGGATATATTAATTCTCTTATGAAGGTTATTCAATCATTTTTAAACCTATAAAGAGAAAAAAAAACATTTAAATAATCACTCATTTCCCAAGGAAACCCCTACCAACCATATATAATGCTTTTCCCTACTAATAATCTAATTTTCAATAGTATAACCCAATAAATGAGTGAAATTTAATGCATGAGGCCCTTCTTAAAACAAGAGGTCACAAATTTAATTACAAGTAAATTAAACTTATTTGATTCATATCTCATCTATGGTGTCTACATTTCTATAATAAGATATATTAAATCCTAAATATAAAAATTATTTCATCTAACTGATATCCTAAACTGAGATCCTTTCATAATATAAATGGGAATATTTGATGTTCTTAATGTTTTTCTTATCTCCTCGAGTAAATAAATGAATATCATCATCTAAAAATAAGTGAGATAGACTAGATAAACCCCTAAAAACTATGATAATACCATTATTTTTATTCTCAACCATGATAAGTAGGTTTCTTCTATTGTAATCATCTACAATAGAGAATATAAGGGATGAAAAAGGATCACATTTTCTGAATTCAATTGAACATCTGAAGTATCCCTCTATGGAACCATTAATAAGCACTAAAATTTGAGATGATATGAGGTGGATTTTGATAGACATAATAATATTCTAGTTAAATTAAAATATGGATAAAACCATAAAAATTAGTCCCCATTCCATAAAATCAATATTGTTTTTACATAGGGTCTAATGGAAATATATCCTCTCATAGTGGTTTTCCTATAAATGTTGGCACATTATGATACAATAATGAGGTTGTCTTGAAAGAAACTACTATTAAGGTGACCTCATTTAAATAAATGATTTAGAAGAAGGAAAAATATTGTTTAATAACCTCCCAAAATGTTTGGAAGAATAAGTTGGTGAAGCTAATCGATCCAAGAGAGCTTTCATCATTATGTCCAAAGACAACTTCATTGATATCACATTAAAAAATAATTAAGGTATAATTATCAATATTATCCACGTCAAACCACATGGTAATGATAACATATAATAAATTAGATATAGCACTATGTCTATTAATGATATTCATGTAGATGGGGAAACATGATCAATAAGGGCATGTTTATTATTAAGAAACTGCTCACTATCCTTAAAAATAGACAATATTCTATAGAATTTTAATTCACATTAAAGGGAGTTTAAAAATTATGAGTTTTTATCTCCATTCATAGTCCATTTTTCTTTAAATATTTTTATTTTTATGATTTACATGATATTTTAATGGGTGTTATGTTAACGGGAGAACGTAGATTCATTCTCAATTCTATTGTAGAAATCACTATAATTTTTTATCCCTCTGAATGAGTTGAAGGTACTTTCAAGATAACTGAAATCCTTGTTAAGAGATATAAATTAGTGATTTAAAATTTTATTTTAATTTCCTCTTATGCAATTTTATCCAGAGGACACAAGAAATGGTATCATCCTTATATTGAAGATAGCCCCAAGAATCACGAACTAGCTTACTATATTTATGGTGCTGAACCCAGGCATTGTAAAACATGAATAGGAAAGGTGGTTGAAAATCACCTATAAAAATAGTGATTAAGATTATGTGATGAGAATTATTAGTTATTAAAATGGTGGAGAAATACATAGAGGTCCAAACATAAAGGGATTGTTCTTTTAAAAAATTCTTATAATGTTTTTACACCATTTTATTATGGTGTTTTTTACTATATGTGTTCTTAAAACCCACAATATTTACATCAAATAGATTATCATATTTAATTCAATATTTTAATTAAATTAAAGATATATAACTATTATACATACCTAAAATCTCATCAGGGATGATAACTACATTAGTGTATCCAAGTAATGTCCACAACCCAATGTTTGATCAACTCTTGGTTTGAGTTTCCTTCTATAAGTTCTATTTTTCTTGAAATCTATTAAAATAACATAGTGGGGAGTAAAAATTCTAAGTTATCCTGAATTTAAAACTAAACATGAAATTTTAATAAATATAATTAATAATATTTAACTTCTCCATATTCAAACGTGATAAACCCAGAGCCTTTTAACCTCTGTTGAGAGATGATTTGTGTCCAGAATGTGGTACCCATTTTTATAAGGGATGACCTCTTAGAATAAAAGTCCATTTTTAGTATTTAAAATCCAATAATATCAACTTTTTGTTCTAGAATAAATATCCAATGAGAAATTTTTATTTTCTGTTTTCCTAGACCTAGAATGTTCCAGAAGAAAACCCATATTTTTTATTTTTATTTGGGTTTGAAGACAAATTTTTCCATATTAAATGATTTTTCTTCCAAAATGAATTCATTATTCCTCTATCATTTTTTCATTAAAAACTAGGGTGTTGTAAATTTATCTATGATCAAAATCTGATATAGGATTACAGATTTGGTTCCCATCTTCCATTGAAGATGTATTAGAGTCGAAAATAGGGATTTCCTAGAACAAGGACTATACTTTATATCCATGGAACTTCCATAACCCTCTAGTTATTTTTGAGAATTTGAGGACTCCAACTTATTATTAGGGTTTTTTTCATTAAAAGGGACTCTATGGCCTTAGTATATTCCATTATAATCACAGTAAATTTATTTTCATCACGAATATCCATGTTTCGATGTGACTTTGAATCATAAACACCACATTATACAATAGATTTTTAATAATAATATGGTATATTAATATTAGTGAGATGATTAGTTATAAATATTTTGTTCAGTTCTGGGGTCTTAATGACTACTTCATTTTGTAAACATAAAACATGATTCATGATGTCTTGTATAGTTTCTATGGATTTTATAATATCATCAATGCATATTGTGGAATTTTCTTCCACATCATTTCTATAACTAAAATTGTCTATGTTTGTTTCTGATAGATGATTGGATGGGTTTCTATCTTTTTGCCTCTTTATCAAAAAGTTCTTCTAAAATAATCAAGGTTGCAACTTTTTTTCTGGGAGTACTAGTTTGTTGGAATTTAACCCACTTCTCATATTCATATTTATTTACAGGTTTTCCATTATCCCGGATAATTACTTTTAATATGTAATTATTATAGATATATTTCCAATAATTAGAATACAATATAGGTTTTACATGTTTTAGGACCAATGGATTGTTTAAAATTGATTCTGTCATAATTTCCACACACACAAAATGTTTGGATGTAATCATAATACACCTTGACTTTAGGTTTTTGATAATAGGTAATGATATTGATCCCATCTAAGAGATTTTATATCAAATTTTAATGTATAATAATCCTATTATAGAATCATATATCTTCATTAAATGTAAAAGGGTCCAATTTTAGAGGAATACATATGCAGTAAGAAACATAATTGAGTATTTTCATATTTCGGAATACCCAACTCAGACCAGGATAACTAAAAAATATATGAGTTGTGGAATTCATCCATTTTAAAAGAATAATATTTAAATACCATTTAAATATTTAATGAATAATAGGTTTTAGTTCTATATTCCAAATATTCGATAATAAATTTAAAACATATTTTATTCCGAGAATATTATAGAAAAATCATTTTTGAATCAAAATCAATTTAAAATTACTAATACTCCAACAATACGAGATATTATATTTTAGATCCATATTAAACCATGTTTTATCTTCCATTAACTAAGTTATATGACCATGGATATAGAATTTAAGCATTTTCAAGATTTGTTGGAGAGATTATGGGTTATCCACCATAATGAATCCACCGTCTTCCATTTTCGTAATCTAAAGAGGCTTATGAAGGTCATACTTAAAGAAAAGTGATCCCAATAGTGCTTATAAAAAGGAAATAACATTATCTTATGATTTTGAAATATTTTTATAATCACCCATAGAAATTGGATATAGAGTATCCATAAGAAATTTTTTTTCTTTCAGATGACTCATGCACCACAACCTTGAAGAATAATTCCCAAATAAGATGGAAAAAATCCATGATCCATAAGAAACCTAGAATCCTGAATGAAAACCAACACCATTTTCAATATCATCAACTTCCCCAATCTCTATCTTTTTTTCCATAAATTATATCATTATTTTATTGTACTCCATAAATTATAACTCATTCCGATTATTTATAGATTTAAACATTATAGTGAAATTTACAATTTAGTAGTTGATCTTGAAATTATAGATTTTTTTATAAGATGAATTTAAACACTAATGTGGCATTCTAAATTTACCGATGGGTTTTTATATCATATACCACCTTCTCGGATGACTTTAAACTCCAAAGTGTCCTTTACAATCTTTATATGGCTATAAATTCTAAAGTAACATTCATAATTTATATGTGGTAATTTGAATCCACGGTCACCTTCATAGAGCCTTTAATCATCAAAGTAATCATCATTGTATTTTATTGGATTTTAATATAATAGTGTTAATAACAATCTTTGTATGGGGTTTTAAACCATAAATATACCTTTTTTATTTACAAATAATATATTCCCTCATATAAGTTTTCAAATTATAGAGTGTATTTCTTATTCCATAAAACATTAATTCACCATAATAAATTTTTATATCTTAGAGTGAATTTTAATTTGGTTATAAATAAATGAGTAAGTAATCTTTCTTATGGAAGAGTATAATATTACCTATCCCATAAGAATATAAATATTTCTTTCCTTATAGATATTTTCTTTATAAATATCATTCAACCCATTAATCCATGGTTTTCTCCAAACTCAAACGATATGTGATTTAGTGAAAATATACAGATAAAATTTGAATTGGGACTATCTTCCCCAATTTGTCTTAAATATACAATAGATTCTAGAACTAAAAAAGTACACATTATGGGATGATTTATCCATATTTCCTATATATTTTATCATATACATCAATACACACCAATTTATTCATTTATAGAATGATATATAGGAATGGAATATATAAATTTTAAATTGATGGTGCATTTTAAAAAATTATATAAAAAAATATATGACATGAATAAAATGTTAAAAAAATTTCTTGTTGAATTAAAGAATATGTGGCACAAAAGGAAAATTGAATATATAATTTTTTTATTTAATAAATCAAATATAATTTAGATGACATATTTTTATAATTACCTAACCATATTCGATGTTATGGATGTATATTTTTATAATATTTATAACATTATTTCAATGATGGAAATTTATATGAAAAGAGATAAATATCATATTTCTTCATATTTTTATAGATACTGTTTCTTTTGGTCTATATTTATTCTATTTTAAAAGATAATGTGTGAAGAAATATTACTAGATAATATTATTTAGGATTACTTGTAGTAATGATTTTTATCCCTTAATGTGAAAATATTCCAAATAAAAATTATGTAAAAATTACGTGAGAATTTAATTCATTTCCAAAAAAATATATTGAACATCATGATTAACCTAATCATTTAATTTATTAATGAGGAATAAAGTTGTGTAACCTTTTATTTAAGAATAATGTATCTCCCTATAAGAATCCTTTTATATTTTATTCATTTTATTTATGTTTATTTCTTATATTTGGATCATTTATTTGAGTTTTGGGTTGGGTTTTTAGAGAGGTTTTGTGTTTTTGATGTTTTAGGTTGTTTTTCAACTGGTGGATGTTTAGTGTACATAGTTTGGGGAGAATGTGTGTGGCCTATAATGTCAGAGTATGTTTTCAGTTCAATTTATCCTTGCATGGTTTTATTTTCATCACTTATTCCTATTTTGTGCCAAAAATGTAAGAAAATGAATAAAATGTCTGAACTATTAGTGGTTCATGATCCTAGGATTGTGTCTTTTGTATAGTTAGTACAAACACTATAGTAATTTTGTGATAGGAGGAGTAGTTTTCAAGGATCCAAATTGTATGGATTTCAGATGGTTTCCAAAACCATAAAACCATCCCATTTGTGTTCCCCTTCCTCGTAGTAGGTTGAACACGGTTGGTGCATGGTTTTTGTAAATTGTGCATCCAAACCATGAAATATTTTTAGATTCTTTAAAAAGTATGCTTCCAATTCTAACCCAATTATTTTTAAAACCCATTACATGTTTCTCCTCACAAAATTGAGCAAGGCACACTATGGGGATCCCAATGCTCTTCTATATTGTCTCTCCTTCCATCTTTTATGATCTTTCAAACATTTAATATATGTTTCTATTGATTTTTGGTTAATTTTATCCATTTTATATCTTTAAACTTGGTTTCCTCTTTTATATTGGTTGGGCTTCCTCTATAAAGAACCCTAGGGTGATAGTTGGCTTATATGGGTTAATTCCTTTGATGTTAGGGGTTTTTGGTTGTCTCTTAGTCTTAGTTCTTCTTCCTCCTACAGTTTCATCTAAATATTATCCTCTTTAGGCATGTGTTTCCATCCATTTCCTTTCATGAACATTCTATTTGATTCATTACTATTTAAAATTAATTCTTAATTTTTTTATCATACCTATTTTTAGATTTTTGGATTTATTGTGGTATATGTATGTTGTAAAATACATGAAAATGTGGTTTTAAAGGAATTTATTAATTACCCCTATATGGATAAGCATGAAAGGTGACTAATAAACCATCCATTTTTCTTTAGAAATGAAATTTAGTGTTTTGGGGTTATGTTTGGCCTTCTATGGGTTTTGGTAGTTTGGGTTACTTGTGAATTGATCCTTCTATGTGGGTTTGGTGATTTCCCTATGGTTTGTTGCATAAGTGTGATATATTGTGATAAAATGTATCACTCTTTATTCTTTTTGATTGAAAAAATAGACCCACATATGGTTATTCATTTATAGGACAACTAATGTGGGCATATATATTTGTTCATGTGGTGAATATATAGAAAGGGACATGCATATATATGGGTACTCCATAGGAAAGTCCATATTGAATCCTCATGTTACAAAATAACCTTTTCTCATTTTCTTTCTCTTATCCACTACATCTTCGAAATGGTTTTCTAAAATACCCAATGATTTATAAATCATTTATTTGTTTACAAATGACTTTTAGTGTGTTTTCTAAATGTGTTACCTAAAAAATTTTCTATTTGGTACACTAAAACAAGAATTGGTAACCCCATAATATTAAATTACTATTTGGTACTTTCTGAGAATTAATTCTATTTTCACCATAGCATTGGAAATTATTTATAACGAAATTACTTTCCTTTATAATGGTTTTGTTGGGATGGAATTAAGGTTCAGTTTGTACTTTTTAATGTATTTGGAAATTGGTTTAAAATTTACATGATGTTAATACTTGATTGGAACTTTTGTAATAGTTATATGTATGATGGTTTCCCATATTGTTTCCTTTAATTTAGTGGAACTCCACATGATCGGTGTCCGATAATGGGAATGGCATGCTTAGTGGAAACTTCAGGTTACACGAAGTGTGTGAGGACCTCCACATACTCACTTATATTATTATCATGTCATTCTTAGACATCAACAAGAGGGATGAGTGATGAATGATTTCTAGTCCTAATTAGAGTGAATAGAACCCCCAATATAGATTATAGGATAATCTAGAGTTTCGACTGGTGAGGCTAATTTAAAGCTGATATGTTGGTCATTGACTATGGTGGTTCACCTTATGCCGATAGGTGGGTCCAAATTGAGTGCATCCAGGGATTTCTTCCAAATATGTTTATTAAATTCCCGTGGTAATATATCTGTACTATCATATTTTATAACATATATTTTTGTTAATTGTTTATTTAGTATTCTCTATCATAAAAATCTATGGTTCCCTTTATTTCTAGCTTTATACTTTTTACCTTGAAGCCCAGACATAGCTCAAAATATTCCATACCCTTATGAATTATTTGCAATGAATTCATACTTTTATTTTGTGTTTTAGAAGGATTTTTTAAAAAATAAATACTTTTTTGGTTCTTCAAATGAAAAATGAAAACTTATTTTCTAACTATATTTAAAATAATTTTTTATATAATATTTCAAGAAATGAAATTTATAGAATCTATTGTGCTTACCTAATAAGCTATTTTATGTTCAAATCATACTTGTGCCTCTTGGAATCAGTATACCCGAGATATTTTTCATGTTCATCATTTATGTGTTTTAGTTCTTCTGTGGAGAGATTTGTTTTTATTGATGGTTGTGACCAAGAGGCCATATAGAGATCGTATTGGGTTCCTATTAGGTTTTAGTTTTGTGTTTAGTTTCTTATTTAGTTCTTTTATCATTGTATCGAGATATGTTTTTTATTTATTTTTTTTAGTGATTTGGGGTTTCATATTTTGTTTTTTCATGCTCTGCTGTGTTTTAATATTATTTATTAATTATTGTGCTAAATCATTCCCATTTGAATTAAATTTTAGTCATGTAACTTTTTCCATCATGGGAGGATTGGAAAAGCCTCTTGGGATTTTTCATGGATTGGCTTAGGTGACCAGTTTAAGGTAAACCTTGATTGGTTCATGAAAAAATGGCATCATTGTAGACATATATTATTTAGAGTGTTAGGTAGATTATAGATAGTACATTTGGGAAATGGGTATTACGTACTAGGGGAGATCATAAATTCATACTCATATTGATCCTTGAGTTAACCTGGGTAGCATAGGGCTTGAGTCATTTTTTTTTTGGGTTTATTATATTGGTTTTTGTTTGGATTGTATGATTTTTGGAATGAATGTGGATTTTAAGAAACCCAACATGCTGATCTTTATTAGAGTAGTGGCCCATGTGGATCCTAAGTGCATGATTCATGATACTTCTAGTGGTTGGTTCTTTTTTTAGGCAGGGTCTGCTAACCCACGTGGTCTGGTTATACATAACTACTAGTTCCTTATTTCAGAAGTATTGATGTGAATTATGTTTCACTTCTACTTTATTCTTTGTGATTGATTTTGAATGTAAATTTTTTTAGAAAAAGGTATTTCAAAAGAAAAACTATTTTCAAGAAATTGTTTTATTTAAAAAAAATAGGCTTGGATGTTTAAATTGAATTTTGAAGCAGGTTCTTGTATATTGATAGTGGCCTAGGGTATGACAGTTTTGGAATTTTGAATGAAAATGGTGATATTTGAAAGAGTATTTTGTATATTCTTTGTGATGTTTTTATTTATGAGCACAGTTTTTGGGTTGGAGTGTGCTTCTTGGATGAATTTTTTAGCGGATGTTGATTTAGTTTTACAATTTCTATGTTATTTAGAATAAACATCATAGAAAGATATCAAAGGTTTCATGTGAGTCTGTAATATTCATTATCCCCACCTAGACACTTATTGTGGTGGTGGGGTCCTGTTATTCTTAGTTGTTTCAAATTTTCAATGGTGATCTATGTTCATCGGAGGATGTGGAGTTGCTTGTGAAGGTCAAAAGTGTTTTTAGGTCATTTTGATCTTCTGAAGCAATGAGGGTGTGATATTTTCTATGTTCATATAAGGGCTTGGATTCAGATCTTTGGAAGGGAATTTTCCAATTATTTTTACATGTTGGGTTATATTATGATGTTTTTAATAACAATTTCATTTAATGGTTCATAACTTAGGAGGGGATGATAAGGAATGTAGAAAATATACTCTGTGAGAAAAAAGTTCAATAGACAGTGAAGGACATAATTGATCATTTTAGAGAACTAGTTTCCTTTTCATCATAGGTCGAAATTGAAGGATCACTAGGAAGTTACACTCTTTATCTAGGGTCTTCACCTAGAGATTATAGGTCATGTTCTCTCATCCAGTTACATTCAATTTAAGAAGCTTGTGGATGAGGAATTTTTAGAAAATTTTGTTACTGAACATAGTCTGTAGTATATAGTAATATGGTTTCTCTTGGATATCATGGTGGTTCCCCACTTAGTGAAGAGTGTAAACTATAAGAACCCATTTTTAAGATGTCTCTTTTATGTTTTTATGCTCCTCACTCATCATTCCACCAGATCATATAATTCAAGTGTGGTGAATTAATGCATTCAATGAAATCCTTTCATAAACCTCTGAATTATTCTCAATGTTGTGTCCTGGTATGGCTTCTGAAGAAGCTTTTAAATTCACATAACTAGAATAGGAACTATCAAATAGTGTCTTATAGATCCTAAATGCAGTGTAGTATATGTTTCAAGGCACCCATGCTCCAACAATAATCCATGGCGTAATTCTATTCATAATGTCAATATTTTTTGTGTGTTCAATTTTTCCCCATATTTTACCACTAATTGTGGACTGAGGATTATATATGTTTCCCTAATGTAGTTCTCTTTTGTTTATTCATTTTCTGAAGATCTGGTCAGCCTCATTTTCTAGTAATTTTTTTTGTTGATCTCTTTTTGTAAAAAAATCATGAATGGTTATACTTATCATGGGTTGGTTTTAGATGTACTTTTTCCCTCTTTAGAGATGTTCAAGTCTTGTGAAAATGATAAATCATGGTTTGGAAAGATTATTGGTTTGAGCATATTGAGTTGAGGTTGTCCTCGTATTGGGAGTTCCCATGTTTATTTGTTCTAGTCAGTTTATATGGCGGGAGGCCCCACTAATTTCTCCATGGGTTTTTTTGTTTTTTACCTCTATTTTTGGTTATTTTGGACATTTGGAGTTGAAATGTAACACTTAGGATCGTGTTTTTTGCCTCATTCAGTTTTTTGTTCTAGATTTTTTCCTCGTTTGTTTTGGTGACTTTATGAGCGTAGAATGTTTTTTGTGGGGATAATTACCCCACACCAACAACAGTTTTCATTTATTTATTTTATATATGTTTACTTATAAGATTTAGATATTCTATTTTAGGTTTTTTCTAGTTTTCTAGTATTAATGTTTGAGTTTTGATGTTTTCAAATTGTTTATGGACCATTGTAAGATTATTGTGTATTGTTTGGGAAAAAATGTGCATCTTATGAAGGAAGATGAATTTTTCAATTAAATTTTTTATTCAATATTTTTCTGTTCAGGTCATGCACATGGTATCTCCCAAACCCTTTTTTCTTCAATAGAGAAACTGTATAGCACGTAGGTGGCGTCTGAGCTATAGTTCACCAATTGCACACAGTTAGGAGAAACCATGCGGAAAATATATAGGATACTATCAAATTTTGAGGGAGATTATTTTTATAGTTATCATATAATTTTCCAAAACATGTGGCACACCCATGTGTCTTCCCCTTCCTTTGATTATTGTGGACACTTTTGGCACACAGTTTTGAAAACCGTGTAGTCAAATCGTGGGATTTACCCAAATTCTTAAAACCATGAATTTACAATTATTTCAATTTTTTTAACCCATTTCGTATTTTTCCTCCCCTAATATACATAGGAACATTATGGGCCTCCCAAATATCTCATCCGTTTGTTTTACTTACATCCTTTATATTCCATTAATATTCCTAGGTAAGTTTCTCTTGACATTTTTTTCCTCTATATGATTTTGTAAAGACCTGTAAATTTCAAGGCTAAATTTTTTTCTTAATATTCTTTGTAATTTTACGAGTATGCAATTTCTGACAGAACCTGATTCCGAGGCCCAGTGTGCCCAGAATCAATTTTCGAAGTTTAGCTCGGGTACGTTCAGTGAACGAATGAGCGGGTTTTCCTAACTTTTGAACCGGTGCTGGGAATCGAAATCTGAGGGCACCGATTAAACCGCAGTGCCGGTAATTGCTTAGGAACACTTTTTCTAGAGTTTTGTTTTCTCGGGTGTGGTTATTAAAAATGGTGGGTTAAGTAATGAATAAAATGAAATTTGTGCAACCAATTTTATTTTTATTTATGGTAGCTTAACCCCATGCATGATGGTTAGAGTGGGAACCACTAATACCCTAACTCCTAGGTAGGATATTAGTGAGGCGGGGCCCGCACGAGCCCCACCCCTTTATTTACTTTTACCTTACACGTGCATTAATTATGGTAACTCATCTGCACACCCCTCTTAAAGGCCAATTCAACCCTCGTGTTTAATTAAATTATTATATTCCTCATTAATTTTCCAACGCTTGATAATTAATTAGTGATCTTTTTTGAATTTCAAAAACCGTGGGCATGGGAAATAAAATAAGGCAAAGCCTTATTTTATTAAGGGTTGTTTCATTGTGTGGGAAGAATTGGGAGAAGAATTACTCAGGGCCTTGGAACTTCTTCTTCCTCCTTGACGAAGACGAAGAACGCACAGTCACCGACGAAGAACACCGGCCTCCGATAAAGGACAACGAAGGACGCCGATTCCTCGGTGCTCGACAACGCGACGCCGTGTACCGTGATGCCGACAATCCTCCTTCCGCGACACTTCTTCTGTGACATTCCTTCTCCCGCGACGAACCTTCGTTCAAAGACACCTTGATGTAGGGGGTTTGGTTTAATTTAATTTATGTGGATTATATCCTCGGTCTTTGAATAAATTGTTGATATTCATTGAGCTGCTTGTTATTGTAATAACTGGAGGAGGTCGGACCGCACGAACACAGCCGACCCTCCTCCCCCTGTTTATGATTTTTCTTGTTGCGGCACAAGCAAAGGCGGCGTGGTGCAGTGGCACCGTGTGGAAACAATGAAGAATAGGCGAAGAAGCGCGGCACCATTGCGCCGCGCCTTTGCGGCGATTTGTAGGCTCCGCAGATCGTTTAATTGAAGGAGGATCGTCGGGCATTGACGGAACAGGCCACAGAGCTGTTTTGAAGGCTTCACAATGAAGGGTAGGTCCCGAGAAGACCGCCGGCGAAAATGGCCGGCAAAACGGACCACCGGAGTGCGTCCGGTGGTCCGCGGAAGGCCCTGTCGGCGCGCCGCCAGGAAGGACCGCCGCGGCGGGCGGCTGGTCCCGCGGTCGCGCAAGACCGAGGGGGGGGGGGATGCGGTGCTGGGCCATGTCCGATGGCAAGGATCCCCCCCCGGAAGGGCCTTGGAGTCAATCAACGGGGCAGCCGCCCCCTTTGCGCGGCCGCTCGGCCAGCGCTGAGCTGACCCCGATCGGCTAGCGCCGAGCCGCCCCGGGCCGGACCTGCCGTACCGAGCCAGGCCGCCCAGGTCGGGCCAGGCCGCACTGGCCGGGAATGGCCGCGCCCAGCCGGGTCAGACCCAGACCCGGATCGGGTCGACCCGGTTTGCGCCGACCCAGGGGGGGATGGGTCGGGTCGGACCGGGCCCAGACCCCCCGTTTTCAAACCACTTCCGGTCTTTTTCCCATATCATGGGCTACGGACCTCCGATCGATGCACCGTTAGTTGAGTAGCGATCCTTGGATCGCGAAGGTCGTTTCACTATATTACACTCATGGTTTTGAAAAACATTGTGTATGGACGGGTTGGTTCGAACACGAAACCAATCGGGCCCTCGGAGCAGAAACGCTTATAACATGAGCTCCGGCCGTCCGATTGACGTGTCGTCAGCTTTGTTGGATTTCTCTTAGTGAGAAGGACCTTTTGGATTAATCTTCCCGAGGTTTCGATGCAGTTGGAGTGTGGTCGGGTTGGTTTTGACTTAAAAACCAACCGGGCCCCTAGAACAAAAAGGCCAATAACTCTCAGACCGGACGTCCGATTGACTCACTGTCTGTCACGTTGTGTTCCTTTTGACGAGATGGAACTTTGGGATACATCAACTCCAGACTACGTGTCAGTTGATGTATCGACCCCCCTTGGCTCATGGAGTGGACCCTCCCGGAACAAGCATGCTGTGTGCGGGAACCCTAGTGCTGGCTGCGTCTGCGACGATGATGACTTCTGTACTGGAATCCTATGTGGGTTCGACGACGGTGAAAACCGTACGGGAATCCTCCGTGGGTTCAACAGTGGCGACTACGGTACTTTCAAATGTTATGAAACCCTATAGATGGCTAAGACTTGACGACTTTTGATCGATCGACTTGGTGTGTTTCGGATAGCCCAATGGAGAGCGCTTGGTTGTAGCGGCAGACCCACAGCGGAGGAGTTCTTGGTTGTAGCGGCAGACCTGCGGTACTCAATAGAAGGAGTACCTCTGGAGGCTATGATGGGGAGTGCTTGGTTGTAGCAGCAGACCAATGGTGGAGGAGTACTTTGTTGTAGCGGCAGACCCGCAGTACTCAACAGAAGGAGTACCTCTGGACGCTAGGAGGGGGAGTGCTTGGTTGTAGCGGCAGACCCATGGTGGGAAGCGCTTAGTTGTAGCAGCAGGCCCACTGTACTCGATAGGTGGAGTACTATAGTAGTCCAAGGTTAAAGGGAGGCACTTGGTTGTAGCGAAAGACCCACTGTACTCGATAGAGGAGGAGTTTCCCCAGCAGCTATGGTTTCGACATCATGATTAAATCCTGGTTTGAGCTGAGTCTTGACTTTCAATCATTATCTTCGATATGATTAACTTGATTTCCTATGTGGATTTGGGCTGAGTTGTCTTGTGTGGATTGGTTGTGCTATCCTGTGTGGACGTGATCGAACTTGGGCTCGGATGTTGGAGCCGAACTGGGACTGATGACTTGGGAATATGTATGGGCATATACCTAAGTAGTGTTGGATGTTATTTCGTGATTGTATCTTTTCTTTGTGGTTTATCCTTTGAGGATTCAGGGAGACCTTCGGGGGTCTCAGGGTCCCTACTGAGTATCGTATACTCACCCCTTCACGGGCTTCGCCCGCACTACGTTGTGTTGGTTGCAGATGACAGACATCACTGATCGGGGTTGAGGCTTGTTGAGCAGGACGGTTCCCGGAGGAGGAACCCACGACGAGTCAGTGCTCGGAGTTGGATATCACGACGAGTCCGTACCTAGAGTTGGACCACTAGACGGGACGCATACAGGGCGGATGCCAGGACCTGAGGAGCTAAGGAGGCTATCTATACCCACCCTTTAGGTGGGATTTCCAGTGGACAGCTCGGCGACGCTGCTTTGCTTTTCAGTTGTTGTACTTCCTTTCTAGTTGTACTTTACTTTCATTTTGGGTTTTTATTTTGGCCCAATTACTTTTCCGCACTTACTTGTACCCAGTTTTACTTTTTTTACTTCTGTTGTCTTACTCTATGGTCTTTGTTTACTTTATAAAGGCAAGGCCTTCCCCTTTTTCCAGGATTCACGGCTTGGTGCTAGTCGCCAGCCCCTGGCCTATGGGAGGAGGGCTTGGGGTAGTCACGGCATGGGCCCCGAGGACGGGTCGTGAAAAATTGGTATCAGAGGAGTTCAGTTCTACCGCAGAACTATGGACTCTGATCTTCCTTCTATGTGAAGAAATAGTGTTAAGGGTATTGAGTGTGGTTATCAGTCCAGGGAGTCCAGTGTTGGTGCGGCGGCCGACGTATCTGTACACCAGGACCCTGACTTTTGATTTTCGACTTAGTGCATGAAAACATTGATTGCATGTGTGTTTCAAGTTTTCTTTGTGATTAATTTGTGTCAGCTCACCAGTTATACTGTATTAACCATGGAGCGCCTATTTCTTTTCAGGATGGCCCCACGATGGCAGCCAGCTAGGGTTCGTAGTTCTGTACGTGACGACAGACCACCGAGCGACGAGGCCTCGGTGAAGGGCCCTTTGACAGCGGAGGCACCGTCGGTACCTCTACCCGTCGAGCCACCGATGTTACTATCCCCAGCCGCTGCAAGTGCACGTCGCCTTAGTGCGCTGTACAAGTTTCAGTGCTAGAGACCGCCCAGGTTCCGTGGGGAGACGGACCCTCAGGCAGCCAAGGATTGGCTAGAGGTGGTTGTTCAAGTTTTAATGTTAGCCGGGACACCAGCTGACCTCATGGTGATCCTCGCAGCGAGCCTCCTGCATGCGGCAGCAGGCAGATGGTGGATCTTGATGCTCCAGGTGCACGACGAGACATATCTTCTTTACACGGACTTTGAGTGCCTCTTCCGCTCAGAGTTCGTCCCAACCACCCTTAGTGCGGTGCGCATCCAGGAGCTACTACAACTGTGGTAAGGCAGCATGACGGTATCCTAGTACTCGGTGAGGTTTACCGATCTCTCGCACTACTCCACGGACATGGTACAAGACCCAATCTTCAGGGCCCGAACCTTCAAGCAGGGGCTCAGGCGAGAGATCAGAGTTTCAGTTGTTTCTCACAGCATCCTGACGCAGACAGGGGTGTTGTAGTGAGCCCTCTTAGTGGAGAGTTTCCTTGCTGAGCAGTCTCCAGCAGCAGGACCCACTACTACCCGGCATGCGGCCGAGTCTTCTGCAGTAGACAGTAGACTGATGACACAGAGGTCCAAAAGGACCAGACCTGCAGGTGGTCGACCGCATGACAGAAGATCGTTTGTGTGAGGCACATGGAGAGGAGAACAACTTACCATGTGTGGACAGTGTTACTCCTGCAGAGGGTTTGGTCACATGGCTCGTAACTGTCCGACCCGCCATACATGATCATCAGATAAACGAAGGACCTCCCAGGCAGAGGCATCGGTTCGATCGAGGCGGACCGCATGGAGCAGGAGACCGTGGCAGTGGATCTGGCCGTGTAGCTGTAGGTGGACGATGCTTCGAGGTGTTACCACCACCACCACCAGGAGGTCCACCCCGACCGCAGGGAACATGTGGACATGGGAGAGCTCAGCTTCAGGAAGCTGAGGCCTACAATCATGGAGCTCCGAGAGCATATGGAGAGGAGAGCGACTAGCTCTAGACCTGGAGACTATTGTTCATGTTGCTTATAGCTTTGTTGATGTTTGTTTGTAGATTCTTTGTGTCTTTGTACTTTGAGCTGCAGTAATAAAAGACACCTTTCTTCTGGCATTTACCTTCCTGTCCTCTCTTTATGTTGTTACTAAGAGGTTTCGGTTTAAAAACCGTTGACTTGACCCTCACTTTGAGATACCTACTAGAGGAGACCCAGTGACCACACACTGATTCTGACAGTATGACTCAACCCTTAGAGGAGAGAGTAATGGTTGGATCTCTTGGTAGTAGCGTCGAGGCCTTACGACATCATCCTTGGTATGGATTAGTATCATCCAGGTCGGGATTGACTGTATTAGGCGACGAATGTGGTTCATCCAGGGGATGAGACCGGATTTATCTTATCAGCAAAGAAGAAATCTCAGCAGCTCTTGTAGGAACAGAGAAGGTCCAAGTCATCCAAGAGAGGATGAGGACAGCTCAGAGTCGGAAAAAGTCTTGTGCTGAAAGGAGGCGGAAACCACTAGAGTTTGAGTATGGTGACCGCGTCTTCTTGTGGGTCTCACCTCAACGTGGATTACAGAGATTTGGCCGAGGTGGCAAGTTATCTCCGCGCTTCATCAGACCATTCCAGGTCCTCAGCAGGATAGGAGAGGTGGCTTATCATCTGGTGCTACCACATCAGTTGCACCGGGTTCACGAAGACTTCCACACATCTCATATGAGGAGATACGTTCACAACCCAGTGCATGTCATCAACCATGGGGAGCTAGAATTTGATGATGGGGCGACATTCACAGAGGTTCCAATGGGGATCGAGGATCCACAGGAGAAGATCTTACGTAGACTGTCGATTACTTGGGTGCGCTTTCACTGGCAGTACGTGAACCTATAGGAGAGCACATGGGAGCGGAAGGCTCAGATGCATGCTCAGTACCACTTTTGTTTCCCTAGTTTGTGTTATAATTTTATGGGGACGTAAATCCCGAAGGTGGGAGTAATGTAATGACCCATAAATTTCAAGGGGAATTTTTTTTCTTAATTTTATTTGTAATTTTACGAGTACGCAGTTTCTGACGGCACCTGATTCCGATGCCCGGTGTGCCCGGAATCATTTTTCGATGTTTAGCTCGGGTACGTTCAGTGAACGAACGAGCAAGTTTTCCTAAGTTTTGAACTGGGGCTCGGAATCGAAATCCGAGGGCACTGATGAAACCGCAATGCCGGTAATTGATTAGGAACACTTTTTCTGGAGTTTCCTTTGCTCGGGTGTGGTTATTAAAAATGGTGGGTTAAGTAATGAATAAAATAAAATTTGTGCAACCATTTTTTGACTTAAGGTAGATTAACACCATGATTGATGGTTGGAGTGGGACCCATTAATACCCTAACTCCTAGGTAGTATATTAGTAAGGTGGGGCCCAAACGAGCCCCACCACTTTATTTCCTTTTACCTTCCACGTTCATTAATTATGGTAACTCACCCACACCCCCCTCTTAAAGGCCCCGTCAACCCTCGCGTTTAATTGAATTACTAAACGCCTCATTAATTTGAAAACGCTCGATAATTAATTCGTGATCTGTTTTGAATTTAAAAAACCGTTGGCATGGGAAATAAAATAAGGCAAAGCCTTATTTTATTAAGTGTTTCTTCGTAGTGCGGGAAGAATTGGGAGATGAATTACTCAAGGCCATGGAACTTCTTCTTCCTCCTTGAAGAACACGAAGAACGCACCGTCGCTGACGAAGAACGCCAGCCTCCGATGAAGGAAAACGAGGGATGCCGATTACTCGGAGATCGATGACGTGACGTCGTGTACCACAACGCCGACAATCCTCCTTCTGCGACGCTTATTCTGCGACGTTCCTTCTCCCGCGACGAACCTTCGTTCGACGACACCTTGAGGTAGGGGGTTTGGTTTAATTTAATTTATGTGGATTATATCCTCGGTCTTTGATTAAATTGTTGATAGTCGTTGAGTCACCTGTTTTTGTAATAACTGGAGGAGGTCGGACCGCACGAACACGGACGACCCTCCTCCCCCTTTTTATGATTTTTCTTGTTGTGGCATGAGAAAAGGCGGCGCGGTGCAGTGGCACCGCGCGGAAACAATGAAGAACAGGCGAAGAAGCGCGTCACCATTGCCTCGCGCCGTTGCGGCGATTCGAAGGCTCTACATATCGTTTAATTGACGGCGGATCATCAGGCATTGACCGAATTGGCCGCAGAGGTGTTTTGAAGGCTTCATAGTGAAGGTTAGGTCCAAGGAGGACCGCCGGCGAAAACTTCCAGCAAAACGGACCACGCGAGTGCATCCGGTGGTCCGCAGAAGGCCCTGCCGGCATGCCGCCAGGAAGGACCGCCATGGCGGGCGGCTGGTCCCGCGGCCGCGCGGGACCGAGGGGTGGGGGGGGGGGGGGGTGGACGCGGTGCTAGGTTGCGTCCGCTGGCAAGGAGTGCCCCCCCCCCACGCGGGGTCGTGGAGTCAATCAAGGGGGCAGCCGCCCCCATTGTGCGGCTGCTCGGCCAGTGCCGAGCCGACCCCGCTCGGCCAACGCTAAGCCGCCCCGGGCCAAACTGGCCGCACCGAGCCAGGCCGCCCAACTCGGGCCGGGCCGTGCCAGCCGGGCCGGGCCACGCCCTACAAAGTAAGACCCAGTCCCTGATCAGGTCGACCCGGTTTGGGCAGACCCAGGGGGGGATGGGCCGGGTCGGACCGGGCCCAGACCCCCCGTTTTCAAACCACTTCCGCTCTTTTGCTCATATCATGGGATACAGACCTTCGATCGATGCATCGTCAGTTGAGTAGAGATCCTTGGATCAAGACGGTCGTTTCGGTATATTACACTCAAGGTTTCGGAAAACTTTGGGTATGGCCGGGTTGGTTCGAACACAAAACCAACCGGGCCCTCCGAGCGGAAACGCTTATAACCTGAGCTCCAGACGTCCGATTGACGTGCCGTCGACTTTGTTGGATTCCTCTTAGTTAGATGGAACTTTTGGCTTACTCCACTTAAGGTTTGGATGCAGTTGGAGTTCGGTCGGGTTTGTTTTGACTTATAAACCAACCGGGCCCCTAGAACGAAAAAGCCAATAACTCTCAGACCGGGCGTCCGATTGATGCGTTGTATGTCGCGTTGTGTTTCTTTTGACGAGACCGAACTTTTGGATACATCAAATCCGGACAACATGTCATTTTATGTATCGACCCCCCTTGTCTCAGGGAGCAGACCCTCCTAGAATGAGCATGCTGTGTGCAGGAACCCTAGTGCTGGCTGCGTCTACGACGACGATGACTTCCGTACTAGAATCCTCCGTGGGTTTGACGACGGCGACAACCATACGAGAATCCTCTGTGGGTTTGAAGGTGAAGACTATGGTAGTTTCAAATGTTATGAAACCCTAGAGCTGGCTGAGACTTGACGACTACTGATCGATTGACTTGGTGTGTTTCAGATAGCCCAGTGGGGAGCACTTGGTTGTAGCGACAGACCCACGGCGGAGGAGCACTTGGTTGTAGTGGCAGACCTGTGGTACTCAAAAGAAGGAGAACCTCTGGAGGCTATGAGGCGGAGCGCTTGGTTGTAGCGGCAGACCAACAATGGAGGAGCGCTTGGGTGTAGCAGCAGACCCGCAACACTCAACAGAAGGAGTACCTCTGGAGGCTTTGAGGGGGAGTTCTTGGTTGTAGTGGAAAACCCATGGTGGGAAGTGCTTAGTTGTAGCAGTAGTCCCACAGTACTCGATAGGTGGAGTACTATAACAGACCAATGTTAAAGGGAAGCGTTTGGTTGTAGCGTCAGACCCACTGTACTCGATAGAGGAGGAGTTTCCCCAGCAGCTATGGTTTCGACATCATGATTAAATCCTGGTTTGAGCGGTGCCTTGACATTCAATAATTATCTTCGATATGATTAACTTGCTTTCCTATGTGGATTTGGGTTGTGTTGTCCAGTGTGGATTGGTTGTGCTATCCTATGTGGATGTGATCGATCTTGGGATCGGATGTTGGAGCCGAACTTGGACTGATGACATGGGTGTATGTCTGGGCATATACCTATGTAGTGTTGGATGTTACTTTGTGATTGTATCTTTTCTTTGTGGTTTATCCTTTGTAGATTCAGGGAGATGTTTAGGGATATCGGGATCCCTAATGAGTATCGCATAATCACCCCAACACGGGAATCGCCCGCACTACGTTGTGTTGGTTGCAGACGACGGACATCACTGATAGAGGTTTAGGCTTGTAGAGCTAGACGGTTCCTGGAGGAGGAACCCACGACGAGTTGGTGCCCGGAGGTGGATATCACGACGAGTCGGTACCTGGAGGTGGACCACTGGACGGGACGCATACAGGGTAGATGGCAGGACCCGAGGAGCTGAGGAGGATATTTGTAGCCACCCTTCAGGTGGGATTTCCAGTGGACTACTCGGCGTTGCTGCTTTACTTTTTAGTTGATGTACTTCCTTTCCAATTGTACATTACTTTCAGTTTGGGTTTTTATTTTTGCCCAATTACTTTTCCGCACTTACTTGTACCCATTTTTACTTAGTGTTTAATTCTGCTGGATTACTTTGTGGTGTTTTTTTACTTTATAAATGCAAGGCCTTCCCCTTTTGTTGGGATTCGTGCCTTGGTGCTAGTCGCCATCCCCTGGCCTATGGGTGGCGGGCTTGGGGTAGTCACGGCATGGGCCCCGAGGACGGGTCATGACACATTTTTTCTATTAGTTTCATCTTATTTCATGTTTGGGTTCCCACTTAATTGATCCCTAGGTTTAGGGTTGAATAATATGGTTTTTTTCCATAGATCTTATGGTTTGTAGGTCTTCTCTCAAGCTCAGTTCTTTGTTATCTTCGAGTATCATTGCAATTTCAGTTCGTTGAGATAGGTGTTTTGATTTATCTACTTTTTGAAATATTCTATTTGATTCTTGAGTATTAATAATTAATCTATAAATTTTTTTCATGTTTGTGACAATTTTTTTTAAATAATTTTTGTGTTTTTATGTTGTAAAATCAATAAAAATGTGGTTTTAAAGGTATTGATTAATTATGCCTATATGTATAAGAATGAATGGTGTTTGGTAAAATGTAAATAGGGAATTCAAAATTAAATTATGAATTTTAAGATTATATTTGGCATTATTAGAGTTTTTTTAGTTTAGATACTTATGAATGGATCCTTGTGAGTGGTTTTTGTACTTTTTCCAGGGTCTGTTTACCATGTGTAAACTCTCGTGATGGAATGTGGAACTAGTTTGGATTTTTTATTGGACTAATTGACATTATTATGGTTATTTGTTTCCATAAATGTAAATATGGTCATATATATATGTTAATGGAGTGTAAATTTAGTGGGGAACACACATATAGATGGTGAATCCATAATGAAGTCCATATTCAAACCCTAGTTTATGAAACCCCCTTCTCCCATTTTCTTTCTCTTCCCCACTCATTTTTCCAAATGGTTTTCTAAAATACCCAATGTTTTCTAAATAGTTACATGGTTTACAAATGACTAATAGTGTGGTTTTTAAATTTTTTACCAAATACATGGCTTGTTTGGTACATTGAATCATCAATTGGTAACTACATGATTCTGAATATATGTTTTTCACCTTATGATAATGAATTTCTTTCTCAAAATAGATTTCAAAATAGTTTCCATTGAGAATGGTTTTTTTGGGAAAAAAATTAAGTCTCAGTTAGTACTCTATAATGTCATTGGAAATTGGTTTTAAATTCACACAACATGTAGTCCAAGTAGGAATATTTAGAATGGTTCTATGTATGTTGAGAACCCCTATTGTTGTCCTTCCTTTTATAGGGCCTTTATATGGTTGATCCGAACGAATAGGAATGGAATGTTTTATCATATACATGGGTTACACCAAGCATTTAATGATCTCCTCACCCCGTTTTATACTATTTTTAGGGGATTATTATATGAAATTAATAGGTTTGAGTGAAGACTTATTTCAATTATTAACTATATAGATTACAACCCCTGGACAAAGGATATCACAGGAGGGATTTCCCACTATGGATGCAAGATTAGAGCATCGTTGATGGTTTTTGTCTATATAGGTCCACCATATACTAGCAAGTGGGTCTGATCTAAGTGAGTTCTGGGATTTCAGCTAAATATGTTAAGGAAGTTCCCTTGATTACGTATCTCTATACTCATAATTTATTATACTATATTTTTGTTTACATTTTCTTCATTATTCACGAAAATTTACATATATAGATCCCTTTATTTATTGATTTATTTTTTTACGTTTTCGCTCCGAAAAATCCTAGATTTCTCCTCACTATTATGCATTTTTTGGAATGTGTTCCCACATGTTTTTTGGGATTAAAACCATGTTTTTAAGAAAGAAATATTTGTTTTCTTATTTTATTGATAAAAACCAAATTTTATAACAATATGTTAGACTAGAGTTTATGAATTTTTTTAGGAAATGACATGTATGGATTATATGGTTCTTACCTATAGAGATGTTTTGTGATCACATTGTACATGTTCCACTCAGTGTCGGGTGACCCAAACTATTTTGTCATTTTCATCTTTGGTTTTGGTTTTTTTATGGTGCGAGCTAACCATATGTATGGTGGTGACCTAGAGGCAACATAGAGATTATTTTGGGTTATATTTTGATTTTAGTTTTTTTTAGTTTCTTATTTAGTTCCAAATTTTTTGTACATATGAATGTTTAGGGATTTTTTTCTAGTGATTTGGGTATTCTCATTTTATTATTGTGTGTGCTATTTGTTTTTAATTTTATCTATTTATTATTTTTGATAAATAATCCCCACAAGGATTATGTATGATCCCTAGCATCTATTTCTAGCATGGAGGGGTTAGAAATGCATCTGGGTCCTTGTCTCAGATGGGCTCGGGTAACTGGATCGGGGTCAATTAGGGTACATTTTTTAAAAAATGGTCCCATAGTAGCCCAATATTATTTTGGGTGTTAGATAGTTTGGATATAGGTATATCGAGACTTGAAATGTAGGTATAGGTAGAGTATCATGAACTCATATTATTCTGTAGCCTCGAGTAACTTAGGGTATTCTGGGACATTAGTCTTTTTTTGTTATTTGGGTTTCTACTATTGGTTTTCCTTCAGATAGAGTGATTAGGGGAATAAAAATGGAAGTGAAATAGGGAAACATAGAGATATTTCAAAGAGTAGCGACCCTTGTAGAGCCCAAGTGAACTGTTCAAGGTACTTCATGTGGTTGATGATTACACATGACATGGTTTTCAATTAAATTTCATTGTGCTTTCATAAACATTAGTTCCCTATTTCAATATTTTTTGTGTGAGTTAAGTATTGGTTTGATTTAAGTCACTATGAGTGATTTTGAATGGAAACATATTTTTATAAAAAGGATTTTCAATAGGAAAATTATATAGGGAAACGGTTTTATTTTAATAAAAGTGTTCTTGGGTGTTTATATTTTATTTGGATATGGATTTTAGTATTTTTAATATGGACTTGGAGTAATATGGTTATAGAATATGGAACTAAAATAGCGATCTTTGGGAGATCATTTCAATTTTTCTTTGTGATGTTTTGATTTTTGAACTTGGTGTTTTGGTTTGTAATGTCCTTTGTGGTTGATTATTATGGGTTGATGTTGACTCAGTTTAGTTTTTTAAATGTTATTTAGTGTATGCCACTCGTAAATATATCAAGGGTTTCCAACGATCCATTTCAAGTCATTGGCCCCTCCCAGACTTCTAGTAGAGTGGTAGAGTCAGGTTAATCTCAATTGTTTCTAGTTTTCTATATATATAAATGAATATTAGAGGATGTGGAGTGTATTGGGAAGGCCAAGATTGTTTTTAGGTCTGTAACATCTGATGTCCGGAAGATGTGATCTATTAGGGGTTCATTTGAGGGTCTAGATTTCAGTCGGTGGAAGGATATTTTCCCGTAATCATTATACGTTTGGATTTCGTGGGATGTTTTTCATAACAATTTTATCTAATGGTGTATACCTAAGGAGTATAATATGAGGAATTTTCTAGAGTTCCAGGGAGTTCAGCAAGTCCAATGGGTGGTGAAGGCCTATAATGATCATTTTAACCATACAATTTCATTTTCTATGGAGATCATATTAATGGATCAACTTTAAGATACGCACTTTTTATGGGGACTTCAATTGGAAATTGAGGTTGGAATACTCTCATATAAGGATGTTTTGTTTGGGAAGCATTCAGATGAGGCATTTTTAGCTGAGTTTCTTCCCAGAGCACAGTCTATAGTGGTTGGAAATATGATTTTTCTTGGAGCTCATGAAGTATTCCTGTATAGTGAAGCTTGTAAACTAGAGGAACCAATTTTTGATAAGTATCCTTTTTTTTGATGCCCCTAGCTCATTTTACCACCTACTCATGTGCTTATAGTGTTTTTAGATCGGTCATTTGAGTCCATATATCTATTACCCTCTGAATGACTAATGATTATGTTTCTTATTTAGTCATTTAGAGATGTTTTTCAACTCCTTCCAATAGAAGTGGAAGTATCAATTAGAGGTTTACTACTTTTTATGATGGGGTATCAGATGCTTCTAGGAACCATGACTCTAACCATAGGCCCCAAAGTTAATATTGTCCCATTATGTGGAATTTTTGGGTTTATGGGTGTTGTCCAATATCTTTCCTATGATTTTGGTGTGGGTAGTGATTATGTTTCCCTATTATAGTTATTTTTGTTATTCCCTTTTTGGATATGAATCTTGAATAGTTCTCCATCCCATGGGATAGTTTTAAATCTAGTTCATGATTGTTTTGGTAATTTCTCTGTTCTATGTATATGATGAATCACGGTTTATCTCGAATATTTGTTTTATCTTCTTCTATTGGGGTTCCCCTCATGTTTAGAGTTCCCATGATGGATTATGGTAATTAATTGATGTGGTGAATAATCCCCTCTCTATTATATTTGGTTTTCCATGTAGTTTTTTTATTTAGAGTTATTTAATGTAATTTTTTAAGTTGAAAGATTACACTGATGATCATGGCCATTTTTAGCATTCTTCAGTTTCGTGTTCTGGTTTTATTCCCCTTTATTCTGGGTGAATTTCTGGGGGATAAATTTTTTCTAGTGGGTAAATGGGTACACCCTGACCAATGTTTTTTTATTTCCTTTATTCATGATAATTTCTGGGAGATAGATTTTTTATTTGCGGTTCAGGTTGGGTTTTAAGTGAAAATTATGAGCTTTGTAGTATTCGAGTTGTTTTCTTCATGTTCACGGTTAGTGTGAAAATTTTGGGCAGAAACTGTGCGTCTTTTGCTAGAATAGGGTGTTTTCAGTTTATTTTTTTGGCCATGGTTTTCCTTGAATGGATTATTCAGGGGTTTTTCCATACCATGAATGTCAACTAATAAACGTGTTGTCCTCTTGGTGGCATCTAATCCAAGGTGAATGGCTTGAGAAGTGTTAGGAGAAATAATTCAGGATTTGTGAGGGAGGCTCTACAATTTTGATAGATCCAAATTTCATAGTTGGTGCATGGTTTCCCAAAATTTATATCCATCTTGAGTATGTGTCACTTTCTTTCAGTATGGTGTGCACAGTAAACACATGATTTGGAAAATCATGTGTCAAAATCGCGTGACTTTCCCATATTCTTAAAAACATGGGTTTCCCACTATACCCCATTTATGTTTCAACACCATTAAAGGTTTATACTCCCCCACATAGATTGTTAGGGAATTTGGGATACTAAATATCTTCTCTCTTGAATCTCATTCCATCCTTGGTTCTACTTCAAGCTTCCAATGTAAGTTCTCTTTATTTTTGCTCAACTTTATTCTATTATGTTCTTTCTCTCTTGTTTCCTTCTTTTTTCAAGTTTTGGTTCCCTCTTAAACAAAAAATAGGTTGAGGTTTTTCTAATTTGGTTTGATTCCAATGATATTATGGTGTGTAGTTTGTCTCCAAGGTTTAGTTCTTCTTTCTCTAAGAGTTTCATCACAATCACACGCTGTTGAGGTAGGTGTTTCCATCCATCTCCTTATTGTAACATTCTATTTGATGCTCGAGTATTTATAGTTAATTAAAAAGAGTATTTATCATGTTTGTTATGTGTTTTTTTATTATAGTTTTTTTAGGTTTTAAAATTGATGAAAATATGTATTTAATGGAATTTCTTAATTGTGAATATATGTATATGCATGAATGTTTTTTGATAAAGATTTAATTTTTAATTTAAATAAAACTGAGTGTTTTGGGATTATGTTTGGCCATGTTTAGGTTTTCTTATTTTGGGTCAATTTTTATTTCTACGTTTTGTGTGGTTTTAATGATTTTTTTGGTTTTTTCCCATGTGTGAACTCTTGTGATAGAATGTAGCGCTATTTAAACTTTTTTTATTAGACCAATGGACCTTCTTGTGGTTAGTAATTCATATTCCAGTAAATGTGGTAATATCTATTTCTGTTCATGTTTCTCATATATATAGGCACACACATATAAATGGGGACTCCATATAGGAAGACCATCTTGAAACCTCATGTTACGAAACACCCTTCTACCATTTTTTTCTCTTCTCCCCTCTATCTTCCAAACATTTTTAAAAAATACACAATATTTTATATATGAATTTTTTTTCTTCCAAATGAAATCTAGTGGGGTTTCTAATTTTATTCCTAAAACATGGATCATTTATTTCCTTGAAATGTGAATCGGTAACCCCGTGTTTTTAAAGAACTGTTTAACACCTTATGAGCATAAATTATATTTTAACATTTTTGGGGAATGAAATTTATCTTCATAGAGAATGGTTTGGTTGGGAAAACATTAATTCTAAGTTGGTACTTTATAATTTCTCTGGAAATTATTCATAAATTCACATGATGTGTATTCCCATTTGACACATTTCATATGGTTTTATATATGAAGGGAACCCCTATGGTTGTCCTTCCGTTGGTAGGACCTTCCCATGGTCTGTGTAGTATATTGGGAAAAATATGCATCGTTTTAACATCAGGATACACAAAATGTCTGATGTCCTACTTACTCACTTTTATACTCTTATCACGGTATTCCTAGATGACATATAGAGGTTCGATGGTAGGTTTCTTTCAAGTGTTGATTAGATGGATTAGAACCCCCACAATAGAGGATGTTCCATGTTGGATTTTATAATAGTGAGGCTATTTTATAGAATCCTAGTTGATTATTTACTATGGAGGTGCACCATATGATGACAGGCGGGTCTGAACTGATTGTACCCAAGTATTTCATCAAGATATGTTTAGGAAATTATGACGATTATATCTCTCTATGCTTCAATTTTATTTTACAGCATTTTGGATACATGTTTGTTCATTATTCTACCTCTTAATCTTTTATTTTCACCTTTTTCAAGCTTTATCCATCTTAACCTACTTCTCATACATAGCCTAGATTTTTCCTTATCATTATGTATTATTTGGAATGTGTTCATACTTGTGTTTAATTATCAAAAACAGTTTTTAAAAAAGAAGTTTTTGGTTGGTTATAAAAATAAATAAATCTTTATTATTTTAATGTATTTCAAACTAGATTTTGTTGACTATTTCTGTAAAAGACGTGTATGGATTCATTGGGGCTTATCAAATGAGTTGTTTTATAATGAAACTCTATTTGTTCCATCCAAAATCAGTAGACCTCATCTTTTTTTCAATTTTAGTTTTGGTTTAGGATCATCGGTAGAGAGGGTAGGTCTTATGGATTATGGTGACCAAGACTTCACATGGATTTTTTTGGGTTCTAGCATGTTTTTATTTCTGTTATCAGTTTTTAGTTTATTTCTTTTTTCATTGTATCTATATATTTGTATGTTTTTATTTTGTTCAGTGATTTGTGGTTTCTCAATTTTTTGTTGTGTTATCTGTTCTGTAATAATTTAATATTTTTATCATTAGGATAAATCATTCCAATTTGGATTATCTTTTATTCCCTGAACTAATTCCCAATGAGGTAGGATCATGAACACCTCTAAGGAATTGTCACAGATCAGCTTGGTTGACTATTTCAGGGTCAACTTTGGTTGGTTCTTGAAAATGAAGTCATTTTACATTTACTTGATTATATATGTATTGTTTCTTAAAAATTTGAATTTTATCCATGTTTGAATTGCTAAATGTCACATTGTTGAATAAGGAGTTGACTTTGGTAAAAAGAACATAAATTTTTTTATTATATAAAAGGTCTAATGCCTTTATGTATATAAAGGGAATGTGGTGGAGGAATAATGATGGAATATTTCAACATCATCATAAACATAATGGGAATAAACACACTTATATGTATTATACTACTCCAAATAGGTTTAAGAGTATACAAATAAACCCTTTACATTTTTAGGAAATGAAAATCCAAATAGAGATGAGATATTGATTTAAAAAGAACGTAATAAATTACTTATTGATTGCTTAAAACAACATATTTGTTACAATTTTAATATTGATCAAGATTCAATTTATGAAAATTTGTGAAGACTCGGTAGTAAAAATATATATTATATTATTTAAATTCAATATATATATATATATATATTTGAAATTTAAAATGAATATAAACATTTAGAAATTAATTGAATATATAAATATATGAATATAAAAACAAATATATAAATAAAAATGTTTAAATATGATTTATATTAAAATAAAAAATGAAATTACTGTTAAAATTTTACGTTAGTATTAAAAAAATTTGTGTCTATGTGCATGAGTGTGTTTTTATGTGGGAATGTATATATAAAAATATAAATAAAAATATAATTTATTTAAAATAACTATATATATAACAAATATAATTAAATATATTTTTCTCATAAATATTTAAATATACATGTAAATATTATATATATATTAGGAACATATAAAATTAGATGATATATTAAAGTCATGTGGTGGAAATGTTTCTCTCTTGATCGGGCATTTTGCATTCAATTCCAATTGATCACCAAAGATGAGTGTTTTTTCAAATATATTTGACATTTCTCAGTAATAAAATTTTTATCATTGGGAAAGGGAACCCTTTATAAATACCTTTTCCTTAACTATCCAATATATAATTAATCCCTAGATTTATTCCTCTTGTCCTCCACCATTCTGCTTTAAATTTTACTGAGTTACTACATTATTGAGATCTGATCTGGTGTTTCATTGATGATATTATGCTTGAAAATATTGTATATTGATCAATAATTCCTATTTAATTCATGTCTATATTTTTATACCTGTTATGTGGATGTGTTTGTATTTTTTTATTTCAAATTAAATATATATTTACCTATTTATACCATGTCAATTTATATATATACTTAATTGAATATTTATGTGTGTGTATAAATATCTAAAAATTAATATATATAACATATATATATATATATTAATTTCATCTTTATAATTAAATTTTTATTTGTATAAAATATTTATGAATTATATATATATATAAATACCGGAGACCTGACTATATCAGTTAAATGATACATCATGAAACTATTCAACAATGTGCACTCTAAAAAGTGTTTAATAGTGAATTTTTTTAGTATTTATATTTTTAAATTTTAAATTGATCATATTAACTTCATTATGGAATGTTTGGTATCAAAATTATCAAAGTATTAATTTTTGAGATTTTTCTTAAATGGTTTATTTTTAGTTAAAAAATATGGTTTCCATGAACTATTGTAATGTTTATGGCTTTATCATTTTAAAAGAATGAAATAGAAGTTCACAAAACAATTTAATTAATAAAATATGAATTTAAGGAATAATATTATATATTTTAATATATTATTTAGAATTATAAATCCTTTGGAAAACATTTTCAATACAAAAATAAAATGTTACTTTAATAAAAATGGTCTTCGATGTTATCATTGAATCATGTATTTTGAAGGTGAGAATCTGTTTAGACATAGCTTAAAATCCCCATTAACATTATTTGTTTTATAATATATAAATTTGTTCATTAAAATCAGTATCCAATATAAATTTATATTATATATAAATTCAATGCTTAAAATTTTATTTTTTACAAAACTATTTCATCATGATTAAGAGTGTGTATTTTAAATTAACTATTAACACAAATATAAGTATTATTTAATAAAATATTTAAAAAAATGTTATTAATAATGATCAAATTAGGTAAAAAATTTATCAGTCTTTTTTATTTAAATTAATTGAAAAGTTAAAAAATGAATTACAAATTAAAAGTAGAAGATAAAAATATAAAAATAAAAAATCCTAAAACACCATTGGTAGTCTATAAAGGGCATCGTTAATTTGAGATTCAATGAAAACATATATTATTCTCCACTTTTATCCATTTATGTCTCATTGACCCTTGAATAGTAATTTTACACTATTGAATATTAAGAGTTACTCCCAAAACTACCATTCTCTTCACTAATAAATGTGTAACATCCCCACCACTTCAAGACTCAACTTACCTTATAAATTTTCCATTATACTATTTATTTTGATTATCATAGAAATATCTCCAATTTCCAAAAAAAAAATCACCTTTAGTCATCATAGGGCCTTCTTGTTCAATGGAGAATTCCAAGGAAGATTCAAGTCCTCGACATGAGTATTATCATGTACTTATATATTCTTATTCATTATATAAATACAAATTTTTTATTAAAAAAATTAATATAATTAATATAAATTAATGTTAATATATTATGTATATTATCATTTTCTATTTATATATCACATCCATCAATAAAAATGAAATATTTGTTTGTACGTACATGCATATTTCCACCGCCACAAGAAACAAAATTCATTTTTCATCACCATCCATAAACAATGCTTATGAGAATGGGTTTAAAGAAGAAATATTATTTTTATTATATCATTAATTTCTAAGTATGATAAATTAGAGAACCTATTAATGATATTATCAATAAATGATCATCATTAATTCAGTCGTATAAAACATGTGTGTTTATAGGAAAATATTTATTTGAACTTCTGTAATATTTCTATATCCCTTATGTCTTAATCTAAATCGATTATAATTTTATTATTTCACACAAATAATAACTAAATAATATCATTATACTATATTAAAATTATATTTAAACAAAATCACCTCATAATCATCCATGAAATTAGGGTATCTTCATGTTTGGGTCTAATTAACCACCTACTTAAAAAATAATCAGAATTTGTATCATGAAAAAATATAGGATCATAACTATATGTATAATATAATAAATATATTTTAAATAATTTTTTCCTTTTTATTTTGGAGATTTTCTATAAATATTTTACATATTTATTAATAAATCACCCATCGATCATATAGAATCACCCAAAATTCATTTTATTGATATCATAATCAAGGATAGAGACTAAAAAACTATTTAATGAAATATTTAATATCTTGAATAATTATAAATAATCCCTAATAGATAATTTAATGGCCTAGTAATAAAAAAATCGAATGATAATGAATATTTCAATCGTTATTATGGAACTACAAATGATCGAAACTATAAAAATCATATGTGGAAAATCAGTAGAATTCATAGAGGGAATGAATATTTATGAATGATTATAAATAAAAATAGATATGATTAAGGATATGAATTATGTGATTAAACAATCTATGTTTCTGATACATGGGGTTAATGTACGTTCATGAAATCCTGTGAATGAGGTTGTGCTCATCTGTCCCAAATTCCCCTCTTTGGGTCATGTTTTGCACTATCCGCCAAATTTTATTTATATTGTGAATGTCATACCTATTTGTGATGTTATATCATGAAGTTAACTATTCTAATGGTATTTTAAAATCAATATTACAAAACATATTTCAAAGGGATTTGATTAAATTTATACACAATCCATAAGTGGGGTTTTTTATCTTAATTTTTATTTTTTGGGACTCTTCAAATATTCAAAATTTCTTACCTTTTTTTGTGCATACAGTTCTAGAATTAGTTTTTTTATTCCTCAATAATTTTTAGAGACTTACGTGTCTATATTTTTATCCCTACCTCATATTAATTTGATTCAACAATCTCTATAGAAAATAAAAAAGTAAATTTTCCCATAAAGGAAAAATCGTCCAATGTTTCAGAAAAGTCTAAGTGTTTTTAGTTTCTTGTAAAATGCATCATTTTCTAGATACTGCAAATCAGATGGAGCTATTTAATTTATTATTCATGAGGTGACAACACCAAAAAGGGTAAGTTGACAATTGTATCAATCATCACCCTGAATCATGGCATGTGGATCTAATATTGCACACCTGAATAGACACTCAAGGGGATATACTTTAGAATATTCATACACTGTTAATTAACCATAATGATGTATTTTCATACAATTTCCTTGGTATCCTTTCAATGAAAACTATTTAACCCAATTAATATCTTCCAAGGATAACCTAACACATTGAAAGTACCCTTGCCTCTATATTTATTTTATATGTGTACTTCTTTTTTACTTTGATGATACCCCATAGATTTTGAGTTGATAAAGATATGTTCTCTTAAACATTAGCATTATTTCATAAATGGTGAAGTATGTTTTTGTTTATTTATTATTATATAGATATCCATGTTTTTATTCAGTGTGTGGTTCCATAGGAAATTGTACTTAATGTTCTATTTTCTCTTATAGTGAATGGATTAGACTTAATCAAGTGAAGGGAGGGGATAGAAATTATATATCCCCTTGATGCATCAAAGTGTATCATGAGACAAAAAAACATGGTTTTAGGTTTATTAATCTCCATATATCAGTATAATGTTTTGGAACATGACCATGATAGATTTTTTTTTGTTAAATAATAAGACATCCATAAATATGATATCAATGATAAAATTTACCAGTTTTCCAATTATTTTCATATATAGAGTATTGAAAAATTTTCAGTTTATTATGGATTCAGAATTTTTATTTATTACTTCCAAATAATGTATTCCATGTTTATGTAATAATTGATTCTATTGTATACTACTTATTACTAGGTATCGTACCTCACCACTATTTTTTTCATTTCCCCAAGAAACCAATATGAGAACTATGTCTAATTTTAAAGGATAGAAGGGTAGGGTAAATTGTGTTCTTGTAATGTGTTCAGGTTATATCATGTGTTTTAAAATTTAATTTATATGTGTATATTGTATTCTAAGTCTACTACGTTATTGAATCTTGTAGGAACTCTTGTATTTTTTTTACCAATAATGTAATATTACTATGATTAATGTTTTTCTGGAGTCAATGTAATTAAAATTGGAATTAGATAAAGTGATGTATGGACATTAGGGACTAGATTTAAATGAACCTTGATAGATAGAAAAATTACTGTGAACAATTCTTATGGTTTTTTGGAAACATGATAGAAATAATAATATAAATTTGATTCTAAAATTCAATTTCATTAGCTAATTATTTTTATTCCATTGAAGAACATTAAAGACTAACAAGAGGAATTACAACCATATCAACAATCATAGACAATGCAAGAATATTCCCATTTAACAAGTTGATAATGTTATATTTGGGGTTAATATGATGATAACCATATTATAGTAGTTGACCCATGTTATTAAAGATTCTATCTCCCACATAGAGAGACCTACTGATCAATAACATTGTATAACTATGATAGACACCATCATGTAACAACAACCTATAACATTCAACAGAAAAATAATATATTTATAGAATAAAAATATATCATGTTCCCAGAAAACATATTTATCATATTGGGAATAAGTGAAAAGGAAAAATTCATTATGAAAATCTATCATCTGAAGGGAGACGCTGAAAAATATCCATGATTAATTAATAACACTAAGGAGAAAGATGAGATAAATCTTATGGAATCAGAAACTTTTAATGAGGTATTCTATGAAAAATTATCTCCTACTGAGAAAAAAAAGAAATGAAAATTAATTTATCCAATATATAAAAAAACGAAGAGTAAAATATTGTTGAGTATGAGACTACCTTTACATGGTTATATAGAAATGTTTCATATAATTTATGAAGAACAGAAAACAAGATTGATCACTTCTTTGATGGGTAAAAACTAATCCTATGAAGGAATTGGTCATTCAGACCTTTTCTTCATATGAGGATATATTTTTAAACACCATTAAAAAAAAATATTTATATATAATTTATTTATTTAATTTAAATCAATATAATAAGTCGAAAACCAAGAATTAATGTAATAATAGTGTTACAATAGGGATGATAGGAAGGGTGGGATTTCCCATATGTGATCATTCATAGAAGAAACACTATAGTTATTGATGTAAGGTATTTGGATACTTTTAAATGTTTTATGAAAAATTTCACCAATTTTTTTACAGAAATATTTAGGTTGAATCTATCGATGTTAAACAATTTAACTGTTAGTATAAGGGAAATTTTGAAAACCAAAACCAAAAATGTAAAGGGAATTTACCTCTGAAATGGATAAGGTATAAAGGAAAAGAATATGTGGTGTCGAAGTCTGAATTCGTGGTTTTTAATGACTTTGTCTCATGTACTTTAATGATATACCCAATGTTCTCTAATGTATTCTTTTATAATAGATCATCAAATTCATTTATGTCTTCCATGTTTTCCAAAAACATAAAATATTCCCCTAGAACTCCAGCAACAGATATATCAATTTGTACACCAAGTGGAAATATTATTTCAAAAAATATGTTCTAGGAAGTTAAAATTATGATTTATGGGATTAAAGTTTTTTAAACATAATTATTATATCCTTGGTAGAAATTGATATATTCCTTCGTGTTGATTAGATTTCAAAGTGTAATGAAATGAAGTTATTTCCAAGTGAATAATATTGTTATTTATATTGGTGAGGAGGAATCTCTTGTCATTATAGGGAAAAATCATCATTTAAATCATGTAAGGATTCCCACATGTATCTATCCATAATAAAATTATTATAATAGAGGAATATCAATATTTATCTAAGGATTAGTAAGATATCCTTAAAATAGAGCATGTAACGATGTTATAAAAAACCATGAGAATTTTATATAACAATAGAGCATGAATTTGAGTTCTGAATAGAAATAATTCCAGATGAAATCCATATATCTAAAACACCCCATAAAATAGAACTATTAAATTTTTTATTTTTGAAGAAACATATACATGAGTTTTTTGAAAAGGTATTTATATTACCTAGTGTTTTTTCATGGGGAGACCCTATTTTAGTCATAAAGAGGAAGGATTGGTCAATGTTATTTTACATCAACTATAGAGAGATCAATTCCACTAATATATTGAGTTCGTTCCATTTACCATGAATTAATGACTTATTTTATAAAATTAAAGGATCCCCATACTTTTCATAGATCAATATTTTCTCTAGATATTATTATCTATTGATGATGATGGATGATATATCAATGATGACCTTTCAAAAAAGGAATATAAATTATTAGTCTATGGTAATTCATTTTGAAATAACTAATACACATTCTAAATTTATGGATCTAATGAATAGATTATTTGAGAAATATCATGATAAAATTGTCTTAGTATTCATTAAAAATATCTTGAAATAAACAAATAGTTATGAAGAGAATGTGAGTCATCTACAAATAATTCTAGAAACCCTCTAGAAAAAAGAATTGAATGGGAAATATTATTACTGAATTTTTGTTCAATGGAGTTTCATTTATTAGACATATTTTCTCTATGTATGAAATATCTATTTACCCCTAAAATACAATGTTATTAATATAATGATATATACCAATGAACATAACCTATGTCAAAATTTTCCATGGCTGTGTTGGTTATAATAATCGGTTTGGTCAATATTTTTCCAGATTAGACAACCCATTAACCATATTAACACAAAAGTGGATAAATTAACAATGTTAATGGAATGTAAGGATTTTTTTGAAGAGATAAATTGTATATTTATTAATGAAGTAGTGTTAAATTTACAATCAAGTAAGGATGTATTTTTAATATATAGTGATGCAACGATGAAAAGACTTGGATGTTTCCTTGTGTTGAATGACATGGGGATTGTCTATGAATCGAGGAAATTAAAAATCAATGAACAAAAATATATAACCCATGGGATCGATTTTGAAACTATTATTTTTTTTAAATATGGAGACACTAACTCTATTGTAAGATATGCGATATATATATTCCCCACAAGAGTGTGAAGTATGTATTCACTCAAAAAGAGATCAAAATCTGAAAATGTAATCTAGGAATATGATTACTCGATATAGTACTACCTGAGGAATGAAAACAACGCATCCAACGCATTGAATATTATGGACCATGGAGTTTTGAAAATAATAATGATTAGCGGAGATCTTATATAGAGAGATATAGTAAATATGAATATTGTTTTTTTAGGAAAAGGAAGTTGTCTTTCCTTTTTCAAGAAATTTCTAAACTATCCTTACTAGAAAATATAGAGAATAACCAATAGGATGATAGGAACATACAAAAAAATGTTAAGGTTGCAAATAATTGTAAATTAAAATATATAATATATAGAGATTGAGTCTTAAATTTTGGTATGATTTCATGTGTTTTATCTCCACCAAAGCTGAAAAAAAACCATCTAGATGAAGTACATATCTTATATTTCCCTTTACACCATGGTAGTACAAATAATTTTATAGATTTAGGAGAACAACATTTAACGGATGGTATGAAGTGATCAATTGGGGACTATGTGTCTAGATTATTAGGATTATAGAAATTAAAGGCTGAAAGGAAACATCCTAAGGGATTCACATGACCTATAATTATACCAATATGAAAGTGTAAAAATATTATCGTAGTTTTTTCACTGTATTCCCAAATAATCCAAGAAATTATGATGTTATATGGGTAATCATTGTTCATCTTACTAAGTCATTTTTTCGTAAAATTAATAGATGGTATACCCATTTTCTACGATTCCAATGTCTATATCAATGAAATCATAATGTTTCATGGGAAACCAATATATATTAAATGATCATCACTGCTGGTTGATTTTAAAATTATGGAAGAGTCTTCAAAGGGATCTCAATACTGAGATACATTTTAACACCCCCATAATCCCCAAAATGATGGTCAGTTTAAATGGACTATCTAGACTTTATAATTCATTTTATTATTATATTATCTTGAATTCCATGGTCTTTGAGATTAATATCTACCTTTGGTGCAATTTTCATACAATTTTATCTTCCATTTGAGTATCCTGATGGAACTATATAAATAATTTTATGGGAATTGGTGTTAAATCAATCTTGTTGGGAGAGATTTTTATATATAAAGATAGTTGTTCTATATATTAGAGATAAGATGAATATTAATGTATTACTTTTCATAATAATATTAAATAGTTCTATGGTAGAAAAAAGAGATATGCTAGTAAAAAGGAAAGACTTTGAATTTGAATTTGGGTATCATGTATCATTGATGGTTTTTTCATGGAAAGGGCTTGTATGATTTGGTACAAATGGGAAGTTAATCCTTTGGCACATTATTCCATTTGAAATTTGTGAAATAATTGGATCTATAGCTTAAAGATAGGCTATGTATCCCAACCAGCCTAAAGCGCATGATGTCTTTAATGTTACATTATTAAGTAAATAAATTCTGCATCCAACACATGTTCTCAAAATTTAGGGAATAAATACATGTAGCCTAATGTCTCTTATAATGAATAACCATTCTAGATTCTTGACACCAAAGAGAAAATGTGGATAAATCATACAAATTGGTTGGGGAGATTCCTTTAGAGAAATCATAAACTCTAATTTTCTACATGGAAGCCTAAAGATTATATGATAAATTAATATAAACATGTTTTCAATATATAATATATAACCAAATTTCAAGGATTAAATTATTTAGGTAAATTTTGTATCCCAAAAATATTACACAATGTAGGATCTAAAGAGAAATTATTCATGTATTTATATAAAACATAAAATTTAGAATTTTAAAATGTCAAAATTAAATTTATTTTTGTAATTCATCATTTTAATGTTATCTTATTATGAATTTTGAAGTTATTTATGAAAAGTTTGGTTTTCAGTTGAAAAATAAGGTTTTCACTAAACATGTAATTTATATGACTTTATCATTATATAAGAATGACCTATTTGTTCAAAAAATAAATTATGTAGTAAAATATGAATTTATGGATGAAATTATAAATTTTAGTACATTCTATAAACTTAGAAAACATATAGAAATCATTTTTAGAACTAAAGTATAATGTTTCTCTAAAAAACATTTTTAGTCCTCAAATTGAATCAAGTATTTTAAATGTGAGATTTATTTTCTTATTTATTAGATAACCTCATAAGCATTATTTTTATAATAAATTAATTAAGGTCATTAAATTTTTTTGTCAACGATAATTTTAACTAAAATATAATTTTATTGTTTAAAAATTTTATTTTTCTAAAAACTATATTTACATGATTATGTGTGTTTATATTATAATTAACTATTCAGATATTTTGAAGTATTAATTTATAAAATTATTTTAGAATTTTGAATTTAAAGGATAAAATTCCATAAAATGTCTAATCTATATCCATTTCATTAATTTTAATTATTAATGACAATATTTAATTTCTAAGGTAAAACTAAAAGTTAACAAGTTAAAGAAAAATACATAAAAACTAAATCATGTATCAAAAGGCGTGGTTTAGGTGAGATTCATCCCACTTTCACATTATCTTCATATTTTTTCTATTTTCCATTTTTCCCAGAATAGCATATTTACCTTATTGAAATGTAATGGATAATACCAAAAATACCTATCTCTTCACATATAAAAGAGTAACATTCCCCCCACTCCAATACATGATTACATTAAAACTAATCCTTGAAACATGCCAATTTTCACCACCTAGAATACAATCCTGCATTAGAAATCTCATATCCACTATAATTTATCTTAAGGCCTTCATTTTCTAGGGATAACTCTAAGGAAAATTCATGTCTCTGACATGAGTATTATCAACTTCATATACCTTCTCCAAATTTTTTTTTGGAAACACTAATATAATAATATTAGTCCTATTTATACAAAATAAAGTTAATAAATTGACAGAATTGAAACTTTCTCCCCATATATCTCATCCATTAAAAAAAATCATTTTCCATTCATGCATACATGTAGACTAACAACACAAAAATAAATGAAATAATTTTTTTTGAACACCCATCATTGAAGGTTCTTAGAATTTTTTAATGATAATATGTTATGTTTACTATATCATTAAGGTTTTATCAGGAAAATTTAGAGAACCTCCAACTGATATGATCAACAGATGATCATCATTAATTCAATTGTAAAAAAATATCATGCTAGGAAGATAATATTTTCTTTATATTATGTAATATTTTGATATCCATTAATTATTCTTATAAATCCACATTAATTATAAAATATCAAACTAATAAAAAATAAATTAGAACATTATGATTCTAGTATAATGATATTAAAACAAAACCACCTGGTAATAATTCATTAAGTATGTTTATGTTCATGTTTGCATCAGTTTAACCACATATGTGATCCATACTATG
The DNA here is from genome assembly GCA_963277665.1 of Viscum album. Taxonomy (NCBI): domain Eukaryota; kingdom Viridiplantae; phylum Streptophyta; class Magnoliopsida; order Santalales; family Viscaceae; genus Viscum; species Viscum album. The sequence goes on from OY728150.1 coordinate 1,867,387,930, forward strand.
AATTTAAATCAATAATGAAAATGAAAATATGATTACATGTATAATATATTATAATATTATTATTAATGATTTTTTATAGTGGATATGTTAGATTAATATTTTATACATTAATTATGAAAAAAAACATTGATCATCAAGAATCCCAAAAACATGATTTTTATCGACTTCATATTTAAGGATAAACACTAAAAAACTCATGAAAGGAATTTGAAACATAATAAATAATTTTAAACCATCCTTAAAAATATCTATAATGACATATGAATTTAGAAATTTTTAATAATAATGAATACATACATTTTTAATATCAATGTTGTATAAATAATAAAAAATATAAAAACTTGATACTGAAAATATGTAGAATTCCTGTAGAGAATCACTATTTGTAATGAGTATAAATGTAATTAGATATGAGTACAGTTATATATATTTTTATATTAATATATATATTTATTTGATAGCAAAAGATAAAGTACGTAAATGGAATTTTTGACAAGAGAATATTTTTTAAATCTCAAATTCCTCTATTTCAGACAACTTTTTATATTATACTTTTAATTTTAGGTATTTGGTGTATATAATACTAGATCAAGATTTTATTTAATTAAATTCATTATATTCATGGTATTAGAAGATGAATTTAAATCCATCTATTTCAATTGGTTTGGATTTAATCATTTTCCATGGTATAAGTAGGTTTTTCCATCTCTATATTAATTCTTTAGGACTCCTGATATATTTATCAATTATTTATTTTTGTGTGGTTCATACACATAAATGGAATACATTTTATGTTATTACTCATTAATTTTAAGTGATTTTAAATTATATATTGTTATTCATTCCTCAAATTAATTTAATTCAAGAGTTACCAAAACCATTTTAAAACTCAATCCTTTATATAGGGGAAAATCATTCTATGTTTTGGTAGAGTGAAATTTTTTATACTTTCCTAGAAAATACATCCCTATATGGATATTGTGAAATGGATGAAGTTGTGTGAAAAATACACATTGGGGTAATCACCCAAAAAACTGGTTTGTTGATCATTAACCCAATCATCACTCTGATGCATAATGAGGGGGCCTATGATTGTATAACTAGTTAGACACTCCCATGGGATATGCTTTGGAATATTCAAATTCACTTGGTTAACTTTGATAATGGTTTTTTATTACCATTTCCTTGGTGTCCTGCTAATTAAAACTATTGATCCCAATTTAGATCAACTATGGATAATATGTCACCTTAAAAGTACTATATCCAAAATATTTATATGATAAGTACACCTTATATTACTTTCATGATACCAAAAAGATTATAAGTTGTTTAATGTATGATACCCTAGTCACCCACATTATTCCATTGAATGTTAAGGTATTTGATTTATATATTTTTCATTATATGGATATCTATGTTTTTATTTTTCCAGTGGATCCTTAAGTAATTGTATATACCAATCTGCATAAAATTATTGTGTGTTGGAATAAGGTCTTGATAACATATTGTTATGTAAAATATTATGCACTCCATCGATATAATTTTTGTATTTAATTTTATCTATGATTTATTTAATTGGAATAGATAGGGAATTCCATTTTTTAGTTTATTATGACTTGATGATATTTATTTATTACTATAATATATTTTATTCCATGTTATGTTATCATAGAATCTATGTTATGCTACTCTTAATTGTGAATATAATCCCATCCTATCAATTTTCTTATAACTAGGTAACCTATAGAAGAACTATTTTTAATTTTAAATATTTTGATGTAAGAGATAAGTATGTCCACACAATGTGTTTATATTGTGTCTTATGTTTTAAAATGTAATGTATGTTTGTATCTTGTAATATCCCTCCCCTCCTCACTATCTTTAGAATGTGCAAGAACATTAGATGGCCATAATAGAAATCCCCAAGATTCCAAAAGCTGGAAATAAATGAAAATGGATTCATTTACAACTGGAGAATGATTTTACCTTTAAGATTAAAACAACCAACCAATCATATCAAAAACAAATAAAATAATACATGATATATGATAAATATTAAAGACAAATCAACATTAATTTATAAAAAACTGAGACTACTAAAATACCGACCTATAACTGAGATGTAATTTATCATCACTTATAAAATTCACTGAAAATGTTCATCATTATCAGTGATAAAATCAGTGCTGACAGAAGAATCCATTTATCTGCGCTAAAAAAGGAACTGAAAAAATTCACCCTTCATCAGTGCTTCCTTTTTTGTGTTGATGAAATTTAACATTTTCAGCACATTATTTTAGCACTAATAAAAAAACATGTATTCGTGCTTCATTTATAGCACTGACAAAAGTTTCCTTTATCACTGTGTTTTTAGCATTCATAAAAGTTTCCCTTCATCCCCACATTTTTTTCTTTTATAAACTTCTAGAATAAAATAAAAAATAAAAAAAATAAAAAATAAAATGAGTAAATTAAGAAAAATATCAAACATTTTATTTATTAAATAATTATTGATCAAGTTGAATAAATTTAATATATATATATATATATATATATTATAAATATTATATATGAAATTCAGATATATAAAACTAATGAATACAATTTATATATTAGTAATTAAAAAATTCCTGAAGTTTTATTCAATTTTAAGGTTGTTTGATTTTTTAATTTAACCAATATTAAACACCATGTGTTGAATTTGTTTTATATACATACATATATATATATATTAATTCATTTGTATACACAAATGAAAACACAAATATATTTTTATGCTGCATATACAAACAAATACACCTAATATTTATGTAATTTAATCAAATTTTACTATATTTGAGAATTTCATTATAATATATACCTATAATATATATTATGTTCTTAATCTATCAATTTTATTTATTTGTTTTAAAATCTACAATTAAACTATTCATTTTTATTGTTATTTATCTTTTATTTTATTTTTAAATGTGATCGTTTTTATTATTTATTTGTATATATGTATTCATAATGTAGTAGTATATTCTATATGTATTCATCCACATCAATATATTTATATAAATATCAATATTTCATTAAAAAATATATTTAATTAATAAAACATATTCATTTTTCATTATTTTCAATGTATAGTCAATTTGTATAATTAAACAATACTCATTTTTAATATTCATGTATTTAAGATTATATTTCTATTAATAATGTTGAATATATATTTTTTAAATAAATATTTTGATATATATAATAAATTTATATTTAATATTTTTTAATGGAAATCATGACACCCCCCATTACACGTCTAAAGCATCAAATTGAGATGCCCACCCCTGGTAAACCGGTTAAACAACCACGTGCTTTCCCTTCATGGTGCATTTGATACAGCATAACCCCCACCCCCTCCCCCCACCACAAGCTGCCCAGCACAGAAGAGGGGATTAAGTCTATGGTGGTGAAATTACAATGCTGAAACACAACCGTTGGGAATTGAACCCCCTGACTCAGAGGAACCAAGAAAATGACCCAACAACTTGTCCACCACCATTAGGGAAATATATATTAACAAAATTAATAATTATTATAAACAAATAATTATTATTTTAAAATAAGTATTTATATATTTATAATTAAACTATTTTATATATTTAAAGTAGTATAGAATTATAAAAAAGTAATTTTAATAAATATATTAAGTTTTTTAATTATATATAAAAATTTATAATTAAAAAACATTTAATAATGATTTTGTAGTGTTTATAAAGATAAATCTTCATCAGCTTTATAGAACCTATCAATACCTATTTAATCAACACTTTTTTAGTGCTGATAAATCTTGCGAATTATCAGTGATAAAAATCACAAATAAAATAAATATTTATCAGTGATTTTAAATTTAATGCTGATAAAAGGGAGCTTTTTCAACACTTTCTTAAATGTGCTATTAAAAGTGACCATGGTCTATTTAAAAACCCTAACCATGAATCAGTTACTCATGATTCTCAAGATCTTACTGAACACATACACTATCGTCTTGGCTCCTCTATGTGCACTCGGATTAATTAATACTTGAATATAATGTATGTTATTTTCTACTCTTCCCTTCTAGTTATTTGATGTTTTGGGTTCCATTTTTTTCATTTTTCCAATGATCTTAAAAATGATGAATCTCTCATATCTTCTTGTATTAACTGAAATACAAAGACTATGGTTCTATTTCATTGTTTTTTCTCCTTTCATGTGTATTTGACAGTCCATCCCATTTGTCCCTAAAGACACACAAAGATGGTTTACTCACTTTACTACATTAAAGGAGAACTGTCATCCCCCGTTAGTTTTCTCTTCATTTGAATATTGTAGGGTTCCAAAATTTAGTTATTTTCACAAATTTAATTCATCATATATACATGATTATAGATTTTAATGGAATAATTATGTGGGTTTTTAAGGAATAGGGGATACCATGTTGTAGCCCTCATTTATGGGTGATGGGTATATAAGGACCAGGGTAAGTGTAAAAATCATTCAAACATGTTTCATGTATTTTGGTTATTCATGTTAATTTTTAAACCATGAAATGAGATATTTAGATTTATGATTTTGATGAATAACTTTTTATTGAAAAAAATGAATCAATTAGTCAAGTTCCAAAAAAAATTATAGTCATGCTTGTTGTGAGAGTTATGTATTTTTAATTCATTCACGATTATTATAAAACATTAACCGTGGGTTACAAAGAGTGATGTGTAATTTCTTTGGTGATAATATTTTGCTGAAAATGTTTTCTAAAAATTTCCAACATTGGATAGGGTTGAGAAATTATTACGTTAGTGGACATAAAAAAACATAACAAAATATAAAGACTATATTTTACAAAGGTATTTGAGTTATATATGATTGTATAGTTGATCAATAAAACATTGATATGTTTTTTATTAATATATTTACTACTTAAAATTTATATATAACTAATTTATAGTTTAAATAAATAATTTGAAAATAAATCGAACGTGGTGAATAACCGTTGAGAGAACAAGAATTGATTTTACATAATCTTGATTGTTTAGATCATTATGTAATATAAGTCATGATAATTCGTTATTAATGTCCAGAACACACAAAATAGAGATACGATCCCCTTATTTTAAGTAACCCTTTGTTTATTTGAATAGCCAAACCTCTCTTCTTCTTTGATCACTATTAATCACTTAGTTTATTCTCTTGCACTACTTCAGTGATCAGGGGTCCTCAAGAATTTTTCTATGATTTAAGGCTATTGTAATCTCATCAACGGATAGAATACATTTTTTCTGATTTAGTGTTATAAATCAAACATATTACATTGAAGCATAAACATGGATTCCACTAATAATATATTACAATTATGCCATATGTTTTTTTTCTTTCTTTCCATTCACATTTATCCTAGAGATATATAACCCATTTTATGTTTTTTATCTCTCTAATGATCATATAATGATACCCTAAAACACATATGTGGCATTAGATAAATTTTCATCAAGGACATAATGTATTAAAATATTACTTTTTCGAATAAATAAATTTCATATTGTATTATATAAATATCATATATTATGATAGAAAGAATTTTTCTATTAATCCATAGAATATAGCAATTATATATCAGTTAAGGTGACTTTTTGAGTGATTCAATTAGTGTGGGTTCCTAGGACACATTACTTTTTTGACAAATGATTTTCTTTTATCTCTTGACGATGCATTGGAATCCCTCTTCCAAACTAGCCTTCATCCCATCATCAAGAGATGGAAGGCAATCAATCGTATTAGGACAGATTAAGTAAATGTTTTGAAGGTTACTTGTACTGTAGTATTTAAGTATTATATCTATGATCAATATTTCATGAAAGATTCATGAAATTGTGCACTTTTATTCACGTAATGTATTCCATTATTGTTATTCAAGAAAAATTAAATGTTTAAATACTCAGTAAGACAATAGCTTTTGAACATGATGATGTTTCCAATCTTGAGAAAGAATAGACTATTGATGATGGAACTGTGGAATTATTTGACGATCAAAACATTTTGTTGAAAAAAATGAGAAAAAAATGATGACACAACATTAATGTTTTGAATAAAATTATCAAGGCACAAATTCATAGTATAAAATTTGAGGTTGGTTGGAATCAAATTGGCCAACTTATTGTCCCAAAAAAGTCAACTTTCATTAGTTATCTTGGGGACACAAAAGGATGAATATTCCAATTGATATTGACTCATGGAACCACTTAAAACCGGTATAAATGGATATCCATTGGATGGAAATAATAGTAATGTTATAATAAAATTTCTCTATTTTACTGAAAATTTATATAATTAAATTTTGATTTAGTTTTCATTATTCCCTGTAAACTTAATTTTTTTAGAAGATTTCTGTTATAAATATTGTCTAATGGTAGCTAGAAAAACACATAGAGGCTTCTGAAATTTTCTAATAATGTTTAATATTAGGGATGATAAGTGGAAAATAACAACCCACCCCCCACTCTGTTATACACACATTATATAGCATGAAACATGGACTACATTTAGAAATTGTTTCAATGAGAAATCATTTTAGGTGCATTGTGATTGATAATATATTATTTGACATTATTTATATTATACAACTTGATTCGAAATTGTTAATTAATGGAATATGAAAAGAGTGATGAAAATAATGAACATGCATCTAAACCAGTGTACCCCTATCAAAAGGGAAGGATGAGGTACGCTTCATTATAGAATAAATTGGAATGTATTTAAAATCAACAAATAAATTTTTATAATGTGATATGAAACCACACATGTTCTTTTTTTTTTATATTTAGATTTATGAATCAAAATGAGAAGACACTTCTATCCCACATCATCACCTATGGGTGGAGGCTCATATAAATAAAGATGGTATATTAGTGGATGAAAATAAAAAAGCAGTATGTGATGCATGTGTAATTATGAAATAATTTTAATTCATTATGATTTATAATTACATTACATAAAATAAATATTTTAATATTTTATATATGGTTTAGAGGCATGAATTGGCATCAGTCATACCAGAATAAAAGAGAATTTCACTAGCTTTGAAGAGGCCTGAACAGTATAATCGCGTTAGAGAATTAGGTTTTGGTGTCTCTCCTATAACATAGTTTGAGAAGATAAACCCACATAAAGATACATGTAATTTTATTAGATGAATTTCGACACAAATAGACTCACTGAAAGATATTATTTTGTGGTCTGTTTTTCCATACCAATTCATAAGAAAAGATAAAAAAGAACTGGCGGTGGTGTAAAGCTCCACACATGATCAAAATGATCCCACTAGCTTTGAGGTTAGTCATTACCCCCCAAATATTACCTAGTGTAATCACTTACTTCATTACTCTTTCTGTTAAATGTGAATCAAGTAATATCCAATAACATTTTATTACTAAAATTCTTAGCGGGTGTAATTGTATGGTATTTTTTTTTCAACACCCATGAACTGTTGTGTTGCGAGGGGTACATTGAATAATATCCTAAGAGACCAGATATACAATCAACCCATGCCAAAAGATCACATTAGAGTAGGGATTAATTTATATTATGATATAACTACTTAGTTTCATGTTCTACTCTATGATCCTGATATTACAATGGTATATAATAATACTTGATTTTTTTAGCATGGGCGTCTAACCTAATAATGATAAATGAGCTACGTATTTAAAAATTCTTATTAAAAAACATGTAACAGTTGATAATAAAAGGTCTAAAGTGAGGTTTGATTTTACATATGGATAAAGTAGTTGAGATACGAAAGGTCAAATCGAGAAAATATAGTTTATTGACCAAGAAAATTAAATGAACTTATGAGAGTATCTTCTCTCCGCTAGTTCCAGGGAAAAAAATTTGACATTACAACTTCATAGAGACAATGTATTTAGAGATAAATCTATATCTTACATTCACTATGAAGAAGAAAAATTTAGAGGATCCATTACATATTGAATTGTTATCGAGTCTCTAAATTATAGTCTCAAGCATGAATGGTTGGTAATCTTAATTTTGAATAAATGCATAAGGTGCATTTTTATAATACATTTTTCCAAATAGTGAGATAAAAAAGATTATTAATGTTGATAACTATTCTTATTTTGTATAGGAATTTATATTACAACTATATTAAGGGAAGAACGTGTGAATAATGACTTGGATTCATTAATCCCAATATCATTTCTTTATTTGAAATTACATTTGAAAAGAAAGAAATAAAGAATAAAAAAGACAAGTTACTCAAATCATCTATTAAAAAGCATCAGATGATAGACTCATTTTTATGCCTATAATTCAAGGGTAAAAATCCATGATATAATCACATATAATATATTTTTTATATTTTCATTGCATTTCATTTGTTGTTTAAGAAGTATGGGATACTGATAGAATTCATAATAGACACCCAAAATATTTATTTTTTAAATTCAATTAATGTGTTTATAACCAACCGAACATACATTATGTGTAGTGTGAATATGTTATACAATAAAAACAACATTATATTGATAAATATCAAATTATAAATTTAGTCCGTGTTTTAATAATAATTTTTTTATGATCGGGTGATGCTAAATACATGTTAAATCAATGAATGAAGTTAGTGTCTAACATGCTAAAGCCTATGGATTACTACAAATGGAAACAAAATAATTTATATATATAAAGATTTAAATATCAAATCATTTAAAAAAATTACTTATTTTTTTCATTGTTTCTATAGTTTCTAAAACAAGATAAGGCAATCGGTAGTGGATATTATGTTTGTAAACTTGTGAGGGAAATATTACAGCATGAAAAGACCAGCATTCCCAAATAGGTAATTTTTAAAATTAATTAAAATTTCACTAAATATATTTCATAATAATTTTTTTGTTTATATTTTCTTAGTACTATCATGATTAATGACAAAATAGATACTCAAAAGAAGAAATCAATTTATTTAGAGATGAATGGGCATCATAATTTATGTCAGAATGTATGCAGACAACAAATTTTAGTGATAACATGCAATGTTTGTGATATAGTATGTGTTATGACCGTAAAAAGATATTTGGGGTGTGATAAATTATTGTCCAAATTATTATATATTAATTTTTTTCTCTTTCTCAAGGAGAATATTAATGGTCGAAATCAATTTGTTTAGAAGTTATAACCAGAAAACACATAAATTGTTGCGAAAATATGGAGGTGTTGGAAGTGTTAAAGGTAGAGGAAGAGGTGAAGGTGGATGCAGAGTCATAGTCAGATTCGGAGACCAATGTGGAGGAGGAGGTAGAGGTGAAGATTGAGGTGGAGATTAAGGTGTATAAGGATAAGTAGAATTTACTTTCAAATAGTAAATTTTATGGGAAAAGAAGTATAATAAGTTTCATAACAATATTGTGTTTTAGAATAATTGTTTAAAAGTTATCACAAGATTTTTCACTTAAGATAAGAGTCAATATGAATATTTCCTGTTTAAAATGTCATTTTAGTAAAAAAACACATGTGGCATACTCAAAACTAAGAAAATTCATTTGCATTACTTTTTTTACTTTAGGAAAAAAATACTTACATAATTTTTGACATTTAAGGATAATCTAAATCTCATTCAAATGCAAAGTATGACTGGTATGAATCTAATTGCATCATTTGATTCCAAATTGTCATTAATTTTAATAAAAAAAGAACATACATCCTAAAAACTAGGAAAACAAATTATAATTGTTTTGATACTTTAGGAAAATGATCCATGAGTCATTTGGTATGTGTAACATTTAGGTGTGCCTCAATCCGACGCTGTAAAGGCCCAGACCTCTCTGGTAAATTCCATTGTGAAATGTGGTGCTTGAGGTGTTCTGGGAAGTCAAGGTGTCTTGGAGTGCGTTTGGGTGGACTTTTAAGGAAATATAAAGGGTAATGGCCTTCACATGGGAGGCACGCGATTTGCCTAAACCATGCGGCCAAACCATGCAAGGTTAGCTTTGGAGGCAGTGTCTAACGCACGGTTAGCACACAGTTTGTCTAACCGTGTGGCTTAACCATGCGAAGTTTGTGGTCGAGGCAGAAGCTAACGCACGGTTAGCACACCGTTTTTTAAACCATACAGACTAATTGTGCATGCACTTAAAGTTAGATCCTAAAATTGTGGATCTGAACTATTTTTACTCTAAATGGTTCTTTTAAGCCATTAAGCATCCATAACTCAGGATTACTCTTCTTTAGTGGTAGAATAACCTCTCCCAAGCATTTTGGAGGTGATCTGGAGGCTTCACTTCGTGAATCAAAGCTAGTTTCTCGAGGTAAGTGATCTTTTTTGTTTGGTTTCTTAGATCTACATAGATCTACTCCACCTCTTCTCTCGGAATCATTGATCTACGCCCGTTATGGGTAGATCTGAGTGTTTGGATGTCGATTATGACGCGTTTTTGTGATGGATGTGTTAGGAGAAGAGATATAGGGAGTATCCGTGGTGAATCGGCCTGGTCTTCTCGAGCGTTCTTCAACCATTGTGGTTTCCGTCAAAACTATTGACGCAGGGGATTCATGGCTTCTCTTATTGTTTATGTGAAATCGTATAGTTATCATGATTTAGCCCTTTGGATCATAATGAAATTGACCTAATTAAATACTTGAACCGGATTAAAAGAATTGGTTTGATCACATGTTGTTGCTCTGTACCGTGATAATGGTTTGCCTCTTGTTATGCTAGATAGTGTGATATCTATACATTGCTTGTTAGCATGATTCTCTTGATGAAATTGATAATGAATTTAAAGTTGTAATTAATTGATAATTAATTGGCTAACGATAAAGAGGCATGTAAATGAATCTGGTTGTTGTTGTCGTCGATGTTGTTCCAACTTGGTGGTAATCAAATTGAGGCCTATGATGTCTTTAAATCAGTTGGTTGGTAAACCTAAAATTTGTTGGTTCTTGATGTTTGAAGGTTGGATGCCTTGTTAAAGGGCCAAGAGCCCAATTCTGATGTGATGTTTACTTTCCTGCTGCTTGTGTTGTAATGTGATCCTGGATGGTTGTTTTTATATGTGGGAATATGGAGGCCTTGTGGTTGTGGCAGCGGATAACACCTAGAGTGGCGAGATGCATCGGTTTTTGCATGTGGTGTCGGGGAGGACACCAGTGTTTATGGAATGGGATGGATGTGGTTGTCGGTTGCTTGTAGATTCTTTGGTTGTTTATCTTGTTTGACTTTCCCCACTGCTCAATGCAGCTGGTCTTGCATACCCTTCTCATGAAAGGGGCGAAGACACGTGGGATATTCCTCGTGCTTTCCGTGTTTAGCCTCTCCAGGGAGAAAGGGTCTACACTATTGCTATAGGAGGTAAGGAATCGACGGGTAATACATCTACTCACCATGTTAACCCCCTTGTGTTTAGTAGCATAGGATGATTTTCTAGAATGCCTGGTAATATGGGAAAGTAATTTTGTAATAAATGTTTGAATAAATGATGTTAGCCCATGTGGTTGGAGTTTGTTGAAACATAATGATGAGTTTCAGAAATTTTGAAGGGACAGTGGTTTTTGGATGTGATGTTAATGGAATTTAATGTGGAATTGTTCATGGTTAATTAATGTTTGAATAATAAATTAACATACAGTGGAATTGATAAAAAGGGAATTAAGTAATCTAATAAAGCCCTTAAATGGTTGTGTGCTTATAGGATACCTAGTCTTAGAAGTGGCAGCTCGGAGTCCGAGACGCGTTAGCTGCAGTTGTTTCTAAGACTAGGTTATACCCATAGTGTGGTTGTGAGTTATAATATATTCTGTACTTTTTGTGTTTCTATATGCTACTCCACCCTGTCAGTAAGGGCAACTGGCACTTCGGGGATTCTGAGCCTTGGGGGGTGTTTTCCCCAACATTCCAATGGGAGGGTAAATGGATGACTACCCCCTTTGACCCCGCTCTCTTCTCTTGGTAGATACTTGTGCCATTAGGCACAATGGTTAGTTTTCCCCATGTATGTGTGTAGAGGGATGTAATGGCTTGTGGTTATTCACACACATATATTCTAGATATAGTATCCTATGCACTACTATAGATGTAACGTGTATATGTTGTGATGGCTTGAGGGTCCTTAGTCAGTGTATAAGATATAATGGATTGAGTTATAATACCCTACGTATGATACACGTTATGCGATCTATGGTGGCGCCCAAAAACTACCTGGTCACTTTTGGTTGTGAGGATGGTGTGGTGCTTAGCCCAGGTGTCTGCGGTAAAGCCTTTCTAATGCATGTGGTATAGATTGTGGAGCTTAGCCCAGGTGTATTCGGGCATGCCTTTGGAGATAGATGCACAAGACGTATGTCGTTGGGGAAAAGTGCCAAACCAGTGGGGAAGTAGTAGCGGTGTACCATTGATATTATTTTCTATATGCTACATTCTTGAATGCGTTACTTGGTGAGAGTAGTCGTGGTGAGGTTGGGAACTTAGTATACCTATTTAGGCGATGTGTTTGTTTCACTTGTTGTTCACTGTGCTTTAGCAAGATTTCTTTACTTTTGCATGAGAGGCTTCAGGGAGGATCCTATTGATTATACTATTATACTCACCCTACGTATATATAACTATTTTTCATGTCACTTGGAGCAGGTTGGAGATCAAGCTGGTTACTACTAGCTTGTGGTTGGAGGAGCTGTTCGGGCTTGTGGTTGTTGTCATTTTACATTATTTTGGGTACTTGTAGTTTTTTCCCTTTTTGTTGTAGTACTTTTGCATGACATTACATATGACCACTTGGTTTTTCTTTTATGATTCAGTTCTAATTTGGAGTTGGTCAGTGTTTATCTTATATCTCTCTTCCGCATGTGTTCTCTTAGAGGGTAATGCCTCCCATTTGTGTGCTACTATACCCTCGGTGCTAGTTGCCAACCCGGGGCCTACTAAAGGCGGCACTCGGGGGTCATTATCTACCTTTTCACATTGTCGTCCCAGGAGGGTACACATTGTGGGGAGGGGGTCGTGACAGAGTGGTATCAATGGTTTGGTTGAGGGATAGGATGGAGTATGGAGTTAGGCACATGTGCGGTTTCATGGGTTGGTAGGGAAACAATGTCATTCATGTTTAGCAAGTTTGGTAAACACTGGAAACTGGCTGAGACATCGGCGTTTAGGGCCCCCTATGATCTGATGTATGGACCTTTATGTCTACAATGGATACTAAACGAGGTGATACAAGTTTCAGTGTAGAGACCTAGGAAATGATCATGCATCATTCTTCTTTGTGTCTGTGTTTGAATGGGTAGATCGTGGGATAGGTTAACCTAAAATAAATAAATAAACAATTAATTAATAAATGTTTAGCCTTCCATATTTTAGGCTTAGGAGTTCTAACTATTTTTTATTTTGTTGGTGTGGGTATAGGTCAACTTCCTCATCATGCTTGTGAAAAAAATGTCCAGTAGGCTGTTCCAGCAGATCGCCGCAGGGTAGAGGTTGACGACGATGAAAATTTGAGGAAGACACTCCAAGAGTTTCAGTGCCAGAGTCTGCAGAAGTATGAATGATCCGTTTCAGATGCATTCACGGAAGACTGGTTGGAGGAGGTCGAGGTAGGATTCAGTTCGATCCATGGTTGGAAGGGGCATTGGGTGTCCTTAGCTGTGACGATGCTTCATGGAGTAGTAAGGCAGTGGTGGTTCTTGTTCCTCGGGGATTGTGAGGTGTTAGCGATCTCATGGGTGGAGTTCCGAGAAAAGTTTTGAGTCGTGTTCCTTTCCTCGACTGCAAAGGAGTCCAGTCACCAGGAGCTTCTTACCCTTCGACAGGGGAGCTTCAGTGTTCGAGAGTATGGGATCCGTTTCAGGAACCTTTTACGATATGCTTTGGACCTGTTACCGGACGAGGATGCCATGGCGAGGCATTTGAACGAGGATTTGCATCCAGAGATCCATCTCCAGGTCATCCCATATATGTTGTAGACATATCGCACGGTTCTGGAGAGGGTGGAGGTTGTCGAGAGGACTTTGGCCAGGACCGGATCATCACGAGAGGGGAATCAACATGATTCCTCCTGAAGCAGAGTTGCGGTCCAGGGTTCCTGATTTTTAGGGCAGAAGAGTTTCCATTCATCCGGGGTAGGTCCCATCCCTTCACATATTTTTTATCCATAGGCATCAACTCTCAGGCCTATGCCAAGGGATTAGGCACTTTTTTTGTGGTGGTCATGGCCATCAGCAGTGGGAGTGCCCAACCTTTCAGAGCGGTCATCATGCACCGGGCGCTACACTCCAGGTTCGTCCTTTGAGGCAGTTCCAGTCAAGGTAGAAGCAACCAGTTACATTAGATTTATATCACTAGAGGGGGGATGGGGCAGGCAGAGGACTACCCCATGGTTCTCCCCGTCCTTAGAGAGAAGAGTTCGGTCGTGGTGGTGGTCGTCATCAGGGTCATAGAGGCTGTGAAGGAGGCTGTGGTTAGCTTCATGCTCTAGAGTTGCCAGCACCAGGCGAGCCAGATTTCGTTCGAGGTACCCTTTGCTTGTTTTATAGCATGATGTAAGCCTTGTTTTATTTAGGAGAGAGACACTCTTAATATCACCTACCCTTTTCCATGCTTTGGGACATGAAAAAGAGAGGCTTGCAGTGCCCTTGGCATTGACTAGGCCAGTTGGAGGTCAGGCTAACTTTTTTGAAGTATGTAGAGATTGTGAGCTAGTGTTGGGGAAACACTTCTCTAGAGGAGATTTCCTATGTTTACGAATACAAACATATGATGTCATCATCGACATGGATTGGTTGTATTTAGTGCAGGCTATCATGGATTGCTTCAGGAAGAAGGTCATTTTCTTGGGGCGGATGGAGAGCAAGTGGTGTTTTTTGGTGAGAAATATCCTCGGATGGGTCATAGGCGTGTTCCATCCCTATTGTCCATGGAGGATGATATGATGCTGAGTTCTTCAGAGGTTCAACGGTTGGCATTTCCTAGGGTCGTAGAGGAGTACCCTGATGCCTTCCCAGAAGAGGTTGTAACATTACCCCCTCAACGAGTGATTGAGTTTGGGATCGTGCTACAACCATGAGTTTTTCTTATCTCTATGTCTCCATATAGGATGGCCCCTTCTGAGTTACGAGAGCTGCGTATACATCATGATGGTCTGTTGTAGTGCGGTTTTTTTACCAAGTGTGTCCCAAGGGGTACACCGGTTTTGTTAGTGAAGAAGGTCGACGACAGTTTGCGGTTGTGGGTCGATTATCGTCTCTTAAACAAAGTGAAAATACATAATCTCTATCATCTTTCACGGATTGATGATTTATTTGATCAACTAAAGGGTGAAATATGGTTCTCAAAGATAGAGTTATGGTCCGGGTATCATCAAATGCATGTGAAGGATTAGGATATCCCGAAGCCTTCTTTCTGTTGTCGTCATCGGAATTATGAGTTCATTGTAATTCTGTTTGGTGTGATGAATTCTCCAGTTGTGTTCATTGGATTGATGAATTCTGTGTTCCGTGAGTTCCTTGGAAAAATTATTGGTAGTTTTCATTGATGACATCCTTGTGTACTCCACCTATGAAGAGGAGCATGCAAAGCATCTATGATCCGTTTTGGGAGTTCTTCACCAACAACAGTTGTACGGGAAGTTGTCTAAGTGTGAGTTTTGGGCTCGAGATGTCCGTTTCTTGGGGAATGTTGTGTCCCAACAGGGAGTAGCTGTGGATCCATCGAAGATATACGCAGTTGTGTCTTGGGAATCCCCCAGGATAGGGTTATAGGATTGATGTTTCCTTGGTCTCGCAGGCTACTATAGGATGTTCACAGCAAATTCTCACAGTTTGTGACCCCTCTGACAGCTTTAACCAAGAAATATCAGGCATTCATATAGACTGATCAATGTCATACAGCTTTTTAGTATCTAAAATAGAATTTAGTAAGTGCTCCTATACTTTTTCTTCCAGCTGAAGGATTTCAGTTTGATGTCTTCTGTGATGCTTCACATCTAGGGTTTGGTTGTGTTCTCATGCAGTAGAGGGCAGTTTTTTCTTATGGGTCTCAGCAGTTGTGTCTCCATTAACGCAACTATGCCACCCATGATCTTGAGTTGGCAGCCGTGATGTTTTCTCTAAAGTTGTGGAGACATTACCTCATTGTTGAGCGCTTTTTGGTTTTCACTGATCATACGATTTTGAGGTATGTTTTCTCCCAGTGTGACTTGAACATACGACAGCTTTGGTGGATGGAGTTCTTACAATAATACAACTTTGAAATATCATATACACTTGGAAAAGGGAATGTTATAGCTGATGTGATGATCTGAAAGTCACGTAGTGATGCTGTGCGTGAATCCAGTGATTCCTGTAGAGTAATGGAAGAACTGTCAGCATTACATCTTGATATGGGAGATGTTGGGGGTAGAGGTTGTATTTTTCAGATGATGGTGTAGTAGTCCCTGGTGCAGAAGGTGGAAGAGTCCCAGTTGGGGGATGTTGAGGTGGAGGTCTGTAGAGACCGATTTGTTTGTGGTGAGGCCACAGATGGTTGGTCTGAGGATGAACAACACAGAGTGTTGTATCATGGGAGGATTTTTGTTCCCTTGGAGATTCGAAAGATGGTCCTCAGATAGTTCTATGGTTCTCCTTTAGCGATGCATCCTGGTGTGACAAAGATATACCGATCCTTGAGGAGTCAGTTTTGGTGGCCTGTGCTGAGGCATGCAATTGAAGAGTTTGTGTCTCAATGGTTAGTCTGCCAGAAGGTAAAGGCTAAACACCATGTTCCTGGTGGTCTTCTCCAGCCATTATAGATTCCTCAGCGGAAGTGGGAGGACATCTCAATGGACTTTGTTACTGGTTTACCTTGATCTCCAGGAGGATATGACTGTATTTGGGTGGTAGTCGATCATTTAACAAAATCATCCCACATTATAACAATAAAGGAGTCTGGCTCAGTAGAAGTCTTATCGAGACAGTATTTGGAGGAGGCGATGAGGCTTCATGGAGTCCCAAGGATGATCATTTCAGATCCGGATCCTTGTTTTACCTCCGGGGTGTGGAGAGGTCTCCAACATTCTTTCGGTTCTCACCTATGCCTTAGCACTGATTTTTATCTTCCAACAGATGGTCAGACGGAGCGAACAATCCTAACTCTTGAAGACATGTTGCGCTCATGTGTTCTTGATTTTGGAGGTTCATGGATGATGAACATACCCTTGGTGGATTTTTCTTACAATAATAGTTTCCACTCCACCATTGGTATGGCACCATTTGAAGCCTTGTATGGCTAGCCTTGATGTTCTCCATTGTGCTAGACTGGGGTCAGAGAGTCAGCAATTCCTGGACCGGAACTAGTACAGAATACAACAAATATGGTTCAGGTGATTCACGAGAGGATGAAGGCAGCACAAGATCGTCAGAAATCATATGATGATCAAAGGAGGATACCATTGATGTTTAATGTTGGGGATCATATGTTTCTGAAGGTGACTCCCTGTCATGGGAAGCGATGTTTTGGTCATGGTAGAAAGCTTTCTCCCTGCTTTGTTAGGCCTTTCATGGTGTTAGCTCATGTTAGAGCTGTTGCATATCGAGTAGCACTTCTCCTTCAGATGAGTCAGATACATGATGCTTTCCATGTATCATAGCTACATCGTTATCTTCATGACGACTCCCACGTCATCTATTGGGGATAGATCAATGTTGATGATGATTCCACTTTTGATGAGTGACCTGTTGAGATCTGATACCGCAAGGAGAAGGTGTTGCACGAGTGTTCCATCCCCTTAGTTAGTGTATTGTGGTGACACGATGGCTTGGAGGAGAGTACTTGGGAACGTGAGTCACAGATATATGCTCAGTACCCAGAGTTGTTTGATGTTTAACTCTTTTCATGTATCGTTGTATGTGATGTGGTTATGAAACATTCATGTTTATGAGATGTCTCCCTTTGTCGCTTTTGTGTCTTGAACTCTTTTGAGAGGTATCTCGGTGGGTGGTTGTTCATACCAAGTTTCGTTTTCCCTTTATGTGGGTTTTGGATTCTCGAGGAAGATAATGTTTTGAGAGGTATCTAATGTAATGGCCCAGACCTCTCTGGTCCATTCCTTTCTGAAATTTGGTGCTAGAGGTGTTCCAGGAAGTCAAGGTGACTTGGATTAAGTTTTGGTGGACTTTTAAGGAAATCTAAAGGGTAATGGAATTCACACGAGAGGCACACGGTTTTCCTAAACCATGCGGCCAAACCGTGCAAGGATGGTTTTGGAGGTAGTGGCTAACGCACGGTTAGCGCACGGTTTGTCTAACCGTGTGACCTAACTGTGTGAGGTTTGTTGTCGAGGATGAAGCTAACACACGGTTAGCGCACAGTTTGTTAAATTGTGCAGACTAACCATGTGGGAACTTAATGTTAGATCCTAAAATTGTGGATCTTAACTCTTTTGCCTCTAAATGGTTCATTTATGCCCCTAAGCGGCCACAACATGGGATTAGCCTTCCTTGGAGGTAGAAGAACCTCTCCATAGCATTTGGGAGGCGATCTAGAGGCTTCTCTTCACGAATCAAAGCCGGTTTCTCGAGGTAAGAGATCTTTTTTGTTAGGATTCCTAGATCTACCTAGATCCACTCATCCTCTTCTCTCGGGATCTTAGATCTACGCTCACTATGGGTAGATCTAAGTGTGTGGATGTCGATTATGATGAGCTTTGGTATTGGTTGTGTTAGGAGAAGAGATCTAGGGAGGATCCTTGTTGAATCGGCCAGGTCTTCTTGGGCGTTCTTCGACAGTTATGGATTCTGTCAAAACCGTTGAGTTAGGGGATTCATGGCATCCCTAATTGTTTATGTGCAATCATGGAGTTAGCATGATTTATCCCATTGGATAACAATGAAATTTACCTAATTAAATACATGAACTAGATTAAAAGAACTGTTTTGATCGAACGTTGTTTCTTTGTACCGTGATAACGGATTGCCTCTTGTTTTTATAGATAATGTGATATCTATGCCTTGCTTGTTAGAATGTTGTTCTTGATGAAACTGATAATGAATGTAAAGCCGGAATTTATTGATATTTAATTGTCTGAAGATAAAGAGGCATGTAAATGAATCTGGTTGTTGTTGTCGTGGATGTTGTTCCAACTTGGTGATAATCAAATTGAGGCCGATGATGTGTTTAAATCAGTTTGTTGGTAAACCTGAAATATGTTGGTTCTTGATGTTTGAAGGCTGGATGCCTAGTTAAAGGGCCTATAGGCCAATTTTGATGTGATGTTTACTTTCCTGTTGCCTTTGTTGTGATGTGATCCTGGATGGATGTTGTGATATGTGGGGGAATAAGGCCTTGTGGTTGTGGCACCGGATGACTCCTAGAGTAGCGATATGAATCGGTTTATGCATGCGGTTTCAGGGAGGACACTATGGTTTATGGAATGGGATGGATGTGGTTGTTGGTTTCTTGTATATTCTTTGGTTGTTTATCTGATTTGCTTTTCCCACTGCTCAAGGAAGCTGGTCTTGCTTACCCTTCATCCGAAAGGGGCGAAGACATGTGGGGTATGCCACGTCCTTTCTGTGTTTAGAATCTCCAGGGAGAATGGGTCTACGTTCTTTCTATAGGCAGCAAAGACTCGACAGGTAGTACATCTACTCACCGTGTTAATACCCTTGTGTTTAGTAGCATAGGACGCTTTTCTAGAATGCCTGAGAATATGGGAAAGTAATTCTGTAATTAATGTTTGAATAAATTATGTTATCCCTTGGGGTTGGAGTTTTTTCAAACTTAATGAAGAGGTTGAGAACTTTTGAAGGGACTGTGGTTTTTGGTTGTGTTGTTAATGGAATTTAATGTGGAATTGTTCACGGTTAATTAATGGTTGAAGAATAAATTAACATACATTGGAATTGATAAAAAGGTAATGAAGTAATCTAATAAATCCCTTAAATGGTTGTGTGCTTATAGGATACCTTGTCTTAGAAGTGGTAGCCCAGAGTCTGAGAGATGTTAGCTGCAGTTGTGTCTAAGACTAGGTTATGCCAAAAGTGTGGTTGTGAGTTATACAATATTGTGTACTTTTTGTGTTTCATTACGCTACTTCACCCTGTCAGTAAGGGAAACTGGAACCATGGGGATCTTGAGCTCTGGGGGTGGTGGGGTTTTACCCAACATTCCTGTCACGACCCGTCCTCGGGGCCCATGTCGTGACTACCCCAAGCCCGCCTTCCATAGGCCAGGGGCTGGCGACTAGCACCAAGGCATAAATCCCTCTAAAAAGGGAAGGCATTTCCTTTTTAAAGCAACAAACACCACAGAACATGCAAGCAGAAGAAGTAAACACTATGTAAAGCTGGGTACAACAGTAAGTGTGGAAAAGTAAATGGGCCAGAATACAAACCCAAAACTGAAAGTAAAGTACAAATCGAAAGGGAAGAGAACAACTGAAAGTAAAGCCGCAACATCGAGCCGCCCACTAGAAGTCCCACCTGGAGGGTGAGTATAGATAGCCTCCAATTCTCCTCAGGTCCAACCGTTTGCTCTGAGTACGTCCTGCCCAGGGGTCCACCTCGAGGTACCGTCCTGCTCCACAGGCCTCAACCACGATCAGCGTTGTCTGTCGTCTGCAACCAACACAACGTAGTGAAGGCATAGCCCGTGCAGGGGTGAGTATAATCTAGTCAGTAGGGACATCGAGACCCTTGAAGGTCTCCCAGAATCCACAAAGGATAATCTACAAAGGAAAGATACAATCACGAAGTAACATCTGACACTACTTAGGTATATGCCCATACATATACCTAAGTCATCAATTCCAAGTTCGGATCCAATATCCGAGCCCCAGTACAACCCAGTCCACACAGGAAATCACAACCCAATCCACACAGGAAAGAAAAACGTAATCCACATAGGATGGCACAACACAATCCACAAAGGAAAGCAAAACAGGATTTAGCTCACATAGGTATACTTCTTTGTATGACAATAGAGATGATCAGATGTAGCCACTGATTCATCTAAGCCATCGGACACACAAAGGATCGATAGGTACTAACCCCCGCAATGACCCACAAAGGATCGATAGGTAACTAACCCCCGCAAAGACCCACACAGGATCTGTAGGCGTTGGATCACACAGAACCGCTGAGCTCTGACCCACACAGGATCAGTAGCACTGATCCACGTAGGATCGCTGAGTGTTGTAGTCGTCACCGTCGAATCCACTAAGGATCACTGTACAATCGTCGTCGTCATCACAGTCGCAAACGCAGCCAGCTCTAGGGTTCCCGCACACAGTATGCTCGTTCGGGAGGGTCCGCTCCATGAGCCGAGAGGCTGATACATCAACTGAAACAAAGTCCGGAGTTGATGTATCCAAAAGTTCCATATCGCCAACAGGAACTCAGCATCATAGACGGCGCGTCAATCGGACGCCCGGTCTGGATGTTATTGGCTTTTTCGTCCCAGGGGCCCGGTTGGTTTTAAATTCAAAAAAAACCCTACCATACTACACCTGCATCTAAACATTGGGCAGAGTAAGCCAAAAGATCCGTCTCACTAAGAGGAAACCAACAAAGTCGACGGCACATCAATCGGACGTCCGGAGCTTACGTTATGAGCGTTTCCACTCCGAGGGCCCGGTTGGTTTCGTGTACAAACCAACTCGGCCAAACCCAAAGTATTCCGAAACCTTGATTGTGATATACCAAAATGACCGCCTCGATCCAAAGATCGCATCGCAACTAACGGTGCATCGATCGAGGCCCGTAGGTCAGGTTATGGGCGTACGACCGGAAGAGATTCGGTATTAAGGGGTTCAGGCCCGGTCCGACCCGGCCCGATACCCCCAGTGTCGGCCCGAACCGGGTCCGGGTCTGGCCCGCTTGGGCGCGGCCTGGCTTGGCGGACCGGCTAGGCAGCCGGCCCGGCCGAGGCGCAGCGCGCTGGCCGGGAGCTGGGCCAAAGGGCCGAGCCGTTTGGGGGGGGGGGGGCGCCTGCCCCCTGTCTTCTGTAACCGCGACCCCCATTTTGGGGGGCCGCTTGAGCTGGCCACTGGGGGTTTGTAACCCCCGGCTTCTCCCCTCTCTGGCCGGCCCGCCCTGGCAGGCCGACTATTGCCGCCACGGGACCGGCAAGGCCGGTCCCCCTTGCTCCGACGCCGGCGGCCCGGAACCGGCTACCGGTCTCCCTGCTCTGCCGGGCCCGTAACCGGCCGCGGCGCGATGGCGCCGTGCCCCTCTGCCGCGACCCCGCTCCGGCCGCGGTGTCTTCGGGTTTCTCCGACGTGGCGCGACGGCATCACGACCTTGTTCGATTTCACGGCGTAGCGCGACGGCGTCGCGCATTCCTTCCCGTTTAATCCCGCACGGTGCGACGGTACCACGCCATTCCCATTCCAATCCACATTAGAAACAACAGCATAGATAAAGGAGGAGGGTCGGCCATGTTTGTGCGGTCCGGCCCCCTCTCGTTAATCGATATCAAATGGTCATAATTCACGATGAATGTTAAGGTAGTAATCACAAATAAAAATAAACCCCTACCTCGAGCGTAGCTTCAACATAGGATCATCAGATGAGGTTTAGTCATGGAATATCCGTAGAGGAAAGAGACGTCGCGAAGGAATACGTCGTCAACGTCGCGGTATACGGCGTCGCGTAGTCGGTTTCCGAGGACTCGGCGTTCTTCACGTTCTTCGTCGAAGACGAAGAAGTTCCTCAAGTTCCTTAGCCTTTTGTCCCAAATACTCCACAACAAGAATCCAACCCATAAAAAACAGCCCACAATTAATTTATTAACTAGACATTAGTTTGAAATTCAAACACTCACATTATACTTACTTCATTAATATCATAAGTTATTAAAACTTACGTTATCAAATTTAATAGTGAGTTGAGGGAGTTATGGAAAGTGAAGGGGTGGGGTTCGTGTAGGCCCCACCATCCTCATAACCTCCCATGGGAAGTTGGGTAGTTACCCAACTTCCACCCAAAGCATAAATCCTCTTAGAGAAAATAAAAATTGTAGTTAAATTTTTATTTTAACTTCCACAATTTTTATCAACCTATCTCGTGAAAACGCAACTCTGGAAAAGGTGTTCATAAGCAATTACCGGCGCTGCGGTTCCATCGGTGCCCTCGGAATTCGATTCCGAGAACTGGTTCAAAAGTTAGAAATTCACGCTTGTTCGTTCACTGAACGTACCCGATCTAAACTTAGGATAGAAATTCCAGGCACACCGGGCCTCAAAATCAAGTGCCGTCAGAAACTGCGTTCTTGTAAAATTCCAAAGAAAATTAAGAAAAAAATTCCCTTGAATTTTATGGGTCTTTACATTACTCCCACCTCAGGGATTTACGTCCCCGTAAAGATACATCATAAACTAGGGAAACAAATGTGGGTACTGAGCATGAATATGAGACTCCCGCTCCCAAGTGCTCTCCTAGAGGTTTTTGTGCTGCCATCTGATGCGCACTAGAGTAATCGATCATCCAAGTAGGACCCACTCATGTTGATCCTCGATCTCCACCGGAACCTCCGCAAACATTGCCCCATCATCAATGTCCAGCTCCCCATGATCAATTATATGCGTTGGGTCGTGCACGTATCTCCTCAGCTGAGATACGTGAAAGATGTCATGCACCCGGTACAACTGAGGTGGTAGATCCAGGTGATAAGCCACCTCGCCAATCCTGCTGAGGACCTGGAAAGGTCAGATGAAGCGTGGAGACAACTTGCCGCCTCAGCCAAATATCTGTTATCCACGTCGAGGTGAGACTCGTAAGAAGGCGCGGTCGCCATCCTAGAACACCAGTGGCATCCGCCACCTATCAACATAAGACTTCTGCTAGCTCTGAGTTGTACTCATCCACTCCTGGATGATCTGGACCTTCTCTGTCATGGCCTAGACCATATCTGGTCGCACAAGTGCTGACTCCCCAGGGTCTGTCCAGCACAAAGGAGATCTTCAAGGTCGGCCGTACAACGCCTCATATGGTGTCATCCCGATGGTGGAGTGGTAGATGTTGTTGTATGAAAACTCCACCAAGGGTAGGTGGTCCTCCCAGTTACGACCAAAGTCAAGGACACATGCGCGGAGCATGCCCTCGAGAGTCTGAATGGTCCTCTCAATCTGACCATCCATCTGAGGGTGAAAGGCGGTGCTCAAATATAGCTGCGTCCCGAACGCCTCCTGCAACACCTTCCAAATCCGGGAAGTAAAGAAAGCATCTCGATCGGAGACGATAGATGATGGAACACCATGAAGCCGCACAATCTTCTAAACATAAATTCATCCCAAGCTCTCCACTAAGCCCTACTCTCTGATGGGTAAGAAGTGTTCCGACTTGGTGAGTTAGTCGACAATCACCCAAATGGAGTTGTGACCTCTGGATGTGCGTGGAAGTCCAGTCAAGAAGTCCATAGATATCTCGTCCCACTTCTACTCCAGGACCTCCAAGGGACGTACCAAGCCTGCTGGTACCTGGTGCTCTGCCTTCACCTGCTGGCAGGTGAGGCATCGAGAAACGAACACTGCCACAGCCTTCTTCATGCCCGACCACCAGTGTTGTCGTCTTAGATCCTGGTACATCTTTGCCACTCTAGGATGTACCACCAAAGGAGAAGTGTGAAACTCTCTCAGCACCTCCTCCTGTAAAGCAACTGGTACCAAGGTATGTCCTTTGGAAAGGACGTCGTGCTCTCCTCCTAAGGAGAAACCATCAGGTGCCTGTCCTGAGGATATCTGTGCACGCCGCGTCTCACAGTCCAGTCCCCACACTGTGCCTCTATGACCCGCTGTAGAAGTGGAGGCGTGACTGTGAGTGACTGAAGGAAAGCTGGTCCATCTCTATCCACAAAGGATATCCACAAAGCGGCTAGCTGCTATGTCGCCTCCCCAAGTAGTTGAATGCCCGTCCTCCTGCTGAGAGCATCGCCTACCAAGTTCCCCTTTCTAGGAGTATAGACTATATCAAAGTCATAGTCCTGGAGGAACTCGATCCATTGCCGTTGTCTCAGGTTTAGGTCCTTCTGAGAGAAGATTTACCTGAGAATCTGATGGTCAGAATAGAGTGTATAGCGCTCGCCCATCAGATAGTGTAGCCACATCATCAGAGCGAAGACCACTACTACTATCTCCAGGTCATGGGTAGCATAGTTCTGCTCATGCCACCTCAACTGACGTGATCCATAGGCAATCACTTCCCGCTCCTGCATTAGGACACATCCAAGTCTGGTCCCTGACGCATCGCAGTAGACTACGTACCCTACTCCCTCCTCCGACAACCTTAAGATAGGTGTGCTGGTCAATATCTGTCTCAGCTCTTGGAAGCTCTGCTGACATCTGTCTGACCATACAAAGGGTTTCCCCTTCTTCATCAAAGTTTAGAGTGGTGCCGCAACTCTGTAGAAGTCTGGAAAAAATCTTTGGTAGTATCCAGCTAGTCCCAAGAAACTCCGCACCTCAGTCACACTCGTGGGTGGATCCCAAGCTAGCACTGCCTCAATCTTCGCAGGATCCACCGTAACTCCCGCCTCAGAGATGGCATGCCCCAAGAAGTGGACCTTGCGTATCCAGAACTGAAACTTCGAGAGATTACCATAAATATGGTGCTCTCGGAGTGTGTCTAGTACAACCCGCAAGTGGAAGGTGTGCTCCTCCTCAGTGGTCGATTAAATAAAAATGTCGTCGATAAAGACCACGACAAATCGATCGAGGTATGGCTGAATGATCCTGTTCATGAGGGCCATGCACAATGCTGGAGCATTGGTTACGCTGAATGGAATAACCAATAACTCATAGTGGCAATACCGACACGTGATGACCATCTTCTGCATGTCCTCATCCCGAACTTTGAGGTGATGATAGCCTGACCTGAGGTCTATCTTCGATAACCACCGTGCCCCCTTGAGCTGATGGATGGGGTCATCAATCCTCGGTAGCAGACACTTGTTCCTCACTGTCACCTGGTTCAGGCGACGATAGTTGACACAAAGTCGCAAGCTCTCGTCCGCCTTCTTGGTGAAAAAAATCGGGGAAGCCCAAGGTGATACACTAGGTCGGATGAATCCCTTTCCCTGCAAGTCCTCCAACTATACATGTATCTCTCGAAGCTCAGTGGGGGCCATCTGATACAATGGAGTCGATATCTGGGATGTCCCGGGGTACAGGTCAATATAAAAGTCTACCTCACTGCGAGGAGGTAGCCCTGGGACGTCGTCGGGGAAAACGTCTGCATACTGATCCACCACTGGAGGAAAACCAAGACTCCGCACATCAACTACTCCTAGGATGAGGCTAGCCAACTGAAGAGTGATGGGCTGTCCTCTCCTCTGCGGAAGTCCATCTTGTGCTGCGAAGGCTCCCTTCTCGGCAGTGAAGGTGAACCTGCTCCCGTCGGTGTATACACATCGCACCTTGCGCCTAATAAAGTCGATCTGATCATGGACTGTCGATAACCAATCCATGCCCAAGATGACGTCTTAAGGCCTCGACGCCGCTACAAGAATATCCCATCCGAAGCTCTCACCTCCTAGAGTATGCTCACACTGCCGGTACCAGTGTGTAATCATCGAGTCTACTCCCGTAGGAGTCTCTAGTCGTAAGGATCGAGCCAACGGCTCTCTCGGAATCTCCGAGCTCCGAACAAGGGCAGTGGCTATAAAAGAATAACTCGCTCCCATATCTATAAGAACCAAAACAAGGGTGGAATAGACACAGATAGTACCTCGAATCATCTCGGGCGCGCCATGGTCATAGGTCTCTGATGCTTGGAGTTGTGCCTGTCTCTGCCCGCTAGCTCCCTGTGGTCGGGGTGGACCTCCGGGTGGTGGTGGTGGTAGGGCCTCAAAGCGTCGCCCAACACCTGCTGCTCGGTTAGCTCCTCTGCCTCCTCTGCCTGCTCCCTGCGGAATGCCATGGTCGACCCTATGCCTATGCCTGGGTGGTCCCTCAACAGTCTGCTGCTCCTCGGAATGGCGGGTCGGGCAGTCACGAGCCATGTGGCCCTGCCCGCCGCATGCATAGCACTGCCTGCCTCTTGAAAGAATGGCTCCGCGCTGGGTGCCCCGCACTGCTGAACCAGTGTCTTGAGGTCGTCTTCCTAAGGGTATAGTCTTCCTGGACCCATGAGTCATCCGTCAGCTACCTGCTGTAGAAGTCTCTGCTACGTGCCGCCCCGCGGTAGGTCTCGCTGCTGAAGAAGGCTCAACAAGGAAGCTCTCTATAAGAAGGCCTCGCTCTAGTACTCCTGCCGGGGTCGGAATGCTGAGGGAGATCTGTGATGCCCTGATCTCATGCCTCAATCCCTGCTCAAAGGTCCGAGCCTGGAAGAATGGGTCTCGTACCATGTCTGTCGAGTAGCGTGAGAGATCGTTAAATCTCGCCGAGTACTGGGTGACCGTCAAGCTACCTTGCTGCAGCTGTAGAAGCTCCTGGATGCGCACCGCACGGAGAGTGGTCGGGACGAACTCTGAGTGGAAGAGGATCTCAAAGTCCTTCCAGAGGAAAGATGCCTCATCGTGCACCTGGAGCATCAAGCTCCACCATCTACCTACTGCCACCTGTAGTAGGCTTGCTGCGAGGATCTCCATGAGGTCTGCTGGTGTCCTCACTAACCTGAAAACCCGAATGACTGCCTCCAGCCAGTCCTCGGCTACCTGGGGGTCCATCTCCCAGCGGAACCTAGGCGGTCTCTAGCGCTGTAACTCGTGTAGTGCACTAAGGCGACGTGCATCATCAGCGGCTAGGGCTGGAAGCATCGGTGGCTCGGCGGGTAAAGGTACCGCTGATGCCTCTGCTTTCAAAGGGCCCTGTACCGAGGCCTCGTCGCTCGGCGGGCTGTCATCACGCACAACTCTCGGAACCCTAGCTTGTTGCCGTCGTGGGGCCATCCTAAAAAGAAACAGGTACGCCACGGTCAGAATAGTATACCTGGTGAGCAGGCATAAATTAATCACAACGAAAACATGAACACACATGCAATCAATGTTTTTGTGCATTAAGTCGGAAATCAGAAGTCAGGGTCCTGGTGTACGGATACGTCGGCCGCCGCACCAACACTGGACTCCCTGGACTGATAACCACACTCAATACTCTTAACACTATTGCTCCACATAGAAAAGATCAGAGTCCTGAGTTCTGCGGTAGAACCGAACCTCCCTCTAAAACCAATTTGTCACGACCTGTCCTCGGGGCCCGTGTCGTGACTACCCCAAGCCCGCCTTCCATAGGCCAGGGGCAGGCGACTAGCACCAAGGCGTAAATCCCGCTAAAAAGGGAAGGCATTGCCTTTGTAAAGTAACAAACACCATAGATCAAGAAAGTAGAAGAAGTAAAAAACTAAGTAAAACTCGGTACAACAGTAAGTGAGGAAAAGTAAATGGGCCAGAATACAAATCCAAAACTGAAAGTAAAGTACAACTCGAAAGGGAAAACAACAACTGAAAGTAAAGCCGCAACATCGAGCCGCCCACTGGAAGTCCTACCTGGAGGGTGAGTATAGATAGCCTCCACAGCTCCTCGGGTCCAACCGTTTTCTCAGAGTATGTCCCACCCAGTGGTCCACCTCCAGGTACCGTCCTACTCCACAAGCCTCAACCACGATCAGCATTGTCCATCATCTGCAACCAACACAACGTAGTACAGGCATAGCCCGTGCAGGGGTGAGTATAAGCTCTTCAGTAGGGACCCCGAGACCCCCGAAGGTCTCCCAGAATCCAAAAAGGATAATCCACAAAGGAAAGATACAATCACGAAGTAACATCTGACACTGCTTAGGTATATGCCCATACATATACCTAAGTCATCAATTCCAAGTTTAGCTCCAATATCTTAGCCCCAGTACAACCCAGTCCACACAGGAAATCACAACCCAATCCACACAGGAATGCAAAATGTAATCCACATAGGATGGCACAACACAATCCACAAAGGAAAGCAAAACAAGATTTAGCTTACACAGGTATACTTCTTCGTATGACGATAGGGATGATCAGATGTAGCCGCTTAATCATCTAAGCCGTCAGACCCACAAAGGATCAATAGGTACTAACCCCTGTAATGAACCACAAAGGATCGATAGATAACTAACCCCCCACAAAGACCCACACAGGATCAGACCCACACAGGATCTGTAGGCGCTGGCTCACACAGAACCGCTGAGCGCTGCCCCACACAGGATCGGACCCACACAGGATCGGTAGCACTGATCCACGTAGGATCGCTGAGTGTTGTAGTCGTCGCCGTCGAATCCACTGAGGATCACTGTACAATCATCGTCGTCGTCACAGTCGCAAATGCAGCTAGCTCTAGGGTTCCCGCACACAACAAGCTCGTTCGGGAGGGTCCGCTCCATGAGCCGAGAGGCTGATACATCAACTGACACAAAGTCCGGAGTTGATGTATCCAAAAGTTCTGTATCGCCAATAGGAACTCAGCGTCACAGACGGCACGTCAATCGGACACCCGGTCTGGATGTTATTGGCCTTTTCGTCCTAGGGGCCCGGTTGGTTTTTATGTCAAAACCAACCCGATCGTACTCCACCTGCGTCTAAACATCGGTCATAGTAAGCCAAAAGATTCGTCTCACTAAGTGTAAACCAACAAAGTCGATGGCACGTCAATCGTACGTCCAGAGCTTGAGTTATGAGTGTTTCCGCTCCGAGGGCCCGGTTGGTTTCCTGAACGATCCAACTCGGTCGAACTCAAAGTATTCCGAAACCTTGAGTTCTATATACTGAAACGACCGTCTCGATCCATGGATCGCATCGCAACTGACGGTGCATCGATCGGAGGCCGGTAGCTCATGTTATGGACGTCCGACCGGAAGAGGTTCGGTATTAAGGGGTTCGGGCCCGGTCCGACCCGACCCGATACCCCCAGGGTCGGCCCGAACCGGGTCGACCCGAACCGGGTCCGGTTCCAGCTCGCTTGGGCGTGGCCCGGCCTGGCTGGGGTGTCCCGGCCCGGCTGGTGTGGCACGGCCCGGCCTGGGCGCGCTGGCCAGGAGGTCGGCCAAACGGCCATGCTGTTTGAGGGGGGCGCCTTCCCCCCTGTCTTTTGTAACCGCGGCCCCCATTATGGGGGGCCGCATGAACTGTCTGCCAGGAGTTTGTAACCCCCAGCTTCTCCCATGTCCGGCCGCCCCGCCCTGGCCTGCCGGCTATTAACGCCATGAGACCGGCAAGGCCGGTCCCACTTGCTACGACGCCGGCGGCCCTAAACCAGCCACTAGTCTCCCTGCTCCGTCGCGACCCGGAACTAGCTACGGCCTTGGTTCATCCGGCACGGAGCGACGGCGCCACGCCCCTCTTCCGCGGCCCGACTTCGGCCACGGTGTCTTCGGGTTTCTCCGATGCGGCGCGACGGCATCGCGACCTTGTTCGATTTCACGGCGTGGTGCGACGGCGCCTCGCATTCCTTTCCGTATAATCCCGCGCGGTGCGATGACACCACGCCATTCCCGTTCCAATCCACATAAGAAACAACAACATAGATAAAGGAGGAGGGTCGGCCATGTTTGTGCGGTCCGGCCCCCTCTTGTTAATCGATATAAAATGGTCATAATTCACGAAGAACGTCAAGGTAGTAATCACGAACAAAAATAAACACCTACCTCGAGCGTAGCTTGAACAGAGGATCGTCGAACGAGGATTCATCGGGGAATATCAGTCGCGTAAAGAGACGTCATGAAAGAAGACGTCGTCAGCATCGCGGTATACGGCATTGTGTAGTCGGTTTCCGAGGACTCGGCGTTCTTTGCGTTCTTCGTCGAAGACGAAGAAGTTCCTCAAGTTCCTTAGCCTTTTCTCCCAAAGTCTCCACAACAAGAATCCAACCCATAAGAAATCCCACACATAATTTATTAACATGACATTAGTTAGAAATTCGAACACTCACATTAAACTCACTTCATTAATATCGTAAGTTATTAAAACTTATGTTATCAAATTTAATAGTGAGTTGAGGGAGTTAAGGAAATTGAAGGGGTGGGGTTCGTGTGGCCCCCACCACCCTCATAACCTCCCATGGGAAGTTGGGTAGTTACCCAACTTCCACCCAAAGCTTAAATCCACTTAGAGAAAATAAAAATTGTAGTTAAATTTTTATTTTAACTTCCACAATTACAATCAACCTCTCTCTTAAAAATGAAACTCCGGAAAAGGTGTTCCTAAGAAATTACCGGTGCTGCGGTTCCATCGGTGCCCTTGGAATTCGATTCCGAGCACCGGTTCAAATGTTAGAAATTCCCACTCGTTCGTTCACTGAACGTACCCGAGATAAACTTCGGATAGAAATTCTGGGCACACCGGGTCTCGGAATCAAGTGCCGTCATAAACTACGTTCTTGTAAAATCCCAAAGAAAATTAAGAAAAAAATTTCCTTGAATTTTGCGGGTCTTTACAATTTCGATGGGAGGGTGAATGGATGACTACCCCCTTTGACCCCACTCTCTTCTCATGGTAGATACTAGTGCCATTAGGCATTGCAGTTAGTTTTCCCCATATATGTGTGTAAAGGGTTGTAATGTCTTGTGGTTTTTCACACACATATATTCTGGATATAGTATCCTATGGACTACTATAGGTGTAACATGTATAGGCTGTGATTGCTTGAAGATCCTGACTCGGTGTATTGCTTGTAATCCATTGAGGTATAATACCCAACTTATGATACACATTATGGGAGCTGTGGTGGCTCCCAGAAACTACCTGGTTACTTTTGGTTGTAAGGATGGCGAGGTGCTTTGCCCAGGTGTCTGTGGGCAAGCCTTTGTAGTGCACGTGGTGCAGATTGTGGAGCTTAGGCCGGGTGTATTCGGGAAAGCCATTTGAGAGAGATGCCCAGGACGTATGTTGTTGGGGAAAAGAGGCAAACCAGTGGGGAAGTATTAGTAGGGTACCCCTGATATTCTTTTCTATATGCTACATTCTTTTATGCGTTACTTGGTGAGAGTATCCCTGGTGAGGTTGGGAACTTAGTATACCTATTTAGGCGACAAGTTAGTTTCACTTTTTGTTCACCGTGCTTTATAATGCTTTATTTACTTTTGCACGAGAGGCTTCGGGGATGATGCTATTGAGTATACTATTATAGTCACCCTACGTATAGAAAATTGTTTTCAGGTCACTTGGAGCAGGTTGGAGATCCAGATTGTTGCTACTAGCTTGTGGTTGGAGGAGTTGTTCGGGCCTGTGGTTGATGTCGTTTTACTTTCTTTTGGGTACTTGTAGTTTTCCCCTTTTTTGTAGTACTTTTGTATGACATTACATATGTGCACTTGGGATTTATTTTATGCTTTAATTCTGAGTTGGAGTTAGTCAGTGTCTATATTATCTCTCTCTTCCCCATGTGTTCTCTTAGAGGGTAATACCTCCAATTTTGTGTGCTACAATACCCACGGTTCTAGTCACCAACGGAGGGACTATTGGAGGCAGGAATTGGGGGTCATTATCTCACTTCTCACATTGTCGGCCCATGAGGGGTACACTTTTTGGGGAGGTGGTCGTAACATACACACATTGTGCGTCCAATGGCATCTTTTTTATTCAAAAATAACTTTAATTTTTGTAAAACAAACATCTGATAGTCTAAAATCTAAGAAAGCACATCCAGAGTGTTTTGGTACATTAGTAAAACGATCCATATGTAATTTCAACATGTAGGGATCATCTGCACATCAATCTGATGCACAATGTGACAGTTATGACTCCAAAAAAGTCTTCTTTATTCAATAGTGACATTAATTTTAACATAAAAAATTACATACTCAAAACAAGAAAAATGAATTATGATTGTTATGATACATTAGGAAAACAATCCATTAATAATTCTAGACATGTATAATTCAGTCTTTCCTCAATTTGACACACTGTGTGACCAGTATGAATCCATGTGTGTATTTTTTATTTAAAACATACTTTAATATTAGTAAAAAACAATTTACATACACCAAAATGATAAAACACATTCTAATGGTTTTAGTACTTTATTAAAGCAATACAAAAATCACCTGTGATGTGGAGGAATTAACTGGACCTCAATCTGACACACAGTGAAACTAGTATGACCCAAATTGTGCCTTTATCTTCAACATGGAAATTAATATTTAACAAAAAAACTAACATAATAAAATCTGAGAAAACAAATTCTGATTGTTTTTATACTTTAAGGAAATTATCCATGAGTCATTTGGGACATGTAGCATTCATTTGAACCTCAATATAATGAATAGTGTTACTCCAAGTGTGTCTTTTTTTAAAAAATAAAATTAATTTAAGTAAAAAACATATCACATACTCAATATAGAAAAAATAAATTTGAATTATTTTCGTAATATAATAAAATGATCCACACATCATCTTTGATGTCTAGGGATTTTCCACATCTCTATCTGACAGATGGTGTGACTGGAATGAATAAAACTGTGTCTTTTTTATTCCAAAGTGATATTAATGTTAATAAAAAAACTACTAACATACTCAAAAACCAAGAAAATTCATTCTAATCATTTTTATACTTTAGGAAAATTATCCATGAGTCATTTGGGATGTTCATTATTCATTCATTCCTCAATACAATCCTTGGTGTGATCAGTATGGATCCATGTGTCTTTTTTATTCCAAATTGACAATAATTTTAGTAAAAAAAATTGACACACTCAGAATAGATAAAACAAATTATTATTGTTTTGTTAATTTAGTAAAATTATCCATACATCATTTTTGAAATCAAGGGATCAGTCCATCCTCAATTCAACGCACTTTGTGACCGTTATGAAGCCATGTGTTCCTTTTTATTCCAAACTGACATTAATTTTAATTAAAAAAACAACTAACATACTCAAACTTCAGAAAAATCATTTTGTTTATTTTGATAATTTATTAAAAAGACCCATGAATCATTTGGGATGTATAGCATTTAGCCATGCCCCAATCCACGCATGGTGTGACCTGTATGACTCTAAGTGTGTCTTTTTTATACAAAACTGACATTTATTATAATAAAAAAAACTAACATTCTCTATAATATTATTTTATCTTTTCTATATATATGTTGGAAATTTTATTTCATTTAAATTCATTATTTTTATCTTATATTGGTAATTTTTTTTGTTCCTATGGATGTAGTATGTTGTTGATGCACACTGTGTCTATTTCTAGTGATATAGTGTGTTGCAACATCACATTACCGTATTTACCTTTACCAGCACTACTAAATGCACCGATAAATCATTCCATTATTAGTTCATTTAAAAGTGCTAATAAAGGACTACTTTATCGGCTCTTATATAGGCACCGATAAAGACTATCTATAGCAGTGCATTAAAAAGCGCTGAGAAATCATAGATTTATCAACGAAAAAAAATGCCGATATATCAAAATATTATCAGTGAAAATAAAATCACTGATAAAATAGTTCATTT
This sequence comes from Viscum album, assembly GCA_963277665.1. Taxonomy (NCBI): domain Eukaryota; kingdom Viridiplantae; phylum Streptophyta; class Magnoliopsida; order Santalales; family Viscaceae; genus Viscum; species Viscum album. The sequence continues at coordinate 1,867,422,346 of OY728150.1, forward strand.
ATCAATTCTATTAAAAGTGATGATAAAGGTACTATTTACCAATTCTAAATAAACATGCTAATAAATGGAGAGTTCAATCAGTGCTTTTAAAAGTGCAGATAAAAGTAACATTTATCAGCACTTTTAAAAGCACTGATAAAAATATCCTTTATTAGAACTTATTTAGAACTCATAAAAGAGATAGACTTATAACCATGCTAAGGTTTTCATTTAAATTCTAGCACTGATAAAGGATGATTCTAGCACTGTTAAAATTGATTTTTGTAGTATTGAGACTAATAAGAGTACCACAATGGAAGACTACCATACTTAAGTACCCAACTGAATAAATAACTCAAAGACTCCAATAAAGATCTCCAAATTTCTAAACATTTTGTATGATCCAACAAAAAATAACCAACCAAGTAACAAGAAGTAATGCTAAATTTTTGTGATGCTTTAGCTTTTCCCATGTCTCAATAAACAATATCTACCAAATCACCAAAGTGCTAAATCATGTATGAGTAATGAAACTTAGGTGATTTTCCCCAATGACTCCTATACTCACGCCTTTATGATAGAACGAGTTAACACAATTTTATAAAATATTATATTTAAAACAATTTCAAAAATTAGTTTAGAACTAAATATAAACAAGTTCTATTGTAATTAGTTTTCTCAAAATTATTACTAGTTCAATTAAAAACCACCAAAAAATCTTTAAAACCATTTAAAATATTCCACCATTGGAAAGCCACATTCAAATCTACATATCGACATATAGACACATGCATACATCGTTATAAAAGTTCCATAATAATGAGTATTTTTCTGTTGATCTACCATTTCATAACAAGGTAATTAAATATAGCGTTCTATAATACCTTGGTTCTAGTGCAAGTTCATATTTCAACGAGGACTCATAATGAAATATGGACGCACAACACCAAGTGTGCCCAAAAACCATTCCAATACATTCATTCCATACCATTTCAATGTCAATCCATTTAAATTACTAACCATTTCATAAATGCATCCTTTTTATTGAAACCCCTTTTCTATAAATCAAACCAAGAAAGTATTTTAAAACCAATATTTAAAAATCATTTATTAACGCAATTTGAAAAAAATGAATAATTTCACACATATCCAAAAAACTTCACTAAATAAGGATTATATCATGATTATCACACCAATTATACAATCAATTTTTACCTATTTACAAAATTTGAAAATCTGTCCTAATTTTCTAAATATTGGAGTCGAGAGTGAATCCACCTACCTTAGAAAACATGGAGAAAACAGAAAATGGAACAAAAACACCAATGAAACTGTGTTGAATCTCTAAAAACTCACCTATGATCTATTACTCTATTATTAATAATACCACATATAATAATATTTGTCATCCAATATCTTATATCTCTCAAAAATAGATGTAGATCTATGAAACTATGGCAGTGGGAGAATCAGATCTAAGGAAAACCACCAAGAACGACAACTAACCAAGAAGATCCAGCTTCAAATAATCAAGAGAAGGAATCAGATCAAATCTAGATTGATTAAATAATTCTATATGAAGATTAAATCTTGATTTAGGGCAGATTAGGTGGAAAAGGGATAAAAAATTATTCTAACCTATAACCACTTTTTGTGGGTCTAGTTTTTAAACTGTGCACAGTAAGTCGTAAGGCTAGACAAACCATGTGGTAACCATGTTCCAACCACTACCATATAGATGAACCACACTCATTTGTCTTTCACGGTTTCAAAAACAAGAGCCATTCATAACAAATCGTACTTTCTCAACTCCCATAGTTTTTTAGGTTGCCTTACGGTTTGGACAAGTCATATGCAACCCGTGTGCCTTCCATTCAGACTGTGCCTTATTGTGAATTATTACCTATATGTCATCCACAAATATCCCAAACTACAATCAAACTATGAACATATATAAGAGAATAAAAAACACTCCATAATTTCTCTAAACTCACAAAACAATCTCCCATTTACTTTATATAATTAAAAAAACATAAATAAACGATTACTTACTTGTAACCAGTGGTTATACATTCTCCCCACAATTGTCATTTCCATCCATTGAAATTAGAGTTCCTTCCATTTATCATTCATTTACTTATTATGTTCCCAAGTCTCTTTCTAAATCTGTCCATGTGGTCACAAAACCCATAGTAGACTAATGATTTTTCAACTCATGATTTATCATTCCTATCCAAAATCCACACCAGGATTTGTACTAACAAAGCATCAAGATCTAATTCAAACTGATTCTATCTAATCACAGGGTTAAGCTCAATCTAATAATTTTTAAAAAGAGACACATGAAATAGACTATGCACCACACTGAACCTAGTTGGTAATTCCATCATTTATTCCATCTCACCAACCCATTCCAGTATCTCAAAAGGGAATGTATATCTTGGAGATATCTTTCCCAACTTCATAAAATGATGATGTCCAAGACTTGTAGAGTTCATAATAAATGCATGATCACTCACTGAAAATGAAAAAGTCCATCGACGATGATCTATATATGACTTCTGAGAACTCTTTGTCATCTCCATCCATTTTCTAATCAACTGAATATTATCTGTTGTTTTTTAGACAAGGCTTGGCCCAATATTTGAGGTTTCACCTATTTTCACCCAACAATGTGGATAATGATAAGGAAAACCATTTAATGATTTACAATGATCCATTTTTATCAAGGCCTGATATCCGTTTTTCTAAGTGAATTCCACTAATTTTGTGTTCTCTACCCAAGATCCACCCAGATCTGTTACAAAAGCCTGGAATATGTCATCCAATATTTGTATCATCAATTCAAATTTACCACCAATCTGAGGATGATACTCGATACTCATAGTCAACTGATTCCCAAGGGATTTCTATATGTATATATTGAAATAAGATGTAAACCATGGATCTCTCTCTGATATGATCAAAATTGGTATGTCATGCCTCTTTACCACTACTCATATATAGATTTTTTAAAAAGTCCTCTACCATATGATATTTAAAAATAAGAATTAAATGAGATGACCTGGTAGGATAATCCCCTATCACCCATATGGAATCTTGTTTTCAAACTGTTATTGGGAAACAGATTAAAAAATATATAACTATCTACTCCCATTTCCAAAATTTAATACATGAAGAATACAACATATATACTAGTCTCAGATGCTCTCCCTTAACGTTCTGAAATTTTATGAATCTCAAAATAAACTCATCCAATGTTTTTTCTCACACTGACCCACCAAAACTATTATTTAAACACCTTATACATATTTTCTATTATTGTATGAACATCCCATCTTGAATGGTGGTAATCATGAAGTTGTTTTTCCTCATAATCCATAAGTATAACCATTAGATTTCTAAATAACAAAACCGAACTCTTATTGAGCTTCCATCCCTCAATGGTTTCCCCACCATTGAGTATTTACCTCATAGCCACACATTCTTCATTGGATGTCTATTCCTATTTAACCACATTTATTAGATTAGGAACAAATAAAACCTAAATGAAATTTGTAGCATTACCTCGGTCTTCACCTTCCAAGGGCATGTCGGTAAGGACTGAAATCATCTACCACTCATCTGAATCTTATTTTTTGAACTGAGAATAAGACTATCTACTCCACGCATCTGCCACTAAGGTTCCCTAACTCATTTTACAAATTATTTCTAAGTAAAAAAATTTTAGATACTCCATCCAAATTATTTATCTCAGATTCAAAACTCATTGTGATAAAATATGTTTCATGCTCTTATAATTCGTGAACAGTATAAATTTCTCCCTAAAAAGATAATGATGTAAGGGTTTTAAATCATGGACTACAACAGTTAACTAAAAATACTTTTTTGGGTTTTTATTCTCATTCAACTATTACTTTATTTAACTATATGCAATAACATGATCTCCCTAAATGAGAATAAATCCCAACCATGATCTCGAAGAATCTGTATATATCACGTACCCTTGTCTTGATTCTAGTAAAATAATGATTAGTGGTTCTGTATTGTGATATTTACGCTCATGAAAATATTTATGGAATTATATAGTCTATTGAAATGGAAAATTATTCTTTGTAAAATTTTCTGTGGGTGAATATTTTTGTGATAAGTAATGAATAGATCATCGAAATTATCTAGGTATACTTGGAAAACCATGTATCTCTACGACGTTCTTTGGTGATTTCCAACATATAACAGCCTCTGTCTTTTTTGAATCGATAGATGGACCTCTCTATGAAACTACATGCCCAACGATATATATCTATTATATATAAAAAACACACTTCGATATTTTTCCATATATATGATGATCCCACAAGATTCACAATAATGTCACCAAGTATTACCCATGATCAAACCTTGTCCTTCAATTAAGCAATATGTCATCCACAAAACCAACACAAAAGAATCCTAATACCTCTGAAATATATGATTCTTGAATTCCAAAATGTCATCTAGTTCATTCATAAAACCTAAATGCATTACCAAATATTCAGAATGGAAATATCTCCAATTGAAAGTTATTTTTAGAATATCATCCTTCCGAACTCATAATTGGTGATATCTTGATTCCATTTCAATCATAGAAAACCATTCTGATCTCCTTAATTTATTTAAAAAAGCATCTATTATTGGATGTAGATACCGATTTTTTATCATATCCTGGTTAATATTATGATAATAATCACATAATAAGACTTCCATCCACCTTTTTGACAAACAAGATCGGTTCTGCCCATGGAGATGTGCATGGTCGAACGACCCCTTTGCTTTATATCTCTTCCAACTGCACTTTCAATTCCATTAACTCTAATGGTTCTATCTAATAAGATTTAAGGGAAATAATACTGATCCCTATACAAGGATCAATCATAAAACCCACTTCTTGAATTGGTGGAAACCATAATTATTTTTTGAGAAACACATCTTGAAACTCATCAACCACTACATGTAAACTATTATTATCATTCTCTTCCCTTTAATCCAATGATAACTCCTACAACTATTATGATATCATTCCTATTTATAGTTCCCACAAGAGAGTTTCTGGTATCATTACACCCCGGTCTCTTTGAAAGTGGTGCTCAATGCCATCTTCTAATTTGAATCTTAATTTTCTAGTATAATAATTAATTTGACCCTTGATCATCCTTAATCAATCCAATCCACGGATTATATCAAAGACATCCATCTTAAGAACTGAGAAATGCCCTGTCAGCTCGACTATACCAACGGTTTTAGAAATTGATCTACCCACAGTACCTTGACATTCTCTTTGACCACGTAGAGTTTGAGTTTTAATCATAGAAGGAATCATATAAATTTATAAAATTATAAAACAAATTGAATGAGAATAAATAAAGGAATGGGATATAATTGAATCAGAAAAGGCTTGAGTAAGGGTAGAATTCAAAAAAATTGTACCCCACACCGTAGATGGTCTCGACTAATCATGCATAATAACCATCTCAACTCAATATACTTTTTTTCATTCTAGACATTTTTCATTGTTTCCCTATTTCAATTTCTCTTTCAAAGGAGTTATGGTATTCCTAGAATCACCTTGGATAGCTCTGTTATGCTGTCGAGAATTATTTTGCTTTCCTCATCCCATCGAATCATACGACTCTTGTGACACATGAGAAATGTCCCGAACACCCGTCCTTGGACCACTATGATACTATCAATGAATATTCCCTATAATAGATTACAAATAACTCAAAAATATTTAAGAAAATCACATGTCTCAAGATCGATTAAAATATGTGTGCCTTCAAGGAAACACTACTAGAATCCTCAGGTGAAAAGTTCACTAAATTCATGATTGTATCCTCATAGTCTATAATAGAAATATTATTATGCTTCAAGATGAAGAAGTCCATTATTCTTTGAATTCTAAAAAATTGATGGTAGAAATGTTTTTTTAAACAATGTGTCAAAATCCTCCTTTTCCAGGTCATGGTCTAATTTATCCTGAACAGCTAAATCCCACCACTAGCATGTAAGATCCACCAGTATATATGTTGCTAGCTTGAATCTTAGTAATACTATTTTGCTGATGAAATAGAAGATATGATTCATTCTTTTCAGTCGCGCCTCTACCTTTTATAGTTCCTAATCACACCAAAAGATGGGTGGGTTCTCCTTCTATAATTGAATGGAATGATGTACCTTTCATGGATCATCCCTCCTATTCCCAATGTCTACAGCCTTCAATGAATGGACAATACTCTAAACCAACTATTGTTTCACTTGTGGCTCAGGAGTAACCACATTCTCAGTAGCTTCTTCAATTTGGTTTCCACAATGCCTATTTGGAAAAAAATTATTGAAAAGCTACAAAATCCATAATTTTCACTCTCTATTAACTGATGTCTTAGAATTTAAAATTCTACTACATCATACCATAACAATAGTGCATTCCAAAAAGAACCATTCATGAAAACATTATCATTCTTTTGAAAATAAAACCATTTTTAAAATACCACCATCATTCCCCTTTTCAAAATATTTCATTTGAAATCAATTTCATCATTTTTAAAAAATAAATATATTTCAACTAGACATATCTAATTTCTCAAAATGAAATATACAATCCCAGAGGTAATTCATTCCTCTAATTAATTATATTCTATTCTCATTGTATAAACCCATAACATTAAGATTCAAATTTATATAAGTGTATATAAAACTCTTGCGTACCCAACAACCTAATAACATGATGTTAAGAATAAAAAGTTTAGCTAAAACATTTTATACTCTACACTTCATTTCCTATAAATCCAACCTCTTTCTATGATCCCAAATCATAGAAAATAAAAAAATTAATTCAACTTTAATACCAACAACCAATACGATGTCAAAGACCAACCAAGACTATTACATCTTCTTCCAAAAATATAAAAATTGATAAGTTGATACAACATTCCCCAAATGGATTTTTGAACCAAACAATACTAATACCACTTGTAACATCTCTCCTGTCCTCATTGTCTTGATAGGGTGGAGGAACATTAATTGTTCTTAAGAGACTTTCCCAAGATGCTAAAGGGTGAAAATTATAAGTAAAGAAATTGAAATTTATTTCTAGCATTTTTAATCGTGGGGATGTATCTTAAGGCCAAGTAATTTTCCTCCACCTTCGCAAGACAATGAGGAGAGGAGGGATGTTATATATCTAGTCATCAGACACTACTAAACTATGGGATCTAGTGGTAACTCTTGAATTCCATAGAAATATTGTAATATAACTACTAGATTTGGGATTCTAGAGCCTAGGATGTTACATATATATAATTATCAAACACACATAGACACACATATATATATATAAGTTTGTGTATAATTTTCAAATATGTTTGTTTCATTATGGACATTTATCAAACACATAAACAAAATTATCATAACTATATATTTTTATTTTATTTTCCTCTTAAACTATCAGTAAAAATAAATTGTAAAATAAAAAAATCAGGTAGTTATTATCAAATATTAATATAATTTTATATTATATAGGAAATATTATAGAATATAAGTTCTATTGATTACAAGAAAATGTTTTATGTTATAAACATAAAGTATAAAATATGGATAAAAATGGATAAATTCTTATAATATGTTTATATAATGTGACAAAATTTCCCATGATTTCATTATGTTTAAAATGTACCATCGAATTAAACTTTCTAAAATTATTAATCGTTATTTATGTATTTATTAGATAAGGATAATTGGTCTAAATGTTTTTCAGTCAATACATGGGAGACTCCATGAAAAAAAATATGGAGACATGGAAACTATAGTAATCCCACTCCCTCTTTAGGTAGAGGGGGGTGCACCTCGGAACCTCCAACATGTTGGCATCAACTATTGATTCACTTCAATAACCTAAATCACCCTATCCATTATATAAATTACATTAGTCTATAAGGTTACCATGTAATATTTAAACATCCGAAATATCCTGATGTCCTCACTAAAGTTCATGGAATCCTTTACACACTTGAATCTATCCCTATCGTATTGATTAATAATTTACTATGCCTATATCTACATCATGGAAATTTATGTTTTTGAGTCTAATGGTCAGTAAAAAAGAGAAACAGAGTGGATTATAGATTTCAATATTATTATGATCTTATTAATTATCATGGATGACATAGTAATATCCTGAACAAATTATTTAATGTTTATTAATGTTTTTTGGTTCTCTCTATTTTGATGGTCCATTTATTTTCACATGAATAGTGATCCCCTTACAATATCTATCCAGGTCAACATCCCAAATATAAACCTTATATTTCAGAACACATCAATCCTTTGAATGCTCACAAATATAGTGGGATGATTCCTAAATGATGTTATTTGGAATTGTTCCCTATACAATCCAATTTCCCCATAAATCTATATTGAATTCATTTTTTCAAAAGAAATGGTGGAATATATTAGGATTGTGATTGAAGTGGGGTTATATTATCTACAAAATGTATTTTCTTATTCCCAAGATTAATTTCTTTCTTTATGTAATCATTTGGGTAATTCTGAACCAACTAACTCACTAAGTCACTTATTTTCACTATTTATAAAATAAGAATATTATTTATATAAATTTTATTATACATGGTTTTCATTTTAGATATTGTTTTTCTGAATAATTAATATTTGATAAGTGAAATACCAGAGTTTTATTTTAAATTTTATTGTCTTAAATTTCCATGTTGATTATAATCACTAGATTCTAGAGTATGGTAATTGTGTTGTTTTAACTCCATTGAAAGATCAAATAAAATTATTACATCATCAAATGATAATTAAGTTCCTATCGATTATGTTAAAATTGACACATTGATTGGTGAAACTTGATAGTTGATATTTACAACAACTATGTATCTAAATAGATTTGAAAACATTAGATTTAAAAAAATTGATTTAAAATATTAAAAAATAATTCTAAAAGTTTATAATTATTTTGATTCCTTGAAATTTATTATTTCCAAGAGAGATTATTCTAATTATGGATATTTTATTTATAGGTTTTTTATAATATGTTTTTTTTAATTGGGATTTAATATAAATATGTTACTATTTATCGTAAAACTATTGATTTATTGATCCTATATGATCGATGAATTTTGAATCCAGGAATACAGAGTGTTTGGTGGATAGGACACATTATATAATTGTAGGTTTTAGATAAGGGACTTCATAGCTTTAAAGGACGACCATCTAATAGGTTCAAAATGAATGATGCCTTAGAACATGTTTAATGTTTTGAAAACCTTTCATTCAATTTAAGTATTTAATTTACACTTTAGTTTAAAAGTGTAGTCTAATATATCCATTAAAAAAATTTGGTTTGTCAATTAATACTTCATAAATTGTTTTTAAACTTATGCAGTAATCCTTTTGAAATTTTTGGCGGATAAACAATTATATCTTTCCTGCATATATTACTATTTATAGACATTCATAAGCTTATGGAATCCCTATTTACAATGTTCTAATGGTATTTCATAATGTATATAGGAAAATTTCATGTACTTTTTTTCCATGATATATTGATTTAATTAGTATTTCATGTATTCGGTCGACCAAAACATGAGGTGTGGGAAATATTTTGAAGTTTGTTGTAAACATAGTTTTTTACTTATATAGATTACATACATTATAAACCTCAGTAAATATTTATTTTAAGTTATAGTATCTATATAGTATGGAAATTGTTTCCTATTTTAATTTTTCTAATACCAACATTTTTTTTTCAAATCCTAGTACTATTAAGATGATAGTATTTTTGTTCTATTTTAATGATATCTAAATTATATTTGGTATAAATGTCTCTATTGATTCAAGGTTAATTTTATTTTTTTGATCATTTTTTATTTCAGTTTCGTAAGAGTATCTATTTTTCTAGAAGAAATATATTTTTTTGTAATGGATGGTTTTCTAGTAAGAATACTAATGAAATTATATCCAAAAGAACCACATAATTTTGATAATGTAGATTAGGAATGATGTTGTGACCATATGAAGTCCAATATTATTAAATCTATATCTAGAAATATTATCAGGGTGATTGAGAATTATTATGTTTTTAAAAAATAGATAATTCATTTTTCTCGTGAAGAATAACTAAAATATCAAGTAAATCCTAAATTTAATAATATATTGTTATGTTATTTGACAAGGAAAACCTATGTACATATATTATCTTGTAAAAACGTTAATAGAAGTAAGAAGAAGATAGAAACTAATCATCTTGGAAGAACTATGTTTTTGAATCTTAAAGAGAAATGTTGAGAGAATATTATCGGGCCTTTTATTTTCATCATGTTCGAAGAATAACTCATATGTTTCAACAATTTATTAATATTGAAAATATTTTTAAATATTAGGGTGGGAAATATTTAAAAAAATTTCAAATAACTATAAATATTATTGAAATTATGTAAAATTATTGGGAGTAAAAAAATACATTCAATAATTATACTAAACACTTGACTAATTTATGTTTATAAGACATAATTGATACATTAATGCAATTTGAAATATGAATAAATAGGGATACTAAGAAAAAATAATAAATTCATTAGATTTTTCATCTACATTTTGTAATAATAATTTTGATACTTTTTCATCATATGTTAATGCATATAAATCCCATGTCTCAATAAATAATAATGAGAATTCAAGTTGATGTAGTACATATGATAGTTATAAAAACATGTTCAAATTTTGAAGAATATTGATTTAATTTTTTTTCTAATAAAATCTTTTGGAATACACAGCTAATATAATGTAAGGAAAATATGATAAGAATGATCGTTTATGTTTTACTTATTATGAATATAAGAAGAGAGGTCATATTAGACGAGATTATCCCAAAATAATGAATTGGGATATATATTCAAGAATATATTCTATAATAAAGCGGGAAATATTGAGATTTATGGACAAATATAGTGCCCATTGTAAACAACCCAACACTAGTTGACTAGAGTTATTGGTTTCTTTAAAAAAATTTCATAATACACAAGTTATCATATCCCAAACGACAAAATAGTATATTAGTTTTGGTAAAACAAATAAAAACTCGAATCTGAAATTACATTTGTATACACAAAAACATATTGACAGTAAAATCTATGCATCCTTGAACCCATACCATGATTCATTCATCGTATACTAGGAAATGAAACAAAATATAGGTTAGCTCATATTCTACGTAAGGGTTACATACTGTATAAGCTATTTTTAATCAATAAAGAATAATCAATATGGAAATTTATATAATAGTAAACTCATTCCATTCAATCAATATGTTGTGTATGAAGAATAATATGGAAGGATTAAATGATGATAAAATAATTACCTATAAATAATAGCATGCAGTTGAAGATAATTTATGGATAATATCAATTTTGTAATCTCTTGGATAATAATAACTTAATTATTAATGAAGTAAATGCTTAATATTAGATTTCTTCAACCCACACATCATGATATCTATATAGTCAAGTCCTTTTTCGAAGATTGTTTTCAACTATGGGTAAATACCATTTAATTCCAAATTACTGATTTTCCTCATTAGTCTTATCAATTCATTAGGGTGATATATAATTTTGATCAATATCCATCTCGGAATGTCTAATTCATCCTTGATATATTGAATTCTAAATTTAATTAAACAATAATATACCTTACGCAATGTTAGTGTATGGGGTAAAGAATAATGATTTGTCAATATTTTTCCAAAAAAATAACATTGATAGTAAAATAATATAGGTAGAAAATGATATATGATTTAATCAATATGAATATACATGATAAAAATATAGATATTTAAGTGAAATATAATTTACAATGATCATAAGATAGTGACTGTTTTAATGGAAAGTTAATGACTATAAAAGGAATCAAAAAATAGAATATTAAAACATTCCTTGCTAAATATGATCATAAACCATCCAACGAATGAATAAGGATGGTATCTTTATAACGTATCCCAATTTTTTATATTCTAAATAATATATTTTTTCATTGACGAATAAAAAAATCATAAAAAATCATTAATATCATTCTTGAAAAAATATGAATTTAACTTTGAAAAGCACATTTAAAATATATGAAATTTTTGAAAATTATGAAAAACAATTCCATGAATATAATCATGGAAACTTATAAATAAAGCTTCTATAAAATTAGTGCTTTTGATGGTGGGAATGTTCTGGTAATACTAAGTATATTAATAGAATTATTCCCCTTATATTTTTTGTAATTAAAGTAAAAAAACATATTGTTTGAAAGATCATATTCATAATCGTTTTGAAATATTATATAAAAACCCAAACATGGGTAAAAATGAATTTAATAAATAAGTAGTTAATATTTAATATATTTTTTAATAATAATTTTAGAAAAACAAGGATTTTGAAGATCTTTTAACCAATAATGGAAATAAAGGCATATTTTCTTTAAAAAACATTTTCAGTAATTTTATATACCAGAGAGAGTAAAATGGTACTATTACTCAAAACATCATGAAGAAATAGATAATAATAATTTTAAATTCTATTATTATACAATTATCAAATAATCTCCTTTAATATAAATTCAATCATAAACAATCCTGATTAAAATGATATTCATGTATAAAACCTTACTATTTTAATGAATGTTCAATCATAATCCCAATGAAATAAACCACTAAAAATAAAACAATAAATACCATTGAAATTAATAGATTAATGATATAATATATGAATGTTGTAGTATATGAAGCTAAAAATAAACATGTGTATACTAATAAAATATATTTCAATAGAGTAGAAATTAAGAGGAAATCTTATGTAATTGTAATACCATTGATGTACGAATTAATTAATTAGTATAATATGTATATAAAATGAAGATAAAAATAAAACATTATGAAAATTGAAAATATTAAATATTCATTACAATAAATTTTGATAATATCAAAGATAATAAATATGTAATATAACTCAATGAAAATAAATTGAGTTATGAAATTACATAACACTTTGTAACTTTCAAATAAAAACCACTTGGAATAAATAATTCATGTTTAAACATTAAATAATATTAAATATTAAGGATTCATGATATTACACGTATAATTCAGATTACATACCCCAAATAAATTAAATTGGGGCTTAACATTAAACTATTGCATTTTGAATGGAAATTGAGATAGAATCCATTACATCATGTATCCCTTTAGTTGAAGGAGATTTAAACACCTGTATAATTGTATTAGACGTATTATTGATTTATACATTTACCATTATCATTTTTACGGTATCATACATGATCCTCTTATAACTTCTTACCACCCCTTTGTTAATAATATTTCATTTTGACAATTCTTTAGGGGGTAAACTACTTTATATTCTGATACATGTTTGGTCACAAAATATCTGGTTCAAGTTCCTAGAATATGAATCAATAATATCTATAAGTATATTAATGTCATAAATACAAAAAAAATTCATTAGGTATCCTTTTTATAACAATTAGTTAATGTTGGACATTGAAAATGAATTTCATCACGTTATGGAGATGGTAAATCGTATGTATGTCAAGAAATGATATCATTCCATTATTCATATAATGGGTAAGGAATTGGGTGATATATTAATTTTATATAATTAGAATAATTTAGATTTTATCATATATATTCATTATATACATAATTATGACTATCCATGTGAGTAAGTTATGGAAATCAATTTACATCAGTTCATGTGGCGGTAGACCATTGTAAACATGAGTGGTCGATTTATTTCCCTTTTGATGAAACATGTGATAGATAAATATTATGTCAAAAATAAAATAAAATATAAGTATATGATATATTCTTGTGTTATTTTATTGTATTTTTTTAGAAATAATTTATGTTGATAACAGAAAAATTAAAAAGAAGGATCTTAGTGAATGTGAATAATTATTCACATTACTAACCTCATTGAATATCTTTCTAAGGGCACTATGATTTTTTTTTGGGTGTAAAAATAACCTTGAGTATGTGGGAAAGGATTTTTGGTGACATTTCCTCATGTTTTGGTTTAGTTAAATGGCTCGAGAGGTGTGAATAAGTGATGAGAGGGGTGTCTATTTATAATTGAAGAGGAGTAGAATTTTTTTAAATAACCCAAAACAATTGAATAATGGGAAGTTAGTCCCACCAAAAGTTCCTAAATAACTGATAAAAAATGTTTTGGATGTAATTTATTGTCTATAAAAAACTCAAATGTAAATAAAATAATGATTTTTAACACGTTATTCCATTGTCCTCTACGCTAACTTATTTTACCATTTTATTTTTCTCCATGGTAATTTGTTATATTTTTACTTACCTAGGTAAATTTAATCCTAAAAATAAATGGTCTTTATTATATAATATGGAACCAATTATTAAATATATTATATCTAGTTTACCAAGAAAAAAATTTGTGTGTGGAAAATTAATTTTTACATTGTAAAATATAACGTGCAAAATCATATTTTATCCTTAATTGTGGATATTAATTGTAAACTATCTTTACTATTCATTATGTAAAAAATTAAATTTACTAAATTACATAACATTAATTATGATTATTTAAAATATTTAATCTATTTTAAAAGTTTTAATTAATTAATATGGTATAATTTTTTTAAAATGAAACACGTAATTGCTATAAAAATGTAGTTTTCCAAAGAAAATCTTTTATTAGTTTTAAAAGTTTTTATATAAAAATTCAACATATAACTAATTCCAACAACCTAAATTGTATTAATAATAATATAATTGAACTTATTTTAATATAAACACAATTTTAAATGAAAATGGTTTATTATAAATTCTATAGATGAAAATTATGTTTTGAATAAAAATGAATATTTTTCACTATTCATCAAAAATTATTCTTTTTAGAAACTTATCATGAATTTAATCAATGGTAGATTTTTTATTCTTTTAAAAATGAAGTTAATTTTTAAATATATTTTTTTATAATATAATAAATTTTAATTTTAAGGTAAGTTTGCAAAATGTAACAAAATATATTTTTAGAAAAATACAGTTTTTTAGTATAAAACTTGATTTATTATTATACCAAGACTCGAAACAAAATTTGATTAACTATAAAGAAATATTGAATATATAATATATATATTTCATTAAAATCAATCACATATAGAGATTATATTAATTAATAATATAAAAACACATTACCTCTATAAATATTTTTTTCATAGAAACCTTTCATTTGCATTCAACTGATTTTGTTTATAATAGATTGATAGCCAATGAATTTGTATTATATTTTTATAAGACATATAATATTCATAATTAATTTATTCCAATTCATATATTATAATTTAATGTCTGGGTGATATCTATCATATTCAAAAAATAATATTTTAGGGGTCATTTAAGCTCAAGGATTCATATTGTACAATCTATCAAGCGTAGTGTTTTTATTTTAAAATATTGGGATGTTACACCAATGTGGATGACATGTATTTAGATGGTTTATTTTTTGAAAGTGGTAATGATTGTTGGAAAATAGTGAGATTATATTTAATTTTTATGAGGAAAAAAAATTTCTACACTGCTAATGTAACCACAAGACCTTTGAAGAAATTAACTCTAGACTCTAAATTTTCGTATTATTCCATGGATTATTATTTTACATTATTGGATAAAGAAGAAGATAATAAATCAAATAATAAATGGATAAATGCATCCAAATGATGGGGAATATTTAACTAATTTTTTATGTAATGGCCATATATATATATCTCATATAAAAACAAAATAATATTTTGAAAATTACTATGATTTTATTAAATAAAAATTAATTAAAGATAATTATATAATTTAGAACTTACAAAAATTTTATTATATATTTAATAAAATTATATATAAAAACTAATTCTATTAAAATTTTTAAATTATTAAAACATAATTATTATAACTTAGTTGTAAATAAGATTTTGATCAGCTAAAATTTAAATTAAGTAAAATCCAATAACTTTTATTGACTTTTTTATTCTATAAAAGGAAAGTTCTATAAATTATAATGCATAGGTTTTACATTTGATAAATCTCTTTTGAAATCAATTTACATTGTACATAAAATTGAAATTTTTCACACTAAATGTAAAAGGGGAGGTCACTTGAATAAATAATGTTCGTTCAAAAAGTTTAATATTTTATTTTATAAAAGGAAATTATTCCTCATGAACTAACTGATGTACAACATACATGACTTGGGAGGATTTTGGTTCATAAAATAATATTATATAACTTAACTGGACCAAATATTGTTTAGGTACTAATGTATTAGTTTTATCATTATCATTAAAAGTAAAAGTGTACCAACAATTTTTAATAGTTTACAGAGACTATAATTTTTATTGACACATGATCGCAGAAAATTCCGAATTCTAGAATTTGAAAAGGATTAATAGATAAAGGGTCACTTTTAGAGACAATATAGAAGGAGAAATAAATGAAATTTATAATATTTATTTTTTCATTCAAACATTAATTACAAATAATTTATAAGTTTAATTTAATGATAACAACCTAATCTACATTACTCAATTATTTAATGAGGGTTTTCTTTGAACTTTTATAATGATAAATGTATTGTTAAATATTCACAAGGTACGTTCCTTATATCTTCCAATAATAATGTTAATTTAAAAAAATATTAACAAAAAATACTTAAATAATTAGAATTTACCCTATTTTAGTGAAATAAAATATTGATATTATCTTTGGAAAAGAAATTAGGACAGTTTAACTTTTTAAATTTATCTAAACTTTTTAGGAAAGGACATGTTAAATTTATAAAAGAACATTTATTCAATTCAAAATTATTTTTTGATCATTATCAATTTGTGTAGAAACATAAGTATATATTTAAATCTATATGTGAATTCTCTAATACTAATGATTTATAGATAGTAAATATGGTTTTTCCTTACACAAACTAAATGTATTTGGGGATAGAACTTTGTATAATTATTAATTGAAGATTACCAAAGATTTTATAGGGATTATTTTCTCACATGAAAAAATCATATTCTTTTAATTATTCTATGTTTTGTATGATACTATTGAAAATGATAAAAAACTATAACCTTAGTTATTATTTATTTTGATCATGGGGGTGTGTTTTTAACTCATATTTTGAAACTATTCACAATAAGAAACGTATTAATCATGAATTTTAAACATCTTTAACACCATAAATATGTTATAATTTAATAAATAGTTGAATTATTCAACAAGTTAAAAGATTTTGGATAAGTTAGTGTTTTATTTATAGACGTTTTTAAGATACTTTGGTGTGTACGTATTGATATACTATAAATAAATTTTTACTCGATACTTTTAATAAATAATATCATCATCTGTATTGAACAATAAAAATGAGAAAACATTATAACTTTAGAGTGTTTGGATGTAAATTATTCATCTAAGATACAAAATAAAAGCTTCAAAATTTTCTCTTATAGTTGATGAAGTAATTTTTATTGGTTATTCTACATCAAAAAAGACTTATAGTGATTTTAATGAAAAAATGATTTTAATAAATTATTGTTTTAAATTATGATAAATTTGAGCATTTAACTTTATAAAACCTCTAGTATTACTTCCTCAACATGATTGTTTCAGAAATATATCTGGTAATTTACTGGATGTTCATTTTTAACTACTAATAGTAAATCCTCTAAAATTGTGCTCATGAAACACTAAATTTCCACAATTTACTTCAATGAAAGATATATGTTCAATATTTTATGATCAAATTATAAATTTACCTAAATACTGATCCATATTAATGAATAATTACACTGTGTATATAATTGGAGATGTAAGAAATCCTGTTAAAACAAGAAGTTCCTTGAGAAATCTATGGGTGCATCAGTCATTTTTTTTATAAATAAAAACTAAAAACATAGGTGATTAATTAGGTAAAAAATGTTAGCTAAGGGATATATAAGTTTATCTTAATTAATTATAAAGAAATCATGTTTAGACCTTCATTAAATGGAATAATGATATCCTCTTAATTGGTGAAAAATGATTTTTTACAAAATAATCTGATAAAATGGAACTATTGTCAGAAATAATGAAAGACTTTTTTGTTACAGGTTGTTTTAATTAGGTAATGATTGATTACTGTGAAATCATTATACTCATAGAATTATTGAAATATATCTGAAGCTTATTATCCTTTACTTGATATATCAATTTTATATTATTTCAAATGGATGTTAATTTTTTTCTTAATAGATATATATAACAGGATGTTTAAGTTGAACAACCACTTGGTTTTGAATATAGTAAATTTTTCAAAAAAAATTATCCTTTCTAAATAACTCACTAGAATCAAACAATCCCTAAGATAATGGTATAATATACATACCTTCAATTTAATTCACAAATGACAATACTATATAAATTTCTGATCCAACACAATTTATAGGGAATTTTTTTAAAGAAACCACTATTAATAATTTTTTTGTTTATGGAATTCTTTTTAATTCCAATAAGAAATCATGTTATCATATTTTTTCGTAACATATATAAAATCAATTTAAATGGGGAATTATGGTCAAGATAAACATTTTCCATATTATTCAAATATCTAAAAAACAATAAGTAAATATCATTACTAAATATAAATATATTAAATATTTACTAACATGTCTCTATTTTGAGAATGCCTCTATTATATGTACTCCGGGAGAAACTTATTACAAACTTGATATTGATTAATTCAATAATTAAGTATGTAAATAACATTATATAAATATAATTATAATTTTATTAAATTTTAAAACAATCCGATTAAAAATAATTATAGTCTCTTAATGTGAAAGATTTCATTAAAATATTACAAAACCACATTTAAAATCTATAAAAATTGTTTTCATTAAACATTAAATTAGCATCAAAACATGTTTTATTTTTTACTTATAGAAATGATTATTTTATTAAAAGATAATCGGTGTTTGACATTAGTGTCCATATATATGATAGAAGAAGTAATCTGGGAAGATGTTATTTCATATGAAAAGATTTGGTTTCCTGGCCTAGAAAGAAACAATATTATGTAGTATATTCCACTATTTAAGCTAGATATGTAGCGATTAGAAGTGGTTGGTTTCTGGTGTTATGGTTTCAACACACTCTCTCATATTTTGTTTTGAGATTCAATAAAACATCAAACCTTTGCGATAATATAAGTTCTATTTATTTATTAAGGAACCCAAAACATTACTCACGAGAAAAACATATAGATATTAGACTCCTTTTTAGGCATGAAACCTAAAAAATAAGTTTAAATTCTTACATTAATAAGAAATGAAAATCATCTTTATAATGTTGTTATAAAAGCATAAAATTATAATGGATTAAAATAAAAAAAATTGTGTATAAGCAGTACAAATTTATATTCAATTCACCACTTATTCAAAAATTATCCTACCATTAAAAGAAATTTTTTGGCTTTAAATTTTCATTTCATAATATTTTCATATTTATCTAATGAAATTTATGAGTTAACAACATATAATTTTTACTTTATTATCCCTAATATATTCATAAATGAATTATCATCATAATTGAAAATCAAGAAGGTAATATTTCTTGTATTTTCACTCATATACATGAATTATAATTTATGTTCGGTATATCTATTCATTTAAGAACATTCCAATGGTAACCAAAACTACTTATAGAATAAATTAAAAACTAAATTCTCAAAAATAATTTATTTGAAATTTTGTAAAAAAAATTGGATGCAACAAGAAATATTATCAGATGATCCATAATATAAATAAATCTTCAATTCGAAAATATCATTGGGATACAAATTTATGAAAATTGTAAAATTTATTGGTATAATCTATTTCATAATTCAGATCATAATTCATATATCATTTATATGAGAAATATGTTTATTCATAATTATTTTTAAAAATAAATTATAAATTCACATGGAAAGTCTTATTCTAAATTCATAATATGTTTCTAAAGTTATGTTTACATTTAACTATTCATAAAAAGTTTAATTTTATAAAAATAGGGGAGGTTATTATTTCATTGACTAATTTTCATTCATTGTTTAAGAAATCACAATATGCTTAATAAGAAGTTAATTTTACATGACATTAATTTTAGTTATTTTTTGTGTATAATGAATTTTTGGTATCTATATTACCATAATACTCTTTATAGATTTTAAAAATCTAGTAGTCTGAACTTTCTAGGAAGATTACAGTTACTAGATTCTCAAGCATTTTCATTTTCTTAGTCTAACTCCATCTATTGATAAGAGAAAATGTGAAGAACATTAGAGGATGATGATGATGTTCAAGTCAATATTGTTATAGTGGGGTCTAGAATTTGAGACGAAATCATTTGAATCCTAAAAAATAGATATAAAATGAAATCCTGGAATTCCAAAAGAAGTTGGTAATTATGAATTCATACAGTTTCATGTTTCCAATTGGGATTTTTATTTGTGTAATAATTTTCATTCCAATTGTTTCTAATAAAAGTTATATCTTGTGAGTATTTAATATAAATATCTATTTATATATCCAGTTATTTTCAATTTAAAAATATTATGTGATTGATGGCTTCTAGTGCAAGGATTGTAGAGTGTTTTATGATAAAAAATTATTAACTGACATGTCTTAGTTGATGAATATTAAGACTCCGACCCTATTATCACAGAGTTGTTGGTTACATTATTACATTAACACTTGATACAGACAATCATATCTCAAACGACTAGATTTTTATACTATTCTAATTAAACAAGGAACATACATGAATCCCAAATTACAGTGAAAATATGAATACATTTTAAATGAAACATTCATTAATCCTTGATAATTTTATAATATATATCTTCATGTCTTATGGAATAAAAAAATAATGGGTGAGATCATATTCTTAGTATAGGGTACAAAAAATAGAATCTATCTTGTGTAAATAAGAAATAATTTACATGGTAGAGTGGATAAAAAAATAAATCAATCAATCGATAACATAAATTCAATTAGATTATGTGGATAATAATAACATACTAAACACATGGATAATAATAATTTAATTCTAAATAATGGAACTTCATACTTATTGACACTTGTGATCACAACCTCTCAAATTATTGAGTATCCATAATTATAAAGCATTAAATATCTTAAATATAAATGGATTTCTGATATAAAATATGAATGTGACAATAAATATTCCAAATTAACGAAACAAGTTATTAATATCTCATATGCCTCCTGGAAACAAAAATTGATATGATAAAACCCTTACCTCAATTATTATCATTCATCATATGTGTTTGAAACTCCTATATAAGTAATATATATTTGTTATAAATGTGTTCTATAAACTTAATCACATATATAAAAACATATAGTATTTATTTATCACATCTTATTTCCTGTTTATTTACAATTATTTATTAAAGTCACTATTTCAATTAAAAACTGATTTTTAATGCCTATTTTAGTTTGGTGGTCCTGATCCTTATAAATTTCTCATAGTTACATTATCTCTACAATATTAGTTATTATATATATATATTAATTATATATATTTATATTCATAAATTGATTTTTTTATCAGAAAAATAGTTACATTGTTTATCGAGATGGTAGGTTGAATATACGCCGGAACGTGGTACAAAATTTTTGATGGCGGGAACCAAAGAAGTTAAATAATAATTCAAATTTATTGAATCATAAATTTATCATATATATATATAAATTATATCCCAAATTAAATCAACATAAAATATAATCCATAAATGAATCTCATCACTTCATGGAAGTGGTAATCCACAGGTACGCATGAGCGACATTATCATTTACCAAAAGATGAGAAGAAGGTCGATGATGGTTCTTCCATCAACATAATAACAATTTATTATATTGAAAATACATAATTATTTATTTTATAATGTATACCATATATTTATAGGAGGTATAAAAATGAATAAAATTGAGAATATTAAGTTGAGAGTTATACCTATTTGTTGGGAAACCTTCTTCGGAATATACCTTAACCCCTTAAATGGTGGACTTTTGTAAATAAAAAAAATATATAAGCGATTTAGATAAGATATTTTATGGTTTTTATGTGATTTTAGAATATAGAAGTCTTGAATGTTGTGAGTAAGAGTATGTAATAAGTTCCATTTTACATGTGAGGAGAGGGGAACTCTCAGAATTACATAATGTTTTAAATTTATAAAAATTAAATTTACAATTGAGTGGATAAAAAATTATATATTTAGAGGATATTATGAGAATATTCCATATAAAATCATATATTATTTTTTTTGAAAATTTCTATTATGTTTTCTTCTATATCACTTAGTTTTATCCATTAATAACCTTTTTGTCAGTTATTGTGATAACTATGATTTTTTACTTCTCAAGGGTAATGAAAGATACCATAAAAAAGAAAGATGCACCATAAATGGAACATGTTTGATATTTTAAATCAAATCACATTCTATTGGTTGAATTTATTTTTTTAATTAATTTTTAATCATTTAAAGAAATATTTTTACTCCAACTTTCATAAATGTTAATTTTAGAGATATATAAAATAATATATTATATCATCTCTATAACTTATAAAAAATTGTTCAAAAATGATATAAATTCAAATATAATGAACATATTGTCTTATTATAATTACTCAATCAAATTTATATAGGTATATATACAATTTTAAACCTTATATTTTTATTTAACCCCTTGGTTAACCAATTTTAATCGTAACCATGGAAATAAATTTTTTTAATATTATAGTGTTATAATTTATTATATAAAGTAAAAATTTACTCAGAAATGGACGAGAGATGAAATTATATACAATTTATAATCATACATTTCCTTCTTCATTACTTATTTTATTTTTAAATATTTTGATAAAATATATTTAACATAAAATATTATTAATTCGATTTTAATAACTAGTCGCATAGTTTGACTTTGAAACCCACAAGAAAGAAATGTAAATTGAAAATAAAAATTTCATATATATATATATATTATTATATTTATCTATTAAATTCATAGAACATAGCAATTCACCCAATTATATGAATTTTGACATAGTTAAAATAATTTATTTTAATTTTACATAAATTGAAAAAATATTTTTTCGGTGTTTCTTAAGAATTTAATGTTATTATTCAATCAATAAAAATAAAAAATTAATTTATATAATAAAAATAATAATTCAAATAAATATAATTATTTATAATAGAACATATACACTTTTATCACTTATGTAATAATTTTATAGATATTAAAGTCAAGAGAGTAAAATTTTGTAATTATAATTTTTTAAAATAAAATAAATGTCATAATAATATAAAACCATATATGAGGGGACATATATTTTATGATTTTATTTATTTGGAAATGAAAGTTTTATAGATGTTTTAAATCCATATCCCAATGTTTTAACCATATTTTTCCCATTTTCACCCTTCCTAGGGGACAAATATTCACCAAATTTACTTTCCCTATTGTCCAAAAAATAAAAGGGGTTTATTTAAACAAAATTAAAATCATGATTTCAAATATGGAATCCATTTTTCAGGATTAAATTTATATAATTGTTAGTATTTAATTTAAAATGACACTTCAAAAACAAAAAAAGGAAAGTTGTTTTCTTTAAAAAATGTTTGCAGAAGTATAAAAAGTTTTATTCAAAAATAAAACATAATATTTATTCCAATAACCTTAATTTGTATATTCAAATTATAAATAAACTAGTTATAATTTTAATGATATTTTTTAAAAAAATGGTACATCATAAATTCTTTTTAATAAAATACAACTTTCTATATAAAAATTAATTTTAACTATTCATTGAAAATCTATTTCATTGAAAAAATATAAAAATTTAATTACAAACAATATTTTGAATTTATTATTTCAAAAAAAAATTAGTAAAGTTATATTTCTAAATGTTTTATAAATTAATTATAATTTTGAAACAAAAAATTCAAAAAAATTAGTTTTTGAAGAAAATGTATTTTTAGCATAAATTGACTTCACTTAAAATTGAGAGATTATTTCCTAAGAAATGATCAATAAATTTTTATTTAGTATGACTGATATAAATATATTTCATAAATTAGTTACACATACTCATACTCACTAATTCAACCACTATGTTGTATCAGTCATATTTAAATAATAATATTTTTGAAATACATTTCTATTTGATTGATGATCGGTGTTGTGTATCCAGATACTTATTGAACTCTTCAAATATATAATAAAAAATAAGGTTTTTAAATTTTACTCATTAAATTAATAACACATCAACAATTTGTTATTTTTTATAAGAGTCTCAAAATTTTAAAAAACCTTTATTTAAAACCATCATTATATTAATGGGTAATAAAACATCTTTTAGAACGGAGAAGTGGAAAGAATAAAGATTTCAAGAAATAAAAAATAATTAGGTTCCCAGATAAAGAGAAAATTTGGGGGAAGTTTAAATATATAGTTGGAGAAGAAATCTGTCATCACAATGTTAAAATAGAGTGACATAGAATATGGTCATGATGATTTTAATGACCACAAAACCGAAAATTATTAAGGTATAAAAACGCCATCAATTCATCAAAAATGAAGCGTGAATGATAACATTTTTACTTCGAGATATTTTTCCTATATTATTTTATACATCATCTAATATTTCATATATCCTAAAAACTATAATAACTATAAATAATAAATATTATTTTAAATCAAAAAACAAGTATAATAACCATGATTAAAACAAGGGAATAGTTTTTATTCTCAACTAAAATAGCTGATATATTATAACCGTATTCCAGCAAGAAATCCTTTTTTTTATTTTCTTTACTCATAATTTCAAGGGTCCATTTGTAATCAATTAAATACATAAAAGTTTTTGTATATTTGTAAACGAATAAAGCATGATTTTATGATCAAAGTACCATTTATCAAAACATAATGGATTTCCACTTCAACTATAGTAATTTCATAAGCTTAACCTTGGTCCCATATCCTTTTCATAGATAAATTTTCTTAACACTTGTTAAATTCTTTTGAATGATTCCCTATCATTTTTAAGACTAAATAATTTAAATTTTTGGATTCATTATTTCCCTTACACAAATTTTATTGATAACAATTTTTTACACACTTGAAAACAAATCTCGTTCTCAAAAATAACATACTAGAGTGTTTTCTCGATTCTTATTACAAGTTCAAAATTCTACCCTTCACTTATTTTCCATAAAATAATTATCTTTTTCTTTATTCTCATTCATCTTCTTATTCAGGTTATTTTCATTGAAAATTTATAACATGGATAATTTTTTCATTATCAAGATTGAACATGAAACTATATCACCATATGATGAATAGTTTTTAGAAACAAGTGATATTTTTAGCATTGGATTAATCCTAAAAATTAGATGGCCAATATTAAATAATGGAATAAATATGAATCCTTTATAATATTTTCAATTTTTTATTATACTTAATAACACTTTGCTCTTACTTTTTTCCTAGATTGAGTAATTACCTTTCCATGACATCTTGTTGCTCATGAGGAAAGTATTTCATGGATAATATCACATAAAAATTTCATTATTCTGTTTTAATATTTTATCTACCCCTTTAATTTTCTGGATCAATGGAAAAAAATTTTGTAATATTATTTCTAACAACAAAGAAATATAATAGCCCTTTAAATTTTTTACTTCCAAACCAAGGTAATTTTTCCAAGGAATGTAATACATTGTTTAGATAAAAATGGATTAGTGGTTCAAATAAAATATAGAGTCTTATATCATATGAAGTGATCTAATATATGTGGATCACACTTTCAAAAAATATTTTGTTGCACATGTAAATTTTTACTTATCTAAAACTGAGTCAAATTCATTAATATGATCATGATATACTCAGTTCAAATGCCTACTCTATTGGGATTCATACTAGGGAAATCTATACATTGAGTAATATTTCCCATTTCCTTTAATAATATAATATCTATCACTAAAAATGGCACAAACTGGGTTATATCATGACCTTATATTGATCTATAAATTAAAACATTATATATGGTACAAGTTCATGGTTACAATAATATATTTTCATTATTATCTTATTATATATGTTCTTTTAATATTTAGTTCCCAATGATTATACTAAACATACTAGGATAAAAATGGTAAATATATTTTACCTATTAGGTCAGAATTTGTGGTTACAAAATTACATTTGTACTAGATACAAGAAATCAATTCCCAAAGGACTAAATTGTACTGTAGTCTCAGTAAACTATAAACATGCATCATTCACATATTAAATTGTAAATATAAAAAAAATATTTTAAAAAAAATCATTCATCCTTTATATAATTCAGAATATCATTCCTCATATCTTTGGTAAAGGAAAATATATAAATGGTGGGCTTATATATATAGTAAGGGTCAGGTACAATATAATTTACCATGATTAAATAAGAAATAATTTACATAGTAGCATGGATATTCAAGACACATTTCATTCAAAAAATAATTTGATTTTAATAACAATCTATGGATAATATCAATATATAGAAACATTGGATAAAAAATAAACTCTTAAAAAATGAATTTCATAATTTTGAACATTCATAACCAAGGCCTCTTAATAAAAAAACATGAATCTTTCCATTAACACCTATCAAAAAAAAATTATCATTATATCATGTCCTCTCAAAAAAAACATTATCATTCTATCATGTCTTCTGAACAATGTCATTATCATTCCCCCAATGCCTCTTAAATAATATATTATCACTATATACGTAGACGTACACCAAATATCTTACAATTATGACACGATATTATTGAATCGGGATGTACATCATTCCGAAAGTGTTTTTATAAACTTATTTATTCAACAAGGGACTATCTATAATCAATCCACACCCATCACATTCAAGTCTAATTCATTCCTTATATTTTAAATGATCAGTATGGTTTATTCTCATGACAACTTATTGAAAATATGAATATTGAATGAGGAGTACATAAAATTAGTATTTTATCATCATAAAACATCTTTATAAATAATAAATATATAATCTTATGATCATATCACCAATAATTATTATGTAACATAAAAAGAGTTCATCGTGGAAAAAATAACTTTAAAATATTACTGTGATAATTCTAGAGGGAAATACCATTTTTATTTTGAAACCACATGTTTAAAATATTTCAGAATTCTTATTGAAAATAGTTTTATTGAAATGCCCTATAAAACTATAAAATAAAATTTAAATCATTTATCTATCACGATGGTGTAATATTCAACTCGTGTCATGTACAATGATTCTTTTCATTTTTTTGGTAAAAAGTTAAAGTACCTCTTTTAGAAAATCACTAGATGATTTATTTTGTAAAAAAATTAGGCAATATTTAAAAATGATTAAAATTGACTTCAAAATTTCATATTACAATAAAAAACATTCTTTAAAACAGTTAAATGAATATTCAATAAAAGTGGATATCTCATAAAGGTAGAAATAATTTTTCCCATAAATATATTTTTCCAATATCATTAGTACTTAAAGTATGTTAAATTATAGGAAACATGAATTCTCATGAAATAACTGTTGGATAATAAAATGAAATTTATTTACCAGTATTGTGTCATATAATTTCACTTAATGAAAATTTCGGAAGAAAAACAATATCTATTAAATTGATATAGAAATATAGATCTCATACCGCTTTGGTGCCTTTTGAAAAATAACCCCCATGAAATAAATATCTTATGATTAAAATATAAATACCATTAATATTAATATATTAATTATATTAAATATTAATTGGATTATACACACACCTCATGAATGAAGTAAATTGTTGACAAGGCGTACGTCTCCTTGAAACAAATGTGAGATGAGAAAACCCTTACCTCAAGTATTGCCTTTCATTGTATTGGTTTGATCCTCCTATATAATAAACATAGATTTATTATAAACTTATTATAGACCCTTACACATATATTACACCATATATTATTTAAATATATCATCGTATGACATTTTTGTTACCAATTCATTTTTAAATTCATTGTTTCATGTGACAAATACTTTATTTTTCATGCATGTTTTGTTGAGGTGGTCCTGATACATATAATTTTATCATTGTTAAATGATATATAGAACATTAATTATGATATAAATATAATCTATATTCAATATATATAAATTTATACATATCTATTTAAGGTTGAGATAGAAAATTGTAGTACACCATTCATGGAGATAGTAGGTTGTATGTACATTTGAATGATGTTTCCTCATTTTGACGGATGTAATGAAAGAATGATAAATAATAATTCACCTTTGTAGAATAATTATTATTTCATATAAATAATATTTATTCACAAAATACGATCTTATTACAATCCTTAAATAATGGAAGTGAAAAACAAATCACATCATTTCATGGATGTATTAGTTCATATGTAGTCACGAGCAACAATATAATTTTCCAATGGCTGGGAAGAAGATGGATCATGGTAATAACATCATCATAATAAAAAATATGTATCTATAACAGAAAAGAAATAATTATTTTATTATTTAAATCATATATATTTAATAGGTTTGTGAAGAAATTAAGAGGAACACAGTTGGATAAGAGTTAAACATTTTCATTGATAAACGTTAATTGGCTCACACCATTATCATTGAACAGATAATATTTTGGAATGATAGAAATATATAAGATGTATGGAAAGAATATATGAAGTTATTTAGTAGGTATTGGATGAGATATGTGACTCAAAAATGTCTGATAAAGATTGGGTAATATGTTCTCTTTTATAAGTGATGAGAGGGACACTCTAGAAAATTCATATTGTATTAAATTAATATATTTTATTTTTATAATTAAGTTTTTAAAAATAATAAATTTAGAATATAGGATAATTTTATGTTCAAATCCATAAATAAAATAATATTTGTGCATGTTTTATTAATTTTTTCACCCTTATCACTATGTTTTGACCCTTCGTTAACCCTTTTTACAATCAATGTGAAACCAATATTTTTTATTACTCTTTAGGGATCGAAAAAGTTACCATAAAAAAATGTGACCAATAAATATACCATGGTATATATTTTCAACCATTTCTCAATTACTTGGGATAATATATAATTTTTAGTAATTTTTAATCAATTTAAAAATTATTCTTTATAATAAAATATTATTATAGTTATTTTTTTAAACACCTGAAATATAAGAATATATTATTTTCCCAACTAATTTAAAATGAACTAAAAATGAAATTTATTCAAATAAAAGGTTTAAATTTTCATATTTTAATTTCCCAATATAATTTATATATGTTTAGATGTCATATTAAACAATATCTATCATATTCATGGTAATGAATGTTTTTAATATTTAAGGGTCGTATTTTTACTTATTAGATAGCAATTTGAACATAAATGTCAATGGAATGAAATTTTTTATAATATTTAATCATAAATTAACTTTTTCAAAATTTTTTTTATTTTAAAATAATTTAATAAAAATATTTAACATAAAATATCATTAATTTATTTTCATGAATTATTCACATTAATTAACTTTTAAATAATATAAGATAGTTTTGGAATTTTAATATGAAAATCTCAACAACTATAGCATGTTTTATTTATCTTAAAAATTCATGTAACCTAATAATTCACTACAAATTTATTACATTTAAATTTTTTAAAATCTTTTATTATATTTTTCCATTAATTGAATAAATTATCTATCATCATTCCATAAAAATTTAAGACAATTATTCAACCACTAAAAAAAATAAATGGTACCAAAATCCAATCATCTTTCAAATAATTATAAAATAAATGATTGTATACTCTTTTAATCTTTTTTTTAAATTGAGATTTTATACGCAATAGAGTGTCATTTTTTATTACTTCTTTCATAAAATAATATAATGGTCATAATCAAAGAAAAATATAATCTAGTGGCCATATATTAAATATTTTAGGGGAAATATATTATCTCCACTCATACAATAGGATTAGTAATACATGTACATATATTTTAAATCCTTGACCCATATTTTTACCCCTATTTTACCCATTCTACCCTTACCAAGGTGACAAGTAATTGTCAAGGTTTGTATTCACAACGATAAAAAATGAAAATGAATATTTAAAATCTATTTTAAAAGAAAATAGAACTTTTATATTTCTTTAAAGGAAAAGAGATCAACTAAAATACGTATTTTCAATTATTCATTGAAAAATCAATACATTTAGAAAATTATTATAAATTAACACTACTATAAATTTTAATTATTGACAAAAAAATTAAGTTAAAACATTAACATAAAATTTATAAATTAATTATAAATTAATTATAAATTTGACACAATAATTTCAATAAAAATCATTTTTGATGAAAATTAAATTTGGAATTTAAAAATGACTTCCAAAAAAATTGACTCATATTTTAGAAAAAATTAATCAATTATTTTTTATTAGTTATGAATATTATTAATATATTTTATAATTCAATTACTTATATTCATACTCTTAAATTCAATGGCAATGTTATAACATACACATTTAAATTATAATATATATATATATATATAATACATCTATATTCTGTTAATGCTTAGTGTTTTATGTTAAAAACAATGGAACAATTTAAATATACCATAAAATATTAGTATGTTATGTGGGCTTATCGAGATAATAATAAATTCATTTTAATATCATTTTAAATTTGGGATACATTATGCCTGGTTTAAAGTCAATAATAACATAGATTCTTTTCGAAGTTATACCTTACACTTTGGTTTAAATGTTTGGATTGAATAGACCCTTTAATAGAGTATTTGGTTTCTAACCAATACTCCATGAATGTTTTTAAACTACATAATTATTCATATCTAAATTAATTCTGGTATAAATTTTATATCTCTTCTACTTAGAATATTATTTTCAGACATTCATAATCTTTCTAAAATAATATTTCATCTATAAAAATTGTTTTTTATATGTTTTTTATGTCTAATTAATTATTTATTTTTAATATTTTCTTTTGAATCAATCATTAATTAACACATATAATCAAATTAAACATGTGTTGTTGATGAAATCAGTAAGTCTAGTTTAAATAACAATTAACCCCAATAGATTTCTTATTGTAAATTCATATCATAACACAACCCATCTTCTGGAATTATCATAAGAAAATTATTACATTAAATGTTCCCTAAGTAAGAAATTTTTATCAAGATGATCATTTTTATATTGATCTTCCTTGTAATCTATTCCCAGATATCATTTTTATGATAACTACCTATGTAACATCCCAGAAAATTAATGAATATGACATTTTTATATTTATTAATATTGTGAATTAAATATTAATTTTTACTGAAAAGGGTTTTCTATTTTGGATGGCATACTCGACACATAGCAATGAGTTTAACTTAACTCTTATGTTTCACACAAGGCTGAGTCACACTGAAAAACAATAATATATTATGATTATTTTAAATGGTAGTTAACACCTAGTTTTTGTATTGTCAGTAATGAACAGAACTAACCATATTATGATTAAAGATGTTTTTTGTGTGTTTTTAAATTTATAAAATAAAATTTAGTGGCTTAAAATATAAATGGATCTAATTTTATATATAAATACATTAATTATTTAAAAAGGTCGATTTACCTCTTTTGATGGCGAACCCTTTTTAAATCTAGTTTTTTTCCAAAGTTATAAGTTCCATTGGAAAAAATAAATTTCTTCATTATAATCATGAAATAAAAAATTACGTTGGGTAAATTGTGTGTTTTTTATGATAAAGTTCATTTTTTAATGAATAGTGAAAAATAATACATTATAAGTCAAAACTATCTTTTCATATAATTTATTTATATGATTAAGTTTTTCTTTTAATTCCATTTAAAGTTTAATTAGATTAAATTTTTTTTCATATAATCTAGTTTTGGTCATTGGATGTAATTTCACTTTGAAATTAGACATAAATTCATGTCAATCATTTGGTAGTTTTTACTTCTTAAAAACACGCTCTCGGATTTTGACAATGAGAATTTATTTTAAATTAAATTATTAAACTTTTGTGTTTTGAATTTGGAAAAATTGGTCCCATAGTTGGAATAATGTGGTCCAAATTTTTTAAATTGGTAACATTTATTTTTAGACATTATAAATATTAACATTAAGTAAATATTTTATTTACCATGGTTAAATAGTAAATCTGTTAAGGGTAAAAAATAATATTATAATAATATTAAATTACCCTAACACGTGTCCTAACCAAATGGATGAAATATTTCCCATTATGGGTATCCTTGGGTCCATTTTAGGACCCCATAGAGCCACTTGTGTGTGAAAAAGACATTTAATTACTTTGAATTTAATGTTAAGGAAAATATAACCTAAACATGTATCTTTTACTAAAAAAATTATATGGGGTTATATAAGTGATATTTTTTACTCTAAATAGTTATTAAAAAGCTAAAAATATTTCCTACATCTTGGAATTTTATTTAAATTTTTTTTATATTAAATAAATAAATATATTTATGACACAATGGTGATTTAGTGATTACCTTATTAATGAATTTTTAAAATAAATAAGAATTTAAAAATTAAAATAAATGTATTTTGAAACATTTTATGCCATCCCAAAATTTTATGGATGAGTATGAATTGTTATCTTTTCATTAATGATGTTTTTTCAAATGAGAGAAGTTGTTATTAATTTTTATAAATTCATCATATTAATAGTATAAAAATTTTCATAAATGTATTTTTAAATCAATTAATATATTATTAAATGATATAATATACATAAAAATCTAATATTAATCCAATCTAGTACTCCGTCCATGCATTAGCACGGCACTATAAAAAAATCATATTATCAATAATGGAATACCAATTTTGAAACATAATAAATAGTATTATAATTGGAAAAGTTTAAAACGGAATTTAAGTGGTACATATTATGGAAAAGAAGGAACAATATGGAGTCAATTATTGAGATATAATCTGAATGTAACAAATAACATGTGATTATAAAAACTCAAAATTTTTCTAGAAAAAAAATCATATGTCACCGGAATGCCACATCAACAAACCACATTCTACAAATATGTAGAGGATAGAAATATCTACTATCATAGGAAATGTGATAGTTGTTCTGGAGTTACATCATCCCAAAACCCATGACCACTGTTTGTGTATCAAACCTATAATATTTTAAAAAAACAGTTTCACTAATTGATTATTATGAAAAGCAGAGAAAAATAATAACATGTGACATAATTTTTATATGAAATGGATTTAAAAGGATGAAAGTTGATGCAACAAAAAACTGTAATACAAGATGTAATAGGGTACCAAAATATATTTGTCGATGTTGTTGTGAATCCCAATAACTGCAATTTTAAGACCGCTCATGATTTCCTATACGTTAAGAGTTGAAACACAATGAAGTCACAGAACAATATTTTCTATAACATTGAAATATTTATAGATTTAAAAGTGCAATACCAAAAAAAACACAGAATCTCCTCTATAACCAAAGATCAGTTGCAATTATGTAAACCTAGAATACAACACATTTGTTAGAGGACAAAACTGGAATAAATGTTACAGAATTGCTGAAATATGAAATATGCAACAATTTCATATTCAATAAATAAATGTTACAGAAATGGTTGAAATAAATGATACATAAATGTTGAAATAAATGTTACAGAAATGCTGAAATATTTATGAAATATAAGTTACAGAAATGCAGAATAACTGGAACAAAAATACTGAATAACTGGAACATAAATGCAGAAATAGATGTTACAGAAATGGAATAACATAATGATCATCCTTATATATAAATTAAAAATTAAAGAAATAAATTTTACTGAAATGTTGAAATATGGAAACAAAATTTTAGATAATGAGTACAGAAGTTTACATATTGAGATGTTTCTATTATAATTAGATGTTGCGGAGCCCAAAACTGGAATGTGTATCAACTGTACAAAAAAATAGGGTGCCTTTGAACAACAGTATGATTATATTCCTCCACCAGGACCATCATCAAATTCATAATGAAGACATATATTTAACATGATTACATAATTTATAACATAATTACATAATCTGGAACAGAAGTTATGAAATTGAGTATTGAAAGTGTCATCTTCAACAGTTTCTCCTGTTTTTAGATGTTACAGATCCAAAAACTGGTTTTGGTATCTCATATACAGATATCCAGAGTTCCTTAGAACAACTATAGGACTGTATTCATTTTATAGAACCATAATTTCTTGCATGAAAACATATTATAACAGATATAATACTATTTTTCTTCCTTGGTGGTTTGTTTGTTTACCCCATCAAGGGTGCTGTGAGACGACATCTATGTCAAAACAGAAATGAATTATTCATACTATTGCAATCAGAACAGATATTATGACCTATTTTCCCAACACTTTCCTTCATCATTCCATTATCCTTCTCTCCCCTTTCATTCTCTACATCATGCATGACCCTTTCCATCCCCTCTCCTCCATTATCATCCAACCTGCTCAGCCCTTGGCCCTCCCCTCCCCTCCCTCCCTGCCCAACCTTTCCATCAATGATTCCCCTGCCCTACAATTGATTTCCATGGAAAACAAAAGCAACAGATTGTATAATTAAAAGAAATTAAAAGATTCATGCATTAAATAAATATTTTTAAAACAAACATCTCAATATCAAGCTAGAATAAAAAAATTCCACAAACCCTTAATTCTGTGGGGGTACTCAAATCACTTACAAATCTGTAATAGACAAACAAAAATTGTAGAAACATGGGATGCTGATTAATAATTAACCTTCAGGATTTTGATCTTGATTGAGAATGGAAAAAAGTGCTCTATGTAATACCTTGTTCATAATGAACACATTTGCATCTCATATTTCATTCCAAGAAAACTGTTCTATGTAATACCTTCTCAAACACTCCATACTATAAAAAGATCATTGCCACTGGAAAAAAATGCATCCATGATGTATTACCAATGTGTCAATGAATTCTAGGAGGTTTATTCTAGGAATCAGTCTTATGGTATCTATATTTAATGCACCATTAATATCCATGACATAGAATAAAAAATAATAGAAACAGTTAAAGCAATCCAAGGCATGTGTAAAGGAAAAGTAACAACAAAACCATAACCAAATCTCCCTTGTAATTCTTGTTCCTTACACAAACCCTGGTGACCAGAAAAAGACCATTGGAATTGTTTCAAATTGAGTAGAAGTGTGACACATATTTAATTAGGGTGTTTACAGTGCACACATAATGAATGGATGAAAAAAAAATCAAGTGAATGAAATAGAAAATAAATGTAGATTATAGAAATTGTGCAAAATAATAATGATGATATTGATAAATTGAAAACAGTAACGTGTGATAGGAATTGAAAATTTTAATGCAGAGATTATGGATTATAATAAATGAAAATAGATCTACATTTAGGAAGGGAAGAAAGATGTTCATACATGAAACCGAGTAGGAGTTTTTTTGCTCAATTTTAGAACATGATATTGTGAAGCAAGAAAAATACATAGGTCTGATACCAATAAGGTGGTTTAAATGATCAAAAGACACTCATTTATCATGGAATCCATTAGAATATCAAAATACGAAGACCACTATGTGTGAAACCCAAATACATTATATATATTAAATAAAGAACCAGTTAGTATACCATTTAGTGGACTTCATGTGTACAACTTTATTCATTCTTATTTATTCCTAATATCACTCCAATAATTGATCAAATAAACGGCAGGCAGCCCATGATCATCTGATCAAACACTCCTACTTTAAATCAAAGGCATATCAAAAGGAATAGACAGAGCAGAATCAGTCCAGAAATTCAGAGAGGAATGGTGAAAATACAAGTACTATGAAGAATAAAGGACTACAACACCAAAAAACCTATCTAGGTCTTCATAGTTGTCCATAGAATTCCAAAACTAGCCATGAAAGAGTCAGAGAAAGAGGAAAAGTAGTCCTAGACTGCCATTAGAACCTAAAACCAAGAAGAAAGCTGAAATTAACAAATCCAGCCTGACTATCATCTTCATGGTGAGTTTTTCAACATAAGAAAAGAACATTAACAAAGCTCCAAATCAATTCTACTAATCTTCATGGCATTCAAATAGTTTTTAAATAAAAGGAGATCTGGAATTTTGCATGTAAGACCAGATAAAATCAAAACCGAGATCATCAGACTGAAAAGACCCAAAGAAGTCTGTTAATCTGCTTATAACATCATTTGAAATCACCTACAATCCAAGAAAGCCAGTGAATACACCACGATCACCATTCTGGATGTGTTCACTCCCAAGAACAGATCAGATACCAAAAGGTTGTACTTGATTCATAGTTAGTAATAGAAGAATCAAATTCCACAAACGATAATGTTTCCTGTAGAAAAGAGTGTGAAAATAATGTTGTCTGTTTTATAATTAATTCAAATGGACAAAATGATAACAATAATAAATTTTTATGGTCAATCGTAATGGTAACTCGTGAAGATTAACTGAATAAAAACTTCTATTACAATATAAATAAATTTGAATCTGTATAAATAGAAAGTACATTCAGAATATGAAAATACATGTAAGTGCATTGAATTTCCAAAAACCACGAAATTCCCTACAATATTATTGTCATAATCACTGTATGTTTCAAATGGGTGATCTCCAGTGATGATCCTAGTCATGTGAAGAACCCAGGGAATATTATAGTCGAGCAATAATGATTGAAAATGAAAAATGAAAAAAGGAAACCTAGCACTCTGAAAAGATGCTGATTATATACCCCGATGTTTCGTTTGGTTTGCCAAAATTGAGTCAAGAAGTTTACCATTATTCTTCAAACTCTGGCTCACCGACATTATACATTTATGTTTCATTTAGTGTGCCAAAATTACAGTTTTCTCTTTTAGAACAACATGAATCTTCCTGTACTTATCAGTTTATTCTTTTGTAGTAGAATATCATGTTTGAGAATCTTCCCACCATCATAATGTATTATATGTTAATCATTAAAAGAAGTTGAACCTGGTAAAAACTAATTACAATCAAACAATATAACCCTAACTTAATAAATCAGTTTTATATTATGATATCATACCGAGAATCTCCCCTCAAAACAACTAATACACGAATGTAAAACACCAACCTAGAGTGCAGTGATAGCCTATTAAAAAACATCATGATGGAATAACCATCTACCCTCTATGATTCTTCAACACATGAATAGTATTTCCCACTGTGTCCAGTGTCCTTCGTATGCTTTTCATTTAGAGCATTGAAAAAAGCAACGTATTTTTTTAGAGAAATGGATATTGCAAATTCAAATACTGACTAAAATTTGTAACAAATGGATATCCACTGCTCGAATTAAATACATCATCCAAATACATGAACCTAATCCAGTGATTTAAACAATGAATCATAAGTAATATTTAGTATAAGTAAAAGAAATTATTACTATGTGGATGTGCCTCCCATAATCGCCATGTGCTTTTGTAACACTGATAAATGTATAACCATGTCGGGAAAAACCATGAGTCATGCATGGACATAGCCTCTCCAGAAACCTGGGCAATGTAATTTTCATTCATTGAATCATATAAAAATTTTACATTCCTGTTATGTAAAATCATACAAATTCAATCCTAAAGAAAGTGTGATCAATTTAATAAGAAAAATTATGGGATTTTGCACTTAAAATTTATCTTTTCTCTGTATGTTTTTCGCATAAGAAGTAAACTAATACAATGACATTGATAAAATTGTTTTGATATCATATAGGATAAAATTTCGAATGAAGTTGTGCAGTAATTGAAAATCATAGGAGTAAAGTCAGACCTAGTATCTAACCTTGATCACATCAAGGGGTCACTTGTAAAAACAATTAAGAGACACTGACACCAAATGTTTTGTATCTATTAAGAACATGAATCTTCTAATTGAATAGGAATGTTAAAGATTGAAGATAGAACAAAAAAAATTAATGACCATATGTTTCGTATCTATTAAGAACATGAATATTTCGATTGAATATGAATCATTTAGCATGTTTCAATTAGAACATAAAAAATTAGATATTCATATGCTAGTAATATAGTTTGTGAAAGAATCTATTATAGAAATTTGAATGTCATACCTTATTGTGGTACTAAGAATTACTTTCTTCATTGCCATGTTGGCAGAATTAAGTCACTCTGTCAAGCCACATAACATAAATCTGCCTAGGAAAAAATGATCAAATCCTATAAAATAAGAATACAGAAATGTTTCATGATAACACATGGAAAAACAATTTGCAAATCATGGACCAAGACTGTTTCTTTAACTTTTAATCGAAGAGATCGCAGTTTTACAATATTTATGGTATCACCTGTACATTACTCAATCTTTACATAATTTGAATACTACTAGATCAATAGTCACCATATGCAATGAGTAATGGATGGTTGTATGCACGTGTTGACATATTCAGTCAGTAACCTAGTCAAATAGGAAGATTAAGTGGGTTCTGCAAAAAAGAAGACAGATGTGCCAATAGATGAACGTACCTAGAGACTCCCTCAATCAGTCAGGACAGATGCAGGAATACATAGATGAACTGAAGATCTCAGAATTATTCGGAAATTATACTACTAATTTGAGAGGTTGATGTAGATCCAACAGGTCGAGACAGTCGATGGGGGTCACGATAGATTCGTGAGTCCATATGGAGGATGTAGATTGTAGAAGAAACTAAGTTGGAAGCGAATGAGCCAATTCGGGCTTTGAAATGAAGAACGCTTTAATTTGAAGGTGGAGCTGAGCCAGGATTCAAAATCCATTGATTTCTTCTAAATCGCTAGTGGGAGCGTCAGTGGAGGCGGTAGGGGAGGCGTGCGAGGTCGTCGAAGGTATGCGCGAGGAGATGGATGCCTTCGTGGTTAGGTGAAAACCTTATCGCGGGAGGAGATGGATGGTTTGCTGGAGATGTGATACCCTACCCGCGGGCGGAGTGGGTAATGGAGGGGGGAAAGAGGGGACTCACAGAGAGGATCGTGAGAGGGGATGTTCGGGAAGGTGACCAGGAGAGGGGACTGAAGGAGAGGATCGTCAGAGGGGATAGACGGAGGCCGGCGGGAAGCCTAGGAGAAACCCGATAGAATGGAGGTGGGGCACAGAAGGGGGAGAGGGAATTGTGTCGCAGGATGGAGATTTGGCAGTAGAGGAAATTGGAATGTATGGTGACGTGGAAGATGGAAATGGTGACACGTAGGGTAGGAGGAAGCCAATTTTAGTATAGATAATAGATGACATATATGATGTTAAAATTGTCCTTAAAGATCAATTTTTTGGTTTCTTATCATTTTATAACAACTATGGTAACCATTTATTTTGAATATACAAGAAGACATGGTAAAAGTTAAAAAAGCCTTCTAATGGTTAAAGCTAAAAGGCATGGTGCATTCTGGGACCTAAACTTGTCTAAACCCCATTAGATGAGAGGATTTCTACCTATACTCATATTATCTACGAAATATATCTCTCTGGTGATATTATAATTCAAAAATAAATTAATAATAATATAATATTTTCAAACTTTCTTAAAGTGCCCCTCCTCCCTCTTATAAAAGGCCACCACCTCTAATCCATTACACAAATGTCTCAATCCCTTTGGCTCAAAACAACCTCTTCCCAAATTACCTAACAATCCCTATATTAATCCTATAAACCTTCTATTATGTAGTAAGAAATTCAAAAAAATCCCTTTGGCTCAAATCGAAAGAAGTTACCTAATTTGAGGTGAAATCTTTTCTCAAGTTCCTTTCCATTATTTTTTTCTTTCTCCACTCCCTGTGCTCTTTTTATTATTTCATTATATAACAAAACTAGTATAATAAATATACTCATTTGTTGTAATTAAAAGTATTCAAACTACAAATAAACACACATCCATCTAAAGGGTATTAAAAATGGTTCGAAAGTGGATTTACTATTTCAATATCTTTATATTATTTCTTGTGAGTGAAAATGAAATTTTTGGATTGAAATGTAGATATTTGAAATGTTTTATGTGTGATGATTATATAATGGTACATTGACATTTGACGAGTGGTTACATGGTAAACCAAATGATGGGTGGTTCCATGATAATACAATGATGGGTGGTTACGTTATAACCTCCAATGCATTGGGTATGGAAGTCAGTCATATGACTATTCTATTAGTAAGAATGATTTGTGGAAGTCACCCATATGGTTATTCTATTTAAGTATTATTATTTACCATGTTAACTTATATATGTTATGTGTTCTTTCTATTGGTTTAATGGTAATATTTTGGTTACAAAAGGGTATGTAATGAGATTTATTTTAGTGAAGATTATTTACTACTTAATAAATGATAAAAGAATTACTTATAATAATGTATTCCCGGTTTACATGATGTTTTGAAAAACTAACTATTTTACTTATTTGTGTTTCCATTACTAAGTTTTTCATGCTCATCCATATTTTTTGAAATGTTTTTCATTGGAATTAAAGTGTAATAGGGTCAAGGATGGGATAAAGAAAAAAGCATGTAGTTTAAAACATAAAACTGAACATGTTTCTTTTCTTTTAAAAGTTTCTTTTTTATGAAAAAAGTTGATACTAAGTAGAAGTGTCTACTTATAAGATTAATGTTTTTATGTATGTGGTATAACCTAATTCTCTAAAGCTCTTAACTAAAAAATATCATTAAGGTGAATTATTAAATTAATTCAATATTATGTTTTGTTTAAGGATGGTTCCTTATTGTTTGTATCAGATGTCGGTTAAGATAACTTTGGGACTTTGGATTTTTTTAATAGAATATCCATAAAATATTTTAACATTATGGTAAAATTATAATTATTTAGAATTTGAATACTACCAGGATGCTTCTCCTAAGCTAGGTTTGTTCAGAATGGTTTTCTGTAGAGGAAATAGGATAGTAGTGCTGGGATGGAATTCATAGGAGAATATACTTCCAAATAAGTATCGTGAGATTGTTGAAATAGGAACAGAATAGTTTTTCGAAATAATGGAATATTTGAATTAAGATATAAATAGTGGTGGTATGCAGGCATGAGATCAACCAGATCAACCCTAATGAAACATGTCTATAGTATAGTATTTCATGAGGCAATATCCCCCATCATTCAGAGTATCATCTAACCCTACGCTAGATGTAGGGTGGATCAAAGAACTGGAAAGGAATTTCAATTTCATGGGTTGTACAGAAAATCAAAAGGTTAGTCTTTTTTTTGACATTTTGAAGAATAATTTAACTAGTGGTGGTCAATGGATAAAAATATTAGGGATAGTGAGGATATTAATGCTCTTGTTAGGGACGAATTCAGTGGTGTGATTATTGAGAAATATATTCCCAAGACAGTGCAACTTATGATGGCAAAAAATTCTTGTAATTGTAGTAAGGGGATAAATATATGGTGTCTTATGAATAAATTTTCACAGGACTGGCAAGGTATTCTCAAAATATCATATGAGATATTGATAGTAAGACAAATATATTTTACTCTGGATTGAAGCCTCAATATCCAAGAGCATTATCCTGTCATGAATTCAAAAGACATGAGAAACATGTCAGATGTTGCAAGAAGGTAGAAATTGAGTTTTCTAATTATAAGGTTTTTCATAAGAGAAAAAAATGAAGAGGAGCAGTTGGCAGGAAAGGGGAAATAATGCATCAAAGAATCGTAGATGTCATAAAATTAAGTTTCCATATTATGAGAAGTGTGGTAAAAAGAATCCTGGAGAATGACTCTCATATTCTGTAAAGTTCTTCTGTTGTGGCAACAATGGTCATATTGTGCATAACTTTAAGTTATATGATCATGCAATAAATGAAAATATAGTGGTAATATGTCTTAGTTGTAATGAGTTTGTTCATTAGGCCAATGTATGTCCAATGTTCATTACTCATGTTAGAAACTAGGCATATCAATAGCAGAAGGGTGGGGAAAAATATTTTTCCACTACTAAGGTTGATGTGGGACCATCAAATGATGTGGTATCAGGTACTTTGTTTTTTCAGATTATTCTATTGAATTTTTTGATTTAGGGTCTACATATTCTTTTATTTCTGAGAAATTTTCGTTTAAATTTGGAATTCCACCTCAAGAAATAAATCCAAAACTTATGGTAAAAACATGGGGTAGATTTTAAGGAAAAAACAAATTATAAGAATATTCATATCCTTATTTTTGGAAAGAATTTAACAGAAAACCTTGTTGTTTTTCCTCTAGTTGTGTTGGATGTAATTTTGGGAATGGATTGGATTTCTGTTTACGATGCTAAGATTAATAGTTGAGCTAAAAGGGTTTCTTTTAATGAAGTCATTAAATTCTTGTAGAATAATGAACCCATATCTTTAATAACATATCAAGAAGATTAGAAACTAGTGAAATATTTGAATTAATGTTACCTTGCACATAGTACTGAAAACAAATGAACTATTTAGATTAATAATGTGCCATTAGTAAATGAGTTTCTTGATGTTTTTTTTGATGAGTTGTTTGGTATTATACCTAGTAGGGAAGTTGAATTTATTATTGAATTAGTTAATGATGCTAAACAAATTTCAAAACCCCTAATTGAATGGCTCAAATTGAACTTTATGATTTAAAGAAACAATTAAAAGAGTTATTATATAAAGGCTTCAGTCAACCTCGCTCATCTTTGTGTGGTGCTCAAATATTGTTTGTTAAAAAGAAAGTATTTCAATGAGAATTTGCATTGATTATAGATCCTTGAATAATATCACTATTAAGACAAAGGTATCCATTGACTTATTTCAATGATTTGTTTGATTTGGTCCCAAAAGCATAGTATTATTCGAATATTTACTTGATATTGTTGAACCATCAGTAGAAAGTAAAGGAAGAATAAATTTTGAAGACCGTGTTTTATACTACATATGGCCAGTATGAATTTGTAGTTATGTCTTCTGGGATAATCAATGCACCTGATGTATTCAGAATCATATGAATAAAATATTCTGTGAGTTTATTGATATGTTTGTAGTTGTTTGTGTTGAATAAATTTTGGTATATTCCAAAAGTAAAGGGAATGATCAATGTCATTTAAGGGTTGGCATTCAAATCATAAAAGAAAAGAAACTGTATGGGAAATTCTGCAAGTGCGAGTTTTGGATTCAAAAAATTTAATTTCATGGTCATGTTTTTTCTAAAAATGGTATAACTATTGATCCTACTAAAACAAAAGTTGTTAAACAATGTTCTAGACCCACAACGAGAACCAAAATTTTTTATTTTCCAATTTTAGCAGGTTATTACAGGATGATTGTGAAATATTTTTCACTATTATATATCCCATTAACTAAGTTAACTCAAAAGTTTTTTAAGTTCATCTAAAATAAATAATATGATGAATTTATTTAGGGATTGAAAAAAAATTGGTCAATTCTCTAGTTATATCACTACTTTCCTAAAATGGTGACTTTGTTATCTATAATGATTCTTCGTTTAAAGTACATGGTTGTGTCCTAATGTTGAATGATCAGGTAACTGCTTATGCTTTAAGTCAATTGAATCCTCATGAGTTAAATTACCGTACACAAGATTTGTAATTAACTGATGTTGTTTTTGAATTAAAATTTTGAATGAATCATTTTTATAGAGTAAAGTGTAAAATATATACTGATAAAAAAAGTTTGAATAATATATTCACTCAGAAGGAATTAATCATGAGATAGAGGATATGGCTAGAATTAATCAAGGATTATTATTTCATAATCCACTACCATCAAGGAAGGGTAAATAAAGTGGATTACACTTTGGGTCAAAAGGGTAATTCTACATTAAGAATGCTATGTTTGGAATGAGATCCTTTATTTTTTTTATCTGACTAATTTTAGATTGGACATTTTTGGGGCAGGGAATTCCTCTTTTTTGTTTCTTGTGTTAGTGAAATTATTTCTATTGGATAGAATTAAGAAAGTGAAGAATGAAGATAGTGAGTTGTAGAAAAATGTAGAGTAGGTTCATAAGGGTGTGTTCCCTGAATATAACATTGGTAATGATTTTATTTTGAGATTTTGGAATAGATTATGTGTGCCTTGTGATTCACAATTGAGGAAAGAGTTGATATGTGAAGCTCATAGTTCTCCGTTTTCAGTTCATCCTGGTATTATTAAGATGTACAGAGATCTTCGGGAGTATTACGGGTGGGATGGAATGAAAAGTGATATTGTTGACTTTATTATTAAGTGTTTGACTTGTCAATAGGCTAAATCAGAGAAGAAATTACCAAAATAGATGCTTCATCCTTTACCAGTAATAGAGTAGAAATGGGAAAATATATCTATCGACTTCATTATGGGATTACCGAAGAAATATCAAGTTAAATATGCAATCTTGGTTATTTTTGATCAATTGACTAAATGTGATCATTTCCTTCCTATTTCAGATACTATAACTATAGATCAAAATTCTTGGTGGTATGTTAAAGTGAAAGTTAGGTTTCATGGAATTACCCTCTCCATTGTATCTGATCATGATCCGAGGTTTACTTCTAACTTTTGGAAAGGACTTTAGATGTCATAGAGTACTAAATTAAATTTTAGTAAAACATTTATTCATCAATCATATATAAATTCGGAAGAAACAATCCAGTCATTGTAAGATATACTACATGCTTCATCAACGGATTACTAGGGAAGTTGGGACCGACATATTTCTTTGGTTGAGTTTTCGTATAATAATAGTTTTCATTCC
Organism: Viscum album; assembly: GCA_963277665.1. Taxonomy (NCBI): domain Eukaryota; kingdom Viridiplantae; phylum Streptophyta; class Magnoliopsida; order Santalales; family Viscaceae; genus Viscum; species Viscum album. The sequence goes on from OY728150.1 coordinate 1,867,467,340, forward strand.
AGTATACAGATGGCTCCATTTGAGGATTTATACGGGAAGCAGTGTCGAACTCCATCTTTTTGGGATGAAGTAGGTGAAGGGAAACTGATGGGACCAGAATTGGTATAAGAGATGGCAGAGAAAGTTCAGCTGATATAGTAACACATGAGGACAACTTGGAGTAGGTAGAAAAGTTTTTTGGATAACTGAAGGAAGATTATTTATTTTGAGGTAGGTGATCATGTCTTTCTCAATGTTTCTCCATGTAAAATTGTGTTACGTTTTAGTAAGAATGAAAAGTTGAGTCTGAGGTTCAATGGACCCTATGAAATCCTGAAAAAAGTAGGATCAGTTTCCTTCAGAGTGGATTTACCAACATCTGTATCCCAGGTACACAATTTTTTTCATGTTTAAATGTTGATAATCTATATTCTGAATCCATCTCATGGTTTGAGTATAGATAGAGTTCAGTTAGAAGAGAATCATTATTTTGAGGAACAATCAGTGTAGATTCTTGACCGAATAGAGAAAGTGTTGCGAAATAAGTTAATTTATCTATTAATGTTTTTGTGAAAAAACCACATGGTTGAAGAGGCAACATGGAAATATGAAAATTCTATAAGCGATAAATACCCCCACTTATTTATAAGTAAATAGTATTGTGAGGAAGCAATTTATAAAATGGGGGAAGGATGTAACATTCTAGGTAATTGACGACTAAAAAATTTTCATACTTATTATTACTGTTAGTTAAATATTAATTTTACATAAAAGGGGATGTTATGTTCGATTGGATAACTGACAAAAAACAATGGGTTTCTTCAAAATCATATGTTTCACACAAGGCTAAGTCATAATGAAAAAAATGATATAATATTATTATTTAAAATGGTAATTAATGCATAGACATTGTATTGGTGGGAATGAAAAAAACTAACCATATTATGATTAAACATATTTTTAAAATTTCTTTACATTTATCAAATAAAATTTACTGTCTTGAAATGGGAATTAATCCAGTTTTATTCATAAATACTCTATTAATTTTAAAAGGTCGGTTTAACGCCTTTTGAAGGAGAACCCTTTTTAAATATAGTTTTTTTCACTTTTAAATCTTCTATTGGAAAAAATAAACTTTTTATTCAGAATAGGGACATCAAAATTTACTTTGGGTAAATTATTGGTATTTTCTAATAAAGATCATTTTTTAATGAATAGTGAAAAATATTTCATTTTATGTCAGAACTGTTTTTTCATCTAATTTATTTATATGATTATATTATTCTTTTAATTGGTTTCATAGTGTAATTAGAAAATATTTTTATCATCTTATCCAATTTTGTTCATGTATGTAATTTCACCATAAAATTAGACAAAAACACGTGTCAATCTTTTACTGGTTTTTAGTTCTTAAATACACGCTTTTTGGTTTTGGCCACGTGAATTAATTTTAAATTAATTTCTACAAATTCTACATTTTGAATTTAGAAAAATAGATTCCATATTTGGAATCATGAGGTCCAGATTTTGTAAATAGGTTATATTTATTTTTATACATTATGAATAGTAACTTGAGTAAATATTTTATTCACCATGGTTAGAGGACAAATCTGGTAAATAAGGGTAAAAAATAATATTATAAAAATATTAAATTAACCTAAAAAGTGTCCTAACCCTCTGTTATGAGATATTAACTCCCATGGTCGTCCTTGTCTTGATTTTAGGGACACATAGAGCCACCTTTTTATGAATATTACAATTAATTACTTTTTATTTAAAGTTAAGAAAAATATAACCTAAAAATGTATCTTTTACAAACAAATTTTTTATACGGGGTTATATAACTAATAGTTTCAACTATAAATATTTATTAAAAATCTAAAACAATTTTCTACATCGTGTTATTTTATTTATAATTTATATAGATTAAATAAATTTATTTATTTATGACATAATGGTGATGCAGTGATTAACTTTTTAATAGATATTTAAAATAAATGCGATAATAAAAATTAAAATAAATTCATTTTAGAACTTTATATTCCATAAAATAATTTTATGTATGATTATGGCTTGTTATAATTTAATTAATGATGTTTTTCTATTGAAATAAGTTTTTATGAAAGTCATGATATGAATAGTATAAAACTGGACATAAATGAGTTTTTAAATAAAGTATATTTTATTTAATGAAATAACACTCTTAAAAATATAATATTCTTAAAAATTACATTTATGATGTTACAAATGTAATTAATGATCCATTTTTGGGTCCCTTGTCATTTTATAGTTACTATGGTAATCATATATTATTAGTATACAAGAAGACATGGTAGAAGTTATATAAGTTTACTAATGGTTAAAGCTAAAAGATAAGGTTCATTTTATGACCAAAACTTATCTAAACCCCATTTTATGAGGGTATATAGACCCATTATCAACTTATCTTATAATTAAATCACTTTTAGGTTAATAGAATTTGAAAATCATTTAATAATAAAATAATACATTCAAACAATCCTGAAGTTCCCCTCCTCCCTCTTATAAAATGACACATCCTATACACCCTTACCCACACCTCTAAATCCCATTGTATCATCCAAAATACGCCCAACTAATCTCCATACATCACTATATTCCTCCTAGAATCATTCATTTAGGCATATGGCAATTTAAGGAAATCCCTTTGGCTCAAAACAAATGAATTTACCCGATTTGAGGTAACATCTTCCCTCAACTTCCATTACATTTTTTTTCATTCTACATTACCTATAATCTTATTATTATTTTATTACATAACATCACTAGTGTCCTTAATATAATAGGTTTTTTATGAGAAGGATTCAAACTACACTTACACAGACCTCCATCTAATTGGTATAAAACATACTGTTTTTGTGGATGATGAACTACTGACCCACGAAACGATGATTGCTCATTCTTATCCTACCACTTCTTATGGTTTCCATCATTATGGAACTATATTTATATATTATATTTATTTTATTTATTTTATCTCTATGCTTCTGAAATTCTAATTTAGATCATATCGTTATTCTTTTAAAGTTGTATAAATATGATAATTTCATTTGAGGAAGTGCGGAAAACCGCCCCCTCAAAGTGATATGACACATTCAAGCTATACATATAATGTATAAATGATTGAATTAATGACATTATGTATCATAAATAACAGAAATTTTATACTAGAATTATAATATACATATTTATCATTTATTTTTCATTCTATTAAATATGAAAACGAATTGAAAGTAGCGTTCATGCGTATATACGACTTACCATCTCCATGAATGGTGCGTTTAATTTATTTTATGGAATATTTTAAATACATATATCCTAGATATATATTTTATATATGATATATAAATCATGAATATCATTCTGGAGATAATGTACCTTTGACCACATAGACAATCTATAATTATAACAAGTTCCATTTTGACTCATATTCTGAACATCAAAAAAAATGTCCGATTTGAACTCAAATAATTATCTAATTGTTATATCAAGGTAATAAGTGGTATAAAAAGAATAATAAACTTGAAATATGTTATAAATAAAGTATATATTAACTTAAGATTATTATTATTGAAATTAAATAATGAACGAGTCAAGTCAAATATGAGGTAAGGGACATTGTCTCAATCTTTTTTCTTTGAGGCATATTTTGATTTATACATGATATGATTTTATATGGTGTATTAACCCCTTTTACTTTTAATTTCATTCAAAGGGAATATTTTTTCTACATATCATTTTACTAAATGACAAATGGAATGTTTTTTTAATTTTACGCATTGACAACGACCTTTCTGTTGTCGAAAGAATTATTTGATATTTGGATTCGTTAATAAGAAGTGATGTAATTAAAAGGAATCTAAATACCCTATACCCTTTTTAGATGATTTGTTATTGAATACAAATTTGATAGTGGATTTACTATTTCAATATCTTGAGATTATTTATTGTGATTTCAAATGATATTTTATGATTTAAATGTTGATATTTTCAATATTTTATGTGTGATGATTATATAAGGGTACTTGGAAATTTGACGGGTGCTTACGTGATAAACCAAATGATGGGTGGTTACATGATAAACCATGGATGGGTGGTTTCATTATAACATCCTATGCATTGGGTATGGAATTTAGTTGTATTTCTATTTCATTTGAAAGAATGATTTGTGGAAGTCGCTCTTATGGTTATTCTGTTTAAGTATGATTATGACCCATGTTTACCTTGTATATGTTATGTGTTCTTTCTATGGGTTTGGTGGTAATCAATTTTTTAAAAGAGGGTAAGTATTGAGCTTTCATTCAGTGAAGATTACTTACAACTTCATAATGGTGAAAAGTATTATATATGATAATGTATTCATGGTTTACATGTTGTTTTGAAAAACTAATAGTTTTACCTCTTTGTGTATCCCATACTAATCATTTTATGATCATTCCATATTTTTGAAATGTTTTTCAAAGGACGTAAAGAAGAATAGGGTCAAGGATGGGATCAATAAAAAGTCTTTCTATTTAAAACATGGAACAAAACAAGTCTCTTTTCTTTTAAGAGTTTTTATTTTATGAAAAAAATGGATACTGAGTGGAAGTGTCTACAAGTAATATTTACGTCGTTATGTATAAGTTATTACCTAATTATTTGAAACTCTAAATCTAAAAATATCCTCAATTTAAATTATTATATTTATTAATGATTATGTATTGTTTAAGTCCAGGTCATTATATTTTGTACCAGATGCTGGTTTAGATCACTTTAGAAGTTAGGATTTTGTTATTAGAATATCCATAGAAGATTGTTACATTAAGGACAAATTGAAATGATATATATTTTAAATATTACGTTGTTTTTTTGTCAATTATGTGTCTTTTTATCATGGTTTTCCACAGAGGATATAGGGTAGTAGTGCTAGAAAGGCATGTAGAGGAGAATAAACTTCCAAATTAGTATCTTGTGATGGTTGGAATCAAAACTGAATAGTTTGTTGCAGTAGTGGTGTAGTTTAATGAGGATATAAATGGTGGTGGTATACATAAAGGAGATCAACTAGGTCAAACCCAATGAAACTTTTCTATAGTGTATCATTTCATGAGGCAACAACCCCCATCATTTAGAGGATCATTTGACCATGTGCAAGCTCAAGGGTGGATCAAAGCACTGGAAATGATTTTCGATGTCAGGTGTTGTATAGACAATCAAAATGTTAATCTTTATGTTTATAAATTTTATATAGAATAAGATCAGTAGTGGTAAATTGTATAAAATATCATTGATTGTGAGGAGATTTATGCTCTTGGTTGGGATGAATTAAAAGGTATGTTTCGTGAGAAATATTTTCCTAAGGAAATTTAATGTAGGATGGAAAAGTAATTGTCTGAATATAGGAAGTATAATAACTCGGTTGACACATACGAAGAAACTTTCTCTTTATTGTAAGGTACGCTCTAAATTTGTATTGATATCTTGATTGTAATATAAATTTATTTTACTCAGGACTGAAGTCGCAATATCCAGTGGCATTATCCTCTCGATAATTCAAAAGCTATGAGAAACTTGTCAGATGTGTCGAGAATATATAAATGGAGTTTTCTGATGATTAGGTCTTCAATGAGAGAAAGAAACATAAGTGGTCTAGTTGGTACGAAAAGGGAAACAATTCATCAATGAAGCCTGAAGGTAAGAACATTAAATTTCCATCTTCTGAGAAGTGTTGTAAAAATATTCTTGGATAATGTCTCTCAAAATCCAAAAAGTTCTTCCAGTGTGGTAAGACTTGTCATATTGCTCATAACTATAAGGAAGTTAATCAAGTAGGCAATGAAAATCCAGCAATAATATGTTTTTGTTGCAATGAGTTTGGGAATTAATAAAATGTGTGTCCAAAGTTGATTACCCATGGTTGAAACTAGATAGATCAAAAGTACAAGGGTGGGGAAAATCGTTTCCTACTACTACAGTTTATGTGGGACCATCAAATGAAGTGTTATTAGGTAATTTGATTGTTTTTTTATATTATGACAATGTATTGTTTGATTCAGGGTTTACAAATTCTTTCATTTCTGAGAAATGTTTGGGTAAATTTGGAATTCCACCTCAAGAAATGAATCCAGAACATATGGTACAAACACCAGGGAAAGATTTTGGTGTAAAAATAAGTTATAGGAATCTTAATATACTTATTTTTGGAATGAATTTACCTACAATCATTTTTGGTTTACCTCTATTAGAGTTTGACGTTATTTTGGGAATGGAATGGATTTCTGTTGACCATGCTAATATTGATTATAGAGTGAAAGATGTTTGTTTTCAGAAAAACATTCAGTTTGTGTACATGAATGAAACCTTATCTCTAATAACATATTAGGAAGCTGAGAAACTAGTGGAAGTTGGAAATGAATGTGACCTTTCAAATATTACTAAAAAATTAACTATTTAGATTAAAGATGTTCCAGTAGTAAATGAGTATCTTGATTTTTTTCCGGATGAGTTGACTATTATTATACCTACTTGGGAAGTTGAATTTAGTATTGACATATTTCCTGATGCTAAGACAATTTCAAAACCCACTTATCTAATGGATCAAATTGAACTTTTAGAGTTAAAGAAACAATTCTATGAGTTTTTAGATAAAGGTTTCATTCAACCTAGAACATCATCGTGTGGTTCTCCATTCTTGTTTGTTAAAATGAAATATGGTTCAATGAAACTTTTCATTGATTATAGAGCCTTTAAAAACATTTCTATTAAGAAAAATTTTCCTTTTCCCTAATATCGATGATTTGTCTGATCTGCTCCAGGGAGGTCATTATTTTTCGAATATTGACTTGAGATCGGGGTACCATCAATTGAAATAAAAGAAAGAAGACATTATGAAGTCCATGTTTCATACTAGATATATCCATTATGAAGTTTTAGTTATACCTTTTTGGTTAACCATTGCACCTGATGTATTCATGGATCTTATGAATGGAATTTTTTCATGATTTATCGGATTAGTTTTTTGTTGTGTTTTTATGACATTTTTATATATTTTAAATGTAAATAAGAACATGAATTCCATTTAAGGGTTGTCTTGCAATCCATAAAAATGATACCTTATGGGAAATTCAGAAATTGTGATTTTGGTTTACAAAAAAATTCATTCCTTATTCACATTTTATCTAAATAGTGTATAACTATTTATTATGTTAAAAAAATGTTTTTAAATAATTTCCAAGACCCACAAATATTACTGAGAATTTTTTTTTGTGGTTTAATAGGTTATTACCATAGGTTTGTTGAATAATTTTCTTAGCTATCAAGCCCACTGACTCTGTTAACTCGAAATGGTGTTTAGTTTATCTCGAAAAAATAATGGGATGAATGTTTTTAGGAATTTAAAAGAATATTGGTGAATGCTCCAGTTTTTCCACTACCTTCCAAAAATGGATAGTTTGTTATCGACAGTGATGCTTCATTTAAAGGACTTAGTTGTCTCATAATAAAAAATGACTAGGTATCTTCTTATGCTTCTCTTCAGCTGAAATCTTATGAGTAAAATTACCATACACATGATTTGAATTTTCTGTAGTTTTTTTAATTTAAAATTTGGAGGCGTCATTTGTATGGCGTAAAGTGAGAAATATATACTAATAAAAAAAATTTATGTATATATTCACTTAATAGTAATTAAACATGAGATAGAGGATAATTCTAGAATTAATTAGCGATTATGATTTCACAATCCATTACCATCCTAAAAGGTAAATAATGTGGCTGATGCTTCGAGCCGAAAGATTAATGATACATTAACCATGATACTTTTGGAATGATATCCTTTGGTTTTTAATTTGATTAATTTTGGATTGGAAGTTTTTTGTGTTGTAAATTAATCATTTTTGTTTCAAGTGGTAGTGAAATCATCTCTATCAGATAGAATTAAGAAAGTGCAAAAAGAAGACAGTGAGTTGCAGAAAAAGGTAGATTTGGTTTAGATGGGTACGTTGACTGAATTTAACATTGATAATGATTGAATTTTTATATTTAGAAAGAGATTATGTGTTCCTTGTATTTCATAGTTGAATAAATAGTTGGTATGTGATGCTCATAGTTCTTAGTTTTCAGTTCATCCCAGTAGTAATAGGATTTACAGGGATCTTCCACTATATTACTGGTGGGATAGAATGAAAAGATATATTTCTAACATTATTGTAAAATGTTTTACTTTTCAACATGTTAAAGAAGAGTGACAATTTCTGAAATGCGTGCTTCAGCCTTTACCGTTTCAATTGGGGAAAAGATAAAATATATCCATGGAATTCGTTGTGGGATTAACAAAGACTTCTCGAGATAATAATGCAATCTGAGTTATTTTTGATCGATTGACTAAATCTTCTCATTTTTTTTCCTATTTGAGATACTCTGTCTCTAGAACAACATTGTCAGTTGTATGTTAAAGAGATTTTCAGGTTTCATGGAGAGTCCCTCTCTATTGTATCTGATCGTGATCTCATGTTTACTTCTAACTTTTTGGAAGGCCTTCAGAAGTCGTTGAGTACTGAATTAAATTATATTACAACATTTATGATTAAATCATATTGGAAGTCAAAACGAACAATTCAGACATTGGAAGATATGATACATGCTTCTTCAATGGATTTCCAAGGAAGTTGGGACCAACATATTTCTTTGGTTGAGTTTTCTTATAATAACAAATTTCATTCGACTATATATATGGATCTATTTGAGTCATTATATTGGAAGTGGTGTTGAACACTAGATTATTTGTATGAAGTATGTGAAAGGAAACTAATGGGACCCAAATTCATAGAAGAGATGGGATAAAATGTTCAGTTAATACAAAAACACATGAGGACAGCTCAGAGAAGGCAGAAAAGTTATGCATATAACCGAAGGAAGGATCATTCTTTTGAAGTAGGTGATCATGTCTTTCTCAAAGTTTCTCCATGGAAAGTGTGATGCATTTTGTTAAGAATGGAAAGTTATGTCCGAGTTCATTAAACCCTATGAAATCCTAGAAAAAGATGGATCTATTTCTTATAGAGTGTCTTTACCTCCATTTTTATCCTATGTACACAATGTTTTTCATGTTTCAATGTTGAGAAAATATATTCTGGATCAATATCATTTTTTGAGTACAAAGATAGTTCAGTTGGAATAGAATATTTTTTAAGAGGAACAACCATTCTAAAGTCTTGACTGAAGAGATAAAGTGTTGAAATATAATGTAATTTATTAAGTAAATGTTTGGTGAAAAAACCATTTGGTTAATGATGCAACATGGGAATCTAAAAATTCTATGAGGGATAAATAACCCCCTTTTTTGATATGTAAATAAAATTGTGGGGACACAATTTCAAAATGGGGGAAGAATGTAACATCCTAGGTAATTAAGGAAGCTGAAATTTTTATATTTATTAGTATTACGAATTAAATATCTATTATACATTAAAGGGGATTCTATGTTCAATGGATTACCAACACACAACAATATAATTCTCCAAAATCATTGGTTGCAAACAAGGCTGAGTCAATCTGAAAAATAAAAATATAATATTACTATTTTATATGGTAGCTAACTCCTTGTCATTGTATTAGTGCGAATGAGACTTACTACCCATATTATTATTAAACAAGTTTTTTAAATTGTTTTAAATTTATCAAATAAAATTTAGATGTTTATAATTATAATGAATCGAAATATAATCATAAATACTTTAATAATTTTAAATGGTCAGTTTACCTCCATTTGATGGTGAACACTTTTTAAATATTGTTTTTTTCACTTTTATAAGTTAAATTGAAAAAATATAGTTATTATTTACAATTGGGACACTAAAATATACTTTGGGTAATTTTTTGTTATTTTTCTAATAAGGTTCATTTTTAATGAATTGTGAAAAATACTGCATTTTAAGTCAAAACTATATTTTCATCTAATTTATTTATATTACTAGATTGTACTTTTAAATGGTTTTGAAGTGTATTTTGATTATATTTTTATAATTTAATACAATTTTGGTCATTTTATGTAATTTAACTTTGAAATTGGACATAAACACACTTCAATCATTTATTAATTTTAATGTCTTAAAAACATGATTTTTGGTTTTGACAAAGGAAATTAATTTTAAATTAATTTCTAAAACGTCTTTGTATTGAATTTGGAAAAAAATTGATTCTGTATTAGGAATTATGAGGTCTAAATTATATAAATATGTAACTTTTATTTTTAGGCATTACAAAGATTCACTTCAGTAAATATTTTATTTAACATCGTTAAATGGTAAATCAGGTAAATCAGGTTAAAAAGTAATACTATAATAATATTGAATTACCCTAACTAGTATACTAACCCTATAATATGGTATATATACTATAATAGGGAATACATGGGGCTATTTTAGTGTCCCATGGAGCCACTTGTGTGTTAAAATGATATTTAGTTACTTTTAATTTAATGTTAAGGAAAATATAACCTAGACATGTATCTTTTAAAAAAATAGTATTTATATGTTGTCATATAAGTGATAGATTAAGATATTAATAGTAATTATAAAGATAAAAATATTTCCTACATCATGGTATTTTATTTATAATTTTTATAGGTTAAATAAATAAATATATTTATGACACAATGGTGATGTAGTGAATACCTTATTAATGAATGTTTTAAATAAATGAGATTATAATGATTTCGATAAATTTATTTTGAAACTTTTTTATGCCATCCAATAATTTTATGGACGATTATGACTTTTTATATTATAACTAATTAGGTTTTTTCTATTGAAAAAAGTTGTTATGTATTTTTAAAAAGCCATGATATGAATAGTTTAAAAATTGATATAAATGAATTTTTAATTCAATTAATATTTTATTAAATGATATAATATTCCTAAAAATATAATATTATTCCAAATGACATATATAATGTTACAAATGACATTAATGATCCATTTTTTTGTTTCTTGAAATTTTATAGTAACTATGGTAACCAAATATTATGAATATACAAGAAGACATGGTAAAAGTTAAATAAGTTTAATAAGGGTTAAAGATAAAAGATATGGTAACAATTGTGACCTAAAATTCACTGAACCACAATTTATTAATGGATTAATACCCATAATCATATGATCATTTAAATATTTCACTTTTTTGTTATTATAATTGGAAAATCAATTAATAATAAAACTATACTTTCACATATTCCTAAAGTACCCCTCCTCCCTCTTATAAAAGAACACCAGCTCTAACCCCTTACTCACACCTCTCAAGCTGCTTAGCTTGCCCAACATCTACCCAAATAAGCTCCCAATATCCCTATATTCCTCATATAATCCTTCCCCTAGGTATACAGTAATTCAAGAAATCCCTTTGGCTCAAATCAAAAGAAGTTACCTGATTAGATGTAACGTCTTCTCTCAAATTCGTTTCCATTATTTTTCATTCTCCACTCCCTATACTCTTCTTATTTTTTTATTACATAACAATACCAGTATATTAAATATTCTAGGTTTTTGTTATTAGAAATATTCAAACAACACTTATACACACCTCCTTCTAATGGGTATAGAGCATACTCTTTCTGTGGATGACGAACTACTGCCTCACGAAACGATAATTGTTAAATATTCTCCTACCGCCGATAATGGTGGCCATTATGATGGAATTGTAATTATATATGATATTTATTGTATCTCTATGCCTCTGTAATTATCATTTATAACATACCTTTATTCTTATCATGTTGTATAAATACAATAATTTCATTTGAGGAAGTGCAGACTTCTGCCCCCTCAAAGTGATATAACTCATTCATGATATAAATGGAACATATAAAAGATGGAATTAGTAAAATCATGTAAAATATATTAAAAAGATATTATACTAGAATTATAATATACTTATTCGTCATTTATTTTTCATTCCATAAAATATGAAAACAAAATGAAAATAACATTCATGCGTATGCACGACTTATCGTCTCCATGAAAGATGCATTAATTTCTTATATGGACTATTATAAATATGTATATACTGGATATACATTATATATATGATATATAAATCATGAATATAATTTTGTAGATAGTGTACTTTTGACCACATGGAAAAATTTTAATTATAACAAGTTCATTTTTGACTCATGTTCGGAACATCAAAAAAATGTCCGATATGAACTCAAATAATTAACTAATTGTTATAGAAAGTTAATAACTAACAAAATAGGAATAATAAACTTGAAAAAGGTTATAAATCATGTTCAAATTAATTTATGTTTATTATTCCAGAAATTAATGAATGAACGAGTCAATTGGGACACAAGGTAAGTGACTTTGTCTGAATCTCCTTTCATTAACGAATATTTCAATTTATACACGACATTATTTTATATAGTGTATGAACCCCTTTTACATTTAGTTTAATTCAATAAGAATATTTATTCTATGTACCATTTTACTAAATGACCAAGGGTATATTTTTTTAACGTATATAGTGACAACGACCTTTCTGCCACTGTGATCATTATTTGATATTTGGCTTCTTTAACACGCTGTATTTTTTTTAATGGAAAATAAATACCATATACCCTTTTTAAATATTTTTTATTTAAAATGGTTTTTATAGTGTATTTACTATTTCAATATATTGAAATTATTTCTTGTGATTGAAAATGAATTTTTTTTACTGAAATGTTGATATTTGTAATCTTTTCTATGTGATTATTATATAATGGTGCTTGGACATTTCACAGGTCGTTACGAGATAAAAAAATGATAGATGGTTCCATGATATACCAAGGATGATTAGTTACGTTATAACCTCCAAATAATTGGGTATGGAAGTCATCTGTTTGTCTATTCCATTTGTAAGAATGTTTTTGGAAGTCTACCATATGGTTATTCCATTTAAGTATGATTATGTCCCATGTTTACCTTATATATGTTATGTACACTTTATATGGGTTTTATGGTAATATTTTGGTTATAAAATTCTAAGTAAGGAGATTTTATTCAGTGAAGAGAATTTACTAACTCATAAATGTGAAAATTATTACTTATGATAAAGTATTCATTGTTTTCAAGTTGTTTTGAAAAACTAATAGTTTTACTTCTTTGTGTATAACTTAATAAAATTTTTATGCTCATCCCAAGCTTTTGGAATTTTTTTAATAGTATTTTAAGTGGAATATGGTCATGGATGGGATCAAGAAAAAGTCATGTTGTTTAAAACGTGAATCTAAACATGTTTCTTTTCTTTTAAGAGAATCTATTTTATTAAAAAAAAATGGATACAAAGTAGAAGTGTCTACATGTAATAAAAATTTTTTATGTATATGTTATGACCTAGTTTTATATATATCTGAACCTAAAAATATCCTTAATGTGACTTATTAACTTAATTCAAGATTATGTAATATTTAAGACTGAATCCTTATAGCTGGTATCAAATGTCGGATTAGATAACCATTGGAGTTAGGATTTTTTTAATAGAATATCGATAAAATATTTTTAAATTATGGTAAAATTGAAATGATATAGAATTTCAAGATTACAATGTTTCTTCATCTAATATATGTTTTTTCAGAATGGTTTTCCATAGACTAAATAGAGTAGTAGTGCTGGGAAGGCTTATCGAGGATAATAACCTTCCAAATCAGCATTCTGAAATGGATGGAATCAAGAACTGAATAGTTTTTTACAATAATGGTGCAATTGACTACTGCTATAAATGGGGGTTGTATACATGCATGAGATCAACCATATCAAACCCAGAGGAACTTTTCTATAAGGGATCATTTCATAAGTAAACATATCCCATAATTCTGAGGATCATCTGACCCTATGCAAGAGGATGGGTGGATCAAAGCATTGGAAATGATATTCAATTTCATAGGTTATACAGATATTCAAAAGCATAGTCTTGATGTTAATCATTTTGAAGTAGAATCAGATTAGTGGTTTTAGTTGGTTAAAAATATCAGGGATAGTGAGGAGATTGATGCTCTTGGTTGGGATTAATTCAAAGGTATGTTTTTGAGAAATATTTTCCTAAGGCAGTTCAACATTTGATGGAATAAAATCATGAATTGGGGTATGAGGATGACTTAGTGGTAGCTTATGAAGAAACGTTCACTCAACTGGAAAGGTATGCTCAAAATTTCATCTGAGATAATGGTAGTAAGATAAATCAATTTTACTCAGGACTGAAGCCGAAATATCAAAGGGAATTATCCTCTCTTGAATTGAAAAGCTATGAGAAACTTGTTATATTTTCCAAGAAGATAGAAATTTATTTTTCTGGTGATTAGGTGTTCCATGATAGAAACAAAACATAATATGTCTAGTTGGGAGGTAATGGGAAATAATTACTCCAAGAAGCCTAGAGGTAAGGAAACTAAATTTTCATCTTCTAAGAAGTGAGGTAAAAATAATCCTGGAGAATATCTCTCGAAATCTGGAAAGTGATTCCATTGTGGTAAGACTAGTTATATTTCTCTTAACTGTTATAAATATTATCAAAGAGGCAATGAAATGCTACCAGTAAGATGTTTTAGTTGTAATGAGTTTTGGCATTATGCCAATGTGTGTCCAAAGTTTTTTACCCATGGTGAAAACCAGATAGATCAAAAGAATAAGGGTGGGGGAAATTATTTTTCAACTATTATGGTTGTTGCTGGATAATCAAATAAAGTGTTATTATGTATTTTTTTAGATTATTCCAATGTATTGTTTGATCTAGGGTCTACAAATTATTTCATTTCTGGGAAATATTTTGGTAAATTTGGAATTCCACCTCATGAAATGGATCCAAAAATTATGGTAAATACACATAGCAGAAATGATGAGGAAAAAAGAAATTATAAGAATATTCATATCCTTATTTGTGGAAAGAATTTACCTGAAACATTGTTGTTTTTCCTATAGTATAGTTTGATGTTATTTTGGGAAGGGATTATCTCTATGTTTACCATGAAAAAATTGATTATAGAGATAAAGCGGTTTCATATCCGAAATACTTTCAGTTTTTATAGAAGAATGAACCCTTATCTTTGATAGAATATCAAGAAGCTAAAAAATTAGTGAATGTTGGAAATGAATGTTACCTTGCATATACTGTTGAAAACAAATTAATTGTTTATATTTATGATGTGCCATTAATAAATGAGTATCTTGATGTTTTTCCAGATGAGTATCCTTGTGTTATACCATATTTGAATGTTGAATTTACAGTAGACTTAGTTCCTGATGTTATGACAATTTTCAAACCCCCTAATCAAATGGATGAAATTTAACTTTTAGATTTAATGAAACAATTGCAGGAGTTGTTAGATAAATTTTTCATTCAACCTAGCATATCACCATGGTGTGCTCCAGTCTTGTTTGTTAAAAAGAATGTTGATTCAATGGGACTTTTCATTGATCATAGAGCCTTGAATAATATCGCTATTAAGAACAAGAATAATCTTCCTCACATCGATGACTTATTTGATCAACTTCAGGGAGGTCAATATTTTTTTATGAATGGATTCAGATCGGGGTACCATCTGTTGAAAGTAAAAGAAGAAGACATTTTGACGACCTCATTCTGTACTACAAATGACCATTATGAATTTGTGCTTGTGTCTTTTAAGTTAACCAGTGCACCTGTTGTATTCATGGATATAATGAATGTAATTTTCTCTAAGTTCTTGGATAAGTTTTTGGTTGTGTTTATTGATTAAATTTTGATATATTCCATAAGTAAATTGGAACAATAATTTCATTTAAGGGTTGTGTTTCAAACCTTAAAATAAAATAAACTCTTTGGGAAATTCAGCAAGTGTGATTTTTGGTTACAACAAATTTCATTCATTGTTCACATTGTTTCTAAAGATGGTATAACAGTAGATCTAGAAAAAAAAAGTAGTTATAGAATAGGCAAGACCAACAAATATAAATGACATTCATAGTATTCTTTGGTGAGCAGGTTACTACCAGATGTTTTTTGAATATTAGGCATGGTTATCTATTTGACTAACTAAGTTAACTCGAAATGGTGTTAAGTTCATCTGGAAAATAAAATGTGATGATTCTTTTCAGGAATTGAAAATAAGATTGGTGAATTATACACTTTTAGAACTACCTTATAGAAATGGTGAGTTTTTTATCTACACTGATGGTTTGTTGAAAGGACTTGGTTTTTTCCTAATGCAGAATGATCAAGTAATTTATTATGTTTCACATTAGTTGAAACCACTTGAGTTAAAAAACCATACACATGATTTGGAATTAGATGCTATTGTTTTTACATTAAAAATTTGGAGGTATCATTTTTATGGTGTAAAGTGTGAAATATATACTAATCACAAAAAATTTAATTATGTATTCCCTCATAATGAATTAAACCTGAGAAAGAGGAGATCGATAGAATTAATCAAGGATTATGATTGCATGATCCACTACCATCTAGGAAATGAAAATATTGTGTTTGATGCTTTGAGTCTAATGATTAATGATACAATAACCATGCTACATTTGGAATGATATCCTTTGGTTTTTTATTCGATGAATTTTGGATTGGAAGTTATTGGTGCAGGGAATTGTCTATTTTGTTTTTGGTGGCAGTTAAATCATCTCTATCAGAGAAAATTAAGGAAGTGAAGAGAGAAGATATTGAGTTGCAGAAAAAGGTAGAGTTGTTTTAAAAGGGTTTGTTGACTGAATTTGACAATGATAATGATTTTATTTTGAATTTTGGGAAGTGATTATGTTTTCCTTGTGATTCATAGTTGAATAAAGAGGATTTTTTTGAAGCTTATTGTTATCCATTTTCATTTCATCCCAGTATTACTAATTTGTAAATATATCTTTGGGAGTATTACTGGTGGGATGGAGTGAAAAGAGATATTTCTAACTTTACTATAAAGTGGTTGACCTATAAAAAAATTTAAAGTAGATTGGTATTTATTGAAACTGATGCTTCACCATTTACCTACGCTAGAGTGGAAATGGGAAAATATATCCATGGACTGGACTTCTTTGTGGTATTACCGAAAACATCTTAATTTAATAATAAAATATGGGTTATTATTGATCTATTGACTACATCTTCTCATTTCCTTCCTATTTGAGATACATTGTCTGTGGATCAACATTCTCAGTATAATGTTAAATAGATTTTCAGGTTAAATGGAGTTCCCCTCTCCATTGTATCTGATCATAATCTCAAGTTTAATTCTTAGTTTTGGAAAGGCCTTCTAGATTCATTGGGTATGGAATTAAATTTTAGTATATATTTTCATCCTTAGTCAGATGGGAAGTTAGAACAATCAATTAAGACATTGGAAGATATGTTACATGCATCGTCAATGGATTACCAGGGAATTTTGGACCAACTTCATTCTTTTTTTAGTTTTATTATAATAACAGTTTTCATTCCAATATATATATTGGTCCATTTGAGGCATTATATGGGAAGCGGTGTCAAACTCTATCTTTTGGGGATGAAGTAGGTGATAGGAAACTAATGTGACTGGAATTTGTAGAAGATATGGCATGGAAAGTTTAGTTGATATAGAAACACAAGAGGATGGCTCATAGAAGTATATAATGTTATGGAGATAACCTAAGGAAGGATATTTCTTTTGAGGTAGGTGATCATGTCATTCTTAAGGTTTCTCCATGGAAATTTGTGATGAGTTCTGTTAAGAAGGGAATGTTGGGTCCATGGTTCGTTGGACCCTATGAAATCCTAGAAAAAGATGGATCTATTGCCTAGAGAGTGGTATTACCTCCATGTTTATCCCAAGAACACAATGTTTCCATGTTTTAATGTTGATAAAGTATATTCTGGATCCATCTCTTGTTTTGAGTCTCAATATAGTTCAGTTCAAGAGACTCTTTCTTATGAGGAGCAACCAGTCCGGATTCATGACCGAAGAGAGAAAGTGTTGTGTAATAATATAATTCATTAGGTAACGGTATTTTGAAAACCCCATATAGTTGAAGTGGAAACATGGGAATCTGAAAATTCTATGAGGGATAAATACGCCCACTTATTTGATATGTAAATAAAATTGCGAAGAAGCAATTTCTAAAAGGGGAAATGGATGTAACATCCAAGGTAATTATAGAATATGGCATTTTTATATTTTTTAAAATTGTGAATTATATATTATTTTTACTTTAAATGGGACTCTATATTTGATTGAATACCTGACACACAACAATGGGTTTCTCTAAATTCTTATTTTTCACATACGGCTGAGTCATATTGGAAAATAATAATATAACATTATTAATTTAAATTGTTGTTAATACATAGCCGTTATATTAGAGGGAATGACATGAACTAACCATATTATGATTAAACATGTTTGCTAATTTTTTATTACATTTATCCAATTAAATTTAGAGGCTTAAAATGAAAATAAATATAATATTAATAATAAATACTCTAATAATTTTAAAAGGTCGTTTTACTATCTTTTAATGGTGAAATGTTTTTAAATATGTTTTTCCTTTTATTTGTTCCATTGGGAAAAATAACCTTTTTCATTTATAAGTGGGGCATCAAAATTTACCTTGGGTAAATATTTGGTATTTTTCTGATAAAGTTCACTTTCGATGAATACTAAAAAATAATACATTTTATATCAAAACTATATTTTCATATAATTTGTTTATTTGATTATGTTTTCTATTTAATTATTTTTTTAAAGTGTAATTAGATTATATTTTTATCATTTAATTTAATTTTGGTCATTGGAAAAAATTTCACTTTTAAATTGGATATAAACACATGTCAATCTTTTGTTAGTTTTTATTTCTTAATGATTTTTTTTGGTTTTGAAAACTGGAATAAATTCTAAATTAATTTCCACATATTCTGTGTTTTGAATTTTGAAAAATGGACTCAATATTTGTAATTAGTAGGTCCAAATTATGTAAATAGGTATCTTTTATTTTTAGACATTATGAATAGTCACTTCAGTAAATATTGTATTTACCATGGTTAAAAGGTAAATCTTTTAAATAAGAGTAAAAAATAATTTTATAATAATATTAAATTACTCTATCACATGTTCGGTCCTAATTTGATGAGAAATTCCCGACCATGGGCATCTTTGGGGAGATTTTACGACCCCATGGAGCCACTTCTATTTGAAAATGACATTTAATTACTTTTAAATTTATGTTAAGGAAAATATAACCTAAACATGTATCTTTTACTCAAACAGTTTTCATATGGAGTTAAATAAGTGATAGTTTCCACTATAAATAGTAATTATACGGATTAAAATATTTCATACATCATGGTATTTTATTTATAATTTTTAGAGATTATAGAAATAAATTTATTTATGACACAATGGTGATGTAGTGATTACCTTGTTAATTAATGTTTTAAACAAATGAGATTATAAAAATAAAATTACATTTATTTTGAATCTTTTTATGACATCCATAAATTTCAGGGATTCTTAGTACATGATATATTTTATTTAATGATGTTTTTTAGAATGAATCAAGTAGTCATGAATTTTTAAAAATTCATGATATGAATAGTATAAAAATTGAAAAAAAATGAATTTTTAAATCAATTAATATTTCATTAATTGATATAATAGTCCTAAAAATCTAATATTTAGAAAACTAACAAAAAGTATTTTAAAAATGTAATTAATGATCCATTTTTGAGTCTATTCGCCTTTTATTGTAACTTCGGTAACCATATATTTTGAATAAACATTATGACATAGAAAAAGTTAATTAAGTTTACTAAGGGTTAAAGCTAAAAGATAAGGTTCATTTGGTGACCTCAAATTTTTTTAAAACCCATTGGATGAGAAGATTTAGAAACATCCTTATCTTAACTTTGAAATATATTACATTGGTGTTTTTAGAATTCAAAAATCAATAAATAATAAAATAATACTTTCAAACTTTCCTAAAGTGCCCCTCCTCCCTATTATAAAAGAACACCACCTATAACCCTTTACCCACACTACTAAAGCCCCTTGGCATGTCCAATATCTTTCAAAATAACCTCCCAAAATCCCTATATTCCTCCTAGAGTCCATCCTCTAGTCAGAAGGTAATTCAAGAAATCCCTTTGGCACAAATAAAATGAAGTTGCCCGATTTGCGGTAACGTCTTCTCTCAAGTTCCTTTCAATTATTATTCTTTCTACACTCCCTTTGATTTTATTATTCATTGTTTACATAAAAACAATAGTATCCTCAATATAATAGGTTGTCGTTATGATAAGGATTAGAACTATAGATACACACACCTCTGTATAATGGGTATAGAACATACTGTTTCTGTGGACAACGAACTACTGCCTCACAAAATGATGATTGTTCAATCTTCTCCTTTGACCTCTTATAGTGGCCATTATGATCGAACTGTAATTATATATGATATATATGATATTAATTTTATCACTATTCTTCTTTAATTATCATTTATAACATACCTTTATTCGTTTCATGTTGCATAAATATGACAATATCATATGAAGAAGTGAGTACTACTGCCCCCTCAAAGTGATTTGACTCGTTCATGCTATAAATATATCATATAAAGGATCAAATTAAAGATATTATGTAACATATATAACATATATATTATATTTTAATTATAATATACCTATTTATGATTTAGTTTTCATTCTTTTAAATATGAAAATGAAATGAAAGTAGCGTTCAAGCGTATGTACGGCCTACCGTCTCCATTAACGGTGCATTTAATTTTTTATATAGACTTTTATAAATACATATATAGTGGATATATATGATATATATGATATCTAAATCATGAATATCATTTTGGAGATAATGTAATTTTTTCGACATGTAAAATTAATAATTAAAACAAGTTCATTTTTTACTCAAGTTCTGAACATCAACAAAATGTCTGATATGAAATCAAATAATTATCTAATGGTTATAGAAAGGTAATAAGTTATATAATATGAATACTAAACATGGAAAGGTTTTTATGAAAGTATAAATTAACATAATTTTATTATTTAGAAAATTAAAGAACACACGATTCAAGTCGGACATGAGGTACGGGACTTTGTCTCAATTTTAATTTCTTTGGGGAATATTTTGATTTATACACCACTTGATTTTATACAGTGAATGAATCTAGTGGAATTTTAATATAATTCAAATGGAATCATTTTTTAGTGTAGTGTTTTACTAAACTACAAAGGGAATGTTTATTTTTAACGTATGTGGTGACAATGACCAATCCGTCGTCACGAGTATTATTTAATTTCTGGATTCCTTTACAGGACATGATATTTTTAAATTGAAAATAAATACCATACACCCATTTTACATATCTTGGTATTGAAAATGGTTTTGAAAGTGGATTTACTATTTCAATATCTTGAAATTATTTATTTTTATTGAAAATTAATTTTTATGATTGAAATGTTGATATTTTCAATCAATTTAATGTGATTACTATATAATGGTTCTTAGACATTGGTCAGGTGGTTACGTGATAAACCAAATGATGGGTGGTTCCGTGATAAACCATGGACACGTTGTTATATTATAAACTCTGCTGAATTGTTTATTAAAATTGGTAGTATGGATATGACATTTGTAATAATTATTTGTGGAATTTGACTATATGGTTTTCCATTTAAGCATGATTATGTCCCATGTTTTCCTTGTATATGTTATGTGTCCATTATATGGTTTTTATGGTAATATTTTCTTTACAAAAGGGTAACCAATGAGCTTTAATTAATTAAATAGTATTTAATACTTCATAAAGGTGAAACTTATTACTTATGATAACGTATTCATGGTTTACATGTTGTTTTGAAAAACTAACAGTTTTCTTTCTTTGTGTATCTGTTACTATGCTTTTTATGCTCATACCAAGTTTTTTAAATGATTTTCACAGGACATATAGTGGACTTGGGTCAAGGATGTGATCAACAAAAAGTCATGTTGTTCAAAAAATGGAACTAAACATGTTCTTTTCTTATACGATTTTTTATTTTATGAAAAAATGGATTCTAAGTAGAAGTGTTTACATTTTATATTCAAGTTATTATGTATATGTTTTGACATAATTCTCGAAATATGTAAACCTAAAAATATCCACAATGTGAATTATTAACATAATTCAAGATTATTTAATTTTTATGTATGTGACCTTATAACCAATTATCCTAATGGTTTTATATAAGAATAAAGTTTCTCTATATGGGAAGGTGATATCATTGTGCATGGTAGTGACAGGTTTAAACCATGGTTATATGGCCATGTTTGTCAGACTCATTCTAAATCTATTATGGTTATATGGGTTCGGGTGTAAAGGGTCTAAATGGTTGGGAATGTACTAGGTGCATTATAATATGATATGGTTATATATTAAATTTTTACAAACATTTAAGAGAGATCTAGTAAACCCACAACAAATCTGAAATTTAGAAACTCTTCATTTGAAGACGAATTGAATATAATAAATATTCAAGTGGAAATAATTAAGTGGTCACCAGTAATGATGAATATTTATCACCCTTCCATTAAATATGACATGTATTTAATTCTATTCACTTAAAATAGTATCTAGATAGTTCATTTAGGGAGATCTAAAACAACATGACCATCAAATCCCCTAGACTTACTAGATGATCACTGTTATCATTCCCTAATAAGTGGTTAAAATCCTGATTATTAGGTTTGTTTATGCTTATACTTCAACCATAGTTCATGGTAAAAAAGTCAAATTATTATTGATATTAGGAACTAGTTTAAGAAATTATAGGAGAGGGATACAAACAATGAGGGATGGATGTTTGTATATTTTAGTATGAAGAAACACTTGGGAAGAGAGGATAATAATGATATAGAGGAAACAACTCTAGTTTAATATAAAAAAGGGGTAGTTATGAAGGAATAAAATACTTATTATAAGTTATAAAAAATATGAAATACTTAATTAAATCATTTGGTCACTCATTGAAATTTCGTAAGATGATAATATATTACAAATACTATTCTATCTTTTCCAAACCAATATAAACCAAATATGCAACGAAGAGTACAAGATTATAAAACATATTAATTTTATTATTCATGAATATAAACATTTAATTTTGACTCAATTATGTTGAGTGGGGTTCTTTAAATGTATTTTTGTTTCTCAGGTGTCTTTATAACATGAAGACCTTGGGGAGTACATTCAAAAAGAATTACAAATAAAACCCAACTAATGTACCTATTGTCCCAATGGATAATGTTTCACTTAATTTATAGTTTATTTAAAATTCAATCCATTTTAATTTTTTATAATATATAAAAAGATTTTATAATTAGTTTAGTAAATGTTCATAATTGTATATCCTAAAGAAAAAATATTTTGATTTTGATTTCTATTTAGAGGAGCATTCCAAGATTTATGATGAGTAACCTCAACTATTCTTTTAGGGTGATAGTGTTCAATATATTTTCAGCCAATTAGATGTCAAAATTTCTGGTGTTAGTAAGACCAATACTACTTTTGATTATTATTCTATAATTTTATGTGTCATTTACCACAATACCAAGATTTTATTTTTCTTAATCCTCATAAATATATAAAGAATATTTTCTAGTAGTATCAGACTAGGGGCCCATATACGAGGTTTCTTTTTACAATGTGGATGGCTTAGTTTGATTTTATTTTCTTAATAATTAAGTTTAATTTGGTATTTTTTTCTTTTAAATAATAAGTAAGTTTCATGGTTGTTTCCGTTTTTAGAATATCTGATGGTTTATCACTTATTATGCTGTTTTTATGACAAATAATTTTTGTGTAGGTTCCTACTACACCTCTCAACGTTTTTTTACTAGATAACAAATAATTGAATTTAAGATAGAAAATTGGTCTATATGGAATGGAAATACACTTTATTTATTACTGAACTATTAATAGTTATAAATATTTGAATACACATTTGAAATAATTGAAGGTTTCTTATGAGTGAAATGATAATAAATTTTTTATGTCATATTATAGTTAAATTTTATATGATGATGTATATTGTATTGTTGGATTAGAAAATTTTGGTGAAAAAAATTTTGAGGTATTCATTTATAACATGAGATATTGAACTAATTTGAAAATATACTATTATATAATTATTTCACCAAATTTAATACACTATCATGTGTACTAAAATTATATACCATGAAGAAGTACAACATATGGTATGAAACTATTTCTAGAAAACTACTTTCACTCATAATGGTTATGTTTTAAAATGATAATTATCATCAATATCAAATATATAAAACTAGACATATAATATTTTCCATGCTTATAATCAATGAAAAGACACATGTTTGCCCTAATTAATTAATTATAATTCAATATTGGTATGATTCGGTAAAAATATCTATACTTTTTATGTACATAGATATAAATAAATAAGCTACGATCATCAAAATTTACATTTTCAATTATATTCACTCAATGATTTAGAGGTATTTAATTAATATTAAAGATGTAATTTTTGATAACAAGGCATAAAGATAAAATAATTCAATGTATAAACCTTTCATTCCATATAAATTCTCCATAATGTTAGAAACCTCATCATGAGTATCCCATATTTGGAAGGAAAACATGAAACATTAATATTTTATAATCTATTGATTATTATTTTTTATTTTTTATTAGTGAAACAACATAGAAATAATATTGAAATTTTTTAAGTTCCTTTAATTTTTTATTTGATATTAATGTGGGATATGGGTGTAATGATATGTAATTAACACAATAAATAATATTTCACAATGAGAGTCATGTTGTTCACTGTGTTAAATAAATTTTCTATATATTGTAATATTTTAGAGTATAAAATTAATGTAATGATGGATTATTCTACATGTAAGGAATATTAACACTCAGATTAATGTATTTTTTGAATAATGTTTTTCTTAGAAATCATATACTTTTACCTCAACGTCATTGATAATGATTATATAAAAAATTATTCAATGCGATCTCTTAAGAGGAAACATATCTCTAACAATTAATAAGGGATGAATAATTTTATAATGAAATTTATCTTACAAATATATTTATAAAACCTTCCTATAGAAATCATATGATAGAGTATTATAAAAGAAAATAAATTTTCATTAAATTAACATTATAGAAGTGCATGTATGCAAAAAAATTAAAAATATTATATATTTAGAGAAATATATATGGTATTATCATTTACACATTTATAAAACAAAAATAAAATATAGATGATAGTATCAATATAGGGTTTGAAATGATTAAAATGGGGATAAATTAAGAGTTACCTCTATTAAAGGATGTAAAATTAATTTTTATTACTCCAGTAGCTCACATGTTTCTTAGTAAGAGAGATATTGATTTTGAAAATTTTTTAGTGGTGGAATTGTCTAAAAAAGTATTTATTAAATTTAACTAATATTTTAATTGAATGTATTGAAAATAATGATTTTGGAATCACATGATTGTCTTTTTATAGAGAAATATTTAATGCATATATATATATATATATTATTCCTATATCAAATATTCATTATAAAACATTTTATGCTTACTTTAATTTTCAAAATAAATATCATGGAACATTATTGACGTTAATGATAACATCTATTGAAAAATAAATTATTTTAATATTTTAGATGAAAATAGTATTATTACCATAAATTATTCGATATTATTATAGTAAGGGCCCATACATAAAAATTACTTAATATTGAATTAATTTAATCATTCAGATTGAGGATCTTTTTTGGTTTTTATATTTAAATAATTAGGTCGTAACTTATTCATAATGACATGAATATTACTAGCAGACACTTCTACTCACTATCCATTATTTCATAGAGAAAAATCTCTTAAAAAATAAACATGTCTAGTTCCATGTTTTAGATAGAATTAATTTTTCTTGATCCCATCGTTGACCCTATTCAGCTTTATGTCATGTGAAAAACATTTCAAAACTTGGGATGATCATAAAAAGCTCAGTAAGGGATACATAAATATGGAAAACTGTTAGTTTTTAAAAAAAACATATAAAATAAGTATTATTTATCATAAATTAATAATTTTCACATTAAATATGTAGATAAAACACTTCACTAAATATAAACTCATTGATTACCGTTTGTTAACCAAATGATTACCAAACATCCCACAGAAAACAATGTATAGCCTATAAAGGTCACTTAGGATAAAAAAAATACAAAAATGGAATTAACATACGGTCTACTTCCACACATATCAGTAAATAGAATATCCATATGGGCGACTTCAATAACCGATTCATTAGAGTTTATAACGTAACCACTCGTCCTTGTCTATCATGAAATCATCCATCATTTGGTTTATCACATAAACTCATGTTATTGGTATTTTCACGTACCCTCCCATCAAATGTCTAAGAACCATTATATAATCCTAACAGATAAAAAATTACAATTATAAAAATTTAACTAAAAATATTTCATTTGTAACAAAAAGAAATAATTTATAGATATTGATATATTCAATCAATTTATAAAACCATTTAAAATATTTAATAATGAGAATTCTGAATTAGTGTCTCATACCACTTTAAATTTTTTTTAAATAAATTATCATTTAAAAACGTTCATGTATATGTAAATAAATTCTTAAAATCCATTTTGAATACATATTAATTAAATATATTGTTTTAAATGAATAAATATTTAAAACATTTCAAACTATGTTTTAGTTAAACAAAACCTTACCACTTAAGAAACACTTGAATAAAAATCAATAAGGAATAAAGTTATAAAAAATAAATTAATATCATTTGAATATATTAATTCATGATATAAAGAGTTAAAATGGCTTTATATACACATTATAGGTAAATATATGTGCATAACAACATGATATGCCTCAATGAAAGAAGATTGAGACGAAATCCCTTACGAAAATTTTGCAGCCTAAGGACGTCACATTAACATTCAGAAAATACGTTGATTGGATAGAAAATGTGTCACGACCCGTCCTCAGGGCCCGTGCCGTGACTACCCCAAGCCCGTCTTCCATAGGCCAGGGGCTGGCGACTAGCACCAAGGCGTAAAATCCCAGTAACAGGGAAGGCATTGCCTTTATAAGTAACAACCACACAGAGTCAGCAAGCGGAAAGTAAAGTGCAGAAAAGTAAAGGGGCCGGAAATACAAGCCCAACTGTAAAGTACAACTGAAAAGTAAAGTACAGCAACTGAAGAAAAGACGGCGGCCTCGTGTCGTCCACTGGAAATCCCACCTGAAGGGTGGGTACAGATAGCCTCCAGGCTCCTCGGGTCCCACGTCCGCTCCGAGTACGTCCCGACCAGTGGTCCACCTCCCGGTACCGTCCTGCTCCACGCCCCAACCGTGATCAGCGCTGTCCGTCGTCTGCAACCAACACAACAAGGTGCGGGCATAGCCCGTGCAGGGGTGAGTACAACTACTCAGTAAGGACCCCGAGACCCCCGAAGGTCTCCCGAAATCCACAATGGATATAGCACAAAGAAAGATGCAATCACGAAGTAACATCTGACTCGACTTAGGTATATGCCCATACATATACCTAAGTCCCCAATTCTAGCTCTGCTCACGAGCTCAAGAACAACTCAATCCACGAAGGAAAGCAAGACTCAAATCCACAAGGAGAGTAAACAGTAAATCCACAAAGGATAGTTCAACACAATCCACAAAGGAGAGTAAACAGTAAATCCACATAGGATAGTTCAACACAATCCACAAAGGAGAGTAAACAGTAAATCCACATAGGATAGTTCAACACAATCCACAAAGGAGAGTAAATAGTAAATCCACAGAGGATAGTTCAACACAATCCACAAAGGAGAGTAACATAAGATTCAGCTCAACCAGGTATACTTTTTCAGATGACGTCAAAGACGATCACTGATCCGTCTAAGTCGTCGGACCCACGAAGGATCGATAGGTACTAACCCCCGCAGAAGACCCACACAGGATCGGGCTCACACAGAACCTGTAGGCAGTGGCTCACACAGAACCGGTAGGCAGTGGCTCACACAGAACCGGTAGTAGGACCCACACAGGATCGGGCACTGATCCGCGTAGGATCGCTGAGTGCAGTAGTCGACGCAGTCCACTGAGGTCCCTGCACAGTCGTCGCCGCAGTCCACGAAGGATCTCTGCTCTGCCGTCGTCGCAGTCCACGGAGGATCTCTGCTCTGCCGTCGTCGCAGTCCACGGAGGATCTCTGCTCTGCCGTCGTCGCAGTCCACGGAGGATCTCTGCTCTGTCGTCGAGGTCACAGCCAGCGCTAGGGTTCCCGCACGTAGCGAGCTCGTTTAGGAGGGTCCGCTCCACGAGCCGAGGGGCTGATACATCAACTGACACGTAGTCCGAAGTTGATGTATCCAAAAGTTCCGTATCGACAACAGGATCTCAACGCGACAGACGGCGCGTCAATCGGACGCCCGGTCTGAGAGTTATTGGCATTTTCGTCCCAGGGGCCCGGTTGGTTTTTAGGGCAAAACCAACCCGACCGTACTCCGCCTGTATCCGATCCTCGGGCGGAGTATGCCAAAAGTTCCGTCTCACTTAGAGGAAACTACCACAGCTGACGGTACGTCGATCGGACGTCCGTAGCTCAAGATATGAGCGTTTCCGCTCCGAGGGCCCGGTTGGCTTCGTGTACGAACCAACCCGGCCGAACCCAAAGTCTTCCGAAACCTTGAGTATAGTATACCGAAACGACCGTCTCGATCCAAGGATCGCGTAGCCGCTGACGGTTCGTCAATCGGAGGTCCCAGGCCCAAGATATGGGCGAAAGACCGTAGAGGGCCCGAAACGGGGGTTCTGGGCCCGGGGCGACCCGGCCCGAACCCCCCCTGGGGTCGGCCGAACCGGGTCGTCCCGAACCGGGTCGGCCCGACCCGGCCCGAACCGGCTCGGCCGGGTCCGGTCCGGCCTGGGCGCGGCCCCGCCGACCGGACCGGCCGGCTCGGCCTCGGCCGGGCGGCCGAACTGCCGCCGCCGCGGGTTGATCCCGCGGCTTGAGGGAACCGCGGCCCCGCGGGGGGGCCGCCTGTCACGCGGACGCGGCCGGGCCGCCGCGTCCGTCCCGGTTCCGCGCGGCCGCGGAACCGGCCGCCCTTGCCGCACGGTTCGTCGTCGTCCGCCAAATCCGCACAACAAAATAGATCGGCGGAGGGTTGCCGGGTCTTGTTCGTTAGACCCGCACCCTCCGCGTTAGTCATAATCCACGGGAGGAACAATAAAACAATCAACAACAATTTTAAATGTTAAAATTGTTCGAAGATCAAGTTCTTTACTTTAAAAGAAATAAAATCACGGGAAGGAAAATATTTCAATCAACCCTTACCTTGTCGTCGTCGTCGGACGAGGGGTCGTCGCGGGATTGCTCGTCGCGGAAGATGGAGATCGTCGCGTCGTCGCGGTATCTGGCGTCGCGTCGCCAAACTCCGGATCAAGAACAAACGGATTTAATTAGTTTAAATCCGTTGATATTGAAATTAAAAAGGGAGAAGAAAAGATCCGATTCTCACCTTTGTTGCCGAACGAGGGTCGGCCGCGGAAGAAGAGGCGTCGCCGAAGAACGTCGCGGGTAGATCTCGTCGACGTCGCAGATCTTGGTGTGCGTCGTCGAATTCCGGTCGCCGGCGTTCTTCGCGTTCTTCGCGTTCTTCGCGTTCTTCGCGTTCTTCGCGTTCTTCGCGGAGAGGGTGGAGGAACGAAGATTCTTTCAAATCCTTTCCAAGGATTTTTGGGTTGGTCTTATTTTATAAACATGCCAACACACGAAACCGGTTAAGAAACGATCCATCAATTCGTTGAATTAATTCAACGAAAGAAACGACCCATTTAATTCACGAAGAAACAGTCCATTTAATTCACGAAATAAACCGCCCAATTAAATGGTCTGTTAAGAATTAAAGAAAACGCGTCGGTTGACTTTTCAGTTACTTTGACGGGTTTTCGCGGGTGCGTTACTTAGCGAAAGAAACGGCGGGCTCGTGCGGGTCCCACCGCACAAATATCCTACCAAGGGGTAGGATATTTCTGGATAGCATCCTATCCAGTTCAACTCAGTTCAAGCCGTCTTTAAGTGACTTCAAGTGGCTTCCAACAGCTTAAGTGAAATAAAATAAAGTTGTCGCACAAACTTTATTTTATTTCTGACTTAAAGCCGCAAAATTTAAAAAACCACGTCTGAGCAAACGCAACTCCGGAAGAGGCGTTTCTAAGCAAATACCGGCGCTGCGATTTCATCGGTGCCCTCAGAATTTGATTCCGGGCACCGGTTCAAAAGATAGAAAAACCCGCTCGTCCGTTCACTGAACGTACCCGAGCCAAACTTCGGAAATTGATTCCGGGCACACCGGGCCTCGGAATCAGGTGCCGTCTGAAGCTGCGCTCTTGTAAAATTCCAAAGAAAATTAAGAAAAAAATTTCCTTGAAATTTGCGGGTCTTTACATTACTCCCACCTCAGGGCTTTACGTCCCCGTAAAGATACATCAAAAACTAGGGGAACAAATGGGGGTACTGAGCACGCATCTGAGCCTCCCGCTCCCAAGTGCTCTCCTGGAGGTTCCCGTGCTGCCATCTGACGCGCACAAGAGGTATCGACCGCCCACGTAGGACCCGCTCCTGTCGATCCTCGATCTCCACTGGAACCTCCGCAAAAGTCGCCCCATCGTCCACGTCCAGCTCCCCAAAGTCGATGATGTGCGTCGGGTCGTGCACGTATCTCCTTAGCTGAGACACGTGGAAGACGTCGTGCACCCGGTGCAACTGAGGTGGTAGAGCCAGGCGATAAGCCACCTCTCCTATCCTGCTGAGGACCTGGAAAGGCCCGATGAAGCGTGGAGACAACTTGCCGCCTCGGCCAAATCTCCGTAAACCACGTCGAGGTGAGACACGCAAAAAGACGTGGTCGCCATCCTCGAACTCTAGTGGCCTCCGCCTCCTGTCAGCATATGACTTCTACCGGCTCTGAGCTGTCCTCATCCTCTCCTGGATGATCTGGACCTTCTCTGTCGTGGCTCGGACCATCTCTGGTCCCACGAGTGCTGACTCCCCAGGGTCTGTCCAGCACAACGGTGATCTGCAGGGTCTGCCGTACAACGCCTCGTATGGTGCCATCCCGATGGTGGAGTGGTAGCTGTTGTTGTACGCGAACTCCACCAAGGGTAGGTGGTCCTCCCAGCTGCGACCAAAGTCGAGGACACATGCACGGAGCATGTCCTCGAGTGTCTGTATGGTCCTCTCCGTCTGACCATCCGTCTGAGGGTGGAAGGCTGTGCTCAGATGGAGCCGCGTCCCGAACGCCTCCTGCAACCCCTTCCAAAGCCGGGAAGTGAAACGAGCATCTCGATCGGAGACGATAGACGATGGCACACCGTGAAGTCGTACGATCTCCTGGACGTAAAGACGTCCCAAGCTCTCCACTGAGCCCTGCTCTCTGATGGGTAAGAAGTGTGCCGACTTGGTGAGTCGGTCGACAATCACCCAAATGGAGTCGTGACCTCTGGAAGTGCGTGGAAGTCCAGTCACGAAGTCCATAGATATGCTATCCCACTTCCACTCCGGGACCTCCAAGGGCTGTACCAAGCCTGCTGGTACCTGGTGCTCTGCCTTCACCTGCTGGCAGGTGAGGCATCGTGAAACGAACTCTGCCACAGCTTTCTTCATGCCCGGCCACCAGTGCTGTCGTCTGAGATCCTGGTACATCTTCGCCACTCCGGGATGCACCGCCAAGGGAGAAGTGTGAAACTCTCTCAGCACCTCCTCTCGTAGAGCGACTGGTACGAAGGTACGTCCTCTGAAAAGGATGTCATGCTCTGCTCCAAGGGAGAAACCATCAGGCGCCTGACCTGAGGATATCAGTGCACGCCGGGTCTCACAGTCGGCGTCCTCACGCTGAGCCTCTCTGATCCGCTGTAGAAGTGGAGGAGAGACTGTGAGAGACTGAAGAAAGGCTGCTCCGTCTCTATCCACGAAGGATATCTGCAAGGAGGCTAACTGCTCTGTCGCCTCCTCAAGTAGCTGAATGCCCGTCCTCCTGCTGAGGGCATCGGCTACCACGTTCCCCTTTCCAGGAGTATAGACTATCTCAAAGTCATAGTCCTGGAGGAACTCAAGCCATCTCCGCTGTCTCAGGTTCAGGTCCTTCTGAGAGAAGATATACCTGAGACTCTGGTGGTCAGAAAAGACTGTGAAGCGCTCGCCCATCAGATAGTGCCGCCAAGTCTTCAGAGCGAAGACCACTGCTGCTAACTCCAGGTCATGAGTGGCGTAGTTCTGCTCATGCGGCCTCAACTGACGTGATCCGTAGGCGATCACGGCCCGCTCCTGCATCAGGACGCACCCGAGTCCAGTCCCTGATGCATCGCAGTAAACTACGTACCCAACTCCCTCCTCAGGCAACCTCAAGATAGGTGCGCTGGTCAATCTCTGTCTCAGCTCCTGGAAGCTCTGCTGACATCTGTCTGACCACACGAAGGGTTTCCCCTTCTTCGTCAACGCTGAGAGTGGTGCCGCAACTCTGGAGAAGTCTGGCACGAATCTCCGATAATATCCCGCTAGGCCCAAGAAGCTCCGCACCTCTGTCACGCTCTTGGGTGGCTCCCAAGCTAGCACTGCCTCGATCTTCGCGGGATCCACTGCAACTCCCGCCTCAGAAATGACGTGCCCCAAGAAATGGACCTCACGTAACCAGAACTGGCATTTTGAGAGCTTGCCATAAAGCTGGTGCTCTCGGAGTGTGTCTAGCACAACTCGCAGGTGGTAGGCATGCTCCTCCTCAGTCGTCGAGTATACCAAAATGTCGTCAATGAAGACAACGACAAATCGGTCGAGGTATGGCTGGAAGATCCTGTTCATGAGGCTCATGAACACTGCTGGAGCATTGGTTACGCCGAATGGCATAACCAAGAACTCATAATGGCCATACCGACACCTGAAGGCCGTCTTCTGCACGTCCTCGTCTCGAACTCTGAGCTGATGATAGCCTGACCGGAGGTCTATCTTCGAGAACCACCGCGCTCCCTTGAGCTGATCGAAGAGGTCATCAATCCGTGGCAGCGGATACTTGTTCCTCACTGTCACCTGGTTCAGGCGACGATAGTCGACACATAGTCGCAAGCTCCCGTCCGCCTTCTTGGCGAACAATATCGGGGAAGCCCAGGGTGAAACACTGGGTCGGATAAACCCCTTACTCTGCAAGTCCTCCAACTGTACCCGCAGCTCTCGAAGCTCGGCGGGGGCCATCCGATATGCTGGAGTAGATATCGGGGCTGTCCCGGGGTACAAGTCGATGTAAAAGTCTACCTCTCTACGAGGAGGTAGCCCTGGAACGTCGTCGGGAAAGACGTCCACGTACTGGTCCACCACTGCAGGAAAAGCCGGACTCCGCACATCCACTGCTCCTAGGATGAGGCTAGACAACTGATGAGAGATGGGCTGCACTCTCCTCCGCGGAAGTCCATCCTGTGCTGCAAAGGTTCCCTTCTCGCCGGTGAAGGTAAACCTGCTCCCGTCGGTGCGAACACATCGCACCTTGCGCCTAAAACAGTCGATCTGGGCATGAACCGTGGATAGCCAATCCATGCCCAAGATGACGTCGTAAGGACTCGACGCCGCTACAAGGAGATCCCAGCCGAAGCTCTCGCCTCCTAGAGTAAGCTCACACTGCCGGCACCAGTGCGTAATCGTCGAGTCCGCTCCCGTAGGAGTCTCTAGCCGTAAGGATCGAGCCAACGGCTCAGTCGGAATCTCCGAGATCCGAACAAGGGCAGAGGCTATGAAAGAGTGACTCGCTCCTGTGTCTATAAGTACTGCAGCAAGGGTGGAATAGACACAGATCGTACCTCGAATCATCTCTGGCATGTCGGGGTCGTAGGCCTCCACTGCCTGGAGCTGGGCCTGTCTCTGCCCGCCAGCTCCCTGTGGTCGAGGTGGCCCTCCTGGTGGTGGTGGGGGTAGAGCCTGGAAGCGTCGCCCACCACCCGCTGCTCGGCCAGCTCCTCTGCCTCGTCCGCCTCCTCCCTGCGGACCGCCACGGTCGACCCTCTGCCTCTGCCTGGGTGGCCCCTCCACCGTCTGCTGCTCCTCTGGTCGGCGAGTCGGGCAGTCACGAGCCATGTGACCCTGCCCGCCGCAAGAGTAGCACAACCTGCCTCTCGAAAGGCTGGCACTCCGCTGTGTGCCTCGTACTGCTGAGCCGGTGTCCTGAGGCCGTCTGCGAGGGGGTCTGGTCTGCCTGGACCCGTGAGTCATCCGTCGGCTACCTGCTGCCGAAGACTCAGCTACCTGCCGCCCTGCGCTAGGTCTCGCCGCTGAAGAAGGCTCTGCCAGGAAGCTCTCGATCAGGAGGGATCGCTCCAGCACTCCCGCCTGGGTCGGAATGCTGAGGGAGATCAGCGACGCCCGAATCTCCTGTCGCAAGCCCTGCTCGAAGGTCCGGGCCCGGAAGAAGGGGTCCCGTACCATGTCGGTCGAGTAGCGAGATAGGTCCGTGAACCTCGCCGCGTACTGAGCGACCGTCATGCTGCCCTGGCGCAGCTGGAGAAGCTCCTGGATGCGCACCGCTCGGAGGGTGGCCGGGACGAACTCAGAGCGGAAGAGGCTCTCGAAGTCCGTCCAGAGCAGGGATGCCTCATCGTGAACCTGGAGCATCAGGCTCCACCATCGTCCTGCCGCCGCCTGCAGGAGGCTCGCTGCGAGAATCACCATGAGATCCGCTGGTGTCCTCACTAGCCTGAAGATCCGTACCACCGCCTCTAGCCAGTCCTCGGCGGCCTGGGGGTCCGCCTCACCGCGAAACCTGGGCGGTCGCTGGCTCTGAAACTCGTGCAGTGCCCTGAGGCGACGTGCATCGTCAGCGTCTGGTACTGGTAGCATCGGTGGCTCGGCGGGTAAAGCTACCGCCGGTGCCACTGCTGGCAAAGGGCCCTGCACCGAGGCCTCGTCGCTCGGTGGGCTGCCATCGCGCCCTACACTCGGAACCCTAGCTGGCAGTCGTCACGGGGCCATCCTGAAAAGGAGAACAAGAGCACCACAGTCAGAACAGTATACCTGGTGAGCTGGCACAAGTAATCACAAGGAAAACTTGAGACTTTCATAAAGCAGATCAGTATACCCGGTGAGCTGACACAAGTAATCACAAAGAAAACTTGAAACATACACGCAATCAATGTTTTCATGCATTAAGTCGGAAATCAGGAGTCAGGGTCCTGGTGTACGGATACGTCGGCCGCCGCACCAACACTGGGCTCCCTGAACTGATAACCACACTCAATACACTAAACACTATTGCTTCACATAGAAAGAAAGGACGATCAGAGTTTGCGGTAGAACCGACCACCTCTGATACCAATTTGTCACGACCCGTCCTCGGGGCCCGTGCCGTGACTACCCCAAGCCCGCCTTCCATAGGCCAGGGGCTGGCGACTAGCACCAAGGCGTAAAATCCCAGTAACAGGGAAGGCATTGCCTTTATAAGTAACAACCACACAGAGTCAGCAAGCGGAAAGTAAAGTGCAGAAAAGTAAAGGGGCCGGAAATACAAGCCCAACTGTAAAGTACAACTGAAAAGTAAAGTACAGCAACTGAAGAAAAGATGGCGGCCTCGTGTCGTCCACTGGAAATCCCACCTGAAGGGTGGGTACAGATAGCCTCCAGGCTCCTCGGGTCCCACGTCCCCTCCGAGTACGTCCCGACCAGTGGTCCACCTCCCGGTACCGTCCTGCTCCACGCCCCAACCGTGATCAGCGCTGTCCGTCGTCTGCAACCAACACAACAAGGTGCGGGCATAGCCCGTGCAGGGGTGAGTACAACTACTCAGTAAGGACCCCGAGACCCCCGAAGGTCTCCCGAAATCCACAAAGGATATAGCACAAAGAAAGATGCAATCACGAAGTAACATCTGACTCGACTTAGGTATATGCCCATACATATACCTAAGTCCCCAATTCTAGCTCTGCTCACGAGCTCAAGAACAACTCAATCCACGAAGGAAAGCAAGACTCAAATCCACAAGGAGAGTAAACAGTAAATCCACAAAGGATAGTTCAACACAATCCACAAAGGAGAGTAAACAGTAAATCCACATAGGATAGTTCAACACAATCCACAAAGGAGAGTAAACAGTAAATCCACATAGGATAGTTCAACAAAATCCACAAAGGAGAGTAAATAGTAAATCCACAGAGGATAGTTCAACACAATCCACAAAGGAGAGTAACATAAGATTCAGCTCAACCAGGTATACTTTTTCAGATGACGTCAAAGACGATCACTGATCCGTCTAAGTCGTCGGACCCACGAAGGATCGATAGGTACTAACCCCCGCAGAAGACCCACACAGGATCGGGCTCACACAGAACCTGTAGGCAGTGGCTCACACAGAACCGGTAGGCAGTGGCTCACACAGAACCGGTAGTAGGACCCACACAGGATCGGGCACTGATCCGCGTAGGATCGCTGAGTGCAGTAGTCGACGCAGTCCACTGAGGTCCCTGCACAGTCGTCGTCGCAGTCCACGAAGGATCTCTGCTCTGCCGTCGTCGCAGTCCATGGAGGATCTCTGCTCTGCCGTCGTCGCAGTCCACGGAGGATCTCTGCTCTGCCGTCGTCGCAGTCCACGGAGGATCTCTGCTCTGTCGTCGAGGTCACAGCCAGCGCTAGGGTTCCCGCACGTAGCGAGCTCGTTTAGGAGGGTCCGCTCCACGAGCCGAGGGGCTGATACATCAACTGACACGTAGTCCGAAGTTGATGTATCCAAAAGTTCCGTATCGACAACAGGATCTCAACGCGACAGACGGCGCGTCAATCGGACGCCCGGTCTGAGAGTTATTGGCATTTTCGTCCCAGGGGCCCCGTTGGTTTTTAGGGCAAAACCAACCCGACCGTACTCCGCCTGTATCCGATCCTCGGGCGGAGTATGCCAAAAGTTCTGTCTCACTTAGAGGAAACTACCACAGCTGACGGTACGTCGATCGGACGTCCGTAGCTCAAGATATGAGCGTTTCCGCTCCGAGGGCCCGGTTGGCTTCGTGTACGAACCAACCCGGCCAAACCCAAAGTCTTCCGAAACCTTGAGTATAGTATACCGAAACGACCGTCTCGATCCAAGGATCGCGTAGCCGCTGACGGTTCGTCAATCGGAGGTCACAGACCCAAGATAGGGGCGAAAGACCGTAGAGGGCCCGAAACGGGGGTTCTGGGCCCGGGGCGACCCGGCCCGAACCCCCCCTGGGGTCGGCCGAACCGGGTCGGCCCGACCCGGCCCGAACCGGCTCAGCCGGGTCCGGTCCGGCCTGGGCGCGGCCCAGCCGACCGGACCGGCCTGCTCGGCCTCGGCCGAGCGGCCGAACTGCCGCCGCCGCGGGTTGATCCCGCGGGTTGAGGGAACCGCGGCCCCGCGGGGGGGCCGCCTGTCCCGCGGACGCGGCCGGGCCGCCGCGTCCGTCCCGGTTCCGCGCGGCCGCGGAACCGGCCGCCCTTGCCGCACGGTTCGTCGTCGTCCGCCAAATCCGCACAACAAAATAGATCGGCGGAGGGTTGCCGGGTCTTGTTCGTTAGACCCGCACCCTCCGCGTTAGTCATAATCCACGGGAGGAACAATTAAACAATCAACAACAATTTTAAATGTTAAAATTGTTCGAAGATCAAGTTCTTTACTTTAAAAGAAATAAAATCACGGGAAGGAAAATATTCCAATCAACCCTTACCTTGTCGTCGTCGTCGGACGAGGGGTCGTCGCGGGATTGCTCGTCGCGGAAGATGGAGATCGTCGCGTCGTCGCGGTATCCGGCGTCGCGTCGCCAAACTCCGGATCAAGAACAAACGGATTTAATTAGTTTAAATCCGTTGATATTGAAATTAAAAAGGGAGAAGAAAAGATCCGATTCTCACCTTTGTTGCCGAACGAGGGTCGGCCGCGGAAGAAGAGGCGTCGCCGAAGAACGTCGCGGGTAGATCTCGTCGACGTCGCAGATCTTGGTGTGCGTCGTCGAATTCCGGTCGCCGACGTTCTTCGCGTTCTTCGCGTTCTTCGCGTTCTTCGCGTTCTTCGCGGAGAGGGTGGAGGAACGAAGATTCTTTCAAATCCTTTCCAAGGATTTTTGGGTTGGTCTTATTTTATAAACATGCCAACACACGAAACCGGTTAAGAAACGATCCATCAATTCGTTGAATTAATTCAACGAAAGAAACGACCCATTTAATTCACGAAGAAACAGTCCATTTAATTCACGAAATAAACCGCCCAATTAAATGGTCTGTTAAGAATTAAAGAAAACGCGTCGGTTGACTTTTCAGTTACTTTGACGGGTTTTCGCGGGTGCGTTACTTAGCGAAAGAAACGGCGGGCTCGTGCGGGTCCCACCGCACAAATATCCTACCAAGGGGTAGGATATTTCTGGATAGCATCCTATCCAGTTCAACTCAGTTCAAGCCGTCTTTAAGTGACTTCAAGTGGCTTCCAACAGCTTAAGTGAAATAAAATAAAGTTGTCGCACAAACTTTATTTTATTTCTGACTTAAAGCCGCAAAATTTAAAAAACCACGTCTGAGCAAACGCAACTCCGGAAGAGGCGTTTCTAAGCAAATACCGGCGCTGCGATTTCATCAGTGCCCTCAGAATTTGATTCCGGGCACCGGTTCAAAAGATAGAAAAACCCGCTCGTCCGTTCACTGAACGTACCCGAGCCAAACTTCGGAAATTGATTCCGGGCACACCGGGCCTCGGAATCAGGTGCCGTCTGAAGCTGCGCTCTTGTAAAATTCCAAAGAAAATTAAGAAAAAAATTTCCTTGAAATTTGCGGGTCTTTACAAAATGGTATCTCATAACATGGACATAAAATTAAAAGCAATAATGATATATAAGAACATATTCCAACATATTAAAATTGAAATTAAAAGACATAACAATAAGGAAGTATTAAACTAAAATAAGAGGTCAAAAGGCTCCCTTACCTTGAGTTTGACTTGCCTCATATGTTCCTTGTTCTTCCTGAAAAATAAAATTATGGTAATTTATAATTGATTAGGGATATTTTTCATGTTTATTATTCCTTTTATATTACTTATTACCTTTCAATAACAATTAGTTAATTATTTCAGTTCATATCGGACATATTGTCAATGTTCCAAAATTGAGTCAAAAATGAACTTGTTATAATTAAAAATTTTCCATGTGGTCATAAGTACATTATATCTAGAATTATATTCATTAAATATATATCATATATATCATATATATCCACTATGTATTTATTTGTAATATTCTATATCAATTGGATATATGAAATGAAATGCACCATTCATGGAGACAGTAAGTCGTACGTACGCATGAACACTACTTTCGTTTCATATTCATATTTAAAGGAATGAGAACTAAATGATACATAGGTATTTTATAATTCCAGTATAATATTTATGTTATATTTGTTACATATGTTCATTAATTTAATCCTTTTTATGTTCCATGTATAGCGTTAATGAGTCATATCACTTTGAGGGGGCGGTAGTCCGCACATCCTAAAATAAAATTATCGTATTTATACACCATAAAAAGCATAGAGGTATATTATAAATGAGAATTAATGAATAAAATAGATATAATAAATATAATATATATCATATATAATTATAGTTCCATTATCACGGCCCCCATAAAAGGTGGTAGGTAAATATTGAACAATAATCATTTTGTGAGGCAGTATTTCACCGTCCACAGAAATAGTATATTATATACCCATTAGAAAGAGATGTGTGTAAGTGTAGTTCTAATAATTCTCATAAAAGCTAACTATTATATTGTAAATAATTTTTTTTTAAATAATTAAATAAATAGAGTTTAGGGGGTTGGAGAAGAAAAATAAATGAAAGAATCTTGAGAGAAGACATTCCCTCAAATCAGGTAACTCCTTTAGATTTAAGCTAAAAGGCCTTATTTAATTGAATTTGTCCCAATGTAAGTCTTATAAGAGGAATATATGGATTTTTTGAGCTTTTTTTGGTATATTATTTACTAGATATGTGGTATTGAGAGGTGTCAGTAACGGTTAGAGGTGTTGTCCTATTATAAGAGGGGGGAGGGGCACTTTTGGAATGTTTGAAAGTGCTATTTTATTTTGAACTGAATTTCAGTTTAAAAAGGTACCCAAATCATATAATTCGAATATAAGGTGAATATATTTATAAATCATGTCAACCAATAGGTTTTAGACATTTTTTGGTTTCAAATATAACCTTATCATTTAGCTCTAACACTTTGTTAACTAATTTAACTCTTACCATGTCTTCTTGTGTATTCATACTATATGGTTAATGTAGTTACTATAAAATGAAAATAGAACCACAACTGGTCCATTAATGACATGTGAAATGATATTTAAGTAATTTGGATTAATATTATATTTTTAGGTATTCAATACCTTTTAATAAAATTATATTTTTTTAAACACATTTATGTCAATTTTTATATTATTCATATCATGACTTTTTAAAAATCCATAACAACTAAATTATTTCATAAAAACATTCTAAATTAAAATATAACAAGTCATAATCATCTATAAAATTGTTTTATGGAATAAAATGTGTAAAAATAATTTTATTTAAATATTTATAATCTCATTTATTTAAATCATTAATTAATAAAGAAATCACTACATCATCATTTTGTCTAAAATATATTTATTTATTTGATTTCTAAAAATTTTAAATAAAATACAATGATGTAGTAAATCCTTTTATATATCTAATTAATATTTATAATCTAAAATCTAACTTATATAACACCAAATAAAAATTGTTTTACTAAAAGATACATGATTAGGTTATATTTTCTTTAACTTTAAATTAAAAGTAATTAAATGTCATTTTCTCACACAAGTGGCTCCACGGAGCCCTAAAATCAACCCAAGGATGCCCATGGTCAGACATATCTCATCCAATAGGGTTTTTACATGTGTTAGGATAATTTAATATTAGTATAAAATTATTTTTACCTTTATTTACCAGATTTACCATTTAACCATTGTAAATAAAATATTCACTAAAGATACTATTCATAATCTCTAAAAATTAAATTTACCTATTTAAACACTTTAGACCTCATTATTCCTAATATAGAAATCCATTATTTTAAATATAAAACATATAAGTTGCGAAAATTAATTTAAAATTAATTCTCGTTGTCAAAACCAAAAAGAGTGTTTTTTAAGAAGTAAAAACTATCAAAATATTGACATGTATTTATGCCCAATTTAAAAGTAAAAATACCTCCAATTACTGAAGTTGGATTATATCATAAAAATTTAATCTAATTAAACTTTAAAACTAACTAAAAGGACAATTTAATCATATAAATAAACTCGATGAAAATACAGTTTTGACTTAAATTGCATTATTTTTACTATTCATTAAAAATAAACTTTATTAGAAAAATACGAACAATTTACCAAAAGTAAATTTTTATGTCTTGATTCTAATAAAGAAGTTTATTTCTTCAAATTGAAAATATAAAATTGAAAAAAAACTGGATTTAAAAAGGGTTTGCCATCAAATGGCAGTAAAACTACATTTTAAAAATATTTTAGTATTTATGTTTAAAATTAGATCCATTCTCATTTTAAGAC
The DNA here is from genome assembly GCA_963277665.1 of Viscum album. Classification (NCBI taxonomy): domain Eukaryota; kingdom Viridiplantae; phylum Streptophyta; class Magnoliopsida; order Santalales; family Viscaceae; genus Viscum; species Viscum album. The sequence continues at coordinate 1,867,509,031 of OY728150.1, forward strand.
TAAAAAATTTATTGGGTAAATGTAAAGACATTTATAAAACATGTAAAGTCATTTTTTAGTTAGTTCTGTTCATTCTTACCAATACATTGTCTAGTTATTGACTACTATTAAAAATAATATTATATTATTATTTTTCAGTATGACTCACCCTTGTGTGCAACATGATATTCTAGAGAAACTCATTGTTGTGTGTCGAGTACACCATCGAACAGAGAATCCCCATTAAAGTAAAATTAATAATTAATTCATAAATATTAATAAATATGAAAATATAAAATTCTTTATTTACCTGGGATGTTACAATTACTCACCAAAGTTTTTGTTTTATGACTGAGAACCAACCATTTAGGTTTTTACATTTGATATGGATATAACGAATTGAATGTTATATGGAGATACAAAACGGTCTTGTCAAAACTTGATTCTTACTCAATATTTGAATTATTGAGATCTATATTATTGATAAATCCATTGAATTATAGATAAAATACCTAGTTCACTTGGTAAAAATTATTATCCCACTATATTTTTGCATACTAGGAACGTCATAGGTGGCTGAATTTTATAAAAAGAGATTATTATGAACACATCATAGATCAAGAGAAATATAACCTGTATGTTTTTCACAATATTAAGGAGGATTATTTATGTATTTAAACTCATAATAATATTAGGTGGAATTTTAATTCCATTAGGGATGAATATTTGATATCAAAAAACAAATAATCGGCCAATTATAAAATGGTTTCACGAATACATTTTATAAAAATTATTTTCAATACCAAAATAAATTAATGAAATATTATAATGATTTTCAGATTAAATAATTTTAAAATTAATTTCATATAACGGATACCTAATAAATTTTTATTTTACCAATATAAAATACCAATATTGATGATGTATGATTTAAAATAGTAGAGTTTCTCTTATAGTTTCACACAGTACAAATATCCAGTGTCAAAAATAAAAATCCAACTGGAAAATTTTTTCATTTAGGACTAATATAAATATATTGTATTTATGTTATACATCATTTTAGTTTTTAATTTTTCATTATTAATTTTGAAATAATAGGAGTCTGGTCAAAGTTAATGATTAATTATTAATAGATTTGAATTTTAGTAAATTATTGTATCACTATGATGTATTCATAATCAAATTAGTAGTATAAAAAATATTTTATGCTTTAGATATTGAAACCAATAAATTATCTATTATTATATTTTAAACTAAAACATTTCATAATCACGGAATAATTTATATGAGTATAATTCTTTCCATGATATATGAAACAATTTTCTATAACAATAAAGATAGAGTCTTGTATAATATATGTGACTATACAGAGATAATTTAAGTCATCAATATTGGAGGATAATTGTTAAACTATAATAAAGAAGAAAAATATTACAATAAACTTGATTTATACTCATAGTATTTTTTTCTTTTAATTATATTTTCCATGATGGAAGTAGGTGGAACACAGTTTAATTTTTTTTGTAACATATATTATAAATAATCTTGCATCCATATCTTAATTCTTCTAAGCTTGAGGATAAATATAATAGTGATAATGAAGATAAAAATAGATAATACAAGTGGATATATAGGGGAAAATATTCATTATTTTATTGTGGAATTATATGTGGACATCAAAGCAAAGAATAAAGGGAATAAATTTATGGTTTTCTAGAATTATTTTGATAGGATTATTGATCCAAAAAAACCATTTTCATGGATTATGTGAGAATTAATTCTAAAATACATTTTCTAATTAACATTGATCATTAGGATAATGATTATCCTATAATCAAGGTAGACATTCTAGAAGACATTGAGGTAAAATGATTATTACATGGACATGTTTATATATTTGTTTAATTACTAAAATATTAACTCTTTTTATGTATTTAATGATTAAATTTCATTTATTTGACCATAGGATGAATCTTTTATAATGATTTTTGGAAAGAGTCATATATAATTCTAAAGGACTCTTTCCACTATTTGTATTCGAGATACTAATGTGAGAATCATTAACAAGTTCCAATTATATATTCAAGATTTGTAAACCAAGACACATGAGAAGCTTAATTATCAAACATGCTATGGATAACATTACCGTATGTCATAACTCATTTTAATTTATTTAACATTACATTCCTAATTTAATAAAAAAATGACAATTCTTAAAACAGAAATATAGTTCATATAGTATAAAACATTAAACAAACCCACCACATCACTATGAAAAATTAAAGATGGTGTACGCATCACATAAGAGTCAACTTTTATATAATTTTAATTTCTAACAAATATATGATGTGATAAAAAAACTCATTTATTTTTTGTAATGATACATAGATTGATCAACCATATTCTATTATTAACTTGATTTCATGTCATTTGATATGGAATGAGGCTTGTGTGAATAAAAAATAACAACTAATATATGTATACACACAAAAAATAGAAGAATATTTATATGTATTGTGATTGAATTTTATTTATTTAATATATTTAAACATATTTAAACTATAATATTTTCTATTTTTCTTTTTATTTTGTTTATAAAAAATTGTGCTACTATTCTAAGGTGATGAGGAACTACTAAATGTATAACTAAAACATCTATAATATTATAGTTGTGTCATTGGGGTTTATTTTAGAGTCTCGTTGAGAGTCTACTTTGGTAAACCATAAGAAAAATTTCTATTTGATTGGGTAGTTAAATAATTAAATTCTATTGTGAAGAAAATGGAATATAAAATAAATGACTTATCCAAATAGACCTCTTAAAAAAATGAATTAATATAACGTATTGTTCAATTTGATAAAAACATAATGGAGTTACCAAAATAGTGCATAAAAACATACCCTTATCATATAGATTATTTCCCCCAAAAAATTATATCCTTGAAATGGTAATCATTTTTACTAATATCTAATAATATTTTTTAGGTGATAATTTACTTCTTGTTCACATTTTAATGAAATTTTAGTGTATTTTTTACTGAGATTTATATATATTAAGAATAATTCTAAAAATTAATGTATGATATTTAGTGAAAATATTCAATGTGATACCGTTCAGAATAGATTGTTACTATTTGGAATTTTAGAATTGGAATTCGGGTATCACATGATCTAGGAAATAACAAACCAATTACAATTGATGATGATGGAATTGAACCCATGGGAGATGCTATTAAATCCATAAAACCATTCTAATTAAATCTTTAATGTAATATTCTAAAAAAAAATTATGTTATTTCCCACACAAATTATATGTATTTCTATTTAAAATAGATACGACTGATTAATCTACTATATATGATAATTGATGTTAAAATAAAAAAATTAGGCTATGACTATCCAAGGAATTATCTTCTTCACCAAGAAAGCTAACTCAGGACCATAATTTTATTCTAGAAAAATATATCACATATATTGATATGATATTCTCTAGGAATTATTGTGATTAAGGATAATCATACATATGAAATTAAATTTTTATAAATCATTTATTATTAAAAGACTCATGAAATTATTGATATTGGGGATGTAAATGATATGTTTACCATATATGGTTTGGAAAAATACTTTCCAATATATACTCTCTATATATTTTAAAAATTCTGATACCTTGTAATTAAAGTATTTTTTAACAATTTAATTGTATGCATTTATTTATAGACATTTACATAATAATTACATAGAATCAAGATTTTTTACTAATATTTTTCAATTATAAGTCTTTATTTATTATAAAAAAATATTGAAAAATGATATAAAATTAAATAATAATTTTTTTTAAAGCATGTTCTGTGGATGGAATATTTGTTTTCATATTTTCCATTCATGTGTAAAACTATTTACATTGATTACTATTATAATAATTTGATTTTTTAGAAGAATTTATAATTATATTTTGTGTAATTTTTTAGAAAACACTAGATGACCATACATGTATGTCATGTTTTTATGTTGAAATATTTTACAGATCATAATTTTGTAAATATGATAAATCAACTTCATATGATTGAATTATTTAATTAGTGAGGCAATACATTAAATATTTTATCTTAAATATTTCTATTATGTGATTTATAATATTTGTTAACTTGTTTTTTATTTGGAAATTAAACAATAATTTATCAAAAAACATATTTGAGGAATATATCTAAGGTCATGGTTCCATTGATTATCTATATATGGATATCTTTGAGAATATATGTATTTAAATTTCACTATTGGAGTAAATGCCATTATTGTTTTGTAATTTTCTATTTTCTTATAGTGAACATAAAAAACATTGGTTTGTATCATGAAAACAATATTTGTAAATTTTTAAGAGATATAATATTATATAAAAAATCTCATCACTAAAAAGGAATTTATGACATGTGTCTATTTTAAATTTTTAAATATTCATCTAATGTTTTAATCAATAATTAATATGTTCCTATAACTTTAATAATATATGTATTCCTTATCTAAATAATTTTTAATATATTATATGGGCTCATTTAGTTGTGGATAGACATATTAGATAATGTTAGATTATTTTTAAAATTTTTAGTAAAAATTATCATAAAACACATAAATATAGAAGTATTTTTTGATACATTAAAATAAATTCTCTTATATTTATTTTATCAAGAGTGAAATTTTGATAATATATCTTTTTCTTGACATATAATTTTTTTTGAAATGATTTGAAAAGATAAATTGATCATTTATTGATATGAAAAATTAAGGAAATTATCATTGATTAATTTTTACATATAAAAAATCAACTAAATATGATGTGTGTTATTTACAAAATTAAGAATTGCATAATTTTAAAATTATAAATATTTTTTTTATAAATGTGTATTAGAATATGAGAACCCCAATAACTTGATTTAGACTTTAGTGAAAATTTTATAAAATTTTTGTTGACAATGTTTTAATCCATTGAAGAAAACCATACATGAATCTAAATATTTATGATATCTAACTGAACCAAAAGGTATTTTTTAAGTTAAATTCTTTATTTTCATTATAGACATGTCTCAAGTGATAAAAAACTGAGTAAGTGTAACTATATTATAATGAAAATTTTATTCAATGACCGCCATTACATTAGGGAGCTACAATAATAAATCACATTTCAAACAAATATGAAATTTGGATGGAATGATCCATTATTAATTTTTATAATTATAACTCTTTTTTATATTTAAAATATGCATCAAACCAAAAGGAAGACAAAATGAGATTATGTTGTTGAAATATTGATGAAAACTATGTAGATACATTTGTGACTAATAGACAAGATATCAATTTTACACGTGATGTGTAAAAGATTATTAAAAGTGAATTTATAAATATTTTTTGTACTATAAATGCATACATAATGGTCATAACAATGATTATAAGGTATTATTTCCACTAAAATTTTTAATAGTGATCGCTAATTATTTTTTTATCAAGTATTAATATAAAAAACATCAATTAAAAGTTTTATTTTCGATGAATATATTTAGAATTGTGATAAATAAAAGTCAGTATCAAATTTTTCTTATTAAATATAATTCAAAAATTATTTATTTATTTATTTATTTCTACAAATGGACGTACATTATTTATAAAATGTAAAGGTATAATTGATAAATTAAAAAATATGCTTCCTAATTCATCACAATATATTTTTTAGTCTTTTTAATGTGTTTTGTATATATTGGGATATTATTGGGTAATAATTGAAAATAAAAAATAATTTTAATTATTTTTATTATTAAAATTTCAATTAATCACTTTTTTCACATAAAAATATTTCAATGTAATGAATTATTTTTAAAACATGGAATTATACCAGATTCTTATTGAATTACAAAACTAAATTTTATTTATTTGGGTTTTTTATAATATACCATTTTAAGTATACTGTAAAAGATTAATTTTTAATTTAATAGTGATAAAAATTATCACCAATAAAGGATAACCCCTTTTCAATTCCAAAATTGGGTGTTGATGAAGGGGTAAATTTATTTGTTCTATATTTTCACGGATAAAGGTACCATGTATAAGTTCTTTTAAAAACTATTTTTTACCACTGAAAATTATTGTTTTTCACATTGAGAAAGGGTTATTCTACATTTATGTAACCTGAATTAAATGACCATGTAGAATAATACAAGTTTCAATAAGATTCTAGTAAATGTAAAACAATTTAAAAGAGCACATGTTCTATAAAAAAAGTTAAACTCGATTGAATTTTGTTGTGAAAAGATACCCATTTTTCCAAATTATTTCATTTTATTCAAAAATGGATATGCATAATTAACCAATTTGAATAAATATAATGGATAAATATAAAAATAAAACTGAACATTCCAAAAAAACATGGAAATTTACTAATTTTTTATAATTTAGTTTCATATATAGTTGTTTTGAAGAGTCAATAAAATTAATATCGAATTTAGACAATGGTTTAATAAAGAAAAAACAATTTCTATATTTTTCTATAGTACTTTTTTTATTTTCTAGACCTCTAATTTTAAATATAATATCGGATTACACAAATTTATGTTCAAACTAATAAATTGAATCTAATTTATATTAAAATTAGTACCCATTACATATCTAAAATGATTCTGAATGTGTCTAAAATTCCACCTTTGATATGAATGAAATATTCATGTATGATTTTTTCATGTTAGTTTAAAGAAAAAAAATATCAAAGTTCTATTAATGTATACAAGGATCCACAATTTAATGATTTGAAGAAAATATTGGATAAATAATTTGTGGTATTTATAGTAACACAACATATATTTATTTTTGAAATGTATTATTTGATACAAATCATTAATTTTCCGCCATATGAAATACCAGTTGATATAAAATATCAAAATTAAAATTAATTCCTATTTGGTAAATATTTCACAAATATAACTATTTTTTAATATGGTTTGAAGAATTTATATTTAATGAATCATATGTTTATTCATCATAATAATCATTTTTAACAACTAATAAAATATTTTCATAATAATACATATTAATTTTAGAAAACTTTTCAGTTAACTAGTGAGAAATTATATGTTAATGATAAGTAAGTGAATAATTAATTTGGCAAACTTTTTTGAAGGGAATTGGGATTTATGGTTGGATATAGAGTTATATCTTCATTTAACATAAATTTTGAAAAAAATTTCATATGATATATTTTTAAAATATATTTCATATTTAAATTTTTTTATATGAGAATATTATTTCTACACTACATCAAATTCATTTATGAAACAAATATTAATTCCTGAAATGTATGGACATTATTTCATTGGGAATTATTGAAAACCTGGAATAAAATAAAAAAAGGTAGCATTATTTTTTTTGATGATAAATGATATACTTATTAAGAAAGTGATTTTTATTAGTTTCTTAGAATAATTATGTTCTTAAGGGATGGTCCTATATCATTAGGAACCCTGTTTCTATAAAATACCAAAACCTAAATGGTTTATATTATCATGATTTGTATATAGTAATAAATAATTTTTTTCCATCCATAAATTTGGTTGTACCTGAGAGGGTGTAAAATTTGTTCATAAAATAATTTTATATATTAAAGGCTATTTTATTGAATTTATTGATCTCATGGTGTTAATAATTATTTAATGGTGAATTGTAAGAAAAATATATGATATTGATATATATTTCCTATCCAATTTCATAGATATTATGTAACACTTTAATATTCAATTTTTTAAAGACTTGCAAATGTGTGTTCTGGTTTATTTAATATATATGTACCCAATATAGTGTTTTATTATTAAATTAAAAGGGGTATGAAAAAATTATTATTCAAGGGTAGAATTATTTATCATTAAATTAGTAAAGAAGAAATATAATTACATAGTGAGTATAAAAATTAGAACACGATAGATAAAACATATTGTGTTAAAAATAAGCACATGATAGATCTCAATAATGAAAACCCCAAGGGAGTTACCTGTTAGACTATATATAATAATAAGAACAATTTTTTTATTGTTTTAAACAGTATATATAAAGGGTTATATTTTTATCAAGTATGAGTATTAGAAAATGTGAGATGGTTGGCCAGTGTTCTATAAATACAAGAAACATCTTATAGGTTTATATCATCAAAATATTTTAAATATAGAATAGATTAAAATTATACGATACAAAATTCAAAAAAAAACGGATAAGGGAAAATTATATAAAGAATATTATTATCTTGATTGTGATGGTAAATAAATTTTTATTTTATTATTTCATGTAATTTTATTACTATATATAATATTTCACGTGCATCAATTTTTATATAAAATGTATCTTATTGATTCCATAAATTTTTATAACCAAATTAAGTTTTGTATATCCGATAACTATATGTATACTAGTAAAATTAGCCCTTACATTCATAAAATGAATGATAATTAGTTAACAAAGTGTGGCTTGATGGTTATAAAATCCCACTTAATGATAGCCTATGTGAATTAAAGAATACTAAATAAAAAATATTTTTTTCAAGGGATGAAAAATTACATTCAATTAATCAAAATAAAATAAAATTCATCAATTTAATTTGGGAATTGTATATGCGAAACTTCTATAGCGACCCATGCCTCCTATACAAGGATAATGCATCATTTTATATAAATATCCATTATATTACATAAAATCATGCAAGAGGAACATAATAGATTAGTTCCATTGGAAATATGGAACATAATATTCTAATACAGTGAATGATATTTAATATTTACCACAATGATCATCCAATTTAGTACTCTTCATTTGAATATCCTACATTAAGTCTTTATTACTATTCATGGAAAATTAAACACAAGAAATGGTGAGCTTAGATGCTCAGTAAGGGTAAACATAATAGATATTAATCGATGATCATAGGAATGAATAAGATAATCATAAGGGTATGTGATCAAGAACATAGTTTATGAAGATCATACCCAACCTGTCAAAGATAATAAACATGTGTCATGGAATAAATCATTATCATTTCCCAAAACAAAGACCATAAGGAAGATAAATCATCATAAATAAATCATGAACCATAAACTCATTTCATAAATGCTTTTCACCATCATAAATATATAAATCCATTTTATACATAAGGGTTAACAAAGAAAATAATAAATATATTGGATCATGAATTTTCACATATTTTCGTATTATGTAGTAGGAAACATTTCTTTCCCATAGCGGATCATGAAATTCCTATTTCCCATAGTGAATTAAGATGCATTTATTTCCCATATTGGATTAGGACAGACCAATTTCCCATACTAGATCAATCTCATTGACGTGTTTCCCATTTTTTCTAATGATATATAAATCATTACGTAATTCATTGGAAGGAGATATAGGTCCCACCCATTAAAAGATGAAAATCATACAAATGTGTTCCATAATATCATAAAACATTATTCATATCATAACCCATAAAATGAAATTGGTTTCACAAACATTTCATCATATCATAACATGTTGAAAATATATAGGTATCATTATAATTTTCTAATTTCATCAAAGATTAACCTATGAAAAGGAAGTGGGATTTGTATGAATTCAATCATGGTATAACCCCTAGAATAGTTAAAGTTTTTATAATTATTTTTTCATAATAAACCATTCAATGAAAGGGGAATAATAGGTATCTTCGGTTTATATACACGTAAGGTATAGGTAACATCAATATATGTCATCATAGATAAAAAATAATTGATCAAAATATTTTTTCGTTGAAACTATAAGTCTAAAACATATAACATTTTGAAAATCGTTCCCTTTGAAAATATCCATGGGAACTTATAAAATAATCATTAAAAAATATTCAAATCATTTATTGAGGAAAATATCCTTTCTAATTTGATAGAAACGTTTTAAGACATAAAACATTTTGAAAATAATTTTCTTTAACAATTAAATTGAAATAATACAAATAAACTATAAAATAAATAATTAGTAATGAAATTCTATAATTTTGTCATTTCATAATTTTTAAACTGAATATTCATTTCACATTTCCATTAAAATCAAAACAAGCATTGTTTCAAAAAAGACATGAAAATCCATTTAAAATATTTTTTAATATTTAAAAATCATTAAAAATGACTTTAGTAAATCCTTTAAGAGAATAATAATGAAATATTTTTGAATTAAAAAAAACATGGTTCTGGAATAAAATGGATTTTAGATTAAAAAGATAAAAAATTTCAGGCTTTCTTAAAAACAATTCTCAATTATTATAGGTACCAAAGAGTGGGAAAACGGTACTATTACTGGAATATATTATGAATAACCATATTATAGTAACATTCAAGATAATTATTGAGAGTTAGATCCTGAGATATCAACAATGAGGACTTGGTCATAAAAAATCCTAATAAATAATGAAATTGTAACATAATAGCCTTACCACATTAACAAACTTGTATCACAATCCACTTGAAAGAATCCAATAAAATGAATCATTAAGATATCATGAGGATAAAAAATTCAGGATATTACATGTAAAAGGGCTTTCATACACTCCACGTAAAAATATCTAGATTAATAACATAACGAATACCTTAAAGAATGAAAATTGAGAAGATAATATCATACCCTTATGGTAAAATTTTATCCATTAACACCCTGAATGACAGATCATCAAATTGATGCATAAATCGAAAAAATTATCATTATAAGAATCATAAAATTTATTGATGGCTAGTATACACACTATATATAAGACATAAGTGATTAATATAGGATGTGTCTCATAGAATTAAAATGTGAGATGGAAAAATCTTACAGTTTGTCTTGATTTCCTTTAGACTCGTTCGAACCTCCTCTATATTTAATATAAGTTTATTATAAATATATTAAATAACCAAACTTAAAAATATCATACCATGTATGATTTATATTCACATTAATGTTGTATCAATTTTATTATTGGATTAAAATAAAAAATGGTAAATGATATATTATAATTCTAGAATATTTTCTTATCATATATATATAACATTTGTTGATTAAACTCATCCTTGATATCATCCATAAGCATCATGAGGAAATAACATTTCTTTAGGAGTCACTAGTCCACCATATGCACAAGTGATGTATAATTGGATTAATGGATGTATAATTGAAATTATTTTACATTAAAATAAATTGAAAGTATAATTTATATTTATAAATAATTTAAATGAAAAGATATTTTCCATCCATAATTCAGTATTTTAACTATCCATCCAATAATGAAATTTTTTATAAAAATCCTCAAAATTTACCATAGTATAATTATTAAATTTTTATTTAAAAAGTGGAATTAATTTGATAAAAATTATTTTTTAAAAGTGTTACAACTTATATTATGAGATTTTTAATTTTTTTTTGTCAAAATAGTATTTTCAAAGAGAATATAGAAATTTTTAAAATTTTTTATCTTTTATCAATATGTTTTATTTATATATAACAGTTGTACCTAAAATTTAAAAAAATATAATATTCATATCTCTAATTTTAACATTTATGTTATAATTGTCTTGTTTGAATAACTATATAATATTTCAAGGTTTTGGTAAAACTCTATGCTGTGTGTAATGCAAGCCAACCCAATATTGTGTGTGGTGAAAGATTAACTTTATTTTTCATGTAACACAAGATAAACTCAATGTATTGTGTAACTCAATAAAATATCATTGGTTCTTGTGTCAAAATTATTTAAAGGAACAAATTTATTCTAAAAAATATATTTCACAAAATCTTTGGGTGTTACATTCAACCCCCCCCCCCCCCTTAAACAAATGATTTCCTTCAAAATTCATCTTTGTCATTAGTGGTTCACATTTGAAAATTCCTTTATATGAACCCACATTATACAAATGAATTATAAAACATCCCCTAAAAGAGAATGTTGAAAACATAAAGGTTACCTAATGTAACTGTTAACTAGTTTTCCACATATGAGAAAATATGTGGGAGGGTAATAGTTTGAGATGAAATATAAACATAAATAATTCAGTGGTTATAAGAAAGTAGGTGATCCCAAGAAATGTAATAACCATAAAACCCTAAACCAAAGTGGTGTGAAAAATAGACATTTATATCATAAAAAATGATCATAACATGACAATATTAGTTTCAATATAATTTTCCTAAAGTTGAATATTTTTCTTAAGAATATATAATTACTTGGTTATATTTTATTTCATAGGCACAATATCATCCATTTTTATTCCTTGATCAATTTCTGATTCATATCTTGATCCAAATAATAAAGTTAGTTTTCTTCCCCAAAGTGATAAAAAATCATAAGATCCATAAATATAATTTTATGTCATTCTATATATATTTAATTATCACTACAAAAAAATGGTTAGAATAGGTTATAAAATATACAGAAATCGTTATAGGGGGAAATAATAAATTAATCTATAACACCTTATTCAATGATCAACATAAACCATTTCATAAATGGTTAACATTATAACCCCTATAAAATATTAAAAACCAAAAATTTAGAAACAAGGTCACTAAATTTAAAATTTTAACTTATCATTAATCCCCCAAACAATATAAATTAGTTCTTAATTTTCATATAAAAAACATGTGAATACCTTCATCATGTATTCTAATAAAATCATAATTTCCACAAAAAGTTATTGATAAAAACACACTTCCTTATTCCTTACATAAAATAACATTATGGGATATATTCCATAAATCGAAAAATTCTATAAAATTCATTAATTATGCAATAAATAAAAATTTCATCAAAATATTAATTAGTTGAAAAGAAATCAAAAAAATAAAATTTTCTTTATCCAAAGGGATGCCTTAAAAATAACACCTTCCATTAAATTAATTTTCTAGTATATTATCGTCATTCAAAATATTATTTAAAATCCTTAACAAAAAACTTATGCTAAATAATATTTATATATTTCATGATTCATATAACATTATATTTTAATTCCAATACATTTTAACTCCAATCACCTCACTTCCTTCTTAAACCATGAACTATTATTGGTCATATTATTCATTAATAACTCCTTCGATTAATGTGTTAATTGTAGTCTATTCATTATCAGCAATATAAACATTACATCTACAACCTTAATAATGATATTTAAGAGATTCACCCTTAAGGCATTGACTTTATTAATAAACATACTTTCCACATTTAAATCACTCAAAATACAGTGATATTGTTGGGAGTCCATTATTCTCATTCATTAAATTAACTAAACATTTCAATTTCCATATGTTGTTACATTATTTGTTTCCTTCTTTTCCATATTCAAAATACCTTCTTGTACCTTTAAAAAATTCCCTTGATTTCCTCTTCCCACATTCCTAACACATATGAAACTGAATCATCATTCCTTAACGGTTTCCATTACCCGAAATATCAAAAAACACTATGATTATCTTTTTCGGTGAGTTCAGTAGTTTGTCAAGGTGGAAGTTGTTAATCATGTTTCATGCTAGCTGATTAGGAATAATCACAAAAAAAATCAATCCAATTATCATCCCATTTTACTGCTCATCCGAAAATTATCCATCACAGTCAATAATAAACCAGTTCCATCTTGTTCCCTACATTGACTATAACCAAAGAGCATTGTGTAAGCAACACTGACATTAATTAAAAACTAAATACTCATGAAAATCACTTATACAGTGTCTAAATCATGACACCTTCTTTTTAATATATGACACCATTGGTTTTTTCTATGTCATTTATAGTCATATCATATTTAAATCAATAATGATAGTTCATAATGTTATTGTGAGTTTCCAATGCTTATTCCCTATGAGTTTCTAACCAGATGTGCAACAAGCCCTATTATCGTGCACCAGTTGTCGATCAACTCTTTCTCAATATGGTGTTTTCAGGGTTCTACCCCAATGTATGTATGTTTCAAACACACATCAACCTGTAGTATACAAAAATGGATGTAATTATTTAAAAACCACTTTCTCTATCCTCTACCAAATTTCCAGGATAATCTCCAACACTTTGAATCATACTCATACTTCTCTTTAGAGACATCACTAAAAGAATCCTTATAAATATCCATAGGTATCTCACAAAAGTTTTTTATGCTATTTTCCAAAGGTGTATTAAGACATTCCTCTAATACTGACAATAGTGACACAAGATTCTCTTATGTGGATTTTACATTTTTTTAGATTAATAGTCGTTATATTACAGAGACACAAACCTTAGAACTATAATATTCTAGTAATTTGTAAACATGGAACCTAATATTTTATTCTAGCGAAATAACATAAATTTTTTCCACAAAGATATTCACATTTACTACTCTTCCTATAAACCCCCTATAAAAAACATTTCCTTAGACATGGGGAAATTAAACATAAGAAAGGGTGATATTAGATACATAGTAAGGGTTAACATAAGAGATATCAATCAATGACCATATGAAATAATAAGATAAGTATAAGGATAAGTGATCATGAAAATAATAATAATGTTCATACCCAACCATTCATATTTCATAAACATGAGTAATGGCATAAGACTATATTATTTATGAAAAAATTTCCCATAAGTGTGATAAATAAATCATGAAAAATAATATCATTTCATAAAAGAGAGTAACCACCATAAATATAGAAATGCATTTCATACATCATGGTGAAATACCAAGACTATCAACATATTGGATTGTGACTGATCTCTTAATTTCGTATTCTTGATCAGGAATGACATATTCCACATAGTGGATAAGGACTCACATATTTCTTTTAGTGGATTCAGACGCACCAATTTCCTATATTGGATCAAAATACACCTTTTTCCTATAGTGGAACAAGTCCATCAACCTGTTTCCAATTTTTTCACATGAGAAATAAATATTTACCCAATACATTCAAGGGAGATATAGGTCTGACTAATCTAATAATAAAAATCATACAAATATTTCCCAAAAGATCATAAAACATTAAACATATCATAAACCAGGAAATGAATTGGGTTTCATAAACATTTTACATTATCATAATCTGGGGAAAATAGATTTGTTTCATAATAATTTCATCTTTTTTACAATAGAATAAACCATGAAAAGGAAATGGTTTCATAAGTATTTAATCATTTTACAATCGTTGGAATAAATACGAGTTTTATAAACATATTTTAATAATAATCCATTTATCAAAAGAGTAAGAATGGTATCATTAGTTCATATCCTTAATAAATCATAGGTAACATCAATGGATGTCACACTATATGAAAAATAATTATGAACTATTACTTTTTAATTTTCTTGGAGAAAATAAATTTTCATTAAAAATAATGTTTTAAAACATAAAACATTTTGAAAATAGTTTTCTTTAAAATAACCATGATAACTTATAAAGGAATATTTATTGATCATTTAAATCATTTATTGAGGAAAATAATTTTTAATCTTTAGAAAACACTTTTTAAAACATAAAATAGTTGAAAATAATTTTATTTGATAATAATCTTAAAAATTTATGAAAGAATCATTAAATCAACAATTGTAAAGAATTTTATAAATTTATATTCAAGGAACAAAATTTAAAATAATGATTCCTTTCATATTTTTAGTAATATCTAAACAGAAATAATTTGGAAAACAACATTAAAATAACTTAAAAAATTTTATAAAAAGTATTAAATGTGTTTGAACGACTTTAATAAATCATTTTAAGAATAATAAGACAATTTTTGAATTTCTTTTAGAAAATATGGCTTTGGAATAAAAATATTCTAACTGAAGAGAGAAATAATGTTGGATTTTATAAATAACATTTTCTCCATTATTTTAAGTACCAAATTTTATGAAAATATTACTATAACTTAAATATATCATGAATAATCCAAGGATAAGAAAATTTAGGGGAATTCATGAGAGTTGGATCATGATATATCAATATTAGAGACATAATCATAAGAAATCCATATAAATGTGTATATTCTTACATAAAACCCTTACAAAATAGGTAGCATTAAATCATAAGCCCCATGAAGAATAAAATAATTAAATCATTAAAATATCAAGAGGATAAATAATGTACCATTATTATATGTCAATTTTTTTGTATACACACCTTATAAAAGGATATTGGTTCATAACATAACATATGTCTCAAGGAAGGAAAATTATGATAAAAATACCTTAGTGTTTTGGTAGTGTTTTAACCGTATACCCCATGAAAAAGATATACTAAATGGTTATTTATATCCCAGTAATTACTAGTATAATAATAATAACATACATTCAATGGAATTATAAAGACCACATAAAATAAATAGATTGTGAATAAGACATATGTCTCATCGAAGTAACAAGTGTGATAGAAATACCTTATTGTAAGTCTTGACTTCCTTTATACTCATTCAAGCATAATGTATAATAAATATAATATTATTATAAATTTATTTCATAACCACACTTACATATATCATACCATATATGATTTACCTATGTATGTTTATTACCCATTTATTAATAATTCCATGTCAAAGTCATATTTTGGGTAATACCCGATTTATTTATCATATATGGATTGATTTTTTATATTTCTAGTTATAAAACATTGATAATTATTTAATCATCTTAAAAATGATAACCATTATATAAATATAATTTATATTCATTATATATATATTTAACTCAGTGAAAGAAAATAAAACACACCCTTCATAGAGACGGATGACCATACGTACGCATGGATGATGATTCCATTTTCATTTAAGATTGAAATAAAGAATGTCAAATGATATATTAAAATAAAAAAAATACATTTTATGTAATATTTATCACATAAATTCATTAAAATAATCTTAAATACCATCTATGTAAGTTGTGAATGAATTTCATCACTATGTTAGGATGTAGTCTGTTGTACACACGAGCAACATTATTGTATTCCCAAAAAATAGAAAGCATGAATGTATGTATAATATAATATTTAAGGATTATTGATAATATAATTAATATCATATAAAATAATAAATCCATCATTATTTCTGGACATTATTTGTGTTAATGGAAAAATTAATGAATTTAGTTTGCGAGGAGTTAGTTTGTCGATCACATGAACGATGATTTTTTAACACATTTTTTAGAAGTGGATATGTTTGTATGTCATTAAATTAAAACAAAAATACCTTTTTATATTTAATATAATGTTTTTATTATATCACAATTTTATAATAATAATATATGTGGGTGGTCAAATAAAAAATACAAGAGCGTTGGTTGATGAGCGTGGCCTCTTCTTCGGGTATCATTTTTTAGAAATTCACATAAATAATTCCATGGTTGGATTTATATCCAAAAAAGGCTAAAAGGGTGATAAGATAAATTTTGACAAGTTATTTGGGTTGCTATTGTTTGAACCAAAAGGTTTTGAATCTATGAAGACGTGCGGAGAGGGGTGGCTATTTATAAGGTATGAAGATGACATATTTGGTATTTTTGAAAAGAATTCAGTGCTCTCATGTTTTCCATATGTCACAAGAGTCCAATATGGTCCATTATTTAACATTTTATGAGTAATGGTTGAAATATATCCAAAAAATTGTTTTCATGTATTTTATATACCATTGTTACCCATATCGTTTTTGTCCAACCCCACCCCACCCCCAGGGTAAACAAAATTTTACAATAACTGTGATAATTAATTTCTATAACATTCATTAATAATTTGAGACAAATTTTAGGTTCAAATTTAATAGATAAAATAAATTATTATGATTCAAAACATTTAATCCATTTTTTCAATTTCAACTCAAATAATTTTTAATTTTTAATTTAAAATTAATCCTACAGACGTGATGAGACAATGAGTTTTTTAAGAGGAAATATTCCAAAGCTTAAAAAGTTTTTATATCATAATAAAAGATTAAATTGATTAAAATTACCTCAATTGGATTAATGGATTTATAATTGAACGAAATTAACATTAAAATAAATATAAAATATAATTTTACATTAATAGAAATTTAAACAAAAATGCAGTTTTCAACCAAAATTCAACATTTTTCACTATTCTTTACGAAAATGAAACTTTTTAGAAAAACCCCAAAAATTAACCTTATTATAATTTTTTTGATTTTATTTAGAAAAAATCAGTTTATTTTATCACATATAATTTTTAGTAGTTTAAAAAATTAATTTATGTTTTGGTTTAAAAAAATACTAAGAATTATTTATTTTAGAAAATAGCAGATTCGATGCATATAAAGACTTTTCTAAAAATTAAGTCTATTTTTATCAATATCTATTCATTATATACAAGAATAATAATTAATATTTAAAAATTATTTTTTACAATTTATATCTTAATGTTTAATAGCTTTTTTATAATGGTCGTGTTAAAATAACTCTATATTAAATCATGGTTTTATTAAATCTTGTTTTTGTGTAATGAAAGCTAACACTGTATTGTTCGTAGAAAAATATAAACATGGTGTTTCAAGAAATACAAGATAAATCAATATAGCCTCATTTTTTTTATAACACAAAATAGAAAAATTATAAAATTTATTAGAACATAAATATTTAACAAAATCTCACGGTGTTACAATATAAGGCCCCAGCCTTAAACCTTACATAATATTGAATTAAATGAATAATTCACATTGAGGATCTTTTCAGGTTTAGAGTTTTAGATAATTAGAACATAACTATTACATCTTAAAAGATTACAAAGTAGACACTTCTACTAAGTTTCCATAAAATAAAAACTCTTAAAAAGAAAGATGTCTAGATTCCATGTTTTAGATAGCATGAAATTCCCTTGATCCCATCCTTGACCTTATTCCACTTTAAGTCTTGTGAAAAACATTTCGAAAAACTTGGGGTGAGCATAAAAACCTCAGTAAGGGATACAAAGAGAATGAAAACTGTTAGTTTTTCAAACATCAAGTAAACCATGTATACTATATCAAAGTAATACCTTCACCTTCATGAAGTAGTAAAAAAATCTTCACTGAATAAAGTATCATTACTTAACTTTTTGTAACCAAAGGATTACCATAAAACCCATATAAAGAACACATAGAATATATAAAGGTAACTTGGGACATAAACATACTTAAGTGGAATAACCATACGGTTGACTTCCACACATATCACTTAATGGAATAGCCATACGGCCAATTTCCATACATACTTAATGGAATAGCCATACGGCTGACTTCCATACCCAATGCATTGGAGGTTATAACATAACCACCCGTCCTGGTATTCACGGCACCACCCGTCATATGGTTTATAACGTAACCACCCGTTAAAATGTCCAAGTACCAATATAAAATCATAAAACATAAAACCAATATAAAGGAAAGATAACATTTCCACATTTGAATCACAATATATCATAAATATATTGACATAATAGAATCCATTATCAAAACCATTTTCAAGACCAAAATACATAAAAGAGTATATGGTATTTATTTTATTTTAAAAACATTACGGCTTGTTGAGGAAGCCAAAGACCAAATAATACTCGCGGCGGCGGAAAAAGCCGTTGTCACCGCGTACGTTAAAAAACATTTCTTTTTGTCATTTAGTAAAACGCTTCGTAGAAAAAGATTCCTTTTGTATAAAAGTAAAAGTCAAAGGAGTTTATACACCGTATAAAAGAAAGTTGTGTATAAAACGAAATATGCCTCAATGAAAGGAGATTGAGACGAAGTCCCTTACCTTGGGTCCGACTTGACTCGATCATTCTTTAACGTCCTGAATAATAAACTTGAGTTAATTTATACTTGATTAAGAACCTTTTTAAAGTTCATTATTCCTTTTATATCATTTATTGCCATGTTATAAACATTATTTAACCATTTAAGTTAATAATGTTTGTTTTGTCAATATTTGGTTCTTAAGTCGAAAGTTGACTTCTTACAATTACATGTTGTTCATATGGTCAATAGTTCCTTATATCCAGAATGAAATTCCCGATTTGGATATAATATGTATCATATATATCCAGCATATACATGTATTTATAATATTACATAATCATTTAGGCGTAAGAAATGAAATGCACCGTTCATGGAGACGGTAAGCCGTACGTACGCACGAACGCTACTTTCATTTCTTTGTCATATTAGTGGAATTAAAACTAAATGAGAGGTATGTATATTTTAATTCCAGAATTATATTCATCATTTAGATATATCATTAATTATATATATATATTATATACATGTAATTTTAATAGTACATTACATTTGGGGATAAGAAATGAAATGCACCGTTCATGGAGACGGTAAGCCGTACGTACTCATGAACGCTACTTTCATTTCTATCTCATACTTTAATGGAAATAAATAATAATGATATCGAGGTATATTATAATTCCAGTATAACATCATATATAATAACTTTAAATCCATCCTTTACACGTCCCACATATTGCATTAACGAATCACATCACTTTTAGGGGCGGTAGTCCGCACTTCCTTAAATGAAGATATCGTGTTTACCCATAATGGAAACCATAAAGGTATGCCAAAAATGAAAAATATAGAAGATTAAAGTAAACATAAACATATTATATATCATATATAAAAATAGTGACATCATAATGCCCACCCTTGAAGGTGTTAAATGAGTATTGAACAATCATCGTTTCGGGAGGCAGAATTTCGCCATCCACAGAAACCGTATGTTCTTTAACCATTTGATGTAGTTGTGTGAGAGTTTAGCTCAAATAAATATTATAAAAACATCCTAGTATATTGAAGATACTGGTGTTGTTATAAAAGAAGTAAATAAAAAGAGTTTGGAGGGTTGGAGAAGCAAAATAAAACAAATGAACAAGAGAGAATGAATTACCTTTAAAAGTGTAACTCCCTTTTGATTTGAGACTAAAGGCATCCTTTGAAAGGATTATTCCCAAAGGGAATCCACTAGGATGAGTAGAGGGATGTGGAGAGATTAATTGGTCAGGGGTTGGCCGAGCCAAAGGCTTGAGAAGTGTGTGAAATGGGGTAGAGGTGGGGGCCTTTTATAAGAGGAGAGGAGGGGCACTTTTGGAAAGTAAAGAAATATTACTTTATTTGAAACTGTGTTTCGGTTTTAAAAGGTCCCACATTGGTATAATTCGTGGCTAAGGTGATAAGGGATCGAAATCCACTCATCCAATTGGTTTTGGCCATGTGTAGGTTTTATATTTTTCATTATCTTTCCATTTTATTTAAATCGTCAAATGATGATGTCATCGCTGCATCATTATTATGTCATATATAATTTAATTTATTTAATGTCTAAAAATTATAAAAAAAATACTATGATGTAGGAAATCTTTTTATCTTTCCAATGACTATTTATAATCAAAATATGGACTTGTATAACCCCACTCAAAAATTATTTTAGTAAAACAATTTATGTTAGTGTCATTTTCACTTTAACATTAAATAAAAATATATCAATGTCATTTTCCAACTAAAGTGGCTCCATGGGATCCCCAATTTGGCCCATGGCTTTTCTTGGTCGGACATGACTCACCCAATAGGTTTAGGACAAGTGTCATGGTGTTTTCACATTCTTATAATACCATTTTTACCTTAAACTACACTAATTACCTCTAATCGCGATTAATGAAAAAAAGTTACTATTCACCAAAAAATTATTTTAATCTCATTGAACCACATTTTACTTCTTAATGACAACCATGTATGTCGGATTTTTGAAATTAAAAACACAATGATGGAAAAATTTCATTTAAACGGAAAATCAGTCTTTATAAGTGCCACTTAGTGGTTTCACTATTCATCAAAAATTGAAGTCTTTCAGAAAATTACCAAAAATTCACCCTAAGCTATATTTGATATTACAAATTCAAAAATGAAGTATATTTTAAAAAATTAAAACCGTATAAGTCACATTAATTAATTTAATAATTAAATCCTGCTGTCAGAGCAAATAGCGTGTTTTTATGAAACAATAAGTATCAAAAGATTGACACTAGTTTAAGTCCGATTTCAAAGTGAAATTAATTCCAACGACCACTATTGGATTTAATGGTAAAAATAATTTCTAATTTCACTTTAAAACCAAATAAAAAGATAATCTAATCATATAAATAGATTAGATTAAAATGAGGTTTTGAATTAAAACACAACATTTTACACTATTCATAAAAAAATGAACTTTATCAGAAAGGTACCAAAAATTTACACAAAGTAAATTTTGATGTCCCGATTCTAAAGAAGAGTTATATTTGGTCCAAAATAAATTATAAGAGTTCTCAAAACTATATTTAATGACGGTTCACCATTAAAAGGTGATAAGTGAACCTTTAGTGAAAATTAGAGTATATATGCCCTAAAATTGAACTCTTTCCGTATTTTAAGCCTTTATCTTTTATTGGGTAAATGTATAAACATTTAAAAACATATATAATCATATTTTAGTTATTTCTATCCATTCCCGCCAGTAAAACGGCTACTCGTTAACTAACATTTAAAATAATATTATTTTATTACTAGTGTGCTACGTAAGTTTCAAAGAAACTCATCGTTGCGTATCGGGTACGCTATCGAACATAGCAACCCCTTTAAAATAAAATTAATATTTAATTCGTAAATATTAATTAATATGAAAATTCTTTATTCTTTATTTACCTGGGATGTTACATCCTTCCCCCCTTTTGGGAATTGCGTCCTCGCAATTTTATTCACTTATAAAAATAAGTGGGGGTATTTATCCCTCATAGCATTTTCAGATTCCCACGTTGCATCTTAAATCACATGTTTTTTCCACAAAAACTTTACCTGATGAATCACCTTATTCCGTAACACTTTCTCCATGTGGTCAAGAATCTGGACCGGTTGTTCCTCATAAGATAGGTTCTCTTCCAGCTGAACTACCTCTGGGCTCAAAACATGAGATGGATCTGGCATATACTTTCTCAACATCGAAACGTGAAAAACATTGTGTACCTGAGATAAACTCGGAGGTAAAGCCACTCGGTATGCAATTGATCCAACTCTTTCCAGAATTTTGTATGGTCCAACGAACCTTGGACTCAACTTTCCTTTCTTACCAAATCTCACCACACTTTTCCAAGGAGAAACCTTGAGAAAAACATGATCACCTACCTCAAAAGATAGATCCTTCCTCCGGTTATCCGCATAAATCTTCTGCCTGCTCTGAGCTGTTCTCATGTGCTTCTGAATCAACTGAACTTTTTCTGCCATCTCTTCTACCAATTCTGGTCCCATCAGCTTCCTTTCACCCACTTCATTCCAAAATGCTGGAGTTCGACACCGCTTCCCATATAATGCCTCAAATGGTGCCATCTGTATACTGGAATGAAAACTGTTATTATAAGAAAACTCAACCAAAGAAAGATGTTGGTCCCAACTTCCCTGATAATCCATAGAACAAGCTCGTAGCATATCCTCCAATGTCTGGATTGTTTGTTCTGATTGTCCATCTGATTGAGGATGAAAAGCTGTACTAAAATTTAATTCAGTACCCAACGACTTCTGAAGGCCTTTCCAAAAGTTAGAAGTAAACCTGGGATCACGATCCGATACAATGGAGAGAGGAACTCCATGTAACCTGACTATCTCTTTAAGATACAAACGGGAAAGTTGATCAAGAGGGAAAGTATCTCGTATAAAAAGGAAATGAGAAGATTTGGTCAAGCTATCAACAATAACCCAGATTGCATTATTACCTTGAGATGTCCTCGGTAATCCCACAACAAAGTCCATGGATATGTTTTCCCATTTCCACTCTGGCACTGGTAAAGGCTGAAGCATCCCTTTCAGTAACTGCTGCTCTGCTTTAACCTGTTGACATGTCAAACACTTCATAGTAAAATCAGCAATGTCTCTTTTCATTCCATCCCACCAGTAATACTCCCGCAGACCTCTGTACATCTTAGTACTGCCAGGTTGAAAAAACAACTCATTCTTCAACTGTGAATCACAAGGCACGCATAACCTCTTCACAAACCTCAAAACACAAACACAAACATATCCAAGAACTCATGGAAAATTTTATTCATAAGGTCCATGAATATAGCAGGTGCATTGGTTAATCCAAAAGGCATAACTAAATATTCATAATGGCCATATCTAGTACGGAACGTAGTCTTCGGAACGTCTGCTTCTTTTACTTTCAACTAATGGTACCCCTACCTCAAGTCAATCTTCGAAAAATACTGAGCTCCCTGGAGCTGATACCACTTCATTCGATGGCCCAACATCTGCTGAAGTTGTTGCAAAGGATTTCACCACCCCTTTCTGCTTGTATTCTGGCTGAATTCCCCCAGTTGAGTTTTTCGTTGGACACTCGTTTGCATAATGACCCATTTCATTACACTTAAAACATCTTACCGTTGGCTTTTCATTTCCTGCTTGATCATCTTCCTTACAGTTACGGGCAATATGACCAGACTTACCACACTGAAAGCACTTACCAGATTTGGATAAACATTCTCCAGGATTCATTTTACCACACTTCTCGCAGGATGGATATTTGGTTTTCTTACCTCCTTGCTTCTTTGATGAATTCTTCCCCTTTTCCTGCCAACAAGACCTCTTATTCTGTTGTTTGTCATAGAACACCTGATCATCGGCAAACTCCATTTCCACCTTCTCCGTACATCGAACAAGTTTTTCATAACTTTTTAGCTCACGAGAAGCTAAAGCCCTTCGATACTTTGGCTCTAACCCTGAGTAAAAACGGTTTATTTTACTATCAAGATCTCGTATGATGTTTGGAGCATACCTTGCCAATCGAGTGAACTTTTCTTCATAAGTAGCCACTGAATCATCCTCCTGCCTCAATTCTAGGAACTATTTTTCCATCCTAAGATGAACCACCTTAGGAAAATATTTCTCAAGAAACATACCTTTGAATTCGTCCCAGTGAAGATCCTCAATCTCATCACTATCCCTTATATTTTTCACCATCGACCACCACTGATCAGCTTCACCTTCAAAACAGTAAACAGCAAGACTAACCTTTTTATGTTTTGAACACCCCATGACATCAAAAATCTTTTCCAGTGCTTTAATCCACCCTTCAGCTTGCACAAAGTTAGATGATCCTCTAAATGATGGGGGATGTTGCTTCATGAAATGTTCCACCATCGACATGTTCCTCTGCGGTTGATCTTACTGATCTCGTGCATGAATACCACCGCCATTTATAGCCTGAGTCAACTGTGCCATCACTGCAACAAACTGTTCAGTTCCGATTCCGACCATCTCAGGTTGCTGATTTGGAAGGTTATCTTCCTCCTGATGTCATCCCAACATAGCTGCTTTGTTTCCTCTGCGGAAAACCATTCTGAACACAGAAATATCTTAGTGGAAGCAACATGGTAATCCGTAAATGCTATATCATTTCAATCATATTATAATTTAACACTTTTCTAACTCCTAAAGTTGTCTAACCCTTCCTTTGATACCAACTATAAGGCCCCAGCCTTAAACCTTACATAATATTGAATTAAATGAATAATTCACATTGAGGATCTTTTTAGGTTTAGAGTTTTAGAGAATTAGAACATAACTATTACATCTTAAAAGATTACAAAGTAGACACTTCTACTAAGTTTCCATAAAATAAAAACTCTTAAAAAGAAAGATGTCTAGATTCCTTGTTTTAGATAGCATGAAATTCCCTTGATCCCATCCTTGACCTTATTCCACTTTAAGTCCTGTGAAAAACATTTCGAAAAACTTGGGGTGAGCATAAAAAGCTCAGTAAGGGATACAAAGAGAATGAAAACTGTTAGTTTTTCAAACATCAAGTAAACCATGTATATAATATCAAAGTAATACCTTCACCTTCATGAAGTAGTAAAAAAATCTTCACTGAATAAAGTATCATTACTTACCTTTTTGTAACCAAAGGATTACCATAAAACCCATATAAAGAACACATAGAATATATAAAGGTAACTTGGGACATAAACATACTTAAGTGGAATAACCATACGGTTGACTTCCACACATATCACTTAATGGAATAGCCATACGGCCAATTTCCATACATACTTAATGGAATAGCCATACGGCCGACTTCCATACCCAATGCATTGGAGGTTATAACGTAACCACCCGTCCTGGTATTCACGGCACCACCCGTCATATGGTTTATAACGTAACCACCCGTTAAAATGTCCAAGTACCAATATAAAATCATAAAACATAAAACCAATATAAATGAAAGATAACATTTCCACATTTCAATCACAATATATCATAAATATATTGACATAATAGAATCCTTTATCAAAACCATTTTCAAGACCAAAATACATAAAAGGGTATATGGTATTTATTTTATTTTAAAAACATTACGGCTTGTTGAGGAAGCCAAAGACCAAATAATACTCGCGGCGGCGGAAAAAGTCGTTGTCACTGCGTACGTTAAAAAAAATTCCTTTTTGTCATTTAGTAAAACGCTTCGTAGAAAAAGATTCCTTTTGTATACAAGTAAAAGTCAAAGGAGTTTATACACCGTATAAAAGAAAGTTGTGTATAAAACGAAATATGCCTCAATGAAAGGAGATTGAGACGAAGTCCCTTACCTTGGGTCCGACTTGACTCGATCGTTCTTTAACGTCCTGAATAATAAACTTGAGTTAATTTATACTTGATTAAGAACCTTTTTAAAGTTCATTATTCCTTTTATATCACTTATTTCCATGTTATAAACATTATGTAACCATTTAAGTTAATAATGTTTGTTTTGTCAATATTTGGTTCTTAAGTCGAAAGCTGACTTCTTACAATTACATGTTGTTCATGTGGTCAAAAGTTCTTTATATCCAGAATGAAATTCCCGATTTGGATATAATATGTATAATATATATCCAGCATATACATGTATTTATAATATTACATAATCATTTAGGGGTATGAAATGAAATGCACCGTTCATGGAGACGGTAAGCCGTACGTACGCATGAACGCTACTTTCATTTCTTTGTCATATTAGTGGAATTAAAACTAAATGAGAGATATGTATATTTTAATTCCAGAATTATATTCATCATTTAGATATATCATTAATTATATATATACATTATATACATGTAATTTTAATAGTACATTACATTTGGGGATAAGAAATGAAATGCACCGTTCATGGAGACGGTAAGCCGTACGTACGCATGAACGCTACTTTCATTTCTATATCATACTTTAATGGAAAGAAATAATAATGATATCGAGGTATATTATAATTCCAGTATAACATCATATATAATAACTTTAAATCCATCCTTTACACGTCCCACATATGGCATTAACGAATCACATCACTTTTAGGGGGCGGTAGTCCGCACTTCCTTAAATGAAGATATCGTGTTTACCCATAATGGAAACCATAAAGGTATGCCAAAAATGAAAAATACAGAAGCTTAAAGAAAACATAAACATATTATATATCATATATAAAAATGTTGACATCATAATGGCCACCCTTGAAGGTGTTAAATGAGTATTGAACAATCATCGTTTCGGGAGGCAGAATTTCGCCATCCACGGAAACCGTATGTTCTTTAACCATTTGATGTAGTTGTGTGAGAGTGTAGCTCAAATAAATATTATAACAATATCATAGTATATTTAAGATACTGTTGTTGTTACAAAAGAAGTAAATAAATATAGTTTAGAGGGTTGGAGAAGCAAAATAAAACAAATGAACAAGAGAGAATGAATTACCTTTAAAAGTGTAACTCCCTTTTGATTTGAGACTAAAGGATTCCTTTGAAAGGATTATGCCCAAAGGGAATCCTCTAGGATGAGGAGAGGGATGTGGATAGAGTAATTGGGAAGGGGTTGGCCGAGCCAAAGGCTTGAGAAGTGTGTGAAATGGGGTAGAGGTGGGGGCCTTTTATAAGAGGAGAGGAGGGGCACTTTTGGAAAGTAAAGAAATATTACTTTATTTGAAAATGTGTTTCGGTTTTAAAAGGTCCCAAATTGGTAGAATTCGTGGATAAGGTGATAAGGGTTCGAAATACACTCATCCAATTGGTTTTGGCCATGTGTAGGTTTTATATTTTTCATTATCTTTCCATTTTATTTAAATCGTCAAATAATGATGTCATCGCTGCATCATTATTATGTCATATATAATTTAATTTATTTAATGCATAAAAATTATAAAAAAAAATTCTATGATGTAGGAAATCTTTTTATCTTTCCAATGACTATTAATAAGCAAAATATGGACTTGTATAACCCCACTCAAAAATTATTTTAGTGAAACAATTTATGTTAGTGTCATTTTCACTTTAACATTAAATAAAAATATATCAATGTCATTTTCCAACTAAAGTGGCTCCATGGGGTCCCCAAGTTGGCCCATGGCTTTTCTTGGTCGGCCATGACTCACCCAATAGGTTTAGGACTAGTTTCATGGTGTTTTCACATTCTTATAATACCATTTTTACCTTAAACTACACTAATTACCTCTAATCGCGATTAATGAAAAAAAGTTACTATTCACCAAAAAAATTATTTTAATCTCATTGAACCACATTTTACTTTTTAATGACAACCATTTATGTCGGATATTTGAAATCCAAAACAAAATGATGGAAAAATTTCATTTAAACGGAAAATCAGTCTTTATAAGTACCACTTAGTGGTTTCACTATTCATCAAAAATTGAAGTTTTTCAGAAAATTACCAAAAATTCACCCTAAGCTATATTTGATATTACGAATTCAAAAATGAAGTCTATTTTACAAAATTCAAAACATATAATTCACATTAATTAATTTAATAATTAAATCCCGCTGTCAGAGCAAATAGCGTGTTTTTATGAAACAATAAGTATCAAAAGATTGACACTAGTTTAAGTCCGATTTCAAAGTGAAATTAATGCCAACGAACACTATTGGATTTAATGGTAAAAATATTTTCTAATTTCACTTTAAAACCAAATAAAAAGATAATCTAATCATATAAATAAATTAGATTAAAAAGAGGTTTTGAATTAAAACACAACATTTTACACTATTCATAAAAAAATGAACTTTATCAGAAAGGTACCAAAAATTTACACAAAGTAAATTTTGATGTCCCGATTCTAAAGAAGAGTTATATTTGGTCCAAAATAAATTATAAGAGTTCTCAAAACTATATTTAATGACGGTTCACCATTAAAAGGTGATAAGTGAACCTTTAGTGAAAATTAGAGTATATATGCCCTAAAATTGAACTCTTTCCGTATTTTAAGCCTTTATCTTTTATTGGGTAAATGTATAAACATTTAAAAACATATATAATCATATTTTAGTTATTTGGATCCATTCCCGCCAGTACAACGGCTACTCGTTAACTAACATTTAAAATAATATTATTTTATTACTAGTGTGCTACGTAAGTTTCAAAGAAACTCATCGTTGCGTATCGGGTACGCTATCAAACATAGAAACCCCTTTAAAATAAAATTAATATTTAATTCGTAAATATTAATTAATATGAAAATTATTTATTCTTTATTTACCTGGGATGTTACATACAACATCCCGATTTCATATGTATTATAGAAAATGGTGTATATCATAACATGGAAGTAAAATAATGAGTTATTATAGGTAATATAGTCTTCTAGTTGTAATATTTATTTCATAATAATTTATATAAATTGATACTAATTATATTATATCACTTTATTATATTCATTTGAAGGATTATTCTAGTCATAATAATTATGTGATTAAAAATTTTATGTGAAAATTAAAAATTGTTTGATATTTAATGGTGTTATTATATATAATTAAAATGTGTAAGGATAATATTTTTGGGGCACTTGAGTAAATTATTCAAATAAGTTAACAAAATTATTCAGAATCTTTTGTTTCACCATGTCATGATAAAAACATTCTTGTACAAATAATTATCATTTAATTTATTATTTTTTAAATATCTTTATATTTAAATTTATTTATAATTTTTTTATATAATATGATTAATTAAAATTAGAATCTTTTTTAGAAAAATATGTTTCCCTGTAATTTTTTTATTAAGATACATATATCATAATTGACAATTGGTATCTGAATACTTTATAAATATTTATCTATATTATTTAATGTGAAATATGTTATGTTATTGTCATGATATAATTTTTATTAAGGATATTTTTTAGGGTGTGATTATATAGAGAGTAATTCCATAACCCAACATATATTATATATAGATATTTATCCCAACAAAGTGGGTAAATTTATTTATGATCACATTAAAACATCACAAATAAATTAGTAATTCATGTGTATTTTTATTTTTTTAATAGTTACATGATTAATTATCTTCAAAAAATATAACTTAATATCTTCCAAATTTCATAATAGAATGTATTATAGGATGTATCAAAAAGTAATCTTCTTAAGTATGATGATGTCATAAGTTCAATATTGGGAACTACCATTCATATTTTTTGTGTTAAGGGTGTCAATTTTTATATCTTAAAATTTTATGATAAAAAATAGAAAGATGATGCTTTTATAGGAGAGGTTGTTACATAACAAGTAGAGATAAAAAGTCTACAATAATTGGAAAAGGAACTAATGAGCATCCCAATAATTGGAAATGTACCCAATAAAATTATTTAGAATAAGGACATCTATATTTAGGAACAACCAACCTATCACACAATCCTTTAAGTAATTTTTTAATTATATTTAATTTAGGGTTAGAATTAATTACTAATATTGGTAAATTAACATATTTTTGTAGAGTTAAAGCCATATAAACTTGTTAGAAGGACCCCCTACTACTCATAGGTAATACTCTATGTAACACCCGAATATTTCATTGTAAGTTATTTTCATTAATTTAATTTTATAGCTTACGCTACACGCAACACCGAGTTCGACCACACCAAGACTTTCCAAAAAAGCCATTCAAAAAGAATTTATTAATAGTATTAACTGAAATTTGAATTTTATATGCTCTATATACTTTTAGAATCCATATTATGTGTTTCTTAGACATAATGTAAGAACAAATTCATTTTTTCACATAAAAGAAGTATTTTTGAAAAAATAAAATTTTACCACCTTTTAATGGGAAAACTTTTTTAAAAACAATATTTGACAGTTTTATATATTAATTTTAATGAAATTAAATTCTTCTTTATAATCGAGACATAAAATTTTATTTTGGATAAATTTTTCGTACTTTTCGGATAACATTCATATTTTGATGAATAATAAAAAATACTAAATTTTAATTGAAAACAAATTTTTCAATAAAAACAATTCATAGTAATAAATTATGAATTTTAATGATTTTGAAGTATAATCAGATTATAATTTTATCATTTAATACAATTTAAGTCATTATATGTAATTTCACATTTAAATTTGACATAAACACATGTCAATCTTGTGATAGTTTTTACTTCTTAAAAACCCGCATTTTGGTTTTGAAAACGTGAATTAATTTTAAATTATTTAATTCTACTTATATGTTTTTAATTTGGTAAAATATAATTCATTTTTGAATTGGGAATATCAAAATTAACTTAATGTGATTTTTTTGTGTTTTTCTGAAAACATTCAATTTTTGATGAATAGTGAAAACCACAGTGTAATTGTTTAAAAACTGAAATTTTATTCAAATAATTATTTATATTATATATTTAAGTCAATATAGATACATGATACCTATATTATTTCAATTTGATACATTGGAGACATTTTTATAATAAAATTAGATGTATAAAATTTTATTGAACTATTTACTGTCTTTTACCCACCATCTAGGAGCATTTTCAAATTTTCATAAAACATAATTTTACCACTTCTGTGAGTTGAATTTAAAAAATATGAGAGAAATGGTTAAAATCATTAAGAAAAATTTTGTTCAATAAGAAGAAAATAATTTTTGTGAATAGTAATTTTTGACTTTTATTTACCACAGTTAAAAGTAAATAGGGTAATTAAAGGTAAAAATTATATTATAATTACCCTAACACATGTATTAAATATATTTTATAATTTTAATTTGACCAAAAACAACTTTGGTAATACAATATTATTCTTTTGGCCCACTTGGATTAGATTAAGACATTTATTATAATTTTATTTAAAGAAGAGTTAAAACTGTTAAATACAATGTTTAAAAACTAAATCATTTTTTATTTAGGGTTATACATAAGATAAATTAGACTATGAATATTCATCATAAATCTAAAAAGAATTCATACATAATGTTATTTTATTTATAGTTATTTAATTAAATTTATTTATGACCCTATGATGATGTTGTAATTACGTTATTAATGAATTGTTAAAATAATGGATATTATAAATATACAAATAAATGTAATTTGAGACTTTTGATGAATTACAATAATTTTGTTGGTTAATATGGTATTTTTGGGTTTATTAAATAATTTTTTTCAAAATAATCATGTTGTTATGATTTTCACAAAAACCAAATACTAAATAATGTCAAAATTGACATAAATGAGTTTTTAAAAGAAATACTATATTATTGGTTGATATAATATTCCTCAAAAAATATATGATTCATAAAAAGGGCTTAAATAATATTATATATGTCATTAATTAACCACATGAGGTTCTCATGGTAGTTTAAAGTATATTAATTAAATATATAGCGTAAGAATACAAGAAGACACAGTAAAAGTTCAACTATTTAACTAATAGTTAAATCTAAAGGATAAGGTTAATATGGTGACCTAAACTTGATAAATCCTATATGTTGAGAGTATTTAGACCCATAACCACCTTATATTATAAATAAATCAATTTGGATCCATTAGAAACTGAAAATTATATATAATAAAATAATACTTCACCGTTTTCCTAAAGTGACCCCACCTCTTTTATAAAATGGTACTTCACCTTCACTCAAAATCACACCTCAAAATCCATTTGGATTCACCATCCCCTGCCAAAATATCCTCCCATATTCCATCACATCAACCTAGAGTCCTTACTTTGAACATAAATACAACCTAAGGAGACCTTTTGATCAACTCAAAAGGGAACACCCGAAGAAGAGGTAATAATTTCACCACCCTCTTTCAAGAAATTTTCTTTTTTCCACTTGCTCTTTATTTGTTTTTTACATACCAATATAATGACCCCAGTACCTCCAAAATAATTTGATATTATTATAAATATGTTACAACCATAATCTTTATTCTACCCATCTTATAAATGACAAAGTCACCATACATGTCTACATACGGCTTACCTTCTCCAAGACGTGGTGTAGTTTGTTATTCAAAAACTTCATTATTTGGATGGTTATAATAATGATTATATCTGATTTAAATAATAAATATAACATGTTAATGATTCTGTATATATGATATATCATCCAATTATATATGATTTCACCGTCAAAAGAATGATATTGTCACTCCTGTGTACGTATGCCTTACCCTATCCACGAACATAATGAGATTCATTCCCCATCATAATCATTCAAGAATAATTTTCATTTTATGATTAAATATAATTTTTAAGAACATAATATCATTCTGTATATGAATCAAATAAAGCCTATACATAACAAACATGACTTACATAACAAAACATATAAAGGAAAATGAATCAGATAACAACTCAAACAATGATACTACTGAAATATCATTAACAATGAAATCTGAGAAGATCGTATATTATATCATATGTATGTAATTGGTTCTCGGATAATTTAATAACAATTATTTAACCATTATAAATAAGGTTATCCTATCCTATACAATGTAAAAGTACAAGGTAAGGGATTTTCATCTCACTTCTTATTCCCGTGAGATTCATGCTATATTGCCACTAATTCCTTTTGTGTGGTGTATTTACATCCCATGACTGTATTCTTTGTGTAATATACTTTAATTTATATATATTAACAGCTTCATTGTATGATACTTCTTTCATGGGGTGTATGCTTCGTAAGTAACCAAATCGGTAAGGGAATTTCAAATTTCAATTTCCCCTCATTGGGCTTTATGCATACTTGGTTGATTATTTTACTCCAAGATTATGTGTGGAATTAGTATTTATTATTTATGTAGTAACATCCACTCCCCGTTTTGTGTTTATTTTTTTGATACACATAATCACTCCTATGAAAAATTCAATTCCATTGATGTGAACTTTTTAAGGGTAATCTTAACTCAATTTCCATTCATTGAGTAAAATATCCAAGTCATTGGTTTTGTTTTTAAAAAAATATGTGTGAATGTAACCTGAGTGATTGACATTGAATATCAACTTATATTGAGTGTATTTATATTTTTCACACATACTAATTACATTGATTTATCTTTAATCTAAAAATACGGTCTTTATTTGGTATTTCAATTTAATATACATTCCATTAAGACCTCTTTATTGTTATGCACTAATTCACTTTTATAGGATGTATATATTATACTTTGACATATTATATCATTAATCCCTTTATTCTCATGATATTATAATGTTTTGATTAATTTTATTCCTCAATTACTTGTATTAAAGCTTCTCTTATTTGGTGAAAAACTCTTTAACTAAAATATTGTTTTAAATGTTTCAAATATTTATTCGTCTACATCATTCTCATTAACGACCTTCTTTTAAAAAAGGTTCTAAGTATTTATTTATATGGACATTAATTTTTGACATCAAAATTACTTTTAAAGGATTGAATGTTGTATGGGACACTTTGATTCAAAAATCTATTTTAAACGACTTCTTTGATAAATACTGTTGTATTTAAATGTTTTCAAGAAAATTGGGATATTACTCTCAAATAGTTTTAATGGCTATGTTCATCTAGGTCCACATACTTTAGTGGATTTTATTCTTGATTGATGTGGATTTATTATAATATAATCATCCATATTATATTAAATGATTTATTTTTGTTTGTGGATCTGCTATTTTTATACCATTCATGGTTTGTGGTTAAAATAATGACATTTCATATGCTATTTTTAATACAAATGTTTAGATTATGTTTTAAAATTTTCATATGAGGAATGAATTAGACTTAGTAAGTGACGGGTGGAGCCCGCTATAGCTCCTTGATGCATCGATAGGTCTCATGATACAAACTAGTGTCTTGGCACAAGGCCTTGACCAAATCGTTATTTGTAGTCCTGGCTCGATACCTTTACTATGTGGTTATGATTTCTGGAATTATGCATTCCATCATTATAAAATGGTCTATTGATATTACATGTGACTATTCGACAAGTAGAATATCCATGTGAATAAATAAATGGCATTATTTGATTTATCATTTGTAACACCCCGAGATTTTATTAAAAATATTGTTTTAATTTCATTAATGTTTTGTTTTGTATGCTACACCAATATTACCTTGCGCTATATGCAACACCGTATTAGCTTGCAGTATACGCAACACTATTCTTGGATCGTGTTACACACAATTTTGATAATAGTTATTCTACGCAACATTCAGTATATATATATATATATATATTCAATGTATGTATGAAATATGGTTGGATTATGTTATACGAAACAACGAAGGATTCCTGCACAACATGAAACCCTGACTTGGCTTGCATTACATGCAATCGCGACCTTCCTCGATAGCGTGTGTTGTACGCAATACTGGGTTTTACTAAACAAAGATATATTATTATAATATTAATATGAACATGCCATTAAGAAAATTATTAACTAAATTTTTAATTTTATAACATTATTATTCATCGTACACATTTTCTAGAACATGGTATAAGAACAAAATAAATTTTTTGGGTAAAATAAGTATTTTTCAAAAAATGCAGTTTTGCCGCCTTTTGATGGCGCACCCACTTTAAATATATTTTTTGTTATGTTTATAAATTCAATCTGAAAAAATACAATTATTCTTTGGAATCAATAAATAAAAATTTAATTTGGATAAATTTTTCATATTATTCTGGTAACTTTCATATTTTGATGAATAGTAAAAACACGCTATATATTAATTAAAAACAACTTTTTTCATCACAATAATTTATATGGTAAAATTATAATATTTAATGTATTTAAAGTATAAATAGAATATATTTTTACCATTTAATATAATTTATGTCATTAGAATTGATTTTACATTAAATTCGTAGGTTAAATCAATTCAATCTTTTTCAATGTTTTAAAGAAAA
The DNA here is from genome assembly GCA_963277665.1 of Viscum album. NCBI lineage: Eukaryota > Viridiplantae > Streptophyta > Magnoliopsida > Santalales > Viscaceae > Viscum > Viscum album. Next base: position 1,867,545,210 of record OY728150.1, read on the forward strand.
ACCTGTTTTCTTTCGACAATGGGATTAATTTTAGTTAAATTTCTGCAACTTTTGTGTATTGAATTTGGAAAAATTGATTCCATATTTGGAATCATTGGATCCAAATTATTTTAATAAGCTAATTTTTATTTTTGGGAAATATGAATAGTAAATACGGTAAATTTTATTTACCATAGTTAAAGGTAATCATGCAATTAAGGATAAATATAATATTATAAAATTACCCTAACACATGAAAAAATTCAATTGGATGGCTAAAAGTAGACCCATATAACCTAAGGGTCGGATTAGATTCATTTTATAGACTTTTGACCATGAAAATAATTTAATTATTATTAAAACCAAAGAAAGTGACAACATGTCACTCTCTTAACTCTTATAAGTATAATAATTTTAATTTACTGATAAACATCATAAAACTTCGAACATGAATAGTCTCCAGAAATATAATAAAATTATCTACATCATTATAATTTATTTAGAATTTTAGGGATTAAATAATTGTCATTAATGATGATACATTAATGATACAGAAATTATTTATTAAGTGGAAAATAAGTAATATAGTTTTAATTGAAATAATAATACCCATTAAAAGGCCCCCAAACCTGACCAAAACTTATTGGTAGTGTATATCTACACCATAATAATCCAATTACCTAATATATAACCGTTTGGAGCCTTATAAAAGTGATTATGACACTTATATTATTTTATATTAAATGATGCCAAAGTTGTCACCTTCATAATTTAATAAATATAACAATTTAAATATTGTGATTTTAAGATGATAAATTCTAGTAAAAGTTTTATTGTGAAAGGTAATAGATTTATATTCATCATAGAATTTTATTTTTAATTTTTATGCAACAAATCTTTATATTAAATAATTATACAAAAATGTTCTAGTAATTATTTTATTAAGAGATAAACCAAATAAATGGTTTTAAAAATAATAAATTAAATATTATATGAACTATTTAATGTGATCCACTAATTTTATAGATACATATGACCTTTTATGAATCTATTTAAGCTTTTATTTTGAACATAAATGCTTTTTATATTTTATATAAATTCAAACAAATGAATAGTGTCAAAATTGACACTATTGTTATTTTATAAAAATAACATATTATAAAATTGTTTAAAAATCAAAAAAAATATTTAAAAATTATAAATTTACATTTATATGGTATAAAATGTTATAAAGTATCCAATTATGGATAATTCACAACAAATAAGTAATTGTTTGTCATAAATAAAAATTTAGAATGTTATTACCACAAATAAAATTAAATTGATTTAGTAAGGATAAATCAAGTTGATAAAGTTTAAAATAATTTCCTAACATGTCAAAATTTTATTGTTTGATGATATTACAAACCTATATAATCTAATATTAGAATATGAGTCATTTTTGGAGGTTTTTAAGTGGGTTAGATTTATTATAAATTAATATTTTTGAGATTTCCAAAGGTGCCCCTCCCCTCCCTTATAAAAGGGTACCTCCTCCCTCTCTTCCTCACACAACTTTCAGCCTTAAAGCTCGGACCACCCCTGAAAAATTATCTTATCCACTTCCCTATAAAAATCCTAGAGGTACTGGTCTTATTCAAAAACCAATTTTAGTGCCCTAAGAGGAGGTCTCAAAGAGGCCCTACAAAGAAGAGGTAATGTCCGTTTCCAATTCTTTCACCATTATTTCTTCTTCCACTTCTTCTTCTTAGGTTGTTTCATTATGAAGTAATAACTTCAGTATCACTCATATACTGATATGTTATTATAAGTATGGAACAACCCTATTTCACCATTTATCCATCCTACGGAAAACGAAATCATCGCGCGTGCGTACATACAGAATACCGTCTCCACGCCGTGGTGTAATCTATTTTCCACCACCACCATAGATGGATGGGTATAATGGTGTAAATAATAACTATATATGATTATTTTAAATTGATATTTATTCTTTACTAGTATACATACACTCCAATAAAATTCCACGATCATGGGAACGATATCATCGCTCGTGCGTACGTACGGAATACCGTCTCCACGACGTGATGAGATTCATTCTCAATGATTAACCATTCATAAAAGATTATAAATTATATATAATAAGTATTCATGAAATATATGACATAATAATGATACTAGATTTATGTATATATATATTTATTTCATCCAATTAATTCCATTCAATTCAATGAGGAAACGAAAACAACGTTCATGCGTACGTACGGCCTACCGTCTCCATGAACGGTGTATTTCTTTCCATTTAACGATCTATTATATATATATGTATATTATGAATATATATTATATATACATCATGTTTTATATTATGGAATTGATTAATCATGATCTAAGTAATCATATGAATAATTACAAGTCAAAACACAGACGACAAATGAAACAATTTTACCCAAAACGCTCTTTAACATAGAATTTACAAAAGAACGGGTAATATAAAGTCATAATTGAACCATATATGATATCATAACAATGAATATGATTCTCTAATAAGTCAGTTAAATTATTTAAATCATTATACTGGAGTTTCGGATACGTACGAAGCATATCGGACCTAAGGTAAGGGGAATATCACAATCTCATTTTTATCCGAGATTGCATATTCGTAAGTATTTACTGGAGTGTATTTTATCATCCACATCCATGTTTCCTCAATATTTAATATTATTTCCATCCACCTACAATTTTTTAAATCCAATTTTACCCTTCAGTGAGTTTTTAGTAAAAGATATGAAAGGAATCTTTTGTCGTTTTTCGTACGAGGTACTTTTTGACTTTTCCAACAAAAGTACGAGAAGAATGTTTTTTTAACTTATACGGCATGAATGGATTTCTAAAAAATTATTTACAAGAAGCTTCCTTTACAAGTTTTCAAGTTTATTTTTAATAAACTTCTTTTAGTTTATAATTTTATGACATGTTAAGAAAGGAAAAGTGTTTTTGAAGTAGAAATGATATTTTCCTCAAGAATGGAGTTCAAGTGTTTTATCAAAATTATTTTTCATATAAGATAATATAGGGTTCTGTTTCTATCCCTATTATTACATGGATTTGATTATGTTGTGATGGAAATATTTTTATGAATTCATTTATCTTATATGAATTGTTTTATGATGTCACAATGTTTAAGATTCCCATTTTTATTACATGGGTTATGCTATGATGTATGGTTTCTGATTTTGTGGCACACAAAAGAATGGTATCATTATGAGATGGGTGGGACCTATATCTCCCTCCAATTCATTGGGTAAAGATTTTATATCTCATGAGATAGACATGTCTGGAATGGTAAGTTAATCCGGTTCAGTGTTACAGGATTGAAACGAGGAGTGAACTTGATTCAGAATGGGACTTTGTCCACTAAGATGGTCTTGGCAGCAATGTCTTGGCTACTATGGAAATCATTACATGTTCTTAATGGATTCCACAATTACATGTTTTACTCCCATGCTATTTTATCATGGTTTATGTTCCATTATGATCTATTCCTTATGTACTTCCATGTTTTATGTCATTGCTCAAGATTTTGATGTTTAAACATTATGTTCATGTTTTTAAGTTCAAATGTATATGGTATGTTTTATTTTATCCATGCTTACCATTACCGAGCATTTGAGCTCACCATTTTTATGTTTTATTTTCCCTCAAGATCAAAATAAATGTTTTAGTTAAGGAAACAAAATGTGGAAGATCTTTATGAGAGATGTTGAAGATCTTTCACCACGATTAGAAGATTAGGTTCCAAGTTTCCAAAGACATTAAACTATTACGGTACTTGTGTGTCTGTTTTTATTATCTATTAAGTATTCCTCAATAGTAATTTAATATCTATGTACGTCAAGATTCGGGTCTCTACAGTTGGTATCAGAGGAAAGGATTAGTCAACCTTTGGAAACTAGGATGCGAAAACGTTAGTGAGATCCTTAGAGATATTTATAAGGTATGTCTAGGGATGTCCCTATAGATAAGTATACATATAGGATATAGTCTTAGAACTACGGTAACGATATTATAATTTAACCTAAGATGTTAGATATTGAGGGTACTCCCCCTTTACTATGTTGTTTTCCCTATCATGATTTTTTCCTCTCACAGAATTCTTTTTGTGTTTTAGTCAATGGAGGGAACCAGAAGAAATTCGGATAACATTGAATCCAATGGACAAATTGGTGACTATGAGCAAAAAAATTTCATAATTCCTAGAGATAAAGATATTGTGATTATGCCGAATCAGTCATCACGATATATTATTAACAAGGTGAAATTTAGTGGTATGCCTAATTCATCAAATAATAGGAAGACAGAAATTTATGCATGTTCTCATGTTGAGGAGCATAAAGAAAGGAAGATTGAGATGCCTAAAGAAGGGAAAAAGACCCTTGAAGAATACCTCAAATGGAGGGATAGATGTTATCTGTGTGGAGAAAAGGGTCATAGAGTGACATACCGTTATGGAGTTCAATGTCTTATTTGTGGAGAACATGGGCATTACCCAACTCAATGCCCTGACCTAAAAAGTTACTTCTAAATCAAGGAATGACTTATTCAAGGACAATCATTGATGATTATGTATTTAAGTGTTTATTTATTGGGATTTAATAATAATGTTTTTGAGGTACTTTTATGGTGTATTAGAATATTTTTGTATTAGTCTATTGTGGTTTTCAATAATTTTATGGTACCGGTAACCATGAAAAGTGATTCAAATATTTTGGAAAGAAGATGATATGAGCATAATTAAGGGATAAGATGATAATGAGATGTTTGATCGTATTCATGAGCTCATGATTGATATAAGGACTAAGTGATATCATGGTTTGAGTATATAGAATTTTGAGGATTTTGGTATGTGGAAAGTGTTAACTTTTAACTGTATTCATGTTTTCACTAATGTTCAATGGGTATTCATTGTTCAAGAGAATATATGATTAAAGTATTCACATGTTTGTAATTTGAACAACAAGATATATCCTATGGGGATAAATGATGGCACTGACGTGATTATTTTGTGACATTTCATGTAATCATTTTTTTATACTATGAGCTTGGACCGAAGTATTTTAGATAAGCCTAACAATTTGAATGGATTATATTGGAAGTAAGTTAGTATTGTTTAAGGATAGAACATTTTTCAATATTATTGATGGGATGTTATATTAATGTAGTTTTAGAAAAAGGACACTCTACAGGACGGGCGACAACCCATCGCGTCGGACAAGGATGTAGGAATCGAACCCACAACCGAAGTTCGACTGGCCTTTGTCGCATACCATTGGCCTACAGGAAGTCTCTGGTTAGTAGAAACTAGTTTTATTTTATTAAGCGGTATGATATATGAAGTATAAGTTCATTTTTGAAACCATATACGATTAATCGAACCATAAGATGGACTTATAACTTTTGCTAACCTTTTTTTGAAAGAGATGGAATGACCCATCATTATATCACATGATCTTCTAACACATCACGAATAACAAATTCAACTTCATTTCATTAAGGGATGAAGTGGAAATTGTTCAATTCATGAACAACAGTGATATTATACCAAAATCATGCAAGTATTTCTTTTAATTCATCAACTTTAGGGAAATGATCTTGAAAACAAAAAATGTTGTCCTAGTTCCCTTATATCCGATGAATCAGATGGTACCATAGATCATCACAAATTTATGGCTGTGTGATTGATGGCTTTTTCATAGCCATGTTCTCTACCACTCTCCATCAGAACTTCATGTTTAGATTTTTCTTCCATATCCATATTTTCACCTATGTTATCCTATGTGGAAACCCAGTGATGAGTTAATTTGGGTAACCGTTACATTTCATACTTTAGTTTTTAAAGCCATGTTTTGGTATTCCTTTTTACGATGTGGGTTTCTATTAAACAAACTTTCGAGTAGTAAACCATTTATAACCCCGATGAATTTCGAGGGCGAAATTCATTTTAAGGGGGGTAGAATGTAACACCCCGATATTTTATGAAAAATATTCTTTTAATTTCATTAATGTCTTGTGTTTTATGCTACACCAAGATTACCTTGTGCTATACGCAACACCGTATTAGCTTGCAGTATACAAAAAACTATTCTTGGATCGTGTTACACAAAAGTTTGATAATAGTTATTCTACGCAACATTGAGTATATATATATATATATTCAATGTATAAATGAAATATGGTTGAATTATGTTATATGAAACAATGAAGGATTCATGCACAACACGCAACCCTTACATGTCTTGCATTACACACAATCGCGACCTTCCTCGATAGCGTGTGTTGTACGCAATACCGGGTTTTACTAAACAAAGATAAATTATTATAATATTATTATGAACTAGCCGTTATGAATAGTATTAACTAAATTTTGAATTTTATAACATTATTATTCATCTTACACATTTTCTAGAACATGGTATAGGAACAAAATAAATTTTTCGGGTAAAATAAGTATTTTTCAAAAAATGCAGTTTTGCCGCCTTTTGATGGCGCACCCACATTAAATCTAGTTTTTGACATGTTTATAAGTTCAATTTGACAAAATAAAATTCTTATATGGAATCAAGAAATAAAAATTTACTTTGGATTAATTTTTAATATTATTCTGGTAACTTTCATATTTTGATAAATAGTAAAAACACGCTATATATTAATTAAAAACAACATTTTTCATCACAATAATTTATATGGTTAAATTATAATATTTAATGGTTTTAAAGTATAAATAGAATATATTTTTACCATTTAATATAATTTATGTAATTATCATTGATTTTACATTAAATTCGTAGGTTAAATCAATTCAATCTTTTGCAATGTTTTAAAGAAAAACTTGTTTTCTTTCGACAACAAGATTAATTTTAATTTAATTTCTGCAAACTTTTTTGTATTGAATTTGGAAAAATGGATTCCATATTTGGAATAAGTGGGTCCAAATTATGTTAATAAGCTACTTTTTATTTTTGGGAATTATGAATAGTAACTACGGTAAATTTTATTTACCATAGTTAAAGGTAAATCAGGTAATTAAGGGTAAATAAAATATTATAAAATTACCCTAAAACATTCCAAAATTCTATTGGATGGCTAACATTTGATCCATATAACCTAAGGGTCGGATTAAATTCATTTTATGTACTTTTGACCATGAAAATAATTTAATTATTATTAAAACCAAAGAAAGTGACAACATGTCACTCTCTTAAATCTTATAAGTATAATAATTTTAATTTAGTTATAAACATCATAAAAATTAGAATATGAATAGTCTCCATAAATATAATAAAATTATCTACATCATGATAATTTATTTATATTTTTTATGGATTAAATAATTTTCATTAATGATGATACATTAATGATACAGAAATTATTTATTAAGTGGAAAATAAGTAATATAGTTTTTATTGAAATAATAATACCCATGAAAAGGCCCACAAACCTAACCAAAACTTATTTTTAGTGTATATATACACCTAAATCATCCAATTACCTAATATATAACCGTTTGTAGCCATATAAAAGTGATTATGACACTTATATTATTTTATTTTAAATGATGCCTAAGTTGTCACCATCATAATTTAATAAATATAACAATTTAAATATTGTGATTTTAAGATTATAAATTCGAGTAAAAGTATTATTCTGAATGTAAATATATTTATAGTCATCATAGGATTTTATTTTTAATTTTTATGCAGCAAATCAGTATATTAAATAATTATACCAAAATGTTGTAGTAATTATTTTATTCAGAGATAAACCAAATAAATGGTTTTAAAAATAATAAAATAAATACTATATGAACTATTTAATGTGATCCACTAATTTTATAGATACATATGACCTTTTTTGAATCTATTAAATCTTTCAGTTTGAACATATATTCTATTTATATTTTATTTAAATTCAAACAAATGAATTGTGTCAAAATTGACACTATTGTTATTTTATAAAAATAACATATTATAAAATTGTTTAAAAATCACAAAAAAATTTAACAATTAAAAATTTACATTTATATGGTCTCAAATGTTATAAAGTAACCAATAATTGACAATTCACAACAAATAAGTAATTTTTTGTTATAAATTAAAATTTAGAATGTTATTACCACAAATAAAATTAAAATGATTTAGTAAGGATAATTCAAGTTGATAATGTTTAAAATAATTTCCTAACATGTCAAAATTTTATTGGTTTATGATATTACAACCCTATCTAATCTAATATTATAAAATGAGTCATTTTTGGAGGTTTTTAAGTGGGGTTAGATTTATTATAAATTAATATTTTTCAGATTTCCAAAGGTGCCCCTCCCCTCCCTTATAAAAGGGCACCTCCTCCCTCTCTTCCTCAAACCACTTTGAGCCTTCAAGCTCGGCAAAACCCTTCCAAATTCTCTTCTCCACTTCCCTATAAACATCCTAGAGGTCCTGGTCTTCTTCAAATACCAATTTTAGTGCCCTAAGAGGCGGTCTCAAAGAGGCTCTTCAAAGAAGAGGTAATGTCGGTTACCGATTCTTTCACCTTTATTTCTTCTTCCACTTATTCTTATTAGGTTGTTTCATTATGAAGTAATAACATAAGTATCACTCATATACTGATATGTGTTGGATCGAATAGTAGATATAAAAGTCTATTAGATGGAACAATACAAGAGGGGGGGTGAATTGTAGGTTTAAAAACTTTGAGTTTTAGTAACAAAGAGATTAGTTTAAATGAACTTAAACTAATACAAATACAAACACCCACAATTGTATTGAAAGTAAAAGGTAAGATATATTGTAATACTATTGTAAAGTAAAACAATTGTATTCAAGATGAACACAATAATCAGAGTAATACAAATATGATTGATTCTACCTTAAAGCGTATAGAACCAATTGATACAATATGTAATAGAACAATTGTAATTGAAACAATTACAATTGAGTATGTAAAAGAAGAAAGGAAACAATACAATCCCTTTCTAAAACAAACAGCGGAAATGTAAAAGTAATACAATTCTTTTAACCCAAAGAGAAGGGTTATCCTTTCACCTAGGATAAAAGGTCTGTCTCACCAACACCTTGGTGAGCCCTCGATACGATTATCGGCACGTCTGTCTGCCTATCCCTGGCAGCCCTCGATACGATGATCGGCTCGTCTGTCTGCCTATCCCTGGCAGCCCTCGATACGATGATCGGCTCGTCTGTCTGCCTATCCCCGGCAGCCCTCGATTTTGTAGGTAATCGGCACCTCTGTCTTTCAATCACTTGAAAGCCCTCGATACGATGATCGGACGCACAAAGCTTGATGAGAGAAGTCAGAGTCTCTCTCTCTAGAATCTTCGTAGTTCACAATCTCTTTATTCAATCTCTTTGCTCATCGTTGTCTTCTCAGCTTCAAATGACCTCCTATTTATAGGCCTCGGGTTCCAACGGTCATATTGCCTCCAACGGTCATCTTGAAACAGAAAGCACGACATCGTTTTGATTAGTATATAACTAACTCAACGACATCGTTTTGTTAGGACAAGAGATATATAGAAAAGTAAAACATGAGTATGATTCATATGCAGAGAGAGTATTTTTGACAAAGTACCAAAACAAATAATGATTATCTGAATAGTAGTTAGTACGATACGATCGACAGAGTCAGTACGATACGTTTGACAGAGTCAGTACGATACGTTTGACAGAGTCAGTACGATACGTTTTGGTCGATACGATCAACATCGTACGATACGATAAACATAATAAAAGACAATTTGTTATTTTACAAACATATGATATAATACATTCGAGATTTCCAAAACAAGACAGAATATATTTGTGATTTCCAAAACACGATGTAAAAGCCAAAAGGGGACTTTTGACTTAACAATCTCCCCCTTTTTGGAAAGCACAAACACACAAAGTAAATGAAACAAGAAATACTTATCTCCCCCTGAGTTATTGAAAACTCTTCTGAATAAGAATTTGAATACAACTAACTCCCCCTTAGGTATTGACTTTCCTAAGGATTGTATTCATAGATTTTCCTTAAGAGCATTGTATTGCATTCTCCCCCTTTGTAAAAACAAACTTTGTAAATATTCTCCCCCTTTGTGATTTACAAAAAGAAAGGAGTATTCTCGAATTGTCTGAAAGGATTAGTAAAGTAAAACAAGACAATTGGATAAAAGAAAGAATTATAAGAGTTATTACAACACAAAGTTTCAAAAGAAACAAATACAACAATCATTTCTCTCTTTCCTTCTCCTTCTTTATCAGCTCATGAAGCACGGCTTTCATCTTCTTGATCTCCTTCTTGTCTTCAGAAATTGATTCACCCTGAGTTTTGAGAAGCTCCTGTTGATCCGCAAAAATCTGATCTTGATTTTTGATGGTTTCCTCCTGAACTCTGATTACCTCTTCAAGGGTATCAATTCTGCTTTGCCAAGTTTTGTTGTCCTTAGACAATTCAGAATTTTGTTTCTTCAGAAACACCATTTCATCTTTGAAAGATGAAACCTTCGAAACTTCTGATTGGAAAACAATCATCCTTTCTTGCAAGTCTTTTACTGAAGGAACATCGGTTCTTTGAGAAGATAAAAGATTCAGCCTTTCAACCGTTTCTTTATCAAGCTTATTGAAAGCAATTGCAAGATCATTTGAAAGTCTCCTTATATCTTCAATAGCAACTTCATGGTCATTGATTGAGCTCTCTGTTTTGTACGACCACTTAGTCATCTTATTACATGCCTTCCTGTGAACAACTGAGCTTTCAGAAAGAACTTTCAAATCGGCTTCTACAGACAAGACTTTCTTCCTTAACTCTTTCACGGATCCAAACTTCTTTCTCTGATTTTCAGTAATAAAGTCAATCTTTCCTTCCAGCCTTGGAAAATAAGGAATAGTTTTCTCCATTCTCCTCAAAACATGAACAATGTAATCACTCTTTTTGAGAGAGATTGTGTGCTCTGAATCAGTATCATCATCGTACGATTCTAGTTCATGTGATTTGCTTGATTCAACAACTAGCTGTTTGCCTTTCGCCTTTTCTTTCTGTTTTCCATCATCCATTTTATCACTGATGACAACAACTTTGTCAGAATGAGAAGATTGAGCATCATTCTTTTCTTTCGATGACATCCTGTCCGGTGATCTTTCCTGATCGGCATGAGGAGTTTGTTGAACACCTTCGCTCGGCTTTTGAACCGATTCCTCTCTACCTTTCTTAGAGCTTTGAAGAAATTCTAAAAGAAAATCTCCTTCTTCTTCTTCCACTTCTTCCATCACTTGTTTCCCTTTCTCTTTCTCAGACTGACTTTGTACGATGGGCTCTTGATGTACTTCCATTGTTAATTGAGCACTTGCATCTTCAACTGCTTTCAAGACTTTGGAAATATCAAAGTCCTGAGCCTTCCTTTTCAAAAGAGTCTTCTTTTTCTTTTCAGCTTGAAGGGTTTCTTCTACCCTTATCCTTTCTGCAAAGGCCTCAGCAGGATCAAGTCCAAACTTCGGATCACCCTCTTTTCTCTGTTCCTTGTCCTTTCTCCACTTTGCAACAACTTCTTTGCTGTACTTCGGCTTCTTCTTTGGCTTTGAACTAGTCTGCGGATCAGACTTTCGAGTAACACCGGCCGATTGATTATCCTTGGCTGGCATCGGTGCCGATTGATTTTCAGGCACTTCAGCTTCTACATCTCTGACAAAAAGTTTTGAATTTGAATCAAAACAAACATTCAGCTTTTTCATCGTACTCTTATTAATCAAAGATGGCCATAAATCCATAGGTTCTCCTTTCAAAGGAATATTACAGAACTTCATACTCTCAAGAATGAATTTCGTGAGGATGGCTGGATACATTATTATCTGGGATTTAATCCCTCCTTTCTTGACATTCTTGATCGTTTCAAAAATGTATCCCATGAGATTTACCTTTCTCATGTTCACGAGGTAGTCAAGCATAAAAACATCAGAAACTTTAAGGGTTTCTCTATCCCCTTTCCTTGGAACAAGGAAACCTTTCATCCATAGAGTTACAAACCTATTGTCCGGTGAAAGATGATAAACTTTTCTCTTTCCCTCATTAACAACAAACAAAGACTTTTCAGCATTTTCTCTATTGAAAGTACCAACTTCCTCTGGAAGTTTATGAGATGGACAGAATGCATCACCTTCTATAGAAACATTTAGAAAATGCGCCGCTTGTTTCACAGACATAGATAACTTCCTATCGTACACAGCGAAGTTAATATTCATATCCTTGTCAAAAGAAACGGTTTTGTAGAATTGACACACTTCGTCAAACAGAACTGGATCTTGAGTATCAAGCTTTTCCACACAGAGATGTTCCCATCCTTGAAACAAAATAATCCTCTTGATTGTAGAATCGTACGCATCAAAGAATTCTCGTGATACTAACCTTTCTCTGTGAAAGTCTTTCTCTGTAAAGGTCTTTGAAGACATATCAGCGGGAGTGTTGGCAGAAGATTGAGACATAAAGATGATGCCGATTGGGAAGATCGTACGATTGATTATAGCCGGTTGAGCAGAGCTTCGCCTCAATTCTTGGATAAACGATGTGGGTTTGGGAAGGGGAGGGGGTATTTATAGGCAATAAAGAGATGACTGTTGATCTTCTACGGTCAGGATTAAAGAAAAAACAGATCAACGGTTAGAAATAAATAATTAAAAAAAAATGAAAAAGAATACCTGTCGAAGATCGTAAGGTGATTGCTGGTTTTGGTGACATTACGATAGAAAACAATCTCAATACTATCATCGGTCGATTCAAAAATTATTTGAATGGTACGATGGAAAAGAATTTCAATACTATCATCGGTCGATTCAAAAATTATTTTGAATGGTACGATGGAAAAGAATTTCAATACTATCATCGGTTGATTCAAAAATTATTTGAATGGTACGATGGAAAAGAATTTGAATACTATCATCGGTCGATTCAAAAATTATTTGAATGGTACGATGGAAAAGAATTTGAAAACGATAAACAGAAAAATTGAAATAGTCAATACGATAAACAGAAAAACTGAAATGGTCAATATGATAAACAGAAAAACTGAAATGGTCAATACGATAAACAGAAAAACTGAAATGGTCAATACCAAATGTTCTTATTGGTACACTTCTGATTCTCCTGAAAAAGAAACAATTAGATTTTTGGAATCCAAACTTGTTTGGATCCAGAAGAGTTAGATAAAAGAATTTTAGGAATCCACATTTGTTTTGCAAAATGAGCTTTATGAAATCCTAAGGATTGAGTTTTGTTAAGAGAACAATCTCTTCTCCAATGTCCACCACATTGACACTTGGAACAGAAAATGGTTTTTTGAGGAACAAAATAGTTATTACTAAAAACAGGTTTGGAATAAGTATAACCAAGACCAGAACGATTTCTCAATGGTCTAATTTGAGAATACATCCTATCAAAGTTTTCTTTTCCATGAGTGAAGTTTGACAAACACTTTTTCAAGGATAAAATCTCTGACTTTAGTTTTAAAACCAAATTCTTGTTTTCTAAAACATTTGAATTTGAACTAGAGTTAGACTCTAAAGAGATTTTCTTTGAAATAGCAGTTTCAAGATCCTTAGAAAGTTTATCCTTTTCAGATTTAACTTTCTCAAGGGTTTTTAAAATATTTTCAAAATCAGCAGTTTTCTCATCAAGATCTTTAGAAAGATCTGATACCTCTTTGGTCAAGATAGAAATTCTAGAATTTGCTTTTTCAAATCTCTTTTTGAGTTTAGAATTTTCATTTTCAAGTAACTTAGCAAATCTAGAGACTTCTTCAAAAGAAGGTAATGTATCATCTTCTGATGATGAGGGTTCATCATTTGAAGATTCATAATATCTATTATCAGCATAATTTGCATTTAAAGAGACATTTGTAACAGCTTCAGCATTATGTACCTTAGCCATGAGACAATGATTTTCAATTGGTAGTCTGGCTAGAAGTCCAATATTCCTTTGTCCTGACGTCTCATTATCTGAAGAATCATCTGAGGAATCACTACCACTTGCACTCCATGTATCGTTAGCTTTCAAGACCTTCTTTGTCTTATAAAACTTTTTCTTGTTTCTTTCAGAGTGTTTCTCTTTTCTATCTCTCCTCTTTAGTAAAGGACAATCAGGCCTTATATGTCCTGCTTTCTTGCACTCATAACAAGTTACCTCAGAATCTTTCCTATCTTTCCTGTCTTTCTTTTTGAATCTATATTGAAAATCTTTCTTTCCAACAATCTTGTTCATCCTCCGAGCAAGATTAGCTAACTCATTATCTGAAAGATTACATTCACTTGAATCAGATACAACAACTTTCTTGGATTTAGACCTCGTAACCCTTTCAGGTGTTTTGGCTTTAGATGCAAAAGCTACACTTCCATTCCCATTCTTCTTCTTATTGAAATCAGCATCTCTCTTCATTCTTGTCTCATGCTGTAGAAGAGTTCCAAAGAGTTCATCAAGAGTAATCTGGGAAACTTTTCTATTTTCATCAATAGCTGTTCTTTTTGACTCCCATTCATTTGGCATGATATCTATAATCTTGTCAACAAGAGCTTCATCATCAAGACCCTTTTCTCCCATAGATTGTAAGCTGTTGACAATTGTCATAAACCTCTGTTGCACTTTACATACTGGCTCTCCATAAGGAAAAACAAAACCATGATACTCTGCTCGAAGCATTGCTCTCCTTGTTTCTATAACTTTGGATGTACCAAAATGAGTGACTTCTAATTTCTTCCAAATACAGTTGGCTGCTTCACATGAAGATATCTGACTATATATATTCCTGGTCATAGAGCATAATAAAGTATTGCGTACCTTGTAATTCAGTTGATATTCTTGCTTCTCTTGATTGGTAAAAGTACTAACTTCTTTGTCAGGTATTTTGTAACCTCCAGTAAGCATAATAAAATTGTCTACACCAGTATTGATGACGAAAGTCTTCATACGATCTCTCCAATATTCGTAATCATTCCCATCAAAGATTGGTGGTCTAGAAGGATTCAGATTATCTATTGATCCGATATTCATTCCTGCCATCTATAACAAAAACAACTTTTCCACTCCACACGTTAGTGTAGTAAGTATTTAAGATAAGAAATAGAGCTAGTAATACAAATCAGTGGAAAACCTCCTTTGATACCAATTGTTGGATCGAATAGTAGATATAAAAGTCTATTAGATGGAACAATACAAGAGGGGGGGTGAATTGTAGGTTTAAAAACTTTGAGTTTTAGTAACAAAGAGATTAGTTTAAATGAACTTAAACTAATACAAATACAAACACCCACAATTGTATTGAAAGTAAAAGGTAAGATATATTGTAATACTATTGTAAAGTAAAACAATTGTATTCAAGATGAACACAATAATCAGAGTAATACAAATATGATTGATTCTACCTTAAAGCGTATAGAACCAATTGATACAATATGTAATAGAACAATTGTAATTGAAACAATTACAATTGAGTATGTAAAAGAAGAAAGGAAACAATACAATCCCTTTCTAAAACAAACAGCGGAAATGTAAAAGTAATACAATTCTTTTAACCCAAAGAGAAGGGTTATCCTTTCACCTAGGATAAAAGGTCTGTCTCACCAACACCTTGGTGAGCCCTCGATACGATTATCGGCACGTCTGTCTGCCTATCCCTGGCAGCCCTCGATACGATGATCGGCTCGTCTGTCTGCCTATCCCTGGCAGCCCTCGATACGATGATCGGCTCGTCTGTCTGCCTATCCCCGGCAGCCCTCGATTTTGTAGGTAATCGGCACCTCTGTCTTTCAATCACTTGAAAGCCCTCGATACGATGATCGGACGCACAAAGCTTGATGAGAGAAGTCAGAGTCTCTCTCTCTAGAATCTTCGTAGTTCACAATCTCTTTATTCAATCTCTTTGCTCATCGTTGTCTTCTCAGCTTCAAATGACCTCCTATTTATAGGCCTCGGGTTCCAACGGTCATATTGCCTCCAACGGTCATCTTGAAACAGAAAGCACGACATCGTTTTGATTAGTATATAACTAACTCAACGACATCGTTTTGTTAGGACAAGAGATATATAGAAAAGTAAAACATGAGTATGATTCATATGCAGAGAGAGTATTTTTGACAAAGTACCAAAACAAATAATGATTATCTGAATAGTAGTTAGTACGATACGATCGACAGAGTCAGTACGATACGTTTGACAGAGTCAGTACGATACGTTTGACAGAGTCAGTACGATACGTTTTGGTCGATACGATCAACATCGTACGATACGATAAACATAATAAAAGACAATTTGTTATTTTACAAACATATGATATAATACATTCGAGATTTCCAAAACAAGACAGAATATATTTGTGATTTCCAAAACACGATGTAAAAGCCAAAAGGGGACTTTTGACTTAACAATATGTTATTATAATTATGGAACAACCCTATTTCACAATCTATCCATCCTACGGAAAACGAAATCACTGCGCGTGTGTACGCACGGAATACCGTCTCCACGTCATGGTGTAATCTATTTTCCACCACCACCTTACATGGATGGGTATAATGGTGTAAATAATAACTATATGTGATTATTTGAAAGTTATATTGATTCTCTACAAGTATACATACACTCCAATAAAATTCCACGATCATGGGAACGATATCATCGCTCGTGCGTACGTACGGAATACCATCTCCACAACGCGATGAGATTCATTCTCAATGATTAACCATTCATAAATGATTATAAAGTATATATAATAAATATTCAAGAAATATATGACATAATAAATGATACTGGATTTATGTATATATATATGTATGTCATCCAATTAATTCCATTCAATTCAATAAGGAAACGAAAACAACGTTCATGCGTACGTACGACCTACCGTCTCCATTAACGGTGTATTTCTTTCCATTTATCGATCTATTATATATATATATATATTATGAATATATATTATATATAAATAATGTTTTATATTCTAGAATTAAGTAATCATGATCTAAGTAATCATATGAATAATTACACGTCAAAACACAGACGACAAATGAAACGATTTTACCCAAAATGATCTTTATCATGGAATTTACAAAAGAACAGGTACTATAAAGTAATAAGTGAACCATATATGATATCATAACAATGAATATGATTCTGTAATAAGTCAATGACATTATTTAAATCACTATACAGGAGGTTCGGATACGTACGAAGCATATCGGACCTAAGGTAAGGGAAATATCACAATATCATTTTTATCCGAGATTGCATATTCGTAAGTATTTACTAGGGTGTATTTTATCATCCACATCCATGTTTTCCTCAATATGTAATATTATTTCCATCCAAATAAAATTTTTTAAATCTAATTTTACCCTTCTGTGAGTTTTTATTAAAAGATATGAAAGGAATCTTTTGTCGTTTTTCGTACGAGGTACTTTTTGACTTTTCCGACAAAAGTACGAGAAGAATGTTTTTTTTAACTTATACGGCATGAATGGATTTTTAAAAAATTATTTCCAAGAAGCTTCCTTTACAAGTTTTCAAGATTATTTTTAATCAAATTTTTTTATTTTATAATTGTATGACATGTTAAGAAAGGAAAAGTGTTTTTAAAGTAGAAATGATATTTTCCTCAAGAATGGAGTTCAAGTGTTTTATCAAAATTATTTTCCATCTAAGATAAAATAGGGTTCTGTTTCTATCCCTATTATTACATGGATTTGATTATGTTGTGATGGAAATATTTTTATTAATTCCTTTATCTTATATAAATTGTTTTATGATGTCATGATGTTTAAGATTCCCATTTTTATTACATGGGTTATGCTATGATGTATGGTTTCTGATTTTGTGGCACACATAAGAATGGTATCATTATGAGATGGGTGGAACCTATATCTCCCTCTAATGCATTGGGTAAAGATTTTATATCTCATGAGATAGACATGGCTGGAATGGTAAGGTAATCTGGTTCAGTGTTACAGGACTGAAACGAGGAGGGAACTCGATTTAGAATGGGACTTTGTCCACTAAGATGGTCTTGGTAGAAATGCCTTGGCTACTATGGAAATCATTACATATTCTTCATGGATGCCACAATTACATGTTTTACTCCCATGCTATTTTATCATGGTTTATGTTCCATTATTATCTATGCCTTATGTACTTCCATGTTTTATCTCCTTGGTCAAGATGTTGATGTTTAAACATTATGTTCATGTTTTTAAGTTCAAATATATATGGTATGTTTTATTTTATCCATGATTACCATTACTGAGCATTTGAGCTCACCCTTTTTATGTTTTATTTTCCCTCAGGATCCAAAGAAAGGTTTTAGGTAAGGAAACAAAATGTGGAAGATCTTTATGGGAGATGTTGAAGATCTTTCACCATGATTAGAAGATTACGTTCCAAGTTTCCAAAGACAGTAAACTATTACAGTCCTTGTGTGTCTGTTTTTATTATGTATTAAGTATTCTGCGAAAGTAATGTAATATCTATGTACGTCAAGATTCGGGTCTCTACATCTTTTCCATATTATGCAGAAGTTTTTGTATTAAATGGTTGTGTTATTGTCTTATACATTACCTTAAATGTTTATTCTTATTTATAACATTTTCCCCTATATTGTTATCCTTGCTAAGAATCTGAGCTCACCCCTTTAATATGTATTATTTTTTCTAGGATAAAATGAATTTTATTATGATTAACCTGCAGGAAAAGGGTAAGGGATATAAGAGTGTTCAAATGGGACTCAATGTTTTTTTATTTCATTATGTATTGTAAAACTTATGTATTTATCTAGAACTTACAAGGCTACCAAACTGATCAGTATTTCGGGACATGATTCCTTGTATCAGGCTAAAGTTATGTAACAATTCCCAATTCTTGGTAACTGGTGTCAGGTCGTTACATTTGGTAACAGTGAAAGTTTAGCAAAAACTGTGGAAGATATATTTAGAAAAAAAATCTAATTAAGAAACACTACCCTAAGATAGACATTGAGGGTTAGTATAGTGGAACATCCAATAAAATTTGTTAATGTAAATATTATGTGGGTTTTCCAAGGAATACATTCCTTTCTGGATACGATAAGGTAGAGGTTGATCTAGCACAGATGTACCTAGGAGTAGAAACTCCAACAAGGAGTTTCAGGCTTGATTCGGCGTATCATGGTACACGACAAAGAGCCTTGCTTCAGTCTTGCTTATGACACTCTTGGAGGATATTCTTAGGATATTTGACATTTTCCTTACAAAATTATTTGAAAAAATTTAATATAAGATAAGAATATATTACCTTGGTTTAATCCTAAGGTTTTTCAGATTGAAAATAAGGTGGTATGATATTCTCTAAATTAACTTATGACTCACACTATGATTTCATTTGTTAGTTAATTGATGGATTCCAAGGAAGTCATAGTAACATTGAACATGATTTACATGGTGGGAACGATGGTGGAAGTGAGAAACAAAATAGAATTTTGATATGTGTAAAAGATATCATGTTCATGTAGAATTAGTTTTCCAAAAATATGATCTACAATATATATATTAACCAACTACCGGACTCAACAAAGAAGAGAAAGGCGGTGAATGATAAGAGCTCTAGTAGTGGTGACAATGGAGAAAGGAAAACTTAATTTCTATCATACGGGAAATCTGGAAAGAGACACCTAGAAATGTGACTCAATGGAATAAAGAAATTTTTTATGTGTGGGAAATTAGGACATAAATTAAAGAATTGCTAAGGAAAGATGAAGAGTAATATTGAAGAAAATAAAAATGATCCCAAGAATCCATTTAAAGTAATTTTCTGTAAACGTAAGGGACCTGGGAATTACCCAAGTGAATGCCATATTTTAAAGGATAACATGTTGTTCAAGGAAGAACCTATGTGGAAATAAATGGATAGAAAAATGTTTAAAAGTATTAGTCCTCTTTGATGATGGTATTACTTTGGAAGACTTTTTTCTTGTTTGTGTGACCCTATAGTTTGTGTAACGTCCCGGATCTGGGTGCCACTCAACAGGTTCCCCAAACCCGGTCCATCATATGACCTCAAGTGCATTTCTCCAAACACCAGAGGCTACAAACTAGTAGCAGGGGCCAAGGACTGATAATGGGGAAAAACAATGCCCTCATTTGTCAATGTGTAGCGCTGTGGAAATAAATATAAAGATACAACAGGAGAAGTAGTAACAATATAACCCAGGAAAGGAAAACAAAAGGAAAATACAACTAGCAGTCATACGTATATATGATTATGAAATTTATCTCTAATTATAAGAATGCAGTCAAAACAGAATACACTGCAATCCGATATAATACAATACAAAGTACCATGTACAGCAAAGAAAACTAAAATAGTGCAACAGGAACTCAACAACATCGCAAGCCTAATCTGAGTCCCATTCTATCCTACTCCTCTGCAACAATCATGTACCTATATAGGGACCCTTTCCCTTATCGACACCTCCAACAATATAATCTGTGTCGTCCAAATACATGACCCAAATAGGGTGTGAGAAATAAATCCTAGTAGGCAACAACCAAGGGCCCGTGCCCAACTGTCAGTGAAAATGTGCGACAATAGTGTGGTTTAATTAAATGTAGTGAAATAGGTAGTACTCAAAAGTAACTATCTATACCAGTTAAATTTCTATTTTAATAATTATTTATCAATTCCAAGTTTTTTTTAGCTTGGCAGGTACAACACAAGAAATCACCACAGTGAGTATTCAAGTAAACGTTGTCCTTAGACATGAAAATACTTAACCTAAGGTAAACAGATTCAAAACCCTCAGGTGACTATCCTTAGGTATATGAATACTTCCCTTAGGTGTATGAGATATTTCTCTCAGGCATGGAAGCTACTGCCCTCCGGCATAAGAAACATTTCCCTCGGGAAAAGGAAAACCTTTCCCTCGGGCTAAACAAAACACTTCCCTCCAGCTAAACAAAACATTGCCCTGAAGATAAGAAAGTAATAGGGCTGATCCCAACACATAAGAAATAAATTATATATTTTCTCTTAAGAAAACATAAATCCTGCTAAAATCATGGCATACCAATGGGTATCCTAGCCAATCGGCTAAACAAGGGAAATGCGCCCACGGGGTGGCCCTAGATCAAGGAAGTGATCCCAAACAACAGTTTATACATATTCATTAAATTACCTATGAAATTATTGGTATTTTATCAATAAATGCCTCAGCCATATGACACCCCAAACATGGGCGTGTAGCACTACGGTACACAAAAAAACTCAACCATTGGAAATAAAAACCAGACCACCTACCCCGATCTCCACTGATCGATATACGCGAAAAATGCCTCCCAAAACAACCTAGAATGGCATAGATATGAGAAAAAGGATTCACCATTCAAACATAAATAACTTCCCCTTAAGAAAAAAATTGGAAAGAAACACTCAAGACGGGCGAACAACTCAGCCGCACAGTTCAGACAAGATCATCGGTGAAGAAATTGGAGTCCCAGTGTGTGGTAGGGAGCTCTTCCAAGATCCTGCCTTCTCTCTCCTGGATCTCATGAATTATAAGCTTCCTATATCCAAAGAGTAGGCTACTGCAAGTATTAAGTGAAAAAACATAACTACACGGCGTGTACTCTCATGTACACGGCCTGTACTTTCATTTTTTTTTACTGTTCATCTGGCTGATACTTTTCATAGACACATTGTTCATCTATCAACTTGATTACATGGCATGTATTTCTAAGTACATGGCGTGTACTACCATTTTTCTAGTGGGTACTCTTACCGCATTATTGTTCACTTTCAGACAGATTACATGACATTTATATACTAAGTACATGACGTGTAGTTAGTTTTTACACCCTTCCTTGCCGACATGCCTACACTCCCTGTATACTCATCTCACATGGCCAAAGTACACGACGTGTGGAAAAGTACAAGTCATGTACTCACAAAATTTGGGATTTTCCCCATTTTCATTATTTTATTGAAAACACTTAAGGAAAAAGAAAAGAAGAAACCCATACCTCACGAACTAGAACCATGTTCTTACAAACTTCCCCTCTAAAAACAATTCGTCCCCAAATTGCCCATCTAAGGGTGGTGAAGATAAATCTGACAACAATTCTGGCCAATGAGCACGTACTTCGGTATCCCACTCCCTGGTTTCATCCTACACTCGTCCATGCTGCCATAGCACCAGTATGAGATGGAGTGACTGGCCATAGAGAACCTTCATGATCCTATCCATAATATAAATAGGAGGCTCCTTAAAGGATGAATCTACCTAAAGCTCGACCTCCTCAGGCTGAAAAATGTGAGACGGGTCTGAAAGAAAATGGCGCAGCTGAGATACGTGGAAGACATCATTCATGGCCCGGTACCTCTATGGTAACTTTAACAGATAGGTAACCAGCCCGACTCTCTCCAGAATCTCAAATGGCCCTACATTCCTCGATGAAACTTTACCCTGTCTCATGATCCACATGTGTCCCAACCTCGGTGAAACACACAAGAAAACTGGTTCCCTAACCATGAAATACAATGGTCATCTACGACGATCAACATAATATTTCTGATGAGACATTGCAGTAGCCATCCACTTCTGTATCGATTGCACCTACTCTGAAGTCTCCTGCATGAGATGTGGTCCTAGTAAAGCTGCATCAACTTCCTCCAACCAGCACAAAGGTGATCGACATAGCCTACAAAATAAATCCTTGTAAGGTTCCATCTCAATAGTTTCCTTAAAACTATTATTGTATGCAAACTCAACTAAGGTTATGTGCTTCTCCCAATTTCCCCTAGTTCTAGGACGCATGCACGCAACATGTCCTCTAGCAGCTGTATCGTATACTCTAGTTGGCCATCAGTTTGAGGGTGGTATGTTGTGCTCAGAAGCACCTGTATACCCAGTGCCCTCTGAAAACTCTTCCAGAAACATGAATTAAAATGGGTGTCCGTATCTGAAATGATATAATGAGGTACCCCATGAAGACGTAACACCACTCGGGTATACAACTTCCCAAGATCGTCAACACCAAAGGTCTTTTTGATTGGTAAAAAGTGAGCTACCTTCATAAGTCTTTACACAAAAACACAAACATCATCATTCCCTCGAGGTGACCTCGGAAACCCGGTCATGAAGTCCATCGTGACATCATCCCATTTCTACTCCAAAATGGGTAACTAATGTAATAGTGTGGCTGGCCTTTGATGCTCTACCTTCACAAGATGACAGGTGGAACATCTCGTAAGAAGACCAGCTACCTCTCTCTTCATTCCTAGCCACCAATATTGATGTCTCATGTCATGGTACATTTTGGTATCTCCGTGATGCACAGCCCAAGCTGAAGAATGAAACTCTCGCATTGACTCTTCACATATATCCATTGGAACACACACTCATCCATGGATACACAGTACCTCATCATCGCCTATCTTCCAAGCGGGAGGAGGGTCCTCACTTTCCACCGACTCCCATAGAACTAGTCCTCTGAATCAGATAGATATATCATCCTCACTCTATCCAGGAGGGTAGAAGTAACAGCTAAGGAAGAAAGATAGGCTCACCCCTAAATACCATGAACCTCCAAATGCATCTCATAGAACAAATCCATGAGCTTCCACTCACCATTGGGATCCTTCACTACCTATATCAGATTCCTCCTACTCAGTGCATCATCCACTACGTTACCCTTACCGGGTGTATAGGAAAGCTCAAAGTCGAAGGATTTAAGGTATTCAACCCACCATCAATGTCTCAAATTCAGGTAATGATGGGTAAACATATATTTAAGACTTATGGGGTCTCTTAACACTACAAAATGTTCTCCCAATAGATAATGTCTCCAACCACTTAACGCATGAACAACTGCAGCCAACTCGAGATCATGTGTCGGGTAATTCTTCTCATGTGGCCTCAACTGCCGAGACCCGTACGCAAATACTCAATCATCCCGCATCAATACTACTCCCAGCCCAATACCTGATGCATCACAGTAAACTGTATAGCTACTTCCTTGCTCTGGAAGTATCAGGACTAGTGTTGATGTCAACCTTCCCTTCAGCTCCTCAAAGGCTATCTCATAAGCTTCTGACCAAATGAACATCACAACCTTCACCGTCAAACCTTTCAACAGCACTGCTAAGTGGGATAAGTCTTGTATAAAGCACCTGCAGTAACCAGCCATCTCCAAGAAACTCCGTATTTTAAAAAAGTTATTAGGCTACTCCCAGAAAACTACTGCTCTCACTTTCTCTGGGTCTACTGCAACGCCTTCCCTTGAGATAATATGAAACTAGAAATGTATCTGGTCCATCCAAAAGTGGAACATTGAGAGTATAGCATATAGATGATACTCTCTCAGTGTACTCAGTATGATCTCAAGATGGGTGGCATGGTCGTGTCGAGTGTGATAGTGCACCAAGATAACGTCCATGAACACTACCACAAAAGAATTCAGATATGGAAGGAACACACGATCCATCAGAGCTATGAAAACTATTGGCATGTTCATGAGTACGAATGACATTACCAAGTACTCGTATTGACCATATCTGCTCTGAAAGGCTGTAAGAGGTATGTCTAATGGTATATCATGCGACTGATGATATCCGGATCTAAAGTAAATCTTCGAGAACACTAGTTCTCATCGATGTTGATAAAAAATATCATCAGTCCTTAGTAAGGGATATCAGTTGTTAACCGTTAACTGGTTCAACATCCGATAATCCACGCAGAGTCTGAGGGTACCGTCCACCTTCTTCGCAAACAGGACAGGCGAACCCTAAGGAGATGTATGGGGTCGAATGAAACCCATTGCCTAAAACTCCTCCAACTACTTCTTGAGCTCTTGTAATTCTGGTGTAGTCATCCTATAAGGAGGAATAGACACTGGTGCCGCTCTTGGAACAAGATCAATAGAGAAATCCACCTATCGATCCAGAGGTATACCAGAAAAGTCATTCGGGAAGACATCCCTTATACGATCAACCACTGGAGGGAAATCCTTCTAAAAAGTGCCATGTTCATCCATATATAAACTCCCAATCTGGGTTGTCACACCACCTCACCCACGATGCTCGGGTCCAGCTCAACTCGCTTGGACATCCCATTCACCCTTGTATAGAAACTCTCCACCATCTGGTGGTGCAAAACTCACCCTGTAACGATTGCAATACACAAAGGATCAAAAGGTTACCAACCAGTCCATCCCAAGAATGACATCATAGGTCGTCATCTCCAAGACATATAGGTCTCATAGGAAGTGACACCCACCAACCTCTAGGGGTCACTCCTTGTACTGATGTACACTTTCCATTATAATCCCCAACAGAGTGTCTAGCATCATAAAATTAGAAGAAAAAGAAAGACAGAGCTCAATTCTCTCCCCAATGGGAACAGATATAAAGGTATGTGTAGCACCTGTATAAAAAAGTACTAAAGATAAAACAGAAGTAACTAGAATAGTAACTCTAACAGTGGAAGGTCCAGGATCCTGCTCATGTTGGGTCTGTTGTACTATATATTCTTGCCCAGTGTCGCGGCCCTGCAATACAGCCTGGCTACACAGAGCTGACCTGCCCTGCTGTCTCTGAGATCCTAGAGTCTGGCTACCACTTCCACGACCACCACCTCGGCCTAATTGTCCCGACTTATTCTAATTACCTGACTGGTAAGAAGCTGATGGGCCTTCTCCAGCATGCAGCGTCTACACAGAACCCCTCTCACAAGTCGCTGGTGGAAACTCCCTGCAAAAACGCTGAAGATGACCCATCTTACAGCAAGATCAGAAATCCATAGGGTCACATGGACATAGAGGTCTCTTGTGCCACTTTTTACCACACTGGTATCACATCACCTGGCCACCTGAATAATTCTTCTAGCTAGTACTGCCACCGTGAGAGAAATTCATCTGCCTCTTCATCTTGCTAGTAGAAATAGTACCAAAAACTGGTACCGAACCACCCTGGCCTTCACCACTATCTTCATGCAGGTTCCACTCAGTAAACAGTGCCTGATATACAATAGCATTCACTTTAGGAAACATGAAAATATTCACCAGCGCATGGATTTCATACCAAGCAGCATCCTCAAAGCGTCTAGACCTTAACACCTCATCATCCACCAGAACAAGTGCAAAATTTGTAGCTCGATGAAGAGGGTAGAATAATCCATCACTGAAAAGACACCCTACTGCAGAATCATGAACTCTCAAGCTCGATCTTCCCTTAGTGTCTCCAGAAATAAAAATTCATAGAAGTTTTCCTCAAAATCATCCCATTCCATGTCCCGGTGATGCTTAGTCTGGGTGGTAACATCCCACCACCTCTTGGAGGAATCACACAGCATGTAAGTAGCGAGTTTGACCCTCCTCCCAGGAGGCGTATCAAGATGCCTGAAGACGGTCAGCCAAGACTCTGCAGCCTGTGGTCCGCAATCCCCTCAGAACGTAGGTGGATGATACTACTGGAATATACTTGTGATCTCTTCCATAGATGTGGTATCCGGCGGTGCTCGATGGAAGGTCTGCATGAACCACATGAAGCCTTCATGGAACTAAACATCCGCGCCTGCATCTGGTATAACGTTCGGCGCTGCATCGGGCTCTGCTGGAGGATCCATAGTTATCCCATGGCCTACGATCTCTGGATTTTAATCGTTGTCGATCTCATGGAGAACAACTTGTGGTCATCTCAGAAGCATGACTCTACAAGGTCAAACAAACTCCTTATATTATGATCATCAAGGACCAAGAACTAGAAACATAAGAAGGGGACAGGAGAAAGAAAACATTCACGTTTTACAAAACAAGACTACACGGTGTGTATAATAACTACACGGCGTGTTCCCTCAATCCTTTCACATGGGCATGTACTTTTTTAAGAACTTGTCGTATAATACCCCAAACGCACAGTGTGTTGTCCACACATAGGGAGTGTACTTAAATTTTCTTCCCCTGCCTGAGTCCTCCTACACGGCTTAGCCACACGGATTTCTCTAGAACGAGAATACATAGAATGTACAAATTCTACATGGTGTGCACTAGAAGACCTTCACCGACACGTGTTGTTCGTGACATGACCGGGTACACAGCTCACACTACACGTTGTGTTCCATATTGACACGATGTGTACAGTATAGATTCCAACTCCCCGTTCTATTAGTGACACGGCATGCTACTTGGCTGACACTACCCGGTGTGTTACACCTGAAAACTAAGTGTAGACCACCCCATTTCCCCAGCCACATTTCCAATTCGACACAGTCTCACACAGGTCAAGACTACATGAAGTGTTATGTGGGTACATGGTGTGTACTTGAAAGGATAAAATTGAACCATGTTGTTAGTTACATGGTCGGATTCCCAGATTACACTACACGACTTTTCCGTCATTGACACGGCATGTATAAGCAATGATTTCTCCGTCCGTGTTGTTAGTTACACAGTGGACACAGGGTCAACACAACACAGCATGTACATTCGGTACACAGTGTGTTCCCTCTAGAGTTTTCATACCTCATATTTCTACCCACATAGCATATGACACGGTTAGAAACTACATGGTGTGTACATAGGGTACACGGTGTGTAATTAAAAAATTTACATTTCTTCCTGAATAGAAGATTACAGGGCGTGTGTTCATAGAACCACACGCCGTGTTGTCTGGGAATCCAGACAGTACACCTCAAAAACTACTCTGAATCCCCTTTTTCATTAATTTCAAGCGTTGGTATTCCAAATTCTGATCCATGGGGACCCATACTCCCCGCAAATCCATGTTTAGAACCCGACCTTTCACTTTATAGTACAAAACACAACAAAGGTATGGATTATGATCCGCTAAATTTTAGTCAAAGAGAGCCAATACATCTCATGAACCAATGTTGAGCATCTATAAACCCAACTGTAACCTGTACCAATACCCTATCAACAGTAGTCATATCTATCAGGGTACCTATCACAAAAGAATTCAATTTCTAGCACAACATCTATCACAACAACTTGAAATTTCTAATGCACCTACATGTCAAGGAAACTATGCATGGAATGTGATTCTAACATGTGCCTAAATGATGCATGAGATGGAATACTCTCATCTCATCGGGTTTCAACTAAATAGAACCAAGTATAAAAATATAAACTGCAAACCACAAGTGCCTCACCCAACAGTGAAAATCAAATAAATTGTAATAATCACAAATAAAAAATCACACTTTATCTCAAAGAAAACCAGCCTTTACTTGTACATGGGGTAGCTACTCCCGGGCACAGTTATTACCGAATCCCATAGAAATATACATCTTACCGTCTTCACCAAATAATAAAATAACTCTGATAAAAGAAAATCCTTTGATACCACTTTGTAACGTCCCGGATCTGGGTGTCACTCAACGGGTGCCCCGAACCCGGTCTGTCACAAGACCCCTAGTGAATTTCCCCAAATTCTAGAGGCTTTTGACTACCAGTGAGGGACAAGGAATAGTAATAGGGAAACTATTCCTTCATTTGTCAAAGTGTAGTGCAATGAAAATAAATATAAACATACAACAGCGGAAGCAGTAACAATATAACCCAGAAAAGGAAAACATAATGAAATGATAACTAGCAGTCATACACATATATAATGATGCAATGTGTCTCTAATTCTAATAAAGAAGTCTAAATAGAATACAAATCAATCAAATATAATACAATACAAAGTACCAAGTTCAACAAAAAAACTAAAATAGTGCAACGGGAACTCAACAGCATCACAAGCCTATGCTCGGTCCCATGCTCTCCTACTCCTCTGCAATAATCAAGTACCTGTGTATAGACCCTTTCCCTTATTGATAGATACAACAATATAATCTTTTTGGTCCCAATACATGACCCAAACTAGGTGTGAGAATTAAATCTCAGTAGGCAACCACCAAAGGCATGTGCCCAACAGTCAGTGAAAATGTGCAACAGCAGTGTGCAATAATAAAATGCAGTGAACTAGGCAGTACTCAGAGGTAACTGTCTCTACTTGTTACATTTCAATTTTAATAATTATTTATCAATTCCAAGATTGTGGTTTAGATTGGTAGGTACAGCACAAGAAATCACCACAGTGATTACTCAAGTAAGCGTTGTCCTCAGACATGGAAATACTTACCCTCAGGTAAACAGAATCGAAACCCTTAGGTGACTGCCCTGAGGAATATGAATATTTCCCTCAAGCATACAAGATATTTCCCTCACGCACAGAAGTTATTTCCCTCAGGCATTAGAAACGTTTCCCTCAGGCTAAACAAAAATTTTCCCTCGGGCTAAACAAAACACTTCCCTTAGGCTAAACAAAACACTGCTCTCAGGCAAAGCAAGTAACCAGGCTGAGCCAAAAAAGAATGAAATTATATATTTCCTCGCAAGAAAACTCAAAGCATGCTAAAATCATGTCATACCCACGGGTATCCTGCCCAATTGGCTAAATAAGGGAAACACACCCATGGGGTTCCCCTGGATCAAGGAAGATATCCCAAACATCAGTTTATACATATTCATTAAATTTCCTATGAAATTTTAGGTATTTTATCAGTTAGGGCCTCAGTTATATGACACCCTAAACATGGTCACATAGAACAATGGTATACAAAAACAACTCAACAGTTGGACATAAACACAAGACCACCTACCTTGATCTGCTCTGATCGATATATGCAACTGAAGCCTCCCAAAACATCCAAGAATGGCGTAGATATGGGACAAAAGATTCCCCATTGAAATATAAATAACTTCCCCTCGGGAAATAATTTGAAGGAAACACTCCAGATGGGAGAATAAGTCACCCGCGTAGTTCAAACTATATTATCGGTGAAGAAATCAGAGTCCCGGTGTGCGGTTGGGAGATCTTCCAAGATCTGGCCTTCTCTCCTATGACTCTCAGGAATTATATGCTTCCTCTGTCGAAATAGGAGGCTATTACCTATTTTAAGAAAAAAACATAACTACACAGCATGTACTCTCAAGTACATGGTGTGTACTTTCCATTTTTTAAACTATTCCTATGGCGGTTACATTTCACCACCACACTGTTCATCTGTCAACTTGATTACACAACCTTTATTTTTGAGTACACGACGTGTACTACTGTTCCGCTGGCGGCTACTCCCACCACCTTATTATTCACCAGCTGATTCATTAAACATCATGTATCTTCTAAGTACGCAGGGTGTAGTCGGGTTTTACACCCTTCCACACCGACAGGCCTACACGCCCCTGTATACCTATCCCACAAAGACAAAGTAAACGATGTGCAGAAAAGTACACAATGTGTACTTACAAAATTTGGGATTTTTCCTCATTTTCCTTATTTTATCAAAAACACTTAAGGGAAAAAAGAAGAAACTCGTACCTCAAGAACCAGAACCAATTTCTTACAGTTTGTTATGTGAAAATGTTATTTTAGGTTGAATTATCTTTTCTATTGTTGATATAGTTATAAATAACCATTTGTGATTATATGATCCTTAAATTTGAGGCAATTAAAGTTATTCAATTTTGGGATGAAAATGCAAGGTATGAGATAACATTTGTGGTGAAATTATGTTATGGTTATTTTGAGGAATTTATCTCATTTTTGGAATGTTTTATAATATAGTTTTTGAAAAAAGACAATAAGTAGGTCGTGTGACAACCCATCGCGTTGGGAAAATCTAATAGAATGGAACACATAACCAGAGTGTGATTGGGATATATCGCCTACCAATGGACTACATGAAGTCTCTGGTTTATGTGACTAATTATTTTTAGTTAATTGATTTTATTGATCAATACTTAGTTGATTTGGGATCTTATGTCTTATCAAATGGATATCCTTAGTAAAATAAAATTATTTGGTTAGTAAGTGATAAATGATATTTTGGAAGACGTTCGCTCTGTTGGGAACACTATATGCCTAAGGAAAATTGAATACTAAAGGATTTAATTTTGAGGAGTAATGGTGGATTTTATCTATGTTTTTAAGTTTATTTATAGTGATTTGGGTTATTTATGGAAATGATTAACCTATCATAGAGAATATGTGATTAGGTTAATTACTTTTAAATGTGTGACTTTAAGAGTAGTCAATATTATTTGGAGATAAAACTTAATGTGGAAGACTACGTAATCAAATTCTTCTATGTTTTGGGTTTCAATATATGTTTGGAGTATATTGAAGGATTTTATGGACAATTGTTTATTAAATTCTATGTAATGAAATTTGGGTATTGTTGGTTTAATGTTAGAAATTAATATTATCATTTCTTTATCTAAAGGATTATCCTTTTGGGGATCATCTGATATAGTACTTACCATTTTGGTTTTGGTTAATCTCTAAAGAAAAGGGGAATATATAGTTTAGCCTTTGGGTATCATGTGATTCTCTAGAAGTTGATTCTAGCGCTTCAGGTGTGACCAAGTCATCTTGAATATTGATTGTTTAAAAAAATGACATGTAAGTGGTAGAAATTTATTAATGGATAAACTCTACTTGAGAAGTTAGTATATCTCTTTATGTTCTTAGTCAATTTCATAAATAAATTCCTCAACTTTATGAAATGGAACTTAAAAAAAACGTTGTCTATTTACTTCCCAAACTGGGAAACTAATAACAGTTTATCCCATCACAAGTTTGTGGTTTTATTGTAGTTAAATTTCTCCTGATCATTTTTCTATCACTCTCCATCAGAACATGACACTTATTTTATCTTCCATATCCATGTTTTTCTACATGGAATCATAGTATGGGTTATATTAGGTGACCTTTGTACTTTTCTTTCTTTCTCTTAAAGTGATAGTTTTATAGACTATTTTTTCGATATGGGACATTCAAGGAAGTTATGAAGCCCAATATTAAAATTGTGAGGATGAAATTTATAAAATGGAAGATGAATGTAACACTCCAAGAGTTCAAATTGATTTATTTTATTTAAAGTAATTCAATAGGTTACGCTATATGCAACACTAAGTTCGAACACACCATGATTATCAAACTAACCATTCAAAAAAAAGTTATGATTAGTATTAAACAAATTTTTAATTTTATATACTCCATATAATTTTATGATTCATATTATGTGTTTCTTAGAAATAATATAAGAACCAATTCATTTTTTAGATAAAAGTTGTATTTTTCAAAAATACAATTTTACCACCTTTTAATGGAAAACCCTTTTAAAAACCAATATTTGACACTTTTATATATTCAATTTAATGAAATTAAATTAATATTTAGAATCTGGACATATAAATCTATTTTGGATAAATTTTTTGTGCATTTATAATAACATTCATATTTTGATGAATAGTGAAATTACTAAATTTTAATTGAAAACAACTTTTTTTAATCGTAATAATTTGCAGTGTAAAATTATGAATTTTAATGGTTTGGATGTATAATCAGATTTTATTTTTATCATTTAATAAAATTTAGGTCATTATAAGTAATTTCACATTTAAATTTGACATAAACACATGTCAATCTTTTTATAGTTTTTACTTCTTAAATACCCGCCTTTTAGGTTTTGAAAATGGGAATTATTTTTAAATTAATTAATTCTACTTCTATGTTTTTAATTTGGTAAAATAGAATTTATTTTTTAATTTGGAATATCAAAATTATAATAGGGTAAATTATTGGTATTTTTCAAAAAACATTCAATTTTTGATGAATAGTGAAAACACTATGTTATTGTTTAAAAACCAACTTTTTCATTAAATAATTATTTATTTTATTTATTTATGTCAATATAGATAAATTGTACCTATATTAGTTCAATTTGATTCATTGGAGTCGTTTTTAAAATAAAATTAGATGTAACAAATTTTATTGCACTTTTTACCGTCATTTACCCACCTTCTAGGAGCATTTGCAAATATTCATAAAACATAATTTTACCACTTCATTGATTTGAATTTCAAAAATCCAAGAGACATAGTTGATTTCAGTATGTAAAATGTGGTTAAATAATATGAAAATAATTTTTAGTGAATTGGAACTTTAGACTTTTATTTACCACGATTAAAAGTAAATAGGGTATTTAAAGGTAAAAATGATATTATAATTACCCTAACACATGCCCTATTATATAACTATAATTATACCAAAAACAACATTAGGAATACAATATGATCATTTTAGTCACCTTGGATTAGATTTATACATTTATTATAATTTTATTTAAAGAATTGTTAAAAGTGTTAAATTCCAGGTTTATTAACTAAACCATTTTTAATATAGGGTTATACAAGATAAATTTTACTATAAAGATTAATTATAAATATAAAAGGATTTATTAAATAATTTTATTTTATTTATTATTTTTTAATTAAATTTATTTATGACCCAGTGATGATGCACTAATTACCTTATTAATGAAAGATTAAAATAATTTATGTTATAAATATCCAAATAAATGTAATTTGAGACTTTTGATGAATTACATTAATTTTATAGTTTAATATGACATGTTATGGTTGATTAAATTACCGTTTCTCTAATGAATCATTCTGTTGTGATTTTCACAAAAACCAAATACTAAATAATTTCAAAATTGACATAAATGAGTTTTTAAAACAAATACTATATTATTGTTTGATATAATACTCATAAAAGTATAACGATCGGCCAAAGGGCTTAAATAATATTATATATGTCATTAATGAACTACTTTAGGTTCTCTTTGATGTTTAAAAAATTTTATTAACCATATAGTGTAAGAATACGAGAATACATGGAAAAAGTTAAACTATTTAACTAATACTTAAATTTTACACATAAGGTTTAAATGGTGACCCAAACTTGTATAAAATCTATTGGTTGAGATTATTGCGACCCATAACCAACTTATCTTTAAAATAAATCAATTTGGATATATTAAGAATTGGAAATTATTTATAATAAAATAATATTTCAATGTTTTACAAAATTGACCCTCACATATTTTATAAAAGGGTACCTCACTTCTCTCAAAATCACACATCCAATGCCATTTTCATGTCCAAACCCTACCCAAATATCTTACCAACTTCCCTCAAATCAACCTAGAGTCCTTATATTGATCATCAAGACAACCTAAATAGCACTTTTGATCATCTCAAACGGAAACACCTGAAGAAGAGGTAATAATTTCACCACCCTCTTTCAAGTTCTTTTCTTCTTCCAGTACCTATTTATTTGTTGTTTCCAAACCAAAATAATAACTCTAGTACCTCCAACATACTGTGATTTAATTATAAATATGGCACAACCATATTCATTAATCTAAAAATCCTATAAATGAAAAAGTCAACATACGTGCGTACATACGGCTTACCGTCTCCATGTCGTGGTGTAGTTTATTATTCAAAAACTTCATTATTTGGATGGGTATAACAATGAGTATATATTATTTATACAATAAATATAACATGTTAATTATTATGTATATATTATATATCATTAAATTATATAAGATTACACTATCAAAACAATGATATTGTCGCTCGTGAGTACGTACGGCTTACCGTCTTCACGAACGCGATGATATTCATTTACCATTGTAATAATTCAAGAATAATTTTCATTTTATGAATAAGAATAATGTTTATGAACTTAATATAATTATGTATATGAATAAAATACATCCAATACATTAAAAAATATGACTTATCTAACCGAACATATAAAGGAAAACGAATCAGTTAACAACCAAAATAATGATTCTACTAAAATATCATAAACAAAGAAATATTAGAAGATCATATATGATAACATATTTAAGTATTTGGTTCAGGTATAATTTAATAACCACGATTTCGCCATTATAAATGCGGTTAACCAACCCTATGCTAAGGAAAAGTACAAGGTAATGGGTTTTCATCTTACTTCTTATTCCCGTGAGATTCAAGCTATATTGACACTATTTTATTTTGTGTGGTGTATGTACTGCCCATGATTGTAATATTTATGTAATATAATTTAATTTATGGGTAATTAAATCTTTTTTGTATGATACTTCTTTCATGGGGTTTATGTTTCATAAGTTACCATATCGGTAAGGTAATTTCAAATTTCATTTTCCACTCATTGGTCTTTATGCATACTTCATTGATTATTTTACTCCACGATTATGTCTGGAATCACTATTTATTATTTATGTAGTAATATCCACTACACTTTTTGTGGATATAACTTTAATACACATAATCACTCCATTGATAAATTCACATTCCATTGATAGGAACTTTTTAAGGGTAATCTTAACTCAATTTCAATTCATTGAGTTAAACATCCAAGTCATTGGTTTTGTTTTTACATTAATATGTGTGAATGTTACCTGATTGATTTACACAGAATATCCAATTATATTTACTGTATTTATAGATTTCACACTTAATTATTTCATTGATTTGTCTTTAATCTATGGATACCATCTTTATAAGGTATTTCGCCTCAATTTACATTCCTTTGAGACCTCTTTGTCGTTATGCACAAATTCACTTTTATATGGTGTATATACTGTCCTTTGACATTTTATATCATTAATCCCCTTATTATCATGATATTGTAATGTTTTGATTAATTTTTTTCATCAATTACTTATATTCAAGGATGTCTTATTTGGTGAGGAACTCTTTAACTAAAATATTGTTTTAAATGTTTTAAATATTTATTCTTATAAATATTTCTCATTAATGTTCATATTTTAAAAATGGTTTTAAGTAATTATTTATATAGACATGAATGTTTTGAAATCAAATTTTCTTTTAAATGTTTCCAAGTGGTATGGGACACTTTGATTTAAACATCTCTTTTAAATTACTTCTTTGATAAATTTTGTGACATTTAAATGTTTTCAAGAAAAGGGGGATATTTCCCTCAAATAGTTTTAATGACTATTTTCATCTATGTTAATATCCATTAATATATTTTATTCTTGATTGATATTGATTTATTATAATACTATCATCTATATTGTATTGAATGAGTTATGTTTGACTGTGGATGTGCTATTTTTTATGCCATTCGTGGTTTGTGGTTAAACTATTGATATTTCGTATGCTAGTTTTAATAAGAATGTTTAGATTATTTTTCAACCATTTCATATGAGGAATGAATTGGACATAGTAAGTGACAGGTGGACCCTGCTATAGATCTTTTATGTATCAGTAGGTCTCATGATACCAACTAGTGTCTTGGCACAAGGCCTTGACAAAGTCTTTATTTGTAGTCTTGGCAGGAGACCTTGAATTTGTGGTTATTATTTCTGGAATTATGAAATCCATCATTATGAAATGGGATATTGAAATTACATGTTATTATTTGACAAGTAGAATATACATTTGAATAAGTAAATGACATTTTTTGATTTATCTTTCCCATTTTATGCTGAAGTTTAAGTTTAAAAGGCATGTGTTCTATTCATATACAATACCGTAAATTTTTTATTCTTATATATAATAGTTTTCGCTATATTGTTATCCTTTCTGGGAATCTAAGCTAACCCCTTTCTTATGTTGTATTTTTTCCTGGATGCAATGAAGTATATTATAATTAACCTGCAGGAATAGGCTAAGGGATATAAGAGTGTTCAAAGGGGACACAATGTTTTTTATTCCAAGATGTAATTTAAAACATATGTATATATCTTGTACTTCCAAGGATACTTAATTGATCAGTCTTTTGGGACATGATTCCTTATATCATTCCAATGTTATGTAATAATGCACTGATTCTAGGTAACTGGGGTTGGGGCATTACACTCTGGTTGGATGTATAATGAGAAAGTTACACTACAAATAATGTTCAATTAACTAATTATCATCTATGATGCTATATTAAAATTTAAGTAGACTATGTTTATGTGTTTTCTAAGTGAACAAAAGATAACATCATAGAAAAAGGGGTTGTAGGAAGATTTATGGCATTACATATTGATTATATTTGTATTGAAAATTCCATATAGATAATATTTTTTAATAATAATTTCTTTATAAAATCTCAGTCAGTTTGTAATTAAAAATGTTAAATAGAAATATAAAAATATATTTTAATGGTATGAAAACAAATAAAAAAATGATAAATGTGCAAAATTAAAAAAAATATCAATGATATATATACCACATAGTTAAAAGGTATATTTAAATATACTCAAGTCATATAAAAATATATATAATAGTGAAGCAAAAAAATTCCTAGATGTGGTGAACCTTAATAAGTACATGTATTCTGGAGAAAAAAAACAAAATTATTATACTTAATGGAGTATATGTGGTCCTCAAACATGAAATGAGTCGCACCAATTTTTACAATTTATATGTAATTTAATTTTTCTATAGTTACATAATTCTTACTTTTAACTAATACATTATAGTTTTTATTTTTGAAATATTTATAAACCTAGAACACACATTTATTTTCTAACATAAATGTTTTATAATATTTTTTTATCTTTTCATACCATTTTCGTACTCTAAGTAACATTTCCTTTTAACATGTGGAATGAAAATAAAAATATTTATGTGACATATTCAAAATAATATTAAAAGCTGAAATTTTATTCCTACTAAATTATGTGGATGTTTAATTTTATTCACATATAATTAAATTTATTAAACTTTTCTTTACTATGTTAGAGTTATATAATTTGGAGTATTTAATTTTGGTCATTTTCAAACAGATAGTATAAAGTGTAACCATCTTCTACTTATATTTGACCAAAAATGAGATAGATAACCTAAAATGTTTGGTTTATATAATTAATCTATATATATTTGAAATCTATTTTATTCTTTATATATAGTTTTTTATAGTGAATTTATATTTATATTTAGGGATATTTTATTACACCTTGTGTACATGAACCAACCTGTTCCATGCTTTAAACAATATAAAAAATGTTAAACTGATAAAATAATTTAGGTAATTTAGAGTATCTATTGAATATTTTACTGATAAATGTTAAATAAAATTATTTATTATTTTCTAATTGTCCATATTATAGATCTACAGAATGGATTATGGATATTAGGTGGAGAGATACAAGAAAAACATCAATTCTCGCTGAGAAACCATAATACCCCTAATGATATATGTGTATATATATAATGAAGAAGAAAGTAAAAGAATTATCAAATTACCACCTATTATTTTAGATTAGATGTCTTATATTAATTATAGTACAAATGAAACTTTTAATATAAGGAATTAAGATAAATTTCAGCTAATAATGTCGAGGGAGAGTACTATTGAGTTCTTTTCAAATTATGTGCCTCCGGAATAAATAAAATATATTAAAATAACACCAATAGATTATAAAATAATTTGAACTACAATGATTCAAATTGTATGTCAAATGTATAATAATTTTATATAATCCTTTAATAATTATAATCCATTTACTCATTTAGATATGAATAAATTAAGAACCCATTTTATAATACTTATTAAAAACTGATTATTCACATTTTTACAGATAATAAATGATCCATTATATCAGTTTCAAGATTTATTTTAAAATTCCCTATAAGCGTAATTATTATGTATTTAATGAAAAATAATTATCTTGGAATAGAACTAACACTAAGTATTTTTTATAACTACATATCATAACTGATATGTAATTTTTTAACTTTTCCATATGTATTTTCATGAAAATTAAACATTTTAAGAATTTATTATAACATTCATTACGTATGAATAATAATTTAGATAAGTTTTTTATTATTATTTATTAATTAAATTTTTTTTATTCACATTTATTAAAACACACAAATATAAATTACACGCTATCTATATAGAAAATGGTAAATGATCATTCTCACGAGGAGATAGGTATGTGTACAATTGATTTCGTTTTCATAAATGAAAATGTATTAATAAGATAATGTGATTTACCTTATATATTATATTTATATTTATGAAATAAAATAAAATTATAAAAACACAAGTAAACTATTTTGGTTATAATTAAGGGGAATTTATTTGATTTTATATTCAAAATGTTATCTTTTTGTCTCAATTATGATGTATTTTATTAAAAAAGAACACCCAAATATTTAAGAAACAATTTGTGATAATTTTGGAACATATAATAAATGGTAATTCTTTCTATTGGACTAAATTAATCTTAATTTTATGTTATTGTCTTAATAGTTTATGGTTTTAATAAACCATTATGGTACCAACCTACTTCAATGATTTTTATTTTTATTCATATAGAACAGACACATATTTACTTATTAGTCCTAAAACCATTTAATTTGGTAATCTCTAGTTTATTACAGCCATTAAAATTTATTTCATTAACAAAATGAAGTTAAAACAACACATATAATGTGTAATTAACAAAATAAATAATTATTCTAGAAAAATACCCCA
This sequence comes from Viscum album, assembly GCA_963277665.1. Taxonomy (NCBI): domain Eukaryota; kingdom Viridiplantae; phylum Streptophyta; class Magnoliopsida; order Santalales; family Viscaceae; genus Viscum; species Viscum album. The sequence continues at coordinate 1,867,584,612 of OY728150.1, forward strand.
TTACCCCTTTTTTGAAAATCATGATCAAATTAAAATTATAGAAAGGGAATGTTGGGATGATTTAAAGAAATGAAAATGTATAATATGATAGAGTCATAATGGTATTATAAACAATATATTTCCTGATAAATTACTTTCTAAAAGTGAGGTTCGGCTTCCAACTTGTTTTCCAAGCCCTTCTTTTTTACCTTAAGTTCATTCCTCAGCCTCTTTAAACCTTCCACTGAAATACTTTAGTCTCACCTAAAGAATGCTTATGCCACCCCTTTTTCAAAAAAACATTATTATTTAAAATATTGGAATTTGGATAAGGGTGGACCATAAAACATTAGTGTTATTTTTAGGGTAGGAGGGCACTCTTGAATAAATTATTAAATAAAATTCTAATTATTTAATGTTAATTAAACCCTCTAAATTTAACTATAATTTAATATATGTTCTTGGGATTGAAATATTATTTCCAATTATTCTATAATCATGTTAATATCACCTGTATAACCATATTTTTGCCCCAATCACAATTCATTATCCAATCCTAGTTTTTCAAGTAGTTTGGTATTATTTAATGCATTATTTAATCACATTAATGGTTGAATTAGTTAGACAGAAAAATTAAAATATATTATAGTTATCAACTAAATTTTCCCAAATAAATTCTATGTTTTTATCAGCTGAGACAAAATTAAAAACACAAATTACGTTGACCCAATTTCACAAAAATTATTAAATATTCCAATTAGATAAAATGTATCCAAATTAGGTGTATAAAGTAAAATTTAAATAGTATTATATATTTATAATTATCCCACATCGATTACATCACACATGAAATTTTTCATGCCTTTGAGAAAAACCCTCAACGATTTGTTGGATGATATTTTTCTAAAGGTATATAGAAATCTTAACTCAAATGAATTTAAGTGATTATAAAGTATAAAATTTTTATATTAATTATCATGAAATTAAAATTGATGAATATCTATGTATTAATAGTCTGTTTCGATATCTCAAGGCAAATTTTAATTATTCTACAATCAGAACACAAAATAAACGATAATAAGTACTGATTTTTTATAGAGAATAATTTCAATCCCATATAACAAAAAAATCCTTGCTATATTTGGGTACAAAAACACACATATGAGGGGTTGAAATATATTTTCACCCAACTCTCAGATCACAAAAATATATTTTTTTATGATTTATATGTATTTTCATCTAACAATAGGAAAACACACTAAATCATATAATATCACCATTAAATGAATCTAAATTATTTTTTTTAAACAAAAAATTGAGATATTTATAAAAGTATTTGTTCAATTTAATACAACGTTGTATGTCAAATTAAATAGATCCTTATGTCCCAACCATTAATCACCTCACATGAATGTTTTTTTACAATAAATATATAAAGATGGAATGAAAACCAATCATTTATTAATCAATGATCTATATTTTCTCCCTTTTTACACACACAATCACTTTCTAAAACGGTATATAAAAATAATTTCTCAAAAATATCCACAAATAAAAAAAAATTCAATATGAATTTAAGAAAATTCTAATAGTTTAAAAAAAAATCATAATATTCACTTCTATACCACTTTAACAATCTATATAAAGAATGAAACTTGGAAAATCAATTAAAAATAATAATTTTTTTAATTAAATCATATTGTAAATAATTTTATATCATTAAAACTATTATGTAACCAATTATTTAAAAGATATTTTATACAAGTATTTCTTTTCCTTTTTAAAAATAGTTTATATTTCATATATTGCCCAAATATACACTTCATACTCACTTAAAATCCTAAATTTATCCCATTTTTTATATTAAATTGGAAATGTATTTTAAAAAATAATATTACAGATTTTATGGCCACAAGAATTAAAGATAAATAAATAATATTAAAGAAGAAAATATAACCCTTGTGACATTTCAACTTATATTTCAATGAATTTTGTTTGGGTTATTATTTGAATATTTTTTAAAAAAAATATTTTGGATCTTAAAATTATATTTATTAAAACAATTAGGGAGATGTTTGTAACCTAATAGAAAATAGTTTAAGAATTATAAAAAATAATATTTTCCCCTTTAAGTAAGGGTTTCCTCCCAAGAAGTGCTAAACATTATATCCCCAAGCGTAAATAAATCCTTTCATCCATATTTTAATGTAAATGGTACAAGCATGTTTATGGTGATTCTCATACATGTATAACGTCAAATTTGTATCATTTAATAATAATTATATCTTCACTTCTCCAAAAATTTCCATTTCATGTAAAAACATATTATTTATTTCAAACATTCTCAACCACTATGAATTTAATTTTATAAAAGTCATACAATTGATGATAATAAGAATTTATTCAATTATTTTTATTAATTTAATATTTTAAGATCATAATATAGTGATTTAACTAACTAGTATTCCATCTATTTGATCTTTATAGGTAAATAGCATGATTTACCAAAAATAAGGAATAAAGAGACCTACTGATAGGTGTTCTAAATTTTATTCTATAATCCCAGGTGGAATCATCCAGCTTCTTCAACTAGTCATTTATTACTACATTAACCATATTTTCCAATATTAAGGTGATTTAAATATTAAAATCCTCCACTTGACTACTTATCTGTGGGTGGTAAGAAGTATTAGTTTTGTAAATAATTCTATAATTTTCTCCATTCAAATTTAGTTATTGATTTCTAAAATAATCTCTATTATTAAAAAATTATTAACTAAAAATAGTATAGAATATAAAAATGTGTTTAATGAAAACAATTTAACATAGTTAAACAATTTTAAATTAATAATATTTATTATTCAATAAATTTAGAGACATAATTCATTATTAAAAAACATCACATCATTTAAAGATATTAAAAATAGTCTCACATAACTGATTCCCTAAATATCAATGTTTTCTAATTTTTGAATTCCATTTAATTGAATACCCTATATTCTCTAAATATTATTAAAATTTTGGTATAAATAACATTCCAACGTGTAAACCCTTTTATCCTGAAAATTGACTGCTAATAAAAACAATATTGATGTCTTTTCCATCATATGAAATTTTATATGATCTCCATTGTATATTAATAAAGTAAAATGATAAAAAAAATATAATTTATTACTGGTGTATATATAGATGAAAAATTCCATTTTCATTCCTTTCAAATATTAATATGTCTTCCAAAAATATTTTTTACCCCATATAATAGAGACCACTTAGAGGTAGCCAATTGAATACTTTTATCCATTATAATCTATAGGTTATCGAAATCTATCAACAAATCAGGAGGGACTTCCCTCTTACATATGGTCTATTGGAACCTTAAATTTAATTATAAAAGATAATGAGACCTTCAATTCAAGGTGTTTCAAAAAAATGGATGTTGTAAACCATATTATGGGGTTTAAATCAATTTATATTATAGTGGGTTCACTTAACATAACTCAAGATTATATTTTACGATTATCAAATAATGAATAGAGTTTGACATATACATGATTTATTCTTGCCATTACATTAACAACATTTTTTTATATACCATATATAGCGAAATCACGAAAATATATCTTATATTAAAAGGTTATAAAATTCACTGTTATAGTGGGAACCTCATAATAGTGACAAAGTAATTATAGAAATATACCTTCTGGTCTAGATATAAAATTCTGATCGATCATAGAAGATGTTTTACTATTAAGTTATGGGGTTTCATAAGCATTTATACTTCTTCATATGATTCTCACACTTGTTGATCTCAAGTATATAAGATAATGTAGACTGACCTTCCAATAAAAACCCCAAAATATCTTAGATTTCACTATATATTTATATATATGATTATGAATAAGGACATGGATTTGGGATAAAAGGATAGTATTTGAGTTTAGTTGTGTTAATTATTATTGGAATATATTTTAAATGATTGATAGTGTTAAAGAAATATGTTGAATATATTATAGATATTTTTAGACATATGATGGTTTTTTCTTAGATTTAAGATGTTTGAATGATTTTTTTCATAGTTAGGGGACCATGTATTGCGCCTAGGGGATGGTGGAATGTGATATGTGTTAATAATAGAGAAATTCACAATTAGTTTCATGGTTGTTTGAATTGTTATTTTCAACTTGAATATATAAAACATTTATTCTATATGTAATGTATTATTATTATCCATAGTTTTATAATCCCAAACCTTTAAATTACTAGCCACACCCCTTGAAACCCATGATATATAGTTTTATCTTCGTCCCCCACTATTATGGGAATCATGTAAAAACTTGTGAAAGAAAATTTCCCCTTCACTATGGGGTTTTTAATGTCACCTCCCCTACAACTTGAACCCATGACCTCAGGTGTAACAACCAACTAGGAAGGGTTTAGATACTAATGATAATAGGTTGTTGAGTTTGATTCTAAGGTGATCAATGAAGGAAAACTTTTCTTACCTTGGTTTATGGATGCATAAATACCATTGTAGGTCGATACAAGCATTTTTTTATATTATGATAGACCCCTTAAGGATGGTTGAATAATATCTGCGGATACTTAAAGATTTAATAAAGATATATAATGTTATTTTTCTATATATATAGGTGAGGAAATTCTACATATAAAACCAATGGTTATGATCCCTTGAAATGCCTCGTCAAAGATTATGTATTTATAAAAATATACTCATCAAGCACTCATGATAGTGGTTTATCATCATTTTCATTGTTTCATTTTGTGCCTCATTTTCGGTTAATCCCAATTTGTTTATACACACTGATGAGATTATTTATCATGATATGGTACTCTCACATGTATATTCCTAATAACTATTAGAATATTTTGTAAGTTGATGAATTTTTAGGTAATTTCTAATGAATTTATTATACCAGAGGCCCTAAAGCGGTAATATTTAGTATGAGATATCATGTTATGTTATATATGGGAGCAAAGAGGAGGTACTAATGATCTATGATCAATTTGAAATATATCCCATGGGTTAGGAGAGAGTGACTAGTTTATTGAGGCCGGATCATGGATTTTGTGAGCCAATGGAAATTATATATAAGAGTGATGCATTCCCCTGTTTTTGTTGAGATGTGAAATGTGAAGGTATAATGTTAGAGTTTTTAGATTATAAATGTGAGATATATACAGTAATCATGCATTTTTATGTTCCTCAAGTGATGAGAATAGTGCACCTTGGGTTCTACCATTACGGGCATGTGGTGCATAAAAAATTTTAATAAATAAAACATAACTACTACTCCCTTCAGAATTCATGATAAAATATAAGGCCGGGATTTGAATTATTCCTAGACCGTATAATTTTGATATTTCTAGAGGAGAATGGGATAAGCAAAAGTATATGTTTGTGGTTTATTAAAAGAGGCCCAGATCGATGTTTGGTCTTGTGAAATACATTTCAATGGTGAAATTACTAGTTTTGTATAGTATTTAACATAATTATTTGAACTTAATGAGATATAAATTACATGGATCAGGTTCGATGATTTAGGTTATTGATACAAGGTTTAATAATATTTCACTAATAGTAGAAGACTGCAGTTTATGTGATAGGTTGGTAGTGTGAAAAACTCATGTTGGAATTAGTTGAGATTGATACGGGGTTCAATATTTATAGATGGTACAAATTCATCTTTCAATTGATGAATGATCTTATATATGGTGAGTACTGATAGAAATTATGAGACACTAGAGGGCTTTATTTCTCAAGGGATCATCAGTGAAAATAAAAACATTCCCTAATGCAAGTGATGGATTTGGGAATAGATCCAAGATTTGATAACAAATATCATTAACTCTTTAATGATAATGTAAATGTGGATGAAATGGTGTAAATACACAATAGTGGATGTAAATTTCTTGATAGTAGTCAAACATGTGTATGTTTCAATCTGAGGATGTTTCTATCAAGGAGAAACATATGGGCAACCTTGCCGTTGGGAGAGAATCTTTGGATGCTTGATAGAATGACTCCAATTTTTTTAAAAAAATTAATTGTTTCTAATGATAATGTTTCTATGAAATTGTAATGGGGTCTAACTAAAATTTCAAATTTCAATCGGGTATGAGTAGGATGGAAAAATATTTTCCTTATATTCGATATTGGGTTGAGGATGGGATGTAGTGATTGGGAATTTGTTTTGATGGGAGAAAATCGATATTATCCTCTGATGGAGACTATTATGTTGATCGTAGGAGCACGATAATCATGTTGGAAGGGTTTTTGATGTAATAATACGGGTTCATGGATGATCAATAAGACATTAAGATGTTGTTGGGAAGGTGAAACCAACAAAATTGGCTTTATTTAATTATCATATTTGGAAATAAAATGTTGTGAAGGAATGACTTTGAGATTTTTCATCATGATTAGGATGGAATAGAGGTGATCTGAGGGTGTTTCAAATTATAGGAACTTTGATTCCTTCAGTAGATAATGATGATAGATTCATTTGGTGGGTGATTTAACTTAGTATTTACACAGATATTAAGGTTTACAATTTTTTGGATTTGTTTGGATAATCAAGGGACCATGACATATTTTAATGTATTATCATTGAGAGGTTTGATAGTGGACTGAAATGGGAAACTAATAATTTTTTATAATTATTATTGTCAGTGTACCACTAGTGCTTGCATGATAAATTTCATGTAGTGATATGGAAATCTCACTAACTAAGTTGTTAGACTATAGAAATTATTTTTTATGGGTGAATATGATGTTGAGAAACATCATGGATTAGAATTGGTCATATGATCAAAGGAATATGGTGGAGAGTGTTAGCATATATATGATGATATGAAGGAAGAAGTTATGGTATGTTAGAATAAATGAGTGTGGGTAATCATTGTCGCAGTGCTTCAGTAATGGTAATGAGTGGCATATCATTTTTTTATAATTAAGTGTCTCGCGTTCAAAGTGGCATGGTGGAATCACATTTTTTATTTATATATAGATCACGACCTACTCATGTTAATTCAATTACATATATAGGTTGAAACTTTTTTTGGATTAACCAACATGAAATATTAGGGAAAATATGTGCTTTGGTGGGGGGAATATTCCACCCCTTTTCTTGATAAGATGATGAAATTTAGAGTGAATTTCATTTATCAATTTAGTAGACAGTTTTTTCTGATAATTGGAAATCAGAATTTTGTTCTGAACGTTTTAGCATTTTAAAAATGTTCTTTTGGTTGATGTACAGTTTTTTGGGCATAAAATAGCCAAGATGTTTCCTCAATATCATATGGTTTCATCATTGATATTTTTCTAGGTTTATTATGATAAAATACATCATGTTCATGGTGGATAGCATATTATTTAGTTCTTGGAGTTTTTTGGATATTTTTATATAACTAAATTATCCACATGGTCTTCTGGGGAAGTTAAGACCATTAGTATTGATGCATTCTATATTATTGTGAAGTTGTTCAAATGCATTCCTTACTCTTTTTTACTCTTTTTGACCCCTATTTTTCCTTTTCATTTTAAAGAAATCAAATCCATTAAATTGTAGGGAAAATCAAAACATCATTGTTCTTCCTGTCATAGAATAGACCAGTATAGATGGGGAGAGAATTCATTAGTAAAAATTTTTCACCTCTCTCTCTCGACTATAGGGTGTTTGAAGTTCCATTAATTATGTTTGATCCTTATTTGTAATTATAAGTTCATTTATTCCTTATATCCCTATTTCTTCTCAGTTTGATGTTTTAAAACCTTAAAATAAACAATTTGGATAGATCTAGATTCCCTATATTACCAGTCTCGATTCATTTACTAATCCTTGGAAATTGATGTTTATTACAATCAAATTAGGTGATCCCTAAACATTACCATATAGCTTATACAGTTTAATTTTATTTTGATATGACATGTGATATATGATCTCTCCATTTTAGTAAATTGACCATTGAGTTATAATTTTTTTTATTAATCATGTATTTTTTCTATGTTTGATTAAATTACCATATTGGTAATTCACAATGTGTCAAGGGATATAGAGGACCCTTGATCACAGGCTAGAAAACCCAACCAATTATGGATAGGAAGATAAATGTAATCATGTGACCTTGGATACATGAACACAAGAGAGGTTCTATATAATCTATTATTCTAACAAAGTGGACCTGATCAGTGCCTATAGACCCCTTGAGTTCATATGAGTTATGAATTTGGATAATTTTCCCTAGCCGGAATTATAGGATTATGAGGTGACTTAGATCATTTTGGAAAGATGATATAATCTAGATATGAATGAACTTATAGTACCAACATAGGTTCCTTAGTATTTTCCTCGGTTTAGGAGCACTAACAGATAAGTTAGGGTTATCTTGGTTGGTGTATACCCTGGAATGGTGGGATTTTCCATTAGAGACATGTTTTTTTACTGTTTTATTTTTACATGGATTTCTATTACATATAATTAAATCCATGAAATTAGTTAATTGTTGAATTATTAATTATTGACTATATTAAATGTGATGGTTACAATTATCACAATTATTTTAGCAGGAAAAGATGTTATTACAAGGATCTAGTGTCCTCGTTGGTATTATATTATTGGGGGACATTTTTGTGATACCAAGGATCATGTGTTCCCCTTATTATTATTATTATTATTATTATTATTATTGGGGGCCATGATATATTTCTGAAGCTCCAGTGTGTCTATTATTATTATATAGTTGGGGATCTTAATTTAATTCCAAGGATCCCATGTTATACATATTTTTATATGGTTCGGGGACCTTGATTTTATTCCAAGAATCATGTGTGCCTATTATTATTATAAATCTGGGGGACCTTTATATGATTCTAATGATATTCTATTCCTTTTATTATGATATGGTTTAGGGCCTTGAGGTGATTACAAGGATCTATTATGCCAATTATTATTCATTTGGGGGACCGTGGAAGTAACTCCATAGATTTGGGATGCCCATTATAATTATAAGTTATTGGGGGACCATAGACTCAGTACCTAGAAATAATTCTTCCATATTTATATAAACATTATTACAGAAAATTTCAAGAGATATATAACATTGTAAAATGTATGTATGGTCAACTCTGAGTGCCACACCTCACTTATAGATAAGTAATGGTTATTTATTTATTTAATTTTACATAATTTAAATATTATTTACTCTATTGAGTGTGTCACATGAACATATCAATTCATTTACATGATAAGTATGAGACCACATTGTGGGTTATCTACTATGATACATAATCACTCTCTACTCAGGTGGCCATTTTACATGGGTACCTAAATATCCTTCGCTATTCTCATTTTTAGGTTTGGGAGAGTCCCCAAATTATTCCGATTGAGGAGGATGGATTAGAAGGGATTTGAGGTTGGGATGAGGTGAGGCTTGAGGATATAGTATATCCTCATTGTACTTTATGAATTCTTTTTTAACATTGTATCTATACATTAAAAAAATTGTATAACATGTTAATCGGTATTCTTTTTGTCTGCATCCATTTTATTTTTGATAGATCTTATTATTAATTTCTTCCACATAATTTGATTTCACATTACTATTTTTGGTGATATTCAGTGATTAAACTATAATTTCTACTTTGATATGAGTATAAAATATCTACACAGTCACATATTAGACTCTCACTACTAGTAGGAATACTCTGGTATATGAGGAGGCACCCATTAGGTCAAATAATGACCTAATAAAATTAGTACTTAAAGTGAATCATGGTGGGGATGTTACATACATGTTCATCTAAATGGTAACTGGGATCATGAAAATAGTCCACACATTCTGTTAAAATTGTCAAAAAACTATTTATTTTTTCTTATTTTAGACAATTCCAATTCCATTGACCCCCTATCTCATATACCATATAACCAATGTCAGTTTTTTGGGTGATTTTTGTGGTTATCTCCCTCTTTATATCTTCTCCCATGAAAATTGGACATTTAGGGTGTCAAATCAATGTAAATTCATCTTCTATTCAACATTTCTTATCCTTATTATACCTCAAACCAAATATTGGTTTTTAAATAATGGTTTCAAAAAGGTATTGGGAAACCCTTTTGATTATTGGGAATATCATTTTTGGATATTTCAGGAGGATAAAAGTAATAAGGATATTATTCTTTATCTCACTATTACAATTCATCATAGTTATTTATTTTATTGAATTTATCCACACTCTATTATGTGTCAAATATCATATCCTAAAATATGGTTTTTTAATTAAATTTTATTATGGATTTAAAATAATATAATTATGGAAGTGGTTTTATTTTCATAAAACTGGGGTTTTTTCCGTTTGAGTTTTGGGGGAAAAATTGATGTCCATATCCATGAGAGACTTCTCGAAAATTGGAAGTAATTATGATTTTTTTGGTTCCTTTAGTATTATTAAAACTAATTTTTTCAATTATTTATAAGGTTTTTCATATTTTTGTTGATTTTTTTAAATTAATATAATGGGATTATAATAGATTTGTATATTATTTTTTTGATTTAAATAGATTTTGGTAATTTGGATGTGATGGAAGGGGTTTTTTGGTAGATATCATAGACGTTAGTTTGAATTTAAACTTTGGTGTAGGTTCTTTATCATGGATTAAAATAATTATATAACTCACACATTGATATGTGGGCCACATTATATTTGAAGGGGATTTTATAAAAAATTGGTGGTCGATTCACTCAATAAAGGAGGTTATTTAAAAAAAATTAGAGGTTTCTCATGATCTACGTGCTCTATAATGTTTCATTTATATAACATATGTATGGTGTTAATTTTATAAGTGATTAAAATATTGATGTGTGTAATTATAGATCTATAATAATTTATTTTGGTTGAAAATTTATAAACATTATTTGAACATATAATTTTTTATGGGTTGGGTCATGTTTTATAGACTGAATTTAGATATGCTTTGATTTTTAAATTCTTAGGGCGAACGATATGTTTTTAGGGTATCATTCAAAGTCTTATGCTCAACTATTAATGTGTATATTTGTGCACCCAAAAGTGGAGTTATTTGATTTTATGGTTTGTGAGAAGTTTCTACATTGGATAGGGTAGTATATTAGGGGTTTTCATGTTTATACTAGTGATGAAGGTGGATTTTATATATGTAATGGGTTGTTGGTAAAAACAATTATGATAATTTGTGGTTTATTTTGTACCATGTATTGTGTGTTATTGTAGTATACATATATTTAAAGTTGTTTATTCTTCAAAATATCATTGTCTATAGGTGTGTTTTCTTCCAATTGTTTTAGGTTATATATTTTTCCCTTTGATATTTGTCTGTTAATATTATTATTTATTAATCCTTGAGTGATTCGAGGGTATCCCCAATGATTGAGTAACATTTAAATTTTGATCTATGTTAGGTTTGAGTTATTAGACTAGGTTTGTATGTTAAAAATTGAATTAGTTTGGTTTCAATGGGATTTGATAGGAATAGAGATGTGATATATCAGAAAATAATAGATAAAATATATAATTTAAATATTGACATATTTTTTGTTAGATATTGGTTTCAAGGGAAGCATCTAAATGTGTGGTATAATTTTATTTTTGGTCTGCAGGTTTGTTTTGGTGTTCCTGATGAGGTATATTGGACATAATGGAATGGTAAGAGCTTTATATTTCAGGAATTATGTAATATCCTAACATGGTATTCAAAAAATAAGTTTGACTATTGAGGTTATTAATAAATCTTGTAAAAAATATTTATGAAGATTTTTTTATTTTAGTTATCAATATTAGTTATGATTATATAGATTTTGAATGGGTTATACTTTTAGGGAAGGGAACTCAATATCTTTGTTAAATTTTTCCAATTTTTAATAATTTATTTCATTTTAAAATATTAATAACATTCTAAATTTTATTTTATGATACTTGGATCATTATTTTTGAGACTGGTGATTAAGGTTAGAAATATAAAAATGGTGTCAAATCAAACTAGTTAAAAGTCACCACTAGGCTGCATAAAAAATATATTAATAGTTCATTTGGTGGTGAACTAATTAGATTTATGTAAGGAGTGTACTTTTGGAAATTGATGCAGATGATTTTCATGGGTTTTTATGTTTAAAATTTCCAAGTGTTCCATTTGTATGTATCACTATTTTGTAAATAATACAAATTAAAATGTGGGAATAAATATATTATGGTGAAAAAACATGTGTTTTCCCAAGAATATGCACTCGTTATTGGAATTTAATTTGTGTCTATTGGGTCATATGGGGGTAATATTTTGTTGAAATGGAAACAAATGGTTCAAGGATGTGCGTGTATATGAAATATAATATGAATAAAACAAATTTTAATATTAATTGAGGGAAAATATCATAACCATAGATATTACCACATATGAGAACTCTATCAAAATTACCCTACATTAAATCACTCACTTGTTTTATCATTACATTTGTGAGACCATAACTATTAAATCATCATTATTGTGTTTGTATAAGGTTGATCCATGTTATAACTACTGCATTCACTAACTTCCCCTTCCTTACATGATCAAGAATTCTTAATTAATCATTAACCAACCTCAAAATATTACCCATAAGTAAATTAATCTGATTGATGGTTATGTGTGTGTGATACAAAACTGGGTTAATGAAACTAAATAAAAAACATGAATAAATTGATAAACTCCTACTAATACATGAATTAAAACAACTCCTCAATAGAATAAAAAAACATAAATAATTCATCAATTTAATAAATTTATATAGTAGGGGGGATGTGAGAGGACCCCACATTAATATAGATACACAATACATTATTTTTTAATGTTATTCATTACATATCATAATAAAACAAACCCCAAAACATATAGGTTTTCTATCACTAGATAATAATTACATAATAATGTTTTTTATAAGCATTCTCTAGCATCTCCTACAAATATTCTTCATACAAAATACCCTTATAGACCTATAATATCTAATAATTTTATTCATAACATTGGGAAATTTAAATATAAGAAATGGTGAGCATAGACATTTAATAATGGGAAAAAATAGGAGATATCAATTGATGATCATAAATGAGCATATGTTGAATATGTGGGTATTTAAATTTAATAAAGGTAGACAAACATGATATAAGAAAATGACAGAAAATCAATCATATTTAACAATACATGAATCGTGGAATAAATATTTAGTTCATAAGAGTTTAGAATCATTATTCAATAATCATGAGTCATTATATCAAGATATAGTATTATTTTGTTACTTAAGAATAATGCATAAAAATATTTTATAAACCTTAACATATATAATGGTTAGACTCTAATATATTCATATATTAATTATAAAAGGATAACTACCTAATAAAATATGAAATCCACATATGCCTCATTACATTTTGGACTTATACTAATTACATATTCCCCATCCTAATATCTTGAGATATAAAACAACACACAATGCATTGGAGGGATAAAACAAACACACCCAAAATATAATGAAAATACATACATATATGTTCCATAGAAGCATCCATAATCTCATTATAGAATAATTAATCCATAGGAAATATGTCGGTTTCTTAAATATATCAAAAAAATGATCATAATCATTCTAGAGAAGATGTTTTTTTATATAATTAGAGAATATACCCATTAAATTCATGACCCAGCCATGGCCTATATTTTTTGGTTAATAAGGAAATCTAACATGATTATTTGATGGTGTCAATATGTGTTATAGATAATTTGTTTGATTTCATCTTATATTGAAAAAATGTGGGATGATAAAATTAATGATAATGAAAAACATTATTGGAACGATTCAAGGAAGTAATCCTTATTTAATAAGATTTTAGAGGTAATATTTAACGGATTAAATGAAAATTGTTTGTGGATAATGGAAAATTGTTTACAATATTTTGGAATAATATTTTGAGTGGTTGGTGATGTACTAAGATGATATGGTACTGCCTCTAATTTATATTCAAGTGATCTATAATTACCAAAAATATATAAAAAAATTATTTATCTGTGGAGTTCATAAAATTAATTTCCCACTACTATGCATGAGTGATTTTAAACTATCTGTTTGTGTCATCTCATAGGAAACAAAAAAATCTAGCAATACCATGACAATTATACGAGTGAAACTGAGATTTTCTATAATTCAATTCTTTTAGTATATGTATTATATAGAGTAGTGTATAAGTCAAATAAATTTTGGTATAAGTGTTTTGGAGAATACTATAGAAATTGTTATGAATAAAAATCAACATAATCATCAACTTAATCCCTAGAAAAGAAAAATTAAAAATTCATTAGATATATATATATATATTATTCACTACTTCATAATCATGAACTCCTCTATATGCACATCATTCAGTTTTATGAAAGCATCAATAAAGTGTTTTGTAACCATCAACACATAAAAAAGATTCAGCTATGTAAAAATTAGAATTTCTAAGATATTATATATTCTGAAGAATAAATAAAATGTTAGGTTTCTGTTATGATTTTTGTATATAAATATATTGATCAAGAGAATGATCATAATTCAAACTCTACAATTTGGAGTTCCCATTAAGGAAAATTTTGGAGTTTGGGATAATCCATTATAAATAAATGGAGGCCAAGATAGAGGGATCTGTAAAATAAAGAGAACACACTAGGGATTATTTTTTTATTCTATTTTTTTATCAATAAAGATTATTTGTTTCCTAAAAAACTGAAAAACTGGAATATGAGGAAAATTAGTCCATAACACCGAGAATTTTGGTAAAAGTATTAACCTATGAGAAATGGAATTTTAAAAAATGTTATTATCAACACATAGTGGTATTTTTTGAGGATCCATCAATACAAAAGGTTATTTTATATCCAACATAAGGAAAACCATGTTCTAAAAATTTCATATTTCTACAAGATTCATACATATATGTAATATGTTTGAATACATATGGAATTAGTGGAGAAAATTAAAATGTGGTATTCCAATCAAATTTGGAATAAAAAATTCATGTAATTAGGTGATTTATTCAAAAAAATTATTAAAATTTTGGGAGTTTAAAAGAAGAGAGTATTTTACCACATTTCATTTAGTTTTCATTATTCAAAATAAAAAAAATTGTATTCAACATACTTCTAAAAATATAAATCTAAATTGAGATAAATATGAGTTAGATAAACCCTCAATAATTCTATCATGATAAATAAATATTTTGAATTAATTAATATAGAGTATATAATCCGATTTTATTTAGGATTTCCCTGTAACACCTCTAGTTTTTAGGAATTATTTTATTTAAAATAAATTAAGATACATTGATGACTTGCATTAAAAGATAAGACTATTGTATAGACAACAACAAGTTAATATTATGATATATAGAACACTAGGATTTTCTTGTGTTCACGAAACAATAATTTTGACCTATGTTACACATAATACTATGTTCTATCGATATATTGTGTTTTAAGAAAACCATGTTTTATTGAACTACGATATACTATTAATAGTATTTTTTAATATAAAAGTTATCGCCTAACTGTTGGAATGGAATGAATTAATAAAATTAACTAAATTATTATAATATATATTTTTTACATTTTTATTATTTATATATAGATTATAAATAAAATTAAAAACATTTTAATGAATGAAAAATGTTTTCTAAAATGAAAGATCTTTTCTAAAGACAAGTTAATCCTGTTTGGAGAAAATGATTTATATTATATTTTACCACTTTTAAAAAAAATATTTTGCAAAATAAACTTCATTTTTTAAATTTTAATATCTAAATTATATTATGGTCATCTTTTAATATTTTTCTATAAAGTTTCATTTTTCGATGAATAATAAAAAATACTGAGTTTTAATTGGTAACTGGTTTTTTAGATAATTTATTTATAAATATAAATTAAATTTAAAATTATTTTTAATTATTATTATTTCAGTTATAAAACCATTTTTTAAATATATGTTTTTGGAATCAAATTTACCTTGAAATTGGAGAAAAAAAACATTGTATACTTATGAACATTTTCACTTCAAAACATGTTTTTCATTATGCATATGGGATTAATTTCAAATAAAATTATGACACTTCATTGAGTGTAAATTGGAAAAATGGATTATATATTTGAAATAATAATAATATAAATTATATAATAAGGTAGAATTAGATTTTAATATTAATAGTTATTGAAAGAAAAAATTAAATTTAATCAATGTGATTAAGGATAAAATACGGTTTTTCACACAAAATGGGTTTCATTAAAATTATTTTTATGCACACAAGTTATTTTTATTTAATGAATTGGAAATAATATTAATAATGATTTGGTATAAATTATGTAATTAAACAATTTTTAATTATAGTCTTAAATTAAAATTTTCTTATGTAAATAAAACATAACAAGTTACCTTTTAAAAGATATAAAGATAAAATTGAGTAAACAAAAAGACCAAGGAATAACATGATAAAAATAGTATTTATTTTGGGTAGAGGATATATTAATAAAACATAAAATCCCTATCATCAAATAATTTTCAATTTTGGAGGAATATTATTTAAGGTATACCTCCCAACAATGAATACTTGTTGGTATTTACAAACATACCACTCCCCTCGAATTATAAAAGTGCAGTCACTCTCCCCCATCTTCACACATATCAAGCCATTTGTCTCAACCAAACCCTTATAAAATCACTTCCCAAATTCCCTAAAATCATATTATAATATTAATTTTGGGAATAAATCTCACTGAAGAAGGACTTTGGTGAAAACAAAAAAATATATATATGAAGAATAATTTATGTTCATCAATGAACATTTTTGTTTTATTTCTTCCTCAACCCCATTAATTATTCTATTATTATCATTATATAATAACATATATATATTAAATATAAATATATGTTTTTATTTTATAGTTAATAAATACTAACACACAAACCTACATCAAATGGGAAATGGAATCATCATTTGTGTGTAAGGCGGATAGTCACCCCACGAATCGATGTTGTTCATTTTTTCATTAACACCTTTCGCAGTTTAGAATAATGATGTAAATACTATTTATATATGATATTTATGATATTTATGATATTTATGATTTATCTATAAATCATTCATTGTTATATAACACATCAATTCATTCTTTCCATTTTTCAAGAATACGATAACATCATTCTTGTGTACGTACAACCTAGCATCTCCATGAACGGTGTACTTCCTTTACTATAACAAAATTTAATGGATTAATGTAAATAAATATATAATGTATATATATTACAATTATATCATGTATTACATTATTTAAATTAAGAAATCATGACCTCTGTTATAGGACTAAAAGCAACAACTTAATACATATATGAAAAACAACGCAGTTATAACCCAAAACATAACATTAACATGGAATTGATTATAAATAGGTAATAAAAGGTCAAATTAAAACCATATATAATATGATATATATATATATATATTATTCTATAATATATTTTTAATAAACTTAGATTTAATATACAATTGGTTTTAATGAGTAAAATGGAAGTCCAGACTTAATATAATGGATTTGTCTCACTTTTTACTTATGTGAGACACATTCCAAGTTCACCACATATTTCAATAATTGTGGGTGTATACAAAACATGAATGAATATTATTATTTTTCTAATCGAAATTATTTTTATATTCATATCTATTTTTGGATGTCGCTTCCTTGGGGTTTAGAGTTCAAAAGTTAACAAATTGGTTTTGGATTTTTTTCTCAATTTTTAATATTTGAGATAAAGGTTTTTTTTACGACCATATCTTCTTACATGAGGCTCAAAAACAACCCCATTAGTTTTTCATATCATGAATTTAATAATACTCAAGATATTTATGTTTCTTTTTCTGTTCTTACTTCTTATGGATTATGATTCTATGGTTCCTAATTCATAATGATTTAATGATAAAATTTCTGTATTTATCATGATGGTTTATGATTAAGTATCAAATATTAAAATATAATTATATAACTATCAATAATTCTCATTGATATTTTTATCCATTTTTTATTAATGATATATTAAATTAATGGTACCATTTTACCACTACTTGTCACTTAATATACTTAAGAAAATATTTTTTAGAATATCTAACTTTATCTCTCTCTTCAGTTAGAAATATGTGTCCTTTCAAAAACAATGTTTTCTAATAATTATTTCAAAATAAAATTCAAAATTATGCATTAACCTAATTTTCAAGAAAATGATTTTAATTTTTTTGTTTTAAAAAGATATTTAAATTATTTTTAAACCATCCTTTAATGGTTTCAAAAGTTATTTGTAAAGGAAAGTATTTTGAAAATGTTTTATATTTAAAAAGTATTTCAATGGTTTTTCCAATAACCCTTTATAAATTTTCAAGGTTATTTTCAAAGAAGATGGTTTTCAGAATGTTTTGTGGATTAAATAGTTTTTTTACAATGAGTAAAGTATATTTTCTTCAAAATATGTTTTAAATGAATTTTCAAATAATTATTTTTTATTATCCTATTTAATTTTCAAATAAAATGATTTTTAATATGTATTATGAAAGTTATTTTCAATGAAATGTTATTTTCCTTGTGAAATGATCCATGTGATATTTCTAAATACTTCTCTAGATAAAATTAAATAATTTGACATAAGTTATGTTTTACTGGGGATATGATCCAAGGAAACTATTCAAATTCTTTTTTTTTGGATGATTAATGTTTTTATGGAATGATTTTTATGAAACCTATTTATATTCCATCCCTTATTCCTTATTTAAATTCTTATGAAACAGAAATTTTTTCAAAGTTTGTTCTATGATAAGATGATTATTAAATATGTCTATTCTTCAGATGTTATGATATGATGAAATATTTATGTTACTCATTTCAATTAATGGGTAATGATACGATGAATGTTTATAATCTTATAGAAAACATGTATTGGATTTCATTACTTGATGTATAAGACATATATCTCCCTCTATTGCATTAGTTAAAGATAAACTCTTTATGTGCTCGGAGGGTATATGTGTGTTTATGTGAAGCTTATAAATGATGTTACGTGGGTTTTCATCCTAAGCACAAATTAGGTATTGGGTTGGTAATACTAAGACTATCATGTTTTGAATATCTTTATTGTTATCATTGATGTAAGATTTTCTATAATTTTATGTATTTCACAAATCCATTTCTTATGATAATGTTATTATACTAGGGGTCGTGTTCCATAATTATCTAATCATTAAAGTATTGAATACTTAAATTATTTATTCCATGACTCAAGATTAGGATATTTGTTAAATAGGGTGTGGTTTTCAATTTTTATTATCATGTTATCATAACCTCAAGTTCATTTTATGGTTATGAATCTCCTTTATTAACCCTTACTAAGAATTTTGGATCACCCTTTACTATGTTTTTTTTACCCAGGTTATGAAGAATGGTTTTAAGTAGGAGTACTTAAGGGGGTATCTTTATGGGGAACTTGAATATCTTTCACCAAGTTATAAGACTATATTTCCATGCTTCTAAGGGAACCAAATTATTATGGTCCTTGGGTGTGTGTTTGTATAATGTAATAAATATTCATAAAAAATGGGATAATATCCATATATGAGAAGATTGAGTTATTATAATTGGTTTTATAGGAAGGTTTTAGTTAAAATTTGGACACTAGGATGATAAAACATTATTGAGATACCTAGGGATATTTCTTAAGATATTTATGCGGGTGTCTCTAAGGATATGTCTGAGTATCAGTTAAATTATAGGAAAATGTCAGGGAATCTTAGTAAATGATAGGATGATTGGTTTCTTAGAAATACATCCATGTATTGATAATACATATGGATAATACTTTGGAATAGATGCACATAGGGGTAATAACCCCAAAAACACTATATTGAGCTAGACTCGATTGGGAAATGGTGCATGAAAATATGCCTTATTAGATGAATTTTTTGACACTTTTATGTGATACCCTTTGTAAATTCAAGAAATATTTAAAAAAATCATTAAATATTTTAATATAATATAACAATAATTGACTGAGGTTATACTTAAGTTGTTCAAAATTAAATAAGGTGTCATAATAAGGAATTATATAAGTCATTTTTCATGATTATGTTGTTCCCCACAGTGATTTGTGTTGCTCACACTATGCTTTTGGTTTTATGATGGATTTTTAAAGTAGGAATCATGTGAAAATTTAATCTGATGGAAAATTCACTAATTATGAGTAACCAAAATGGATGATGATTGGTGATTAATATATTGTGATTATTCCAAATCCACAATCATGATATATGATTATGATTGTGAACCTCAATGAGATTCCTAAAACAGGAATTAAGAGAAGCATGGAATATTATGAATGTTCATGTGGTAATTAACACTGATGAAAGAATAATTACTATATTACATGTCATGAAGGTGGGAAGAAAAAACTAATTAAATATCACAAATGGAAGGTAAAATGTTATATATGTGGAAAAAAGGTTCATAGAGTGAAAAAATTTCAACCAGTTGAATCTCTTATCTTTGGATAACATGGGAATTTTCCAATTCAATACCCTGACCCATTAATATAATTCTAGACCATGGAAGGACCTATTATGTGAAAATAATTGAAGTATAAGGATTCAAGTATTTGTGTATTCAGAATCTATAATTTTGAATTGTTAAATATATAAGGCTTTTTCGGTATAATTTGTCATTAAGGATTTGAAATAATATGTTGAATGGTATTGATGACCTAGAAAAGTGATTTTTTTAAATGAAATATTTTATGGGGAAAACGTTATTAAGGGAAGATAACCCTAAATATTCTTTCATTTTCAATAATATAGTGATTATGGTGTATAAATATATGTTAGATAATAATAAATTAAAATGGACAGTATTTATAGCCTCAGAACAAATAAAGGTTATGTTGACAATGCGGGTTTTTATCATTGATAATGCTTGTATCATTTTTTGTATTTATGGAATATATAAAATAATATGTATAAATAATAATCAAGTGTGTATGTTTTCAACAAAGATTATGGGAATTCGGTATATTACAATTTTTCAAGAGAATACATGATGATGATATACACATTCTTGGTATGTGAAAATCAAGATGTGATTTATGATATATGTAAGGACCCGGCATTAAAGATTACATAATCTTGAATTAAATGAATAATTAACATTAATGATATTTTCATGTTTATATTTTTTGATTATTAGGATATAACTATTACATTATATCGCAAAAATTTCAAGGTAGACACTTCTACTCAGTTTCCATTTTTTTCATAAAATAAAATCTCTTGAAAAAAAGAGTCATGTCTTGTCCCATGTTTTAGACAGCATGACTTTCCCCTTATCCCATCCTTGACCCTATTCATATTTAAGTCCATTGAAAAACATTTCAAAACATTGAATGAGAACAAATATATCACTAAGGGATATGAAACAAAGAAAGAAAACATTAGTTCATCAATATATACATTACATAAGCTCTTTAACATACCTCATGAAATTATAATATTTACATAAACCCAAATAATATAGGTAACTTTTGGAATCCATAACATAATTATGTTTTACATTTCACATCTATATAGGGATTTACATTTGAAATACCCATTATAGTATATTCCCTAAATCTGTTAGGAGAAACATTCACCTTTACCTCTGTCACGTTGCCCAATGCATTGGAGAGCTATCTTGGGCACACCCGCCCTACGTTTATCATGGAAACCCCCATATTTGAAAAAAAATTCAAAAAACCATAACATAATCATAACATATAAAAAATCATAAATTAAAGATAACATTTCCACATTGCTATCACAATATATTATTTTATGATATTGACATAATCGATTCTTAATCAAACCATTTTAGAAAACCATTTGAATCATTTAATAAATAGATTTTTGAATAAAAGTTTACCATACAAATTTAAACCTTCTAATTATTATCATTTGAAAACATTAGTGTCCCTATAAATAAATCCAAAAACCATTTTCAAATCATGGACATTAATTAGATATATTTAGAATAATATATCTTTAAAACATTTTAAACAATATTTTAGTGAAATAGTTTCTAAAAAATGGGATACGCTTGAATACAAATAATTGAGGAATAACATTTAATAAGAAATTTATAATATCATGAGAATAAATGGATTCATGATATAAAATTCCAAAGGAAATTATATACACCATATAAGAGTGAATTGGTTCATGATAATAATGAAGTCTCAATGGAATGTAAATTGATAAGAAATCCCTTATAAAACCTGTATCCATAGATTAAGGATAAATCATTTACTTAATAATGTGTGACAAATATAAATACACTCAATATGACTGGATATTTATTGTGAATCAATCATATAATTTTAACACATATTTTTTGTTAAAACAACACCAATGACTTGGATGTTTAACTTAATGAATGGAAATTGAGTTAAAATTACTCTTATCAAGTTCATATTGATGACTTGAGAATTTATAGATGGAGTGATTATGTGTATCAAAATTATATCCACACAAAGGGGAGTAGAAATTACAACATAAATAAATAAACAGTGACTCCACAAATAATCATATAATGACATAATTAAGATTTATAAGATTATCCCAAGGAATGAAAATTGGGTTAAAAAGTTACCTTACTGATTTGGTAACTTACGAAACATACACCCCATGAAAGAAGAATCATACAATAAATATTTAAATACCCATAAGTAAAATTATATCACACAATGAATACAATCATGGTCTATACATACATCACACGAAATGAAATGGTGGCAAATATAGCATGAATCTCACGGGAATAAAAAGTGAGAAAAAAACCCCTTACAACGTTGTAATCAATCGAGTTGTATGACCCAAAGTTAATAATCATCAAATGAATCACATAATACCATAAATATAAATAGAATAATGATAAGATATATCAAATGGTTGTACACAATACACCACATGAAATAAATAAGTGGTGTACAATGGAAATCCCACAGAATTAAAAGTGAGATAAGAAACACGTTACCTCATGTACGACTTGACCCGTTCATTCTTTAATCTCCTAAATAATAAGCTAAAGTTAATTTATACTTGCTTAATTAAAATTTTCAGGTTTATTATTCCTTTTATATCACTTATCACCACGTTATAAACATTATGAAATCATTTAAGTTAACAATGGTTGTTTTGTCGATATTTGGTACTTGAGCCAAAAATGATCTTCTTATAATTACATGTTGTTAATGTGGTCAAAAGTACATTATATCCAGAATTATATTCATGATTTATATATCATATATATCCATTATAGGTATGTATTTATAATATTACATAACATTTGGAGATAAGAAATGAAATGCACTATTCTTGGAGACTGTAAGCCTTATGTACGCATGAAAACTACATTAATTTCTATTTAATATGTAATGGAATGAAAAATTGATGATAATTAGGTATATTATAATTCCATTATAATATAATATGATATATATGTACATAATTTCATTAAATCCATCCTTTATACAATCCATTTATGTCCTGAACGAATCATACCACCTTGAGGGGGCGGTAGTCCGCACTTCCTTAAATAAAATTATCGAATATACACATAATGGAAATCATAAAGGTATGATTGTAAATAAAAATTAACAAAGAATATAGAAAACATAAACCTAATATACATCATATATAAATACAGTTCCATTATAATCGCCACCATAAGAGGTGGTAGTAGATGATTGAACAATAATCGTTTCGTGAGGCGTTAGTTCGCTGTCCACGGAAACAGTATGTCCATTAGCCATTAGATGGAGGTGTGTGTAAGTGTAGTTTAAATACTACTCATAAAAAAAACCTAGTAAATTGAGGATACTGTTTTTTTTGTAAAATAAAGTAATAAAAATATATTAGGGGTTGGAGAAGTAAAATAAAACAAAAGAACTTAAGAGAAGGTGTTACCTTTAAATCGGGTAACTCCCTTTAGCATGAACCAAAAAGGTTTTTTGAAGTACCTTTTTCCTAAGGTAAGACATCTATGAGGAAGCGAGGGATCTTAATATCTTATTTGGGTAGTTTTTGGATGAGCCAAGGGGCTTTAGATGTGTGAGTAATGGGTTAGAGGTGAGGGATTTTTATAATGGGGAGAAGGGGCTCTTTAGGAAAGTGTAAAAATATTATTTTTTTATAATGATTTTATGTTTATAATGTCCAAAACTTACTAAAGTAGAATATAATATAACTCATGGTAGAAATAAAATCAACCAATAAGAATTGGATAGGTTTTGGTTATTATTTTAATCTTTATAATCTTATTTATTTAAATAATATATTAATGAGGTAAACACTGCATCATTATTGTGTCATAAATAATTTAATTAATTTGATGTCTAAAAATTATAAAACAAATTCCATAATGTCATATATTTTTTTAGATTTATAATGAATATTTATAGTCATATATATCAATTATATAACCCCACATTAAATTATTTTTAGCAAAAAAAATCATGTTTATGATATTTTTTTAACTTTAAATAAAAAGATGTTAAGATCATTATCTTAACCAACTGAATTTTAAAGGCCAAACTTCTCACCCATTGATTATAATGGTTGGAAATAACTCATATAATTGTGTTTGGATAAGTGTTAATGTAATTTCATATTATTATAATATTTTTTTTACCTTGAATTACCTTATTTACTTTTAGCCGCTATAAATACAAGTCAAAAGTTACTATTTAACAAAAAATATTTTCATCTTATTGAACCAAGTTTTACTTTATAATAACAACCATCTATGTTGAATTTTCATAATTCAATTCACAGAAGTGGAAAATTTTCATTTAAATGAAAAATTCAGCTTTTTAACTACTACATAGTGTTTTCACTATTCATCAAGAATTGTTGTTTTTCAGAAAAATAGCAGAAAATTAGCCTAAGCTATATTTGATATTCTGAATTCAAAAAAGACGTCTATTTTACCAAATTAAATAAATAGAAGTTTTATTAAGTAATTTATAATTCATTCCTATTTTCAAAATAATAAAGAGTGTTTTTATGAAATAATAACTATCAAAATATTGACACTTGTTTATGTACAATTTCAAAGTGAAATTACTTACAATGACCAAAATTGGATTAAATTGTACAAATATAATCTAATTACACATTAAAACCAATTAAAAATATATTCTAACAATATAAATAAATTATATTAAAAGTATGTTTTTGAATTAAAATACACTATTTTTCATTATTCATTAAAAATGAATTTTATCAAACAAATACCAAACAATTTACCAAAAGAAAATATTAATGTTCCAATTCTAAAAAAGAATTTTATTTTTTCAAATATAACATAAAAAAGTGACAAAAAATATATTAAATGAGGTTTTTCCATTAAAAATTTGTAAATCGACCTATTAATGAATATTAGAGTATTAATGCTTAAAACTAGATTAATTCACATTTTAAGCCTTTAAGATTTATTGGATAAATGTAAAAACATTTATAAAACATTTATAATCATATTGTAGTTAGTTTTGTTAATTCTCGCCATTACAACCTCTAGGCGTTCACTACCTTTTAAAATAATTATATTATAATATTATTTTTTAGTATGACTCAACCTTGTGTGCAACGTAAGATTTCAAAGAAACTCGTTGTTGCGTATCGGGTACTCTATCGAACATATTAACCCCTTTAAAGTAAAATTAATATTTAATTCACAAATATTAATAATTATGAAAATGTACAATTCTTTATTTACTAGGGATGTTACAATATATATGAGATCAATGATAACCCAATTTTTTAAATTTAGAGACCTACATTCCAATGTTTTAGATTTTTCATAATTTAGATGGTTCAAAAATATTAACAATTTATGAAATTATTTATGTTGAAATTTGATTAAGATTTTATAGATTAATGATTCATAATATAAATATTTATACATATTGGATAACATGTTCTAAACATTTTATTATGATGATAACTAAAGATAGATAGAATGACTTATCATCATATTTATGGATCTTAATATCTAATAGAGTTTCAGATACAAAAAATAAACCTTCATTTCATAGAGTAAGAGATGAAGTACAATTTGATAAAGGCATAACCACATGATGATAGTTTTCTTATGAAATGTAAGAAAATATAGTAGTAATATATTATCATGATAATTATTCAACTTTGGGAAAAGGGTATTGAAATAAAATGTTTTCCAGTTATCATCATTTTTTGTGACATCAATGTCCTTTTTCAGGCCTCTCTAGTTTATGGTTTTTTGATCATTAACATTCTCTAAACCATGTTCTGCATTTGTCCCAATTAGTATTTGGGTGTTTCTTTTCTAATCTATGAACATGTTTTCACTTCCCACCTATGTAATTCTATACGGAAACCTATTATGAATTACTTTAGGTGTCAATTATATTTCTATCATTCCTTAGTAAAGGATTTTTTATTATTTATTTTTATGATGTGGGTTTCTATGATATGAAGATTCATGTTTTAAACCTTTTATGCCCCAAATGAATTTCAAGGGTTCCCAATGTTTTTATGAATTAATTTTTTTCAAATAAATTAAAATTCTATTATGACTTGAATTGAAAGTTAATATTACAATATATATAGAAACATTTTAATATTGTTCTACATCTAAAATTGAGATTATCTTTCAGTACAAAACACAATAAGTTTGGATTTTGTTACAAACAATATCAAGATTCTTTGGAAGCTTTCACTATACATAAGAAAGAGAATTACCGAACTATAATATATTATTATTATTATTATTATTATTTAATATGGTAGTTGTCACCTAGATGTTAGAATGGATGAAATTTATAGTATTAACAAACTTATAAAAATATATATATATTTCTTCACATGTTTATTATTTATCTATTGATTAGAAAATAAATAATCATCATTTAAAAACATAAATGTTTTCTGAAAATCAATATATTTTCTAGAAGAATGGTTAATCGTGCATGAAACACGTAATTTAAAATTAAAATTTACTAATTTTAGAAAATTTATTTTGGAAAATAAACTTCATTTTTGAAATCATAAAACCAAAATTATCTTTGGTTGAATTTTTTTTTTGAGATATTTCGTTTTTTTTATAAATTTTCAAAAATACATAGTTTTAAATGGAAATTGGTTTTTTATTAATTAATTTATATAAATAAAATTAATTTTATATTGGTTTTAAAATTTAATTAGTTCATTTTATGTATAAATATTCAATATTTGTTATTTGAATCAATTTTACACTAATGTTGGAAAGAAAAACATTATACACTTTTGAAACATTTTCACTTTAAATCCCCATGACTTCTTGTCGCATCTTTGAGATTATTTTTTAATTAAATTGTTCCGGTTGTTTTAGTGAAATTTGGAAAAATAAATTCTATATTTGGAATTATCATAATTTAAATTTTATAATAATATGAATTTTTTTTACAATAATGATTATTAAAAACTAATAAAATTAATTATCATGACTAAGGGTAAAATAGTGTTTTGTGAATTACATGTGCTCGTATTAAAATTAATTTTACAGAAAAATCTGATTTTTTAATGAATTTTAAATCATATTTAGAATAAGTGGTTACAAATTATTTAAATGAAATTTGGATTATATTATTAAATGATAAATTACCATGGTAAATATAAATATAAAATAAACATTGGTAAAAACTATAAATATAAAATTTAGTAAACATAATGTTTATGGGAAAAACATGATTAAAAGGTATTTATTTTGTGTGAAAGAGGTTTTTTGTACCAAATAATTCCTCACATCCATTATTGTTTAATTTGTGAGTCACATGAAGTAAGGGAGACCACTAAATAGTGAATTTTATTAGGTATTTACAAATATGTTACTCCCTCTAAATTATAAAGGGGTACTCATTCTCCCACTTCTTCACACACATCGATCCATTTGGATCAACCAGAAACCAAATACATGAAATCTCAAATTCCATCCCATCATCTTAGTAGACGTATTTTGGGTAGAAATCCATCCAATGATTGAATTTGGGGAAAACTAGAAGGAGATATAATAAGAAGAGGTAACATTCATCAATGAACGTTTTTGATTTGTTTCCTTCCTAAAATGTCTTAAATTTAATTTTTATAATGATCACATAATAAAAAAATATATTAAATATACATAGATTTTTTATGTTCAGTTTACGACCTAAAATGACATAAAATTCCAATAAATGGGTTAAGAAATCATCGTTTGTGTGTTTGGAGGACTACCACCATGCGAACCAATGTCTTCAATTTTTAAATTGCCACCTTTGATGGTTCGGAATAATTATGGAGATAATATTTATATATGGTTTATATAATATTTATGATACCTTCATACTTAATTAATTATTATATAACACATAATTTCTTTCTTTCTATTTTTTTGGAATATAATAAGGTCGTTCATGTGTACGGTGACAATTATCTCATAAATTAATGTGATTCGTTCATGATTTACATGGAAAGTATTGAGGATTGGTATAATAAAACTATGTGATATATATAAAATAATAAATATAGTATAATTATAATTTATATATATATATCATTACCTTTTCTTTCTTTCAATACGATAAGATAATGGAAATAACATTAATGAAAACTTACGACCTACCGTCTCAAAGAACAGTGTAGTTCATTTCCTAGAACTTATATTTTTTGATTAATATAAAAACATATATAAAATATATATTATATTTATATCATTTTTAAAATATTTAAAATATAAAACAATGATTTATTTAAGAGGACCAAAAATAAGATGTCAAAACATATATGAAATACAAAGGAGTTATTAATTGTAAGGTAACTATAACGTGGAATTATTAATAAATAGGTAAAAAAGGTAAAAATAAAACCATATCTGATATGATATATATAATTATGATTATATAATATATTTATAACAAAAAAATTATTATTCATGATATTTTAATGAGTACAATAGAAATTAATACCAAAGGTAAGGGATCCATATCCCTTTTTACTTATTTGAGAAACATGTCATATTCACAACATATTTATTTCATGGGGTGTTTATAATTTCCATAAATGTATATTATGATTTTTTTAAAATAAAAAATATATATTTACACATCCAATTGATTAATTCTCTTCCATGTGGATTATAGTTCAAAAGTTAACATATTTGTAATTTATTTTTCTCTAAATTTTCCTTCCATGAGATGTATGTTATTTTATGAATCTATATTCACTCAGGATGTGTACATAAATCCCCATTAACAAGTAATATAATTAATGTTTTTCATACTAATGATATTTTAAACATAAATTTATTTTATTCCTTCAATGAGCTTATGATTCAGTGTTTCCAATGTAGAAATGATTTTATGTTACAATCTCGTCATTTATCGGGACTGTGTGTGATTAATTATCGAATCTTGAAATATCAGGATCTAACTCTAAATATTTCTCATGAATATTATTTTACTAAATTTATTAATGAAATAATCATGCAATGGTAAAAACGTTTATTATTTGGTTTATATTCTACGTAAGAAAATGTCTTTAGGAATTGAACATTATCTCCCACTTCAGTTAGAAATATGATTTCATTCAAAGCCATGTTTTATAAAAATGATTTCAAAAATGTTATTAAATTATATTTTATTCTCATTTTTAATGAAAATAATTTTAAAAAATGTTTTATTTTTTAAAAATTAGTTTAAATGATTTTCTAATATGCTTTTATATGATTCAAAAGTTATTTTCATTTGAATAGATTTCAAAAAATTTATTTTTAAAAAGTGTTTCAAAGTATTTTCAATGTTGTGTTTATATGTTTTCAAGGTAATGTTCAAAAAAATTGTTTTAAAACGTTTTAATTTAAAAAAATAAACTAATTTGCTGTATTTTCCACAAGAAATGTTCTAAATGAATTTTCAAATCATTCATTATATGATTCTAATGATATTTTCTAAGAACATGATTTTTGAAACTATTTTATGAAAATGATTTTTAATGAAAGGTTATTTTCCTTAATAAATGTTCCAAGTGATATTTAAATATCCATATCCATATATGATAACATCCTTTTATATAATTTATGTATTACCAGGATTATGATCCATGGATACCATTCATATTATTTCTCTGAATGGTTAATATTGTGATATCATGATGTATACAAAAATAGGTTCTCATCCACTAGATATACCATGTTTATGTTAGTATGAAACCTACTTTGTTGATAGGTTTTTCTATGATGAAATGATTATGAAACCTATATCTTCTGCAAAGGTTATGATATGATGAAATGTTTATGATACCCATTTCATTTCCTGGGTTATGATATGATGAATTTTTTTGATCTTGTGAAACACATATATATTAATTCATATTTTGATTGGTGGGACCTATATCTCTCTTCAATGCTTCGGGTAAAGATAACATATTAATGAGGTTATAGGTACATAGGTCCTTATTCCACTCTCATAAAGGAGGGTATATGAGTGGTCATATCCAGCATGAAGTTGGTGCATTTTTTGTGTGCCCAAAACTAACTTGTTATGAATGTCTTGGTGGGTGGCCTTGACATATAATTTTATATGATTATATGTAAATCACAAATATATGTATTTTTACAATATTAATCTTTCATGGATTATTTTATTAGATTATATTACCATAAATGTCTTGTGAGCTTCCAATATTCATTAAATGACTATTGATTATGATCTTTGATATGTAAGGTATGGTTTTCAAATGTTATACTCATGTTATTATACCCTCATGATCATGTTCTGCTTGCATAACTCCTTTATATACCCTTATTATGAATTCGATATGACCCTTTCTTATGATTACTTTCTTCAACTCATGAATATTTGTTGTTTAGTATTATTACTAATGGGGATTTTCATTATGTGAGACATTAAAGAACATTCACGAATTTATAAGATTATGTTTCCATGTTTCCAAATTCATTGAACTATTACATCCCTATGGTGTTTGTGTAATTTAATGAATATATATATAAATGATTTAATATCCATGTATGGAAATATTGGTTCTCAATATTACTTTTTCCTTAATAAAGAAAATGAATGAGGCCAATAAGAATGATTTTTTTTTTAAGCTGAGAAGAATGTGAGAGGAAGAAACAAGTTCTTGGTACCTACGGAATCACAATATCATTAGGAGATACTATGAGAAATTAAAATGATTCATACACCTACAGATAAGGATCATGATTCATGTACTTAGAGGAGAATGAGGGAAACATCC
Organism: Viscum album; assembly: GCA_963277665.1. Classification (NCBI taxonomy): domain Eukaryota; kingdom Viridiplantae; phylum Streptophyta; class Magnoliopsida; order Santalales; family Viscaceae; genus Viscum; species Viscum album. Next base: position 1,867,616,011 of record OY728150.1, read on the forward strand.
ATGCTGCAATAATAGATAGTCACATTTGATTAACTGTTTGAGTATGAGATCTAATTGAAACTTTAAGATCTATTGGGAAGCAGTATAATTATACCACCAAAATATGTCTAGAATATTTCTGATAGATTGATTAAACTATAAAGAACTAATATAATGAACCTATATGGGGAAAATTCATTATATTCACTAAATTTTAGGAATTATGGATTATTGATAGTTGGGTAATTTATTATATAACATGTATACTTTTTGGGGGAAATATTTCCTTTTTACTTATAATTTTTTATAACATAGAATCCATTTTACATTTACATAGTAAAGAGTAGGCACATATTGAGATTAAATCATGTAAATACTTATTTCCTGACCTTAATATACTAAATCACTCTTGTAAGGTTTTGTGGTAAAATTGAGAGAGGATTCAGTATTAACCATCCATGGAGGTTTGTTAAAAGAAAGAAAATTGTAAAAATAATGGGTAAAACTTATTTACCCCATCCCCTTTGAGTCATCTAAAGAGACCTAGGAACTCATGTCTGTATCATAGGTCTAGGTTCCCTCTAAAAATATTCAGCCATTACTACTTAATTATGATGGAGAGTTTCAATTGAGTCAACATCAAATGAGTTTTTATCTTCGTTGGAAATAACTCTTATGGATTGAAGAACAGAATGTTTTTATATCTTCTTTCAAAAGTCACCAAGTATTGTGTCATTATTGTAGTGGAATTTACTCAATTATGAAAAAATAATCATCCTACTTATGGATACAATAGAAATATAGAATTTGACAGGAAAAAAGAAATCACATCCTTTCATCCTGATTTCAAGAATTATACCCCAAGGTTATTGAACATAAAACTAATAATGATATGTTTTAATAACAATAAAATGTATATAAAAGCTATATGAAGATAAAGTAATCCAATAATCTTATTTTGTGGAAATTTTTTAAATATACATGGATAATAGATGATGATAAATTTTTTTATTCCATTATCAGTGTTAATGAGATGGTGCATAAAATTTGAAGATTTAGTGAGACATTATAAGATTCAATTGTTTTTAATAATCTAATAAGAAATTTACGTAACAAATTTAATAAAGATATATCTTACTTGAAAATATATTATTGATATATCTCTTGATGATCTACATTAAACTTTTATTGTCTATGACGTGAGAAAATACTCTCTTATTGAGATAAATATGAATGAAGAAATAGAATATTAAACCATCAATGTTCTAGATATCAATGAAAATAAATATCTAACAATCTTGGAATAAAAAATATAAACACAATGGAGGACACATGAAAATGGTTTTTTTATTATTTTTAGAAACATGATAATAGAAATATGGAATAATGAATTATATTATCCTCGTAAGTTCTTTAATTTTTGAGGTTTATGTAACTTAGAAATTATTTTCTGAGTTATGTTTTATGATGATAATAAGTGTAAAGATGAATATAAAGACCTATCAAGATTGAGACCCAAAAATAATCTAAAAACCTAAATATATAGAAAAAAAGAAACCTTATGAAAATTTAGGTCTAATTTACGAATAAAGAAGAGGGTAAAGATCCATCATGTAATGACCTCAAAATTAATTAATTGGTAAACAAAAGAAATATTTTTTTACAATGAATATTATTTAATATTTCAAAATAGAAGTAAATGGATAGAAAATTACAAAAAGAATATTTCATGTTCATTAATAAAAAGAATTACTATAGATAAGACCAGTACAGGGATATAAAAACCAAAAAATAACGACCACACAATTGTATACTCCATATGATCGTACTCTCCTATGAAGACTATACCTACCATGAAAATAACTAAAATAAAAATAAAAAATAGGAATATAATAGACATTATTAAATGAATTATAAAAAATATTAAGAATAAAGTATTAATTGTTAATGATTTGTTGTTTATATGCAATATTTAATTAGAAATGTGGACATTAGGATATTATTGTTACATTAAAATTATATAAAAATTGGATAATATAACTATTGGTATTTATGAACATTGTACAATATTTCAGTTGGTAATGTAGACATTATAAAGTGACCACTAGGGTTATTTTATAACAAGGGTAATGGTAATAGTTATTTGAATGTATGAGGAAAAAATAATGGGCTCAAATAGTAGAATCATTCATTATGAACTCATTTGTTATATCTAGGGATGGATGTAGCATTGTTAGGGTTTGTTCTTGATAAATCCAAATCATAGATTTAATAAGTGAGGCAGGAATAAAATTTTCTATGAGAAAAGTTCTATCTAGTGGAGCTCACTGGTGGATCAATGTTGATCGAACCACCCTAAGAAAATACCCCCATTTTACAACTTGCACTTAAATACTATTCTTCTACAACATGGGTTTATGTATCAAAGCCATATTTATTTTAAGGTGTAATTATTTTTTATTAGAATTAAAATATTTATGGATTATTGATTCTTATTTAGTGTTATGCCATTATATAAAAAGTTTATTATTAGATTGATGATAATATAGATCTTTATAAAAAGATACTATGATTTCATATTTATAAAATATATCTATTTCATTTCCATTATAATAAAATTAAAAATATAAGTATTATTAAATTTTCAAGACAACAACTTTAATTTATAAAATATTTTTATTTAATTATATATATTTTTTCTAAGGGGTATAAATTTGATTGTATATTATAAATTTTTGTTTTCAATTAATAATTATTTTATATTTAAAAATTAAATTTCAAAAATTTTGAATGTTTTCCAAATAATATGTATGAAATTTTTGAGACATGCACATATAAATTATCCAATGGTGAATTTTTAATAATTTTCATTAATAGACCAACCCAGGTACCACACACTGGTGCCCAGAGCCTATTGGTTACTTGACCTCAGGCGTACCTCCCCATATGCCAGAGGCTACTAACATGCATCAAATGTATAATATAAAACATTGGGAGACTAAACCATATTTATCCAAGTAGCACACTAGTAGAAATAAACAAGAATAACAAAAGGATATAACTAATAACCATACAAAACTAGTATCACGTGATAACTAGAATAGGAAAAGAAATATTCAAAATAAAATAATAAATATTACATCCAAAGTACATATCAAGTGTTAATATAAAAACCCGTAAATAAATAATCCTCCAAGTGGATCCCAACACCATGTTTTGTTCCCTCATCCACATTCCATACCAATCATCCCTCTAACATAGGACACTTTCCCATAACCTATCCTACATTAATGAAATCTATTTGGTCACTTATCAGGCAGCCCAAGTTGGGTGTGATCACAACTCAGTAGGCCACCTCCAAAAATGAATAAAACAATATTTGTTCAAACATTGTGTGTATTTGTATAAAGAATAAATAAAATCAATAAATTAAGTAGTTTTCATTTATTCAATTACCCTCTATTTAGCCACATATACCCCCAGGTTCCCAATGAAACCTGAACTCTAAATTAACATATGAATTCTATTATAACCATTTTTCATTTGAGTTCACATATGAATTCCATTTTCACTATTCACCATTTCGAGTCTCAAATTAATTCCATAGTTAACATTCATCATTTCAAGTCACGTATGAATTCCATTATTACAATTCATCATTTAAAGTCACATATGAATTCTATTGTTACCATTCATCATTTAAAGTACCATATGAATGTATTTATTACCATTAAACATTTCAAGTAATATATAATATCCACTCTTAGCATTCATCATTTCTTGTCATAGAAGAATTATATTGTTAAAATTCATCACTTCAAGTCTCATGTGAATGTAATTGTTACCAATCAACATTTCAAGTCAGATATGTATTCCATTGTTTCCATTCATCATTTCAAGTCACATATGAATTCCATTTTTAACATTCATCATTTCATGTCAAATATATCACATTAACAAATTAATTAATTCACAAATTATTTAGTAAAATTTAACAATTGCATATTCAATTATTTCCATTAATTAATTCAACAAATAATTAACAACATTAATTTTATTACTTATTCAACAATTATTTTATCGCATCAATCTCCTTAATTAATTCCTTAATTAATTAATCTAATAAATTAAATTAATCAATCCCATAATTAATTATCCATAATCCACAATCATAGTTATCCCATAATTAATTAAAATAATAATTATTCAATGTCCACAATCCCAATATTCGATAATTAATTCAACAATTAATTATTACGAATCCAAAATTCTTAAAATCCAATGATTAATTCATCAATTAATTATTCAAAATCCACAACCCTAATATCCCCAATTTCACAATCACTTAATTAATTAATCTTTCAAATTAATTAATTTTAATAAGGAAACTAAATTTTAATCATTGAATATAAATTAAATAATTACATACACATGAATTAAATATAGTCTTTAGGATTTGAATAATAGAAAACATACCTATAAATTGGTGATTAATACTCGGCAATAGAAAAAATCAATTTTAGTTGAATAAATATAATCATCATGATGAATGAGATTCTCATGAGCCATTCTGAAAGGTCTTGTTCCATAAATCCCCTATCATTCATTCAATAGGCTAGGGGCTAGTGACTAGAACAAATTAGGAATATCACTAACATGGGAGGCATCACCTATATACCAACACACACACATCTCTAAATCTAAAAAAAAATGAAATGTAAAAACCACTAAGTAATCAATGCAAGCATATCACTGATATCCAGCAATAGAGTACAAAAATAAAAGTAGTAGAATGTAAAAAAAGCAAAAAAAAAAAACAATCCCACAATAAAAATAATATAACACAAATAAAATATATAAGTAAGTGTACTGGAAATACTATTTAAAATCTTCTAGAACACACTTCAGTCTATTCACCCCCTCTAAGAACTGTTTGGTCCCGTTCATGGTCTTCCTAGGACCCCGTTAAAATGTCACTCACCTTCACAAGACATGACACATGTGGGAAAACCCATGCAGGGGTGAGTATAACAATACTCAATAAGATACCATGTAATTGAAAATCAATACAAAAAATAATACCACAATGGTATACAATAAAAGAATAACACAATGGAATTCAAAAAAAGAATACCACAAAGGAACACCACAAAGGAAATTATAGGCAGCTCTATACAGGTATATTTCTGTAGTACATATAGAATGAATGTCCAAATACACTCAGGATCGATTCCATGCCACCAGGAATTCATTACCTACTATCTACCACATGATTTTTTTTTTGAAGAAAACTCATCCCTATAGAACTAACTTCCTGATACATGATATCATCGGAGACAGTCACAAAGCGTTCTAACTCATTTGGGGTCTATCTAAAGAGGATGTATTGGTCAACAAAGACTATAAAACACAGTGGGGTTCATGATAAAAACTAACTAGAGGACACCATAGATTATTCCCAAACTCACTAGGGGATACAATGTACCCAATCTGGATCATCCCTCTTTGTAGGGGATCATGAATAGAAACACTGGGTGATACCATTGACCCCACAGTTGGAACCCGCTAGATGGAGGATCAATTCCCTACTCAATGATGTTACACAATTCCATAGATTCCACTAGGGGTGACAGAGTATCTCACTCAAATATAGGGGAGGGATAATAAACTCTATATGAGACTCAGCCTCTATATGATATTGCAATCTAGTGATGTGGATGTAATATCGTACTAAACCCTCCAGGAAAGGACCAAGGGAAAGCTCTCATCCTATAATAATCTAAACTAAAATCACAACTCCATTCCAAAAATTACAATATGATCATCAAGGTGTCAATGTCATTTATTGCATGTTGAATGGATGCTACATTTTTGAGATACGCTCGTTTGAGAAAAACTGCCCACTTGCTTCCTACAGAACTACAACTATGGTAGGTCTAACCTACTGATGTAGTCGGTCGAATGACTGTGTTGATCAGCCATGCAATTTTATGAACTATAATATAACTTTTCAATTGACCTTCGTGGTTGACCACACATTCACTGCGACTTACAGTAGCTCATGATGTCGCGGCTCATGGTCGACCGCTACAATCGACCGTGGATGTGTTTGTCCTTGTGACACCAAGTCTGACCTGGTCCAACTCGGTTGTTAGACCCACTCATCTGGCCTATCCCACCTCGGCTCAAGCCTCTCCAGCAGGGCCTACTCCACCTAGAACACTTCACCTATTCCCTCTCTACTTCGGTCTGGTCTTCTCGGCCCATGTCTCATGTATCTCACCATCATGTCTACCTTTTTCAGCCCCACAGGTAATGCCACCACTAATCTCATTCCTCAACTGTTGATCCCATGATGTTGTTTCCTCTGTGTCCCCATGACTCTACCTTCACTGGATTCACCTTCCCCAAATGGCTCTGTCGTCGCATTCCACCACCACCCCCACCATCGGTCCCTGGTACTACACTAGTGGACGCTTCTGTGGACTACCACACCTCCTCCGATGATCGAAAATCTGAACGGTCATAGATCCGAGCTATGTGGATCTCAATCTACATAGATCTATCCTCGGTTGTGGATTTTCCTCGAATTCAGGGATCCAATCATAATCCAAATAACCCAGCAACATCATTTCTGTAACACCCAAGCTTCCATGGTACGTTTCACTTCGAATAATGCAATAGCGTGTGTTGTACGCAACCTCGAGCTCTAACACACACCACAACGAATTAAAGTAGCCGTTATGAATATTAATAACCACTTTTTAAAATTATAGAAATTTTATATTTCAAAATGGACTTCATTTTTGGATTCGGAATATCGAAATTATCCTATGTTGAATTTTTGGCATTTTTCTGAGAACTTCTAAATTTTTATGAATAGTGAAAAATACTTAAAAACAACTTTTTTGATCAAAATAATTTATAGTGATAAATTATACTATTTAGTGGTTTTAAAGTATAATTAGAATATATTTTTACCATTTTATCCAATGGTGGTCATTATAATTAATTTAACATTGAAATTGGACATAAACAATTACCAATCTTTTGATATAAATTGTTTCTTAAAAACACGCTATTTGTTGTGACAGCGGGAATTAATTATAAAATTAATTAATGCAACTTATAAGTTTGGAATTTTGTAAAATAGACATAATTTTTGAATTCGGAATATCAATTATAGCTTAGGGTGAAATTTTGGCCTTGTTCTGAAAAACTTCAATTTTTGATGAATAGTGAAACCACTAAGTGGTAGTTAAATAACCGATTTTTCGTTTAAATGAAATATTACCACTTCTGTGATTTTATTTTCAAAAATCCGATATACATGGTTTTCATTATGAAGTAAAATGTGGTTCAATGAGATTAAAATAATTTTTTGGTGAATAGTAACTTTTAAGTTCTTAATCGCGATTAGAGGTAATTAGTGTAGTTTAAGTTAAAAAGAATGTTTTAATAATATGATTTGAGCTTGACACTTGTCCTACTCCTATTGGATGAGTCATTTCCGACCAAGACAACCCATGTGCCAACTTGGGGACCCCATGGAGCCACTTTGGTTGGAAAATGACATTAATATATATATATTTAATGTTAAAATTAAATTGACACAAACATGAGTTGTTTTACTAAAACAGTTTTTAAGTGGGGTTAAACAAGTCCAAATTTTTATTATAAATATTCATTAGAAAGATAAAAGTATTTCCTAAATCATAGTATTTTTTTTATAATTTTTAGACATTAAATAAATTAAATTATTTATGACATCATGAAGATGCAGTGATGACCTCATTATTTAACGATTTAAATAAAATGGAAATATAATGTAAAATCCAAAGCGTACACTTGTCAAAAACCTATTGTATGAGTATATTTAGAACCCTTATCATCTTATCCTGGAATTATATAAGTGTGGGACCTCTAAAATCCGAAACTCATTTTATAATAAAGTGAATTTTCTTTACTTTCCAAGAGTGCCCCTCCTCTCCACTTATAAAAGGCCCCCACCTCTCCCACCTTATTCACACCTTAAAGCCATTTGGCTCGGCCAACCTCTGCCCAAATACTCTCCCAACTTCCCCCTCTTACTCCTAGAATCATCAAATTGGGCAGAACTCTTCTCAAGGAAGCCTTTGGCTCAAATCAAAAAGAGTTACCCGATTTTGAGGTAATGTCTTCTCTAATGTTGTTTTGTTTTATTTTTCTTCTTCAACCCACTAAACTCTTTTTATTAATTTCTTTTGTAACAACACCAGTATCATAAAATATACTAGGATGTTGTTATAAAAAGGATTCGAGCTACACTTACACACACCTACATCTAATGGTTAAAGAACATACGGTTTCTGTGGATGGCGAATTTCTGCCTCACGAAACGATGATTGTTCAACACTCATATAACACCTTCAAAGGTGGCCATTAAGATGTCAATATATTTATATATGATATAAAATATGTTTAGGTTTTACTTATGATTCTTTATTTCTCATTTATGGCATAATTTATGATTTCCATTATGGGTAAAATGCGATAATTTCATTTTAGGAAGTGCGGACTACCGCCCCCTCAAAGTGATTTGAATCGTTAATGGCATATGTGGGATGTATAAAGGATGGAGTAAGTGTTATTATACACTATATTATACTGGAATTATATTATACATTTATATCATTATGATTTCTTTCCATTAAATATGAAATTGAAATGAAAGTAGCGTTCATGCGTACGTACGGCTTACCGTCTCCATGAACGGTGCATTTCATTTCTTACCTCTAAATGTTACGTAATATTATAAATGAATGTATATACTGGATATATAAGATATATATGACATATAAATCATGAATATAATTCTAGAGATAATGGATATTCTACCACATAAACAACTTGTAATTATAAGAAGTTTATTGTTGACTCAAGTACCAAAGATCGACAAAACGACCGTTATTAACTTAAATAATTACATAATGTTCATATCAGTGTAATAAGTTATATAATAAGGATAATTAAATTGAAAATGGTTCTTAATAATGTATATATTAACTCTAGTTTATTATTCAGGAGGTTAAAGAACGGTTGAGTCAAGTCAGACATGAGGTAAGGGAATTTTTTAACCCAACTTCCATTCTTTGGGTTAATCTCCTACTTTCAAATTATGTCATGATATTATTATGTCCTATATTGTATTTGTACTTTATTTATGTGTACATATAGTGAATACACGTAATAGATATATTTTATTTAAAAATGATCTTTTTAAGGGACTTTGTCTCAATCTCCATTCATTGAGGCATATTTTGTTTTATACACAAATTTCTTTTATACGGTATATAAACCACTTTGAATTTTACGTTTATTCAAAAGGAATATTTTTTTATATGAAGCATTTACTAAACGACAAAAGGGAATGTTTTTGTTGTACGTATGCGGTGACAACGACTTCTCCGCCGCCGTGACCACTATTTGAGTTTCGGCTTCCTCTACAAGCCATACCCTTTTTTAATTAAAAATAAATACCATGTTATACTTTTCTTTTATTTTGGTATTGAAAATGGTTTTGAAAGCGTTTTTATTATTTCAATGTGTTGTATTGATATCTTGTGATTGAAATGTGGAAATGTTATGTTTCCTTTATTCATGTTTTATGTGATATGATTATGTTATGGTTTATGATATGTTTAAACCTATTCATATGAGGAATGTATTGGACTTAATAAGTGACGGGTGGAGCCCGCTATAGCTCCTCGATGCATCAGTAGGTCTCAGGAGACAACTAGACGTGGAATTGGCCGAGGCCCTTTCCGAATTTGATTTATGGTTTTGGCCGAGGCCTTAATCATTTTAGACGTCTTGGCCGAGGCCTTGACAAAATGTTTCAGAATGTCTGGCATTATACATTCCCTCATTATTAAAGTGGTTATTGATATTGCATGTGATTATTCGACTAGTAGAATATCCATGTGAGTAAGTAAATGGCATTATCTCATTTTACTTTTTCCATATTATGCTGAAGTTCAAGTTTAAAAAGGATTTTTTTTTTAGTTATACATTGCCTTAAATGTTAATGTTTATTTATGAAAGCTTCCGCAATATTGTTATCCTTACTGAGCATCTGAGCTCACCCCTTTCAATGTTTTAATATTTTCCAGGATGTGAAGAAGTATTTTATGAATGACCTGCAGGGATAGTCAGAAGAGGATATGAGTTTGGAATATGAATACTTTGTTATTAGTTTTTCACTTTATGATGTAATGTAATGTTTACGAATGTATCTAGTGTTTCCAAGGCTACTAAACTAATCGGTCTTTCGAGACTTGATCTTTTGTGATCATGCCAATGTTACGAAGTAATGCACCGACTCTGGGTAGCTGGGGTCGGGGCGTTACAGTTGGTATCAGAGGCAGTTTAGTTCTAACCTTGGAAGCTAGATTTAGATAAACTCTGATTAGAGCACATAGTCCAAAGATAGACTTTGAGGATTAGTATAGAAGAACTTCCTAGAATTTTGTTATTATAGAGATTTTGTGAGTTTTCCGAGCAATACATCCCTGTCTGGATACGAGCAGGTAGAGGCGGCTCTGGCATAGATGTACCTAGGGGTAAAACCCGAAAACACCGCTTTGAGCTAGACTCGAACGGGAACTGGTGCACGACAACGGGCCTTGCTGCACTCTTGGTTACAACACTCTCGGGGGATATGCTTAGGATAATTCTCATTTTCTTTACAAACCACTATGAAGGGTTATGAGTATATACTTTATCAAAGGAAACTTTTCTTTTTATGATTATGGATTATATCCATAAATAGTTCAATTTATGTAAAGTGTTTTACAAATATGGAATTATGTATTTTATTTCATAAACTAATCTAGTTTATGCCATTGTTTAGAAATGGCGCATAGTGGAAGGAATGAAAACCGTATCAATGCACGCACTCCGTGTAGGGATTTTCTTCCTGCGGAAGATAATTATTGTGGAGATGGAGATACAACTAGTGCTGATCAACTTATTACCATACTGGGACAACTCACTCAGGTTATGAATAATAACCTTACTCGTATGGATCACCCTGATCCACAACATGGAGGATCAATGTTAGACCGCTTCATGAGGCAACAATCACCAACATTTAATGGGGGTACAAATCCGTTAGTAGCTGAGAAATGGATAAACTCCTAAGAGAAAATATTCCACGCCTTGGGGAGTTGCGAAAGGGAGAAGGTTATCATGGCAGTTTACCGCCTCACTGGAGATGCCGATCAATGGTGGTCATTGATTCAAAACACAAAGGAAGATGAAGAAGTATCAAATATGGAATGGAGAGAGTTCAAAGATCTTTTCTTAGAAAAATACTTTCCACATGACCATCGAGCAGATATGGAAAGGCAATTTCTAAGTCTGAGGTAGAAGGAGGATGAGAATGTCGCAAAGTATGAGTCTAACTTTACAAGGTTAGCGAGGCATGCTACAGTTTATATACGTAACCCAAGAAGTAAGATTGATCGTTTCTTTGATGGGTTAAAACATTTTCTCCTCCGAGCTTTAGTATCACAGACCTTCTCTTCATACGAAGGTATTCTCTCATGCGCTATCAAGACGGAAAAGGAATTATCTAAGTCTCATGACTTTAAAGCAAAACAAGAAAAGAAGGGAACGGTGGAACAAGAGACGGATAATGGGAAAAATGGAAAGAAGGATTTTCCACTATGTGATAATTGTGGGAAGAATCACCCTGGTACTTGCCTAAAAGGAATGGGAGTTTTTTATAAATGTGGAGAAAAGGGTCACCAGGCTCATGATTGCAAGGGAAAGAAAGAGGCTGTCAAAGTTGAATGCTACAATTGTAGGGAAATGGGGCATTATGCAAATGAATGTCCTAAGCGTCAAGGAAACTTACCTCAGAAAAGGCCAAGGGATCAAGGCCGATCTTATGCTGTGACTACAGTTGAAGCGGAATAATTAATGTATTGGTGCTTTTGGACTCAAGGATTATATTATGGTTATAAGAATAATGTGATATATATATATGGATTGTACTGCAGTACTTTTTGATTTCAGTAAGGTTTTAATATGATTAAGGTAATCATATTTTTAGTATGTGACAATAAGATAAACTTTTCTTTATTTGGGGAAACTGATGTTACAATTGATTTTGGAATTAAGAGACCTTTTAGAGAAAGTCTGGACAGAGGTATTTTGGATAACTATAAAGGTTGGAGTGGATTAAGTTGATCTTTGGATAGTATTGTTTAAGGTTAAAGCATTTCTGATGATTATTTTTGGAATATTATAATAATATATTTTTAGGAAAAGGACAACCTGCAGGGTGGGGAATAACCCGTCGCGTCGGACAAAGCTGTAGGAATCGAACCCACAACCATAGTGCGACAAGCCTTTATTTCCTACCACTAGCCTACAGGAAGTCCCTGGTTATTACAAAATAGTTTTACTAATCTAAATGGCATGTGTTAATATTTGGAACCTTATACAATTAGGATAAAAAGAATATTTTTGAGTTCCGTTACCATTTGGAGTAAAAGTTGGGTTTGTGGTAAAAATTTATTAACGAATGAAAGTATACATAAAAAGTATGTATATTCCCTTACGTTCTTAGTAAATCTCCTAAATAAATTCCTCAACATTATAAAAGTTAACTCAAAACAAAAATGTTGTCAGTTAACTTTTCCTACTGGGGAATCAATGATCGTTTAACCAATCACAAGTTTGTGATTTTCTTGTAGTTAAACTTTCTCCTAATCCTGTTTTCTATAACTCTCCATCAGACCTTGATGGTTTGTTTCTCCTCCATATCCATATTTTCATGGAATCCTAGAATGGGATATCTTATGTGACCTTTGTACTTATCTTGCTTTCTTTTAATGTTATATATTTATTAACCTTATTTCCGATGTGGGTTTTCCTCAAAGGTATTTTCTCTTTTCAACCTTTTATTTTCATTGAAAAATTTCAAATTGCGAGGATGCAATTTATTGAAGGAGGGGAGAATGTAACACCCCAAGCTTCCACGGTACGTTTCACTTCTTATAATGCAATAGCGTGTGTTGTACGCAACCTCGAGCTCTAACACACACCACAACGAATTAAAGTAGCCGTTATGAATAGTAATAACCACTTTTTAAAATTATAGAAATTTTATATTTCAAAATGGACTTCATTTTTGGATTCGGAATATCGAAATTAGCCTATGTTGATTTTTTGGAATTTTTCTAAGAACTTCTAAATTTTTATGAATAGTGAAAAATACTTAAAAACAACTTTTTTGATCAAAATAATTTATAGTGATAAATTATACTATTTAGTGGTTTTAAAGTATAATTAGAATATATTTTTACCATTTTATCCAATGGTGGTCATTAGAATTAATTTAACATTAAAATTGGACATAAACAGTTGTCAATCTTTTGATATAAATTGTTTCTTAAAAACACGCTATTTGTTGTGACAGCGGGAATTAATTATAAAATTAATTAATGCAACTTATATGTTTGGAATTTTTGTAAAATAGACATCATTTTTTAATTCAGAATTTCAATTATAGCTTAGGGTGAAATTTTGGCCTTGTTCTGAAAAACTTCAATTTTTGATGAATAGTGAAACCACTAAGTGGTAGTTAAATAACCGATTTCTCGTTTAAATGAAATATTACCACTTCTGTGATTTGATTTTCAAAAATCCGACATACATGGTTGTCATTAAGAAGTAAAATGTGGTTCAATGAGATTAAAATAATTTTTTGGTGAATAGTAACTTTTAAGTTCTTAATCGCGATTAGAGGTAATTAGTGTAGTTTAAGGTAAAAACAATGTTTTAATAATATGATATGAGCTTGACACTTGTCCTACTCCTATTGTATGAGTCATGGCCGACCAAGACAACCCTTGGGCCAACTTGGGGACCCCATGGAGCCACTTTGGTTGGAAAATGACATTAATATATATTTATTTAATGTTAAAATTAAATTGACACAAACATGAGTTGTTTTACTAAAACAGTTTTTAAGTGAGGTTCCACAAGTCCAAATTTTGATTATAAATATTAATTAGAAAGATAAAAAGATTTCCTAAATCATCGTATTTTTTTTATAATTTTTAGACATTAAATAAATTAAATTATTTATGACATCATGATGATGTAGTGATGACCTCATTATTTAACGATTTAAATAAAATGGAAATATAATGTAAAATCCAAAGCGTACACTTGTCAAAAACCTATTGTATGAGTAGATTTCGAACCCTTATCATCTTATACTGGAATTATATAATTGTGGTACCGCTAAAATCCGAAACTCATTTTATAATAAAGTGACTTTTCTTTACTTTCCAAGAGTGCCTCTCCTCTCCACTTATAAAAGGCCCCCACCTCTCCCACCTTATTCACACCTTAAAGCCATTTGGCTCGGCCAACCTCTTCCCAAATACTCTCCCAACTTCCCCCTCTTACTCTTAGAAGCCTCACTTTGGGAAGAACTCTTCTCAAGGAATCCTTTGGCTCAAATCAAAAAGAGATACCCGATTTTGAGGTAATGTCTTCTCTAATGTTGTTTTGTTTTATTTTTCTTCTTCAACACCCTAAACTCTTTTTATTCATTTCTTTTGTAAAAACACCAGTATCCTCAATATACTAGGATGTTGTTATAAGAAGGATTCTAGCTACACTTACACACACCTATAACTAATGGTTAAAGAACATACGGTTTCTGTGGATGGCGAATTTCTGCCTCACGAAACGATGATTGTTCAACACTCATATAACACCATCAAAGGTGGACATTAAGATGTCAATATATTTATATATGATATAAAATATGTTTATGTTTTACTTATGCTTCTGTATTTCTCATTTATGGCATACTTTATTATTTTCCATTATGGGTAAAATGCGATAATTTCATTTTAGGAAGTGCGGACTACCGCCCCCTCAAAGTGATTTGAATCGTTAATGCCATATGTGGGATGTATAAAGGATAGAGTAAATGGTATTATACACTATATTATACTGGAATTATATTATACAATTATATCATTATGATTTCGTTCCATTAAATAAGAAATTGAAATGAAAGTAGCGTTCATGCGTACGTACGGCTTACCGTCTCCATGAACGGTGCATTTCATTTCTTACCTCTAAATGTTACGTAATATTATAAATGAATGTATATAATGGATATATAAGATATATATGACATCTAAATCATGAATATAATTCTAGAGATAATGGATATTCTACCACATAAACAACTTGTAATTATAAGAAGTTTATTGTTGACTCAAGTACCAAAGATCGACAAAACGACCGTTATTAACTTAAATAATTACATAATGTTCATATCATTGTAATAAGTTATATAATAAGGATAATTAAATTTAAAATCGTTCTTAATAAGGTATATATTAAATCTAGTTTATTATTCAGGAGGTTAAAGAACGGTTGAGTCAAGTCAGACACGAGGTAAGGGAATTTCTTAACCCAACTTCCATTCTTTGGGTTAATCTCCTACTTTCAAATTATGTCATGATATTATTATGTCCTATCTTGTATTTGTACTTTATTTATGTGTACATATAGTGAATACACATAATAGATATATTTTATTTAAAAATGATCTTTTTAAGGGACTTTGTCTCAATCTCCATTCATTGAGGCATATTTTGTTTTATACACAAATTTCTATTATACGGTATATAAACCACTTTGACTTTTACGTTTATTCAAAAGGAATATTTTTTTATATGAAGCGTTTACTAAATGACAAAAGGGAATGTTTTTGTCATACGTATGCGGCGACAACGACTTCTCCTCCGCCGTGACCACTATTTGAGTTTCGGCTTCCTCTACAAGCCATACCATTTTTTTTAATGAAAAATAAATACCATGTTATACTTTTCTTTTATTTTGGTATTGAAAATGGTTTTGAAAACGTTTTTATTATATCAATGTGTTGTATTGATATCTTGTGATTGAAATGTGGAAATGTTATGTTTCCTTTATGCATGTTTTATGTGATATGATTATGTTATGGTTTATGATATGTTTAAACCTATTCATATGAGGAATGTATTGGACTTAATAAGTGACGGGTGGAGCCCGCTATAGCTCCTCGATGCATCAGTAGGTCTCATGAGACAACTAGATGTGGAATTGGCCGAGGACCTTTCCGAATTTGATTTATGGTTTTGGCCGAGGCCTTAATCAGTTTAGAGGTCTTCGCCGAGGCCTTGACAAAATGTTTTAGAATGTCTGGCATTATACATTCCCTCATTATGAAAGTGGTTATTGATATTGCATGTGATTATTCGACTAGTAGAATATCCATGTGAGTAAGTAAATGGCATTATCTCATTTTTCTTTTTCCATATTATGCTGAAGTTCAAGTTTAAAAAGGATTTTGTTTTAGTTATACATTGCCTTAAATGTTAATGTTTATTTATGAAAGCTTCCACAATATTGTTATCCTTACTGAGCATCTGAGCTCACCCCTTTCAATGTTTTAATATTTTCCAGGATGTGAAGAAGTATTTTAGGAATGACCTACAGGGACAGTCAGAAGAGGATATGAGTTTGGACTATGAAGACTTTGTTATTAGTTTTTCACTTTATGATGTAATGTAATGTTTACGAATGTATCTAGTGTTTCCAAGGCTACTAAACTAATCGGTCTTTCGAGACTTGATCTTTTGTGATCATGCCAATGTTACGAAGTAATGCACCGACTCTGGGTAGCTGGGGTCGGTGCGTTACAGTTGGTATCAGAGGCAGTTTAGTTCTAACCTTGGAAGCTAGATTTAGATAAACTCTGATTAGAGCACATAGCCCAAAGATAGACTTTGAGGATTAGTATAGAAGAACTTCCTAAAATTTTGTTATTATAGAGATTTTGTGAGTTTTCCGAGCAATACATCCCTGTCTGGATACGAGCAGGTAGAGGCGGATCTAGCATAGATGTACCTAGGGGTAAAACTCGAAAACACTGCTTTGAGCTAGACTCGAACGGGAACTGGTGCACGACAACGGGCCTTGCTACACTCTTGGTTACGACACTCTCGGGGGATATGCTTAGGATAATTCTCATTTTCTTTACAAACCACTATGAAGGGTTATAAGTATATACTTTATCAAAGGAAACTTTTCTTTTTATGATTATGGATTATATCCATAAATAGTTCAATTTATGTAAAGTGTTTTAAAAATATGGAATTATGTATTTTATTTCATAAACTAATCTAGTTTATGCCATTGTTTAGAAATGGAGCCTAGTGGAAGGAATGGAAACTGTATCAATGCACGAACTCCGTGTAGGGATTTCCCTCCTGCTCAAGATAATTATTGTGGTGCTGGAGATACAACTGGTGCTGATCAACTTATTACCATACTGGGACAACTCACTCAGGTTATGAATAATAACCTTACTCGTATGGATCACCCTGATCCACAACATGGAGGATCAATGTTAGACCGCTTAATGAGGCAAAAATCACCAACATTTAATGGGGGTACAGATCCGTAAGTAGCTGAGCAATGGATAAACTCCTTAGAGAAAATATTCCACGCCTTGGGGAGTAGCGAAAGGGAGAAGGTTATCATGGCAGTTTACCGCCTCACTGGAGATGCCGATCAATGGTGGTCATTGATTCAAAACACAAAGGAAGATGAAGAAGTATCAAATATGGAATGGAGAGAGTTCAAAGATCTTTTCTTAGAAAAATACTTTCCACATGACCATCGAGCAGATATGGAAAGGCAATTTCTAAGTCTGAGGCAGAAGGAGGATGAGAATGTTGCAAAGTATGAGGCTAACTTTACAAGGTTAGCGAGGCATGCTGCAGATTATATACGTAACCCAAGAAGTAAGATTGATCGTTTCTTTGATGGGTTAAAACCTTTTCTCCTCCGAGATTTAGTATCACAGACCTTCTCTTCATACGAAGGTATTGTCTCGTGCGCTATCAAGACGGAAAAGGAATTCTCTAAGTCTCATGACTTTAAAGCAAAACAAGAAAAGAAGGGAACGGTGGAACAAGAGACGGATAAAGGGAAAAAGGGAAAGAAGGATTTTCCACTATGTGATAATTGTGGGAAGAATCACCCTGGTACATGCCTAAAAGGAATGGGAGTTTGTTATAAATGTGGAGAAAAGGGTCACCAGGCTCGTGATTTCAAGGGAAAGAAAGAGGCTGTCAAAGTTGAATGCTATAATTGTAGGGAAATGGGGCATTATGCAAATGAATGTCCTAAGCGTCAAGGAAACTTACCTCCGAAAAGGCCAAGGGATCAAGGCAAATCTTATGTTGTGACTACAGTTGAAGTGGAATAATTAATGTATTGGTGCTTTTGGACTCAAGGATTATATTCTGGTTATAAGAATAATGTGATATATATATATGGATTGTACTACAGTACTTTTTGATTTCAGTAAGGTTTTAATATGATTAAGGTAATCATATTTTTAGTATGTGACAATAAGAGAAACTTTTCTTTGTTTGGGGAATCTGATGTTACAATTGATTTTGGAATTAAGAGACCTTTTAGAGAAAGTATGGACAGAGGTATTTTGGATAACTATAAAGGTTGGAGTGGATTAAGTTGATCTTTGGATAGTATTGTTTAAGGTTAAAGCATTTCTGAAGATTATGTTTGGAATATTATAATACTATAGTTTTAGGAAAAGGACAACCTGCAGGGTGGGAAATAACCCGTCGCGTCGGACAAAGCTGCAGGAATCGAACCCACAACCATAGTGCGACAAGCCTTTATTTCCTACCACTAGCCTACAGGAAGTCCCTGGTTATTACAAAATAGTTTTTCTAATCTAAATGGCATGTGTTAATATTTGGAACCTTATACAATTAGGATAAAAAGAATATTTTTGAGTTCCGTTACCATTTGGAGTAAAAGTTGGGTTTGTGGTAAAAATTTATTAATGAATGAAAGTATACATAACAAGTATGTATATTCCCTTACGTTCTTAGTAAATCTCTTAAATAAATTCCTCAACATTATAAAAGTTAACTCAAAACAAAAATGTTGTCGGTTAACTTTTCCTACTGGGGAATCAATGATCGTTTAACCAATCACAAGTTTGTGATTTTCTTGTAGTTAAACTTTCTCCTAATCCTGTTTTCTATAAATCTCCATCAGACCTTGATGGTTTGTTTCTCCTCCATATCCATATTTTCATGGAATCCTAGAATGGGATATCTCGGGTGACCTTTGTACTTATCTTGCTTTCTTTTAATGTTATATATTTATTAACCTTATTTCTGATGTGGGTTTTCCTCAAAGGTATTTTCTCTTTTCAACCTTTTATTTTCAATGAAAATTTTCAAATTGCGAGGACGCAATTTATTGAAGGAGGGTAGAATGTAACACCCCAAGTTTCCACGGTACGTTTCACTTCGAATAATGCAATAGCGTGTGTTGTACGCAACCTCGAGCTCTAACACACACCAGAACGAATTAAAGTAGCCGTTATGAATAGTAATAACCACTTTTTAAAATTATATAAATTTTATATTTCAAAATGGAATTCATTTTTGGATTCGGAATATTGAAATTAGCCTATGTTGAATTTTTGGCATTTTTCTGAGAACTTCTAAATTTTTATGAATAGTGAAAAATACTTAAAAACAACTTTTTTGATCAAAATAATTTATAGTGATAAATTATACTATATAGTGGTTTTAAAGTATAATTAGAATATATTTTCACCATTTTATCCAATGGTGGTCCTTAGAATTAATTTAACATTGAAATTGGACATAAATAATTGCCAATCATTTCATATAAATTGTTTCTTAAAAACACGCTATTTGTTGTGACAGCGGGAATTAATTATAAAATTAATTAATGAAACTTATAGGTTTGGAATTTTGTAAAATAGACATCATTTTTGAATTCGGAATATCAATTTTATATTAGGGTGAAAGTTTGGCCTTGTTTTGAAAAACTTCAATTTTTGATGAATAGTGAAACCACTAAGTGGTAGTTAAATAACCGATTTTTCGTTTAAATGAAATATTACCACTTCTGTGAATTTACTTTCAAAAATTCGACATACATGGTTCTCATTAAGAAGTAAAATGTGGTTCAATGAGATTAAAATAATTTTTTGGTGAATAGTAACTTTTAAGTTCTTAATCGCGATTAGAGGTAATTAGTGTAGTTTAAGGTAAAAATAATGTTTTAATAATATGATATGAGTTTGAAACTTGACCTACTCCTATTGGATGAGTCATAGCCGACCAAGACAACCCATGGGCCAACTTGGGGACCCCATGGAGCCACTTTGGTTGGAAAATGACATTAATATATATTTATTTAATGTTAAAATTAAATTGACACAAACATGAGTTGTTTTACTAAAACAGTTTTTAAGTGGGGTTACACAAGTCAAAATTTTGATTATAAATATTAATTAGAAAGATAAAAAGATTTTCTAAATCATAGTATTTTTTTTATAATTTTTAGACATTAAATATATTAAATTATTTATGACATCATGATGATGCAGTGATGACCTCATTATTTAACGATTTAAATAAAATGGAAATATAATGTAAAATCCAAAGCGTACACTTGTCAAAAACCTATTGTATGAGTAGATTTAGAACCCTTATAATCTTATAATAGAATTATATAAGTGTGGGACCTCTAAAATCCGAAACTCATTTTATAATAAAGTGACTTTTCTTTACTTTCCAAGAGTGCCCCTCCTCTCCACTTATAAAAGGCCCCCACCTCTCCCACCTTATTCACACCTTCAAGCCATTTGGCTCGGCCAACCTCTGCCCAAATACTCTCCCAACTTCCCCCTATTACTCCTAGAAGCCTCACTTTGGGCAGAACTCTTCTCAAGGAAGCCTTTGGCTCAAATCAAAAAGAGTTACCCAATTTTGAGATAATGTCTTCTCTAATGTTGTTTTGTTTTATTTTTCTTCTTCAACCCCCTAAACTCTTTTTATTCATTTCTTTTGTAACAACAAAAGTATCATCAATATACTAGGATGTTGTTATAAGAAGGATTCGAGCTACACTTACACACACCTACATATAATGGTTAAAGAACATACGGTTTCTGTGGATGGCGAATTTCTGCCTCACGAAACGATGATTGTTCAACACTCATATAACACCATCAAAGGTGGCCATTAAGATGTCAATATATTTATATATGATATAAAATATGTTTATGTTTTACTTATGCTTCTGTATTTCTCATTTATGGCATACTTTATGATTTCCATTATGGGTAAATTGCGATAATTTCATTTTAGGAAGTGCGGACTACCGCCCCCTCAAAGTGATTTGAATCGTTAATGCCATATGTGGGATGTATAAAGGATGGAGTAAATGGTATTATACAATATATTATACTGGAATTATATTATACATTTATATCATTATGATTTCGTTCCATTAAATATGAAATTGAAATGAAAGTAGTGTTCATGCGTACGTACGGCTTACCGTCTCCATGAACGGTGCATTTCATTTCTTACCTCTAAATGTTACGTAATATTATAAATGAATGTATATACTGGATATATAAGATATATATTACATCTAAATCATGAATATAATTCTAGAGATAATGGATATTCTACCACATAAACAACTTGTAATTATAAGAAGTTTATTGTTGACTCAAGTACCAAAGATCGACAAAACGACCGTTATTAACATAAATAATTACATAATGTTCATATCATTATAATAAGTTATATAATAAGGATAATTAAATTGAAAATGGTTCTTAATAAGGTATATATTAACTCTAGTTTATTATTCAGGAGATTAAAGAACGGTTGAGTCAAGTCAGACACGAGGTAAGGGAATTTCTTAACCCAACTTCCATTCTTTGGGTTAATCTCCTACTTTCAAATTATGTAATGATATTATTATGTCCTATCTTGTATTTGTACTTTATTTATGTGTACATATAGTGAATACACATAATAGATATATTTTATTTAAAAATGATCTTTTTAAGGGACTTTGTCTCAATCTCCATTCATTGAGGCATATTTTGTTTTATACACAAATTTCTTTTATACGGTATATAAACCACTTTGACTTTTACGTTTATTCAAAAGGAATATTTTTTTATATGAAGCATTTACTAAACGACAAAAGGGAATGTTTTTGTCGTACGTATGAGGCGACAACGACTTCTCCGCCACCGTTACCACTATTTGAGTTTCGGCTTCCTCTACAAGCCATACCCTTTTTTAATGAAAAATAAATACCATGTTATACTTTTCTTTTATTTTGGTATTGAAAATGGTTTTGAAAGCGTTTTTACTATATCAATGTGTTGTATTGATATCTTGTGATTGAAATGTGGAAATTTTATGTTTCCTTTATGCGTGTTTTATGTGATATGATTATGTTATGGTTTATGATATTTTAAACCTATTCATATGAGGAATGTATTGGACTTAATAAGTGACGGGTGGAGCCCGCTATAGCTCCTCGATGCATCGGTAGGTCTCATGAGACAACTAGACGTGGAATTGTCCGAGGCCCTTTCCGAAATTGATTTATGGTTTTGGCCGAAGCCTTAATCATTTTAGACGTCTTGGCCGAGGCCTTGACAAAATGTTTCAGAATGTCTGGCATTATACATTCCCTCATTATGAAAGTGGTTATTGATATTGAATGTGATTATTCGACTAGTAGAATATCCATGTGAGTAAGTAAATGGCATTATCTCATTTTACTTTTTCCATATTATGCTGAAGTTCAAGTTTAAAAATGATTTTGTTTTAGTTATACATTGCCTTAAATGTTAATGTTTATTTATGAAAGCTTCTGCAATATTGTTATCCTTACTGAGCATCTGAGCTCACCCCTTTCAATGTTTTAATATTTTCCAGGATGTAAAGAAGTATTTTATGAATGACCTACAGGGATAGTCAGAAGAGGATATGAGTTTGGACTATGAAGACTTTTTTATTAGTTTTTCACTTTATGATGTAATGTAATGTTTACGAATGTATCTAGTGTTTCCAAGGCTACTAAACTAATCGGTCTTTCGAGACTTGATCTTTTGTGATCATGCCAATGTTACGAAGTAATGCACCGACTCTGGGTAGCTGGGGTCGGGGCGTTACAGTTGGTATCAGAGGCAGTTTAGTTCTAACCTTGGAAGCTAGATTTAGATATACTCTGATTAGAGCACATAGCCCAAAGATAGACATTGAGGATTAGTATAGAAGAACTTCCTAGAATTTTGTTATTATAGAGATTTTGTGAGTTTTCCGAGCAATACATCCCTGTCTGGATACGAGCAGGTAGAGGCGGCTCTAGCATAGATGTACCTAGGGGTAAAACCCGAAAACACCGCTTTGAGCTAGACTTGAACGGGAACTGGTGCACGACAACGGGCCTTGCTGCACTCTTGGTTACGACACCCTCGGGGGATATGCTTAGGATAATTCTCATTTTCTTTACAAACCACTATGAAGGGTTATGAGTATATACTTTATCAAAGGAAACATTTCTTTTTATGATTATGGATTATATCCATAATTAGTTCAATTTATGTAAAGTGTTTTACAAATATGGAATTATGTATTTTATTTCATACACTAATCTAGTTTATGCCATTGTTTAGAAATGGCGCCTAGTGGAAGGAATGGAAACCGTATCATTGCACGCACTCCGTGTAGGGATTTCCCTCCTGCTCAAGATAATTAAGGTGGAGCTGGAGATACAACTGGTGCTGATCAACTTATTACGATACTGGGACAACTCACTCAGGTTATGAATAATAACATTACTCGTATGGATCACCCTGATCCACAACATGGAGGATCAATGTTAGACCTCTTCATGAGGAAACAATCACCAACATTTAATGGGGGTACAAATCCGTTAGTAGCTGAGCAATGGATAAACTCCTTAGAGAAAATATTCCACGCCTTGGGGAGTAGCGAAAGGGAGAAGGTTATCATGGCAGTTTACCGCCTCACTGGATATGCCGATCAATGGTGGTCATTGATTCAAAACACAAAGGAAGATGAAGAAGTATCAAATATGGAATGGAGAGAGTTCAAAGATCTTTTCTTAGAAAAATACATTCCACATGACCATCAAGCAGATATGGAAAGGCAATTTCTAAGTCTGAGGCAGAAGGAGGATGAGAATGTCGCAATGTATGAGGCTAACTTTTCAACGTTAGCGAGGCATGCTGCAGATTATATACGTAACCGAAGAAGTAAGATTGATCGTTTCTTAGATGGGTTAAAACCTTTTCTCCTCCGAGCTTTAGTATCACAGACCTTCTCTTCATACGAAGGTATTGTCTCGTGCGCTATCAATACGGAAAAGGAATTCTCTAAGTCTCATGACTTTAAAGCAAAACAAGAAAAGAAGGGAACGGTGGAACAAGAGACGGATAAAGGGAAAAAGGGAAAGAAGGATTTTCCACTATGTGATAATTGTGGGAAGAATCACCCTGGTACTTGCCTAAAAGGAATGGGAGTTTGTTATAAATGTGGAGAAAAGGGTCACCAGGCTCGTGATTTCAAGGGAAAGAAAGAGGTTGTCAAAGTTGAATGCAAAAATTGTAGGGAAATTGGGCATTATGCAAATGAATGTCCTAAGCGTCAAGGAAACATACCTCAGAAAAGGCCAAGGGATCAAGGCTAATCTTATGTTGTGACTACAGTTGAAGCGGAATAATTAATGTATTGGTGCTTTTAGACTCAAGGATTATATTCTGGTAATAAGAATAATGTGATATATATATATGGATTGTACTGCAGTACATTTTGATTTCAGTAAGGTTTTAATATGATTAAGGTAATCATATTTTTAGTATGTGACAATAAGAGAAACTTTTCTTTGTTTGGGGAATCTGATGTTACAATTGATTTTGGAATTAAGAGACCTTTTAGAGAAAGTCTGGACAGAGGTATTTTGGATAACTATAAAGGTTGGAGTGGATTAAGTTTATCTTTGGATAGTATTGTTTAAGGTTAAAGCATTTCTGAAGATTATTTTTGGAATATTATAATACTATAGTTTTAGGAAAAGGACAACCTACAAGGTGGGGAATAACCCGTCGCGTCGGACAAAGCTGCAGGAATCGAACCCACAACCATAGTGCGACAAGCCTTTATTTCCTACCACTAGCCTACAGGAAGTCCCTGGTTATTACAAAATAGTTTTACTAATCTAAATGGCATGTGTTAATATTTGGAACCTTATACAATTAGGATAAAAATAATATTTTTGAGTTCCGTTACCATTTGGAGTAAAAGTTGGGTTTGTGGTAAAAATTTATTAACGAATGAAAGTATACATAAAAAGTATGTATATTCCCTTACGTTCTTAGTAAATCTCCTAAATAAATTCCTCAACATTATAAAAGTTAACTCAAAACAAAAATGTTGTCGGTTAACTTTTCCTACTGGGGAATCAATGATCGTTTAACCAACCACAAGTTTGTGATTTTCTTGTAGTTAAACTTTCTCCTAATCCTGTTTTCTATAACTATCCATCAGACCTTGATGGTTTGTTTCTCCTCCATATCCATATTTTCATGGAATCCTAGAATGGGATTTCTCGGGTGACCTTTGTACTTATCTTGCTTTCTTTTAATGTTATATATTTATTAACCTTATTTCCGATGTGGGTTTTCCTCAAAGGTATTTTCTCTTTTCAACCTTTTATTTTCAATGAAAATTTTCAAATTGCGAGGATGCAATTTATTGAAGGATGGGATAATGTAACACCCCAAGCTTCCACGGTACGTATCACTTCGAATAATGCAATTGCGTGTGTTGTACGCAACCTCGAGCTCTAACACACACCACAACGAATTAAAGTAGCCGTTATGAATAGTAATAACCACTTTTTAAAATTATAGAAAATTTATATTTCAAAATGGACTTCATTTTTGGATTCGGAATATCGAAATTATCCTATGTTGAATTTTTGGCATTTTTCTGAGAACTTCTAAATTTTTATGAATAATGAAAAATACATAAAAACAACTTTTTTGATCAAAATAATTTATTGTGATAAATTATACTATTTAGTGGTTTTAAAGTATAATTAGAATATATTTTTACCATTTTATCCAATGGTGGTCATTAGAATTAATTTAACATTAAAATTGGACATAAACAATTGCCAATCTTTTGATATAAATTGTTTCTTAAAAACACGCTATTTGTTGTGACAGCGGGAATTAATTATAAAATTAATTAATGCAACTTATATGTTTGGAATTTTGTAAAATAGACATCATTTTTTAATTCGGAATATCAATTATAGCTTAGGGTAAAATTTTGGCCTTGTTCTGAAAAACTTCAATTTTTGATGAATAGTGAAACCACTAAGTGGTAGTTAAATAACCGATTTTTCGTTTAAATGAAATATTACCACTTCTGTGATTTGATTTTCAAAAATCCGACATACATGGTTGTCATTAAGAAGTAAAATGTGGTTCAATGAGATTAAAATAATTTTTTGGTGAATAGTAACTTTTAAGTTCTTAATCGCGATTAGAGGTAATTAGTGTAGTTTAAGGTAAAAACAATGTTTTAATAATATTATATTAGTTTTACACTTGTCCTACTCCTATTGGATGAGTCATGGACGACCAATACAACCCATGGGCCAACTTGGGGACCCCATGGAGCCACTTTGGTTGGAAAATGACATTAATATATATTTATTTAATGTTAAAATTAAATTGACACAAACATGAGTTGTTTTACTAAAACAGTTTTTAAGTGGGGTTACACAAGTCCAAATTTTGATTATAAATATTCATTAGAAAGATAAAAAGATTTAATAAATCATAGTATTTTTTTATAATTTTTAGACATTAAATATATTAAATTATTTTTGACATCATGATGATGCAGTAATGACCTCATTATTTAACGATTTAAATAAAATGGAAATATAATGTAAAATCCAAAGAGTACACTTGTCAAAAACCTATTGGATGAGTAGATTTAGAACCCTTATCATCTTATCCTGGATTTATATAAGTGTGGGACCTCTAAAATCCGAAACTCATTTTATAATAAAGTGACTTTTCTTTACTTTCCAATAGTTCCCCTCCTCTCCACTTATAAAAGGCCCCCACCTCTCCCACCTTATTCACACCTTCAAGCCATTTGTCTCGGCCAACTTCTACCCAAATACTCTCCCAACTTTCCCCTCTTACTCCTAAAAGCCTCACGTTGGGCAGAACCCTTCTCAAGGAAGCCTTTGGCTCAAATCAAAAAGAGTTACCCGATTTTGAGGTAATGTCTTCTCTAATGTTGTTTTGTTTTATTTTTCTTCTTCAACCCCCTAAACTCTTTTTATTCATTTCTTTTGTAACAACACCAGTATCCTCAATATACTAGGATGTTTTTATAAGAAGGATTCGAGCTACACTTACAGACACCTACATCTAATGGTTAAAGAACATACGGTTTCTGTGGATGGAGAATTTCTGCCTCACGAAACGATGATTGTTCAACACTCATATAACACCTTCAAAGGTGGCCATTAATATGTAAATATATTTATATATGATATAAAATATGTTTATGTTTTACTTATGCTTCTGT
Organism: Viscum album; assembly: GCA_963277665.1. Taxonomy (NCBI): domain Eukaryota; kingdom Viridiplantae; phylum Streptophyta; class Magnoliopsida; order Santalales; family Viscaceae; genus Viscum; species Viscum album. The sequence goes on from OY728150.1 coordinate 1,867,643,592, forward strand.
ATTTCTCATTTATGGCATACTTTATGATTTCAATTATGGTTAAAATGCGATAATTTCATTTTAGGAAGTGCGGACTACCGCCCCCTCAAAGTGATTTGAATCGTTAATGCCATATGTGGGATGTATAAAGGATGGAGTAAATGGTATTATACACTATATTATACTGGAATTATATTATACATTTATATCATTATGATTTAGTTCCATTAAATATGAAATTGAAATGAAAGTAGCGTTCATGCGTACGTACGGCTTACCGTCTCTATGAACGGTGCATTTCATTTCTTACCTCTAAATGTTACGTAATATTATAAATGAATGTATATACTGGATATATAAGATATATATGAAATATAAATCATGAATATAATTCTAGAGATAATGGATATTCTACCACATAAACAACTTGTAATTATAAGAAGTTTATTGTTGACTCAAGTACCAAAGATCGACAAAACGACCGTTATTAACTTAAATAATTACATAATGTTCATATCATTGTAATAAGTTATATAATAAGGATAATGAAACTGAAAATGGTTCTTAATAAGGTATATATTAACTCTAGTTTATTATTCATGAGGTTAAAGAACGGTTGAGTCAAGTCATACACGAGGTAAGGGAATTTCTTAACCCAACTTCCATTCTTTGGGTTAATCTCCTACTTTCAAATTATGTCATGATATTATTATGTCCTATCTTGTATTTGTACTTTCTTTATGTGTACAAATAGTGAATACACATAATAGATATATTTTATTTAAAAATGATCTTTTTAAGGGACTTTGTCTCAATCTCCATTCATTGAGGCATATTTTGTTTTATACACAAATTTCTTTTATACGGTATATAAACCACTTTGACTTTTACGTTTATTCAAAAGGAATATTTTTTTATATGAAGCGTTTACTAAACGACAAAAGGGAATTTTTTTGTCGTACGTATGCGGCGACAACGACTTCTCTTCCGCTGTGACCACTATTTGAGTTTCGGCTTCCTCTACAAGCCATACCCTTTTTTTAATGAAAAATAAATACCATGTTATACTTTTCATTTATTTCGGTATTGAAAATGGTTTTGAAAGCGTTTTTATTATATCAATGTGTTGTATTGATATCTTTTGATTGAAATGTGGAAATTTTATGTTTCCTTTATGTATGTTTTATGTGATATGATTATGTTATGGTTTATGATATGTCTAAACCTATTCATATGAGGAATGTATTGGACTTAATAAGTGACGGGTGGATCCCTCTATAGCTCCTCGATGCATCGGTAGGTCTCATGAGACAACTAGACGTGGAATTGGCCAAGGCCCTTTCCCAATTTGATTTATGGTTTTGGCCGAGGCCTTAATCATTTTAGATGTCTTGGCCGAGGCCTTGACAAAATGTTTCAGAATGTCTGGCATTATAAATTCCCTCATTATGAAAGTGGTTATTGATATTGCATGTGATTATTCGACTAGTAGAATATCCATGTGAGTAAGTAAATGGCATTATCTCATTTTACTTTTTCCATATTATGCAGAAGTTCAAGTTTAAAAAGGATTTTGTTTTAGTTATACATTTCCTTAAATGTTAATGTTTATTTATGAAAGCTTCCGCAAAATTGTTATCCTTACTGAGCATCTGAGCTCACCCCTTTCAATGTTTTAATATTTTCCAGGATGTGAAGAAGTATTTTATGAATGACCTGCAGGGATAGTCAGAAGAGGATATGAGTTTGGACTATGAAGACTTTGTTATTAGTTTTTCACTTTATGATGTAATGTAATGTTTACGAATGTATCTAGTGTTTCCAAGGCTACTAAACTAATCGGTCTTTCGAGACATGATCTTTTGTGATCATGCCAATGTTACGAAGTAATTCCCCGACTCTAGGTAGCTGGGGTCGGGGCGTTACAATTTCTGGAACCTTAGGGTTATAATGGTGAAGAACATGAAGGGAGGAGAGAGAAAATCACATTAATGAATGTTTTAAAATCATTTTCCTAGAACTCTTGGCCAATGATCATGATCAGAGAGATGAAATTAGAAAACCAAAATAAATAACTTTTGAAAATCCCGCATATAAATTCATTATTAAAGTAAGATAGATCCATGGGATAATATATTCTTGTATTATTCCTCATACAAGGTTTCCAGGGTAATGCAGCTAACCCTATAAATTCTCCATAATAACCTTTTTAATTTTTTGCAGACACTGTGTCCCCAAAATAATTCGTTTTTTAATTTTTTTATTCTCAACGCGTCCCTTGACAAAAATTTCCCTAATGACACATGCCGACTGAAGTCAGGTTTCCCCTTGGCTAATACCTCCATTTTGAATTCAGCGGTGCCCTCATATTTTTTTATTTAGGAAACCATTTATGAGTTATTAAACTTTTTCTGTAAAATCATGGATACGTTATATTAAAAGGTTTAATGTTTTTCAAAAAATTATTCTAGGCCCAACGGGCCACAGAATCATACACTGTCATAACACCTGAACTAGAAATAATTAAATATAACATTTTAAAATAATAAATAGAAAATTGGAGTTGTTACAGTCTCCGCACCTTGGGGATTTATGTCCTCAAAAATATAAATCCCAGGCTACTGAAATAGAAGAGGGTACTGGGAATGAATCTAAGCCTATCAATCCTATGTTCTCATTTAGAGATTATCATGCTGCCACTAAATGTTCACTAAAGGGATCTACTGAAAATGAAATATTCTCTCTTATCGATCCTTGATCTCCACCGTGTACTCATCAAAATTCGCTTCATCCTCAATTTTAAGCTTCCCCCAGTCGATGATGTGTCATGGTTCATGCACATACCTCCATAGCTGTAACACATGGAATACATCTTGTACCCGATCTAACTATATTGGTTTATCCATGTAGTACGCCTCCTCACTAACTCAACCTAGTATTCGAAAGGGGTGGATGAACCTTGCAGATAGTTTTCCACACCGGCTAAATATATGCAATCCAAGTTGAGGTGAAACTTAAAAGAACACATACCCTCATTCCATGAACTCCAAATGCATCTTCCACCTATCAGTATAAGTGTTATGATATCTTTTTGCAGTCTTTATCTACTCTAGGATGATATGCACCTTCTATGTGGTAGCTCTCCCCAACTATGTGCCCATGAGTGTTGACTTTCCAAGGTCATCCCACCAAGGCAATGACATGCAAGGTCTCACATAGAAGGCCTTGAAAGGATTCATACAAATGGTGAAGTGGTAGTAGTTTTTGTATAAAAACTCCACCAGTGGTGGGTGATCATCCCATCTATGTCTAAAACGTATAATGTATTCCCGCAGTATGTCCTCCAAAACCTGAATGGTATGCTCAGTCTGGTCGTCCATCTATGGGTGTAATGTTGGGCTTATCTGTAGATGTGTCCCAAACACCTCAAGTAATCCATTCTATAATCAGAGTGTAAAAAATGTGTCATGATCTAAAAAATAATCTATGGAACTCCATGGAGTCAACAAATATCCTTTATGTAGAGGTATCACATGCTCTCTACTGAAATGTTCTCTTGGATATCTAGGAAGTGGTCCGACTTAGTGTGTTAGTTGACGATCACCTAGATAGAACCATGTTCACTAGATGTAGGTGGTAAACCTTTCACTAAATAAATTTATATCACATCCCACATCCATTCTGGCACCTTAAGGGATTGTGCTGAACTCGAAGGAACTTTGTTACCATCCTTCACTTTCTAACATGTGCGACATCAAGAAATAAACTCCTCCAATCTCTTATTCATCCTTGGCCACCAAAACTAACGTTGGAGTTCTTGGTACATCTTCACCACAATAGGATGTACTACCAAAGGGGAGGTATGGAACTCCCCCAAGACCTCATCCTTCAATGCCATTGGTATTTTTGTACATCCTTTGAAAATAATGATGTGCTCCCCACATTTTGAATATCCACTAGGGGCATGCCCTATAGACATCTGAGAAAGTAGGGTATAAAAATTCGTATCCCAAAGTTAATCCTATCGAAATATTTGTAAGATTGGAAGGCTTAAAACCATCCATAGGAGGTAAGATTCTCTCTCTCCATTCACAATGGATATGTGTAATGGGGCCAACTACTCAGATGACTCATTCAACAACAGCAAACTGGATCTCTTAGTAAGATCATCATCCACCACAATCCCCTTCCCAATAGTATAGAAAATAAAAAATTCATAGTATTGGAGATACTCTAGAAACACATCTATATCATTTTCAGATCCATATAAGAGAAGATATACTTGATAATCTCTTTATTATAGTATATGATAAACCACTCACCCATGAGGTTGTGTCACCACATCTTCAATTTGAAGACTACCGATGCTAGATCAATATCATGGGTCGTGTAGTTCTACTTTTGCGGTCTATACTAGCTTGAACCATAAGAAATAACCAAATTCCCCTATATCAGGACATAACCATGCCTGGTACCTGATACATCACAGAGCACCACATACTCATGGACTTCCTCTGGTAACTTCAGGAACAGTGCACTCGTCAACCTCTACCTCATCTCCTCAATGCACTACTGTCACTTTTTTTCTACACTAATGAATTACCATTTCTTATCAAATATTTCAAGGGTGAATAATCTCTGGAGAAGTCAGGTAGAAATGTCTTATAGTATGCCACCAATCCAAGGAAACATTGTAGCTCTGTAACACTCTTGGGTGGCTCGCAAGAAAGAGCTACCTCAACCTTCGGTGGAACGACTAAAAACTTGGCCACTACGATGACATATCCACGAAAATGGTCCTCTCAAATATAGAACTAAAACATCGATAGTTTCCCATAAAGTTGGAACTCTCTATGTATGTCCAGGACTATCCTCAAGTGTCTCGCATGCTCCTCCTCAAACATTGAGTACACTAGGATGTCATCAATGGAGACGACAATGAACCGGTCTTGGTGAGGATGAATGAAATTTTTCATGAGTCCCATAAACACTAATGGGGTGTTCTTCACACCAAACAGACTCACCATGTATTCATAGTGACAATAACGACACCTGAAGGATGTCTTCGGTATATCCTCATAATATACTTGTAACTAGTGATTGTCTAATCCGAGTTTGATCTTATTGAACCATCTCACCCCTTTCAACTTATAAAAGTGGTCATAAATCATTGGTAGTAGATACTTTTTCTTCACGGTCACTAGGGTCAAATGCTAGTTATCCGACCATAATCTCATTCTCTCTTCTCCCCTCTTGGGAAAAAAAACTGGGGCTGCCCAGGGTGAAACATTGGGTCTCACGAATCCCTTTCTCTATATGTCCTCCAACTACAACCTTAGATTATGAGGCTCTGTCAGAAGCATATGATATGAAGGTGTAAATATCAGTGTAATCCTAGGGTGGATATAAATTCATAATTCCATATCCCCATGGGAAGGTAAAGCTAGAACATCTTCAAGAATCACATCCTCATAATCCATATCCAATGTAAGAAAATGAGGACTCATATCATCCACTACACAGATGGTGATAGTAACCAAATGAGGTGTAATCGGTTGCACCCTCTTATGTATAAGTCCATATTTCACTACCTGTGTTTCTATTTCACCAAAAATAGAAAACGGGTTTCCATCACTATGGACACACTGCACTTTGTGCCTAAAACTCTCAATATAAACATGAACTATGGATAACCAGTCCATTCCAAGAATTCCTTCTTAAGGCCTCTTTGCCACTAACAAGAGATCCCAATAGAAACTCTCGACTCCAAGAGTCGGGTCACACTATCAGCACTAGTGTTTGATCACCAAATCTCCCCCCATAAGAGTATCCAAGAGTAAGGGTCAAATAAACGATTCAAACATAATCTCTGAGTCTCGAACATGGTTCATGGAAATAAAATGATGACTAGAACCTATGATTATCAAAATTGAAGTTATGGTTAAAAAGATAGAGATAGTACCTCATATCATCTCCAGAGCCTTGGGGTAGTAATTCTACATCGCATATAGTAGGCATTGTCCCTTTCCTCCAGCTTCGTCAGTCTGGAACAGACCATCTTGGGCTGGGGAAGTAATATGTCGGTCATCCGAACACCTCTAACTTCACACCCTTCCCCTCTTCCACGTTTGTTTCCTTGTGGACTTCCCTTTTAGTGTCTCTACCTCTGCCTCACTGGTCCCTTAGTTCTCTCCCAATAAAATGTATGATAGGTCTCGCAATCTCGTTCCATATGTCACAGAACACCGCATAAGTAACACTACATGTCTCTAGGCTGACTGGAGCTACCATTGGAGCCATGAACCAAAGACCCTAAGTCCTAGGATCATCCCATGAAGCACCTGACCTGCGTGGATCTATGTGACTATTCTAATCTACCTACCACAAATGTCTCAGTAACTCAATGCCCACTACTATCTCCCACTACTGATGTCTTCTCTCCTAGAAAACTCTCCACTAGTAGGGCTCACTCGAGTACCCCAGTATAGGTATAAATTCTAAGGGATACCATTTAATCAATGATGTCCCATTGTAATCCCTTCTTGAATGTCTGAGATCAGATGAACTAGTCTTAAACCATGGCCAATGAGTGGTGAAATAGATCAACAAACTTCCCTGAATACTCTTTCGTGGTCATTATTCCCTGCCATAGATGCAGAAGCTCATGTATGCATATTGATCGCAATGTGGACAGATAGTGTCCTCTCTTATAATACGCTCAAATTCTATCCATGAGAGAGTTATATAATCATGTGGCTGAGTCTCCAAGATCCACCATTTCCCTATATATCCTGAAATAAGACTTTCGGCAAGGAAATCCATCTGATCGGCAGGTTTCCTCACAAGGTGGAAAACATGAGTGAATGCATCTAACAAATCCCCCACCATATGGGTGGCTAGATCACCTCTAAAAATGGGAGGTCACAAGCTATGAAAATTTTGAGAAAAACATAGCTTATGTGCATCCTCAGCAGGTTTTGTTGGTAGATGTTGTTTCACGATGTGTGGTAGAATGGCTGGAAAACCACCTGAAGCTTATATCTCAGGAAAATTCCCCTAAAATGATGCCTCATCACTAGGAAGATCATCCTCATGATCACATTTCCCAATCCATGTTGGATATCTACATGTAGGCATACATAAATAAAACAAGATTAACAACGGTCAATGGAGTCTATCTAGAGAGATGACTCAAAAAAACATGGAAAACATAACCATTCATAAATGATTCATGTACCATTGTTTTTACCTGAAACCAGTTCTTACCTGTATGAGTCAAAAGTAGGTAATTATATTCCTTCTTTATATATTCATTGGATGTCACAACAACATTGGAGTCCTGGCCCTAAAATATGAACTTGAAAAAAATTCAATTGTTTCCCCAAACCAACCTCACAGACTCCTGGTCCTAAAGTAGAACTAACTCTTCTGATACCAATCTTTCACGACCTGTCCCAGAGGTCCCGTGTCACAACTCCCCAAGCCCACCTCAAATAGTCTAAAGGATGATGACTAGCATGGAGTAGGCATATTACTAATATGGTCGGAATCGCCTTTGTACTTATACACACACACACATCTCCAAACCACAAAATGATGAAATATAAAAAAACACTAAGTAATCTATTCACACATACCACTATGATCCAAAAACATAGTATGATAAACAAAGTACTGGAAATTAATAAAGGCCAAAAACAATCCCACCACAAAGTGTCAGTGACACATATCCAACCATGAAGTTAGGGTTCTAGAACTCTATTCTGAAATCTTTTGGAATACACCTCAATTTATTGAGCCCCCCTAAGAACCATCTAGTCCTAGTCTTGGTCCACCATGGACTCTGTCAAAACACATTTCACATGAAATGACATGTGCAGGCAAATCCCGTGTATGGGTGAGTATAACAATACTCATTAGGATTCCCCAAAACCAAAAATCAATACAAAAAATAAATACCCCAAAAGAATACCATAATGTAATTCTACAAAGGAATAACACATAGAAATACTATAAAGTAATACCACAATAGAATACAATAATGGAATGTATAGAAATCTCTGCATAGGTATATGTCTACATTACAAATAAAATGAATGTCCCGATACACTCAAGAGAGATGTCATGCCATTAGGAAATCATAACTAACTGCCAACCTTAGGATACTTCTTGAAGCATGCTAGTTCTAAGAGAACTCACTCCCTGATCCATGATATCATCGAATACACTCACAAAATAGTCTAGCTCATTTGGACCCATCCCAAAGAGGATGTATTTTTCAATGAATATATTATCGAAGGAGAGAGGGAAATGCCTATAACTGACTAGGGGACACCATAGATTGTGCACAGACGCACTCGGGGATTCCACATACCTAGTCTGGATCAACTCCCTATATAGGGGATCTTACCCAAACACACTGGGGGATTCCACTAACCTTGCTGATGTGGAATTCTAGATGGAGGATCGGTGCTCTGGTCAAGGAGGTTATGTGATTCCACATGAACCACTAGAAGTGATACAGGATCACACTCCAGTATCATAGAGGGATACCAAACTCTATCTGAGACTCAACCTCTAGAGGGGTTTACAATCTAGTGATGAAGATGTATTACCATAATGAACCCTCAAGGAAACGACAAAGGGAATGCTCTCAAACAATATTGGTCCAAAATAAAAACTCACCACTTATCCCTAAATAATTTTCTAACCATCATGGTCTCAATGCCGTAGGCGGATTTTTTATTAGACACTCCACTAAGGAGATACACTCGTTTGAGAAACACCACCTCCAAGCCTCCTGATGACCTACCACCATAGTTGACTACCATGGATGACTTTTGTAGTCATTCAACTGAACGTATCGATTGGTGGGACAATCCCTGAATCATGCATCAGCTCAAGCCGTTGAAGCTCATGATAGACTTGTTGTTGTCTCTCGTCATGTTCATTGCGGTGACCATAGATCCGACATAGGTCTGACATGGTTCATGGCCTGACCAACCTGGCCAAACACGACCCACTCGGCCCACCAACCACGGCTTGGTCTGCTTGAGCATGCCCCACCAGGGACTGCTTTTCCTAGGCCTGGTCCACCTAAACCCACTATGGTCAACCCATGTCCCATGGGGATCACCACTGAATCCACCTTTGTCGGCCCGTAGGCACCACTGCCACTGATCTCATGTCGCCACCACTGATCCCACACTGCTAATATTGTCTCCCGCAGCCGGCACCAGCCACACCCACCGCACACTACTCCACTATTGCATGACGCCGCTTCATACATTCTCTGGTTCCATTTTTCCCCCATCCGTAGACCACCACACCTCCTTTTATGGCCAAAAAACTAAACATTTTTATTTTTAAGATCAGTGAGTCTCAATCTACATAGATCCGGACTCGTTTTTTCATTCTCCAAGAATCAGTGGGTTCGATCATGTTCAAAACCACCTTACAACGTCGATCTAAGAACTACAGGGTTCTAATGGATAACAATGAAAATAATGGAGGGAGAAAATCACAATATCTGTAGTTTAACATTGTGATTGAAGCCTTGTTGACCAATGATCAAGATCTGGGAGTTCGAGTTAGAAGACTAAAAAAATAAATATCGATACTTCTATATATAAATCCATCATGCAATTATAATTGTTCTATGGTTGAATATGTTCTTGGATTAGTCTGTGTTCATTTTAGAAATTCATAATAGGGAAAATAAACCAAATAGAAAACGTTGTACCTCGATTCGAACCAGTCACTAATAAAGAAAAATCACTACGTCATCATCATTGGGGAGGTTCTTTTGAATCATTTGTGTGTTGATCATTGATATGTGATTCATTGTTGTTTGTTTGACAGATTTCATCAAAGGTTATATCCAATATCCCTCCAAAGATTCCATAGGTATGCAGATATGCTTGGAAATCCTCCATAACAATCATTGTAAATATTTTCAGCTCCTGCATCAACAAAATAATTTTTTTAAAATTATTTTCTTCTCGATACGTCTTGTGAAAAAAAATTCATAAACAATCGACACCGACTAAATTTCATTTGCACGTTGGGTAAAGACCCCATTTTGAGTTCAACAATACACCTTTATTTTTTATCATGGAATCTGTTTAAGATTTATTCTACTTTTTCAACAAAAAACGTGCATGTATTCTATTAAAAGGTTTAATATTTTTCTGAAAATTTATTTCGGGCACATAGGGCATCAGCATCACTGACATCTCACACCTGGTATCAAAATCATTCCATATAATATTTAAAAATAATACATAGAAAAACCTAATACATTAAAAGGATATTGAATCAAATACTAGAAGCAGGATCAAATTAATCTTGATCCATAAAACCTATAAAAAGATCTAAAACCTAGTCAACATTAGATAAAACCTCTTTTTTTCTAGATATAAGAGTTATAGAGAGAGATATATATCTAATTAGGAACAAACCACATACCCAGGTGGTGAAGATCATCAATATGGGCTTTGAATCTTGAAGAACGGAGGTCGGAAGGTCTTGGAATCTATCCACGAGCCTACAAAATTGAGAGAAGACATTAGGGTTTTACTGGGGGTCGGTTTGGGGTTAATTTAGGGGTTTGACTATTTTAAAATCTAATTTTTTTAGTTAATTAAAACCACATGACCATTTTACTTGGCACTGGCACATGCTTTTCCAAACCATGAACATTAATCATGTGCCTCTTATTCTAGGGAGACATGTTTCTCTTTGAGAGTGAAGGGTTTGATGGACCATGCACCATCCATGTAAATCCCCTCTTCTTGGGTTCTCATGGTTTGTTGGTCTGGGAAGCACGGTTTTGGAAAACTACATGCTGAACATTCCCATGAAATATTATTTCTAAAATTATCAGTTATTTACCCAAATGAAACCCAATATACATCCCAATAAAAATTAACAAAAACTAGGTGAAATACTCCCTCTAATAAAGCCTAAGATATATCCAAAAAAGGCCGAGTTCTTACTATATTTACACCTTTCAATGACTCATCCTCGAACTGTACTCCCAATAATCTCTTATATTCCAAGTGAAAAATGTTGGGCCACAGAGCCTCTATATCGTCTTATCTCACCATTGTTTCTTTATGAACATTCCCATGTTGTCACAATACTTGAACTATCGGCGTGACCTTTCCCTGAAACACATTATTACTATGATCCAACCCATGTATCATATGCTCTTCAATAGATGAATCTCCCTCAAGCACAACATCATCGAAATCGATCAAATGAGAATGGTAGGGGTAATACCCATGAATTTGTGACATTTGAAAAATTACATTCTTAATATTGTATCTGTATGGAAGATCCAATTGGTACTGCGCCGGTCTGATTCTCTCCCCAATATAAACGGTCCAATAAACCTTAGGGCTAACATTGCTGGTCTCTGTATCCTTTGGTGACCCAATCTAGCTAACACCCATAATTACACACAATCCCCATATATAAACTCTAGTGGTAGTCGATGTTTATTATCATAATAATTTTTTCTTCATTGATCTATATCCATATGCTTCTGAATCAGTTGAACCTACTCAAATTTCTTATGCAAAAGACTCGGTCCAAACTGTTATGTCTCACCTCCCTCCATCAAGCATAGAGGTGATATATATGACCTACCATAACATTCCTCATATAGTTCAATCTAAATATTTTCATGATAACTATTATTATAGGATAACTCCACCATTGATAGTGTCTTCTCCCAAGATCCACCAAATTCTAGGACACAAGCTCATAAAATCTTCTCAAGAACCTTTATTTTACACTCTCACATCCCATCTATCTATGGGTGGAAATATGTACTCAAAAAAACCATTCTTCCAATTACATTATGAAGGATTTTCCTGAATGATGAAGTAAAATGTGAGTCACTGTGTACAAATGTTTTCTGTCGAACCCCATTCTGTTGTACTATCTAACGAAAGTATATTTCTCCCAACTACACCACTAATAAGGTCTCCCTCACTATAAATAAATGTTCTACCTTTGTCAAATATTACACAACCACCCAAATAGAATAATTCGTCTAAGGTATCTTCGAGAGACCCACTACAAAATCCATATTCACGTCATCTCAATTCCATTCCCTAATGGGAAACAACTGTAGAAAACCTCCAGGTTGTTGATGCTAATGCCTCACCTGTTTGCAGGTGTAGCATCGTGTCATATAACCTTATTTTCACTTTTCATTCCCAACCGCAAAAACTATCCTTGTAGGTCATTGTATATTTTGGTCAAACATAGATGCACCACCGACTTTGAAGAATTATATTTCTATATCAACTATTCTCTCTAAACTGTAGGAAAAACAACATAGTTCTATAAATATATGATCTCATCCTCATATATCTCCAATTGGAAGGTGACTCCCCACCTTCAATGATTTCCCTCAAGTCCCAACATTATGGATCCTCATATTTTCTATACCTAATCCAACATAGAAGTGTAGAATCCTCTAAAATAGATATGAGAGTAATATACTCCAAACACTTATGAACCACAACATGCATCTCATCTAGAAAATTCATCATCATCTACTCATCCCTATACTCCTAAACTGTTTGATTGTGAAATTTATATCTTATAGCGCTAGCCACACTATTTCCTTTCTCGGGCATATATTCTAGATCAAAATCAAATGACTACATATACTCAACCTACCTCCACTTCCAAAGACTCATATCTCTCTATGAAAATATTTTCTTTAATATATTGTGATCTGTATAAATAGTTAACTTCTCTCCCAATAGATAATATTGCAAACACTTCAAAGAAAAAAACACTATATCTCACTTAATGTCATGTGTAGTTTAATTCTATTCATGTGGCATCAAATGTCAAGATCCATATGCCACAATTTGGTCTCCCTACATCAACACTACTCCATATCTGATCGTCAAAGTGTCACAAAACATTGTACACTCTTTTCATGGATCTAGTAAGATCAAGATCTGTGATGATTTGAAGAACTTTTTTAACTCTGTGAAAAAATTATAAAATTATTACTTCGGTTCAAAAATTATCCATTTCTTGGTTAAGCTTGAAAGTGGTGCTGCTAACTAGAAATATTTTGAATGAACCTCAAGTATGATCCTACTAACCCTAGAAAGCTATGGATATCAAAACAATTCTTCTTATACTCACACTAAACAAATGCCTTCATCTTCACTAGGTCCTTTGACACACCTTCATCTAAGATGATGTGACCAAAGAAGTATAACTAATCAATCCAAAACTGACACTTAGAGATATTGGTGTATACCTAGTGCTCTCTTAGTGTAATCAGAATGATATAAATGTGTTGAAAAATATCATATTGAGACATTGATTACATGAATATATCATCAACAAACATAACCAAAAATAGATCAAGTTACGGGTGGAATATTCTATTCATCCAAGACACAAAAATTATTGGTGTGTTCATCAACACAAATTCAATTAGGATGAACTCATAAATGACATAACTACTTCTAAGAAAATATATCAAAAGGTTTATCTCTCAACTGATGGTGGCCTAATATCATTTTAATCTCTGTGAAGATTAAAACTCCTTTCCACTAATCAAAGATATCATCAATACATTGAAGAGGATATTGGTTCTTCACAGCCATCTAGTTTAACATCTAGTAGTCAACATATAAGTGGAAATTTCTATCAGAATTCTTTGATAAGATAACTAGGGAACCCCAAGAAGACTTACTCTGATTTATGAACCCTTTATTCTTCAACTCCTTGAACTGAGTCTTGAGCACTTGAATCTCTGTTAGTACCATTCTGTATAGTGGAATAAAAACAGGAGCATACTCCGATGTGAGGTCAATTTTATATTCCACGCCTCTCTCAAGTGTAATTACTAAAATTTTTCTAGGAAACACATCCTGACACTTATCCACTATGGGTGGAACGATATCCTTCTCCACTCTCCCTTGATTTATAAATAAGTTAGAAACATGGGAGGTGATCTCCCTTAGTTGTTGATGAACTGGCCCTACACGGCACACCTTGATATCTGATTCTCCATGGTTACCATATTTTTTACCCTTAAGAGACATAAAATTCACTCTATTGTGGTAACAATAAATATATACTTGGAGTTCCACAAATAATTACATACCATAAATTTGATAAAAACATTACATCTCAATAATTAAAGGATCCCATAGAAAATGATACTCCCAAAACTCAAGAGAACACTCATTACATAAACAAATTTTTCTTGATCATACTTGAAAATATGTATCTATTAACCACACCCCACTCACGAACTCCACATCCATACTCAAACCCTTCACAATTTGTGAGAAATAATATAATTAGAAGAAGCAATATCCAATAAGAAACAAGATGATGTATAAGATATAATAATAGTACGTCTAACAGTCAATGGTTGATCCTCACTCATCACAATAGTACTCTAAATGGAATATAAATATACTTACCCTCATACTTGTGATGCAGTCTAAGTCCCTTCAGTTACACCACTCTATTAATACAAGTTATCCTTCCTAGAAGCACTATATCTACTACTTATACCTCCACAACTAGTAGAACTCTAGCTACCATGATGATATGGTGTAGAAGATCCCATTACCCCACTTTGGTTCTGTCTAGGTCCCCCAAAACAACCCATCTATCATGGTTTCCTACAAAACTTATTTTGATATCTCATCCTACTACAAGATTGGCACTCTGTTGGTGGAAGGGTTTAGTGTCTACAATAGTGGCTCAGCCTACCACACTAGTAAAAAATCACATGAGCAGGGTCATGTGTAACTGACCCTTATCCACAAAAAATTTTCCTCCTATCCCCATAGCTATCACTCTTCTAGAGACACATCATTATCTTAGAATACATACCTTCATATCGTCTCGAAGGAGACATTCATCATGCGTGCGAGGCCTCATGAAGGTTCCCCTCATTTATGAGATCCTGATCCACCACCTCAGCAAGATTGTTTAAGTGAAAGAGTTTATCTTGGGACATAACCTCCCGTTTAATTCATCCCTAGAACCACATTTCCATAGCTATAATATCCCCTTGCAGCATTGGAGAAAAATGTTGCATGTCTATAAAGTGACCAGAAATGCCCATTAAGGGTATACTCCCTTGAGTCAACCTCTTGAACTCAGCTTATATATCTTTCCTTAGAATCATTGAATACATGTTCTCTAGAAACATGTCTAAAAATTCCTTCCATGGAATCATGTCTTCATAACCTTTCCATGCCTCAACATCCCACCAACACTTAACAAATCCTTAAAACATGTGTGTTTCCTTCTTGAATTTTTCTCACCAATAGTCTCTATGGGGTCATGTATCTTCTTGATTGACTCAATCTAGAACATAGCTTCCTCAGGTATTCCATATCTAATAAATGTTATAGGATACTACAACTGAAACTCTATTTTCAAATCAGAGATTTTCCTCACAGCCCTCCCTAGGTATCAATTCATGAATTGAATAAACCATGAAATGTTCTATCATAACTACACTCAAAATTCCTTACCTGTCACTAACGGTCCCTTAGGTTCTTCTACTAGAGTATCATCTCAATCCACAACCTCTTATAATCCTATCAACATGAATCATCATTGAGTCATATCTATAAAAGTCCAAAAACAAATATCATGATACATAACATAACTTAACATGTTTAATAAGAGGAATTCACAAAATCTATAACAATTCATTCCCTAAACCTCATCACATGGTCATAATCAATGCACTATTACTACCCTTAATCATACTACATCTAGGTAATGGTTAAAAAAGGGTAAGCTCATTATCATTATTAAAATTTCACATTAGAAACCCATTTATTCTCATATTCCCTCATGTTACAATTATCAATTTCATATTAGGAACATTTTCATTTCAATTTCACATGAAATGAAAAACAGTTCAAGTACAAAAAAGAACCCTAAATTTTCTTTTCCGTACATTCATAAAATGATTCCTATCAAAACCAACGTTCCTAGAATGACGAATGCATAATCAAATCTTGTTCCACACCAGCTTATGAGTAAAATCTCTGAAAAACTAAGAAAAAAAATATCATCACAAAAAATAGCATCACTCAAGGGGAAATAAAATCAAATGTATAAACACACATCAATAATTGAATCCCACAATTGGTACTTGGGTTTTCCCACCATACATGGGTTAACTACTCCCATGAATAACCTCATGAATAAGGCCTGACTATTTCTAGTATCCTTTCAAATTTTCCCAAATTGTAAGTGTTGGTCAGAGTGGATACTCAAGATGGGGGCGAATTGAGTTCCAATTAAATTTTCTGTCAAAAAAATTATGATAAAAATCCCCAAAATGCTGAAAACGGTCGAGTTAATTAAGGTAGTAGAAATATAGATGTTTAATTGGTCAATAGGTTTCTCAAAGGGTGATTAGTACTTAGTTGAATTACTGTATAACACTTCTTCAACGTTTGAAACGAGTTTACTGAATTAAAACAAAAATACACACTAACCAAAACTAACTATATCAGTGAAAGAAAAACATATTTATGTTTTATCTAATGTAAGTAGCGGATAAAATAAAAACAAAGTATTTGAAGATTATCACAAAAATGTAATCAATAGGTTCAGTCTCAAGTCGAGACCTAGTACTCTCCACTTGATGATCACCAGCCACCCAACAGTTTATATAAATAAACTTGATACACTACCTGAATCAGGGCGTACAACAGTTATTACAAACTGTCCAGATTCTAAAACCTCTTCCACTATTATGTGTGGTAAAAGAAGCAACCAAGCCACACAAGGCCACTTCCACATTTATGCATGGGAAACAACGGTGAGAGATTTTTAATGGAGGATTTTTAGTATCCTTCAATTAAATCACAGGAGACAGTGTGTGTGTGTAATAAACACATAGTACTCAGAAATGTAAAAGAAAGAAACACAACAGAGAAATTATGATGTGATAGAGTTTAAAAGGATCTATGTGGTTGCGGTTCAGATCTTTACTCCTTGTAGTTGATTAAATGAAGGTTTTGTTCTCCTCTACATATTTTCTCCAAAAATAGTGTGTCGCAACTCAAGGTTCTAGCTTTTAGTGTTCTGCTTCTGATTTGGATCAAGAGTTGATGAGGCAGAGAAGGTAGAAGTGAGTTTTTCCAAGAATGATATTCTTGAAGCTTTTGGATTTTCAGTATATGTACTTGAGTGTTCTTCTTCTTGTTCTTCAGTAGTTTCTTCCATATGCATTCGATTTGTGAACATCAGTCTCCTTTTTTCTGTGCCTCAATATATATATTCTTTTTCCTAGGTCTTTTTATTTCGTATTTGAGGTCTGAAAATAAGATTTAGTAGATCACATGCATGCTTTCTCGTACCTCATAATGTCCATGGTATTGTCTCCTAAAATGTTTACAATCAGCATTAATTAATTTCAGAAGCATTAAATCAATCAAATATGACTGTTATTATAATATAAAGAAAATAGATAAAGTATAGAATATGTTATCAATAGACTGGTAACAGTATCCTGTCAATCGGTAGCATCTTCATCAGCATGCTCAAGCACCGGTAGACTTCTAACAGTTGGCGTATCCAGCGGTAGGCTTTGGCAACAGTAGGCTTGTCCAATTCTAGGATTTGTACAATGGTAGGATTTGTCCAACGAAAGGCTTTTTACAATGGTAGCCTTTGTCCAACGGTAAGATTTTTCCAAGGGTAGACGTTTTTCAACAGTAGCCTTTGTCCAACAGTAGACTTTGTCCAACGGTAGACTTTGTTCAAGGGTAGACTTTGTCCAATGGTAGAATTTTCCAACTTTAGACTTTGATAATGGTAACCTTAATCAGTAAGGTATTCATCGGTGATCATTTCACCAGTAACTTGTAGGGTTCATCTTTAGGTTTGTCAATGGTGACTGTGACAGTGACCTAGAATAGTGGCCTCTTACCAATAACTTTCAACAGTGAACTTGACGTAGAAACTTTTTATACTGTAAACTGATTTTAGAAAAGTCATGAGATTAAAAATAGATTAAAATAAATTTTCAACCAACTATCCCATTATAGAATTAAACCTGATTTTGGATTGTCAAAATATGTGAATCCAACAATCTCACACTTTTTGATAATCAAAAATTCTGCCATTAAGCATTAGAATATCTATAATATTATGAAAGATAATGAAAATCAGAGATAAGTTAATACAATAAATAGGTGTTGCAAATAATCTTGTCACACATATAGTAGTAGGGATTAATGTGATGTGAATATTGAATTACTTGTGTTTTACTGGTGGTGCATTTTCACCCCCTTTGTGATTAGCAAAAAGAAAGACAATAAGAGACCAAAGAGAATATTTATATTAATGAAATATCATAACATTATTCAAAGAGCAGTACAGAATCCCTATAAAAAGATACAACCAAACTCAATCCACATCTGAAATGTCCTTTGGAGCTTTGGATTTGGAAGCTGAGGATGCAGGATCTGAAGGTGGAGGGATAGGCCAAGGGATAGCAGTTAGAAGGGTAGGAGGAGCTGCAATATAGGCATCAGTAGACCAGTAATGAGTAGATCTTTGAGGATTGGTCGGGTTCAAGATTTTGATGGCTTGAGCAGAAGACATCATAGGAGCAGCCCTCGTAGATCCTGAGGCACCGGAGGTAGAGGGCAAGGCTGCAGGGACAATGATGGGTGTACAGTCCACATGGAGGAAAGGTAACAGCAGATTCCTGAAGTCCATAATGATACTTACCCCACCCTCCATGGATGAGATAAAATCATCCTTATTCTCCATAAATTTTTCCAAGGCAGGAGTCAGCTCTCGAAGCATTCTCACTTAATCCTTAAATGCATGAGTGATAGAAGGAATCCTCAAGTTCTCCAACAACAACATGAAGTGGCCATCCATCTAATGCTTAGTGTAGACTGTTTTTTATAGAAGTAAACTTGTTCCTTGATGGCCTTCTAATCATAAGTAGCTTCCCTTAAATAATTTCACACAGGGGTATGGATCTCTCTACTAATAGAGATGACCTGAGCATTTGAAGTACTAGCACCAGAGAACTTTTCCACTTATTGTCCAACATCTGTCTTGAAGGCTTCAATTTCAATTGGTGGAGAGGTGGACGAAGATGCAAATGCACAAAGAGGTACCAGAGTTAAAGCCATAGTCTCTTTAAAAGATTTGGTTATCCCACATATCAACCTTTTTACATCATCATCTTGACCTTTCCCATCTGTTTACATGGACTTCATAAAGTCCTAAAAGATAGTTACCAACTATTGTTCTACACTTTTGACATAATGAATATCCTTGTCCACCGGAGACCTTGAGGTTAGAAGAGAATTCAAGCTCCCCACTGATTTCTTCAGAAGCTCCACAGATTCTGACAACTCACTCATTTGACTCTAACACTTCCTTACTTCCAGAAGCAGATCATATTCAATGCTGTATTGTATTTTGGCTAACTCAGATGCTGAATGATCCTGAATTAGAGGAATAGATTTTTCCATCTCAGAGGACATATCCTTATACATTCTCTACAGATCAGATTTCAAGGATTCAATGTCTTACATTCTGAAAGAATCATGAAGGAAAGAGCTTTCTAGAGGTCTGAAAATGAGTTTTGGCACTGAAGGTATTCTATTGGGACTTTCATCTTTAGAGTCATCATAATCTAGTCCCAACATCATAAATACAGGCTCCTCAGTCCAGCCTTCAATTTCATGCACAACAGATACTGACCCCTCTGTAACAGGACGCTCCCCCTCACATGGAGCCACTTCATGAATAACTACATGAGCCTCATCTAGTCTTTCAACCTTGACAGTTGTTGCTACTTGATCAACTGACTCACCAGTAGAGTGAGCTACTACTTCGACTTAGTCACCCACAATTTCCATATCTATGGAAATAGATACAACTTCTTCTTCTGGTTCACTCAATTCCCTATCAGTGACTCCTATAAGAGGACTCAACTGAGTTCCTCTCCTTCAAAATCTTTATCAGAAACAACATCATGTTCCTCATCATCAAAATGATCAGATTCAGTATCTTCTTCCTCTTTTAAGGTATCTCTATCAGTGATACGAGCCTCATCATACTCTTATTCACTGGTTTGTTCAACATCATTTTCCCTTAGGACATATTCTCTTCTCGATAACTCTCTTGGAGAACTGGGCTCTCCAGAAGATATCATTCCATCCAGAGGACTGGTATGTATATCAGGATCACTTTTATCATCTATATGAGTGCCCTATTTCTCAAGTTCCACAGCCTCCTCTACTTCCTCATCAAAATATATAGGTTGTTCCTCATCGGGATTCAAACCTGTATCCCTCTTATCCTTTGGCCTAGAAGGATTATTTACAGGGTCAAACTTTTCATAAAACTTCCCTTCATCATTTACACATTCTCTTCTCTAGGGATTTCATCTGATCTTTATGAACTTGCAGACTATCTTAGAGATACAAAATTTGTTCTTGGCTACAATTTTTTCTTTTTTATCTCTAGTAATTCCCTTAACTTTTAGCATCACAGAAATCAGTTTGGCATGAAATAGGGCATTTGATTTAGAACATGGCTTAGTCATGTCTTCTAACTGTGCCATCAGCAACCTACACAGATAGTTCTTGTTTCCATGCTTCAGAAAATAATATATGAATATATACTTATACTTCAACACAGAAAAGTCCCCTCTCCTGGTACTTATCACATGTTGGATAAACGTGAACAAAAGTCTATCCCCTTTATTTTTTTAGCAGTAATCACCTACCTTGAGGTCCCATTTCTTGAATGTTTTCCAATGCATTCATATACTCAAAAATCTCAATGTCTGAAGGAATCACTCCAGAATAGTAATCAAATATACCCTCATGAGGTGCCCTTCGACATTCATCCCACTCAACAGATGAAAAGGTTACATCAGTTCCATTTATTCTTGACACCAGTCGGTTCTCATCATTAGACTTCTTGAATTTCAGATATTCATAGAATTCTTATACTAGCCTCAGGTAGTATGGTACATTATTGTTGGAAAAGCACTCAACCCAGCCTTGAGCCTCTAGTGCCTCCAACACTAAGGATTTTCTCAATAGAAACCAGTCCTCGTACAATTCTTTTTATAGAATGATCTCCGTTTTTGTTAGATTCGGATTAACCAACTTCATTGCAGTACTGCTTCCACCATTGGGCTCGACTTGTGATTTCGTGGGGTTTTGTGCATCTTTATCACCAACCATTGGTCGCTTGACTCTATTCATTGAGGTTCAATGATGTTTGAGGGTTCATTGGAAAGGTAGGGATTAAGGATTTTGAGAGCAGGGGTTCGAGAGTGAGGAAGAGAGAGGATCAAAATGTGTTTATAATATAATTTTATCATTTAGGGATTGAAACAAAAAACAATAAAAGAAAAGAAAATACTAACAAAACAGTTTCGATTCCCATATAAAATTTTATGTAACAGTATGTTCCAACAGTGAGGTACCCAACAGTGAGATTCAACTGTGAGGTTCTAACAGTGAGGTGCAATGGTGAGGTTCTAACAGTGAGGTGCAACGGTGAGGTTATAACAGTGAGGTTCAACGGTGAGGTTATAACAGTGAGGTGCAATGGTGAGGTTATAATAGTTAAGTGCAATGGTGAGGTTCTAACAGTGAGGTGCAATGATGAGGTTCTAATAGTGAGGTGCAATGGTGAGGTGCTAACAGTGAGGTTCAATGGTGAGGTGATAATCGTGAGGTGCAACGGTGAGGTGCTAAGAGTGAGGTTCAATGGTGAGGTTATAACAGTTGAAATTAATCATCCATAATTGATATTTGATGTAGTTTAACCTCCCAAAATTTAAAGTCTTTGTGAATATATCTTCTAGTTTGTGTTCAGTACCAATGAATTCAAGAGTGATATCACCTCTTTGATAATGATCTCTTGAGAAGTGATGTCTTACGTCAATATGCTTTTTCCTAGCATGAGATATTGGTTTTTAGAGATATTAATAGCACATGTGTTCTCAAATTTTATAGAGACATGTTTTAATTGATATCCATAGTCTAGTAAAGTGTGTTTCATCTACAGAATTTGAGCACAACAACTACCAGCAACTATATATTTAGCTTTGGCAGTAGATAATGCAACAGAATTTTGTTTCTTACTACACCATGATAATAGTGACTTGCCTAATAGGCGACATGTTCCAGAGGTTCTTTTTCTATCTAACTTACAACCATCAAAGTCAGCATCATAATAACTTATCAGATCAAATGATTGTCTTCTTGGATAAAATAGTCATATTTTGAGAGTATATTTAGGATATTTGAAAATACTTTTGATAGAATTTAAATGAGATTCTTTGGGATTAGCGTGAAAGTGGCAACACATGCATACACTAAACATAACGTCATGTCTTCTAGTAGTAAGGTTGGGCAGACTCTCTATCATACCTCTATAGTTGGTTTGATCCATTCATTCCCTAGCTTCATCTGTATCCAACATTCAAATGGTACTCATAGGTGTATCATTACCTTTACTACCATCCAAACAAAAACATTTTAAAATATCCTTAATATAATTAATTTTATTTAAAACAATACCATATTTATTTTGAAAAAATTTAAATCCAAAGAAAATTTGATGTTCTCCCATTAAACTAATTTCAAATTTATTTTGTATTGTTTTTGAAAAATCAGTAAATGAAGAATTTTCAGAATATCCAAATATTATATCATCTACATAAATTTCTTCAAAAAAAACATCTTTGGAAATTCTTTTAATGAAGAGAGTAGAATCAGCTACTCCCTTGGTAAAACCTTTTAAAATAAGAACAGAGTCTGGCCTATCATACCAAGCTCTTGGAGCTTGATTTAAACTGTATAAATATTTTGAAAGTTTAAAAACATGGTTTGGAAAATGGGGATTTGTAAAACCAAGGGGTTGTTCAACAAAAAGATACTGAACTATATAACAATTTAGAACAGAACTTTTCACATCAATTTTATGTATTTTAAAATTTAGATGATCTGTATAAGAAATTAGTTTCCCAAATGCCTCTAAACTAGCTACAGGTGCATAGGTCTCCTCATAGTCTACTCCTTCCCTTTGATTGTAACCTTCTGCAACTAACCTAGATTTGTTTCTTACTATATTTCCAGACTCATCAAATTTGTTTCTAAAAACCCATTTAGTGCATATTGTTAATGTGTCCTTAGGTCTTTCAACTACTTCCCATACTTTGTTTCATTCAAATTGATTTATTTCTTCTTGAATATCCATCACCCAAAATACATAATTAATATTTTTGGGTTCATGCTGTGAAAGAAAATCTTGATGTTAAACCTGGTTTCTCAGAGAAGCTCTATTTTGTGTCCCTCGATTTAGATAACCTAAAACAACATCTAAAGGATGAATATTGAGAGTTCTAATACTTCTAGAAAGAGTTGGAAAATACTCCTCATTATTGTCTATTGGTTCAGACTCAACAGGTGCAAATTTTGGAAGATTCCTAGAACTGATTAATTTTACTGGGGATTCACAATCATAATCCTTAAGGTCCAGAATTAAAATATCATCCTCAAGATGTTCAAGCGAAGTTTGGGGTTCATGTGGATTAGTATCATCAAATTTCAAATGAAATGACTCTTCCCCACATTTGGTTCTCTTATTGAATACTCTATAGGCTTTATTCAAAACTGAGTAACCTAGGAAACTTTATTCATCACTTTTGGAGGAAAACTTGTCAATATTATCCTTATTGTTATGGATAAAGACTTTGCAGGAAAAAACTGTAAGAACCCGGTTCTTATCATTGAGGTACGGGTTTATTCTTTTCTCTATTCCTTAA
This sequence comes from Viscum album, assembly GCA_963277665.1. NCBI lineage: Eukaryota > Viridiplantae > Streptophyta > Magnoliopsida > Santalales > Viscaceae > Viscum > Viscum album. The sequence continues at coordinate 1,867,667,425 of OY728150.1, forward strand.
GTGCTTTTAAGAAAATAAGGAAAATGGGGAAAAATAAAAAAATTTGGAACTACACCCTGTGTACTTTTCCACACGCCGTGTACTTTTGGCCGTGTGGAATGAGTACACGGGGCATGTAGCCATGTCGGCGATGAAGGGTGTAGGAACCAACTACATGCCGTGTAGTGGTCCCTTACACATCGTGTTGTCAGTGGGTAGGCCAAAACAGTAAGGCAGGGGAGCAGCCGCCAGCTGGGCGACAGTACACGCCGTGTAGTCGTGAGTACATGTCGTGTACTCATGAAAACGGATGAACAGTTTGGCGGTGCCGCTAGAGGAACAGTTAAATGAAGGGAGTACACATTGTGTACTTGTAAGTACACACTGTGTACTTGTAAGTACACACTGTGTACTTTGTTTTTTTTCTTTTAAATGGGAAGTAGCCTCCCCTGTTAATAGGGAAGGCTTAGAACCGGACAAAAGGAGCAGAAGAGGGAGGCTGGACCTTGGGAGATCCGCCGATCGAGCACCGAGAATCCGATCCTGTTTCTGTCGATCACGTTGGAACCGCACGGGTAATCCCTCTTTTTTCCTAGTGTGATTATTACCAAATATTTCCCTATAGGGAGTTATTGAGGTTGAATGATAGTTTTCTTACCTCATATCTACGTCATAATTGGGTGTTTCTATAATCGATGTTCGTGTATAGCGCTCATTGGCGTATAAGGTAGGTGGCTTGGTGTTTGTTTTTCAACTACCGTGTGTTTTGTTGGTTTCGTGCCACGAACCCATATTAGGGGTGTCATGTGGCTGAGACCATAGCTATTTTAAATACCTAAATTTGAATAGGTGAGTTAAATGTGATATTAAAATGCTGTTTGGGATCGTTGCTTAGATCTGGAACCACCTCGGGTGTGTGTTCCTCTGTTTATCCGTTTGGCCAGGATACTCAAGGGTATGCCTTTAAAGTAGTATTTGTAGAATTTCCTCAAGAGGAATTTCTTGCTTACCACATATTTACATATTGGACATGGCCCGGTTACCTGTTTTGCCTGAGGGAAATGTAGAGATTAGCCTGTGGGCATTGCACTATTTAGCCTCAGGGTAGTAGTTATTTCAGCATGAGGGAAACTTATTTCGTGCCTGTGGGAAGTTGATTCTATGCATGTGGGAGATACTTCATATGCCCGAGGGAAATATCCGAATGCTTGTGGGCAGTTTCTTATGTTGAATACTCTTTACCTAAGTGTAGGGGTTTACATGTCTGAGGACATTTGCTTTTTACTTAGAATATTCACTATAGTGATACTTTAAATTAAATGAATAACAAGGATATAAAAATGGAAATATAATTGGGTAAGTTAGATACTTTTAATACTGCTTAATTTTATTTCATTTTACTACTGCACACTGTTGTTGCATGTTTTACACACAGTTGAGCATGGGCCTTTGGTGGGTGACTACTAAGATTTATTTCTCACACCCTGTTTGGGACATGCTTTTCGTCCCAAATAGATTACGTTTCTACAGTTGTAGATAGGTGCAAGAGTTCCTATACAGGTACTTGATTGCTGCTGAGGAGTAGGGGAGCATGGGACCGATCTTAGGCTCGCGATGCCGCCAGATATTTTGTTTAGTTTTTTTGTACTCTGTATTTTGTTGTACTGTATTGATGTATAATATGTTCTTGCTGTTTTTATAGAATTTAGACATGTTTCATCATATCTGTATATTTGGTTGGTTGCCTTTTACTGCACTTGTTTACTTTAAATGTGCATGGGTTATTGATTCCATTGTCATTGTATGTTTTATTTCATATTTCTGCTACGCTACACTTTGAAAAATGATGGAATATTTTCCCCACGATCAGACCTGGGCCCTCGCTGCTATTCAGCAGTCTCTAGAATTTGGGGAAATGCGCTTGAGGTCACGTGGCGAACCAGGTTCGGAGCACCCATTGTGTGGCACCCAGAACCGGGATGTTACAAAGTGGTATCAGAGGGGTTCTTTTCTTTGACTTACTATTTGGAGCCGTAGTCAGGGATAGGATGAATGGTAGTTGGTAATAAACTGTGTCCGGGTGTAGCTAACCCGTGTACAGGGAAGATCTAGTCTACGTCGTATTTTTGCAATTCTTCTGATTTTGAAAATTTTACAGTTGATATGTTTTCACTGTTGGGTGGCGCACTTGAGATTGTGCTGTTATATTTTATCTATGGGTTCTATTTAGTTGCAACCCGATGAGATGAGGGTATTTCGTCTCAAGCATCATATAGGAACATTCTAGATATCACATTCCATGCATCGTTTCCATGCCATGTAGGTGCATTAGAAATTGCATGTTGTTGTGATAGTTGTTGTGCTAGAAAAGCATGATGTTGTGATAGCTTCTTGATAAATACCTACTTTGTGATAGGGTTTTTTCTTGTGTGATCATGTTTATTGAATGAACACCAAAATTTGGTCTCTGGGGAGTATGGGACCTCATTGACTGGAATTTGGTGTCTCATTGACTGTTTATTTTGTTATAACACAAATAAGATGTAAAACTTTGATTCGTGGGGAGTATGGGACCTCACCGGTCGACATTTGACACTTAGGTGTTGTTTTTCAGTATTGTTTGGGTTCTGGGGATGTTTCTGAGGAATACTATCTGGAAACCCAGTATACACTCCGTGTAGTACATTAAAAACGCCGTGTATGGCCTTCTGTTTGGGAAGAAAAATAAACTTTTTGAGTAACTCCATGTACCTGGAGTACACGCTGTGTAGTCTTTTCCCCTGTCACAAACCATGTAGGCGGTGACATAGGGAAGGGAATAGCTTAGGTAGAACATGCCATGTAGCTTTTGTACACACCGTGTAGTGTTGACCTGGAGTCCAACCGTGTAACTAACAACACGGGTCGGTGAACTCCTGTACAGAACACATCGTGTCAATGATGAACATGCCGTGTAGTGTGACCTGGGGACTCAGCCCTGTAACTAACAACACGGGTCGGTGTCACCTCTCCTTGAACACGCCGTGTACCTATGGGACATGTCGTGTAGTCTTGTCTGAGGGCAGACCGTGTGGACTTAGCCGTGCGGAGGGGAAATGGGGTGGTGTACACACCGTGTGTGGGTGTAACACACCGTGTGGTTGCAAGATGAGTAGTCGGCCGTGTCACAAATGACACGGGAACTTGGAAAATTACACCATACATGCGGCGTAGATATTATACATGTCGTGTAGTTTTGTTCAATGGGAGTTGTGTGGCTTAGCTGTACCGAAGGACCCGGAAAGGGGAAGGGAAGTCAAGTACACGCCGTGTAGTCAGTATACACACCGTGTAGTCTTGTTTTTCAAATCATGAAATGCCTTCTTCCTCTAGTTCCCTTTGTGGTTCCTTCATTTTCAATATTAATAAATCTTGAATCTAAAGCGTGCTTTTGACCTTATAGTGTCATGCCTCCTAGACGACCATGCGTTGTTCACCAGGAGAGAGGCGACGACTATAATCCAGAGATGGTGGGGAATGGGCTACCAGTTGATCCTTCAGTAGAGCAAGATGTGGTGCCGACTATTATACCAGACACAGGCGTGGAGGCGCAGTTCCATGAAGGCTTTATGCGGTTCATGCAGACATTTCAGGGAGCACCATAGGCTGCCACATCTATGGCTAAGCTAAGGCGTATCTTCTAGCAGCAGCATCCGCCTACATTTTTAGGGGGTGGCGGACCACAGGCTATGGAGTCTTGGTTGGGGTCGATGCAGACTATTTTCGAGCATCTTGAGACACCTCCAGGGCGGAGGTTCAAGATCATGACTTATATGTGACGTGATTCTACCAAGAGGTGGTGGGATGTTATCACCCAGTCAGAGCATCACAGAGACATGGTGTGGGAATATTTTCAGGCAGTCTTCTATGACTTCTTTTTCCCAGAGAGGCTGAGGGTAGATAGAGCTTGAGAGTTCATGAATCTGTAGTAGGGTGCTATGTGGGTGATAGACTATTCTGCTCATTTCACTGAGCTTCCGCACTTTTCACCCATGTTGGTGGGTGATGAGACGTTGAGAGCCAAACATTTTGAAGATGTTATTCATTATGAAATCTGAGCGCTGGTGAATGTTTTCAGGTTACCTTCAGTACACGCTATTGTGAATCAGGTGCTGATTACAGAGAGGAACCTGCGGGAATCTAGTGGTGTGGGCCAGGGTGGTTTAGCCCCAGTTACTGGTATTATTTCTACTGGCAAGAGGAAGAGACAGATGAACTTCTCTCAGGGTGGCAGTACCAGTAAAGAGAATGCTTCAGGTGGCCAGGTCATGTGCTACCAGTGTGGTAGAGAGGGGCACAAGAGGTAGTAGTCTTGAATACTAATGACTTCTTCCTTGGTTCTTCGTCTACTTCATGATTCACCTTAATCTATTCTTTGTACATCATAAGTTTTCCAATTAGTTCCTTCACTTGAAGATTGATTATGTCATTGTATTCTCAAATAGAAATAGAACCTCCCCTCTATCTTTCAGGTAGACATCGAAGCAGTCTCACGATTTCGTCCTTACAGTCCACTAGTCTTCCAAGAAGACTCATGTTGTTTACTATTTCATTGAACCTGAGAAACGTTTTAGAAATAAGTTCACCAGGCTTCATTTTGAAATTATCATATTTAATAGGGTATGTATTTAGTCTCATTTCTTTAACATTAGTTGGTCCCTCATGAGAAACAACTAAAGTATCCCAAATTTCATATTCAGGTTTACAAGGAGATATTCAATTGAATTCATCACCACCCAAAGAATAGTAGAAGGCATTCATTTCATTACAGTAATTATTATATGTAGCTTTAGTCAACTGAGACAATGTGTCCCTAGCAGTAGCTGGAAATACTTGTTGTTCTTTAATTGTGTCCCAGATTTTAGGTCACAAGATCTCTAGATACATTTTCATTTTTAATTTCCACTGAGCATAGTTATTACCATTAAAAAAGGTGACATGTTTGTAGCAGCACCCTCAACTCTAGTTTCCATAGTTACTTATAATTTAAAGAACAAAAAATTTAGTTATGAAAGAAATTTTAAGATCTTTACAATACAACTAAAATCACAGTTGAAAAGAGTGTGAACGATTGAAAATAAAAACCTTTGATACTAAATGTTGTTCGGATTGGATATTCAAGAGGGGGTGAATTGAGTTACAATTAAAATTTCATTTAAAAAAATTATGATAAAAATCCCCAAAATGTTGAAAACGGCCCAGTTAATTAAGGCAGTAGATATATAGATTTTTAATTGGTCAACAGGTTTCTCAAAGGTTCATAAGTCCTCATTTGAATTAGTGTATAACACTTCTTCAACTTTTGAAACATTTTTATTGAATTAAAGAAAATATACACACTAAACAAAACTAACTATCAGAGTGAAAGCAAAATAGTTTTATGCTTTAGCTAATTTTTGAAGCAGATAAAATAAAAACAGAGTATTTGAAGATTAGCACAACAATGTAAACAATAGGTTTATTCTCAAGACGATACCAAGTTCTCTCAAATTAGTGATCACCTACCACCAAGCAGATTATATAAATAAACTTTATACACAACCTGTATCAGGGTTTACAATAGTTATAACAACTCATCCAGGTTCTACAACCTCTTCCACAGTTATGTGTGGGAAAACAAGCAACCAATACACACAAGGATTCTTCCATGGTTATGCATGGTAAACTAAGGTGAGATAGTTTTGAGTGAGGATTTTTAGTATCCTCTAGTTAAAGCACAAGAGATAGTATGTGTGTAAAAAACGCAAACTTCTCAAAAATGTAAAAGAAAGAAACACAATAGAGAAATTATGATGTGATAGAGTTTAGAAGGTTTTATCTATTTGTGGTTCAGCTCTTCACTTCTTACAGTTGAGGGAATGAAGGTTATTTTCTTCTCTGCAAGTTGTCTAAAAACAGAGTGTTGCAACTCCAGGTTCTAGATTTTAGTGTTCTGCTTCTGATGTTGATCAAGAGTTGATGTGGCACGGAGGGAAGAAGTGAGTTTGTCCAAGAATTATCTTTGTAAAGATTTTGGATTTTCATTATATGCACTAAAGTGTTATTCTTCTTGTTCATCACCAGTATCTTCCTTATGCATTTGACTTTTGAACTTCACTCTCCTTATTCTTATTATGTGCCTATATATATATATTATTTTTCTTCGGTCTTTTTCTTTCATATTTGAGGTCCAACAATATGAATGAGTATATCACGTGCATGATTTCTCCTACCACGTACTATCCACGGTATTGTCCCTTGAAACGTTTACAATCAGAAATAATTAATGTCTTAAGAATTAAATCAATTAAATATGAACGTTATGATAATATCTAGAAAATAGATAATGTATACAATATGTTATCAGCAGAACGATAACTGTAGCCTGTCAATTGGTAGCATCTTTAACAGCAATCTCAAGCACTAGTAGACTTCTAATGGTAGGCATATCGAACGGTAGGCTTCAGTAATGGTTGGCTTGTCCAACAGTAGGCTTTGTCCAAAGGTAGGATTTTTCCAATGATAGGCTTTTTCCAACGGTAGCCTTTGTCCAATGGTTTCCTTTTTCCAATGGTATACTTTTTCCAACAATAGACTTTTTCCAACGGTAAACTTTGTCCAATAGTAGACTTTATCCAATGGTAGGCTTTCTCCAATAGTAGACATTTCAAAATGTAAACTTCACTAAGGGTAACCTTTATCAGTAAGGTCTTAATTGGTGATATTTTCACTAGTGACTTGTAGTTTTCAGCTGTAGGTTTGTCAATGGTGACTATGACAGTGACCTAAAACAGTGATCTCTTACCAGTAACATTCAATAGTGACCTTAACGTAGAAACTTTTTATACTGTAAACTGATTTTAGCAAAGTCATGAGATTAAAAATAGATTGAAATAAATTGTCAACCAACTAACCCATTATATAATTAAACATGATTTGGGATTATCAAAATTGGTGAATCCAACAGTAAGATAAAAGAAATGAAAAAAATAAAAATCAATACCACTTTTTAACATCCTCACCAAGGTTCCACATAGCAGTGCCTCGATCTAGTCCATTACAAGACCTCAAGCATGCCTCCGGGCATGCCAAACGATTATGACTAGAAGTGAGGGTCTAATATTAGTCTTGTATAGACTATACCCTCTTTATCAAATAAGAACAATATCATAAATAAACATGATTAATCAAAGTATAAAAAAAATAACAATACAAAACTAGTATCACATGATAAAAAGAATATTAAATAGAATAATCAAAATAAAACAATAAATATTCCATACCACGTACCAGTGAAGTGTCTATATGAAAACCCAGAATAAATAAGGACACTCACTAATCCTCCAAGAAGGTCTTGTTATAATGTTTGGTTCCTTCATCCATGATCCATCACAATCATCCCTCTAACATATGACCATTTCCCTTAACATTTACTATATCCATGAAATCTATTCAGGAACCAATCAGGAAACCCATGTAGGTTGTGAGTATAACTCAGTAGGCCACAACCAATGGTGTCTAAAACAATTTCCAGAAAAATAGTGTATGTAGTTTTATAAATAATAAATAAAAGAAATAAATTAAATAGTTTGCATTTATTCAATTAATCTTTATTTATCCACGTAAACCACTCAGTTTATAAGGAAACCCAAAATCTCTATTGACAAATGAATGCCATTGTTACCATTCATCATTTCAGTTCACATATGAATTCCATCATTACCATTAATAATTTCAAGACACATATGAATTTAATCGTTAACATTCATCATTTCAAGCCACATATAAATGTTGTTGTTACCATTTATTATTTAAAGGTCAAATATGAATTAAAATTTTATAATTATTCATTTCAAGTCACATATTAATTCCATTGTTACCATTCATCATTTTAAGTCTCATATGAATTCCATTATTACCATTCATCATTTCAAGTCACATATGAAATCCATTGTTAGTATTCATCATTTCAAGTCACATATGAATTCCATTGTTACTATTCATCATTTCAAATCATATATTAATGTCATTTTTACTATTCAACATTTAATGTCACAAAGGAATTTCATTGTAACCATCCATTAATCTAAGTCTCATATATCACAATATAAAATTAATTAATTCTCAAATTAATTAGTCATTTTTACAAATTTCATATTCACATCATTTTGTTAATTAATACATCAATTAGTTAACCACATTAATTTTATTACTAATTCATCACTTAATTTATCACATCAATTCCCTTAATTAATTCATCAATTTATTAAGCACATCAATCCCATTAACCAAATGTACAATTAATTATCCATAATCCAAAATTCCATTAATCCCATGATTAATTCAATAATTAATTATTCAAATTCTATAATCTCAATATCCCATTATTTTTTCAATAATTAGTTAATCCAAAATCCCAAAAACCCAATAATTAATTCAACAATTAATTATTCAAAATCTATAATCCTAGTATCCTGAATTTCATATTCAATTAATTGATTAGTCTACAAAAATTGTTTATTCCATTTAGGAAACTAAATTTCCTATCTACCAATGAAAATTTTATAGTCACATACTCATATTTCAAATATATACTTTGATATTTGAATAATAGACCAACTACTTCAAAATTTTTGATGAATGCTCACCAACAGAAATCCCCAATTTGAGTGGAATAACCCTAATCCACATGATGTAAGATATCTTAAATCAAACACAAGAAACAAGATTAAACATATCAAGATCCATAAAACCAAGATCTTAATCTAAACCCTTATTAGAAGTGGATAAAGTGACCCCCTTTTATCTAGAAATACAAGCGGTGTATAGAGTGATCTAATCGAGAAGAAACGACATACTTGGTGGTAAAGATCTATAATCTGGGATGCGAATCAAGAATAACGTTGGTCTAAAGGGATTGGAATCACATTGGGAGCCTCCAAAATTGAGATAAAATGTTATGCGATAATTTTGGATTTATTTTGGTGTTTACGTATTTTAAAATCTAATTTTGAGGTTAATTAAAATCATGGGCTTTTTTTTATTGTGCAGTGGTGAACACTTTTCCAAAATATGTTCCTTAACCATGATCATATTCAATGGGGTGGATTATTTATACTATTAGGGAACACAGTTTTAAAAACCATTCTCAATCCATGAAAATATCCTCTATCTAGGATCGCAAGTTTTGCTAGTAAGGGGTGCACGATTTTGGAAAATTTCCTGACAACCGTACTGTTTCCATCTTGTTTCCAAAATTCTCAATTTTTCACAAACATTAAGCCCAAATTACAACCCAAAAAAAGTAGTCAAATTAGTAAAAATATTTTTTTGTAATCAATCTTGATACTCTTCTTGAAAAGGTTGAGTTCTAACATTTTCAAATATAGTCAAATATTTTATAAATAAGTAATATACGGTTAGTATTATGACATCATAAATACATAAAGGTGTTATAATAATGATGTTAAAGTCATTATAGGACACAAATATATTATTTTATTAATAATATGTGTGTTAATGGATTTAAATAAATAACCAAACATACAAATGACACTACAAATTCTAAAATCTGAGTTACATTTTTTAAAAATAAATTTTGAGGAAACATTACTTTTCCATGGAAAAAGTAGTATTGAAGAATGGATTTAGGTTATAATTCATTAAAATATTATAAAACATGACTTAAATGTATAAAACTATGAGAACAATCATGGTTAATCCAATGGTTAGTCATTTTGAACAACCCATAATTCTAAGAACTATATTTATAAATTATTAAACATTTCCACCTATTTTACAATAAATTGTAACAAATAAATCTATTTTTTATCCACTCCAAATACATTATCAATGAATTTATGAAAATTTTACCTCCCAAGATTTACTTTCTATTAATAATTATATTTTTTTGATTCTATCCTCAGGTTATATAAATGAAATATTCAATGTTAATGAACTCTCCTCCTCTACTTTTCCATTTAAGTACATATTTTGTGATATGTCTTCCAAATGTTTAATTAATTTTTTTCCGTGACCATTCTACAATATAATTAATTAAAAAAATATGTTTAAATGGGATACCTTATTTAACACTCATTATTCCATTTCTATAATCCATGTTTTTTACTTTTTATAATGGGAAATATATTTCATGAATTTTTCTCTTTCATGTGAAATATTTTTTATTGTGAATACACAAACCTCTTCATTATAAATGGATATTAAACTATATTTAAACAAAATTTATTGATTGGGTATTTTCATGTGTAAAATATATGTTTCAATTTCAGGGGAAAAATGTCGTGATGCTCATGTCATTAAGAATTTACAACTTTAAGACTTTTTAATGAAGCTCATTCATTATTACCAATGGGTTTTTAATGAAATTTTTTCATATGACCAATGTGAAACACATGAATTTGTACATATAAAAGGTGAACCAAGATTGTGATCCAATTCATTGGGTAAGGAATAAATCTATAGGGATGACATGTTTTATGATTCCATGGTGAATAAATTTAGTAGTTATGGTTTATTACACCATGAGGATTAACCATCTTGATATTCTCATAAATGTATAAATTTTATGTTTTTTCTATTTACATGTTATGATTCATGGTCATTATATTATGGAATGACTCATGTTCTTATGATCGTGCCCTATTTTAATCCTCATGATCATATGAAAAATATTTCCATTTTTTTTCCTTTCTAGGATTTATGATCACCCAATTATTTTGATTTACGTCTCGATGGTATAACATGTAGTAAAATTAACCTAGGATGAATATATGAAGAATGATTTCAAGAATATTAAAATAAAATTTATTTTCTCATGTATTATGTTTCTAATTTACATGAAACTAAACCTCAAAAGATACTCTATATTATTAAAAAATTTAAAATGTAATAAAATATTTATGAATTAAAAATCCAAGACACCATAGTTAGTATAAAAGTAAGGTTAAGTTATTCATAGATATTATGACTAGAAAAATCATTAATAACCCTAAAGATCATTATAAATATATAAAAATATCCTAAAATTTTAGTAAAGTATAAAGTGATTTTTTTTCAATGAAATGAATTTCATGTCTGATTACTAAAAGTTGATATGGCTCTAGAACAGTTATACGTTGGGTAATAACCCAAAAATTGTGAATTAGGAATTTACTCTATCTTTACCAGGTATATGATAAAGAGTCATTGATAAATACCTAGTTTTTCACTCTCGGGAGAGCTTTTTGGCTAATCACATATTTTTTATGATCCATAATAGAGGATATATAGAAAATTTGATTGTTATTATAGTGTTTAAAATAATTGAATCATTGAATATTATTATTTTAGGACCTAAAATCCTTTTATAATTAAAATGTTCCTAATATTAAAACATTTCTAACTATGTTATTTTTTATTTTATAAAAATGGATTGAAATATGAGGATATATTTAAAATATATGTGAAATGGATGATTCAAAAAAACCTTCATAACATGATTGATGAAAGAAAATAAAACATTCGTAAGATGATGAATCCGCTATCATGAGTTATGAATAATAACCTAAATCATGTTTAGAAACTATATTCAATGAAAATTTAACAACTTTCAGTTGATTCCTTCTTGTATTAAAAACTATAAGCATGTGGCCTTAAACCTGACATGATCCTCATTTCATAGTCATGAAATTCATTTTATAAAATTACTAAAAAAAATTGGTTTTTATTTTTTAATAATTAGGTCATAACTATTTTATAATAAACCCTTATAGTAAAAATTTGAAACATCCACTCATTATCAATTTTTCTATGATATAAAAATATGAAAATAGAATAATTTTTTCATGAAAAACCAACATGACATTCATCATGACTTCTAATTTATAATTATGAATACTTAAACCCTGTGAAAAAAAATTAAAACATGGTATGATCACAAAAATCTCTATAAATAGCATAATAAATAATGAAATTGTTAGTCCATGAATAATAACAAAAAATAAAATTTTTTTAAAACAATCTTCGGGTTCAAAATAAATATTTTCTTACCCAAGAAATCAAATTAATTTCCAAATTAATTTGATAAAATGTTTCATAAAAAATACTAAAGAAAAATATTATTATTCATAAAGGATTATTTGTATTCATGAAACAGATCAAAATAAAACTTCCATGAAGTTATACTTTTCATTATTAAATAGTATAATATTTGGTCCTTTAATCATATGATCATTATCTTACCTTGAGAAATCATAATATTTCCATAAAACACCTAGAAATAATATACACAACATGAAGGTAGTCCGGGGAATTATTTGAATATCACTCTTACTTATGGATTATAATAACCTGAGCTTATCATAAATAGGTATATCATTATTTATTATGAATATTCATTATTTACACAGACACATGCCTTAGTACCATAATAGTTTTGAACCATTGTAAATTCGTAAACATAAACAGTGGTGTATAAGTGATCTATGTCATCTCCCATTATTTTTTTCATAACTAAAGCCATTCTTCGATATATTATACATATTAAATATCTTTAGAACCTAAGAAAATGATTCATAAGATAGGGTGATCTCATATTCTCAATATGGGTAAACAAGGGAGGAATATAAGAATAAAATGGGCATAAGGGTATGAAGACATGAACATAACATTTTAATACCATTCCCTATAAATTAAATATCATAATATTGAATCATGAGATAATTATTGGTATTTCAGAATTCATGAATCATAAGATAATAATATAACATGGTCCTTTATTTCATAACGTTGGCATATGAAATGTATTTTTTCAATTCACATAAGTATAGAAAATCCTTTCCATATTCTTCAATGCTCACTTCCAAGGTTATCATATCAGAACAGGTCCACTCTAAAAAACATCATAGTAGTCAAGGTTCACTCCCAAGACTATCATAGTGGAAATAGTCCCTTACTGAACTGAGTTTACTCATCATTCATGCCTAGTTTATCTGATGAGATATAAATCATTACCAAATTCATTGGATGGAGATATAGGTACCACCAATTAGATAATGAAAACAATATTTATGTGGGCCACAAGATCATATTAATTCATTATATCATAACACATGAAATTAAATGGGTATCATAAACATTTCATCATATCATAACCTTTGGAAAAGTCAAAGGTTTCATTATCATTTCATCATACCATAACCAATGGAAATAATTTGGTTTCATAAGCATTTCTTTATGGAATAAACCATGGAATGGAAATGGGTTTCAAAAAAATCATTCCATGATAAAAATAAACAATTCGGTTAAAAAATAAGAATATTATATTTGGATTTTATACCTCGTATGTAATAGGTGATATCCACGGATGAAATATAAGATATAAAACTATTTTGATTGATCATTTAAATAATTTCATAATGAATATATATTTTCCACTTTGAAAAACACTTTTTGAAAGTTAAAAAATTATGATAATCATTTTATTGGGAAATAACCTAGAAAATATATAAAGGAGTATTCAAAAAATGATTGGTCTTGAAGTTGTGAAATAGTGTTCATGATATACACATTAAAATGGGGATTCCTTTCACATTTTTGGTAAAATCGAAAAGGGAAGTGTTTTTCCAAACAAAATAAATATTCCTTTTAAAATATTTATAAAAAATTCAAACACGAGTTAAAAATTATTTATTAAATCATTTTATCAATTATAAAATCCATTTTTCAAACATATTTTTAAAACATGCTTTTGGATGAAAAAATATTTCTTACTAAAGATAGAAATATTGTGATATTTTATTTAAAATCACACCCCATTATCTAAGGTACCTAAGAGTGGAGAAATGAAACTTTTACTTGAAAATATTAAGAATAACCATAGGAGTAGAAAATTCATGAGTTTCGTCAGAGTTGTATCATTATATATGATCATAAAAAACATAGCCCTAAATAAGCCTCATAAATAGTGTGACTGTAACATAAAATCATTACCACATTGATAACATTCAATCATAATACCTATAAAATAATAATATAAAATGGAACATAATTATCTTTCGGATAAATAAATTTATAATATTACAGTTCAAAGGATCTTTATATACATCACATAAAGTAATATAGGTTCATAACACAACATAGATCTCAAAGAAGGAAAATTGTAACAGAAATCTCTTACCGTAAGTCCTGAATTTTGTTATACTAATTAAAACCCCATGTATAATATATATATTTTTAAAATAAATCTATTAAAGAATTTTATTCTTATATATCATTATATATATGATTTTATTATGACCTTTTATTACCGGTTTATTAATAATTCCATACTAAAGTTACGTTTTGGTAAATAACAGCTTCATTTTTCTTTTATGTTTTGATTTATTATTTTTCTTCTTCTTAATTAGGTCATGGTTACTTTACATATATAATTATAACCATGATATAAATATAATACATATTCATTATAAAATTATTTAGAGTAATTAATAAACTTTAATGATAGAAAATAAAATACATCATTCATGGAGACAGTTGGTCGTATGTACGCATTAACATTGTTTCAATTTTATTGTCAGATTGAATGAAAAGTAAATAATATATATTATAATTACATAATTATTTTTATGTAGTTTTTATATATATATCACATATTTTCAGTAAACCTGTCCATAATACAGTTCATGTAAATCGTGAACTAATCACATCACTACCAGATGTGGTAGTTCACCAAACAGATGAGAGATGTTACCGTATTCCTATAAAATAGAGTGTATAAAGTTATGTGTGATATAATAAATCTAGAATCATAAAAATATTATAAATATAATATATAAATAATTACTCCATCATTACAACCATCCTTGAGAGGTGGTAATGGAAAAAATGACAACGGTTTGCGAGACGGTTGTCCACTATACACACGAATTATGATTTCATAACCCATTTGATGTAATTAGAGATTGTTATAGGTCACACCCTTAATAAAACAACATCTCTAAATAAGGAATACACTGAAGGTATTATATAAGTATGGTATAAAATTAATTGATGTGTTTTGAGGAAGAAATGAAAAAACACACTTATTGATGAATGTTGCTTATTCTTCTAGTGACCTAATTAGATTCCCCTAAAAAACGTCCTAGGATGGATTCATTCCAAAAATAAGTTATAACACCCTAGGTTTTTAACGGGTGGTTTTCTAGGTAAATTAAATCTATTTATGTTTGGTTAGTGGTCCATCTTCAATTCATGACTTTTAAACCTAATTCTAAGAATTTTTTTTGACCCAAGGCATTGTTTTTAGATAAGTTTAAAGGAAAATAATGTTCCTCAGTGTGTCATGTGATATTTGGGTGGGGTTGGGGCTATAAACGCATTACAAGTAATTTGCTGAGAGAGGCATATGGTTTGGAAAAAACGGTGAGGCCTCCCATGATAAATCTTGTGGCCTATCTACAACACTAGACATTTTTTTCAACCCATGTGGGTGAGGGATCGTGTAAATTTAAAACCTCTATAATTTTTAGTAATGTGGATTCAAACATTCTTAACATGGTTTCTTAAACTGTGTGCTTGATCAGGTGGGTTGTGTAGCCTTTGAAAATGGAATTTTTCATGATCTATTGATAGTTTCCTAAACCATGTGCCTAGTCGTGCATAGGAGAACCCTCTTATATAGTGAGTTTCCATGACTGTCCAAACTATGCGAGATAGATGTGTGCCTCATTATAAAGGGTGAAGTTACGACTTTCCCCTACCCTATTTCTATTTTATCTCCAATTCTCCTCCCATTAACATAGATAGCTAGGGAGCTCCACCATTTATCTTCTACCTGGGATTTGATCCATTAATTTCTTCCAATCTCTTATCCTATATCCATTAGTGGCTATGGATTCATCTCACTAAATACTTTGATCTGTTAGCCTCTTTTATTCTATTCTCTCTTCTTATGGTTGGCTAAATCCATGTGAGTTTTTTCCCTTATTTTTTGGGTGTTCATCTAAAATTATTATTGATCTCATTTCCACTCAAGTTAGAGGCATATATCATATGGGTGATCACCTATGTTAATGAGTTAGGTGGTTCCAAGATTTCCTTGTGTTTTTTTAGTTGTTTTGGGTGTCCCACTCAACTCACATATAAAATGTCACCACCTATCCTCCCATCTTTACACATTAAAAACACTTTATTTTGGCTAATAACTGCACAAATAACTTTTCAATATCCTGCCTATTGTCTTCAATTCCTTAATTTGGGCATAAATCCAACCAAGAAATGCATTTGGCTCAAATAAAAATGATTTACCTAAAGAATATGTAATTTTAATCAATGATTAGTTTTTATTTCTTTCCTTATCCATAGTCATACAGTCTAATTATACCATAAGGGTTTAATACAATCGGTGTATGTCATATAAATATTTGTTTTTTTATTAATTAAATGACCTAAAACCACACACACTTCAACCAAATGGGTAATGAAATCATCATTCATGTGTACAGTAGACTATGACCTCACAAAATGCAATTATTCATTTTTCCTCTACCAAATCTCCCGGTTGGGTATGATGACAGATATAAAGTTATTATAAAACATTTATAACATAATTATATTTCTATAATAAATATATAATTTTTGACTTTTTTAATTATTTTTATATACGTGATATGATAATGTCGCTCGTGTGTATGATGGACTACAACCTCAATAAGATATGTGATTCATTTCTCAATAACTTGTTACATGGATGCTTATAAGGGTAACAATAATAAATATATTTCATATAAATTAAATATTTGAAATATTAATGAAATATTTTTCATTTTTAAAATATAATATATCGTTTTATTTTTACATTCTCACTCGCAAAAAATATGATAATTTATTTTGTGGAATTTGTGGACTACCACCTCATCAATGTAATGTGATTCCCTTTTCTCACCCACACATCACAAGAATGATATATATAAGCATATATAATTATTTAATATGGTATTTATGATATTACTATCATTATTTAAATAAAAAAAATTACTTTTCTTATATTCATAATAATCATTTTAATATTGAAATGTTACTCATGTGTACGTACAACATATCATCTCTATAATCATAATGTTAGTTCATTTTCATAACGATAATTCATAATTGGTTTAAAAAGTAGAATTTATTTACAAATATGACAATTATTTTGTGATTATTACTCCTTATATGTTTAAATAATGAACTATTTTACCATAGTCAACCCACCTAAGTCATTTTTGAAAAACAAGACGAATATTGTCAAAACATATAATGAAAACTTAATCGATAAAGTAATTGTATATAAAAAATTAATATGTAAAAAAAATTTAATAATGAATTGAAAAAAATAAATCTAGTATAAAGGAATAATTTTATTATTTAGAATGATAAATACCCTCGTGATAAGCTGGACTTCAGATAAGGGTTTTCTCAACTCACTTTTATTTTATTGAGATATATGTCACATTCACCACTTATTTTTAATATATTGTATATATACTACCTGTGAATATATTTTATGATTCATATAATCAAATTTATATAGAACTAAAAAAATTATGATCTCTATTTTATGGGCTTTATAGTTTAAAATTTACCAAAGCTGTAAGGTATTTTTTTTAATTTCCATTTATTATGGAATATTTTGCTATTATGCACCTTTAATATTTTATAGGGGGTATATGCATCCCATTTGGCATGTTATATCATTAATTAATCTATTATAATTATATTTAATGTTTTTTTAGTTTTTTTACTTCATGGAGATTACTATTCAATTGTCTCACTAGTGATAAGGGTCTTCTATTTTATAAAACCGTCTTTTAAAATTTTCCTTCAAACTCATCACGTTCCCCACCCATGATTTTTAAATGAATTTATTAATGTTTTATATAGACATAAATGATAAATAAAGTAAATTTTATGCCTCATTTTACATTACATTAAAGGTTTTTAAGTAATATTTTTACATATCTTATATAGACTGTTTTGAAAAATGAATAATGTAACGTCATGTTTTTAATATACATGGTGTTAATAAATTTTCCACTTCCATTAACATTATTTGATTCACGTATTCCATTTCATTATTTCGTGTTTTCATTCAATGAAAAAAATTCCTTTTATTTGGTTATATTTTAATTTAAAATGGTTTTCAAAATAAAATGTTGTTTTTATATTAAAATGGGTTTTTTTAATGAAATGGTATTTTGATATCTTAAAGTTGTTTTTATGTGATTAAAAGAGTTTTAAAAATGGAATGTTTCAAGAATAAAACATTTTTATTTGGGATATGGTACATGAACATTATAAATGAGAAATGGGTTTTCCAAAATATCATCGAGTCAACCTATAACAACATATATGATGTAGAAGTCTAGATAGCACTTGGTGAGCCTCTTGCAACTTATATAAATGGGTGTCCCATATAGGGTTGATTGATCCCTTTATAGATTAAATTATGTGTGCACACAGATATTCCTCCAATTAAATGGGTAATATAATGTTTCTTTAGAGGAAAGAATGAGAGTGACGCCCGAGGGTTTCCCATATGGATCTATCTGGAATCCAGTTATATAAAGCATGGGTTTTAAATGTGTTAGGAATATAAATTTCTTGAGATACCAACACATTTATGTGATTCCATTTGTGGGTTCATAATTAGTGTTTCAATCAATATTGATATCACATGTATCATCATTATTAATTTTGTGGAATCGTTAATTTTTCATGTTTTCTTATTAGATGATCCATGTATTGATGTTTATGAGTTATTTTATGATTTTATCAAACTCTCTAATTTAGCCTTTATAAAATTATAAAATACTTGTGCTATTTGATGACATTAAATTCTTAATTATTATGTTTCACCTTACTGAAAATTTTACCTCACCCTTATATTTTTTTTCTTTTCTTTTATATATTAGGAAATTATGTTGAAATAATTATTTACATAATGGTTTTATATGGATGATGATGATGACTTAATGAGAAATAAGGAACATTAGATTAAGTGGGATAAGTACTCATATAATTAAATGTGTACTATTTATGTTGGAGTTCATCCAAATTCTCGGAAAATCTAAACCAAAATGGTCCAGGAGAATGTAAGTGATCCAATATTTCCTTTGGATATGGTATTTTTCGGATGAGGAAAATTGTGTCACCAACATTGGCATCAAATCAATGAATTTAATGTTTATGATTTCAGTACTGAATCTGGGCATGTAGGTTCTGTGATATTATATATATATACCTAGGGCTCATTTTACCTTTTGTACTGATTCTCATTACCTTATTCAATGGATAAATTCTTATAAACACATTATCACCAACTTTAAATTATTTACTATATGTGTGATTATCAGCATTACTTTTTAGCCAACTCTTAGGTGCCTTGATTTGTTTCTAAAGAGGTCTAACCATCTCTTCCATTTCATTATCTATTATAAGTACATATATATTTCATTTTCAAAATTAATTCCAACACATTGAATCTTCATATTTCATTCAACAGAGGGATTCACCCTGACTCATATGAATGTTTGAGTGAATTTAATTCTTACAAGAAAACTAAACTAGACTAAGTGGTTAATCTCAACCACCATTTAAATTCAAAGAACAAGATATCAATATATCCTCTATGGGTTGAACTGTTCTTTAAGACTAAATATATGTATAAGGATGATACTATGTTCAAAACACATCTCTATATCAAGAACATTCATAAGACTTCACCAGAAATTTGAGGTATAACTCAAATCTCGATTAGATACAATGGAATGTGTTACTCCATGAAACCTTAACACTTCCTTAATGTATACCCCAAAAAATATGATCTAGAGAAAATTATTATCTAATACTGATGATGTATGGTGTCTTCATAAGGAAATTGACTATTACTCCTATATCATTATTCCCATTAGATGTTCTCGGGATTCCAACATTATAATTTATGGTGAGATTCTCCCATTTCCATTCTGCTATGGGTAATGGATGCAACACTCCCTTATACATTTTTCTTTTATCCATAACTTTATGGAATACCAATCATCGAGATATGAACTTTTTGATATCTCTCTTCATTCCTTCCCACCATAATTATTCCTTCAAATATTTATACATATTCATACATATCTGATGAATAGAGAATGAAGAATTGTGAGCTTCCTCTAAAAACTCCTTAATTATTGTTTGATAGGAATGAATATATGGTTCTGGAACCTTATCATTCCTTCATGATATAAGATCAACTTAATAACATATCTAAACTATTTTTTTAGTTCTACATCTTCCCTATGTTTCTCTTTAATCTATATATTAATAGATGGTTGAACATTTAATTGAGATAGATAATATTTTTCCACTTTAGAATTTCTAAATCCATTATTATAAAATATAGATGTATTGAATCTTGTTTTTATAATTAGCATGTATAATATTACATGGTCCTTTTGATGAAAAATCATTTTCTACCATGTTTTCTTTCCTAGGGTGATAATATATAGAGAAATCATAATCATTAATGAGCTCTAACCATCTTCTTTGATGAATGTTCAACTCAATTTGAGTGAATATATTATTTATACATATATGATCAATATAGATATATAATAATTTTCTCCATAAATATAATGTCTCTATATCTTTAATGTAATAATTACTACAGATGACTTAAAATCCTTATTCTGGTAATTTATCACGTGACTCTTCAATTTTCATGAGGCATAATTTATAACAATGTCCTTAAACATAATAACACATCCAAATAACTTATTTGATTAATCAATGTATATTACAAAACCACCTCCACTATAGTGTAATGTAAGAATATGTGTGATTACTAACATTCTATTCAGTTCCGTGAAATTTTTCTCACATTCATCTTTCTATAGGAACATACCTTGCTTACAAGTTAACATTGTTAATAGATTAGATAGTTTGGAGAAATTCACCCTAAACCATCTATAATATCTAGATAAACCAAAAAATCAAAAAAATCATAGTCTCCATGGTTTGTCTGACCTGATTTTAAATAGCCTTCCTCGTTGATGAATCTATAGATATACCCACTCTTGATATTATATAACCCAAACTAAAACCTTCTTCAGCCAAAAATTTACACTTTGAAATCTTTTAATATATTTTCTCTTCAATTACGGTCTTTTATAAATTTTATAACTGATATCCACGCTCTTATTTACACATTGAATAGATAGAAATATCATCTATAAATACTACCACAACCAAATCAAGGTAATATGTAAAGACTATATTTATTAAATCCATAAAGATAGCAGGGGAATTAGTAAGAATAAAATGAATAATCGTATATTCATAGTGTCCATAACATGTATAAATTTTTTTCTTGGTTAGATCCTGCTTCTTGAACCACAATTAATGATTTCCATAATTATGGTCAATCTTGGAAAAATATTGAGCTTCACATAGTTGATAAAACAAGTCATCAATACATGGAAAAGGATATTAGTTCGTAATTATTTTATTGTTCACATATCTAAAAGATATAAAAATTCTCATTGGTCCATAATTATTTTAAAAAAATAATTGGATCCCTCCAAGGTGACACACTTGGCGGAATGATTCCCATGTCAAGGTTTTTGGGGGAAACCTTTTCAATTTACAAAACTAAATTGAGATAATTCTATGTGGAGTATTAGAATCTTGTGTGGAGGATGGTATGAGTTCTGTCAAGAACTCAACTTCACATCTTTTGTGTAGGAAAATGATTTTTTAGGAAAATAATAAAAACAATTATTGCACCATGGGCAGAGCATCAATGTCATTTTTTTCCAAACTATATGAGATAAATTTCCATTTAAATGGGAATTATTACCCATAAAATATATTTGATGTCAATAAGAAGTTCTTAAATATCATCACATTGATATATGATCATTGGATGGTTTGGAATATCAAACATGAATCCCCTTCCTTTAAAATTGATGTGGTAATTATGTAGAGAAATCCCATCCATTCCCAAGATAACACCCAATTAAACCTGATGAAGAATGATAAGATTCACAGGAAGCACACTCTCACCATCATCAATGGGATAGGAATAGTATAATTGATATCTGATCATCTTACCATAAGGTTATTTTACTTATAATTCTGAATCTTAACTTTTCGGTTAAATCTTGATACCATTATAAAATTCAATATATATGAAGGAATGGGTACATCTAAAGTCAAATAACATTTTAGATATTCTTGATTGGATGGTATGTGTAGATTTCACAAAGCTATTATCACACACATATTGACAAACAGTTATCACTTGGTATTTAATTTTTTCTATAGACTTTCTGGGTTATAACAATGATTATTTTCATTAACCATAATATTTGGGCAGTGGTTAGCATAATTCACACACACCTTTCATTTGAAAAACTAGATTATAGTTGTTCATTCAGGGAATATTTTTCTCTATTAACATATTTGGATATCTTTTACCCATCACACTAGAAATCAATTGTCCATTGACCTTCCCATATACATTTAAAACATTTACTAGTCCCTCTAAGAAAATTTCCTTAATACTTATTCCTGCACTTTAATAAAAATGAAAGCTCGTATTCTTCTTCAATGGTTTCTACATTTTTCTTTAAACTCCATCTTCCATTTCTAGTAAAAACCATGAGATTGATACATAACCCCAACCTCCATTTCAACCACGATAGTAAATTGAAAAACCACTTCATACATAAAGACTTATATTATGGATAATTCCATTAGGATACTTAGTTTTAAGAAATTGAATAATTGATAAACAATAAATTCAGGTTGGTTGATAATTCTTAAAGTTTACCTCACATGTATTGTATCATTTTCCATATAAGTACCAATGGATTCATTATCCTATTTCTTTAACACCTGGAAATACTTCTCCATATTCATATGAATAATATAGGGAATGTAAATTTTTTTTTAAAAAGTTATTGAACTCATCTCAATCCTTGGATTCAATTTCATCATGTTTCCTAAAATTCTTGATAAGGGTCCACCACTGATTTGATTCACCTTCTAAATGGTAGAGATAAAAAATTGAATTTTTCCTTTTTCAAACACTAGAGAATGCAAATATCATTTCAGTGGTACTGATCATTTCTTCAACAACTATTAGTTCAAAAAAACACATAAAGAATATGGATGTTGTCTCATTAATGTCTCAAATGAATTTAGTTCTCTCCTTTATTTGTGTGGAAGCCCAAATGATTCAAAAATTAACAACTTTTTTGATAATAGCAATGAGTTTTTCTATTCCATCTCTCATAAAAGTATGATTCATATGAGGATAATCATTTCATTTTCCATCGTACTCAACATTAACAAAATTCCATAGTATTTAATACATTGACTAAAACCAAACATTGTAGTGTAAGAATCAATAATCATGATGGGAAATCACATAATCCTAAAACATTTCATATTTTTTTCTAATTCATGAAAAAATATTTAAAATATGACAAAAATATTTTAATCCTATTAAATTAATAGTGATCATCTAATTAAATCTTTCATTATGGTCCATATATATTTTTTGAATTTCCATAACATATCCCAAGGGATGTCAAACTAAGTGTGCAGCGAGTCCTATTTTCATGCAACACTTCCTGATCAATTCGATCTCAGTAAAGGGTTTTCAGGGTTTTTACCCAGAGGTACATCTGTTCCATATCCACACCACTTGTTGTATCCATATAGGTACATATTTCTAGGAAACTACTCACTCTATCCATTAACAAAATTCAAGAACATGTTCCTATACTTTGACTCATCATTATACTTACCCTTTGACATGTCCTTAGGAATCTACGGTTTTCTCATCCTAGTTTCTAAAAGATAACTAAATATTTTCTCTGATAATAACTATAATGACCCAGGCATATCAAACATGGATATTAAATAATTTTATAAGAATATTAATTTAAATAAATAAACACATTTCTATGTACCATAATATTTTAGTTTCATTTGAAACTAAGAAACAGAAAAATTGCCCCATAAGTGAGCTAAATTATATCCCATTATGTTCTCAAAAACTAAAACCGTTCATATACATATCATACAAAGTATATTTATTCATAACCTTGGGAAGGGTAACATAATAAAGGGTGAGATCATATGTTCTAGAATGTAAAATAAGGTAGATATGTAAGCATAACATGAGTATAAGAGTATGAGGACATGAGCATAATATTTGAAAACCATACCATTCATACCAAGGATCATAATAGTGAATAATGGCATTAATAATGGTATTTAATAAGACATTAGTCATAAGATAACCAAATAACATGAGCCATGAGAGTATAACATGGTCATAATCCACAGATTTGTGTAATACACAAAAGTATAGAAAACCATTTCTATATTAGAAATTGATCACTACAAAGGATATTATATCGGAATGGTTTTACTCCCTAAAAAATCATTATAGTCAAGGTTCACCCCCAATACCATGACATTATAAAATTCCATTATTTAAATGAGTTCACTCATCATTCCATTCCTATTTATCTCATGAGATATAAATCTTTATCCAAAACATTGGAGAGAGATATAGGACCCACTCATCACAAAATGAAAAACATATTTATATGATTCACAATAATATAAAAATTAATCCTATCATAAACCTTGAAATGAAATTGGTATCATGAACATTTCATCATAATATAACTAGTGCAAAATATATAGGTTTTATAATAATTTCATCATAGAATAACCCATGAAATGAATCGGGTTTCATATTCATTTTCCCATGATATAAACAATAGAAGAGAAATGGTTATCCTAAAAATTATTCCATAAAAAACATAAACTATTAATGGAAATAATAATAATGGTTTCTCTGAATTATATCCCCAATAATGAAAAGTAAACATCAACCGATTAAATCTTATATGGAATTTTTTTTGATCGATCATTTAAAACATTTCATGCGAAAAATATTCTTTCTAACTTAAAAAAACTTTTTAAAATTTCAAAAATTTTGAAAATTATTTTATTTAGAAATAAATTTGAAAATTTATGAACTATGCTACTGGAAATGATTTTCTATGTTGTTTTAAAAAAAATCTTGTAATACACGTTAAAAAAATCCATTCACATTTTTGTTAAAAGATATATAGAAATTTTTTTAAAAAAATAACAATAATATTCCCTTTGAAAAAATTATAATTGAAACATGGGTGAAAAATTATTCAATAAATCATTTTATGAATTATAATAAAATCGAAAACATTTTTTAGAAAACATGGGTTTGGAAGAAAACAGATTTCTGAATAGAGAGATAGATAAAGTTGTATTTTATTAAAAACATTTTATAAACTATTTATGTACCAATGTGTCTGAAATGGCATTTCTACTTGAAAATAGAATGAAATACAAGATTATAAAAAAATTCATTAGTCTATTGAGAGGTTTATCATAATATATGATCGTCATAAACATAGTCATATACAATCCCGAAAAATGGTGAGATTCTAACACAAAATCATTATCACATTGGTAAATTTAAATCATAAGCTCCGTGAATTAATTACATTAAATTTAACAAAAAATATAATTGGGATAAATAAATTCAGTATAATACATGTAAAAGGTTTTTTATATACACATCATGAATGAATATTGGTGCATAACATAATGTTCTTCTCAAATAAGACAAATGATGACAAAATCAATTACCTTAAGTATTGACTCCCATCATAATTTTTAAAACCTCTTATTTTAACACCCCGGGTAAATAAAGAATATAACATCTTTATATTTATCCATATTTGGGAATCAAATATTAATATTACTTTAAATGGGATGTAATGCTCGATGGCGTACCCAATACACAACAACGAGTTTCTTGGGAATCTTACGTTGCATTATAATAATAAAATAATATTATTTTAAATGGTAGTTAACATGTAGCCGTTGTATTGGCGGAAATGGATAGAAATAACTAAAATATGATTATACATGTTTTTAAATGTTTTTACATTTATCCAATAAAAGATAACGGCTTAAAATACGGAAAGAATTAAATTTTAGGCATATATGCCCTAGTTTTCACTAAAGGTTCACTTATCGCCTTTTGATGGCGAACCGTCATTAAATATAATTTTTTCACTCTTATACATTCTATTGGACCAAATAAAACTCTTCTTAAGAATCGGGACATCAAAATTTACTTTGTGTAAATTTTTGGTATCTTTCCGATAAAGTTCATTTTTCAATGAATAGTGTAAAATGTTGTATTTTAATTCAAAACCTCTTTTTAATCTAATTTATTTATATTATTAGATTATCTTTTGAATTTGTTTTTAAGTGAAATTCGAATATATTTTTACCATTAAATCCAATAGTGGTCGTTGGAATTAATTTCTCTTTGAAATCAGACTTAAACTAGTGTCAATCTTTTGATACTTTTGTTTCATAAAAACACGCTATTTTCTTTGACAATGGGAATTAATTATTAAATTAATTAATCTGACTTATATGTTTTTAATTTTGTAAAATAGACTTCATTTTTGAATTCATAATATCAAATATAGCTTATGGTGAATTTTTGGGATTTTTCTGAAAAACTTCAATTTTTGATGAATAGTGAAACCACTAAGTGGTACTTATAAAAACTGATTTTTCCGTTTAAATGAAATTTTTCCATCTTTGTGTTTTGAATTTAAAAAATCCGACATACATGGTTGTCAGTAAGAAGTAAAATGTGGTTCAATGGGATAAAAATAATTTTTTGGTGAATAGTAACTTATTAAGTTTTAATCGCGATTAGAGGTAATTAGTGTAGTTTAAGGTAAAAATAATGTTTTAATAATATTTCATGAACTTGACACTTGTCCTAACCTCATTGGATGTGTCATGGCCGACCAAGACAACCCATTGGTCAACTTGGGGACCCCATGGAGCCACTTTGGTTGGAAAATGACATAAATATCTTTTTATTTAATGTTAAAGTAAAAATAACACAAACATGACATGTTTTACTAAAACAATTGTTACCTGGGGTTATACAATTCAGATTTTTGATTATAAATAGTCATTGGAAAGATAAAAAGCTTTCCTACAACATTATAGTTTTTTTATAATTTTTAGACACTAAATAAAATAAATTATTTATGACATCATGATGATGCAGCAATGACCTCATTATTTAACGATTTAAATAAAATGGAAAGATAATGTAAACTCTAAGACCTAAACATGTCCAAAACCAATTGGATGGGTGGATTTAGAAACCTTATCACCTTATCCTCTAATTATTTAAATTTGGGACCCTTTAAATCCGAAACTCATTTTCAAATGAAGTAATATTTCTTTACTTTCCAAAAGTGCCCCTCCTCTCCTCTTATAAAAGGCCCCCACCTCCACCTCCTTACCCAAACTTCAAAAGCCTTTAGATCGGCCAACCCCTGCCCATTTTTTCTCTCCACTTACCTCTCCTACTCCTTGAAGCCTAAATTTGGGCAGAAGTCTTCCCAAGGAAGCATTTGAGCTCAAACCAAAGGGAGTTACCCGATTTTAAGGTAATGTCTTCACTTGAGTCCTTTTGTTTTATTTTGCTTCTCCAACCACCTAAAATCTTTTTATTCATTTCTTTTGTAACAACTCCAGTATAATAAATATACTATGATGTTGTTATAATAATTATTAGAGCTACACTTTAACACACCTACATCTAATGGTTAAAGAACATACTGTTTCTGTGGATGAAGAATTTCCGCCTCCCGAAACGATGATTGTTCAACATTATTCTAACACCTTCAAAGGTGGCCATAAAGATGACACTATATTTATATATGATATATAATATGTTTATGTTTTTCTTAAGCTTCTGTATTTTTCATTTTGGTCATACCTTTATGGTTTCCATTATTGGTAAACGTGATATCTTCATTTAAGGAAGTGCGGACTACCGCCCCCTCAAAGTGATTTGATTCGTTAATACCATATGTGGTATGTATAAAGGATATATTTAATTATATTATATATGATACCATACTGGAATTAAAATACTATTATGTATCATTATTTTTTAATTCCATTAAATATGAACTAGAAATGGAAGTAGCGTTCATGCATACGTACGGCTTACCATCTCCATGAACGGTACATTTCATTTCTTATCTCAAACTATTATGTACTATTATAAGTACATATATATAATGGATATATATGATGTATGATACATCTAAATGATTAATATAATTCTGTAATTAAAATATACATACCTATCATATAGTTTTAATTTCATTAATATGACATAGAAATTAAAGTAGCGTTCATGCGTACGTACGGCTTACTGTCTCCATGAACAGTGCATTTCATTTATTTCCTCTAAATGATTATGTGATATTATAAATACATGTATATGCTGGATATATATGATATATATGATATCCAAATCAGGAATGTCATTTTGGATATAAAGAACCTTTGACCACACGAACAAAATGTAATTGTAAGAAGTCCACTTTCGACTTAAGAACCAAATATCGACAAAACAATCATTATTATATTAATGATTACATAATGTTTATAACATGTAAATAAGTGATATAAAAGGAATAATAATCTTTAAAAAGGTTATTAATCAAGTAAAAATTAACTCAAGATTATTATTCCGGAGATTAAAGAACGATCGAGTCAAGTCGGACCCGAGGTAAGGGATCTTACTCCTCTCTTTCTTTTTAAGAACACTCTTTTTTGTCATTCCTTTTAAGCTCATATTTCTTATTATTGGGATGTTATTTTATATTAATACTACTGTAATTATTATGTTAATGTAATGAGAGACCCTATTCTCTCTCATCAATCCATTTTGGAAGTTTTGAGTGGCGCCATTAGGCTGCCGAATTTTCGTAAGAGATCTAACATCTCTCTTTCTTTTTAAGTACTCTCCTTTATGTCACTTATTTTAAGCTCCTCTTTTTTATGATGGAGGATGTTATTTTATATTCCTCTTGATGTAAATTTTATTTTAATGTGATGAGATACCCTATTTTATCTCATCAATCCTTTTTAGAGGTTTCAAGTGGCGCCGTTAGGCTGCCGAGTTTTCGTAAGTGATTTTTCATCTCACTTTTATTCCCATGAGATTTATGATACATTTTCCACAATTTCCTTTGAGTGGTGTATGTACTTCCCATTATTTACTCATTGTGTAATATACTTTCTTTTATGAGTATTTACATCAATGTTTTATTGTCCTTCTTTCACGAGGTGTATGTTTCGAAAGATACCCATGTCGGTAAGGGAACCTTTCACCCTCCTCTTTTTAAAAGACTTCTTTTGTTGGGTCTTTTAATTTACACATTTTTATGTTGGGATATGTTCTCATATATCCTTATTGATGTAAATTTTATTTCCAACTGATAAGATACCCTTTTTTTTATCTCTCATCAACTCATTTTGATGTGACGCTGTTAGGCTGTCAGGGGAACTTCTTAACCCAATTTCGATTTCTTTGGGTTCAACATGTTGTTATTGAATATGTCATACTTTGAATATGTGTGAATGACCTTTGATTATTTTACACTTAATATCCACTTATATTTGGTGTATTCATTTGTCACACATAATTATGTAATTGATTTATCCTTAAACCAAGGATACCGTCTTTGTATGGGACTTCGTCTCAATCTACTTTCATTGAGGCATATTTTATGTTATACACAACATTCTTTTATATGGTGTATAAACCCCTTTGACTTTTACGTTTATCCAAAAGGAATATTTTTATACGAAGCGTTTTACAAAACGACAAAAGGGAATGTTTTTGTCGTACGTATGCGGCGACAATGACTTCTCCGCCGCCGTGACCGTTATTTGGGTTTCAGCTTCCTCTACAAGCCATACCTTCTTTTTAAAAGAAAAATAATTTTCTTGTTTTACTTTTCTTTTATTTTGGTATTGAAAATGGTTTTCATAATGTTTTTATATCAATGTGTTGTATTGATATCTTGTGATTGAAAGGTGGAAATGTTATGTTTCCTTTATGCATGTTTTATGTGATAAGATTATGTTATGGTTCTTGGGCATTGTTATGAATACGGGTGGTTCCGTGATAAACTAAGGGTGGGTGAGCCCGATATAGCTCTCCAATGCATTGGGTAATGCGAAGGAGTGAAAAGTTAAGGTTTGTCCGAAGAGATTTAGGGAATATACTGTGATGGGTATTCCAAACGTAACCAAGAGGGTTACTCCCTACGTAAGATAGTTATGAATGCCTCAAGTAACATTTTATATCTCATGATTTCTACAATTTATTCATGATTTGATGAGGTATGTTAAGGTGGATATGTTTTATGGGTAAAGTATGATTTCATTCTTATGTATATATGAAATCATGTTTCCTTTCCATATTTTTATATCCCTTACTGAGCTTTTTATGCTCATCCCAAGTTTTTGAAATGTTTTTCACAGGCCAAGGGAATGGTACATGATGTGATGATAGTGTCAAGGATGTGTCACGAAAGAATCCATGTTTTATTTTAAAAATGTTTCCGTTGATGGGAAGAATGAATACTATCTTTTATGTAACCACTTTGTTTAAATGTGTAATGTAATGCAAGTTTCATGATTTAATTCTTTAAAACTCTAAACCTGAAAAGATCCTCAATGTGTAATCTTGTAATAACTCAAGATTAAGTAAGGTTTAAGGCTGGGGCCCTATAGTTGGTATCAAAGGTCGGTTTAGATAACTTTAGAGGTTAGGGTATTCTCTAAGCATAAGTGACAATACCATAATGGTTAGGATTTCAGAAAGAGTCCTAGTTTTAGATTAAGTGAATGAGTAAGTATATCTTAGTGTTTACCTTCCTCATTAGTACATGATGGTTTTGTTGATATACTCACACTGACATTTCTATTTTTAGTGAATGGATGGATCTAGTAGGCACCAAAGAGACAACAGGTTTGAAGGAAACTGTGGTGGTTCTCTGATTAAGATACTAGATAAGATGGGGGATTCAATGAGGAATCTCATAGTTGTTCTAAAACAATTATCAAGGATTCATGATCAACCACTTCAACCTTGGTGATTTCTCCAGTGCATCATGTACGAGATGGCCACCTCGATGTGGAAATTCAGGTAATAATTATTAAGGTAACCATTAAGGTTTATATGATCCTTAATTTTTAGGTAATTATGGGTTACTCTATGATATGATGGAAAATGAAAGGAATGAGATAAACTTGAGGTTAAAATATGTTATGATTATTCTTGAAGATTTTATCTCATTTTGGGGAATTTTTTAAGAATTATATAGTTTTGGAAAAAGGACAACATGCAGACCGTGTGACAACCCGTCGCGTCGGACAAAGCCCTGGGAATCGAACCCACAACCAAAGTGCGACTGGTATTTATCGCCTACCACTGGACTACGTGAAGTCCCTGGTTAGTTTGACTGATTCTTTCTAGTTATATGATTTTATGAATTAAGAGTAAGTTGATTTTGGGTTATTTATGAAAATGATTAACCTATCATGGAGTATATGTGATTAGGTTAATTAATTTTCAATACGAGACTTTAGGAGCAACTGATGTTGTTTGGAGATAAATGTTACGATTTAACTTGGAAGAATATGTGACTAAATCCTTCAAATATTTGGGTTTCAATCTTATATTGGTTTACTTTGAATAATTTTATGGACAAATTGGTTATCGAATGGTCCTCGTTGAACTTTGGGTTTTGTTGGACAAATTTTGAGATTAAGAATAGATTTTATTTTTGTAAAGGGTGATATTTTTTATAGATTATCTGACCTTGTACTAACCTTTATAGTTTTTTTTGGTTAAAGCCTAAAGACATGGGATGTATAAAGTTATCTTTGGTGGATTAGGTGATTCTATAGAAGTTTTTATAGT
The DNA here is from genome assembly GCA_963277665.1 of Viscum album. Taxonomy (NCBI): domain Eukaryota; kingdom Viridiplantae; phylum Streptophyta; class Magnoliopsida; order Santalales; family Viscaceae; genus Viscum; species Viscum album. Next base: position 1,867,699,352 of record OY728150.1, read on the forward strand.
ACTCTTAATGTGAACAAGTCTTCCTAAATACTCGTCTTTTGGAGAAAATATGAGTTTGTGTAAGGAATCTAATAAAAGTTGAAAGTCAACATGATAAGTGATTATGTTTCCTTATGAATAAATTCCTCAATAAAAAGTAACTTAAAACAAAAATTTTGTCTATTAACTTTTCCTATTGGGGAATCGAATACCGTTTAACCCGTTATAAGTTTGTGATTTTCTCATGGTTAACTTTCTCATAAACATGTTTTCTATCACTCTTCATCAGAACATGACCCTTTGTTTTTTCCTCCATGTCCATATTTTCATACTTGTAATCCTATTATGGGTTAACTCGAGTGACCTTTGTACTTATCTCCCTTTATTTTAAAGTGATTGTTTTACCGACTCTTGTTCTGATGCGGGACTTTCAAGGATGTTTCCAAGCTCAATTTTAAAATTGCGAGGACGTAATTCTCAAAAGGGGGGAAGGATGTAACACCCCTGGTAAATAAAGAATATAAAATATTTATATTTATCCATATTTGTGAATCGAATATTAATATTACTTTAAAGGGGATGTAATGCTCGATGGCGTACCCAATACGCAACAACGAGTTTCTTGGGAATCTTACGTTGCACTCTAATAATAAAATAATATTATTTTAAATGATAGTTAACATGTAGTCGTTGTATTGGCGGAAAAGGATAGAAATAACTAAAATATTATTATACATGTTTTTAGATGTTTTTACATTTATCCAATAAAAGATAAAGGCATAAAATACGGAAAGAATTCAATTTTAGGCGTATATGCCCTAGTTTTCACTAAAGGTTCACTTATCGCCTTTTGACGGTGAACTGTCATTAAATATAGTTTTGTTCACTCTTATACATTCTATTGGACCAAATAAAACTCTTCTTAAGAATCGGGACACCAAAATTTACTTTGTGTAAATTTTTGGTATCTTTCTGATAAAGTTCATTTTTTCAATGAATAGTGTAAAATGTTGTATTTTAATTCAAAACATCTTTTTAATATAATTTATTTATATGATTAGATTATCTTTTAATTGGTTTTAAAGTGAAATTAGAATAAATTTTTACCATTAAATCCAATAGTGTTCGTTGGAATTAATTTCACTTTGAAATCAGACTTAAACTAGTGTCAATCTTTTGATACTTTTGTTTCATAAAAACACACTATTTGCTTTGACAGCGGGAATTAATTATTAAATTAATTAATCTGACTTATATTTTTTGAATTTTGTAAAATAGACTTCATTTTTGAATTCGGAATATCGAATATAGCTTATGGTGAATTTTTGGGATTTTTCTAAAAAACTTCAATTTTTGATGTATAGTGAAACCACTAAGTGGTACTTATAAAAACTGATTTTTCCGTTTAAATGAAATTTTGACATCTTTGTGTTATGAATTTAAAAAATCCGACATACATGGTTGTCATTAAGAAGTAAAATGTGGTTCAATGGGATAAAAATAATTTTTTTGGTGAATAGTAACTTATTAAGTTTTAATCGCGATTATAGGTAATTAGTGTAGTTTAAGGTAAAAATAATGTTTTAATAATATTAAATGAACATGAAACATGTCCTAAACTCATTTTATGTGTCATGGCCGACCAAGAATACCCATGGGTCAACTTGGGGACCCCATGGAGCCACTTTGGTTGGAAAATGACATAAATATCTTTTTATTTAATGTTAAAGTAAAAATAACACAAACATGACATGTTTTACTAAAACAATTGTTACATGGGGTTATAAAATTCAGATTTTTGATTATAAATAGTAATTTAAAAGCTAAAAAGATTTCCTAAATCATGATAGTTTTTTTATAATTTTTAGACACTAAATAAATTAAATTATTTATGACATCATGATGATGCAGCAATGACCTCATTATTTAACGATTTAAATAAAATGGAAAGATAATGTAAAATATAAGACCTACACATGTCCAAAACCAATTGGATGGGTGGATTTCGAAACTGTATCACCATATCCTCGAATTATATCAATTTGGGACCCTTTAAATCTGAAACCCATTTTCAAATAAAGTAATATTTCTTTACTTTTCAAAAGTGCCCCTCCTCTCCTCTTATAAAAGGCCCCCACCTCTACCTCCTTACCCAAACCTCAAAAGCCTTTGGCTTGGCCAACCCCTGCCCATTTTGACTCTACACTTCAATATACTACTCCTTGAAGCCTCAATTTTGGCAGAAGTATTCCCAAGGAAGCCTTTGAGCTCAAACCAAAGGGAGTTACCCGATTTTAAGGTAATGTCTTCACTTGAGTCCTTTTGTTTTATTTTGCTTCTCCAACCCCATAAACTCTTTTTATTAATTTCTTTTGTAACAACTCCAGTATCATAAATATACTAGGATTTTTTTATAAGAATGATTCTAGCTACACTTTCACACACCTACATCTATCGGTTAAAGAACATACTGTTTCTGTGGATGGCGAATTTCCGCCTCCCGAAACGATGATTGTTCAACATTATTCTAACACCTTCAAAGGTGGCCATTAAGATGACACTATATTTATATATGATATATAATATGTTTATTTTTTCCTTAAGATTCTTTATTTTTAATTTTGGGCATACCTTTATGGTTTCCATTATGGGTAAACGCGATATCTTCATTTAATGAAGTGCGGACTACCGCCCGCTCAAAGTGATTTGATTCGTTAATACCATATGTGGTACGTATAAAGGATATATTTAATGATATTATATATGATACCATACTGGAATTAAAATACTATTATGTATAATTGTGTTTTAATTCCATTAAATATTAAATAGAAATGGAAGTAGCGTTCATGCGTACATACGACTTACCGTCTCCATGAACTGTACATTTCATTTCTTATCTCAAAATATTATGTACTATTATAAGTACATATATATAATGGATATATATGATGTGTGATACATCTAAATGATTAATATAATTATGGAATTAAAATATACATACCTCTGATATAGTTTTAATTCCATTAATACGACATAGAAATGAAAGTAGCGTTCATGCGTACGTACGGCTTACCGTCTCCATGAACGGTGCATTTCATTTCTTTCCTCTAAATGATTATGTGATATTATAAATACATGTATATGCTGTATATATATGATATATATGATATCCAAATCAGGAATGTCATTTTGGATATAAAGAACCTTTGACCACACGAACAACATGTAATTGTAAGAAGTCCACTTTCGACTTAAGAACCAAATATCGACAAAACAATCATTATTAACTTAATGATTACATAATGTTTATAACATGGAAATAAGTGATATAAAAGGAATAATAATATTGAAAAAGGTTCTTAATCAAGTAGAAATTAACTCAAGTTTAATATTCAGTAGATTAAAGAACGATTGAGTCAAGTTGGACCCGAGGTAAGGGATCTTACTCCTCTCTTTCTTTTTAATTACACTCTTTTATGTCATTCCTTTTAAGCTCATCTTTCTTATGATTTGGATGTTCTTTTATATTACTCCTACTGTACTTATTATGTTCATGTGATGAGAGACCCTATTCTCTCTCATCAATCCATTTTGGATGTTTTGAGTGGCGCCGTTAGGCTGCTGAATTTTCGTAAGAGATCTAACCTCTCTCTTTCTTTTTAAGTACTCTCCTTTATGTCACTTCTTTTAAGCTCCTCTTTTTTATGATGTGGGATATTCTTTTATATTCCTCTTGATTTAAATTTTATTGTAATGTGATTAGATACCCTATTTGATCTCATCAATCCATTTTTTGGAGGTTTTAAGTGGCGTTGTTAGACTGCCGAGTTTTTGTAAGTGATTTTTCACCTCACTTTTATTCCCGTGAGATTTATGCTACATTTGCCACAATTTCCTTTGAGTGGTGTATGTACTGCCCATTATTTTACTCATTGTGTAATATACTTTCTTTTATGAGTATTTACATCAATGTTTTATTGTCCTTCTTTCACGAGGTGTATGTTTCGAAAGATACCCATGTCGGTAAGGGAACCTTTCACCCTCCTATTTTTAAAAGACATATTTTGTTGGGTCTTTTAATTTACATATTTTTATGTTGGGATATGTTCTAATATATCCTTATTGATGTAAATTTTATGTCCAAGTGATGAGATATTCTTTTTTATCTCTCATCAACTCATTTTGATGTGACGCCATTAGGCTGTCAAGGGAAATTCTTAACCCAATTTTGATTTCTTTGGGTTCAACATGTTGTTTTTGACTATGTCATCATTTGAATATGTGTGAATTACCTTTGATTATTTTACACTTAATATCCACTTATATTTGGTTTATTCGTTTTTCACACATAATTATGTAATTGATTTATCCTTAAACCAAGGATACCGTCTTTATATGGGACTTCATCTCAATCTCCTTTCATTGAGGCATATTTTGTGTTATACACAACATTCTTTTATACGGTGTATCAACCCCTTTGACTTTTACATTTATCCAAAAGGAATATTTTTATATGAAGCATTTTAAAAAACGACAAAAGGGAATGTTTTTTTCGTACGTATGCGGCGACAATGACTTCTCCGGCACCGTGACCGTTATTTGGGTTTCGGCTTCCTCTACAAGCCATACCTTCTTTTTAAAAGAAAAATAATTATCATGTTTTACTTTTATTTTATTTTGGTATTGAGAATGGTTTTCATAATTTTTTTATATCTATGTGTTGTATTGATATCTTGTGATTGAAAGGTGGAAATGTTATGTTTCCTTTATGCATGTTTTATGTGATAAGATTATGTTATGGTTCTTGGGCATTGTTATGAATACGGGTGGTTCCGTGATAAACTAAGGGCAGGTGAGCCCGATATAGATCTCCAATGCATTGGGTAACGCGAAGGAGTGAAACGTTAAGGTTTCTCTGAAGAGATTTAGGGAATATACTGTAATGGGTATTCCAAACGTAACCAAGAGGGTTACTCCCTACGTATGAAAGTTATGAATGCCTCAAGTAACCTTTTATGTCTTCTGATTTCTACGATTTATTCATGATTTGATGAGGTATGTTATCATGGCTATGTTTTATGGGTAAAGTATGATTTCATTCTTATGTATATATGAACTCATGTTTCCTTTCCATATTTTTATATCCCTTACTGAGTTTTTATGCTCATCCCAAGTTTTTGAAATGTTTTTCACAGGTCAAGGGAAAGGTACATGATGTGATGATAATGTCAAGGATGTGTCACGAAAGAATCCATGTTTTATTTTAAATATGTTTCCGTTGATGGGAAGAATTAATACTATCTTTTATGTAACCACTTTGTTTAAATGTGGAATGTAATGCAAGTTTCATGATCTAATTCTCTAAAACTCTAAACCTGAAAAGATCCTCAATGTGTAATCTTGTAATAACTCAAGATTAAGTAAGGTTTAAGGATGGGGCCTTATACTTATATAATAAATTTAACAATATTTAATAATATTTAAAATAATATTAATATATATCAAACCATATATTATTTTATTCTGAACTCTTATTACCTATTTATTAAAAATTGCACGTTAATGTTACATTTCGGGCAATAACCACTTTGTTTTTTTGTAAATGTTTTTATTTTTTTGTATTTTTTGTCCTATTACCTGGATCATGGTAACATAAACTCTATAATTATATCCATGATATTAATATAATATATATTAATTATATTCTTATTTAGAGTAATCTATAAAATCTAGCAATAAAAAATGTAATACACCATTCAGGGATACGGTAGGTTGTATGTATGCAAGAACGTTGTTTCAATTTTCTTATCAGAATAAAAGAAATTTAAAACATATATATTACAATTAAATAGTAATTTTTATATAATATAAATCACATATTATCAATAAACTCGTCCTTAACAAATTTTATCTAAAGAGTGAATGAATCACATTGATTAAGGAGGCGGAAGTCCTCCGTACCAGGAAAAGATGTTATCATATTCCAAAAATATATATAGTGTGATGGTATGTGTGATATAATAACTAAAAAATAATAATTAATTCATATATATCTTATATAAATAATAATTCTTTTATTATAAACATCATTTATAGGTTGTAATCGAAAAAATGAAAGACAATAGTTCACAGGGTGATAGTTTGTTGTACACACAAACGATGTTTTTGTAACCCATTTGATGGAAGTGGAGATGATTCAATGTAATCCAATTAAAATAAAAATATCTAATTAAATTATTTATACTAATTATATTATATAATAAGGATATGAAAATAATTTAATGGGTTTGATGATGAAATTAAATAAAAACATTCATTGGTGAACATTCTCTCTTCTTTAGGTATCCTATTTATGATAGCCCTAAAAGCCATCCTTAGATGGATTTCATAGAAAAATAAGGGTTATTAGATTAATAAATAGAATATTTTAGCTGATTTATATATTTATTTTCCAATCCCAATGGTTCTTAAGGTATGAAGATGACAGGAGATGGTGTGGCATTTTATAAGTGGGGGAGAGGACACAATTGATATTTTTGAAATGAATTGAGTGTTCCCATAGTTTTCATATGTTACAAGGGTAAAAATCACATCATATTCTAAGAGTATAAATTATAAGGTCTAAATATTTCCATAAATAAATTTTAGACATGTTTTAAGATAATTTAAACCCTTACAAATTTAGTTTAACCCCCTATAATCCCATTTTTACCTTTACCGTGGTAATTAATTTTTACTGCATTAACTATTCATTTTGGTCAAAAATTATGTTAAAATTACTATTCAATGTAAATTAGTATGATTCCAAATATTGAATCCATTTTTCAGAATTATATTCAAATAAGTGAAAAAAAAAATTAATCCCATAAATGCGATAAGAAAGAGAATTTTTAATGAAAAATTGTTCAAAAGTATACAATGTTTTTATATAAAATCCAATAAAAAATTGATTAAAATTAAATAAATTAGAAAAATGTAATTATAAATAAACTAATTTAAATTTAAGTTAAATTTGAAAAATAATTTAACTTTATAAATAAATTAATGTAAAATTTATTATCAATTAAAATTCTAATATTTTTCATAATTATTCGAAAATTCTTATATTTTGGAACAATACCAAAAAATCACCCGAACATAATTTAAAAATATTTTTTCAAAAATTAAGTTCATTTTATTAAATTAATTTTCTAAAATTTTCGAAAAAATTCATTATTGTTCACAAAAATAGATAAGAATTTTTTTGAGAAAATAATATTTGCAAAAAATATATAGAATTTACTGAAAATTAAGTATTTTTTATCAATATTATTTATTGACATAAAAACATTATACATAATTTTTTTAAAATTTTATATTATTATTCATCCAACAAAGTATAACGTTTAGGTTATGATGGTTGCATCTGAATAAATTTTTTAATATCATATCATAGTTTTGTTAAAACTCGGTGTCATGTACAATGCATGCTTACCAAGTGTTGTGTATAGTGGAAAAATTTATTAATGTTGAAGACAGTGAAAGTTATAAAATAAATTTATTTTATTTTAAAAAAACCAAGAAACTACTGGTGTTACACGGATAACCTATATGTTTACACATGGAGTAACCATGATGGTTACACTTGGAGTAAGTTTCACAGATACACCTTAATTAAATATCACGTTTATACATGGAATAACCCTCCTGCTCAACAAAAAAACCTAAAACATACCAAATATATTAGAGGTATATCATATATCCACCCATAGTTGGTTTATAAGATAACTATCTATGATCATAAACAATACCCATGAACCATAACATAATCATAATACATAAAAGACTAATAGTTCTCAATGTATTCATGGTACCCATATGAAAGAAATGAATATTGAAATTTCCATTACAATTTTAAAACCCTTTTAAAGAAAAATATAACATAAGGAATGAGTTTTTTCTTTTATGATAACCTCAATAGTTATCTTGGAATTAAAATATCAAATAACTTTTATGGTGGCGAGAAAATTCATTGTCGATGTATATAATAAAATAGAACATTCATTTCATATTTTTTAAATAATGTAAAAATATTTCATATAATACATATTAAAAATTCCTTTTTAAATCCTTTTATGGAATGTAAAAAAGAGACAGAAAATTTCCTATATTATTCATTTATTTTCTTTTAAAAACATTTATAGAATAATTTTAATAATATGTACATATAAGAAAAGGATATAATTTTATCATCATTACCAGAATAATAATTCTAAAATAATTATAATTTATAAATATATTATACTTTTGTAACCAATCATTAATTAGAGTTATGAAAAATGAACTCACTAAGAGTAATGGAGATGATATTTCATACGTACATGTGGGTAACGATTCTATTTTTCAATGATAATTATAGAAATAAGGTATGTATTATTATATCTTTTAATAATGATAACTATATCATTAATACCATATTATTTATTTAAATATACTTATTTATATAATCCAGGTGATGTGGGGATGAAAAATGTATCACATCACTTTATGGAGGTTGTAGTCAACACGTACTCACAAACGACGTTATCATTTTTCAGTGAATAGAATAATAAGTAAATGATATGTTTTATTTTAATAATTATAAGTAATTCAAAAATATAATATATATATATATATATTAAATCAATTATTATACACATCAATGAGTGGCGGTAATGGAAAATGATTTCCATCAGTTTTCATGGCGGTAATCTGTCATACAAAAGAATGATGGATTCCTTTCCCTTTGGATGGATATTGTAGATGGATATATGTTGTTACATTATCATAATTACATATCTATATATGGGATACAATGATGTATTTATATCACCATGATTAATAAATATTTTTAAGAGATTAAAGAAAATATAAATTAAATATGTTCAATTAAAAGTTATGTCTTTTCCTTGTAAAATCTACTTTTCTTTACCACTTAAGATCTATAAGGTTGGTATTATTTCCAAAATAATAACTATAAAACATGGGTAGGGTTTTTATTAAGTGATTTGGGATTGTATTTCATGATAAAAATTCTTTTTTATGTGGGAATTTAAGAGGTGGGGATGTGACATCCTATAATATAAGGGAGGGGAAGTCTTGAAATTTCATAAAACATTATATTCAGATACATTTATTTTGATGTAGAAACTGGTAAAAATGGATAACTAAAAAAAATTAATATTATTATTAGTATAAATCCTCTCATAAAATAAAATTATGATAGGTTTAGATAATTTATTTAACTTTATCATTTTTAAGCCACTTTAACCTTTTTTATAATTTCAATGGTAACAATGTTTTTACTCTTTAAGGGTCAATATAGTTACTAGAAAAAAGCATTATACATTAAGCGGACAATTGTTTATATTTTAAATCTTATATCAATTAATTGGGATGAATAAAAAATTATTAGGAATTTTAAATCATATAATAAAATAATATTTAATTCAAAACATTATTAATATAAATTTTATAACTACTCATTTACTTTGACTTTAATAACATCATGAAAATAGTGGAATTTAAATATAATCAAATCAATTGTACCTAAAAGGATATATTTATAAAAAAATCTGTATCACAAGGATTCTTTAAAATTATATTTTTTTTAATATTTTTATTTTTATTAATTTTGTTTATTTTATTTATTTTACTTTTCTATTAATTGAATAGTTATTATGTCAGTGTTACATAGGATATTAAGGTAACTATTTCATAACAAAAAATTGAAAATAAATTACTATTATAAAAAATAATTTATATTTTCAATTACTATATATTATTGAACATATCCCACGTTACCCCTATGTAAAAAATATTATACTTATCAAAAGCATGATTGTGACATTTTGGGCTTTATATTCACATTAATATTATAATGATTAAGATTATTGAAAAATGGAAAAAAATTAATATATTCAATATACGTATTCCAATAAATTATATATACTCATATAACATAATTTCTTTAAGTTTTAGGGTCATTTTTTAGTCCTTAATAAATTTTATTTAACCTAAATTGCACGATTTACACTTATAGGAGGAAATTAATTTGAATAGTTTTCTACTTATAATTAAAAAAAATAAAATAGGCCCATTTAATAAATTCATACTACCTAGTTAAAAATATTGAATCCATTTTTTAAATTAAAAACATAGAACTGACATAATTTAATTTAAAAATAAACCTGTAAAATTTGATGAATAATGTCTTTCAAAAAAATCCTTTTTAGGTATAAAACTTTTTTTTACCAAATTCAGATATAAAATTTAATTTTATTACAATAATTAAATTATTTATAATAAAATTAAACTAATTAAAATATAAAACTACTCCAAGAAATAATTATTTTTTTTAACACTTTAAAGGAAAAAATAATCTTCAATAAACAATCTGTATTTTTCATTATTCATTGAAAAATCAAAATTTTCAAAAAATTATCAAAATATCACATTATGATAATTTCTATATGATGAATTTTAAATTAATATAATTTTAATTAAAGGAAATTAATAAAATTTATATAAATTTATTATAATATTCTCTCTTGAAAAGTAATAAAAACTATTTCTCAAGAAAAAATATTTTTGATTAATAAAATGAATTTACTAAAAATTAATCGATCATTTAATAAAAATTAATCAATAAATTTCTATTAATTATGAACTTTATTAATATTTTTCAAAATTTAGTTACTACTATTCATACCCACCAATTCATCGTTTTGTTTATAATGGTTGTATTTAAATAAAAATATTTCATGCTTTATTAAAGGTCGGTGTTGTGTGTTGTATATACTATCGAATATAATACTCTTCTTTAATAATCTCAAGGTGTTAGGTTCTCACCCCATCATCCATGTAATTTAAACATGATATCATTAATAATTTTTTTCCCATCTGAAAATACCTTTGTTGAGATCCGACAATGGAGAAAGTGATAAAAAAAACTACCTCCAGATAACAGAGAAAAGGAAATATCGAGGACATTAGGAATAATACCTAACTATGTTTTCATGCTGGAAAACAATAGTCATAAGTGAAGATATATAAATAAAAAAATAAACTAGTGCCTAATGACTAATATAGAGATATAAATAACATGGTAAGGATAAATTTAAAGACAAAAAATTTATAAATATGGGATGGGTGAAGAGACTATCAATTCATTGGTAATAAAGATAGGAAGATAAAATTTTCATTTCAATAACCTTTTACCTAGGTTTTAATAATTCCATAACCATTTAAACAATTACCATAATTAAATACACTTTCTTTAAAATTATAATTTCATTCTTGAATCAATTTCCACCACAATGTAAACTTTTTATCTTAATAATGAGTTTTTAAGTAGAATTTTCCATGCCCGAGGCACTAAATTTAACATCTAACTAACCACATAATCTTGAAAAGGATAAAAATCTATTCAAACTATCTTGAAAATTTATCAAAAAAATGGTCATCACAATGTAATATAATTTCTTAAATTAATAAACCCATTAATTACAAAATATCCTATTAATCTACAAGTCCTCAATCATAACACATAAAGAGAAACTGTAAAGGCCTGAAAAATTCCATTTTTTTTAATTATTTGGGATTTTTACGAATCTACAAAAATGGAAAATGCGTGATTCTGAGGCCTGGTGTGCCCGAAATGAATTTCAGAACTTTTTTTGGGTTTATTGATTAAATGCACAGGCGGTGTTCTCTATCTTTTTAACCTGTTCTCGGAATCAATATCGAAGGGAACCGTTGAATCCTTAGTTCCAATATTCGCAAGGGAATCTTCAATTCAACTATAGTAGGTCATGAGAAAAAGTTAAATTTCCTAATTTTTAAAGAAAAGTAAAATAACATGTAATTGTAATTTTATTGCTTTTTCTTTTTTCTACCACTTATTGAGCAGTGGTGGCGGGGACCATAGATGTGGTCAGACTTTTAATTATGGTGTGTTAATTTCACAGTTAAACTTTGGTTGCGTAACCACCCCTCATGTAGTTAATGAGGCACTTTAATTACGCCAATTAATGGGACAATTTAATTACATCAATTAATGAGGCACATTAATTACGTCAGTTAATCAACCTCATTAATTTCACATGGTGTTTTTCACGTTTCTACCTCATATTTAAATGGAACTCGGGTGGGGTTTTGGCATGGCTTCTTCAAATGAGGAAACTCTGGAAAATTCCTGTGGAAACATCCACCGATGGAGGATGGAAGCACGGGCAGCAACGATCTAGAATCGATGAAAGTCGATGACCCCATCCAATGTCGACGCTCCTCCCGTTGCAATCGCGACACCTCGAACGGAGCTCGAGGTAGGGAGTTTATGTACTTTGATGTTCCCTCTCTTCCCATTCTTAAAAAATTATAACAAATGTGGACCAATAAACTAATGGGTTGATCTGCATCTCTTCAAAGAATTTGGGTGGTTGTTGTGCGATCTTAAATTCTTGGATTATTCTTTATTTTGTTTATTATTAAATTTTTCTTCATGTTTAAAATGAAAACATGGAGGGCACCGCCTGAAATAGAAAAGGCCTAAACCCTATGCTAAACTTGTCCTTGGTGTGTTCTTCCTAGTAGAATAAAGGATGCGGTAGAAAGGCATTTTTGAGGGCCGTGAAACGATGGCGGAATCCTAAGAGAACTGTAATCACATCTGGGAGGAAGAACGGACCACCTGAGATCCACCTGTGGCCTGCGAAAGAAACACCGGTGCAGAGGTGCCAGAGACCGGCAATGACGAACGAGGGTGGCGTCCTGCAACTGCTGGTCGTGGTAGAAGAGCGGCGCCGCAGTGGTCGTACGGGCAGCCGTCAGCGGCCGGTCAAGGAGGCGGGGGTGGGACTCCTTTCTGCGCCGCATTGAAGAGGCCATGAATCATATGCGCGGTAAAGTTAGGGGGTCCCACGTCTTGTTGGTCCCGCAGACCACGTGGTAGTGCCACGTGGGGCTACTGATCGAAGGGGTCGAACTGATCCTTTGTGTCATGCGGCAGACAAACTGTGCGCCCCACATGGGGTGTGCTAGTAGGCCAGGTCAGGCCAATCCGTAGCCCATTGGACCAATCCAGCCATGGCCCATCCCTCCCATGGTGAGCCGGCCCATGCCGATTCGGGTCGGGTCGGCCCAACTAGGTCGAACCGGACTCGGACCCCTCTTGGGCCTAGAAATGCTTAAAGGGCCATATCTTGCGAACTAGATGTTTGTTTGAAAAACTGTCTGTAGTACTGAGATCTGTAGAGAGAGAAGGTCCATTTGACATACTAATTTGGGTTTTTTCGCAAATGTTGGAGTGCGGCCAGATTGGAACGACTCTAAATCAAATCGGGCCCTCAGCACTAAAATGCCAATAACTTACAAACCGGGCGTCCAGTTGATGTTTCGTCTATTCTGTTGGAATTATCATGAAAATTTGGATCATCAAGTTACTTATTCATGGGACTTCATTTCTATTGAAATAATAATTATGTCTTGAGGAGTAGAGTCTTCCAGAGATCAGGCGTTCTTCGTGCGGGAATCCAGTTGTTGGCAGTGGCATGAAGAAGAAGAGTGACCAATACGGGTCAGAATCAGAAACACCAGAGTGGGATGATGTAGTTGAAAGACTAGTCATCCCTACCTCTGTACCAGTGACCAATAAGGGTCTGCACCAGCGACCAATATGGGTAAGCACCAGTGACCAATACGGGTCAGCACCAGCGACTAATGCGGGTCAGCACTAGCGACCAATACAGGTCAGCACCAGTGAACAATACAGGTCAGTACCAGTGACCAATATGGGTCAGTATCTAGAGACCTATATAGGTCTACATAAAATGACCTATATGGGTTAGCAGTAGTGTTACTATGGATAGGATGATCTTGCTTTACAACTAGTCATTCATATCCCTATAACCTTAAAGTTATACTGTCAGAGTGAGCTGTATCATTTGCTTTGTGCTTAATGATCTAGATCGTTCTTGTGATATTACCTTTGTATTATTTCTTGTGATGTTTACCCTTGTGGATTTCTAAGAGACCTTCGGGGGTCTCAGGGCCCCTAATTAATATTTTTATACCCACCCCTCCATGTGGTCCACCCACATGTGGGTGTCTGGTGCAGACTATGGATGCTCTGAGGCAGACTTTAGAGGTTCGGGGCATGTTGGATCTTGGTGTGATAGGAGCAGTAAAGATCCTCTTGATCGACTTTAGAATTACAGCTAATACCCTCCAGGTGGTGCTCCAGGGCAGAAGTGATAGCATTTTACTTTATTTTTAGTTTTGACATAGTGGATAACGTGAGCCCGTAGTTCCCAGCTGGGATACGTGGAAGACATCGTGCACCCTCATAGCAGAATTATGCGACTCAAGACTTGGAGTTACAATCAGTAGTCTTTGCACTGAAGATGTGGCAACACTACTTGATGGGTGCGCAGTTCATTGTTTACACATACCACAAGAGTCTCATATATATATTCCCACAAAAATAACTGAATCTCATATAGTGACATTGGATAGAGTTATTCCAGGACTATGACTATGAGATAGTCTATACTCCTGGGAAGGGGAATGTAGTGGTAGATGCACTGTGCCGGAGATCGAGTTCGCAGCTACTGAATGAGGCTTCATAGTAGTTAACCTGGATTCAGACATCCTACGTGGATAGGGATGAGTCAATCTACCTCCAGTCGATGGTATTTTCCCCTCCACTCCTTCAGTGAGTCAGGGAGGTGCAACTCAGAGACAGCAGCTGCAAGACTACACGTGCTCAGATATCCTCAGGCCATACACCTGACAAATATTCTGATGGTGGGGAGCACGCTATGCATTTCATAGTACGAACAGTTTTTCTTGTGGTGCTACGAGAGTAGGTGATGAGGGATTTCTATACATCCCCCTTTGCAGTACATACATGCCTAATAACGATGTATCAGGACCTCCGGCGTAAGTACTGTTGGCCAGGGATGGAAAAGATGTGGTTGAATTTGTTTCTAAATGCCCCATTTTCCAGTAAGATAAGGCCAAGCACCCGCTACCAGTAGGCTAGACCCAACCCCTCGAGATACCGTAGTGGCAGTGGGGGGGATATTGATATACTTCGTGATGAGGTTTCCACGTGCATCCAGAAGGCATGATACCATCTGGGTGATCATTGACTGTCTCACCAAGTCTGCCCACATACTTTTTATTCGAGAGAGGGGTTCAGTAGAGATCATGGGATGTATCTAAGTTCCGGAGATCATGCGAGCTCACTGGGTGCCTGCACAGATACTATCTGAGTGTGACACATTCTTCACATCCCAGTAGTGTAAAGGATTGCATAAGGATTTCGGGACTCAGCTTTTCTTGAGCACATCTTTTCACTAGCAAACAGATGGTTACACTGAGTGGATCTTCCAAACCATAGAGGACATGCTTTGTGCATGTATCGTAGATTTTGGTCACAGTTTGGAGGACCACCTAACCTTGGTGGAGTTCTCAAAGAACAACAGATATCACTCCCCCATTGTTATGTCCCCTTTTGAGGAATTGTACGGATGACTATGCATATTGCCCTTATGCTAGACGGATCTAGGAGAGCCAGCACTCATGGGCCTAGAGATGGTACATTCTACCACTGAGAAGGTGCAAGTCATCCGATAGTGGATGAAGACTACATAGAGCTGACAGAAGTCCAATGATGATAGGCGATGGAGACAGCTGGAGTTTCAGGAGGGGGACCACATATTCTTCTAAGTCTCCCCTCAATGGGGACTATAGAGATTTGGCCGACGAGGAAACTCTCATCAAGGTTTATCGGACTATTCCTGATACTTCTGAGGATTGGAAAGGTGGCATACCAGTTAGCACTACCACTGTAGTTGGAGAGGGTGCAAGACATCTTCTATGTATTCCAACTGAGGAGATACGAGAATGACTCATCTCATGTCATCAACCATTGTGAACCTAGTGATTGAGGACGAGGTGACTTTTGCAGAGTACCTAGTGGAGATAAAGGATCGACGAGAGAGGATCCTTTATGGGTGGTCGATTCCTCTAGTGTGCATTCTGCGATAGCACGGGAATCTCTTGGGGAGCACATGGGAGCGAGAGGCTCATATGAGGGCCCAATACCCCTCTTTGTTTTTGTAGCCTTGTTTGACATTCGATGACATAAATCTCCAAGATGGGGTGAATGTAAAGACAAGGAAAATTCCATGTAATTTTTTTAATTATTTGAGATTTTTATGAGTCTGTGAAAATGGATGGAGTGTGATTCTGAAGCCCGGTTTTCCGGGAATGAATTTTTGAAATTTTCTTAGGTATGTTCAGTAAACGCGCTGGATGCATTTTCAATCTTTTGAACTTGTTCTCAAATAAAAAATATTGGGGAAATGTTGAATCTATAACGCCGTGATTCACATAAGGGAATATTCACCTCAACGGTAGTAGGTCGGGAGAAAAATTTTGGTTTTTTACTTTTTAAAGAAAATTAAAATAACATGTAATTGAAATTTTATTTCTTTTTCTTTTTCCAACATCATGTTTGTCGGTAGTTTTGGGGACCACAGAGGTGGTCAGACCTTTAATTATGGGGTGTTAATTGCACGGTTACACATTGGTTGTGGATCCTCCCCTCACGTAATTAATGTGTCACTTTAAATATGTCAATTAATGAGGGACATTAATTCCACAAGGTGTTTCTCGTCTTTCCACCTCCTATTTAAATAGAGCTTAGGTTGGGGTTTTGGAAAGGATTATTTGAGCGAGAAAGTCAGGCGGAAACATCCACCGATGGAGGATAGAAGCATGGGTGGCAACGATCCAGAATCGACGAACGCTGACGACTCCATCCAACGTGGAAACTCTTCCTGCTACAACGGCTATACCTCTTATAGATCTCAAGGTAGAGGGTTTACGTGCTTTGATGTTCCCTCTCATCTCATTCTTAGAAAAAATATCGAATGTGGTCCAACAGACTAACAAGTTAATCTGCGTCTGATCAAAGCATGTGGGTGTCTATTTTGTGGATATTATATTTGGGGATTATTCTTCCATTTTATTATTATTAATTTTTCCTCATGTTTAAAATGCTAACTTAGAGGGCTGAGGCTGAAACAAATAAGTCCCAGACCATCCACTAAACTTGACCATGGTTCTTTATTCATGGAGGAATGAGAAACATGGTGGTAAGGCATTTTTAGGGCCTCAAAATGACCGCAGCATCCCGATAGGAACATAGGTGCGTCCGAGAGGAATAATGGACCACTGGGGCTCACCAGGTGGTCCATAAAAGAAATGTCGGCATAGACCTATCATGGCGGTGCCAGTGACCAGCACCACTGGACGAGGGGGGTACTGGAAAACGTCATCTACGGTGGAATAGTAGTGTCGCACATCATTGTGGTGGTCAGATAAGCGGTTGGTCGTGTAGTGGCAGCAGCGCACCATTGCACGCCGCGTTGAAGAGGTCGCGGCTCGAAGAGGCGGTCATGTCGGGGGGGGCAACACGGGTCCCAGAGACCACGTTTTAGAGCCACGTGGTTCCACTGATTGAAGGAGTCTAATTAATCCTTTGAGACATTTGAAAGACAGACCACGTGCCCCACGTGGGGTGCGCCAGTAGGCTAGGTCGAGCTGGTCCATGACCTAGCAGACCGAGCCTGTCGCAGCCCCGCCCAACCAGGGAGGGTCGGGCCGGTCCGCGACCCAGTTGGCTGAGCCCACTGTGCCCAAAGCCAAAGAGGCTGGGCTAGGCCTGTTCAGTCTAGGCCGGTTCAGGACAGGCCGGATCAGACCTAGACCGGGTCGATCCGACCGGGTCAGACCGGACCTGGACCCCTCTTGGGCCCAAAAACACTGAAATGACAATATCTTGTGAACAAGATATTTGATTGTTGAACCATCTATGGTGCTATGATCCTTGTAGAGAAATGGTATATTTGACATATTCCACTTGGTTTTTGGAAAATCTTGGAGTGTGGCCGGGTTGGGTCGACTCTAAATCAAATTGGGGCCTCGGCACTAAAATGCCAATAACTTACAGACTGGGTGTCTGGTTGACCCACCATCTGTTGTCTTGGAATCCTACTGACGAGACTGATAATCAAGTTACTTATTCATGGGACTTCATTCTAGTTGAAATATGAATTATGGAATTAAGAGTATAGTCTTATATAGATGATATGTTCTTCGTGCGGGAATCCAGTGGTTGGTTGTCACCTGAAGAAGAAGAGAAACCAATCTGAGTCAGAATCAGAATCTCCAGAGTGGGATGATGTTTTTGTACGGATAATAATCCCTACCTATGTACCAGTGACCAATAAGGTTCTTCACCGATGACCAACACGGGTCAGCACCAGCGACCAATACGGGTCAGCACCTGTGACCCATATGGGTTAGTACCAGTGACCAATTCGGTCAGCCCCAACAACCAATACGGGTCAGAATCTAGAGACCTATACATGTCAACATATAGTGACCTAATGGGTTAGCTGTAGAGTTACTATGGATAGGATGATCTAGCTTTATGACTATTCATTTCTATCCTAGTATCCTTGAAGATATACTGTTAGATTGATTTGTGTATTTTGCTTTGTGCTTCAACATCTAGATCATTCTTGTGATATTAAATTTGTGTTATTTCTTGTGATGTTTTCCTTTGTGGATTAATAAGAGACCTTTGGGGGTCTCAGGGTCCCTACTGGATATTTCTAAACTCATCCCTGCACGTGGTCCCCCTACACGTGTGTGTCTGGTGCAGACTACTGATGCTCCGAGGCAGACATTGGAGGTTCGGGACTTGGTGGAGCTTGGTGCGACAGGAGTAGTCGAGATACTCTTCTTCGACTTTAGACATATAGCTACTACCCTACATAGTAGTGCTACATGGTATATTTAATAGCCATTTACCTTCTTTTTAGTTTCTAAATATTGAATGAGGTGAGTCCATAGTTCCCAGTTGTGATATGTGGAAGACGTCGTGCACCCTCATGAGCAGAATTATGTGACTCGCGACTTGGAGTTGAATGCAGTTGTCTTTGCAATGAAGATATGGTGACCCGATTTGATGGGAAAGTGGTTTATTGTTTACACATACCACAAGAGTCTCATATATATATTCACACAAAAAATATCTGAATATGAGACAGCGATTTTGGCTAGAGTTTATCCAAAACTATGACATTGAGATATTCTATACTCCTGGGAAGGTGAATGTAGTGGGAGATGCACTGAGTAGGAGATCGAGTTCACAACTACTAAATGAGGCTTCCGAGTAGTTATAATGGCTTTAGATATCCATCATGGATTGGTATGAGATAGTCTACCTCCAGTCGATGGTAGTTTCCACTCTACTCCTTCAGTGAGTCAGAGAGGTGAAACACGGAGATAGTAGCTACAAGACTACATGTGCTCAGATATCCTCAGGCCATGCACTTGATGGATATTCTAATGGTGGGGGGCACGCTATCCTTTTCAGAGGATGTACAGTTGTACCAGTTGTTCTATGAGAGGAGGTACTGAAAGAGTTCCATATATCCACCTTTGCAGTACATACAGGCCTGATAAAGATGTATTAGGACCTCTGGTGTTAGTACTGGTGGCCAGGGATGAAGAATGTTATGGAAAAGTTTGTTTCTAGATGCCTCACTTTCCAGCAAGTGAAGTCGAGCACTAGGTATCAGCAGGCTTGACACAACCCCTGAAGATACCACAGTGAAAGTGGGGAGGGATATTAGTGGACTTCGTGATGGGGTTTCCACATATGTCCAGAGGGCACAATACCATCTGGGTGATCGTTGACCGACTCACCTAGTCGGGCGACATCCTTGCTCTTTGAGAGAAGGGTTCGGTAGAGATCTTCGGACGTCTCTACGTTTAAGAGATCGTGTGACTTCACATGGTTCATTCAATGATAGTATCAGAACGTGACATGCACTTCATATACTAGTGGTGGAAATTATTTCATGAGGCTTTCGAGACTCAGCTTCGCTTGAGCACATCATTTTACCCGTAGATAAATTTTCAAACTGAGCGGACCATCCCAAACATGGAGGACATGCTTTGTGCATGTGTACTAGATTTTGGTCACAGTTTGGAGGACCACCTACCTTGGTGGGGTTCTCATACAACAACAGATATCACTCCCCAATTTTTATGGTCCCTTTTGAGGCATTGTACGGCTGACTGTGTAGACCAACCTTGTGCTGGGCGAATTCAGGAGAGCCAGCACTCGTGGGCCCAGAGATGGTACAATCTATCACTGAAAAGGTTCAGGTCATTCGAGAGTGGATGAAGACTACACAGAGCCACCATAATTCATATGCTGATAAGCGACAGAGACCATGGGAGTTTCAGGTGGGGGACCACGTATTCTTGCGAGTCTCCCCTCAATGGGAACTATAGAGATTTGGCCGTGTTGGCAAACTCTCATCAAGGTTTATCAGACTCTTCCTGATACTTCAGAGGATTGGAAAAGTGGCGTATCAGTTAGCACTGCCACCATAGTTGGAGAGGGTGCATGAAGTCTTCCATGTATCCCAACTGAGTAGATACATGCATGAACCATCTCATGTCAGTGGCCATGGCGAGCTAGAGATTGATGATAGTGTGACTTTTGCAGAGTACCCGGTGGAGATAGAGGATTTACAAGAGTAGATCCTTGGTAGTTGGTCGAAACCTCTAGTATACGTTATGTGCCAGTACATGAATCTCCAGTGGAGCACATGGGAGATAGAGGATCATATGCGGGCCCATTACCCCTCTTTGTTTGTGTAGCCTTGTTATGATTTCAGGGACCTAAATCCCCAAGGTGGGGTAAATGTAAATACACGGAAAATTCCATGTAATTTTTTTTATTATTTGGGATTATTACGAGTCTGCGAAAATGGAAGGCACATGATTCTGAGGCCTTGTTTTCCTGGAATGAATTTCTAAAAAAATTTCAAGTACGTTCAGTAAACACGCGGGCGGCGTTTTCTATCTTTTGAACTGCTGATCAGATAAAAAATATGAGGGTACCATTGAATCTGCAGTGTCCGGATTCTCTTAAGGGAATATTCACTTCAACCATAGTAGGTCGGGAGAAAAAAAATTAAATTTTGTAATTTTCAAAGAAAATTAAAATAACATATAATTGTTATTTTATTTCTTTTTGTTTTTCCAACCACCTGTTGGGCGGTGGTGGCAGGGACCAAGGGGTTTGTCAGACCTTTAATTATGTGGTTATAATTTCATGGTTACACATTAGTTGTGTAACCACCCCTCACATAATTAAGTAGGTACTTTAATTATGAAAATTAATGAGGCACATTAATTACCTCAATTAATGAGGTACATTAATTACATCAATTAATGAACCTCATTAATTCCTCAAGGTGTTCCTCACCTTTCCCCCTCCTGTTTAAATAGAGATCAGGGTGGGGTTTTGGAAAGACTTCTTCAAGTGAGGAAACTCTGGGAAAGTCATGTGGCAACATCCACTAACGGAGGACGGAAGCACGAGCGGCAATGATCTGGAATTGATGAATGTTGAAGACTCCATCCAATGTATAAACTCCTTCTACCGCAACCGCGACACCTCCGACAGATCTCGAGGTAGGGGTTATGTGATTTGATGTTCCCTATCTTCTCATTCTAAAAAATATATAACGAACGAGGACCAACCGACTAACAGGTTGAACCTTGTCTCATCAAAGCAAGTGGGTGTTTGTTGTGAGGATCTTAAATTCGGGGATTATACTTCCTTTTGTTTATTATTAATTTGTTCCTCATGTTTAAAATGCTAACGTGGAGAGCTCAGGCCGAAACCAACAAGTCCCACACCCTCCACTAGACATTCCCTTGCTGGGTTCTTCGTGGAGAAATAACGAGCATAGTGGTAAGGCATTTTTGAGGGCCGAGAAATGACAACGGAATCCCAAGAAGACTTTAGGTGCATCCGGGAGGAAGAACGGACCACCAGGTCTCACCTGGTGGTCTGCGAAAGAAACGTCATTCCAGACTCGGCACAGCGGCTCCAGTGACCGGCACTGTCAGACGAGGGGGAGGATGGCAAACTTCGGCCATGGTGTAATTGAGGTGTTGCTCATCATCATGGCTATCGGACAAGGGGCGGGTCATAGAGGCGGGAGTGGCACGCCGCCGCACGCCGTGTTGATGAGGTCGCGACTCGAAGCCGAGGCGAAGGTGGGGGGCCTGCACCCCGCAGGTCCTACGGACCGCATTGCAGTTCCATGTGGCATAGTTGATTGAAGGAGTTGAATGGCTCCGTTGATCCATTTGGAAGATGGATCGTGCGCCCCACATGGGGCGTGCCAGCAGGTTTGGTCGAGCTAGTTTACTGGCCAGCGGACCGAGCCCGTCACAGCCCCACCCAGCCAGGGAGGGTCGGGCTGGTCCGCAACCCAGCGGGCCGTTCCCACCATGGCTGAATCCAACCAGTTCGACCTAGGCTGGTTTGAGCTAGGTCAGGTCATACCTAGACTGGGTGGTTCCGATAGGGTCGGACCGAACCTAGACCTATCTCGGGCCCAAAAACGCTTAATTGACCATATCTTGCGAACCAGACGTATATTTGACAAACTGTCTATGGTAATGGGATCCTTGGAGTGAAGCAGTCGATTTTTCATGCTCCACTTGGGTTTTGGATAATGTTGGAGTGCGGTTGGGTTGGATAGACTCTAACTCAAATCGTGGCCCTAGCACTAAAATGCCAATAACATACAGAGTGGGTGTCTGGTTGATGTGTCATCTATTGTGTTGGAATCCTCTTGAAGAGATGGATCATCAAGTTAAATATTAATGGGTATTTGTGTTGGTAGAAATATTAATGATGGATTGAGGAGCAGAGTCTTCCAGAGATCGGGCATGCTTCGTGCAGGAATCTAGTGGTTGGTTGTGACATGATGAAGAAGAGCGACCAATACGGGTTAGCATTAGAAAATCCAAAGTGGGATGATCTAGTTGTATGAATAATCATCCAATCCTCTGTACTAGTGAACAATATGGGTTAGAACCAGTGAACAATATTGGACAGAACCATCGACCAATACGGTTCCGCACTAGCGACCTATACGGGTCAGCACCAGCGACCAATACAGGTCCATATCTAGAAACCAATACGAGTCATCATATAGTGACCTTGATGGGTCAGTAGTAGAGTTACTATGGATATGATGATCTTCTTTTATGACTAGCCCTTCCATTCCGAGAAACTTTGAAGTTATACCATTAGAGTGAGATGTCTCTTTTTCTTTGCGCTTTATGATTTAGATCATTATTGTGATATTAACTTTGGGGAATTTCTTTGTTATGTTTTCATTTTTGTATTACATAGAGACCTTCATAGGTATCTGGGTCCCTACTAGGTTTGGTTATACTAACTCCTACATGGTCTCCTTCAGCATGTCTGTTTCTGGTGCGGACAACTGGCACTTCGGGGCAGACTTTGGAGGTTCGGGACTTGGTGGAGCTTTGTGCGATAGGATCAGTCGAGATCCTCTTCTTCGACTTCAAAATTACAACTACTTCCCTCTAAGTAGAGCTCTAGGGAAGATGTGACAACTGTTGTACTTTCTTTTCAGTTTCGAGGGCTTGTATTTTGGCCCATTGTTTTTAGTTTACAGTTGTACTTGTCTTTGTTCTTTACTCTCATGGTTATACGATACTTTTGTTGAGTGTTTACTTCAATTGACCCTTTTAGTTTTGTATAGATCTCTAATTAAATTCCTTCCTTGTTTGGGAAAATACATCAGGTGCTAGTCACCAACCCCTGGCCTATGGAAGGTGGGCTTAGGGTAGTCACACTCGGGCCCCGTGGGACATGTTGTGACAAAAACAAGGATCATTATATAAATAACAATACTTGCAATTATCCCATTTATTCTTGACAATGTTAGAAATCCAAAAATCTAAAGTATGTGGTCACATGTACTTCCAAAATAAATTTTTCACTTATCTTTAGTCAATATTGGCCACTAATAAAGTATTATACTGAAAAATACATACATGTGAGTCATATAATCGCTAAAATATTCTAATAGTTCCCATAAATAACTTGTATCCTTATAAAGACACATTAAAATCATTTATGATTCCAATAGATAATTCAACATTTATTCCTAAAAAATATCCATTATATTATGTTCACCATAATCATAATAGTATCAAAAAATACTACGCTTATTCTCTAGTAATATTAATCACTTAGTCATTGAATAACATTTCAATCACCTGGTTATCTAGAGGACAAAAAATTTGTTTGAAATATAAAAATAAAATTCATTTTTCAAATCATTTAATTAGAAAAAATATATCGTACTAACCAGGGATTCACCTAAGTAAGTGGTTGGCATTGTTCCCTTGTCAACCTTTGGTTGTGGCTAGAAGCCCCATGTCCTTGACTAATGCTAGGATTTATCACCAAAAAATACGGGTTTTCCTTTTTCTAAAACTATATAATTATTATAGCATTCACAAAAATATAACCTTAATCATAAAATATCATATAAACACAAAATTAATAAACATATTGAAACTTAAATCCACAAAAAAATAGCATTCTTGCACAAATAACATTTTCACACCATAAACATAAGGATTAAATATACCTCAAACATCTACCCAAAATAACTAAATTTCTTTTATAGTATCCCAATCACCTAAAACATCAAAAATAGGTGTCTAAACATTTAACAGTTGACCAACAATAAATATACCTTTATATCATTACTATTGAATCCCAATATGTAGATACTGTAATCATTCGGCATTCATTAATAGTCATTCATTTCCATATTATTCTTTAATTCATATTTCCTACAAAAAAATATGTACCATTCCACTTGATACTACAATTTCAAAACATAATCCTATATATAATGCATACCTTTCATATTTCATTTATAGTTTCCTTATCATTAATAGTAATGAAATTGGACATTTCTAAATATTCATCTACATAGTCTTACTTGTATCGTTCTTAAGAATCCCCCCAAGGATGGTAATTTTAATAATTCCAACAAACCCAAAATTTAAAAAATTAAATGGATTCCTTGGGAATAACATTATTCTTATTCCTTGAATTAACTGTATGATTTCTTTTGTACTTGGAATACTATTGCTTTATGCATTCCCTACCATATACAAAACATCTTCATGTTCATTAAAATCATTTTCCTACGTTATTGTTCCAACATTATAAACACATATTGCATTGAATATTTTTATTTTTATGATCTTTATCATGTGACCATTCATATATATTCATTTTTAATTTATTTGATTCATTAGAAAACTCACCTTGATTAACGTATTTAATCATAACTTATGATACCTAGTGAATAACAACTAGAATATTTTTCACTAGAACTTCCTTGGAATTCATTTTCTCTTTCTGAGAACCACCACATTTTACTTCACATATAACGTTACAATTTTTTTATGAATCCATCCATTTAGTAAAAACAAAAAGGTGAGTGTGGGTATATCAATAAAATAATAATAAACCATCTTATGAGTAGGATATAAACTAATATATCTTTACCTGTATTATCTTCGATTATTTCAACTTATCTAAAGTAGCTATAATTATCCCTTACATATTGTCCTTTGTGGTTATATAGATTTTTTAACTTTTTTTCGAATACAATTATTATCTATAATTTTATTGAAACCCTCTAATGATACCAACTATTAGGAACAAACCTTAAACATTATATAATCCTAACTTTTTTGTAAAAAAATTAATTTTCCTGCATTCCTAGGGATATATTTAAACCCTAGTGAAATAATTTTAAAATGTGTAATGAGCACATAAATCATAGTAAGAGGCATAAAAATAATTATAGAAAACATTATTCCATGAATACATAAAATAAATATTCTTTTTAAAAATAAAAATTTTCTTAAACAACAAATCAAATTAAATTCCCAAATATTTTTGTTAAAAGTTTCATAAAAACTATTAAATTCAAAATAAAACTCAGAAAGGTTTCTTCAAAATCGTTAAAAAAATCAGAAAATTGTTTCCACTAAATTTAGATTTATACTCTTAAAATGTACCACATACTTTCCTTTAAAAATATTGTCATTACTTTTCCTTGAGAAATAATAAGATCTTAATAAAGCCTGACGGATGGATTAGATAAAAAAATATATGTTACATGTGTAATAATTTTCATATCACTCTAACATATGGATAACCTTCATGGTTACACATGTTGTAACCATCACGATCACAAGTAGTGTAATCAAAACTATTACACTTGAAATAGCCATCACAGTTGTACATGTTAAAAACCTCATGGTAATCTTCCAAACATAAAACATACCCAATTCATTAGAGGTATATATAGGACTGTCACGACCCACCTTCACAAAGATGTGACAAGGGACAACAGACTTCCAGACCCTTCCTTCCTCAAGTTGAAAGAGAGATAATGACCCCTGAGTCCCACATTAAATAGGCCCCAGAGTGGAGACTAGCACCAAGGTATAGAATCAAACATAATATGGAAGGAATTTCCATTTTTATTTATTATGATCAGAATATACAACGGTAAAAACCCCAAAAACTATAAAACTGAAGGTAGAAGTAAAGTAAAACAAAAAATCCATCCCCACATTCATGATCAAAATAAATTGCTCAAAGTACAAGAAATATCCAAAGGTAAGTACCAAAAGAAAAGAAAAGAAGCAACATCAACAGTCTCAACGTCTAAGCTAATATGGTCCTTCATGGTCTTCTAAGTCCTCCTAGAAACCTGAATGTAGATTTATATACATAGGGTGAGTATACAGATATACTCAGTATGGAAAATAAAAATCTCTCATTCACAAGTGGGGAGGCATTCTAATGACTTGTAAGAAAAGAAGATAACCAAAGCACCTAGCAAGGAAACTATCCACCCAAACCGCACCAAGGAACACTACCCAAATAACAAAAGTTGAGTAAAATAATATTAATTACAAATCGATGATTGGGTACCTCGCACCACTTTCCCACTGGTTATTGTAGACATCCTACACATTAGACCTCCCCCACCATTTTCACTGTAGTCTCACTTCCACCACAACAAAAACCTTTGGGGCCACCACAACCATGAATCCCCCCCGCAAACACCTAGGCCAATAAAACCACACACATCCCCACCGGTAGACACCTGGGCCACAACAACTACCGCCACGCTTGAAGACACTTTGATCATAACAACTACCACCATGCCTGAATATACATAGTCCTCATCCCGAAGACACCTGGGAAACAAAATTCTTGCACACACCTGGGTCAACCACCACAAGGACCATGCACGAAGAATCTTGGGATATAATGGACCTCAGACCATCACATCCTACCTGAAGAGTCTTGGGATACTCTGGAAAGAGAGTAGAAAATGAGCTAACAAACAGACACTCATATGAGTGTTGGAAGAAACACCCTCCCCGATGAAATGGGGGTGTTTGGAACGAAGTTCTCAACTTGGTGGGGCACGAATAAGAAACATCAGAACAAAATTATACAAATATTTAAACAAGCACTCTTCCCAACCAAGGGGTTACAAAACCATCCCATACACAAACACCCTCATTACTATTCATTCATAAAAATCACAATAGCCTCAATGAAGTCACAACTCATTCTTAGTAAAACTATTCTCTATTGAACCCATTCTTGTTATCACATTCAACTAGTTATATTTACATAATTATTCACTATTGGGAAACTAACATGCATATCCCCAAGATAATGAAGGAAAAATATCTATGCAGCAAATTAAGCCTTCACACTCAGTTCTCTTGTAGAGTCACAACAACAAAAGGGGTCTGTGAGATCCTTCAAAGTGCTATAACCAAACCAAGCCCCAATATATATCCCCACATGGACCCATATCCATAAACTAACAACTTCACAACAGGGGATCCCATCCCTATCCATGTCACCTAACAAGAATCAAGCAGAACCACCATACACATAACCAAAAATGAGCAAGGGAGTTTTTAGATTTAAACACACCATTCCTGTAATTCTGTCATTCCGTTTCGTTAACCGGGGTGACAACACAAGGATTATTATTCATTGTTCATCCATTTAATCAATCAATTTTACTTTTTTAACAAGTTTCTATGTTACAGCTATTCAATCAAATAATTATCCAGAAAACAGAGGTTTATTAGTGCTCAAGAAGGAACCACCAATGGATCCAATTTTTAGTGGACATAATCCCATGCAATTCCGAACATATAATAAAAGGTAAAATAGTACAACAACATCATGAAACACACCCCTTAATTATTTAAAAGCAATTTGATATCTTTGTTATGGTTTATTTTTATCCATCCCCATAAGAACATTATCTTACCCACCCCACATGTTACACAGTAAAGAGAGATAATGGAAAACCCCTACTTCGATTATCAATGATCGATGTTTTTTTCCACATGCTAAGAAATGGGGGTGCGTGACTTGCAGGGGAGGAACTCCGAGGACTCCAAGGGTGAGCATGAAAGGCTCCATCACAAGCACACCACTAGCCTTGGGAAGGGGAACTCCAATCGGCCCAAGGAATGTGAAATGGTCAGAAGAAGAAAGAATCCTCATGTGATAAAAGGTGGTATCCTGGAGTTACGAGATACGAATTATTGAACCGCTTTATAGGGGGATCGCAGTTTCTCAACACGGTTGGGTGGTTACACACGATGTAATTAATTTTCATCTAATGATCCTCATCATAGAGGTTTCCATGACGGCTATGGGTTAATGGGTTTCCTTTAAATAGTGGTCAATGCGTAATAGTGGTGGAACTTGAAAGTAAATGAAAAGGTTGTAACACCGAGGAAAAGACCTCACGTTTTGGTAAGTCAAGGGTCGCACAGATCTTGGGGGACTTTAGAGATCATTTATGGGATTTTAATTTCTTTGAAATGGGTATTAGTATAATTTTATTCCAAAAGATACACTGTAGGGGAAAAACTGGAAAAAAAACAAAGGGTGGGACACCATGTGGTGAGACATCGTAATGGTGCCTCCATCACAGTGCCACCGTAAGCGGTGCCACTGTTTTGGTGTGTGACTGTGATGGTGTGACCACTACAGTGTCATCAGTTCAATGGAACACTGTTAGTGGTTCCATCTTCACTGTGCCTCTGGTTCAGTGGAATATCGTAATGGGTGCCACTGTTTCAGTGTGCGATCGTGATTGTACGACTGATGCAGTGCAACCATCACGGTGCCTCCATGACCGATGACACCATTTTGGAGGAACGGTTTGATGAAATCAAGATTTTTGAAAACTCATTAATGATTCACTATTTGGGCCATTACATCAGATACCTTCCAAACTATTATCTCCCTCAAGAATCGAAACAAGACCCGAACAAAAGAGACGGGTCTGAACAACCACCTTGAAAGATACCTCTCCGGAGTAAACATCCTTGACTTCTATGAACACCTCTCCCTCATATATCCTCTGAACAACCGTAGATACACTACCTATCATCTCACCCCAGTAACAACACAAAAATTTAAAGGTCATACAATCCATTCATAGGGATTAGGGACTCCCTTCCTCCATGTCAATATACGATCCACTTTGGGCAGAACTGACTCGACCGCACGGATTTAAATATATCCACTTTAATGCATATTTATTAGGGATCAAGTCCTCCCCTCCCCATAGTCAGGACTCTTCCCACACATCCATAGAACAAGGTAAATAGCCTATTTCATAGTTAACAAGGTCAATCACTAAATCCCAAACATGTACAAAACAAAATAGGACAAAAATAAAAACAGCTCTGGGTACTAGGCACGAATTTGGGCCTCCCGTCCCTAGGTATTCTCCTAGAGGCCACCATGCCTCCATAACACACGAACCAAGGAAATGGTTCTTCCATAAAGAAACTTCTCCTCAAGATCTTAGATCCTCACTGGTCTCTCTACAAATTCCATGTCGTCCTCAATTTTTAGATCCCCTTAGTCGAGGATGTGTGAATCATCGTGTAGATACCGACAGAGCTGAGACACATGGAAGACATCATGCACCCTTAGTAGTGGTGGTGGTAGAGCCAATTGATAAGCCACATCGCCAACCTGCTATAGCACCTTGAAGGGTCTAATGAATCTAGGAGAAAGCTTACTTCCCCTTATGAGCCTTTATTTCCCACGCCAAGGGAAGACCTTCAAGAACACGTGGTCCCCAACCTAGAACTCGAAAGGTTTCCTCCTATGAATGACTTACGACTTCTTTTGGTAATGGGTTGCCTACATCCTCTCCCATATATGCTGAACCATCTTCTTCATGCTTTTCACCACCTCCTAACCAAGAAAACATGTTTCCCTGACCTCTGTCCAGCACAAAGGTGAGAGACACGACATCACATACAAGGATTTGAAAGGAGCCATGCTAATGGTAGAGTGATAACTATTGTTGTAGGAAAAATCTACCAGAGGCTTTCACCATACCCACGATCCCCCAAAGTCCAAAACACATGCCCATAGAATATCTTCCAATGTTTGGATAGTTCGCTATGTCTGCCCATCTGTATATGGGTAGAAAGTAGTACTAAGGCATAACTAGGTGCCAAAAGCTTGTTGTAATCTTTTCCAGACCCGTGTGGTAAACTGGGTATCCCAATATGAGACTACGGACCATGGAAATCCATTAAACCACACCACCACGTCCACTTACCTCTGTACTAAGGAATCCACTGCACTCGACTCCTTGATTTCTAGGAAGTGAGATGATTTCATCAGGTGTCCCCCACTATACCAATAGCATATGAACCCCATAGAACTCTATGTAGTCCCACGAAAAAATCCATATAGATGTCCTCAAATATACACTCGAGGAAATCAAAAGGTTTTAAAAGACCTATTGGGTCGCGGTGATCAGTCTACACGTGCTGACACATGAGGCACTTTTCCACAAACTCTACCACTTCTCGCTTCACCCTGGGCCAGCAAACCTGACCCCTCAAATCCTGGTACATCTTGAAAACTCATAGGTGTATCGACAGGGGTGAGTACCAAGAACTCTCTAAGGCATTTCCACCTAGACAAAAAACATCCCATGAAACACCATCCAATTATGCCCGTCTCCTGACCATCCTCCCAGAGCATCACCCTGGCTAGCTTGATCAAGCATCTCTTCAGCCTCTAAGTTTCCACACTGCGAATCCTCCACCTATTTCAACAGATAGGACTGTACTATCATCTGAAATAGATAGAATCTACCATTCTCCACCATTGCATCTAAGTGTAGGGTAGACAACTCCCTCATCACTTTCCAAGCATCTTCTGATTCTCGAACCGCATACTTCTGCGACTTCCTGTTCAAGGAATCTGCCACCACATTCCTCTTACCTTCAGTGTAAGAGATATTGAAGTTGTATTCCTAATGAAACTCTGTCCACCTCTACTGCCACATGTTCAGGTCCTACTGGCAGAAGATATACCTCAAGCTCTTGTGATCCGTGAAGACCAAGAAGCGCTCCCCGATGAGGTAATGCCTCCACAAATTTTGTGAGAACATGGCCGTTGCATGTTCCAGATCGTGGGTGGCATAGTTACGATTATGGGGACATAACTGCCTAGATCCATAAGAGGTCACCCCTACTGTTGCTTCAGCACACATGCCAATACTTTCCCTAAATCATCACATAACACCTCAAACGTCACCCCTTCATCTAGCTACCTCCATACTGGGGAACTAACTAGCTTCCCCTTCAGATAACTGAAGGCTTCCTGGAACTACGTACTCCATATAAAATCCTGGTCATTCTTGGTCAATGCATTCAAGGGTACTGCAACTCGGGAGATTTTGGGAATGAATCTCTGGTAGTAACCTGAAAGACCTAGGAAACTACGAAACTCTACCACATTCTTGGGTGATAACCATGAAACAACCACCTAAACCTTTGATGGTTCCACTGGTATCCCATGTTTAGACACCACGTTTCCAAGGAAGTACACTTTTCGTGTCCAGAACATTCACTTGGACAACATCCCATAGAGCTGGTGTCATCGGAGGACCTCTATATGAGTCCTCAGATGCTCGACATGATCCTACACTAATCATGAGTAGATCAAGAGGTCTTCAATAAAAATGACTACTAACCGGTTCAGATATTCTAGGAAGACAGAGTTCATGAGTCCCATGAACATGGATAGTGCCTTCGTAACACTGAGAGACATGACCACGAACTCAAAGTGCCCATATCTTCTCTTGAATGTAGTCTTCGAGATGTCTCCATGCTTCTCCCTCAACTGGTGATATCCTGACCACAGGTTGATCTTGGAGAACCATCATTTCCCATTAAACTAACCAAAAAGGTCATTGATCCTCGGGAGGGGTTAGCGGTTCTTGATAGTTACCTGGTTCAGGCTTTGGTAGTCTATACACATCCGAAGACCACCATCTTCGTTCTTTGCGAACAAGATGGGAGCACCCAATGGTGATTCTCTTAGTCGAACAAAAACCTTATTTATCAGTTTGTAAATCTGAATTTGTAACTACTGCAACTCATAAGGAACCATCCTATAGGGATCCAGTGAAATCGAATGAGCACCAATTTGCAGTTTTATCATAAACTCAACATCACGTCGAGGGGGTATAGTATCCACCTCTCCAGGGAAGACATCCAGGAACTCACTGATGATCCCTGGGACTTCCACGACCTCTGTATCTGTTGACTCCACTCATAGATTAGCTAACATGGAATAAAGGGGCTCCACTCACTGGCTGACTTCCGGGAAACTCCGCTCATAGACAAAAGTCACATTTTGTTCGCCAAAATCTTAAAACACAACCCTTCTTTGGAAGTATTCAATAACGGCACATAGAAATAATAGTCATTCGATGCCTAAAATGAAATCATATGGCTTCATGTGAATATAAAAAGTCCCCACATGACTTTTGAGGTCCCAACATCAGTCTACATCCCCAATAAACATGGGACAAGCAAGTCTGTCCTCCGAATGGAATACTCAAAACTAGGGGAAAGGGAAGTCTCTCTGCATCTTACCCCAATGAATTAGTAAGACTAGGTGCAACAAAGGAGTGCGAAGATCCTGGACCAAAAAAGGCACATACAATAGTGTTAAACAAGCTGATTGTACCTTGAACGACCTCTAGCCCCGTAGGAATTACTGCCTCTGAGGTGTGAAACTCTCCATGCCCAGCTCCTCTGTCCCTCGTTTGTCAGCAGCCTCCCCGACCATAACCTATTCAAGGTCCCTAAGGAGCTCCCTAAGGTCAGCATCTTCCTGCAACGTCTACTCTCAGAGGAGGGGGAGCTCGTTGTCCCTACTAATGATGCTGAAAGAGCTTGGGTGGAAACTTATATTGCTGAGGTAGGTGATGAACCTACCCACCACCATTGTACTATACATGGTCCAGGAACCGATTCCAAATATTCCCAAAACTTCCACAGATGAAGCATCTTGGTCCTGGGTGCAAAAAAAGGGGAAATGACCGGGATATCGAAACTGGAACTGCTAGGTCCTGCTCCGCACTAGCTGAAGCCTGGAAGGCCCTAGCACTGGGGTCCTAATGCTGACGACCTTCCCCTTTGACAAACCCAACTAGTTCCCCTTCATAATAAACCTCCCAGTGTGTGCATCCTCTCCACCACTTCATCCTTCTTCTGAACCTCAACGTATGTCGGTAGAGTGAAGGGAGTAACAGAATAATGAAGAAAAGGTTGGATTACCTCTTCTAAACGCATCACCCAAGACTTCTTATCCAGAAAGTGGTCTAGAGTGAAGTGAATGAGAGGCTTGAACTCGATCCCCAACTACCTCATTGATATTCTCCCCCGCTGAAGGGAGATTAGCTCCTGTCTCTTTTGGGTCATCATTGTGGAAGAGACGAATTTCGCTCTGAACTCCCTCTCGAAGACTGTCCATGAAACCTCATCCTCCCTCTCCTCCCCAATATACAGCGTCCACCACTGACATTCCACTCTCCATATCTGGCATATGGCCAGAGGAACCTAGTACTCCATCGGATCCCCGATCAGGATTAAATCTATCAGTAGCTCCTTGAGACAGCTCTTTATCTCCTTGTCTGAGACACTTCCCTCATACTTCTCGAGGGTCTTACATTGAAAAGAACGAAAATCCTCTGCCAATGGTTGTCATTCTACTCTTGATCATCCCTCTACCTATCAGCCAAATCAGCCTCCTGAGTCTCGATCGCCCGCACTACCTGTGGTCTGTTTGGGTGCCATAGCTGTTTGGAAAACAAGGAATAACTAAGCCTGAGTAGTGTAGAAGATTGGTTTTAATAGTATAATATATTTTTTATTTATTTGAAATCCCAAAAATACCCAATACACACAAGAACACAAGTCATTTTGATGCATGTACCTTTTCTATGGTCTCTACCCTGCTATTAGTGTAGCCTCACTTGGTCGTTCGGTAGGTCCAGAGTTCTTACATTGGATCCTGGGGGGTCCTATAATCATACATCCTAGCCGGTCTTCCCTGGACTATTTCACACACCAAGATTGCATAACATTTTCTCTCTACCATCTCATGAAATTCTCACTATTTCTAACCCAAGACTCCACACTATCTCTCAACCATCAGCTCTGATACCATTATGTCACAACTCACCTTTAGCAAGATGAGAGAAGGGACATAAAACACCCAGACCCTTCCTTCCTCAAGTTTAAGGATAGATAGTGACCCCCGAGTCTCTCCTTCAATATTCTCCAGAGTAGCGACTAGAACTATGGGTATAGAATCACACGTAATATGGAAGGCATTACCCTTTTTATTTAGTTGAATCAAGAGATATGATGGTAAAAACCCAAACAACTCTGAAACTAAAGGTTGAACTAATGTAAAACCAAAAATCCATCCCCATATAAATGTTCCTAAATGAAGTGATAAAACGTAAAAGAAAACTCCAAAGGGATGTACCAAATGAAAAGAAAATCAGTAACGTTAACTGTCCTAGTTTCCGAGATAATAGGACCGACATTGGCCTCAAAGTCCTCCTGGAAACCTGAAATAATTTTTATATATGTATGGTGAGTATACAAGTATACTATGTAGGGAAAACCAAAAGATCTCATGCACAAGTGGGGAGGCATTCTAATGCCCCATGATAAAAGGAGATAACTGAAGCACCTAGTAAGGAAACTTTCCACCAAAATCTCACCAAGGAACACTCCTCAAATAACGAAAGTCAAGTAAAGTAATATTAATAACACGTCGATGTTTGGGTACCCCTCACCACTTTCCCACTGATTATTGAAGACATCCTACACATCAGACACCCCCCCCCCCACCACCACCATTTTTGATGTAGCCTCATTGTCGCCCCAACAACAACCTTTTAGGCCACCACAACCATGAATCCTTCCCACAGACACCTGGGCCACAACAACCACCCAAATTCCATCCCACGGACAACTAGGCCCCATCAACTACCACCATGCCTGGAGACACCTGGGCCAGAACAATTTCTCCCATGCCCGAAGACACCTGGGCCTTCTCCCAAAGACACTTGGGAAACAATCTATCCACACAAACCTTATCCAACCAACACAACTACCCAACCTAAAGATTCATGGGATATAATTGACATCATGCCATCACAGCCAAACCAAAGAGTCTTAGGATTCTCGGGAAAGGGAGTAGAAAAGGAGCTAATAACCAGCCACTCATAGGAGTGTTGGAAATAACACCCTCCCCCATGAAATGGGGGTGTTCAGAATGAAGTGCTAATCTTGTGTGGGGCGCGAATAAGAAACATAAGAACTAGATTATACATATACGTAAACAAGCACTCATTCCAACCTAAGAGTTACAAAGCCGTCCCATACATAAATACCCTTGTTACTAATCATTCATAAAAATCACAACAGCCACAACCA
Source organism: Viscum album (assembly GCA_963277665.1). Taxonomy (NCBI): domain Eukaryota; kingdom Viridiplantae; phylum Streptophyta; class Magnoliopsida; order Santalales; family Viscaceae; genus Viscum; species Viscum album. Next base: position 1,867,735,214 of record OY728150.1, read on the forward strand.
AGTCACGACTCATTCTAAGGAAAAAAATTCCCCACTGAACCCATTCTTGTTATCACATTTAAGTGTTTCCATTAAATTAATTATTTACTACCAAGAAACAAACAGGAATAACCACAAGCCAAGGATTGAAAAATAGCCAAGCAGCAAATTAAGAATTCACACCCTATTCTCTTGTAATGGCATAACAACAAAAGGGATCTGTGAGATCCCTCAAAGTACAAGAACCAAACCAAGCCCCATCATATAGCTCCAGCCGGCCCCAAATCCATAAACTAACAATTTTACAATAAGGGATCCCATCCCTTTCCATGTTACCTCACATGTATCAAGAAGAGCAACCATACACATCACCAAAACAAATAAAGAGAGTTTTCAGATTTAAACACACCATTCCTTTAGTTTAGTATTTCTGTTTGGTTAACTGGGGTGACCACAAAAGGATTATTATTAATTGAAAATCCATTTAATCCACCATTTTTATGTGATTAATCATTTTTAATGTTACATCCATTCAATCATAGAATTATCCAAAAAATAACGGTTCATTAGTGCGCAAGAAGGGACAACCAACGACCACAATTTTTAGGGGACATAATACCATACAATTCACAACATATAAGAAATGGTAATATATTATAGCAGCATCATCAAACACAACCCTTCATTCTTTTAAAAACAATTTATTATATTCATTACTATTTAGTTTCATCCATCCTCATAGGAACATTATCATACCCACCCCGCATGATACATAGTAATGTGAGACAAGGGAAAAACCTTATATGGATGATCAATGATCGATTTTTTCATCCACACACCACGAATTGGGGACATGCGACTTGAAGGGGAGGTACTCTGAGGAATCTCAGGGTGAGCAGGAAAGGCTCCAGTAGAGGCGCACCGCTATCCTAAGGGAGGGGAACTCCAAATGCACAAAGGAAAGAAAAGAATCCAAACCAAAAGAAGAAATAATACCCATGAAATAAAAGGTGAGATCCTAGAGTTACAGGATATGAATTCTTGAACCAATTTAATGGTGGATCGTGGTTTCTCCACGAAGTGGGGGGTTACACAAAATAGAATTAATATTATTTAATAATTCTCATCGGATAGGTGGTCGTAATGGCTATCAGTTAAAGGGTTTCCTTTAAATAGAGGAAAACACATAATAGGGGTGGAACTACAAAGTAAGGTAAAAGGTTGTGGCATAGAAGAAATACCCACATGTTTTGGTAATTCAAGGGTTTCTCACCTCTTGGGGGATTTTAGATATCATTTATGGGATTTTAATTGCATTGGGTATTGAAACACTTTTATGTCAAAAGATACGTTGCGGGGCATAACTGGAAAAAAGGGTGGGACACCGTTTAGTGGGACACCTAAAGGTACCCCCACCACAGTGCCACCGTATGCGGTGCCACCATTTCAGTTTGTGGCCATGACGGTGCCACCGTCACACTTCTCCTAGTTCGATGGAACATGGTATGAAGTGTCATCATCATGGTACCACCGGTTCGGTGGAACACCATAAGTGGTCCCACCATTTTGGTGTGCGAGCATGATGGTGCGACCACTACAGTGCCACCATCACGGTGTCACCATGACCGGTGCCACCATTTCAGCTGAACCGTTTGATGTAACTGAGTTTTTGGAAAACTCTTTAATGAGTCGATGTCTGATCCATTACAAGGACCCACCTATCTATTGTTTATAATGGAGACAGATGTTATTATAAAGAAATTCAGGAACCAGGATTTAAGAACCACACAGATAATAATTCAATTTTCAAAATATACTTTTCACTCATAATAAAGCATTTCCAGATGTTGAAATATTCATTCCAATTAAATTACATTTTTGAAAATACCTACAAAATAGGGAATTGGGATTTTTAGTTGAATAAAACATGGAGTATTATTTTGAAATTAAAATACAATTTAATAATTATGGCCTTGGGAAAATTTTGTATCATCATATATGTTAATGTATAATATTGTTTTTTTCTTTTTTAAATTATGTAAAAACATTCTAAATAAAATACTTAAAAACATCAATTTAAAAAATTACAAAATTAATGAAGTGATATAAAATTTTCTTTATAATTATTTTATTTTTATATTGAAACATCCATAAAATAATTTTAAAATATTTACATGGAAGAAAAGTAATTGAAAAATAATTCTTTAAAGCATTTAAAAAAAAATTAAATTAATGTCCCTTTCCTTGTAGCGGAATTCTCACGTACATTGTTTATCTTCCAAAATAATAAAATTATATTATTTATTAAAATTATTATGAAAAAAATTTATTTTCACTATTCCTAATTAATTAATTTATAAATTAAGTTCATGTCGTATATTTTGTTGATATACGGCTCATATGTCCAAATGACTTTGATAAGTTAATTTTAGACAAAGTTGAAGTTGTTTAATCATATCATGATTAATAATAATGAAATAATTATCTTTTTAATACATAAATTATAAATCTTAAACCAATCATGAAAAATTGTTATGACAAATGAACTATGTTACAATTATGGAGACGATAGGCCAAACATAGGCATGGCTAACATTTTCAATTTTCAAACATCAATATAGAAAAAGGTAAGTATTATTTAAATATTTCAAAATTATAATAAAATAATTAATAAAATATTTTGTCTCAAAATATACTTTTATATATCATCCAATTGATGTGGTGACTGAAAATGAATCACATTACTTTGTAGAGGTTGTAATCCACACATATATATGGATGAAAATGTCAATTTTCAATGAATTAATTGATAATAATGTAAATGAAATAATATATTATGAAAATGATAAATATAACATTAATAATATATATATATATTAAATATATCGTTATAACCTTCCATGATAGATGGTGATGGAAAATGAATTACATCGGTTCGTGAGCTGATAGTCTCCCATACACACAAATGATGGATTACATCCCAATTTGATGGAGGTTGAAGATCGATATATGTTATAAAATTTAAATAATAACATACAAATATATGGGAAATTATTATGTTATTATGTTAACATCAATAATAAATATTTGAAGTATATGGAAGTATAAATAAAACAAAAACACACGGTTAAACGATTTACCTCTTCTTCAGAGAATATCCATTACATTACCCCTTAAGACCTATAAGGTTGGTTTTATTCACAAAATAAGTCCTATAGAACCTAGGGAGGTATTTTTTAAAGATATTATTTTAATTATTATTCTAAAAATGGCTTTTTCTGTGAATAAAATAAGAGAGGAGGTTACCTTTTATAAGGGAGGGGAGGAGAACACACGGAATTTCATAAAATATTAAATTTTTATAAATTTATTTTCCTTACCAAGTGGATCCAAATTGAAAAGATTAGATTGTATTATATTTATTATTTTAAATAATCTAATAAAATAAAATTTAGGCAAATTTATATATGTTTTTTATTCTTATCATGATGTTTTAACCAACTTTAACCCCTTTTGATAATTACCCTGGGAAAATTTTGTTTACTCTTTAAGGGTAAGTATATTTAATATAAAATGAAACATGGACTCTAAATGGACCATGGTTGATATTTATAACTTATTCTAGAAACTTTACCAAATATAGAGTTTTCATTAAATTTAAAACATTTAATAAAATATTTTTATTATAAAAGATCATTAATTTTAATTTTAGAACAATTGATATAATTTGATTTTATTAACATATAAACAAAAATTAATGTGATTATAATCAATTAGTACTTCCATATAATGTTATATTTATAAAAAATTAATAATATTTTAAAATAATTATTTGAAATTATTTTACTTTTAATACTTTTAATATCATTTATTTAATATTCCTAATAATTGAATAATTATTGCATCAGTGTTGTGTAAGATTTTAAGAAAATCATTTCATAATTAAAAATAAATAGAAAATTACAATAATTAATAGAAGTTGTTTATATTTAAAAAGAATATTTATAACATAAAATATCTATTATTTATCCTAATGTAAATAATTATTATATTTATTAAAAATAATAGTGTGATATTTTTGGCTTTATATTCACCTAACTGTTATAAAAGTAATAGTTATCATAAAATGAAAAAAAATTGTAATAAATAAGACATTTGGATGTATATAGATGATATATACTTATTCAATAAAATAAATCCACGTTTTGGGGTCATTTTTGAGTCCTTATTATATTATTTATAACATATATTACCCATTTTACCCTCACCAAGGGGATATAAATTTACTATGTTAACTATAAATAATAAAAAAATAGAAGAGTACTTTTTAACAAATTTAGATGCCCTGATTCTGTATATGGAATAAATTTTTCTTTATTAAAACATTAAATTTTTAAAAAATTATTTAAAATAAACTAGAAGAATGTTCTAAAAAACAATTTTTCAATAAATAATCTTTCAGGTATAAATTTTTTTATATAAAATTCAAGTATAAAATTAATTTATAATACATAAATCAGATTGTTTTTTATCATATGCAACTATTGAAATTTTCAAACAAATAAAAACTATAATTATACATTGTAAATACTTTATAACAAAACATAGTTTTCAATAAAAATCAATATTTTCTCTATTCATTGAAAAATAAAACTTTTCAGAAAAATATATAAATTTCATAACAATATAATTTTGAAATTATAAATTAAAAAATTAAATAATTTTACCCAATAAAATATATATAAGTTCTATAAATGAACTATAGTATTTTCTCAATAGAAAAATAAAAACCTTTTTTTAAAGAAAACATCTTTTTCATGAATAAAATAAATTTATAAAAATTAATTGATTTTTAATCAGAATTAATCAATAAATTATTAATCAATAAGAACATTATAAATATATTTAAATATGGGGTAAATACAATCAATACCCACTAATTCAATAGCTAGGTTATAACAGACACATTTAAATAATAATATTTCATATTTTTAAAAGCTCGATGTTGTGTGTTGTATACTCTATTAAATATACTATCGTTTTTTAAAAATAATGGGGTGTTACAATAAAAAAATATTTTTGTGGATATTTTGATCCATTAATTTCAGAATAATTGATTAAAACTATTGAAAATATATTTTATGTACTCCATTCACGAGGACAGTTTACCAAATAGAAGGAGAATCTTATCTGTGGTGGACATATATTAATAAAATGAAGCCAAATGGGAAGATTAATGATATATAATGGGAATTTTTTAAGGTAATGTTTTCAATAAATATTTTCCCCAATAGATTAAAGACAAAAATGAATAAGGATTTAGTAGATTTGTAGTGGAATGAAAATGAATCAATGGAAAGCTGTAAAATAAACTTTACAATACTTTCTCGATACACCTCCAACTTTCGTATAGATCCTAAGGGGAATGTGTTATAGGTTCTTTGGTGGACTAATACCCCACCAGTGAAAGGAAATATCAAATATATACTATGAAATATATGAGGAGATTGTGTTTACTGTTATCAAGAATGAAATGGTGTTTGGAGAGATTTAGAAGTCTCAAAGTCCAATTAAAAAAACATATAAATAGAGACAAAATAAGGTAATAATTTTTATCACAGAAGATATGGAAGGAAACATAAACTACCCATGTGTCAAAAACATGGGAATAAATATTTTGGGTACTACTTTTGTGGTGGTGGATAGTTCTATAAGTGTAGAAGGGATTGGCATATTTCTAGGAACTGTCATGGTGAGGTGAAGACTCAACATCACAATGAAAAAAAAATCCAAATGGTGAAAGCACTGCTTGAAGTTTACTGTTTCAAGTATGGATAGCTGGGTCACTTTTATGTGAATATATAATTAATAAGTTAATGAAGGGTAACCGCCATTAACCACTTCATAGGCTAAGAGATTTGGTTCATGTATTCTCAATCATGACGACTAAAGTAGTGGTTATAAATTGTGTGGTGGAAGGTATAGTTAATGTTCTCTTATAGATATTAAATACATTTTTTTACTCTAGTTCAATACATTACATAATTTTATCCATGTTTATAACAAATTCATAATCAAAACATTAATTATTAGAAGTAGATATATCTGTTAAGACTCTTAGAGTAATTATTCGAACATCAAAGGGGAATATGAACTTTAGTATCTAATTTGGTAAGTAAAATCTAGTTTGAATATCTAATATTCATTTCCATAGTGGAATTCGACACTAAACTATAAACATTATTATCAAATTTGGTTATTAAATAGTAATTGAAAATCTAGTATTCATTCTCATGGTGGAATTCAATATTATTCTTGGGATTGAATATTCTCATAAATTATCATGTTAAGATTAACTATTTAAGAATAGTAACTTAAGTTGTCTTGAGTGGATAACATAGGTTAATTTTCAAATGAGATATATCCCTAAAAGATATTTTTCTAAAAGTAACTACTATCGCCTTTTTTATAGATATGATTAGTGAAGAGGAATAATAAAATAAAAATAGAAACCTAAATAATATCCCCATATATTATGAATAAATTGATTTATTTTAGAAGAGTGGCCTAAAACTCCCTTATAAATAGAGGTAGTGACTAATATTAAACTCATATACGGATCCATGCCTATATCAAGAATCCTATATCGAATGATGTATGTAAAGTTAAAGGAATTAATGAAGAAACAACCATAACTCTTGTAAAAAGTTTTTATTTTACCAAGAGTTTCACTTTGAGGAGCACATATTCTCTTTGTGAAAAATAAATATGGATCAATGCTGCTATAAATTGACTATAAAGAGATTAATTGGATCAAAGTAAATAAAAAACCCTCTTCCAAGAATTGATGATTTATTCATCCAACATTTAGAGGCACAATTCTTCCTTAATGCTGACCTTGAATTGGGGTATAATTAGTTGAGTGTAAACAAAGGAGATATTCTAAATAATTTGATTCAAACAACATGTGGAAATTACTAGTTTTTTGTTATTCTATTTTTCTTTAGTAATTATCCTGACATGTTTATAGATTTCATGAATACAATCTTTAAGGAATTCTTTGAGGATTTTTTGTGGTAATTAATGAAGATATTTAGGTAACTTCAAAAATTCATAGGATAATGACGATCAACTAAGAGTCAAATTATAATACCTAAGGAAGGAAAATATTTTTTATTAATATAATAAATATGAGATATTGTAACAAATTCTTTCATTCTTGGGGATCATTAGGACCACTAAATAAATCTCATTTAATCTTGAAATTAAAGAGGTCATATTTGAGTGTCTACATCCTAAATATTAACTGAGATTTGTATTTTTATTATTTTGGTAGGATTCTATAGAATGTTTTTAAAAAAATACATGGATTTATAATCCAACGACCATTTTAAATTGAAAATGAGTTATTTTTATCTAGAAAAAGGTGGGGGAAATATTCTAGGAACTTAATAAGAGGTTTATTAATTATACTATTAAAACATTACCCTAATTCAGATAAGTATTTGATATATATAAAGTATAATCTCAAAATTTTATTGGATGTTTCCTCAAGAAAAATGAGAAGATGGTTGGCTATGTTTCTTCACAGTAGAGCCTCAAGAATAAAATTATCCAACTCATGACATAATGTTATCTACATTCATTTTTTCTCAGAAGAATTTGAGAAACTATATTTAAAGGGAAAATATGATATATACATAGATCTCTATGTTATGAAGTATATATTACCACAAAAGGAACTAAAATTCAGACAAAGGATATGGTTGGAGCTTCTTAAAGATTATGACTGTTCAATTTATTATCACCCTGAAAGACCAAACACAGTCATAAATAAATTAATTATTAAAAAATCATGGTGTTTTTTAAATTAAAAGGATTAATGGAGGTCCATTAATCAAGGATAGAGTAAGTTTATACATGGGAATCATAAAATAAAGGACATCATCAATCCTATCACAAAATATTTTTCAGTCATTGTTACCTGAGAAGATAAGGATTTCTAAAATAGATGAACCTTTGATAAAAACAGATAAATCCTATGAAAAAAGGATTATTTATTGAATTTAATATTGATAAAGATGGTGTAAAAATATTTTTTACAATATTAAATATTCCAAATATTTTGGATATAAATAAGGATTTGATGGATGAAGAATATATCTCAACATTATATACACATCTTGAAAGCACTGAAATGTATATGGACATTCGTGGTAATTATTAGTGGGATTATATGAAGATAATGAATTTCAATTACATTTAACGGTTCTTGGAGTGTTATCAATTGTAGGTGAGATGAAAAATTATCAAATGGGTATTCAAACCACAACATTTACCTTTGTGGAAGTGGGACAACATCACTATGGGAATTTACACTGACATACAAATACATTCAAGGGAAATGATGATATATGGTTTATCATTCATAGGTTAATAAATTATCAACATTTCATTTCTATAAGAAAGGATTTCTCACAAGATCACCTAGCTCACCTCTATATTCAAGAATTAGTGACACTCCAAGGACTAACACAATATATTTTTTTGTACTAAGATCCAAGATTTACTTAGTGGTTTCTGAGGATCCATTAAAAGGATATGAATACTGATGTAAACGTTAGTCAAATATAACATACTCAAAATAAAGGTAAACTAGGAAGAAAATTTAAACACTGAAAGATATGCTAATGGATTTCTCCTTCGAATTTCAAGGTAGTTGGGACAACATCTTTCACTCATTTCAGTCTACTATAAAAGTAATTTCAAATCAAGTGTTCAGATAAAATCTTTTAAAGATATAATCATAAATAGGTTTAGAACTGAAACATTATGAGATGAAGTTAGATTAGAGAAACTATTTAGATTAGATATTGTGATAGCGATAACAAAAAATATACACGTGATTTGGGAACATTTCCAGACTGCTCAGAGTTGAGTGAAAAGTTACACTAACAGACAGAGGAGGGACATAATACTTAACATAACTGATCATGTATTTCTAAAGATATCACCATGGTAAAGAGGTAAGATATTTTGAATGAATGTGAAATTAATTCCAAGATACATTGGAACATTTGATATTTTGGAATGTTTTGGAGTGGTTTCTAATCAATTATCCTTGACTCCATATCATTATAATGTCTAAAACATCCTCCACATGTTTTTACTAAGATGGTATGTGTCTTACCCTATATACGTACTGATATTAATGTTTTTTAATTTGAACAATACATGTCATATAAAAAGGAACTGATCTATATTCTTGATATAATAGAACGAGTGTTGACGAACAAGAAAACACGTTCTTTGAATGTCATATGGGGAAAACACAAGTATGACAAGGATACATGATCAGCTGACTAATAGCTAAAGGAGAAATGCCCAAATTTTTTTGAAGTAGGAATCAAATTTTAAAAAAGAAATTTTTTAATAAGTGAGAATTATTGACCTTAAAATTCATTCATTGATTAATGAAAGCAGTATTTATTTAAAATAAAAATTTTATTACATTTTACTATGGAAGTACAGTGAAAAGCTATTCCAATAATAATATTACATGTCATGTAATAAAACAATTACTATTTCTTAGACTAGTACATGTATATAAAAACTAAATAATAACAACTATGTAGTTTTATGCAAAATTGGATCGAACTCTGCTAAGAATATTACCCCTTCCATGAAAACTGTTACAAGAAAAATAAATGCTAGTAATATGATAGTTATTATCAAAGGAATTATAAAAACCTTATGGAATTAAATATTAATGTATATAGGATATCATATATAATTTAATCATAAATGTGACTATTTGGTTAATACAATTACATTACTACCACACGACCCTTGGTTTATATAACCATTGGGAATTGTGACTATTTGAGATATAACCACTATAAAGTTAATTTTCAGATTAGTTTATATTCAGGGTAATGAAAATAGTTAATTGAATGTATAAGTATAAATGGTGGCCTCAACTAGTATAATCATGCCTCATAAATCCCATTTTTCTGATTCATGGATGGAGGTAGCATTGTTTGGGATTTCTCTTGGTCAAGACCCAAAAATATTCAATAATTAGGGCATGAACAAAATCACCCATGGGAGAGGTTATATATGGAGGAGATTACCACTTGATCGATGTTAGATGAAATACCTTAGGAATTTACCAGCACCACACACCTTACCCTTAGAGTTTATGTATATATAATAAGGGGTTGTGTTTATAGGCCCATTTAGTATTATAGTGTAAAATATTTTTTAAATTAATTAATAGTTTAATGATTCGGAAAGCTTAATTAGTGTAACACCCTTACAGAAAATGCATATTATTAGAGAATATGAAAAATAATGATTTTCCTAAAAAGGTGAAAAGATTGGAATTTCTGGAAATTATAAATATTTATTTTACATTAAAATTCATTATATTAAATTATATCCATAAAAGGTTGAAATCAAAAACATTTATTCTTAAATTATTTTTATAAAATTATATATTTTTTTAAATGGATTTAAAATTAATTACATATCATAAATTTGTGGTATTAATAAATAATTATTTTTTAATTTCAAAATAAATTTCGCATGTTTTTAAAATATTCCTGATTAAAAGGATGGCATATTTAATTCTTGTTCATAGAAACACTCTAATAGTGAATTTTTCTTAATTTTATGACATTATAAATTTTTTTGATAAAATATATAATATATTATAATATATGGTAAGTATTATGACTTCATAAATACATATAAGTGATATAATAATTAACTTAATGTATTTCACGGACAAAAATTAAAAAAATTATTAATATTATATATTTTAAGGTATTTAATTCTATTTTCAATGATATAGATGACTTTCTAAAGTCTAAAATGGAAATTAAAATTTTTATAACTATATTTTTTAGAAAATTAACATTTCACTGGACAAATTAATATTGAAAAATGAATTTATACTCTAATTTATTAAAATATAATAAAAAATTACATAAATTTCAAAACCCATGATAAAAAACCATGCTTAAGAAAATGGTTTTTCATTTTCCATGAACTAGATTTCCATGACCTATATTGAAAAATTATTTAATAATTCCTTTTATTTTACTTTAATTACCTATCAATTCAACCATTTCTATCCACTACATATTCGTTTTAAATTATTTTTTGTCATTTTACCTCCTAATTAGTCCCTCCAAGCTATAGTTATGGTCGTAATGAGCTATCTTAATGTTCTATGAATCAACTCTTCAAGGTAAGGGAACTCTCTTCTTATTATTTCCCAATAAGTTCCCCTTTTTGTATGTAATCTAACTATTGAATTAAATTATTTTCAGGATCTTTTTGTTATATCACCATTACCGAAAATAGTTTTTTGTATATATTTTATCCCCCCATTATTCTCTTTCCTTAATCAACAATGTATACCTTTCATACTGCCAAAATATTTCATGAATTTCTCTATTTTACGTGAAATATTTTATATTCTTAATACCTAAACCTCTTCATTATACAGGGTTATTCACCTCTTTGTAAACATAATTTATTGACTAGTTATTTCCATTTATGACACAATAAAATCCATTTTGGGTTAAAAATAATGTAATGATCATGTCTTTAGGAATTTAATAATTTAATGACTTTTACCTGGAAACCATTCATTATTTCATAGGGATATTAATGAGATTATTTCTTACTATATATGTGGAATACATGAATATAGACATATTAAGGATTCACCCTGATACCTCTCTAATGGATTAGGTAAAAAACTAATCTCTGTAGTTGACATGTTTTGTGGTGCCATGGTGAATTACCCTAATAATTATTTTTTAGGATACTATGGTTATAAAAAATTTTGATATTATTTTAAATGTATAATTTTTATTTTGTATACACTTTTACATGAAATCAATCATGATAAATATATTATGATATTTATGATGTTCTTATGATCATGCCCTATTACTATTCCTCATGATTACATGCTAAATATTTCCTTTGTTCATTCACTTACCAAGATTTATTCATACCCCTTTCTTTTTATTAATGTCCCTACGATATTATATTTCATTAAAGTAAACATGGATGAATCCATGAAGAATATTTTCATGTTTATTATAATAATTATCGTGTTTTCATGTTCTAAATTCCTAATTTTCTTAGAAAATAAACATTGAAAGATAGAATATATTATAAAATGTTGTATTATGTAATAAATGTTTTATATATTAAAAATGTGGGATACTATAAATCATCCTAAATATATTGATATTATAATCAATATAAACATCACACGTCACTCATTGGAGAGGATAAAAGATATCAAGAAATGTCAATTAGTGAAGAATATAAAAAAAAGAAGGCTATACTGAGTATTTTCTAAGGTCAAAACTTGAGGTTTTCTCTGAGAGAAAACCATGATAAAGTATAGGATAAATATTCTTGATAAGGAGAAAATAAGTTAGTGTGGGTAAATATGTAATCTCAATGAATTGATTAAAATTTGAAAGGTGTGTATTTAAGAAAACATCATGCTGTAATATATTAATGGAATGCTAAATACAAAGAATAAATTACTCAATGAGGCTTAATCAGAATTCATTAAAGTTAAAAAAACAATGAGGGCCATGGTATAAGATTAATAAAAAGGTAATGGATATTCAAGATGATAAATCCCAGGATTTAGAGAAGGATTTGACAAATATATTTCTATATATTACTTGTAGTTTTTTAGGTGAAACCGAATCTGGTTTGAATGTCAGTGCAAATTTTGTTGACAAACCTATTTGAATTTAGGATAAATTTATTTATAAGAAATTTAATCCAAAATAAATTAGAATTAGAATTAATTTATGTATGAAATAATAACTAATAATCATTATTAATAAATAATGAATGATTCATAGACATCAAGAATACCAAACTAACTAATATTCTAAAACAGAAAACAATAAGGGATACTAAAGGTGTTATGGAAGCATTGAACAAAAATCCAATAAATTAAGGTATAACATGTCACAACCAAGGAAATAGATTTAATTATTGAGGTTTATACCAAGAAAAATAATATAATCAACTATGTCATAATAATAAAACACTCTATAAGATATAAGATTGAGGTTGAAAAGTAAACACAATAGAGTTTAAAAGATACTAAAAATAAAGAAATATCAAAGAGGATGGAGGAAAATTGGAGACTTTGGTCACGGTAGGTATTTTAAAAATTGAAAAATATAGAATAAACAAGATAAATATTTAACTAAATTGATTGTAAAAGTCAAAATATATAGTTTTGTGGGGGAATAATGTGTAAACTAGAAAAACATTAATAAGTAGTTCCTTAAATCATCACCTAAAGAACAAGTTCTAAAGGGTTTAATCCAACATATTATAATAGTTTCATATTATAGATAATAATGAGAATAGTAACCCACACAAGGTAAATATTAAAAATAAGATACCAATCATTCCTCTATAAGAAGTCTAAAATAATAAAATTTGAACAAGTCGTATGAAGAGTCCTCTAAATAGGAATTCTGTAAAGGAATAATGATTTTGGTTAGGGGGAAACTCTCAAACCTACCATAGTAATTAAAAATAATGGTTTCTCCCCTCTTTATTGCCTTAAATTATTTCTTTGTTAAAATATATAGGTAATTGAAGGTAGTAGATAGCAAGGGGGAGTGGATTGACGTTTTCATAGATGAACAAAAGAAGGAGGTCCATCATGGAATACACATTGCTATATTTAAAAAGTGAGAATTTAACATATTTAAGGGTAGGAATCATGATTAAGTAAACTAAAATTATTATTTTATATTTAAGTTTTAATTCTATATGATCCTTTAAAAAATTCAATATTAATGTATTTCAATCACATCTAAGGTCATTTATTTGATTACATAAATATTCTTATAAATAGAGAATGTTTTTTGAAAATAAATCTAATAGAAATGGCGATTTGTATGGATTGGGGTTGAATATTCTAATGGGTTTTTTAGATGTGTAAATGGTGCAATTATGTTTGTAAGTCTTCTTTTAAAACCCCTTTAATAAGTTCTTGAGATTAGAATCATTGGAAGATTTTGTGTGGACAACATTAATGTCGTGGTAAAGTATACCTTGTTTAATATACAAGGTTGTCAAACATAAACATAGATTATATAAACTAAAGGATCATTAAGGAGGAAAAATTTTAATCCATATATCTCTTGCAATTTAACTGGGTTGTAATTCAAAACTAAATAGGAAGAATAAAATGATGTGATTGTACCATTTTCACAAAGAATAATAAGGAGAAAAGGAATAAAATTCATCCCCTATGTAGTACATTATATTTATTTTCAATAATATAGATATTTTAAATCACACGTACTTATAATGAATGAGATTGGTGGTATTGAAAATAAATTCAAAGGTGGAGACTGTTCTCCCATGCTTGTATTGTATTTTTTTTTTCAACAAGGAATGCCAACAGCATTATCAGAAGGTGTCCATATATATTAGAGATAAGAGATCTTCTTCTATTGTATGTATAAAATAAAGATAGAATAGATGTTTATTCACTTAAATAACAATCTTTGTTATATTTAAGGATAAAACCCATAATCCTAATGATTGTAGAGATGACCTTAAAATTAATTGATGAAAATTTTTGGTGGATAAAAAACACTATCTATAAAATTTTGGAAGAAGATTCGAAATGGTAGGAGAAGGATTGAGATGATATATATGTTTCTATGATTTAAGTACAATTGATCTATAATTTTAGAAAAAAATATAATAAAATTGTCTCTGTCAAGGGTTCATATTATCCATTTCAATATATTGTGTATACTTCATTTTACAATCTCTGTATGTGTTATTTACGAAAGAAAAATAAAAATCTAGAAAATAAATGACCTAAATATGAGTGAAAGTATGATTTTCTATGATTCATTTTATTGAAGGTAAGGTTCAACCTAATTAGTTTATAAATCAAATGCGTCTATGTATTATTGATTTAGTGAGGATAGAGGAGTGGATAAGTCTCAGAATCTACAAAGAAATTATATTTCGCCCCAGATAAAAAATGAAAATGTCGTTCGATCTATTTACAAATCATTCAAAAATGTGTAAACCTATAATCCTTCTTATAAACATCATTGAGTTTTTTTATATAATCAATCTAGAGTTTTGTAGCCATCAGTATTTATAGAAGATTCTATTGGGGGAAAATTCCCATTATATTATATATTCCAATCTAAATGGAATCAAACAATGCTATTGTAATTTTCTTCACGGGTACAACTATTTAGATTAATAAAATGACTATAATATAATCTGTTGAGTTTAATGTTATAATAAATAAATATTCTTGAGTTGTGGGTACTACACACTAATTAAATGGAGATCATGTGGAGAGAGCTATGTGATGAAGATGACCACATCATGGTATATTTTCTACAGTGGTTTTTCTAAGCGTGTAAAATTATTTTCATCAAAAAATTTGTAAAATTGGAATATTTAGAGAACCAAATCATAATAAAAAGTAATTTAGGTAATTTTTTACCAATAAGAAATAGTTATTTATAAAATTTCATGTCCTAAAATTAATTATACTTTTCAAAATGTCTCAACAATAGAAGTAAATATATGTCCAACACTATCACAACATGGGAATAATTGGGGATTGGGCTAAAAAACCCCCAATCCAGCTTCTATAGGCCAAGGGTGGTGACAAGTTCTGAAATAAAAATCCTAAATTGGATGCTTTTAACTAATGTGAATATACTTAAATGCCAGGACATCTCAATGAATAAGTGTAGAGGAATAATAATAAAAATATGAAACAGCCATAATATATGCCAATCATGCATAACCTATAGGGTGTACTATAGTACGATAGTGAAAACAAAAAAGTAAAGGGAAAAAATACATGCCCAACCAAAAGGTGTTCCAAACTAACAAAACATTAAATTAAAATGCAGAGAGATGAAAGTTCCAAATCTCTAAGCTACGACCACCATATTCAATACAATACACATTATATACCTAACCTCCTCTAAATTTTCCATTGACTTGTCTATGATCTGCATAAGACAAAAAAACATACGGGAAATCCCTTTTAGGGGTGAGTATATATATACCCACTGAGACACAACAAAATCTGAAGGGAGATCAGTAAAAGATACAGGGGAAATGGAAAGATTGAAAATAATGAACAATTCAACCCAAATCAAGAAGGTAACTTCGTCTAACCATATGAATCTCAACGCATCAAGTAAGTGGAATAAAATCATGTCTTTAAATCCCATTATTGGAGAGTAAAAAAATCCATCAACATGGATATTGATATATATTTTCTTTATAAAAAAATTCCAAATGAGGGAGAATGGGGATCTATATCTCACATCACATCCCATGAAAAGTGTCTCCATATGTCCCATAAGTCCTTCAAGGATGATTATCATCTCAAATGTATGCCGAATAAAAAACATCTAAGTCAAGACTCACCTAACCACTATGTATTATAGTTGAGGGAGGAATCTTTAGGTAGAGGACTGATGAGCTAGTACAATAGTGGGGTGACATTCAGATGGTCATTGACCCATGAATATCCCGGCTATAGGGTGCCACTCTAAGAGAATATAGAGGAACCATGCCTCTCCTTGAGGGAGGGTTCCACTCTAGAATATGAGAACCCATTCTGAGACCGGTTTGAGGGTTCCACTCACAAGGTCAAGGACCCATACCCTCTCTCGACATGAGGGAGACACCGAATTCATCAAGGACCCATGCCCAGCATGGTTACAGGGTATCAGTCAAAAAGTCAAATTCCCTTTCTTATTCTCTGTAGGAGGGTTCCAATCTAGTCATCATAGAATCATTCCAATACCTGGTTGATTTTCCACTCAGAAGGATGAGGACCAATGACATATCTCTTCTGGAGGGTTCCAATCTAGTCATCTAGGACCCATACCCAGACCGGATGGAGGGTGCCACTCATAAGGTCAGGGACCCATTAACTACCTCTTCAGAAGGGTTCCACTCTGGTCATCGAGGATCTATGCCCATCCCGACTAGATGGTGATACTTTGGAAGATGAGGCCCCTACCCTATCTATGAAGGGAGTTCTACTATAGTCATTGATGACGCATGCCCTGCCCTGTAGGAGGGATCCACTTGGAAAGCCTCTAGGTATCCTTCTTGATTACTATCATCATCAAGTATTACCATAATAAGATTCACACCATAATAATATCATGTTGTGGAACCACATGGTGGGTAGTCCCACTCTTTATACTAGTTGTTTCCTCAATATCACATGGCTTTTTTCCCACATAGAATTATACGTCAGGATGTGGGAATACATGGTGTGTCCAAGATACCCGGGGTCAATCCATGTTCCCTTGGTTGTGTGCGTGTACTTATCTCATGTCCATGTACTTTGGAAAACAATGTGATTCTAGCTATAAACATTCCTATTTACTCCTTAAGTACACACCGATTCCACCAGCATAGGGTCACAAGGCATGTTGGGGTCCCCCAAGGCATGTGATACTTATAAATCACTAAATCCCTAGTCACTATAGTGAGGTCCTAACACACCGTGTGTTCTTTTAACTACATGATATATAGTCAATAGTTTTCTATAATTAAATATCTCATTTCCTTACTTCTAATATAACATATCTACCTTATATTATGGCTTCATTTCATATTGAAAAAGAAATATCATATTTTGTAAGGTGATTTTCAGCCCTCTGGTGGTTGGGAAATCGAGTTCTACTTCTTCTCTTGTGAACATGTGTGCATCGTTGTGCCTCCACTCTATATCGCAAGTCTCATATCAAAATTACAAGAAATAAATAGCTATTATACATTGATTCATCCTCAAATCAATCTTTGATCAAAAATCCCTTCATCGCTCATGAAACCCTTGTGAATCTGGGGGTCCGATAGGTCTCTATCCCACTTAGAAATGTCAAATGACAACCCCATGTTCCAATAATGAAAATAGATAATAATTTATAGGATAAAGAAACAAGAAAAGGGGCTAAACATTCATTTTCCATGATTTCATGTCTAATTAACTTAATTTCAGAAATTATGGCTAATAAAACTATTTAATTTCACTACATGGGTGCATGAAATATATGAAAATTAACGCAAAACAAAGAATAAATGATTATATTCAATAAATTTAATAAATTAGTGAATATCCCAGAATTTAAAATTATTACCTAGAGATATGATCATTCATCAAAGAAGAACACATACTACAGTGATTAAGAGGATTCACTGTTTTTTTGTGAATTGATCTTATTCGATCTGAAGTCTCATAATAATTTATTCATGTTTCACTCATGGAAGGATGAAGAACATTTTGGATTATCCCTGGGCTTATAAAGCTAACCCTAGATAAAATCCTATAATTATTAATTTAAGTAAAATCATTTTATTAATTTAAATAATGAATCAAATTATTAATTTAATTAATCAATTAAAATACCTCTAATATCGGTTTGTCTGAACTCCCTACTATGACCTATTTTAGGTTGTTTCTAAGGTAAAAATCTCATTCTAAATTCAACCAAATTCTTAGATTTCTAATATTAGATTCCAATTAATTATTTCCCCTTTTTCTTTAAGAAACTATGTCCACACAATATAAAATATATTTAATATGTTTATTAAATTAATTCCATCCACATCGGGCCTTGAAATCATACATTGTCTCAGTGCCTAGATCAATATATATATTTAAAAGTATTACAGTGAAATAACTAAATCCTGATATCATTGCATCCTTTAATAATTTCATCAAAGAACAGAAAAACTTGGAAAACATCATAGAATATTGAGCCCGTATCTGGATCCCCCACTCCTAGGATCTCTAATGTATAAATAAAGGGATGGTCTATTCACACAGGGTCATCTCCTATTGATCCCCAATATCCAATATATTCCCTACAAAGTTGGATCCATCCCTGATTACTAGCTCACCCCCAGTCCATAATGTGTGTAGGTTCATCCTTGTATCTCCTCAGTTGTGACACTGGGAGATGTAGTTCACTATCTCAAACTATATTTGTAGGGAAAGGTGGTAAGAAGCCTTGCCAACCCTCTTCCCGATCTGAAACATCCTAATCAACTTTGAGTATGGAATGCATTCCGAATAAACCTCCAAAGTTCTCTTCATGTTAATAATTGTATAAAAAAATTATCTGCCTATTTGAACTTCAATGGCCTAAAACGGCGATCTTTATAAGATTTATTTCTTTTCTAGGCCATCCTCATCCGCTCATAGATGACGAAGAACTTTTCCTTCATTACATGCACCTTTTTTGAACCCACAAGATATGTCCCTCCAATATCTTCCCTGAAAAATGGTGACCTATAGGGTATCCCATACTAGGCCACAAAATTTGTCAAAATGGTATTTGAGTGGTAGTTTTTATACACAAACTCTACCAAGGGACAGTGACCATCCCAGCACCAAACAAAATCTAACATGGAATATCTATGCATATCATCCAACACATAGATAGTGTTCTTGGTCTTCCCAACCATCTGGGTGTGAAAGTCCATATTCATCCTCATCTATATACCATATTCCTCTTGAATTACTCTCCATAACCATTTTGTGACCTACAGATCCCGATCAGAGATAATAGTTGAGGGCACCCCATGAAGGTTAATATTCTCTCATACTACATCTTCCCCCAAACTCTCCATCAAACTATGCTCCATGATAGCTTGTACGTGTGATGAATTCTCGAGACATTCAAATACCCCCCAGATGATGTCATATCATTTCTCTTTACAGGGAACCACTATCAAAAATATCATGGATATGCCATCCAAAATTAACTCTAGGATCACAATAGGCTACAAAAAACTATCAAAACCCAGTCCCCATCCTTCACCACTTGATAGGTGAGGCACCAAGAGACAAACTCAACCATGTACCATATCACACTAGACCATAAAAACTATTTTTGAAGGTCTCTATACATATTCCCCAAATATATATGTACAACCAAAGTATAAGTGTTCTACTCTCGCATCTACTTCTCCCACATCGTGACGGGGACCATCATCCGTCCAAAGAAAGGGATGGTGTGATTCCATCCTTTAGAATATCTATATGGTGAATTTACTATGGATATATAGTCAAACTAGACCACATAGTAAATTTATCTCAGCTAGGACTCTCTCTCACACTTGAGAAGCAGAGGAGTCAACACCATCGACTAAATAAATATTTCACCCTCCTGCTTTAGCAGGGATAGATGCAAGGAAACCATTTGTTCAAAAGTTTCATGCACCAACCAATCCTAGTAAATCCTTCTAAAGGAATCTGCTACTATGTTACCCTTCCCTAGAGTATATAATATCTTAAATTCATAGACTTTTATAAATTTCTATTGGAACCCATTTCATAGGTTCAAGTCTCTATTCTTGAAGACGTACCTGAGACTCTAATTTTTTTTGACTAAACCAATAAACACTCTACCAAAAGATAGTTCCTCTATATCCATAGGGAGAAGACTACCACTAAAAGCTCTTGGTCAGGTGTTTTGTAGTTCTAATCATGGTGTCTCAACTACCTAAACTCATATGCGATAACTACCTATAGCTACATCAACGCATTGCGGATCTCATCTCATAATCCATGCCCTCCTCTGGTAGTCTCAACAAAGGATCACTCATCAGTCTTAGCATCAAATCCTAGAAGGCTTGTTGGACCAACTTATTCGAGGAAAAGGTTTTCCTTTTCTATGTGAGTGTGGTCAAAGGGGATGAAATCCTGAATAATTCTTCTATAAACCTCATGTAGTTCCCCACCGTGAAAAGAAAACTATGCACCTTTTATAAACTCTTGGGTGGATCCCATAATAGAAGTACATCAATATTTTCCAAGTCTATAGGAAAACCACGTTTGTAACTGACATTCCCCAGGACCATAACCTCAAGAAAGCAGAACATTCACATTCAGAGCTTACCATAATGTTAGTGATCCTAAATCAATTATAGGACCAACCCCATATACTCTACATGTTCCTCCTTTAACGCAGATTAAATTAGTACGCCTTCTATGTAGTCAACAAAAAACTGGTGCAAGTGGTTCTAGAAAATCTAGTTCATCAGAGCCATAAACATGGTGGGGGAATTCATCACACCAAATGGCATCACTAGGAACTCGTTGTGTTCATAGAGACAAGAAAAAGAATTTCATTTGAATATAATCCTTTTGAACCATCAACTGGTAGTAGACGGGCCTGAAATTGATCTTTGTGAACAATCTCATGCCTTCAAATTGGTCAATGAGGTAATCAATCCTTTGGAAGGGGTACTTATTCATTTTCATGGACTAGAATAGTTGATAAAAATCCATGAAAAGTCTCAAGAACTGGTCATCATTTCCACGAACAATACCGGAGATGGCTAGGGTGACACACTGGGCTAGATGAATCCCTTCACTAAATGGTCCTCTAACTACAACTACAGGGCTCTTAGCTCGGTAGGGGCCATATGATATTCCATAGAAGGTATGAGAGTTGTCTGGGGAAGAAATTGGGTAAAAAACTCCATCATATGCCTCAAAGTTAGTCCCAAAATGTCATCATGGAAGACGTCCATAAATTTCTCTATGACTAAAGGAATCTGAATTCCTGAAGATCCTGATACACTAAGGGATATACTCTCCAACTGATTGATGATGGCATGTAGCCTTCTGCTAACAGAACCAACTCATACCACCATGATATTTGTCATTCCAATAATATTGAATCTCATCCTATCAGTAATAAGGCATCTGACTCAAGAGCAGTGAAAATCATTTTGGGATTGGACCATGGACAACCAATCCACCCCCAAGATGATTTTATTGGGTACCATTGTGAAAATAAAAATTTTCTACTTGAAACTCTCTCCACCAAGAGATATCTTGAACATTCTAAAGATAAAAGAAATAGAAGATGTGTCCCCTATAAGAACATTATTAGGAAGATGCTAGACCAAATCCACTATTGTGAGCACCAGATCTCACACAAAAGAGTATAGATATGATGGAATTAATGGATCCTATGTCTATTATTAATAATAAAAGAGTAGAATAAATAGATATCATATCTATAACCATCTCGTGTGTCAAGGGGTCATAAGCCTCCATAGGCTATAGTTTTCCCTGACCTTGACCAGAAATTACCTAAACCTGATGTGGGCCACCTGGTGATGTTGGTGGAAGGATCTTATAGTGTTTTCCACCACCCACAACTCATCCTTCTCTTCCAACTCCTCCACCCTAGGTGCCACCCTTCCCCCACATGGTAGATCCCTGATCACAATGATGTCTCTACCATTGTGGTTTATATACAATCTTACTATGCCCCTCCGCACTTCTAGATGGTAAATCATGTGATATGTGAACTTTCAAGTTATAATAATTGCATCTCCCCTCTTCTAGATACCATATTCCTTTGTGAAATCCATAACCATGTGCCTGATCCTAATCCTGAGAGGATCTCATGTTCCATGATCTTGTTGACTTGTGTCTAATAGATGTTGTAAATGGATCAGCTCTGTGGTGACCACAAATAACTCCAACCACAAAAAATTCCTCTGATTGAAATCTCTCAGTCACTAGTTTCAGCTCCAAAACCACGACATAGGTTAGAATTCCCAAGGTTTCCACAATGGCACGAATCACTCTTCACAGTCCTTGATAAAACTTTTGTGCTCTAAAGTAGCCATCCTAGGTCATGTTAAGGGAGTACTGAAAAAGGTTTGTAAACCTTTCATCATACTTATCCACTATTATACCTCCATACAATATCTCCAAAAGATCATGAAACCGAACTAATCATAGAATGAAAGGGTAGTACTCATGATTAATCAAATGTTGAATGTTAGGCAACAAGATTGTTGACTCATCATTTATCTGAGTAACAAGTCTCCACCAGCACACAGATGATCTGTGGAAAAGGCTATATTTCATCACAACTACCTGATCCATCGTTGTTCGGATAATCATAATTACATAGTCCACTAACTCTAGCCAATCCTCCCATACTAAGGGATCTGAATTTCCCTAGAACCTCAGCGGCCTGTAGCACTGGAACTCGCAAAGTGTGATAAACCTACATACATTCTCATCTTGCTCACCTAAGAAAATATACTACTCAATAAGTGGTGGTGCTATAACCTATACAACTGGATAATGGATCTTGTTGGATGGATCATGAAATTTGGCCTCATTACTCATCGGATTGTTGTCACAACCTGGTACTGATAACCTAGATGGATGTCATTGTGGTGGAATCCTAAAAATTTAATCAAGATGTACCATATTCATATGAATATATATCTATATATATATATAATAATAATAATGGGGAGCAGACTCAATAAAGAAATTCAGAGACTAAATCCTGTATAATACATGTACCATTGATCCCTACAAAAAATATCTCATCATTACAAGTATAAAAAAATTTATTCATTGTTCTGGTGAATGGATATGTGGGCCTATTGTACCATCACTATATTCCCAATCCTCATAGATAAACTTGGAACAATATGAATTTGTTTCTACAAATCCCAAAAAAAATCCTGAAATGGGGACTACTCTAAATATCATCTCATGTAATGAACTATTGTGATACCAATATGTCATGACCCGACCCCAACCAGGGCTCGATTAGTAACTACCCCAACCCTACCTACATAACACAAGGGGTATAAACAAGTTTAGAAAAGAATATAACAAATTTTAAGCCTTTTCCTATTTAACCATTATGAACACTACTTACCATATCAATGTATAATTGTAGAGGAATAATAATAATAATAATAAATTTAATAGATATAATATAAACAAATATGCATAATCTATAGGGTGTATAATGGTATGAAAGGGAAAACTGAAAATTAAAGAGAACAAATACACACCCAAATAGAATATTTCCCACCCTGTAAAAACTATAGAGATAAATTATGATAAATCCTAGCTCTTACTTTGCAAGATAAGTCCATCGTATGATTTCTAATGCACATGGTATCCCAAGGGTCCTCTAAAGTCATCGTTGACTTGTCTGTCATCATCATAAGACATGACACCTGTTGGAAAATACCATGCAGGGGTGAGTATATACATATCGATTAGGATACCCAGAAAGCTGAAGGGGGAGTAGTAAGATATACAATTGAAATAGAAATATAGTGAACAATTAACAACTCAAACCAAAGCTAGAAGGTAACCTCATATAACCATAGGGAGATCAACGCATCATTTAGGTGGACTAAAAGTTATGTTTATCCCATCCATATAATGATAGTAAAAAATCCATCAACATGGATACAGATATATATATTCTTAGAAAAAAGAATCCAAAATGAGGGAGTAAGGGAATCTCCATCTAACATTTGAGCCCAAGAAAATATTCTCCATCAGTTCTATAGATCCATCAATGATTCCAAGAATCTCATGCGTCTACCTAGTAAAAAACCTCAATTTCAAGCCTCACCTAAACACTATGATTCATAGTTGATGGGATGAAATCCCTCGGTAGATGACTCATTCCCTAGTACAATATGAGGGTTCCACTCTGATTTTCATGGCTCATGCCAAGCCCAACTAGAGTGTTCCACTCTAGGAGTTTGTATCGGACCCATGCCCAGTCCATTTGGAGGATGATACTATAGGAGTCAAGGATACATGCCCGGCCTAGACGAAGGTTGGAACATGGAAGGTCCAATACTCATGCCCTATCTCTATAATAGGGTGCCACTCTCGTCAATGAGAACTTGTTCCCAACCCATCTAGATGGTCTCTCTTGAAAGGTCGAGGACTCATGCCTCTTCTCCCAAGGAGGGTGTAACTCTAGTCATCAAGAATCCATGCCCAGTGTAGTTGGATGGTTCCACATGAAAGGTCGATGACTCATTCCAGGTCTCCACAGGAGGGAGCCACTCTAATAATCGAGGACCCATACTCGGTCTAGCTTTAGGGTTCCACTTGAAAGGTCGAGGACCCATTCCCTGCTTCTCAAGGAGGGTGCCACTCTTGTAATAGGGAACCCATGACTATATTGTCTGGAGGGTTACAAAAAAAATTCCTTATACCCATAACATATCTCTTCAATTGGTTTCCAATCTAGTCATTGAGTACTTGTGACATTCCCCATAGAAGTGTGCCACTCAGAAAACCATTTTTGAACATTCTTTATTATTTTCATCGAGCATTTACTAAATAAGAATCATGACAAAAAATCTTTTATCATATGAAAAAATAAACTATGGGGGAAACCTTAATGTTCTATGTGTGAAAAACTTAATATACGCAAACCGTGTCCAAAATCAGAGTTCAAAAGAATGAGAAATGGATGGTTGATGCTTCCTAAAAATAAAACTATGCATTAAAGACGTGCAGGGGACATACACATTGTGTAGTACAACTCATTCACCTGGTTGTTTCCTCACCTGGAAAAAATCTTACATATTAATATGTACATTTTTTTCAGGTGTACTACATGTCATGTCCATGCAACCCAAGGCTGACCCGTGTTCTAGTCAGGTTGATGTACTTAACCCATGATAGTGTACGTTTTAGCATGGTTTTTTCACAGCCATTCACATGCATGTGTACTCCCTAAATATACACTAACTTCACTAGAATAAGGTCACATGGCGTTTGGGGGTCCCACAAAGTATGTGATACTTAAAAATCTCTAAAAACATATTCCACAGTCAAGGACTCACACACCCCATGTTTTTTGAACTACCCAATGTGTAGTCTAAATATTTATAGAATTCTAGATCTAGTATATGTGATTCATATACAATCATCCCTCCTTCAATTATGACATTTTTTCTTCATAAAAAAAGGATCTTGTTTTATCCCAGGACTTTTGGCCCTCCAGTGGCTGAGAAATTGTGTTTGAATTATTTTCAAGAGAACCAGTACACGTCACAACACCTCCATTGGATCATGTGAGTCTCATATCTTAAATCCAAGAAAACATCCATAATTATACCCCTAGTCATCCCAAAACAATCCTTGATCTCAAATACCTTCATCTCTGGGGAAATTTTTGTGAATTAGTGGGGTCCGATCAAGCTCAATCCCATCCAACTATGTTGAATCTTGACTTAGTGGTCCATTGATGACAACTGAAAAGAATTTTTGGATGAAAGGAACAATAAAAATGGTTGAAAATAATTTTCCAATAATTATTTTCCAACAAACATAGTTGGGAGATCTGGATTATGAAAGCTATTGAATTTTAGTACATGGGTGCATGTAAAGTCCAGAAATTGGCCTAGATCAAAGAAACAATGATTCTACTCAAGTAATTTAATCAATAAGAGATAAATCCACGAATTGATGATTCATACTTGAGCATTGGATCATTCAAAATAGAATAACATTCTCTCCATTTATTGATAGGATTCATTTCATTCATTTTTCTTAGATTTTCTTCGATCTGGAGTCTCGTTGCCATCTGATCTCGATTTATCAACAGAAAGAGGAAGAACGCTCTGGATTCTACTAGGGTTTATGTGGATAACCCAAGGAAATTTTCCATAGTTATTTATTTAATGTAAAAACATCATTTTAATTAAATTAAATAATTAAATTCATAATTAAATTAATCCACTAAACATACCTCTACATGTTGGTATATTTTAATGCCCCACACTGACATATTTTAGGTCGCACATAGGGTTAACATCATGATCTTGAATCAGTCATGGTCTTGGAATTTTGATCTAACATTACATTTAAGATTTATCCCATTTTATTTAATAAACTATTTGGATGTAATATAAAATATATTTAATATTTATATAAAATTAATTATGGGAACATTAGGCCTCTGAATCACACATTGTCTCAGCCCCTATCTTTGAAAATATATATATAAATACACCAAATTATAAAAAGGAAGAAATGCGTCTCTACAAAAAGGAGTACCACATTAAAGGATATGACTTGTTTCAATATAGTTTTTCATGCATGGTATATGTTTGAATAACTTCTTAGTTAGTGGATAATAATTGGATGTAAATTTCCAATATCCCATGGAAATAAAATTCTATGTCTTAAAGAAATTTATACAGAAATCTTGACTCAAATTTGAATGAGTTTAAAAGGTGATAAAATCCTTCCACATTTCATAGAGTTTTACCAACTAAAAATAATTTAATATTATTAAAAATAATTCTATGAACATAAATAAGGTAAAATATGAAGATAAGTTAAGAGAACACTTCGATTGTTTTGTCAGACTAAGGAAATAATTTTTTTCTAAGAAGAATAAGAGAATTTGGTAGCATTACAAATTTCCTAATGCCTTGAAGAATGAGCAGAAGATGTATAATATAAATACTGATGTGTTGTAGGTTAGAAAAAGGCTAGAGTCTTGAAATAGTTCCTACTACCTGTAATATCAATATATAATCTAGAGATCATATGAGCAAGTCTACTGATCCATACTCTATAAAGAATGGATCTAAATGCATGGACATGATGTAGAAAAAAGCTAACACATATACTATATCATGTTATAGTCAAGGTTGAAGTCCTATTTGAGGATAGTTTTATAAGGACCCTTGAAATAATATTAGGATATAGTATAACATGTTCAATAGGATATGCCAAAAATATTTTTAGTAGATAGATTCAATTAATCAGATCTAGTATAATTAACCCATCAATAGATGGTCTTATTTTCATGGGGGATAGGGAATATTATTTTATTTTATATTTGATTTTTTGAAGATTACCTATAGTCATTTCTTTAGATATATTTCCATTTTATTGATATTGTTTATAGTGTCGAATCTTAGTCACAGGTACCTTGAAAGGGGTAAGCTCACATTAAGACCAACCCTTTTTTATAATTGTGTCCTCATCCTTTACATATTTAACCACTCATATAAGGAAGAGAGATATAAGTAAGAGAGCATAGAGATTTAAACATCTAAATTTTTAACACCCCAAGATTTTAAATAATATATTTTCCTTTAAACACTAATATATTCGATATATTGTAATGAATGTAACACGAAACTAAAATAAAACCATGATAAATAAAATTAAGTTAAAATAATAAAAATTAAATATGATCGTTATAACATTGTAATTAGGTATACATGTATAAATATAAGATAAATATTACAAAATCAAGTATAATAAAAAGGACAGGAAAGTGTGAATATTCTTTATAAAGCTCATTTCTCTGAGTTCAAAATGGAGGTGGCTTCACTAGGGGTTTCTCTGGACCAAAAACCAAGTCAAAATTAAAAAATTAGGATATGAATGAAATAATATATCATATAATTTATAATTTGAAAAAATTTCCATGAGATCCATAATATCGAAATCACTACCCATTATTTCTACTGTATCTTATCTTGTGCTTAGGTATTACACGAAGATCTTGAGAAGTTATGTAGGTATAAATTAAGATGATAAAAAAATTTAATTATCAATTTAATAAATTACATATAAATAATATATATATTATTCATTTCAAATTTTTATTTTTAAAGATATATTAAGGTCACCTTTAATAATTATTCATAGATAAAATCAATTAGTGTATCTAAGTAAATAAAAAATGGTTCATGGTTTAGTATTTAACCATTATGAAATTCAATTTTATGAACTTTTATTTTAAGATACAAAATATATCACGGTTAAAATATATTATTGATACAAATAATATGTTGGAACCAAATTATATTTTATAATTGATATGAAATATGAATTAAAATAGTTAATATTTTAAAACGTCACTTTCCTAAGAAAATAATTTTCATTATTTTTTATTTTTTATTTAAATGATAAATTATAATATTTTATTATATTAATTTGAATGATTTGAATTCATTTTAAAATATATATAAATATTACTTTTATAAAGTGTTTTTTTTATTTTTCAGAAATAATTTATATTTATGTGAATAGTGAAAATAAAGTTTTTAATAAAACAGTAGAGTTTATTGATATGTTATGAAGTATGTTTGACATAAATGATTATAAAAAAATTACAAGACCAATTTTTTATTTAAGGATTAAAAATATATATTTAAAAATTATGTTATGTATTTTTAATAATATAGTCTAACATTTTATTAAACTGTGTAATCTTTCCCAATAAAGAAACTATTTTGGACATTTCTCTAAATTATATATTATTATGGTAAAATTATTTTTTTAATATCCTAGAAATCCTTATGAATTTTATATATTTTTTAAATATACCAATTTATATTATGAAAATATAAAAAAATGAAATAATTTTTAAACATAAAATACATTATTTCTAAAACATATTTTACACGTAAAATGCGTTAATGTTAAAGAAATATTTTATTACACAAAGAAATAAAATTTTATGAAATTATTAAAATATTTTGAAACATTAAATCAAAATTAAATAATAAGTTCTATTATATTTTTATAAATTAAAATTAAATTACATATTTAAAAATTAATTACAACAGCAAAGACCAAAAATCGTAAAATTGATAAATATATGTGAGAAAAGACTGAAACATATCTAAATTACTTAAGAAAATGAGTTTTATAGGATTTACAAAACTTATATCACTCAATAGTCAATTGTTTCATTATTTTGGAGCCATTTTCCCTATAATAGGGACATAAAAATATTAAAATGTAATATATACTTACAATATTACCCTTCTGGTCACTTATTAAAGGGGGATACTTCTATCACTTGATCCAACAATGACATCCCAAACCCAGATGTCACTTAATAGGTTCCCGAAGCCTGGTGGGACACATGGCCTCAAACATATCTCCCCAAATCTATAGGCTTCTAACTATGAGGGACGTCCTAGGGTGTGTCCATGGGGAAACTATACCATCATTACCAGAGTGTTTCATAATGGATAAATAATAATTGAGGTAAATAGTAGAAGCAATATAAGTAAACAGAAGTCACAATGGAATAGAGACAACAGTAATAGTAACTAAATCAATTGTAAAGACATACAATAATATAATTACTGATGATGATAGGTCATGTCACTAGAAAGTAGGAAAACATGGATACAAGTAGAAATCATACATGAAAAACCCAATATAGCATTGTGGAAATATTTAAATTATCCCAAATATCATGAACTCCAACTCTATCATCTGATAATAGCTCCATACTTACACGGAAAAAAATCAAGTGTTCAAAGCCTCATGCATCTCTTTATCAGCACCAACAACCACGTAGTCTACCCTTGGTACCAAACGCACCTAAAGAGGGTGTGAGATAAATCTTAGTGGCCCACACCCAATGTTTTCTATAACATCTGACCCATGTAATGGAATATAATAGTGTACAAGCAAGAATATATACAGTAAAGCCGTAAAATGTAACTAAATAACCAAGTACCTTCTTCATCCCTCAACTAGTTTCTGAACATGTAACTAGTTCATTATTTCATTATTTCCATATTATAAATAAGCCACATGTTATTGATAGTGATGATTCCAAGATGTAACAAGGAAACCTATGATGATATTTAAAGATTAAGTTCCAAGGTAATAACCAAGTAAACCTATACCTCAATGGTAGACAAATTAGTAATTATTGTAGCCTGACTAAGGGTAAACGTGTAATCTAAGAAGTGTAGTCCAAGGCATTCCATAATGAGATTCCCACTGAGTCCAAGAAGTTCTTCCCAGTTCAAATAGGACTGGGTAATGACTATGCTAGATGGGATTTAACCATAGAACCTATATTCCAATATTGGACCCCAGTTGTGTATCCAAGGCATCCTGATATAATACATGAGGGATCCTACAGTGTCATATCCGGCATCCAAAGTTATTATTGGATTGGGTTCTAGGTGGGTCTCAACCTAAGAAAGTCACATTTTATAATCAGAATGGGGCTCCCGAGGGCCCAAGGCATTCCCTATGGAATCCAAGGTGAGATCGATTCAAGCTACTAAAATTTGATAATGAAGACATATAATATTCCATTTGGTTAAATACTTTCCTTTCATTAGTGTGATATGGCCATGTAGCATGCAACCCTTTAGTCGAATCATATTTAATCGATAAATCTATTTTGGTCATGTCTTTCATTTCATTAGTGTGACAAAGAAAATTAAAATAAAACCATTCATATAATCCATTTAATGAATTTTCAAAAGTCAAGGTTCACTCTACTACCTTCCATTATCATGGAATATGGTTATATGGTCATGCAAACAATTATTCAATTGCATTTAAAAAGGCCAAGTCATATACTTAGTATACTTTCCAATTCTATTACACATTTAATTATAAAATTGAAGCACTTACCTTTGTCATGTAAATTGGTGATCATATAGGTTACTTTCCATTATTAAATTCATAATTTTGAATCAACACATTTAATATAGAAAATCTTACCCTTAAAAATTTCAAGCCAAGTCACACCTGAAAGGCGACTCAAAAGTGTCAAAAAACTAAAATGACAATTATATAAAAACACTGTACATGGGATGGATGGAGTTTTGTAAGAAACCACATACAACTAATCACATATTTAGAAATATAAAAACCATATGTTTCTAATGATTGTAATTATGGAAACTAATTTCAACAAATGGAACCTGATGAAATCGACAGGCCCCACACGACAATTCTAAAATGAACAAAATTGAGGGATGAGTTACAATCCACCCACCTTAGTTTTGTATGACTATCCTTATCCTGTGTTAGCCTCTATTTTTTCTGGGATGTGAGTTGATCTGAGAAAGTTTTAAAATTTCTTGCACCTGGATAACTAGGTTGAGAGCAAGATAGATGAAGAACGTGTCAAACGGACATGAGTACTTGCCGTTTTGCATCCAACATGATAAACGAAAGCTCGAACGGATCCCATATGAAAGGGTTATATTGACCCCTATCTTAGGCCTTAAAAACCCATTAAAATGGGAGAAAATAGAGTTTATCCCACTACAAAATCGTAGAGGACGGAGGAGATTAAATTAGATCATTAAGGGTAAAATTGTAAAATTACCAAAAATTTAGCCTATGAATGGTTTGGGAACATGATTTTCTAGACCATGCTCAAACATTTCATGGGTACATAGAGAGGATGGGGGACCCTCATGATTATGCCACATGGTTAACAAACTATGCACCAACCATGTGAGATGTCTCTAAATACCCTAAAATGAAGACCATTAGCACAGTTAGATATAACTATGTGTCATACCCTTAAAATTTCCTCTAATTGTGCGTCAAACCCGCGTTTCCCCAAAATATGGTTCTTGAGCTCCGAAAAATCCCTGATCACCCTTGGGACCTTCACTAACTCATTACCCATCAATATTAGGTCCAAAATAAAAAATTATATCCAAATTTAAAGGATTCATACATGATTGAAAACCCAGGTTCTTATAGTATTCCACCATAAAAGAACGCATCCTTGAGTTCACCTTCCAAGGTTGGTGAAGCACTATCTGAGAACAACTCTAGCCACTAGAAACATATGTCGGCCTCTCACTCCCAATTCTCATCCTACATGTAGTCGTGCTACCATCACCTGTACTAGAGGGACATACAAGCCTTAGTGATCGTTCGTGCTCCACTCAATGATGTGTTCTAGATACTCCACAAAGGTAGAAATGGTATCTAACTCAACTTCCTTGAGATCAATGGTATGATATGGTTCGGCATGATATTGTTGAAGCAAAGAAATATTAATGATTCTAATCATGGCACGGTACCTCTGAGGTAGTATTAGCCAATATTCTACCACCCTGACACTCTTTAGAATCTAAAATGGACCTACATAATGAGTTTATAGCTTACCTTTATTTTATAACCATATATTACCAATCCTAGGTGATACCAAAAGGAAAACATGAACCTTGACCTTGAACTCACGAGTCGTTGACAACGATCAACATCATATTTTTGTCTAGACAGAGCCATAGTCATACGCATTCAGATCTACTGAACTTTCTCCAAAGTCTCTTGAATGAGATGAAGAACTAGTAGATCTTCCTAACCTACCTCTATCTATCATAGGGGGAACGTAATGGCCTACCATATAAGGTCTCAAAATAATCCATATGAATTTTCTCCTAAAATATATTATTATAGATGAACTAAACAAGAGGGATATGCTTCTCAAATTAGCTAATGAAGTCAAGGAAAAATGATCAGAGCATAACTTATAAGAATTTTTTTTTCTATTGTGATTTTCCATCAGTCTGAGTGTAAAATGTTCTGCTTAAAAGCACCTATATTCACATAGCCTTCTGTAATCTCTACCAGAACCCTGACATGAAAAACGAAACCCAATATAAAACAATTTCACTTGGGAGCCCTTGTAGTCATATGATCTCATTAAAATAATGTCTTCCAAAATCATTAACTGAAAAACTCTCCCAAATAGGTATAAAGTGGGATGATTTTGTTATCTATTAAATAACTACCCATACAAAATCACTACCCATCAGCGACATACGTAAGCCGACTAAGAAATAAATAACAATATCTTTCCATTTCTATTCTGAGACTAGAAGTGGTGGTAACAATACTATAGGTATGTAGTGCTCCACCTTTACATACTGATAAGAGGACCACCTAGTCATAAAGCCAACAATATGACATTTCATCCCCAGTCACCAATAGTGGTGTCGCATATATCGATACATATTAGGGAATCCTTGATGAACTGGACACTGAGAAGCATGGGACTAGCACATCAACTCCTCTCTCATATCTATAGAAACCCAGAAACATCCATGAATACACAACATGTTCTCTCTATCCATAGTCCAATCCAGATGTGGATTATCATTTGATATACTCTAATAGAGAACCAAGCCTTCAAGATCTAAAAATTTTCCACCAATCACCTTCTCAACGATGGAGGAGGTAACTGTTAAAGATGATAAGTAAGAATTCTTATGACTATCATGATACTCGAAATTTATCTTATAAAATATGTCCATTAACTTTCACTCATTACTGGCTTCCCATGTGTCTTTTGTTTTAATTTTTTAACTAAGTTCATTTGTAAAAACATTTACCTTACCATGTGTATAAAAACAATCAATATTAATGGACTGTAGATACGTGACCCATATTCTCTCTCTGAGGTTCATGTCATGTTGTGAAATAATATATTTAAGTCTATTGTGGTATGTGTACCCCACGAATCTTTCAACCAATAGATATTATCTCCAACAATATAATACATGGACAATGGTTTTTAGATTAAGGTCGGGAATTAGGTAGTTTCTCTCACAAGGCCTAAAATGCCGAGATTCATACACAATGACTCTTCCCTACTACATTAGCACTGATCATAGGTTGATTCTTATTACATCATTGAATATGATAAAACATCTACTAGGATCCAGAAAAAATAGAATAGGTGCTAAGACAATCCCCATTTCATCTCATAAAAGTTTTTCTCACACGATTTAGACCAAAAGAATTTGACACCCTTCATTGAAATACTAGTAAGAGGGGAATCATGGTGGGATATGTACACTATAAAACTTCTTTAGTATCCATTTATGCCCAATAAATGTTGTATATCAAACATGTTCTTAGGTTGCTCCTAGAAAAATACAGCACAAAACATTTCATGGTCAATATATAATTCATATTCTGATATGATATGACCCCAGATGTTAACTTTGTTGATCCATAAGTGGAACATATAAAGCATGGAATAATGTTAATGTTCTCTCAGTGTACTCAGAATGATCTCAAGATGTTTGGTATGGTCACTACAAGTGTGAGAATATGCCAAGATGTCATCCACATAGACTATAACAAAAGAATTCAAATAGGGGTGGAACATCCTATTCATCAGATCCATGAAAGTTGTGGGAGCATTCGTAAGACTGAACAACATAAATTCGTACTCATACAGACCATACCGTCTATGGAATGCTGTATGAGGTATGTCTAATATCCTGACTTGCACATGATGATTGTCCAATCCCTGGTTGATCATTGATAAAACCCTAGCTCCTCAAACATGGTCATATAGATCCCCTATATGAGGTAGTGTATATCGGTTCTTGACTGTAAGTGGGTTCAAATATCTTTAAACCACATATAGACATAAGGTTCCTACTTATTTCTTGATAAAGTATGGCCAGACCCCAAGAGGATATACTGGGTCGTATAAATACATTGGCCTCTATATACTCTAACTTCCACATGAGATCATAGAGATCAGTAGGTGCCATCTTTTACCCAAGAGTGGACCCTAGAGCTTCCCTAAGGACAATCTTGAACATAAACTCTACCTCTCTTTGAATATGTAATCCAGAAAAATCATCGAGAAAAATATCCCTAAAATGATCCACTATTGGAGGGAAATTAGCATTAAGTAAGCCCAGCTCCTCTATAATGATATTAGGGATCTGGTTTGTCACTCTACATACCCCATGATTCCCTGGTCCTAACCTACCATTCTGGACATCCCACTCACCCTTATGTATATAATTACTACCCTCTAGTGATGTAATTGACACTCTACGGTTATAGAAATCTAAAAAATCATGACATTGAACCCATGATAACATCCCAAGAATGACATTGACACCTCTCATCTAGAGAATGATAAAGTTTTAATAAGAAAGGTTAAATTCCTAGGTCAAGGGGACAGACCCTAAACTGGCATATGCCCTCAGACCGTATCCTCATTGGTGTATCTAGCGTCATTACACCATAATAACATTGTATCTCCATTCCATGACTTTCCATGATAGATTCTGAGAAAAAAGTGTTTGGATAAAATATAAAAAATAAAGAAGATACTATAATATATTCCACTTGAATATTTCCTCGTACTTTAGACATCCCCGCAACCTCATCCTCAGGTATCAGCACTAGTGCATGCAACTAGCCTGATCGACATCCCTATTCAACAGGCAGATTACTGTAACGGCCCAGGTATGTATAGAACAATACTTTTTCACATTTGTTAATATTTATGAATAAGATATTAATTTTTTGTTAAAGAGGACAATTTGTTCGATAACATACTCAACACTCAACAACAGGTTTCTATGAAATCTTATATTGCACACAACATTGAGTTATATCGAAAAATAATATATTATTATTATTATTTTAAATGGCAGTTAACAAATAGTCGTTTTATTTTTGGAAATGAACATAACTAACTACAGTATTATATCACATGTTTTTTAAATTTCTTCACATTTATCCAATATATTTTAGATGGTTAAAATAAGAACGAATCTGATTTTAAGCATGAAATACTCTAATATTCATTAAAAGGTCGATTTGCTGACTTTTGATGATAAACCCTTTTGAAATATATTTTTTGATACTTTTATATGTTCCATTTTACAAATTAAACTTATAATTTGGTAGCGGGACATCAAAGTTTACTTTGGGTAAATTTTTGGAATTTTAATGATAAAGTTCATTTTTTAATGAATAGTTAAAAATATTAAATTTTAAGTCAAAACTATCTTTTCATCTAATTAATTTATATTATTAGATTTTATGATTACGTGGTTATAAAGTTTAATAAGATCATATTTTTATAATTTAATCAAATTTTGGTCATTGTAAGTAATTTCACTATGAAATTGGACATAACCACATTTTAATCTTTTTGTAGTATTTACTTCTTAAAAAAAAGTTTTTGGTTTAAACAGTGGGAATTAATTTAGATTAATTTCTATAACTTCTGTGTATTGAATTTGAAAAAATGTATTCAATATGTGAAATCAGGAGGCCCAAATTTCATAAATAGGTACCTTTTTTATACATTATGAATAGTATCTTCTATAAATATTTTATTTACCATGGTTAAAGGGTAAATCAGGTAAATAAGGGTAAAAAATAATAATATAATAATATTAAATTACCTTAAAAAACTTCCTTACCATATTAGAAGATATATGTCCAACCATGGTCATCCTTGGGTCAATTTGAGGACCCCATGGAGCCACTTGTGTGTGAAAATGACATTAAATTCCTTTTAATTTAATGTTAAGGAAAATATAACCTAAACATGTATCTTTTACTAAAACAATTTTTGGGGGGATTATATAAGTGATATATTAGACTATAAATAATCATTATAAATATAAAAATATTTCCTATATCATCGTATTTTATTTATATTTTTTAAACATCAAAGAAATAAATTTATTTATGAAACAATGGTGATGCAATGATTACCTTGTTAATGGAAGATTTAAATAATTGAGATTATAAATATTAAAATAAATTTATTTTTATACTTTTTATGCCATAAAAAAATTTTAGGGATGATTATGACTTTTTATATTTAGTTTAATGAAGTTT
Source organism: Viscum album (assembly GCA_963277665.1). NCBI lineage: Eukaryota > Viridiplantae > Streptophyta > Magnoliopsida > Santalales > Viscaceae > Viscum > Viscum album. Next base: position 1,867,772,526 of record OY728150.1, read on the forward strand.
TTTTTGATAGAATCAACTTTTTATGGATTTTAAAAAAGTCATGATATGAATAGTTTAAAAATTTACATAAATGAGTGTTTAAATAAATTAAAATTTTATTAAATGATATAATAGTCCCAAAAATATATTATTCTTCCTAAAAACATATATAATGTTTCAAATGTAATTAATGGTCCTTTTTTGTTCTCTTTGACAATTATAGTAACTATAGTAACCATATACTATGAATATACAAGAAGACATGGTAAAAGTTAAATTTGTTTACTAAGGGTTAAAGGTAAACGATAAGGTTAATTTTAGAACCTAAACTTGTCTAAAATTAATTTTATGAGAGGATATAGACCCTTACTCATCTTATCTTCAAAATATATCTCTTTTGGGTTATTATAATTCTAAAACCAATTAATAATAATGTAATATTTTCAAACTTTACTAAAGTGACCCTCCTCCCTCTTATAAAAGGACACCACCTATTAACCATACTCACACCTCCAAATCCACCTTTTCTCATCCAAAATCAACAAAATAAGCTCCCAAAATCCCTATATTTCTTATAAATTACTTACTTTGGAAATAAGGCAATTAAATAATTCCTTTTTTCTTAAATCAAAAGGAGTTACCCGATTTGAGGTAATGTCTTCCCTCGAGATTCTTTCATTTATTTTCCTTCTCTAACCCCCAAAACACTATTTATTAAATTATTTTATAACAAAACCAGTATCCTAAATAAAATTGGTTGTTTTATGAAATTTATTCTAACTAAACTTACACACACTTCCATCCAATGGGTATATAACATACTATTTTTGTGCACGATGAACTACTGCCTCACGAAACGATGATTGTTCGATCTTCTCCTACCACATCTTATAGTGAAATTATGATGGAAATGTAATTATATATTATATATATGATATTTATTTTATCTCTATGCTTATTTAATTATCATTTAAAACATAGATTTATGCTTTTCATTTTTTATGAATATGATAATTTCATGTGAGGAGGTGTGGACTACCGCCCCTCAAAGTGATATGACTCGTTAATTCCATACATGGAACATATAACGGATGGTGTTAATGAACATATATATTATATTATACTGGAATTATAATATTCCTTTGTATCATTCAGTTTTCATTCCATTAAATATAAAAAACTAATGAAAGTTGTGTTCATGCGTACGTACGGCTTACAATCTCCATGAACAATGTATTTTATTTCTTATATCTAAATGATATAGACTATTCTAAATACCCATATACTGGATATATATGATATATATGATATCTAAATCATTAATATCATTCTCTATATAATATAATTTCTACCACATGGAAAAAAATTTATTATAACAATTTCATTTTTCACTCAAGTTCCAAACATTGAAAAAATGTCTGATATGAACTCAAATAATTAGCTAACTATTATACAAAGATAATGAATTATATAAAAGGAGTGATAAACTTTTAAAAATTTCTGAATAAAGTATAAATTAACTGGAGTTTATTATTCATGAAGAAGAAGTAACATATGAGACAAGTCATAATCAAGGTAAGGGACTACGAATCAATCTCCTTTCATTGAGGCATATTTCGATAATATATACCATATTCATTTATACAATGTATAATAAAACCCTTTGACTTTTACTTTCATTCAAAGGTAATATTTTTTTTACCTATCATTTTACTAAATGAAAAAAGGAATTTTTTTAATGTATGTAGTGAGAATGACCTCTCTTCCACCATATTCTTTATTTGGCTTCCTCTATAATCCATAATGTCTTTTTAAAGGAAAAAAAGAAACCCCTTTTTCCAATTTTGTGTGTTTTTGTATTGAAAATGGTTTTTTAAATGGATTGAGTATTTCAAAATCTTGACATGATTTCTTTTGATTGCAAATGAAATGTTATTAGTGAAATGTTGATATTTGGAATATATTATGTGTTATGATTGTATAATAGTACATGGATATTTAATGGGTGGTTACGTGATAAACCAAATTATGGGTGGTTCTGTGATAAACCAAGGGTGGTGGTTATGTTATAACCTCAAATTCATTGGGTGTGTAAGTCTTTTTTATAGCTATTCCATTTATTAATATGTGTGGAAGTCGACTGTACGGTTATTCTATTTAAGTATGTCTATGTCCCAAGTTATCTTTATATGTTATATATTTCATTATATGAGATTGTGGTAATATTTTTGTTACAAAAAGGGTTAACAATGAGATTATTTTTAGTGAAGTTATTTTACTACTTATTAAAGGTTAAAAATTTTACTTTTTAATAAAATATTCATGGTTTTCATGTTATTTAAAGGAAAATAATTTTCTTTTTTCTCTCTCCCTTACTGATCTTTTTTTGCTCATCCCATGTTTGGAAAATGTTTTTCACAGGAAATAAATAATAACAGAGTCATGGATGGTATCATGGAAAATTTATGTTGTTAAAACATGAAAAGATGTCATGGATTGTTTTAAAGAGTTTTTTTATTTTTGAAAAAAATGGATAGCGAGTTGTAGTGTCTACTTGTAAAATTCAAGATGTTATGTATAACCATTTCCCTAAATCTATAAATATCCAAACCTAAAAAGATCCACAATTTAAATTATTAAATTAATTCAAGTTTATTTAATGATTATGTTTGGGGCCTTATAGTTGGTATTAGAGGTCGGTTTAGATAACTTTTGAGGTTAAGGTTTTATTTTAAGCATAAGTGACATAACCATAATGGTTAGCTTACTAGAGTCATAGTTATTTTAAATGAATCCAATGATTTTAAGATAACATGAATAAGTATATCATAGTGTTTAACTTTCGTATAAGATAGTATATAATTATTTTACTGATATAATCACACTGACCTTTTTGGTTTTAGTTAATGGATAGATCTAGAAGGCACAAAATTAACAATGGATGTGAAGGAAACTATTGAGGTTTTCTGAATGAGAAACCAAATGAAATGGGAGCTTCAATGAGAACTCATGTGTTCATTCTTAAACATAAATCTAGAGTCATTATTGAACACTTGAACTTTGGTTATTTTTTAAGGCATCAGATATGCAAGGAATGAATCCCAAAAGAAGTTCAAGAAACAATCATAATTGTATGTATATTCAAAAACCTATGTGTCAATTATGAGGAAGGAAACACCGAGTAAAATGTTTCAATGGGATGGGATGATGTTTTAGATGTGGTAATAAAGGTCATAAAGCAATAACCTTCCCTGAAAAAAGGGAGAATCCAGTTAACTCTAGGTTAGGGAAAGAGGTTCTTTCTGAATGATCAATTTAATGTTTTAAATGTGGTTTGCATGGTCATTATACAAATTGATTTCCTAAGAAGTGGTATCAAAATTATCATACAAATGTATGTTTACCAATTCTTAATTCCATTCCAATTGAATATGAGGAAACTGAAAATGACCTATTAAAGTTATGGATTATTTCTAAACTCATGTTGTGAAATTTCTAAAATCTTATGACATTATGAATGTTTTAGTTTTTACGAAATATATATAAAATATAAGATAGAAAAAATGGATAAATGATCACGAAGAATAGTCAATGATTAAGATGTCCACATTTTAGGAATTAAATAGTAATGTTGGATCTATGGACGATGATATGTTTAAATGTATTAATGATATAATTACTTTGAAATAAATTTCATAATATGTGTAATCCTGATGTTTGATATGTGAAAATTATGTTCAAGGAATAATTATCTATTCTTTTGGGGATATAGTTATAAGGAACCATTTGGGTTTATATGATCCTTGAATTTGAGGCAATTAATAGTTATTACTTTTTGGGATGATAATGTGAGGTATGAGACTACTTTTGTGGTTAAAATATGTTATGGTTATTTTTGAGGAATTTATTTCTTTTTTGGGAATGTTATAAAATTATATTGTTTTTGAAAAAGGAAAACATGTCGACCGTGTAACAACCTGTTTAGTCGGGAAAAGCTATGGGAATTGAACCCACAACCAAAGTACGATTGGGATTTATCACCTACCACTAGACTACGTGAAGTTCCTTATTATATGAATTATTATTTTTTTGTTAAATTATTTTATGGATCAATAATAAGTTGATTTTGGGAACTTTTGTTTTATCATATGGATATACTTAGTATGGGAAAATGATTTGTTGATTATGTGATAAATGTTATTTTGGAAGACATTTTGTCTTTTGGGAACACTATATGATTATGTAAAATAGAATAATATGGGTTCTCATTTGTGGAGTAGGGGTTGAAATTTTATTTTGGAAGAATATATTTTTCTGTTGTTGACATTTGGTGATTTGGGTTATTTATGGAAATGATTAACCTATCATAGTGAATATGTGATTAGGTTACTAACATTTAAGTATGATACTTTAATTGTAGTTGATGATATTTGGAGTTAAATGTTAAGATTTACTATGGAAGACTATGTGATTAAATACTTATAATTTTTGGATTCAATCTTAGTTTGGATTACTTTGAATAATTTCAAGGACATTTTTTTATTGAATGGTCTTTGTTGAACTTCATGTATTGTTTTTCAAATTTTTTAGATTAAAAGTGGTATTTATTTTTATAAATGGTTATCCTTTTATATATTATCTTCTCCCATACTAACTATTTTATTTTTGGTTAATGTGTAAAGAAAGAGGAAATACATAGTTCAATTTTTGTATTATGTGATTTTCTAGAAATTGATTCAAGCGATTCAGATGTGACCAAGTCATCTTGAATACTCATCATTTGGAGAAAATGTTATACCAACCATTTTAGTTTTCCTTATGAGATTAATATAGGTAGTAATAAAATTCATCAACTATATGAAAAGGATCTTGAAGCAAAAACTTAATACACTTTCTTTTATCATTAGACATTTACCCAACAAACAATTTATGGTATTTTGGTGGTTAACATTTTGTGATCATGTTCTCTATCACTCTCTATTAATCTATAATAGTTAGTTTCTTTTTAAAATCCATGTTTTCTTAATGGAATCCTAGTATGTGTTATTTGAGGTGTCCTTTGTAATTATATTTCTATCTTTTAATGTGATATTTTTATTGAATCTTTTTTTGATGTGGGACTTTCAATGAAATTTCAAAGCCCAATTTTAAAATAGTGAGCACGCAATTTCCATAATGGGAGAATGATGTAATGACCTATGTATTTATAGAATAATAATTTTTCTTATATATTAATATTTATGAATAAGATATTAATTTTATGTTAAATAGGACACTTTTTTGATGACGTACTCAACACACAACAATGTGTTTCTTTGAGATCTTATGTTGCACACAACTTTGAGTTATAATAAAAAATAATATATTATTATTATTATTTTAAATGGTAGTTAATGTATAGTTTTTTCATTGTTATGAATGAAACTAACAAACTAAATTATGATTACACAAGTTTTTTTAAATGTCTTTACATTTATCCAATAAATTTTTTAGGCCTAAAATAAGAATTAATCTGATCTTAAGCAGGAAATACTGTAATATTATTTAAAAGGTCAATTTACTGCCTTTTGATGGAGAACCCTTTTTAAATATAGTTTTTTTCACTTTTATATGTTCAATTTGAAAAAATTAAATTCTTTTCTGGAATAGGGACATCATAATTTACTTTGGGTAAATTTTTGGTATTTTTCTTGATAATGTTCATTTTTTAAATGATTTTTGAAAAATACTTCATTTTAATTCAAAAATATATTTTCATATTATTAATTTATAAGATTATATTGTCCTTTTAAATGGTTTAAAAGTTTAATCATATTATATTTTTATAATTTAATCCAATTTTGGTCACTTAACGTAATTTTACTTTGAAATTTTACATAAGCACATGTCAATCTTTTGGTAGTTTTTACTTCTTCAAAACATTCCTTTTGGTTTTGACAATGGGAATTAATTTTAAATTAATTTCAGCAACTTATATCTTATTTTCATGACCTGTCCTTGGGGCCCGTGTCGTGACTGCCCTGGGCCCGCCTTCCATAGGACAGGGGCTGGCAACTAGCACCAAAGGTGTAAATCCTGATATATGGGAAGGCACTTCCTTTATAAAACATAAACGCATCCAACCAGAGTACAAGAGAAAGTAATACACTAAGTACAAAAGGATGTTCTAAAAAGTAAGTGGGCCAGAATAAAAACCCAACTGAGAAGTACAGCTACAACTGAACGAAATTACAACAGAAAAGACAAGCAACTGGTAGATAGAAGCAGCTCCGAGGTCGTCCACCTCGGATCCAACCTGAAGGGTAGGTACAGATAGCCTCCTCAAAGCTCTCGCCCGCCAACATCCTCTGAGTACCGTGTCTTCGTAAAGTCCACCTCCGGGTACTGACTCATCATGAGGTCCACCTTCGGGTACCGTCCAGTCCTCGTACACATGGTCTCAGTCAGCGCTGTCCATCCTCTGCATCCAACACAACGAGGTGCGGGAATAGCCCATGTAGGAGTGAGTATTCGATACTCAGTAGGGACCCTGAGACCCTCAAGGTCTCACAAAATCCGACAAGGATAATCATAATGAAAATTCTCAACAGATAACCCTTACTTAGGTATAAGACCATACTTATACGTAAGTTATCATGTAACCCATCTCAGCCACGAGATATCACACAGATATGAAGTCGAAGGATAACCACTACTTAGGTAATTCCCATTCATATACGTAAGTTATCAAGTAAACCATCTCAATCATGAGGAATACACCAAGTTCATTGACTCAGCTCAAACCATGATTTTCATTATTGAAACTGCAACTGCTGAAGATATCCCTCTATGTCGAGTACACTGATCCAGTCATGACTCTGAGGCGCTGCTCACTAACCGAAGACTTCTGATATATTCCTCCTGATGAGTACCATGGGTCAGCCACCCAAACACTGTAGTGCTCCCCACCGAGAACTTCCACCAAAACATAGTAATGCACCCCCCCCCTAATAGCCTACAAAGGTACTCCTTCTATTGAGTACCGCGGGTCTTCCACCCAAACACAGCAGTTCTCCCCGCCATGGGTCTGCCACCCAAACACAATAGTGCTCCCCACTGGGCTACACAGGTCACTCCGACTTGAATCGGACAAGCAGTCCTCAGATCTCAGCCAGCTACAAGGTCTCCGTACTCCATATACTCGTCTCCGGGAGGATTAGCTCCACGAGCTACTTGTCAATACTCCAAGTACCACAAAGTCCCACGAAAAAGTATCTCAAAGGACTGCCTCATCACAGGGGTCTCAATGCAACAGACGGCGCATCAATCAGACACCCGGTCTGTGAGTTATTAGTCTTTTAGTATTAGGGGCCCGGTTGGTTTTGTGTATGAACCAACTCGGCCGTATCTCATATATACCCTGAACTCACATAGGTTATATTCAAAGGGACCGTTTCTCAATGTGATCACCAATGCCGCTGATGGTTGGTCAAATGGACGTCTGTTCTGAAAGTTATCGGCTTTTCCGTTCCATGGGCCTGGTTGAATTTCTGGTTCAATCCAACCTGGCCATATTCCAACTGTGTCCAAACCTCAGGTGAAGTATAACAAAAGAACCATCTCAACAAGAAGAATCCAACAGAGTGGACGGCACGTCAATCAGATGTCTGGAACTCATGTTTTAAGCGTTTCCGTTTCGAGGGCCTAGTTGGTTTTGGGTTTGAAGCAACCCGGACCTACCCAAAGCTCACCGAAACCTTGAGTATAATATACTGAAATGACCGTCTCAATCCAAGGATCCCATCACAACTGACGATGCATAGATCGGAGGTCTTTAACCCCGGTTATCGGTGTTTGAACCAAACTGCCCGGAAATAGTGGGTTTGGGCCCGGTCCGACCCGGCCCAATACCCACTGGGTCGGCCTGAACCAGGTCAACCCGACCTGAGTCCAGGTCCGGCCCTATTGGGTGCGCCCCGGCCCTGCCAGTGCGCCCGGCCTGGCGTGGGAGGCCCTGCCTGGCGTGGGCAGTCCAGCCCGGGGCGGGGCGCTCGGCTCGCAGTCGAGCAAAGCGCGAGGGGGGGGGGGGGCGCCACCCCCCTGATTTTCGTAATGGCGGATTCTACGGCGTCTGCCCTTTTACACTGGTCGGGGGTTTGAACCCCCCGGTTTATCCGTAAAAATGGTCGGCCATTAAGGCCGGCAGGTTGTGCCACGCAGGACCCGTGGGGGGTCCCGCCTCCCAGAGCGTCGGCGGCCGGATTGGTCGGTCGCCATCTATTCAACTGTCACGACCTAAGATCGCGGCTCCTGTCTAACAAGCGCGGCACGACAGCGCCGCGCCCCTCCGTCGTGGCCCATTCTTGGCCGCGGCGCGATGGTGCCTCGCACATTCGTCGCGGCCTTCTCCGGCCGTAGTCTTCTTCATCCCCGCGCGGTGCAACGGCACCATGCCGCCATCGCCACAAACACCAACGAAGATCGTCAAGGAGAAAGGGGAGGAGAGTCGGCCATGTTTGTGCGGTCCGAACTCCTCCCATTATGTCGACATCAAGCGGCCATTAATTGAGCAGCAAAGAACAAAAAATTAAATCTTGAACAACAGAAACCCCTACCTAAACAACGATGACAAAATTCGGCATCGCGGTTGACGGCGTCACGTGGTGAGGTTCTGATGACAGTGTTGGTGTGCGTCCACGGAGGGGACGATGTCTCACACCAGCTACAGAGAGGGGAAAGAATGGAACGTCACCTCTCCTTGGTGGCAGTGTTCGTCGTCTAAGTCTTGGCGTTCTTCAATGAAGAATATGAAGTTCTTCAAAAATAACTCAAGAGCACTCTCCCCCTTTCTTCCCACAATGAAATCCAACCAAAATAAAATAAGGAAAAGCCATATTTTATTTACTCATGACAACATTTCAATTATAAAAATTCAACACATAACTCACTTCATTGATTTAACTTGAGTTGTCATGTTTATAGAGAAGAGAGGGAAGAGTCACAAATTAATGGGGAGTTTCCAACTTAAAGGGGGATTAAGGGAGTTAAAGGAATTTGAAGGGGTGGGGCTCGTGTGGGCCACACCTCAAAAATATCCTAAGAAGAGGAGTTAGGATTTTGTGAGTCCCACCCCAACACCCACACATAGGATTAAAAAACATTGAATTATAAAAATATAATTGTACCAAAATTCTATTTTCTTCACATTTAATCCTCAAATTTTAACAAGTCCCCCCGAGCAAACGCACCTTTATTAAAGGTCTTCTTAAGAAAAAAGCAGCGCTGCGGTTTCATCGGTCCCCTCAGATTTCAATTATGAGCACCGGATCAAAAGTTAGAAAAACACGCTCATTCGTTCACTGAAAGTACCCGAGCTAAACTTCGGAAAATTATTCTGGATACACCAGGCCCCAGAATCAGGTGCCGTCAGAAACTATGTACTCGTAAAATCCCAAAGAATTTAAGAAAAAAAAATTCCTTGAAATTTTCGTGTCTTTACACTTTTGAAATTTGGAAAATGGATTCCATATTTTGAATAGGGAGGTCAAATTGTTTAAATAGGAACATTTTTTTTAGAAATTATCAATTATAACTTCAGTAAATATTTTTTTACCATGGTTAAAGGGTAAATCTGTTAAATAAGGGTAAATAATAATATTATAATAATAGAAAATTACCCTAACAAATGTCATAACCCAATTTTATGAGATATTTTTGACCATGGGCATCATTGGGACTAGTTTAGGACTCCATGGAGCTACTTGTGTGTGAAAATGACATTTAATTACTTTTAATTTAAATTTAAGGAAAATATAACCTAAACATGTACCTTTTACTAAAAGTATTTTTATATGGGGTCATATAAGTTATATTTTAGACTATAAATATTAATTAGAAATATAAAAGGATTTACTACATCATGATATTTTGTTTATAATTTTTATAAATCAAATAAATAAATTTTATAATGACACAAAGGTGATGTAGTGATTATCGTAGTAATAAGATATTTAAATAAATGAGCTTATAAATATTAAAATAAATTTTTTTTTTAGACATTTTTTTCCAGTCCCGAATTTTATGGATGATTTTGACTTGTTATATTTGAATTAATTATTTTTTTGAAATAATAAAGTTGTTATGGATTTTTAAAAAGCATGATATGAATAGTAAAAAAATTGAAAAAAATGAGTTTTTAAATCAATTAATAATTTATTAAATGATATTGTAATCCTAAAATTATATGATTAGGATAGATGAAATATATGATTTTAAAAATCTCATTAATGATCCATTTTTTAGGTCTCTTAAAATTTTATAGTATTTATAGTAACCATATATTATGAATATACAAGAAGACATGGTAAAAGATAAATTAGTTCACCAAGGGGTAAAGCTAAACAATAAGGTTGATTTTATGACCAAAACATGTCTAAAATAAATTGTATTAGAGTATTTTTACCCATATTAATATGATATTATAAATATATCTATTTTTTAATATTATAATTATAATATTAAATAATAATAAAACAATATTTTCAAACATTCATAAAGTGCCCCTCCTCCCTCTTATAAAAGGACACCACCTCTAACCCTTATTAACACCTCTCAAACCCCATTGAATCATCCAAAATCGGCCAAAATAAGCTCCCAAAATCCATCTATTCCTCTTATAAGCCTTTATTTTCATACAAGTCAATTAAATATGAACTTTTTTCTTAAATCAAAAGGAGTTACCCGATTTGAGGTAATGTCTTCTCTCAAGATTATTTAATTTATTTTCCTTCTCCAACCACCTAAACTCTCATTAATAATTTAACTTATAAAAATACATGTATCTTAAATATACTAGGTTGTTTTTATGCAATGGATTTGAACTAAACTTACACAAACGTTCGTCTAATGGGTATAGAACATACTATTTATGTAGACAGTGAAATACTGCCTCACGTAATGATGATTGTTCAATATTCTCCTACCACATTTTGTAGTGGAAATTATGATATAACTGTAATTATATTTGATATTTATGATATATATTTTATCTCTATGCTTCATTAATTATCATTAATAATATATCTTTTTCATTTCATGTTACATAAATACGATAATGTCATTTGAGGAAGTGTGGACTACGGCTCCCTCAAAATGATATGACTCATTATTTCCATAAATGGAACATATAAAGGATGGTGTTAATGAAATTATATATGATATTATACAGTAATTATAGTATAACTATGTGTCATTTAGTTTCCATTAATTTAAATATGAAAAATAAATGAAAGTAGCATTCATGCGAACATATGACTTACCGTATCCATGAACGGTGCATTTCATATCTTATATCCAAATGCTATGGAATATTCTAAATAAACATATACTGGATATATATGATATATATGATATCTAAATCATGAATATAATTCTTTAGAAAATGTACTTTTTACCACATAGATAATTTTTATTTATAACAGGTATGTTTTTTACTCAAGTTCCAAACATTGGAAAAATGATTTATATGAACAAAAGTACTTAACTAATTGTTATATCAAGGTAATAAGTGACATAAAATGAATAATAAACTTGAAAAATATTCTGAATAAAGTATAAATTGTCTTATTATTGTTATTCAGGAAGAATAGGAAACATATGAGAAAAGTCAGACTCGAGGTAAGGGACTTTGTCTCAATCTCCTTTCATTGAGGCATATTTTGATAATGTATATCTCCTTCTATTATATGGTGTATAATAAAACCCTTTGAAATTTAATTTAATTCAATGGTAATGTTATTCTATGAATAATTTTACAAAATCACAAAAGTAATGTTTTTAACGTATGCGATGACAATGACCTCTCTGCCGCCGTAATCATTATTTGGCTTCCTCTTTAAGACTTATTGTTTTTTAAAAGGAAAAAAAGAAACCCATTATTTAGTTTTTTGGTGTCTTGTTATTGAAAATGGCTTTTGAAATTTATTGAGTATTTCAATATCTTGAAATTATTTCTTGTCATTGATAATGAAAATTTATTAGTGAAATTTCGATATTTGCAATATTTTATTTTTTATAATTATATAATGGCACTTGGAAATTTTATGGGTAGTTACGTGATAAACCAAATGATGGGTGGTTCCATGATAAACCAAGTATGGGTGGTTATGTTATAACCTCCAATGAATTAGGTATGAATGTCCTCTTTATGACTATTCCATGTAGTGATATGTGTGGAAGTCGACTGTATGGTTATTCCATTTATGTATGTTTATATCCCAAGTTACCATTATATTTTATATGTTTCTTTTTAAGGGATTGTGGTAATATTTTGGTTAAAAAAAGGGTAATAAATGAGATTATATTCAGTGAAGTTTGTTTACTACTTCTTAAAGGTGATAATTATTACTTTATAAAAAAGTTTTCGTGGTTTTCATGTTATTTAAATAATAACAATTTTCTTTCCTTATGTATCCCTTATTGAGCTTTAGATGCTCATCCAAAATTTTGAAATAAAAAATCACAAGACATAAATAAGAATATATTTAAGTATGGGATCAAGGAAAAGTTATTCTAATAAATCATGAAATGATGACATTTTTTGTTTTAAAGAGTTTTTTTTGGGGAAAAATGGATAGTGAGATGTAGTGTCTTCCCGTAATGTTCCAAATGTTATGAAAATGTTATGACCTAATCATATAAAGATCTAAACCATAAAAAATCTTCAATGTTAATTATTAACTTAATTCAATATTATGTAATGTTTAAGGCTAGGGCCTTGTAACTATCACGATAATTACTGCTCGGTTGGAACTTATGGAGATCATGGGTTTGGATTCCATGGCTATGGGATCCACCATGACTAAAATTAATTGTGATATTAAAACTTCCAACCTGATGTTGTGTAAAAGAGCATACTCATGATGGTGTAATTAACACTGATCCTTTTCCACTCGAAGCAGGTGGAATAGTTCTGCAGAAATGGTGAAGAATCCTCTAACAGCCACAATCCAGACACCCCAGTGGGTCTCTATCACAATGAGACTTTTGATTCCCCATACATACTAATTTGTAACACAATATAGAGCTACTAACCTGGGTACTCTGATACCACTGCACTAATGAGGATCCTTGATAGAATACTTCCAACCACTGGGAGAACTACTTTCCTACCGTGAAACTGATCCTCTATACCTGGTTCTATTGTCATCCCTCTGCTTGTGGTCATTGATAAGATCCCGGTTTTCAATTTTACAAAATATAGGTAGGCAAAAAACATTCACCTAATTACGGATGGTGTATTGGATCCCATCCTCAAAATGCCTAGCATGTAAAATCACATCACTAGGCAGAAGTGGTGCAAAGAATTACAAATATATAAAACATGCTCAATATTATATAACTGACATATATACCTACATAAGATTCATGAATCCTCTAGCTCTACCTTCTCTCATAATCTATGGAATGAAATGTTCATAGAAGGTAGTCTAGAAATCAACCCATAACATGCCCTAATGATGAACGACCTAGGTAATCACATCCCAAAAACTCTTGGCTCAATCCAAAATCATTTAAGTGGAAATATTGATCATCCACGCTTGATTAATTTTCATATGATCAAAGATAGACATGGTATCATATAGCCATGTCTCAGTAGCCTATGGACCACCATCATCTTATAATTTAAGAGGAAGATACTGCTAGAACTCACAAGTAAGATCATCCATCATAGGTGCAAGATGTGGAGAATAACCCATGGACTGCGTCAGATATAGGAAACTACCACAAACAAGGGTGATCATTCCAAAAATTTTAATAGCAGTCCATACCACAAGTGGTAAACCTAAAGGTAAGACTGGTGGCTCAGGTCTCACCACACTTGGAGTTTATTCATCACCACCCTCTTAGTGTATGATACAAGGACATTGTGGCAGCATTGGTCTACAAAATCCAAGAACACGCCTCAATACAAGATTTAGGATGATATATAGAAACACATAAAGAAACTAAAAAAGGAAAGGCTCACTACCCAAGGTATAATACCCCAACTACCTTCTTAGACTGCCAGGTACTGTTAATTATTTGATTATAACTTTCATATCATATTACATTTAATTTCCAGGTTCACTCAATTGCCTTCCATAAACATGAAAAGGCATAATATGGACGTTCAACCACTTCATTTTATATTTCATGTTTCACTTTGTAATGGATAGTCCTTCCCATTGAATCAGTTCCCATACATTGTATCACTGAAAATGATACCCATTAATTTATAGAATAATGGATCGACTCGGTAAATTACTAATACCAACCCATGAGTTCCCATAAACTCATGATTTGACACATGAATTCAATCAATTTCAACCAAAAGTAATATAATAAAAACCTAAATATCACAACATTAATCATCAATAACATTAATATCAAGAAATGCTAGTAATGAAATGAATCTATATGGCCTAACATTATGCATGACATTGAATTTCTAGGTGCCTATAGTGATCCATGAAACAATGTTCCTTGCTATCATATCATTGGGATAATGATGAAATGAAATTATCAATTAGAGTAATAATAATAACCTCAACACAGCATGTGCCTCACCATAGCTCAAATAGTGTCTACTATAATAGGGAAAAAAACAATAATTATAAGTTGGGTAAATTATCTTTCTCCCGAAACATGGGTTCATGATTCCCATGAAAAGATTATAACCTTGTTCCACAATGAGATGCCTACTGATTCCATGGATTTCATCCATTGTTAAAAGGGGAAAAGAAATGACTGGGCCTGATGGGATTTGAAAATAGAACCTACTTGTCAATGCTGGATCCCAAGAGTGTATCCAGAAAATCATAATATAAAACATGAGTGATCTTAATGTGTCGTAATGGGAATCCAATGTTTTTAATTGATCAGGTTCTAGGTCGGTCTCAACCTAATCAAGCCACATCCAGGAATCAGAATGGGGTTCCTGAGTTCCCAAGGAATTCCCTATAGAATCCAAGGCGAGATCATGTTAGGGAACTCCTATTTGATAATGAAGAAATATAATATTACATTTGGTTCAAGCATTGTCTTTAATTACTATAACAAGGATGAGTATCATGCAACCCTTTAATCGAGCCTTAATTAATTGATAAATCCATTTGCTTCAAGCCTTGACTTTCATTAGTGTAACAAGGCCAAGTAAAATGGTACCATTAATTTTATACATTTAAAGAATTGTCAAATTTCAAGGTTCACTCCAATTCCTTCCTTTAACAACGTGGGGAGTTATATGGACATTCAACCTATTATTCAATTACATTTAAAAATTCCAAGTCATATTGTTAGTATACTTTCCAATTTCCATTTCACATTTAATTATCAAATCGAAGCACTTACCTCTGATTGGTCAAGTGATGAGAATACATGATTACAACCATTATGAAATTCCCAATTTAAATCAAGACCCTTAATAAGGAAATTCATACACTTAGAAAGGTATAGCCAAGGCACACACAAATAGGGACTCAAATGTGTTAAAACACTAAAAGGGAAATTATGGAAAAACATCCTACATGGGATGGATGGTTTTGAGGGAGAAGCCATTAACAACTAATCACATATTTGGAATCATCATAATCATATTATTCTAATTATTATAAGCATGGCATATAATTTCAATAAACAGCACTTGATCAAATCGGTGGGCCCCATACTATAATTCCAAAATCAATGAACTTTATGGATGAGTTATATACCACCTACCTTTAGCTTGTACAACTATCTTAATCCAGTATTCTCCTTTAATTTTGATGGACTATAGTATATATGAGAAAAATATAAAAAAAGTAACACCTCGATAACTTGGTCGAGAAAAATAGAGACTAAGAACGACTAAGAAGGACTCAAGTACATATTGTTGTACATCCAATATGAAAAATGGAAGCTATAATAGATCCCAGATAAAGGAGATATATTTATACCTATATTAGGAAATCAAAAATATCCAAAATGTGAGAAAATGGTGTTTATCTTTCTGGAAACTCATATAGGAAGAATGAAGAGGTTAAATCAGACCATTAAACGTAAACTAGTAAAATTACCCAAATTTTTTCCTTTACATGGTTTGGTCACATGGTTTTCCAACCCATCTAAAACCCTTGCATGGGTACGTGGAGAGGAGGGGTCACACACAATGTTACTCCTCACGGTTAATAAACTATTTGTCAATCATGTGATATGGGTCTTCCTAAAAATGCAGACTATCTGTACGGTTAAATCTAACAGTGCGACATACCCATGTGGTTTCCTCTAACTCTACAACGGACCCAATTTTCCACAAAATATTGGTATCGGACTCTAAACGATCCCTATGCACCCCCAGGAGCTTCGCTAACTCATTAGTAATCCATATTTGGTCCAAACTAAAGAATTAGATAGAAATTTAAATTATCCATACCTGAGTGAAATAAACGGGTTCTTACACCTACACATATTCTATCTAATTTTAACCAAAAACTATGAAATTTTTATCTTCCTAGAATTTTAAATTATGTTCATAATCTATTGGACTCAAATATATATCTAAAGACATCTATTTCCAAGGATATCTCCCGGGGAATACAATGTTATCAACGTGAGTATTTCTTACTCTTTATTGTTTTCTCTTAAATATTTCTCTTATAAATTTTTATATACTTCATCATATAATGAAAAAATTATTATTTATATGCTAAAATTTTATTATGTTAGTTTAAAAACAATGATTTAATAATTTCTATCCCTATGAAAAGAAAAATAACTTCCATTATGAATATGTGCAGACTACTGGCTCAAAAAATGAAGTGGTTCATTTTTCATAACTACCTCTCATGGATGGTGAAAATTATATATCTAATGAATTAATATGTTTAATATTTAAAAATAATGGTTTTAAAATTATAATTTATCATATACCATCATTTTACCACATTTTTTGAGAAATGGAAATATTAATTCTCTATATATGTGGACTACCACCTCTAGGAACATTGAATTTCATTTTTCATCACCAACATACATGGATTGTTATAAGAATGAATTTGATTAAGTTAATTGATATTTATTAAATTTATATTCTTCTTTAAAGGTTATATTAATATTATATATAAATATTTTCTTATTTAATAAATCATTATAACATTTTCTTTTTTGTCAGTTTTTCAACCTTCATTAATGATTAATTATTATTATTATGTATTGATAATATCATGTAAAAATATTTTATTTGTGATTTTTTAAGTATTTTTAAATATAATTATTTTTATTTAAAATATATATTAATATATCACCTTACAATTATTAAATAAACAGATATAAGTTCCTCATATTTTCCATTTTTAGAAAATATATCTTTATCATTAACCAAATGAGAATTGGATTTGATTAATATTTGAAAAATTATTATACTATCATTGATAATCTAGGAGTAATTAAATTTTGGTTAAAATATAAGAATATTCAATGCAATTAAAAAATGAGGATAAAACAACAAATTTGAGTTTCTCACACCCAATGATGAAAATAATCTCTAACCAACTATTATATTTGTAATAAATGGATAAAAATGAGTTTTATAATTGAATATATTTTTAAATAAGATTATCTAAATGGTTATTAAGAAATAATGTTTTATATAGGAGTATTGTGTTCATTTTGACTAACCAGGAATTAAAGTATGTGGTCCTTTGTCTCAAATTTAATTTCTTAAGATATATTTCTTATTATTCACTATGATATCATTGATATGGTCTAATTTATAACTACTTGTATTAATTTACCATACTAATTTATTACATAATCACATTTAGTGCACATTTTTACTAACCTGGAATTAAATTTTTTTGTATTCAATGGATACCAATTTTGTAAGGTTTATTTTTCTCTACATTCATTTCTATGAGATGTGTCTGATATTGTGCACTGCCATTTATTTAATATCATATATTCACTACCCAAATTTACATAACGTGTATTAAATAACTTTAAGTTCATGATAATTTAATTTATTTTTCATAGTAACCCTCTTATGCACTCTAGTTTCTAACATTACCATTACAATAAGATTTGTTTTTTCAAATTTCACTATTTGAGACATGTCTTATCAAATGATCCCACTTTCATTTATGTGTTGTGTATAATACCAATTTCTGATATTATATCATGATTTATCTTTCATTTATTATATTTAAATTGCAATTTCAATCTCTCTCTCCCTCTCTCACTTTTTTTGTATTTTTTATTAAAATTGTACCCAAGGTCTAATGGATTCTTCTGTAATTTAAATTTATAAATTAATATTTCATTTGAATGAAAATACATATAGGAAATTGAATTCAATTTCATTACCAAAACTTCACAATTTCCATCTCCTTTGGTTATTTTTGGGGTTTTACATGTCTTTTCAATATTTCATTTTCCCCCTTCAATCATTATTTATCTATTATAGGGAAACTAAACCTACCAATTATTTACAGTAAAGAATAATTTACTTCTATTACTATATTCAATGTATGATTATAATAATTTCTTTTTATATTACTTCAATAATTTATTATGTTAATTTTATACAACTTTTTCTCTATTTAATAATATTTGAATCATGTCTCTTCAAGATAAACGATCCATCACACCCTTTGTCTTGTTAAACCATCCTCTGTTCTAGTAATAATTTTTCATCCAATTATTTTCTTATGTGACATCATTAAAAGTATTCTTATTTTATTTATTTTCTCATATACATCATCATTTTTTTAAATTCCATGGGTTATACTGAGGATAATATTTTTTAACCACCAATTTTCTTTCTCTACATTGACTATGAATATTTACCAAATAGAGAATATATTGATATCGAGAGTGTTTTTTTGACAATATCTGTGTTTATAGATTACTAGTGAAATTAGATTATGTATTGTGAAACAATCTACCTTCTTTCTCTAGATGGATTATTTCAATGTTATCAGGATTATTAACTGATAATTTTTTATAGTTTCATATGTTTTCATCATAGTATTGATGTTTATTTATTTCTAGGGTAAGTGGATTAGTAATTTTTGTGATATTAATATCTTTTATATATATAACTAATTGTAACTAATGAAGTGTAATGTAGAGAAAACTATTATATATCCCCTAGATACTTTGGTTGGTCCCATGTGACAAAGGATTATGGTATTTTGTCTACGCCTAGCAAAGAAAGCTTGATGCCATGGTTGTTACTTTGAGGATAATAATAATGTATCAGTGTAGTAATTAATAGAAAAGATCAAGATATTTGGAATTATTATTTCCATACCCATGAATTCAATTATTTTCACCCTTGAGATTATTTATAATTTTATGTCACCCATGTATTTTTTAAGCTCATGTGACCGGTTATAAAGAAATATTTTATTTTCATTTATTTCAAACCATATTATTCATTCCTAATTATTTATATTATAAACATTGGTATAATCCTTCCTTTAATAATTTTTGAAGTGGACCCTTAATATGTTTTTATTTCCTTACGTTGTTAAGAAAACAACTACACATGATATGTATAGAATAAAATATCATGGGTTGATACTTTTTAGGACATGTTTAAGACTTATCATGGATTAAGAAGTTTCTAATGTAGTAGGAAAACTATCCATTAGTTTTGAAATTATTGGGCTTTATTAGTAAATGTTTTTTTTACTAATTATCTAAATATAAAAACATAAAATGATTTGGGAATATATGTAATGTAATTTTTTGTTTAATTCATGTAAAAATGTGAAAGCTAGGTATAGCATGACACAACATATGAAGATTAATAGATATTAAATATTAAAATAAAAAGGGATCATTGATTTTCCCCACCCTCTCTCAAATATTTCACTATACCTAGGAACTAAATTAAAGAATAATATTCATTAATGGATATTTACATAGATGAAAATTAATTTCTCCAAGTAATAGAAAATAGATTTCAAGAAATTTAAGAAATTTATTTGGTTTTTTGGAAAAAAATTATTTTTTAAAAGAAATAATTTATAAAATAATTACAGTAAAAATTAATTTTAAAACCATGATAATGTGCATTGGAATATTTATAAATAAATTTGAAGAGTAGGTTGGTAAAATTTGATCCTATGAAAAATGTAATAAATAGTTATTCCTTTCACTCTTTTGTAAATAAAGTTAAAGGCGATGGAAATGAACATGTGTGAAAAAATTTAAAAAAATATATTCCATTTATTAATTTTTCAATAAATCATGGAATATATAAAATTAAATTAACAAATAATAAATGTATAGTAAAGGAAGTATTTAAAAAATAATAATGATTATGAAAATGGATGAGAATGATTTTCGATCGAAGATATGAGATAAGTTCATATCCACTTGTTCATAATCACTTGGTTGAATCAAGAGATAGAGTAATGTGAAATTTAAAGAAGACATATAAACCCTATAAATAAATATATGAAAATAAAATAAATTGATTTTTTGAGATAAATAAAATATCGGTTTACTTTAATGGAAATTTAGTCAAAAGAAATATTGAATTCTAAATGAGATTAGGAAAATAACACTTATGGATTGGGATAATTTTGAATCAAAAATACCTAAAAATATAATCGTAAATGGACTTATATATATTTTTAAATTCATGGAAATTATTATAAAACACATTTATGGGAATTATATAAAATATATATAATAAAAAAAAGTGGTGAACATGAATCGTATCTCAATGAATAAAAATTTAGAGGAGAAAACCCCCACAATGAAATATTTTAATATATAAGAATCATTAAAATATAAAATTATGAGAATTAAAGAAAATACATAAAATATAATATAATATAAAATAAAATATAATCATAATTTATAATGTACTCGTCTTATAAATAAAAGGTTCATGAAAAAATTATTATAATTCAATAAAATGAAATTGTGTTAACAGAAACACCTTAAAAATTAAGAAATAATAAATCATAATAATATGAAGGAAGGAATATAAATATATACTTCTGTATAACATGAAATAAAAATTAATTATAATTATATAATTCAATTGTGTAGTAACTAAATCATATCATTGAAAATTTAGTACATAATTTAATGCATGCCTCGATGAAGGAAATTGAGTTGAAAACCATTACCTAAATACATATGATTGGCCAAATTTTCTGTAAAATCATGTATTATAAAATTTTTTATCATAAATCTATATAGGAAAAATATTTATATTTTTTTAATAGATACCATTCATTTATTGTTTTTTATTTCCCATTTATTAATATTTTTTAAAATCTATATTCTGTTATTAATTATCATATTTATTATACAATATCTTCAGGATGGATGTCCCAATACTTAATCCCTTATCATAATTTTTTCACCATAAAATTTTACATTTTGGTCAAATAGGTGTGTTTGATATGTTTTTTAAGTCAAACATACATTTTATGTAATTTTTTGTGACGGTTCTTCAAGAATGGTCAAATATAATTATTTTAATTTTAATTTGATAGAAAATTAATCGATTTTATTATTCAATATGATTATATAAATATAAATTAATATTATTAAAAATTATTATATTAATAATTATTATATTTTATAACTACTATTTATGTTTTCTTAGTTATTCGAGATGTAAATATCATAACGTCATTCATATAGGTGGTATAAACAAATAAAATACGATCATTTTATTACTAATGGACGAGTAATAATAGGTTACAATCTATAAATACTATCACTTTTACAAAATATTACTGATTTTAAAGAACTTTTTTTTGTCATAAATTGGATTTAAGAATATGTGGATGAATAAGATAAGGAATAATTATTAAGTGGAGGATAACGAGACTTGAATATTCTCTGGATGAGTATCCTCAAAAGCGAGGACCTAGTCGTCCTTATTATGGATAGAGATCACAATACAATAAAGATTATTTTTATAAAGGGGTTTTTATCAAGGATTCAGAAGGAAACCAAAGGAAATGTGTGGGTTGTAGGGGGGGTAGATATGTCCATTTTTTAGGAATAATAAATTTAATTTCTCTAGGAAAGTGGATCCAAAGTCGGAAAAAATTGGGATAGGAAAATATGAGGTTGATCATTTCACCATCCACTCATTTAGTGATAGTTCTTTTAAATATATTAGGAATTAATCACTTAATTTACACCATTTACATAATTTTTCTTTTACCTTGGTAACTCAATTTTTTTACTATGAAAAATAATTTTTATGCATAAAAATAAAATCCATCTTATTATCTAATTTTTACATAATGATTACAGTTATGAAAAATATATTTTTAGATTGAATTTAAAGAACTGATAAAAATTTATTTTAACATAAGAATGTATAACACGAAAAAAAAAATTTATAAAAATAAATATTTTTAATAACAAAATGAATTTATTATTTTTCCCTACCCACTAACAATTATTAGATTAATTATAAAATATATTTTAATAATGTAAATGGATAATTTCATAAAAAAAATTCAGTATCAGTGAACAATTCATTTTATTATACTATAAATACAAAATAAATAGAACAAAAACTCATTGTTGAAAAATATCTATATTATTACTAAATGATATTATCTTCATTTCCATTAAATTGATAATAAATTCATTAATTTTTATTTATTTATTAATGTATACTAGACACATTAAATTAAATTTATAAATATAATCATGTGATATTTAACTTTTTAATAAAATAATTTAATATATAAAAGATATTGTTTTGAGTATAACAAATATTTTTGGCCATAAATATTGAAATTATTATTAATTTTTATTCCTCAATTAATTTTTGGGTGTTATTTACATATTCTACTAATTATTAATTTTATTTCATCAATCAATTTTATTGAAATAATTTTGTAAATTTAATAAATTTAATGAAAATGCATATTCGATAAAAATAATTTCTATAGAATGAAAGATATTTTCACAAGTGGATTACAATTTTTTCTATTTTATTAAAAAATATTTTATTTGAAATAAATTATTTATAAATTAAATATATGTTTTTAACATATAAATAAAATTTATTTGTATCAATTTAATTCTAGTAATTTTGACTCGGTAAGATGAATAATGATGTTATAACCAATCGATATATACCAATTTATAACAGTAAAATTACAACTATATTTTTTCCATTACAAAATATCAATTCATTCAATTCCAACATCACAAATCAAACTTCACATTAAATATATTTATAATTTTGGATTTTATTATATGAATTATGCATTCTTGTTCTTCTATCTCATTAGAGTTTTTATTACAATAAAGGTTATTCTTATGGGTGATGTTGACCAAAGCAGTTTCCTAGTTGTAAAAATACTATAATTTTATATATTTTTGACACTTTTTAGTTTATGAAATATAAATTGATAGAATCATTAATGGTCTATAATAATTCATGTTGTGTAATAATATTTCATTAATTTTTATTGCAATTTTACATTATTTGTGAATAAAATGTTGTTACATTGAATCATATCATGTATAACTTACATCCTACTCAAGTTTAAATATTTTAATAGAATAGAAAATCATATTTATGAATAAAATACATATATATATTAAAGTAATAGATTTTTTCATACAACCTTAGGTGTAACACTATCCACCACCTAAAATAAATTAAATCCTCACTATTTTAATTATCTCACACTATTGAAAATAATTATGGGTATATGTAAGATCATCATGAATCAAAAATATAATTTCTACTGAAATAACAACCTCACTATCTTGCGTATTACTAGAAGTCCCATATTTTAATTTAAATAATTATATACTTTTATTTTCATTTCTATCAACCATTTATTCCAAATATGACTCATTAATGTATTATAATACATAGGAGTTTAAATAGGCAAACAATTCACAACATCATTTTCATTATCTTTTTCCCAACCAAATACTAAAAAAATGGTTATATATAATCATGATAGTATACTCTAAAATAAAATTAAAACATCATAGGAATATTAAATATCAATATTAATATTACTTAATGAGGGCACCAAAATTTCACACCATGAATGATTCGGTTCAGCTATATCATAAATTGATCAACCAATTACCCTCTCGGTTTAACCTAGTTTTCAATATGTATTTTATTATCAATTTAAATAACCTAAGACCCAGAAATAACTACACCCCTATATTATACCAAATTATAAGACTAGAATTTATCCTAGGTGTATAATTTTTAATTTTAAATGATTATACATTAAATATCAAAAATAAAACACACCCCATAAACTTTAGATTTTTTGTCTTTAGAGACGAGGTAAATAATAAACTTATATTGAATCCATTATTAAATATCACACACAAATATTATTAATGTATGATACCATTGTAGATATATCATATATAATAATATATGTTATAACCTATGGAAATGGAAATGTAAGAAAGTGTGAGGACAGACACTCTATAAGGGGTGAACATAAGAGATATCAATTGAAGATCATAAGTGAGAATTGAAAAAACATAAGAGAATGAGAATATAATCATGTTATATGATCAAAAATATAATTAAATCATAACCAATGAGACATGGATAATAATACATGAATTTATGCATAAATATTTGGGAATAATATAATAAATTAATTATATGACTTTGGAATAATGGGTAAACAATCTTAAATAAACAAAACATGAAAATGTAGTTTTCATAACATATTTTTATGTCATAAAAATATTCATCACAATAAAAAAATCTTTTTAGGTATACCACTAAGAAATCTATATCATAATGGACTAGGAGAATCACTTTCCCATAAAATAGTGGACTTGGGTCAACCCCATACCCCTCATAATATTTTAAACATAGGATAACCACATGTGTCCCATCCTGATCTCATGTGATATAAAACTTTACCAAATGAAAAATTTGGATATATTAGACCTGCATATCATATAATGATAATCCACATAATTTTATTCTATTAAAACATTTCTAATCTCAGTATTTTTTAATTTACATATAATAAATAATTTGGATTCATGAATATTTCAAAAGAACATGTCTTAAGTCTTGTAGAGAAAGAATATCGGTTGTAATGATATATAGTATCCCTTTTTAAACATACTAAAATTTATTGGATTCTGACATAGTTAGAAAAAAATATTGTGAGATTTAGAAAACTTCTGAGAAATTTATGATGAAATATATGTTAGTTTTGAAAAAATAATTAAAAATAATAATTTTTAAAACAGTGAGAATAAAAATTAAATTAAAACACATGAAAAATTTGAAATTAATATTTCAAAAGGAAACATTGAGGAAACAATGGGAAAATGAAATTATATAGAAACCATTAAAAACAATTTCTTCCACACATTTATAATGTAATTGAAATAAAATAGAAAATGACCAGTGTTGATAAAGTTAAAAAATGAGATTCTAGTCATTATTTTATAATAAAGTAAATGAAAATGTAAAATAAAAATATCAAATAATTAACATATAGAAAATGATATATATACAGCAAAATAAATAATATGAATATGGATAGTAATGATTCCGTACCAAAAAAGAAGTGATAATTTCAACTCTACTTATAGTCAATATCTTGGTTCGATCATGAACTAAAGGGAGGTGAAATGATGAGAAGATATGTAGTAAAAGAATTGATAATCTGAAAATAAATGTAATTATATATATAAATTACAAAAAAAAATCCCTAAATGGAAATTTATTTATAGATAATATCTTATTCAAAGTGAGAATATAAAAAACATTATGACATTACTATTTTTTGAATTAAAACCCCTTGAAACAGAGAAAATTATACTATTTTTTAAATCCATTTAATTTCTTGAAAACTATTATAATATTCATTAATGGGTATCATACAAACAATATAATAGAAAAAAATTGGTGAATATGAAGAATATCGCAATAAATGAAAATTGAGATGTGAAAACCCATACAATGTCGTATTTCAAAAAGTAACGATCAATCAAGAAGTAGATTATGGGAAAAAATACCCCAAAACAAAATATGAATTCAAATATAATAAAATGATAGGTTATAATATACCCACCATATATAGATAAATTTTAATAAAAATGATTATGACTAAATGTATGAAAACTGAGTTAATAAAACCCCCATATAGTTACGCAAATAAACGAGTCAAAAAGAATAATAAAGATCAATTATGAAATAGACAAGTAAATTCCATGAAATAAAATTAAATTATGATAATAGAATTTATTGTTGTAATAATTACACCATATAATATAATATTTCATGGATAAAATAAAACATGCCTCAATGAAAGGGTAATTGAGACAAAAAACCCTTACCTTGGACTTCTTCTTGGCTGAATAGACACTGAATCACAATATAATATATTTAGGTTTATTATTCTTCTATGTAAGAATTATATTTTGTTTAATTTTACTTTATAAAATTCATTCATAAATTATTATTACCTATTTATTAATCATTTTTAAGTAATATTCTTAGGTTTATTGTATTATTTGTTCCATCCTAGCTTTTTATAGAGGTCATGTTCCTCGATTACTTCCTATTTATTAATCTAATTTTGAATTTATATAGTGTTTAAATAGTTATTTATACTTCTATATTTCACTAATAATTTTTTGTATTTTTTGGTAAAGTTTCCTCAAAAGTGGTTTTAATCAACTTTTTTTTAATTTCAATTAAATAAAATGAATTTATTTTTAAAATTGAAAAATTTATATATTTTTTAAATAGAAAAATTAATTAAAACACATTAAATTCATCATTATTTCATCTTATTACCAAAATATAAGTTATTTTGTCACTCATGATGTCGACATAATGAAATTATTCATCTGGTGGTAAAACTAACCCATACAGGAAATCATTATATCTAATGAATGAGTAAAAACATGTTATAGTACAGTAATAATATCACATTTATATAAGATTAGGGGTTTTAAAAACAAGTTATAAAATCTAAAATTCATATATAAAAAGATTTTTATAAAGAATATATAACACCTAGAATATTTGTTAATTTTTTTCTAAATTAAATTTCTTTGATATATTTTCCTACATGAAACACCAAGTTAATCGTTCACTAAATTCACAATTGGGTAAGCTTACGTTGCACATGACACTAAGTTTTAACAAAACCATGTCATAATAAGAATATTGTTATTCAAATGTGACCATTATAAACTAACTGTTAAACATAGTGGGATAAATAGTTATAACAAATTTTTAAAAATAATGTATAATTATTTTATGTAAAGAAAAAATATTTATAAAAAATACTTACATTTTAGTAACGTATGTATATGTTTTGAAAATACTATTTTCTCAAAAAAATATTTCTTTTTCTGAAAAAAATAATTTTTTTTGAACAATTAATAAAATTAATTTGTTAAAATGAACATCAATTTTTATATCATCTTTTCAAACTTATATTAGGGTAAATTTGTGGGATTTTTATAAAATATTTTATTTGTGATTAATAGTGAAAAATAATGTATTTTAATTGAAATCTACATTTTCATTTAATTTAATTATGAAGTTAAATTATATTTTAAATTAAATTTAATGCTAAATTAGTTTATCTACACATCCATTAATCCAATTTATATCATTAGAATCTATTTAATATTGAATTTTAATATAAGAACATTCTAAACATTTAAAGATTTTCTCTTTAAAAACTTGATTCCTCATCCCATTAACATGATTAATTTAAAATTAAAATTTTACACTTATGTGAATGGAATTTGGAAAAATTCATTCCATATTTTTAATAATATTAATTTATATTATATAATATTTTCAAATTAATTTTTTATCCAAAATGAATAGTAAATACAGTAAAAATTAGTTTTCATGGTTATAGTAAAAATGTGTTTAATATGGGTTAAACTAAAACAATAAGGGATAAAATTACCTATACACATGTATAATATCTATTTGATGAATATATTTTTACCTTATCTTGTCTAAGTTTCTGATTCGATCAATTTTTACCCTAGTGACACATGAAAAATGTATTATCACTCAATTCATTTCAATAATACAGGTGTTTCCTCTCCCAACTTATAATAAGTTGACGCTTCTCCTCTATTACACATAATATTAAACCCCTTTGGTTCATCCAATACCAACCAAAATTTCTTCCCAACATCCCTCCTCTCATTATAGATTCCTTATTTTGGTAATAATTCTTTCTTTATATTGATTTTAGTGTTCTCCTAAGGAGGATACCCAAAATAATATGTAACATTCATCAATGATAGTTTTTGTTATATTTATTCCTAAAACCCCTTAAATTATTTTTTATAGTACTTATAAAATAACCTGAGAATCATCCATATATTTATATGTTTTAATATCAAGGTCATTTCCAACAGCCGTCTCCACTTCCATCAAATAGGTTATAAAATCATCATTCTGGTGTACATGGGGCAACATTGTCACGAACTGATGTCATTCATATTTAGATTACCACCTATGAAGGATGGTTTTAATGATGGATTTATTATTTATATATTATATTTATGATTTTATTATGATTATGTAATTATTATATCACAGATACCTATATTCTCTCTATTTTATGGGAATATGATAACATCGCTCGTGTGTACGGTGGACTAGTATAATCATTTATAGATTATAAGTAGTAAGTCATATTCTCATCAGGGATTGTATATACTTGACTACCACCACACAAAGAAATTTTATTTTACAGGAAAATATGGAATCATTATTTCCCTGAGGTCTGATCATAAAAAAACCTATTTTATCCAGAAAAACACTAACTAAAAGGCATAGAAAATTGGAAGTACAAGGTGAAAGCCATAAAGAGTGGGGAATGGGGCAGAAAATTCTAAACCAATGGTCAGTCACTCAAATTTATGTTTAATTTTATTAAAATAATTAAATTAAATCAATTAAATCAATTAATGAAGAAAAGTACACAATAAGAGAACATGTTAAATTTTTTGGTAAAGGTAAAAGATAATCCTAATTCTTGCATGGAATTATCTTGTGACATAGGCTATGAAGCGGTGAAAAGGTCACCAATTGGTTTTGGTCAAACCAATTAGATCTACCTATGCTATATCATTCTCACGTCCAAGGTATATCTAACTGCCTAGGTTAATTACAAAATTCATCTATGTAGATACTATTATGGTCTAATGGATAATGTCTCTATCAACTCCAATTAGGTAAGGTTAATTTAATTTTTACTTCTATTGTCAATAATCCTCAAAAGAATGTGATGAAAAAAAATTTAACCTAATTACTTGCCCAAGGATTACTAACATTTGATTTATAGATTCATTATGATTAAGATCACTACTAATTTCAACTAAAAACCATAAAATCATTAGTCACACATAACATAATTGAATGAAAATAGGGAAACAAATTGCACGCTCGAAATAACAATTAAACGATTCAAAACAAGGAAATAAAAAATTGAAACAATGATAAATCAATTAAAAAATAACATTAACAAATAAATAATAAAGAATGTCATAGTGAAAGAATGATTGAGAAGGCGAATAAATAAATGAAAGAGGTTGTAATTAAAATAGAAAGCATTAAAAATTACATTAAGGAATGTAAGGTAAAAACAAAAACCTGTCAATAAAAAATGGCAAGTAATAATCCTATAGAAGCCTCGCAGTAGTTAACCCTATCCACGCCTGGAATGGAATTATTTTCCTCATGGTCATATTCCTTAATTATAATCCCTCATTTCATCAATAGGTCTCCATGGGTCAATTATATCCTTTAATGGTCATTTCGGGGTCAATGGAATAAACTCCCATCATGGATATGCTAGAAATCAGAATTTTTTCTATTATGTTTGATACATACAAGTCGTGTAAGGATTACACGATGTGTAATGTGCAGGCCTTAAAAGATTCACAAAATACATGTTTCTTCTTCTTCTTTACGACCTTCAAATAGTTCACGACTTGTGACATCATGTTTTTAAGGACCTTAAATAGAATTTAAAGTGTTTTTCAATCCCCAGAATCTTCATTATGCTTTTGTTCATCAGTTTCAGACCTATAAAACCTCTCTTGATCTCTTTGGCATGAATCATCAACCATGGCCTCATTGTCATATTCTAATGTCGTGTTTTTCCACTGTGTGTCTCACTGTGAACATCCTTTTGGTTCCTCAATTTCCCAATCTCCTCAGTATTTACGAAAATTTCTTGCCAACATAACAATAATCAATAAATAAAAATTTCCCATTAAACTGAAATAGAAAAAATTAATATTCAATGAATTACACTACGCGAAAATCAGGCTTTTCTGATAGGTTATTAGCGATGGAAATATATCTCGTCGCAAATAGTCCATCAAAGAGGTTACTTGCGACATTGGCATCAACCAATCGCAAATAATTTGTTATTTGCGACAAGACTTGGGGTCCTGTCATAAAAAGTTAGGCTCGGTTTGCGCACAAAACCACGTGAAGTGTATTTGTGACAAAAAGTAACCCCCCATCGCAAATACCCAGAGAAGGTAAATATGGTTTGGGACGGGGAATTTCCCCATCGTAAATAGTTCGTCTGCAGGTCACTATTTGTGACTGGACCCATCACAAATACCATGTGGTGGTAAATACTATTTGCGACGGGATGTTGCCCTGTCCCAAATAGTTGGTCGGCATGCCATTATTTGCAATGGGTCCTGTCGAAAATACCCTTTTAACCGCTGATATTAAATAATGCAGCCGAAGGTATTTGCGACGGGTCCCATCACAAATAGTATTGTCACAACTGATCCAACCTATATATACCCACATCTAATATTTCATTCTTCCCCTCAATTCCAACTTTCTCTCTCTCTCTAAACTCTAATTTTAGAGTGAAAATTTCTCTCAGTTAATTTTTTTATGAAGAAGTTTTTTAAGTCGTCTCCACCTATAAGAGATCAAGTTTAAAGGTATTTTTGTTTTGTTTTACTTAATAATTATTTTTTATATTAATGTTAATTATTGTTAATTAGTTGTAATTAAATTAGATTTAGATTGTTTTGTCGTCTGTATTTAATTGTAAATATAACTTTAAATCATGAGTACTAATTATTGATAATTAGTAGTAATTAGAAATTATTAAAGATAATTAATTATGAATATAAATAATTAGTGGTAAATAGTAATTAGTAGCGGTAATTTGCAGTAATAAATAATAATTATTGCTAATTAGTAATAATTAGCGGTAATTAGTTAAAAATAGTAATAAATACTAATAATTAGTAAAAATATGATAAATACTATTAAATAGTAATAATTAGTAATAAATAGTAATAAATACTAATAATTAGAATTAATAAGTAATAGATAGTAATAAATAGTAATAAATACTAGTAATTAGTAACAATTAGAAAACATTTGTCACAATTAGTGATAAATTCTAATAATTAGTAATAATTAGTAATAAATTCTAATATATACTAATAAATAGTAACAAATAGTAATAAATAGATATAAATAGTTATAAAATAGTAATTATTAATAATAAATTGTAATAAATGGTAATAAATAGTAATAATTAGTAATAATTAGTAATAATTAGTAATAAATAGAAATAAATAGTAATAAATAGTAATAAATAGAAATAAATAGTTATAATTAGTAATAATTAGTAATAATTAGTAATAAATAGTAATAATTAGTTCTAATTAATAATAAATAGAAATAAATAGTAATAAACAAAAATAATTAGTAATAATTAGATATAATTTATAATAATTAGTAATAATTAGTAATAATTTGTCATAAATAGTAATAATTAGTAATAATTAGAAAATAATGGTTTATAATTCGTAATAATTCATAATAAACAGTAATAAATAGGAATAAATAGTAATAAATTTTAATAAATTGTAATAAATAGTAAAAATTACGAATAATTTCTAATAATTAGTACTAATTAGTAATAATTAATAATAATTAGTAATAATTAGTAATAATTAGTAATAATTAGTAATAATTAGTAATAATTAGTGACAATAAGTAATAATATAAAATAATTAGTAATAATTAGTAATAATTAGTAATAATTACTAACAATTAGTGGTAATTAGAATTTAATAGTCATAATTGTAGATAATTAGTTATAATTTGGGATTATTAATGATAATCAGGAATAATTATGGATAATTAGGGATAATTAGGGATAATTAGGGATAGTTAGGGATAATTAGGGGTGAGTAGGGATAATTTGGGTAATTAATGATAATTAATAAAAATTAGGGAAAATTTGGGATTATTAGGGTTAATTATGGATAATTAGGGATAATTAGGTATAATTAGGAATAATTATGAAAAACCAAGGAAAATTAGAAAAAATTAGCAAAAATGGGGAATAATTAGGAAAAAAGTATCAATCATTAGGAAAAAATGGAAATGATTAGAAAATATTCGCAATAATTAAAAATAATTACGAATAATTAGGAATAATTAATAATAATTATGAATAAATTATAATAAATTATATAAACTTGGAACAATTTCCAATTGATTAGCGGCACTCCTTTTGCTCGATGAATCTTCTCCTTCTAACTCTCACCGAATAAAAACATTACAAAAAATGTTCTTCTTTGTATGTATATCCAATCTCATATACACGATATTGGATATACATTCATAAGACAATATGTTTCATAATGTTTTCCAGCGGTGATAGTTGGAGGTAGATGATTCATCGATGAAAAGGGGGATCTTTTGTCTAATGACTCATTTATTTGCATCCTTCTCACACTGAAATCACAATGAAGAATCTAGTCGGAGGAACAATTATGCACTAACATATGCATAAGAATGTATATGTGTACCTCCGAGCATATTCTTCCTTGTGATTTCAGTGTGATAAAGTGGCAAGTAAATGATCTGTCGGACAAAAGAGCACCCGTAAATCAACTGGAAAATATGTCACCCATAATTAGTGGTAATTAGTAAGAAGTAAATGTAATTAATTATCTTTTCTTTTTTGGATAGTGTTTTTTTTATTTAAAATTATTCAAAAACATTAATGATTTTATATTTTTTAGAAAAATTTGAGAAATAGAAGTCGACCATAGTCATTATTAGATGATCTCGCTTGGATAAATCAGCATAGAAATCCAAATGGTTCTAGTTTAAATCTTGTATATATTGAGGGTGTTGAAGCTTTCTTATCATTTTCATCAACAAAACCATAGTTTCTTTCATAAGGCACAATTAATTGTCCACATAAAAAAAATCTCTGAGAATGTTTGACACATTTGACAATGTTGGGGGACATATATTACATTTTGGTTTTCAAACAGATTATAATTTTTGGTATCAACACAGTGAGTGCAGTTCCACTGAAGATATAAATAATTTGATTCTAGATCCATCACAATTTCAAAATTTAGTACATGATGTTGCTGGTCCATCTATTCAGTAAACTGAAACTCGAGATGATATTGATTTAACTCCCGAGTTGGTACCTCATAATTTTTTGAGTTGTTGAGGTCAACTGAGATTGCATTATATCATTGTTGCAAGAAAAGAAAATTAAAATCGGTTGCAAAATTTATGCCTATTAAATCTGATAATTTAATTTCAAACAAATGTTTCGATCAGATATTTTGTTTGGATAAAACACTGTTACCTGAAGGAAATGTGTTACCTATAAATTACTATTGGAGAAAGCGGATGGTTCAAAATATAGACCTTAATTATTTGATTTTTCATGCATGTGAAAATGCTTGCATCTTATATTCTGGTGAAAATGGTTGGTTGAATATTTTTCCCACATGTGGAAAATCTAGGTATAAAGAATCTCTATAGGGGATGTTTAGACTGATTCCTGAAAAGGAGTTGATATATTTCCTGCTTACACCAAGGATGCAGTGTTAATTTATGTCTTAGAACATAGTAACAATGTTGTCAGAGGACAAAACCATGATTCCAACTGGTCAGAGATTGAATCATCCATATGATGGTGATTCATAGATATATTTCAACCAATTGTATCTGTCTTTTCCTTTAGAATCTCGGAACATGCAGTTGGGTCTTTATACTGACGGTTTCTGTCCATTTGGTTCTTATGGTAGTCATTATTCATGTTTGCCTGTCTTTATAACTCCATAAAATTTACCTCCATGGATGTTAAAGAAGGATTCTTATATCTTTTTTAACTTCTTAATCCCAAGAAATCTAAAAAATAATATTGATGTTTATTTGAAACCATTGATTGATGAGTTAAATTCATCATGTAATAATGGTGTGAGTACATATTATGTTGTTGTGAAACACAATTTCCTACTAAAAGATGCATTAATGTCGACAATTTCTGACTTAATGGAATATGGAATATTATCTGGATAGAGTACACATGGTATGAAATCATGTCCTTACTGTATGGGAGACAACAAATCATTTATGCTCATCGATGGAAAAAACCTATCTATTTTTACTATCATTGCAGATTTCATTCAAATGATCATCCTTTTCAGAGGAACAAATTTCATTTCAGAAAAGGCACAATTAAAAGGGATGAACCACCAATAATGATCTCAGGTACAAAGTCAAAATTAGTTGTATTTTTATTACCTCCCATCACATTTGGACTAATAATAAACCAATCGAAAATTCATGGTTTTGGGAAATAACAAAATTGGATAAAACGAAGAATTTTTGGGGATCTTCCATAATGGTCTTATTTGTTGGTCTGCCCCATTTATGTTTTCATGAATATTATGAAGAACTATTTTGATAATTTATTTCATATAGTTTTGGATACGACATGTAAGACCAAAGATAATTTAAAGGCACGATTTGATCTTGTAAAAATTTGTAGTCAAACTGAACTTGAACTGTTTGTTAATGTTTGATCATAGAGGTTAATAAATCCAAAAGCAACTTATACATTTTACA
Source organism: Viscum album (assembly GCA_963277665.1). Classification (NCBI taxonomy): domain Eukaryota; kingdom Viridiplantae; phylum Streptophyta; class Magnoliopsida; order Santalales; family Viscaceae; genus Viscum; species Viscum album. The sequence continues at coordinate 1,867,807,438 of OY728150.1, forward strand.
AAGAGAGTCACTTATTAATTTTTCATTTGATTATAGATTTGAGACTTCCAGATGGCTATGATTCCAATTTGGGAAGATGTGTTAAGAATGGTCATATTATTGGATAAAAATAATTATTTTCATATTATAATGGAAATACTTATACCGATTGGATTAAGATGTTTGTTGAATTATATGATTTGAGATTCGATAACAGACATATCATATTTTCTTCGAGAAATTTTTGTGGCAAAAACAGACTATGATGCACTATGAAAACTCGATGAAGATTTTGTTGTAATTATATGTAAACTGGAAAAAAATATTCCCACCGTCTTTCTTTAACTCAATAGAAAATAAGATATTACATTTTCTACATGATGAAAAATTTGGTGGCCTAGTACAGTTTCGAAGGATGTACCCATTCAAGCGATGCATGCAGAAATTGATGAAAAAAGTACGTAACAAAGCATCAGTTGAAGGTTTAATTATTGAAGCTTATTTGATAGAGGAAATTTCTTTTTTATGCTCTCATTATTTTGAATATGAATATTCATCAAAAAACAACTACATGGGATGGAAAAAGAATAATTTTGATGATTAAATAGACAATCAATTATCAGTTTTTAATCATCCAGAGCTTGGCTTTGGTAGAGTTCATGAATAATGGATTTCATATGATAATCATCACAAAGCCCATACATATGTTCTTCTCAACTGTTAATAAATGAAATAATTTGTTCCATGAGTGCTTCTATGAATTATTCTATAATTTAAGTTACAATAAGTAGAATTATTTTATTTGTAGGTTATATGATAATCAGATCCAAAAACAACTTCCACAAATTACAACAACTCCTCTTCAAAAATGCCGAAAAAAATTATCAATGGTTTCATAAACTAGTAACATAAATTATTGATCGGTTTACATATCAATTAAGTTTATTATTTTTTATATTGATAATTGTTTTAAAAAAATTTAGGTATCTCAGTATGCTGATAAAATTAATAAGCGACTGTGTATCTTGAGTAACCAACCATCTAAAATTATTAAATCTTATAAAGCTTATGTGGTCAACAGTTTTCAATTTCATACACATGCATATGGGGAATAAAAAAAATAAAGAATAATGGAGTTATCTTGAGAGGATCTCATCATAGAGAAATTGAAGTTGACTGTTACGAAATGTTGGTTGAAATTATTGAACACTGTTATCTTGGAAAAACATTACACAACAATGCTTAAATGTTCATGGATGGATACTAAGAGAGGATCTTGTGTTAATCAGACTCATGGAATCGCCGATATTAAATATAAAATTCTTCTTGAAGTAAATGACCCATTTTTACTAGCTCAACAGGAACATCACATTTATTAAGAAAAGTATTGTGCTACTTCAAGAGATCTGATTTATTGGTGGAGCATAATAAAAAGAACATCTGGGGAAAATCAGTTTACGCAAAGAGAATGTGGTTCCGCTGAAGTGCCATAAATTAAAAAATTCAAGAGGCTACTCAAAATTGATCTTTTCACAAAGATACAAGAAAATCAATTAGGAAACCCCCGTAATTAATGATCTATGGTGAAGATGATGTTAATTATGTTACAAATGAATTTTAAATGGAAAGAGATGATCAAACTGAAACTCATATGAATATTGATGATTTCGAGATGGAATATCAAGACATTAACAACGTCAGATTTGAAGATGCTGATGAAGGTGAACATTAACATAGTTAAATGCTAGTTATAATCATAACTAATATATATCTATATATAATATTTATTTTCATCATTTTTCTAAAACAATCATTTTGTGTTTCAGATGAACGATGATCTATTTCGTGAGTTGGAGGTGGCTGAGATACCTTTGGATGAGGAGGATTTGGCATCATCTGACCATCAGCTGACTAGTGGTTCAGGGGGTACACAGAGGGGGTGCGGCCTTGTGCGACTGATGATTCCTGACCCTATCCCCAAGGGACATCCATGTCTTGGATTTGATCCACACACATAGAGGTATGGTAACTTGTGTCTTTTATTTATCTTTCATTAATTTATTTATATAGTAAATTTTTGATTATTTATTCTTTGTTGGAAGTTTTTAGCATGTAGATGTTAGATATTGGAGCACTATCTTGCGTAATTATTTTTCTCATCCATGGTTCACCTGGGAACAGATTCTGGTAGATGAGCAGCTCTATATGTTCAATCATTGGTTGGTACGTAAATAAATAATATTTATTTTGAAATTTATTTCTTTAATAACATGATATTATAAATTATTTTTATGGTTTATGGTATCCTATCGAGGATATCATGCATGACACTATCCACACAGCATTGGAGGTGTCTATGTGTGACAGTTTCGGTCATTGTTTTTCACAATTTGAGAAGGATGTCCATTAAGAAAGTAAGAGTGAAAGTATTTCATGAGTCATTTAGAGACCACCGACTAGAGTACATTTAATATCACAGGACTGATTTTATTCACACTGGTTGGGTGGTGGATTTCAGAGGAGATCATTATTGAGTCTGCAGAACCGGATGAGACAGGAGATGACACATTGAGCTGGTAGTCGAACATTTAAAATGCATAGAGATCATCTGGTATGTATCTTTTTTAAATAATATTTATATCATTAAATATAAATAGTTTAATTTATATCCATATAGGCAGTCAAGAATCCTGATATTACGGAGTATGTCATTTATCATAGGATGTACAGTGATCGATCCACTGGAGAGATTAGAGGTGATCTCCAGCGTTGGATTATGGTCAACATTATATCTTTTTACGTTTGAAAATTAACTGCATATAATATTTCCACTATTTTAATTTCAATTTATAATTAAAGGAGCCATATAAGGCCATGACCTCTCAGACACAGAATGAATGTTAGGAAGAGATGACAGATTAGACTAGTGCCCACCATTTCGATGAGGTGATTTTGATGCGGGCGTCCAATTATGCCTTTAAGAAGGGCTGAGTAGTTGGTATATGCTATCATTTTACTCCTGGGACTTATTATAAAACTGTTGTGATCTCGGAATCCATCTCAAGAGGAGACTGTGGAGAGGAATCATCTTTTGGATCACAGTATCAGGAGTAGCTACCATCTCAAAGTGTTCTTATAGAGAGTTTGCAGAAGAAGCAGGAAGAGATGCATTAACAGTAGCATAAGTAGCCATGATAGGAGGAGGTTATGTATTGATGATAGTAGCAGGAGCAGAACAAGAAAGAGATGCATTGATGTTAGCAATAGCATCACAAGTCGATTGAGTACATGCGCCGTCTGACTCGTAGTTTAGGGATGGAGTTTCTCCACAATCTCATCCAGCTCCTCCACCTCCTCCAAAACACTATCCCCTAGTGATTTTGTTTGTTTTGTTAAAAACAATTGAATTCTGGATTTGTTTTAATATGAACTATTAACAGTTTCTGTCTTTTATATTGGTGCGAATATTTCATAATTTAAATTTATGTATTTTTTATTCTTTTTTATTATTTTTAATATTTTATTATTGGATTATTAATTATTAGTATTATATTTTTTAATTTTTGTTTATTTTACTAATAATATAATTATTATTTTATGATTTTTTTGAATATTGAGAAATTTAATTTTTTTTTTATTTTTTTTATTTTTGTAATATTAATATTATTTTTTCATTAATTTATAATAATTTTATTAAATATATTATTTTATTTATTTTTCTAGTATTTGCAACGAGATCTTTTTTGTGATGGGACCCCATCAAAAATAGTATATATATATATATATATTAAATAATTTTTTTCTACAGGAAAAAGGTCTAGTCGCAAATAATTTTTTGTGACGGGCCTGTCGCAATGGGTTTTGATATATATAACATATGTAAACGGAGAAATATTTACAATGGTAAAATGGGATCGTTGCAAATACTTTTGGTGATGGGATCATCACAGCACATTTATATATATATAATGTATATAATAAGAGAGCTATTTGCGATGGGACGGTTTCCTGTCACAAAATAATATATTTTTCGGCGATGCCAATTTCTCTAACGGAATATTTGCGATGATACACCATCATAAAAATCATTTGTGATAGGATACAGTCATAGATATCCCTTCATAAAGACATCAAATTCTAGTAGTGTTCACTAATAAAAAACTATCAATATATATATATTTCTGACAGAGTAGTCATGATTCATTCATGATTTTCATAGAATGTATTAAGGATGTGTTTCCTGGCCATATTTTATATATATTACATAACCATGATTCTATAACTATATTATATTTTATTTACTTATCTTTTAATTTGATAAGACAGTGGACACAACGTTAATGCATACGTACGACCTACCATCTCCATTAACACTGTATTTCATTTTCTATCACTAGTTTCTATGAATTAAATTATATGCATATATAAAGAATATATGGTATTATTAATGTGGTTATCATTCAGTATTTTATGGAACCATGATCAAATCAATAGGATCATAAATATAAAAAATCAAAAAATACACAAAAAAATGGTTATTACCCAAAATGTAGCTTTAACATGAAATTATTAATGAAGTGGTAATTAAAGGTCATAATAGAATAATATACGGTATGATATATATGAATATGGTTCTATAATTGATTTATAATAAAATTATATTTATCATACCAGAGTCTTCAATGAGTACGATGGCACTCATGACTTACTGTAAGGGAGTCTTGTCTCAATTTTCCTTCTTAGATAATTATGTTACGTTATGCACCTATATTCTTTCATGAGGTGTATATAAATTTCCTTTTACTTGTGTTATGAACTTATTTATTCTCTAGATATCATTACTTTTATTTTATATTATTCATTCACGGGGCTTATGATTCATGGTTATTAAAGTTGTAACAATTTTATGTGACAATATCATCATTTATAAGGATTATTTATGACTGTGTTTTAGATGATCAAATATTATGATCCACCTATCAAAAAAATAATTAATTTTATTCTCATGACGTTTTTTATGATATATTCAAGTAAATGATATTTTTTCACTCTCTAGTACATAAAATAATTGATAAAATTATTTTTAAAAATTCTTGAATTTATATATCTCTTATGTCGAAAATCTATTTTCTTCCAAAATATTTTTTTCTAATAAAAATAAAAAAATTAACATGTTTTAAATGATTTACTAAATACTTACTTACCCATGTTTGAATTTAAAAAAATCAAAATGAAACATCATGTCATTTTTGAAAACAATTCATGTTTTACCTTTACCAAAAATGTGAACAGAATCTTCATTTTACTATGTATGGCATGAACAGAAATTTTTGACATAATGAAGAATCAACGCTTTTAAGATTCTCTTATAATTTTTTGAGGTTATTTAAAAATAAAATAATTTTTATTTTATTTTTAAAATTTTAAATTTTCTTTTCAAAGAGGTACGATATTTTCATTAATAAATGTTTTAAATGATCAATCAGAATTACTTTCCTTAAAATATTTCATCTTTTGATGATATCAATGCCTTTCTAGGGATAACATCTAGAGATACTTTTGTTATTATTTATATAAATTGTTTATTTTTATGAGTTAATCATGTTTATGAAACCCATTTCTCTTATATGGGATATACCATAATAAAATGCATATGTAACTCGCTTCTTTTCACAGGTTATGCTATGAAAAATTTAATATGAAACCTAACTATTTTCCATAGGTAATGATATGATGAAATTTTTATGATAACCATTTATTATTTTTATATGACTATTTTTTATGATCAATTAAGATGTATAAATATGGTTTTTTTTGTGTAATGGTAGGGACCTATATCTCCCTCTAATTCACTGGGTAATGATTCATGTCTCATGAGGTTGACAGGACAAGAACGAGGAGTAAACTCAATTAAGTAAGGGACATTTTCAAATATGATGCTCTTGGGAGTATTTCATGAATACTATGATGATTTTTGGAGTGAACTCATTCCAATATAATGGCCTTAGATTTTATCCTTTACTAATATGGAAATGATTTTCGATTATTTTTTTTATTCCATAAATCCACGCCTTATACCATTGTTATTCTCTCATGGATGAGGTTATTTTATTATCTAACACTTTATATCATATGAGCTACCAATATTAATCCCATGATTCAGGATTATGATCCTTGATATGTGTGGTAAGATTTTCAAATTTTATGCTCATGTCTTTATACCTTATTGCTCTTGTTATTCTTACATTCCTCCCTTGTTTACCCTTACATAGCATCTGAGCACACACATTCTTAAGTTTCCATTCCCCATGTTATGAATAAATGTATTATGTAAGATATGTATGAGAAGAGTTATATTTATTAAGAAAATAATGGGAGACAAATTAGCTCACTTATGTCCCTGTGTTTATGTTTCCATGTTTCTAAAGGTACAAAACTATTATAGTCATCAGGAGGTTGTTTGTGTAGTTTAATGAATATTTTCAAAACAATTTTAATATCAATGTATGATAAGCCTTGCTCTTAATATTTGGTATCAGATACTAGTATAAGAAAACTATATTGATATCTATAAAGAAATACCTAAGGATATGTTTATGGATGAGTCAATGTTTGGTAAAATATCTTGGTTTTTTTAAATGTTATAGTGAGTATTTTCCTAAAAATACATCCATCTTTATACACTACAGTAGACGTGGATATTTTATAGATGTACCAAGGGGTAGTAACCCCAAAAACACCATATTTATCTATACTCGATCAAGAATTGGTGCATCACAAAAAGCATCACTTCACACCAGGTTTGACACTCCAATGGGATATGATTTGGAAATACACACACTCTTTATGAAACCTCATGATCAATTTAGATGTATGATGACTGTGAATGACCAAGGAAAACCCTAAGGATTAATTTATTATATAATCTGACATAATTTAGACATCTAATTGTTATTTATTCATCATTATATACTTCAATATCAAGATTATTGTTTCTTACACTACACTTTTTGGTTTTAATCAATCTCAACAACATGAAGGAAACACGTTAATTTTGTATGTGATGGAAAATGTAAGGATTTTCATTCTATAAATCAAAATGTTAAGGTATCTAAATAAAAAATATCGTTTCTATGATCACATAAATTTCTAAATCTATGAATCAATATGTAATTCCAAATGAAAAAACGATGGAACAACATTCTTTGGAGTCCTTAATGAGATAGCATCCACTTTCTTTTAGTTGGTCCTCTAATCCACTAGTTTCTGAAAAATGGATCAGCACCACAAAATTTTTTTTCCATTCTATGGTGTTTGAAACATGTAATGTTAATTTTAGTAATATACCATTTTTTAGTTGATTCACATCAATGGTGGAATATTGATAAGATTATAATGCAACAGGATAAATTTGACTCCATGTTTTGGGACGTGTTCAGGAACATATTTTTCAATATGTAGATTCCTTATATTCATCGTATGAAGATTGATAAGTATTTAATTGAGTTAAATAAAAAGGGTGATGAATATATTAGTTCCTCGAGGGAATATTTTACAAGCCATACGACGTACGCTCCTAGTATTATCTTTTAACTTGAAAAAAAGGTTGATCGATTGTTTACTAGCTGAAAACCAAGTCTCTAAATAGAGTTATACATATGAGACATTAGTAGCTATGAATAGATTATTTGATGTTATATCATGGTGTAAAAAGTTGGGGGATATATTTATAAATCTCATGGGGTTTTCAAGAAAATTAATATGGACTTCGAAAAAATCCATAATCTATAGAGACAAGAAGGCGAGGATTCTTTTATGCTTAAAAGTTGAGAAGAAACATGGAGTTAATTTTCTTATGAGGACTAGTAAATATTTTTGTGTAAAGGTAAGGTCATCAGGAATTTATTTCAAAAGTTATGGGAATAAATTATCTAATGATGCTAATAGAGGGAAATCTACAAAAAATGCACCACCTGCACTATAGTGTTTCAAATGCATGTAGTATGGGCATAATTCTAACTAGTTTAAAAATATGAAGGTTAATGATGATGACTGGTATCGGCAACATATAATGCCAAGTGACAATGGGAAATATCATGTGACCACTATTACTGATGAGGGGTGAAATAATAGTGTGGTGAAAGGTTCACTTATCAATCACTCTTAAACTACTAATGTCTTATTTGAATATGAATCTACACATTCTATTATATACAAATAATTTGATAAGTGTATCCAGATTCCATAAAATTATTATATATATAATTAGATCTGAAAACTCCAAATGGTAAAATGGTTTCATCTTAATTATTTGATTAATCTCCAGTTGAAATTGGTGGGAATGTACTTCCTATAAATGATTTCATTCTTCCCCTTGTTGAATTTCATGTTATCTTAGGTGTTTATTGGATTTATCAACATAAATCCTACATTAATTAATGAGTAAGGGAGTTTGGGTTTAATATTATAAACTATCCAATGATCACATATCAATGTGATGATAAGTAAAAACATATTATGTAGATCAAATTCATTTCAAACATACCATATTGAATGGAATCTATTTAGTCATAGGAATTGAAGATGCAACATGAGGAGAAACTTGATAGGGGATTCACTTAGCCAAGATTATCACCATGGGGTGCACTTGTTATTTTTATTAAAAATAAGGATAGATCCATTTCACTCCGCATCAATTATTTAGAGCTAAACAAGATCAAAATTAATAACAAGTATCATCGTCCCTATATTTTTAACCGGTTTGATCAACTTCTTGGAGATAAATAATTTTCCAAGATTGACATTCATTCTAGATATCATCAAAATGAGGGTTATGAAAGAGGATATAACCTAGAAATTATTCCATACAAGGTATGGAAACTATAAATATATAGTGATGTATTTCAGTATTACAAATTCCCTTTATATATTTATAGATTTAATAAATAGATTATTTAGAGATTACATTGATAAGTATTTATAAACAATATTCTTATCTATTCAGAGCACTAGGAATGAAATAACATCACATACAAATTTCACTAAATACCCTAAGGAAGGGTAAACTGTATGAAAAATTTACAACATTTGAATTTTGGATGAAAAATGATTCATTTTGAGGTTATATGATCTCAAGATAGGGTAAATTAGTAGATCCATCAAATACAGAGGCTATTGAATATTGGACCATGCCAACCACTATGACTAAGATCCATAGTTTTCTTAGCATAGCTATATATTATTGACGGTTAGTTGATAATTTATCATGACTGTATAATCATCTAACCAAGTTAACATTGATGAGATATAACATACTTTGGATAGATTAATGTGAGGATAATTTCAAGGAACTTAAGAAAAGTTTAGTTAGTGCACCTATACTTACATTGACCAATAGTGGAAGAGGGTTTTTAATCATTAGTGTTGAATCCAAGAAGGGATTAGGATGTGTTATTTTGTAGAAAGACATGGTTATAGCTTGTTCCAAGTGATAATTGATGATCCATGGTAAAAATTTCACTTCTCAAGATTCAGAGTCATCCATGGTAATATTTTCATTAAATAAATAGAATAATTTTATTTATGGGGAAAATTTTGGTATATATATTGATCACAAAATTTTAAAGTATATATTAACACATAAGTAGTTGAACATGCAATATATAAGATGGTTATAGCTACGTAAATATTATGACTAATCAGGACATTACCCTCCCGATAATGAGACAGAGGTGGCTGGTGCTTTGAGATAAAATAATCATTCTATCCTAACCATGATAAGGATCACAAAAGGTCCATTATTTTTAGATTTGTAAAGGATGGGTATAGAAATCCTAAATAAAGGGGGGAAACTTATCTTTCTAAATTTAAGGTTAAATAATCTATCCTTGTGAAGAATAAAGAGGCTTAGAAAGAATATGTAGAGGTAAAAAAGCGGTTTTGAAATGTTCCTGAGATTAACCATGATCAGGATAGAATGATAAGTTCCCAGAACCATATAATAATTCATTCCATACCAGACATGAATAATGAATTGTTAATGAATACTCATATCTCTTCATTATCTATTCAAATAGACAGTCTAACGAATTATAGATATTGTAATGATTACATATTGTGGGATTTCATAAAGAGAGATATTGCAGAGTTTGTATCTCAGTGCTTAGTATGCAACAATGATAAGGAAGAAAGAAAAAAGTCTAAGGGTATGTTGCATCCATTACCCATACCAAAATTGAAATGTGGAAACATCATAATAGATATTGTTCTTTGAGTATGCAAAACAATTAATGGGAATAATTTTATGTGGTTTTTATTCTATCACCTTAATAATTCAACACCCTTCATCGTCATAATAGAATACTTATCTATGGATCATTTTTCCAGGATATACAATTCGAAAGTGGTAAGATTTCATGGAGTACTAAATTTCATTGTATCTAATTAGTGTTTGAGATTTACGTCAATGTTTTGATGAAGCTTTCATAAAACTCTTGAGATAAAGTTGAGTTTAAATACTATTTATCATTCTCATATGGATGACCAGTTAGAAAGAAAAATAAAAACACTATAGGATAGGTTGATATTTTTTTTGGATTTAAAAGGTGGTTTGGAAAAACGCCTTACTCCATTTTTATATTATTACAATAAGAGACTTCACAAAATCATTCATATTTATCCTTATGAATCCCTCTATTAAATTAATTGTAGATCTCTAATTTTCTTGAATTTTTTAGGAGAAATAAATCTAATAATACCTGACTATTTTATGAAATGGAAGAGATTGTTGGATCCATTCAAAAAACATCATGGAATCTAAGAGTCATTGGAATTTTTTTTCTGATAATCACATACATGATCTATAATTTTAAGTTAGTGATAATGTGTTACTAATAATTTCTACATGGTATAAGGTTAGGATATTCATGAATAAAGGGAAACTAAGCCCTCGGTATATCATTCCCTTTCAAAATTTTGACTCTATCAATAGAGTATCCTATCAATTATAACTTCTACCAAAACTCTCTCAAAACCATGATGTATTCCATGTATCTATGATGAGGTAGTACGTACCTTACATTTTACATGTACTAAACTCACAAGTCATACCAATAGAGAAAGATATCTCTTAAGAGGAACAAATAAAGGAGATTATGAATCATACAAATAATGTTTTATGAAATAAGACCACTCACTTTCTCATTGATTTTTGGTGAAACCACCAGTTTTAAGAAGCTATGTGGGAACTTGAGGATATGATGTAGTATAAGTATCCTCATTTGTTTGTATTAGAGTGACCAACATTGAGGGAGAAATTTATTTTAAGGGGGGGGGGGTTAAATGTAACACCCATATAATTTTTGAATTTAATATTTTCAAATAATTGAAATTTTTTAAAAGCTTATTCTATATAAAACACCAAGTTAATCTTTCACTACATTAAATAGTGTGTTTCATTTCATTTCACACGATAATATGTTTTAAAAAAACCATGATATATTATTATTATAGTTATTCAAACACAACTATTATAAAATAACCATTAAAATTAATGAGTTTAATAGTTATATATTTTTAAAAATATTATTTATAATGGTTTTACATAAATAAAAAATATTGATAAAAAACTAAATTTTCGATAATGTCTTTATATGTTTTAAAAATACAATTTTTTTTTAAAAAAATGAATGTATTTCGTTCTATGAAAAATAATAAAATAGATTTTTTTACACTTTCTCAAAATAAATTTGATAAAATAAACATGATTTTTTAAATCAATATGTCAAAAATATCATTGGGATAATTTTTGGTATTTTCCCAAAATATTAAATTTTTTGATGAGTAGTTAAAAATACTTTAGGTTATTTGGAAACTACCTTTTAATTTCATTTTTTATAAATTTAATGATTCTTTTAAATTCATTTTAAGTTTTTATTAGTACAATAATACATCCATTTATCCAATATAATTCATTGTAATCAATTTTATATTGGATTTTGATATAAAAGATTTGTAAACTTTTGAACAATTTCTCTTTAAAACCTTCTTCCACATTGCATATGCAGGATAAATTTTATATTAAAATGTTCCATTTATATTAATGGAATTTGGAAAAATCAATACTATAATTCGAATAAAAATAGTTTATATTACATAATAAGGTAAACTAATTATTTAACTAAAATTTAATTATGAATGAAATAAAAATTAAGTCCCATAGTTAACGTAAAAATTGGTTTATCAAGGGTTGAATTAAAAATATATGGGTTAAGATTTTATATAAAGACATTAAAATAAATTGTATTTCTATATGTATACCTTATCATGTCTAATGTTTAATTGTTTTCCATTTTTTAACCTTGTGTGATATAAAAAACATGGGATCACCCAATTCTTTTAAAAAAGTCCAAGTGTTTCCTCTCCCCCATTTATAAAAGGCACCCCACTCTCCTCTCTTATCCACACCTTATAACCCTTTTTATGAAAATATATACCCAAATCACTGCCTATATTACCTAAACTCTTACTTGTACCCTTATTTTTAGTATAAATGCATCCAATGAAGGATTTTAGTGAAAACCTATGGAGGATGCAAGAAGAAGAGTTAATATTCATCAACGATCATTTTTTTATTTCTTCCTCAAACACCTAAACTTATTTTCATATCAAGATTATATAATATCCTCATTATATTATATATACATATTTTTTTATTTTCATGTAATGACATAAAACCATCTCTAATTTCATCAGATGGTTTACAAAATCATCATTTGTGTATACGGCGTACTATCGTATCGCAAACCATGTCATTCATTTTTACATTACCACATATCAAATATTGTTTTAATGATGTATTTCGTAATTATATATGAAATTTATTATTTTATTATTATAATTTATTTATTATATCACACACAACTTTATACACTCCGGTTTTTTGGGAACAAGATAATGTCACTCGTATGTACGGTGGACTACCACCTCGCGAGGTGATTTGATTCAATCAATATTTACAAGGAATTTAATATGGGCAGGTGTAATGAAAATATGTGATATATATTAAATAAACATTTCTTAAAAATAACACATATCATATAATATTAATTCAATTTGAAAATAAAATTTAAACAACATTCATGCGTACATATGGCCTACAGTTTCCATAAATGGTGTATTTCATTTTCTATCATAAAATTTTACGAATTTGTCTAAATAAAAAATATATTAAATATATATGATATTTATATCATGGTTATAATTCCCAATATTATTGAACCATGCTCAAGTTAAGAATAAAAAATATAACAAAATAAAACATATAAGAAAAACAAAGAAGTTATGGCCCAAAACGTACCTTTAACATGGAATTACTAATAAAAGCTAAATGAAAGGTGATAATAAAATCATATATAGTATAACATATTTGAATATTTTTTTAATAGATTTATAATAAAATTATAATTATTACAAATTAGGCATGAATATATATGTTAGATGTCACTACTTAATGTAAGGGATTTTTATCTTGATTTTCTTTCTTTGATAAATACATTATGTTATGCAATTATATTCCTTAAAAATGAATATATAAATCAACTTTTACAAGTAATGTGTTGAATTTATTTATAATCATGATATTTTAAGTTCCATTTTTCATTTTTCCTTCTGGGGATTATGATTCAGAGTTAAAAATGTGGTAAAAAAAATTTATGTTACAATATGATCGTTTATCGAGATTGTTTATGACTATGATTATGATGATAAAATATTACAATCCTCTCTCAAGAAATAACATATATTATTATCCATTGGTTATTCATGAAATTTTAAATAAATATTTCCTTTTTTTCAACTCTTTTTTACTTAAAATTATTGAGAAATGTTTTTTCATAAAATCCAACTTTATTTCTCTCTTCGGTGATAAATATATTTTCTTCTAAAAATAGGTTTTCAAAAAAATTAAATAATTCTTTTAATATTATTAAAAAAAATTAACAAAATATTAACTAATTTTTTACCTTTTATAGAAAAAAAATAAATGGAATCATCATTCCATTTTCTAAATCAAGTCATGTTTGGATTTTTAAAAAAAATGTGAAAGGAATACTCATTTTAATGTGTACAACATGAACAAAATTTTATAGCATAATGACCAATAATTAAATACAGTATTACAATATGTGTTTTCAATGAAATTTAAGAATAAAATTATTTTCAAAATGTTTTACATTTTTAAATTTGTTTTTTAATTCTAATTTATATTTTCCTCAAGACATGTTTTGAATGATAGATAAAAATTATTTTCTATATTACACTTCATCTATAGATGTTACTTATTCCTTACATGGGATACGATACAAAGATAAAATTAGTATTATTTCATTTAATGGATTATTTTTATGATTTCATGATGTTTATGAACCTCAGTTCTCTTCCATATGTTATACCATGAAGAAATGCATATGAAACTCTCTTTTTTCACAGGTTATTTTACGATGAAATGGTTATGAAACCAATCCATTTTCTATAGGTTATGATATGATGAAATTTTTATGATACGTATTTTTTTCAGGGGTTATGATATGATGAATTTTTATGATATTTTTAAATACATAATTATGGTTTTCATTATGTTACAGGTGAGTCCAATATCACCGTACAATTAATTATGTAAAGGTTTATATCTCATTAAATAGATTAAACTGGAATGAGGATTGAATTTGGTTAAGTAATAGACATTGTCCACTATGATGGTCTTTAGATTTAACCTCAACTACTATTATGGTTTGGGTATTGAACCTGTCCAATAGGATATCATTGGCAGTGACCCTTAACTAATATGGAAATGATTTTCTATGCCTCTATGTAGGACACAAATCCTTGTATTATACCAATATTATGCTCTATTGGATCATGTTATTTGATTATACTTGGATTCCGGTCATTTAAATATCAATATTAATCCCATTATTTGATATTATAATCTTTGATATATAAGGTACAGTTTTCAAATGTTATTCCCATGTTCTCATCCCCTTATGCTCGTGTCATGCATATATATCTCACTTGTTTACCTTTAATGAGTATCTGATCACACCCATTATATTCTCTCTATTTCCTATATTATGAAAATATGTATTATGTATGTTATTTATAAGAATGGTGCTAGTTATGAAGAATGTAATGTGAGATGACATATCTCACTTATGAACCAGTGTTTATATTTCCATGTTTCCAAAGGCTCTAAATTATTACGGTCCTTAGCTGTGTGATTTTCTTCTATAATGAATATTCATAAAAAATGATGTAATATCTATGTATGATAATCATTGGTCTCTATAGAATAAAATAAATAATGATTAAAAAAGGATAACACTTATATTAAAGACTCCAATCATCTCTTAGGGAGTCTCTTATAAATTATGGATTTGGGACACCATTCGGAAAAGGTTAAAATTGTGAGAGAATATTTTTAGGGGGGAAATTTGGGTATTTATTCAAGTTGAAATTGAAGGAAATGTGTGGGTTGATCTGGGTAGAGGTGGGGATTTTTTATAATTGAGTTTCAGTGGCATTTTTATAAATAACCATTCCTTAATTAACATGAAATGCAATTTCTCATAGAAAGTGGATCCAAAAAAGAAAAATGAATGAGATTGGATAAGGGTAGGTCAATAATTTTTTTATACAATCATTTAGATAAAATATTTTTTGATATATTATTATATTACCCCATAATTTATCCTTTTTATGTTATTTTATCTTTGTCATGGTAACATAATTTTTTCATTGGGAAATAATTTTCATGACTAAAAATGAAATTAACCATATTAAATAATTTATATACACTAATTAAAAATATGAAAATCAGTTTATTGTGTTAAATTTAAAATGGTAAAAAATAATTTTAATATTAAAACCCATAACATGAAAAAACAAATTTGAAAAAATTCATTTTTAAACATAAAAATATTTTTTTTCCTACTAATTAATAGTCTTTAGATGATTTATAATTTATATATTTATATATATGTGTATATTAATTTTAAAAAAATAAATCTATGATAATGATTACATAAATTTATTAAGATAAACATACTCTTTATATAGAAAACAAATCTTCAAACAATAATTCTTTTACCATTAAATGATTTTATCTTCATTTTCAACAAATTGATAATCACTATCAAAATTATTTTTCATTTTTTAATGTATAAAAAGTTAAATAAAATCTTATAATTCAAATACGATAATATTTATTTAGAATAACATCATTTAATAAATATAAAAAAACTATTTTATGTAAAACATATTTAATCGTCCATTAATAATTGTATTATTATCACTAATAATTTATTATTGAATATTTGGATTTTATTTTCTTGTTCTACTAATTATTACTTTTATTTTTTTAATTCATTTGATCAGAATCATTCTTTAAATTTGTAAATATAATAATAATGCATATTTCATAAAAAGAATTTTTTTATTATTAAATGTATTTTTTCACATGAATTGTTATTTTTATTTTATAAAATAATATATTTTAATGAAATTTAATTATTTATAAATTATATATAAATATTAAGATCTAAATAATTTTATTTATATCAAAAATATATTTTTAATTCTGAATCTTTAATATGATTATAGGTATTATACCCAACAATAATATTCCATTTTATAATGATTAATGGCTATATTTACCTCAATACCATATATAAATTCATTACTTTCCAATAACAGATCTTATTTGTATTGTTTTCACACGAGATTTTACATCATGATTTATACTCTCATGATGTTCTTTGTCATTGTAGATATCATTTTACTAATGGTGATTCCCAAGGGTAAAGATGATCCAAAGTATTTATTAGTTGTAAAAATATTATTCATTAATATTTACCATCCCATTTTAATTTGTGAAATTTTAAAGGATGTAATCATCTATTATATGTAATAATCCATTACGTGTAGTACTTAATTTCATACACTTTTATTGTAATTCTAAATTGTGATTAAATAAAACATTTTTATTTTGATTCATATCATGTATTAAATAAATCATAATCAAGTTCAAATCTTTTGGTAAAATATAAAAGCATATGTTTTAAGTATAGATATATATTTTTAAAAATTAAAATATGTCCAAAAACCATGGTTGTTTCTACAAGTTTTTTTTTAAGTTCAACTTAATGAGTACATATTTTAATTTTCAATGGTTTACAGTATAACTCAAAATTATGTAAAAATCCATTAAACCCTTTGAATGTTGCTTAAATCCCCTTTTATAGAGGAAAAGTGAATCTTTTAGATAAATTTTTAATGCTTGGATGATATCCATATAGAAGTGAAATCATAAGATGCTTACACATTGAAACCTTTGAGATTCCACCTATTACATGCATCTGGATTTAAAATTCTTGTGTATCCTGTCATCCTTGGATTAGTCTGATGACTACCACATGGTATGCTGACTTCATCATTAATTTATCTTCCAAACCATGAAAATGTAATGTTATGTTCATTTATTACCTTTTCTAGGATGAACATGTATTCATGGATCTAATCAACATCTTATAGTGAGTGTCTCAATAATTATTTATTTTAGAGTAATCCAAAGATCTAATCTATAATGATTTATGGGTTGCACTGATTCAAGACTTATAGCTTCAAAATAAGGTACCATAGAACACTTGAGGTATAACATTATATTTAATGTATCAGAAACAGTATCTTCATTGGTGGAAAGGTTCTTACATGGACATATCCCCACACACTGGTCTTTTGTATATATTATTAGAGGATGTAGAAGCCTTCTCAATCCACAAATAGAGATGCCTCACACATAGTGTTAGGGAAATAATTTGTTCAACCAATTATCATGAAATGTAACAACTCTAATTTTTCAATGTGTTATTTTAGAATAATACATAGATTATTTTTTGTGTTAAGAGCTGGTACGATGTAAGATTCCAAGGCCTGGTGATTAAAATTTAAAAAATATTAAAAATTTAAAAAACACGTGCATCCAGTTTCCATGAAAATTTGAATGTCTTATAAATAGAGGCTTATATTGGAAATATAAGGCCACCATTGAGTCCAAAGTATGGGTTTTATCCTAGTAATAACATAACCTTGGATCACATCGAACACCCGAGTTAGACTCAGTTGTGGGTGAATTTTGAAATAAGTTAATTAAATGAAATGAAAATATTTTATTAAATTTTCATGACATAAAATATATTAAAAATACTAGATTATGATGAGATATTAGGGTTATCCTCGTAATCCTAGTGATATATAGGACCATTAGAGGATAGAATTCTTGGTGAACGACATCAGATCGGATCATGATCGAGGATAACTATGCCATTGGAGTTCATGAATCTTATCAACAATGGAAACTCAACAATATTATTCATTATTAATAAATACCAACTCTTTTTAGAATGTTTTATTTAGGTGATTTTCATATCATGCTTAACCCAGTAGAATTTAGATCAATTCCATGAACAATAATTAATATGTAAAATGACGGTTGCTTTTATTTATGGTTTATTTATTGTTTGTTTATTATTTCCCTCTTCATTCATATAATTCTTCGACAAAGGATTTAGGCTGAAATGAACCAAGATAAAAGTTAGTTCCTCAGATTTTATGATTTATGGAAATATACCTCATTTATTCACAAGATCATTGTGGTAAATTTTGTTGTCCCATTGTTCGAATAATACGGTGTATATGATGGTTGTGGGACCATTTATCAGTGAAAGATATGAATAACATCAGTTTGGTTCAAGATCAAGGATGTGATCAATATTTTGAAAATATATAGTATAATTATAGATGGATTATAATGGATTGACAGTTCCAATTTATCATGACATGATGAAGTGGTTGAAGATGGAATGAGTGAAAATTTCTTGAGTAGCTTTTAAGGTCGTACCTCAGCGATTAGTGATTGAAAGGGTTGGAAAACCATAGATCCATGATTCCTTGGATAGTATCATAATAGTTAAAATAATTATTTTGATACGAATAAGATCTTTGGGTTCAAGAAAATCTTAGGTCAGACAGTGACTAATCCGAAGATACATTCCATATGGGCCCCTATGTGCAGCATTAGGGTTTTTGCAAAGGATAAGATTTATCACACTCCATGTAAAATATTTCATACATAATTTTACCATTACTCGTGGATCAACATGTATATTATAGGATACTTTATCTCAGGAAGTCCAGGTTACCGTCACATTACCATGTGTACATGGGTTGTCACTCGGTCACGACCAACAATACACTGACATAGATTGAGGGCACATGCTGGGTGTCAGCATGCCTCTACATGCTGTGTACATATACTTACACATCATGTACATAGAGATTTTCATGTTGTGTGATGAAGAAGAACATGGGTAAACCAGGGGCTGAATGGACACATAGTTTACCCCAATACACATTGTGTACCCCCTTTAAGGGTGTCTTCACCCCTTAGTTTCTTAAGTATTAGATCATTATTAGTTGAGTATGTTCCCTTGGTCTATCCCCTTGAGAGGATAGTAAGGAATTACATCCCCATATCTGGATTGTGATAACCTCTAGAGGGTGAGTCTCAGATATAGATTGTGGTGTCACTTTATGAGACTGGAGTGTGGTCCTCGATCATTCCTTCTTGTATACTTGGGGGGTTCATGGAATAATCATGACCTCATTGAATGGGGTATTGATCCTCCATCTGGAGGTCCATTTTTTATTAGGTTCTTGGTATCATTGGTACACGATCCCCTATATAGTGGGTTGATCCAGAATGGGTTTGTGGTGTCCCCCAGCAGTCTTGGGCACGATTCCCTATCTAAGTATCAAGTTCTTCAGTGACGAGTTGGTTTTCTTTGTTGGGGCCCCAAAATTATAACCTAATTGATGAGTGTCTCTGATGATAGCATGGATCATAAAGTGTGTCCTCCCATAATGAGAATGGCCTATAATCATTGAGATGAATCATGTGGCTGATGATTTGGTTCTGACTGCCTAGAGGTGCAGTGTCCTTCTTGATTATATATGGGAGTTTATTTATGAATTAATTTTTTTTATCCGTGTTATGTGATGAATATTTTTTATGTTCTGTGTTTAGTGTTTTTGGGGTGTCCTATGAAGTATTTTTATACTCACCCATGAATGGTATCTTTCGACACATTCCATGCCTTGTGTAAAAGATGGCCCGTTTGATGGTGTCTTAGATGGAAAGGGAGTTGATGGAGCATAGCTTGAGCTAGATAGGCTGAGGTGTTTTTTTGGTTGTTTCATTTTATAGTATTACTCTCTGTTTAAGAAGTTTAGACTCTCTATATTTTTTATTTCATCTTGTAATTGGCCCCTTTATCGCTTTCATTACTTTATTATCATACTATGATTAAGGGATTAAAGATGTATGAATTCATTGGTTTCAATTTTTTTACATTTCATAATTTTATACTCTTGTATATTTGAACATGTACATAGTTAAATTATTATAATGTCTCCTATATGTGTGATATGTCCACTCAGTTCTAGTCACCACCCCTAAAAATTAGAGGCAGGCTTGGGGTTGTTGCGGCTTGGGCCCCGGTGGTTTGGTTCGTGATAGAGTGGTATTAGATAAAGTCGATTATAACTTAGGACCAGACACTAAGAGATATTTTTGGATTTTATTTAAATATTTTTAAGTATATCGAGTTTATATTTCTTGAAAGAGACTCTAGATTTTGTGCAACATCCAATTTTTTCATACACCGGGACTCTGATCACTGGGCTTTTGACTCGGTACATGCAGGAATTGGTTATATAGAAAACATTTGTAAATGAATCATATAGGAAATGGTTTTTATTTCATTTTCCTTCTTCAGTCATCTACCTAGATATAATCTTTGACCATGGTACATGTTGTCTATTTTTGGATGCCTCTATAAAGATAGGCAGCAAGGATTCTACTACATGATCATGGGGATAATTCGAGGAGTGACGAGGCTTCAATATAAGGTCATGTATCAGAGATAGTAACTCTAGATCTATTACTATATATAGCACCACCCATTGAGTATTAGTTATCATTAGTAGTTCTAGTAGAGTATGCACACATGATTAGTGGTTTTCAAGAGTTATAGAGGCTATGAACTCCCAGTTTTCAAGGAAATAAAGACTCTTAGGTGGATAAGGATTGACTAGAGGTAGTGTCTCAAGTGTTCCACCTAGTGAGGATTCATGTATGTAATATTTCAATCTTCATGGTGAATCTTCATTTGCAGGTTCATTCGGTAATGATGGAGTCTGGTGAATCAAAAACCTAACAAGACAACTGTATAATAAGTTAAACTTCAACAAAATCATTATGGAGTAATTTTATCCTGACACATTATTATTGGTGCACATCTAAGAGGTTATTCATCTATAGTAGGGTTGTATGATCATGGTGAAGTATTCATACAGTTTTATTGATCTCTTGTGATACTCCATCAATATGGTGATAGATCCATTATTCAGGTCTCAAAACAGTAATAAAGGCTTACAGTTAGATATCAAGATGTTAATGATATCTATTTTTGTTCCCACTTATCCTGGAGTACTAAAGGGGGCTATGTTGGTGGAATGATTCATAGAAAATTCATCACCGACTGTGGGTTATGGTAGTGGAAACCTATGTGATGAGACTTATATAACAAGTATCCAATGATAGTAATAGTTATCGAGTCTTGTTGGAAACTTTAGAAGTTAATACTATGATTGAGGGTCAGTTATTCAGTGTGCTTAGGATGGATCAAATCCGCTGAGGGAGAGGTATGTTTTCTCCTGTGATGATCAGGGACATCTTATATTATATTGTCTGACCAGTCGTATAGCTGATCAGGAGACAGTCAAGGGAACACTAAATAGAATTCATAGGTAGTACATGTTAGTTTTGTAGGAATATGGAAATGGAAGAGTGACCGATAGAGTATTGTAAGGTGTTTGGAGTTTTGATATATTTCCACCACCACCCCATGTGGTCATCACTGGTATCAGGTAGCTTATGTTTAGGGACATGGACAACTGAAGGCTATGGAGGCTGATGACCCCGTGTCTCCAGAGAATATATGTGGTACTATCTATGTCTCTTATACATAAGATGTAGTTTTAATAGACATAGGTGTGACTCATTCCTTTTCTTCAACATTATTTTGTTTAGGACTCTAAGATTCTGGTTATGCCTTTGGTTCATCCCTTGTGCTTGGAGACTCTTCAAGAAGGCAACTTAGTGATTGAAAAATCCTAAGAATAGTTAGATTTAAAACATGGAGGTTAGATTTTTATATGGTATCTCTTAGTATCATTGATGATGCCTTATGAGATCATCTTAGTTATGTACTAACAATCCACAATTTATGCCCAGATTGACTACATTAGGTGGAGGATGTGGTGTGTCCCTAGTGATTGGATGAGAATTTCATTTATGGGTGAAAAAAATGCAAAATTAAGATAGGACCGGTTATAGGATAGTGCATCTGATTAGTCACTAGTTGGCTTGAATAAATGTTGGAACATTGGATGCTATGGGCTACCAGTTCCTTGCGATGGTGATGGAGTGTAAGGAAGTCTTTTAAAATGATGTTTTAGGATTACCTCCCTAATGGGAGTTAAAAGTTTAAATTTATCTACAGCCTGTAATAACCCTAATATCTTTTCCATAATATGATATGTTTCCCATAGGGATTTAGGAGTTGAGGGAACAATTATCGAACATATAGGAGAAGCGATTTGTGAGAACTAGTGTTTCCCCTAGATATCCCCAGTGGTGATCTTTCGGAAGGTAGATGGGAGTTTGAGTTTATGAGTGGATTACCATCACTTGAAACCACTAATCGTGAAGAATATATATTCACTAACCTTGGATCGATGACCTCCTCAATCAATTGAGAGGGGTGTTATGGTCATCAATGATTTACCTTGGATCAGGTTATCACTGGTTGTGAGTATTGAAAGAGGGTATATCAACGACGACATTCAAATGTTTCTATGGTCAATAAAAGTACATGGTGATGTCTTTTGGAAAGATGAATTATCCAAAAAGTGTTCATGGGACAGGTGAATCTAATCATTCATCCATTACTAGACCATTTTGTGGTGGTCTTTATCCATGATATCCTATTGTATTAACTGTCCAAGGTGGATCATGTGATACACTTGAGGATGGTCCCGAACACACATTCAGATCAACAAATTTATGGGAAACTCTCTAAGTGTCAATTTGGGATTTAAAAAGTACACATCGTGGAAAACATTATCTTAGAGTCAGTAGTGGTACTGAATCTAGAAAAGGATGATGCAATTCTCTCTTGGGAGCCACCCAATACTATTACTAAGGTGTGGAGTATTCATAGGTTGGCAGGGTACTATCGAATATTTTTACCCTATTTCAAAATAGTGGTATCACCGTTGATTTATTTGAACCAAAAGGGGGTAGGATTTTTTATGGATGAAAACGTATTAGTGGATTTTTTAAAAGATACAGTAGAGATTGAAGAGTGCCCCATATTGAGATTTATAGATGATGGTTTCGAGTACGCATTATTTTTTAATGCCTCAAGGAACAAAATATGATGTTTTCTGATGTAGAGGATGGTTTTTATCACATATGGTTCCATGTAGTTGATACTTCATGAGAAGAACTATGTGATCCATGATCTTGAGCTAGTGGCGGTAGCCTTTTCCCTAAATATGTGGAATCAATGCCTAATTGGAAAGTAGTTTATCATATACTCTAAACACAATAGTCTAATGTATATATTTTCTTATAAATATCTTAAATAGGTTTAGAGGGGATGGCTAGAGTTCTTCTAGGACTATGACATATAGATATTTTATACTCATGGTAAGGGGACAATGGTAGAAGAATCTCTTAGTAAGATATCTTGTTATCATTTTTTTTTTGCTGGATAATTAGAGAAGTTATCCTATTTATAGTAATACATAGTGGAAAATTAAGGTTATTCATATCTTTAGTCGATGGTTGTTACCCCACCTATTTTACTGCAGGCTAGGGAATTTCTATGTGGAGATACCGATTGTGAGACCCTACATACTCAAATATACACTAGACATGATCTAGGTGGACTTTATAAAGGTTGGGGAATGTTATCCTTTTTAGAGTATAAATGATAGTAGTAGTGACATAGAGATAGGAGGTGATGATGACATTTCATACATCCCCTTTGGCAGTACATCCTGGTGTGGAAAATAAGTACATGGACCACCGACGTCGGTACTGGTGGCCATGCACAAAGATTTATCTTGTTTTGTTTGTCTCTTATGGCCTCACCATATAGTAAGTGAAGGATGAGCACAATATTATAGTAAGTTTAGATCAACCCCTTAATGTTCCAGAGTGGAAGTGTGATGATATATCCATGGATTCCTGACAGGGTTTCCATGTAGGTCTAGAGGATATGATTACATCTGGGAGATTATAGATGGACTTACCAATTCTTCCCACTTCCTATCCAATCAAGAGTAGGGTTTAGTAGAGATATTGGGGTTGTTTTACATCAAAGAGATATTTCAACTCCATGAATTTACCTCAATGATTATTTCAAATCATGATGCTCGCTTCATGTAGTGATTATCAAGAGGATTGTAGAAGGCCTTTGGGACCCTGCTGTGTTTGAGCATGGAATTTCACCCTGAGACTGATGACCTAACTAAGAGGACCATTCTTGTTAAGGAGGAATTGTTTGGCTATTTCATGTTTGATTTTGTCCATATTTGGGAGGGTCGCCTACCCTTAGGAGAGTATTCGTATAATAACAACAACCATTCCACCATCGGTATGGCCCCATTCCTAGTCTTGTATGTGAAACACTATATGTAATCACATTGTTGGATTGATCTAGGTGATTTTGTACTCATGGTTCTGAGTTGGTGCGATCTAAGAGAAAAAAGGCACAGATCATCCAGGAGTAGATGATGACTGCATCGATCCATTATAAGTCCATTGTTCACTAATGATGAAGGCCTAGAGAGTTTGGGGTGGGAGACCATGTGTTTCTAGGGGTCTCTCCATGATGTGGATTATCAATATTTGTCAAAGGTGGAAAGATATTTCCAAGATTTATTTAACCTTTGAAGATACTATGTATAGTTGGCCAAGTGGATTACCACATATCCCTATCACCACAGTTTGATCAGGTACATAACATCTTTCATGTGTCATAGAGAAGGAGGTGTGTGCATGACCTATCAAATGTTATCGACTGGGAAAATCTGGATATCAATTATGGGGATACCTTTTCCTAGTACCTGGTTAAGATTTAGGATCATCAGTAGATGATCCTTTATTAGTGCTTGATTCTCCAAGTTCACGTCTAGTGGTAGCATGTGAATCTTAAGGTGAGCACCTGGGAGCGAGTGACCTAGATGCAATCCTAGTAACCCTATATGTTTTAGAAATACTTTCTCTATTCTAGATGAAAAATCCTTAAAGTTATCAAAATTTAATGACTCTAATTTTTCAATGTATTATTTAAGAATATTTTATGGATAATATTTAGATACAAGAACTTAGAAGGTGTGTGATTATGAGGCTTAGTGAGCCCAGAATTTTCATTTGAAGAATATTTAAATAATAATATCATGTTCATGAGATTTCACTAATCAAAGTAGAATATCTCTAAAAAGGAGGCTTGTATCAGAAATATAAAGCTTTTGTTGAGTCCAGAGCACTATGTTTACCCAATTCACAACATGACCTTGAAGAACGTCAGATGTTAGGGTTGGACTCAGTCATGGGAAAATTTTTAAATACATTAACTAAAAGAAATTAATTATATTTATTAATTTTTCATGGCATGAAATTTCTTATAAATAATCTGATATAAATAGTTCACAAGTTTATCCATTAAACCATGTAGATCAAGTAGACTATTGAAGAATATCATTTTTTGATAAAGACATCAGATCGGATAAAGATTGATGATCATTACACAATCTAAGCTCATGGATATCACCAAATATTGAAATAAATGAATGATATTTCATAAAAATTGATCAAAAATCTAAGTAATATATTTTATTTTTTTATTTCAATAACATTCTTATCTTGGTTGAACACTTTTCAATTCCAAAGAACAATAATTGATTCACACATCGATAATTGATTTTATTTATGTTTTTTTAAATATTTTCCTCTTTTTTCATCAAATTCTATGAAAATAGATCAATGTTGAAATGAAAAAGGTCGTGGTTTTTTCCTGCCATTTTATTTTTTAGGGATTTCTCCCTAGTTTATTTGAATGATCAAATAAAAAGTATCCTTGATCCGTTGTTCGATGAATGCTAATTATATTATCATTATGTTACTATTATTCAGTACAATGGATCAATATTTTGGGTACAGTACACAATTGATTATTCAATTAAGGTTAAATTATGATGGACCATGATGATAAGTGAATTTTAATTGATTTATAGTTCTCATTAATCCTGGTTTGATAGTACGGAAAATGATGGAATGTATGGGAATTTCCCAAGTGGTTTCAAAGGTCAGGTCTTGGAGATTAGTGATGGAAAGGGTCAGAAGACACCCAATCCATGATTCCTCTACTAAAATCATGATGTCAGCAGTTGGGGGGGTGACGTGAAGAAGATCCATGGGTTCTGGAAAATCTCATGTTACACAGAATTTAATCTGGATATACCAAACATGTGGGACCCTCTATGTGGAACTAGGGATTTCAAACAAAATAAAAATATCATATGTTTTGTTATATATGTCACATTTCATGTGACCTATACTAATGAATCATTGTGTATCATGGAGGATTCATGGGAACAAGAAGTCTAGATTACAGAGGTATGTCCAACTGTACATGATTATAGCCATGGGTAAATGGGTTGGTACATGGGCACAACCACAAATAAACAGGCATAGAAATATTTCATGAGAAGGGTTATAGTATAACTCTACACACCATATACATATATTTATATACCATTTATATGATTATTTACATGACTTTTGAGGTAGAACCACAGGGGTTGACCAGGGGTTGGACAGACATCCCATGTACCCCTTGTACACGTCTGGTACCCCCTTTAAGGGTGTTTTGAACCCTTAATTTATTTATTATTAGACTAATATTTGTTTAAGTGTGTTCCCTTGGTCCATCCCCTTCAGGGTATATTGTTTAATTACATCCACATATTTGGCTTATGATACCATCCATAGGATGAGTCTTAGATAGAGTCTGTGGTGTCCCTTTATGAGACTGGAGTGTGATCCTCTATCATTCATTATTGTAACCATGGTGGGGTCTGTTGAATCAGCTAGACCTCCTTGAGCAGGGAGTTAATAAAACGTCTAGTAGTCCATTTTTGGGTTAATTGTTTCATTGGTCTATGATCCACCACATAGAAGGTTGATCAAGATTGGGTTTGTGGTGTCCCTCGGTTGTCCTAGGCGTGATCCCTAATCTTACAATAGAGGTCTTCAAAGAAGAATGAGTTTTATTTGGTGGTTCCAAATGATCATTACCTCTTGGATGAGGGTTTGTGATGATTTCATGGATCGTGAAGTGTGTAATCCTCGAACTAGCTTGACCTATAATCTTTCATCAAAATCTTATGGCTAAAATTTTGGTTGTGACCTCCTAGAGGCATTGTGTCCTTCCTATGTATATCTGGTTTCTTATTAATGGATTGTTTGTTATATTATTATTATGATTTCTCTATTCAGGATTCTATTTATTTATTTTTTTCATTTTTTCCTACTGGGTATTGTTATATTCACCCCTCATTGGGATCTTCCTTTAGGAGTCATGTTGTATGTAGACAATGTCCCATTTGACGATGTCCTGGGGGGAAAGGGGGTTGGAGGAGCATATCTTGATCTATATAGGCCAAGTTTTTTGGGAGGCTTTATTTTATAGTAGTCCCTCTATTATTATGAGGTTTTACTCTTTTCAGTTTTTGGTTGGGCTTTTATTCATCCCCATTATCACTTTCATTTATTTATTATAGTACTCTAATTGTGGGGTTATAGATATATGCATGCTTGGTTTCAGTTTTTTTACATTTCATCATTATATAGGATTGGGTGTATGTGTGTGTGTGTGCGAAGGTGCATTAGGTTAATACCTCCCATGTTTGTCATATTCCTACTTATTGATGGTTTCTAGCCCCTGGCCTATTGGTGGTGAGCTTGGGATAGTTGTGTCTCAAGGCCCAGTGGGTCGTGTCGTGAAATCCAAGGGAAAAAAGAATATTTCCCTCATTATTAAATCATATTTATGATCCCATCCCCTATATTATAATAAAAATGATAGAGGTGACTCTCTAGGGCTTCTTCATTACATACCTCTATAACACTATTTTGGTGAATTTTTTATATTAGTAAAAATATTAAATTTTGAGTGAGAAATTGAATCGTCTAGTGATTTTCTAAATTTAATGTAGGGATTTTTGTTTCATGGGATTTGATATTTATTGATGGGGTAAATCATTCCAAGATTATCCCCAAAAATCTCTAGCTCTGACAGGAATGCTCATTCTTTGGAATTACTCATACATAGGTTCTCTGATGTTGAGATAACCTAATTTTCCAATTTTCCTATCAAGTTTCAAATATGTAGTATCTTCAAAACTGAACTATTCTTATACATCCCATGTGTAAATTGGTTTAGTCACATATTGGTTTTCATTATTCAAAATATTTGATGAGTTACACACTTTGAGATATATTATTGTGCATATATTTCCCACATAGATTATTTACATTCAACTATATATCCAAAGTATTTAATCCTATATAGAAGCCTCATTATGGTAGAAAATCTCACATATCTATCATAAGTGGTGATTGGAATCCCAAATAACGATCTCCCTCAACCATAAAATCCAATTGATATCATGGATAGTGACAATGGTACGTCCCCACCTATGAAACAATTTATCTCTATAACATATAGTTCATAGACTATAACATTCATTCTTCTCTTTAACATATTGTGATTATTTTCACTTTATACAACTTCCTACATCAAAAGAAACATTTCTATATCAATATAAAATTTTGTTCATGAAAATCCAAGATAAATAAGATAATTTTTGGGTTTCAATATTTCGAAATTAAACTTGAAAATAAATCTTATTTCTAGGAATCATTTTTTAGGTTATGTTTTAATTTTGATGTAAAAATAATAATTTTTTATTTAAAAAAATTAAAATAAAATTTGTTTTAAAATAATGGATGTAAAAATGAGTTTGTATTCATTTTTATTATTTTTTTAGAAAGTAAAACTTTCATTAGAATTGGGTGGGTTGGTTTTTTCCAAAAAGGAGAATGTCTAGTTTTAACATAAAAAGTTCTATTCATATATTTTTTATAATATTTTTTTTAATTATTTAAATTTTTGGGACTAAAGATTGTTTCATAATGTTTTAATCTATTTGAATATTGTTTCAAAAAATAAAAAAAATACATATTGAGAGGTGTTTTCATTGGTTTATAATATGATGGTAAAAATTAATTTTCTTTATTGAAAAAATATATTTTTCTTGAATGGATTTATGGGGGAAGAATTTTGAATGACTTAAAAATGATTTATAATGTGATTGAAAATTATTAATGGTGGAAGCATAAGTTTTGGAATTTAAATTATTATGATCAATTTTCTGAGTGAAACCAATATATTAACTTGATTTTTGTTAAGAATATAGATCAATTGGTTGAGTTATAATATTTTTATTAAATTGATCTATTTTTTCATTTTATAAATTCAACATCATCAGATTCATTCAAAATAATGAGGTATGTTGGTTTAAAATTAGAATGTTTTACAATATTTTGTATAGAGAAATAGATGTTTTAAATTGATTTCAAACTGGTTAAAGGGTTTTAAAATATCTATTTTTTAATTAATAAAAATGTATTTCTATGTTGTAAAAATAATTGTATATAAATTTTTCTTTTCACATTTTTTCTTTTTAGAAAACATTATCTTCAAATGGATGATCGTGATCTTGATTAAATACATGGGTAAATTTTTTGAAATTTGTTTCAAAAATGATTTTTTTTATGTGATAATTTTCCTTGTGAGTGGTTTGGATAACATGATGTAGAGAATATTTTCACCTTCGTTTGATTTACTATCTTTTCTTTCTTATAGAATTGGAATTTTTAATTATTATCAGTGTGGGATCATGACTTATGAGTATACATAGGTTAAAGTACATTATATCATCTTACTCTCACAGAATATTATTTATTATGGTAAAAGTCAAGATTAACTTAACCAACATTAAAACTAATTGTGAATCCACGATAATTGGATACATTAGGGTGGTAATATTCATCTAAAGTGTATATATCCCATTTAATATGGATGAATCATTAGTTATATTATGGTAGGTGATGAATTACAATTATTTTAAAGATAGTTTGGAAAAATATTTTGGCCTATTTATAGTGAAATATTATAGACCATTTTTTTCATCAAAATTATTTTGTATAGTGATTACTGATTAACATAACTAAGGTAGTACACTTACTATTGAATAGGTTTCCCGGGGTTGGAAAATGTTTTTTTGAGTTATTTATTTACTTATAAATTCATTCAATGGTTTTTTACAGAAAAAGAGTTAATAATAAGTTGTATTTACACTATTTAATAAAATAGTTGTGAATTTTGGGTTCCTTAGATTTTTTAGTAATTTTTTCTTTAATAGTTTAATTAGAATATTGATTTCAGGTCTTGTTTTACATGTCATGGAAGTGTTTTCCTTTTGGTTGATTCATCCTTAGGGATTGTGTTCATGAAAAATATTTTTAGATAATTAGAAACATAATGGTTTTTTTAATAGAGAAAAAGTTGTATGAGTATATGCAAGATGTATGAATAGAATATTAGTATATGGGTTGTTGAATGGTAATATAATTTATTGTAGAACTGTATTGTTTTTTGTAAGAATAATGATATATACATATGGTATGGAATATGTTTTTTATTTATTTAATAGACATTTTGTGTATAGGTGTTTTGAAAGTTTTTAAGAGATTCATAAGGAATTCATGGAGTGTTGTTATTAATTTAGTGAATTGATGGATGTACGTTGCATATCTAATAGTGTTTGAATAGATCATTCCCTGAATAAATAGTGTTTTGAATCAATATTTTTAAAATTTTAAATTGAAACATCTTTTCATAAATGGTTCTTGATAGAGCTCACACAATGACAAAGAGTGTTTCACAATGTGTCTTCAGGCATCAATTTTTATGATGGATGTTATCAATAATAAATTATGATTAATAAAATATATAGACAAGTTTGATGAAATTATATTTTTTTGGGTAATTATATTCTTTTTTGTAATATCAAAGTTTTTTATGGACCACTACATTTTTGTTTTGGGTGTTGGAGATATTAGGAGGAGGATTGAGGAAGAAAGCTGGAATATAGGATGAGACTTCATTCAAGGGTTATTTTGTGTGGTGTGGTTTTTTATGTTTCACTACAAATGATAGGGTTTTGGTTTTGATCCTTAGATCTATTTCATGGGGAATTATGGAATAGTGCTTTTACTCTACCATGGAGGGCTAGTTGGAAGCTTGAATAGGGTTTGGCCGACCTTGTTGTGTCATGGGTTCCTTGGGGCTTGTAATTTGGATGTTTTTTCATTATTAGTGTACCTACACCATAGTCCCTTGGTTTCTCCATAGTCTAGGTCCAATGATTTATGATGGTAGACAAGATTATGCGGATTACAGTGTGCTTCTTTCCACTATAGTGTAGAGGCTAGGAGATTGATTTTTGTGTTCTAGTAGTATTGTTTTTACATATATGTCATGTAATTTTAGGTATTATTTTCAACAACATTACAATAATTTCAAGAGTTGGGACACTATAGTTTGGATATTATAATTTTTTGGAGGCTCTCCCTTTGTTTTATCATATTTTGTTATTGATCTTGAAGGGTTTTTTGATATTCATTCAAATTAAAACTATTGTGTCATAGTTTTCCCCCTTGTGTTGTAATGGTGTAGTTTTATATAGAAGTTTTAAATTTGGGTACCCTTATGATTTCCATAATCTCCCTATTATTTACCTTGATCCTCGAGTGACTCTATAGAATGTTTTGAATATCCTTGAATTCCTTTGTATTGATTTCATTCTCATATTTGGGAGATTTATTATTAGTGATCTAAGGAGAGACCCCCCAATATTCTTCTTGGTTTCTTCTTTATTTATTATCTAGAAAAGGATGGGACATTATTTGTGAGTGGTTTTCAATAGTTTTTTGATTGAATTATTTATTGGGTAATTGCAATGATATAGTTTCAATGGGATTTTCATCATGTGGGTTTGTATTATAGTCATATTTTCTTCACCCTATTTTGGTATAGTGGTGGTGAATCTCTAGTTGAGGTGGTGTATTTGAGAACTATCCTCACTTAATTGAAAATTGTTTAAGTTTTATTCATTTTAATTCATATGGTGGATATAATGTTTTGTTTTAACGTAAATAATTAAGTGAGCTTAATGAAAATGGATGGAAAATAGGTGTTTCAAAGGCGTTTACTAGTTTTCAGGATATTTATCATTTAAATTTTTTATGGATATTATTGTTGCTAAAAATTAAAATTATTGCTAATTTTTATCTATTATTGTTGTAATTAACTATTGGAGTCACCTTTTATAAATGGTTAACAAATTAAAGATGGTAATAAACCAGGTGTATTGAACATGGAAATTTATGTAAATGTTTCTTAGTAAGAAGGGATTAAATTTTATGAGAGAAATATTTAAGTGTGATTTGTTGAATTGGTTTCATTGAAATTCACTATTATATTTTTATTGTGATTTTGAAATTTTGTGACCTTAGTTAGTTATTTTTTGTGGTAGTATTTATGATATAAGTGTTTAGTAGTGGATTTGTGGCTGCCTTTCCATGGATAGAAAGAAGAGATGAGGTGGTTGGTATAGAACATTGATATCAATATTGATATTGAAATTATATCTAGTAACATGTAAAGGAGATGAAATTATGATATATGGGGTTTTTTCAGTTTTTTTATGTTGCATAAGTTTTTTATAGTTACCCAATAGAAAAGGAATATTATGTGTAATGATGAACTTGGTATGGAATTTGGGATGTGAATGAATGTTAATAAAAAAATAGAAGAGTTCAGTTTAGAAATAGTGTGGGATATGAATATATAATAGTTTCACTGAATATTGAATTTGATCTATATAATGAATGTAATATTATTGGTAATAATATATCTTTAAATGAATAGATGATATGATTGTGTTGGTAAATGTTAATTCTTTTTTGGACAATTTATGGGCAATGTGGGGATGGTTTGGTGACATAAAAAATGGAAGTGATGGTAGTACATGGTGATGATAGTGTAGAGGTTACTATTGTGTGTTAATGTTGTTTAGTGTGAACCTGTTAGATTGGGGTTCTGTGTGGCTATATATATGATTTATTTCCTTATTCATTCAATACAAACCCCACCCATGTTTGGGAACCTTATCGATGCTCAAATGTTTTGGGTCCTGAGTGTTTTTTCCAACCTCTACGTTGGTGAGGGAATGGATGTCTGACTACTCCTTCACTATATTCTCATCTGAGTATTGTACATGGTGGAATCGGTACATGATGTGGGTAATAAATTGGAAGAGGATGGAATAAGTAAATGTCCTTAATTTTCATAATACCCTATTGTTATGGATATAGATTTGGTTTTGGGTATAGATTTTCTGATATCAATAGATTCCAATATATGATTTTGACAACTATGTGAGGTTTTAATAGGTGAGGCCATAGTTTGAGCCACATCATCTATGATGTGAGTATTTAGACGAATAGAAACCTTGGATATTGGACCCTACGGTAGGTTGGGATAGGTAGGGTTTCAGTCAGAACCACGTTAGTTGGGACTTGATATATATTATGTGGATTTGGTTGTGAAAATTCAAAATGTATTGGAGAGTATGATGTTTTAATTTTGGGAGTGAGAGCAAGAATCTAAAAGTGAAGTGGTTCTGGGTTACATATTAGATATATCATTTACATTTTAAATTAAATTGGATGCATGATTTGGGGAGAGAGATATACCTAGTGAGGTTGTGGATTAGTTCACTTTGTGTGGGTTCTTGTTGGTTCTATTGTTTTTCACTAAATCATTACTTTTCCACTTATAATTTTTGTGATAGGTTTTGATTATTATCCAACTATGTCTACATATTATTATCACCCCTAAATATTTTTTTTTCATGTTTCTTGGGAGAGTTTAGAGACCAATCTTGAGATTACTAGCTTGGAACCTGGGATTATTATTTGATCTAATGCCTTCACATTTATTTTTGGTATTTCATTTAGATATTTTTGTCTCTATGTAGTGTCAAAAATTTTAATTATTTTATGATATTTGTTTTACTAATATCATTTCATGGATTTTATTGATGAGTGATTTATATATTCTTAGGATTCATAAGGGTAATTTCTCTTATTTGTGTGACTTATATCCCTAAGGCTATTCAGTACCTATTTGTATATAAAAATTTAGGCTTATGGTGTTATAAATTCCCTTATTATTATCCTAGGAGGGATTCCCAATAGGGGTGTGTCATGAGAATTTTTAATTAAAGATTTTGGATGAGAGTTATTATTAATACTAACATTATTAACTTGTGAGAAAATAATGTTTTTGGCAGAAAAACCACTTTAGTTAAAGATATTTTATGATATAGGAAAAGGATAACACTTATGAAATAGGACTATAGGGCCCAAGTGATCTGACACAAATACTATGATCTTATGGAAGGTATTGAGTGAAGTGGTATTTCTTTAAAAGTATAGACCTAATAGAGGTACATGCATCCTGATTATTTATTCTTGATTTTTAATTTGGGTTATTCAAGGGAATTTAACTATGTATAATTGAAGAAACATTAATGATTCCCATTATACCAATAATAGATGTTTGGTTCCTAGATTCTAGATATTTCTCTTTGTCATCATTGATATGTTGTTTAGGTTTTCGAGGTATATCAGGATGATTAGGTTGACCAGATGAAAATTGAAATGGATAAAAATGATATGGCTTGGAGGAAATCGTTGTGTATGTTCCATCATCTGTTATTAATTATGTATGAGGGGGTCATCTTTGATTATGATATTTATTGTTGGTCAATGGAGCTCGATATCAAATTTATCCTGATCTAAGATGGAGAAAAGTATTAGGCTCTTCTAGTTATCTGTCTAATGTGAGAGGATGATCATCAATATTACATTTTATATCACACGAAGAGGATTGATGAATATGTTTCCTAAGAAAATTTTTAGTTATGTTTTTTATATCTCTAGATTTAAAATTGGCTATGTTTGATTGAGTAAAAGATACACAACACATAACATAAATGAACAACAAAATATTTTTATTTAATTGTGATCATTATAACCTAGAAATTAAATTGGAAACAATGAATATTATAATCTTCATTATGAAATATAAAGTTTTCATAATCATTGTTAATTTATTAGTTAATTCTTTGTACATAATCAATCTATTTTTAGTAATGTTGTTTTTATTATTCAAAAATATGTTTTCTTCAAAATTGGTTTCCTTGTTTTTTAATGAGTGAATATTATATTTAATTTCAGGAAATTTTAGAACATTTAGTTGAACAAATTAATTTAATTTTTAAAATAATCATTTCAAAATTATCCTTTGGTGAAATTTTGAGATTTTTCAGAAAAGTTTGATTTTTCCATAAATACTGAAAGTAATGATTTTTATTGAAAAATGTGTTTTATTTTAATGTATTTTTAAAGTAACATAATATTTTAAATGATTTTTAAACTGAAATTGGTTCTTATTTATTTAAAATAATAAAATTATTGTTTTTAAAATTAATTTTATACTTCAATTTAGTATAAAAAACCTTATACTTGAAAGATGCATTTTTCTGAAAAAAACATTTGTCATCATGTTTTTCCAATATTATTATAATTAATAATATGAAACTTATTTGTTTTTAATTTTGAGAAATGGATTCCATATTTCGAACAATTTGGTAAATATTTACTAAATTTTTACATTTTATTTTTACTCATTTTTAATAGTAACTATGATAATTTTATTACAACGGTAAGGGGTAAATAAAGTAATAACTGAAAAAAAGGATATATACTATTAAATGACATTAAAACATGACTTAATTTTATTGGATGATTCAATTTAATACATAATCATCACATATTCTGTTATATTACCTTTTTCCATTTAAATGGGATTATAGATTTTAAAATATTTTATTTAAAGAAAAGTAAAAAATGTCACACACTTGTTTTAAATTAATATATTCTTTTTAAAATGGGGGGAAACATAGGATATTTTTTATATAAATATTAATTTAAAGGGTAAATTTTTTATACTCTTAAAGGTAATTTATTTTATGTTTTCTGTGGATAAATAGTTACTTCTATTTCACACACATTGTTGATGGAGTAAATATTCAATTAAAGAAAAAATAAAATAAATGATATTAAAAATATTAAAAGTATATAATTTGAAATAATTTACAAGATACATTAATTTATCATATTTATATAACATATTATGTATGTATTAAAATATATTTTTTTAATTTTATTTTTTTTAGGATGTTATTAAAGTCAATGTAATGAAGAGTTCTAAAATTGACACCATTGATATTTCATAAGAAATAGTATTTCATTAAATGATTTCAGATTTATAAAAATGGGATATTTGGAAAAAAAATTATATGGTAAATTACATCAAAAAAGTTATATTTATTTTATGTTTTTAGTTTTATAATATATTTATTAAATCTTAACTGTTAGAAATCTTTAATATTGTGGTAATTTTCAAAAGAGTTAACAAAGGGTTAAGACAAAACGATAGTGGCATAAATGTGACCCAAAATTGTCCAAATGTTATTGTATTAGATTATTTGAACTCATAATAATATTATATTTAAATATTATCAATTTTTAGTAATTTTTATTCCACAATTAATTTATATATGTTTTATATTTCATGAAATTACAGAAGTTCTCATCCCTTCTATAATAAACAGGCACCCCTTATTTTCATTTATTCACTCTTCAAAACCCATTTTTTCTGGTTATATATATTGAAATATCATATTAAAATACTAATAAATTTTATAGAGGCATTATTTTTGGGAATAATTTCAATCTTTGGGGTCTTAAGCTATTAATAAAAGGATAATTTTTAAAGAAGATGTATAGTTTTCAAAAACTTGTTTTTGATTTATTTATTCTTCCACCTCATTAAAATATTCACAAAGAATGAATAAAAATATATTATAATCCGAATAAATATAATTTATTATGTTAATTTAATAACCTATATCCATCTACCACCTCCATAAAATTAGAATGAAATCCATCATTTGTCTGTATGATGGACTTCTACTTCGTGAAACGGTGTAATCAATTTTTCATAACCACCTCTCATGGATGGTTATAATGATGTAATTAATGTTTATATATGATATTAATTTAATATTTATCATTCTAAAAAATAATATTACATTTTTCTTCATATCCTGAAATTCACTGAAAGATGATAACGGAATTTATACGTACATATAGACTAACACAACCATAAAGTGTTGTAATTCATTTTCCATTACCACATAAAATGGATGCTATATATAAGTAAATTTAAATAATTAATATTATTATTTTTAATCTATAATAATTATGTAAATATAAATTAATAATTACCTTATTTCCATAATGATCGTTGAAAAATGGAAATGATACTCATTCATACGTATGGAATACCATCTTCATGATTATAGCATAATTAATTTTTCAAAAACATATTTAATGGTTGGGATTAAAATAATAATTCATTTATAAAAAAATTATTTCGTTAGTATTATTCTTGATATGATTTGATAATGACCACTATGACTATAGTCAACCTACTAATGTCATCTTGGAATTATGAACCGAATATCATCAAAACATCTAATGTTAACTTAAATGATTAAGTAATTGTTATAAAATGGTAATTAGTGAAAAGAATGAATAATAAACTTCAAAAAGGTCATAAATAATTTAAATAATTAATATAATTTCATTATTTTGGTAGATAGATAACATTCGTGATGATACAAACTCAAGGTAAGGGACTTCCTTTCAAAAATATTTTTTTAAAGTTTCCCTTATAACCCTTTTTCTTCTATGTCTATATTTTTAAAAAATTATTTTCTAGATTTTTTATATGGACATAATAAATTTCTAGGATAAATTGAATTTCTATTTTAACTTTCTTTAAAAAAAATCATAAGGAATATTTTTACATAGTGTTTAGATTTTCTTCACAAAAAGAAAACAATTATGGTCTATTTTAAAATATATGAAGACCATGGATTTTTTCCACCATCATAACCATTATTTGATATTTGGATTACTTTATAATATTTTATGTTTTCTTCCTAAAAAATCCATATTTCCCTTTATTCTAGGAATTTTATTTTTCAATATTGTGGTCTAAATAAAATAGATATATTAAAAACTGAAAATAATTAATTATGGGTGAAAATAATGGTTTATTATGAAAGCTTTTATGTCATACGATCATGTTATAGTTATTAGGAATTTTTTATGATTAAGGATTGTTCTATTAGAAAATATGGATATGTGGTTACATTATTAATCAAGTACAGGTGGTTCAATGATAAAACATGATCGGGTGAGACTATTATATCTCTCCAATTCATTATGTAATGTTATAGAGTTAACCATTTAATTTTCACCAAATGTATTAGGGGAATATATTTATATGGTTATTCCATGAATAATCGTGATGGTTATTTGAAATGTAATTGTGATGGTTAATCCATTTATAACCATTATTTTTATTCTATGTGTAAGTAATAGTGATATTAAAATTATTTCCCAATTTACTTACATGATT
Source organism: Viscum album (assembly GCA_963277665.1). Lineage (NCBI taxonomy): Eukaryota > Viridiplantae > Streptophyta > Magnoliopsida > Santalales > Viscaceae > Viscum > Viscum album. Next base: position 1,867,846,413 of record OY728150.1, read on the forward strand.
TATCTATGTTTGATATATTTTTTTGAATTCACAGCATAAAGGAAAGTATATGCTACTTCTTTTGGATGAAAATTATAACTTTGTCAAAAATTGATTGTGAGTTTTTTATGAGTTCAAATAAACCTTTATGAGTTTTTTTCCTTTACGATTTCTTATGAAATGTTTTATAAAAAGATATAGGAAGAGTATGTGATTTCATTGGTAAGAAAATGATTATTTTGACCCAAATTTTTGCTTTCTAAAAAGTATATTTTCATAAGTATTCACGGGTTAACATTTTATTTATTTATTTTTATGAAACATAATGGGAATTTTTTACTCATCCCATGTTTATAAAATAAAATGGTTTAAGCATGGGTAATGGAAAAAAAATTCCAGTTGAAAGTCATCCAGATGTTTCATAAAAAGAGAACATGTTTTATTTTAAAAGTTTTATATTTTGGTAAAAATAGACAATAATTAAGAGTATCCAAATTTTAATTTATTAGTTGTAAATTTATTATCTAAAAATATAAACCAAAATGATATATGGTAAAGAATTAATGTGAATTATATTCAAAAGACACTAGAAAATGTAATTTTTTATGTCGGGTCCTTGCAGTTGGTATCAGAGCAAGGTTTAGAAAACATTATAGGTTAGGATATTATTTGACCCTATGTTAAGTGTATTCTATAACCACAATGGTCAGTATATTAAGTATAATTATGGTTATTTTAGATAAAAAGAAAGATTTTAATATAATATTACATGGTTAATGATAGCTTATTATTTTAATTCGACAAACTATAGTTTATTATGATTTTATTAAAATGATAACATTGACTATATTTGGATTTATTAAATGGATAGATCAAGAAATGTGTTTTTATGGGTGAAAATAATATTTTATTATGTGTATGATTATAAAAGTGTAAGGTTTCATGTGTAATGATAATGTTATGTTTCTTGGGAATTGTTTTTGATGGCTAGTGGTTCCATTATAAACCAAATATGGTTGATTCTAATATAAAATAAGGACAAGTGGTTCCGTTATAAACTAAGTATTGGTGATCTTGATATATCCATCTAATGAATTGGGAAAATCAGTGGTGTTAGCTCTTTGGGTGTCTTCTAATAGATTACCAAATTTTGATGTGAAATTTATTCTATTTGTAAGAGTGATTTAGAAATTATGTTCCAAGTTAACTGTATGGATTTTCTATGCTTGGTAATGATTTTCATGGAAATATATTTATTCCTAAAGGAAAAATAATAATATTTTGTTTTAAATTAACCATTAATTCTTTTGTGGTTAAAAATATATATTTTTAAGAAAATATTTTTGATGGGTTCTCATGTTCTATAAAAACCCGTTATAATTATAGATTTTTCTTTATTTTTTCATATAAAATGTTTATGAAAAAAATTGGAAGGAAATATGATTTCATGTGTGAATAATTCATTATTGTAGTTCACAGTTTTTTATGTTAAAGGAATACTCACTTTTGTAATTTCATATTTTTGAAAAGGTAACATGTTTCTTTATTCTCTTATATGTCTCTTACTAATATTTTTTTTCTCATGAAATATTTTAAATGTTTTTCTTAGGTTTTAAGATTTATTAGTAAAAATAATGAATAGTTAATATGGGAAAATAAAATCTATGTATTGCGGAAATAATTCCCACTTAAAGACATGAGTATTGTTATGTAAGATTTTTTCAGATTATCTTAAAATCTAAAACTAAAAAGTCCTTCGATATGTAAGTTATCCCAAATTTTATTTTTATTTTGAATTTTTTAGATGGTTCAAATTGGATCATTTTTATTAGTAACCAATCTAGAATTGTATAGTTTATGTTTTTAGAATTACATTTGAGAGTGTGGGTTTATGGCTATTATAATTCGTATTAGAGTGGTGTTTATATAACTTTAGAGGATATGATAATTTTATGTGAGTTTTGCACAATATATATGGATACCATCATGTCCTTAAAAGATAATTTTTGATTATAAGTTCAAATTCTTGGACATCCAATTTAAGGTTTTATGTGATGGCATTTTAAGATGATTCAGAGTATTTTTGGATACATTTATGGTAATACAACCCTTGTATTTTGTATTTCTTTAGTGAAAATGTTATTTAATGAATAATTATTTATGAACATAAGATTAATGGTATTTATAAATAGTAGGGTTAAGACAATCATTAATTTTGAAGTAATAATTGGAATATTTGATTTATTATATAGATAACCATGGGATTTAAAATGGATTTGGTGACTATGTGACTAATGTTATATTTAAAGAAGTTAAATATATTGGGAACATTATAAGATTAAGGAAAATAGAAATATTTCTCTCTATGATTTTTTTCTCTTTGAGTAGTGAAGGTTCAATCATATTTTGAAAGTAAATATAATTTCATTTTGTATTTATGGTGATTCATGTTATTTATGGAGACGATAATCTTACTTTGAATATTATGTGATTATTGCTCGTGAATTATGGGCATATGAATTTATGAATGGCTATTTCTGATTGGATATAAATATTAAATTAATATTAGAATAAAATTTGATCAAATCATTCTTAATTTTGGGTTTTGAACATTGTTCTGAATATTTTGAAGAATTTTGTGGTTAGATATTTATAATATGATTAATGATTAATGTTGGGTGTTATTGTTTAAGATTTGGTGATTAATATTGAATTTCTTAATATGAATTTTTATTCATTTTGAGAATTATCTTACCTTATTCTAACCATTTTGGTTTTTCTTAAGGCCAAAAGATATGAGGAATAAATTATTATCCTCTTGTGGAATTATGGGATATGCTAGAAGTTAATTTTTGTTATTTAGGCATGAAAATTGTTTCTTCAATACTCATCATTTGATGTAAAATATGGGATAAAGCTAAAGACAGAATGAATAAATTTAATTATTTATATTTCCATATGTTCAAAGTAAATATTTTAAAGGAATTCCTTAACTCATGTAGAGGGATACTAAATCAAAAAATTATCATGTTCTATTCTTTTATAATGAATCAATGGTCCTTTTTTACTTCTGTTTGCTTTACGGTTGTGTAGTAATTAACTTTCTCATCGCCATTCACTTTATTATGATAAATTTTCTCTAACACTATTCATAATTAATTAAAAATTAAGTTTTTATTCGATGTCCATATTTTTATTTTTCTCTATTTTTTCATATTTTTAAACGTAGTTATATGTTATTTCAAATTACCTTTATATTTACCTTTCTTTCTATTCAATAGGACTCTTTACAAACCATTTTTTTGTGGGTTTTCAACATTGATTTTTCAAATTTCAAACACATAATTACATAGATAATTTTAAAATTTTGATTAAACAATTTAAAAAATGGGGGATAATTTAATATTCATTTATTTTAATATAATTCTATATTTGATAGTGTATACGACACACAACACTGAACTTTAACTAATCGTGAAAAATTGTTATTTTATGATTGCAATAATATAGTAGTAGAATTGGAGGGTTGGAATTTTAGTAAATTAATTTTTAAATATATATAAAAATTTATTAATCAATTATAATTATTGATAAGTACTTAATAAAAGAGAACCTTTTTTTTTGTAAAGTCATTTTATTCTCCAAAAATTTATTTTCCACAAAAATGGTTTTTGATTATTTTTAGGAGTGAATACATGAAATAGTTTATAAATTTTTGGAAATTATATTTTATTAAAATTAAATGATTTTTTAGTTAATCATTACAAAATTATCTTAATCTGATTTGTTTGGATTTTTTTGAAAAGATTTATTTTTCCGTGAATATAAAAAATACCATTTTTTATAAAACTATCATTTCTTTTCATTAAAGTAACATAAAATTAACATTACCATTTTATATTTATCAGAAATAAAAATAAATATTATATATTTTTGTAAAATATAATTAATTACATTTAGATAATAATTATACATGATTTTGGTATAAGTTCATTTTTTATCTTCAAACTGCATTTTTCAAAAAACATTTTTTTTCTATTTTTTATTTTAATATAAAATTAACTTATGCCAATTATATATATTTAATATGGAATAATTGACCCCATATATTTAATCCAGTGATCTAATTTTTTTAAATATGTCTCTCTTATTTTTGGTTATTTTGAATTATAACCATTATAAATTTCATTACCATGGTAAAGGTAGAACGAGTTAATTTGGATTAAAACATATGTGATAAGGATTAAAATTAATTTAAAAAATTTTAATTAAATAAATTCTAGGATTATACCTCAACCATAATTATTAAAAAAAATAAAATATTCCAGCTTTTCCATTTATCTTTTCTTTTTAAACATTATAATATTTTATTTAAAGTTAAAGTAAAAAAATGTCACTTTCTTTATTTTACTATTTATAGTATTTTCTCAAATGGATAAAAATCATAAATTAGGTTTTAAATTGGTATTTTAAGGATAATTAATTTTTTCATCATTTTAATTTATTTTTAATTTTTATTGATAAATTAATTTCATTAAATGTTTAAGAAACATCGACATAGTGCTTTTGTAAGAAGTAGAAAAATCACGTAAATGATTTTAAGAAACTCTAATGGTAATATTTTTTGGTTGCGTTATAGGATGCAATGAATTTTATAGATAAATATATAACATATTGGATGTTTTAACAGTTTATATTTGAAATAAATTTTTGTATTATTGTCTTTGAATTAACACTAGATGAATAGTGTAAAAATGATATTAATGATATTTTATGTTAAAAAATATATTATTAAATTATTTATGAAACATAAAAATATTTAAATAGAAAAATTCTGAGGGTAAGTTTCCTATAATATAATCCATTTTCCATTTATTATAAAAAATTAGCCTTGTAAGTAAAATTATAAACCTTTAGGTTTGAAAAATTTATTGTCAAGGATATGGTTAAAATTGGATAACCAAGGTGTTAAACCAAAATATATGGTTTAAAATGGAATATAAACATTTATAAAATTTATTGTGTGACTATATTAACCATATACTCTATATATTATATTCCATATCATTTTTTGAACCATTTTTTATAACATAGACACATATTGTGTTTTAATATTTTATTTATTTTCAAAAATGACATTAATTATATTTTATAATAAACAATATTTTATTAAATGATTTAAAGTTCATAAAATTATATATTAGTCCATGTGAATGTATTTTGTTTTAAAATATCATCCATTCCCATTTACTGTACATTTTTTCTTTTATAGTAACTTTCCTAACCACTAATGATTAAAAGACATTGATATCACGGTAATAATAAAAAGTGTTAAGAGGGGTTAAAATAAATAGATAAAGGTGAAAAAATAACATTAATATTTTAAAATTTATTAAATGAGATAATTTATACTAATACTCTTATTAGCTTTCAATGATATGAATTTTGATCCAATTTAACAAGAAAAGTAATTTTTATTAATTTAATACTTTATTAAATTACAAGAATAACCCTTCCCTAGCTTATAAAATGGGACCATATCTCCCCTTCTATCCCACTTCAATATCCATTTGGTTCATCAAATCACATCCCAAGTCCATTCCTAACATAACTACCCCCATTATATAAGTCTTATTTTCATAGTAATACCAACCTAGAAAGTCTTTAGTTAAAAACCTAAAGATGTTGGTGTTTTTTGTTTTCTTTCTTCTTACACCTACGTAAAATATTATTCAAAAATGATGAAATAATAACTTTAGTATGTTAAATATTGTGATATTTTATTATTTTATGGGAATAATCTATATATATCTCTTTTATCGTCAATTGGGAAATGAATCCATCATTCGTGTGTACAACAACTGCCACACAAACCTATATAATTCTGTTTCGATAGGTGATTCTCATGGGAGGTCATAATGATGGATTAAATGTATATATATATTATATTTTCAAAACATTTATCATTATTTAGATATAATATATCAACTAATTTCATACCTTTCAATCCATTGTAAAATGATAATGTCATCCATGCATACATGTGGATTACCACCCCCAAAAAGCGTTGAGATTCATTATTCATGAACACATCACAATGATACTATATATAAGATTATCTAACTAAATAATAAGATATATAGGATATTATAATTATATTTTAAGTATTTAATGTTACATACTTTCATTCTGACATGTTCATTGAAGAATGAATGTGGTACCCATGTGTACGTATGACCTATCGTCTTCGTGATTGTAACATAAATCATTTTTCAAAAATGTATTTCATGTTTTTTTAAATTATAATTATTAAATAAAATTATGATTATTTATTATTATTATTATTTATTTTAGTATGGAATAATAACCTCTTTGATCATAGTCAACTTACCAATGTCATTTTTGGACATATGAATCGAATATATCGTCAAAACATCCTATGTGAACTTAATTAATTAGTAGTTATATATAACATTGTGAAAATATAAAATTAATTGAATAATAAACATGAAAATTATTCCTAATAAATTAAATAATTAATATAATTTTATTATTTTATAATATAAATAATGTACATAATTAATAAGACATGGTGTAAGAGACACTTTACCTTGAAACCTCTTTTTAAATGTATTAATGATTTGTTCTCTAAATATTTTTCTTCCATGTTAATATTTTTAAATTTTTGGATGTATTTATATGGAAATAAATTAATTATAACTTAAATTTTAATACACTTTTTACATTCATTCAAAAGTTTTCAAATGGAATATTTTAATGAATTTCATATGGATTGTCTTGATAAAAAGGAAAATGGAATGTTCTATTTTAGCATATACAACATCAATGGTTTCCCCACTACTATAACTATCATTTAATGTTTGGATTCATTTATAATATTTCAGGTTTTATTAAAATAAAAACCATTATTTTTTTCTAAATATTCTCAGAATGGTTTTAAATGGAATGGAAATTTCAATATCTGAAAATGTTTTCTTAAGGGTGAAAAGAATATATTTTTAGTACGCACGTTGATGAAAATGAAGGATTTAATATGTTATTATAATGTTATGGTTATTACTCATTGTTATAATTACATATTGTTTTATTATAAACCAATGATTGGTTTTTCCATTATAAACCAAGGGTATGTGTTTCTATTAAAAACCAAAGATGGGTGATCCTAACATATCTCTCCAATGAATTAGGTAAAGGGACAAAATTAAATGGTTAGTTTTCTCTTAAAGAATTATTTTAATTTACCCATATGTTATATCCATTTTTAAGGGTTATATGGATGTTACATCCCCAGTGACTAAAATGACTTTTATATTCTTGTTAATGAGTTTTCCTGGAAATCATTCGATTACAATAGAAAAATATATAAAATGTTGTTTTAACCGAATGATTATGACCTTTTTGGGAAAAAAGATATGTATTTATGAAGATATTTTTTATGAGTTATCATGTTTTCTGAGAAACAATTAATATTTTTTTCACCATTAATTTTTACTATAAATTGATTTATGAAAAATTTGGGCAGTAATGAAAATTTTATTTTTTAGTAAGTGATTATTAGATCTCAAAGTTTATTATAGTAATGGAAAAATCAATTTTATAATTTTGTTGTTTTAGTAATTAATTATGGGTTTTCCCCTTTTTATATGTCCGTTACTGAGATTTTTGTTCATATCCTATGTTTTTATGTTTTTTTCATAGGTTTTAAAGATGTACTTGAAAAATAATGAATAATTAATATCGAAAAAAGCAAGGTGTAATTGGATGAATTCTTAATGAAAGACATTGGTATTGTTATGTGAGGGTTTTTCCTAATTACTTAAATATCAAAACTAAAAAGGTTCTTGCGTATGAAATTGATCCCATACTTCCTTTTGATTTTTTAAGTTTTTGATGGTTGAAATTGGGTCACATTTATTTTAATCAAAGCTATAAATGTAAATTTTATGTTTTTAAAGAATGATTTAGGAGTGTGGGTTTGTGGCCGTTACATTGTTAATATAATACTTCCCCTATTACTATATATGAACCAATGAATTGTTTTGAAAAGATAAATTTTAAGGTAGATTAGAAGGCTATAAATTCTATACAATCATCCTTCTGAGAAAATGTTTTCAAAAAAATTATAAGATTCACTACAACATAAAATGTGGGAAAACATTAAAATATGTATAAATAAAATTTCAATCAAAAAACACTTCCTTTTATCCTAAATAAAATAAAACAAAAGGAATGGGTGATCTCCGTTGATCACTGAGGTTTAAGGTACAGTGGAAGCTATGAATAAATATTTCAAAATCAATATGCCAAGTTAAATAACTGAAACACATTACATTTAATCAATAGAATGAGAATAATATGGTAGGAATAAATTTTTATCAAATAATTCTTTATAAATAATCACATTATCATTGAAACATAGTCATGGGTATTCTATGTAATAAAATTATCGCATAGAATGTCAAAAAATTGAATTCCTAATAATAGAATGCATAATATTTTTCATCTTAAATATACCATCAAGGCCTCATGTCAATACTTCATATCAGTAATGCCTCATTCCAAGACATATTATATAAGTGGGAAAGGCCTCATCCAAATGCCCAAGATAATTTTCCTCATTAGATCTCATGATGAATAGAGGAGATATATAATTCCAGGCCCCACTTTTCACTTAATAATTTATATTCATTCCTTATATAAAAGGGTAGAAACATTGTCAACATAAAAATTCACACTCAAAATCTATCAAATGAATTATTAATACTGACCACAATTAGAAAAACATAATCATAAACTATCCAGAGCAATATGAAAAATGGTTATAAATTTGGTGATCATCAATTTAGCTGATCATAAAAGATACAAATAAATAATAAGGATGATATCAATATAACATATCCTCAATGTATCATAAGTACAATATATGTTTTATATAATCGATGAATATAAATACCATAAGAATGACATTAAAACCACTTTGGAAGAAAATATGATTTTCACTTTTTAAATATCCTTTTAAAAAAAGGTATCAAAAATATATTCAAAATAAACTTTGAAAACATATAAATTAATATTTAAAAATTGGTAGGTCATGATAGAGGGAAAAAAGTTTATTTCTGTACACATTAATATAAAGATTACTTTCACATTTTCAGCAAAATCCAGATTGGTATTGTTCAAAAAATAACAAAAATATTCCTATTAAAAAAAATTAAAAACTCAAACATCGGTAAAATAAAATTATTAAATAATTTTTAGAATTCTAAAAACTGTTTTTAAAATGTTTTTATAAAACATGGATTTGGAATACAAAATATTTTTGACTAAAGAGAGAAAAAAAGTGAGATTTTATTAAAAACATTTTATCAATAATTTTAAGTACCAATGATTGTGAAAATGATAATAATACTTGAAAATTTCAAGAATAGAATTTTTATAAGATTATATATTTAAATTAATAAAAAAAATCCCTAAGGGAGACATAAACATAAACAATTCTGAATAATGATGAGATTGTGAAATAAAAAATTACCACCTTTTTTATATTTTAAATCATATGTTCCATGAAAGAAATATTTTTAATAATCTATAAATTCCATGGTGATAAATTGATTCATAATATAACATAATAAATGGGTAGTATATACACAATGAAAAATAAATAATTGGTGATTATGGTTTATGTTTCATGGAAGTAAATATGAAACAAGAAACTCTTACCTTAGGTTCAACTTCTTTTCCATGTGTATGAACCTTTGTTTTAATAAAAATTTGTTTAATATACATCTATTAAAAAAACTATTATCAAATATTTAATATCATTTGTGATTTACTTATAGTATTTTATCACCTTTTTATTAATAGTTCCTTGTTAAATTTGTTGTTTTGGGTGAAAATTGCTTTTTTGTTCTTGTATATTTTAGTTAGATAATTTTAGTATTTTAATTTTATCATGGAAACATTATCTATATAGTTTTAACCATTATATAAACAACATATATATTCATTATATATGTATTTAAAGTAATCTATTAATGTTAGATACAGAAAATAGATTACACTGTTCATGTGGATGGTAGGTCGTACATACGCATAAATATTGTTTCCATTGTTATTGACGGATAGAATAAAAGGAAATTGAATATAAATTAACATTAAATAATAATTATTATTTTATATATATCATGTATATTAATAAAATAAATCCTTTTTATAGTCCATGTAAAAAATAGAAAAACATTTCGCATCACTACATGGTGACGGTAGTCCACACGTAAACATGAGTGAGGTTATAATTTTCCAATAGATTGGAAGGTAATAATTTAGATGAGATATTATATTTCAAAAATTATGTTTAGATCATAAATTTCATATATATTCATTAACTTTTATCTGTTCTACCTTCCATGTAAAGCGTAACTGAGAAACGAATGACATCGCTTTGTGAGGCGGTAGTATGTCATAGAAACGAGCGACGTTGTCGTATCACTATTGGAATATAATATAAGAATATATATATGTGATATGATAATTATATAAGTATAATAATTTCATAAATATCAAATAAATATGTCAAATCCATTATTAGATCCGTCCTTGAAAGGGGTGATCGAAAACGAAATACATCTGTTGATGAGGTTGTAGTCTGCTGTTTAAAAGATCAACGGTTTCATTTTCCATTTTACAGAAGGGTGAATTTATATAGGTTACTACATTAACCTAATAACATCTCATTATATGTGATTTAAAATTTTATTACTTCAGTTTTGTTTGGAAAGTTTTATAAGGATTTATAAAAATAAGTAAAATGAAAACGTATAGCTAAAAACATTACATCTTATTCAAGTAACCTCTTCAGGTTTAAGCTAAAGCCTTCCTAGATTATCTTTTGTATCTTACCAATTGATCTAGTATGTGGGGAGAAATTTAATGAATAGATTTTTCTAGTTATTTTTCAATACAATGGTCATTTAATGTATGAATAGTGGAGGAGGGGGGATTTTTATAAGTGGGGGGAGGACACACTTGATATTTTTTTAAAGAATCAATAACATCTGAAATTTTATCATGACAAAAGCCTCCATAAAGGGGTTTTTTATCGAACCATATATATTATAAGGAATAAATATTTCCATAAATTTTGTTTTTAACATGTTTTTAGTTCATTTTAACCCTTATCTTATTAGATTAACCCTAAAGTAAACCCATTTTTACATGAACCACCACATTTAAGTTTTACTATTTTTACTATTCATAATGGTAAAAAATATTTTTAACTAATTATATAATGAATATTATTCTCATTAAAATTATGGCATCCATTTTTTCAAGATTAAATTCGTAGAATCATAAGAATCTAATTCAAAAGTATACCCTGAGACACAATGAAATAGAGGGTTTCCAAAGAGAGCATTTTTTGTCAGTATTCAATGTTTTAATATCAAAATTCAATATGAAATTGATTCCAAATCCCAATATTAGATATATTTTATTATTATTTAATAATTTTTACCTTGAAACCAATTGAATATATAATTTTTCTTTACAAATAATTTAAACAAAATGGAGGTTTTCAATTAAAATTTGGTATTTTTACTATTTATAAAAATAATAATATTTTTTGACAAATTCTCAAAAAAATTCCCAAATATAATATCAATATTAAGATTTGGAAAATGAAATTTTATTTTCCCAAATAAATTATCCAAATTTTTTAATATTTAATTTTAAATTATATGTGAAAATCATGACAAATATACCATTCAGAAAAAAAATCAGAAATCGTTTCTTTCTTATTCAAAATATTCTTCTTTTTATTTCTAATCAATGGATAACATAAACCATTAAATTACTTAAAATTTTCATAGTCACCAAAACTATCCCATAAACATATCACTGGAATTATTATATTAATATAAATCACATATTAAGGGTGATATTACCTTATTCACATGTTTTTAAAAAAGATAAAATTTCCACTAAAACTCTTCTCTTGGTACCATTCAAAACATTATTTAAAATCATTAAAAAATACTACTTCATTACAATCCATATATTTTTATTGATTGTTATTAAGATAAAATAATCAATAAATTAATTTTACAACATATTTCTCAGATTGAAATACACTATCTCAATAATCATTCAAATTTAGTTGTATCAATAGCATAATCCTGACCTTGATCACTTAACTTCTATGAAGTATATTTCCTTGATGATTGGGCAATTAGTTCAAATAGTGATCTATCTCCTTTTATTTAAATCACTATACTTTGAAGGACTCTTCCTTACCACTTCATTCATTCACAAGATGGCTATTTTATCCAACTTGAAGTGAATTCCTCATCATTTTATGCATGTACCAGTGTTTTTCTTTCCATAGGTATCACATGTGGGAAAATACTTCTTTCCCTTCTTACCTTAAACCTTATTTGACTCTTCCATACTCTGCTACTCTTACTTCTCTTAAAATCAATATTACTTGGAAAATGTTTTCATTATCTTGATAAAATATGATATTATGTCTTTATATGAGGAGAAATATTTGAAGAGTAGTCCCCTTCAAGGTATTGTCTTAATCTCATCAACGATAGAGTTAATATTTCTCTAGGGATTATGTAAGTATTCCATATCATGCCTTGATAACCTTGAAAAAATTTTATTCATACTTTAATACATTTCCCTCATCTTTCATTCATTAACTCAAGAACTATCTTTCTATATCTTCTTGTTACACATAGAGAAAATATTTTTCTAATTAGGGTACCTTTAAATATGTCTATTGCATTCTTTATATTTCTTATTCATCCTTATTGTTTGGAATCAATGACCACCATGGATTTAAAAATCTTGATAGATGACAAATATCCATGACAACTTCTTATTTTTCACTACTTACTAGAGTAATAAATATATTATAAAAGAAAATTATTCCTTTATTAGCAAAAAAAATCGATTTATAGTCCCATTTAATGATGGAGGTTACTAATGCACGAAGTGGTGTGACATTGTTTCAATGCATGATGGGTCAGCACGATACTCTATAGCAGAATGTTTATTACTCATAAACGGAGTAAGCTACTCCAATATAGAAATAATTTTATTGCTTCCAACTACATCATCAGATGAAGATTCATTATCATTACCAGGAGGGAAATCCCTATATAGAGTATATGCATTGATAAGATTCACATTCCTTTTTTATGAACCATTTCTAAATAGTGGCATACACTAGATTAGATCCTAACATTATGAGACATAATATATAGCCCAAAACTAGTGAATCCCTTAACATAAATTGAAAAATTTATACATAGATAATATCATAATTATAATCATGTTTTCTTTGGGGATAAATTAATTTTCAAATCCTTCATAATTGATTGTAATGAAAATGTAAATTATCTTAAAAATATCCCCTGGGAATTTCTAACCAAGTTTTTATTAAGGAACATTATCTTCTACCAGATGACGATCAATTCAATCCCAATGTACCCTTTTCGACTTTACTAACCCTATGAACAACTTATCCAAAACCACATCCACTTATAATATCCTAAAAGGGATGTACTTCTAGGAAATAATAATATAATATATTTCTTACCAAATATTTATGATGTTCTAAAATAATTATACTAAAATTCTATCATAGGGTTGTGTTACCTAATATATATTTTCCTAAATCTAGTTCCCAAGGTTTTTATTAAACTGATTTTGATACCAACTGTAGCGTCCGCAACTCCAGTATCTCAAAGTCAATGTATATAATATTATATTGGCACTAGATTCAGGTAATCACATCCCAAATGACGTAATAGTTTAGTATTCTTGGTAAACATCATACATAATTAAAATTCACCAAACATTTTTAAAAATAACACAAAAATAAATTTTCATAGTGAATTCTATTAGTCCACTTCTAATATCATTTCATATCTATCACTAAACACTTCTTCATATCCCAAGGAAAATAAAACATAATAAATGGGAAGCTTAAATGTTTAGTAAGTGTTAACATATTGTGAAACCTATGAATAAATAAAGAAAATTCAATATATCAAGGTAAATAACTAAAAAATGAAATTTAATCAATAACATAAGAATAATATAGTGGGAATAAATTATGACCAAATAATTCCTTATAAATAATCAAATGATCTTAAAACATAACCATGGATATTATAACTAATTGAATAATCACATGGGATATAAATAACTGAATTATTAATAATGGAATTCATAATTTTGGAAATATTAACCATATAGTCAAGGACTAATTCCAATACACCATACCATCATGGCCTCATTCCAATAAATAGTACATAAATTCGAAATTCATCCTCCAAATACCCAAGAAAAGTTTCCTCACAAGACCTACCAATGTATCAAGGGACTATGTAATTTTGTGCCCCACCCATCACATAATAAGATTAATACATTCCTCATATTAAATGGGCGATACATAATAATCATACTAATTTATATTGAGAAACTAACATATGAAATTTTAACACATACCCTAATAAAATAAAATAAAATCTTAAACCATCACGGGTATTATGGTGAATGGTAATAAAATTGTGTGTCCTCGGTCAATCTGATCAAAAACCATCCAAATGAGAGTAAGGATGATATCAATAAAACATATGCACATTGTATCATATTTAAAATAAATGGTTGATGTAATTAATAAATAAAAATACCATAATAAAGTCATTAAAAAAAATTCAATGAAAATAATATTTTCAATGAAAATAACATTTTCACATTGAAAATCTATTTCTAAAAACTAAAATTTAAAAAAATTAAAAATAATTTTCATTGAAAATAACCTTTAAAATCATTATAAGTAGTTCTTAAAACAATGAGATTTCATGATAGATGAAAATTTTATCTATGTCATTCTCGTTAAAAAAATATTCCTTTCACATTTTTGGTAAAACTCAAACAGGAATTGTATTTCAGAATGACATAAAGATTCATTCCAATAAAATTTTTAAAAATTAAAACATGGTTAAAAATGACTTTATTAAATCATTTAGATAATTTAAAATATATTTTCAAAAATACTTTTTGATAACATGGATTTGGAATAATGGATGATTTTCGACAACACAGAGAAATGAAGTTGAATTTTATTTAAAACATTTTCTGAACAAATATATGTACCAAGGAGTGGGACAATGATACTATTACATTAAAGGTTCATTAATAATTAGAGGATAATAATATATATTGATATTAAGATATAAATATCAAATAATTCACCTTGAGATATTTAGACACAAACAATCCTTAATAATGATGAGATTTTGAAATAAACCCTTACAACTTTGGCATGTTTTGAATGATAAGTCCCCTAAAAGTAATAAATTTAAATTTAAATTTAAATAAAATAGACATAAATAAATTCAATATATAACATACAAAATGGAAATAATATATACCACAAAAATGAAATAAGTGGTGATTATGGCTTATGTCTCACTAAAGTAAAAGTGAGACAAGAAACCCTTACCTTAGGTTATATTTCCTGTATATGTGTCCAAACATCCTTTATAATAAATATATGTTTATTAGGAATATATTAAATAATTATAATTATATATTTAATACCATATATTATTTCATTATTCTCTTTTATCACTCATTTATTAAAAATTCTATGTTAAAATAACTATTTCTTCTTATAATTACTTCATTGTTTGGGTATGTTTTAGTTCAGTAATTTTATACCTTTTAATTAGATCATGGCTACATCATATTCATAATGTTAACCATGATATAAATATCATTTATATTCAATATATATGTATTAATTGTTGGATATATATATGATTCATATTGATTTTAAGATCAAATTAAATGTTCATTATCACTCTATTACAGGAGGGGGTGAATTGTAGTTTTAAATACATTTGGTTAATAGAGTCCAAATTAAAAAAAATTGAAAACCTATTTAAAAAAAATTATCAAATTTGGACATGTTCTACAAGATTATTAAAAAATATATCATAATAAATATTGATTTTGATATATTAGAGTTATATAATCATAATTAGATTCAATACGATTTAATAAATGTAAAATATTGGAGTCATTATGGATTCTATTAATATGACTAAAATAAAATTAGTTAGATTAATTATGAGGAAACTAATTGTAAAGAAAAAATAATATTATGTTTCACATTATTTTATAAAATACATTAGAATAGTTACTTGTAAAGAAACAAGCAATACAATAGCAATGTAATGTAAGAATAATGAAAATCTATTATTAAAATTATACACATATTTTAACCTTAAGAGTAAGCTAGACACTATCCTTGGATAATGGTATCCATTTTTTATACATACAATAAATCATGTCTTTCCTCATTAATGAAATCCCTTTATATTAAGATCAGTTTTTCCTTCCTATCCATGGAATCCCTCGATCTGATTAATCAAATTCTCCGTCACACTATCCTCATGAGCCCTCGATCAATATGATGATCAGATTACCTGTATTATTTTCCTCTTAATCTCTTTATTGTACACATGATGAAATTACAAAATATCTTAAGGATACAACCTAACAAGTTTCACTTATGAACTCAAAAATAGTAAAAAAATACAAATAATTTAAGAAAAGGATGTTCATACTTCGTAATATTTAGAGCTCTCATGAAAATAAGAAATTGTACATGAATCGGCTAACTTAAAACTCATTTAATGATGGGGTATTTATAGTAAATTTCAAACGGTCATATTTTCATTCAAACAATAACATTTTTCTGAGTTTTTCACAATGACTAAGACACCTACCTCTAGATAGATCATAACTCTCAGGAATAATAGAATTTTTTACATTGTATTGGATTACACCATCAGTGTGTAAAAATTATTTTTATATTAGAATAATGCCTTCTAAAAATTATTATAATCTTTAAGTTAGTCTAATGTAATTATTTACAATTTTATTACGATAATATTCCTTAGAGTTAGTCTGTTTTTTATCATTACTTGTATCATTATGATTTTAAAGAATTTTTTCAGTACAAATTAAAGGTCATAAAGTGTAATCAATAGTTCAGATAAAGGTGAATTTGATGTTTATTAAACATGTAATAATTCCAATAGTCATAATTAATAATGTTAAAATTTATTTTCTAATACTTAATGACTTATTCTATGTATATTAAAATATTATTTTTTCTTAAAAACATTATAAAAACCCATTGGAATCAAAAAATTAGTATATAGGTTTTAAGAAGGTGTTTCATATTTCCAAAAAAAATAATGGAAAAGTGAGAAATAGAATTTATGATTCAACAAACTTCCCCTTTTTGTTAAGCACAAACCCCAAAACATACATGAAAAATATCTTTAAAAACAAACAACTATTTTTCTTTTAGGTACTTTGAATTCAGAGTAAGTCATAAACCATTATTCACTGTAACTTTATAAGTCATCTGCATACAATGAAAGATATAAAGTTAAAGATGATAAATTTCCCCTTAGGGTAAAATCTCCCCCTAAGGATTTTATTGTTATCTGTAAAGTAATAACTCACCTTTATAAAATTTTCTTATTTATAAAATATTTCCCTTTGATATAAATCCCACATTGAAGATAATTTCTCTCCAAATAAGAATAATTCTCCATTAAATGAATATTTCTCCCCCAGATTAATATCTCTCCCCCTTTTGGATTTTACAAAAAATAAGAAAAAGTTTTGAGTTTCCTTAAATGTTAGTGAGGTAAAAAAATATATCAAACAAGATTATGAACAAACTAATAATCCATAATAAATATGCAATAATATTTTGCCAATCATAATTGGAAAAAAAAATTTGGCAAAAATGTATTTCAATGAAAAAACAATCCATTCATAACCAAATGAAAAAAAATGTTTTTCCATAAATATATTTCAACAAGAGTTAAAAAGGAAAATTTTAATACTTTTTCATTAAATATTTCATAATGGTTTTCATTTTCATGAACTCTTTTGATTCATCATTTTGTATTTCTATTCTTTCATCTTGAGTATGAATATTCTCTTCTTGAATTTGAAGTTTCTGAGACAAAGCAATGTTTTTATTCCTCAAAACATTGATTTCAACTTGATGATATTTGAGATTAGATAATTCATATTACAAGTATCAGGTCTTCGTATTTAGATTTTTTATTTCCTAAAAATAATAAAAATTTTCAGCTTGGAAACATTCCAAAAACTATAATCATCGATCTCTATAGTTTTAAACTAGTTAAATGATTTAGCACACTCTTTGAACAATTTCTTCACATATTTAAAATTTTCATCACAAATCATTATATTAGTATTAATCTAATGAAACCACTTTACAACCTTATTACATTCCTTATTATGATCATGAAAATTTTCTTGTAAAACCTTTAAATATGTCTTATTTTTAATGAATCTTTATATTAACAATTTAGTGATTATGATTTATGATTAAGAAATTAATGAATCATTTCTCCAATGGAGTTATGTATTGGTACAACAAAATTATGTCTTTGACACTCTTTAAAACTTTAATTATGTAATCAACTCCTCGAATAGTTATCGTATTCACGGAATCTGATTCATGTTTCTGAATTTCATAGGATTTAGCATGACTGGTTCTCATTTCCTCTTCCATTAATTTCCTTTTATCAAATTTTTTAGTAAATTTTTCTCTAATTAACTTGTTATAAAATAATTCAATTATCTCCCTATCATAAGTGTCTTCTTTATCATCCTCTTCCTTTGACTTTTTGGTCTTTCTCATATTTCATATATGATGACTAAGATTCTTCATCTGAAGATTCATCCTTTTCAAAACATTGATATTTTTCTTTTTGATCATCTTTCAAAGGTAATTTTCCTAATTATTGTTTGTATTTTATCAATTAAAATTTATCAAATTGAGTTTATTTCTCCCCAATATTTTCATATAGCTATATATCCGCTTCGAAATTCTCTTCATTTTCCTCAGTTTGCTCATTCCCATCCTTTTATTCTTCATCCTACTCATTTTTATTCTTTATATTTAAATCCACTTATTGTTTTTCTTAAATAATATCATCAATTTATTTGTATTAATTTTTTTTACTTCCATATTATTGAACATCCTTGCATCTTTTATATATTCTTTAAACATATTTTTTAATTTCATAATCAAACTCCTTCAAGATCTATACCTCTACACTTAAATATTCATTTTCATTTGGTATTGATTCCTATTATTTTTTTTATGAGAAGCTAGTGTGACTAATTCATCATTAACTATTTTACTTTTTCTTTATCATCCAGAGAAGTAATATCATCATGGAAAACATATATTTCATAAAAAACTAATATGGAATCTAAATTTTATTGATCAGTATAAGTATTAGGTTATACTATAACCATGTTACATGAGGCCATTTCGACTCCTATTAATAATTTCTCACATGATTGAACTTCTAATAACTTCTTATTCTGATTTCTATTCTATGATTCTTCTCTAAAAGTATCGACAACATGATTTCTTAATGATTTGTGTTGAGTTGGGCCAATTTCAAAAATTGGATATCCTTGTTTTCTATTAGATTTATTCTTTATCAAACCATATTAGACTTTATCTAGTAATTTATTTTGTTTCTATAATTTATTAGGTTGGGATTTATCATCTTTTAGTTTTTTTTTCAATATGATCAACTTTCACTGATGGTTCTTCTTCTAAAGCATCACCACCTGATACATCACAATGAAATTTTTATTTAACATCAAAATTAAACATAATTATTTACGTAGTATCTTCAATAATGTATAAAATAATCACTATCTCAAATTTGATTTAATCTCAATATTTAAAAAATCATGTATTCAACTATAAAATTACTAATAAAATCATGAAAAAAAAATATTCTTTGTCTTCTTTTTTTAATGGAATAAAGAAGAATCTAAAAGTATTTATTTTCCACATGTTCACTAAATAGTCCAAAATGAAAACAACAGAAACCTTAACTGTATCTCTATCTCCTTTTCATTGAGTATGAAAACCATATATCCATAGAGAGATTACGCGGATTATCAGTGTCATATAGATTAAATTCTAAATAAATTTATAATGATCAAAAAAAATAATCATATTATTTATTCTTACTAAAGGTATAGAGATCATATTGGAGTTTTTATGAAGGAAAAAATCATCCCCTTATGAGGGTATTCCAATCATAATCATATATTTTCTATAAGATAACTTCAGTCAATTTTCATTCATAAAAAAATTCAAATCATTCTTCTATGAAAATTTAAAGATATGAATAAAATTTTATTACAGGATCAGGGTAGAAGATATCCAATAATTTTTTCAAATTCTAAACACAAATAGATTCAAAACCTTGAAACATAATAATATTTTTCATAAAAAATCATATTTTTTGTAAAAACAATTTCTACATACCTTAATTTGGAAATAATGAAATCATTTAAATCCCCCTCAAAATCCATAAAAAATAAACTAAGAATAAATTTGTAGAATGAGAATTAAATAATATTTTTATCTTGGACACTTAAGATCATTAGAAACATAGATCAAAATTATATTTACAAATAATGTGGGAAATGTGGGTCCTCCTTTATATAGGTACTCGGGAGACATTTGATCTTAAAAAAACATATCCAATTGTTGAAATTCAAACTATTCTCATCTGTTGGTTAAAATTATTCTGAAGAAAGATTTGAATTATTTTTTAAATCATGAAGAGTTTTTTATATAAATTATACAATATACGTTCAATACATTTTAAAATTTTAAAAATAATAATAATAAATTTATAAAACTAAGTGTAACAACAAAAATAAAAGAACTAACATAATCAAAGAGTGTAAAAACTAGAAGAAAAATAGAAGTGTGTTTTTTTATTAAAGATATCCATTGGTATGAATGAACTTTTTTTCTTAGTCTTTAGTATATATGATAGGTTTTATTATAAAACATTGAATACTTATGTTTTCAACAAAAGTATAAATATTTTAATTTTTAGGGAAAATTAATTGTGTTGTTTTAAAAAAAAACTATTTGAAATAGTTTTATTAGAAAACATATTATGATATTTTTCAAATTTTAAATCATAATAAATAAAATTAGTCTAAAAATATATAATTAATTTTCTATATCCAAAAAATTTATTACGAATGTGATTTTAGAAAAACTAAAAAAATTACAATTTGAATTTTTAAAAAAAGAAAAAACATTTGTATTGCCCCTGTGAAAAGTAGTATCACAATGTTAGATGATGGGTAAAAAAATTAGATATAAAAGACCATTTATCATTAATCATTCTAATATTCTATAAAATATATTCAAATCTATCAGAAGAATGTGGTTTTTTAAAAATATCATAATGATGATCTTGTATTCGGATGAGTTTCAAAATGATATCTCATCTAAATGTGTGATCTATAAGGAAATGGTGTCTTACAACAATTTTTTTATCGTATGAGTGATGTTTTGGGGTTTTGATTATGTAAATGGAACTAGTATTACCAAATGGTATTTAAATTTTATTAAAACTCAAGCCATAGTCTGTGTGTGTGTGTTGCTCCCACAGCACATGAGCATAACAACTTCCAACAACCACATATTAGTATTTAGAAATAGAAAGTGCTACTGAGTGTTTTTATTGCATGACCAAGAAACTAATTAATCTTATTATTAATGGCATGTTCCAAAATTACTTTTCTTATCCATTATACAACCTTCAAAGTCACTATCCCAAAAAAATTAATTCAAAAACATTTCCAGATGAATAGAAAAGTATTAAATCCATAGTTCCTTTAAGATAACAGAAAATTAATTTAACTTATTTTTAATGGGATTCCTTTAGATTCTCTTGATATATTTCACACATTCATACAAAAAACATTAATTCTTTATGACTAGAAGTTAATTATAGTAAAATTCCTATCATACCTCTAATATTATGTTGATCAACTGGTTTCTCATCCTCATCATGATCTACAGTATTTTAGGTACCTATAGGAGTACTAATACTTTTAGTATTATAGTATCTAAAATATTTATGAAAATATTTGATATAATTATGTTGATATATATAAGTTACTTATAGTTTTTGTAATATTTGAAAATGAATGAAAAATGTTAACTCACTCATCATACTCATCTCAAACTCAGATTTCAAATGATTCAAAAAGGAATCTATTAAATATTTCTGATATGATCAAAATATAATTTCTTAAACCTAAAGTTGAATATTAATAATATTTTTATCAACTTATTTTATAAAATTTGTTGGATATGCATCTCCCTTAACAATTTTGTTTTATAAAAAAACTCTATAACCAATCATACCAGGATCTATGGGCTTGTTTAAGTACATATAATGATTTAGTAATTTTAAAAATGTATTCAAGTTGTTTTTTATTTTCAAAAACATGGGGTTGTTTAATATAAACTCCCTCATGGACATATCCATTAATAAAATCACACTTCCAATCCTTTTGAAAATGTTTTTTATTAATGAATGTTGTAGTGTATGATATAATACTAATAGCTTCAATTCTATCTACCAATGCCTAGGTTTTATTATACTCTATGAATTCTTGTTGATTATAACCCATAAAAAATATTAGATTTATTTTTAAAAAATATAACATTTTCATCACATTGTTTTCTAAAAAATCATTTTAATCTAATTATAGAAGTTTCTCTAGGGTGTTCAACTAAGTTCAAGACATTTTTCCTTTCAAATTAATTTAGTTCTTCTTGCATAGGATTAATAAAATCCTTATCACCTGAAAAATCAACCATATTCTTATGTTAAAATTGGGATAACAAATTTAGATGTTCAATTTAATTCATTAAGTAAAATTTTGATATATCTAGTTGATTATCATCAACAATGATAATATCACTAGGATGATTCCAATGAAAGAAATGACTTCATGGGTTTTGAAAATATTTTCTTCAACATATGGTAGAAAATCATCATTATGAATAACTTTAGAAACAATTTATTTAGTTACATACTTATGAAAATTAGTTTTTAACAATGGTTAATAATCGGTTTTTGACATAATATCTTATGATAATTTAGGTTAATATTGTTTAAAAACAAAAGGTTCGGATTCATAAAACATCACAAATTCTGTTTCCTTAATAGTAAAATAATTTTTATTAAAAAATATATATTCCATACAAGTAGTCGAATAAGCTAAAAATATCCTCCATTGGATTTGGGTACAAATAATGTAAGTTATATTTAGTATTATATGTATAATTTACAACCAAAAACTATGAAGTAAGAAACATTTAGTTTCCTATTAGTCCAAAACTCATAAGGATTTTATTTAATAAAATGTTTAATTAAATCATGATTTAAAGTAAAGAAGGTTGTATTAACCGCTTCAACCCAAAAATGTTGAGAAATTTAGAATTCACTCAACATGGTTCTTGTAATTTCTTGAATAATTCTATTTATTTTTTCAATAATACCATTTTTCTCATGGGTTCTAGGAGATGAAAATTTATGTTCTATACCTTTCTTACTATCAAAAGTTTCAAAATAAGAATTTACAAATTCTATATCATGATCACTAAAAATAGTAATCAATTTTTTATTTTTCCCATTTATTAATTTTTCTAAAAAAAAATTCAATAAAAAAATATTCTTATTTCTTTTTGAGAAAAAAAACTATGAATATCTAGTGTATTCATCAAGTAATGCATATACATAGTATTTCCCACCAATAATCCTATTTTTTGTAATACCAAATAAATCCATGTTAACTGAATATAAATCATCAGAAGTTGAGACCTCTCTAATAGATTTAAAAGGTGACTTCTATTGCTGACCACATTGAAAAGGGTCACATACATTGGAATAATCAAACCTATGTTTTGTTAGATCCTCAAGAATTGTATTCCAAATAAACATATAAATGTTTCTAAAGTAATATTGTATTAACCTTGTATTATGTAACCATGATTGGTCTTCTATTTTACTAAGGTAAGATAAGTCCTGGATCTTATGATTTTTTTTGTTAAGTGTGTAAGCATTCTCATATTTATTGGTAGAAAGAATAAATTCATCTATATAACTATGTGCTAAACAGTAATCCTTCCTAAAGTTCAAAAGGTAACCTTTATTATATAATTGAATTATGCTTATAAGTTTGTTCTTAATTCCTTTAACAATGAAAATATTTGAAATTAAATCTTTACCTTGATGAATAATGTTACCTATTCTGACAATCTATCCTTGAGAATTCTCTTTAAAAATAACATTTCCACCTTTTAACTAAATTATCTTTTTGAAATTGTATTCATTGCCAGTCATATACCAATAACATCCACTATCTGTGTACCAAATATTCTTTTTCTTGGTAATTTATTTTTCATCATAAAAAAATTATATTTTTATAACCCAATCAATATTGGGTTTGATATTGTAAGAAAATAAAATATTTGGTAACAATATATTTCTGATTTCATTTCGGGTAGATGTCATTTCTTTTGAAAAATATACTTTATTAAAACATAGGGATTGAACTATATTTAAGGAATAATTTTTTTTCTAATGTCTAATGATTTGACATTTAGTACAAAAGGGTAATTTTTTTGAACAATAAAATTGTTACTAAAAATAGGTTTTTTACTCGAAAAAACCCATTCAAGATCTATTCTTATGAGGAATTTTTTTTTTACATTTTTTCAATGTTTTATCTACCAGGTGTAATGTTTAAAAAAAATTCTTCTTTTAAGAGATTTATTATTTTGGTTTATAAATAAATTATATTCCTTACTTGTAAAATACATTAAATTATATTAATGAAAACTAGTCTGTAAATAATTTTTCTCTGAAACTACATTTTCCTAATCATTATAATAGTTATCATACTAGAATTAGTCAAATTAAAATATTTATAAAGATATAATATTTAATTTTTGAAAAAAATCTATTCTTGATTCATCCTTGAAATGGTTTTCTTTATCGTTGTCATGTTTTATTAATATTTTACTATTTTTACTTTCTAACAATTTAGAAAAATGTGAAACTTATTCAAAAGAATTTAAATTATTCTCAACACTAGATAATGAATATTCTTCGTATGAGGATATAGAATCCTTCTCATCGGTATAGTTTTGACCTAGAGACAAATTATTAATGTCCTCATCAGTTTTAACTTATCCCTAAGATAATGATTTACATTAGGTGTATTAGAAAAAATACATATATTCCCTTATTTGAACCTTCCATTATCAGGAGAATTTTTACTAGAATCACCTACACTAACACTCCATGTCTCACCATATTTCAAAACTATCTTTCCTATATATTTGTAAAATTTCATGGAATTATATTTTAATTTATATCTTTTATATCATTCCTCTTTATCATAGGAGGATCTGGTCTGATGTTTCTATTTTTCTTTAATTCATAATAACTTACTTAATATTTCTTGTCAATTCTATCTTTATGGACTTTATTGTAATGATATTGAAAATTATTCTTTCTGATAGTCATATTCATTAATTTGGTGATATTCATCAACTCATTTTCATATAATTTAGAAACACAAGAATCAAATTGAAAAATGTCTTTAATCTTTCTGTATGATTTAACAACATTTTCAAGAGTTTGAACTTTCAGAGGTAAGGTAGTAGAATAAAAAAACTCCTCCATTATTATTTTAATATTTATCATTTTCTCTTTTGAGTCTACTTTCATACTACATAATAGTTCCAATGAGATCATCTGAGGTAAGGATACTCAAATTTATTATTTCATCAATAACATTCTCTTTGAATCCCATTCATTTTTTAGGATATAATTAATTTTTTCAACAATAATATCATCACTTAAACCATTCTTATCTATAGATTTTATACTATTAATAATTATTATGAATCTCTGATTTATCTTTGCAACAGTTTAACCTGGTAAGAAATCTAATGTTTTATAGTCATCTCATAACACATCTCTTCTGGTATCTACAACCTTTGAAGTTCAAAAATTTCTTACTTCCAACTTTTTCTAAATATTATTGGCATATTTATAAGATGATATTTGACTATAAATAATTATTTTCATGCAGAATAAAAAAATATTTCTAACTCTTTAGTTCAGTTTATTTTCATGTTTCTTCTGATGTGTGAGAGTGGTAACATCCTTATTAGGATGTTTTTAATCTCCAATTACCATAACAATTTTATAAAATCGATTATTGATAATGAAAGTATTCATCAAATCCATCTCGTATTAATAGGGAGCACTATCAAAAATAGAAGGCCTATGTGGATTCAAATTGTCTACAGATCTGATATTCATTTCTTCTATCTTTAAAGAAAATTATATTGTTTTTTTACAATACACTCTAGTATAAAAAAAGTTTTATAAACAAAAATAATATATCAAAACATTAATAAACTTGTAATATTAAAGAAACAAAACATCATCAAGTATATAGACAATGGAATCTTCCTCTGATACCAATTATTGGATATCAATATGATTTATACTAATATTAGGATAGCAATAAATTTTTTTATGGATCCATTATATTATGAGGTGAATTATGGTCTTAACAAAAAAATTTCAAAAGTTTTTAAACAAACCAAATTCACAATCATATATATGTATAATTATTAGATTTGGACTTATCCCTCAGTCTGATTGAAAAAGAATCCTAATTAAGATTTATTTTTATATGTCAATGTTATATAATTATAATTAGATTCAATATGATTTATTCAGTGTAAAATAATAGAGTCACTATAGATTTAATTAAATTGAGTAAAATAATAATAATCAGATTAATTATAATAAAACAAATAGTAAATAAAGATGAATACGATATTTCACTTTCTTATAAAAAAATGAAGTGGAATAGTTACATGAAAAGAAACAAGAAATACAATATGAATGTAATATAATAATGAATTGTAACTATTATTAAAAGAAAAAAAATATTTAAACATTAAATTTAAAGTACCCACAGACCTTCTATAAATGTTTTTCTAGTTTTATATTTACAAGAAATATTTTCTTTCCTTAGTTTGGAAAGTCCTCGATATAAAGATCAGATCTGTTTTCCAAACCATGGAAGCCCTCAATTTTTTTGATCAGATTCTCAATCTCCCTATCCCCATGATCAATAAATTAATAATATAATCATATTCCCCATCTTCATATCCCCAAAATTCTTTGATCGAAATCAAAAAATAATATTCCTAAAGTAATTCAAAACAATTCATAAGCATACAACATGACAAGGTTTCCTTAATAACTCCAAAACTCAAAAGCAAATTACAAAAACTTTTAGAACAAGATGTTATTTATAGGTAATATTCAAAAATCTCATGAAAATGAGAAATTGAAAATGAATTAGAAATCTAAAAACTCTTTAAATGAATGATTATTTATAGAAAAATCCTCAAGAGACATATTTCCTTCAAACTAGTCATATTTTCTCAGAGTTTATCCCAACGACATGGATATCACGCTCTTGATTGCTCATTAATTTATGGAATAAAAGAATATATGAAATCCTGTTGGATTACAAAATCACAGTGTCTAAATTATTCCTTAAATTTGAATTAAGTGTTTTTAACATGATTATAAACATTAATTCAGTCAGATGGACTTCCTTAAAATTGTTATTACGATAATATTCCTGAGAGTTAGTATGATGTTTATCGGTATCAGTATAATTATAATTATTAAGACTTTGTCATTATAAAATACAAGACATAAAGTATAATATAAGGATATGATAATGTTGAATCCAATGTTTATCAGACACATCATCATTATTATATTTATAATGAAGAAATAAAAAAATTATATATGAATACTTAATAAATTATTCTAAGTATGGTAAAACATAACGTATTCTATAAAAACATATTAAACAAAATTTGGAAATAAAATGTTGGTAAATAGTTTTTTAAGAAGGTGTTTGTGATTTCTAAAACAAAAGGAATGGAAAAGTGAGAAATAGAATTATGACTCAACATTTATAGTAATCTATTAATTTTATTGACAGAAAATAGATTACCCTATTTATGGAGATGGTTGGTTGTACGAACATATGAACATTTTTTCTATTTTTATTTGCAGATTGTTTGAAAGGAAAATAAATATTATTTAACCATTAAATACTAATAATTATATTTTATATCATTTATATTAATAAATTTCATTTTTATTACAATCTATTTAAAAAATAAATTAAAAAATTTCACATCGCTATGCGGTGGCGGTAATCCATATATATGCATGAGGGATGTACCTTTTTTCAAATAGATTTAAATTTAATAAGTTATATCTGTTAATATATTACTAA
Source organism: Viscum album (assembly GCA_963277665.1). Lineage (NCBI taxonomy): Eukaryota > Viridiplantae > Streptophyta > Magnoliopsida > Santalales > Viscaceae > Viscum > Viscum album. Next base: position 1,867,874,754 of record OY728150.1, read on the forward strand.
TGTGTGGTTAGATCATAAATATTACACATATTAATTAAAATATAACCTTAACAACTTCCATGTAAAGCATAAAAAAATAATTAACATTTCTTTACAAGGAGGTAGTATGTTGTACACACAAGCGATGTTATCATATCCCTCATGAAATATAAATTAATAAGGTATATGAGATATTATAATTAAATAAGTATAATAGTATCATAAATAACACAAACATATATATATATATGTATATGGGCATGTGTGAGTGTTAAATACATCATTAAATCTAGCCTTGAAAGATGGTGCTGGAAAATTAACTACATCGGTTCACGAGGCCGTAGACCATTATACACATGATCAATTGATTTATTTTCCATTTTATAGAAGTGTAGATAGATATTGGTTATTAAATATAAATAATAAAATCTAATTATATAAGAAATACTAGTTATATGATTTTTTTATTTGGAAAATATTTGAAAGAGGTATAAAAATAAGTAAATTGAAAATGCATGGTTGAAAACATTACCTATTCCTAGAGAAATCTCTTTAGGTTTAACCTAGTTTAGTTCTATATTAGATTTATTATCTATAAAATTAATATAGGAAATAAATAGGGATTTGAGGAAGGTAATGTTTTAGGGATTTTCCAAAATAGGGGCTTTGGGAATGGGAAAATGGGAGGAGAGTGGGTTGAATTGTATAAGTAGAGGAGACGACACACTTGGTATTTTAAAAAAGAATTAATTTTACCCATGTTTTTATCATTAAAAAAGAATATGAATGTGTAATTATTGAAAAATAATTATTCTAGGGCATAAAAAAATATATCTAATTGGTTTTTTGAATGTTTTTAACTTATGTTAACCCTTAACAGTTTAGATTCACCCTCGATAAACTCATTTATACCTTAATCGCTGTAATTAATTTTTATTAATTTTACTATTAATAATGGTTACAAATTAAGTTTAAATTATTAGATAATATATATTAATATGATTCCAAATATTTAATATATTTTTTGAAATTAAATTCACATAATTGGACGAATCCAATTCAAAATTTACCCACAGATACGATGAAAAAGTATGTTTTCAATGCGGAAATTCGCATAAGTATAGAATTTTTTAATATAAAAATTCAGTATGAAATTGATTTAAATGACCAATATTATTTAAATAATAATAAATCACTAATTTACATCTAAATATAATTTAACTATGTAAATAATTTAAACTAAAAGGAATTTTTCAATTAAAATTAATTATTTTTTAAACTTCCTCAAAAAATCATTCTTTTCTGAAAATTATAAAATATTTACCCAAAGACAATTTTGATATTTTTATTTCAAAAAATTTGGTCTATTTTTGAAAATTCATTTTCTAAAATTGGTAGAAAATAATATTAAATTATGTGCCCAAAGCGTGACTAATTTGTCAGTCAAAAAAATTTAGTTTTTCAGGAAACGTGTCTGCCTCTTTAAATTCATTATTATTTTATTTATAATAAATATATAACCATTAAATTTATTTTTTACATATTTGAACTATATAATTTCCATATATATTTATCCTCATTCATACCCACCAACTTAAGAGATAGGTTATATTGGTCGTGTATAAAAAATTATATCTTAATAGAGTGTCATGTTTTGTTTAAACATAATATTTCATGCATCACAAGCTATTGAAGAGAATGGATTTATTTAAAAATATATATCTTATAAAGTCTCGTGGAGTTTTATTTTCTTCCAATATTGGCATTTTATGTCATAAATTATTTTGAATGTGATGTTGTTATTTTAAAATATCGGGGTGTTATACTAAAGAAGATAATGAGAGAGATTACAATCTCAAAAGGTTTATGGATTTTATCACTAAAAAAGTAAATTGGAACGGAAACTCCCACTAAAATTATTTATGTGTGAAAGAGTTGGGAAATTTACAGCTATTTTCTAATAGTATAGTAAATTGTCGAATACGATGATGAAACATATGAATACAATCCTTAGAGAATGTATAAAGGAAAAACATTCAAGGAGTATAACAATTCTGGAAAAAGAAAAAATATAATACAAAGAAAAAATAAGATAATCAAGCTGATAAAATAGAAATAATATTATTATTAATCAATTTATGACCCAAATTAATAGTTTTGTAGAAAATATACTAAATTCATGGAATATTTTTAGTGAAAAGTATATATCCCAAATAGTAAAAAAGAGGAGGGAAAAACCTATATGGTGCACATGCTGAAAATAGACCACGAATCGTGTCTTAAGAGAAACACACAACATAATTAAAATATCAAATCACTCATTAAGGAATTAATTAATCCTAAAAAATTTTAAGTTGAGTTTTACATTAGGGGTAAACCCATATTTAGGTGATAAAATGTGGTCGAGAAAGAAAGGATTATAAAAGAATCTAAGAAGAAGATATGTGAATATGAAATAATGTTTAACAGGCAGCATCCTGGCGTATTATGTAACACCCTATGTTTTTAGGAAAATTTTACCAATTATTAAAATTTATTGATAGATTATATTACACCCAAAAAATGTGGTTCTTTGTTAGCATGCATTACAAGAAACACTGAGTTTAGCTTGTGTTACACATGCAAAGACTTTTAACGAACTGTGATATATTATTAATATTATTATTTAAATTAAACCAATATAACCTAGATAATAAATTTTTTATTGAAATAATAATAAATATTTTTTAAATTTTATTTATAAATTTCTGATTTTAAGAAATGTATTTATATGTATGGTAAATATTATTTTCTCAAAAAATATTATTTATTTATTTTTTTGAACAATAATAAAAAGAATTTTTAAAAAATTAATAAAAATTATTAGATAAAATAAAATTATATATTTAAATCAGATTTTAAAAATTACTTTAGGGTAAAATTTTGGGATATTTCTAAGAAGATTAATATTTCGATGAATAGTGAAAAATTACTCGTTTTTATTAAAAAAATACTTTTTTATTTAAAACAAATTATGTGGTTCCTTTTAAAATAATGTTTTTAATAGTAAAATTTGTTGAATAATATATCAATTATAAAAATTTAGGTTTTTAGAATCATTTTCTTATTTATTTTTTATATGAAAACGTTTTTCAACTTTTGAGAATTTCCTATTTGGAAAACTATTTTCTCGTCGTGTCTATGTGATAAATTTAAAATTTAATTTTTACAGTTAAATGAATTCAATTTGGAAAAATGGATTATAAATTTTTAATCATAAAAATTTATCTTATATAATTATTCGAACTTAATTTTTGGCCATATTGAATAGTGATAACATAAATAATTATTTACCAAGGTTAAAGTAAAAATGGGTTTGCTGAGGGGTTAAACGAAAAATATAATGGTTAAAATGAATCAAAACCAATAAAAACACATATTATGGACATATTTAGACCTTATATATTTTATTATTTACAATTATCTATTTTTATTCCATGTTTCATTAGAGAAATGTTGCTACACCTTTTTTTTCAAAAAAACATTCAAGTGTTCCAATCACCTAACTTATAAACGTTCACCTCTTATCCTCTCTCATTCACAATTAAAAACCCATTATCAGCCAAGAACTACCCAAATTGCTTCTTTAATTACCTAATCTAATCTAATAAACCTTAGTTTTTTCATAAATCCGACCCAATATGCCTTTTGGTGCAAACTATAAAATTTTTTCCAAAGAAGAGGTGACACCCCTAAGTGGGAATTTTTATTTTTTCTTCCACATACTTAAATTATTAATAAACCATGATGATACAGTATATACATATACTGATATTTTTTATGTTAAGTTAATTAACTATAAACAAATCTTTATCCGTCAATGGGATACAAAATCATCATTCGTGTGTATGGCGGACTACCACCTCGCGAACCAATGTTATTCATTTTCTATCACCACCACTCACAACCGGATATGAATATGGATTAGATATTTATAAATTATATTTATGATATTATTATAATTTTTTTATTATTTTATCACATGTTTATTTATAATTTCCATCCTTTATGAATACAATAATGTTCCACGTGAGTACGATAGACTATATCCTTGCGAAGTGATGTCATTCATTAAATCATTATGTGGAAGATAATAAGGATTATTTTAATGATAATATGTGATATATATGAAATAAAAAATATTCCTTAATGGTAATATATTATGTACCCTTATTTCTTTCAATCCATTAAGAAAATGGAAACATTGTTCATGCGTACGTACGGTCTACCGTCTTTACGAAGGATGCATTTCATCTTTTATATCTAACTCTTGTGGATTATTATAAAAAATATACTAAATATATATGATATTTATATAATTTTTATAATTTCGTGTATGAAAATACCATTATATAATTAATAGGATAAAAAAACCTTGAAGAAAAACAAAGCATTTATTACCCAAAATGTGACTTTAACATGGAATTGTTAACAAATGGGTAATAATTGGTGATAAGTAAATCATATGTGGTATTATATATATATATAGTTATTTATTCATTTATTTGAATTTGATATATTTATAATAAACTTATATTTATCATATAGGAGGCTCAAACATGTACGATGGAAGACAATACTTGAGAAAAAGGATTTTTGTCTCAAATTTCCTTCCTTACGACATATGTTATGTTATACACCAATCGTCTTTTATATGTAGTATATACAGACCGTTTAAAATTTAATATCCTGAATTTATTTATTCTCATGATATTTTATGTTTCATTTTATTTTATTCTTTTATGCGGCTTACAATTTATAGTTACAAAATTCTAAAGATTTTATGTCATCGTCTCATTGTTTATTGGGATTATTTATAATTATATTTATAATGATAAAATCTGATGATTTGTATCTAATAAAATCATTAAATTTTTATCCTATTTATATTTAATTATATTACATTTCCCCCCAACATTTTCCTCTCTTTTTGTACTCAATTATTCAATATAATGCTTTAAAAATAATCACCTTTTTTCCCTCTTCGGTCAAAAACTTATTTTTCTTCCAAACCATTTTTTCTAAAAAAAATTTAAGAATGTTTTTTACATTCTTTAAATTATTTAATAAATAAATTTTTACCAATATTTTTCTCTTTTACAAAAATATTTTAATAAAATCATATTTTCATGTTAAACAAATTCTGCTTTGTTTATTACCGAAAACGTGAAGGGAATATTCCTTTTATTTTGTACTGCATGAATGGAGTTCTCCACCATAATATTCAATTATTTATTTGAATAAAATTTTATAATATTAAATATTTATTTTCAAATAAAATTTTCTTGAAGAAAAACTATTTTTAAAAGTGATTATAAAAGTATGAATTTATTTTCCTCAAGAAATGTTCTAGGTGATCTTTAAAAAGAATTTTATATCTAGGATTAAATCCTTTAATGATGGTTATTCTTTACTGGGGATATGATCTAAGGATATTATTTTTATTCTTTCTCAAATGGTTTTTTTCATTATCATAATATTTTTGTGAAACTCATTTCACTTCCATGGGTTATACTAAGATAAAATGATTATGAACCCTTCTTATTTTCTTTATCATGCTTTAGTGAAATGATTATGAAACCTGTCTCATTTCTACATGCTAATATATGGTTAAGATTTTATGAAACTCGGTTCATATAATGGATATTATATGATGAATTTTTTATGATCTTTTAGAACACATAATTTTAACTTTTATTATGTGAGGGGTGGGACCTGTATCTCCCTCTAATGCATTGGGTAAAGATTTATACCACATGTGATGGATACGACTAGAAACGGGAGTGATCTGAGGTCTGTAAGTTAATTTTCCTCTCTAATTATCTTGTTAGTGATCCTTGACTACTATGATGGTTTTGGGAGTGAACACATTCTACAATGATATCCTTGTAAGTGATCCTTGACTGGTATGGAAATTATTTTTTTTATAATTATGTATATTCCACATTTCACTATCTTATGTCGATGTTATGATCCCATGTCCCATGTTCTTTTATTAACATTAATTAATGACTTATTAATTACAAATATTTTTTCCATGACTAAATATTATGATCTTCTATATGAAGTTCATGGTTTTCAATTGTTATGTTAATTTTCTCATACCCTTATGTTTATGTTATTCTTAAATATCTCCCTTGTTTACCCTTACTGAAAATCTATGCTCACCCTTTATTATGGTTCATTTCTCTAGGTTATAAAGATATTTATGATGTATAGTATGTATAAAAATTTTCTAGTTATGAATATCATAGTGTGAGATGACTTAGATCACTTATGGGCCAGTTTTTTATGTGTCTAAGTTTCAAATAGCACCATATCTATATGATCACTATGTGTGTGTTTGTGTAATATAATCAATATCACCCTAAAAATGTGTAATATCTATTTGTGAGAATCTTTTGTCACTATATATTAAGGAGGATAAGGATTATGGAATGATGAATAGAGACTTTGATAAATCTATTGATGTAAATTATGAGTCATTAAAGAGCTTCGAGAAATCTTGTGTATCAACTAAGGTAAAACATTCACCTATGATTTCTAAAAATGTTGAATATATTTTAGTTAATAGTATACATTCTGTATACTAATCTAGGGAAACTTAATTTCATAAAAACACTTAAATGAGGTTTATTAATTTTAATAAATTTTATAATTGTCAAAATAATAATTTTTCCCCTAACCCAATAAAAAATTATCCTATTGATACCCAAAAATATCAAAATAAATTCAAAGGAGGACTCAATAGTTTCATTAAATAAGTAGTTTTATAGGCTACTAACAGTTTTGTGATACTTATGATAATAAAGTGTTCATTTTCTAGTATAATATGTGCATCCATTGGAACTAAATGTTTCTATATTTAAGGGAATGAAACACTTATAACAGAATAAACATAGTTTTGATTAAACAAATTGAAAATGGAAGATCACTTATCATACCTATACAAAATAGGTTTGATAGTATTGAAAATATCTATTGAAGATTTGACCAGTAATCTTACAATAAAAAAGAGTGTATGGAAATAACTCCCTATCAAAAGCTACATTATATAAGGTAATTAAGACTCAATATAATTCCAAAGATGATGATATATAATTATTTAAGTGATACTCAAATCTAGAAAGAATAGAATGGATCATATTATTTAAAGTGGTTTCTTTCCACACATGATAGGAGATGTTAGGATACTAGAAAATATTGAAAAACATTATAGTATTTTTGTGGATTTTATTAATCATATCACTTTGAATAATAAGGGAATTTAATAAGATAAAATTGAGATACATGGGATGAATTCATATAAGGTTTTATTTATTTATGAACACAAGTATAATATATTAATTCTGAGCTTGTAGTGTGATGAAATCAATGAGTTAATTTTCATGAAAAACACTTACCATATTAAAATAATTAAATATGTAAACTCCATCATAATAGGTGAATGAACCAGTGGTAATTTATTTTATGTTTGAGATCATATTGATTTATGTTATCTACGTTCCAATAAAGATAATTTTATTTGGGATAGAAGACTTGGAAAACTCAACCAAAATAACCTAAAAATGTTTCAAAATAATATGTTCTAAAGTTTTTACCCAAGTTTTGTAGTGATTGAAACCATATATGTACAAATATTTAGAAGGATAATACTATTAACGGGAAGTATAAAAGAGTGTAGATACAATCAACTAGACCACTATAGTTGATTCAATCAAAATTTTATGGGTCCAAGATGAAAAAATAAACTAGAAATGAGAAATATTTCATTGTATTTATAAATAAATATAAAATAATGAAACAGGTTTTTTTTATAAACCACGGGTCATAGAAAGTGGAAATGATTAATCCTTTCAGAAGATAATTTTAAAGACAAATTTATGTTAACATAATGAAGTGAGGAATAATAATTGGAGGGAATTTATCGGGAATGATTTTGAATCATGTATTGTAAATTATGGAATTATGAATCAATATGGATCCCCCTATAGACAATAGTAGAATAGAGTTACTAATATGATAAAAACAATTATCTTTGAAATGGAAAAAATAATGTTGCCTTTTTCTTAAATATAACAATTTTTTAAAATTAAGTTGTGTGGAAATAAATAAATATATAGAATTGGTTCTTACTAAGGTCAAATTCAAACGTGAATTCATATCATATATGGTATGAAAAATATCTTATAGTGAGTTATTTTAGGGTCTTTGAATCCCTTTAATGATTAAAATCAAATAATCCAATCATTCGAAATTTAATAGGAATAATGAAGAGGTTATATTTCTTGGATACTTATCTAATGGAAAAAATTCGTAAATTTTGGAATAAAAGACTTTAAAAATTAGTGAACTATTATGATGTCAAAATAATTAAAAATCAACCCATAAATTGTGATCTAGATTAATTGTTTATGAATTTTTGGTAGAAAGTATTTAATAGATTTCTAGAAAAGTGTGTTATATAATCTGAAATTAATGTTTAGATTACTGAAAGTGAATCAGATTATACTATAGATTAGGAAGATAATAATGGAAATTAAAAATAAAAGAACCATAAGATATAAACACATGTGTAGCCTAAGAATATAATTTGATATCATTATGATCTTATCTGAACAAGGAGATATTCTAGATGTGACAAAAAATAGCTTTATTCTATTAAGTTTATCCATATTAATCGGATAAAACAACAACATTGAATAATGGATTAGGACTATGAATTAAAAACTAGAAAAAATTGAGAGTAATTCTATTTGGGATATTATTCCTAAAATAAATGATAATACTTTTCTTTGGAACATGGGTTTGACCAATGTAACACTGGGATATCTTATAATATATTCAATTTTAAATAATACTATGTTGAAAAGTGTCTACCACAAGCAATACTGAGCTTGAAACAAACTGTGATATAATATTAACCTATTATTATTTAATTTGATAGTTAAATCCATGTTTTCAGATTGGAGGGTATGATTATGAGTAAACAAATTATAAATATTATATAGAAAATATTTCCATTATACAAATGTACTAATAAATTCTTATAAAATAATAATGTGACACTAAATAAAATCATATAAGATAAAAGGATATTTTTTTAGAAAATTAATTTATGTGTGCAATGTATTTTCTATCAACATAAATTATTTTAAACATATTAGACTAATGTTTTTAACAAAAAATTTATATCACATATTTAATAAAATAAATTAATATTTATAGAATTTTGGTTACTAGATAAGAAATGAGAATAAATTAATTTTATACTTTAAAAATACATTTTCTTAAAAATGGTTTTTATTTCCTTTTTGGCATAGATATTATGATTAATTTATACCACATTTAGTAATTATATTTGAAAATATTGTATAATATTTAAAATAATAATGTAAAAATAATCTTAAGATAATTTTTATGTGTTTTTCTAAAAAGATTAATTATTGGGTGAATTGTTAAAAATGTCGATTGTAACAAAACCATAATTCATTTTCTTTTAATAAAAATAATTTCAAAGTTCAATTTTCTGTTTCATTTATTTTAAGCACAAGATTCACTTTATTAAATATAATCTAGTTAATTCCATCGGAATCAACATTATACATGATTTTGGTGTAAAATTATTTTCTATTAAGAATCATTTTTTAAAATTTATTTTCCTTTAGTATTTCATAGTAATATTAAAATTAATTTTTCATACATATGGAAATTTAATATTCTAAAATTTATTTAGTAATTATAATCATATGATTAAAATTAATTAAATAGGCCTCTTTTGTTTTCATCTGTACAAATAATTTTTCTATGTAAAAAAGTTATCACCGCTCTAATGGGTAAAATGAGTTAATTATGGTAAACACTATGTGGTAAGATCATAAAATATTATCTCCAAATAGGTAGATGAGTATTTATAGGCATATACATTATTTGGGGACAATTTTAATCCATTTTATATCCATATTACATGATTATGGCTTCCCTTTTAATATGAATAAAATTATATTAAAAATGTAACATTATCTCACTAAATATCATATTATATTATCATGGAAAAAATAAGATTAAATATATATAGTGAAAAAAACATGAATATTACAATAATTAATGATTTGTGTGTTTAAATTTAATTTCCATTGTTATTTTTGTTCCTTTAATGTTAAAATAAGATATAGTCTGGAAAATGACCTTCAATAATATTTAATGTTAAAATAATTAAATCATTATAAATTCAATGAAATAACATATTTACTGAATTGGATGGTAAATTTTTGATCTAATCATGCATAGTTCATTTATGTGCCACTTTTCATTTTTAAAATTACATTCAAGAGCCTTAAATATTGAAAATTAGTGTAAATGTCATTTATTTTTTTCTTATAAAAAGGAATCACTTCAACCATTAGAAAACACAACTCAAGTTCCATTTTTGATCAAATATTTTCAAAAATACCCCTGTGAAATTTCATTCCAACATCACTAATTCCATATAGTTTTCATAAACCTATAATTCAAAGTCCATATTCCAAATTTAACGGAGTATTTTAAAATTTTAGTAATGTAAAATCCATACGGGATGATTCGAGACATGTGGTAATGATTTTTCTTTAAAATATAGTTTTAAATTTTTTAAAATATTTTTATTCCTTGTCTATAATATTTTAAATGTTTAAAAAATTATGTGATTTATAATTTAAATATTTATAAAGATCATATTAAACTACTTTTGAAATTATTTAAAATGTTTATAAAAATAATATTTTCAAAATTTCATATAAAGGTGATTTTTGAATTTCTTAACAAAAGTGTAAAAACAATATTTTTTAATGTATATGATATGAATTTATTTTTCCAATTTTATTTCCTTTAATTTTTATAAATATTTCATTAAAAGTTTATATGGTTTTTCAAAGGAGGTCATGTTTCCATTATTCTGTTAAATCTATGTTTTTTAAAAAAAGAAAATAAAAGATTATTTCTTCTTAATTTTATGAAAAAAATGAATATTCTAATTCTTTTCGGATTAAAAACCAATTACTATGAGTATGGTAATAAAAAATATTTTACTTGTTTCATTCATGTTATTTTTCCTCAATGTATTTGATGATGATGGGTGGGTCTGATATATCCCTCTAATGCATTGGGTAATACAAATTTCGTTAACTGATTATATGTAACCCCAATGAAGTGTATAGATTTAATTGATTATAAGTTTCTCTAATAAAGTGGGTTGAGTAAACTATCTATAAGTTTTTCTTATGATGTTGACAGAGTTAAGTATTTATAAGTTGCACTTATAATATTAATGGAGTTAAATATTTATAATTTACTCCTATAAAGTAATTGGAATTAACTTGGTAGGTTATTCATTTGTAAAAGTGATTCTAAGAGTTATATGAAAATAATTTTATAATGTGCATGCATTTTTATGGGTTTTTATGGAAATATTTTTATTTCCAAAGGTACTAAAATGAGTTTATTATTTAATGTTTTATTTATCATTTTATAAAATTGAATGGTTTGTTTTTATGGAGAACTTTCCATGTTTTCTAAAAGTCCCTAATGAATTTTTTTCTCTTTTATGATTTATTAAAAAATGTTTTCTGTAAAATTTGGGAATCAAATTCGATTTAGTGACTATGTTAATGACTATTTGAGGTTAAATTTTAATATGTTCAATGGTTTTTCATAAATTTTATATGGATAAACTACTTCCCTTTCTTTTTATATCCCTTACTAAGAATTTTTTTCTCATATCATGTTTTAAAAGAAATTTCAATGGATTAATGATGTTTTTAGGGTACATTAAGGAAAATTGTGACATCTAATGAATGAAGAAAAAAGTTTCATGATTGGATTTAAGATATCGACCCTTTCTAGAGATGTATCATGCCTATTTTTTCTTAATATTTTCAATTTTTTGAGTTTATTTTGTTTGGTTTTTTCCTTCGGATGATTTTTTGGAGAAATTGGAAAATGTTGGAAGGATTTTGGTTTGTTCATGGTTGTTGCATAGTTTTCTCAAACCATGGTCCCATCCCCAACTAACGATCCAACCTCATATAAAGATATATTTCATGGTTCGCACATGGGATCATCAAACTATGTTCCCTCTTAAGAGAAACCATACACCCCCTAGAGATGTTCATGGTTAAGGAACATGGTTTACCAAACCATCTGTCTCTTCTCATGAAGTCATGAACACATGTTTAAATATTTTCAAAATATGTTTTAAAAATCTTGAATCCCTAGAATTCACCAAAATTCAACCCAACTCAACCCTAAATCATTCCTCTTTTTTTTTAGAATTATATATTATTTTCTAAGACTTTATAACTGCGTTCTTGATGAATCTATGTCCATATTGACGAATCTTCACCTCTCCAGGTATGAATTTTCTTCCCAATTATGTCTCTATATCCTATCTCTCTTTCTAGATACCAAGGGAATGGTTTTCCTTTATTGGTGGTAGTTATATATATCTAGGTTTGATGAATCATGATTCTTCTAGTCATAGATATATGTTTTGTATCTAGATCTCATTATTCATTGTGATCTTTGTTGTTTTACTGTAATTGAGTATTTCCATTGGAGATACCTCATCATAAGTTTATATTTAGGTGGTATAAATTGAAAATACCATAGCATTGACTTAATGTTTTTTATGTAATTATTTAATTTTAAATTTACATGGTTGGAAATTTTAATTAATGATTTAATTGATTTAATTTAATTTCCATGTGATAATGATTTTTTTTAAATCAGAGAAATTTAAATTATATAATAGGATTAATTAATTGGTTAATTAATTAATGTAATATTGTGATCGTGGAATTGTTGGGATATTGGGATTGTGAAATTTGTCAATTAAGAAGATTATGATTTAATTCACATTGAGGATTATGATTTTTTTCTTAACATTAATGGGTTAATGGGTTTATAATTTAAATAGTGAAAATGGTTTAATTGAGAATTGTTCATATTATTTCATGTGATTAAATTTAATAACCATGTTTTTAGTGATAAATAATAATGGGATACCATGTAGTGAAATAGTGTTAAAAATGGTTAATTTTGATTTACCTTGAATTATGAAATATATGTGCTATATGTTTGATAGATTGATATGTAAAGACCTGTAAAATTCAAGGGAAATTTTTTCTTAATTTTCTTTGGAATTTTACAAGAAGGCGGTTTCTGACGGCACTTGATTCTGAGGCCCGGAGTGCCCGGAATCAATTTCTGAGGTTTGGCTCGGGTACGTTCAGTGAACGAATGAGCGGGTTTTCCTATCTTTTGAACCGGTGCTCAGAATTAAAATCGGATGGCACCGATGAACTCGCAACGCCGGTAATCGCTTAAGAGAACCTTTACAGTAGATGCGTTTGTGCGGGAGAAGAAGTTAATTAATGGGGTTTAATTAAAAAGTAAATAAAATTGTTGAATCAATTTTATTTCTTTTCCAAGGTGGTTAATTTCTCCCATGGGAAGTTGGTGGTGGGGCCCACATCCACCCAACTTCCCATGTGTGGATAATTAAAAGGGTGGGGCCCACACGAACCCCCCACCTTTTCAATTTCCCTAACTCCTTAACCCCTCTTAACCCCTCACATTCCTAACTCCCCATTAACTCACTTTTATTAATTTTTGACAACTTGTTATAATTAATTAAGTGACTTACTTAATTTCAAACTCTTTAAATTCAAATGGTTAGGTTGTGTTAATAAAATAAGACTTGGTCTTATTTTATTTTTTTTAGAGTTTTGCAACCTTGAGAGGATAGGGAAGCGTGAGTCTTCTTCTTCTTCAACCTCAACGAAGAACGCGAAGAACACCTCCGCCGAAGAACATGACTTTCTTCTTTCGCGACGCCGTATCGGCGACGCGATGTTCTTCTTCCACGTCATCTCTTTCGTGACAGTTTTCCGCCACGAAATCTCCGTCAACGACTTCGAATCCTTGCTTCGCGATGTCGACGTTCATTCTCTGTGACGCTCGTCTTCCGTGACTCGTTGACGAACGTCGTTCTTGAGACCGAGGTAGGGGATTATTTTACTTAATTATTTCAGTTCATGTTTCTAGTTTTCGATCATCTTGGATATTCGAATAGATGTTATAATTTAACGAGAGGGGGGCCGGACCGCACAAACACGGCCGAACCCCCCCCCCCCCCCTCCTATGTTCATGTTTGAATCTTTGTGGATGGAACGGAATGGCGTGGTGTCGTCGCACCACGCGGGAATCACACGGCATGTATTACGTGACGTCGTTGCACCGCGCCGTGGAACGAAGTTTAAGAACGCGATGTCGTCACGTCGCGTCGAAAAAAATCAAATGTGTCACGGCCGGAGCGGAGCCGCGGCGGAGGGGCATGGTGCCATCGCACTGCACCGGACGACAAGGGTCGCGGCCGGTTCGGGCCACGGCGGAGCAAGGTGACCGGCGGCCGGACCGGACCGCAGGTGTCGGAACTGGAAGGGGACCGGCCACCGCCGGTCCCGTTGAGAAGGAGCCGGTCGGCCAGTTCAGGCCGGCCGGAAAGGGGTGGAGCCGGGGGAATTAAATTCCCCCGGTCGGTTCAACGGCCCCCCCATAATTTTGGGGGGGCCGCGGTTACACAAGGGGGGTAGCCCCCCCCCCCCTTTTCCAACAGCTCGGCCGAAGGCCGAGCTGGGCGCGCTGCGTCCAGCCAAACCGGCGCCTGGCCGGTCTGCCAGGCCAGGCCTAGCCCAGCCGGGCCAGGGTGGGCCGGGCCGGGTCGGTCCGGGCCCGAAACCCCCATTTTCGGACCGTTTGGGTTCAATTGCCCATAACTTGGGCTACGGACCTCCGATCGACGCGCCGTCAGCGGTGAAATGATCCTTAGAACAAGGCGGTCGTTTTGACATATTCCACTCCAGGTTTCGGAATACTTTGAGTTCGGCCGGGTTGGTTCGTACACGAAACCAACCGGGCCCTCGGAGTGGAAACGCACATATCTTGAGCTTCGGACGTCCGATTGACGTGCCGTCGACTTTGTTGAGTTTCTCTTAGTGAGATGGATATTTTGGCATAATCCGCCCGAGGTTTGGACACAGGTGGAGTACGGTCGGTTTGGTTATTCCTTAAAAACCAATCGGGCCCCTGGGACGAAAAAGCCAATAACTCTCAGACCAGGCGTCCGATTGGCGTGCCGTCTGTGACGTTGAGTTCCTGTTGACGATACGGAACTTTTGGATACATCAAGTCTGGAAAATGTGTCAGTGGATGTATCAGCCTCTCGGCTCGTGGATCGGACCCTCCCGAACGTGCTTGCTATGTGCGGGAACCCTAGAGCTGGTTGCGACTACTACTGTGACTGTGACGACGACTGTGCAGAGATCCTCAGTGGATTCGACGATGACGACTACAGCACTCAGCGATCCTATGTGGATTAGTGCTACTGATCCTGTGTGGGTCTAATCTTGTGTGGGTCAGCGCTCAGCGGTTCTGTGTGAGCCAGCGCCTACAGGTCCTATGTGGGCCTGATCCTGTGTGGGTCTTTGCGGGGGTTAGTACCTATCGATCCTTTGTGGGTCTGATGACATAGATGGATCAGTGATCATCTCTATCGTCTTTGAAGAAGTATACCTGTGTGAGCTTAATCCTATTTGATTTCCTGTGTGGATTGTGTTGTGCTATCCTGTGTGGATTACGTTTTTCATTCCTGTGTGGAATACGAATACTTTCCAATGTGGACTGGGTTGTACTTGGGCTCGGAGGTTAGAGCGTATTGGAATTGATGACTTAGGTATATGTATGGGAATATACCTAAGTAGTGTCGGTCGATACTTCGTGATTGTATCTTTCCTTTGTGGTTTAACCTTTATGGATTTCGGGAGACCTTCGGGGGTCTCGGGGTCCCTACTGAGTAGCTTATACTGACCCCTGCACGGGCTATGCCCGCACTACGTTGTGTTGGTTGCAGACGACGGACATCGTTGATCGTGGTTGAGGCTAGCAGAGCAGGACGGTACCTGGAGGTGGACCACTGGGCGGGACGTACTCGGAGTGGACGGCGGGACCCGAGGACCAGTGGAGCTATTTGTACCCACCCTTCAGGTAGGATTTCCAGTGGACATATCGGCGTAGCAGCTTTACTTTACAGTTGATGTTTTCCCTTTCGAGTTGTACTTTACAGTTGGGCTTGTATTTCCAGACCCTTTTTACTTTCCGCACTTATTGTTGTACCAGTTTTTACTTAGTGTTTAATTTTCCGCTTGCTTACTCTGTGGTGCTTGTTTACTTTACAAAGGCAATGTCTTCCCTTTTTACCGGGATTTACGCCTTGGTGCTAGTCGCCAGCCCTTGGCCTATGGAAGGCTGGCTTGGGGTAGTCACGGCATGGGCCCTGAGGACGGGTCGTGACAAATTGGTATCAGAGGAGTTCAGTTCTACCGTGAACTCTGAACTTTTTTATGTGAAGCAATAGTGTTTAGCGTATTGAGTGTGGTTATCAGTTCAGGGAGTCCAGTGTTGGTGCGGCGGCCGACGTATCCGTACACCAGGACCCTGACTTCTTATTTCCGACTTAATGCACGAAAACATTGATTTCATGTGTGTTTCAAGTTTACTTTGTGATTACTTTGTATCAGCTCACCAGGTATACTGTTCTGACCGTGGCGCACCTGTTTCCTTTTCAGGATGGCCCCATGACGGCAGCCAGCTAGGTTTCCGAGAGTCGAGCGTGACGACATCCCACCGAGCGACGAGGCCTCAGTGCAGGGCCCTCTGTCAGCAGTGGCACCGGTGGTGGCTCTACCTGCCGAGCCACCGATACTTCCTGCACCAGCCGCTGATGATGCACGTCGCCTCAGCGCACTGCATGAGTTCCAGCGCCAGCGACCACCTAGGTTTCGTGGGGAGACGGACCCCCAGGCTGCCGAGGACTGGCTGGAGGCAGTCGTACGAGTTTTCAGGCTAGTGAGGACACTAGCAGATCTCATGGTGATCCTCGCTGCGAGCCTAATGCACGCAGCAGTGGGCCGATGGTAGATCTTGATGCTCCAGGTGCACGATGAGGCATCTCTACATTAGACGGACTTTGAGAGCCTCTTCCTCTTGGAGTTCGTCCCAGACACCCTCCGTGCGGTGCGTATTCAGGAGCTTCTTCAGCTGCGGCAGGGCAGCATGATGGTCGCTCAGTACTCGTCGAGATTTTCCGATCTCTCGTGCTACTCTACCGACATGGTACAGGACCCATTCTTCCGGGCCCGGACCTTTGAGCAGGGATTGAGACACGAGATCAGGGCATCGCTAATCTCCCTCAGCATTCCAACTCAGACAGGAGTACTGGAGCGGGCCCTTTTGATCGAGAGTTTTCTTACTGAGTCTACACCAGCACCGAGACCCACTGCAGGGCGGTACGTAGCAGAGTCTTCTGCAGCAGGCAGTCGACGGATGACTCAGGGGACCAGGCAGACCAGACCCTCAAGAATACGACCTCAGGACACTGGCTTAGCAGTGCGGGGCACATAGAGTGGAGCCAGTCTTTCGAGAGGCAAACAGTGCTACTCGTGCGGCGGGCAGGGCCACATGGCTCGTGACTGCCCGACTCGCCGTGCCGAGGAGCAGCAGACGATTGAGGGACAACCGAGGCAGAGGAAGAGGGTCGACCGTGGCGGTCCGCAGGGAGGAGGCGGATGAGGTAGAGGAGCTGGCCGAGAAGCAGGTGGTGGGAGACGCTTTGAGGCTCTACCACCACCACCACTAGGAGGTCCACCCCGACCACAGGGAGCTGGCGGGCAGAGACAGCCACAGCTCCAGGCAGCGGAGGCCTATGACCAAGGCGCGCCCGAGATGATTCGAGGTACTATCTGTGTCTATTCCACCCTTGCTGCAGTACTTATAGACACAAGAGAGAGTCACTCTTTCATAGCTGCTACCCTTGTTCGGAGCTCGGATATTCCGACAGAGCCGTTGGCTCGATCTTTACGGCTAGAGACTTCTATAGGAGCAGACTCAATGATTACGCACTGGTGCCGGCAGTGTGATATTACTCTAGGAGGTGAGAGCTTCGGCTGGGATCTTCTTGTAGTGGCGTCGAGTCCTTATGATGTCATCTTGGGCATGGATTGGTTATCTATGGTCCATGCACTGATTGACTGTTTTAGGCGCAAGGTGCGATGTGTACGCACTGACGGGAGCAGGTTCACCTTCACCGGCGAGAAGGGAGACTTTGCAGCACAGGATGGACTTCCGTGGAGGAGAGGACAGCCCATCACTCATCAGTTGGCTAGCCTCATCCTAGGAGCAATTGACGTGCGGAGTCCTGGTTTTCCTGCAGTGGTGGATCAGTTTGCGGACGTTTTTTCCGACGACGTCCCAGGGTTACCTCCTCGCAGAGAGGTAGACTTTTATATTGACTTGTACCCCGGGACAGCCCTGATATCGACTCCAGCATATCGGATGGCCCCCGCTAAGCTTCGAGAGCTACGGGTACAGTTGGAGGACTTGCAGGGCAAGGGGTTTATCCGACCCAGTGTTTCACCCTGGGCTTCCCCGATATTGTTCTCCAAGAAGGAGGACGGGAGCTTGCGACTGTGTGTCGATTATCATCGCCTGGACCAGGTGACAGTGAGGAACAAGTATCCGATACCGAGGATTGATTACCTCTTTGATTAGCTCAAGGGAGCACGGTGGTTCTCGAAGATAGACCTCAGGTCAGGCTATCATCAGCTCAGAGTTCGAGACGAGGACGTGCAGAAGACGGCCTTCAAATGTCGGTATGGCCACTATGAGTTCTTGGTTATGCCATTCGGCGTAACCAATGCTCCAGAAGTGTTCATGGCCCTCATGAACAGGATCTTTCAGCCATACCTTGATCGATTTGTCGTGGTCTTCATCGACGACATTTTGATTTACTCGACGACTGAGGAGGAGCACGCTTACCACTTACGAGTTGTACTAGACCCACTGCAAGAGCACCAGCTTTATGGTAAGCTCTCTAAGTGTCAGTTCTGGATATGTGAGGTCCACTTCTAGGGACACGTCATCTCTGAGGCGGGAGTTGCAGTGGATCCTGCGAAGATTGAGGCAGTGTTAGCTTGGGAGCCACCCAGGAGTGTGACGGAGGTGCGGAGTTTCTTGGGACTAGCTGGATACTACCGGAGATTCATGCCAGACTTCTCTAGAGTTGCGGTACCACTCTCAACTTTGACGAAGAAGGGGAAACCCTTCGTGTGGTCAGACAGATGTCACCAGAGCTTCCAGGAGTTGAGACAGAGATTGACCAGCGCACCTATCTTGAGGTTTCCTGAGGAGGGAGTATGGTACGTAGTCTACTGCGATGCATCAGGGACCGGACTCGGTTGTGTCCTGATGCAGGACCGGGCAGTGATCGCCTATGGATCACGACAGTTGGGGCCGCATGAGCAGAACTACGCTACCCATGACCTGGAGTTAGCAGCAGTGGTCTTCGCTCTGAAGACAAGGAGACAATATCTGATGGGAGAGCGCTTTACAGTCTTTTCTGACCATCAGAGTCTCAGATACATCTTCTCTCAAAAGGATCTGAATCTGAGACAGCGAAGATGGATTGAGTTCCTCCAGAACTATGACTTTGAGATAGTCTATACTCCTGGGAAGGGAAACGTAGTAGTCGATGCTCTCAGCAGGAGGACGGGCATTCAGCTACTTGAGGAGGTGACAGAGCAGCTAGCCGCTTTACAGATATCCTTTATGGATAGAGATAGAGCAGCCTTCCTTCAGTCTCTCACAGTCACTCCTTCACTAATGCAGCGGGTCAGAGAGGCACAGCGAGGGGACACTGACTGTGAGACGTGGCGTGCACAGATATCCTCAGGACAGAAACCTGATGGTTTCTCCCTTGGAGCAGAGCACGCCATCCTTTTCAGAGGACGTACCATGGTACCAGTCGCTTTACAGGAGGAGGTGCTGAGAGAGTTTTACACTTCTCCTTTGGCGGTACATCCTGGAGTGTCGATGATGTACCAGGATCTCAGATGATAGCACTGGTGGCCGGGCATGAAGAAGGCTGTGGCAGTGTACGTTTCTCGATGCCTCACCTGCCAGCAGGTGAAGGTATAGCATTAGGTACCAGCAGGCTTGGTACAACCCTTGGAGGTTCCGGAGTGGAAGTGGGACAGCATATCTATGGACTTCGTGGCTGGACTTCCATGCACATCCAAAGGTCACGACTCCATTTAGGTGATTGTCGACCGACTCACCAAGTCGGCTCACTTCTTACCCATCAGAGAGCAGGGCTCAGTGGAGAGCTTGGGACAACATTACGTTCAGGAGATTGTACGGCTTCATGGTGTGCCATCTTCTATTGTCTCCGATCGAGATGCTCATTTTACTTCCTGACTATGGAAGGGATTGCAGGAGGCGTTCAGGACACAGCTACGTCTGAGCACAGCCTTTCACCCTCAGACGGATGGTCAGACGGAGAGGACCATTCAGACTCTCGAGGACATGCTCCGCGCATGTGTCCTCGACTTTGGTCGTAGCTGGGAGGACCACCTACCCTTGGTGGAGTTTGCGTACAACAACAGCTACCACTCCACCATTGGAATGGCACCATACGAGGCGTTGTATGGCCGACCATGTAGATCTCCTTTATGCTGGACAGACCCTGGGGAGTCAGCACTTGTGGGACCGAAGATGGTCCAGGCCATGACAAAGAAGGTCCAGGCCATCCAGGAGCAGATGAGGATAGCTCAGAGCCGGAAAAAGTCTTACGCTGGCAGGAGGCGAAGGCCACTAGAGTTCGAGGATGGCGACCACGTCTTCTTGCATGTCTCACCTCGACGTGGATTACGGAGATTTGGATGAGGCGGTAAGTTATCTCCACACTTCATCTGACCATTCCAGGTCCTCAGTAGGATTGGCGAGGTGGCTTATCGTCTGGCTCTACCACCTCAGTTGCACCTGGTGCACAACGTCTTTCACGTATCTCAGCTGAGGAGATACGTGCACGACCCGACGCACATCATTGACCATGGGGAGCTTGACGTTGATGATGGGGAGACTTTTACGGTGGTCCCGGTGGAGATCGAGGATCGACAAGATCGGGTCCTACGTGGATGGTCGATTCCTCTAGTGTGCATCAGATGGCAGCATGGGAACCTCCAGGAGAGCACATGGAAGCGGGAGGCTCAGATGCGTGCTCAGTACCCTCATTTGTTTCCCTATTTTTGATGTATCTTTACGGGGATGTAAAGCCCTGAGGTGGGAGTAATGTAAAGACCCGTAAAATTCAACAGAATACTTTTCTTAATTTTCATTGGAATTTTACAAGAAGGCGGTTTCTGACAGCACTTGATTCCGAGGCCCAGAGTGCCCGGAATCAATTTCCGAGGTTTGGCTTGGGTACGTTCAATGAAAGAATGAGCAGGTTTTCCTATATTTTGAACCAGTACTCGAAATTGAAATCTGATGGCACCGATGAACTCGCAACGCCGGTAATCTCTTAAGGGAACCTTTACCGTATTTGCGTTTGTGCGGGAGAAGAAGTTAATTAATGGGGTTTAATTAAAAAGTAAATAAAATTGTTGAATCAATTTTATTTCTTTTCCAAGGTGGTTAATTTCTCCCATAGGAAGTTGGTGGTGCACCCCACATCCACCCAACTTCCCATATGTGGATAATTAAAATGGTGGGGCCCACACGAACCCCCCACCTTTTCAATTTCCCTAACTCCTTAACCCCTCTTAACCCCTCACATTCCTAACTCCCCATTAACTCACTTTTATTAATTTTTGACAACTTGTTATAATTAATTAAGTGAGTTACTTAATTTCAAACTCTTAAAATTAAAATGGTTAGGTTGTGTTAATAAAATAAGACTTGGTCTTATTTTATTTTTGTTAGACTTTTGCAACCTTGATAGGATAGGGAAGCGTGTGCCTTCTTCTTCAACATCGACGAAGAACGCGAAGAACACCTCCGCCGAAGAACACGACTTTCTTCTTCTGTGACGCCGTATCCGCGACGCGACGTTCATCTTCCACGTCATCTCTTCCATGACGGTTTTCCGCGACAAAATCTCTGTCAACGACTTCGAATCCTCTCTTCCTGGCGTCGACGTTCATTCTCCGTGACGCTCTTCTTCCGCGACTCATTGACGAATGCCGTTCTTGAAACTGAGGTAGGGGATTATTTTGTTTAATTATTTCAGTTCATGTTTCTAGTTTTCGATCATCGTGGATATTCGACTAGATGTTCTCATTTAACGAGAGGGGGGTCGGACCGCACAAAAACGGCCGAACCCCCCCTCCTATGTTCATGTTTGATTCTTTGTGGATGGAACGGAATGGCGTGGTGCCGTCGCACCACGTAGGAATCACACGGCAAGTATTACGTGACGTCGTCGCACCGCGCTGTGGAAAGAAGTTTAAGAACGCGACACCGTCGCGCTGCGTCGAAGAAAATCAAAGGCGCTGCGGCCGGAGCGGAGCCACGGCAGAGGGGAGCAGTGTTGTCGCACCGCGCCGGACGATAAGGGCAGCGGCCGGTTCCGGGCCGCGGCGGAGCAAGGTGACCGGCGGCCGAACCGGGCCGCCGGTGTCGGAACTGGAAGGGGACCGGCCACCGCCGGTCCCGTTGAGAAGGAGTCGGTCGGCCAGGTCGGGCCGGTTGGAAAGGGGTAGAGCAGGGGGAATTAAATTCCCCCGTCCGGTTCAACAGCCCCACATAATTTGGGGGGGGGGCAGTTACACAAGGGGGTAGGCGCCCCCCCACCCCCCTTTCCAACAGCTCGGCCGAAGGCCGAGCTGGCAGAGCGCTGCGCCCAACCGGACCGGTGCCTGGCCGGTCTGCCAGGACGGGTCGAGCCCCGCCGGGCCGGGCCGCGCCGGGCCGGCCCGGACCCCGGGCGGGTCCCCCCGGTTCGGGCCGACCGGGGGGTCTCGGGCCGGGTCGGTCCAGGCCCGAAAGCCCCGTTTTCGGACCGTTTGGTTTCAATTTCCCATAACTCGGGATACGGACCTCTGATCGACGCACCGTTAGCGGTGACACAATCCTTAGAACGATACGGTCGTTTCGACATATCGCACTCAAGGTTTCAGAATAATTTGAGTTCGGCCGGGTTGGTTCGTACACGAAACCAACCTGGCCCTCGGAGTGGAAACACACATATCTTGAGCTTCGGACGTCCGATTGACGTGTCGTCGACTTTGTTGAGTTTCTCTTAGTGAGACAGATCTTTTGGCTTCCTCCTCCCTAGGTTTGGACGCAGGTGGAGTACGGTCGGGTTGGTTTTTCCTTAAAAACCAACCGGGCCCCTCGGACGAAAAAGCCAATAACTCTCAGACCAGGTGTCACATTGACGCGCCGTCTGCGACGTTGAGTTCCTGTTGACGATACAGAACTTTTGGATACATTAAGTCTGGACTTTGTTTCAGTTGATGTATCAGCCTCTCAGCTCGTGGAGCGGACCCTCCCGAACGAGCTTGCTGTATGTGGGAACCCTAGAGCTGGCTGCAAATGCTACTGTGACTGCGACGACGACTGTGAAGATATCCTCAGTGGATTCGATGACGACGACTACAACACTCAGCGATCGTATGTGGATCAGTGCTAACGATCCTGTGTGGGTCTGATCCTATGTGGGTCAGTGCTCAGCGGTTCTGTGTGAGCCAGCGCCTACAGGTCCTGTGTGGGCCCGATCCTGTGTGGGTCTTTGCGGGGGTTAGTACCTATCGATCCTTTGTGGGTCCGATGACTTAGATGGATCAGTGATCATCTCTATCGTCTTCGAAGAAGTATACCTATGTGAGCTGAATCATGTTTTCTTTCCTGTGTGGATTGTGTTGTGCTATCCTGTGTGGATTACGTTTTGCTTTCCTGTGTGGAATACGAATACTTTCCTGTGTGGACTGGGTTGTACTTGGGTTCGGAGGTTGGAACTTATTGGAATTGATGACTTAGGTATATGTATGGGAATATACCTAAGAAGTGTCGGTTGATAATTCATGATTGTATCTTTCCTTTCTAGTTTATCCTTTTTGGATTTTGGGAGCCCTTTGGGGGTCTCGGGGTCCCTACTGAGTAGCTTATACTCACCCCTGCACGGGCTATGCCCGTACTACGTTGTGTTGGTTGCAGACGACGGACAGCGTTCATCGTGGTTGAGGCTAGCAGAGCAGGATGGTACCTGGAGGTGGACCACTGGGCGGGACGTACTCGGAGTGGAAGGTGGGACCCGAGGAGCAGTGGAGCTATCTGTACCCACCCTTCAGGTGGGATTTCCAGTGGACAGCTCGGCGTAGCGGCTTTACTTTACAGTTGTTGTTTTCCCTTTCGAGTTGTACTTTACAGTTGGGCTTGTATTTCCGGCCCCTTTTTTCTTTTTGCACTTACTGTTGTTCCAGTTTTTACTTAGTGTTTACTTTTCCGCTTGCTTACTCTGTGGTGCTTGTTTACTTTACAAAGGCAATGCCTTCCCTTTTTACCGGGATTTACGCCTTGGTGCTAGTCGCCAGCCCCTGGCCTTTGGAAGGTGGGCTTGGGGTAGTCACGGCACGGGCCCTAAGGACGGGTCGTGACATGATATTTGAGTGTTGGACACATACTAAGGATCCAATTACCCATATGTGATAGATAGTGTTGGGAAATGAATAAGGCTTCAAATACCTATATGAGATAATGAGTATGGGAGAGGGAGTGAGGTTCTATATACCCATATTTTATAATGAGTATGAGATGGGAACTAAGGCTCCAAATTCTAATGTGACATTGAAGTGCGGGATGGTAACAGAGAATCAAAATACCCACGGGGTGTTAGACATGACGTTTACACCCATGAGATTGGATTTGAAATATGGTTCCAAATGACTGTGATGTGAAATGGAATGAATTGGATAATGAAATCCCATGTCTTATAATTAATTTTGAATTTCCCTTTTGAAATTCTACATACTCTAGAATAGGTTGAAGCCAGTGTTGAGGGTCTGGGTGTCCTCGAAAACATAAGGGTTTATGTGGTTAACTAAAGAACACTAATATGTGATAAAAAGTTACTTTATGTATTTTAATTTATCCATTATACAACTAGATACACTATTATTGATTGTATATTGTTATAGATTCTATTGGTGGTGACCTAGTGAGTATAATCACACTATACTTGGGATTCCTAATATGTACCAAAATAGACATCAAATTTTCAGGATAGGATAGGGGAAAGAGTCATTTGTCAGATAGATGTGTTCGGATGGAGCATGGATGAAGGAAGCATACATGATTTGGGACACTCTAGGTAGTTTTTAGTGTATTTATTTATTTTGGATTTTTTATAATGAAAATTTACATGTATTTGGAATGAAATATCTAATATTTAGATTTGGATACTATTTTTCTTATTTTGGTCATCATGTGATTGTCTTATTTAGGGTTATTCAGTTGGATTTGGTTTATTTAATTCTGATATTGTAATACTTTGATAAAAATGGTATAGTCTCCCAATGATCTAAATTAGACCATCACTGTTATTCAGAAGCCTCTAGCATATGGGGAGGTGCATATGTGGTCATGTGATCGATCATCTCATGGAACCGGTGTGTGGCACCTGGGTCAGGATTTTGAAAAGTGGTATTTCATTTGTCTTAATATTTAATAAAGGTATATAGGATAATAAGATGAGTCAATCCTTGGTTAAGAGATCATTCATGAGAGTATATAAACCATGTATGATGGTAAAATTCAAGTATTGAGGGATGGATTTTTATTATTGATTTGTGTTGTTACTGTTTCATGCAATTTCACCTTGAGTGGTGCACTTTTTTGTGATTTTTATATGTATTCTAATATTTTATGATATTTTACTTGTGGAGTATTATAGAACAACATTTTAGTATACATGCATCATTTTCATCACTCAGGAATAATTATGATATGCATCATTTTAGGCATGCATAGAAAATCATGTTTTTGGTAAGTTGTTGAAATTAAAATGATTTTCCTTACTGTGTATTTGAACTAAAAATGGTTCATAGAATACTAAAATGATAGTAAATGTTGAAAATGTATGTTTAATGAGAAATTTTAATAATGAGGATAAGTTTACCCATTGTTAACTATGAACTATATGTAGGATGGTTATAGGTAGTGATAGTTCCATGGTTTTGGCAGTGTGATGGGATTTATGGTTATAACTTCTTATAGATTTTGGGAAACCCTCTTGTTAAAGGTGTTAAAGTTTTGTTATGTGTCATAATATGTGTGTTTGTAATTTTAGATATATGCCTCTATGAAGATGTTTGTTGAGAGGACCATAGGATGTTATAGATAGAAATGATCCTCCAACACTGAAACCTGAGGCACCAATAGTGATGATTGAGGAAGTTAGAGAATATTTCTGAGAGAGAATTGCTCTATTAATTCAGTTTATGGAAATTGAAGATTATGTATGACTTGACATGGGAGTTTCAGATGAATTACACATTAACATTTACTATATAGGGTGGACCTAAGGGAGATGAGATATAGATTGAGTCCATCCAGATTGTAATTGACAATTTAGATAGTCCTACTAAGAAGAGGGTTAATTTGGCTGTATATATGTTACGAGGATCAGAAAAACATTGGTGGGATGTTTAGTATTAGTCTAGGTGTAACACCCAAAGCTTATATTGTATGTTTCTTCTTAACAATTTAATAGTGTACGATGTACGCAACACCGAGTTCAAGCGCATCACGACCTATCAAACTAGTAGTTTAAAAATCAATTATGAATAGTATTAACCACATTTCTAATTTTAAATATATATCTCATATATTTTTAATATTCATATTTTTTTCATATATATAATATAAAGACAAATTCAATTTATCATATAAAAGAAGTATTTTTCCAAAAATGCAGTTTTCTCCCTTTTAATGGATAACCCTTTTTAAATACAATATTTGAAACTTTTATATATTAAATGTTATGAAATTAAATTATTCTTTATAAAAAGGAAATAAAATTTTAGTTTCCATAATTTTTTTGGACTTTTCTGATAACTTTCATATTTTTATGAATAGTGAAAAATACTAAATTTTAATTAAAAACATCTTTTTTAATCAAAATAATTTATATTGTTAAATTATAAATATGAGTGTTTTTAAATTATAATTAGATTATATATTTATCATTTAATGTAATTTTGGTAATTATAATTTTTTTATATTTAAATTGGACATAAACACAAATCTATCTTTTGATAGTTTTTTCTTCTTAAAAACCATCTTTTTGATTTTGACAACTAGAATAAATTTTAAATTAATTTATGCTAACTATGTGTTTTGAATTTGGGAAAATGGATTTCATATTTTTATTCAACAGGTAAAAAAAATTTAAATAGTTACCTTTAATTTTTTTACATTATAAATAGTAACATTAGTAATTATTTTATTTACCATGGTTAAAGGGTAAATATGGTAAATAAGGGTAACAAATAATATTATAATAATATTTAAATACTCTTAAACATTTCATAATCTTATTGGATGAGATATGTTTGACCATGGTCTTTCTTGGGTCAATTTGGGGACCCCATGGATCCACTTGGGTGTGAAAATGACATTTTATAAGAATTAATTTAAAGTATAGAAAAACATATCATAATATTTTATCTTTCACTAAAAAAAATTTTATAGGGGGATATATAATTGATATCTTAGAATATAAATCATAATTATAATTATAAATACATATCCTACATCATGATATTTTATTTATAATTTTTAGACATAAAATTAATAATCTTATTTATGACACAATTAGGATGTCGTGATTACCTCATTAATGAAAGATTCAAATAAATGAATTTATAAATATTTAAATAAATGTAATATTAACATTTTTATGTCATCCAAAAAAAATTTGGATTATATTGACATATTAGGGATGATTTAATTCATTTGGTTTGAAGGAATCAAAGATTTATGACTTTAACACAACTCAATTTCTAAATAGTTTCATAATTGACATAAATGAGTTTTCAAAACCAATACTATTTTATTAAGTGATATAAAAATCATAAAAATCATAATTTAGGCCAAAAAACATTTATAGTGATAAAAATTTCATATATTATCCACTTTAGGTTCTCTAGGAATTTTATAGTAATGATATTAACCATGTAGTATAAAAATACAAGAGGACATGGAAAGAGTTAACTTATTTGACAAGGGGTTAAATCAAAACGATAAGGTTAATTTTATGATCTAAAAATGTTTAAAACCTACGGTATGAGTGTATTTAGACCCATAATCATCTTAGCATTGAAATAAATAATTTTTTAGGTAGTATAATCTGTAAATAATTTCATAATAAATTTATATTTTAAGCCCTTCCTAAAATGCCTCTCACCTCTCTTATAAAAGGGCACCTCCCTTTATCCTTAATTCACATATCCAAATCCATTTGGATCAGTAAAACCCTACCAAAATCTCCTCCCAACTTCCCTCAATTCATATTATGGGAAAACATTTGGTCAGAAATGTATCTTAAGGATTCTGTTTGTGCAAATCAAAATGAGGCACCCAAATAAGAGGTAATTGTTTTATCCCTTCTTTCGAAGTCCATTTCTTCTTCTACATCCTCTTACTAAGTTGTTACCATACTAAAATAATAACTCCAAAATATTATATATTCTAAGATTTTTTTAAGATTATGTTACAACCATATTTCTTTTTTTACCCATCCTATGAAAAACAATACCACCATGTGTGCGTACGTACGGCTTACCGTCTCCACGCCTTGGTGTAATTTTTTTCAGGTGAACATTATTTCTATGGGTATAATGATTAATATAATGCATGTAAACAATAAATATAACATGTAATTTCTTCTATAAAATTCATATTCCATCCAATTCCATACCATTTAATCATTTAAGGAATGATATCATCGCTCATGCGTACGTACTGCATACCGTCTCTAAAGCGGGATGAGATTCATTCTCCACATTAACCAACCAAGAAAGATTATAAAAATTATATTATGAATAATTTTGAAATACATGACATAATAATTCAACTATAATGATATATATATATATATGCATTTACATATATTTCATTCACTTAAATACATTTAATACGATAAGAAAACAGAAACAACGTTCATGCATATGTACAGACTACTGTCTCCATAAATGGTGTATTCCATTTTATATATATATCTTTTAATTATATTTATATGTGATACATAATTCATATTATACATTTTTTAAGTAATTAACTCATTATCTAAGTAATATGATCAAGAATAAAAGTCAAAACATGTACGATAAATAAAGCGATATTACCCGAAATATTGCATTAACTTGGAATTTTTAATAAATTGGTAATATAATGTTATAAAAGAATTTTATATGATATAATAATATTATTATGATTCTGAAATAAGTTAATAATATTTGTAAAAACATTATACAAGAGTTTGGGATTCGAACGGAAAGTATCAGACATAAGTTAAGGGTTTGTTCCTCTGTCTCATTATTATCTGAGATTGTCTATATGTAAGTATTTACTGGGACATGTTTATCATCCATTTCCATGTTTCATAAAAATCCCTTAAAAAGTAATATTTTAAGGATTTATGGAAGGTAATATTTTAAAAGATCATCAATTTAAATGATTAAATGATTTATTTTTCTAAATTTATTTAATTAATGTCCATGTTTTCAAAATGATTTTATGGATTTATTTATATGGGCATGATTATTTTAAAATTTTAATTCCTTTCAAAAGTTTCAAAGTGGTATGGGACACTTTGAATCAAAAATATCTTTTAAATTTATTTCTTTATAAATTTTCTTACTTTTAAATGATTTTGTGAAAAATGTATATTTCTCTCAAAAAGTTTTACTGAACATTTTTAACTATGTCAACATATTTTAGTAGATATCATTCTTGATTGAGGTTGATTTATTATAATAAAATATTCCATATTCTATTTAATGAGTTATGATATGTTTGCATGTGGATGTGCTATTTTTATACCAATCATGGTTTATGGTTAAAGTATTGACATTTTGTATCCTATTTTTAATATGAATGATTATGTTATGTTTCACCCTTTTCAAATGATGAATGCATTAGACTTAGTAAGTGACGGGCATAGACCACTATAGCCCCCTGATTCATTGGTTGGTCTCTTAAAACAAATTACTGTCTTGGAACTAGCCATTTACAGAATATTTGTGAATGGTCTTGGCACAAGGCCTTGACGTAGTGGTTATTATGTCTGGCATTATGCATTCCCTCTCTATGAAATTAGTTATTACATGTGATTATTCGAATAATGGAATGTTCATGTGCATGATTATATGGTAATGTTTCATTTATTTTCTCTATATTATATTCATGTTTATTGTTTAAAATGATGATGTTTTTATTACACATATTTCCTTAAAATTTTATAGCTTCCACTGAATTATTTACTATTACTGAGCATCTGATCTCACCCCTTTCTTATGTTTTATTTTCCCAGGATTCCGTGAACTGAATTAATATTGATATGAAGTGTTAAGATAGGGTAATAATGGAAATATCAAAGTATTATTTATATTGTTTTTATGTAAGAAAGTGTAATGTAACATTCATGTATGTAATATATTTTCCAAGACTGCTAAAATGATTGGTCCTTCAGGACTTGATTCCTTATAATCATTCCTATGTATTAAAATAATGCACTGGATCTGGGCTTCTGAGTTTGGTGCATTACAGTTGGTATCATAGGATGTTTAGTAATGACCCTTTAAATAGATTTTAAAAATTAAGATTAGGTATCCTAACCCTACCATAGAATTTTGAAGAGAAGTTTTGAAGAGATCATTAAATTATAAAATAGTTATTATATGGGTATTCCTAGAAAATACATCATTGTCTAGATACTACAAGTGTAAATATGTCTGGTATAGATGTAACTAGGGTTGAAAACTCTGACACGGTGTTCTGAGCATGACACGGGGTAACCTGGTACACGAAAACTGGTCTTACTTCACACTTGGTGTAACACTCCCTAGGGATATGCTAAGGATGATTCATATTTTATTTATAAACCATTATGAAGGATTAATGAGTAAATATTTCCTCAAAGGAACTATATTTATGATTATGGATAAGATATGCATAAATTTTTTAATTTATGTTAACTATTTTACTATTTTGGAATTATGCATTATTATTAATAACCTAATCTATTGTATGCCATTTTTTAGAAATAGCTCCTAGGGGAAGAAATGGAAATCGTATCAATGCACATAATCCATATAGGGATTTCCATCCTATTAAATATAATGATAGTGGATCTAGTGACACAACTAGTACTAAATAGCTTATAACCATACTGGGATAGCTGACTCGGGTTATTAATAATAACATTACCTGTATAGAGCCTCAAGATCCACAATGTGGAGGATCAATGATAGACTGCTTCATGGGATAACATTCTACAATGTTCAATGGTATTAAAAATCCTTTTGTAGTTGAGTAGTGAATAAGTTCCTTAGAGAAAATATTTCTTACTTTACGAAGTAACAAAAGAAAAAAGGTTTTCATCGACCTTATCATATCTCAAGAGATAAGGAATAATGGTGGCCATTAATTCATAACACAAGGTATGATGAACAAGTGGTAAATATGGAATGGAGGTAGTTTAAAGAACTTTCTCTATAGAAATACTTTCTTTGTGAATAGTGACTAATATGGAAAGACAATTTCTAAGACTGAGGAAAAAGGATTATGAGAATGTTGCAAAGTATGAGACTAACTTTGAAATTTTAGCAAGGAATTATACAAACTACATATGTAACCCATAAAGTAAGACTGATTGATTCTTTGATGGGTTAAAATCATTCCTATGATTGGAATTCATTATATGAAGATATAGTCTCATGTTCTATCAAGACAGAAAAGAAATTACCTAAGTGTTATGTCATTAAAGGAAAGAAAGATAAGAATATAATGGTGTATAAAGAGAAAGATAAATAGAAAAGGGGGAAAGAATTATTATCCCATATTTTATAATTGTGGGAAGAAACACCCTGGTACATGCATAAAAGGGAAGAGAGTTTGTTATAAATTTGGAGAAAAAATGTCACTAGGCTCATTATGGTAAGGGAAAGAAAGAATTTGTGCAATGTTATAATTGTAACGATATGGTACATTATGAAAACAATTTTCCAAATATTCAAGGAAATATAGCTTTGAAAAAGAAAATGGATTAAGGTTAAGCTTGTGATATTACTACAATTGAAGTGGAAAAATTAATGTATTTGTGTTTTTGGATTCAAGAATTATATTTTGTTTATATGTATAATGTGATATATATAAGGACTATACTTCACGGAGTTTTGTTTTCATTTAGGTTTTAATTTTATTAAGGTAATAATATATTCATTATGTGAAAATAAGTGTAGCATTATGTTGTTCGGGGAATCTGATGTTACAATTGATTTTTGGAAATTTAGAGACCTTTTGACCAATATTAGATAGAAGTATTTTGGATAACTCTAATGGTTGGGATGGATTAAGCTAAACATTGGATAGTATTGTTTAATATTATTTTTGGAATGTTATATTACTATCGTTTTAGAAAATGGACAACATGAAATTAGGGCGATAACCCATCGTGTCAGACAATGCTATAGGAATTGAACACAAAACTGAAGTGCGACAAAGATTTATCGCCTACCACTATCCTACAAAAAGTCATTAGTTATTATAAAAAAAAATTCTTCATTTAAATGGTATATGTTTATATTTTTAACCTTATACGATTGAGATAAATAGAATATTTTTTTAGTTTTATATTTTGAATAGAAAGATGAGTTTGTGGTAGGAATTAGTTAAAGGATAGAACTCTACATGTAAATTAAGTATGCTTACTTTTTTTCTTATTTTATGAATTAAATTAATTCTAAAACACTGGTTAGAGGATCATAAAACCAAAAATGTTTTCCTAGTACTTTCTTTTGGGATGAATCAAATTATCCCTTAGATCATTGCAGATTTATAGCTTTCTTGATGTTAACATTCTCCTAATAATATTCATTATCACTATCCATCAGAACATGATGGTTAGTTTTCTCTTCCATATCCATTTTTTCTTACATATAACCCTAGTATGTGTTATTTCTAATAACCTTTATAGGTACATTTCTTTATTTTAAAATAAAGGTCTCATTAATCCATTTTATAATGTGGGGGTTCAATTAAGATATTTTGAAATGTCAAACCCCTAGTTTTTAATCTAGAGAATAAATTTTTAGGACTCAATTTACTGAATGATGGGATAACGTAACACACCAAGATTCAATGGTATGATTCTTCATAATAATTCAATAGCGTGTGTTGTACGCAACATCGAGTTCATGTGTACCACGACCTATCAAAATAGTTGTCGAAAAAGAAGTTAAAATAGTATTAACTAAATTTTTAGTTACTTATATATCATATAATTTAAACATTCATATGTTTCATTTCTTAGACATAATATAATAAAAAATTCAATTTTTTCTGTTAAAGGAAGTATTTTTCAAAAAATGTTGTTTCCAGTCTTTTAATGGGAAACCCTTTTTAAATACAATATCTGAAACATTTATATATTCAATTTGATGAAATTAAATTATAATTTATAAAAGGGACATAAATATTTAGTTTGGATAAATATTTTGTGCTTTTTTGATAACTTTCATATTATGATAAAAAGTGAAAATATTAAATTTTAATTGAAAATAACTTTTTTAATCAAAATACTTTATACTGTAAAATTATACATATGAGTGGTTTTAAAGTATAATTATATTATATTTTTATCATTTAACATAATTAAGGACACTAAAAAATTACTTTTAAATTTGACATAAATACATATCAGTCTTTGGATAGTTTTTACTTCTAAAATAATCACTTTATGGTTTCGACAATGGTAATTAATTTTAAATTAATTTCTTCCAACTAAGTGTTTTTGAATTTGGGAAAAAGGATTAAATATTTAGAATCATAAGGTAAAAATTGTTTAAATATGCACCTTTTTTGTTATGACATTATGAATAGTAACTTTAGTAATTATTTTATTTACCATGGTTAAAATGTAAATCTATTAAATAAGGGTACAAAAATAATATTATGATAATATTAAACTACCCTAACACTTTTCCAAGTCCTATTTTATGAGATATGTTCAACCACGGGATTCCTAGGGTCTATTTGTGTACTCCATGGAGCCACTTGGTTGTGAAAATGGAATTTTATAAGGATTAATTTAATGTACATAAAAATTTAACATAAATAGGTATCTTTCACTTCAACAATTTTTATATGGGGTTATATAAATGATATATTCGACTATAAATAGTCATTAAAAATATAAAAATATTTCCTAGGTCATGATATTTTATTTATAATTTTTATACATTAAATAAATAAATTTATTTATGACATATTTATGATGCATTGATTAACTCATTAATGAATGATTCAAATAAATGTATTTATAAATATTAAAATAAATGTATTCTGAACATTTTCATGCCATAAAATAATTTTATATATGAAATTGAAATATTAGGTATGATTTAATTCCTATGGTTCTAGTGAATCAATTTTTATGACTGTATAAAAAATCAATTACTAAATAGTGTCAAAATTAATAAAAATGAGTTTTTAAAAAACAAACTATTTTATTAAATGATATAAAAATCCTAAAAATCTAATGTTCAAAAAAATAACTTTTATAGTGATAAAAATATAATAATTTATCCACTTTAGGTTCTCTTTTAATTTTATAGTAATGATATTAACCATATAATATGAAAGTTCAAGAGGACATGGTAAGGATTAACTTATTTAACAAATGGTTAAATATAAATGATTTGGTTAATTTCATAACCTAAATAGGTCTAAAACAAATTTTTTGAGATAATTTAGACCTGTTATCATCTTATCCTATAAATAAAAAAATTGATCTATTATAATCCGAAAATAATTTTATAATAAATTAATATTTCGTGCTTTTCCTAATGTGCCTCTCACCTCTCTTATAGAAGGGAACCTCCCTTTCTCTTTAATTCACATCTCCAAATCCCTTAGGCTCAACTAACCCCTGAAAAAATCTCCTCCCAACTTCCCTCACTTCAAAATATATGCAAAAATTTGGGTATAAATCCATATTAATCAATCTTTTGTAAAACTAAAAAGGAGGCACCCGAAGAAGAGGTAATTGTTTTATCCCTTCTTTCAAAGTTCATTTCTTCTTCTACTTCCTCTTACTAATCTGTTACCAAACTAAAATTAATAAATCCAATATATACTATATTCATAGGTTTTTTTAATATTATGTTACAACCATATTTCACTTTTTACCCATCCTATGAAAAACAATACCACCATTCGTACATATGTACGGTTTGCCGTCTCCACCCCGTTGTGTAAATTGTTTTTCATGTGAAATATATTTCAATGGATATAACTAAAAAACAATACATGTAAATAATTAATATAACATGATATTTATTTTTTAAAATTTATATTCAATCCAATTCCATTCTATTTAATCATTAAAGGAACAATATCATCGTTTGTGCATACGTACAACCAACCGTCTCCACGATGCGATGAGATTCATTCTCCACCTTAACCATCCAATAATGATTATAAAAAATATATTATTCATAATTATGAAATAAATTATATAATAATTCTATTGGAATTATATATATATAATTATGTATTTACATATATGTATTTCACTTACTTCCATTCAATATGATAAGAAAACGGATACAGCGTTCATGCAAGCGTACAACCTACCATCTCCAGGAACGGTGTATTCCATTTTTTATATCTAATAGTTAAATATGTTTATATATAATATATAAATCATAAAATACATTCTTGATTGAATTAAGTCATTATATAAGTAATATAATCAAGAATTACAAGTCAAAACACTTACTATAAAAAAAGAGATATTACCTTAAATGTTGAATTAACATGGAATTGTTAATAAATGGGTAATATAAAGTCATAAAAGAATCATATATGATATCATAAATATTATTATTATTCTGATATAAGTTAATAATATTTTTAAAAACATTATACATAAATTTTAAATTCTTATGGAGAGTATCAGACTTAAGGTAAAGGTTAATTCCTCAACCTCATTATTTTCAGAGATTGTTTATGTGTAAGTATTTACAATGACATATTTATCATATATGACCATGTTTCATAAAATTGTTTTGAAAAGTAATATTTTAAGGATTTATGGAAGTAATTATTTAAATAGATCATCATTTTAAATGTTTGAAGGATTTCTTTTTATAAATCTATTTAATTAATGTACATGTTTTCAAAATGATTTTAAGGATTTATTTATGTGGACATGATTGTTTTAGAATGTTAATTTCTTTCAAAAGTTTCAAAATGGTATGGGACAATTTTATTCAAAAATCAATTTTCAATGACATACTTTATAAATTTTGTGATTTTTAAATGATTTCATGAAAAAGGGATATTTCTCTCAAAGAGTTTTACTGATCATTTTCAAATATTTCAACATCCTTTACTGGATATCATTCTTGATTGGGGTTTATTTATTATAATACAATCTTCCATATTGTTTGGATGGTTTATGATATGTTTTACTGTGGATGTGCTATTTTTATACCATTCATGGTTTATTATTAAAGTATTGTCATTTCTTATGCTATTTTTAATACGAATGATTATGTTATGTTAAACCCTTTTTAAATGAAGAATGAATTAGACTTATTAATTGACAGGTGGGTCCTGCCATAGCCCCTCGATGCATCAGTAGGTATCATGAGACAAAATAGTGTCTTGGAATAAGGCCTTGAATGAATATTTGTGAATATAATTGGCACAAGGCCTTTACTTAGTAGTTATTATGTCTGGCATTATGAATTCCCTTGTTATGGAATTAGTTATTACATGTGATTATTCGACTAGTATAATTTTCTTGTTCATGTTTATGTAGTAATGTTTGATTTATTTTTTCCATATTATGTCAAAATTATTGTTTAAATGGATGATTTTTTATTATACATATTTCCTTAAATGTTTATATCTTCCTCTAAATTATTTACCCTTACTGAGCATCTAAGTTGACCCCTTTCTTATGTTTTATTTTCCCAAGATTCCAAGAAGTGTATAATGATTGATATATATGGTTATTCTAGAGGAATAATGTAATTATCATAGGATTATTTATGTTGTGTTTTATGTTAGAAAGTTTATTTTATCATTCATTTATGTAATATATTTTCCAAGACTGTTAAAATGATCATTCCTTAGGTAATTGATTCCTTGTAATCATGAAAATATATTAAAATAAGGAACTAGCTCTGGGCTTCTAGGATCGGGGCGTTATAATTGGTATCAAATTAATTTTAGAAACAATATTGGAAATAGATTTAGAAAACTAAGATGATAGATCATAATTTTAAGATAGAATTTGAGGATAAGTATTGAAGAGAATCATAGAATTTTAAAATTATGATTATGTGTGTATTATTAGAAAATAAATCATTGTCTATATACTACAAGTGGACATAGTTCTGATACAGATGTCCCTATGGATGAAAACATTGAAAAGGTGTTTCGATCTGGACTTGGGGTAACCTAGTACATGACAACATGCCTTACTGCACACTTGGTTTGACACTCCTGGCAGATATGCTTAGGATATTTCATATTTTCTTTACAAATGATTATGAAGGATTTATGAGTAAATATTTCCTCAAAGGAACAATATTTAGGATTATGGATTATATATTAATATATTTTTCAATTTATGTCATGTATTTTACTAGTTTTTCATTATGAATTATTATTTATAAGAAAATCTAGTGTATTACATTGTTTATAAATGTAGCTTAGTGGAAGAAATGGAAATTTTGTCGACGCACGTAATCCATATAACGATTTCCCTCCTATAAAAGATTATTATAGTGGAGAGGGTGACACAACTGGTACTAAATAGCTTATAACCATACTGGGACCAGTGAACCAGGTTATGAATAATAACATTACCTGCATAGAGAATCCTGATCCACAATTCCAATGATCAATGTTAGAATGCTTCATGAGACAATGTCCTCCAACATTAAATAGGACTACATATCCTTTTGTAGCTGAGTAGTGGATAAGTTCCTTAGAGAAAATATTTCTTTCTTTGGGAAGTAATGAAATGAAAAAGGTTTTCATGGAATTTTATCATCTCTCAGGAGATGTAGATAAATAGTGGTCATTAATTCATAACACAAAGGATGTTGAACAATAGGTAAATATGGAATGAAGGGAGTTTAAATATCCTTTTCTTGAGAAATACTTTACCTGTGAATAGTGAGCTGATATGGAAGGACAATTTATGAGCTTCAGGCAAAAGAACTATGAGAATGTTGAATGTGTGAGGCTAACTTCACAAGGTTAGCAAGGCATGCTACAAATTACATATGTAACCTAATAATTAATATTGATCGATTATTTAATGGGATAAAACCTTTCCGATGATGGGAATTGGTCTCACAAACTTTCTCATTGTACAAAGATATAGTCTCATGTTCTATCAATATAGAAAATGAATTATCTATGTCTTATAAAATTAAAGTAACGTAAGATAAGAAGAGAACAATGGAGTAAGAGGCGGATAAAGATAACATGGAATAAAAGATTTTTCCCTTTTGTAATAATTTTGGGAAGAAACAACCTGGTACATCCCTAAAAGGTATGAGAGTTTGTTACAAATGTGAAGAAAAATGTCACCAGGATCATTATTGTAAGGAAAAGAAAGAAGTCGTGCAATGTTATAATTGTAAAGATATGGTACATTATGAAAATGATTGTCTAAAGAATCTCGGAAATATAGCTCATAAAGAAAATGGAACATGGTTAATCTTATGATGTTACTATAGTCGAAGTGGAATAATTAATGTATTTATGTTTTCGGGTTCAAGAATTATATTTTAGTTATAAGAATAATGTGAAAAATATATAAGGATTTTACTACAGTACTTTTTGTTTTCATTAATGTTTTCATATGATGAAGGTAATCATATATTCATTATGTGACAATAGGAGCAACAATACATTGTTAGGGGAATTTGATGTTACAATGGATTTTGGAAATTTAGAGGCCTGTTAGACCAAGATTTGATAGAAGTATTTTGGATAAAACTAAAAGTTAAGATGGATTAAGATGAACATTGGATAGTATTGTTTTAGATTATTTTTGGAATTTTATAATACTATAGTTTTAGAAAAAGGGAAACCTACAGGTTGGGAAATAACTCGTCACGTCAGAAAAATATGCGGGAATCGAACCCACAAATGAAGTGCGATAATGATTTATCACCTAGCACTAGCCTACAGGAAGTACCTATTCTTTATTAAACCATTTTGTTCATTTAAATGGTATATTGTTTTATTTGGAACCTTATAAGATTGATATAGATAGAATACTTTTTGAGTTTTATCTTTTGAAGAGAAAGATGAGTTTGTGGTAGGAATTAGTTAAAGGATGAAACAATATATGTAAATTAGGTATGATTACTTGTGTTCTTATTATATGAATTAAATTAATTCTACAACACTATTTAAATTATTATAAAACCAAAAAAATCCTAGTACATTCTTTTGTGATGAATCAAATGTTCCCTTAGATCATTACAGATTTATATCATTCTTATTGTTAACATTCTTTTAATAATATCCTATATCACTCTCCATGAAAACATGATGGTTAGTTTTCTCTTCTATATCCTTGTTTTACTACATAGAACCATAGTATGTGTTATTTCTAATAACCTTCATAGGTACCTATCTTTATTTTAAAAAAGAGGTCTCATTAATCCATTTTATGATGTGGGATTTCAACTAAGATATTTTGAAATGGAGAACCCCTACTTTTCAATCTTAAGTATAAATTGTGAGGATGAAATTTAATGAATAAGGGGATAATTTTACACCCCATTCATCCATGGTACGTTTCTTCTTAATAATTCAATCATGTGTGATGTACGCAACATCGAGTTCAAATGCACCACGGCCTATCAAACCAGCCGTTTAAAAAGCGGTTATGAATAATATGATCAAAATTTTAAATTATATATATATATCCCATATAATTTTAACATTAATTTTGTGTGTTTCATAGACCTAATATAAGTACAAATTCATTTTTTCAAATAAAAGAATTCTTTTTCAAAAAATGCAGTTTTTCTGCCTTTTAATAGAGTACCCTTTTTAAATCCAATATTTGAAATTTTTTATATATTAAATTTTATGAAATGAAATTCTTATTTATAAGAGGGACATAGAAATTTAGTTTGGATAAATATTTGGTACTTTTCTAATTTTTTTTATGTTCTGATGAATAGTGAAAAATACTTAATTTTAATTGAAAACAAATTTTTTAATAAAAATAATTTATAATGTTAAAGTATACATATGTGTTGTTTTAAATTATAAACAGATTATATTTTTATCATGTAATATAATTTAGTTCATTATATTTTTTTTACATTTAAATTAGACATAAACACATATCAATATTTTGATAGTTTTTACTTCTTAAACCCCGACTTTTTTGTTTTGATAACGGGAATTAATTTTAATTTAATTTCTTCCAATTATGTGTTTTGAATTTGTAAAAAAGGATTAAATATTTGGAATGGAAATGTATAAATTTTGTAAATAGGTTCCTTTTATTTTTTGACATTATGAATAGCAAATTCAGTCATTATTTTATTTACCATGGTTAATGGGTAAATCTGGTAAATGAGGGTACAAAAATAATATTATAATAATATTAAACTACCCTAAAACATTTCTTAATCCAATTGTGAGAATTATGTTTGACCACAGTCTTACTTGGGTCGTTTTTGGGACTCGATGGAGCCACTTGGTTGTGAAAATGAAATTTTATAAGAACTAATTTAAAGTATAGAAAAATATAACATAAACATGTAACTTTCACTACAAAAATTTTTATATGAGGGTTATATAATTAATATCTTCAACTATAAAAATTATTTCGAAATAAAAAAATATTTCCTATATCATGATATTTTATTTATAATTTTTAAACAGTAAATAAATAAATTTATTTATGATACAATTATGTTGCACTGATTACCTCATTAATGAATGTTTCAAATAAATGAATTTATAAATACTAAAATAAATGTAATTTGAACATTTTTATGTCATCCAGAAATTTTATGGATGATATTGAAATATTATTGATGCGTTAAGTCCTTTGGTTCAAAGGAATAAATTTTTTATGACTTTAACAAAAAAACAATTACTAAATAGTGTCAAAATTGACATAAATGAGGTTTTAAAACTAATAATAGTTTATTAAATGATATAAAAAACCTAAAAATATTATGTTCAACCAAACAACTTTTATAGTGATAAAAATTTCATAAATTATCCAACTTAGGTTCTCTTGTCATTTTATAGTAATGATATTAACTTATTAGTATAAAAGTACAAGATGACATGGTAAGAGTTAACTTATTTTACACAGGGTTAAATCTAAAAGATAAGGTTAATTTTATGAAATAAACATGTCTAAAACCTATTTGTTGAGAGGAAATAGACCCATCCTACTTTTATCCTAGAATTAAATCAATTTTGATCTATTATAATCTGAAAATAACTTTTTAATAAATTAATATTTCAAGATTTTCCTAAAGTACCCCTCACCTCTATTATAAAAGGTAACCTCCCTTTTGTATTTAATTCACATCTCTAGATCCCTTTGGCTCTGCCAAAACCTTCCCAAATATCCTTCCAACATTCCTCTCTTCATCTGAGAGTCAAAACATTGGGTAGAAATCCATCTAAAGGATTTCTTTTGTGCAAATCAAAAGGAGGCACCCGAAGAAGAGGTAATCGTTTTATACCTTCATTCAAAGTTCATTTATTCTTCAACTTCCTATTATAATGTTTTTACCATAATAAAATAATAAACCCAGTATATAATATATTCTGATATTTTTTCAGAATTATTGTACCACCATTTTCATCTTTTTACCCATCTTATGAAAAACAATACAACCATGTGTTCGTACATACGGCTTACTGTCTCCACGCCATGGTGTAAATTGTTTTTCATGTGAACATTATTTATGTGTGTATAAATATGAATATAATGGATGTAAATAATAAAAATAACATGATATTTCTTCAGTAAAATTCATATTCTATCCAATTCTGTACCATTTAATCATTAGAGGAATGACATTGTTGCTAGTGCGTATGTACGGCCTACCGTCTCCACGACAAGATGAGATTCATTCACCACTTTAACCATCCAATAATGATTATAAAAAATATATTATATATAATTATGAAATACATTACATAATAAGTCTAATATAATGATACATACATATATATATGTGTACATAAATTTCATTCACTTACTTCCATTCAATACGGTAAGAAAACAGAAACAGCGTTCAAGCGTACGCACGGCCTACCGTCTCCATGAATGGTGTATTACATTTTATATATCTCTCTATTACATATATTTATATATAATATGAAAATAATATTATAAATTGTGGAAGTAATTAAATCATGATCTAATTAATATGATCAAGAATAACAAGTCAAAACATGTACGATAAACTAAGCGATATTACCAAAAATGGTGCATTAACATGGAAATGTAAATAAATGGGTAATATAATGTCATAAAAGAATCCTATATGATATCATAAATATTATTAGGATTCTGATATAAGTTAATAATATGTTAAAAACATTATATTGGAGTTTTGGATTCGTACAGATGGTTTTGGACTTAAGGTAAGGGTTAATTCCTCAAACTCATTATTATCCGAGATTGTTTTTGTGTAAGTCTTTAATAGGAAATATTTATCTTCCATGTACATGTTTCATGAAAAATATTTCAAAATTA
Source organism: Viscum album (assembly GCA_963277665.1). Lineage (NCBI taxonomy): Eukaryota > Viridiplantae > Streptophyta > Magnoliopsida > Santalales > Viscaceae > Viscum > Viscum album. The sequence goes on from OY728150.1 coordinate 1,867,917,706, forward strand.
ATCTTTTAATATTTTAAGTAATGGAATCTTTAACTAGATCATAATTTTAAATTTTTTAAGGATTTATTTCTCTAAATCTATTTAATTAATATCCATGTTTTCAAAATGATTTTAAGGATTTATTTATATGGAAATGATTGTTTTAAAATGTTAATTCCTTTAAAAAATTTCAAAGTAGTGTGGGACACTTTGATTTAAAAATATCATTTAAATGACTTCCTTTAAAAAATTTGTGACTTTTAATTGATTTCATGAAAAAGTGATATTTTTATCAAAGAGTTTTACTAATATATTTCAATTATGTCAACATACTTTACTGGAAATCATTATTGATTGAGGTTGCTTTATTATAATACAATATTCTATAATGTATTGAATGAGTTATGATATTTTTGACTATGGATGTGTTATTTTTATACCAATCATGGTTTATGGTTAAAGTATTGACATTTTTTATGCTACTTTTAATATGAATGATTATGTTATGTTTCACCCTTTTCAAATGAGAAATGCATTGGACATAGTAAGTGACAGGTGGGGCCTACAATAGCCCCTTGATGCATCAGTAGTTCTCTTTAAACAAACTAGTATATTGGAACAAGGCCTTTACAGAATATTTTTTAATGGTCTTGGCACAAGGCCTTGATATAGTATTTATTATGTCTGACATTATGCATTCCATAATTTTGAAATTAGTTATTACATGGGATTATTTGACTAATAGAGTATCCATGTTCATGTTTATATGGTAATGTTTGATTTATTTTTGTCATTTTATGTTAATTTTTAAGGTTGATGTTTTTATTATACATCTTGTGTTAAATGTTTATAGCTTCGGTTGAATTATTTACCCTTACTGAGCATCTTACCTCACCCATTTCTTATGTTTTATTTTCCCCAGATTACATGATGTGTATTATGATTGAAATGCATGGTTAAGCAAGAGGGATACTGGAATTCTCAAAGAATTATTTATGTTGTGTTTTATGTTATAAAGTGTAATGTATCATTCATATATCTAATCTATTTTTCAAGCTGGCTAAAATGATCAGTCCTTCAGGACATGATTCCTTGTAATCATGATAATGTATTAAAATAATGCATTGGCCCTAGGATTATGGGGTTAGGGTATTAAACTGGGTAGGCAGATTGTATGATATAGACGGAATTTTTGGAGAATTTCCAAGATCACTTTTATCTAGAGATAGTGAGATATAACAGACAGGCTAAGTTCATGAGGTTGACGGAGGGGAGAATGTCCATGATGGACTATTTAGGTATCTTTACTGAATTGTAGTGATTTTATCCAGCGATGTAAGGGGATGAAATAGTTATATAAAGGCATTTATTGGATAATCATAAATGTGATATTATGTTCCAAATTAATATCTTTTGGATGAAAAGAGTTTTTGATGTGGTGTATTATACTCTCATATATAAGGGGAACCTAAAGAAAGCTTCTTGTAGAGTACAGGTGGTTTCAAGAAGATGCTCAGAAGGTTTGACTTCTGAGACAAGGAAGTGTCATTACAATAATTATTAGCAAAGTAGTGGAAATAAGAGTGGCCATGGGGAAGGATTAGTTATTCAAGATCTTACCTGACTACTTTTCCACCAGTGCAGTAAGTCGGGTCACATTCATATATTATTCCCCCAACCACTGATAAAGTAACTATCTAGCAGTAGGATGGTAAATCTATAGAGTTTCTTTGAGAACCTATAATTGATGGGTAATGATGGGGGATCTAGATAAAACCATATTACATGAATACAATATTATACACCATACAAGTCTGGCAGTTTGAGTTCTACTATTCATGGTATTATTGGATGTATATGTGGTGATTTTGGGAAAGAGATCCCATATCATCATAGAGGTGCAGCTCAGAGGTCTCATACTGTATCATAGGGAAGATGGCCAGGATATTTTCATTTCATTCAACATGCACTGGTGGATAGTGTGGCTAAAATATCATTATTTAGAGGTGATATTCTTGTATATTCTATGCTAGCTAGTGATTTATTTATACCAGTTCCCACTATTGTTTTATATTTTCACAACATGTGAATGGGTTGATTCTGGAAGTGAAGTTTGTGAGTGGGGTTATGAGGATAGATACACCTTTGGGGGTATAGTCAAGAGACATAATTCTATGCAAGGGGTGTTCTCTCGAGATTGGGGTGTATCGTTTTCTATGGGATATTTACATTCTGGATATGTAAGGATTCGACCTAATTATGGTTATGGACTTATTAATAGAATACATATCCAACATAGTTTTTTACCATATGAGAGTGAGTTTTATATCTCCTAAGGGTGATAATTGTATTCATCATGGATAGTGGGGTATCTAGGTGGGTCATGTTAGTACATTACATCAGAAACTAGGGATCTCACTGCCCATGTTTTTATTCTATTGATAGATGATAGAGGTGTAAATAATTAGTTCATTCCACTCATATTGGATAGGTTCTAGGACATGTTTCCTGAGTTTTTATCTTGGATTCCACTAGCTAGATATGGGGAATTTATAATTGAGATAATTTCTAGGGTTGAGTCAATTTATATTCCACCATACAGAATAAAACCAAAAGATCTTCAAGATCATACAAATCAACTATAAGAGTTGATTGATTAGTGGATTATTTGTCTTACTAGGTCTCCTAGGGGTTCTCTAGTTTTTTTTTCAATGAATTTTGATTGTAATCTATACCTATGTATTGATTACCAAAAGTTTAACTAGATGAAAATGAAGAACTCATATCCTCTTCCACATATCGATGATCTATTTGACCAGTTGATGGAATCTTGTGTCTTTTCAAATATTTACATGATATCAGGGTATCATCAGTTGAGATTTATACCTTATGAAATACCTCAGACATCTTTCTGAGGTATGCACGGACTTTATGAATTATTCATTATGCCTTTTGGGATGATGAACACTCCTATAGTGTTTATTAAATTGGTGAAAAGAATCTTCCACCCATACCAAGATCGTTTTTTGGTATTATTTTTGGATGATATCTTGTTGTACTCCAAGACTCATGACGATCATGCCTAGTATATTGTCATCATCCATAGTACACTAAGAGAGAATCGTCTATACACCAAGCTATCTAAGGGTAAATTTTGGATTGATCAGGTACATTTCTTGTGTCACGTCATCTTGGAGGAATGTGTGTTAGTGGATATAGATAAGGTTTAGGTAGTGGTTTCATGGGAGTAGTTTAATATATTTTTCAATATCCATAGCTTTCTGGGGTTAGCATGAAATTATCATAGGTTCATCCAAGATTTTTCCCATTTTGAAGCACCTATTTTAGGATTGTCCAAGAAGGGGATAACCTTTAAATGGATGGAAGCTTGTGAGAATACCTTACAAGAGCTGAGGTAGTATTTTAATAAAACACTAATCTTGATCCTACCAAAACTAATTGAGTAGTATATAGTGTTTTTTGACACTTCTGAGATAGGTATCGAGGTAGTGTTAATTTAGATAGATCGAGTTGCAGCATATGGGTCATTGAAGTGGAGGTCACATAAATAGAATCAATCGATGCATGATCTCAAGTTGTTTGTAGTGGTTTATGGAATGAAGTGTTAGAGGCATTATATATTGGGAAATAATTTTACTATGTTTACTTATCATAAGATCTTAAAGTATATCTTTTCATAGTGATATTTGAATCTCCAAAAACATAGGTGGGTTGTGTATATTAATTAATTATATTTTGAGATAGCATATACACCTAAGAAGGGAAACAATGTTTCTAATGCTCTATGTAAGAAAACTCAGACTTGGGTTGTTATGGAGTCTAGTACTGACTGGAAGATGATGAGTTTACTGAATAAGATGCATGGTGTGGTTTAGGAGTGCTATTAAAAAATGACAATTATATCAGTTTCAGTGTAGTATACAATTTTTTGTCAAATCAGGGAGAGGTAGTATGAGAATATGGAGTGTTTATCAATTATGTAAATCCTTGAGTGTGAGGAGTCACCTTCAAATTGGACCATAGATTCGAAATAGATCATCTATGTCAGGATTTAGATTTTTGTGCCTAGGATCATGCGGGAGGAGTTGATTTGTGAATTTTGTGCCTAAAATTGGGAGTGCATCTTGGTGTGACTGAAATTTACTATGACCAACGAAGATAGTTTTGGTGGATGGACATGAAAAGTGATATAGCGGAGTTCATAACAAGATGTTACACCTATCAAAAGTTGAAAGTTGAGCCTCATGGACCTGGTGGTTTACTACAGTCATTTCCCATTCTATAATGGATGTGGGATGATGTTATTATGGTATTTTTGGGGGTATCCCGATGATTCCTTGCGAGAATGACTCTATTTGGGTGATTCTGGACCATTTGAAAAAGGCAGCACATTTATTACCAATATGGGAGACATTATTGTTGAATCAGTTGAGACAGTTTTACATTCGGGGGATATTATGTCTACATGTGGTGCCACAGAGTATTTTTTTAGACAGTGAATCACATTTTACTTCATGCTTCTAGAATGTCTTTCAAAAATAATTTGGTATGTAGGTTTTATTGATTACAAAATTCCACAAATAAATAGATGTCCTATCAAAACATACTAAAATGGTGCTTGAGGATATGTTTCAGGTGTGTATCCAAGACTTTGGTGGGTCTTGGGAGAAGAAAATAGATTTGGTGGAGTTATCATACAACAATAGTTATCATGAAACTACACAAATGGCCTCAAATGAGGAACTTTACGGTTGGACATACATATCAACTCTATGTTTGATGGAGGAAAGTGAGGAAACATTATTGGGATTGAGTGCCATGCAAAAGATACAGGAACAGGTTTAGCTGATTCAGAAATGTATGGTTGTAGATCAGAGTATATATAAGTAATATTTTTATAGATTAGATGACCCGTATATTTTTAGAGGGTTATTGGGTATTCCATAAGGTTCCCCTAGATAAGGTCAATATAGGATTCAGAGGCAGGGCAACCTGGAACCCGTGATTGTTGGACCGTTTTTGGTTGCGAAGATAATTGGGTCAGTGGAATACCAATTTTCTCTTCCATAAAGGTGTAGTGAAATGCATGTCATTTTTCATGTGTTAGAAATTATGAAGTATCACTCTAACCCTTCTCATGTGATCGATGTGGATGATGTTGAGCTTGATATCGATGGGTCCTTTGAGGATAATCTGATAATTGTGTTGGATCATAGTGAAAATGTTTTGTGGGGAAGTATTGTGTTGAATGTTAATATATTATGGAAACATGGTCATGTTCTTGAGGAAACATGGGAGAGATAAGCAGATGTGTGAGATCAGTGTCCCGAAATTTTTACCATAGAATCATAGATATTATTGGGTGTACAGCTCGAGCATGAGTTGTTTTAAGGTTAGGATATTGTAATATCTCATCCTTTTATGGAGATGTATCAATATTTTTTAAGGTACTATTTTTTAGAATATTTTTTTCGATTTTACCTTGGATATTTTTTGGCTAAAATCAGAAAAAATTTGATGGATTTTTTGAAGTGTGTGTTTGGTGCACATTTGTTCTAAACTGTACTCCCAGTACTAGTATACCATGCAACACCAAACATATAGGGATTTCATGGTTAGTGAATTGTTTTTAAAATCTTTTACCATCTTACAAGTAATCATTCCCCCCTGGATGTGGCACACGGTTAAGGTGCATGGATTGGAAAATGGTGTTCTCCTTCCCAATAAATCGTGTGTGTGGGTTTAATTATTCCCAAAATTGGTTTCAAAAAACCAAAACCCCCCAAACATCACCTAAATTCAACCCGACTCAATCCTAAATCATTATTATAGTTTTTTAGAATTTTGGATGAATTCATAGTTCTCTCAAACACCATTTTTGATGAATCAATTGTAGGAATTGATGGATTTTCACCTCTCTGGCTATGTTATTTCTTTTGGGTTAGGTCTCTCCCTCTCCTATATCTCTTTTTATGGATATATAGGTGATGGTTTTCCACATTTTTTGGTGGGTATAGTTCTAGGGATTTTGGATTTTTATACTTTTGATCATGGATCATGGTTTTGGATCTATTTCTCTTTCTTCGTCGAGATCTCAGTAGTTTTAATTCAATAAAGGATTTCCATTGGCAAGTGTTCATCATCTATTTTGAGGTGGGTGGTCTAAATTTTAAATCCTATAGTCTTGATTTAATTATGTGTATGTAATTGTGGAATTTGAAATTACCAAGGCTGAGAAATTACATTGATGATTGAATAGATTTAATTTAATTTCCATGTTATAATAACTTGAGTTAAATTGTGTCAATTGAAATAATGGAATTTGATTAATTAATTGGATAATTAATGTAATATTGTGATTTTGGAATTGGTGGGATATTGGGATTGTGAAATTGGGCAAGTAACATCACTATTAATTAATTAACAATGATTATTATGAGATGTTGGGATTAACCTTAACAGGTTAATGATTTTATGATTTAAATAATTAAAAATTGTTTAATGATAAATTATTCAAATTATTTCTCATGATTAAATTGAGTAACAATGTCTGTTATGATGAATTTTAGTTGTATACCATGATGTGAAATGGTGCTAAAAAGGGATTAATGTTGATTTACCTTGAATGATGAGAAATCTGTGATATATGTTTGATTTATTGATATAAGATTGTCAGACATGAACTGAGGCTCCAAATACCTATATGTGATAGCGAGTGTGGGATAGGGATACGGCTCAAAATACACATATGAGATAATGATTTTGTGATAGGAACTAAAGCTCTAAGTACCCATATGAGATAATGAGTATGGGATAGGGACTGAGGCTCAAAATAATCATGTGACACTATATTGTGGGACATTGAAGGAGGCTCCAAATACCCATGGGGTGTTAGAAATGACATTATACACTCATGAGATTGGATTTGGAATATGGTTCCAAATGAACAATATGTGAAATGAAAGTAAATGGATAATTAAATCTCATGTGTTATAATGAATTTTTAATTTCCCTTATGATTTAGTTCAAAATCTGGAACAGGACGAAGTAGGTGTTGAGGGTTTGGGTCTCCTCAGGAACTGAGGGGTTATGGGGATAATTAAAGAATAATTATGTTTGATAACTTGTTACTTTATGAACACTAATTTATACTTTATAAAACTTTATAAACTATTATTGGCGTGATATTATTTTAGGCTCCATTGGTGGGGGCCTACTATGTTGTACTCACACACTACTCATGCTTCTTGATTAGTACCTAAATAAACTTCAAGTTTCCAGGACATGATAAGGGTGAGATTAAAATGTTAGATGGCTGAGTTGGGATTGATAATGGATGAGGGAAATTGATGTGATTATATACTCTATTCAGATTTTTTAGTGTCTTTATTTATTTTGAGTTCTTCATATTGACACTTGATCCATATTTAGAATGACATATCTACTATTTAGTTTTGGATATTCTATTCCCCGTTTTGGTAATCATGTGATACCAATATTTTCCATTTTATGGTTATTCAATTGGATATGGTTAATATGATTCCACTATTGTGCTACAGAAATAAAGATGCCATAGTCTCTCCATGATCTATATTAGACCTCTACTGCTAGTCGGAAGCCTCTAGTGTTCGGGGAGGCACACGTGAGGTCATTTGATCATCATGCTTGGGGCACTATTATATGGCACCTAGGTCAGGATGTTACAGTGGAATAGGAGTGTAATCATTAGAATTTATTTTTATGAAGAAAATGTATACTATATGGAAGAATTTACTTCTTATGTAATGGTTTTCTTAATTATCAAGTCCTATAAACCTAAATTTTAGAAATATATAAAATTTAAACCATTGTTATAAATCATTTAATTATGCAATTATTATGTTATGGGTCCTAATAGTTTATATCAGAGTAGTGGTTAAGACAATTTTTTAGGTTATAATTTCTTTTGATCATAAGTTATAATTATTTTATAACCTTAATTGATAGTATATTATGCCGTGATATAGTTCTTTTTTGGAATTTATGGTTAAAAAAGATTTAAATATAAGATCACATAGCTATGGATATATTAGAATTTATCATCTTTAAAAGATGGATTATTACTATTTTAATTGATATAATCATACTAACCATTTTTTGTTTCAGTAAATAGATGAAACTAGTAGGAACAAAGTTAACAATGGGTGTGAAGAATATTGTGGTGGTTGTATAAATAAGAAACTAAACATGATAGGAGTCATAGTTACTACTATTGTGGTTATGTGTAACCTTCTATCTCAATTTTTTATTAATAGTCTAAACCTAGGTGAGTTCTATGACCCACCACATAATAGAAAATTGAGTTTTATAAAAGTTAAAGTGACAAATATCATGAAGGTAAAATTTTTCAAATTATAACATCTCAATAATATGGGATTAGTCACTTCATTAAATGTATCAATGGGATATAAAGATTTTAAATTTGTGGTAAATGTGGGAATAGAACAATACACTGGTAAAGAAAAATGAATTTTTCATTTAACTGAACATAGTGGAATAAAGATATTAATAAGTTATCAATTGAATGTTTGAAATGTGGGGAGTATTGTTATTATATATATATATCAATTCCTTGGGTGCATGGATGAATAATGGGATAAAAATGTCATATGAATAAAGGTTTATCAAATAAAAATAATGATTAATAAACTATAAATGAAATATAAAAGGAATGAATTATATATTTGGTAATGTTTAAAGTATGAAACATGATTAGATTGATATTTATAAATCTTAATAAATTATTCATATATTTGATTATATGAAATATTAAGGAATAAGATGATAAATAATGGTTAAAGGTTTATAAAGTTAGTTAAAAAATTGAAGTATCTATATGTGGTGTTTTGGGAGTTATGATGTAACGATATTTAAGGACTGATAAGAATTAAAAATGATCCTAAGGTCAAAAGTATATATTCTATTTGAGGTCTTATGTGATTGTTTTCAATGATGAATAATGATATTTTGGGATATTTTTATTAGGTTTTAGGAAGAATGTGTATTTTAAATATAGATAATTGTATGGAATAGTATGATCATTGATGTTAAGGTAACTATAGTTAATTAGGATAAAGTGTTATTTTATTATTTTTGGAAAAAAAATGTTTTATCATGAAGATAACCATGGGATTGATGATTTGTTTTTCTTATTTTGTGGATAAAGTTATCTTCTAGGAAGTTTGATATATTTTTTGACAACATTTAAGAATCAAGTAGATTGGGAAATTTTTAACTAGAATGATATTTCATGATAAAGTAGTCGATATTAATTAAGGAATAGAGATTGAGTTAACTTTTTGAAGAATAAATGATTTTATTATGGATTTATTGTGATTCTTGTTATTTATGGAAAATATGATCATATTTTGGGGAATATATTATTATAGAATGTTCATTGTTTTATATAATTGATGTTCCATAGAGATAAATGTTATGTTAATGTGATCGAATAGTTTTGTATTTACGGTTTTTAATTTGGTGATATATATATATATTGAATAGTTTTAAGGTTTGTTCTTTCTGGAAATATTAAATTTGAACTTTGAGTGTTGTTGTTGAAGATTTTTAGATTAAGGTAGTTTTTCTTCATATAAAGGTTTAATCATATTGAATATTATCTTCTCTTACAAAAAACATTTTTTTGTTTTTGTTTTATGGATATATATAGGATAAATAGATTTTCAACCATTTTTTGGTCTTGTGACCCATTTAATGTAAATTTTATTTCTTCAAGCATGAAAAAATAAACATAGGTTTTTATCTTTTAGAATATGAGATAAATCAAAGTGTAAAAATTTTCAAAACATGACCAAACGATTAAATTACACTTTTCATATGGAATGAAATTGAGTAAGTATATATTATATTATTCAATATATTGATGGAAAAATAATTCTTCAACTCAAGTAAAAATAAGATAAATCTATCAAGTCTTACCTGAAAAATATATCTTTCTAAGGAGGGTACTTTTTGTGAAACTATTTTTATAGAATGAATCTCATTATGGTAAGCGCATGGTATATGAAATATTTATTAAATACTAAATTTTTTATTATAAACCAGGAAATTAATGTTATTTTAAAAAATTAATGTAATCAATATAGATCAAAAGGTATTTCTTCCCACTAATATATATATTTATCTTCCACCCCTTGGAATTGATACTAAAAATTGTTTCAAACCCTTTTAATCATACATGAGATAAAATTGTGAGCATGGGATTTCTTTAAGTGGGGTAGAATGTAACAACCTATGAATTTTTTATATATTTTCATTCAAATAATAATATGTATGATAGAATATATCACACACAATAACAATCTTAAAACGAACAATTATATACTATTAAAACATTATTATTTAAATAGAACCATTATAACTAATTCAATGGATTAGAGGGTATGAACATGAGTAAATAAATTATAAAATATATGTGGAAAAATTTTCTTGAATAAAAAAATAATGATTATTTTCTAGGAAATAGTACATCAATCTTAAATAAAATCATATGTGATTAAAAGTTATATTTTTCTGAAAATTGATTTTTGTTCACAATTTATTTTTTAATAAAAGTAAATTATGTTAAACAATATATATATGAATTAATATATTGAAATTTATACATCATATATTTAATAAAAATTTAAAATCTATCTAATTTTGGTTAAAAGATATTGAATTATTATAAATTCATTTTATATATCAAAAATATATTTTCATAAAAAAGGTTTTTTTGCATTTTTTTAGTATATATTAGGATTAATTTCATCCAATTTTAGAAACATTATTTAATAAAATGGACATCACTTTTCAAATAATCATACAAATATTTTATTAAGAAAAATTTGTGAAATTTTTGATAATTTTTTTTTGGGTAAATGGTGAAAAATGCATATTTTAAAAAAAACATTTATTTTCATATAATAAAACTAATATCAATGTTACCATTGGTTTTTGATTTGTTTCAAAGTCCCATATGTTTCTTTCTATTAAAAATAAACCAATTAACTACATGGTATTCAACATTATTCTTGTTTTTTTTGTATAATCATTTAATTATTAAGAATCTTATTTTCTGGAAACTATGCTTCATTATGTTTTTCACACTTATATTAAAATTAATTATTTCCAATTCTATAAATTGGATATTTTAAAAATTATTTCATATTTTTAATAATAAATGTAAAATTATGTAAATAGTTCCCTCTTATTTTTTCCTATATAATCAATTTACATGGGTTAAATGTTTCCACCACTATAATGGGTAAAACGAGTCAAGTATGGTTCAAAATATTTTATAAGATCCAAAAACAAATTATCTAGAAATTGGAGTATGAGTATTTATCAAATAATACCTTATCCTCCTCCAATAGCCCGAAGGCCTTAATTTTTTATTGGTTTTTTGATAATCCACCTTTTAAGGGGTGAGGTGGAACCCTTACAAGGCCCGTAGGTGTAAGTATTACATGGCCCATAGGCCTTAGAGGAATTCATTGCTCGTAGGCTTCAAACTATACATACAACCCAGACTAACTACTTGGAACTGCTCCTCCCCAGCATCTTCATCGTGAAATCAGCTCTCCACATTCGCATTTCTATTCAGTTAGGCATTCCCATGCATGCACAGGCTTGTCCCGATGGCAGGTGCCATACCCTCTCATTCTTGCAATCTGTTTATCTCTGTTTTGGTGAAAGCTCATTGCTCATCCTCCTTGTAGAGCATGTTCTTTGTAGGTTGTCTGGTTTGCATCTGCACTAATGATGGCCCGAAGGCCTTGAGGTGGCCCTAAGGCCTTACTGACTCGAAGGCCTGGGTGGCCCGAAGGCCTTAATAAAATTAAATTTTCAAAATGATGTCACTTTCTCTCATTTAATATTTTAAATATGTTGTTAATGTAAGTTTAAGAGTAAATATGCAATATGAATTAAAATACATGACTACAATGATGGAAAATAAATTATATACATGTTTATATTTTTTTATTTAATAAAATTAGTATAATTTCCCAAAATTTTTATTTTATCTTAATATGATGTTTATAAAAATAAGATCTACTACAAAATGAAATTTTAACAGTGCCAAAACAAATCATTGTCACATCTTAAAATTTTTGAGTACCTAATAGATATTAAAATCAATCGGCCTTTATCAGTTCTAGACTAATAGATAATAAAGATACTCATTATGAGTAATTATAAAAATAATAAATAAAGGGCTCTTTTATCATCACTTTTTGGTAGTGCTATGATGGATATCATTATCAACTCTTTTTATTTAGCACTAGTAAAGGGTACTTTTATTAGGTCTAGATGAAGTGCTGATAAAGGGTCCCTTTGTCTTCATAAAATGAAGCATTGATAAAGGGTCCCTTTATCAATTCTAGATAAAGTACTAATAAAGGTAACCTTTATTAGTACTGAATAAGGTGCTGATAAAGGTTCATGTTATCAGTGCTTCATCTAATACTGATAAAGGTCATTCTAGATACAACACAGTTGTACCTTATAGTAGCCATGTAGTGGACCTATAAAATCAATATGAATTAGAACACATAAAAAAAATAAAAATATGCAAAAAATAAAGTTGAAAATAAAGCATTTGATTGAATTAAAATTTAGAGAACAAATATAATAAAAAAATATTGTATTTTAAAGTTTTCAAATATTGGTTTGTATAATTACATAAGTAAAAATTATCACAGACATAAAAAAATCAATGACCTTTTTTATTTGTCCCCCAACCCCTATTCTTGTTATTTAATTCTAAAAAAATATGTCCCATTTCAATAATAATAATTCACTTATATAAGAAAGTAATTCCTATGTTAGTAATAATATACAAAAATAAACTAAACACAATGTGTCAATTTTTAAAAGAAAATACATACATTTTGAGTCAGATCAGACACACCGTGTTTTGTATTTAAGTTTGGTTGATTACTACACTTCCGCCAATGAATTAGGAATCATTTTAATAATGTGTCAAAGTAATGCAAATTTGTTTATATATTTTTGAGTATGTCACTTTTCTTTATTACTAAAATGAAAATTTTAAATAAAAGGACACACTTTGAGTCATACTAGTCACACCTTCCATAGGTTTGAGGTTCAGTTGATTCCTACGTATCAAAAATGACTTATGGCGCATTTTTCTAAGTATGAAAAAAAAATATGACTATTTTTTATTTCTTTTGAGTATAACGCTTTTGGTTTTTACTAAACAATCATTTTAAACTGAAAACATACACTTTGCATCAAGTTGATCAAATATAACATTGGATTTATTTGCAGATGATTCCTATACATCAATAATTACTTATGGATCATTTTACTAATGTATCAAAACCATATAAATGTTTTTTCTATATTTTGATTGATTAATGTTTTTTCTAAAATATCATTTTAAACTGAAAACACACACTTTGAGTAATACTGATCACATCGTGTGTCAATTTGATGTGAGGTTGAATCCTATACAACACAAAAGACTTATTAATTTTTTTCTAAATTATCAATAAAATCAAATCATTTTTTCTTAGTTTTCAATGATTGACGTATGTTTTGAACTAAAATTTAAATTTTAAACTAATAATGGATAGTTTGATTCATACCGGGGACAGCGTGTATTAGATTGTGGTGCAGCTGATTCCCACACATCACATATGATTGATGGATCATTTTCCTAAAGTATCATAACAATACTAATGTTTTTTCTTAGTTTTGATAATTTAACTATTCTTTTTTACTAATATTTCAATGTTAACATAAAACCACACAATTTGAGTAATATCAGTCACATTGTGAATTAGATTGATCTATGGTTGAATCCTACATAGTAAATTTGATTTATCGATTTTTTCTTAAAGTATCAACATAATAAAAATGTGTTTTCTTTGTTTTGAGTATTTCACTATTTTGTTTTAGTAAAATTTCATTTTAAACATAAAAAAACACTTTAATTCAAATGGGTCACATCTTATCGACAACCAAACCCATGAACCATCGGACCCCAACACCCGACTCATAGCATAGAAAGGCTTGATGGGGATTTCTAATCCACTTAGGATGGAAACTAGTTCCTAGGTATCAATAATACAATTTTTGGAATCAATTTCACACATAATAAAAAAAAATACTCAAAATGAATCATCATCCCAAGATCAATATCTAAACCAAAATAGATACAAAAATTAAAGATAAACATTTTACCTCTTTATCTAAAACGAAAACAAAGAAATGTACCAAAACATGATCGGAACGAACTAGACCATAACCTAGAAACCTCTATACAACATGAGATCTATCGCTCTCAATCAACCTCCACCAACACTCGAAAGATAAGAACACTAGAAATTGTATCTGCAATCCCCACCAGAGGACATCATGCCTTTACATGGGTCTTACATAACAAAATCTACACACACCAAATAGTGCATTTAGGGTGTAAGCCAAAGCCAAGTAGGATTCCACCCGAAAGATAGATTCCCTACTATAACATTAGAATATAAATTAAAATATATGTTTTTAGAAAATAAATGAAATCATATTTCAGGAATTTTTTTAAAGAAAACATGTTCAAAAGAAACATACTTTATAATTACTAGGAAAACAAGGTCCACCATATTTCAATGGTGGAAACCACATCATAAGAGAGAAAAAGGTCATGGTAAATCCCAATAGACTCTATCTCTAGTAGGACCCTAGGATCATCTTATCTTAGTAAAACGTGGTATGGAAACCATAACCCATGGAATCCTTATACAATATCCACTAGGGGAATCCATCCTAAACATTAGTAGCCTCCAATCATTATAAAGTTTAGTTAGTGTTGTATAGTCAGTCATTCTAGAATAAACCAGGCCTCAACCACACAAATCAAATAAGAATAATATTCCTAATCCACCCCCAAGATAAATAGTATTCCTTTTTTCCTTAATTTCATTTCTCACGTCACCAAGATTTCCACATTAACATGAACACAAAATTAAATAAAAATAAACATGTAAAACAACCATTTTCCATAAGAAAAACATCTTTCAAAACCCAAATAGTCACTAAATACACTTTGATAAATGTTTCTCATTACTTTCAAAAATCACTAGACACCTTTAAAAAGTAACAACCTGAAAAAAAAACTCATGAAAACTAACCAATTTCATTTCAAAAATTAATTTCCAATCCATATGAACCTCAAAAACATTTGAAAACACATTTTTTTCCTAACATGAAAATAATAATAAATATTCAACAAGAAAAATCGGCATACTAAAATCATACAATAATGTAAAATCATGGAATCGCCTACCTCACACTTGGAAACATCCGGAATCTAGTGCAAAACCACAACTGCACCACCAAGAAAACCTCTAAAGGAAATATCAAACAATAAACATCTAGATCTCAACCAACATCTCAAGATTAAACCCTTATTAGGTCAACCAACCCTATGGAAGAAAGATAAACCAATAAAGAGGGATGAAGAGCCCTATAAAAAGGAATAAACTAAGAAAATGGAGACTTACTTGATGATTCTTGAAGAAATCACACTAAATACACTCAAAAATTGAATTTTAAGGGAGACAAGAGGGATAATAGAAAGATCCTAGGTTAGAAAATCATATACGGTTCGAATTATGGGTGGTTTAGTGTTAAAATAATGGAATGGTAGAATGGTAAATTCCAATTTTTAATTACATAGATAAGTCACATTGTTAGCCCATATGGTTTTTGAAACTGTGCGGCAACCATGTGGTTTCCTATGTCCAAGAGGAAGTTGGGAACATGGTTTCCTTAGGGGTTGTGCATTCTCATGTGGAATGGATAGTTTCACTATTTAGGGTGCATGATTTCACCTAGGTGGTTCATGATTTCCCCTAATTATACTCCAACCATGTGATACCTTCTATTGGGTAAAAAACCATTTTTCTCCAAGAAATCACTAAAAGAAAATGTTATAAATATAAGACCAAAAATAAACAAAATAATACCTCAAAATAAGATCATATATGTGAATGTTATCCCAACCATTGGAAACATTTTCCTCTGAAAATTCATTCCAAATTATGATTAGATAATAATAATGAATACTACTCCTCAAACAAAAACGTTTTCTCCCAAGTATCGTGCTCATCATTTCTATTCTACCAAAGAACTCAGAAAAATTGTATGAAATTCCTTTGAATCACTTTCACATGGAAATACACAATAGGCTGAGCCCTCTCAAACATATAAAAATTTGATTCCAACTCCAATTCCTCAAAATTAAACACCGAAAATGGATCTTCGTTATATTTATTTGACTAAGAAAAATGGAAGTTGCCATGAATTGATGTCAAGAAAAGATGGAAAATCTCACTAGTATGCCACCTTACCAACTCTCATGATAATATCAAAAGCTATGACATGCCTTAGGGTATGCTTCCCTTACTGACCCAAATGATGGAGACCCATGTGAGGAGCCACCTTCAAAAAAACGTGATCACCAACAGAGAATTCTAAGGCTCAGAGTTGTTATTCAGCATAAGACTTGTGATGACTCTAAGCTATTAGAAAAAAGTTTCAGGATCAACTTAACTTTGTTAGATGTTTCCTTCATAAGGCTCTATTCCAACAATGTGGTCTCACCAAGAAAATCCCAACACAAAGGTGATTGGTATGAACAACCATGAAGAGACTCAAAGGGTTCTGTCTTTATAGAGGGTTGGTTACTATTATTATAGTCAAATTCAACCAATCCCAAATGATTATCCCATGAGCCTCCAAAATCAAAAACACATGACCAGATCTTGTCTTTTAGAATCTGATTCACCTACTCCCCCAAACCATCCTTTATAGGATGGTACGTCGTGCTTAGCTTGATTTGAGGCCCCATTGCCTTCTGGAGGTCATCCCAAAACCTTTAGGTAAAATGGGGGTCTCTATCTAAAATGATATTCAATAGAACACATTGAATCATCACTATATCCTAAACATACAAATGACCTCATTCTTCTACATTGGTTGAATCTATATTCATTATAAAATGGGATGATTTGGGCAGACAATCAATCACTACCCAAATAGAATTCTTTCCATGAGGTGTATGAGGTATGAAAATAATGAAATCCATAACCACCCCATCCCACATCCAGGTAGGGATTGGTAATAGATGAAGAAAAATAGAGGGTTTCTAGTGCTCTGTTTTATCCTGCAGACATGTTTAACACAGAGATAAAAAGTTAGTTATGTCAAACATCATAGCTGGTCACTAGAAATGATGAATCACATCATACAACATCTTGGTGGTATTGGGATGAATATCCCACTAAGACTGCTAGTTTTCCTATATCACCACCTTCCACAATGGAATTGGCACCACGAAGAGACCCCTAAATCACAAATCCCCCTTGAGAGACAATGACCATTCACAAGGCACCTCACCACCATTTAGAAACTACATATAATTCTGGCACAACTCATCACTCAGATTCTTTATCCAACTAAACTCGATAGGGGATGGTGTCAGCTAGACTCTAGTAAAGAACACTCCTCCACAATGCTCCTTGGTCTCCATATGCAAATGGGAAAAAATTCCCACCAAATTCCACTCATCACTAGACTCCTTAAAATATTTCTCTCGCACTTTCATACTTAAAGAATCTACAACAACATAACTTTCTCCCAGAGTGTAGAAGATATCAAAATCAAACCCCTGAATATATTCCACCCAATAATTAAACTTAAAATTAATATCCTTCTAAGAGAAAAATTAAGACTAAACTCTTGTTATTTGAGTAGACCATAAACTTCTCCTCGAATAGATAGTGATGCTTCTCAAAGAATGAATGACCACTGTATATTTCAAATCGTGGTCTGGGTAATTATTTTCATTTTCTTAGGGTTGGAGAGAACATATGCCAATGTAACACCTTGATATTTTATGAAATATTTTTTTTGAATTAATTTAATCTTATTTTTATTTTTGATTTCTCGCAACACTAAATAATGTTGTTATATATAAAAATAAATGTGTTTGGATTGTTTTCACTACACAAAACACTATGATTATCTTATAGTAGACACAACACTATGCTTTTCTTATATTACACACAATACATATTCCCTTTTATATCTTGTATTACATATAAGGTTGAGTTTTTACCGAACTAAAATATACTATTAATATAATTAATAAAGTTTTATTATAGCTACCACATAGGCCAAAGAGCCTGTACCCAAGTGGTATAGGATTTTGCTTGGAATCCGAAAGACCCAGGATCAAATATGGGTAGGGGAAAATTTCTAGGTATTGTAGCAGTACTGTAGCAGTGGCGGAGGCACTATAGGAGGTACTATTGCAGTGACAATACTATAGCAGGAACTGTAACAGCGCGGGTACTATAGCAGTACTGTTCACTAAGGGGTCTTTTAGGCCAAAAAATTGGCTTTCAAGCCTTGTATTCAGGCCACATGGCCATGGGCCTTTGGGCTATGTAATGGGTCCCCCTCTACCCAGTATTAAAGTGGTCTTTGCGTTAAATAATAAATTAAGGCTTCGGTCCAAACCTTTTAGAAAAAGATACCACCTAGCCACTGGAATATAATTTATGAATAAGATTAAATAAATTATGAAAATATGATTTATATATATATAAAATGAATCCTTTGGTTATTAATTAGGATTAGTGAATGTAATAACTATTTGAAAATAAAAAAAAATACTTTTCTAAGAAAACTATTTTTAAATGTAAAAACAAAATTTTATATCTATTAACTAAACAAACTACTTTTGATAATATTTTAAATAAAATCTATATATTATATATTCAACCAATATTTTTAATACATATCCAATAGATTTGATAGTTATAAGTTAATAATAAATCCAATTTTATGAAAAAAAAATTGAATTTTTCTAAAAGGTAATTTTATCACCTTTCAATGGTGAATCCATATTAAATCTAATTTTTGACCCTTATATGTTTTTTGAAAAAATATAGTTAATTTTTTAATTATGAACATAAAAATTAGATTGTGGTGAATTTTTTGTATTTTTTAATGACGTTTCATTTTTTATGAATACAGAATAACACTGAATTTTAATTCCAAATATCTTTTTCATCTAATTTATTTATATCATTAAATTATATTTTAGTCTATTTTTAGAGTTAAATTATATAATTATTACATCAATTATTCCAATTTAGGTCATTTTAATCAGTTTCAATTGAATATGAAAACATTTCAAACTTTTGAAAATTTTTATTTTAAAAACCCTCTTTGTCGTCCTGTAAGGGGATTAAATTTAAAGTAATCGACGCCACTTCTTTGATTAGAATTTAGAAAAATTGATTCCATATTTAAAATAATAATAATTTATAAGGTCTAATATTTTTAACTTATTTTAGGACCAAAAAATATTACTGAAAGTGATTAAAATATATTAAAGTTATTAAGAGAAAAATTAGCTTAATAAAGGAATAAACCTTAAACATAAGAGCCAAAACGACCTAGAAACTTGTTCAAAATCCATTAGCTACACATAGTTAGAATATAGCCATTAATGGTTCAAATTTTAAGAGTTATTTGGATACCATTCAATAAAATTTCCCTATTTTATAATTTCAGAAAAGAAAAATAAAAAAACCATCTTTACCTTTAACATTTATAAAGCTTTGAGATATGGAAAAAATCATATTTTAGGTTATATATTTACTTTGGAAATATAAATGAGTTATTTTTATCATTATTATTTATCAATAATTTTTAGAGATTAATTATTTACATTAAATTCTTAACAAACGCTGATGCATAAATTATTTAGTTAATAATTAAATAAAATAAATGATGATAAAAAATTTAAAATAAATTAAATTTAATGAATTATTATGTTACATTATTTTTAAATATTAATATATATTTTTACATAGATTTTTCACTTAATATATTTAAATCCCAATAATTTTTGACATTTTTTATGTTAAAATTAATTAATTAATGTCAAAATTTAAATTAATGTTATTTTACAATAAATTATATTTTATTAAAATATTTAAAATTAATAAAATCATAACTTATTCCAAGTGTTTTTTAAGTGTAAATAAACATAAAATTCAGTTTATTAATGGAAAAAAGTATCTTTTATAATGAACATATAGACACTTAAATAGTAAAAACATTTTAGCACATTTTTTGATAAAGTTGTATTTTGGTGCATTACATGTGCTTGTTTTAAAATTAATATCCAACCCACAAGATATTTTCCTTTTCAAAATTAGATATCATATTTAGAATTTAGTGGTACTATATTTTCAAATAAATCACACCTTAATTCCATATTAATGGATAAATTACATAGGTTTGAAATCTAGTTACCTAAATGAAAAACCAAAACGATAAATATAAGGAAACTTAAAGAATAAGGAACAAAATTATAAAAATGCACTTTTTTTTGTGGTTGATATTTTTTATACACTAAATTCACTTTAATCTAATATTTTTTTATTTTTGAATAAAATTAGGTATGGATACCTCCCATTAGTTCATACCTTTTGGTATTTACAAGAATAGCACTCCCCATCCACTATAAAAATACATTCACTCTTCCCCTTCCTCACACCTCTTAAGACACTCTCCCGCATCCAAAATCTTCCAAAATAGTCCCCCCAAAATTCCTACCCCCATCATAAAAGACTCTATTTGGGAATAAATCCAAAAAATTGAGCTCTTTGGTGCAAACTAAGAGGTGTTACCCAAAGAAGACGCAACATCCCTCCTCAATATCCTTTATTTTATTTTAATTATAAACCACCCAAATTATTCTAATTCCAAGATTATATAATATCCATAGTGTCCTAAATATTTTAAAAAAATATATTATAGTTATTTTAACTACACATACACACACTTCTATCTAATGGGTAATGAACTTACCGTTCTTATGTACGAAAAACTATCGCCTTACGAAATGATGTTGTTCATTTTTTCCTTTACCACCTCTCATGGTTAAGAATTATGGTGGAAATACTATATTATATTATATATATATATATATATATTATATTTAGGATTTATTTATTCATATTTAATTACTATATAACACATACCTTCATGCTTTTTATTTTGTGTAAATACGATAATTTTGTTTGTGGAAATTTGGACTATCGCCTCCTCAACACTATGTGTTTTGTTCACACACAACATGGAATGTATTAAGGATAGGTTCAATAAAAATATATTATATAAATTAAATAATAATTATAATATAATTATTATATATATATATATGTATATTTAATTTAATTACTTTCTACCAATACAATTATTAAATAGAAATTGTGTTCATGCGTATGTATGACCTTCCGCCTCTATGAACTGTGTATTCCATTTCTAATTAGATATTTAATAGATTATAATAAACACATATATAATGAGCATACATGATATTTATATCATGTTTTACATTATTTAAATCATGATATAATTATGAGGATGGAAAATATAACAAACTAAGACACGTGTGAAAACAAAGAAGATATTACCCGAAATGTGAACATAACAGGGAAGTGTTAATATGATTATAATATAAATCCATATATAGTATTAGATATAATAATATGGTTAAATTTAATATGTATAATAAAATTATATTTCTTGTATAGTATTTTTTTAAGGAATGTGAATAGAGTCTATACTTAAGGTAAGGGTTTTCTCATCTCACTATTATTTTTCATGAAACATAATACATATTCACCACCAATTTCCAATATGAGGTTTTTTTACTACCCGTAGATGTATTATATTATTATTATACTTAAATTTTTGGGTATTTAAATATAGTTTTTAAGATATTTATTTCAAGGGGTTTATATTTCAAAAGTAACCAAATAGGTAAAGTAATTTTGTCTCATTTTGTCTTCATTGAGACACATGCCATATTATGAACCTATATTATATTAAAAGTTGTATAAACAATAATTGGACTTTTTATATATTTGAAAACTTATATTCCTGATATTTTAAGCTTCATGTAATTTCATTTTCTTATATGGGGAGTATAATTCAATGTTACCAAGTAGTAAGAGTTTATTGAGACAATCTCATCGTTTATCAAGTTTGTTTAAGATTATTCATCCATTGATGAAATATTATGATCAATATCTAAAGATAACACCTTATGTTTCATCCCCTATATGTGCTCAAGATGTATTAATGCGTTATTTCAATTTTCCCTATCTTGTCTATATAAGATAATTAAGATAATGTTTCTATGATAATCCAACTTTATTTTTCTTTTCCATCAGAAGTCTATGTTATTTAAAAATTGTGTTTCCTAAAAATGTATAAAATTTTTTTTTAATATTATATTATTATTTTCAAAGGAAATTTTTACCCATTTTTTAATTTTTAAAAAATAGTTTTAAAAGTAATCTTCTTGTCATTCTCTGATCAAGGCACTTTTCAAATGTTTTAATGTGTAAAATGAATATTCAGCATGTAAAGACATACATTCCCTCATGACCATCATTTCCATGAAACTTACTTTGTATGTTTACAGGGTTATACTTAAATACAAAACATTCAAAATATTATAGAATTTTTTTAACATTAAAGTGGTTTAAAAAACAATTTTAAAAAAAATTATGATCAAAATGTTTTTTAAATGATTTTTAAAGCTTCTTCTATATGTTTTAAAAAGGTTTTTTTCATGAAAATGATTTCAATTATTTAAAGATTAATTTATAATTTTTCAATGTATTATTAACGAAATGGTTTTCAAAACGTTTTCATGATTTATTTATAATTATTCTAAGTATTTTCAAAGAAATAGTTTTTAAAGGATTCAAAGATTTCCTTATAGTTTTTTTAAGAAAAAGGTTTTCAAAATGTTTTAAAATATTCCTTTATATTTTTTCATGTTTATTTTCAATAAAATGGTTTTAAAAATGTTAAATTCATTTTTTAAATATTAAAGCATATTTTCCTCAAAAATAATTTAGCAGATATTTCAAATCTATTTTATATAGAAGATGGTATCCGTAGTTATTAATCATGACTTTTCAGAGGATATCATCCAACAATTCCATTCATGTTATTTATCTAAATGGTTTATATTTTAATGCCATTATTTTTATGAAATCTATTTCTCTTCTATGGGTTACATTCTTATGAAATCCTCTTTTTTTCATCAGTTTTTCTTTGATGAAATTATTTTGAAACGTGTGTTTTTTCATAGGTTAAGATATGATTACGTGTTTAGGACAGCCACATATTTTCATGTGTTATGATATGATTTATTTTAATTTTTGGAAACATTATTTATGGTTTCATTATGAAATGGGTGGGACCTATATCTCATTCTAATTCATTGGGTACAGATTTATATCTTAGGAGATAATTATGGGAATAATGTTAATGGGCTTGATCCACTATAGAACATGGGGAAACCTAATTCACTGTTGAAATATAGGGAAACTATATCCCCTATGGGAGGATGAGGATACCTGATACACTATAGGAATATGGGGAAACCCAATACACTATAGGAGGATTGAGATACAACATCCCTTACATGGATTTTACGGTGAATGGGGATGGTGGTGTGTCCCACCAAATAGTTGTAGTCCCCTTAAAGAGCCAAAATAAGTTATAGAAATATATCTTGATGGATAGGGAATTATATTACATGTTTACATGTATACCACGATTTCATGTCTTACTCCTACATTATGATTTCATGGCTTATCATCTTGATTTATTTATGATTCATGCCTTAGGAACTATTTAACTTTATTCCTTGATTCATGTTTATGATCTTTAAAATGAAGGGAATGATCTTATAATTTTATGATCATGTTCTCATACCCTTATGCTCATGTTTATAATTACATAACACCCTTGTTTACCATTACTAAGAATCTGTGCTCACCTATTTCTATGTTCTCTTCCCTAGGTTATGAAGATAAATTTTAGGTATGATATTTATAAGAGTGGTGCTATTATTGGATAACCTAGTGGAGATAATTTATCACACTAAGGTATCAGTGTTTAAATTTCAATGTTTACGAAGGCACTAAACTAATATAGTCATTGGGTGTCTATTTCTATAATGTTTAACATATTTTAAAAAAATTATGTAATGTATGGGTAAGTTTATAATTTGTTGTTGTAGCCACCCCATGTGTTTTCTACATCAACACACACCACAAAACCATAACTAATTCATCATCGTAGACCGTGTACCATTTCCCATATTCGGGCAATAAAAAAATAGGGGATGTGTTCAACCGCATCTTAATCTCTCCAAGGGATACTTAGAACTCTAAATTACATTCAAACATTACCCCCTTTCTGGTGAGATCCATCATGGGAGAATAAATCCTAGAGAAATCCTAAATAAACCCCCTATAATACCATTTCGGGCTCAAAAATCTCTAGATTTCAAAAATGTTCTTCAGTTTCTCCCATGACATCACTGCACTGGACTTCGTAAGATCCAAGGAAACCCTATATTTTGGAACCATATGACCTAGAATCTTCATCTATATTATCTATAAGGTATACTTTTAAATATTCAAAAATATTTGATGATTCCTAAGCGTGCCCAACACAATCCTCAAATGTTTCTCATGCACCTCTTCAGTTTCAGAATAGACCAAGATGTAATCTAAAAATATCAAAATAAAATATTTAATATACTAGTGGAACACATGGTTTATAAGATCCATGAATACTTATAGAGAAGTCATCAATCTTAAATTCATGAACAAATACTCAAAATGGTCATACCTACTTCCAAAAAGTATTTTCAGAACATATACCTCCTTAACTATAACCTGGTGATACCCAGATTGCAAATCTATCATGGATAACCACCTATCCCCCTTAAGTTGGTAAAAAAGATCATCATTGTGGGAAAAAGGTTTCGTATTCTTAATCATTACCTTATTCATATTCCAGTAATCAATACATAACCAGAGAAATCCAATAGTGTTCTATGAAAATAAAGACTTGGGCGGCCTAAGGGTAGATGCTCAGGAAAATGAATCATTTGGATTCCAAATTTTTCATCTATACCTTTAATTTCCTCAACTTGGTGGGTGCCATATGGTAAGAAGGAAGGGAATTTTTTTTGTTCTCAGATACAAATCAATTTTTATCTCCACACCCCGCTCTAGAAGAAAACAAAAAATTCATCTTTAAAAATATATGGAAACTCATCCACTATAGGAGGTAATCCACCCTCAGTAGCACTATCCTCATCCTCCAATGTGATCAATAAGATCTAAAAGCCTAGGTTTCCCAATTCCATAATTATAGGTTTAGCATGTCCTAGATGAGGATTTAATTAACCCTGAAAAACATGGGTACCGCCATCATGTTCCATGAAACTCACTCTTCACCGATAATAATCGATGTGCATTTGGAAATATACCATCCAACCCATAATGAGGATCACGTCAAAGAGTTACATCTCCCAAACCATAAATTCCTATTCCAACTCGGCCCCTGTCATTTTAAGTCTACAAGACGGACACCTAAAACCTTACTCTTGCTTCTTACCTAATGGTTTCACCAACTCCATCACATGCGAAATAAGCTCAATTTTTAATTTCAAAAAATCCACAAGATGAAAAAAAAAAAAGAAATAGAGGCACCAATATCAATGAAGTAAATAGAAAAAGATGATGAAATAAGAATGGTACCACAAACTATTACAATTCCTACATAATATTCTACTATTTCCTAATCCAAATAATGAATATTCTTGGTCTCTTCTTGGGCAAAAAAATGAACTTTGGCCTTTGACTCTACCTTGAACTGACTCTCTCCAAAAGTGTATCTAACCTTTCCACCATGACCTCCAAACTGAGATCTCGCTATCCTAGATGGTTTTGACTAGAATGAAATACCCATGGAATCTACAGACCCTTCACCACTCTAATATGGATGAACCTCCTTGAAAACCTATTGAAAGTGTTCAATTTTCCCACACATGTGGCATATACTAGGTAAAGATGAACAGGTAGACCACACATGCCTCGCCTTTCCACATTGATGACATAAACAAATATTGATTCTAAATCCATAGATGAAAGAGTTCGGTAAGGATAGTTTGAACTAACACCTCCATTCTTCACCTGCTCTTCCAACATCCTCTTCTAATGAAAATAACTTCTACAACCTTGTCCCACTATTAGAACTACTCTAGAGAACCCATATTTTCCACTATGATTGATCACCGCTATAAAAGAAAGATCAACCACCTCAACATAAGTATTTAACATAAACTAGAAGACCTGATAATAGATATCTGTTCACAACCACATTTCAATATTTTGATCCTTCAGATGATCATTTGAAACCGCCATGGGTGCGAACCAATGAAAATTGGTGAAACTACTGGCATACTGTATCACAGACTGATTCCCCTGGTTATGATATAAAAACTCTTAGGTCTAAAAAAGGTTAGGGTATCTTGGAAATAATTCATTTTGAATATGACCTTTAATTCCTTATAACCCATCTTCTCATGATTTCTATCTTGTACTACTAAGTTCCAACACCTCTGACTAGAATATTCTAATTAAAAACTAAGCACACATTACCTTCACTACCTCAGAGTGTCAATAATCAAAAACATCCTCTCAATTTTTCAAGACATTCCTCTTCCTTCTAAGGATCTGTGCTACCCCAGAAGAATGGAGGCTTCTTCTTGAGGAACTCCTAATATTTTTCCTTTTATACACTTGATTCGTCTTCCCTTGCTTGAGCAGGTCTAGGTCCCACTCCCTAATCAAAATCATGGATATCCTAAACCATGGCTTCCACCAATATTTGATCAATCAGTCAGGGAGAAATCTCTCTAGTCTCTTTACCTGGCTACATAGGATGTAACAGGGGAGGTATCTTTCTCCATCAAGTAAAAAATAAAGAGAAAATATATCAATACACCATTCTGAATTTTTTTTGAAACAACAACATAATCTGAGCACTTCCATAAATCATAAAAAACCAAATTCATCACAATAAAAAATCCAACCAAACTACTATACCACCACCAAGTGTCCATATACAGTCTGATACCGATACGTATCACCTGGAGGAGAATTCAAACCAATTCCCAACAACCCAATAAGATAAAAGGTTCGTTACAAGGTGTTTCGGCTAGACATCCCACTCATAACCAAATCTAAAACCCTGCAAATCCTAGCTCTAATCTATTTAGAGTCTTCCAAAATAACATGATCCAAGGAAAGGGTAAAACCCATTATCTGATAAAAATTTTAATGAACTAACATGGTGTTCCATCCGAACTGACACTTGACATAGCCAAGGGAAAGGCCGGAAGGGCATTCCCAATCCCCATTGGCTTGCAACTAGTGTATGGGTATCATAAATGCACTGTTTTGCAATTATTTCACCAATAATAAATAATAAACATCAACAATCAGAATGAAACATCTTCCCAAGATCAATATCCATAACCAAATGTTATTCAACATTCTAAGATAAACATTTTATAATTTTAACCAAAGCCAAAATAAACTAAATTACCAAAATAGAAGGGGAACAAACTAGATCATAAACCAAAAACTTCCATGCAACATGAGGGGAATAACCTTCAATTAACCTCCCCTAACACCTATAAGTGATTGACACTAGAAACTGGATCCACCATCACCACCATGAGATATCTTACATTTAACTGGGTCATATATAAGAAATTTTTCATACACCCAAGGTTGCATGTAGGGTGTGAGAAAAAGACCAGTAAGATCCTACCTAAAAGTGAGATTCCATTCCATAACATTAGAAGATAAATTAAATGGAATTTTTCAAGAAGATTAATGAAATATAATTTAAGTAAAATAGTTTAAAGAAAACACTTTCAAACCAAACATTCTTTACAATTATAAAAATAACAAGGTTAATTGTATGCCGACGGTGGACACCACATCATAGGATACAACCACGTCATAGGAAATCCATATATCATTTAGCTCTAGTGGGACCCTAGGAGAATCGTATCTCATTAAAACATGGTATTGAAACTATTACCCATAGCAACATCATGCATGCCCCATTGGAGGGGAAACCATCCCAAGGTCTACTGGCCTCCAATCATCATCATCATGTTTAGTTAGTGTTGTATCATCAATATTGCTAGATGAAACCGAGCCTCAGACCTACTGATCAAACTATCATACTATTACTATTCCACCCACCTAGATACCAAATATTCCATTCATTTATAATTGCATTTATCGTGTCACATTGATCACTACATTCCCATGCACACATAAAGAAATCTAAATACACATGTAAAACCACAATTTTTCGTAAGAAATGCATCTTTCAAAACCCAAATGCACACCAAAGCCACATTATCACATGTTTCTCACTTCTTTTTCATTTCAACAAACACCTTTAAAGAGGAACAACATGAAATCACATATGAAAACCAACAAATTTCGTTTGTAAAATAACTTTTCAATCTATACTCACCTCAAAACCTTTTGAAAACACATTTCGTACCTCACACGCAAATCATAGGACATATTCAAGAAGAACATCGAGAATATTAAAAGAATACAATAATATAAAATCATGGAATCACTTATATCAAACTTGGAGACTATGGTAATCTATTGAAAAACCATAACTGCACCACTAAGGAACCCTATAATAGAAAGATTAAACCATAAACATAAAAATCGCATCCAATATCTTAGGATTGAACCCTTATTAGGTAAAACAACCCTCTAGAATTAAAATCACCTAATAAAGAGGGATGAAGAACGCTAGAAAAAGGGAAAAACCATGAAATGATATACTTACTTGATGATCCTTGAAGATCCCATGACAAATCTACCCAAAAATGGATGTTTAAGGGGGCTGTGGGGGAGAGGCGGAAGCTCCGGAGGCTATAAATCCCATATCGAATGAATTATTGTTGGTTTGGGGTTAAAATAGGGGAGGTTATAAAGGTAAATTAAAATTTTTAAGGACTTGGATAGGTCACGCGGTTAACTCGCATGGTTTTCCAAACCATGCGGCAACTGTGTGGTATCCTCCATTTAAGTGGAAATCGGTTACATAGTTTCTTAGAGGAGGGAGCACGCCCGTACGGTAGTTCATCCATCTTGGATAGTACCAATGCTGATGGTGCATAGATTCTCTAAGGTTGGTGCATTATTTCCCATAACTATGAGGCACCTGTTGTAGGGTTTGAAAATTCCATTTTTTCTCCAAAAAAATCTTGGGAAAACCTAGGAATAAATACAAGACCAAAAATAAACAAAATAATACCTCAAAATAGAATCACGGATGTGACACATCATGTATCAATTTTACATGAGTCTGATTACTATATTTCAAAAAGGATTTAAGGACTATTTCCCTAAATTATCAAGATAATTTAAGGGTGTTTTCTCATTTTTCAGTGAGTGACAAGGATTTTGAACTAAAATGTCAATTTTAAACATATAATGAACACTTTGAGTCATACCATGAATATTTTATATCATATTAAGTTTTTCATCATTCCTAAATATCATAAATTTCTAATGGATCATTACCCTAAAGTATAGAAACATTCTAAATGTTTTTTCTAATTTTTTAGTATGCCCCTTGTCATTTTAACTAAAATGTTATCTTAAAAAAACAACATAATTGGTGTCATACCAATCAAACTGTGCATCATATTGAGGTTTGGATGATTCTTACATGTCAAAAATGAGTTACATATCATTTTTTAAACATATTGACACAATTTAAATTTGTTTTATTAGTGTTGATTAAGTCACTTGTGGTTTTTTCTAAAATATCATTTTAAACTGAAAACATTCACTTCTGGTCATATTGGTTACAATGTATGTCATATGCACATGAGTTTGATTCTTACATGCCACAAATTAATTAAGTATCATTATCATAACTTATCAAAATAATCTGAATGTGTTTCTTTAGTTTTGAGTATAAGACTTTTTTTTGCTAAAATGTCATTTAAAACAGAAAAAACGCACATAGAGTCATATCGATCACATCATGTTTCGGTTTAATGTAAGACTAATTCATGCACATCCCAAATGACTTATTAATAATTTTCTTAAATTATCAAGAAAATTAGTGCATGTTTTCTAAGAAATCAGTGAGTGACACGTGTTTTGAACTAAACCGTCAATTTTAAACTCCTAATGAATTGTTTGAGTCATACAGGGCACACCATGTATCTGGTTAATGTTCATGTATTTCCAACATGTCACAAATGACTTAGGTATTTTTTACTAAATAATAAAACTAATATGAATGTGTTTTATTAGTTTTCAGTATGTCACTAGTCTTTTTTATTAAAATGAAAATTCTAAACTCAATCCAATCAATTTGAGTAATATCGGTCACACTGTGCATCGAATTAAGGTGAAGATAATTTCTACATGCCTCAAATGACATATGTATATTTTTACTAATATAGAAAAACAACACAAATTTTTTCTTCTTAGTCTTGAGTATGTCACATGTTTTTTTAATAAAATATAATTTTTAACATAAAACATTCACTTTGAGTTATATCGGCCATATAATGTGTTGGTTTGATGTGTGAGAAATTATTACACATAAAAAATTAATTATGGGCCATTTCCTAAATTATCAAGACAATCCGTTCATTTTTTCTAATTTTTCATTGATTGACACACATTTTGAACTAAAATATAAATTTTAAACTAATAAGAGACACATTGAGACATATCAGGAACACCGTGTATCATATTGAGGTAAGACTTATTCCTATATGTGATAAATGAATGAGAGATCATTCTTATAGAGTTTTGAAACAATATGAATATAGTTTCCTATTTGTGAGTATGTCACTTTTCTTTTTTACTAAAATATCAATTTTAAATAAAAATATGCACTTTGATTCATACTGTTCACAATGTGTGTCAAATTGAAGTGAGGCTGATTCTTACACAACCCAAATAACATAAGGATCGTTTTCATAAAGTATAAAAATAATATTAATTAATTTTCCAATTTTTGAGTATTTTAAATATTTTTTTTACTAAAATGTCATTTTAAACTAAAAACATGCACTTTGAGTTATATCAGTCACATCGTGTATTATATTGATGTGGGTCTTGTATCTAAATTTCAAAAATGAATAATGGATCATTTTTATACAGTATAAAAACAACCCAAATCTTTTTTTCTCAATTTTTAATATGTCACTTTTTTTAATTAAAATATCATTTTAAAATGAAAACATGCACTTGGAGTCATATCGATCGCATCGTGTGTCAGTTTGATATGAGACTGATTCCTTCACAACACAAATTACTTTTGAATAATTTTCATAAATCATCAGGAAAATATGGTTGTTTTTTCTTTATTTTCAGTGAGTGACATACGTTTTGGAATAAATTTTCAATTTTAAACTAATAATGGACATTTTGTGTTTTATATGGAATACCCTATATTGGAAAGAGGTTCAGTTAATTTCAATATGACATCAATGACTGGGGGTTTTTTTGTACTATTATATCAAATAAATATGAATTATTTTATCGTTTTTGAGTACGTCACTTTTATTTTTTACCAAAATGTGATTTTCAAACTCACGAAATAAAATTTGAGTAATATTGGTAAAACCATTTTTCAGATTGAGATGCGGCTAATTCTTACATGTCACAAATGACTTATCAATCATTTTCCTAAAGTACCAATTAAATTCAAATTATTTTTATCAGTTTGGAGTATTTCATTTTCTTTTTTCACTAAAATTTAATTTTAAATAGAAAACATGCACTTTGAATCATATCAGCCACATTGTATGTTGGTTTTATGTGTCACTGATTCATACATGTCAAAAATGAATTATGACCCATTTTCCCAAATTATCAAGACACACTGACCATGTTTTCCTAGTTTTAAATTATTGACACACTTTTTGAACTAAATATTCAATTTTAAACTGATAACAAATTCTTTGAGTCATACCAGGAACAGCATGTATCGGATTTATGTGAAGCTAATTCTGGCATGTCAAAAAGATAGAGGGGTCATTTTATGAAAGTATTAAAACAATATGAATGTGTTTGCTTGATTTTGAGTATGTAACTTTTATTTTTTACTAAAATGTCATTTATAATCTCAAACCACACAATTTGAGTAGTATTAGTCACACCATGGGTCAGAATGTGGTGAAACTGATTTCTACACATCACAAATGAATTATGGATCGTAGTCCTAAATTATAAAAACTATTCAAATCTGTTTTCTCAGTTTTGACTATATCATTTTTTTAATAAAATGTAATTTAAAGATAAAAACATACACTTTGATTCATTCCAGTCACATCATGTGTTGGATTGATGTATGTTCAACTCCTAAACATTAAAAATGAATTTTGGAACATTTTCTAAAATATCAAGATAATATGAATTTTTTCTCAGTTTTGGGCATGTGGTGTGTGTTTTGACCTAATTTAAATATTTAACAAAATAAGTATGATATTAAAAGTATAAGGAAATTAAAAAAAAGTATATAAAATGATGAGATAATTAACTAAATAATAATTATGAAGTCACTTCTTCAGGGTGTCTATATACATTCTGATACCATGTATTCTTCCCATACATTTCTAAAAAATGATTTCCTCCATTATACTTCTTCTTGAGAAACAAATAAAAATTAATATTTAAGCATTATGGTAATAATTCTTCACACCCCAATTGTATTTCTAAGGTCATATAATATACCATATCACAAACATTGTAGGTAATAATCTAAATTTGATGTCTACAAACATTATGACACCATGTATGTCACCTACTCAATTAAAAAAATTTATTACTTCTTTTGAGAATGTAGATTGTCAGTAATATTGTTAGTATTGAGAAAATATAGAAAAAATTAATTAAGAAATTTTTTTAGTGAAATTTTAATTACCTTTGGAAATTACCTATTTCGACATGCTAGTCTTCTGATGTGTTATGATATCTTTCATTAGTTTTCAAACTTAATATTCACTATAGTTTCTTCTATCTTTCGTTGGAAACTGTAAAAATATTTATCAAAATAAATAAAAAATTTTAAAATATGTTTTCATAGTTAAATATATCTATATATACCATAATTTATCTCATTTTAAGTAATCTATAGGCTTCTTATATTTATTCACCAACTTCATAACAAGATTTATCCAATATATAGAAACTTTCCTATCATAAAAAATCTTATTAAAATACATATTAAAACATAAAATTCAAATTTTATATATATAATGTTGACTTTAGTGCATTAAAAATCAAAATACACATCATTTTTGGTCGGTTTGATTAATATCCATGCATTGTATCCAACAAAAATATTTAGTTCATCTATATTGATTGCAATCAGTATATAGTGCTTCCTAAAAAACAAAAACAAATAAGTAATGAAAAAATATATTTTTTATATGATTAGATTGTAGATTTTTACTAGGTATTATAGGCATCAAAAAGAGTCTACCATCAGCAATACTCTTCTCAAACTCCTCATTTAGAGCGTATTTTTTCTTTTCAATTTCCCTCAAATCAAATTAAATTTCTTCTGTGGAAATTATGTAGAGATTAATTACTCTAAATCTTGAGTCATAGGTTTTTTACTTTATATAGTAGTAATATAAATTCCTGTAGAAAATATGAATAGTTATTTACTTTAATAGAAATATTTGATCATTTTTTGGAAAGGCGTGTTATGAAAATGTATCTTATGTATGCATACACAACCGATAATCCCATCCATTCAAACAAGATAACCTCATTTATACTCTTGAGAACAAACACATTTGTAATTAAAGTTCAAAATATTTCTTATTCTTATAGAATTTTGGAAACATATATATCATTGAATTTGGTATCTACATGATGTTGTAATGATAATATATGTTGCATTGAAGCTTTTGGGGAAAATTTAAACATATAAGGTAATTTTTTTCTTGGTCAATTCACTAGATTTTCTAATCTAACCTTCAATTTCCTTATCACTTTAACCTTATGTAATACCATGCCTCATTTAATACCTTTTTCACCAATTGTCATAGGTTTTTAATTTGAATGAAAAATAAAATAAATACCTCATGTATCATTATAATATTAGATAGCCATTTCACAAAAGTCCCAATAGCATCATTTATTTTTGTAATATCTGGATCATCATGTGGAATAGGCAACTCATTGGTCTGATCTAAAGCTACCTCGATCCCTACTCTCATGTGATTTTTTGATATTTGTTTATTATGTAGCATGTTTCCTAGAATTTTATACACCATTCCACTCACAATAAGGTGGTGTATGTGTGTTGATAGTTAAAAATCATATACAACTTAACTGTGCAGAATTTAGTGACATAAAGTAATCATAATTGTTTTGGTTAACATTGAGGAGAAAGAGAAATGAAAAAATTGATTACTTAGGGTTAGGTATGCGGTTAAGGTGAATGACTAGCTTCAAATCTAGTGGGGCCATTTATTTTTTCATGTGTTGATATGTGTTCAACCATTGGTTCACCTTGATCATTTCACATTTATGGGTCTACAAAACTAGACCGGATAATAATATCTTGCAATGAATCTATTTTTGCTTAAAATCCTTTCATCGTATAATATTTATATTCTTTTGGGTTTTCATTCTCAAAATATTTTCAAGGAAAAACTCCAAATCCAACACCACAAATACGACCATATTGTTCTTACTGCTTGAAAGCTACTGAAAGTAGTCTTTCTTTAGGTATGGTCATTGCTAATTCTTATGTCGAAACTATATAATATTCATATTAATATAAATATATATTTTTATGTATTAATATTATAAATCGTGAATAATTACTATTATTTCATGCTTAAACATGTTTCCAAAACATATTTTCTGTTTTCATCAATTAGTTTACTCTATTTATTTACTCAATCCTACTTGCATAGCACATGGCTTGGGGTGGAAGTGGCTTCATATTTTTATTCATCAATCTAAATATAATAAAATATCATATGTTGTTTCATGGAACATAAGACACTTATTATTGATTTAAAATACATACAAATTTCTTCGCTAGTGAAGCAGATCACATCTGTTCTTTGTGATAGTGGTACATTGGTTTTGATGCATGTGATTTATTTTCATGACTCCTTTGTTTCATTATAAATTAACAAGTTTGAATCAAATTGGATAAAATAAATATCATTTATTAATATATTATTAACTATAATGAACCTGAAATGATTAATCATCATAAAAACTAATGAATGTATTCCATGTTTCCTACATTATAATGTGTGCATAAGTAACTCGTGCATGGGGCATTACATTCCCCTCAGAAACTCTAACATGAAACTTAGTATGAAGAGTCTGGAAGCCTCTATGGTATTTTATAGTATCCATTAAGACATATTTCATATGAAAATAATCTAAAATAAATGAAATCTATAAATAATAATGAAAATTAAATAACTGTTTCATTATATATTTTTTTTGTAAAATTGATAAATTATATCATAACATTGCCTTTATATCATCCCAAAGGGTTTCTGTTGTTACAGTTTAGAAATAGCACCACTAATCTGTATAAATCAGCACATTTATCCTCATTATGACCCAAACATAATAATGGAACATTGAATTATTAGGATTAACAAGTTGGCGGTTTTGAATCAATCTAACCTCAAATTTTATACCCTTACTAGTTTCCTTGATAATTTTATCCAACATTTCGATGATGCGTCGTTCTTTTTTTTAATCAAAATTTATTTTATCCGCTAATAATTCTGTAGTTTCAAATTAAACTACATGTTCTTCCTTGATATTGGTAACATCATCATGTTTTCAACATGATTAGTCAAATATTTAATTTATATTATGTTAATACAGTAGAGAGCACATAATATTTTGAAGAAAATCATAGTATATTAAAAAAATAACATTATCATTCAAATATAATTTTTCAAATTTTGAAGGGATTTTTATACTCTATCCGGAATCCAAATCCCTTATTTGTGGTCCTCTATAATGTATAATACATTTTCTACATTGGCACTCCCATGAACTGATTATGATCTCCTAATAAATGGGTCATCATCGATTGAATTTTCATCTAACCCAACATTTGTTTTAGTCTCTAGAAGTAAAATTGTCCAATTATTTTTTGATATATCTAAGACATAAAATACTTTCACTACTTTGATATCATTATGAATGGATAATCCTTTTACCCATCGATAATTAAATTCACCTTCACAAATACCATTTCACCAACTTTCACTACAATCCCATTTTTAAACCATTTGTAACTAAAATTTTCAATTGAAATTCTTTATAATCCAACACATATATCTATTAGATAATGAAAAAATGTGATATTTTCACATAAATTAGCTATCTATCCTTGTAACCAAATATGTGCATCACTTCTACCACAAACATTACTCCAATAGTTTTCAATGTACAGTGAACATCGTGTTATTTTCTATGAAATTTATAACCATTTATTACAAAACTAGTGAAAGATATAACATTTGAATTAGGTCCCCTAGATATAAATTGAAGTCGTTTGAAAATTGAATTTTTATTTTTAGATAATTACTTGTAAATATGATTTTATAACCATCCTACAAACTTTTGATTATGTGTATGTGATATCCATACTTTAGCCATTGATGGATTCAAATATCTAATAATTACTTTTTGGAATTATTTTTATAGATAAACATCTTCACTATTATGTAAAATTTAAAGGTGTTCTTGCTCCTGCTCTGTGATGGTAACTGTAACAACATCTCTTCCAAAAATCACTTCGACCCTAAGTAGGCCATTATAAAGACAATTTGGGAGATCATTGTTATAAACATCATATAAGTAATCAGTACTAAATTCAATATCTTCTTTAACTATATATCATTATTCAATAAAACCATCTGGCCAACTTTGATTCTTGACACACCCTTTCAATGTCATCATAGACCATTCAATGGGGTACATCCATCTGCAGTGGATAGGACCACATAGTTGTACCTCTATAACCAAGTGAACCATCAGGTGGACAACTATATTAAATAATTATAGTTGGAATAACATCTCTAATTGACATAATATGACTTAATGAACCATATTCATGATTAGAAACTTCATCGAGTCTATAACATTACTATATATTTCTTTGAAAAAGAAGTAGTGTTAGTTTAATTTTTATCGTAAATTTTTTGGCAGAATGTAATATTAAGCGATGGGAATGAAATATTCCATAATAACATGGAATTATGTGATTTTATTCCCTATAACTTAAAATTTATCATTGACATAACATTCTTGATATTTGATTAATATCTCTCTAGAACTTTTACACAATTAAGGAAAATGAAAAATTACAATTTTCCTCTCTTGATATAGTGTAAGCTACTAGATGAAGAAAATTAAACCCTTTACCCTTCACTGGTGTCAACATTTCCCTTATACATATATCAATCATGTCAAACCTAGCCTTTATGCCATTTTTTTGGAACATTTAGTAATGTGCCAATAACACTATCAAATACTATTTTTTCAATGATAATGACGTCAAGAAAATGTTCGACATCCAAAAAAAATACAATTCAATAATTCAAATAAAATTGAAGAATTTTAAAACCTTAATTCATAAGGTTTTTTAAAAATGGTTTACTAAATATAGTAATAATACATTTTACTTTATTGAACAGTTGATTGCCTATTTTTGGAGATGGTGGTATGCCTTGTTGGGTATTCTCATATAATGATTTAATCTAGGATCAATATTTATTTCATCATGGTAAAAAATTATGATGTCCTAAAAACATAGTCTTCAATTAATTATTTTACCAAACTAGGTATGTACATTATTCAAAAATGGGATGACCAAATATTACTTTAATGATATAGCCTTAAAAAATTCCATAATCATGAAATTAATTTATCATTATATATAACATCGCCATCAATGTGAAATATTAACTTCTATAATCATCATACATTTTACTACATGTATCCCATATCAATATGAGATCTTTGATCCAAATAGACATAAGTATCATTACTGGGTTATTTTGGTCAAAATATAAGCATACACAACATAAGGTATTTGTGC
This sequence comes from Viscum album, assembly GCA_963277665.1. NCBI lineage: Eukaryota > Viridiplantae > Streptophyta > Magnoliopsida > Santalales > Viscaceae > Viscum > Viscum album. The sequence goes on from OY728150.1 coordinate 1,867,955,857, forward strand.
TTCATGCATAAACAAGGAGATAAGTTATAATTTAAATACATGATGGGACATTTACTATAAGAAATACTCAGTACAACAAAAAGATTTATTCCATATATAAATAATGAAAGATTAATGTTTCTCAACTCATTTCCAAGTTTAGGATACTCATAATCAATTTTCTTCCAAATAGTATAGTCTATTGAATGACGTAGTTTCTTATTTTTAATTTCGGTATTTTCATTCCATAACTACTACATATTCATCCTTTAATCATGCTTGGATTTATTAGCGCTAGCTAAAAGCACTGATAAATGAACCTTTTTCGGTTCTCGAAAAATCACTGTTATAGGGGGTCTTTATCCGTGCTAGAAAAATATGATAAATGGGGCTCTTTATCAGTAATAAAAAAATAGAAAATAAAGGCCCCTTTATCAATGATAATAAAAAATAGTTGATAAAGGGGTTACCTTTATCAGTGCTAATATAAAAGTGATCATAGAGGATATATTTATGAAAACTAGAGGAAAAGAGTTGATAATGCGGGGCAATTATTATAGCTATTAATGAATCCCTAACAAATCCCCCACCCCCTATCGGCACACTTTTACTAGAACTCATAAAGACTCCCATTAATTATATCTTTTTCTATATCCCTGATAGAGGGTATATTTAAAAAATATATTTCACTAAAAAATATTATATTAATATATAATTATATTTATATTCATATAAATATAATTTATTTTTTTAAAATATGATTTAAAAAAACTAAATACGCATTTATATTTAATATATAAGATATTTGTTTAGAATTAGATTATAAAACAATTAAAAAATAATATTAATTAATATGTTAATAATTTTTATCGATTAATATTCATTTAACAATAATTTCATGACAAAAAATCAAATAAATTAATGAAAGGTCTAAGATAAGTTGAAAACATGAGTTGAACATAAAAGAAACGTTAATTTTGATTCAGGTGTCCATTTCAGGTCTACCACATGTCAAATTGAATATTACAGTGAGACATATGCCCTAGTGATGAACGGAACCCCCGTTCATGTTTTTTTAGACCAGAAAAGGCCCATTATGCCTCCAAAACTATTTTTTTAGTCGTGGTATCCCAATATTTTTTACATTTAATAGAATTTTATCCTCGTTTAAGGTGGTATTGTTGTATTTTTTGGTGGAGAATTAATTTATTCCAAAGTATTACATTCATATTGTTATTATGGTTTAGAATTTTTTTCTTTTTTCATAATTTAGTTTAATTTATAATTAAATATACACATATTTTCTTATATTGACATTCAATAAATCAATTTTATAAATACATATTTAAATTAAAATGTATTTTGAAATATATAAAACAAATGGAAATAAATATTTTTTATTAATTTTATTTAAAGTAAAACATTATCCATTTTATTTACATTATAAAAATTCATTAATATGTATATATAATTTTTATGTATACATATATGTGTGTAGTGACCTAGGATTAACATTTTTGAATATTACATCATTCTATATGAATATTCACCACATTAAAAAAGTACTCACTCGAGGACTATAATAGTTTAGTGTCTTCAGAAACTTGGAATGCATTCTTCTAATTTGGAAAAAGATCTTCCACATCTCCTATAATGATATTTCCTTTAGTACTTCTACTTAAAACCATTATTTATAACCAGGGGAAAAGAAATATAAGAAAGGGTGAGATCAGATACTCAATAAGTATAATAATAATGCATATATTTAATCATTATCATGGGAATAAGGGTATGAGAACATGATAATGACATTAGAAGATTATACCATGCATATCAATGAACATAAACATGAATCATGGAATAAATATTTGGAGTTCAAAAGACATAAATCATAAGGGAATCAATGAACATGAGTCATTAGATTATAACATTGTCATAAGATATAGACTTTTGGAACTCACATTAACATATAACATTGTGAAAAATTGTAAATAGAAACATTTTCACTCATTATGTTAAGGACATGAAATAGGGCCCTCACATAAACTTATATAAATGCAATCAGGTCCATAAAATAACATTTTGAACATATAATGAGGTTCACACATAACATTGTAAACATGTAAACAGGTTCATGCATAAACTTATGGATATGAAAATAGGTCTATGTATAACATTTTGAACTTGTAATATGGTCCACGCATAACATTGTGAACGTGTAATCAGGTTCATGCATCAATTAATGGACACACAACCAGTTTCATGCATAACATTTTGAATAGGTAATCAGGTTCACACATAGCATTGTGAACATGTTATTACCTTCATGCATAAACTTATAGTAATGAAACTACATTCATCATAAATTTATGAACATGTAATTATGTTCAAGAATAATAGTGTGAACATGAAATCTCGTTCACTCATAAACATATGTACATGCAAACACATCCATAAATAACATTGTGAACATGTCATCAGGTTCTTGCATATCATTTTGAACATGTAATAAGGTTCATTCATAAAATTTTGAACATGTAATCAAGTTCACACATAATATAAATACTCATGATTCATCCATTGTAGCCCAATGCATTGGAGGAAGATATAGGTCCCACCTTCCACATAATGAAATCATACATGTGTGTTCCATAAGATCATAAAAATTCATAATATCATAACCCATGAAATGAAAAAGTTTTTATAAACACATAATCCAATAATAATCTGTAGTAAAGTGATTGGTTTCATAATCATTTAATCATAGAATGAATTATAAAAGGAAGTGAGTTTCATAAGTGTTTTATCATGGTATACCACAAGAAGGGAAACATGTTTCATAAAAACATTCATCATAAAAATAAACAATAAATGAAAAAATAATAATGGTTTCCTTGGATCATATCCTCAATAAATCATAAACTGTACCAAAGTATGAAATCTTATATATATGAGGATTTTGAAAGACCACGTAGAGTATTTCTTAAGGAAAATAAACCTTCTTTGAAAATCAATTTCTAAAAAATAAAATATTTTCAAAATACTTTCTTTTTGAAACCCCTTTTAAAACTTATAAATAAATCTTTAAAAATTATTTAAAACATTTTTTGATGAAAATATCATTTCCTCTTTCAAAATCACTTTTTAAAACATTAAACATTTTGAAATCTATTTTCTTTGAAAAAAACCTTGAAAACATATAAAAGAAGATTTGAAAAAACATTTAAACGCTTTAAAACATTTAAAAAATAAAATCCTTTTCCTTTAACATGATATTGAAAGATAATTTGAAAACAAGTTTTGAAAAAAAAATTAGAAAACATGGTTTCTAAATAAAATATATTTCGGATTGAAGAGAAGGATAAAGTCATGTTTTCGTTAAAAAAAATTATCATCATAAGGACCAAAGAGTGGAAACAATGGTGCCCATACCTGAATATGTCTTTAATAACCAAAGGGAAATAAAATTCATTTGTTTTATTTAGATATGGATCCTAATACTTTATCAATATAAGCATAATCATAAACAATCTTGATAAACGATGAGATTATTGCAATGAACAGTTTCCACATCGGTAACGTTGAATCATAATCCCTATGTAATAAACACATTAAATAAAGATTTACATATCACTAAAAGAAGTATTATAATGATATATCATGTAAAAGGGAATTAAATACACCTCTTATAAGAATATGTGTGCATAAAATGGAATGTGATTCGAAGAAGGAAAATTGAGACAAAATTACATTACTAATTTGGTAATTTTTTAACCATAAACCCCATAAAAGGGTGATCATAAAATGGATATTTAAATACCCATATAATTAAGGATAATAATCATATAATACATTCATGGATATTATATACACCAAAAAAAGGAAACTAGTGGTTAATATAATGTAAATCTCACGGAAATAAAAGTGAGTCTAGAAATCCCCTTAATAATTCAGTAAATTTTGTGTCGTGAGATCCAAGAAAAAATAACATCAATTGAAATATTGAATGTCATGAAAAAATTTAAATTAAATATATAACATTTAATTTGGTATTATATAAATCACAAATCAATTATAAGTTGTGAATATAGAATATATCTCACAGACATAAAAGGGAAATGAGAAAACCCTAACTTTAAGTCTTGACTTCCTTCGTACATGTTCAAACCTATTGTATAATAAATATAAGTTTATTTTGAATCTATAATAGAACCATATTCCTATATATCATACCATATATAATTTTATTATGATGTTATATTACCCATTTATTAACAATTCCATATTAATGTTATCTTTCAGGTAATAATCGCTTTGTTTTTCGTATATGTTTTGACATGTTATTATTGATAATCCTACTAAGGTCATGATTTACTTGTTTTAAGTATATAAAATATGATATAGATATAATATATATTCAGTATATATTTATTTATAATAATCTATAAAATATTGAAATATTAAATGGAAAACATTGTTAATGTAGACGGTAGGTCATACGTACGCATGAACATTGTTTCTATTTTCTTGTTGTATTGAAAGAAAAAAAGTAAATGAAATATATGTATGTATATATTATCATTATAGTAGCATTAATATTTCATACATATCACATAAATAACCCTACCCCTATTTCCTGGAGCATGTGTCTTACATTGTACATTGCTACTATGAACAAGCATTCACATCCCAAAGGACTGAACAGTTTACTAACTTTATAAAATTAGATACAAGTATAAGTTTTACATTAAAAAATAAATGGAATAAAGACATATAAAATTCATTACAAACACTCATAAACTCTTATATTATCCCTATATGTCGTTCATAATATATATCTTCTCATTCTGTGGAAAAATAAAACATAAGAAAGGGGTGATCTCACATGTTCAGTATGAGTAAACAATATAGCAGAAGCTATAAAAAATAAACATATATAATATGTCATGGTGAATAAATAGAAAAATGTACCATTGTAACATTATCTTGATAATAATATTATAGGAATAAAAGGTGAATAACTAGTTCCATATAAATTATCACATGAGAATGGAACATAACCATGGATATTCTACTAGTATAATAATCACAAGAGTTGTCAATTAGTAATATTATAATGAGGGAATGCCAAATACCAGACATCATAAATATAGAATCAATGACTTAGACAATAAATCGACACAAATGGGTAAGGACTTAGCTAAAAACCCTTCAATATTGTGTCATGAGACCTACTGATGCATCGAGGGGCAATAGCAGGCCCTGCCCTTGTGAAAAACTGACTCAGGTTTCCTTGAAACCCGACACCCGACCCATTCCATCACATAACTAAAGGGAATTCTCGATCCCCATGGGCTGGCGACAAGCACCCAGGCATAGAACAACACAACATAGGGAACGATTTCTCCAATCCTAAACAACCACTTGGAATACATATATAAATCAAGAAAGAAACATAAGAATATTAAAAAATATACATGCCATAACAGTAAGGAAATAGTGAAAATAGACAACAGTAAAAGTAACCAAAACTCCAAGAAAAATCCAATGGAAAATGAATAAAAATCACATAGCTACTCCAAATGATGGTATGGACAAAATCCCACCATATCCCCACTAGCTACCCATCTAGCTGACATGAACCATGCTGCCTAACTGCAGCAATATTCCTTTCCATGCATTGGAAGACAAAAAAAGGTCTACGCACCACTGAAGATGTGCACAGGGGGTGAGCTAACAGGCTCAGTAGGATCCCACCCAGGTGTTCCATATCAAATCTCAATATAAAAAATCATGTATGATCATGTTAAATAAAAACATGGAAAAATAAGCAGTAAAGCAGTTTTATATAAAACATGGTAATTATTTCCCTTTTTCCACAGTTCTAATAAAAAGAAGGTATATAAATTTCAAAGCATGTTTTCTATATCATTTTCTACAATCATAAACATGAATATCAAATCTAAAACAAAAAACAACGAAATAAAAAACAGAACCACAGGTATCATAATACCAAGGAATACTACAGGCCCAAGCCACAGACTACTTATACAACAATAATCAAGGGCAAAATTTTCAATCCTAGAAAAACGTACATAGGAAGTATAGGAATACTCTAAGAGTAAACCCCCCAAAATGTCAATATAGGTCCTCTAGAACAATGGACCTAGGAAATAGAGGAATCCCCAAGAAAACCTCCTTGATAATCATAAACAATGGAAGGTGTCCTCCAGCTAAACCTCCCACCTAAGTACCCAAGGTAACCCATGTGCTCTTTTTCACAATTCATTCTGATTATTTGAAAATTATTTCACAAATTCTATTTCAATTCTTTGAAAATATCCATTTTCTCTCTATTTAGGAATAACCCGGGAAAAACATTTATCATTAAAAACACTATTTTACATAGACAAAACAATCATGCCAATTTCTATATGAAAATACCATTTATAAATCAAACCAATCAGGTTCACCAACGTAGGTTAGAGGCAGAACCACCTACCTCAAAACATGGGTCTCACACACCCACAAAGGAATCCAAAATCAATAAAACCCAAAAATTTCAATGAATTACCTAGAATCAAATTCACATCAATATTGATTCAATTTAGATGACAAGGGGTCGACGGAAGAGAGGAAATCCACATACCTCAAGGATGAATTCCCACTACGTGACAACCAATGGATTAAAAGGACTCTGGAATGATATCACACAATGGATCTAGGATGAAACCACGATGAAATATGAATCTTAGTTCAATGGATCTGATAACACAGACCAAGGGTGGTACTGCTATCAATCGAAATGAGGAACCAAAAATACTACTTACCCAGAGAGACGCACCACAACTTCATCGAAGATCCAACATCAATTAGATCGATCCATAAGGAAATGCATCTCTGAAAACAAACTATGAAGAGTATTTGTTAGATATTGAAGTATTCTGGTAGAAAGGACTCAGAAAAACTTCCAAACGTGTGTTTTAAAACTGGGTGTGGGAAGATTCACGATGTGTATCCCCTATTCATGAAATGAAATTTCAAAGTCAAACATACACTGAAAAATTGTAGACTCAGACTGAAAATCCATCATTTAATCCATTCATGATGTTTAATCACCATTTATGTTGTGAACTAGTTCACAGTATGGTCTTTCCTTTCACGACTTACATCCATCACCCCTTACACGGTGTGAAATCATTAAGAAGCCTACAAAAATGACTTATTCTTAGTGAAAGTCCAAAAAATATTTGACTTCAACATTATTGGTATCCTCCCATCTCTAGGATGGTAAAAAACATGATGAGTTCAAGGGTGTACTTGATGAATCGGTAACAAGATGTCACAAAATCCCCACCATAAAGAATTTCCATCCATGAGAAGTTATGTGGAAGATGTAATCCCTGGAAAGAGATGAGGCCACTGCTCCCTCACCAATGATTCAGACTCTCAAGTCTTATGAGAATCCAATCATTATTTATATATAACTATGGCCAACAGAATCGACTTCCCCTACAAGACTTTTACTTGAGATTCATCAATCTCAACCGGTTTCTGCAGAATAGAAACATTAGGTTATTACTCAATTTCTTCACAACCAAGAACATGAGTAGCATCAGGGTGATATTTCTTAATCTAAGATATATGGAAAACATCATGAATACCTATCAATTGAACACATAATACTAACTGATAAGAAACTTGTCTGATCCATTTAGTGATATCAAACGGTCCAACATATATCAAAGCCAACTTTTCCTATTTTCCAAGACGAAAGTGACCCAACTGTAGATAAAATTTCAAGAAAACATAGTCACCTATAGAAAACTCAAAATTCTGACATCGTCGATCTGCATATGATTTCTATCGACTCTAGGTTGTAACTATATTTCATCATATGTCATGGATCTTTACTGATGTCTCCTAAACAAGACTTAGTCTAACTAAAGATACTTTACCCACCTTAGCCCACATGGAAGTGATCTAAATAGGAAAACATACAATGCCACAAATGGATCCATTCTGATTAATGACTGATAACTATTGTTATAATCAAACTTGACCAGTCCTAGATGACTATCCCATGATACTAAGAAATCTAAGACACACGCATGGAACATATCCAACAAAATATGAATTAATCACTCTGTTTGACCATATATCTATGGATGGTAAGTTGTGGTCAACTTTTCCTGAGTTCCCATTGCCTCTTGAACACTCATACAGAACCTTGAGGACAACCTACGATCCCTATCTGATACGATGGAATAAATATTCCCCTCTAACCTCAGAATCCCCTGCATATACAGCTTACCTAGATCTTCATCTTTAATGGTGTCTTTGATCAGAATTAAATGAGAAGTATTCATCAACTGATCAACAACCACCCAAATAGCCTTTTTCCCTCAGGGTGTCTACAGTAATATAACAACAATTTATATGGGTGTATCACCCAATTTCTAAATATGAATTATAAGAGACTGAAACAACCAAAAAAAATTTAAGTGCTCTGACTTTATCTGTTGGAATGTGTAACCATGAGACACAAACTCTACAATGTCATGCTTCAAACCTAGAAACCAGAATCACCACCTCATGTCATAATATATATTCGTAGTTCCTATATGTAAGGTCCAGGAAGAGATATGACAATCAAACAAGACTGGACTCCTCACAAATATTGGGACGACAATCCTTTTCCCCAAGTGAGGTATACCATCTGAATAAATAGACCAACCTAAAACGGTATCCCCACCATAAAGGATTTCTCAAACTTTAATAAAATAATTATCCTAATGTTGACTCTATAAAATAATCTCTAGGATAGATGATGAAAAATGATCACTGTTCAAAACCTGTCCTGAAAAATCCTCCTGATCATCTAGGTAAAACAGAGAAAAAATCCCCATAAGGTTTCACTCCTCCTTCGATTCCAGGACAGCTTGTGATAGTACATTCCTATTAAGATCATGTGCAACAACATTTCCCTATCTTGGGGTGTAGGGAATGTCGAAATCAAACATTTGAAGGTATTATATCCATCTTCTCTCTCTAATATTCAAGTCCTTCTGAGAAAATATATATCTTATACTCCTATGATCAGATAAGCCTATGAATTTCTTCCCAAAGAGATAATTCCACCAACATTTAAGCACGTGTATGACTATGGAATGCTCTAAATCATGAGTGGGGTAATTATTCTCATGTGGTCAAAGATAACGAGAACCATAATATACAACATGGTTATCCTACATAATAAATCATCCCAAAAAAGAACCTAAAGTATCGTAAAACACTATATACCCCTTACAGGTCTTAAGTAAAATCAGAAAAAGTTCAGATGTTAAAATTTGTTTCAGATCATCGAAAGAATTTAGACACTTTTCATCCCATGTAAATTTCACTACATTCTTAGTGAGGGTAGTCAAAGGTGATGCAAACTCAGAGTAATCCTTGATGAACCTTTTGTAGTATCTAGAAAGACCAAGGAAGCTCATAATTTTAAAGACATTTCATGGTTCGTTCTCTAACAAAACAGCCTTTACCTTCTCTAGATCAACTAATAATCCATGATCATAAATTGTTTTCCCCAAGAACACATCTTCTTGATTCCAAAAACTTCATTTTGAAGGATTTCAATACAAATGGTGATTTCACAGAATTTCTGTAACCAAACTTAGATGGTGATCATCCTCACCCTCATATTTAGAATAAACTAGTATATCATCCACGAGCACTACCACAAATGTTATAAGATATTGTTGGAATATCTGATTCATAAAATCTATAAAAACTACAGGATCACTAGTTAGACCAAAAGGTGTCACAATATATTCATAATGTCAATATCTACTCATGAAGGATGTCTTTGCTATATCAGACTCTCAAACCCTGATATGAGGATAACCAAGCTGATAGTAAATAATTGAAAACCACTTTTCCCCCTTTAACTAATCAAAAATATCATCCCCATAAGGAAAAGTGTAATTGTTCTTAATCGTTGCCCATTTTAACTTCTGAATATCCGCACATAAATGAAGTGAACCACCCTCTTAATTGGAAAAGAGCACTGGGGTTTCCTAAGGAAAACCACTATGGTGAATGAAACCTTTTTGTAACATGTCTCCCAACTGAATATTGTGCTCTTTTAGCTCTTCTAGTTCCATAAGATAAGAAGGTATTGATATGGGCTATGTACCTAGCACTAGATCAATCATAAAATCTACCTCTCTATCTTGAGGAATACTTGATAAATCATATCAGAAAACAATTGGGAATTATTAAACAAAAACTGGAAGATCAACGATAGATGATATTTCATCAGGCTCCAACACAGAAAGAGATAGAAAAATCTTGAGCTCTAGATGGGAAGTCCCTGCACGACCTGATCTAAGATCCTATTCCCCCTGAAACACGTGAGATCTCCCATCGGCAGTAATAAACAAGACACACCAACGATAACAATCAACCTTCTCTTGATGAGCGACATGATAGTCTATACTGATGATGAAGTCAAATAGATCCAGATCAAGAATGAGAAAATCCCAAATCAACTCCTTATCGGCTATCACTAATGAACAAGGACACTGAAAACCTTTCCCTTTCCTCTTTCCAAGAGGTGTCACTAACTCCATTGTAAAGGACATAAGTTCCATTGAAATTTTATGAATATCAAAAAATCGTGTAGATATAAATGAGTGGGAGGCACCAGTAGAAAACAATGAAATTGCTACTAAAGATTCAAAAAGGATATTTCCTCTCACTATTTTTGGACCTAGATCAACTTCTATTGGACACATATCTACTATGTGTAAATGATTCACTCTTGAGGCCTGTGGATGGATCCATGTCATATTTAAGGATTCAGAATAAACCACAATAGCCTTTGGAGCCTAAGAACCCTGACCATATTGAGGCATAGTCATAGCCTGACAAAATTCCGGTAAGTGACCAACACATCCACAACTGTTTCAGATCATTGCGTGCATAGGAAAAGAACGTCTGATGCTTCCTCCATTTCCACACTAATAAAAAGTAAGTGGCATGTTACCTTTTGTAATAGAATATGTAGAGGAGTCTCACTGCTGAAAACCACCTCCAACACTTATGTGATGATATTTCCACTTCCTCTAATTCCCATGTAAGCCACTGAAGCTTGCACCGGATGGAAGAAAAGAGGTGGAAAATCTAACCTTTCCTGGAATATTCATTTTGTCCATCATGGATCTATCTACAATCTACACAAATATAGAATGCTTCAGCATAAACACCTATGATCTGAAATCTGATTGCAACCCCTATAGGTACTTCTGATTCTTTTCATTATTCACTATGTCCAAAGAAAAATTAACAAGCTCAGTAAATCGTTTGGTGTACACTGACACTAAACATTCTCCTTGTTGAAACGATAGAAACTCTAGAGACATTCCAGAATCAATGACTCTAGGAAAAACTTCTAAAAGAACAGGGTTTTTAATCCCTTTTTATCCAAGATCACATGTCTTCCATCTTGAAACATAGAATCCCACCATCTCTTGCTAGAATCATCAATTATAAAAACTACAAAATTCACCTTGATGATCTCAAGTGTCTCTAGAATGTTGAAAATTTGATCGATCCTATCCAGTCATTCCTCCAACTCTGGAGGTTTAGTCATTCCTTTAAAGGGTGTTGGTTTCCCATGCAATAACTCTCATGATCAGTCTCTCTCTCCTCCATCTCCTGGCTGTACCTCAAACACTATGTTCAAAACTTTTGGTACATCCTAATCAATATCACATACTAATTGTACAATCATCTAGATGAGATTCTAATCTATAGGTGGGTTTCCCTGAGGTGCATCAGCTTCACCTACATGAGGAACTTCTGGAAGACATCTTAGTGGCATTCTATTACACACCGAAACAAAAGAATGATCAGAAAATAGAACAAATCTCAGTTCAAACTAAAAAACCTATTGGTAAAAACATATATTTTTAGAACAAAAACAAGTACTAGAGTCACACATCCCAACTTCCCATGGAATCTTGAGTCTCGTTATGAGAATAGGTGGCTAGAAACTTATAAAAACATACCTCTCATGTCCTAAAAATCCTATATCCAGTGTAACATATGTCCCAAGACATGGAATCTTGAGGAAAAACCTACTTTAATACCAAAATGTGATGAATTGCCAAAGATTACCCCAATCCCATCACCTGACCCATTCTGTCACATACTTGAAGGGCGTTCCCAATCCCCAAAGTCTAGCGACAAGCACCCAGGCATCAAACAACACAACAGAAAGAACAATTTCGCATAATCTTAACAACCACATGACATACATATATGAATCAGGAAATAAATAGTGGAAGATTGACAAATATATATTCCATAACAGTATAGAAACGACAGAAATAAAAAATAAAAAAATTATCCAAAAATAAAAGTCAATTCCAAAATCCAAGAACTAAAAACCACACAGATACTCCTAGTGATGGTATGGACGAACTCCCACCATCTCACAACCAACAACCCAACCAGCTAACATGAACCCCACCGCCTCACTACAACATATTTCCTTTCACTGTACTAGAAGACAAAAAAAAGTATACGCACCACTGTAGAGGTGTATATGGTGTGCCCAAATAGGCTCAGTAGGATCCAACCTAGGTGTTCCATAATATTTCCCTATATAATAAATCATGTATGCTCATTTTGAGTAAAAACATGGCATGATAAACCAAAAAGTAGTTTTATAGAAAACATGGTAAATATTTTCCTTTTATACTATTCTAAACAGAAGCAGGTATATATACTTCCAAGAACATTTTCCATATAATTTTCTAAATGAATAAACATGAATATTGAGGATAAATTAGAAAGAAGATAAATAAAAAACAAAAGAACATGTATCACAATACCAACGCATACTAATGGTCAAGACTACAGACTAGTTGTACCACAATAATTAAGTGCACAAATTTTGATCCTAGAACAATAGGACTATGAAGAAGAGGAATACCCCATGGGTGACCCCCCCCCCAAAAAAAATTCAATATTGGTCCTCTATAAAATGATCTAAGGAAACTGAGGAAATCCCCTGGAAAAATCTCCTTAATAATCATAAAAAATAGATAATCGAATCAAATTAAACATTACACCTAAGTACCAAAGGTAACCCATGTTCTCTTTTCCACAATTCATTCTAATGCTTTGAAAACCAATTCAAAACAATTTCACAAATTCCATTTCAATTAATTTAAATGACCCATTTTATATATATTTATCAATAACCTAGGAAAACCATTTTTCATTAAAACCCCTTTTCAACACACATAAAAAATCATGCCAATTTCAATATTCAAAATAGTATATAAAGAAAAATTGTCAGGTTCGTAAACATAGGCCAGAGACGGAACCACCTACCTCAATAATTGGGTCTCACACACCCACAATGGAATCTAAAATCAAAGAAAACCAACATCTTTAATGAATTCCCTATAATAAAATACACATTAGGTCTGATTCAATTTAGAATAAAAGGGGTTGGTGGATGAGAGGAAACCCACATATCTCAAGTTTGAATGCTCATCGCACCACACCCAATGGAAGAAAAGGACTCTAGAATGAGATCACATAATAGATATAAGAAAACTCTAAAACGAAAAATGAATCTTTGGTCAACATGTTCGATAACGCAGCCCAAGGGTGATATCTTGATCAGTCGCAATGAGGAACCGGAAAGACCACTTACCAGAGAGACGCACCACAGCTGCAACAAAGATCCAATGTCGATTAGATTGATCAGGAAAGATAAGTGTCTCTGAAAATATCTTAATTAGAGTCTTTGTTATAGAGATGAGGAGTCTATAAATAAATAAAAAAGAAAAAATGTCAAACACATGTTTAAAAACTAGGTGTGGCCTGATTCATGAAGAGTAACCCATGTTCACGATGTAAAGTTTCCAAGTCAATCATATGCTAAAAAACATGTCTCCTCAGAGTAAAAATCCATCATTTAAACCATACACGATGTGTAATCACCATTCACGATGTGTACCAGTTCACAATGTGATCTTTCCTTTCATGAATTACATCCAGCGCTCATTACACAGTGTATAACATAGTTACACAGTGTGAAACCATTATATAGCCTGCAAAAACAACCTTTTCTTTGTGAAAATCCAAAAAATAATTGAATTTTCTATTATAGGCTTCCTCCAAATCTCTAGAGAGGTGAAACCCATGATGAGGTCAAGGGTGTACATGATGAATTGGTAATGGGATGTTGCAGCCTGTCACTTATTAAGTCCTATGCATTTCTCATATAACAAATAATCAATTTAAAAACATATCTTTAAATAAAATTATCCCATAACAATTTGAAATATTTTAATCATAATCATATATAAAATTACTCTAATAATATCATTGATAAATTCTTGAGAAAAATTACCTTTTACTCTAAAAAGAAGAGTTCTTTTGGAAAATCCTTTGTAGTTTTCAAAGAAATATATTTTAAACATGAATATTATATAAAATAAAAGGGAAGTAAGATGAAATTATGATTGAGGTTTAAATGATGTTCAACTGAAGTGAAAAAATATAAAAATATTTTTTAAGAAACTTTAGAAATAGGCCACTTCAGTGTGGTTTAAGGGAAAATATAAAATAGCCTTTAAAACTAAAAAATTAATATTTGTTTGTATAAAAAAAAGAAATGAAAGATATATTTTTTCATGAAAAAATAGTTATTTTGTAAAACTATTTGTGTCTTAGAACATATTATGGATTGTACTTGAAAATGGGTGAGAAAATGGAAATCTCCCTTTCATCGAGCATGCTTTTCATGAGGAATTGAAAAGGCGACCTTGTAAAACATGTATTTCCCCATCAATGAAAGATGAACTGGTCTGGATAAATTATTTTGTAACATATAGATAGAATTTAGAATAATTTTATAAAAATAAAGATTAATTTCACTGGGGTGTAAATTGAGAAGGCATAACCTAAATTAAAAAAATTGAGGTTTGGGTAGAATCCCTTGCCACTTTGCAAATAGTCAAAAAAACATGCCCCGTAAAATTAATAATCAAAAAATTAAACATTTAATAACATGAATAAAAATTGATTCATGATATTATACATAAAAGGTAATTATAAATACCCCAAACACAATAAATATTGGTGAATAAGACATATCTCACAGAAATAAAGGTGATATGACAAAACCCTTACCTTTTGTATGAATGTCTTATGCACATGATTTAATGTCCAAGATAATCAGATTAAATCATTTAATTAATTAATTAAAATAGTTTTATACATTTATTTTATTTATTGTAATTTTATTATGTTAATTTATTAAATTTGTATGGGTTATAAAATATAATTTTATCTCTCAGGAGTGTTCGTTTCCTTGGTTGTCATGTTCTGTTTACTTTTATATGCATGTGAAAGATCATGTAAAATGAAAATATTTTTCCAGAATTTAAATTATATTTTATTAGTAATCTTATAGAATATTAAATGGTTATAAATTTAATTTAGTTATTTGGGTGAGGATGAATCATTAGATAAGACGTTAGTGATAATCATTTAGATATTTTGGTAGTTTTTCTATCATCACACACTAGTTATGTGTTATGAATTAATATTATGTATATATACTAGTTCTAGAAAATTAATTATGTTTTATTACATATATTAATATTTTTATTAACTATAAAAATGGTTTTATGACATGCCTTGAATTTATAATTGAATAATGAAACATGTAGTCTTCGAAGGTGGTAAATCGACACCTCATGGATGATGTTTTCATTTTTAAAATAAAAGGAAAAGGTTAAGAGTATTCATGGTGGATTTTCCATTGACATAGTAACATTATAGTATATATAAGATAATGGATATATCAAGAATTTTTGGTTATAGGATTTTAGAAAAGGATAATTAAATAAATGAAAAATAAAAAATATATAAGGGAAGGAATAAGGGTTTTACCTCTTGAATTCTTCTCCTTGAGAACCTCTTTAAGGAACCTTGAAATGGACTTTTGGATGAGGCCAGAAAGAACAAAACATGGGAGAAAGGTTTGTGAGAGGTATTGTGAAAAACTTTCTCAAGATTAATGGATTCGGAGGTGTGATGGAGAGAGGTGGTGGGGGTGGTGTTTATAGTGGTGGAGATGGGTTTTTTTAATATTTTATTCATTTGTTTATAATTTTTGCTAAATAGTATGAATAGTTTGAGAATTATCACTAAATATATTAAAATAATTATGTTTATTTTAATATTATGGTTATTACATCATAATGTACTTAAGGAATATTTTATTTAACTTTTAATGTATTTATACCACAAATTAACGTATTTTACTATTATCTAAAACTTAAACTATTTTTAAAAAATACTAAAAATTCACCATAAACATTTATCAATGTGTGTAATTATAAAATGGACTCCATTTTATGAAAATAATTTTCTAAATATGATAATTTTAATTTTTAATTAAAATCATTATTTATTCAAAAAATACCAATTATAAAATTATAACTCATTTATAGAACTTTAAAATATTAACTATGGTCTCATAAAATTATCTATTAATACTAATAATAAATGAATTAATTTATGAATATATTTTATGAAAATATATTTTAATTTTAATTAATATATTGAATATAAAACTATAAATAATCATTTATGTTTCACAAAATTACAAATACTTAATTAATCAATTTTAAAACATTTATTTATTTATTCTGTGATATAAATTTACCCTGTTTTCATTTATAAGATTCCAAAATTTTATTTGTACATTCATAATTGAACTTATTATTAAAATAATTTATATACTACTAATATAATTAAAATTGATGTTTTATAAAAATTAACAATCTTAATTATTCTCTAAAAATAAATATTTGCAAAAAAATGAAAGACATTCACCCTAAGATAATTTTTAAATAACTCTTTTAAAAATTATGTTTATTTTTTTCAATATAATTTATAAAAGTGTAAAAATTTATATTTAAAACATTTTCTTCATTAAAAGGTGGTAAAACTACGTTTAAAAAAATATAGCCTTTTATGCGTAGAATTGGATTTATTCTTATCTTATGTCTCTAAAAATATTTTGGTTGAATTTGGAAAATATTTGTTTGAATATAAAATATATAAATTTAATTAATATATTTCACTAATTGTTTTTAATTTAATTTAATAATATAAAATTTCATTGTGAGAATAAAATTAGTTTTTAATCAAATACATCCTTTATGTTCAATTGGTTTTAATTTCTGATTAATTTATAACCATTGAATTAATTTTATAAAAACATGTGTAATATAAATTTAATTAATTTAATTTATTCCCTTCCATACCAACATCTAGAAGATAACTATAATAATTAAATAATAATATTTAACCATTTATTTTGTTCGTAAGCTATCGAAGAAGTTAAATTTTAAAAAAAAGGCATACCATAAAATATTCAGGTGTTACATTCTCCCATACATAAATGAATATCACCCTCAAAATTTAAAATTATATCTAAAAATTAGAGTCTGATAATTGAAAAAAAAAGTGTGGGAAACCCACATAGGAAATAGGGTTAATAAAATATCCTCTTGATAAGTTGGAAAAGGAATATTGTGAGTTCAACACAAAACTAGTAGTTTGGGTAGGAAATAATTAATGGAAAGTGATAACAAAGACATGGAAGAGGAATATAACTATCACGTTCTGATTGATAGTGATAGAAAATATTTTCATTATAAGGTTAACCATCACAAAACCATAAATGTGTGATCTGTTAAAAGACCACCGATTTCTTAGAAAGAAAAGTAAACAGATAACGTTTTTCTTCCAAATATTTTTCCTAAAGTTGAGGGATCTATTTAATATTAAGATAATAACTTGAAACAATAATCATACTTGATTTATTTCCATTTAATAATCATAATATCATCCTTTAGTTGTGATTCTATTTGTTTTCACTTCATCCCTTATACCTGGAAATGAATGTTCAAGAAGAATTTTTCACACCTGAAGAACTTTTAATGAATCATATGGTCCTTAAGATATTCATTCCACTTTTAAATGTTTATTAAATCCAATAATGTTAGAATATTTTATCAATGAATATTTTTTTTCCAAATTTACATTGATCCACTCCACAAGTAGATAATCTTTAGACTTGTATAAAACATGTCTTTCTACATTCAATGATAAATTTAGATGGAATATCACTAAATTTTAAAAATCAAAATAACAAAATATTCTATAAATAAAGTAGATTTTAATCCCACATTCCAAATATATGAAGAACTTAATCTCATTTAAACCTTTGTGAAACATGCATTCTTCCTTGAGTAAAATCTCATGTTGTTCTTAACTCAAATCATCTAATAATTCCATCATAACATAAACCATCATATCACTAACCAACTTCTTGGTCACCAAAATAATCCCATAATCATATATTTAATATTATATCGATATAAAGCAGACATTTAAGGTTATGTTTCCCAATTCATGTTTTTCCAAGAAGATCAAATTACGACAGAATCACTTATCTGGATTACTACTTCTATTCAACACATGCTTCAAATTCCTTAAAGAAGAAGTATTGTAGTACAATATTTATATATCTCATGATTATTATAACCAAAGAATTATTGATAAAATACTCAAATAACATAATTCTTGAATCCAAAAACATGAATATTAATCATTACTCTTTGTCTATGTTAGTAGAATCATCTTGACCATGGTCTATTATCCTCTTTTAATCCTTTTACACTACAGATATTTATTTGAATAGTGTCTCATCTCCTTTCAGTTGAAGCATTGTACATTGGAAAGCTTTTTCTTACCGTTGAAAATCTTTCACAGTAAAAGTTTTGATTTCCATTCTCCAAATATTGAATTTCTTAATTCCAAAATAATATTATTAATATCACTAAACATAGAATATGTTATCGAAAAGAAACTCATACATTCATCTAGATCTTCAATGTTGGCATCTCTCATGAAGATCATGGGCCCATGAATACTAGAAATCTTTCAAGTCATCCTCCAAATCCTCTACCTCCTCTTTCCTAATGAAAAATGTTCCATTTGGATGGATATTATGAGGACATTGATAATTATTTAGAAAGTTTTTATTTTAAAAATAAAATTTTTGAACATCTATGTAAACCTAGCATTTATAAAATAATCTTATTGTGTTTTCCTTAATGGTCTCAAAATTATTTTTAATACTTCTAAAGATATAAAAAATTTAAATTTGATACATGTAATCTTGTTGGGGGTAACACTCTTCTACATATCCTTTGAGATTGTTGAAATATTTGTATGGTTTAGTTAGGGTGAAGAATTGAAAAATACCCTAGTAATAGGTTCCATGCCTGTAGTAGTAGGAAAGGTGGGAATATAAGATTTTTTCATATATAAACCATGATCCTATGAATAAACGGGTAATAATAGAGGTGGTTGATGCCTCATATAGTTACTTATAGGTATCTTGGATATTGATAAAGGTTTTTAAATCATCTAACCATGATATCAATATAATACTTGAAATTAAATCCTATAGAAGAGAGAGAAGAGATTTTTGTGATCTTTCTGCTTCCATTTTGAGGTTGTTCCTCAAATGAAAAATATAAAATAACGAATAAAGGTTTTACATGAATATTATACATTTAGATTTTAAAGTATTTTTAATCAAACATCCTTTCGGGAATTATATCTAAATAATGGAATATACAAGATTATCTAATAAAATAATCAATCATAATGTATAATTTCAAACTATAAAAACACTTAAAATAAATTGAAATGTTATGCCTAGAAAATATCTTAATCATAAACATGGTTTCTTTGGTGACATATTTATTTTTAAATCCTTTATAATGGTTTTTAAATATAATATCAATTATCCTAAGTATATCCCCTCAAGGTTTCAAAATAGGTACAAATTAAGGCGTATTGTTGTGTACCATGTTATGTCGAGTCAGGCCCAATTCACCATGTAAGAGTTTTTACCCCTAGGTACATCTATTCTAGAACCACTTCCACTTTTTGTATCCAGATGGGGATTTATTTATAGGAATACCCATATAATCTCATCCTTACATAAAATATAGGATGTTCTTATATGATTATACCCATATAATCTCACAGAAATAAAGGTGAGGTGAGAAAATCCTTACCTTGTGTGTTAATTTGTTCTGCACTTCACCTTTTCTACATGTATTTTATTTAAAATAATTTTTTTTTATTTATAGCCTTTTGATGGGTTACAAAATGCAATTTTATCATTCGGGGGTGTTTGTTTCCTTGGTTATCAGGATCGGTTAACTTTTATACGCATATGGAAGATCATGTAAATTGAAAATAGTTTATAGAATTGAAATTTTATATTATTAATGATACTGCATATGATTAAATCAGCACCTCACTAATGATGTTTTCATCTTTAAAATAAATGGAAAATGAGATGAGACTTTTTGGTGGATGTTAAATTGGAATAATAAAATTCTAGTATATATAAAATAATATATTTATCCATCATTTTTTGGATTGAGTATGTGATGGAATGATAATAAAAGAAAATACAAATAAACTGAAATAAAAGGGAAGGATTAAGGGTTTTACCTCTTGAATTCTTTTCCTCGAGAATCTCCTTAAGAAACATCGAAATGGTCTTTCAAGTGAGACCTAAAGGAAAAAAACATGGCGGAATGGTTTTGGGGATTTATAATACATAAATTGGGTATGCTTCAAGGATTTTGTGGTGTGAGGTGATGAGGTGGTGAGGGGTCGTATTTATGGTGGATGAGAGGGTTGTTTTTTTTAATATTTTATTCATTTGTTTATTATTTTTGTGAAAGAATGTGAACAGTTTCATCATTGTCACTAAATATATTAAAACAATTAAGGGGGTTTCTAAATAATTGTGGTTACATCATCAATTACTCAAGTAATTTTTTAGTTAACATATAATGTAATTATACCGTAAATTAACGTATATTACTATTCATCAAATATTAAAGTATATTAACAAAATCCCATAAATTCACCCTAAAATTTTTTAATGTGTAGAATTCAAAAATAGAATCCATTTTTTGAAAATAATTTTCTACATAATAGATATTTAATTTTTAATTAAAATCATCATTTTCTTGAAAAATACTAATTTTAAAATTATAATAGATTTTATGGAACATTAAAGTATTAACAATGGTTTCAGAAAATTATATTATAATAATAAAACAAAAATTAATTAATTTATGAAAATATGATACAAAAATAGATTTTATTTCCAATTAATATGATGATTATAAAATTATAAAAATACATTTATGTTTCACTAAAATACCAATACTTAATTATTCATTTTTAGAACATTTATTTCCTTATTCTGTGATATAAATATACCATGTTTTTATTTATAATATTCCAAAATTTTATTTATTCTTTTATAGTTGATGTTAATATTCAAATCATAAATACGCTATTAATATAATTAAAATGATAGTTTTATAAAAATTGGAAATTTTCAATATTCACTAGAAAATAAATATTTTCCAAAAAATAAAAAAAAATTCATCCTAGGAAAATTTTGACATTAAACTTTTAAAATAAAGTTTATTTTGTTCAATATAATTTATAAAAGTTTAAAATTTTATATTTAAAATAATTTCATCATTAAAAGACACGAAAACTGCATCTAGAAAAATTATCCCTTTTATATGTAAAATTTGATTTAATATTATCTTCGGTATCTAAAAAATTTTTTGATGAATGTAATAAAAATTCATTTAATATATAATATATTAATTTTATTAATATCTTTCACTAATAGTGTTTAATTTAATTTATTAATATAAAATTTCATCATGGGCATAAAAATAGTTTTTATAAAAATACATCCTTTATGATGAAATTGTTTCCATTTATAATTAATTGGTAACTAGTGAATTAATTTTATAAACATGTGTGATATAAATTTATTTAATCACATTCATTCCCATCCATTAACAAAATTTATAATATAACTATAATAATTAAAAAATAATATTGAATCATTTATTAAGCTCATAATCTATCGAATAAGTTAAATTTAAAAAAAGGTGTCATACCATAGATTCTTGGGGTGTTATATATCATATAATTTTACAAAACCCATCCTTAATACATTCCATGTAATGTCTGAATGAATCGCATCGCTTTGAGAAAACAATAGTCCACACATCCACAAATGATGTTATTGTATTCCCTCAAAATGGAAATCTTGAAGTTATGTGTTATATAATAATTCTAGAATTACAAATACATCATATATATCATATATATCATATATATAATATAATAATATTAATTCCATCATTTTAAAAAACCATTAAAGGTGGTAATTAAAGAACACGCGATATTGAATTGCGAAGCGGTAGTCCACTATACACACGAATGATGATTGGGTATACCATTTAATGGAAGTGGGTATAGGTGTAGGTCTAACCAATAGCATAAAAACATATCAGTATATTAAGGATAGCATTCCTATTATATAATCATGTAATAAGAATAATTTATGTGGTGGAGCAAGAAATAAAAGAAAAGTGATTATTGAAGGATGTTACCTATTTTTTGGTAATTGCTTTTGGTTTGCATCAAAGAACTAAGTTGGTTTTCTTTCAACCCAATGTAATCCTTAGAGGGTGAGAGTAGGGGAGTAAAGATATTATTTGGGATAGTTTTCTCTAATTCAAATTAATTTATAACTTTGTATAGGTGAGGGTTGGGTTCCCTTTTATAGTGGAGGGGGAGTGTCATTGTTGTAAATATAAAAAGGTAAACACTATTGAGAGGTCTCCCTTATATAATGTGCCTCAAATAATTATCTGTGGTCTAGAAAAAGGAGAATATGGTTGAAATATGGCCTTTTGTAAATTTTTCTAGGTTATTTGGCACCTTAATTTAAAATTTAACAAATAATTAAATTCACTTTTACCTTAATCGTTGTAATTAATGTAAATTACATTCACTAGTATATTTTGTCAAAAAAAAAGTTGACCTTAATAGAAATTATAAAGTATACTAATTAAAAATATGGAATAAATTTTTCCAAATTCTAATCACAAAATTAATATAAATTAATTTAAAACTAATATCTCAATAGGGAAGAGACAAAAAGTTTTTAATGTGAAAATTTCTAAAAGTTTGAAATGATTTTATATCACATTTATTTGTGAAATTGATTAAAATAAAATATTTTATATTAATAGATATATAATTTATAAAAATATACATTATAACAAAATAAAAATATAATTTAACTATATAAATAAATTAGAAGGAAAGTTGGTTTTCAATTAAAATTTTGTATTTTTTACTATTCATAAAAAAGAAACTCCTCATAAAAATACTAGAAATTTAACTAATGTGAATTTATATATTCCCATTTAAAAATTTATGCTTATTTTCAAAAAAATTTATAAAAGATTCTGAAATTATATTTAAAATAGGTGTTCCATTAAAAGGTTGTAAATTATCTTTTAGAAAAATATATATCTTTATGCATAAAATTGTTTTATTCATATCTCTTATCTAGAAAACAAAAAAGATATATTTTATTTAATTGGATGAATATTATATAAATATATATATATATATATATCATTCAATTTTTTTATCAAATGTGGTTTAATTAACTTATTGAGGTAAATTTTGTTTGATTTCATAAATGTAGTTTTCTAGCAAAATATTACCTATATTTTCAAAAGGGTTTTATTTTCATATATAGTTAATTGATAATAAAAATATTCTTCTTATATACATGTGTAAACAAATATTTTCATAATTTAATTCATCTATTTCATAACCACCATTCCAGTGAATACGTCAAAACTATAATAATATTTTAATTATATTATTAACATTACAATATAGTTTGGAAAACCTAGGTCATGCGTGTAACATAGGCTATTGACGTAACTCAGTATTCTGTGTAACATAATAAAAACATTTTGTTGTTTGTACCGCAAAAGAATATAAGTGTTTTGTGTAATAAAATATCAAAATGTTGTTGTATATAAATAAATAATAACTTAGTTATTTCCAGTCATACATTTTATATTCAGTGTTGTGTGAAATAAAAAATATCAAATAGTTTAAATTAATTTGAAAAATATATATTTCACAACATCTTGGGGTGTTATAGTGTGTGTATTGATAAACATATATATATATATATTCTATTATATATATTAATATTAAAATAAAATATATTTAAATAAATACAATTTCATATATATATTTATATATATTTATATTTATATATATCACATGGTAATAAATTTATAAAAATAAATAGAAATGTCATAAAATATAAAACAAAAAACAGATATTAGAGTGATAAAAAGCATCCAATCTCCTAAGGGTGGTCTTGGGATCAAATCCATGCACACACAGGTGTTTGGAGAGACTTCTCATGCTGAGGAAGGGGGTTCATTATAGCGGATGGGGAGTGGAAAGTACTGAGAAATGGGTATGTAAGTGCTGATAAAGGGGGTGGTGGGGGTCTGTGAAAACATTAATTTTTTTCAAAAAAATTAACATCAATAAGAAATTGTTGTAAAAGGGTGCCTTTCACAATAATTTTTAAGCATTGTTAAAGGAATCCTTTAATATCCCTAAAAATACCACTTAAATACACCCTTTAATAGTTCTAAAAAAGTTTTGTTAAATACACACATTAATAGATTAAAAAAAAGATGTTAAAGGGTGTCTTTAAAAACAACTTATTTTAGCACTGATAAATGTTGTCCTTTAATGTTGTTCGCAAAATCTACTCTTTTGAAGCACTGATAAAACACTTTAATGAGCATTTTTAAAATATCAATTTGCAGTATTTCATGTCAATTGTATCACGCTTTCTTAGCATCCATATAGTCTTATAAAAAATAGAGTGATAGGAATGTACCATACAACTTTATATGAAATTTATTCATCTTTCATGTAATGATATATTACACACTTAGAGTGTTTTATTATGGATTCATAGTTGATAGCTCTATTTTGAATCCCTATTTTGATGGGTTTTTATATGTGTTTCCATTGGATAATAATTTATCTAATATAATATGTTTTCATGATATTAGTGTTTTTTGAACTCTTATATGAGATTTATATATGGATAAATACCAAAGAAAACATGGGAATTGAGTAACAAAAAGGCACTTCATGCTATGAGAGAAATGAATCAGGATGATACTAGATTTTGAGGATGATCATAGGGTCTGATGAGGCACAAAACTAAATATCCATGGAAAATAGAGCTTTTGGGAGAGGAATATTATTATACACATCATTTAATCTTTTCTCATGGTAAACCGGTGTATGTTTGGGAGGAGCTATAGGCCAAAAAGTAGATAAATTCGACATGAAGTGAAGATTACATGTGGCATGCCATGAAACATGTGATATATGCCCAGAATGGCTGCAAGTCAAGAAATTGGTACATGTGGTGTAAAATTACACATTTTTTAAACTTTACACATCGTGTAATTGCCCGAAAAAGTAGTAAAATGGGGATTATTACGAATCATTAACAAGATAAATTATTGTTGACACCTGAAATGTCCATTAGAACTATTTTTGACCCTAAGAAGGACAACAATGGCCTATAGTCTTATAAATTATAATTCTAACCATGGGATTCATTCATTACATTCCTTTACTAAGGTGAGACCATTGAGAGGAAATTGTAGGTTTTCACTCTATTATAGATAGTTTTTTCATTCTATTTTTTTATTTCTTCTTCTTACATGTAATTTTGAATGCTATTTAGTTTAATTCCAATATCATTGTTTTATTTATTATTTTATCATTATTTCATTCTGAATTTCTCTCATATTGATTTTGTTTTAATCATCATTGGAGATCACCCAACAATGGATGGATAAAACCCGTAGGGGATAGAGGAATCGGGTAAAAGGGGTGTGTACCAAAAAATAATAATTTACCTTTGCTTGTAAATATGATTTTATTCAATTTTATATTATTGTGTATGAACCTCTATTCTATTCATCATTGAATCTTTGTACATATGTTTTCTATAATGAATAAATTCCAACATGATTTAGGTGATTTATTCATGACCATTGAATAGAATTACTCTTCTTCTTTTGTAAATCTAAACATAACATACTCTAGTTATTTTGATTTATTTGGCCATGATGGATTAGAATTATATAGTATTTTGAGAGGAAATGACCATTCATTCCATCAATACAACTATTTGGTTGCACAACTATTTTATATAATTGTTTTTCAATTAAAGATAAAATAATTTATGAAAACCATTCCTAGAAACTAGTTCCCATCTCTTCTATTTTTCTATTTAAATTAATTTATTTTAGTTTCATAATTAGTTTAATAAAATAATTCAGAAATTAGAGTAACCTAACTCTTAGTTAAGACATTTCATCGTTGTATTCCCCACTCTCTGTGGGATTGGCCCCGCACTTTTTCTATACTTTTCCTTTTTAGTTAGTACGGTTTGGGATAATATAAATTTATTATTTGATCCACTTCTGCAATAATTAATGACATATTTGGGTTCATCAACGGTCCTTGTTAAACAATATGAAATCATTTGGAAAAAAAATATTAAAGATCATAACCATCTAATTTAGAATTTTTTTGGTGTCATATGTTCGACATTGATGTTCATTTTATTCTGGTAGCATATCATTTAAGAGACTAAGTAGTTCTGTAAAGATGGGGTCTCTCTATCCTCTGTCACCTTTAAAATTATTTAACATCATTATTGTTTAAAAAATTTTGTAGTTATTATAATCAGTATATAATAGTATCTTATCACAACTATTTTACTTCTTAATCCACTTTGGAAATCATGAAGGTCATCTTTAATTTCTATTTTCATTTCTTCAATATGATCTGCATCATTATTTACACTGTTATTCATGTCAAATGATCCATAAATTGCAGTATCATGCTTATTGGTGTTCATGTTATGTTTTTACCTATTTTTAGTACAACATTGATTTCTCTGATCTATTCCCTGAAGAATAAATTATTCTTCCAACTATTCTAGAAAAAGGTTTCTTTCATAAAAAAATGTAAACATGGACAAAGGATTTGAGAAGGGTCGTTTGCATACTCTATTAAAACCATGATGAACTATTTAACTCCATATTCATACACTTTTTTATGTGATTAGTGTGAATCCATTTTCTATTAATATTCATCCTATTTGGTTATAAAAACATAACTTTTGTACAAAAAAATACACATAAGATATTCATGATCAAGTGAGAAAGTAATAGATAATTATAATTAGGGGAACCAAACATTTGATTGTTTCAAATAACTTCCTTACTCTATGAAGAAAATGGGTAATTGATATTAAGAATATAATTACTCCACTAGTGGTAGGTGTTATCCAAGGAATTCATCCAAAATTATCATTATTACCTGGTATGGTATGACTACTACTCAAAGTAGTTCAACCAACATTGGTTTCTTTCCAAAAGAGATGGGGGATGAGTCTCATGAAAGAACATACAATAATAAATATTTGGGGGATGAAGCTGATGCAGATTACATTTGCCACCTTATATCTAAAATTTATCAATCTAGGAGTTGGTGAACCACCAAACAAAAATAATTATTTTATCCTAAATATAAAAAAAAAAGTAGGATTCTAATCCCTACAAGGGTCCCCTTGACTGGTGTGACCATGAGAAGGCTCGGCTAGAGAGTATTATACACACTCATGTAGGAATGTTGTTTTAGTTTCAACATTCAAATCAAGACTTAAATTACTTAATCAAAAGGAAAATTCCTTTTTTATAAGGAATGAATTTCAGAATCACTTAGTTTCATGTGAAAACATAATGTGGCAATTCTTGGATGGTTTATATAACCTTTATAGGTGGTAGTCCAACAAGTGGGTGGAGTAAATGTTTTTCATTTCTTCACTAGGTATGTGGTGGTTCAGGTGGTTTTCATTTATAGTATGAGTGGATACTCAAATTTGTGAGAAATTTTAGGTGATAGTCACTTTTTAGTGGAGAAATCGCACATAATATTAATTTTAAGATCCAAACAAATCAGAGGGAAATTGAAATCATACAGGACATTTGAAAAATGAAAATTATAGGTCAACCCTTGATATTTACTCACTTTAATTATGAAATATTACCAATTATAGTTATCCACTTTATGCATAAATGTTCCTCTCTCATTTATTCCCATTTAACATGTTTTGATACACTTTACATCATAAATTAATGTCTTTTCAATCATTATTTCATGTATAATTACGTTTTTGTGGTTATTGTTTTTATATTTCATGTTATTTAGGATAATATTATTAATTTTATTATTCCAAATAAATGTTATTTAATTTTTATTTTCATTAATAAATGTTGGGTTTCTTTTAAAATGATTTCTTAATGGTATTTTTAATTTATTTATTGGTTTGTATTCTAACTACAGTTTGAATTGTGATTAAAATTTCTAAAGTATTTATTCTATGAAATGTTAAAATTATGACTAGACCATTAGTTTTATTGAGATTAAATGTTATTATTATTATATTTTTTGTCTCTATAATAATTTTTAAACTATATTATATTTATAAATTTGTTTTTTCAATGTTAACAAAAATTCATAAAATATTTTTTTTGAAATTCGATTATAAATTGATATATTTATCTAATTATACATAACATCATTATCATTATTTTCATAAAATTTTATAGGTTTTTTTCTAATTAATAATATTTTTATTTTGAATATTTATTTTTAGAATAAAAACAAAGCAATATATAAATTTTGTGGTTGGAAAGGTAGTTGTTGAAATATTGGTTGTGATAGAAATTGAGATCGAAAAAGTGGTGTAAAAGTGATCAGATCAAGCATAATTACTATATTGGTCACTGGAATAGAAAATATACTATAGTTCGATATATTTTCTATGTTATTATAAGCATCATAATATTAGTTTTTAAAAAAATTCAATAGTCAACCATTATATTTTTATCTGTCTTTGAATTTTTACCCATTTTTTACTTCAATATAGATATCATTGTCATTAAATTATTGTGAATTTGAAACCATGATATTAATAATATTCACATAAGTAAAAAAAATTACTCTACATGTAAATATAATGTCTAACCTTAATACCAACATGTTGGAAAAGCGAAGGGGTATACCAATCTGTGGCCTCAACTTATTTTGTGGGATAGGTGAAGGTGTATACCATGTCAGGGTATTGTTCTCCCATAACATCCATCATAATACAAATATAGGTATACTTTACTGAAAAATATATATATAATTCAAATATACTATTTAAATATTCTTATAATTCATCAAGTAGAATTTAATTGTCTTTTGGTAACTCAAAGATATATTATATTAAAATATAATTTAAACATTAATTATAAAACATATATAAAATGTTGGATTTCCTCTTTTAATAACTAAATACACTGATCAAGAATATCAAATTTTTCAACAAATTCAGTATTACTGAAAAATATAAATTACACAATAATCTCCCAATGTATAGCTATAAAGAATATAAATATAATAAAAATTAAATGCCCTTTATAGTTAATGATAATAATAACTATTTCACAATAAAAATATTTTGTCCTGATTGGTATGATCAACTATATAATCATATATATTTGGAATCAACCAACAAATATAAAATAATGGTTAAAATAAACAAGTTATTCAAATGCTATAGAGTGTCATTAAATCTATCAATCAATATTATCCCTGACCAATTGAACCCTTGAGATATGTTATAATTGAATCCCAAGAAACACCCAGAGAAGACTATATGAGGTAATATAGAGTTCCTTAAAATTTCTCTAGAAAGGTTTATATTAAATTACGGTGGGATTAAACTTGGACATTTTAGTGGTGGTCCTTGGGATGAAATGGTATATCATAAATTAAAAATAATGTTATAAGTTAATAATAGATTATCATTATTTATTTTTTAGGTTTTTTTAGGTTCAATGATACACTTATTTACTCAATAATCAACAAATATATTATAATCAACCCTAGATATAACCACATTTCATTTAAGTGTCCAAGTTTTAGAAATTAAATGTGAATAATAATTGAAACATATATAAAACATTTTTAATAAGAAATAAATATGGAAATGATAAAAAAATTATATAAATCATATCCTAAGAGAAACAATTTTTTGAATAATGTTTTCAAAAACAATTACACACTTTAAGTATCATAAAACCATTATAGTTTCCATGTTTTATTTTTGGGTATATCTATTAATTTTTTTGGTTTTTTCATTGTAAATCAATTCTTCCTGCTTATTAAACACAGCTTCAAAATCCCAATTGAAACAATATTTACCATAGGTCTAGCATGTTTGGTTTAATGTTATCTTATTCGTGTTCAAGTGGGAATAATTGACTCAAATTATAGAATGTGGTTGAGTTTAAAATATGTACACTATAGTTATATTAAAATTTACCAATGTGATAATTCAATTAGAGGCCCTTCACTACAGATTTTCTATAAAATATAATAACTTAGAAATATACCCAAGGGTTTCATTTATTCATAATTATAAGTCAAGAGAGATTTTGTGACACATTAAGAGGATGGGGATATGTCAGAAGATCTAATATGGGGTACTAAATTTGTATTTCAATAAACAGTCTAGGTTTGTAGGTAATCACAAAATTTGAATTTGTAAATTAAGTTTCACCCCAAATAAGAAAGAGAGAGTGATGAAATCTACATAAAATTTTGTGAAACCATTGACTAAATTTTATCCTTTATCTAAAAATATAATTGAAGACCATCCATTTATTTTTCTAAAATATAATATAGGTTTTTTAAAAAAATGAAAACAGAGAAAAAATGTTATAATTATATCACGAGAATCACATGGTCATTTGAGACCACCTAAAAATATTAATAAATATGTTTTAAAATTATAAATGATAATCACAATCCCTTAAAAAACATAGAACTTAAATTTCATAAAAAAAATAAAAAAAATAAAAAAACGCAATAATTTAAGATAAAAAAATGCCCTTGAAATTATACAATAAGCATCAAAATCCCATGAATAAGAACTTAATGGATTATTAATCAAGGAAGTCGTGGAATAACTATTAGATCCTCCCTAACACGTGAATTCTCATCCCTAAAAATTTATACGGTATATTTACATGAATTTAAACAGCCACTATGTATGAAATCCATACACTGAAGCAGTAAATAAACCTATGACACGCACATCCAAATCGATCACATGTCGCCAAATCCAACCAATCCTACCAAATAATCAACCCATAACCATATTTTAGGTACATAAAAAAATTACACCTTGAATTATTCCATAAATCATTCATCATATTACTAGTTCATAACCCCTAGAACTGACCCAAATCAACAAATACCACAAAATTTGGACATCCATAACTATCCCATTAAAATGAAACTTAATTCTAGAATATATAACCATAAAAACCCAATAAATACCAATAAGAAAATACATACCATTAACTAAAAATAAAATGTATCCAAAAATAAAACCTGAACTTACTATAGATTGATACAGTAAAAATTTATATCATAAACCCAACTAGAGTTTGGAAAATAGTTTGATGAAGTGAAGAAGGAAAAAGAAGAACAAGGATAGAGGATACAATGAAGGAGAAGGAAACCTTGGAACCCATAGGAGAACTGATTAAAGAAATCACCCCACTAACACACACCATGGAACCTGGACAGGCAAGTAGTGATAGAGGAGGAGAAAAAATTAGCATACCTTAGATTCAAGGCATGATTCTTCCGAGAAAAGTTCGGGGTGTGACAGTAGTGAACTTCCATGAGTTCTTGAGAGATGTGACTAAAATGGGTTTGGTTAGGGTTCCTTTAAAAATATCGAAGAGGGTTTTATGAGTGCTACCAAAAAAGTACTGATAAAAAGGTGTTTTATCAGTGCTAAATTACTAAGCGATGTTAAATGACAGCTTTATCAACGCTAAAAAAGCACTGATAAATATGGAGTTTCGATAAATATTTATAATTATATTTATAAATAAATATATTTTTAAATATATTTAAAAATATTTCTATATAATTATAAATATTTTCATATCATTATATATGTATTTAATATATATATATATATATATATATATATATATATTAAATATATATTAAATATATTCATTTTTACAATATATTTATTATACTTTTATTATTATTTAAATATGTAATTATTTATTTTTGATTATATAAATACATTCTAAAAAATAGACTTATTAATTTCTAATTATAAATATATAATTTTATAAATATAGTAAATATATATTTATAAATATATATATATATATGTAAACATATTTATGATTATTTATTTATAATTATAAATTTATTAATATCATAATATATATTTAATAAATAGATATAAATATAAATATAGTAAATATATGAATTATTTAAATATATTTAATATAATTTTGTAGTTATAAATATATTTATATCACTATATATTTATATAATTATATATATATAATAAATAAATATATAAATAAATAAATATAGTAAATACATTAAACATTTAAATATGGGTTTGGTGCTCGGGAGCTCCACTCATGGGCGATTCAATGGATATTAGGTTTAATGTAACTCGCTCATGGATTTTTCAATGATCGGTATAGTTAACATAGAGAATCTCCTTGTTAGAGGATGTGTCTTTATTGGAAGGTCTAGGGATCTTAAAGAAAAGGAAGAAATCCATCAGGTTCAGCATGTGAACGAAGATAATAGTTCAAGTCATTGGATCTTTTCATCGAGTCAAATATATGAAAATGGTATATTTTTTAAAAATTGTAATTTTTGTAGGTTTTCGCTAGAAAAGATGAGATTGTTGACCACATTGATTTTTATCGACATTCAATAATTGATAAAATAATTCTTTCGAAGGACTGCCATTTTTGGAAAACCCCAGATCCGATTTTAAGGCTTTCATCAATTTAGAGTTATCATATTTGAAATGTATCCCATAATAAAGGGGATCCATTCACATTATATTCCTAGATAATGAACTGAAATGGATTGAATGGGGCTCTGGTATGGTTTTACTGAAACCTATATCTCTGAGCATCTACGAGTGGAGTTTTAACAGCAATCTATTCAAAAAAAAAACTATTTTTCATAGGTCTGGGTCATGATCTTAAAAATTAATTAGATTGTGTAGAATCTAGACATATTATTTAATATTGTATCATTAATTTGAGTTCCTATAGAAATAGATAAAAAAATAGAGGGAGCTAGTTATTACTATTATAATAGAGTACTTGTGGATGTGGACCTCGGTCAAAATCTTACTGATAAGGACATCCTATCAACTAATTATAACAAATTGAATTAATAAATTTCTTATGAGAAATTTCTGGCATTATATTCTAAATTGATTATTATATGCCATTATTGGGACTCTGTTCATAGGACCACGGTCTATTATTTCATCCTGTAAAATGGTCACTATATTGATATTTTTAAGGAGAATAAGTGGGATTATATTATTGTATTAATAAAATAAAAATATTGTAGTAAAGTGTATTGGTGAAATTTGAGCTGATTTAGGTGATCAAGGACTGGTAGTCTTCGATGTTAACAATTCAACTATATAGAAGTAAGTTGTTACCCCTCCTTCATCTGAGAACAGGCCCTTTGATACTTCTTGAAAGGACAAGGATCATAGGGTTTCATATGGTGTATATGGAACAACACAGAGTAGTCGGGATTCATTTACAAGGGAAATGATGGTTCTGATGGTTTAGTCGATAGAGTATGAGAGTGGATGTGATATATTAAAATTTAATTTAACAATATTTTCTCGAAACCATGAGAGAGGATCTTACATGTAAAATTTATAAATAATTTATTTAATATTT
Organism: Viscum album; assembly: GCA_963277665.1. NCBI lineage: Eukaryota > Viridiplantae > Streptophyta > Magnoliopsida > Santalales > Viscaceae > Viscum > Viscum album. The sequence continues at coordinate 1,867,989,822 of OY728150.1, forward strand.
GAACAAATGAATACCTAGGATTTTGATAATTCATCATTTGTGAATATTGATTATCCGAATAGACCATTTCTGATTACCTTTGTTGTGTTTTGAGGATCCAAGGATAGAATCACTCTAGAAGTGATCCACATATGCTCTTATGATCCTTGAGTAGTGTCACTTGATCTTCGAGAGCTAGCATGGACAGTCAAATTTCTTCTGTTATTCATTCTTGATCGCTCATTAATTTTTCTTGAATAAATATCTCTTACACTTATTATTCTTGAGAGGAAGGGAGAATGAGAATTTTAGAGAGAATTTGTTGTGTGTAATAATTCTCTATTATCAATTTTTTTATACTCTACCCAATATATAAATTCATCAGTTTATAGAGTTGTGATTTAAGTTAAAATATTATTTACTTGCATACCAGCTATTAAATAAATTTTACTACCTTTAATAAACCTCATGAAACATAATAATAATTATACTATTATTATTAATTGGTGTGCACCAACTTGCACAATAAAATTATTATGTAATGGTCTTGTAAATTTATATTTTTCACCAAACTCAATACTAGTCCATTCGAACAATTATGTAATTTATTAAACAATCAAATAAATATTTTATTCATTAATAAATATTTTATTCCCAATATAGAGAATAAATATTAATTAAATTATTTAATAAATAAAATAAATTTTTTATTCAAAATCTAGCGAATAAATATTTATTTAATTTATATTATCAATATAACATGAGATAAATTATTCCTCAAAGTTGAGTATAATATTTATTCCATTGATTAAACTCTAATATAATTTAATCAAGATCAATGGAAACACTTAATGTGTGACCCTATAAGATTATTTCCCATTTAAATTAGGCAGGGATTCCTAAAGTGCTTAATGTCGCAACATCTATAGCCACATACAACCACTCACTGTGGAATATAATGTATTGTCACAATATCTCAACAAGAAGGTTTCGCATCTGTTTCACCAAACTATATGCTCAATATGTAATTATTTCAATGTCTTAAATAAACACATCACTACCATGGCCATGGAATTTAATGTGACAATTATTATCCAATCAAAGGGATCAAATATCAACTTCCATGAAGATGGTAGGGAAAAATCCTTCCTCGACTTATTTATTAATGACGTGTCACTCGTGAATCACCCAAAATATCCAACATTCCATGAATTTTTATGATCATGGTTTGTGAAATACATCCATGTACGTGAGTTTTAACATGTATTAATAATAAATTTAAATTCTAAGGACCATCACACAAACTCATAGATCAGAATGTCTGATGACACCAAAACATAAAAATTTCTTTTTTGTGGGTCTATTCTCATAATCTCTAATATTAGAGATTACCAATTGTTAAATTCATAAGAAGAAGCTTAATATTCTTATTATTTCTCACACAAGATGTTCTATATACAATGTGTCCCATCATAGTATTCTATCCAACCATAGAACATTATTTGGGAATATATTCTTAGCATATCAAGGTTCTCATCATAGAAAATAACTACTATGACCTTATCAATGTGAAATATAATCTTGGAAATTATTACATTAGAGTCATGGAAAATAATAGCAAATATGAAATAAGTAGTTTTATTAATACTCAATACATAAAATATACATGTAATCAAAGTACAAATAGTTGGTCCTCAAAATCCATCTCCACCAAACTCCCACTTAGACTTGAGACCACTTATTATGACATTCAATCCACTAGACCTCACATGATAGTCATGTTTCTATTGCGTAAAGGCATTAGTCAAGGGGTCCACCACATTATCTTCCACGGAAAAACTACACATAGAAACATCTCCTCTCTGAGAAAAATCCCTCAAGATATGGTACTTCTATTAAATATGCTTAGTCTGTTGATGTGGACTTGGATCTATTTTATGATACACCACTATAGTATTATCACAATAGAGTTTGATAGGATCTTTAATTCTAGATACCATATAAATATCTTGTATAATGTTTCTCATCCATGTTATATCTTTAGTTTCCTAAAAAGTCGCAATATACTTAGACTATACTGTATAATATCTAACCACAAATTACTTTGAGCACTTCCATATCACATCACCTCCATTCAAAGTGAATATGTATCCTATTTTTGAATTCATGTCATCTTAATCAATTTTGAATCTATAATAACCATATATTATGATTACTAGTTCCACATATCTTATATAAAATAGGAACATATCCTTAGTGTGCCTCAGATACATAAGGATGGCCCTGACTGCCATCCAATGGTGCTCATTGGGATCATATTGATATCTTCCTACTACACTTAATTCCTATGTGAAATCTAGAAAAATATAGAGCATATCATACATGAATTTATCAATCACTGATGTGTGTGGAATTATTTTCAGTATATTTCTTTCCTCATGTGTCTAAGGACATGTTTTCCTATAAATATGAATGCCATGTGATGCTAGAAACAATCCCCTCTTGTATTGTTCCATAATAAATCGCTTCAATATATTTTCAATGTATGTATTTTGACTTAGTCTGAGTAACCTCTTGGATCTATCACAAAGGATATTGATCCCAAGAATATATGTTGTATTGCCCAGGTGTTTCATAGAGAATCATTTATTCAACCACGCCTTAACAGAAGGTAGGACTAGTATTTAATTTCTATTGAGTAATATGTCATCAAAAAATACTATTAAAAAAATGAATACACTCCCAATAAACTATTTATAGACAGTTATATCACAGTCATTCTTTATGAAAACAAGTTATGTTATACCCTTATCAAAATGAATGTTCCATAACCTATAGCCTTTTCTTGAATCCATAAAGGTATCTTTGAAAATTTAATACCTTATTGGATTTATTTTGAGTCACGAACCCTTCTGGTTGTGTCATATAGACATCTTCATGATGTTTCCCATTAAGGAAGGATTTTTTGACATTCATTTTCCTAATCTTATTATCATGGGAGGTTAAAATGGAATGTATAATCCTAATGGATTTCATCATTGAAACTATTGAAAAGGGATAATCGAATTCAATTCCTTGATTATTTTTAATCCCTTTTGCAACCATTTGTGCCTTATAGGTACAAAAATGTCCTTCCATATGCAGATTCTTCTTTAATACCCATTTTAAACCAATGTTATTTACAACTACTAGAGGTTCCACCCAAATATTGACTTGGTTTTGGTACATGTATTCTATTTTAGAATTCATGGATTCTTGGAACATGGAAATATTTATGCCACTTAATGATTCCTTGTAGGTTAGTGGATCATTATTATAAACTAATAATGAGTCACCATCATTAGTGACTACAAAACCAGACATTTCCCATACTCTAACATCACTAAAACTTTTATGTAGTAATTGTGTCTCTGGAACAATTTTTTCTTCCTTGGGGCTTTTTGTAATTTGTTCATATGCTAGCTCTTGTGTATCCTGATCCTTGATTTCATCAAAGTCTATCTCACGCCCACTATCTCTTTTAGAGATAATATCCTCCTTAAGAAATGTTAGATATATGTTAACCACAACCATTTTTTGATGTATTTTATAGAAATTATCCCTTTGTTTCTTTGTGATATCCTATAAATAAACACTTTTTTCATCGAGGTGTAATATTGTTACCTGAATATGCCTTAAAAAATCCTTCACAGCCCCAAAAATGTAAGTATGACAACATGGATTTATTTCAATTATATAATTGGTATAATATACTATCTATTTCATTAGTTTTCACTTATTTTTGTACATATACTAATGTTTGGAGCATGTATCCCCAAAATTATAATAGAATACTCACATGACTAATCATTTATCTCACCATTTTCATTAAGGTGTAGTTCCTCCTTTCTCTTATAGAATTCCACTAAGGTGTATAGGGAGGAGTGAGATACAATAAAATCATAAACTCTCATAAATAATGAATGAATTCTTGATTAATATATTCTCCACCACAGTCTTAGAGAAGTTTCTGAATCTTCTTACCAATCTGGTTCTCAACATCATTCTTTTATTATTTTAATTTATCAAAATAATTTGACTTATACCACATTAAGTAGACATATTCATGCCTACTAAAATCATCAGTAAAAGTTATGAAGTATGAGTACCCACACCTTTCTTCAATAGAATACGGTGCAAACACATTGGTATGAACAAATTCAAGAATCTATTTATCATTTTTACCATCCCAACTAAATGGGGATTTGGTCACTTTTCTTTATAAACATTCATGACATAATGCAAATGGATTTAGTTCCAAAGAATATAAATATCCATCTTAATGTAATTTAGTCAATCACTTTTCATTTCAATGGCTTATTCAGTGATGCCAAATTTGGGTGTGGTATGAGTCATGTGAAGTAAATTTGTTATTAATTACCATTATCTAGTTTGTATATCAAACACATAAAGATGGTAATTTAAATATTTCGTACCCTAAAAAATTATATCTTTATAAAAAAATAATTTATTCTCAATTTTGAAAATAAATCCACCTCTGACAAGGTTGTATATAGAAATAATTTTTTTGGTAACTAAAGTCACATAATAAAGTCCATTTAAAAACAAGATCATTTCGTCCAGAAATGTGAGGTGGTAGTCCCTGATAGCTATAGAAAAACGTTTATCTCCATTGGCTAGTAAAATATCTTCTTCTCCTCTGTCAATCTTTCTTAATCTACTTGGTTCTTTTATTTGAATACATATGTGATCTCTACAAGTTTTATCTAATTATCAATTTCTAGAAATAGTTAAATTTCACTAGATAAAAAATGCACCTGAATATTCCCTATGTTTCTTTTGCTGGTGGTGTTTTTTCTTCCACTGGACCTTATTTCCACATGATAAATAGTTATAATCATGTTTCCTTGTTTTCCCCTTGATATTTATCTTCATTGAAGGGTGTAGAGAATATTTGGGTTTAAATATCTTCGCATTCCCTTCCCCTTTGTTCACTATAAAGATAAATATTATTCCATGATTCATATCCTTATATAGTTAATGACGAAGATTAAGAAGATCTGGCAGAGACTTCTCAATGTTTTTTATATTTAAATTCACTACAATGTTAGAGAAGCTCTGAGGGAGTGATGAGAAAATTAGTTTGGTTCCCAGTTCTTCAAGGATTTTAAACCCTATAACATCTAATCACTCAATATATCCAATGATCTTGACTACATGGGGTCTATCTTGGGAACCCTCTACAAGATTTATCTGAAAGAGTGCCTTGGAAATATTAGGGTGTTCGTATCTAGCTCTCTCCTAGTAAAGACCACAGAGGTTCTCAAGCATGTTATATGGATCCATGATTTCATGAGACATCATTAGTTCACTATACATTGATGAAAGTATCAAACATTGAACATTTACCATTTTCATTAAATTTTATTCATAGAAAAGAAATTATTCATCACTCGCCTCTTTAGCAGGTGAATCAAGCATTGAGGATTATAGAACATGAGATTTCCATTCATGGTATAGCACAACCTGAAGGCATCTAAACCACACCTAGAAGCTACTACCTGTTATAGGGTTATCTTTCTCCAATATTGATCATAGGGATAGTGTGGATGATAATCTTTTCATTTTATTCTATAATTAAATAGAGTAAATTATTAGTACTTTTCTGATTACTAAATAAGTGAAATATAATAAATTTATTTATTTATTTATTTATTAAATCTCCTATTATTTTTTCAATTCTCAATAGCCCTCAACATTAAACTCATAATGTCTAGTTTTATTAACATTCTAGTGGAAAGGATCCCCATTACATTTATTAATGATCTAGACTTTTTCCATGAAAACCATAATAAAGTAATTAGGTAGGCTGTCTTGCCAACTGCAAACTTGCAACTCCTTGATCCATTGAGTGGATTCCCCTATCCTGAAATTCTGACTTGGATTTCCTCAACACTTTCCTCTAAATTTTAATTGAATTTTTTTTCCATTAAAATCAATACAATTTCGGTTGATTCAACCCATAAATCTCATGGGAACTCCCCGATAAAAGTGTGTATTCAAACTTTAGCCATGTATTGAACTTAGTTCTATTGTTTCATTATCAAAAAAGTAATGGAAGGCTTAGTATGACTTAATATTTAGTTGAGTGATTTTCAATTCATTTATGCATAAATTTTACCTTGTTTTATCCTTTACACATCATGTTAATATTTAGTGAATGTTACTTAATTAATCAACCATATTAGATAAAACATTTCTATATTATTTATTTATTTATTTTCTTTATTTTTTCATTAATTAATTTATTTATGTGATCATGGCTTGGCATCCAAAAAATAAAGAATCTCGTAGACATAAATAAATAAATGAAAAGTTCATGAGCTTTATTTAATGGTTTATTTGATGAGAAGATATTAAATAAACCTTTGAACTAGGGGAAATAACTCATATTTCAAGACTTTAAATGAGTTTCAACAATATATCTATCCACTTTTTTATCACCTGGGTTTGCATCATTAAGGTTTAATTTTGAACCGCAGTACGTGCCTTGGGATTCTATATTAATTACAAATATTTATTACTCACATATATGTGAAGTGAACCAAAGTTTTTTTAATAAGGGATTACATAAATATACTTGGACATATAGGTCCTACATAATAATGGAGAAAGCGATGACTCATAGACCATCATTTAATTTAATTTTAAATAATTAAAAACTAATGAAATATAATAAATCAAAAAAACCAACACATTCTAATGTCCTAGACAAGATCATTAACAGTCATAGATGTAATGAGTATGAAAAATTAAATAGCCAACATTCATTTCATTATTAATTCTTTTTTATTTAAGATAAATTTTCTTGAATTAATAAATTAAGTAACTAATTCCCTTTCATCATAATGATCATTCGATATTATTTATAGACACCCATTTTTAATTGAATTCATGGAAAATAAACATTAGAACCAATAATGACATATTAATTGCAATAAACTAATTGAGCATCTAAAATTCTTTAAAACCATTATTAAATTTTCAAACACACTATGGTGTGCCAATCAATAAAATAAGGTTTTAATGCTGCAATTTTAAAATTTAATATAATTTTAATTTTTACCGTTAATGGAAGACTACATGGTGTGTACATGTAGCTACACACCATGTACCTTAGTTTTTGTATATCCAAGTCACACGCCCAGGGATTCATAACTCAGCTATACTACACAATGTGCACATCCCTTCTATACACCCTATATCTACTTGTTGTGTGCCAGGTTGTCCCATTCAACATGTGGTATGTAATAAAATCTCTGTTTGTAATTAATTTATCAATGCATCTAGTTACAAATCACATGGGTATACGGCATGTGATATGGATGAGCATTGTGTAACCCAGTTTTACCAGCCAAATATTTGGCAATTACTGATGGCATCTCCATTCGTTATTTATTTATTCCTAAACCTTTAAGAAAATGAAACATTGTAAAAACATGATTAATATGTTGATAATATCTTAATTAAAATTGGATTAAATAATGGGTAACATATATGAAAATATAACCATAATCTCACATAAATCATTAATTAAATATATAATTATAAACTTACATGTGACTGTTATAATACCACTTGATTATTGCAAGGGAAACAGAAGCGTGCGGGGGTGGGAGATATTTTAATTTTTATTTTAATAATCATTTTCCAAAACCAAGGGTGAGGATATTTCACATTAAATTTATAATAAATTTGTATAATATTTTAATAAATGAATACTTGGGATGATCATATGAAAAGTCCCTTTCGGATTACCTTTTTTGCACTATGAGAATCCAATAATAGAATCCATCTAGCAGTGATCCACACATTCTCATGTTATCTCCGAGAAATGTCACTCGATCTTTGGGTCCAAGCATTGAGAGTCGAATGTATTGCATTGTTCATTCGTGATCATTTGTTCTTCAGCCTTGAAGAAATATCTCTTTCCCTTCCCGTACATGGAAGGGAGAGAGAATTTGAATTTGAGAGAGAATTTTTTGTACACAAAAACTCTATATTCACAATTTTGGGATACTCAACACAATAGATATATCCATATATTTATAAATTTAGGATTTAAGTTAAAATATTAATTACTTTCATACTAGCCATTAAATAACATTTATTTACTTTAATAAACCCCATTCCCCATAATAATAATAATAGTATTATTATTTTGTGTCACATACTAACATGAGAAATAAAAAATATTATGTAATGGTCATGTTAATTAATATTTTTCACTTGACTCGGTATTGGTCTGTTCAAACTCCTCTAGCATTTATTGAACAACCAAATAAATATTTTATTCATAAATAAATATTTTATTCACAATCTAGGGATTAAATATTTATTAAAATATTCACTAAATAAAATAAATATTTTATTCACAATACAAAGAATAAATATTTATTTAATTTATGTGATCAATATAAATTGGATAAAATTATTCCTCATACTGGAGAATAATATTTATTCTATTAGTTAAACTCAAATAGAATTTAATTGTGATCTACAGAAACAATTAATATGTGACCCTCTAGGATTCTTTCTCATTGCCATTAGGCGATCTTTCCTAAAGTCCATGATTACTATCTATAAATGGGTCAACAAATCCAAGAGAATGTACTTATTGTTTCAATGTAAATAACCACATATGAACTCTCATTGTGTAATATTATCCCTTTTCTATAATATTAGATTAAGCAGGTTGCACATCTGTGTCACCATCCTATATAATTGATATGAATTTCTTTTACTATCTGAAATAAAGACATCGTTCCATCATGTCCATGGAATTTTATGCACCAATTATATTTTAACCAAAGGGATGAGATATCAGCTTCTATAAATATGGAAGGGACAAATCGTTCCTCTATTTATTCATTAATGATATGACACTCATGATGCACCCAACGAATCCAACTTCTCCATAAACTGTTATCATCATGGTTTATGAAAAACATGTAAGTATGTGATTTTTAACATTAATTAATAATAATATTAAAGTCTAAAGGCCATCACACATGCTCATAATAAGGAATATATGATGACACCAAAACATGTGTAATTCCTACTGGTGGGTATGTTTTCATTATCTATCATCTTGAAGATTACTAAGTGAAAACTTTGTAAGAAGAAGACTAATATTCTTATGAGTACTTTCACCTGATATTATATGTACTATATTTCCCATAATTTTACATTATAAAACTGAAAAACATTATTTGAGAATATCATTATAGCACATAAAGGTTCTTATAATAGCAGGAATTGTTATGACCATATCAATGTGAGGTATACTCTAGGAAATTATTATATTAGAGTCATATAGAATGACAAAAAAATATTTAATAATAAGTTTTATTAATATTTAATACTTAGAATATACATGTAATAAAATTACAAACATTTTTCCCTAGGACACCAACTTGAATAGGTTGTATAGATATTACTAGAATTCACTGGGCTCAGTAGTCTAGTGGGGTAAAATACACTGCGAAGGAAGGTATTTCATATAAAGACTCCCTATTCTAGAGTACTTTGAGAGGGGGTATAGGGCATGAAATTTTGGAGATCCATAATGTGGATGATGACGGATTGTATGAGGAATCTATTAATGTGGTTAGTGATGGTTTGGGAAAGGAATCTACCAATTTAGATTTTTTGATGAAGTTTGTGCCGAAGGACAGGCTAATCAATAGTTGATACCAGAACAAATGGTTTCTTTAAGGGGTGAAAATGGAAAGGATAAAATAGATGCTGAAATCCCATAAAAACTAAGAAGTGCTCTCCAGAGACTATGTTTGTTCGTAAGGATGGTCCTAGGGTGAGTATTCTAACATCAAAGTGGATATATTTGGATGGTTCTGAGGGAAGTACCTCCCTTGAATTGGTAGGTTCTCCTTCTACTAATCTGATTTTCACCAATTTAGATCATCCAAAAGTAAGAGAATTATCTACTACTTACATCATCAATGTGAAGGCCCATATGGCTAGTTTCCTTAAAAAAAGTGTCTTCATCCAACGTTATTTCAATCGATGGAGAGTTCTTCAAATTGGTCACTTTTAGGAAGTCCAAACCTCCTTCTTTTGATCATGGATAGGATTCTCTTAATAACTCTTTAAGTGACATGGCCTTGAACCCTTTGGTGTTTTCTCTTTATTTGGAGCCTCCATCATTCATCCCCACATTCAGGTAGGTCATTTCACTCCTTTCATTAGTCTCAGGTGACCATACAATCAAATTTGTTCAATGAAATCAAGAAACATTCAGAAAAGTACTGGTTTCTATCCATAACCTTTAAGGAGTGCTTGACCTTACTAATGATGTGTAAGAAGTTTGAGTACAAGTAAATATTTTTCTGTCCCCAACAGTGAATGGTACTAAATATACCATGCATGTGGACACTTGTAAGTAGGTGATAGTACAACCAAGTACATGAAGATCTGACTTAGAGGACACCATCTTTGAAGGCCTCTTACAACAAGTGAAAACTTGGTGGAGAGGTCGCCACCCTAGAGGTCAAGGTTGTGGGTGAGGAAGAAATTATTAGAATACTATACAAAATAAGGAATGTATAATTGGGGTTGTGATTATAAAAAAAATTAGGTTATTGAATGGTTTATTGATGAGGGCAGCATTGCTTTGTTTGTACCCATCTCTGTTTTTCTTTGTTATTTTTTTCTTATAAAAGGGATTTGTCTGAACCTTTTCAAAAAAATCATTTAAATATATTTATTATAATTTTACAGTTATTTAAATATATAATAAATTATTGATAATTATATAAATACTGTTTAAAAAATATTATATTTATTTTCTATAATTATAAGTATAGAAAATATACATTTATAAAATTATTTATTTATAACTAATTATGTACAGATATGATTTTATCGTTATTAAGGGATATATAATATTAAATACATGAATGTTAAAAATGAATGAAATTGAATAATTAAGAATGACTAGACTATAAAAATATTGAAAAATGGGTAATTTTATTTATTATACTAATTATTTAATAATAAAATAAGGATATATATTGAAATGAATAAGAGTACATATTTAAAATTTTAAAACATAACAAATAAATATGTATAAATAAATTGAACAATGAAATAATGAAATATATAGCATCTAATAACAAAATAAATAATAAATAGAATGAATAAATTTAAAAAATGAATAGTTGTTATTTATTATATAGATAATTTAAAAAAAATTAAAAAAAAATTATATATGTTAATGAATACATGTTAATTATATAAAATAAAATCATAATAAAAAAATTAAATGTTAACCAATAAACATGTATAAATAAAAATTGAAAATGCATAAAATTACAAACATATTGAACAATAAAAATTTTAAAATGAATAAATTACAAAAAAATCCAAAAAAAATAAACATTGTTAATGAATAAATAATATTAAAAATGAAAAAATTTGAAAAACAATATTAAAAATTATTAAATATTATATATTAAATAAAAATATAAAAAATGATAAAATTTACCAATTATAAACATAATATATATTAAATATATTATGTTAATAAATATAATTCTATGATTAATATTAAAAATTGAATAAATTATAGAAAATTTATATGTGTACTCATTGTATACAAAAATAAAATAATTATGTATGTGTATGTGTGAAATTAATATAACTAATTTTTGATATATGTTAAATTTAAAAAATAAATCGATATTCAATTAAAAAAATATTTCTCTATGCAATTAGTTAATATTTTTAATCAATATTATTTTTCAATTAGAACCCATTTTTCACTAAATATATGATTTATTTAATATGAGCCCAAATATTTTGTATTATATAATCCATATTTGAAAGAATAATATATATATTGATATATATATATATATAATTATATAAGAATATATGTCTATATTAAAAATATTAATGAAAAAATATGTATAAAAACAATTAAAAATAAATAACACAGTAATGTTTTTTTAATTATTACTTTTTTTCATTTTATAAATTTATATTAAATTTGTATTGTTTATTACAATTTATAACATGTATATACATATATATTGAATTTATTTATTTTTATTAATAGTTGTTTCATTAATAAATTTATTAATAATTTTATACTTCATCCATTTTTAGTTATTTTTTTAATTATTAAAATTTAGTTATTTTATATATCTGTACATAATATGTACTATTTATTAATATTTATAATATATATATATATATATGTATATTAAATTTATTCAATTTTATTTATAATTATTTAATTAATAAAAATTTTATATTTTTGAAATTTAATCAGTTTTTATATTAATTTAATTAATTATTTTATTTTATTCATTTTATATATCTATATTTAATATATAATATGTATTAATATTTATAATTTATATATATTGCAGTTATTATTATTTATTTAATTAATAGATTTTTTAAAAAATATATTTTATTAATTTTTAATTTTTATTTGTTTCATTATTTCAGTTTTTTAATATTTTTAATACTTTTATTTTTTTGCTATTTTTATTTCAATTTATTTATTTTATATATTTATATTTAATATATACTATCTATTAATATTTATAATTTATATATATATATATATACATTAAGGTTACTAATAATTATTTAATTAATAATTTTTGTAATATTTTTAAAATTTATTCATTTTTAGTTTGTATTTTTTTAATTATTTAAATTTTTCAATATTTTTAATTACTGTATTTTTTATTAGTATATATTAGAAAATAGGATTTATGGGCCAGCTCATATAGGACTCGGTCGTGTGTATGCAAGTGGGCTAAAGCCTGAGGGATGCATAGATTGGGAAGAAGGCCCATACAGGCTCGTGGGATCATATGAGTATGTATAGTGTAAGCGGGATCCCATACTAGCGGTAGGATTCTGAGCTTAGTGTGTTGAAGAATCATATATAGAGAAGTAGTTGCACAACTGATATTTCAATGTGAGACTCTTGCATGTAATCAGGAGCTTCATCAGCTCTATAAAATGAACTGATAAAGGTCCCCTTTATTAACACATACAATAAACCACCGATAAAGGTGCCCTTTATCTGTGGTAAAAAGATGATGATAAAGTGTACCTTTTTCATCAATTTTTTTATCAGTGATAAAACGTTCCCTTTATCAACACTTTTTTTAGCACTGATAAATTCATCCTTTTTCAGTTCTTTTTTGTATCACAGAAAAAGACTAACACTATATATAGTGTGTTTTCTAATAGTGATGAGAAAATTCAAGTCGATAATATTAAAATCAACAAAATCTAAATATTTTTTATAAAATTAAGTGTTATAGGAATTTTATAGATAATTATGAAGGACAAGTGATTATTTATATATTTTAATTAGAATTAATTTATTATCTTGACGTCTTAAAAGTAAAAATATTCCAATAGTCCTGAAAATAACTTTAAATGGTAATTATTGATAAAAAATAATTTTAAATCATTAAAAATCATGAAAATATTATATTTACTTAAATTAATGAAAAATTGATGATCTAATCAAGAATGTTTAAATTCTGTGTTACTTGGAATTTTTGAAAACTCATTCATGACCCTTAAAATTGAAAATATGTGAAAATATGATTGATTTTTTATTATAAAAAGGGACTCACTTCATCCTTTTCAAAACACAGATCAAGTTCCATTTTCTCTCAAAAATATGCTTAGATACCACAAAAAATATCCATTACCACATCTTTAATCCACTGGAGTGACCATAAACCTCTCATTAAAAATATTGAAGATCAATCAAAAGGAAAATATCAAGAGGAGGAAAGTAAAAGACGTATGTGACAAGTCAAGACATAAGGAAAATATTTTTCATTAAAAAAATTAAATGTTTTAAACTCTTTTTTCCCCCAATTACTTATTATTTTAAAATATTCAGTAATGTTCTAATTTTTACAAAAAATATTTCTAAATCAAATTTTCAACAAATTTTGACATTCATTATAAATGATTAAAAGGTAATTTTTTCGTAATTTTTTATAAAATTGATTTTTATTTTTTTGAAAAACTAAAAAATAATTTATTTTTAATATATATAGATTAAATAATTTAATTACCTTTATATCCTTTTTTCTATATTAATATTTATTTACTTGAGTCAATGGTTTTTCAAATAAGGTCTTTTTCCTATTTTTTGGGGGTTTTTAGTTTTTATAAAAAAATTAATAGAAAATATCTCTTCTAATTTTTATGCAAAAACATAAAGTTATTTTTCTTATGTGATAAAATTCTAATTATTATTACTGTTATGATGAAAAAAAATATTTTATGATTTTTATTCATGTTATGGTTCTTGGAAACTTTTTAAGATTAAAAATATATCCAATATACCCCTATAATGCATTGGGAAATATAGAAAGAGTTAAGTAATTATAAGATACTCCTATGAAGTGGATGAAGTCATCTATTTATAATTTACTCCTATAAAGTGGCTAGATTTAACTATTTATTTCCTTCTCCAACAAATTATATGGAGATCACTATGTATAAGTTACTTCTATAAATTAATTAGAATTATCCAAGTTGGTTATTCTTTTTTAAGAGTGATATAAATATAATGATCTAATATACCAACATTTTCATGGGCTTTTATAGATATATTTTTATTTAAAAAGGTAATAAAATATGGTTTTTTTAAAGGATAGTCTATGATTTTCTAAATTTTTATGATTTGTTTTCAAGGAAAGGCACTCATGTTTTCAATAAAAACCCTCATGAATTATGAATTTTCATTTATTCTTACTTACAATATGTTTTATCAATACTATGGGATTTAATATTGATTTCATGAGTAATTAAGTGATTATTTGAGCTAAAATTATATTATTTTAAAAGAAATTTTTATGGGTTTTCATAAATTTCAAATGTATTAATGGGTACCCTTCCCTTTTATATCCTTTACTAAGATTTTTTTCTCATCCCACATTTGAAAATTATTTATAAGGGGCTTAATGATGTGTAGGGATTATAGAAATATCAATGGTAACACATCTTAAATAAAGAAAAAATTCATGGATAAAACCGAAGTGTAAACATAGGAACCTGTTTTTATGAAAAAAATGTACACTATGTGGAAATTTATACTTTGTTATGTAATATTTTTCATAATTATCTAAAAAATATAGACCAAAAATAACCTTTAAATACATGAAATTTTTACCCTTATTCTAAATTATATATTTATGGGTTGATTTTGATACAGATCCTTATATTCAGTTGTAAGTTAAATTAAAAGAAGAAATTACAAGGAATAAGGCCAGACATGTTTGTAATGTGTACTCTCAAGTTGAATGGATTGATATTTAAGACACCTTTTCCCTAGTAATAAGGTTAGAATCCATCAAACGTTTCTTAGTTTTAATGGATTATGAGAGGTATAAAATCTACTAAATATACTTCTAATATTCTTTCTTGAATAATGATCTAGAATAAGAGGTTTATATTGAGTATCCCAATGGTTTTGTACTTGAAAATGATGGCTCAAAAGTTTGAAAACTAGTGAAGGATTTATTTTTATTAAATCAAGCCCCAAGGGATTGGTATTCATGGTTGGACAACCCTTTTAAATACATTAAATTCATTAAGGGTAAAGTGAATAAAAATCAATATATCAAATAAATTAAATCATGTACAATTATTTTAATTTTATATATTGATTACGTAATTTTTACAGAATATCAAGAATGTTCTTTAAAAGAATTATCAAAAATTATAATGCAACTATTATAGATAACCATACTAGAAGTGATGGGATACTTCTTAGGAGTACAAGTGATGGAATATGAGAGCATTATCTTCTTATCCGAAAATAGTTATTAATAAGAATTAATGAAGACGTTTCATATAATGGAATCTAAACTTTTTTCTACACATATTAAATTGGGACTAAATTTGTCCAAAAAATGTTAACGGTGAAATCATTGAGCAATGTGAGTTTAGAAATTATCTTGTGATTTTTATTCTATCTCACTGCATCTATGCATGATATACTCTAGGTTGTGATCTAATATGCTATATATAAAATTTATCCAATGTAATCTCCTCTTGTGGAAGAAAAAATAATTCTTTGATATGTAAAAGGATCATCAAACTATGGTCTACTATACATGAACTGTGAAAATCTGAATTTTCCTAGATAGACTAATGCATATTGGATAGGGTATTATGATGAAAGGAGGTACACATTATGTGGAATATTTCTTTGTGGGAAATCCATGTTAGAAATAAATATAATAAGTAAATTCAATTAATTTAATTGACATAAAGACTGAATATGTGGCAACTGGAAGTGCTTTCTCCCAGATTAAATAGATGAAAGAATAGATTGATGATTTGAGAGTGATATCTTAAGATTTTCGTAGTATTTTTTGTGATTATCCAAGAACCATTAACCTTTTAAAAAAATATATTATAGCACTCATGGTCTTATTAAATTTACATTTACTTTCACTTATTTAAAGAGAGGGTTTCCAATTGATATATAAAGTTGTAATTTATACCTACGTGAGACTAGTTGGCTGATATTTTCCTTAAGATTATCCTTATGGAAATATTTTATACATTAAATATGATCATGAATGTTTATCTCCTTCCAAACCATTTATAACCTTTGGGATGACCCCTAACGAGCCTTGGATTGTATTGTAAGAGGGGGAAAATTAAATGCATAACTCTTTTATTGGAACTTATGGAATCCTACACAAAAGGTGAATAATAGTTATTTCAAAAGGGTGAATTTCTATCTTTATCATTTTATAATTCAATGGATATTTTTAATGTTAAAAGGAAAAATTATTTGGAATATTGAGTGTCCTCATTTACAAGAAGAATCTTATCACTTGTCCGTAATGATTCTTTTGGATAAAGGATGGAGTTCGCTTAAAAATATGATTTTAACTTGTATTATTCTATCAAGATGTTTTTCATATGGAAAAGTATGTAGATTGAAATCTCTTGGATGATAAGTAAAGTGTTAATATTGATCATTGATAAAATGATTCATACATTGAGAAAAAAACAAAAGGGGGAGTCTGAAATTACCTTGGAATTGTTGAAAGGGTTATACCTATTGTCAATAACTTGTTATATGATGAAGAGACAATTAAGGAATGTGTTTTAAGTGTTTTTATATGTTTTTATATGACCTAGATATTATTGAAAATTATTTGTATGTTATTTTGTGAAATCTATAATTAGTGAAAATTTCCATCTCTGGACTCTATAAGATATGGTATGGGAAGTTCATATGAGAGATGGTGATTTTATAAGATAGATCTCATATTAAATGAATATTCTTATGATATCAAACATTTCCTAATATTGTTTATTCACTTAAGAAATATCAGTGCATAATTAATATTTCCTGTGTAATAAAAATCATCATCTTATTAGTGGTCATTTCATATAAAAGCAGACCCACAAAAGATGGTCAGTGTATCATAGAGAAATCATATGTGATAAAAAAATATCTTAAGAAATGACAGTGTGTAATAAATGGTAAATTCATATGGTATCCTTTTTTCAAATGATGTTATTCATGTAAAATGGGAAACTAATAAGATACCATTCTCATATTATAGTTTCTTTGTATGATGGGATAATTTTACATGATATCTTACTTTAAGAAATATAAGCCCTTAATTGTGATAATTATAAAATAAAATAAGTTAGATGATGTTGTCAGTGTTGTTATTAACTGATAAAACATCAAAAATCATCAAATTATCATGACCCAAGTTGAGATCAATAGAGATAACTCTCAATTCGTGGATTATTCCACAATGGTGTTGGGATATGTGACATGTTGCAAGGCTATGTCTATAAAGATGAAACTTTAATTCATATCAATGTAATTGAAAATTTAAAGTGAGAATATTCCTATTATTTGATGAGATTTAAATGGAAGGTTAGATTGAGGAAAAATGAAAATACTATTCAAAATTTATAGTAATTTAATATTTAAATATCTGAAAACATTCATGGTTGATTCTATAGTAAGGGAATTTAAGATTGTTGAATAGGGAATTAACTTCACCTGAACTTCATGGGAAATTTAAATAATAATTATGAAAATATTATTTATGAACTATCTTTGGGATTTAAAAGGGAAAATGAAGAAAATGAATAAATTTGATAATTCTATGAAGGTTTTAATACAATATAGGTGTATAGAATATTTTCTATATTCAGGAAAGACAATATTTGTAGGGTGATTAAATTTTGTTGTGATCATAAATTATAAATAAGTAAAGGAGGTTTTTTATTATTTCAGATTATTTATAAACCTTCTACTAGGGAGGAAAGATATATTTTCATGAATTCAAGATCTCATTAATGAAAGATCACCATGATTGGCTATGAGAGGAATATTGACCAACTACTATCGCACTAATATTATTATGTTAGTTGAACTATTTCTTGATGAAGATCTATTCCTTTATTTTTAAGTTCCTAGGGGTGATTTAAATATGTCTTTTAATCTAATGATGGAATGAGAGGTTTTATAGAACTATTATTTCTCATTTAAATGACTTCATTATTAACTTGATAAGGATATTAAACCTCCCCCCCCCCACCCAAAGAAGTTGATATTACATGATTGAACCATGTATGTCAATTTCTAGTCATTTATAATCACTATAATTTTATTGTTATAATAGAATTCATTACACAACAAAATTTTAATCATGAAAAGAAGTAGGCTCTCCCGCCACTGATAAACCATGTAAAAGGTTCATGTGTAGTTCATACCTTTCACCTTATTTCTCATGATTTAGGAATATATTCTATAGATTGAATCTGAAATTAAATCATTCATATGGGTTTGATTTAAATGAATGGATTTTTAAACAGAAAAGTATTTACTACTGATTCACCCCCACCCCCACCCCCTATAAAGACTCAACTTGAATATAGCGTGTCTTGTTTATTTTAAATGAAATAAAGATAATTTTTTGATTTTCAGGACATCATGGAAGAGATAATTCCATGAATAAAGGAGTATTATGTAGTGATATTATTAGTGATTTAAATTTCAAGATCTGTGTAGATATGGTTCTTGATAGAGTTTAACCCACAACTGATTGTGGTATGTCATTTTTTTATATTCATGGTTGTTTATTTTGGGTGTTATCAAATATAAATTACAATTGAAAATAAATATTTAAATTTTTAAAGAATCTATAATTTTATCTGTAGATGTGAATACCATGTAATTCAAATAATATCATGAGGATTATGGAAAATTAAATTACTATCCATTAATCTGATTTTAATACATAAGTATTGTGATATTTTTGTGGTCACCTTTTCAAAAAAAATATAAATATTTCAAATAAGAATTTTTTGAAATAAAAAATGTAATTTCTTGGAGTTTTGATATTTCAAATATGGAATATGTGCCATTGAATAATTATGAAAATATTTTGGACCATGAATTGTGGAAACATGAGTAAGAGATATCTTGAAACTGGGATTATAGGATGGCTTACATACTCAAACATTCAAATAATATCATTTTGTATATTATATAATTTTAAATAAGAAGAGAATAAGAGAGAGGAGAGGTTACAATTACAGAAAAAATATATTATTCATAAGATCCCAGATTATATACATATATTTTTTTCAAAAAATAATAATAGATAGGGAGTATTAATAAAACATCCAGCTCAGAAGGATAAAAAAGAGAATACAAGGCATCCAATAAAGATATTCATCACCATATCAGGTATTTAAAGAGGATACGTCTCAAGAAGTATGAGTTCCACACTTCCATATTTGGGTATTTAAGGAGTGTAGTAGGTCAATTCTAGAAATTAATTAACAACTTTTAGAGAATGTGTTTTGTTATTGTTTTTGTGGAAAACCAAGAGTAATTCCATACTAGTTAAATATACCCTCATATATATTTAAATGAGAGTGTAGTAAATGTGGAGATTGATGTTATTAATTTATTTATAACTTTTTATTTTCTCTTTTTACTGATTTTCAATGAAAAGGGAATAATTGGGGTGAAATACTCATGTTTTAATACTAACTGTAAATTTTTAGCATTATTTGAATTAATCAAATGGATTCAGTTTACTATTTTAATTATAACACTAATCCTGATTATCCAAATTTTATTAATTTTTTATTTTATAGTTCCTTACTCAAATTAAAAAATTTCATTAGAAGGTACCATTGGCCAAATCATCCATTTGGAGGGTCATATGGTCCACACAAGAAGACCCAAATAATCTATGAAGAAACTAAATCATCCATGAAGATTCAATTACTCGACTCAATACAAAAGTCCAAATTTATTTATTCTCCTCCAAAATTTGGGTAAAAATTCAAGGAGTCGTGTACAAAAATTTCAAGGCCCAAATCCAAAAACAAGGGGCCCAACTGATCCTTTTAAATCCATCCCACCATTCTGGATGAGAATTAAAATCAGGACACTATTCATGAAATTTATCATGATCTAGTAATCAAATAAAGTTTCACTTTTTCAGTGTGAAGGAGCCGATATAGGCGGCTGGCTTTTTTGAATAAATATTTTTCATTTGAGAGCATATTCCTATTCAAAAACTCATTCATATTTAGGCCATCGAAAAAGAATGGATAGAAATGGACAGATTAATTTTGTTAATTAAAACTACAATAACTTTGTCTCTATAAGTCCAGATGCCTCCAAATTTTGATATCCTAATGAAAACATTAATATATTAAACTTTTAAGAATAATATTTCTCCATATTTTACTTTTAGAAAAATAAAATTTTCGATTCAAGTGGAGGGGTAGTTTTGGAATGAAAACAGCCCACAACATTGGGTAATAAATACACCCACCCACCTATTATCCTTGCATGTGGCTAGCATTTCATAAGAGAGTATCATATATTGGAATGACCAAATCCTTTACAAAGTCTTGGGACGACCTTTAATACTGAATTTTTTACTTGATATACCCTTCCTCCTCTCTTTGTTTTCATTTACTTTTGTGTTCTCTGTTGTAATATTGTAAGTCTTTGTTTTTTTAATTATATTTTAATGAAAGTTTATTATTCTTCATCTATTATTATCATCCACCTTCAGTTAAATAATTTTAATGGTCTTAAAATAATTTAAATAAAGTTGAATACCCTTCCCTTATTTTTCTTTCTCATTCAATCTAAAGTCAGTATTTAATTCCCTTCACTGTTTGGGTGTGTGTGTTCAGCGCACAACTCTTTTCTTATACCTTTATTTTTATTCACTTATTAATTCAGCATCATAAATATAATACACCAAATTTCTAATCATCTTAATTGATGAGTAAATGTCTCATTTGGATGAGTTATTATTTATAGATGTTAAGTGATTGAGATCTTGGGCAGGATGAATATTCCTTAAATTAACATTATGCATGTTGGACTTAACATTTCATTGATTAATGACTTGTTTTGTTTAACATGTGGTTTTTAGGGATTATAGGAAACATAAATACATTACCATGAAAAATATCTGATTGATATTAGAATCCTAAGTTAATTTAAGTCTTGGATTAAAGCCTTAACACTTTGGAATTCGAATCAACATTATCTTATGAAGTGGGTGTTAATTTAAATGCAATATAAAGAAAAGATCAAGGATATTACAATATTACCTATCTAATAATAAACTCACCCCAATATTTATTAAATTTTTAAATCAAACACAATCAATTAATCAATTTATTTATTCTTTTACCCCACCAATCAAAATACAATCAACTAAAAATAGTTGCCTATTAAAAAGTATCATCGCTGAGGATTCGACTCGAGTGTTAATTAAATCTCTCATTGGGGTGATTCCTAATTTGAGGGTATTAAGTGATTTAGGGCCTTTTCTAAATGGATATTCTTTAAATTAATATTGTTCATGTTTAACATAAAAGGGCACCCAAAATCAATAAAAGGGAACCCTAAAAATGAAATCCATCCCCCCCCCACACACTTAAATTTCAATAAATAATGCAATGTAAATCCATGTAGATATTGGGTGGGATAAGTAATTGGGCTTGTAATGTGGATATAAAATAAAAGGTTTTCATAGGATCTAAGGGTCTTTAAAATGGATTTTTTTCTAGGAATATTGCAATTAATTAGTTGTTAGTTTCTGGTTTTTGTAAAAAAACAAAAAAAAATTGAAAAATTGAAAAAAAAAACACAAAGAAAAACCTGTCATCTCATAAAAATCATAAATGACAAAAATATAAAGAAATTCATGTCTTTTTATTTCTTTCAATATCTCTATGAATTCCCCATAGCCTTCCAAAAAATCCCTTGGAATGTTTTGGCCATGAAATTGAGCAAACACATCGCCAAATTAGGAGGAACATTAGGGATAATCAAATAATTCAAAAACCAGTCCTTCTCCAACCAATTGAGTTAGAAATGGACAATCCTAGGGAACAAACACTTAAAGAAATTATTGCCCCAGATATCAATTTACAACCCCTTGCAATAAAATATCCAAATATTGAGGCTTACTTTGAACTCAAATCAGGTTTGATTCATCTTCTTCCTCATTTCCACGAGCTATCCGGTGAGGATCTACATCCCCACCTTAAAGAGTTCCAAGTTGTGTTCTCTACCATGAAGCCTCAAAGGGTTTCTAAGGAACAAATCAAACTTCATGCATTCCCTTTTTCCTTAGCTGAATCTACCAAGTCATGGATTTACTACCTCCCTCCCGGTTCCGTAACAACATGGAATGACATGAAGACACTTTTATTAGAGAAATTCTTTCCTGATTCTCGTACTACTTCCATCCGAAAACAAAATAGTGGTATCTGTAAATTCCATAATGAACCACTCTATGAATATTGGGAGAGGTTCAAAAATCTTGTGGAAACCTATCCACATCACCAAATTCCTGACCAACTCTTGATCCAATAATTCTACGATGGATTATTGGCTATGGAGAGAACTATCATTGATGTGACAAGTAGTGGTGATCTTGTTGATAAAACCCATGCAACTGCAAGAGATCTCATAAGAAACATGGCTGAAAACACACAAAAATTCAATACACCAGCACATGATCAAGTCAAAAAGCCCAATATAGTCAGTCGATAGATTTGAACAAGATGACAGAGTGGATAAGTGAACTTATAGGTATTTTGTGATAACTAGGTATGGCATCCAAAGCCCCAACCTCAGCTTCTCTACAATCTCTGTTCCCTATACCTATCAAGAACTGTGGAATCTATAGCTCCAAATATCATCCAAATGACACATTTCCACAACTTCTAGAGGATCAATCTGATTCATCTGGACCAACGGAGCTCATTGCATCATATGCTCAGTGGAACCCCAATACTCAACAATCTGGTCAGTTTATTAGAAACTTCAACCAACCCCACTATGAGCCCCTCTCTTCTACCTTCAACAAAAGCCTAAGGTATGGTAATCCCATTTATCATCTCCCTAGATTCCTTCCTCATAACCAAAACCAAATCCAATATGGTCAAAGTGTTAGTAACTTCCAACAACCTAACCCTTTTGTTCCTCAACCTCAAAGGATCAATCCTCCTCTTCCTCCTCATGGATTACATTATCCTAGTTAGCCTTCCCAATTCCAAAACCAATACAATCAATTCCCCAAAAACCAAATTCAATACAATCCCAATATGGGACAAGCATATTCTTCCAAAAAACCATGGGAAAGTTCAGTATAATATCTTACCTCCTTCACCCATTCCTTACTCAAAATAATTGAAACACAAATTGGTCAACCTGCATCCCACCTGATCCAGAAACAACAATCAAATTCTTCCCAACTCTCAGCTCAACCATTACCCAACCCCAATGGTAATTTAAGTGCAATTTAACTTCGATAGATAATGAAAATTTCTATGCCTAAATATAAGTCCTCCAACCCCCCTTTGAATGTTGAACTAGAAAATGTAAAGAAAAAGAAACTTGAAAAGGAATCTGAATCCATTCCATCACCTCCTTCCATTCCACTTAGGATCACAATTCCTTTTCCTCAAGCAGTTTCTAAGCCAAAGAATTCCTTTGAACCCAATCCTAAAATTCTTGAAATTTTTGGATATGTTGAAGTCAAAATTACCCTCTTAGATTCCATAAAACAAATCCCTAAGTATACCAACTTTATTAAGGAATTGTGCACCCATAAGAGGAAACTTAGGACCTTAGAAACTTTTTCCACCCAATAGCCTATTCCCATAATGTTCAATGATCCGGGGACCTTTACGATTCTATGCCATATTGGATGTTTCAACATCAATGATGCACTCATAGACCTAGGAGCCTCAATTATTATAATGCCCAAATCCATTTTCTCCAACCTTAGTCTTAGTCCCATACATCCAACGGGTGTTGTCATTCAATTTTTTAATCGAATCACTACTAGTACGGAGGGTATAATCAAGGATGTACTTGTTCATGTCAATGATCTTATCTTATTAGACTACTTCTATGTCCTTGACATGGAAGGTGAGACAACTCCTTTCCAATCTCATTTGATTCTTGGAAGACCTTTCTTAATGACATCTAAAACCAAAATTTATGTCCATGTTGGCATTTTATCCATGAAATTTGGGGACCAACTAGTCAAGTTCAATATTTTTTAATCCATGTGATACTCAAAAAAGAATCAATCTTAATTATATATTTATGCTTACAAAAGACATTTTGAGAGTGTTTTGAATCCCAATCCATCATGTTCTTCATGTTCAACTGATAGAGGTGGTTTTGAATATTTCACCATCATTAACCAAGTCATAAATGGAGAATTTTATGTTGACATTACAAATGCAAACTCCATTGATCTAAAGGATAATGAAAACTCTTTGGAATCGCATATTTCCTCTGACCTCCACTTATCTAGCTTGGATGATACTAAGGGAAATGAACTAATATGCTCATTTACTGATTCAGATCTTATTATCCAACCTTTATCATTTCAAGTCCATGATTTCGAAAAATTTGTTATATGTGAGGTAAAAATTGAAAAAATGTGTTTATCTTGTCCCAATGGGAGTGAAGGTTGTGAGATTTTTTCCATAGTTAATAAAGTGATCACTCGTGAGGTTTAAATTGACCATTCTTTTCCGAACAACATTGATATAAAGGATATTGAAATTTTTATTCAGTCTTATGACTCCACTGATCCTCATTACTCTACATAGGTAAGTGATGAAATAAATGAGTCAAAACAATTGGGATCTCATACTTTGGTTTCATGTTATTTGATACTTACATAAATGAACCATCAAAATTGAGACATATTTTTGAATTTCCAAGTATAGAAAACCATCACTTTGTGGATAAAATAATTCTTCAAGTTGAAGACCAAATGGAGGATAGTCATATTTTCTTTCCACCCCCATTTAATATCAAGAAAACAATCAAGGAAGGGGATAAATTATCCAATGAACAATCAGGCATCTCAAAGGGGAAGTTTTATTTAGAATCACTTTGGAGTTGAGAAACTATGGTGGCCACCATCATACTATAGGTGATCTACTAGAACTGTCCAGTTGTATGCCAATAAATGAAGTTCTTCTTGGGAGGCAACCCATGTTTTATTTTAGTTTTACGAAATTTTAATATCTTTTTAGTTTTTATTTGATGAATAATGATTTTCCTTTTTTAGGTAACATCCCACATGGGTCACATCACCTCCCACTGACCCACCACTGGATGGAGATGGCAACCCAACAAATCCAAACTAGGGGCACCTCTTTCTCTTTAACTCCTATCTCTCTCACTTTCTTCTTCTTCATCACTAATTCTCATGTTTTTACCACTTTCCTCATCATAATTTTTTATTTACTCTTTCTCTTTTGTGTGGGTGTGTCTTTATAGAAAACTAAAAAAACCTAAAAAACAAAAAAACAAAAAAAAAATCATTAAAAAATATGAAAAATAAAGATTCATGCTTACTCGCTAGGACTTCCAATTTTCAAATTTTATCCAACCATTTTGGGGAGTAAAAAGACATGGTTTTGTCCCAAATATTTTGTGGTTTATTTATAAATTTTAATAAAGAATATTTTTTCAAAATCAATAAATTTTAAATGCTCAATTTATGATTTGTAAAATTATTTTCCCCACTTATGAAGAACAACATTTGATTTCATTCCAAGGCCACCTATGGACATATTTTTAAAATGTGGGTTTTTCACCCCCATTTGTGAGTCTTGAGTTTGTCTACCTTTGATATAAATTTCCTACTTTAATGTGCATTAATATGATATAGGCATATTTTGAACCACATGAGAATTATAATAACCAAATAGCCACCCATTAACCATACCTTAATCCTTATTTTGAAAGCCCCTTCGATCCAATGAAAACTTTTTATTTGATATCCACATTACAATCCAAATACATTATCCCACAAAATATCTACATGTATTTACATTGCAATATTTATTTAAATTTATGTGTTGGGCAGAAAGGATTTCATTTTTTGGGTTCCCTTTTATTGATTTTCAAATAGTTGTCATATGCTTGAGGGAAAGTATCCATTTTTGTGTGGGGGAGAGGTTTTAATTTA
This sequence comes from Viscum album, assembly GCA_963277665.1. Taxonomy (NCBI): domain Eukaryota; kingdom Viridiplantae; phylum Streptophyta; class Magnoliopsida; order Santalales; family Viscaceae; genus Viscum; species Viscum album. The sequence goes on from OY728150.1 coordinate 1,868,016,422, forward strand.
GTGAGATCTGGAGAATGTAATTTACTTTCAATTATGTAATTTTGTAGTTGTTATAGAAAAGTGTTCAAAAAATCAAAAAAAAATATCAAAAAAAACAACAACAAAAGAAAAAATGGGTTGTGTCTTGGGAAGGTCAAAAATTACTCTTTCTCAACCTTGAATATTATTATAAATATTAAAATTAGTGTTGTGAGGAGATCAATCATGGGTTGGGATATGAGTGTTGTATATTTTTTAAGTTCATATTTCAAAAAATGCAAAAAAAAAAGAAGAAGAAAACACTTATGTCATTGGAAGGGGTTTTGTGTTTTGTAAATATTTTATCTTCCCATCCCCTTCGAATTTTCTCCCTCTCTTGTGTCTATCTTCACACAATAATTCCCTTTTAAATATGTGTTTCTGTTTCCTTCCATTATTTATTTCAAAAAAAATGCATTGTTTTACTTATATTGATGTTTTACCCCTCTTCTCCTCTCTCTTGGACATTATATTCCTACCATACCATAGCCACAGAAAAACCCCTTAAAAAGACATCTTGATTATTGTACACATTAGGATAGGGAATGGAAGGTGATAGCTCTTTCAAAATCTATGATTTTCAATTTTTTGTGAAAGAGTGAACCTCCAGAAATAAATTTTTATCATCTTGAGAGGAGTAAGTTTTGAGTGCCCAAATTTTCCATTTCTCAATTTGAGCATGAAAAAAGAGTTATTTTTGGAACATTTTTCTGTAAAAAGTTGAGGTGGAATTCAATACAGTTGAGTTAAATAGTCTATACCTCCCTTAATTGGTGAAAATAAAATTTTAATATTTTTTGGTGAGTCAAAAAGATTTTGTAATGTTATTTATATTTTTTGCACATGAGGACAAGAACTAGAAAAAATGTGGGGGATTTTAAGTCATTCATTTATTCATAAATGTTTATTTAATCTCTTTTCTTATTTTCATTGAAAATTGAATAATTGGTGTTAAATAATCATGCGTTAATATTAAATGTAATTTTGGAGTATTATTTGAATTAATCAAATCGAGTCAATTTACTATTTTAATTATAACTCTCACTCTACTTATCCAAATTGCATGATTATTTTTTGTAGAGTTCCTTACTAAAATTAGAAGATTTCATTAGAAGGTACATTTGGCCAAATCATCCATTAGGAGGGTCATATGGTCCACACAAGAAGACATAAGAATCTATGAAGAAACTGGATCATCCATGAGGATTGAATTACTGGGTTGAATTCAGAAGTAAAAATTCATTTATTCTCCTCCAAAGTTTGGGGAATAATTCAAGGAGTCATGTATAAATATTTCAAGGCCCAAATCTAAAAAAAGGGCCCAAATGATGCTTTTAAGTCCATCTCACCATTCTGTTCGGGAATTAAAATCCATACACTATTCAAGACATTTCTTATGGTCATAAAATATTATTTAGATTTTACAGTGTTAAATAGGAGATATAGGCAGCGAACTTTGTTGAATAAATATTTCATATTTGAGGGAATCTTCCTATTGAAAAACTCATTCACATTAAGTTCATTGAGAAATCTTGGATAGAAATGGACATTTTAACATTATTTATTACAACCGCTATAACATTGGCTCCATAACTCTAAATGCCTCCAAATTTTGATAGACGATGTAAAACTTTAATATATACAAATTTGAAGAAGAATATTTCTCCATATTCGGATTTATGAAATATAAAATTGTCAATGCAAGTGGAGGGGTAGTTTTGGGATGCAAACAGCCCACAACATTGGGCTATAAATACACCCCACCTCCCATTCTCCTTGAATTTGGTTGGAATTTCAGAATATAGGAGCATAAATTTTAAGGAAAAAAGATTTTCCAAAGACTTTTGAGGACCTTACATACTCAATTATTCACTTGAGATACCCTTCCTCTTCTCTTTGTTTTCATTTAATTTTGTGTTCTTCGTTTTTGTAATCCAGTAAGTCTTTGTTTTTGTAATTCTATTTTAATGAAATTTTCTTCTTATTCTTATTGTATAATTGGTGTGTAATACTCATGCTTTAATATTATTCTTTATAATTCAATATAAAGTCAGTATTTAATTCCCTTCACTATTTGGGTGTGTGTGTTCGGTGCACAACTCTTTTCTTATCCCTTTCTTTTTCTTCACTTATTAATTCATAATCATAAAAATTATAACCATATTATTAACCACCCAAATAGATGATGAAATATCTCATTTGGGTGATTCCTAATTTGGGTCTATTAAGTTATTGAGGACCTTCGCTAAATGGAAATTCTTTAAATTAATATTATGTATGTTTAAATTAATATGTAATTGATAAATGACATGTTTCGATTATCATGTAGATTCTATGGATTATTGGAGCCACAAATACACTTCCATAAACAAGTAATGGTAATTATTAGAAACCTAAGTTAAGTTTCAGCTTGTATTAATGCTTTAACACTTGGGAATTCTGATCAAAGTTGCCTTGTGAAGTGGGTATTAATTTAATGAAATATAAATCAAAGCTCAAGGATATCATAAGCTTAAATCCACAATAATTAACTAACCCCAATATTTATCAATTTTTTAAATCAAACATTATCCATAAATTATTTCATAAGCTCTGCAAACAAACCCCCCAATCAAAATACAATCAACTAAAAACCATCGACTATTGAAATGTATCATTCATGAGGATTCGACTCAAGTGTTTCTATACACATTAGCATAGCACCAAAACCTCGAACAGTCGATATGCGATGATTGGACTCAATTTTAGAGATCAACAAATAATTTACCTAGATTTAAAAATTCGATATTAAAATATTTATATTCTGTACATGGAGAGACTTTTATGTCTATAATTTGTTGAAGACATTTCTTAATGTGCTGCATGAAGAAGAAAAATAGGGAGTTCCCCTTCATTCTTTAGTAGTAATTTCCAAAATAAAAAAAAGGTATCACAACTTGTGTGAGGAGTAATAAAACCCAAGACATTGAAATGAAATTATCCAGGGCATGGATTAACTATGACCAAACATGTATCCATCAAACTACTATATTTGTTGAATCCATTCCACTTTAAAAAATCTATATGTATTCTCCTTATATTATCCATTAGTGGTGAACCAAGTAAAAACCTATTTTCCTATGCATATTTTAATTTCCTATATATTTTCAAATATTTTGTTGAGAATTATATTAAGAGTAATAGGTTCAATATATTTCCCAAAAACACTCAAATATGATCTTATTAGACTAATTAACAAGTAGAGGAATAAATTTTAATTTTGAGGCACCCTAATTCACCCTCTCACTCCCTCCTCTCAATCTTCCTAATATTGTAATAATATAGCATATAAATTTAATTCTAGAGATATTATTATATTATTCAACAATAGTAACTCTATTATTTTCCATATTAATTTAATTGTATGACTTTTACTATATGATAAAACATATATAATTGATCTTTTATCTAATTATTTCAAACTTTATGAAATTGAAGTTTTATTTTTTAATGATTTTTAGAAACATTGATCTCAAATACAACTAATAAAAAGTCAATTATATTTCTTTGATATTAAATTGGTATTCTTATTTGGATTCAAGATATTAAAAATATTCAAGTACACTTCCAAAAATGGATTTACCTAAATAATATTTTTGAAAAATATTTAGTTTCTTTACTCTTAGACATTCATAAATATGATAAATACTTTATCTCTTGAAATTACTTCTCCTATTATTCATCATATGAAAAAAAATCCTATAATTATAATAGTTTCAATATTTGATAATTATTATTTATAATATACAAAATTTATTCAGATATATATTATTAAAAATAAAACCTTCGGGCTAAATTTTATTTTCAATGTATCATTTTAGTATATTCATAAGATGCGTAATTTAATACATACATTGAAAATAAGTAGAACTGTAAAAGTATGCCCCTCTCATTAAGAGTATTATTATATGAGACTCATGTCAAGAATAAAGTAAGAAAATAAATTTCAGTCTAATATAAGAATAATTAAAATTATATCTATAATTTTTTCAACTTTATAGGTTCAATAACTTTTCTATAAATGGTTTTGAAGAAAAATAATAATATTTTGACTTTTTTCCACACCTTTTTCAGTAAAATTTTATGTATTCCCATAGACATAAAAGTATCCATTAATAAATGAAAATCATGAAACTTTAAACCCTTTAACTCTAATTATTTAATTTATAAAATATTCTTAATTTTTGAATAATACCCCTCAAGAACTTTGACTCTATTTAAAAACTCAAAAAACTCAATTTTTTCATTTCTAGATAAAATATGACCTTCCAAGTGTTTAAATTTACATCTTTATTCATTCACTAGTTACAAATATTTTTATTTTTCAACCTATTAACCATATATACCCTTAAATTCATTTTATTTATGGTTTTTCTAGGAATATTGAGTATTGTTCCAATTAAAAAATAATATATATTAATTTCTATACGCATCACATCAAGGAAATATCTCACATATAGGGACTTCTATTATGGTAATTCAAATAAAATTGATCTTTTATTCCATCTATCTATTTTTAGGTCTTATATAGAAAGATTAATGAAATTATTATCTATATTTTTATCCTTTTCAAGTAATTAATAAACTATTGAAGAAAAATGTAGTATGTTATATTCTGAGTTCCCATTTTTATCATTTCTCAAAAACTGATAACATTGTCTTAAAGGTTGAAATATATGATTCCTAAGAAAATAATTTTTCGTATATTGATCTCATCTAATTAAATATTTATCTTATTTATATATAAATAATGTATGTTTTTCTCCACTACTATATCCCAAAATGATTTCATCCACTGTAAAATCATTTATTATACCAAATAACATAGATCTAAAAAATAATTTTTTTCTCTTATAATTATCATACACATCAAAACTAATATCTCACATCTTCTATAAATCATAAATCAATATGACCATTTATTTTTACATATCAATTCAATATTTTTTAGTCCTCAAAATTAACATATAAAACAACATACACTTTCATCTCATACAATTACATGGTATTAAATTTTAAAGAGATGATATAACTATCTAGGTATAATGGGTATTACCCTACATACCATGAGGATTTATTCTATATGTATCTAATTTAAGATAAAGTTTTGTTTCTTCGTTCCTAAATTTTGAAAAATCCTGGTCAATTGTTTCCACTAAAGAGAATCTATAGGATGTAAAAGACTTTTATCTTTGATTCTTTCATTTTCATACTATATCAATTACTTAGAATTTTCTACACTACTAAACATGCATATAAATATTTGAATGATGGGAAAGTACTTAAAGACATTTTCATGAATAGATTCATTTTATTTATATCAGTAGGCATTATATATAAGATATTTTTTAAAAATTATATATATATATATTTAAATATAAATAAAATATAATCATTATTACAGGCATGTGTCATTTTATAATTCATGCTTATAGAGAAAATCATTTCTCTGGCTTAATATGTATTAGAATTATTCTTGTTATCCTTTGTAAACATACCCTCAAAAATTATATTAATCCCATATCACTCCAACCATTAGTTAATTTTTTGTTATACAACTTCAATACAATCGAAATTTTTTAAATTTAATACAAACACTATCTAATAGTGTTTTTTCATCATTTTCTAACATTGTAAGAATATTGTAAGAACCTTTGTTTTTTCATATTGCAGTTTTGAGGAAAAAATTATTTTTTCTATCAAATGCATATAAATTGGTAAAATGGTATTTTCCCCTAGCACGTGACCTTGGGTAATTTTTCTGACCACTCTGTTGGTCCTAGAATGGGGTTTTTACCCTAAGACAGGAGTTTGGTGGAAATCTGAGCCATTTGGGTTTTGGCAGAATAATTAATATTAATTTTTTATTAAATTAAATATTAAATTATTTGCATAGGTTAGTTCGACCATAACTTGTGAAAGGAGCTCCCGATTGATTTTGGTCTTCTCCATTATGTCCGGAATGGAATGTTTCTTATATGTGAGGCATAAACTTGAGTAGTTTGTTGGGGTTGTGCTGGTGTAAGATATTGGCCTTTTCTAGAGCAATATCAGGAATGTTTTAAGGTACTTTTGTTATTATATAAGTACCTTTGGATTGGTGTGTGACCTAGGGGGTGTTTGGGTGAAGTTTTAAAGAATTTGGGAAGACAAGGGATTGTGAACAGTATGGAAAAACCTATGCAAGATACCCATGCAGACAGTGGAGGTCGGTACGGTTGGTGAACCATTTGCTTAACCATGCGCCATCAAGCCTTTCAGGCAGTGGAATACTGCATGGTTGGTGCATGGATTGGCCGAACTATGCAGATTCATAGGTGAAATTGTGTGTGATGCCCATTTTATTTTGATAATTAGTTTTAAAACCACTCAAACCCCTAAAACCTCTCTAATTCAACCTAGGAATGGGCTTGACAATTTCTAGGTGTTCCCAAAGCCATACAGAGGGATTCCAAGGTGATTCGAACATCATTCTTTGAGATCGAAATCCGGGATCAAAGATCTGCTCTCTTCCTGGCAGGTTGATTTCGTCCCATTGATTTTCCTTTCCTTTATCTTATCTTTCCTAATTCTTTTGAAGGAAGATCTCCATCATTTTCTTAGATATAAACCTATGGGTTGAGATCTAGATATAGGATTGTGGATCTAGATCTATATTTTTAAGATCTCAATGCCTTTGATCTTAATTATGGTTTAGGAATTTAAATATGGATCTTTATTGGTGATGTTATTCCACTCAGATTTTGGGGATTTTCGTTCGGATAACTTCCATCAATAAACTGAGGTAGGTGGTCTAAATCAAACTCCCATAGTCATGATTTATGATATGTAAATGTGATCTTATGATTTATATATTCCCTTGATAAATTATTTCCTAAAATTTAGTAATTAGGATAGTGGAATTGAATTGAGTTGCCTCGGTAGTTAATTGATAATTGAATCATGGAACAAATGAAGGGGGTTTCCCAAATAGATATTTTGGAGATTTTTTTTGGGTAGAGATTTGGTAATTGAGACATTTAATTGATTCTGAAAAGATAATTAATTGGGAGGAATTAATTATTATATGATGTTTGGCTATGTAAGATAATTAATTGTGAGAACTAATTATGTGCAATGATGTTGAACAAAGATAATTAATTGCGATAATTAATTATGTGACATGATTTTGACCAAATATAATTAATTGTGAGAATTAATTATGACATGTTATATTTGATATGGATAATTAATTGTGAAGAATTAATTATGGAAAGAGAATTTTTTTGGTTGATTAATTAATTAATGAAATAATTAATTGGTTATGAGCTTAGTTAATTGTTGAGTTAACTAATGGACTTTGAAATTTTTAACTAATCATTAGATTAGTAATGTAATAATGTGGAAAATTATTCTGAATTTAAGAATGATTAAATGGCTAAGATTTTTTGGGTGTTAGACATGGTGTTCTAGACCAATTAGAATTTGGGTCTTGGACATGGCGTTCCACACCAATAGATATATAAGATTGAGATTATGGGGTTCTAGGCATGATGACCTACACCGAATGAGAAGGAGTGCTAGGCATGATGACCTAAAGTGAACAATATTTTTGGTGCTAGTCATAACGACCTACAACAAATGAATGATAATAATGAATGATGATTCAACTGAGTTTGGGGTTCTAAGCATGACGACCTACACTAATTGATTAATGATATTTAATGATGATAAAATGGGAAACATGAATTAAAATGGGCCTAATGTATTGATTTAATATTAAATGACAATGTGATAACTATTTAAATTATGAATTATATTTAATGATTCATAAAATTACATGAACTATCTTATGACTGGACTCGTTTTAGATATTGATGGTGGTGGCCTACTGAGTTGTACTCACACCCTATTCGGGCCTCTTGATCGGCACTCGAGTATACTTTTTTGTTGTAGGACATGATAAGGGAAAGTACTTGGGATAGGTTGTTTTTTGGGATTAGAGAATGGAAGAGAGAACCAAATGTGGATCGGGACCCACTTTGGAGTCGTTGTGTCTTTACGTTGAGTTACATTCTAGACACTTAACATTGCATTGTCATATCATCTTTGACCTTTCAGTTGAGTATTGTATTTTCATGTTTTGGTTATCATATGAAAAGGATTTGTTTTGGTTATTTACATGCTTCTTCACTTGGTTATTGTAGTTTTCTTCCATTGGTGGTTTATTCAAATAAAAGAGGGTATAGTCTCCCCAAGACTGACTTACCAGACCCTTGCTGCTAGCCAGAACCCTCTAGCTTATGGGGAAGTGCGCTTGAGGGTATGAGACCAACCGGATTGAGGCAGCGCTTAGTGGCACCTGGGTTAGAATATCACAAAGTTGTATCAAAGGATTTTTTCATTTCTTTATTCTTCTTTTTTCTTAGTATTTTTGGAATGGTATACAAGAGAGTAGGAATATTTGAGGCTTGGTAATGAGCTCATGCATGGGAGTTGCAATTCCATGTATGGGGGAAAATCTATGTACTCGAGTTGGGATTTTTTTTTATTGTTGTTACAATTGTATATTATTTCACCTTGGGTGATGTATGTGTGGTTTGATGTGATATTTGTTTTGAAAATTGGTCAATTTTGATTTGTGTCCTAAAGAGGCACGATATTTGAGTCTATATGCATAATTCTAGACAATCAGGGTTCTTGTGACATGCATCATTCTAGGCACTGATGGGAAAATAGGTTATGGGTGAGTTGTTGAGATTGAACTATTTTTCCTTATTATGAGATTGAAATAATGATGCAATATGAGAATAAATGGGTATCTATGAGATCCTTGAAAGATGAAATGAGTTTGATTAAATTATTAATTTTTTAATTAATTAGTTTTAGATAATGTGATTAATTAATATTCAGATTAATTAATGAGAATGTATTTACCCTTATTAACTAAGACCTAGAAGTGGTATGGTTAAGGGTAGTGATAAGGCCTCAGTATTGATCGTGTGGTGAGAAAAAGGAGGGAAAGGACATGTTGAAACTTGTTGTGTTAGTTTATCCTATTACATAAATGATTCAAGGTTTCATTATGATACCTAAGACATGTGTTTGGAACCTCAAGGAGGATTCAAGTACTGGAAAGGTAGCTGTCACTGGATGATCAAGGAATGAACCTTTTTATAGAAGAAAGAACCTCTATGGGAACCTTAGTTGGGACAGTGGAAAGAAAGGTGGACATTCAGAAGTAACGGTTCAACTGAATCTTTCTCATGTGCTTTTCCACCAGTGCAGTAGGTAGGGAAAATATTGTACATATTTTCCTCGACCAACAGTGGAGTGCCAGTTTTTTGGCAAGATGGGGCACCTACAGAAGTTCTCCAGGAAGCAGTGATGAGCTGGTGCTGAGGGAGCAGCTTCTTAGAGTCAGAGTGTGGGAATTGGGTTTTCTAAACCATATAGGTATGGAAGCTAGAGTTATACCGGAAGAGGCGGTTGAGGCAGTGGATTTGGTGCTTTAGGGAATGAGCACATGTATCAGCAGATTGGTACTGCTTAGGGGAGTCATACGACACCATAGGGAAGAGGGTCAGTACGGTTACATGCAGTGCAGCCTATACTTTTAGAGAAAAAGGATGGTCCATAAATAGTGATAGGTACTATTCTAGTTTCCTCTACTTTAGCTAATTCCTTGTTTGATAATTGTTCCTCCCATTTCTTTTTATCAAAATCCGTGTTAATGGATTGATCCTAGAGGAGGAGTCTGTAAGTGGGATGATGAATATTCGTACACCGTTGCAAACACAGACTAGGGATATCTTTTAATTCAAGGGATGTTCTCTAGAGATTGGAGTGTATCATTTCCTTTAGGGTATCTATGTCCTTGATATAATGGGCTTCAACCTAATTGTGGGTATGGACTAGCTAGTCACATACCGATCCCTTATAGATTGTTATTGTAGGATAGTGACCTTTGTATCTCCAGAGGGTGACCAGTATGTTCTTCGTAGGAGAATAGAATATCTGTATAGCCTAAGGTGGGATAATTACTCGGCAACTGGGAGATATTACAGCCCAAGTTTCTAGTCTTTTTTTGGATGATTTTAGTGGTAGGAAAGATGTCCTTCCACTAATAGTAGAACTTTTTTAGGATGTATTTTATAAAGACTATTCCGGGTTTCCACCAAAGAGAGATGTGGAATTCACTGTTGATCTCATGTTGGGAGCTGAACCGTTATCTATTCCACCTTAAACAATGTAACTTATTGAGCTTCAAGAGCTCAAAACGTAGTTGGAGGAGTTGGAGGATAAACGTTTTATCCACCCAAGTACGTCGCCTTGGGGATCACCTGTTTTGTTTGCAAAGAAGGCTGACAAGAGTTTATGCTTGTTTGTCGACTACCAAATGTAGAATAAAATGACTGTGAAGAACCAATATTCTCTTCTATGTGTTTATGATCTCTTTGACCATCTTAAGGGGGCTTCTGTATTCTAAAAGATCGATCTGAGATCAGGGTATAATCAGGTGAGAGTTTAAACTTCTGATATACCAAGAACTACTTTCAATAAGAGGTATGGACTTTATGAGTTTTTTGTAATGTTGTTTGGTTTGAAAAATGCTCTAATTGTGTTTATGGCCTTGATAAACAAGATATTTCACCTGTATTTAGATCAGTTTGTGGTGGTGTTTGTGGGTGAAATCATGGTGTACTCTAAGACTCATGATGGTCATGCCCAAAATCATGACCTTTTCCAGGGTACACTGATAGAGAATCGGCTATATGTCAAACTATATAAATGTTAGTTTTGGATTGACAGAGTGGACATTTTGGGGCACATCATCTCTGATGAATGAGTTGTAGTGGACCCAGAAAAATTGTAGGCAGTGGTTTTTTGGGAGCATCCCAATAATATTTTTGATAGCCAAAATTTTTTGGAGTTAGCTGAATATTACCAGAGGTTCATCCAATAATTTTCCCACTTGGCAGCACTACTTACAAGTTTAACCAATAACGGAATAAAGTTTTATTAGATAGTATCATGGAAAAATAATTTCCAAGAATTGAAGATTCACTTGACATCAGCAATAATTTTTATCATACCTAAGTTGGGTGAGGAATACATTGTGTATTTTTATGATTTTGGGGTCGGACTAAGAGTTTTTTTATACAAGGGGATAGAGTTGTTGTTTATGGGTCTCAGAAGTTGAGGCCACATGAATGGAATTAACCTACACATGACCTTGAGTTAGCAGTTGTGTTTTACATTCGTAAGTGTTGGCAACACTATCTTTTGGGTGATAAGTTTAATGTTTTTACAGATCACAGAAGATTGAAGTATACAATTTCACAGTACGACTTGAATCTCCAGTAGAGAATATGGGTAGAGTATATGTAGTCCTTCTATTTCTAATTGGAATATACACCTGGGAAGTGGAATAGTGTGGTTGATGCCTTAAGTAGGAAAACTCAGGCTCAGTAGGTACATGAGTCTAGTTCCTAGTGGAATATGATGACTATGATGGTGAAAATGAATGTGGTGGTTCAGGAGGGTCTAGAGATAATGACTCTGGTTTCCTTAGTAGTGAAGTCAACACTCTTGAGATGGATCAAGGATATGTAGTACAAGAATATGGAGTCTTTATCCTTGAAGGAAAGCCTTGAAGGTGGGGAGACACCTTCAGACTGGATAATAGATGAGGATGAGATCATCTATGTGAAAAATCAGGTTGTTGTGCCTATGAGTATGTGAGAGGTACTCATGCAATAATTTCATGACTCAAAATGGGTGGTACATCCAGGGGTGAAAAAACCTAAAGTTATAGTTTTGGTGTCCAGACAAGAAAAAGGAGATATCAGGGTTCATAACAAGATGTTTCACCTATCAGCTAGTGAAGTCAGAGCATCAACGACCTAGAGGACTTTTGTATTTGTTGCCTATTCTAGAATCTAAGTGGGATGATGTGACTATGGATATCGTGGTAGGACTTCTAAAGACTCTTAGGAAGAATTATTCTATTTGAGTCATTTTGGATCAGCTAATGAAAGTATCACACTTCCTTCCTATCAAGGAAACCTTTATAATAGGGTAGCCGTGAGAACTATACGTGAGAGAGATAGTTTGTTTGCATGGGGTGCCACAGAATATAGTTTCATATTGTGATTTTTTCTTTACTTCATACTTCTGGAAGGGATTACAGAAGATGCTTGGTACACATATTTCATTATGTACGACCTTCCTCCCAAATACACATGGGTAGTTAGTGTATACCATACAGGTGTTAGAGGATTTACTGCGAGCATGTGTGCTTGACTTTAGTGGTTCTTGGGAAAGTAACTTGGCTTTAGTAGAGTTCAAATATAACAATAGTTATCAAGAAACTATACAGATGGAATTGTATGGGGTACTTTATGTTAGAACTTTTAAATCAATAATATGTAGGTTAGAGGTGTGTGAGTCAGAGTTGTTGGGACCGAGTATCATTCAGGACACATCAGAGTAGGTGCAGTTGAATTGGAAACATATGGTTATGGATCATAGTAGATAGAAGTCATATGCTGATAGATAGATCCAACCCCTAGAGTTTACATAGGGTGATCGTGTATTCCTTTTGGTGTCTCCTAGATTTTTCACCTCAAGATATAGAGGCAGGGAAAGTTGGCGCCTAGGTTTTTAGGACCGTTTGAGGTGCTGGAGAGAATCAGGTCGGTGGCATACTGATTTGAACTTCCGTATAAATTCAGTTCTATGAATTTCTTTTTTCATGTGTCACAACTATGAAAATATCACCCTGAGACTTCTCATGTGATTTATGTGGAATAATTTAACCTTCAGATAGATGCTTCTTTTGAGGAGCATCTGATACGTGTTCTAGATCGCAATGATAATGTGTTACAGGGAAAGACTATATTGTTTGTTCCTATGTTATGGAAAAATGGAAGTGTTCAAGAGTAATATTGGGAATGGAAGGCATACATCAGGACTCATTGTCCAAAGATTTTTTTTCCCGGAATCTTTGAAGCATTTGGGAGTGCAAGTCGAGGATGAGCTATTATAAGGTGGGGAGATTATAAGATATCTGCCTTTTCTAGAGCAATCTTGGGCATGTTTTCAGGTAATTTTTTTATTATTTAAGTACCTTTGGCTTGGGGTATGACATGGGCTGTGTTTGGGTTAATTTTTAATGAATTTCGGTAGACATGGGGTTATTCATGGTTTGCACATCGTTTGGAAAAACCATGTGGATAGTGGAGGTCAGCATGGTTGGTGCACATTTTTCATAACCGTGCACCATCAATCCATGCGGGTAGTGGGAGACCACATGATTGGCGCATGGTTTGTCCTAACTATGTGGATTCCTAGGTGAAACTGTGTGTGTAGACTAGTTTATTCTGAGAATTAGTTTAAAAACCACTCGAACCCTCGAAACCTTTCAAATTTGACCTAGGCTTGGGCTTAACAATTTCTAGGTATTACCAAATACTTTTAGATAGATTCCAAGGTTATCCAAACACCGTTCTTCAAGATTTAATTCCTGAATCGAAGATCTGCTCTATTCCCGATAAGTGGATTTCATCACGTTGATTCTCTCGTTCTTTCTCTAATCTTTCCTAAATCATTTCATGGAAGATATCCAGTTTTGTATTAGATCTAAACCTATGGGTTGAGATCTAGATCTAGGATTGTGGATCTAAATCTAGATTTTCAAGGTCTTCATTCCTTTGATCTTAAATCTTGTTTAGGAATTTAGATCTGGAGCTTGATCGACAACGTTGTGCCACTCAGATTATTGGGATTTCTGTTGGACAATATTCCATCAATAAACTGATGTAGGTGGTCTAAATATAACTCCCATAGTCATGATTTATGATATGTGAATATGAGTTTATGATTTCTAGATTCCCTTGATAAATGATTACATAAATTGGAGTAATTATGAAAGTGGAATTTAATTGAGTTGCCTCAGTAGTTAATTTATAATTGAATCATCAAAAAAATGACTGGGGTTTACCAAACAAATATTTTGGATATTTTTTGTGGGTTGAGATTTGGTAATTGGGGTATTTAATTGGCTGTGAAAAGATAATTAATTGGGGGGAATTAATTTTGATATGATGTTTAGCTGTGTAATATAATTAATTGTGAGAATTAATTATGTGCCATGATATTGAGAAAAGATAGTTACTTTTGAGAATTAATTATGTGACATGATGTTGATTTAAGATAATTAATTGTGATAATTAATTATGAAAAGTGAGATTTGATATGGATAATTTGTTGTCAAGGATTGATTATGGAAAGAGAATTGTGTTAATTGATAAATTAATTGATGAATTAATTAATGGGTTATGTGATTAGTTAATTGTTGACTTAACTAATGGCCTTTGAAATTTTTAACTAATCATTAGATTAGTAATGGAATAATGTGTAAAATTATTATGAATTAAAGAATTATTAAATGGATGATATTTTTGTGGTGCTAGACATGGTGTTCTAGACCAATTAGAAGTGGGGACTTGGACATGGAATTCCTCCCCAATAGTTATCCAAGCTAGAGATTACGGGGTTCTAGGCATGACAACCTACACCGAATGAGAAAATGAGTGTTAGGCATGACAACCTACAGTCAACGAGATTTGTGGTGCCAGACATGATGACCTACACCAAATGAATAGTAATAATGAATGATGATTCAACTGAGATTTGGGGTGCTAGAAATGATGGCCTACACCAAATTATTACTGATATTGAATGATGATTCAAATGGGAAACATGAATTGAAATTGGCCTAATGTGTTGATTTAAGATTAAATGACAATGTGATAGCTGTTTAAATTATGCATTGTATTTATTTCTTCATAAAACTCATGCACTATATTTTGACTGGAATCATTTTAGACACTGTTGGAGGTGGCCTATTGGGTTGTACTCATGCCATGTTTGGTCCACCATATCAACACTCAAGTAGACTTTTTTTTGCAGTACATGATAATGGAAAGGCCCTAGGATAGGTTTCTATTTGGGATTGATGCATGGGAGAGGGAACTGGATGTGGTTCTGGACCTACTTTGGAGTCGTTGTGTCTTTACATTGAGTTGAATTTTAGACACTTGACATTTTATTTTCATAGAGTTTCTTATCATTTAGTTGATTATTTTATTTTCATATTTTGGTTATCATATGAAATGGATTTGTTCTGGTTTTTTATATGCTTCTGAACTTGGTTATTTCTATTTTCTTCCATTGGTGTTTTATTGTGATAAAAGAGGGTATAGTCTCCCCAAGACTGAGTTACCAGACCCTCACTACTATTCATCACCCTATGGCATATGTTGAGGCACCCTTGATGGAATTTGGCCAACTGGATTGGGGAACCACTTAGCGGCACCAAGGTTGGGATGTCACAATCGGGCCCCTTTTTCTTTTTCTTTTTCTTTTCTTGTTTTTCCATATTTTCTTTTCGTTTCTCTTCTTTCCTCCTCTATCTCGCAAACACCTCCTATTTGGATTCTACTATGCCACTCGACCAAGGGTGAAAAGTGAGAGGTAGATGGAGTGAGAGATAGGGAAGGTAATTGGGGTGTCGTTGCGAAGCCCTTGATGCGCTAGATCGTCATACAGAAACCGTGGACTGTGAAATCAAGTAAATAATTGTTCATTTCTTCTTGAAGGTAAGATCAATTACATTTTCTCCACAAATCCACTTTAAATTCATTTTTAGAAGTTTTTAAAGCCTGATTATGCTTCATTGTGGCCCCTAATGGAAGAATCTGTTGTTTTGGGGCGAAAATGGGGGGTTTCTTACGATTAGAGGGTTTTTAGTTCAGAACAACTAGGTTACACAGTGTACAATACAAGGTGACACACTGTGTGTTATTTCTATTCAGGGAAGATGAAGTTTAAGGTTGTGCACTCCATGTATAAGGGTGTACATTCCATGTACTGGTACTCGGCCATGTAGCTGATTAACCATGCATGTCTACTCGTGTCGGGGTATATGGTCGTGTAGCATACATGGCTAGACCCTTTGTAGGATAGCATGTCATGTCAAAGTACATGTCTTAACTAGGTAAATGTACAATACTGTTGAGGGACACAAGCATGTACTAGAATTAGGGTAAATTTCGTTTACCTATTCCACACGCCACGTACCTGGGGCGTTACACGCCCAAGCCGAGAGAGTACATGCCCATGTGTTGTGCTGGGAGTACACATTGTTTATCGAACTTTGTTTGCAGAGGTTACAAGTCGTGTACTTCCCCATTGTAACCCTTTAGGGGTTTTAATTTTTTATTACCCCGTAGTTGGAATTGGACCCCATAGTAGTCCATGTTGAGTGGTTTTCTGTGTATATCACAATGGTGAAACTGAGGGAGTATTTTGAGGGATCTTAGAGTGTGTTTTTAAGATTATATCTAAATGAAGAGGTTATTCCTCCAGATTTTGTGTTCATTAGTCTCCTGAGAGTGAGAATTTTCATGGATTGTAGGTTGGTTGTTTAGACTAACCTAGTTGAAATATTGATCTGAGATGAGCTATAAGTTATCTCCTATAACCTATCCTTTTGAGGGCGTTTCCCTTTTGTGATGTGCCCCTATGGGCCTTGAGACCATGATACCCAATGCTTTTAAGGATCCATTGAGGGGTTTCTTTTCTTATAATCTGATCTAGGGAGTCCTACGTAGGATCCCTATACTACTATATCATTATGAGGATCATGTGGAGGATTCCTTATCTTGTGTTTACCTAGAGGATCTATAATATGATGCCTCAAATTGTTTGACTTTTGGGACCCAGTGGGTGCCCATTCCATGAATGACCTTGAGATATATGTTGGATTTGGGTTGAGATGGTGTTTGAGTTTTACCTTAGAACTTGTGCTGAATTGGATGACTCGTGGGGCCATGTCTGGAGTGTTGGGTTCGATGTTCAGGCCACCTTCACTAGTTTTCTTATATCTTCACTTATTTATTTTTGATGCAGCTATGTTTACAAGAGTTACTTCTTATTTGGTGGTTCATGAGGCTAGCATGAGGAGCCTTTCTTATTTTGGGATGCCTGAACATTCTTCCTGGGATCTTTTTTGCTTATTGGTATGCCCATAGGTGCTTTACAAGGATCTAGATTTTGATCCATGTTATTTATGATACTTTATTGAT
Source organism: Viscum album (assembly GCA_963277665.1). NCBI lineage: Eukaryota > Viridiplantae > Streptophyta > Magnoliopsida > Santalales > Viscaceae > Viscum > Viscum album. Next base: position 1,868,033,611 of record OY728150.1, read on the forward strand.
ACCCAAAAGTATTACTTGGGAATTGGATATTGAGCCTAGATGTATATAAATATATATATATATATATATTGTGATCTATATTTCGTTGGTATGTCCATAGGTATTTTTAGGTATCCAGATATTGAGCCTTGAATGTTGACTTGTATGCCTTAAGTGATACTTGTATTCCCATTGTAGGAATTCCTTGGACGAGCTTGGTGGGATGTTTATTTAAGTACCCTAAGTGATACATGGATTCCAATTCTATGAATTCCTTGCATGAGCTCAGTGGTCTAATGTTTTTACCCAAAGTGATACTTGGATATAATTGAGGGATTCCTTGGACAGTCTTAGTGGGTTAATTTACTATATGACCTATGTGATACTTGGATCCAGTTGAGGGATGCCTTGGATGGGATCAGTGGGATATTGAATGTAATTTAAACCTTTATTGAATTGTGGATCCAGTTTAGGGATTCCATAAATGGGCTCATTGGTTCGATATGTTTGAACCTTGAGTGATACTTGGATCTAGTTGAAGGATTCCTTGGATAGGCTCAGTGGGTGATAAACTTAGGTACCCTAAGTGATTCTTGGATCCAATTTAGGGATTCCTTTGATGGGCTCATTGGATTTATGACTCCTACGTCTTGAGTGATACTTGGATTTCATTGTAGGAATGCCTTGGGAAGGCTCATATTTCAAATCTTATATGATCTGAATGATTACACTCTTTGAGATCAGTTATGATACTCGATGGGTGTAGCATGGCGTCTCACCAGTTATCCATAAATTTTCCTTGAAATTTTTATTTTAAAGATTGTAAATTTGTATATGGTATCCCTGTTTTAGTAATTGGAGGTGACTCTGGGTGAACCTAGGCGTAGGACGAGTATCCCTCTATGGTGATGTATCTTTCTTAGAGATATTTCTAGCATTGGATGAATAAGGTATATGTTGATTGGGATTATGGACCCATAGAATGGATTCATGGTACAAAGCTTGATTGGAACAACATCCAGCTCAATTCCCTGGCATAGGATGTCCTGTTGAGTGGAATTATGAACCTGAGGTTTGACTGCTGATGTAGTTTCATGTTATTGATTCACATACCAATGAATATTCATATATATGTATATATGTATACGTATGGGAATATAGATGTATATGTATATACTTATGGACATCTATGGCGGAACCTGACCAGTTGACAGGTATTACAGACCCTTGGTTTGACTGTGGGATCACATTGGTTTTTCTTACCTTTTGGTTGTGCTTCAACTAGGCTAAGCACATTGGTTTTTAATAAACGTTTAGTATCATAGTTACAAGTTGCTTGTTGGGGTGGCCTACTGATGTTCCTTCTCACCCATACATGTGAACCTAGATATATATGTTAAGCACGTGTTGTATGGTATATTGGGATGAGGCCTAGAGTTTCATGATCTATCGGAGATGCTCGTGTGGTTCTTTCAAATCAGTATGGTGCATTTTGACAGTGTCTGGAGACTAGGTATGTGGTCCAGCTCAGAGTTAGTAGTAGAGCCATGTACTTTTACTTTTAGTTCCTATTGTACTGTTATCCCTTTATGGTCGGCTTAGTGGGTGACCTGTATTGTATTGTATTACATAGTTGTTTGAGCTTTTACAACATTTCATTTATTATAATAGCATATTCTATTTAAGTTTTTAATTTCTTCTGCACTCTTTTTACTTTTCAACATGTATGATAAATAGTTATTTTCATTGTTTTCTTACTCTTATATGAGGTATTAGTCTCCCAATTATCCCCTCATATGCCCTCACTACTAGTTCGAACCCTCTGGCATATGGGGAGGTTCACTTGAGGCCTAGTAACCAACTGGCTCAGGGAACCATTTTAGTGGAATCCAGTTTGGGTAATTACAAAGTTGTATTATAGGTGTTCTTTTCCTAGAATTTACAATTTGGGTTATGGTAGAAATAATTATTAGGAATATTTTTAACCGTTTATGTATATCATACTGGTTCATTGAGAACCCTTGTTCTGGTAAGAAGTACTAGTTTTTAAGGGTTGGGATTGTTGTTCTCATCTCTGATGTTACAGTAGTATATCATTTTTACCTTAAGAAATGAATATGTTGTATGGATATATTGATTTTAGATGGAAATATAGATATTAGTCATTGGAAATAGGCCAGGTATGGATTTTGACTCGTGGTCGGAAAAGGCAAGAGGTGTCTCTAGGGATTAGTTCCTTCTAAGGATGCTCAGAGAGGACCAGGGCCCTTCTAGGTAGTGTTTTCAGTTTTTAAACTTTTTGGTCATGATCTTTACCTATATATGAGAGGTTGGATCTTTTGTCAATGTGGTTATACCTAGAGGACCTTGCATTAACTCAGAACTATGTAGTTCAAAATCCATTTTGTTCGAGGGTAGCCTGCATGAGAGGTTGGATCATATTTTCATATGTATTTTTAAGTAGTGATCTTGGTTTTATGATCATTTTGGTATCGTGGTATGATATGTGCTTGGATTTTAGTTATAGACATATTGATGCCTTCATCATTTTACAAACCACCTTGGGTTCTTTTTTTCATGACTGGCTTCAGTGGGAACGACTATTCAGGTTCTTGGCCTAGTGGACTAGTGTTTATGATGTTGATAATGTAGTCAGAGCGTGGATAGATGCTTGTGACTGGAACAACGCTAGCTGACAGGCAGTCATGGAATAAATTTTTGGCACGTATGAGGTGCTTTATTTTGAATAGGAGTTCCAAGAGAACTTATGGCTTGTATATATTGATGTTACTTGTAGAAAAATTAGATTATCCTTGTAACGGACGACTCTCTAGTGTATGAATCGAGTTACAATGATACACGCTGGTTGTGTGTACTATCATTTGGATTTAAATCTATGAGTGGTCAGGTGCATGATGAGGACCAATGATTCAATAATTTTAGTGGGCTTGGATCCCAAAATTTGTGCTAGAATTTCCCTCCTTAATAGAGGTGTCATCGTGAAATAATGGGTTTCTGTGGGATGATTGACATGTGCCTTAATCCTGGTCTAGTTTTAACCAGATAGTGAGAGTGGATCATAGGGATTTGTTTACAACCATAGTATAATATTAGTGTACTCCTATTAGAGAAGATCATGTGGTATATTGATTCATCCTAAGTATACTGAGATAGATTCCACCCTACATTGAGCACCTTTTTCTTTCTAAATGTTCTTCCTTATTGAGAAAAGGAACCTATTGAGGTTTCACTCGAGGAGTGGTGCAAGGTAATCCATATGATGGAGAGTGCACCATTGGCTATTAGTGGTGGTGTCTCTCATTTTATGTTGAAATTTGGAATTTTATATGAGACTTTGGGCTAGGTGTTTGTTTTGATATGACGATATGGGTGTTCCTATAGTAGGGAGTACCAGATCGGTCGCAGTTGAACATCTTCCGTGTAGGATATGGTTGTGGATTCTATGAGGATGGTAATTGGACAATCTATATAACATTATTCTAAACATGCTTGGGTTGAGATCATGGTTGTTGGTTCTTTCACCAGGATTCTCAGGGATGATAATGTTTATTTTGGGGAGTTTGTAAGAACCTATGTCTTTCTAAAATGCAGTTTTCATCATAACTTTGATTTTTTGTTATAAGATGCTTATAAAGATGTAAAATGGTCTTTTCCCTAGAATAGGACCTCGTATAATTTTTCTTACCACTTTTTTAGTCCCAAAATTGGGTTTTTAACCTAGGATGGAAGTTTGGTGTAAATATGAGCCATTTTAATTTTGGCAGAATAATTAATATTTAATTTTCATTGCATTGTATATTTAATTATTCGCATATCTTTTTTCAATCATACATTTTTTAATGGATCATTGGATTGAGATTATCTATCTGATGTTGATTTTGGAATGGGTAGTTTATCCTAGGTGAGGAAAAAACTTGAGTAGGGCATTGGGGCCGGCCTAGGCCCCTTTTTCTTTTTCTTTTTCCTATCTTCTTCTTCCTTATCTTATTTTCCTTCCTCTTATTTCATCCTTATTATCATACATTACTCATGTACGGCTACTCCTATGCCACTTTTTCAAGGGAGATATGGTATAGGGAGAAAGAGAGTGGGGGGGAATAGGGATGTCGTTGTGAATCCCTTAACGCACTGGATCGATGTGAGGCAACTGTGGACTGTTAAATAAAGTGAAACTTTAGTGGTTTCCACTAAAAGGTAGGCCCATTTATATTTTTGATTAAAATCCACTTTAAACTCATTGATTTAATTTTTAAAATCATTTTTATGATTTTTTGTGGCCCCTTGTGGATGGATCTATTGTTTTAGGGGGAAAAGGTGGGTTTCGAATGGTATGTGGGTTTTCTGTTTGGGAAAACAAGGTTACATGGCATGTATTCAAGGGTATCAATTTGTGTGTTCTTCCCGTTTAGGGAAGATGAAGTTTTGGGTAGTGCACGCTGTTTATAGGGGTCTACACGCCGTGTATTGGTACTCGGTCATGTAGCCGAGTACTCGAGCATATCTACCCTTGGAGAGGTACATGGTCGTGTAGCGTACACGGCCAGACACTATGTAGGGTATCACATAATTTCGAAGTACACTACTTGACCAGGTAAATTTCTAATCTAGTTGAGGGACACTGGCTTGTACCCCTTTTACGGTACACATCCTGTACCTATTCCAAACACGGTGTACCTAGGCGTTACATGCCAAGGATGACGAGAGTACATGCCCATGTGGTGCACCAGGAGTACGCACTGTGTACCAAGGTTACACGTCGGGTACTATGCCCCTATAACCCTTTGGGGGTTTTTCATGTTTTCATGCCCCAGAGTTAGGATTGGGCTTGAGATTAGTCCATTCGGAGTGATTTTCCAAATATATCATGATGGTGAAACTTCAAGAACATTCTACGGGCTTCTAGTGGGTGTTTCGGGGCTTTAATCTAAATGGTGAGGTTCTTCCTCTGGCTTTTGAGTTTTTTTGTCTCTAGGGAGTGATATGTGGCATGGATGATAGGTTGGGTGTTCATACCAACCTAGTTTAAATATTTATCTGAGATGATATGTGAGCTATCTCATGTGACCTAGTATTTTGAGGATGTTTCCCTTATTTTGTGTTCCCTTCTGGCCCATGAGACCATCAAACCCAATGATTTTAAGGATCCCATGAGGGATTACTTTTCTTATATGATGATATAGGGAGTCCCATGTAGGATCCCTATACTTGTGCATTGTTCTGAGGTTCTTCTAGAGGATACATCCACTCGTGTTTACCTGGATTTTCCTAAGTATGATTACTATCAATGTCTAACATGAGGGACCTAGTGTGAGCTCATAGCTTGACAGGCCCTGATTTGTATATTGGTTTTGGGTAGAGATGGTGTTTGGGTGTCACCTTTAATCCCATGCCAAACTAAAAAGCATGTGGTACTATGGCTAGAGTGTTGGCTTGAGTGTTCAGGCCACCCCCACTCATTTGTTTATATCATTACTTGTTTACTACTGATGTAGTGACGTTTACCAGAGGTGATTCCAAGGTGTTGGTTGTTGAGACTAATGTGACGCATCTTTCTTCTTTCGGAATGCCCGAATATTCTTCTTGGGATATATTTTTCTTTTTGGGATGCCCAGGTGTGCTTTCGTGGGAGCCGACTTCTGAGACATGTTATTTATCATATTTTAGTGATGCCCAAAAGTATTACCCAGTACGTGGGTATTAAGCCTGGATGTGTGTGTGTGTGTGTGTGTGTATATATATTGTGATATATATTTTATTGGAATGTACATAGGTGTTTCCTTGTATCTGGTTCTTGAGCCTTATGTTTTGACTTGTATGCCCTAATTGGTACTTCGATTCCTATTGTTGGAATGCCTTGGAGAGGATTAGTGGGATGTTCATATAAGTTCCCTATGTGATACTTGGATTATCAAAGTAGGAATTCCTTGTATGGGATTAGTGGTTTGATTTTTGTACCCTAACTGATACTTGGATCCAGTTGAGGGATGCCTTAGACAAGATCAGTGGGTTAATTTATTATATTCGATGAGTGATACATGGATCTAGTTGAGGGGTTCCTTTTATAGGATCAGTGGGATGTGGAATGTAATTTAATCCTTGAGTGAATAATGAATCCAGTAGAGGGATTCCCTGGATGTGCTCATTAGTTGGATATGTTTATACCCTGACTGATACTTGGATCCAGATGAGGGATTCCTTGGATGGGCTTTGTAGGTGATAGACTTAGATACCCTGAGTGATACTTGTATCTAATTGAGGGATGCCTTGGATGAGCATAGTGGGTTAATGAATCCTATTCCTTGAGGGATACTTAGATTTTGATATAAGAATTCCTTAAACGGTCTCATAGGCTGGATGTTATATGATCAGAATGATTATGCTCTTCCAGATCAGTTATGGGACTTGAGGGATGTTTCATGGTATCTCAAGGGTTGTATGGATGTTTTACCTAAAATATTTATTTATAGGATTGGCCATTTTATACGGTATCCTTTATTATGTGATTGAAGGTGAGTACGGGTGAACCCAAGAGTTGGAAGAGTATCTCCCTGTGTTGACGTAGCATAATCAAAGATACTTTCGGTGTTGGTCAAAGAAGGTATATGTCGATTGGGATTGAGGACCTAGATGTTGAATTGATGGTACACAACTTGAGTGGAAATAAGTCTATCACAATTCCCTTTCACAGGATGCTCAGTAGAGTGGTATTATGGACCTAAGGTTCGACTGTGGATGTGGTTTCATTTTATTGATTCATATTCCAATGAATATTCATATCTATGAATATATGTATAGAAATGAGGCTATACATGTATATGTATATAGTTTTGGAAATTCATGGTGGAACTTTTTTAATTGACAGGGATTACAGACCCTGGGTTTGACTATGGGATCACATTGGTTTGTCTTACCTTTTGGTTTTGCTTCATCTATGTTGAGCACGATGCTTTTTCATACTCTTTTAGAAGCATAGTTACATGTTTCTTTTTGAAGTGGCCTACTAAGATCCTTTTTCACCCCTATAGGTGAACCTCGGTGTATGTGTAGACAGTATTTTTGATTTTTAGGTTGAGCACGTTTTTCATCATTGGATCGGGATGAGGCCCAGAGTTTCATGATTGAGAAGAGACACTCGTGTGGTTCTTTCGATCAGGGTGGGGCAGTTCCACAGTGTCTGGAGACCAGGTACATGGTCTGGCTTGGAGTTAGTAGTAGAACCCTATACTTTTACTTTCAGTTCTTAATTTACTATTTTATTTGTATGTTCAGGCCGATGGGTGAACAATTTTGTATTGTGTTGAATATTTTTTTGAGATTTTTTCAACATTTTAATTATTATTGTATCATGTTCTATTTTATTTTTTTACTGCTTCTGATCTCTATTTACTTTCAGTCATGTATGATACTTAGCTATTTCCATTGTTTTCTAACTATGATATGAGGGCATAGTCTCCACACTATCACCGCCAAGGACCTCATTGGTAGTCTGAAGCCTCTGTTGTATGAGGATGTGCACTTGAGGCAGAGTAACCATCTGTCTTGGGGAACCATTTTAGTGGAATCAAGGTCGGGTCGTTAAAAAGTGGTATCAGATGAGTTCTTTTCCTAGTAATTAAAATTTTTGAAATGGTATACATGAGTATTTGTAATTTGTTGTAACCTATGATGGATATCAGACTGGTGCATCAAGAACACTTGTTCAGGTAAGAAGTCAGTGTTTCTGGGGGTCAGGATTACAGTTTTGATCTGTGATGTTTCAGTTCTATATGATTTTAACCTTGATCGATGCACATGTTGTGTGGATGTTATGATTTAATATGGATATTTGTATCGTGTCCATTGGAAAGATGCTAGGGATGGTTTTTGACTCTTGGATAGAAAAGGTAAGTGGTGTCATAAGCATCATTTTTTTCACGTAGGATTCACATCATATAAGCCTAATAGCTTGTGATTTTACTAATGATGAGGCCTTTGGGCCTACTTACACATATATTTCACTTTCATGGAAAGTTATGTGGATCTATGATGAGGTGTTTTGGTTTTAGGCTGATGACTCAGTCCTCACGCATAGGAGGAGTAGTGACCTACTTGGTCGATGTGGCAGATGATCCTCTTTTGTTGAAACCCTTATACTGTGTTTTTTCTCATGTCTCTAGCTATCTATTCAGGTCACTGAGAACAATACCAATAGATACAAAGACTTTTCTTTTGAAATAGACCTCTAGGGGTATTTCTGTTTATGAATACTCAATGAGTGTCAATTCAGTTTCTCTTCTATGTTTATTGTGACATATAGGGAGAAGTTCTTTCTGAGGACAATCATAGAGGATCAGGGCCCTTGTAGGTCGTGTTTTCAGTTTTGACCCCTGTTGGTATTTATTTTTACATTCTTTTGAGAGGTTGGATCTTTTGGATAGGTTGTTAGACCTAGATGCCCTTAGTATGACTCAGACCATTGTAGGTTAACGTCTATTTTGTTCAAGGGTAGCTTGCATATTGGCCCATGTTTTCATATTCATTTTTAGGTAGTGATCTTGAATTTATGCTCATTTTCAGATCGATTCATGGTATGTTCTTGTGTTTTCATTATAGGCTTGTTGATGCCTTTAGATTTTGATGAAGCACCTTGGGTACTTGTTTTTTGAGGTTGGCTTTAATAGCCAGGACTGCTTGGTTTCCTAGCCTGGTCGACAAGTGTTTCTTTTATTGCTAATATAGTCAGATCACGGGTTGACGCTCATGACTATAACAATGTTGGGTGATGGGTGGTTGTTGAATAAATCGTGGCATAGTTGAGGTGCTCGATTTTGAAGAGGATTTTTTAGGGAACTTCTGGCTTGTTTATAATAATTTATCATGTATAATGGTCAACATAGCATTATAATAGATGATTCAATGGAGTACGAGTCATGTGATAAAGATACACTCGGGTTGCATGTAGTACCGTTTGGATTTAAATTGGTGAGTGGTCAACTGCGATCCAAGGACTGATGTTTCAAGACTTATCAAGTGGTTAGATCCTAAAACTTTTGTTGGAATTTACCTCCTTGTACAGGTGATGTCGTGAAATGATGGGTTTCTATTATATTGTTGACTCATGGATAAATCCAGGTGGACTTTTGATAGAATGGTGAATGTGTATCGGAAGGAGCTATTTACGCCCTTGGTGGAATCTTAGTGTACTCCTATTAGAGATGATCATGTGCTATCTTTATTCATCTTGAGTATACTGAGAGAGAGTTAGGCCTACATCGAGCTCCTTTTTCTTTCTAAATGTTCTTCTCTATTGAGGAAAGGAACCTATTGAGGTTTCTTCCAAGGAGTAGTCTAAGGTAAGCCATATGGTGGGGAGTGCACCATTGGCCATTTGAGGGTGGTGTATCTCATTTTCACTTTAAATTCTTAGTTCTTTAGGATCCAATGGGCTCAGTGTTTGTTTTGAGACGACGATAAGGGTATTCTTATGGTGGGGAGTACTAGATCGGTCATAGTTGAACGTCTTTTTGTAGAAGATGGTTGTGGATGCTATGAGGTTTGTTGTTGGAAAGTCCATATTGATTACTTGTGTAGATTCTTGGGTTAAGAGCATGGTTGTAGTTCCTTTTACTAGGCTTCTTGTGGATGATAAGGTTTATAGTTGGAATTTTTTAAGAACCCGTGTTTTTTTACTGTAGTTTTGAGTATAAATTTGAATTTTTATGTCAGATACTTATAAAGCGGTAATATGGTATTTTCTCCTATAAAATGACCTAGGATAATTTTTTAAACCACTTTTTCGGCCCCGAAATGGGGTGTTTACCAAAGGAAAGGAGTTTGGTTGAAATATGAGCCATTCGAATTTTGGAAGAATAATTAATATTTAATTTTTAAAAAAATAAATATTTAATTATTTTCATAGGTTCATTCGACTCTATATTTTTTAAAAGAGGGTCATATTGAGATTCTATATCTACCATTGTGTCTAGAATGGGGAGTTTAGCCTAGATGAGGCATAAACTCAAGTTGGGCTTCAGGGTCGGGTCGGGCCCCTTTTTCTTTTTTTTCTTTTTTTATTTTTCATTATTCTCTTTTCCTTCCTATTATTTCCCCCTTTTTCTTGTGCAAGCCTTCTATGTGTCTCCTCCTATGGTACTTGACTGAGGTACAAAAGGGAGAAGGAGATAGAGATAGATAGAGAGAGAGTGGGGGTAAGGGAAGAGTGGTGTCGCTGCAAATCACTCAATGTGTTGGATCAACATGCAGCAATAGTGTACCATGAAATTGAGTGAAGATTCAGCGATTTCCACCCAAAGGTAGGCCCATTTACATTTTTGTTGAAAATAACCATTAAACTTATTGTTTCATGTTTTAAATCCTATTTATTCTTTCTTGGGTACCCTTATGGATGAATCTATTGTTTCGGGGGGAAATGGAGGGATTCTGCCGATCAAAGGGTTTTCTATATGGGAAAACCAAGTTACAAGACATGTAGTCTTGGGTCACATGTCATGTGTTCTTATCATTTTGGGAAGATGAATTTTAAGGTAGTATACACCATGTATAGGGGTGTACACTCCATGTAATTGTTCTCATCCTTTTAGAAGAATACCTGGGCATGTCTAGTCGTGTAGGAATAAATGGTCGTGTAGTGTAAATGGCCAAACACCATGTATGGTAGCATGCTATGTCTAATTACGCAGCTTGACCAAGTAAACGGACATGCTTGTTGAGAGATATTAGCATGTACCCTGTGTAGGGTACACTCCATGTACCTGTTTCATAGGTCGTGTACCTTGGGTGTTACATGCCCAAGCCGGTGAGAGTACATGCCCATGTCGTGCACTGGGATTACACATTTTGTATCGAGGTTAGACATTGTGTACTTCCCCCATGTGACCCTTTGAGGGATTTCATATTTTCTTTCCCCAGAGTCTATATTGGACCTGAGAGTACTCAATTCTGATTGGTTTTCCACATAGATCGCAATGGTGATACATATGGAGCATTCTATGGCCTCCCCGTGGGTGTTTTAGGGATTCTATCTAAATTGATAAGTCCTTCATCCATATTTTGAGTTCATTTGTCTCTTGATAGTGATGCTTGGTGTTGATTATAGGTTGGATGTTCAGACCAACCTAGTCGAATTCTTTATATGAGATGAGTTATGAGATATCTCCTATGACCTATACTTTTGAGGATGTTCCTCTTATGTGATCTGCCCTTCTGGCCCAAGAGGTCATTAGACCCGATGCTTCTAAATACCCCATGAGATATGCCTTTTCATATACGATGGTCTAGGGAGTTCTGTGTAGGATCCTTGTACTTATGTGTCGTTCCAAGGATCTTATGGAGGATTCTTTCACTCATGTTTTCCTTTCATATCTTGTGTAGGATTACTCTCGGTGTTTGACTTGAGGGACCCTGTAGGTTCCTATTACTTGACCGACCCTTAGTTTTACATTGGGTTTAGGTAGATATGGTGTTCAGGTGTCACCTTAGAAGCCATGTCGAAATGGAAAGCTCGTGGGGATATGGATAGAGTGTTAGTTTGGGCATTCGGTCCACCCTCACTTGTTTGTTTATATCATCACATTTTTATTGTTGTTGTAGTGATGTTTACTAGAGGTGCTTCCTGGGTGGTGTCTATTGTGCATGACACAAGGAATATTTCTCCTTTTAGAATGCCCAGATGTTCTTCCTGTGATCCATTTTTCTTATTGTGACACCCAAGCGTGCTTTCAGGGGATTCGGCTTCTGATTCATGTTGTTTCTGATATTTACTGATACCCAAAAGTATAACCTAGGACATGGATGTTACACATAGATTTATATATATATATATATTATGATATTTATTTTTTGGGATGTATCGATGTTTTTCCTAGTATCAAGATATTAACCCTTACATGTTGACTTATATGACCTTAGTGATACTTGGATTCCTATTATAGGAAATCATTGGACGGGCTCAGTGGACTGTTTATTTAATTATTATGATTGATACTTGGATTCCAGTTATAGTAATACCTTGGATGGGATCATTGGTCTGATGTTTGTACCCTTAGTGATACTTAGATCCAGCTAAGGGATACCTTGGATGGTATTAGTGGGTTGATTTATTATATTCCTTAGTTGATACGTGGATCCATTTGTGGGATTACTCAGATAGGCTCATTGGGTTGTTGAATGTAATTTAAACCTTTTGTGAAACATGGATCCAGTTAAGGGATGTCATGGAGAGGCTCATTAGTTCGATATGTTTGTACCTTGAGTGATACTTGCATCTAGTTGAGGGATGCCCTGGATGGGATCAGTGGATGATAGAATTATGTACCCTAAGTGATACATGGATCTAGTATAGGGATTCCTTGGATTGGATCAGTGGGTTGATGAATCCTACACCTTTAGTGATACTTGCATGTTATTGTAGTAATTCCTTGGATGGGCTCCTAGTCTGGATGTTATATGATCAGAATGATTTTTCTCTTCCAGATCAGTTATGGGACTCTAGGGGTGTAGCATGGCGTCTCACAATTTTTCTAGAAGTTTTTCCTGGAATAATTCTCTATAAGATAGACCATTTGTATACAATATCCATTTTTAGTGATTGGTGGCATGTATGGGTGAACCCAGGTGTAGGATGTTTATCCCCCTGTGGTGATGTAGCTCGCTCAGAGATATTTCTAGTGTTGGACGAAGAAATTATATGTCGATTGGGATTAATAACTTAGAGATTTACTTGATGGTACATGGCTTGAGTGGTATGACATCCAACTCAATGCCCTTGCACAGGATGTCCAGTTGAGCGATATTATGGACTTGAGGTTCAACTGTTGATGTGGTTTCATGTTATTGACGTACAAACAATTGAATATTCATACCTATGTAGATATTTATAGGTATGGGAATATACATGTATGTTTATATAGTTACGGACATACATGGTGGAACATTCCTAGTTGAGAGGGATTACAGACCCTAGGTTTGACTATGGGATCACATTGGTTTTTCTTACCTTTTGGTTATGCGTCATCTAGGTTGAGCATGTTTCTTTTGCATACACTTTTAGAAGAACTGTTATAGGTTTCTTATTGGGGAGGCCTAATGATATTATTTCTCACCCCTACATGTGAACCTAGGGGTACATGTAGACTTTATGTCTGCTTTTCAGGATGAGCACATGTTTCATGGTGGATAGGGTTGAGGCCTAGAGTCGTATGATCGATTGGAGCTACTCATGTGGTTCTTCTGATTGGGCAATTGAAGTCAGATAGTGTCCCGAGACTGGGTACGTGGTCTAGCTCGGAGTTAGTAGTATAGTCTTGTACTTTTATATTCAGTTCTAGATGTATTGTTGTATCTATATGGTCATCCCAGTGGGTGACCAGTGATGAATTGTACTTCATAATTCATTGGGATTTTATAGAATTTCATTTGTTATTACAAAATGTTCTATTTCAGTTTTTACAACTTCTTCACTCTGTTTACTTTCTATCGTGCGTGATACTTATCTATTTTCATTATTTTCTAATATAATATGAGGTAATAGTCTCCCAAATATCACCTCTTAGTCCCTCACTGCTAGTTGGCAGCCTCTGGCATATGGGGAGGTCCTCTTGATGCCTACTAACCATCTGGATCGAGGATCTATTTTGGTGGCATTCAGGTCGGGTCGTTACACATATTAATACAATTACAATGATATTTTCAAACAACATTTTCTATTTATTCATGGTGGTAAACCGATTTGTATATTCTTGTATCAAAAACCATTCACCAATATTCTAAAATGATCCAACTAGTATATACATTAATCAACTCTCCATTTTTTTTCAAAAATATATAACATTGATCAATACCATTTCACAAAAAATATTCCTCTTACTCAATAGCTCTATTTCACTTTATGTAATAACTTGATAAACATGTAAAAACCATTTTATAAGGGTCTTCCACATGATTAATTAAAAATTAAATAGAATCTGTCATGCCATCCCCATATTATTTTGACAATTTATTTTTGGTCATCCATTTTTAATCAATATTATAATTATAATTTATAAAAACCAAGTTATGATGAAAAAAATATGACAAATCATGAAATGAATTATCAATATTTTTTAGTAACTAATAAAAAATTACCCACGTATTAAATAATTTCTTATTTAATAAAAATTATCCAAAATTTCACATGGAATATATTAACTATAATACGTTGTTTTAAAAAATAATTAATTGATTCCATTTCAAAAAATATAATTAAAAAATAAAACATAAAAAATATAAAATAGTTTAATATTAGATATAAAATTTTGAAAAAATATTATAAAACTATTTAATTACGATAATAATTTTGAAAAATTACTTATTTTATATTTTATTTCTAAAAAATACATTAAAAACAAAAAAACCTAAAGAAAATCGCTTATATAAGTGGGAAAAAACAAAAAACATCAATAAGAAAACATTAAACACATAAATATAAGATATAATCTATTTTAAATAAGTGATTTCAAAATAATAAAGTTGTATATTGAACCCATTGTATATAGGCTTGGTTCCAAAAGATTTTCAACCTAGTGATTCCATTGGGGTTATCATATAAGATCTTGGGTTGAATAATATTAGATATAAAAGACTTCAGTTTGGGAATTTTAAGAATTATATTACTAATAAAAAATCATTTATAAATAAAAAAAATATAAGGTTTCTTCTTCTTATTATTCTTTATATTCATCTCTTCTACATTAGATGACTAAAAATATAAATACCTTAAATAATTTTAACATCTTTAACTCTTAAGAAAAAAATCATCCAACTATTCTTTTGGCAGTATCAAACCCATTAAATCAATATTTCAAGTGCCTGTTGTGGAATTTATATTTCATAAATGGTATAAAGGCCTTCATTTTTTTATTCATTTTTCACTAATAAAAGTTGTTTTTTGTGTAATTAAATTTTTTAAATTCTATAATATCTTTTAAGTAAATTTTTTAAAATAGAAAACTGGTTAAATGTTCTATAATAACTTTTTCGTGGATGTTTTTAACTACTTTGGATATTGTTTTTTCTAAATAACTATATCCAAAATTCTTCACGTTCAAGATTAAAACAAACACATTATACCTAATGAGTATCACAACTTTAGTAATTACATGAAATTTATAATTAAAAAAATGATATAAAATATTTTGGAAAATAAGAAGATAACTCCAATAATTCAAAAACATGTGAAAGACAACAATCCTAGAGAATATTGAATCAATGGAGCTATATTCATAATTTAAAACATAGTTGAAATACTTATAAGAGATAGATTATCCATTTGGAATAACACTTATGCTTAACTTTCTCCTACTATGAGGGTGGATCTCAATCTAGGATTTTTCATGGGACACAAAATTCCACTTTCGATCATCAATGAGGTTGGGTGTGACATTATCAAAATTTACATGAGGAGGGTTAACAGAGGCTCATCAGTCACTATAATCTAAAATAAACACACAAACACACATTTAAATCTATAATTTAACAAATATATATAAAAATTTTCATTGCATTATATAATATATAAATGAATAAATAAAACTGGTCTTGAAATTCTATCACTAGGTTGACCATAATCTCCAGATTCAGTCATTTTAAATTTGACTCTTCTCAAAATTCACATTATTGAGTGTAATTATAGAGGTAAAATTATTATTTATTGATAAAATATGCCTATTAGGTGCTCAAATTCTAAAAATACTAAACTTTAATACCTAATGAAACACATCATCCCATGAAATACCACACTAACATGTTTTTAATATGAGGCATATTTTTTGAGACATTTATATTATTCTACTAGGACCCCTTGTTCAAAAAAATGATATTTACTTAATTAAATAGTTTCTACCTGCAACCACCAACACACTATATCAAGTGTAGTAAGTTGAAATCAAGGATCATCTATATAAACACCAAGATAAAAACATAATCTCTATCTCAACTATAGATATAATATTTCCTGGAAAACTCAGTATCACTACAAGGAACATCATAAACCATTATTTACTATATGTACTAGATTTAAAAGATATATTATAATTAAGAAAATAAAATCATTTTTTACGATTACCTTGAATACATTTTGATTTGATCAAAACATCACCTCTTGCTTTACAAAATCTCTCACGCACAAATATATATTTTTATTAAAAACATGGGAACAGAAGATACAAGACACATACATACAGCAAAAAAGAACAAGGGAGGTCGAAAATAGTGAAAACCTAGAGCATCTACGTGAAAAAGGCCAACACATTTCGGTGGTAGACTACCCACATTATAGAAAATAGTTCTTGGCTCATTATGTTCACCCTTAGAGGCCAAAATATCATCCACTTTATTTCCTTCATGCCATGTATGTTGTTCTGCCACACCATTTTCCATATATTGGATACATCTTTGAATGAAGTAGTCAACAGACCATGGGGTAGCAGCCTTTCCAATAATTACATTATATAATACAGCAGAATTTGTTTCAACCATTGAAAGGGTTAAGCTGCAATCGCGACAGACCTCAATCCCATCCAGCAAAGCTTTGGTTGCCGATCTGGTTGAGTCTCCTTGACCATAAAAACTACTAAAAGCAATGATAACAGATCCATAATATAACTTCCACCTCATAATACTGTTACATATTCTTTTACTCTACAATAACTCATGGTCCGAGAAGGAAAAGTAAAGTGCCATTTTAATAATAATGATTTTTAAGAAACCAAATCTCTCATGATAATAGGTTTTATAATAACATTCACAATATAGATTTTTATAATTTAATTTAGTTTTTTCTTAGATACTTTAAGGTAATAATTGTATTCAAATAAAATTCATTTTTCCTCAAGATATAAAAACATTGATGAATCAAAAAAAATCATATAATGTGTAGTATAATCCATTATCAAATCATTAACTTTATTATACATATATTCATTAATTAAAATAGACTTTGTTTTAAAATATTTATTAACACAATTCTAGATCATTCCTAGGAGAGATAAAATTCATACTAAAGTGTTCCAACCACCTTAACTTATATCAATTGTATTTTATATTTTAATATCAATAAATTATTCAATTATTAATTTAAAATTTTAATTTATTCATGGTACTTGTCAGTTAAATTTTTCCTTACATATATGTTGAGTAAAATCTTAAAATTTATTTATATACTCCATTTTCTCCATAGAAATCATTTTAATTTATTTAAATATATCATCACGCCATGTATTTATCTCTATTGATCATTATTTTATTTTATTTTATTTTCATTTTTAACTTCATGTTTTGTCCACTTTTTAGTCAAATTAAAATTTTATTTTGCCACTTCTTTGTTTTTATAAATCAATAAAACATCTTTATATTATTGTTCCTTTAATTTATTGTTAAATTCTTATTCCTCTACTTTAAGAGTAATTTTATTTTATTAATTCGCATTTAAAAATTATAGTTATACAAGAAAATTATAATAAAATATTATCAAAATTATGTTCCTATCTATTTAAATATGTTTAAATATTAATGATTAAGTTATGATTATAAAAAAATTCTTCATCAATGATTGGTTCCACGTTATTTTTTAATGTCCCCTCTTCTATACTTTGAAGTTGTTATTCTTAAACCATTTTGATGTATATTTTTACAATATTTTTCCCTTCACCATTTTTTCCCACCACTTAATGTAATTTTGAATTAAAATATATAAAATTATAGATGAAATTTTAAAACATATTCTTCTTATTTTTTTGATAAACTAATATAACTATGGATATTACATTAGAAACATGAAATTTAGACTATTTTTTAAAATTTTGTCAATAGAAATATTATTAAATAACTCTAAAATTATAACTTTATATCATTTTCTAATCATTTATCTCATAAAAAATGTTATCCCCTCATGGATTGATTTTTTAATAGGTATGAATTGGGGTACATAGTTTTTCTTTTCAAATTAATCATTCTTTCATTTATTTATTTAATGGTTAAGAAAACACATCTAAAATTTAGTACCTGTTAAGAAATTTTAAAATATAAATCAAATAATATATATTTATAAGTTAGTATTTATTAAATACTTTTTACACCCATGGTGTAATTGATACCATATTATATCCATTATAATATAACATCATTGGTTTTTTTTTATTTTACAAATATAGGGCCCACCATCTAGGAAAATATTATATCATTTAAAAATATGAATTTTATTGGTCAAATACCACTGGATAAATACTAATAATTAATATATCTATATAAAATTAGGATAATGTAAATAATTTCACTGAAATAAAAGGGATAATCATTGATGATTTATTTAATTTTCCTTTATAATTCCAATACACAAAAGAGACATAATTGTATGATCTATGTTTTTATTTTCTGTGTATATTAGATAATATCCATTTTCATTTTATTTGTCATATTATTTTTAAAAACATAAATCCCCACAAAGTTATATTTAATTTCAAAAAAATATTAAATATGAAACGTAATATTTTTCCTTAATATAAATATCAAATCCAATCATACAAAACCAATCATTCAATAAAAATGGATAAAAATATTCAAATATATTTCTTGAATTTCCTTTTAACATGTTGGTCAATGAATCAAAAAAATGATTGGATAATCTCTAATAATTAAGATAGAGGTTACATAACAACCAAATATTATCATATATTTTAAAAAAATTAAAAAACCTCCATGAATTAGTTCAACCTAACACATTTTATAAATGAATCAATCAGTAGTTAGGAAATTCTCCAATTTGATGCACGCCTCAAATGTCAAAATGTATGTTACAAAATTGTAACACAATCCAAAATTCAGTGTTTTATACTTACATTTGACATATGTTTCATCTTCCAATGATAGACATAAAATTCAAGTTCAATAATTTTTTTTGATGAAAGCCTTATTATGTTATATGAAATTTAAATGTCTTATTGTCTCCCTATATAAATGTAATATCATTTCCCAAGTTATTTAAGATATTTTTATAAATATAATTAAAACTATTTGTGTCATATGAATGTACAAAAACCATTCACAACATTTTTTCATTTTATTATTAATTTAATAATACATGTTCAATAATACACTATGTGAAAATTGAATTGTGCATCAATTTGATTTCCATAAATTATTTTTACTTATTCAAATTCAGCATTCATATATCTATATTGGACCAAGTGATCATTAATTACTAATAAATTTTTTATTTTTAAAAAGTATTTTAATTACAACAATAAGGTTACCTTTAATATCAATTTTATATTTTTCAACACATAATTATTCCAATAATATTTGAACATAAGGATATTTTACCAAACAAATCCAAAAATTAAAATAAAGAATACATATAGTGTTTAGGATTTCATCATATTACTAAGATAATTAATTCATAATTTTATCTACCCAAGTTCTAATAGTAATAAATAAATATATATAAATCCTTCAATGATTTAATAATTTTAATTTACTTCATTTTTGTAGTAGATAAATCAACAATATATTATAACCTTTTATAACTAGATTATCATACCTCATGTAAGTTAAAACACATATCATATAGTAGATTTACTTTTTATTTACTTCTCCTATACAATAACTACAAAAAATCACAAGAATATATTTAAATCTTCCAAAAACATCCAAAAATTATTTTTTATTTTAATGTATCAGAGAAAAAATTTAATTTAATTTTAATGTTCTCTTATATAATATTACATAACAAGTCTAAATAATCAAATATATTTTATAATATGTGGTATAAAACATATCATAACATACATGAGGCATTACAGTTCTGATTTATATAAAATCTTAGAAATTTTATTTCATTTTATTTAACAACTTTATCACATGCTTGAGGATAATTTAAAATATCTAAAATATGTGTATAATTTCTCTTATAATATTTCATATAAAATAGTTGTAAGACTTTAGCCGATTTTACTTTTTTATAAATTCAACACCTTCTCTTATTTTCTATCATGGAATATTTTTATAACAATTTTTTTGGATCTTATACCATCATTTTAAAATTTCCTGTATTCTAAATTCTTTAAATATTATATCAAATAATTTTTTGGTCCTATAACCAAAATTTCATAAATATATGATGTCAAAATAATAAAATAATTATTGATATATTTTTTAATTTATACGATGTCATATCCAATTATTCTATTGTAATTTATGTCAATTATAACAAAATAAAATATATTATAACAACACATTGGGTCTTATTTTAAACCATATTGATTTTTTTTGACATAATATTCTAATTTTTAAATTTCAATATAAAAAACATCAGCATATAAATAATCCATTTTCTTCTCTTTAGCTAAATCTATTTCAAACACAATAATTTATGTTTATTTTAATGTTATATTCTATTTAAAGATATTTTTAATGTGATTTAAATGAATATATTATAATATGATAGATCCTAACACTACTATATAAAATACTTTTATCAATATTTTATTAATCCTTTATCAGTGATTTAAAAGTGATGATAATGCATGTGATGATAAAGGTTTGGTTAATTTATCATAACTAACTTAGTACTGATAAAAATAGGATCGATCGGTACTTTATTAGCACAAATAAAAAATAGGATTTATCATCACTATCTTAAGTACTGGTAAAAGTAAAAATTTATTAGAACTAATTTATATCACTAATAAAAGTTTCCAAAAATATTTTAAATTATGATTTTAGGATTGACCTATCTTGATGGTGGGATTGAGAAAACCCCATGTTCATGTAATTAAAACGATACTCTAATATATTTTGATATAAGAAATTATGAACTAATTCTTCTTGTGAAAGTTTGTATACTATATTTGTTTTCTATTTACTAGGAAATCTGGAATAATATGATCTTCAATAATTGAACTAACTCTTTCTCATTACTCAAATTCATGATTATTTCAAACAAATCAGAGTTCTCTCACAATTAAAATATGTAACATATATGATTAAAAATAGCATGGTTTTAATTAAAAGTTATCCACTACAATGGATATAGAACTTGGATGTCTTTTAGAAGTTGTTTTAAGTGTAATGCTCCAATATTTATCCTTAAATTTAATATAGATGGTTCCTATTCTCAAATTCTTATAGAAGGAGGTAATATTTATAGAGACTCATCATGATCAGTGGTTATTTCAATTTCAACCAACTATGGTAAAGGATCTTCCCTATAGTCTAAGTAATTGTCTATTCTCCATGGATTATCCATTTGTGTGCCCTGTAATATTTATCTTTCCAAAGTCGATGTGGATTCGGTGCTTGGTGCATGGTTATTTTTAAAACAAATTGGTACTCAATGGCTTCTGGTTTATTCTATACAGGACAATAATTAGTTTATAGAAGATTATGTTAAGGTTCTCCACTCATATATAGAATGAAAAATTATTACAAACTCACTTTTGTTTTTTGGATATTCAGTTTTAGGTGAAATAATCTTTGAATGAGTTCATTCAATTATATCCATTTGTAATTGATTCTTTCATTATGATGAGATTGTTCTGATCTATATTTAACCCCCATAAATCTCTTATCACCCATTTATTTTTGGATTTATATAAAAGTGATATTGAGAAAAAAACCCTTGAACAACACCTTTTGAATGAGAAACCTTACCACTAACCTAAGTTGTTCTTTTTATTATATACGGATGTATATATATTTTTAATATATATTTATTGAAAAATGTCTGTGTGTGTGTGTGTGTGTCACAAACCAACCCAAGATACCCTTAATTTGGGTCCCCAGGATGACCCAATACAAGGCTCAAAGTGCATTCCCAACCCCATGTGCTGACTAAAAATGTTAGGGCATTATAAACTAGACATAAGGGAACGATTTATCATGATAAACACAAATAAAAATGAAACTTTCACTAGCAATTATAATAAGACTATTTCATACATCAGTGAACCATACTCAAATGCAATAAAAAAATTTGGAAATAAATTGAACCAAACATGGAATATGCATGTAGCATAACCCAATAAAAATAACGAAACAAATGAAAATTTCCAACTCATTCTAGTGAAAAAAACTAATATAACATACAAAATAGCATTAGATGGTGGGAAAAAAAGTGGGATTATTAAGTAGATATCTACATCAAAAAGGAAAAATACCAAAATAAAAACAAGATTATCACCACCTATCTCCATGTGCTAAGTGAATAATCTTCACTTACCACATCCACATACCTGAACCAAAAATCCAACAACCAACCACTTCATCCATGTGGAGACAATGTTGAACCTAATATATATAAATATATATATATATATATATATAATAAAAAAATTCTCATTAGTCATCCTTCCCACACTATATTGATAAACTTTACAGAAAAATCTCTTTCATTCTAGTATGAAATAATTTTTATAAGTATGATTTTCATTTTAATTTAAAATAAGTAACGTGGTTCTGTTAACTAAACACATTTTACCTTAAATAATTTATTCACCCCTTTTCTATAATAAATCTCAAAAAACCTTTCTTTAAAAAGCTGGATTTTTAAAAAAAAATATTTTCAAAAATCATGCACTGAAAATAGAGAAGCTATAAAAATAATAAATAAAACCAAAAACATACCAATATTTTATATAGAAATAAACATGAAGAAAGAGCTGCATTTTTTAAATTGAATAAAACACATATGATGATAATAACATACAAAAAATAAAATTTAATCATATAATATTCATAATCCAATTTTTATAAAGGTAGTACAATCACAAACAATATGGGAACCTAGGAGACCAAGAGACTCTCTATTAAAAAACATAATATAATATATATAATTAGGTTATAATTTTATTTAATCACTATAATACTCAGTGACACCCTTTGTAGCCTAACCAAGGGGAAACTCCCAATGATAGTGTGTACCTTCACTTGGCATCATGGGAAAAGAAAATTTATACAATAATATAGTATTGAACTATCACACCTATCTACTAATTTTTATCATAACATGAAATATAGGTGATAAATAAATCACAACATGATTATAATATACATGTTTAATGAGAAAAATTGAAATAAAACACTCACCTCTCAAAACCCTTCATATAATCTACACTTTTGCCTTAAAATAACAATATATAAAAAAAACCTCTACCAGGACTTTTCTATTTTATTATAAAAACAAGAAGAGGGAATATTTCAAGGGAATATTTACATTGAGTAAACTATTATTCAATGTTCTAGTCATGAGTAGATAATATCACTTTAAAAACTAAGTTATGAAATCTATCTTTTAAGATCATATCATATAAACATCCTCAAGAATCTCAAACTATCAAAGAACCTAAAACACACTAAATTTTGAAATATAACCTTTAAAATAGGTTTTATAATTAAAACACAAATTTTGACATTGAAATTCCTTCAAATGATCCATTTATGCATTAATCTGAACACATGTTATACATGGTTATGTGAAAACATATTTAATAATTTAAATGTGAGAAATAACCCTTTTATTGAATAATAACTGAGTGAAAATTTTACTTACATTGAAAAAGATAAATAACATCACACAATACAATTATAGGATGTCTAAATTATTAAATAAAAAAGTGTGGAAACATAGTTTTAAGTTTAAATATTCATTCATTAAGTAAACCTAACTAAAATCATTACTCTTACAAAAAAATCAATACACCTCAAAAAGTGATGAAAATACCCTAAAGAGTCTTTATGAACCCTGTGACATGAAAACCCCCAATTATAATTTGGGTAGCAATGAAATCTAGGTCATTATGACCATATGAAGGGCCAAAATAGGAATAATGAGTAAATAAGTGACAATAAGAGTTTCATATGGATTGGCCTTTAAAACCCACTATCAAAACATGAATAAATCCATGGAAAAGATTTTTGGGAGGAGGGGATGAAAGTAAACAATGTTCGAGGGTGTCGAGAGTCAGATATGAGGATAAAATGATGCTTGAGAGTTAAATATGAGAATGGATAAAAATATTAAAATAATAATTTTAATAAAAAAGGTAGACCATCTCATAGATATACCTTTCCCTTTCATAATGTGACTCACTTCCCTCGAGAAAATGTCACCTCTTAACTTACCTTAGTTTTGGTGGGACCCACCTCATCCAAATAAAACAAAAAATTGGCTCTACTATCTTGGTCATGTTACAGAAGGATTTCCCCTCATCGTGGCATAACACAACTTCCTAGAAAATGAATCCACTATATAGGTTTCATCATAGTGCAATTCATGCCAATCACAGCATGAAAGATTTTCATAGTGTTTCCTTAGGCTGAAGGAATAGGTTATGTTGTTACACCCATGGGTCCTGGAAAAAACCTTCTACAGTCTAAAGCTATAGAATGAAAAAACAAAATAAAATAATATAAAAACAAATAAACTCATAAAAAGATATAAAAATTAGTAAATAAAAAATTAATAATAATGAAACAAGTGTAGCTACATAATTCCCTCCAATATAACACTTTCTTCTCCTAAAAATCTTGATAAGATAAGATCAACCCAAGGATCGATGAGGGTCAACATACTCACTAATATCTCGAATTTAAATAACTAAGGAACTCCACAACATGAACTGAGATTAATCACATAACAAAATTCAATCATGTTCCCTAAGGAACCTTAAGTTCTATCATCATAAAAAAGGAATTTCATTATCAATATGAAATTTGGGAATACAACATTTAAACCAACTCCTTTTTAAGGTATAAAAGAAAATTTTGATATTAAAAAATAAACTTTTGTGGTATCCCCTCCATATTTAGAATTACCCTAACTCTTTTATTCTCCAAAGATGACTAATTATTCCCAAAATTTAGTAAATAATAAAATACTCAAAAAGATAAAGGAATCCAATACAAGACCCACAAACTAATTTTCCATATAATCCAAGTGGGAAACACTCAAACAGAACCAATAATGATTTAGTATTACCAATGTAAGAAACTTTCAATAACCAGATTAAATATTTACTCAAAATAAATAAGTTCGAGGAATGGTATAACATCAGATAAATGATAATCATGATAAATCTTGTAGAAAAGAAAAAATATAACAATAAATACCACAATCATGCACCTCATCAATTCTAATCTTAGTAACTTGACTAGAGGATACATCAAAGGGTTATATCAAGATCAACTCCATGGAATAGAGGAAATATTAAACACCTTAAGAATTCTATCCATTATTGGTTGAACTCTAACAATCATCCTTAACACTTCCACATAAGAGGTTAATATAAGATCAAATGCCCTCAATTGAAAAGAATGATGAAGATATCTCCAAAAAATGAGAATTTAATGAATCATCCAAATATATATTAGGAATAAAGGGACTTATCTCAATGAAATGATGGTAATACACCTATAAATACTGACCACCCTACTCAGGTCAATACAACTTCATTGCCTTATCCATATTCATATCCTAAAAAAAATATTGTATTAATAAATCCATAATAACTTTTTACATTAGAGATAGGTAAAATGGAAAGAGGGGGTGAAATTTCATTTAAAAAATTTAAATTAATACAATCCATATTTAAAAACTTCTTTATAAAAAAAATTATGAATGAAAAAAAAATTAAATTGAATAAAATAATCAAAAGAATAAAATAAAGATTTATTCCTAAATAAATCAATTTATAATTGTTGAGGGATTAAAAAAATTATGAAATGATAAGATAAAATTAATATATAAATGAAAATATAAATGTAAATCTAACCAGATATTTTATAGTGACGTTATAAAATAGTACCTGAGGGTACCCCTACATCTAACAACTAAATCAATTGAGTATTTAATGTATTCGTCCCTTCTATTTAATGTTGCACAAGTTAAAACAATACCTTGATATTTTTTGTAATATCAATAAGCCATATAAAATATACATTATATTTTTAATGGTGAAGTTATATACCAAAAAATAATATTCCCTTTAATTTTTAAAGAAAGTGGTAAGAAAACTAAATTCTCTCTCTTTAAAGGTAGTGAATGCCAATATTATAATAAAGAGGATATGAAAAGTAGTACTAAAAATCAATCAATTTTAATGTTGGTCTCAATTATATCAATTAAAATGATGAACACTAGTAGATAATGAGAAAAAAAAGATTATGGTTTTAATATGACAATTTTTTCACACCCTATTAGAGGAAATAAGATTTTCAAATGAAATATATTTGAGAGAAAATTATCACATTGGAAATTGGATGATTATTTTCATGTAATTTTAACGTATATTACCAAGGCCTTTAAAAGGTTCATATTTATAACCTTATCGCCCTTCGATAATGTTTTGGAACCCTTTAGGCGTCTTTAAGCCAAATACATTCAAGTTAAATGTATTTTGATGATCATTTTTGTAATCCCTCTTGGTCACTTTAAAAATAATTAACTAAACAAGGCCAAGAAAATCGTTAGGTAAATAAAATAAAAATTATAGTAATATTGTTCTATAATTATCAAAGAGAGAGAAATAAAATATTGATAATGTTATCATTTGAATTTAAAACTAGTTTAACAATTAAAACATATTTAAAATCGTTATAAAGACTTCAAAACATATCAAAAATAATTAGTCAGAGATAAAACATCAAATATCAAATAGAGTTTCCTTCTATAACATTCAAAAATTAAAATTCAAACATCTTTACATTTTTAAACAAGTAATAATATCAAAAACTAAATATAATATATTAATTACATTTGAAATAAATTTTAATAACTTCATTTGACTTTAAAATTGATTTATAAATAATTAAAACAAATAAGTCAACTCATAATTATAAAATCAAATTATTTTAGTTTCATGTTTTAAATATATATGTGAAGAAAAAAATTAATCTTCATATAAATTAGTTTAAAATAATGTAAATAAATTTCATATTCTATATCATTAATATGAATTTATAAAATCATTAAAACAATTTAAACATTTTTTATACATGTGAAACAAATCAATATATCAGGAAAATTGTGAAATAACGAAAACTTGAGATTTTTTATGTCGCATATGGTTAAAATACCATATTTTGTAAAGGTATAATATAAGTTTAAAAAAAAATTTAAAGGTAACACATATTTTACATCTAGTATATAAGGGTATATCTGTTGTTTAATAGAAATCATTAAACTCTATATCATGCGTTAGGGAAACTAGTGATTTGTAAAGGTATCTTCGAATATACGAACATCTTGTAACGGTACAGTGAATATATCATGTGATATATAAGGGTTACTAAAAATAACATTGTATATATAACAGTATCATAAGTTTTTTTAAAGGTAAACTATAAAAAACATACGTTTTTTAAGGGTACATGAAAATTTATGTAATGGTGAACACAAGAAAACATATGTTGTGTAAGGGTGCATGGAAGTTGTATAAAGGTAAAACTAAATATGTTTAATGGTAATTTTTTGCATGTGAATAGGTAAACATGAAATATTTAAGCATGCATAAGTATAATAAGAAAGCTCCATAAGGGTAATGAGAAAACCCGTAAGCTTGTGTAAGGGTACAAAATACCTCATGTAATAGAAAAAGAAAATTTTATAAAATAATATTTTCAAAAGAAATAATTTAAAATACTATTATATAGAATAATAAAAATAAAAAATAAAAAATAAAAAAAATTCAATAGAACTATTTTTATCAATAAAAACATTAATATTAGAAATTTTCAATATAACAAATAAATATAGTATATTGTAATTCTCAAAATGTTAAATAATTAAAGTGGTAAGGAGAAACTCTAACAATATCCCCCTTTTTGATAATTATAAAAAAAATATAAATCGAGTTCAAAGTTTCTCCCCCTTTTTGGAATTGATCAAATACATTAAAAAATTTAAAACATAATTTTCTCCCTAAAATGAAATAATATCATCATAAAAAATAAATTCCCCCTAAATAAAATAATTATATAAAAAATGATAGCTCTCATTAAATTAATTCTTCTCATAAAAAATTAAAAGGGTCCATGAAAACAAATAATATTGTATTCAAAGAATTATAAAAGATTTGCAATGAATTTTAAAAGCAACAAATAGTGTATAAAATAGTGTATAATAGTTAAAATAAAACCTATAAAATAAATATTTTTAAAAATTATTTTAATTATTAAGTATTTGTAATGATTTTATTAATAAACCATAGAAAATTCCCTAGAAGTATCAATCAAAGTGTGTAGTAAGGCCCCCTTATCCTGCCCAGGATTGAGATTGGTTAAAAACCCAATCAACTCTTTTAAGGATAGATGACTAGGAGAATTTGTGCTAGAACTGCATCCACTTGTTTATATCTAGATAGGACTGTTTTTCTTAGAGTATTATGCACACTTTAATTATCTAAAATTAGATAAAATACTGTAAATATTTTTTAATCAATATAAATTTGAAATCCATTTTGAATAAAATTTTTGAAAAACATATTTTTATAAAATAAAAAAATTCACAATATTTCCAAGTTGAAGATAATTTGAAAAACAAATTAGAAAAATAAAAAGATAAAAAAAATTTAAAAAATATAATAAATTTTATTTTAAATACACCTTTTGATTTATATAACTCCCCAAATAATATAATAATTATAGGGAAATAATGGAAAGATAAAATAAAAATAAGACATGAAAAAAATATAAGTAAAAAAATATAATTTAAAAATAAATTGAAACTTAAAAAAAATTGAAAAGAAATCAAAAATAAAAAACATGTCATCTCCTTGTTTTAGAAAGAAACAAATTTGAGAGAATATATTTTGAAAAAATATTCAAGAGAGACCATTAAAGAAAAATAATAAAGAACCTTTTTCCCATGAAGATCAAGTTTGATGTCCAAATCTTATTCAGCAAGGAAAGAGCTAGGATCCCTCTCACTTGGAGCATAAATATTGTAATCATGGTGGAAAATAGTTAAACATTCACTTCAATAAGTGAATACCACATTTATTTATAATAAACCATAGTATATATCAACGGGTTTTGGTGGTAGAACCCTATAATAAATCATTTAAAGTATCCTTTTGGTACCCATAGTTTGGGTCAGGTAGTGTAAGATAATAAGAATTGAGATGTTAAAACAATTTTGGGTCCACTATGATTGTATAATAATTATTTTAGAACCCATATAAGTTTAAAATAAAAATTTATTTTTGAAATTTTTTAAGAAAGAGGGATTGTTTTTTATATAAGGCCCCAGCCTTAAACCTTACTTAATCTTCAGTTATTACAAGATTACACATTGAGGATCTTTTCAGGTTTAGAGTTTTAGAGAATTAGATCATAAAACTTTCATTACATTCCACATTTAAACAAAGTGGTTACATAAAAGATAGTATTAATTTTTTCCCATCAACGGAAACATATTTAAAAATAAAGCATGGATTCTTTCTTGACACTTCCTTGACACTATCATCATAACATGTACCTTTCCCTTGACCTGTGAAAAACATTTCAAAAAAACTTGGGATGAGCATAAAAAGCTCAGTAAGGGTTATAAAAATATGGAAAGGAAACAAGAGTTCATATATACATAAGAATGAAATCATACTTTACCCATAAAACATTGGCACTTTAACATACCTCATCAAATCATGAATAAATCATAGAAATCATAAGGCATAAAGGTAACTTGAGGAATTCATAACATTCTTACGTAGGGATTAACCCTCTTGGTTACGTTTGGAATACCCACCACAGTATATTCCTTATATCTCTTCGGAGAAACCTTAACATTTCACTCCTTCGCGTTACCCAATGAATTGGAGAGCTATATCGGGCTCACCCGCCATTAGTTTATCACGGAACCACCTGTCTTCATAACAATTCCCAAGAACCATAACATAATCGTACCACATAATACTTGTATAAAGGAAACATAACATTTCCACATTTCAATCACAAGATATCAATAAAACACATTGATATAAAAAACCTTATGAAAACCATTTTCAATACCAAAATAAAATAAAATAAAAACATGGTATTTATTTTTCTTTTAAAAAGAAGGTATGGCTTGTAGAGGAAGCTGAAACTCAAATAATGGTCACAGCGGTGGAGAAGTCATTGTCGCCGCATACGTATGACAAAAACATTCCCTTTTGTCATTTTGTAAAATGCTTCATATAAAAAATATTCGTTTTGGATAAATGTAAAAGTCAAAGGGGTTTATACACCGTATAAAAGAAGGTTGTGTATAAAATAAAATATGCCTCAATGAATGGAGATTGAGACGAAGTCCCTTACAAAGACGGTATCCTTGGTTTAAGGATAAATCAATTACATAATTATGTGTGAAAAATGAATACACCAAATATAAGTGGATATTAAGTGTAAAAAAAATAGATGTTATTCACACATATTCATATAACGATATATTCAAGGAGTACAAGTTTATCCCAAAGAATCAAATTTGGGTTAAGAAGTTCCCTTGCAAAAAATTTACAGCCTAACAGCGTCACTACAAAATTCAGAAAATGAGTTGATGAGAGATAAAAATGTTATCTCATCACATGGAAATAAAATCTAAATCAATACGGATATATAAGAACATATCCCGACATAATAGTATGTGAATTAAAAGACATAACAAAAGAAGTCTTTTAAAAATAGGAGGGTGAAAGGTTCCCTTACCGACATGGGTATCTTTCGAGACATGCACCCCGTGAAAGAAGGACAATACATCATTGATGTAAATACTCATAAATGAAATTATATTACACAATGAGTAAAATAATGGGAAGTACATACACCACTCAAAGGAAATTGTGGCAAATGTAGCATAAATCTCACGGGAATAAAAGTGAGATGAAACATCCCTTACGAAAACTTGGCAGCCTAACGGCGCCACTTAAAACTTCCAAAAATGGATTGATGAGATAAAATAGGGTCTCTCATCATATTAACATAAAGTTTACAGAAATAGGAATATAAAATAACATCCCCCAACATAAAAAAGAGTATCTTAAAAGAAGTGACATAAAGGAGAGTACTTAAAAAGAAAGAGAGAGGATAGATCTCTTACGAAAATTCGGCAGCCTAACGGCGCCACTCAAAACTTCCAAAATGAATTGATGAGAGAGAATAGGGTATCTCATAATATTAACATAAAAATTACAGTAAGATTAAAATAAAATAACATCCCAATAACAAGAAAGATGAGATTTAAAAGGAATGACATAAAAGAGTGTACTTAAAAATAAAGAGAGGAGTAGGATCCCTTACATCAAGTCTGACTTGTCTTGTTCGTTTCTTTATATTCCTAAATAATAAACTTTGGTCAATTTATAATTGCCTAAGTACCTCATTTATATATTATTATTCAGTTCATATCACATATTATAATTTTATAATAATTTTTTAGTAATGTTAGTTCATATCATATGTTTTTGCTGATGTTTGGTACATGAGTCAAAAATGAACTTGTTTGAAAAATGATTGCCCATGTAGTTATAAGTAAATAATTTCCAGAATAGTATTAATGATTAAAATATCATATATATCCAGTACATATTCATTTTATACTATTCAATATCATTTGGAGATAAAAACGAAAAGCACCGTTCATGGAGACGGTAGGCCGTACGTACGCATGAACGCTACTTTCATTTTTTTTATCATATTAATGGAATTAAAAATAAATGATATATATATATATATATTAATTCCATTATAATATATATGTTATATAGGTCACATATGTTCATTAATTTCATTCTTTATACATTCCATGTATTGCATGTACGAGTCACATCACTTGAGGGGGCGGTAGTCCACACTTCCTCATATGAAATTATCGCATTTACACAACATGAAAAGAATAAAGGTATGCCATAAATATAAAATACAGATGCATATAGTAAACATAAATACCATATATATCATATATAAAATACAGTGACATCATAATGGACACCTTTAAAGGTGTTAAATGAATATTGAACAATAATCGTTTCGTGAGACAGAAAATCGCCAACCACAGAAACAGTATGTTCTTTAACCACTAGACGAAGGTGTGTGTAAGTGTAGCTCCAATACTTCTTATAAAAACATCCTAGTATATTTATGATACTGTATTTGTTACAAAATAAATGAATAAAAAGAGTTTAGGGGGTTGGAGAAGCAAAATAAAACAAAAGGACTCAAGTGAAGACATTACCTTAAAATCGGGTAACTCCCTTTGGTTTGAGCTCAAAGGCTTCCTTGGGAAGACTTCTGCCCAAATTTAGGCTTATAAGAGTTAGGTAGGGATGTTTAGAGACAAAATGGTCCGGGTTTGGCTGAGCCAAAGGCTTTGTATGTGTGGGTAAGGAGGTAGAGGTGGGGGCATTTTATAAGAGGAGAGGAGGGGCACTCTTGGAAAGTAAAGAAATGTTCCTTTATTTTAAAATGAGTTTCAGATTTAAAAGGTCCCACATTGATATAATTAGAGGATAAGGCGATAAGGGTTTGAAATATACCCATCCAATAGGTTTTGGACATGTGTAGGTCATATATTTTACATTATCTTTTCATTTTATTTAAATCCTTTATTAATGAGGTAATCGCTGCATCATTATGATGTCATAAATAATATAATTTATTTAATGTATAAAAATTATAAAAAATATACTATGATGTATTAAATCTTTTTAAATTTTTAATTAATATTTATAGTTAAAAATATGACTTGTATAACCCCATGTAAAAATTGTTTTAGTAAAACATCTCATGTTTGTGTCATTTTTACATTAACATTAAATTAAAAGTTATTTATGTCATTTCCAAACCAAAGTTGCTCCATGGGGTCCCCAAGTTTACCCATGGGTTTTATTGGTCGGCCATGACACATCCAATGAGGGAAGTACATGTTTCAAGCTCATATCATATTATTAAAACATTATTTTTACCTTAAACTACACTAATTACCTCTAATCGTGATTAAAAACATAAAAGTTACTATTCACCAAAAACTTATTTTAATCCCATTGAACCACATTTTACTTCTTAATGACAACCATGTATGTCGGATTTTTTGAAATTCAAAACACAAATATGGCAAATTTTCATTTAAACGGAAAATCAGTTTTTATAAGTACCACTTAGTGGTTTCACTATTCATCAAAAATTGACGTTTTTCAGAAAATTACCAAAAATTCACCCTAAGCTATATTTGATATTCTGAATTAAAAAATAATTTCTATTTTACAAAATTAAAAACATATAAGTTTCATTAATTAATTTAATAATTAATTCCCGCTGTCAAAACAAATAGTGTGTTTTTATGAAACAAAATGTATCAAAAGATTGACACTAGTTTAAGTCTGATTTCAAAGTGAAATTATTTCCAATGACCACTATTGGATTATATGGTAAAAATATATTCTAATTTCACTTTAAAACCAATTCAAAAGAAAATCTAATCATATAAATAAATTAGATTAAAAAGAGGTTTTGAATTAAAATACAACATTTTTCACTATTCATTAAAAATTGAACTTTTTCGGAAAAATACCAAAAAATTACACAAAGTAAATTTTGATGTCCTGATTCTAAAGAAGAATTTTATTTTGTCAAATATAACACATAAAATTGTCAAAAAGTGGATTTAAAAGAGGTTCGCCATCAAAAGGTGGTTAATCGACCTTTTAAAGAATATTAGAATGTTTACGCTTAAAATTGGATTCATTCGCATTTTTAATCCTCTAAAATTTATTGTAAAAAGTGAAAATATTTGACAAACATATATAATAATTTTATAGTTAGTTCTATTCATTCCCGCCATTACAACGGCTAGGCGTTAACTACTATTTAAAATAATATTATTTTATTATTAGAGTGCAACGTAAGATTCCCAAGAAACTCATTGTTGCGTGTTGGGTATGCCATCGAGCATAGCGTCCCCTTTAAAGTCATATTAATATTTTATTCACAAATATGGATAAATATAAAATTTTCATATTCTTTATTTACCTGGGTGTTACATCCTTCCCCCCTTTTGGGAATTGCGTCCTCACAATTTTAAAATTGAGCTTGGAAACATCCTTGAATGTCCCACATCGGAACAAGAGTCGGTAAAACAATCACTTTAAAATAAAGAAAGATAAGTACATAGGTCACCTGAGTTAAACCATACTAGGATTCCATGTAGGAAAACATGGAAATAGAGGAGAAAACATAGGGTCATGTTCTGATGGAGAGTGATAGGAAACATGTTTAGGAGAAAGTTAACCACAAGAAAATCACAAACTTGTGATGGGTTAAATGGTATTGGATTCCCCAGTATGAAAAAGTTAATAGACAACATTTTTGTTTTATGTTACTTTTTATTGATGAATTTATTCATAAGGAAACATAATCACTTATCATGTTGACTTTCAACTTTTATTGGATACCTTACACAAACTCATATTTTCTCCAAAAGACGAGTATTTAGGAAGACTTGTTCACATTAAGAGTACTATAATCAACATCTAGAGAATCACCTAATCCACAAAAGAGAACTATATACTTCCCATGTATTTAGACTTTAACCAAAACCAAAACCAAAAAGGTTAGTACAAGATCAGATAATCCAGAAAAGGATAACCCTTTATAAAAAGAAAATATATTCTTAATCTCCAAAATTTGTCCAACAAAACCCAAAGTTCAACAAGGACCATTTGATAAAAAATTTGTCCATAAAATTATTCAAAGTAAACCAAACTAGGATTGAACCCCAAATATTTGAAGGATTTAGTCACATAGTCTTCCAAGTTAAATCGTAACACTTATCTCCAAACAACATCAGTTGCTCTTAATGTCTCGTATTGAAAAGTAATTAACCTAATCACATATCCTCTATGATAGGTTAATAAATTTCCATATATAACCCAAAATCAACTTACTCTTAATTCATAAAATCATCTAACTAAAAAGAATCAGTCAAACTAACCAGGGAATTCACATAGTCCAGTGGTAGGTGATAAATACCAGTCGCACTTTGGTTGTGGGTTCGATTCCCGCAGCTTTGTCTGACGCGACGGGTTGTCACACGGTCTACATGTTGTCCTTTTTATAAAACACCAAAAATAACCCTAATATGTTTTAACCTCAATAGTTTCCTTATACCTCTCATTTTCATCCAAATTTGTTACGATCTCAACATCTTAATTCTTGAAGTCTTATTTCACCACCATAAGATAAAATAAAACGATTCCCAAAATGAATAACATCATACCTTGATCATGGCGTCCTCTCAGTTTCATTGTCATCTTGCTCACGTAGGTAGAAGTCACATGCATTACAACAATGATTTAGAGATCTTTCAAAATCATTTGCTTCCTCCATCCAAATACACCTTGTAAAACATGGGTCATATGGGTGTTCACAGAAAAACAGTTTTGGAAAATAATCATGTATGAAATATAATTCCAAAACATCTGATAAAACATGATTTCTATAAAATAGTCAGACAGAATTTGAGTTGAAACTTTCTATTATTGGTCCTTTTAAAATACCATAAGTATGTGCTGAGAGACTATATTTTAAAAGAAAATATAAATAGGTTGCGCAAAGGTCTCCTTCCTCAGCACAATTTTTAAAATCATAATATGATTCAAATTCTTGTGATAAGGTAAAATATTTGAAAATACCTTGATAATATTTACCTTTCTTGAAAATATGAGAATATTGTGAAAATAGTATTTGTCTAAAAACAACCCATGATTCACGATGATAACAAGGTATAGTGGAGGTGTTTGATATCTCAAACAACTGCTTGCAAGTGAGTTGTATGGTAGAAAAAGTTTCATAATCATCTGAACATTACTTTGCAATAATTATTGCAAGCATGTCATCATGAAGAGATAGGAATGTCGTTTGAGATCCTTCTCCTTCCATTCGTAACCGACTTTAGTTGACCTAAAAAAAGTTATAAAACAAGGATTTAACTAAAATAATAGATATAGGGACTAATCATGTGTCTAACAAAAACTCATAATCCCTAAAGTTGTCTAAACTGACCTTTGATACCAACTATAAGGCCCCAGCCTTAAACCTTACTTAATCTTGAGTTATTAAAAGATTATACAATGAGTATCTTTTCAGGTTTAGAGTTTTAGAGAATTAGATCATAAAACGTTCATTAAATTCCACATTAAACAAAGTGGTTACATAAAATATAGTATTTATTTTTTTCCATCAACGGAAACATATTTAAAAATAAAGCATGGATTCTTTCTTGACAATTCCTTGACACTATCATAATAACATGTACCTTTCCCTTGACCTGTGAAAAACATTTTAAAAAAACTTGGGATGAGCATAAATAGCTCAGTAAGGGTTATAAAAATATGGAAATGAAACATGAGTTCATATATACATAAGAATGAAATCATAATTTACCCATAAAACATTGGAACTTTAACATACCTCATTAAATCATGAATAAATCATAGAAATCATAAGACATAAAGGTAACTTGAGGCATTCATAACATTATAACGTAGGGAGTAACCCTCTTGGTTACGTTTGGAATGCCCACCATAGTATATTCCCTAAATCTCTTCAGAGAAACCTTAACGTTTCACTCCTTCGCGTTACCCAATGCATTGGAGAGCAATATCGGGCTCACCAGCCCTTAGTTTATCACGGAACCACCCGTCTTCATAACAATTCCCAAGAACCATAACATAATCGTACCACATAATACATGCATAAAGGAAACATAACATTTCCACATTTCAATCACAAGATATCAATAAAACACATTGATATAAAAAACCTTATGAAAACCATTTTCAATACCAAAATAAAAGAAAAGTAAAACATGGTATTTATTTTTATTTTAAAAAGAAGGTATGGCTTGTAGAGGAAGCCGAAACTCAAATAATGGTCACGGCGGCGGAGAAGTCGTTGTCGCTACATAGGTATGACAAAAACATTCCCTTTTTTTATTTTGTAAAACGCTTCGTATAAAAAATATTCCTTTTGGATAAACGTAAAATTCAAAGGGGTTTATACACCGTATAAAATAAGGTTGTGTATAAAATAAAATATGCCTCAATGAATGGATATTGAGACGAAGTCCCTTACAAAGACGGTATCCTTTGTTTAAGGATAAATCAATTACATAATTATGTGTGACAAACGAATACACCATATTTAAGTGGATATTAAGTGTAAAACAATCATAGGTTATTCACACATATTCATAGAATGACATATTCAAGGAGTACAAGTTTATCCCAAAGAATCAAATTTGGGTTAAGAAGTTCCCTTGCAAAAATTTGACAGCCTAACGGCGTCACTACAAAATTCATAAAATGAGTTGATGAGAGATAAAAATTGTATATCATCACATGGACATAAAATTTAAATCAATAAGTATATAGAATAACATATCCCAACATAATAGTATTTGAATTAAAAGACAAAACAAAATAAGTCTTTTAAAAAGAGGAGGGTGAAAGGTTCCCTTACCGACATAGGTATCTTTCGAGACATGCACCCCGTGAAAGAAGGACAATAAAAAATTGATGTAAATACTCATAAATAAAATTATATTACACAATGAGTAAAATAATGGGCAGTGAATACACCACTCAAAGGAAATTGTGGCAAATTTAGCATAAATCTCATGGGAATAAAAGTGAGATGAAAAATCCCTTACGAAAACTCGACTGCCGAATGGCGCCACTTAAAACTTCCAAAAATGGATTGATGAGATCAGATAGGGTATCTAATCATATTAAAATAAAGTTTTCAGAAAGAGTAATATAAAATAACATCTCCCAAAATAACAAAGAGAATCTTAAAATAAGTGACATAAAGGAGAGTACTTAAAAAGAAAGAGAGAGGATAGATCTCTTACGAAAATTCAGCAGCCTAACAGCGCCACTCAAAACTTCCAAAATGGAATGATTAAAGAAAATAGGGTCTCTCATCATATGAAAATAAAAATTACTGTAAGATTAATATAAAAGAACATCCCAATAACAAGAAAGGTGAGCTTTAAAAGGAATGACATAAAAGAGTGTACTTAAAAAGAAAGAGAGGAGTAGGATCCCTTACCTCAAGTCCGACTTGTCTTGTTCGTTTCTTTATATTCCTGAATAATAAACTTTTTTCAATTTATAATTGCCAAAGGAACTACTTTATATATTATTATTCATTTAATATCACATATTATAATGTTATAATAATTTTTTAGTAATGTTAGTTCGTATCAGATGTTTTTGCCGATGTTTGGTACATGAGTCAAAAATGAACTTGTTTGAAAAATGATTGCCCGTGTAGTTATAAGTAAATAATTTCCAGAATAGTATTAATGATTAAAATATCATATATATCCAGTAAATATTCATTTTATACTATTCCATATCATTTGGAGATAAAAACAAAAAGCACCGTTCTTGGAGACGGTAGGCCGTACGTACGCATGAACGCTACTTTCATTTTTTTGTCATATTAATGGAATTAAAAATAAATGATATATATATATATTATAATTCTAGTATAATATATATTTTATATAGGTCACATATGTTCATTAATTTCATTCTTTATACATTCCATGTATTGCATGTACGAGTCACATCACTTGAGGGGGCGGTAGTCCACACTTCCTCATATGAAATTATCGCATTTACACAACATGAAAAGAATAAAGGTATGCTTTAAATATAAAATACAGAAGCATATATTAAACATAAATACCATATATATCATATATAAAATACAGTGACATCATAATGGCCACCTTTAAAGGTGTTAAAAGAATATTGAACAATCATCATTTCGTGAGGCAGAAAATCGCCAACCACAGAAACAGTATGTTCTTTAACCATTAGACGAAGGTGTGTGTAAGTGTAGCTCGAATAATTCATATAACGATATACTATAATATTTAAGATACTTTATTTGTAACAAAATAAATGAATATAAAGATTTTAGGGGGTTGGAGAAGAAAAATAAAACAAAAGGACTCATGTGAAGACATTACCTTAAAATAGGGTAACTCCCTTTGGTTTGAGCTCAAAGGATTCCTTGGGAAGACTTCTGCCCAATTTGAGGATTATAAGAGTTATGGAGGTATGTGGAGAGACAAAATGGACAGGGGTTGGCTGAGCCAAAGGCTTTGGAATTGTGGGTAAGGAGGTAGAGGTGTGGGCCTTTTATAAGAGGAGAGTAGGGGCACTCTTGGAAATTAAAGAAATGTTCCTTTATTTTAAACTTAGTTTCGGATTTAAAAGGTAACACATTAATATAATTCGAGTATAAGGTGATAAGGGTTCTAAATATACCCATCCAATAGGTTTTGGACATGTGTAGGTCAAAGATTTTACATTATCTTTTCATTTTATTTAAAGCCTTTATTAAGGAGGTAATCGTTGCATCATCATGATGTCATAAATAATATAATTTATTTAATGTCTAAAAATAATAAAAAATATACTATGATGTAGGAAATAGTTTTATCTTTCTGATGAATATTTATAGTCAAAAATATGACTTGAATAACCCCATGTAAAAAATGTTTTAGTAAAACATCTCATGATTGTGTCATTTTTACTTTAACATTAAATAAGATGTTATTTATGTCATTTCCCTACCAAAGTGGCTCCATGGGGTACCCAAGTTGACCCATGGGTTTTCAAGGTCGTCCATGACACATAAAATGATGGTAGGACATGTTTCAAGCTCATCTCATATTATTAAAACATTATTTTTACCTTAAACTACACTAATTACCTCTAATCGCGATTAAAAACTTAAAAGTTACTATTCACCAAAAAATTATTTTAATCCCATTGAACCACATTTTACTTCTTAATGACAACCATGTATTTCGTATTTTCGAAATTCAAAACAAAAAGATGGAAAAATTTCATTTAAACGGAAAATCTGTTTTTATAAGTACCACTTAGTGGTTTCACTATTCATCAAAAATTGAAGTTTTTCAGAAAATTACCAAAAATTCACCCTAAGATATATTTGATATTCAGAATTCAAAAATGATGTTTATTTTAAAAAATTAAAACATATAAGTTGAATTAATTAATTTAAAAATTAATTCCCGCTGTCAAAACAAATAGCATGTTTTTATAAAACAAAATGTATCAAAAGATTGACACTAGTTTAAGTCTGATTTCAAAGTGAAATTATTTCCAACGACCACTATTGGATTATATGGTAAAAATATATTCTAATTTCACTTTAAAACCAATTCAAAATATAATCTAATCATATAAATAAATTATATTAAAAATTGGTTTTGAATTAAAATACAACAAATTTCATTATTCATTAAAAATTGAACTTTTTCGGAAAAATACCAAAAATTTACACAAAGTAAGTTTTGTTGTCCCGATTCTAAAGAAGAATTTTATTTTGTCAAATATAACACATAAAATTGTCAAAAAGTGGATTTAAAAGAGGTTCACCGTCAAAAGGCGGTTAATCGACCTTTTAAAGATTATTAGAATGTTTACGCTTAAAATTGGATTCATTCGCATTTTTAATCCTCTAACATTTATTGTAAAAAGTGAAAATATTTGACAAACATATATAATCATTTTTTAGTTAGTTCTGTTCATTCCCGCCATTACAACGGCTAGGCGTTAACGACTATTTAAAATAATATTATTTTATTATTAGAGTGCAACATAAGATTCCCAAGAAACTCGTTGTTGCGTGTTGGGTACGCCATCGAGTATAGCACCCCCTTTAAAGTCATATTAATATTTTATTCACAAATATGGATAAATATAAAAATTTCATATTCTTTAATTACCTGGGGTGTTATATTTTATCTACTATATCTATAATTTTTACAATTTTTCTGATAAACATGATGAAAAAATTTCCTACAAAAATTATGAAATTTATTATGAGACATTAATTTTACAAAATTAGTTGTTTTTAAATAAGTTTTGGTAACTTTTAGAAATACAAAACAATTATTGTTTCTTTTAATTAATTGAGAACCAAAAATCGTATTAAGAGATTTTTCACCATGGGTGAATTTTGAATGACTAATTTTGAAATCCTTGATTTAATTTTTCAAAACATCAATATCAAGTTGATTTTTTAATTTTAAAATTAAATCACCTTTTTTCATTAAAGGTTGATTTTTTCATTAAAAAGAATATTCTAATCGTTAATAAAAAAATTATATTTCTTTGATTAATTTTCCTATGTTGAAATAAGTTCTTGAACAAAAAATTCAATTTCACTATCAGAATAGTAGAAGTGTGAAGAAGATTATGAATTAGAGGAAGAAGAATGAGAATTATAATGGGTACTTAACCTCTACCCCTACCATATGTATATTTATGTGGAATTTAAGAGTTTAGTTGCTAGTTTTATAAGTTGAAATTAAATCTTTTCTATAACTTCTTTTTGATACTCTTAGATCCTTCTTACCTTGCTTCTTGTATTTAGACTTTTTTTGGGATAACTTGGCTTTATGTGGCCCTTCTTTTTTTAACTGAAGCACGTCACTTCCAAAATATTAATTTAATATATCTTTCTTCAGAATGATATCATCTATTTCTTCATATTGTTTAAATTATTCAACATTTTCATCAATAATTAAATTTTTCATTCATTATTGTAGTTTTTTCCGTGGAGTCACCATTTTATCCATGAAATCAATTGGTCTTTTAGTTTTCATAACCTCCTTGGCCTACTTTTCAACTTGTCTCTTCATGGATATATCGTATGTCATGATAGAACATATAAGTTACCCTGTTGGAATTTTCTTGGAAAAATTTTATGTAGAAACAGAATCACTATGTGATTTTCATCCATTAAAAATTTCAGTAAATCTAGTAAAAATTATGGTGATATACTCATTATGATTCATTGATAAACTCTAAATATCTTTCATATACTTTTCAAGAGCTGTATCCTTGACTTTATTTGTACATTCATGAAAAACCACAAATAATTTATATATT
Organism: Viscum album; assembly: GCA_963277665.1. Classification (NCBI taxonomy): domain Eukaryota; kingdom Viridiplantae; phylum Streptophyta; class Magnoliopsida; order Santalales; family Viscaceae; genus Viscum; species Viscum album. The sequence goes on from OY728150.1 coordinate 1,868,075,607, forward strand.
TCATGAGTAGTTTTATATGAAGAAACTCTATTAAAATAATTAACATATAAACCACAATGCAATGAATTTATTGATTTACCATCTAATTCAAAAGTAGATATATCATTCTGAATCCACTTAAATTATATTTCAATTGTAAGTGTATATTCATGTAAAAAATTATTATAAATATGATATCCAAAATATCTAAGAATATTAGTCATGTGAGTTTTCCAATAATCATAATTACATCCTTTAAAAAATGGATCACTAATCATTAATTGTCCTTTGGGACCACCATGGGTGTTTGAAAATGTCATTTAAAAAAAGAAATCTTTATTAAAAAATGTTTAAATATTTCCAAAATTATAACTTTGAAAGAATTTTAAAATAAACCAATTAAAGAAATATAAACCTTCTTGATACCAAATTTTGGCTTGAAATAGGTAAAATAGAAATAGGGGTGAATTTCCCTTTAAAAAATTAACATAAAATGATCAAAATTTTAAAAAAAATTATAAAAGAAAAAAAGTAAGAAAGAAAAACAGTATATTTAAATAAAATAAAATAATTTTATGAATAAAATGAAAATATATTCAAGAATAAATTTATTGATTATGTTTGATATATTTGGGAAATTATGAAATAAATTAATTAAATGCATATATAAATTAAAATGCAGGAATTAAATGAGATATCATATCTGGTAAGGAAGTTCAATAATAGTATCTGAGGGTACCCCTACATCTACCACCTCAATACCTTTAGGATTTAATGTATTAGTATCATTTATTTAATGGTATCCAAGATACCAAAACTATCCCTTGTTTTTTAGGTTATATAAATAGATGTGATAAAATAGAAACAAACACTTTACCAGTGAAGCTAGAAACCACAAAAGAATAGTCCATTTTCTTTTTAAAGGAAATGGAAATAAAACCAATGTTCCCCAATATAAAGTTTTTATCAGCACTATTAGAAGGAAATAGAAATATTATAGTATTTATTGGAATGTAAAACCTCAATATTTTTTGGATTATTTTTTTCCAATTAATTTAATCTTTTTGATATTTTTCATTTCACGCAACACTGAATATAGATTTTGTTATACGAAAGCACTAAGTATGGATTTCATTATATGCAACACCAAGTCAATATTGTGATATTTTAAATAATTATACTATATTTTTATATATGAAACACAACTTCTTTATTGTCTTACACACAATATTGAGTTTGTGCAATAATTTGTGTCATACACAAGGTCGATTTTCTAACAAACTACAAGATATTATTAATATTATTATCAAAATATTATTATAGCTACAACCTATCCATTAGAATAGATTTTATGAATAAGATTAACTAAATTATGAAAATATGATTTACACGTGTATTCAAAATTAATCCTTTGGTTATCAATTAGTATAATTGATTGTAAGAACTATTTGAAAATAAAGAAATTATTTTTCTAAGAAAACTATTCTACTATGTAAAAACACATTGTTATCTCAATTAATTAAGAAAAACACTTTTGATTAATGGTTTAAATAAAATTTGTGTATTATTTATTCAATGTATATATTTTATACTCATCTAATATATTTTATAGGTATAACATAAGTATAAACCCAATTTAATGAATAAAATTATGTATTTTTTCTAAAAGGTAATTTTACCGCCATTTAATTGCAAACTCACTTTAAATAATATTTTTGAAACTTTTATTTTTAAAAATAAACTTTATTTTTTAATGATAATATTAAAAAGTACATTGGATAAAAAAAATTATTTTTCTGAGAAGTTTAATTTTTTGATGAATATTAAAATACATTGAATTTTAATTCAAAAATGATTTTTCATCTAATTTATTTATACAGTTAAATTATATTTTAGATTGGTTTTAGAGTTTAATTAGATATATTTTATTAAAATTAATAAAATTTATTTCATTGTATTCAATTTCACATTGAATTTGGATATAAATACATTTCAAACTTTTGAACATTTTTTTACTTTAAAACTCGCTTTTTCCTCCTCTCTACAGGATTAAATTTAAATTAATTTATTTTACATATATGATTATAATTTGGAAAAATTGATTCCATATTTGGAATAATCATAATTTATAATTTATAATAAGGTCAAATTTGTATGTTTCCAAAAATATTAGTGAGTGTGATTAAAATTAATTATAGCGACTATGAGAAAAATTAGCTTAACAAAGGATTAAATCTTAAACTGAAGGGGAAAATGACTTATAAAATTTTAAAATATATATTTTATGGCCCTATTAATACCCTATACAACCTTGGATATAATTTTTTTCATTATGGGAGCCACTTGTTCTAGGAAAAATGTGGGTGGAATTCCTTTTTCAAAAATTTACAAGAATGCACTCCTCCTCCTCAATAAAAAGAAACTCAATAAACCCATTTATTCACACCTATAAAGCACTTTGGATTACCAAAAATATTCCAAAATAATCTCCCAAAATCCCTCTCTTAAACTTAGATTCATGTCCTTGGTAATAAATCTAACCAAATAATTCCTTTGGTATAAATCAAGAGGAGTTACCCAAAGAAGAGGTAACGTCCTTCCTCAAGATCCCTTCTTTTATTTTCATTATAAACCCCCTAAAATATTATTATTCCATTATAATATAAAGAAATAATTATCATCAATATAATTTTATGTTTCTATTAAAATTGTTTTACCTACCCTTACACACACTTCCATCAAATGGGTAATGAACATACCGTTCTTATGTATAGAGAAGTATCACCTCCCGAAACGATGTTGTTCATTTTTTAATTACCATCTCTCATGGTTGGAAATTATGATGTAAAATATTTTTTTATATTATTTATATGATACTTATTACTTCTTTATAATTCTTAAATTATTGTATAAAACATACCTTTATGCTTTCTATTTTTTGTAAATATGATAACTTCATTTGTGAACGTGCATGGAATGTGTTAAGGATGGGTTTAATGAAATTATATGATATATATGACATAACAATTATACTTTTATGATGTTATATATATATATATATATCAATTAATTTTTTTTTTAAATAAAATAATAAAATTGAAATAACATTCATGTGTATGTATGGCCTACTGTCTCCATGAATAGAGTATTCAATTTTAAAATTATATATCTTATGTATTGTTTTAAATATTTATTTAATGAATATATATGATATTTAAATAATTTCATAAATTCTTTAAATAATTAAAATATTATATATGTAATATTATCAAGAATAAAAAGTTAAAACATATTTGAAAAATAATACAGGTATTACCAGAAACAAAACGTTAACATGGGGTTGTAAATAAATGGGTAATATAAAGTCATAACCAAATCATATAAGGTATTAGATACAATAATATAGTTATATTATAGATTTATAATAAACTTATATTTATTATAAATGAGTTTTTAACATTTATGAATAATTTTGAGACTTAAGGTAATGGTTTTCTTGTCTCACTTTTATTTTCTGTGAGACACAAGCCATGTTCACCTATTATTTTCTTATATGAGGTATATAAAACCCATGAATGTTTTTTATGATTTATATTATAAAATTCATGGTTATTTACATATCCATTTTATGATATTTATTTCATGGGGTTTATGGATTAAAATTTACCAAATCTGTAAATTAATTTTGTCTCACTTTTCTGTCATTGTGATACATGCCATGTTATACATTTATAGTTTTTTATGGGATGTATATACTTCTCATTGTCATGTAATATCATGAATATACTTTTTTTAATGACATTTTAAACTTTATGTAATTTTATTATTTCATGGGGATTATGATTTAAAGTTACCAAAGTGTTGACAGTTTATTGCTACAATCTCATCGTTTATTGGGATTTTTTATGATTATGCTTCCATTGATGAAATATTATGATTCATCTCTCAAGAAAACTCAAGAATTTTATTATAATTTGGTTATACATGATTTCTTAATGTATTATTATCATTTTTTCACTCCTTTTTTACATCAGATAAATCAGGAAAAAAATTATAAAAATCTGACATTATTTCTCTTTTCAGGCACAAAAATGTGTTCTTTCAAAACCATGTTTTCTTAAAAAATAATTTTTTTCCTATTATCCTATGATTTTTATAGGAAATTTTTAATCACCTTTTAACTTTTTAGAAAATAATTTTAAAAGGGAATCTTATTTTTTCTAATCAAGGCACTTTTATAAAATTTTAAGGTACAAAAGGAATGTTTGGCATATACAAACTAACCCACCAACATCACCATAATTTCAATGAATCTTCCTCTATAAGTTTACAAGATTATTTTTTTAATTAAAATTTTTCCCCTAATATTCTTTAAATTCGTTTTTTAATGTTTTATTTTTCAAAAAAAGTTTTTCAAAAAACCTATCTTCAATAATTCTTTAAAATTATTTTTGAAGCATCCTTTAAAAGTTTTCAAAAAGTTGTTTTAAAAAAGGATTTCAATGATTTAAAAGATTATTTTATAAGTTTTCAAATTAATTTTAAATAAAAAAGTTTTCAAGATTTATTTTCAAATAAATAGTTCTTAAACTTTTTTCAATCATTTTTTTAAGTAAAAAGGTTTTCAAAATATTTTCAATGTTATGTTTTCAAGGAAAAATGATTTAAAAATGTTTTCATGACACTTTTATATGTTTTCAAGGAAAATAGTTTTATGGATTTCTTTATAATTGTTTCATTTTATTTTCAAATAATATTTTTTACAAAAGGTTTTAGGTTTTAAAAATAATTTTTCAAAGAAAAAATGATATTTTCCTCAAGAATGGTTTTTAAATGATATTACAAAATTATTTTTCATCTAAGATGACATCCATTGGTGTAACTCATGCCTTTTTGGGGAAATGATCCAAAGGACCCATTCATACTCTTTCTCTGAATGGATTATGTTTAAATGGAAGGATGTTTATGTACCCTATCTCCATTTCATGTGTTATATCTTCATGAAACCCATTTCCCTATCACGAGGTATATTTTTATGGAACCCACTTCTTTTCACATGTTATGAGTTGATGAAATGATTATGAAACATAAATCTTTTCCATAGTTTATGATATGATTACATGTTTATGGTACCCATTTCATATCATGGGTTATGATATAATGAATTTTTATGATCTAGTGTCACACATAAGTATGATTTTATTATGATATGGATGGAAACTATATCTCCCTCCAATAAATTGGGTAAATATTTATATCACATGAGATGAACATGGATGGAATGGGGAGTGAACTCATTTTACTAAAGGTCTTTTCCTGCTAAGATAGTCTTGGGAGTGAACCTCGACTACTAAAATGATCATGGTAGTGAACAATGTCTTCCAAGATGTTATAGGGAGTGAACTCATACAACCTATATGGCCCCAGTATTGATGTCTTTACTACTATAGAAATCATTTTATATTCTTATGTTTCTACCAAAATATTTGTGTCTTGTTCCTATGTTATTGTATCATGGATTATGCTCTTGATTCCCTTATCATTCATGTCTTATGAATTGACAATATTTATTCCATGACTCATTTATATGATCACTGATATACAGGTTGTGCTCTTTAAATTTCATTCTCATATTTTCATACCCTTATGCTCACGTTATGCTTATGTATCGCCTTTTTTTCCCTTATTGAGAATCTGAGATCGCCCCTTTATAATGATTCATTTCCCTTGGTTATAGACAAATTTTTTAAGTATAAGTAGTAAATTTGAATATCATTATGGGAAAAATTGAATATATTTCACCAAGTTAAAATATTTTGTTTCAAGCATCCAAAAGACACTAAACTATTATGGTCCTCAAGCATGTATTTTTTTAATGTGCAGAATAATCATCTATAATGATATAATATCCATGTATGTTAAACCTGAGTTTCTATAGTTTTTATTAATGGAATAGTTTAGTCAACCATTGGGAAATAGGATGAGAAAAAAATAGTGATATCCCTAGGGATATTTCTAGGGATGTGTATATGGATGTATCCAAGGATGAGTCTAAGGATTAGTTAATGTTTAGGAAATTGTCTTGGATTTTTTGTAATGGATAGAGTGTGTACATTCCCAAAAATGAATCCCTATCTTGATTATATAAGTGGATGTGTATCTGGAATATATGTTCATAGGGAAAAGAAACCATAAAACACTATATTGAGTTGTACTCAATCGGGAACTGGTATATGACAATGAGCCTTACTGCACAACTATATTGACACTCCGATGGGATATGCTTCAAAAATTAAGAAATAATTTATGAACCATAATTAAGGATTTAAATAAAGGATGAAAATTAATATCCATAGTTAAACCTAAGGTTTCATAGATCAAGGAAGTAAGTGTCATGATTTAGACATCCTGTAAGTGATTTTTCATGATTATGTGGTTTTGTGCTATGATAAATATTTCTCACACTATGATTTATTATTTTACTCAATGGTGGTAACCAAAGGTAACTAAGTGAACATTGAATATTAAAAAAATTCTAATGACCAGTCAAATGGGATGATCATTGGATCAAAGGATGTTGTGATCATGCCTAATCAGTTTTCACGGAACAAGATTAACAATATGTAACTTAATGAACTCTTATACTCACCAAGGAATATAATGAAAGTGTTTTATGATAATTATGGTTATGTAAACCCCAAAGGAAGGAAAATTTGGTTTCCTACATGTCAATAATGTGGGAAGAAACACCCAAGTGAATGTATCATAGGAATAGGAAGGTGTTTGGACTGTGGAAAATAAGTACACAAAGTAAATAAATCCAAAGAGAAAATAAAAATTCTATTTAACACAATGGATGGAAATATCAGCATTCCCAACATATTATCAATAGTTGAATGCTTTATTTGTGTAATGAATGGTAATTATGTAAATCGATGACCTAAGTGGAAAGATCTCCATGGGAATCAGTAAGGTGGTATGAGTAATGGTTATATTTCCGATGATGATGATACTACAGATGAAATGTGAAAAGAAATTGGTATTTAGTAATGGGATGTGGTAGAATTTTTAATGTGTTGAAGTATAATAATTTAAGTGTTTATATATTTTTATTCAATAATTTTTAATTGAAAAATATATTATGATTGTTCAATTTATGTTTTTTGTAAGGATTTATAGGAATATATTACATGAATTTGATGGACTAGAAAAGTGATTTCACATAAATGTGACATTTAGAATAATGGAAGATAACCCTTAGTATGTCATTGATGTTTATATAATGATGTTTGGATAAAAATATGTGGTATATGAGTAAGTAAATTAGATGGTACCAATTACCTTGGAAAAATTAAGGATTTTCTGACAAGTGGTTTATACTATCATTTATGAAGTTTACAACATTTTTCAGATTTAAGGAATATGTCCAACAAACATTGGAATAAGGAAACCTGCATGTTTTCAATAATTATTTGTGGTATTTTATTTTATTATCATGTTCTAAGAGAATACATGATAAAGGTATTCACATGTTTGGTATGTAAAAAATAAAAGACACATTAAGATATATTGGGGATTAAGTAAAAGTTGTTCTTGAGAAATTTAGTACCCTTATTTCTAAAGTTCTAGAATTATGTATTTCAGAAGGGTTATAAGGTTAACCATTTATGTAATATTTTAAGTTAAACATCAGATTTGGTTTTAGAGATTAAGTATTGTATCACCATTTGAGAATTTATGAATATTGGATAACTTTTTATAACCATTACAATGTGATGATAACTTAATAAAAATGGAATGAATTATCATTCTACATCATGATCTATTAGTACCTCAGTAATGATAAATTCAACTTTATTTCTTGCAATAAGAGATGAAGTGGAAATTTTTCAAGGCACAACAAGGGGTGAGATTTTGCTGAAATCAAGTAAGTATACCTTATCATGAAAATTATTCAAATTTAATAAATGGTTCTTGAAATAATAAAATTTCCAATTACCATCATTTTTATGACATCAATGACCTATTTCATGCTTCTTCACTTTATAATTTTGTGATTGTTAACATTCTATAGATAATACACTTTCTTGTGATCAGTGATCTTTATCAATATCTATGATTATTTATGCCTTTCTTATATGTCCATGTTTTTACATCCCACCTATTTTCTCCTATATGGAAACCTAGTTATGTGTTACATTGGGTAACCATTATTTTTCTAACTTTCTCTTTTTTAAAGGAAGTTATAGTATTCATTTTTATGAGGTTTGATTTTATGAATGGAAATTTTAAGTATTAAAACATTAATAACCTAGAATAATTTTGATGGTGAAATTAATTTTAAGTGGGTTAGAGAGTTACACTCTAATATTTGGTCATTTTTTTGAATTAATTTAATATTTTTTCTAATTTTCATTTCACGCAACAATGAATTTTTCTTTTGTTATATGAAATCACTTAGGGTGGATTTAATTACATGCAACACCAAGTTAATATTTCAATATAAGAAACACTTAGATTGGCTTATGGTACATGCAAACCTATGTTTTTATTTTATTACACACAATATTGAGCCACTCTGATAGCTTGTGTCACATGCAAGGTCTATTTTTACCCAACTATAAGAAAATAATATTATAATTATCAAAATATTGTTTTAGCTACCATATATCAATTGAAATGGATGTTGTGAATAATATTAACTAAATTAAAAAATATATTATTTACACAAGTATATAAGATTAATTCTTTGGGTATTAATTATTATAATTTAATGAAATAACTATTTGAAAATAAAGAAATTACATTTCTAATAAAACATTGTTTCTATGTACAAACAAAATTTTATCTAAAAACACTAAACAAAACACTTTTGATTAATGTTTTTAATAAAATTTATATATTATATATTCAATAAATATTTTTTATACTCATACAATATATTTTATAGGTATAAGATATGAATAAATCAAATTTTATGAATAAAACGATGTATTTTTCTAAATGGTAATTTTCCGACCTTTTAATGGTGAACCCGTTTTAAATATGTTTTTGAAACTTATAAGGAATTCATTTGAAAAATAATCCTCATTTTTTAATATTAATATCTAAATTTAATTTTGTTTAATTTTTTGTATTTTTCTAAGAAGTTTCATTTTTTAATGAATAGTGGAAAACACTGAATTTTAAATCAAAACTACTTTTTTGTATAATTTATTTATATTGTTAAATTAAATTATTTTATGGTTTTATAGTTTAATTAGAAATATTTTACATCAATTAATAAAATTTAGTTCATTTTAAGCAATTTCATATTGAAATTGGATATAAAAACATTTCAAATTTTGAGCATTTTTACTTTAAAAACCCTCTTTGTCGTACCATCTGTGGGATTAAATTTAAATTAATTTATGCCAATTATGTGAATATAATTTGGTAAAATTGATTAAATATTTATAATAATAATTTTTTATAATTTATAATAATGTTAACTTAGTTTTTGATCCAAAATATTTGTGAAAGTGATTAAAATTAATTACAACAATTAAGAGAAAAATTAGCTTGACAAATGACAAAACCATAAAATTCAATGCCAAAATGACCTTGAAACTTTTTCACAATAACATTTATGGATTTATTTTGACCCTATACTTCTTTTTATTTAATTTTTTCCATTATTCATGTCATAATACAAACATGGGTGGAATTTCCTTTTCAAATATTTACAAGAACTCCACTCCTCCACTATAAAAAGATACTCACCCCTATAATTTATTTACACCTCTCAAAACATTTGGATCACAAAACTTATTCCCAAATAATCTATGAAAATCAGTTCCCTAAACATAGAAACCTCACCTAGGGAATAAATCCAACCAATGATTCCCTTTGGTGCAAACCAAGAGAAGTTACTCAAAAAAGAGGTAACATCCTTCCTCAAACTCATTTGTTTTATTTTCATTCTCCATCCCCTAAATTCATATTATTACATGATAATATATTAACCTAAGCATCCTAAATATACTGATATTTTTTATTCTATGGTTTCTATCTACACTTACACATAATTCCATCTAATTGGTAATGAACTTACCATTCTTATGTGCGGCGAACTGCCGCCTCACGAAACGATGTTGTTTGTTTTTCCTTTACCACCTATCATGGTTGGGAATAGTGATGAAAAATAAATTTTTATATTATATATATCATTTTTATTATTTTTTTATTATTATTTAATTATTGGGTAAATCATACCTACGTGCTTTCTATTTTGTGTAAATACGATAACTTCCTTTGTGGACGTGTGGACTACCGCCTCCTAAAAGAGATGTGATTTGTTCACTCTTTACATGGAATGTATTAAGTATGAGTTTAGTGAAATTATATGATATATATAACATAATAATTCTAATTTATGATTACATATATATATACATATATTTCAATTAATTTCTCCCTTTTAATATGTCAATAAAACGGAAATAATGTCCATGCATAATTACGACCTACGGTCTCCAAGAACAGTGTATTCCATTTCATAATGAAATATTTTATAGATTATTATAAATATCTATATAATGAATATAAATTATACTTATATCATGTTTTAAATTCTTTAAATAAGTAAATCATGATCTAACTAAGAGTTTCAAGAATAACAAGTTAAAACATATACGAAAAACAACCCATATATTACCTGAAATGTACCGTTAACATGAAGTTGTTAAAAACATGTAATATAAATTCATAACCAAATCATATATTGTATTATATATAAAAATATGGTTTGTTTAATATATATATAATAAACTTTTATTTATAAAACTAGTTGTTTGAATGTGTTCAAAGAAATTCATTACTTAAGGTTATGGTTTTCTCATCTCTCTTTTATTTTCCAGGATACACAAGCCATGTTCACCTCAAATTTTATTATATGTGGTATATACTTCCCATGAATTTATTATATTATTCATAAACATATATTTATTTTTATTTATATATCCCTTTTATGATCTTTATTTCATGGGTTTTATGGCTCAAAAGCTACCAAATCAGTGAAGTAGTTTTGTCTCAATTTTTCTTCTTTGTGATACATGCCATGTTTTGAAACTATATTTTTATATGGGTTGTATATACTACCCATTATAATGTTATATAATTAATATAATTATTTAAATTATATTTTAATATTCATGTAATTTTATTATTTCATGGTTATTACGATTGAAAGTTGCCAAAGTGGTAACAGTTTATTGTTATAGTCTCATTGTTTATCGGGAATATTTATGATTATGTTTTCATTGAGAAAATATTCTGATCCATCTCTAAAAAAACACATTAATATTATTATAATATGTATATATATGATATATTAATATATTAGTACCATTTTATACTCTTTGGTACTTAATATAATTAATAAAAAATTTTCATGAAAATCAGACATTATTTCTCCTTTCGGTCAGTAATCTATGTTCTTTCAAAATCATGTTTTCTAAAAATGTTTTAAAACATTTTTTAAAAAATGTTTTAATATTATAATATAATGTTTAAATTTAATTTTTACCAATGTTTTACCTTTTTACAAAAAAAAAAGTTAAAAGGGTTATTCTTTTCATTTTTGATCAATTCACTTTTCTAAACTTTTAGGTGAAAATGTAATGTTCAGCATGTAGGGACTTACCCATAGTCATGACCATAATTTCATTGAATCTTCCATTATAATATTACAATATATATTTTTTTAAGAAAAAAAATTTTTCTAACATTCTTTATATTCATATATTTTAATGTGGTTTTCAAATAAAAAGTTTTTAAAAAATATTTTCTGTCTAAGAAGTGTTTAAAATGATTTTCAAAGATTTTGTTATATGTTTTGAGAAAATTATTTTCAAAGAAAATGATTTCAATGTTTTCAAATATTATTTAATAATTCTTCAAATTATTTTCAAATAAAAGCACTCTCAAAAATGTTTTCATGTTTAGTTTTCAAATAAATGGGTTTCAAAACGTTTTCATGCTTATTGTTTAGAAGGGTAAAAGTTTTCAAAATGTTTTCAAGAGTATGTTTTAATGGAAAAACGTTTTCAGAATATTTTCAAGGTTCTTTTATATGTTTTCAAAGAAAATGTTTTTCTAGAATTATTTATAAATTTTTAAGTTTATTTTTAAATGTAATGGTTTTCAGAAGGTTTTAGTTTTAAAAAATAAATTTTCGAAGAATAAAGGATATTTTCCTAAAGAAATGTTTTTAAACTATATTTCTAAATTATTTTCCATCAAAGATGAAATCTATTGGTGTTACTCATGACTTTCTAAGGAAATGATCCAGAGATTCTATTAATATTATTTCTCTCAATGGTTTATGTTTTGATGTAAATATGTTTATGACACTCGTTTCTCTTTCATGGGTTATATGTTAATGAAACAAGTTTCTATTTCCCAGGTTCTCTGTTTAAGAAACCCTCTTACTTTAATGGGATATTATTTGATTAAATGATTATAAAACCTGTATATTTTTTACATGTTATGATATGATTACATGTTTATAATACTCATTTAATTTAATGTGTTATGATTTGTTGAATTTTAATGATCTAGTAGCACACATATGTATGATTTCATTATGAGAATGGCGGGACCTGTATCTCACTCTAATGAATTTGGTAAAGATTTATATCTCGTGAAATATACATGGCTGGAATATGAAGTGAACTCCGTTTAGTGAAGGACTTTTTCCACTAAGATGATCATGGGAGTGAACCTTGACTACAAAAATGGTCATGCGAGTGAATAAGGAATAATAATATAGTATGGGGAGTGAACCCATACTAACAAGATGTCCTCAACAGTGATTCCTTGAATACTATGGGAATAATGTTATATTCTTATGTTTCTTCCACAAATTATATATCTTATTCCTATGTTATGGTCTCATGTATTATTCTCTTGATTCCATTATGATTCATGTCTTATGAACTGTCAATATGTAAAGACCCAGAATTTCGATGTAATTTTTTTTAATTAAAAGGGAATTTTAAGAGTCTGTGAAAATTGACGGTGCGTGATTCGGAGGCCCGGAGTGCCCAGAATGAATTTATGAACTTTTTTTTGAGTATGTTCAGTAAACGTGAGAGAGGGTTTTACTAAATTTTGAATTGGTGCTTGGAATTGAAATATGAGGGCACCGTTTAACTCACGGCGCCGGTATTCTCTTAAGAAGACCTTCACCTCGGTCGTAGTACGTCAAGGGTGGAAGTTAGCTTTTCACATATTCATGAAAGAATAAAATTAAATAAAATGGTGTAACATTTTATTTTTATTTTCTTTTGAAACTACCATGTGGATATTTTATAGGTGGGGACCACCGAAACTAAAAACCTCTCATGAGAGGTTATGGAGGTGGGGACCACTGATCCTAACCTCCCATGAGAGGTTATGGTGGTGGGGACCACCCGAGGCTTAAACCTCTTGAACTCCCATCATAAGTGTGGGTAACCCTCTTGAACTTTCCCCACTTAAATGGTGCCACCCCCCTTTAATTTATTATGCCAACCAATGTAATTAATTAACCCAATTTGAAAATGTGCCAACAATTAAAATTGGGGAAACACAACAGTTGGCTATTTTTCATTTTGGGGGAAAGTATTGGAAAAGGGGAGAGCTCTTGTAGGATTACTCTTCTTCTAATGAAGAATGCTGACGCAAGAATATGACTTCTTATTTAGAAAATCCTCCATTGAAGAACTCCATAGAAGAACATTCTTCAGAAATCAAGGAATAGGATGACGAATGAGCCTGGCATCGAAGCGTGGTTTTGGAAGCGACGATCATAGGCACTCTCTTCACCTTCTTCGACTTCCTTCTCATGCCAACGTCAACGAACAATACAAGGTAGTGTGGTTGTTTGAAATTATTCTCTCTTTCCATTCATGATAATTCTTTATAATTCAAGAAGGAATTATAGTTACTTGATACCACTCTAACACGGAGAGTGTGGGCCAAACAAACATGCCCCATCCTCTCTACAAACCTAGTGGTTAATTGTTGATTGTGATGGAGGAACGGCTATGAACCATGGTGGGGCACAAGAATGGTGATCGGCACCACTGTCGACCGCAATGAAGGAGATGGTGCAATGGCGCTGCCCCACAGCCACCGCTGCCTCGCGGAACCCGCAGCCTCCACCATCCCGGCCGAGCTGCCCCGATCGAGCCGTCTCGCGGCCTCCTCCCTCCTGACCGAGCCGTCCTGCGGCCTTCGCCCTTCCAGCTGAGCCGCCTCGGACCGGGCCAAGCCGCCCCGTGCCCTCGCGGCACCACCCGACTGAGCTACCCCGCGGCCAGGCCGAGCCGCCTTGTGCTCTCATGGCACCCCCGTGGCCAAGCCACCGTCCGCAGCCAAGTCGACCCGCAGCCTCCACCGCCTCGCAGCACCCACGGCCTATGCGGCCCCTCATGGCCTACTGAACTGCCTAGCGGGCTGGTCCGCACCACGGTTCGGGCTTGACCTAGTGGGTCGGGCTTGGATGACCCGAACCGAGTCGACCCAGGCCATATAGGGTCAGGTCGGTCCGACCGGGTCGGCCCGGACCTGGACCTGATACGAACCTATACTTGGGCCATAACTTTGGCACCAGACATCCATTTGACGAACCATCAGTGGTGCTATAAATCTTGGAGTGAGATGGTACCTTTGAGTATACCCCACTGGAGTTTTGGGTAAAGTTGAGGTATGTTCAGTTTGGATCGATCACGAATCCAACCAGGCCTCCGGGTCTAAAAGGCTAATAACTCACAGATCGGGCGTCCGATTGACGCGTCGTCTATTGCGTTGAGACCCCTATGATGCGGAGAACCTTTGAGATACTTTTTCTTGGGACATCGTAGTAGTTGGAGTATCGACCAGTGACTTTTGGAGTGGATACTTCTATAGACGAGTAGGCTTAGGGCAGGAACCCAGTAGCTGGCTGTGACGAGAAGAATGAAGCGTGATCCTTTGTGGGTCAGCATCTAGAGATCCTGTGTGGGTCATCTCCTAGTGATCTTGTGTGGGTCAGATCCTTGTGATCCTATGTGGGTTATCACCTATCAATCTTATGTGGGTTAGCGCCTAGAGATCCTGTGTGGGTCAGCTCCTAGCAATCCTGTGTGGGTCATCTTCTTATGATCCTGTGTGCGTCAACACCAAGCGATCCTGTGTGGGTCAGCTCCTAGCGATCCTGTGTGGGTCAGCTCCTAGCGATCATGTGTGGGTTTGTACCTAGAGATTTGGGTGGGTCAGCTTCTAGCGATCATGTGTGGATTAGCTTCTTTACAGAGTAATATGATTCAGTAGTCACATCTAATCATCTCTACTAAGGTACTTAAGTTATACCTGGTATGAGCTGAGTTCGTACCTGTGTGGTACCTTCCTTCATGGTAATAACTTGGTGGTACTATCCGGTGTGGCGTACTTGTGTGGTACATTCCTTTTTAGTTTTCCTTCCTTTGTGGAACTGTTGTGATTTGAGATTTTGGGTTGGACCTTGTCTTTCCTCATGATTTAGATGGGTATACTAGATAACATAGGTATATGTACGGGCATATACCTAATTAGGGTTGACAGTTAATTTCAAGCTCTGTGGTTTATCCTTTGTGTATTTTGTGAGACCTTTAGGGTATCGGGGTCCCTACTGAGTATCGTTATACTCGCCCTGGCATGGGTTATGCCCGTACCTCGTTGTGTTAGATGCAGACGACAGACTGTGCTGATCGAGGTTGAGAGTACCAGGACTGGACGGTGCTCAGAGGTGGACCATACGGTGAGTCGGTACGCAGATGAGACGGGTGGATGTAGAATGTTATGGAGGCGATCTATACCTACCCTTTAGGTAGGAACCCATAGGATGACCCAGTAGTTGCATTTCTTTTTATTCAGTGGTACTGTAGTTCAGATGTACTTGTACTATTTCTTTTGGGCTTGTATTTCAGCCCCTTTTTACTTTCATCACTCTATTTTTTATATAATTGAATTGCATTAGTATCTTTCTGTGTGGTTGGTTGCATGTTTTTACAGTTTATAAAGTCAATGCCTTCTTAGTTTTAGGGAATACACCTTTGGTGCTAGTCTCCAGCCCCTGGCCTATGGAAGGCGGGCTTGGGGTTAGTCATGGCACGGGCCCTGGGGGATGGGTCGTGACACAGTATTTATTCCATGAATCATGTATATGATCATTGATATTAATATTATGATCATCCAATGTCATTATTATGTTTTCATTCCCTTATTCTCATGTTATGCCTATGTGTCGCCTTTTTTTACCCTTAATAAGCATCTGAGCTCACCCCTTTTTTATGTTTCATTTCCCTATGTTATGAAGAAAGGTTTTCAATGGAAGTACTAAAGGTGAAGATCTTTGTGGGAAACATTGATGATATTTTACCTTGTTAGAATATTTTGTTCCAAGCATCCAAAGACACTAAACAATTATGGTCCTCAAACATGTATTTTTTTAATGTGATGAATATTCATCTAAAATGTTGTAATATCCATGTATGTTAAGCATGGGTTTCCAGAAGTAAGGAACCATATTTATTCTTGGTATCAATACTCTCAATGAATATGATGAACACTATGAGTGAATTATAATAAAAGAAGAGAGTGATTTATATATTTCTATTTTTTCACAGTCTTAAAGGAGAGAGAACATTTTGAAATGATATCACTTTATGAGCAATTTATTTCATTATAAATTGGATAATTATTTTCATATAATGTTTATCTACATGTACAAGGTCTACAAAGACCACTATTTTTTGGATTCTCATCCATCAGTAATGTTCTAGAACCCATTAAGAATCTTTAAGATAATTATGTCCAAGCTCAATGTATTTTGACCGTTATTTTTTTAATCCATCACACTCCCTTTGAAAATAATTAATGTAAAAAATCCAAGGAAATCACTAGGAAACTAAATTCAAAACAATAATGATATTATTCCAAAAATTATTAAGGGGATGGAAATATATTATAGATAATATTATAATTTAAAATTAAAACTTCCAGAATAATTTAAAATTATTTAAAAACACTCGTTATAGAGAGTTCAAAACATATCCAAAATAATAGTATATAGATAACACATAAAATCTCTCAAAAAATTTCTTTCTATAATATAAAAAAATTGAAATTCAAACTTCTTTTAATTTTTAAACATTATAATATAAAACATTAAAGATACGATATTAAAAACATTTGAAACATGTTTTCATAGATTTTTTATAATACAACATGATTTAGAAACTATTAAAATAGTCAAATTAACTCAAAATAATAATATCAAATAATTTGAGTTTCATATTTTAAATATATGTGGGAATGGAGAATGGAATGAATATTTGTATAAAATAATTTAAAATAATGTAAAAACACTTGTCATAGATTCTATATCTATAAAATGAATTTATAAAATCATTAAAACAATATAAACATGTTTATACACATGAAGAAAATAAATATATCAAGAGAATCATGAAACAAAACAAACTGAAGATTTCTAGATTTACATAAGGGAAAATATCAGGTTTTTTATGGGTATAATTTAAGTTTCAAACAATTCAAAAAGTTATCATATATTTAACATGACATACATAAGGGTGGAGCTCTTGTGTAAAGGTAAGCACTAAACTATATAGCACAATTAAGGGTTGGTAGTTTTGTGTAAAGGTAACTTGGAATATACGTGTTTTGTAGAAAGATACATTGAAGATATCATGTATCGTATAAGGATTATATGAAAATAAAACTGGCTATGTAAGGGTTTCATCAAATCTTTGTAAATATAAACTATAAAAAAACATATATTTCATAAGGGTACATCAAAATCTGTGTAAGGGTAAACACAAAAAAACATACACTGCGAAAGGGTGCATAGAAGCTATGTAAAGGTAAATCTCTAGTTGTGTGAGGGTACTTCTATTCATTTCAAAGTGTAAAGAGGAAATATATAAGCATGCGTAAGGGTAAGGAAAAAGCTATGTAAGGGTTAGGAGAAAAACCCTAAGAATTCATAAAGGTATAAAATACCTCATATAAGAGTAAAAGAAAACTATTAAAAATTATATTTTCACAAGAAATAAATAAAAAATCATATAGAATGATAATAATAATAATAATAATAAATGATAAATGGTTAAAACCAATTAAATTCAACAATATACTTATTATAAATTAAAATAATAATATTTCAAATTATAAAAATATTAAATAAAGAATGAAATATAGTATATTGTAGTTATGAAAACATAAAATAATTAAAGTAGTAAGGAACCACTCCAAAAACAATCCCATGAATTATTTTCCTATTGATTAGTTTGAATAAAATTCTTCCACCACTTCCATTATAAAATCCCAAGCATAAATACAACATAATTAATCTTATGAGGATTGAGGAGATCAATAAGGATGATGATTATTTTAATATATTGATTTCATTCTTATAATTCATTAGAATGTGGATATTAATGGAGTAGAGGTAGACTCAACTTCTATAATTCTTGAAAATAATCTCTTGTTTAATTGACTAGAGGGTTCACATGTGAAGAATCACATACATCTTTCCCTTAAGAGTCTATAAAGAATAGTTGGGGAGAACTCCAAAAGAGTATAAACAATATACAAAATAAAAATTGGTTTCAAAATCAAATACTTCACAAAACCAAATAAAAAAATTACATCAATATGAAAACATAAAAATAAACCCACCTACTCTAATTTTTTAAAACATTTACAAACCCAAACTCCAAATTACAAAAAACATTTTCCTAATTTTTCCATATTTTTTCAAAATAATTCTAAAAAACATTTTTTTTCATTAACATAATACCTTATCAAAACCAATCCCCTTAAAAATATAAAAACATCAAATAAAACTTGAAACTTCATCTTAAAACCATTCTGTGATATAGTTTTAAATCACTTAGATTTGTTTCAAATTCTAAAATTCTACTTTAAAATTAGTTTTTTATTTCATAAATCCATCATTGAAATTAATTTTCATTTCCTCATTATAAAATATCCATTTTAAATTAATTTTGTATGGTTCCATTATAAATTTTAAAACTAATATTTTACCATTAAAACCAAGTTTTCACCATAAATCAAAAAATCACTCATTTGAAATGCTTCAAAAATAGACCAAGAAATAATGTAAAATATATTCAAATTCATTGAAAGCACATAAAAATTGTTTACCATATAAAAAATTATTTATTGAATTATTTTTTTTAAAATAGAAAACATTGAATTCTTTCAAATCCTCTTAGTGAATACCTTTATTAATTTTAAAACATAAACTATGCCTCTCAAATTGTGTCTTCTAACAATAAACATTATCCAAATCCCACCAAATAACATAAAAAAACATAAAAAACTTCTCTAATTCACCCCAATAAGTGACACATATAAATAAAAGAAATGATAAAGAAAAAGTGGTTCAATATAAAAATTTAAATGGGGTTAGTAGTTGTGTATGGCTTAGCCATAATTTTTATAGGATTCTGTAAAAATTATGAAACCTCCAATGAAATATCTATAGTATCATGTATATTGGAGTCATATGGCTTTCAAATCCCTGAAATAAAATTGTGCACCTCCTTTTCTTATACCATTTTTACCCAAAAACATTAAAATCTCCAAAATAACCCAGATCACAACAATGATATTTAAAATACCATCAATTGAATTAAAAATATTCTAAAAAATAATGGAAAAAATTAAAAAAAAAATTAATACTTTAATCATAACCTTTAATGGTTACTCAAGGATTAAAACAATAAAACACTAGTTATACTTTCCCTACACCTAACTCACAAGTCCCTATATTTTTATGTTTGATCTACTATCAAATTTCAAATGACTGCTAGGATTTTATACATTTTATCATGACTCATCCTGACATAGCCATGATCCAAGTCCTTAATTTGGATTATGTAGAGGCTCTATTTTTCTTTTAAGACTATAAAATAAATTATGGAATATTTTCAGAGCTAGGCACTGAGATGACACAATATTCTGAGTCTCGGTGATCCCTTAATTAATATTATAAAAATATTAAATATATTAATATCATGCACGTGATTTTTTTTCATAAATAAAAGAGTATCACCAAAATTGAGTCTTGAATAAGAAACATGAGACCATGGTTAAATTGGGAGAGTTGGGTGTAGCCTAGGCGCGACCTAAGGTTGTTCAGTACCAGATGTCTGGTTGAGGCAACCATTTGGTGGGTACTTTTAATTAAAATAAATAAATAGATTACTTTTTTTTATTAAATGAAATAATTAAATCCTATATAAATACCCTATTATGACTACTTACCAAGGGTTTTCCATATAACCCTTTCAAGATCTGAGAGGAGGTGGAGGGTTTTCATAGTTGTCAGATCATCATCGAATGATGAACGACGACTGGATCGAGATGGATCGAGAGATAGTAAATAGTTAAGATTTTCCCCATCATTGGATAAAATTATATTCATGGATAATAGATCAATAAATGATTTAGTAACCATAAATTGTTATTTCCACCCTCTCAATTAAAATTTTAAAGTAGGAATTTGATCTGATATCTCTAGTTGGTGATTGCACACCCATCACATGAGTGTTGGTGATGATTGTTTTGTTAATTCAATAAGTATATCATGTTGCACATTCTATAACCAATATTAATACTTGATTTATAATCATTGTAAAAGAAATCTTGGGCCTTTATTGATTCTCATTCTTCACCATTGTCATATGAGGTCCCAATTTGACTTTTTCCGGAGGGTTAGAGCATGATCGAATCCTTGGATTTCTGGAAGTTTAATGTGAGACTAATAGATTAGTGATTTTAGGATGGATCTTGATGGGTCATAAATTATTTTGGATTCGACATATATTTTTATTCCTAATATGTGATAGGATCGAGGGGAAATGATCGGTGACAGATGTGTGGCATTGTGGGATTCGAGGGAATCACCAGATTCTAATTTCTGAAAAATGACGGTCCAAAATAGATGGTCGAAGATGAATACCACCATTTTCAAGTGGTAAAAATGTTTGGATCATGGTGGTATTAGTGGATCTGGGATCCACCTGAAGAACCACATTTTCTATAGAAAATGTGACCACACACCGTGTAGTGTGGAATAACACAAGGTGTGTTCTTCAAATTTCCACAGTGGCTAGGGTTTCAACCAAAGTTAAATATGACACACTGTATATATGGTCCTAAATTCCATGTTATCCTCCCCGGGTAGCCAAGACTTGCGCTAGCTGGACACGCCTAATGTCACGTGTGGAAAAACATGCCATGTTCTAGAGTATACAGTCATAGGAAGGAATACACCTAATGGGCTGAAATGAATGGTCGGGACCCCATGTGGGAGGACACACCATGTTCTATGGAATTATTTGGGAATTTTCCAATACCCAATCATGGACAGGTACATTGAATGGCTTGATTGACACGGGCACGGACAAGAGCACATAGGTAGGCCCCAGGTGGGCAAGACACGCCATGTGGGACCCATACATGCAATGTAAGGTGATATGGCCACTGGTCTATGTCGAGAGGAGATATGGAAAGACTTTGAGGTTGGGTAACATTTCGTGTGGACCCCCATTCACTCTGTTTACTTCCCTCTACAACTTCATTCTCTTATATCTCCCCCGTTTGGACTCGGATTTTGTCTCGGGAGTAGCCTATCCTAAGTGTTTTCTATATAGAATGTGTTCGTGTATTTAGTATTTTATTTTGATATAAAATTAAAGATTTTATAAAAATTGCACTTGTTTATGTGATGTTTGATGGTGGTGGTGATCATGTGTGATCATTAAAGATTTTAGATGGAGATGGTACTCCACTATCACACCAGGGTGTGGGTCCACTATACTAGTTGTTCAGATAGAGACGGTAATACCCTTTCACATCAGGTAATGGTTCCTCTATCCATAGATATGGTACTCCACTATCATACCTAGGTAAGGTTCCTTCATACTCTTCTTACAATTAGAGGCGGTACTCCCCTATCACACTAGGGTGCGAGTCCTCTATCCAGGGGGTCAGTACTCTCTTATCGCACTATAGAGAAGGTTTCCTATATTATTCACATAGGTAGGGTCAGAACTCACATTACTAGTAATGGTAAAAGGTTCTCTACCTATATAGTGTAACTCCCCCAAATTCAAGATCTTATGGTATGGGGGTCCACCATGGGAGTCATGGATCCCTTGGAATTGGAGCACAGTTATAGGGTGTTGTCCCCTCCAGTATTTTCCTAATGATGTTACATGATATTCATGGTTTAGATGTTTGGATCCCTTGGTTATGGTGCACAAAATTGGTTGGGTGTAAGACCCTACTCATGGTTTCTTATGCGGTTGTGAATAATGTTAGGCATCAATGATGAACCTTTGGAGTTGTGACTCCCTCGGGGTTTGGAGCAATGGAATGGTGTGTACCACCCTCATTAATTCATCAAAAATACATGTGAGATTCTGTAAATTGATTATGTACATTTGAAACTATATGTAGACTTATCATCCTGGGTTGGGTTATAATATGGGGATCTTCTTTATCTCTCATCTGGGTTTCTTATATGATAATATTTATCATGCTGTTCGGTTTTTTACCAGTTTATTTGGGTTGATATGAATACTTCTCTAATGTCTTATATTTATCCCCCTAAATTTTTTTGCATGTGCTACTATATATATATATGCTTACTCATACATTGAATTTTCCCATATTTTTCATATCTTATGCATATGACGGAATAATCGGTGGTGATTTTAGAGGAGCATAAGGATACTCTGGTGCATAGACAATGTAAGGTATTCAAGGCTTGGAGTTTTGTATTTTGCATCTATTAGCTATTTTAATGTGACCATATCCTTTTACACATATTATAACATGATTTTAATCATAATTAATCATAAAATAATAACCAGGTATTTTAAAGTCTAGTTTCTTTGGATGATTAGGTACATAAAACTAAAAACATGGAACTAGAATAAAACATAATTATATTAATAATACATAACTGGATCCTAACTTCCATTGATGTCGTACATATTTATAGGATAACCTAGTAATATATAGAAAAAATGGATAACCTTAAAATCACTTTAAGGTAATAAACATAGGAATAAATCCTAGAAAATGGGTTAGAAGGCATAACATGATGACATAAAAAGGCACAGAACATGAACAAACATATAGAATCAAAACTCGTAGAACATGGGATCATGTAATCATGGAAACATAGGAATTTGGAAGAAACATACAATATTAAATAATAATGATTCAAGTCTAACATCCAAGAATATATCCCAGGGTGGACAAAGTACCATAAAGGAATTAAGTTTAGTCTCTATCCCAACATGAAATTTAATGATACTAAACATTACCCAATGAATTAGAGCACTATCTAGGAATACCCATCCTAAAATTTTCATTCATATGTGTGACACATGAAGAATCAAAAATAAGGAATACACATAAGGGTTACCCACAGAAAGAATTGGGTATCATTATCATGACATAAGGCACAACCAAAGGGTGTGTCATAATGGTGTATGAGAATGAATGGTTTTAAATAATACATCTACATTATTAATGGAAAATAGAAATATATCATGATAAATTATGTCCAAATAAAGTGAAACATGTAAAATAGTGTTTAATAATCGTTAGAAATGAGCCAATATAGTGTGGTTTAAGGGAAAATATTAAAGTGACTTTAAAGAGGAAAAAGTAATTATTTTTGTATAAATTAAGAAATAAACTAAGATAGTTTTTCATGATAAAAATAGAGATTTTAGAAAAATACTAGTTTCTTAAAAAATATTATGGAGTGTACTTGAAAATGGGAAAAATTTTGGGAAGTTCCCTTTAATTGGGCTTGCATATTAGGAGGACTTGAGAAGGGAACTTATAAAACATATATTTATCAATCAAAGAAAAAATAATCTATCTTGGTAAATATTTTTGGAAAATACACATAGGATGTAATAGAAGTACATAATAAGAATTAAAAATTAAATTTGGGTAATGAGAGAGAAAGTTTAACCTAATGAAAAAATGGAGGTTCGAAAAGAATTCCTTACCTTATGTGTGAAAGTTTTCTACACATGCACTTAATTCCCTAGATAATAAAATTAGATTCAATAATAATTTAATTAAGAACCTATTAAACATATATTTTATTTATTAAAATTTTATTAAGTTTAATTATGACCATTTAGATGGGTAATAATTTTAAATTTTGTACTTCTGGGTGTGTTCGTTTCATGATTTTATGATCGGTTCCCTTGAGTTTAATTATGGGGGTTCTTTTAAAATGGAAGTAAAACAACAAAATTAGAATTATATGATATTTATACACATATATAATTCTAAATGGTCCTATATATATTTCTTTATTTATGTTATGAGGATAATTCATTAGATATAACGCTAATGATAAACATTTAGTTTTGTTTTGGCTATTTTTCGATCATCACGAACTAGTTTTATTTTATTATTTAAAATTATGAAAATATATTAGTTCCAAAACATTAAAAAAGTTATAAAATACCTTTTAAAATATTTTTAACCATTATAATGGTTTTATGACCATCCACGAATGTGATAAGGGAAAAAGAAAACTCATCATCCATGAATGTTGTGAATCGACACATCACGGACAATGTTTTCATTTTTAGAAAAAAAATGAGAAGAGAAGAGGCCTCGTGATAGATATTACACTAAAATAATAAAATTATAGTATATATATGATATCATAGTTATCATGTCACTTTTTATAGTGTAGGAAAGGATGATATAGAAAAAATAAAGAATTAAAAAAGAAGGGTGGATGATTTTACCTATTGAATGTCGTCTCCTTGAGAACATCCTTAAGGAACTTGGATTAGGTATTTTGTTGAGACCATCAAGACCGGGATGTTTAGAAGATGTTTTAGGGAGTAATTCTAAAGAATATAAGTAATATCTAATTATTAAAAGATGTGAGGAGAAGAGGTGTTGATGGGTGGCATTTATTGTGAGAGGAGGAGGATGTTTTTTATTGTTTTATTCATTTGTTTATTATTTTAGATCAAGAATATCAATAGTGTAGATTATTATAAATAAGTTCAATAACTAGTTCATGTGAGTTTGAAATAATGGGTTCTTATTTTAATGCCCTGACCCCAGTTACCTAGAGTCGCTGCATTATTCTAATACATTGGCATGATTATAAGGAATCATGTCCCGAAGGACCAATCAGTTTAGCAGTCCTGGAAAATAGATTATATACATGAACATTACATTACATTATAAAATGAAAAACAAAAACAACATTGTATCTATTGACCACATTCATATCCCTTATATTATCCTTGCAGGTCAGTCATAATATACTTCTTCGCATCCTGATAAAACTAAAACATAGAAAGGGGTGATCTCAGATGCTCAGTAAGGATAACAATATAGCGGAAACTTTCATAAATAAGCATAAACATTTAAAGAAATGTATAAAACTAAAACAAAAGCCTTTAAAAATTAAACTTCAACACAATATGGAAATGATAAATCAAATAATTCCATTTACTCATTCACATGGATATTCTACTAGTCGAATAATCACATGTAATATCAATAGAGAATTTCATAATGATGGAACACTACGAGAAATCCCATCTATACCAACACTTTTTTCCCAACGGTTTTTTCACACAGTTGGGATAAAAAATCTATACCAACGTTTATTTGTAAAGCATTGGTATAGAGTATTATTTGCTGGATCTATGCTGGGTATTCCAACGGTTTTAGGAAACCATGAGAAAAAACCACCTCAAATACCAACGGTTCATATGAACCGTTGGAATAAAAACACCTAAACCCGGTTGCCATCAGGATTCTTCTCCCATTAACACTACCCCTCACACCCCACTTCTCCAGCCCTACGGAACCACTCATCCTGACCCCCCTCACCGTCGCTCCCATCCCGATCCCCCTCGCCGCCTCTCCCATCCTGATCCCCCTCACTGCCGATCTCATCCCCCTTGCACTCCCCTCCTCCCATTCCAACTCCCGCTCGCTGCTCGACGCTCGCCGCTCACTGCTCGCCTCTTCCCTCATCCCATCCCGAGCCCTAGCAGCCATCGCTCACCCCTCCCCCACAACTCTACGCTCCACTTGTCATCCACAAGAAGGGCACAAAGGTAGAATTTCTGATTTCAGAAGTGTATGTTTCAGGTTTATTCATCGATTTCATTGAATTATGGTGAAATCAATCACTTGTGATAGATATTTTTCTATAATTAGTAACAGGGGAACCCGAAATCAATGATTCATATCCTGTTTTAGGGTTATTCAATGTTTCATATTCAATGTTTTCTATAATTAGGATTAGGAAGGGTTATTCGTCGATTTTTCTATAATTAGGAAGGGTTATTCATCCTTTCCTATTTTTGCACATCGATCAATTGAGGTATTCAATGTTTCATATTCTTCCAAGGGGTTTTGTTCATTCAAATGTGCAATTAATGGTTTAGTTGTTCCCATGATGCTTGTAATTGAAATAGTTAGATCATGGATACTACATGTGATGAGAGGTATAGGAGTAGGGGAATCTATTATACTGTAAATAGGGAAAATGCCTTTTTAAGTTCAGTAGGCATTTGAAAATGTGAAAAAAATTGGTTCGAAAATCAACATAATGTGTTCTTAGTGGCCTATTTTCAGGAGTCTATTGGTTATAAAAAGTGAAAATTTTAGTAGTTTTGTTATATTTTATAGATCATAAATCCAAAGGCGCAGAAAACAAATCATTGTCACTCATTAAAGGGCATAAGTATGAAATTAGACATTTTGGTGTGGTGGGAGAGGGGGGGATGAAATACCAAAGACTTCACCCAATTGTAGACATAAATTGAAAGGGTTCGGTTGTGACATCTGGTGTTATACAAATTTTTGAATAAGTATGTAATGAGGCATGGTACATATCAATAGTTTGGGCCGGGTCCCGATCCAAGTCTTTTAAAAATTGTAAAATGTAAAAAAAACATAAATTAACAATAATAAATATATTAAACTTACAATTCATCAAACTAAAATAAGATTGAACAAAATTATCAATTGGGCTGGGCCAGGCTTGGTTTGGGCTTGGGTTTGGTCTGGCTTTGTTGGGACTTCGCTAGTTCGAGTCATGCCCTAAACACTAATTGGGCTGGGCCCATTGTAAGAAATATGTCTCACAGACTGTCCAGGTCCACGCCAGGCATCAAGCCTTTTTTACACCCCTATTGAGTTTAAAAACTAAGTTTTTATGTTATTGTTTTTTACATTCAAGAGTATATTTGGTCTCTAAACATTGCATTATTATATTCATGTTACTTTAAATATAAATTTTACTTAAATAAACATTGCAATGTTACAGTTTTTCCAATCCACAACACAGTAACCACTTTCTCTGCAATTATTTTATATTATAACCACTCAATAGGCTAGTAAGATGGGGTGATGAGAGTGTTGGATTGATATATGTATTAATTTTGTTTGAATTCATTATAGACCGAGTTCACAATTGACCGGCGAATGGTGGATACTAGCAGGAGAGCTATTTAAGACACAAGGGCAATTTATGCTGAATTTCATTTTATGATCCATTAGTTATTATTCACCATAGTAGTCAATCTCGGATCATGGTGTGACGCAGAGGGGTTCCAGACGGGTTATGTTCATAATATTAAACTCAACTAATGTAGCATAGGTGCATATTCAATGGCTAAGTGTACTAGTATGGTGTTTCCAACAACGTGCTATATAAAGAACATAATGAAAAATAAAGAGATTATTAAATGGAATTGTTTCTCCCTTGCTTGTAGGAACATGATTTGACCCATGGGGCAGTGTGGTTCTTATATATTAGGCGGTGACATGTATAGTCACAGGATACAAGTATGTTTTTGATAAGTTTTTATTTTATTTTCTTTATCGCATTGGCCACTTAGGTATTTTACTTCTTTCTACGGACGAAGGGTAGTGATGCTATCCTGACTAGTTGACGTAGATCAATTGTATACTGTAATACCATGAGTTGTGAGTGTGTGAAAACATTGGAAGATAGAGGATCCTTGTGGTCATCCATGAGATGGAATTTTTTTTCTAAAACATAGTGTAAGAACATTTCTGGAGTAAGTTGGATTCATGAAATAACCCCAAGTGTCTCCATGAGATAGCATAAATAAACCCAAGTGTCTCCAAGTGTCTCCATGCATTGTATCACCCTTGCATGGGTTGGCCACTCACCCAGTCCTATCAAACCTATCCTTTTCTATCCTCTCAGTCACATATTCTAGACTCATCTCTTGAGGATTATCCCATGCCTCGATGCACATCTCGTCATCCAACTAGACAAAGAGGATTATTCACCTTATGATT
The DNA here is from genome assembly GCA_963277665.1 of Viscum album. Taxonomy (NCBI): domain Eukaryota; kingdom Viridiplantae; phylum Streptophyta; class Magnoliopsida; order Santalales; family Viscaceae; genus Viscum; species Viscum album. Next base: position 1,868,104,035 of record OY728150.1, read on the forward strand.
GTCCTAGTCACAAAAGCACACCATGTCGAACATATCTACATTATATTCTCAATATTCCGGTCAAGAACCTCATAAAAATCATGTATTATAACCCATCCCGACAAATCAAGTTCCATCCTAAGCTAAATCACACCAAACCTCTGGCATTATAATGCCAATCTGTCCGACAATACCCCATACCCACACTAGCATCTCATCCTTCATCTCTTTAGTTGAACTCTTGAATCATTAAATGGAGTAAAACCTTTCATAATACATTTTATATACTCAGAGTAACAACCCACTCTAAGAACCTACCAAGATTCCAATCCATCCTCATAAGTATTGCCTCATCAAACGCTATATGTACAATTGCAACACCTATCACTACAAGGCCCAATCCTCTTAGGAATATTTTACTTGATCTAAATCCTCATAGTTAGTGACATCAATCACATTAAAGCGCATAAATGTCAACTGAACCCTACATTCCAAGAATTATTCATGTGGACAGGCCCCATAACAACAAACTAATAACTAAAACCATAAATAATAATTCCAAATACATGCATCATTTTTAAATAAATATCTCAAGTGTAAACATAAACACAAATAATAATAAGACCTCATCCCTTGTATCGAACAAAACCAAACTAAGTTGAAACTCAAACTAAATTGATTATATACTATTAATAGGAAGTCACTTGCGTGACCTAATTCCAAACTTGCTCGAACCTCTTTCCTTTTTCATATTTTTTTCTTCTGCTCTTGAAAAACCACAGGAACGCAAGTTCTCAAGTTTCCAAGGCATTGGCGTGCAAGTCTCTTTCACGGTGCGCAAGTCACTTGCGCGACACCACCAATACTTGCGCAACACTTTTCCCTTTGCCACATTTTGATGATCTGATCTTGAAAAACATATGGTGCACAAGTTTCCAAGCCTTCAAGAACATGGCGTGCAAGTCCCTTTTCCAAAAACCACTTTTCATCATTTGACGATTTTCAGACCCAAAAATTTGGCAGACACTGGAAAACGGCACCACCTTGTATCTGTTCTTTTGTACTGCCTCCAGATCATCCATTTCTTTTGTCAACATTCTTGAATCAAACATGGATCGTTGAACTCAGCTCTTGAACTTGACACTCCATCATGAAATCCTCTTTGTCAACAAATTTTTATGTCATTGTTTTTCTTTTTCAACAATCACCACTCAGATGTCCACTTTGTCAACAAACACAATCACCTCAAAAATGCTTCAATGATACCTTGAGGGATTTTTTCCCAACAGTCACTTAGATCTTTGACTGTTTTCTATGGACAGAGGGTAGTTATATTCTACGAAGGGTGCTAGAAATAGTTTAGATTGATTCAGTCCACCGGCTTTGATCCGAAGTAAGATTCTATGGTTACTACTTGTCTCACACCTCATGTATTTGGGGCTTTAGTGTTTTTGACTCCATATTATGTTTTCAGTAGGGCGTTGGATCATTTTTTGTTGGTTCAGGTGGATTTGGTTCTCCGATGCTAATCTAGGTAAGGCTTTAATGCCATTGGTTGGTTTCTCAATGGTTATGTAGCATCCTTCACGTGTTTTAAGGTTCTTAATATCCTTTGTGTAATGTGTTGATCCCTGCTCATTGGTTTCGAGTCGCCATGTCAAAGGTGACTCATCCTTCATGTGTTTTAAGGGTCTATTTTTTATAACATAAGATCGGTTTCTATAATGTGAAGGACAACTACATAAGATTTATTTGGAATCCTGACCAGAAGATGCTGCCCCGCGGATGTCGCTAGACTGGGCCAACACACCGCGGTCTCGCTGCGGTCATGTCGTGGTGACGCCACGGTGACGCCGCAGTCACGCCGCGGTCACGCCATGGTCACGCCACGGTAATGTCGTGATTTGGCCCTGCTCTAGGAAGACACCCTGCGGTGGTTCGCAGTCCTGTCAGAATTCAATGTATGATACCTAGATAGAGTTTTAGATAAATTAACCATCCATATTTAATGGGTAGGGAGGCGACGACCGGAATGTTTCCCCGCTTCCTACCGCTCCCTTTACTCCTGAATGGAAGATGCTACCCCGCGGATGTCGCTGTACCGGGTGAACACGTTTCGGTCTCGCCGCGGTCTCGTCGTGGTCACGCCACAGTCACGCCACTGTCAGGCCATGGTCACACCGCAGTCACACCACGGTCACACCGCGGTCACACTGCGGTCACTCCGCGTTCACGCTGCAGTCACGACGCGGTCACTCCACAGTCACGTCGTGGAAATGTTGTGATTTGGCCCTGCTTCAGGATGACACCCTGCGGCGGTTCGCATTCCTGTCAGAATTCAATGTATGATACCAAGATAAAGTTTTAGATACATTACCCATCCATAGTTAATGGGGAGGGAGGCGATGGCTGGAATGTTTCCCTGCTTCCTCCCGCACCCTTCTCTCCTGGCTGGAAGATTCTGCCCCACGGATGTCGCTGGACTACGCTAACACGTTGTAGTCTCTCCGCGGTCTCGCCACGGTCTCTCCTCGGTCACTCCGCGGTCACGCCGCGGTCACGCCGTGATTTGGCCCTACTGCAAGATGACACCCCACAGCGATTCGAATTCCGGTCATAATTTAATGTATGATACCTAGATAGAGTTTTAGATACATTACCCATCTATAGTTAATGGGGAGGGAGTCGAAGACTGGAATGTTTCCCCACTTCATCCTGCTCCCTTCGCTCCTGGCCGGAAGATTTTTCCCTGCGGATGTCGCTGGACCGGGCCAACACGATGTGGTCTCACCGCGGTCACGCCGTGGTCACGCTGTGGTAATGTCATGATTTGGACCTGCTTCAGGACGAAACCCCACGGCAGTTCAAAGTCATGTCAGAATTTGATGTATGATACCTAGATAGAGTTTTAGATACATTACCCATCCATAGTTAATGGGGAGGGAGCCATTGACTGGAATGTTCCCCTGCTTCCTCCCACTCCCTTCACTCATGGCTGGAAGATGCTGCCCTATGGATGTCACTGGACCGGGCCAACATGCCGCGGTCACGCGCGGTGTGGAAAGTATCACTCTAGCTGTCTCTCTTTTGTTTAAAATGCACATCATTTTAAGTAAAACAACTGGCATACGGAAAACCAACCAAACGTATTCGTATTGTGTTTATACTTTAGAAAAATTATCCATGGGTCGTATGTGACGTGTATAAGTCAAACTTGACTCAATCCGAGGCGCGCTGTGGTCGAAACCACTCAAAGTTTCTCACCTTTATTTGAAATGGAAAACATTTTAAGTGAAAACAACAACTCGCATACAGAAAACTGACCAAACGCATTCATATTCTGTTGATACTTTATCGAAACGATTCATGAGTCATCTGTGACCTGTACGAGTCAACCCCACCTCAATCTAGGGCACGGTGTGGCCGGTATAACTCTAAGTGTATGTCTTTTGTTTAAAATGGACATCACTTTAAGTGAAAACAACAACTGACATACGAAAAACCGACCAAACGCATTTGGATTGTGTTAAAACATTAGGAAAATGATACATGGGTCATATGTGATGTGTACGAGTCAACCCCACCTCAATCTAAAGTCTGGTGTGTCCGGAACCACTCAAAGTGTCTCTCTTTTTTTTAAATGAACATCATTTTATGTGAAAACAACAAATGACATACAGAAAACCGACCAAATGCATTCAGATTCTGTTGAAAATTTAGGAAAATGATCCATGGGTCATATGTGACATGTATGAGTCAACCCTGCCTCAATCAGAGGTACGTTGTGGCCAACACCACTCGAAGTGTCTCTCTTTTGTCTAAAATGGACTACATTTTAAGTGAAAACAACAACTGACATACGGAAAACTGGCCAAATGAATTCAGATTCTGTTGAAACTTTAGGACAATGATACATGGGTCATATGTGATGTTTATGAGTAAACCCTTCCTCAATCCGAGGCACGGTGTGTCTGGTATCACTCTAACCGTCTATCTTTTGTTTATAATGGACATAATTTTAAGTAAAAACTACTGGCATACAGAAAACCGACCAAACGTATTCGGATTATATTGATACTTTAACACAACGATCCATGGGTCGTATATGCCATTTACAAGTCAACCCCACCTCAATCTGAGGCACGGTGTGGCCAACACCACTCAAAGTGTCTCACCTTTCTTTGAAATGGAAAAAATTTTAACTGAAAATAACAACTGGCATACGGAAAACCGAATAAACGCATTCATATTCTGTTGATACTTTATGAAAACGATTCATGAGTCATCTGTGACATGTATGAGTCAACCCTTCCTGAATCCAGGGAACGTTGTGGCTATTATCACTCTAAGTGTATGTCTTTTGTTTAAAATGGACATCACTTGAAGTGAAGACAACAACTGACATACGGAAAACCGATTAAACGCATTCGGATTCTATTGAAACTTTAGGAAAATGATCCATGGGTCATATGTGACGTGTATGAGTCAACCCTACCTCAATCCAAAGCATTTTGTGGTCGGCACCACTCAAAGTGTCTCTCTTTTGTTTAAAATGAACATCATTTTTTGTGAAAACAACAAATGACATACGGAAAACCAAACAAATGCATTCAGATTATATTGAAAATTTAGGACAAAGATCCATGGGTCATATGTGACGTGTAAGATTCAACCCCGCCTCAATATGAGTCGTGGTGTGGCCGACACCAATCGAAGTGTCTCTCTTTTGTTTAAAATGGACAACATTTTAAGTGAAAACAACAACTGACATACGAAAAATCGACCAAATGCATTCAGATTCTCTTGAAACTTTTGGAAAATGATCCATGGGTCATATGTGACATGTACGAGTCAAACCCGCATCAATCTGAGGCGCAGTGTGGCCGGTATAACTCTAATCGTCTCTCCTTTGTTTATAATGGACATTATTTTAAGTAAAAACAACTGGCATACGAAAATTCGACCAAACATATTCAGATTCTGTTGATACTTTAACAAAACGATCCATGGGTCGTATGTGACATGTACAAGTCAACCCCACCTCAATATGAGGCATGGTGTGGTCGAAACCACTCAAAGTGTCACAACTTTCTTTGAAATGGAAAACATTTTAAGTGAAAATAACAACTGGAATATGGAAAACTGATCAAACGCATTCAGATTCTATTGATACTTTATGAAAACGATTCATGGGTCATCTGTGACATGTACGAGTCAACCCTGCCTGAATCTGGGGCACGGTTTGGCTGGTATCACTCCAAGTGTATGTCTTTTTTTTAAAATGGACATCACTTTAAGTAAAAACAACTGGTATATGGAAAACCGAGAAAATGTATTCGGAATTCTTTATGCAACATAATTAATTTTGTATGTGTTATTGATCATTGTTTTCAAAGGTACGCTGAGGAACGCACCTTGGCAAGGGGTGCGGCGAGGCAAGGCCGGAGCGCCTCGCCACCTACAAGGCAAGGTGACTTCACTGAGGCGCGCCAATGGCATGTGCCTCACCCGCCATTCCTTGAGGTGCTTAGGCACTATGCGCTGTAAAGGCGAGCCTCACTCTCATCTTCCTTGTTGGGAGGTGACATTTATGGCAGGAAGAGAAGCGGATGATGTCAGCGATGGCTGGGGTTTTGAGTGCGTGACAGATGAATCGTTGTAGCATAGTTCGGGGTAGGAGGCAGAAAGGCGGTAAAGGCGGAGATCGGGGTAGGAGGCGGAAATCATGGTGCACCATGATGGAAATTGGGGCAGTCCTAATTTCAATTAAATGGACTATTTAATATTTTTATTGTGATATCACTCACAGTAGAACCTCTTTAAAAATATCTGTATGTATTTTAATTTGAATTTTTTTATTGAATTTAAGTTTTTTAAAATTTAAAAAAAAATTCAAAACTGTATATAATTAATTATGTGTGCATGCGCCTTATCCGTGCCTCGTGCCGCATCCCCAAATGGTCTTTGTGCCTTATTGCACCACGTGCCTTTGAAAATATTATCTTTCGTTGCTTCATTTCCTCTTGGATCTCGGTGAACTTCATGGGAAAGTCTTACGGTTTCTTCAAGTCTACCCGAGGCATCAGACAAGGGGACCCTATCTCGCCATTGCTATTCATCATCATTCAGGATGTTTTGAGCCAGCTCATCCAGAGGAGTATCAATAATGGAGGCATTCTGTCGTATCGTCATCGATCAAGGGCCCCAGCAATTTCCCACCTTATGTTTTCCGATGATCCATCTTATTCTTGAATGGAAATAGCAGATCAATACGAAGTCTTAACAGAGTGCTGTAGAAATATTTTCCTTGGAGTGGATAGTCCATCAACAAGAGGAAAAGTGATTTCTTTATCTCCCACAAGTGCTCCATTGAGAGAGTGTAAACTGTTAGTAGTCTGCTTGTCATCCAAAGGGGTGAGTTTCCTATGGTCTATCTAGGCGCTCCTGTCTGGCCTGGGAGACTTTGGATTCGGGACTTCGATGCACACTGCACCAGGGTTTCAGATAGGGTATTTAACTGGAAAAATAAATTCTTATCCTTTGGCGGACGCATTTCCCTAGTGAACAGCGTTCTCGTGGCCTCTCCGATTCTTGTTCTGTCCTCCGTCAAAGTTCCCAAGGGCGTTATTAAATCGATTGATAGGATACTTTCCAATTTCATATGGGATCAATTATCAGAGAGAAATAAACACTGGGTATCCTGGGGGAAAATGGCATGGCTTGTGAATGAAGGAGGCATCGAGGTGCGCAACCTGGTGGATACCCTTTATTACATGCATGCGAGGCTTGCATGGAGTGTCTAGGAACAGCGTACCCTATGGGGGACTACCATGCATGTGTACGTGACGTGCCTTAGCGCTCCAGGGGAGGGGCATCTTTCTTCCCTTTGGTCGGTGATAGGCCCTATTGTTGAGATCCTTCGTCCCTTTTCGAGATAGGTGGTGGGGAAGGGAGAGATATCCTTCTGGAATCAAGATTGGTGTGGCACAGTGCTGGGTTTCCCTGGATGCCCGGCTATGAATATTTCACTCAAGGAGGCCAGCCTCTTTCCTAACTTCACCGACTCGGTTTTGGATAAGGAAAAACAGAAGTGTTTTCAACTCATTGATCTTAATGAAGAGGAGGACAAGTGTGTGTTCACGGTCTCCTCCTCATTCCTATTATCGTCGAAGTATTTCCGCCGCATTGGTAATGGACAGGAGCAGAATGAGATTCTATGGGTGAAAAACATCCCCACCAAGATCAACTTCCTCACCTAGAGGATTTGTAACAAAGGCCTCCCGATGGATGAAAATATCTATAGGTGTGGTATCCCCCTTACGTCTAGGTGTGTATGTTGTAGTGTTCATAATGAAGAGAGCACTGGCCATCTATTCTTCGACAGTGATTGGGCACGCGAGGTCTGGAAAATCCTAGGGGACTTTGTGTTCCTTCCCTTGGACGGTTCTGTCCCTACCTTTCTTGATATGTGGTTCCAAGGTTCTGAGGGAAGAGGTCCGGAGATGGTAGCCCATGTAGTCGTGCTGCATGTGGGGTGCTGCACCATTTGGCAGGCTTGGAACAAATCGAAGCATGAGGGGGTGGGGGTTTTGGATCGTGCCATTATTGTTTAGGCGAAAAATATGCTACTGGATCTGAACATAGTTGTGAGGACATGGAAGGCAGCCCCTATTTTTTTGGCTCCAAATGGGCTCCAATATGGACATGGAACCTAGAAGAAGGGAAGAAAATTTGGTTCAATGGAAGCCTCTTTCAGTGGGTTTGAAACTTAATACAAATGGCTGTTGCGTCCAAGGAAACCTGTGTGGAGGAGGAGTACATGACCAAAATGGTTCATTTTACCTCGCTTTCTCGGCCAGACTGGGCCAGGGGTCTTCTCTACAAGCGGAGGCGAAGGAAATTCTCACCAGGCTCAACCTTTCCATGGAAAAGGGTCTCGCAATCTCTGAAATCAAAACAGACTCCATTATTGTGCAAAACTCCTTGAAAGGGTACACCGAGTATCCTTGGTCGATTAAATATGTCATCAGAAAATGTAGAAGTATGATTGATACCAGAGTGAGTATCCTTTACACCTGGAGATAAGGGAACAAGGTCGTGGATCACTTGGTCGCGGTGGACGTCAATAGCACGGAGGAGGTGTTTCTTCACACTGTAGAGAGTAACCAACCCATGGGGATTGACTGTATCAAAGGGGATGCACTGGGTATTCATCACTTCAGACCACCCTAGGCCGTCTTGGCTAAGGGGGGGAGGGGTCTTCCCCTGGGGCCTCTTCTGTGTTTCTTGTTTTTCCCTTTCCCTTCTGTTTTTTTCCCTTGGTACTTTTCCCTTCTTTCAATAAAAAATTACATGATCATGATGAGAATTCAATTATGAATTCTGTATTTCATAGGGTAATTGGGTTCATATACATTATTATAATTTTGGTACATTCCATGGTTATAAGAGTATCCTCTTTTTATGTGCTTTTGTGTGCTACAGAAGGTGTTTGTTGCTGTTAAGAGTGTATTCAGGTGTATGTATTTGAGTGTGCAGTGGTTTTGTTAGTGTATGTAGTTGAGTGTGCAAGTGGTTTTGTTGGTCTTGAGTGTTGCAGGTGGTTTTTTGGTGTATGCAGGTGTTTGGCTGGTCTACAAATTCTAGGTGGTTGGTCTGCAAATTTTGGTATAACACTATACCAACAGTTTAATAAAACCATTGGTATACTACTAAAACATGAAAATGATTATTGCCAATGGTTTGAAAACCATTGGGAATACTCATATTTCACACCGCCATTATCCAGTATTTCCAAAGGTTTTCAAACCATTGGGAATAATCCTATTTAGAATCCCAGTATTGCCAATGGTTTTCAAACCGTTGGGAATACCCCTATTTTATATACCAACGGTTAAAATAACCATTGGGAAACTCTAGGATTAAACTGCCTTTCCCAATAGTTGTACTAAAACCGTTGGTAATGGGCTATCACAATGCCTTACTTGTCTATGGTTTTCCAAACTATTAGTATATAGTATACCAACAATTTGGCAGCCTTTACCAATGGTTTAAAACTGTTGGTAGTGTCTTAGTTTCTAGTAGTGGAATGCATAATGTCAGACTTCATAACCACATAGTCAAGGCCTTGTGCTAATACTACAAATAAGATTTTCTCAAGTCCTTGTTCCAAGACACTAGTTTATCTCATGAGACGTACCGATGCATCGAGAAGCTATAGCAGGCTCCAACCATCACTTACTAAGTCCAATACATTCCTCATATGAAAAGGTTTAAACATAACATAAACATGTGTATTAAAACGAGCATACGAAATATCAATACTTTATCCATAAACCATTAATGGTGTAAAAATAACACATCCACAGTAAAACATATCACAAAACATTCAATACAATATGGAATATTTGTATCATAATAAATCAACCACGATCAAGAATAATATTCCTTAAAGAATGTTGACATAGTTGAAAATGGTCAGTAAAAATATTTGAGAGAAATATCCCTTTTTCATGAAATCATTTAAAAGTCACATAATTTATAAATTAAGTCATTTAAAATATGGTTTTGAATCAAAGTGTTTCATACCACTTTGAAACTTTTTAAATGAATTAACATTTTAAAATATTCATGTCCAAATAAATAAATCCTTAAAACCATTTTGGAAAAATTGACATTAATGTGAAAGGTTTAGAAGAATAAATCGTTAAAACATTTAAAATGATGTTTAGTAAAAAAAGTACCTTAAAATAATCACCTTTGAATCTATTTTATGAAGCATTGACATGGAAAATAAATATTTCCCAGTAGATACTTACGTAAAAACAACCTCGGATAATAAAGAGATTGTAGAATTAACCCTTACCTTGCACTTTCCTTTGGTCATGGGTATGTTTAACCTCCTATATAATGACCATAGTATGTTATTAAATTATAAAAGAACCATATTCATATTTATTATATCATACATGATTCATTTCTGACTTTATACTACCCATTTAATAATGATTTCCATTTTAAATTAACATTTTGGGTAGTAGTTTCTTTCTTTTTCGTACATGTTTGAACTTGTTATTCTTGATCGTATACTTTAGATCATGATTTAAATACATACAAAATATAAACCTTGATTTATATATCATATATATTTATAATTTAAATATTTATAATAGATATATATATATATATGAAATGGAAGGAACCGTTTATGGAGACGGTAGGCCGTACGTACGCATAAACGCTATTTCTGTTTTCATATCATATTGAAAGGAAGTAAGTGAATAAGATATATGTAAGCACATACATATATATATATATATCCAGTATCATTATTATTTAATATATTACATACTTATTAATAATATATATTTTTGTAATCATTGATGAATGGTGAATGTGGGAATGAATCTCATCGCTTCGTGGAGATGGTAATTCGTACGTACGCATGAGCGAAAATATCATTATATTGATGGTGAAATAGTATGTAATTGGATGGTATATAATATTTACAGAATCATTAACATGTTATATATATTATTTACATCAGTTATGCTCATTATTATACCCATACAAATAATGAAGTGTTTGAATAACAAACTACACCACGACGTGGAGACGGTAAGCTGTACGTATGCACATATGGTGAATTTATCATTTATAGGATGGATAGAATAATGAATATGGTTGTATCATATTTATAATAACATAATAGTATGTATTAGGTACTATAGTTACAATTTTGGTATGGAAAAAACAAATAAAGAGGAAGTGCAAGAAGAAAAGAACTTGAAAGAGGGTGGTGAAATTATTACCTCTTCTTCAGGTGTTTTCTTTTGAGTTGATCAAAAGGGATCCTTATGTTGGATTTCTGATCAAATTAAGGACTCTAGGTTTATATGAGGGAAGTTGGGAGGATATTTGGTCAGGGTTTGGCTGATCCAAATGGCTTTGGTGGTGTGATTTTGAGAGAAGTGTAAGTGCCCTTTTATAAGAGGGGTGAGGGTCACTTTAGGAAAAGATTAAAATGTTAATTTATTATACAATCATATTAGATTTATAATGGCTCCAAATGAATTTATTTCAAGACTTAGGTGGTTATGGGTAGACATAATCTCAACCAATAGGTTTTAGACAAGTTTATGTTACCATTTTAGCCTTATCTTTTAGATTTAACTCTTAGTTAAATATTTTGACTTTTACAGTTTCTTCTTGTATTCTTACTCTATATGGTTAATAAACTTACTCTAAACTTACGAGAGGACCTCTAGTGGTTAATTAATGACATATATAATATTATTTAATCCATTTGGATGAACCTTAGATATTTAGGAATACGATACCAACCAATAATATACTATTTGTTTTAAAAATTAATTTATGTCAATTTTGACACTATTTGGTATTTTGTTTTTGTGAAATTCATAACAACCTTATCACTTCAAAAAAAAATATCTAATCAACCCTAACATGTCATATTAATCCAAAAAAAACGTGGATGTCATCAAAACATTTAAATTATATTTATTTTAATATTTATAATATAAACTATTTTAATATTTTATTAAGAAGGTAATTACTACATCATCATTGTGTCATAAATAAATTTAATTATTTAATATATAAAAATTATAAATAAAATACCATTATGTGTGAAATCTTTTTATATTTATAATGAATATTTATAGTAGAATTTATATTATGTATAACCCTATATTAAAAATGTTTTAGTTAATAATCATTGAATTTAACACTTTTAACTATTCTTTAAATAAAATAATAATAAATGTTCTAATATAATCCAAGTGGACCTAAAGGATAATATTTTGTTCCTAAGGTTATTTTTGGTCGAATTACACTTATCTAATATAATTAGGACTTTTATTAGGGTAATTATAATATCATTTTTACCTTTAATTACCCTATTTACTTTTAACCATGATAAATAATAGTCAAAAGTTACTATTCACCAAAAATTATTTTCATCTTATTGAATCACATTTTACTTACTAATGTCAACCTTGTCTCTCATAATTTTTAAATTTAACTCACAGAAGAAATAAAATTATGTTTTATGCAAATTTACAAACATGCCTAGAAGGTGGGTAAAAGAGGTTAAAAAGTTCAATAAAATTTTATACATCCAATTTTATTATAAAATGACTCCAATGAATTAAATTGAATTTATATAGGTATTATATATATATTTTGACTTAAAATAAATTTAAATAAAATAAATAATTATTTAAATAAAAAGATTGGTTTTAAATAATAATGCAGTGTTTTTCACTATTCATCAAAAATTGAATGTTTTCAGAAAAATACTAAAAATTCAACCTAAGTTAAATTTAATATTCTGAATTAAAAAGGAAGTTTATTTAAAAAATTCAAAACATAAAAGTTTCATTTATTAATTTAAAATTAATTCTCGTTGTCAAAACCAAAAAGCGGGTTTTTAAAAAGTAAATCAATCAAAAGATTAACATGTGTTTATGTCATATTTAAATGTGAAATTACCTATAATGACCTAAATTGTATTTAATGATAGAAATATAATATAATTATACTTAAAAACCATTAAAATACATAATTTAAAACTATAAATTATTTCGATTAAAAAAGTTATTTTCAATTAAAACATAGTATTTTTCACTATTTGTCAAAATATGAAAGTTATCAGAAAAGTACCAAAAATTTGTCCAAACTAAATTTTTATGTCCCGCTTCTAAAGAAAAATTTAATTTCATTAAATTGAATATATAAAAGTTCCAAATATTTTTTTTAAAAGGGTTCTCCATTAAAAGGCGGTAAAATTTCATTTTTTGAAAAATACTTCTTTTATCTGAAAAAATGAATTTGTTCTTATATTATGTATAAGAAACAAATGATATGGATTTTAAAATTACATAGAGTATATAAGTTTCAAAATTTAGTTAATACTATTCATAATCGCTTTTTGAACGGCTAGTTTGGTAAGTTGTGGTACGCTTAAACTCGGTGTTGCTTATAGCACAAGCTATTGAATTACTTTAATGAGATAACATACTATTAACTCTTGGGGTGTTACACTTACTTATATCATCCATGACTCAAAAATTCATTTATTTGGGTTAAAATGTTAAATACTCTAAATTATTGTATTTCACAATTCACCAAAAATTCAACTATTTTAGAAAAATTCCAAGAAATCACCCCAACTATTTTATGATGTGTATATTAAAACAATGGACTCCATTTTATGAACATAATTTCTTAAATATGAGAAATTTAATTTTTAATAAAAGTAATCATTTATTAGAAAAATATCAATTTTGATTTTATAACTGATTTTATGACACTTCAAAAAATTAATTAAGGTATCATAAAATTATCTTATAATCATAATAAAACAAAATATTAATTTAAGAATATATTTATAAAAATAAATTTTCTTTTAAATCATTATATTAATTATAAAAGTGTAAATAAACATTTACTTTTCACAAAAATTTCAACACTCAGTTTTTCATTTTTAAAACATTTATTTACTTATGTGATGACATAAATATATCAAATTCTTATTAATAAGATTCCAAAATTTTATTTATACTTTCATAGGTGAGGTTACTATTCTAATTCATGGGTTACTATTTTTAATTTTCATATGTTTATTACAATTTTCATGTTATTATTCAATGGAAATAGGTTTCATAATTTCTATAAATATCACTTATTTCATTATTCATTTATCAGAATAATTTTCTTATTGGGTTCTTTTTGTGATGTATGTGTTTTATACAATATAACATAATTATAAGAAGGTAAATTCCATTGATAAAATTTTGGGTTGTATATTCTTCGCCCTTATGAAATTACTCCATTAAAATTTCATTTTAAAAACTAAGGTGAAAAAAGGTTATGGTATTTCTCCTTCATTGCTTCCTTCGGTTCCCATTTCTCTTGTTCATACTTATGAGTCCTCCACCACACTTTAAAAATATGAGTTATCTAATTATGTAGGACTTTGTATATTCAAGCCAAGATCTTTATTGGATTCTCCTCGTATGAGATTTCATTCTTCGGTTGTACCACCTCTAGATCCAGTACATGAGAGGGGTTAGGTGTGTACTTCCTTGGGAGAATAGTAAGACTGTCTGCCATTTTTGAAAGTTTGAGGATAATTTTCAGGTCTCCTTTTAGTTTGGATTGAGGGTTCCTTTTTCAGCACTCTAGGTAACATTTCATCATGTTCAACTTTCATCTTGTCTTTCTTTTGGATCTTTTCACTTCCAGCAGTTGATGACTCAGCCTCACAGCCAATTCCACTCTTTCCCATGCAAGCAGGTCTTTGATCACTCAAGACTTTTCCAACCCCATCTGAACCACACTTGCCTCTTGCAAGTAATTCCGCATCTGAGAATCTTCCGAACTGTATTTTCTTCCTCAATTATTTTGGAACTGATTCTGTCTCCATTTTACTCCTTAGAGTAACTACTTCCTCCTCATGACCCTCAACAGTCTTGGATTTTTCATCCAGTCTGGATGTGAGGTCATTGATGACCTTTGCCTGCTCTTCAATTCTCAGCTTCAGATCAACTGCATCATCATTGCTTTCAATTATTTTAGACTGTACCTTCACAAATTCTTCCAGTCGTTCAATTTCAGCTTCAAGTTGATCAACATATTCAGTTGATTCTTCTACAATTGATTTCCACTTATTGCAGCTCTTACATTTAATCTTAAACTTACTAACTGCATCCTTAAGTTTCACCTCAGGATCTACACAAGTTCTCAGTTGTTTTTCACCATCATTATCTTCTGACTTTTCAACAGTGGCCATCATAGAAGCATGGTTCCCAGTTTTGAATTCTGGTTCTTCTTCATCATAGAATTCATTGTCATCTTCTTCCTCTTCACAGACAAAAATCTTCCTTTGCATTTTCTTACCAGATTTGAAGTCTCCCTTTTTGAAGAACCTTCTTTGAGGCTTCTTGAAGTTTTCATCTTCACTGTCATCATCATTGATATTCTTCAAGCACTGAGAGGCAATATTCCCAACTTTTCCACAACGGAAACATGCGAGAGGTAACTTCCCTTTGAATTTCCATTTCCCCTTCTGGATCTTCTTCGCAATGAGAGAAAGAATTTCTTTCTCTTCGTCATCATCACTGCTACTATCCTTTGAGATTTTCAATTTATCCATGGCCTTGAATGCCATTTCCTTGCTCACCCGAGTCGTAGCATCTTCTGGTTTGACTCTCATTTCATATGCTACCAAACTGCTCAGTAAGTCATCTAGAGAAAGTTTGGAAAGATCTCTTTCCTCAAGAGCTGACACCTTCGCATTATACAGAGGTGGAAGTCTTCTTAATATTTTCTTTACCATATCAATGTCTTTGATTTCTTCGCCTAGACCCCGAATTGCTCCAACCACTTCAGTAATTCGATTGAAGAAAGAGTCTGCATTCTCGTCTGGATGCATCTTCAGATCATCAAACCGATTGTGTAGCACTTGTAGTTTCGCCTCCTTCACTTTGCTATCACCTTCATAAATATTCTCAAGTTTATCCCACATAGATTTTGCTGAGGTGCAATTCATCACCTTCAGGTAAATCTGATCAGAAAGGGCTGCAGTGAGAGCATTCTGTGCTTTAGCATCTACATCAAGAAGTTTCCTGTCTGTTTCAGTCATAGCCAGACCTGTTGGATCAGTGACATGTATTCCTTGCACAGTAGAAAAAAGAACTTCCATTCCAAGAGATCTTAGATGAGATCTGATTCTGTTCTTCTAGATCTGGAAATTGCTTCCATTGAAGTGAGGGACTCCCCTGACATTGATCGCGTTTTCCATGACGAAGAAGGTCAGATTCAACGCCAGAAACCTCGCTCTGATACCACTTGAAGGACCCAGGGACACCCTGAGAGGGGAGGGGTGAATCAGGGTGACCACTTTTTCTTTTAATGTGATGGATCTTGTTCCCACGTTGGTAGGAACTTGTTGAACCTGTATGAAGATTATGATCAGAAAGAAAACATTCACAAGCACAGAGAAGACACATCCATTTTTACTTGGTTCACCACTAAGGGCTACGTCCAAGGAGCATACGCCGACAGGTTGTCGGTCGTACCAAAATCCACTATGCTTCACTAGCTGTAGATTACAAAAGTTCGGGTACAGTCGCTCTGTCCCAGGCTCACTACCTTTACAAAGGTTCAGGGATAGCTCACTACTTCCCTCGGGTCACTCCCGTTGACTCCCCCTGGCTCACTGCCGTTGGTGAAGTCCCACTCAGTTTATGGACGTGAGGGTCTCTTCTTCATTTGCATAAGAGTGCATCCTTTGTTGTATGTAGATGCTCTATTGAAGTCTGATTCTCACCAGAAGAAGAATATCACTTTTCCTCGAATGTACCGAGTAGTCTCTCGGCTTTCGTGCAGCTCCAAACACGCCGGTGGGCTTCAGCAAAACCAGGCGTGCTTCTCCAAGACAGTCGCGCAAGTCCCACTACGGCGCGCAAGTCCAAACTGGCGCGCAAGTGTCATCAACACACATGCGCGACTCTTCCTTCCCCAACTAAAAACTTGCGCGGTCCGCTTCCTTTCTCTTCTAAACCACCTTGGGCACACAGCCAAAAACCGGCGCGCAAGCTCTACTTGCGCGACAAAACAACCACCTGCGCGACGAGAGCTCGAACAATCTCTCGGCCTTGAACTTCGTTAGAAATGAGGAGGGGTGGTCCAGTATTTATAGGCAAACTGTACCCCCTGCACGGCGGCGTGCAAGTCCCTCGACGGCGCGCAAGTCTTGTCTTCAATAAACTCTGTCGCGCAACTCACTTGCGCGACCCAACCAACACTTGCGCGACCCAACCAACACTTGCGCGACCTTCTTTCCTTAGCCAAATTTTGATGTTCTGATCCTCAAAAACATATGGCGCGCAAGTCTTTTATCCTCCAAGAGCACGGCGCGCAAGTACCTTTTCCAAAAACACTTTACTTTATTGGTCGATTTTTAGGCCCAAAAATTTGGCAAACACTGGGAAACAGCGCCACCTTCACTACTATTTTCTGCTTGAACGGTATGATCGCTTTGTTGGTACACACCCTGAACTTCCACTGAGGATTGACAAAAAACACAAACCATACACCAAATCATGCTTTGAAGAACCTGGTTCCAACAATCTCCCCCTTTGGGTTTGTTGGCAATCAGAATAAATTCAATAGATCTCCAACCATGAGCAAATCCAAAACGCAAGAATCAACTCAGCCAACACTCTAAGTCTACGTGAGCAATGCTCGGTGTAGAAAACAAGAGAGAAAGCTTGAATTGGGTCTTAGTGTTTTGAAATTCTCCATGACGCCCGATGTTATCCTTATTAAATTCTCATCACAATCTTACACTTCTCAGAACAGAAGAATTTCTTGCCTTGAATTTATTCCTTTCTCCCCCATTGACAATAAAACCAAAGACCGAAAAGTTTGTCCAACGTTCAGCTCAAGCCATACTCCCCCTGGATAGTATCTCCCCCATAAACTTGCATCACATCCATAAGCAGATAAAAACAGTTAAAACAAACGGGGAGAGGGGACTTCCGGATCCTCCTTATGCAGTAGGAGGTGGTCGAACACCGAGGTTCAACCGATGCTTCTCGAACACAGCCGCGGACAATGGCTTGGTTAGGATATCAGCCACTTGCTCATTAGTTCCAACATGATCCATTTTAATCACGCCTTGTTCAACCTTTTCTTTGATAAAATGATACCTTATTTCAATATGTTTTGTACGAGAATGTTGAATCGGATTCTTCGTAAGATCAATTGCACTTTTGTTATCACAATAAATCACCATTGGTTGCTGCACCTTATCACCAATATTTGTTAGCTGCTCCTTCATCCAAATAAGTTGAGTGCATGCTTTTGTGGCGGAGATATATTCAGCTTCAGCAGTACTAAGAGAAGTACTTTCTTGTTTCTTGCTCAACCATCCAACACATTTCTGCCCTATATAGAAAGCTCCACCACTAGTGGACTTTCTATCTACGACATCACCAGCCCAGTCAGCATCAGAAAATGTTGATAATTCACTGTCCCTGCCTGCAGCAAAAAATAACCCGAAGTTATGTGTACCTTGAATGTACCTCATGATTCTTTTTACTGCTGCCATATGTTCCTCCTTTGGATTACTCTGAAAGCGGGCCGCAAGGCATGTTGCAAAGACAATATCTGGCCTTGTCGCTATCAGGTATAGTAGGCTTCCAATGATCCTCCTGTACATGGTGGGATCAACAGAGTTCCCATCCTCATGCTTTCCAAGTTTAGTTCCAACCGCAATCGGAGTTGACATTGGTTTGGAGTCTTGCATATTGAACTTCTTCAGCAGCTCTCTTGCATATTTTTCCTGAGAAATGAATGTGTATTCCTTCTTTTGAATCACTTGCAGCCCCAAGAAATATGTGAGCTCCCCAATCATAGACATTTCAAATTCTGATTTCATGTGGTTGGAAAATTCATCCACTGATTTCTTCCTACTTCCACCAAATATGATATCATCAACATAGACAAGAACCATGAATTGATCTTTTGGAGAATTATTCACATAGAGATTGTGATCAACTCCTCCTCTTTTGAATTCCAACTTCTTGAGATATGAATCTAGCTGTGAGTACCATGCCCGTGGTGCCTGCTTCAAACCATATAGAGCTTTCTTTAGTTTGCAGACCTTTGTTTCATCGGTACCCAAGACAAACCCCACCGGTTGTTCAATGTAGACTTCTTCTTCGAGTACACCATTCAAGAATGTTGTCTTAACATCCATTTGATATACTTTATATCCTCTTTAGAGTGTCATGGCAAGGAAAAGCCTGATTGATTCCAGTCTAGCAACTGGAGCAAAGGTTTCTTCAACATCAATACCTTCAATCTGGGAGTATCCTTTACATACCAGTCGTGCCTTGTTTCTTATAACACTTCCATGCTCATCAATCTTATTTTTGAAGATCCATTTGGTACCAATCACATTGTGACCTTCAGGTCTCTGGACAAGATCCCATGTCTGATTCTTATCAATCTGATCTAATTCATCATTCATGGCTTTCACCCAAGATTCATCTTTTGCAGCTTCTTCGAATAAGGATGGCTCTACAACTGATAGAAATGCAGATTGTGTGGTATTCCTCATCCTTCTGGTTTGAGTGGGTGCACTCCTATCCCCAATTATGTTGGATGGATCAATCTAAGCTCTTCGATTTCTCCTGCGAGGTTCAGTAGTATTCTCTTCAGCCATAGTTTCTTCTTCAGATTCTTCTTCTGAGTCAACATCATTATGTGATTGATGAGTGTTTTGAACAGCTTCCTCTATTTCTGCATTCTTTCATAAGTGAATTGCCGGTTTTTCCCTTGATGGTGCAGCCTTTCTGATTAAAAGTAACTATAAGTCCTGAGTCACAGAGTTGACTCACGCTAAGGAGATTATGGCATAGGCCATCTACATAAAGGACTTCAGTCTTCTTTAGTTCTCCATTAGCTAATTAGGTACTTCCACTCCCTTTGATTTTCAGATCCCCATCATTACCAAATCTTACTGTACCATCAACATTCTTTATGATATTCATTAGTAGGTCGGCATTACCCGTCATATGAGATGAACAACCGCTATCCAGAATCCAGGTACTGTTGTTCTTTGTAGCTTTGAGGGCTACCTCTGCAAGGTTCGATTTCTCAATCTTCTTCCTTTCCTTCCATGAGACATTAGATTGAGTATATAGGACTGATGGCCTTTCAACTATCTCTTCCGCATACCCAGGTTCTTCATAGTCAAAGTCTTCTGTGAGAGGTGAGAACCTGTTTAAAAGAGCAACATTGTCTTGCTGACGAGACTTGACTTGACTTGAACTTCGGTATGATGTGTCTATGTCTCTTCTCTGCCTGCAATTAACGGCCTTATGACCAAAGTTAGAACAAAAAAACAATATCCATAGAAATTATTTCTTCTATGAGAATTAGGATATGAGATTGTTCTCCTTTGTTGAGCATCTATATCTTCTCCATTCAGATAGCTTCTTGCCTCTTCACAATAAGACATGGTATGGCCCAGATAGCCACAGAACTGACACTTCATGAGAGGAAATGTCTTCTCACTTGAATTTCCCCTTATAGCTTCTTCCTTGGGAGAATAGTAAGACTGTCTGCCATTTTTGAAAGTTTGAGGATAATTTTCAGGTCTCCTTTTAGTTTGGATTGAGGGTTCCTTTTTCAGCACTCTAGGTAACATTTCATCATGTTCAACTTTCATCTTGTCTTTCTTTTGGATCTTTTCACTTCCAGCAGTTGATGACTCAGCCTCACAGCCAATTCCACTCTTTCCCATGCAAGCAGGTCTTTGATCACTCAAGACTTTTCCAACCCCATCTGAACCACACTTGGCTCTTGCAAGTAATTCTGCATCTGAGAATCTTCTGAACTGTATTTTCTTCCTCGATTCTTTTGGAACTGATTCTGTCTCCATTTTACTCCTTAGAGTAACTACTTCCTCCTCAAGACCCTCAACAGTCTTGGATTTTTCATCCAGTCTGGATGTGAGGTCATTGATGACCTTTGCCTGCTCTTCAATTCTCAGCTTCAGATCAATTGCATCATCATTGCTTTCAATTATTTTAGACTGTTCCTTCACAAATTCTTCCAGTCGTTCAATTTCAGCTTCAAGTTGATCAACATATTCAGTTGATTCTTCTACAATTGATTTCCACTTATTGCAGCTCTTACATTTAATCTTAAGCTTACTAACTGCATCCTTAAGTTGCACCTCAAGAACTACACAAGTTCTCAGTTGTTTTTTACCATCAGTATCTTCTGACTTTTCAACAGTGGCCATCATAGAAGCATGGTTCCCAGTTTTGAATTCTGGTTCTTCTTCATCACAGAATTCATTTTCATCTTCTTCCTCTTCACAGACAAAACTCTTCCTTTGCATTTTCTTACCATATTTGAAGTCTCCCTTTTTGAAGAACCTTCTTTGAGGCTTCTTGAAGTTTTCATCTTCACTGTCATCATCATTGATATTCTTCAAGCACTGAGAGGCAATATGCCTAACTTTTCCACAACGGAAACATGCGAGAGGTAACTTCCCTTTGAATTTCCCTTTCCCCTTCTGGAACTTCTTTGCAATGAGAGAAATAATTTCTTTCTCTTCTTCATCATCACCGCTACTATCCTTTGAGATTTTAAATTTATCCATGGCCTTGAATGCCATTTCCTTGATCACCCGAGTCGTAGCATCTTCTGGTTTGACTCTCATTTCATATGCTACCAAACTGCTCAGTAAGTCATCTAGAGAAAGTTTGGAAAGATCTCTTTCCTCAAGAGCTGACACCTTCGCATTATACATAGGTGGAAGTCTTCTTAATATTTTCTTTACAATATCAATGTCTTTGATTTCTTCGCCTAGACCCCGAATTCCTCCAACCACTTCAGTAATTCGATTGAAGAAAGAGTCTGCATTCTCGTCTGGATGCATCTTCAGATCATCAAACCCATTGTGTAGCACTTGTAATTTCGCCTCCTTCACTTTGCTATCACCTTCATAAATATTCTCAAGTTTATCCCACATAGATTTTTCTGAGGTGCAATTCATCACCTTCAAGTAAATCTGATCAGAAAGGGCTGCAGTGAGAGCATTCTGTGCTTTAGCATCTGCATCAAGGAGTTTCCTGTCTGTTTCAGTCATAGCCAGACCTGTTGGATCAGTGACATGTATTCCTTGCACAATAGAAAAAAGAACTTCCATTCCAAGAGATCTTAGATGAGATCTCATTCTGTTCTTCCAGATCTGGAAATTTCTTCCATCGAAGTGAGGGACTCCCCGACATTGATCGCGTTTTCCATGACGAAGAAGGTCAGATTCAACGCCAGCAACCTCGCTCTGATACCACTTGAAGAACCCAGGGACACCCTGAGAGGGGAGGGGTGAATCAGGGTGACCACTTTTTCTTTTAATGTGATGGATCTTGTTCCCACGTTGGTAGGAACTTGTTGAACCTGTATGAAGATTATGATCAGAAAGAAAACATTCACAAGCACAGAGAAGACACAGCCATTTTTACTTGGTTCACCACTAAGGGCTACGTCCAAGGAGCATACGCCGACAGGTTTTCGGTCGTACCAAAATCCACTATGCTTCACTAGCTGTAGATTACAAAAGTTCGGGTACAGTCGCTCTGTCCCAGGCTCACTGCCTTTACAAAGGTTCAGGGATAGCTCACTACTTCCCTCAGGTCACTCCCGTTGACTCCCCCTGGCTCACTGCCGTTGGTGAAGTCCCACTCATTTTATGGACGTGAGGGTCTCTTCTTCATTTGAATAAGAGTGAATCCTTTGTTGTATGTAGATGCTCTATTGAAGTCTGATTCTCACCAGAAGAAGAATATCACTTTTCCTCGAATGTACCGAGTAGTCTCTTGGCTTTCGTGCAGCTCCAAACACGCCGGTGGGCTTCAGCAAAACCAGGCGTGCTTCTCCAAGACAGTCGCGCAAGTCCCATTATGGCGCGCAAGTCCAAACTGGCGCGTAAGTGTCATCAACACACATGCGCGACTCTTCCTTCCCCAACTAAAAACTTGCGCGGTCCGCTTCCTTTCTCTTCTAAACCACCTTGGGCACACAGCCAAAAACCGGCGCGCAAGCTCTACTTGCGCGACTCAACCACCTGCGCGACTCAACCACCTGAGCGACGAGAGCTCGAACAATCTCTCAGCCTTGAACTTCGTTAGAAATGAGGAGGGGTGGTCCAGTATTTATAGGCAAACTGGACCCCCTGCACGGCGGCGCGCAAGTCCCTCGACGGCGCGCAAGTCTTGTCTTCAATAAACTCTGTCGCGCAACTCACTTGCGCGACCCAACCAACACTTGCGCGACCTTCATTCCTTAGCCAAATTTTGATGTTTTGATCCTCAAAAACATATGGCGCGCAAGTCTTTTATCCTCCAAGATCACGGCGCGCAAGTACCTTTTCCAAAAACACTTTACTTTATTGGCCGATTTTTAGGCCCAAAAATTTGGCAAACACTGGGAAACAACGCCACCTTCACTACTGTTTTCTGCTTGAACGGTATGATCGCTTTGTTGGTACACACCCTGAACTTCCACTGAGGATTGACAACAAACACAAACCATACACCAAATCATGCTTTGAAGAACCTGGTTCCAACAATCTCCCCCTTTGGGTTTGTTGGCAATCAGAATAAATTCAATAGATCTCCAACCATGAGCAAATCCAAAACACAAGAATCACTTCAGCCAACACTCTAAGTCTACGTGAGCAATGCTCGGTGTAGAAAAAAAGAGAGAAAGCTTGAATTGGGTCTTAGTGTTTTGAAATTCTCTATGACGCCCGATGTTATCCTTATTAAAATTCTCATCACAATCTTACACTTCTCAGAACAGAAGAATTTATTGCCTTGAATTTATTCCTTTCTCCCCCATTGAAAATAAAACCAAAGACCGAAAAGTTTGTCCAACGTTCAGCTCAAGCCATACTCCCCCTGGATAGTATCTCCCCCATAAACCTGCATCACAGCCATAAGCAGATAAAAATAGTTAAAACAAATGGGGAGAGGGGACTTCCGGAGCCTCCTTATGCAGTAGGAGGTGGTCGAACACCGAGGTTCAACCGATGCTTCTCGAACACAGCCGCGGACAATGGCTTGGTTAGGATATCAGCCACTTGCTCATTAGTTCCAACATGATCCATTTTAATCACGCCTTGTTCAACCTTTTCTTTGATAAAATGATACCGTATTTCAATATGTTTTGTACGAGAATGTTGAACCGGATTCTTCGTAAGATCAATTGCACTTTTGTTATCACAATAAATCACCATTGGTTGCTGCACCTTATCACCAATATCTGTTAGCTGCTGCTTCATCCAAAGAAGTTGAGTGCATGCTTTTGTGGCGGAGATATATTCAGCTTCAGCAGTACTAAGAGAAGTACTTTCTTGTTTCTTGCTCAACCATCCAACACATTTCTGCCCTATATAGAAAGCTCCACCACTAGTGGACTTTCTATCTACGACATCACCAGCCCAGTCAGCATCAGAAAATGTTGACAATTCACTGTCCCTGCCTGCAGCAAAAAATAACCCGAAGTTATGTGTACCTTTAATGTACCTCATGATTCTTTTTACTGCTGCCATCTGTTCCTCCTTTTGGATTACTCTGAAAGCGGGCCGCAAGGCATGTTGCAAAGACAATATCTGGCCTTGTCGCTGTCAGGTATAGTAGGCTTCCAATGATCCTCCTGTACATGGTGGGATCAACAGAGTTCCCATCCTCATGCTTTCCAAGTTTAGTTCCAACCGCAATCGGAGTTGACATTGGTTTGGAGTCTTGCATATTGAACTTCTTCAGCAGCTCTCTTGCATATTTTTCCTGAGAAATGAATGTGTATTCCTTCTTTTGAATCACTTGCATCCCCAAGAAATATGTGAGCTCCCCAATCATAGACATTTCAAATTCTGATTTCATGTGGTTGGCAAATTCATCCACTGATTTCTTCCTACTTCCACCAAATATGATATCATCAACGTAGACAAGAACCATGAATTGATCTTTTGGAGAATTCTTCACATAGAGATTGTGATCAACTCCTCATATTTTGAATTCCAACTTCTTGAGATATGAATCTAGCCGTGAGTACCATGCCCGTGGTGCCTACTTCAAACCATATAGAGCTTTCTTTAGTTTGCAGACCTTTGTTTCATCGGTACCCAAGACAAACCCCACCGGTTGTTCAATGTAGACTTCTTCTTCGAGTACACCATTCAAGAATGCTGTCTTAACATCCATTTGATATACTTTATATCCTCTTTGGAGTGCCATGGAAAGGAAAAGCCTGATTGATTCCAGTCTAGCAACTGGAGCAAAGGTTTCTTCAACATAAATACCTTCAATATGGGAGTATCCTTTACATACCAGTCGTGCCTTGTTTCTGATAACACTTCCATGCTCATCAAACTTATTTTTGAAGATCCATTTGGTACCAATCACTTTGTGACCTTCGGGTCTCTGGACAAGATCTCATGTCTGATTCTTATCAATCTGATCTAATTCATCATTCATGGCTTTCACCCAAGATTCATCTTTTGCAGCTTCTTCGAATGAGGATGGATCTACAACTGATAGAAATGCAGATTGCGTGGTATTCCTCATCCTTCTGGTTTGAGTGGGTGCACTCCTATCCCCAATTATGTTGGATGGATCAATCTCAGCTCTTCGATTTCTCCTGCGAGGTTCAGTAGTATTCTCTTCAGCCATAGTTTCTTCTTCAGATTCTTCTTCTGAGTCAACATCATTATGTGATTGATGAGTGTTTTGAACAGCTTCCTCTATTTATGCATTCTTTCATAAGTGAATTTCCGGTTTTTCCCTTGATGGTGCAGCCTTTCTGATTAAAAGTAACTATAAGTCCTGAGTCACAGAGTTGACTCACGCTAAGGAGATTATGGCGTAGGCCATCTACATAAAGGACTTCAGTCTTCTTTAGTTCTCCATTAGCTAATTGGGTACTTCCACTCCCTTTGATTTTCAGAGCCCCATCATTACCAAATCTTACTGTACCATCAACATTCTTTATGATATTCGTTAGTAGGCCGGCATTACCCGTCATATGAGATGAACAACCGCTATCCAGAATCCAGGTACTGTTGTTCTTTGTAGCTTTGAGGGCTACCTCTGCAAGGTTCGATTTCTCAATCTTCTTCCTTTCCTTCCATGAGACATTAGATTGAGTATATAGGACTGATTGCCTTTCAACTATCTCTTCCGCATACCCAGGTTCTTCATAGTCAAAGTCTTCTGTGAGAGGTGAGAACCTATTTAAAAGAGAAACATTGTCTTGCTGACGAGACTTGACTTGACTTGAACTTCGGTATGAGGTGTCTATGTCTCTTCTCTGCCTGCAATTAACGGCCTTATGACCAAAGTTAGAACAACAAAAACAATATCCATAGAAATTATTTCTTCTATGAGAATTAGGATATGAGATTGTTCTCCTTTATTGAGCATCTATATCTTCTCCATTCAGATAGCTTCTTGCCTCTTCACAATAAGACATGGTATGGCCCAGATAGCCACAGAACTGACACTTCATGAGAGGAAATGTCTTCTCACTTGAATTTCTCCTTATAGCTTCTTCCTTGGGAGAATAGTAAAATTGTCTGCCATTTTTAAAAGTTTGAGGATAATTTTCAGGTCTCCTTTTAGTTTGGATTGAGGGTTCCTTTTTCAGCACTCTAGGTAACATTTCATCATGTTCAACTTTCATCTTGTCTTTCTTTTGGATCTTTTCACTTCCAGCAGTTGATGACTCAGCCTCACAGGCAATTCCACTCTTTCCCATGCAAGCAGGTCTTTGATCACTCAAGACTTTTCCAACCCCATCTGAACCACACTTGGTTCTTGCAAGTAATTATGCATCTGAGAATCTTCCGAACTGTATTTTCTTCCTCGATTCTTTTGGAACTGATTCTGTCTCCATTTTACTCCTTAGAGTAACTACTTCCTCCTCAAGACCCTCAACAGTCTTGGATTTTTCATCCAGTCTGGATGTGAGGTCATTGATGACCTTTGCCTGCTCTTCAATTCTCAGCTTCAAATCAACTGCATCATCATTGCTTTCAATTATTTTAGACAGTACCTTCACAAATTCTTCCAGTCGTTCAATTTCAGCTTCAAGTTGATCAACATATTCAGTTGATTCTTCTACAATTGATTTCCACTTATTGCAGCTCTTACATTTAATCTTAAGCTTACTAACTGCATCCTTAAGTTGCACCTCAGGATCTACACAAGTTCTCAGTTGTTTTTCGCCATTAGTATCTTCTGACTTTTCAACAGTGGCCATCATAGAAGCATGGTTCCCAGTTTTGAATTCTGGTTCTTCTTCATCACAGAATTCATTGTCATCTTCTTCCTCTTCACAGACAAAACTCTTCCTTTGCATATTCTTAACATATTTGAAGTCTCCCTTTTTGAAGAACCTTATTTGAGGCTTCTTGAAGTTTTCATCTTCACTGTCATCATCATTGATATTCTTCAAGCACTGAGAGGCAATATGCCCAACTTTTCCACAACGGAAACATGCGAGAGGTAACTTCCCTTTGAATTTCCCTTTCCCCTTCTGGAACTTCTTTGCAATGAGAGAAATAATTTCTTTCTCTTCTTCATCATCACCGCTACTATCCTTTGAGATTTTCAATTTATCCATGGCCTTGAATGCCATTTCCTTGCTCACCCGAGTCGTAGCATCTTCTGGTTTGACTCTCATTTCATATGCTACCAAACTGCTCAGTAAGTCATCTAGAGAAAGTTTGGAAAGATCTCTTTCCTCAAGAGCTGACACCTTCGCATTATACAGAGGTGGAAGTCTTCTTAATATTTTCTTTACAATATCAATGTCTTTGATTTCTTCGCCTAGACCCCGAATTCCTCCAACCACTTCAGTAATTCGATTGAAGAAAGAGTCTGCATTCTCGTCTGGATACATCTTCAGATCATCAAACCGATTGTGTAGCACTTGTAATTTAGCCTCCTTCACTTTGCTATCACCTTCATAAATATTCTCAAGTTTATCCCACATAGATTTTGCTGAGGTGCAATTCATCACCTTCAGGTAAATCTGATTAGAAAGGGCTGTAGTGAGAGCATTCTGTGCTTTAGCATCTGCATCAAGAAGTTTCCTGTCTATTTCAGTCATAGCCAGACCTGTTGGATCAGTGACATGTATTCCTTTCACAGTAGAAAAAAGAACTTCCATTCCAAGAGATCTTAGATGAGATCTCATTCTGTTCTTCCAGATCTGGAAATTGCTTCCATCGAAGTGAGGGACTCCCCTGACATTGATCGCGTTTTCCATGATGAAGAAGGTCAGATTCAACGCCAGCAACCTCCCTCTGATACCACTTGAAGGACCCAGGGACACCCTGAGAGGGGAGGGGTGAATCAGGGTGACCACTTTTTCTTTTAATGTGATGGATCTTGTTCCCACATTGGTAGGAACTTGTTGAACCTATATGAAGATTATGATCAGAAAGAAAACATTCACAAGCACAGAGAAGACACAGCCATTTTTACTTGGTTCACCACTAAGGGCTACGTCCAAGGAGCATACGCCGACAGGTTGTCGGTCGTACCAAAATCCACTATGCTTCACTAGCTGTAGATTACAAAAGTTCGGGTACAGTCGCTCTGTCCCAGGCTCACTGCCTTTACAAAGGTTCAGGGATAGCTCACTACTTCCCTCGGGTCACTCCCGTTGACTCCCCCTGGCTCACTGCCGTTGGTGAAGTCCCACTTAGTTTATGGACGTGAGGGTCTCTTCTTCATTTGCATAAGAGTGCATCCTTTGTTGTATGTAGATGCTCTGTTGAAGTTCGATTCTCACAAGAAGAAGAATATCACTTTTCCTCGAATGTACCGAGTAGTCTCTCGGATTTCGTGCATCTCCAAACACGCCGGTGGGCTTCTGCAAAACCAGGCGTGCTTCTCCAAGACAGTCGCGCAAGTCCCACTACGGCGCGCAAGTGTCATCAACACACATGCGCGACTCTTCCTTCCCCAACTAAAAACTTGCGCGGTCCGCTTCCTTTCTCTTCTAAACCACCTTGGGCACACAGCCAAAAACCGGCGCGCAATCTCTACTTGCGCGACAAAACAACCACCTGCGCGACTCAACCACCTGCGCGACGAGAGCTCGAACAATCTCTCGGACTTGAACTTCTTTAGAAATGAGGAGGGGTGGTCCAGTATTTATAGGCAAACTGGACCCCCTGCGCGGCGGCGCGCAAGTCCCTCGACGGCGCGCAAGTCTTGTCTTCAATAAACTCTGTCGCGCAACTCACTTGCGCGACCCAACCAACACTTGCGCGACCCAACCAACACTTGCGCGACCTTCTTTCCTTAGCCAAATTTTGATGTTCTGATCCTCAAAAACATATGGCGCACAAGTCTTTTATCCTCCAAGAGCATGGCGCGCAAGTACCTTTGCCAAAAACACTTTACTTTATTGGCCGATTTTTAGGCCCATAAATTTGGCAAACACTGGGAAACAGCGCCACCTTCACTACTGTTTTCTGCTTGAACGGTATGATCGCTTTGTTGGTACACCCCCTGAACTTCCACTGAGGATTGACAACAAACACAAACCATACACCAAATCATGCTTTGAAGAACATGGTTCCAACATGATTAAGCTTCCCTTTCTTTCCAAACCACATGACTCTCTTCTATATTGATATTCAAAGGAAGACTTTTTCACCAACTTCAAACTCAAAGTCCCATCGACGATTATCAACATAGATCTTTTTCTGAATCTAAGAATCTTTGATATGTTGTTGTATGTCTTGAACCTTCTCTGTCATCTCTTTCACAAAATCAGGTCCAAGTTGATTTTTTCTCAATCTTCTTCCAAAAAAATAGGATTTCAAGATCACTTACCATACATAACTTCATTAGGTGGCATTTGAATACTTGAGTGGAAGTTGTTATTTTATGAGAACTCAACCAATGGTAGATATTTATCCCATCCTCCTTTTGATTCCACTAAGTAGGATCTCAGTATATCCTCGAGTGTTTGAATAGTCCTTTCATATTAGCCATAAATTTGGTGGCGATAGGTCATGATGAAATTTAATTTAGTACACAAATAATTTTTAAGACTTGTCCAAAATTTAGATTCGAACCTTGGATCACAATTAGAGATGATCGAATGTGGACCCACATGCTGCCTCACCACTTCCTTCACATATATCTAGGAAATTTGTTCAAGTGGTATATCTTCCAAAATAACAATAAATTGGGTAGTATTGGTGTGTTGATCCACCATAACCCATATCATATTATTTTCTTTTTATGTTTCTGGGAGACCAGAGGAATTGTTTTTAGGTACATTCTCTCATTTCTATATGGGTATATGCAATGGTTGCATCATCTCTTTGGACTTCTATCTTTATGTTTTAACATTCTGACATACCAAACACCTTGAGGTATACTTCACATCCACCGTATTCATATTGTCCTACCATAAGTTCTCTCAAATATCACAGCACTTATTTTTACTTTCAATGTGTATAGAGAAAGATGATATATGTGCCTTATAAAATATCTCCTTCTTTATCTTAGGTGATGAAGGCATGGAAAGCATTGTTCAAAATCAAACCAGACCGTCGTCGTCGATATATAACTCTTATATCTTCCATTCCATGACCACTTTTATCTTTTTCTATAGCTCCAGATCATCCCTTTGTGCTTCATTGATCTTCTCATGGAAAAATGGTTGGGAAACAATTTTGGGAAAAAATAGGGTGTAGTCCCTTCCATTATGATTTCAAAATTCATCCATTTCATATCTATGAATATGGGGTCTTTATCAAGCTACATCATGGATAATGTATCAGGTTATTTTATTCTAAGAGCATATGTTGTCTTTTTTTCCTTTCCCAAATGGTAGAGAATATAGAAATAATATCCCTTTATTAGCATTAACCATCTTCTTTGACACATACTGAGTTCCTTCTATGTGAAAATATACATTAGACTCTTCTGATAATTATATATGTCACCCTTACCACCATAGAGGTTGTTCCACCAGATTTCTAATGAATAAATCATATCCACCATCTCAAAACCATGAATCGTGTATTTCTTCTCATGTATATTCAACTATCATGGGGTTTAATCTGTCAATTTATCATTATTTATGAGTACACAATCTAATAATTTATTTCAAACATCATAGTATATCAGAAAACCTTCTCCACTCTTTGGTAGTGTGAGTACAGGTGAAGTTATTAGCCTTTCCTTGAGATCCTTACAGAATTACTCACATTCTTTATCAAGGAATACTTTACCCATTTCCCAGTTAACTTAGTTAGGGAGTTATACAATCATGATAAATTCCTCAAAAATCATTATTAGTTCCTAGATGAGCTAAGAAAACCATGGGTCTCCATTAAAAATATTTTCCTAGGCCACTTTTCGAATTCCTTTATCCTATAAGGATCTAGAAATATTCCTTTATTGGTGATAACATTCCCCAATAATGATACTTCCTCCATCTAAAACTCACATTTATTATAATTTTCATAAATTTTCTCCCTTCACAATGTCTTTTTCACAATATTCAAATGCTCCTCACGTTCGTCCTTTCGGTTGGAGTATATTTGAATGTCATCTATAAAGACTACCACACATTTTTGAGGTGATACATAAAGAATATATTCATTAATTCCATGATTACTTCTGGAGAATTATTGATTTATATGGTCATCACTATGAACTAATAGTGTATATACCTCATTCAAAAGGTCCTCTTAAGAATATATTCCTTCCTATCCTTTAATTGGTGATATCCTGACTGAAGGTCCACCTTAGAGAAATAATTAGCTACACATATCTGACCAAAAAATCAATCTATCTATGTCATGGGATACTTATTCTTTATTGTGATTTTTTTGAGCTCATGATAATCAATTCATAGTTGCACTGATTCATCATTTTTTTTAAAATAGAACTTTTTCACCCCATGGTGAAGCACTCGTGAATATGAAACACCAGTCTATGTTCTCTTGTAACTACTTATTTGGTACTTCCAACTCAACAGTGGCCATTTTATATGGTTTCTTTGATATAAGTAGAGATCTAAGAATAAATTAAATTGATAAATAAACATCTCAGTCAGTATTAATACCATGAGAGTTTTCAAGAAACACATCAGCATAGTCCCTCACAAATGGAATTTCTTTGAGGAAGATCATCTAATTTGTATCAATAATTTTATCTGGATATTCTAACACATAATTTAATAATATCCACAGTTAAGACAATGATTATGAAGGATATTTATGTTTATCCTAACACTTATACAGAATTGCAGTATGCCTTGGGATGTGAAGAGTGATCTCTCTTTCCTAATAGTTGAGGTTGGATTTGTATAAATATATCCAATGAATTCCCAATAAAGAATAAAACTCTACTAAATGAAGTAAGAAAAGATTTTAGGGAAGTTTAATCCAACAAAAATTAAACAAATAGTAGTTATATACATTGGATGTAATAATTTTCCCATTTTTTGTTCTCACAAATAACCCAACCTCCATATTTTGAGGTGGTTTTTAAATAGTTCCACTAAAATTGAAAGATATGAAAGAATTAATAAAAGAAAAATAAAATAGTATATTCACTATTTTTAATGAATATTCAGTGTACCTATCAACATATAATTTTTCTGATCCACCTTAGCATTAGTGATATCATATACCCTTCCTTGTTATCTTGGAGGATGTCGTTGTTGATTTCCTCTCACAACCCATGGATTAATGCATTGACTCATATAATTCCCATGTTCCTTGGAGTTGAAACACTGCACTACAGGCCGATTATTTTCTAATCATTCCTTTATTCTTTCACATTTGTGGGCTTCTTCAAATAACTTTGGTAATAATTAGATTAATGACCATATCTTCCACATTTGAAGCATCTCATGGTTCCCCTTATATAGTTCCCAATATTCTTCTTCCCAAACTTTTGACATGCCATATGTTGGGTTTTCTTTCCATTAAGAGATTTATCTATTGATCCTCCCATATTAAACCCTATTTTCTAAATTTTATCTCTAGGCCCATGAGACCACAGAGGATCTCCAATCTCCATCTCAACCTTAAAGGTACAACAGATAACCTCCTCATAGTTTTCAAAGTATTATACCTCCAATGCTTTTCATAGACTCGGATTTAGTCAGATAAATAAACAATCTACATTGATTTTTGTGTTCATGAAAAAATCATAGGCATATCATTAAATCCTTGTAAAGTTTTCTTTGTATTCCTCGATAGAATCATATTCTTTTTTCTTTAGTCTAAGGAACTCTATTTCCATATTTAGATGGAGAGTTTGAGGAAAATATGTATTGAAAATTATTTTCATTAATGATTCCTGATACATTTAATCAATTTTTTCTTTGGAATTTGTGTTTTTGATAAGTGTACACCACTGATCAGCTTCTCCATAAAATCAATAGACTACCAGAACAACACTCTCTTCTTCTAAGTACTGGAGGACATATAATATCTTTTCAATAGAGTTAATTCATTTTTCTTTGATGAGCAGATCATAAGATCCACTAAATATAGGAGGTGATTTCACAAAAAGTATTCAACTGAAACTTGGTCTTTCTTAGGAGAAGGAGGGTGTCCCACATGATTCAAGTTATTATTAACAACTTGAGCCATTTTTTCTAGTACTTTCAAAAAGTATTCATATCCCATTACCATAATATTTAGAATTTCATTAGGGAAATAATCACATTTCATATCACATTGATTCTTGGCATGTTTTCTTCTACTTCCATCCATTAACTACGAAAAATAAAGTAAAATTAAGGGGGTTATGAATACTTAGATAACATATAAAAATTAATCTTTGAACATAGAAGGATAAATGTATAAATGAAAAGTATAACCTAAATGTAATTCTATAATTTTAAATATTGGTTATCTATAGGGATAGAATTATACCTAGGGTTCTTAAGAAAATTATCTAGTATTGATCTATAAAAATAACTAGATCATGCTCTGATACCAACTATTGTGACCCTATCCTTTTACACATATTATAACATGATTTTAATCATAATTAACCATCAAATACAAATCATAGATCATAAATTCTAATGTCTTTGGAATATTAGGTACATAAAACTAATAACATGGAACTAGAAAAAAACATGTCTATATTAATCATCCATAATGAGAACATAAATTTATTTGAGCTCCTACATCTTCATAGGATAACCTAGAGAATACATAAACAAAATTGATGATCTAAAACACCCTGTATGGGGATAAACATAAGAGTAAATCATAGCACATGTGTTAGAAGGCATAACAAGATGACATAAAAAGGAGTGGGACATGAATAAACACATGGAAGAATAAATTGTATAACATGGGATAATTTAATCATGGAAACATAGGAATTTGGTATAATATGACACAAACATGATCCAAGGATAACTTCCAATACTATATCCAATGGTGTACAATGTCCCATAACGGAATTAGGTTTACTCTTCATCCCAACAAGATATCTCATGAGACTAAAAATTATCCAATGAATTATAGTTCTATTTTGTCACACTCATAATAACATGTTCATTCATATGTTTTCCACATGAAGAATCAAACATAAGTAATACACATAAGGGTTTCCCAAGGAAAGAAATGGGTATCAAAATCATGGAACAAGGCATAACCAAAGAGTGTATCATAATGGTTTAAAATAAAGAATGGATTACATTCATAAATGAATATAAATCTGGGAAAATAGGAATATATCATGATAAATTATGTTTCACAGAAGTTAAAACATGTAATAATAGTGTTTAAGAATCTTTAGAAATGAACCACATTAGTGTGGTTTAAGGGAAAATATAAAATATTATTTAAAGAGGACAAAGGAATAATATTTGTATAAAACTAGAAATTAACTAAGATAGTTTTTCATGATAAAAATAGTGATTTTATAAAAATATTGGAATCTTAAAATAGATTGTGGGTTGTAATTTAAAATGGGTAAAAAAAATTGGAAGTTTCCTTTAATCGAGTTTGCTTATATGGATGAATTGAGAAAGGAGCCATATAAAACATGTATTTACCCATAAAATAAAGAATAATTAAGCTACGTAAATATTTTTGTAAAATAAAAAAGAATTTAGTAGGAATAAATAATAATAATTAATAATTACCTTGGTGTTAAAAGAGAGAAAGAGCACTGCAAAGGAAAAAATGGAGGTTTGGAAATAATCTCTTACCTTATGTTTGAAAGTTTCCATCACATGAACTTAATGTCCTAGATAATCAAACTAGATTCATTAATAATTTAATGAAGAAAATATTATACATTTATTCGATTTATTTCAATTTTATTAAGTTTATTTATGACCATTTAGATGGTTTGTAATGTTTAATTTAATTTTTCTGGGAGTGTCTGTTTTATGATTTTATGATCGGTTCCCCTGAGTTTAATTATGGGAGTTCTTTTCAAATTGAAGTAAAACTACATAATTGTAATTATATGATATTTATGAACCTTTATATTTTTAAATGGTAACATATTTCATTTCTTTCATTCTGTTATGAGGATGATTCATTTAATGGAACATTAATAATAAAAATTTAGATTGTTTTGGCGGTTTTTCAATCATCACAAACTTGTTTTTTTTATTATTTAAAATTATGAAAATATTTTAGTTCCAAAACATGAAAAAAGTTATAATATAAGTTTTAAAATCTATTTTAACCATTATAGTGGTTTTATGACCATCCATGAAAGCAGTAATGGAAAACAAAAACTCGTTATCCATGAAGGTGGTGAATTGACACATCACGGACAATGTTTTCATTTTTAGAAAATAAATAAAATAAAAAGGGGATTTATGATGTATATTAAATTAAAATAATAAAATTACAGTATATATATAATAATGGATTTATCATGTAACTTTTTTTAGTTTAGGAAATGATGATCTTGATAAAAGAAACAATTTCAGTGAGAAGGGTGAAGGATTTTACCTCTTAAATGTCATTTCCTTGAGAACCACCTTAAGGAACTTAGGTTTGATCTTTTGGGGGGAAAAATACCTAGATTTGGGGAAGATGTTTAGGAGAGTAATTTTTCAGAATATAAGAAATATCCAATGATTATAAGGTTTTAGGGGATGAGTTGGAGGGGGTGGTATTTACAGTGGGAGGAGAGATTATTTTATTCATTTTTTTTATTATTTTGGCTCAAGACTATCAATAGTGTTGGTTCCTATAAATAAGTGTATTAACTAGTGTATGTTATTTATAAATAATGGTTTATTACATCATACATGACACAAAATTTTATTAATTTGGATTAAAATGTTAAATACTATAAATTACTGTATTACACTCTTCACTAAAAATTCAACTATTTTAGAAAAATCCAAAAAAATAATCCTAAGAATTTTTCAATGTGTAGACTTGAATAATGGACTCCATTTTATGAAAATAGTTTTCTAAATATTAGAAAATTTATTTTTAACCAAAATCATCATTTATTCGAAAAATACCAATTTTAATATTATAACCGAATTTATGATACTTTGAAAAATTAATTAAGGTCTCATAAAATTATCTTTTAATTATAAGAAAAAAATATTAATTAATGAATCTATTTATGAAAATTAATTTTATTTTAAATCATTATATTAATTATAAATTATAAATAAACATTTATGTTTCATAAAAATACCAATACTTAATTTATCATTTTTAGAACATTTATTTACTTATACCAGGATATAAATACATCATATTTTCATTTATAAGATGAATATATTTTATTTATAATTTCATAGCGGAGTTTACTATTCTATTTTCCCAGTTACTATTCTTAATGGTCAATTACTATTTCAATAGTCATGTTACTTTTCCGGTGGTATCGGTTCCTTAATTTATATAAATACAACTTATTTCATTCATCATTTATGAGAAAAATGTTTTTTTGTTATATATATGATGTATTTATTTTATACTATATAACATAATTATAAGAAGAGAAATTCCATTGATAAAATTTTGTATTGTTTCATTCTTCCCCCCTTATGAAATTTCTCCTTTGAAATTTTTTTTCACAAACTAAGGTGAAAAAATGTAAGGGTATTTCTCCATTATCACTTCCTCTGGTTCCCATATTTCCTCTTCATACTTATGATTCCTCCACAACACTTTGACTAGATGATTCATATTTTTTCAGAGGTTTTTGGCTCTAAAATCCAATATCTTTATTGGATTCTCTTAAAATTATTGGTCATTCACCAATTGTACCTCCTCTTGATTCAGTACAAGTGAGGGGTCAGGTCTGTACTTCCTCAGGAGAGGTACACGGAACATTTCATTAACATGATCCATATTTGGTGGAATTACAAGATGATAGGCCACTACACCAATGCGATCAAGGATGTAAAAGTGGACAATGTACCTCAGGATAAGCTTCCCATTCTTTCTAAACTACATGGCTCTCTTTTATGGTGATATTTGAAGGGATACTTTTTCTCCAACATAACACTCCAAGTCCCTTCGATAGTTGTCAGTATAGCTATTTTTTCAACTCCGAGCATCTTTAATATGATGTTGGATGGATTGAAACTTATTTTTCATCTCTATTAAAATATAATGTTCAAGTAGATTTCATTTTCCAAATTCATCCCAATAAGTTGGATTTCTACATCACTTCTCATACATAGATTCATATGGAGCCAAATGAATACTCGAGTAGAAGTTGTTGTTTTTTGAGAACTAAACCAATGGGAGATTTTAATCCAATCCACCTTTTAATTCCCAAGAGTATGATCTCATCATGTCATTGATTTTCTAAATATTCCCTTCAGATTGGACATCAGTTTGGGGGTGATAATCCATGCTAAAATTAAATTCAGTACTCAAAGTATGTTAAATACTTCTCTTTAATTTATATGTGGACCTTGTATCATGATCATAGATGATCAAAAGTGGAACCCCATGCATCCTCACCACTTCCTTCACATATATCATGGAATGTGTTTCAAGTAAGATATCTTCATGAATACAGATAAAGTGGGTAGTCTAGGTGATATGATCCACCACAACCCATATCACATTCCTTCATTTGGATGTTTTTGTGAGACAATTGAAAAACTCCACAGTGACATTCTCCCATTTCCATGTGGGTATAGGTAATGATTTCACCATCACTTTAGAATTATTTCACTATACTTTAACTTTCTAATAAGCTAAACACCTTGAGATATAATCTGCATTCTCCTTATTCATATTATTCCGCCATAATTTCTCTTGAGGATCATGGTATATCTTGGTACTTACAAGGTGTATGGATAAAGTTTATCTATGTTCATTATCAAATATAGCCTTCTTTGTCTCAGGTAATGAGGACACACAAAACCTTATTCTAAACTGAATCACACCATCATTATCAATATGGAACTCTTATAGTTTCACTTCCTTTACTGCTTTTACCTTCTTTTTTAACTCTAGATCATTTGTTTGTGCTTCCTTGATCTTATCATGAATAGATGGTTAAGAAATGATTTGGGAAAGATAGGATGTATTACCTATCATTATAATTTCCAAATCCATCCTTTCCATATCCATGAATATGGGGTCTTTATTAATATTAATCATGGATAAGGTAGTAGGTTATTTTCTAAAAAGTGCACATGTTATCATGTATTCCTTTCCCGGATGGTAGTGAATATATAAATCATGGTCCTTGATTATATATAATGATATTATTTTATGAATGTTGATTTCCTTCTGTGTGAAAATATAATTTAGACTCCAATGATCAGTACATATGTCACACTTCTCACCATAGAGGTAGTGCCACCAAATTTTGAAGGACAAAATCACAGCCGCTTACTCCAAATCATGCATTGGGTAGTTTTTCTCATGTATCTTAAAATAATATATGAAATTGTCTATAACTTTATCATTATGAATGAATAAACAACCAATAATTTCATTTAAGCATCATGGTATATCACAAAACCTTCTCCACTTTTTGGTAGTTTGAGTAAAGGTGCAGTTATTAGCCTCTTATTGGGCTCCTTGAAGCATTCAAGACATTATTTTATCCAAAAATAATTTACCCCTATCTAAGTTAAATT
Organism: Viscum album; assembly: GCA_963277665.1. Classification (NCBI taxonomy): domain Eukaryota; kingdom Viridiplantae; phylum Streptophyta; class Magnoliopsida; order Santalales; family Viscaceae; genus Viscum; species Viscum album. The sequence continues at coordinate 1,868,142,726 of OY728150.1, forward strand.
AGTTAGCAGGTTAGGAAGTCGTGATAAATTTCTCAAAAAACATCAGTAGTACCCAGATAATCCAAGAAAACCATGAATATCCATTAAATATTTTGTTTAGGGCCACTTTTTTATTTCCATTGTCTTGGAAGAGTGCATGGATATTCCTTCACTAATGAAATCATTCCCCAAGAATGATACATCATCTTTCTAGAACTCCCATTTACTATACATTTCATAAATTTTATCCCTCCGTAAAGTCTTTAGGATAGTATTCAAACGCTCCTCATGTTCCTCTTTTCTCTTAGAGTAAATTAGAATAGCATCTCTAAAGAATACCACAAATTTTTTAATGTAATATCTAAATAATCTATTCATTAAGTCCATTAATATTGCTAGAGAATTAGTGATTCTTAAGGGAATTACTATGAACTCATAGTTTGAAAACGACATTCGAAAGGTAGTCTTGGGAATTTCATCCTTCTTTGCCTTTAATTGGTGATATCCTGACTGAAGTTCCACTATAGAGAAATAATTGGATCTACATAGCAGATCGAACAAGTCATTTATCACTGGTAGGGGATACCTGTCCTTAATTGTGATTTTTATGATTATGATACCCAATGAAAAGGTGCATCTATCCATCATTTTTCTTAATAAATATAACTAGCGCACCCCATGGTGAATCACTCGGGCATATGAAACCCTTTTCTAGATTCTTTTGTAACTTCTTATTTAGTTAATCTAACTCAATGATGGATATTCTATAAGGTGTCTTTGATATAGGTAGATATATAGGAATAAGTTAAATTGAGAACTCAACCACCCGATTAAGAGGAATACCAAGCAATTTTTTGGGGAACACATCTGTTTAGTCCCTCGTAATGGGAATGACTTTGAGCATGATTCTATCCTTTGTCTCAATCATTTTTTCTAGATATGATTACTTATAAGGTAATAATATCCATAGTTGAGATGATGATTCTGAATGCGATTCCAACTTATCCTTAAACTTATATAGAATTATAGGATGACTTGGGATGTGAATCGTGATATCCCTTTCATGGATGTTGATGTTGGATTTGTATAAATATAGTCGATCCATGCCCAATATAGAATCAAACACTAGTGCAGAAATCGTTTTTTACGTCACCATTTTTTACGTCGGTTATATATAACCGACGTAACAATGCGGCGAGTAGATTTTTCACGTCGGTTATTTTAATAACCGACGTTACAAATCGTGCCTGTTGGGTTTTTACGTCGGTCATCAAATAACCGACATAAAAAACCAATGCGCGGGGGGTTTTTTACGTCGGTTATTTTGTAACTGACGTAAAAAACCCCCGGGGGCTTTGGTTTTTTACGTCGGTTATTTGATAACCGACGTAAAAAACGCGTCGATATCGGGTTTTTTACGTCGGTTATTTGGAAACCGACGTAAAAAACCAAAGCCCCGGGGGGTTTTTTACGTCGGTTTCTAAATAACTGACGTAAAAAAACCCGATATCTACGCGTTTTTTACGTCGGTTATAAAATAACCGACGTAAAAAACCACAGCGCGGGAGCCTTTTTACGTCGGTTTTAAGATAACCGACGTTATAAAGAATTTAAAAAAAATTAAAGCCCATGTTCTGTCATTTACAATTTTTTCGATTGACAGTCACCGGCTCGTCTCTCTCTCGCGCGGTAAACCGTAATCAGCTCGTTGATCGCCTGCATTACCCTCATTTTGGCTTCATTGTTTATCTTCTTCACTACTCTCGGATCTATCATCTCAACTCGCAACATTCAAGTAAGCCTTCCACGATTTTATTTCGTTCGTTTTTGTTTCGATTCTTGATGTGCTTTTCGTTCGTTTTTGAATCTTGTGGAATTTTTTTTATTGCAAATGGTTATTATGTTCATTCAACTCGAAACATTCAACTCGCAAATGATTATTAAAACATTGTGGATTAGCTTCAGCAAAATCTGAAAAATAATGGGTGGTACTGTAACGTTCCATTCTTCCAGCAACATTATTATTTCCTACTTAGCTGGAATGTGTCTTTCTGGATGAAGATTGGTAGTACTTATTTTCTTAAAATCATATTTTCAATATGATTGTCTAGAAATTTATTTTCATGAATGAAATTGGACCAGGTACAATCGGTAATACGATGGTATGTCCGATTTTCAACAAAACCAACTGAGGTGATTTCTTTTATTATTAATAATTCATAAAAAAATTATAATACCTAAATATTATTATCATCCTTTTCAGATTTTTCATTATAAAAAAGGTAAAGGGTACTTTCTTTTCATTCTCAAGTTAAATTATATTTTTTATAAAGGTCTTTTCTATCTAGGTAGAAATAATTTAATGATAATTAGATTGAATTAGGTATATTATCTTATCTTACCATCCAAACACATTTTTATGTATTAATAATTATTATGTTTTGTAAAAACAATTATGACCCCCATTTCATTTTTGTAAGTTAATTGATCTACGAAAGTGTTATAAATGATTTGATGATCACGATTCACCCATATATATGGTTAGTCATTATATGACATTTGGGTCCATAATATCCTTCTAATGCATTCGACAATGCATTATATATCATAGATCAATATGGGATATAGATGGTTATACCATGTCCAATGTGTTATGTGATGTGCCTGGTAAGAAATATTATAATAAATTATAGGAAAGCTGATTAACATATCCCAATATAAGGTGAATGAAACTATGTTTTCCCTTGACATATGTTATGACTTATATGATTATGTTTGTGCCACACTCTTATGTTATTCCACATACCAATGTTGTGATCTTGTGAATAAGGTTTTTTAAATCATGTTCCCACTATCATATAAATCATGTCTTATGTTATGCTAAAATTGTTATACTTGGACTCAGGTTTTATGATCTATGATTATATAGAACTGTTTCACTTATCTTTTTGATCATGTGCTTTGTGTATTCTCTTATACCCCCATGGATATCTTTTTATGAGATTAGATATTATATTTATATATATCATGTTTACCCATAATGAGTATCATAAATCAAAACTTTTATTATTTTCATTCCCTAAGTTATAAAAATAAGTATTATGTAGGATGATTCAAAAATTTAATCTGTGAGATGAGTTGATTTATGTGTGAAACCCAGGCCAAACACATATGTATTCTTTTATTGGTATTACATATATATAGTTCGACATATACTTTTTTTTACATTACCATGATATTAACATTACTTTTTCTAAAGAAATATTAATGTCCTTAGATTATATATCGGATCAAAAGGATATAGTAATTCTAATATATAATCAGAATGATCAGATAATATGACAATATTATTAAACATAAAACAAATGGTCTATATTCATATTTTCAACATGACACTTACGATGTATAGCTATTTGGTGTTGGGTACATATGAAAACTACTACTACTTTCAAGATTTGTTTTATATTTTAAATTGTTTTACATTCAAATTATGATTTTTTTCATATAAAGATGTTTTGTCTTATATTAAAAATATATATTTTTTGTTGATATTTTTTATAGGTAATAATGAGTCGAAGTTGGATTACGGCACATCGAATGAGTAATGAATTTGAGGAAGGTGTTGATTCCTTTCTGGAATTTGAAAAACTAAATGTTCCAAGTAGTGACATTTTTTTCTGTCCATGCCTGAAATGTTTGAATATGAAGAAGTTGAAAAGTAAAGAGATAAAAGATCATCTGATATGTCATGGTTTTAATCCGAGTTACAGCCCTTGGATTTGGCATGGTGAAACTGGACGGAATGTCACTGATGATGATGATTCGCAAGATGGTAACTCCGATGGAATTGAAGAAATGATTCGCGATATTGTAGCAGAACAAATTGAGATAGAACCGACAGTTGCACATCTATATGGTGATGCTGAAAAACCATTATATCCCGGTTGTACAGATTTTACGGTTCTGTCGACGGTGTTAAGATTGATTAACCTAAAGGCGATGCATGGATGGAGTGACAGAAGTTTTATAGAGCTGCTACAATTGATGAAAGACATTCTTCCAAAAGATAACGATCTTCCAGATTCACATTACAAAGCCAAGAAAATATTATGCCCGATGGGATTGGGATACAAGAAAATACATGCCTGTCCGAATGACTGCATTATATATAGGAAGGAATATGAATTTCTATCAGAGTGTCCAAAATGTGGGACATCACGGTATAAGGTGAAAGAAAAATCACAGGGTGATGTAGAGATTACAAAGCTCCCTTCAAAGGTATTTTGGTATCTTCCTATAATTAATCGTTTCAAACGTTTATTTGCTAATTCACATGATGCAAAAAGGTTAAGATGGCATGCTGAAGAGCGGGTATGTGATGGAAAAATACGTCATCCAGCTGATTGTCCACAATAGAAGAAAATTGATGTGCAGTATTCTACATTTGGAAATGAAATAAGAAATCTCAGACTAGGGTTGTGCACAGATGGAATGAATCCATACCGAACACTCAGTAGCACACATAGTTCATGGCCTGTTTTATTGGTAATTTACAACCTCTCTCCTGAAGTTTGTATGAAGCGCAAATATGTCATGTTGAGTACAATGATCTCTGGTCCAAAGCAACCCGGTAATGATATTGATGTTTACTTGTCACCGTTGATTGATGATTTAAAACTGTTATAGGCTGATGGTATTAGGGTGTATGATTCTTATAAAATGGAATATTTTCAACTGCATGCAGTGCTTCTGTTCACTATAAATGACTTCCCAGCGTATGGAAATTTGTCTGGATACAGTGTTAAAGGGCATAAAGCATGTCCAATTTGCGAACAACAGACGTCCTATTGTCAATTGCATCATGGGAGGAAAACAGTGTACATGGGTCATCTAAAGTTTTTGCCTATGGAACACCCTTATAGAAGACTAAAAAAGGCATTTAATGGCTCACAAGAATTTGATACTGCTCCAAAAACTTTATCCCATGATCTGTATTTTGAGAGGGTGAAAAACCTTGACGTGACATTGGGAAAGACACAGAAATCTGGTAATGATAGACATATTTGGAAGAAAAGGTCATTATTTTTTGAGCTACCATATTGGAGGTATCATGAAGTTAAACATAATATTGATGTCATGCAGGTGGAGAAGAATATTTGTGATTCTTTGATTGGAACATTGTTAGACATTAAAGGAAAGACTAAAGATGGGTTGAATGCAAGATTAGACTTACTATCAATGGGAATACGTTTGGAGTTAGCTCCCACTCCTAAAGGAAGACGAACATTTCATCCCCCGGCTTGTCATACATTATCGAAGAGGGAGAAAATTATCTTCTGTCAGTGTCTTCATGATACCAAAGTGCCTCAAGGTTATTCTTCTAATGTAAAAAATTTTGTCTCAATGAAGGACTTGAAGTTGATAGGTATGAAATCACATGATTGTCACGTCATGATGCAACAAATTCTACCAGTTGCATTGCGTGGAATATTGCCCATTCGTGTCAGAAAGACTATAATGTAGTTGTGTTATTTTTTTCAATTCAATTTGTAACAAGGCGATTGATGTGAATGCTTTGAACATTTTGGAAAATGATGCAATTTTAATACTTTGTCAATTGGAAATGTATTTTCCTCCAACATTTTTTGATATAATGGTGCATTTAATGATTCATCTGGTTCGAGAAATAAAGCTTTGTGGACCTGTATATCTTCGTTGGATGTATCCTTTTGAAAGGTATATGAAAATATTAAAGGGGTATGTTAAAAATCTATATCGACCTGAAGCCTCCATTATTGAAAAGTATATTTCTGAGGAGGTAGCTGAGTTTTGTACGAGCTAATTGGCTGCAGCGCAACACATAGGTTTGCCTCCATCTCGCCATGAACGAGTTAATAATGAGGGAAAGGGGATTCGCGGCTTGAAAGTCAAATCATTGTCAGCTGAACAGATGAAGAAGTTAGAATCATACATCTTTAAGAACATAGCTAATGCTCAACCATATATCACATTGCACATTAATGAGTTGGAACAATGTCATCCAAAGAAGAAAGAAATGTGGATTTTGAATGAGCACAACAAAACTTTTTTGTCATGGATTAAAAAGACTTTGCTTGGTAGATCAGATGTATCAGAGACATTAAAATGGATAGTGGGTGGTCCATGTTTAAATGTGATAACATGGTCTGGTTATGACATTAATGGTTATACATTTCATACAAAAGCTCAAGACAACAGAAGTGCAGTTCAGAATAGTGGTGTATTGGTGTTTGCAGAAGCAATGCATTTTTCGAGTACTAAGGACAAAAACCCAATTTATGCATCAAATGCATATTATGGAGTGATTGAAGACATATGGGAGGTCGATTACTTTAAAATTAAAGTTCCCGTTTTTAACTGTAAATGGTTTAACGGTTACAACAGTGTCAAACACGATGAATTTGGGATGACACTTGTTAATCTGAATAGATTGGAAGACACAGCTGATTCTTTTATAATGGCAACACATGAAAAACAAATTTTTTATGTAGTAGATCAATCAGATATGCAGTGGGTTGTTGTTTTACAAGGGAAAAACAATATGTTGGTGAGGATGAACTTGATGAATATGTTGATTTATGTGAGATCCCTACTTCAATGGAAATATTAACAGAACATAATGAAGATCATGTTGAAGACATAGTTTGTGTCATAAGGAACGATCACGACGAAGGAATTTAGGAAAACAATCCATCTATACATTCCTAAAATTACAGGTAACATATGTTTATTTCTTGTTTACATTTATTTTTTCCATAAATGTTAGATATTGTAAGTTTTTTATTTATTAAAACATGTTTTAAAAGAAGGCTGATAGTGGACTCTCTGAGTCTACCAGCCAACCGGTGGCTTCCCACCGGCCGGCCGGTGGTCTCTGGCAGAAGCATTGCTTTCTGCCAGAGCCACCGGTCAGCCGGTGTTAGCGCACCGGCTAGCCGGTATAGGCACCGGCCAACCGGTTCTTGCCCACCGGCCAGCCGGAGGACCAAGGCAGTAGGCTTGCCCACTGCCTGGTGACACCGGCCAACCGGTGGATGACCACTGGCCAGCCGGTATGGGCACCGGCCAACCGGTTCTTGCCCACCGGCCAGCCGGAGGACCCAGGTTTACCATTTTTTCCATTTTTTACCATCTTGACCATCTTGACCATCTTGACCATCTTTGCCATCTTTACCATTGTTTAACATGCTTACCATATTACCAATGTTTACTATTATGTAACCTAGTACACTTTTCTATTTTCTGATTACAGTACTATTAAAATATTTGAATTTGTATATTTGTGAACTGACGTTTGTTTTTTTGATTTGAAGGATAATGACAGATCATTCAGATGATCAACCACATGATTCTGGGGAGGAGCATATTGCTGGTCATACCTCTGGGGATGAACATTCACATGCTCCTATTACGATAAAGAGTTCAAAGGTTGGTAAACGTGGTTGCACACGTTTACCAAAATTATCACTTTCCCGTACGTAGGATCAGAGGATAGTAGTTGAGTTTGATGATGATGACATTCCTACAGGTCCGAATGCCAAAGATTTTAAGAGTTTTGTTGCAACTCAGGCTAAGACCAAAGTAAGCATTCTGTATGATGATTGGAGAGGTGTGGATAAAGAGATTATCTCTCAGTTGTGGGAGACGATTTTGGTAAGATCTTTTGTCATTGTTTGAGCATTCTTTTAATGTTTCTGGTATATATAATATGTTTAACCTCTTCTTTATCAGATGACTTTTGATATTCCTGACACTGGAGGAGTCAGGAAGAAATGCTTATCGTTGGCTGCCAGGAGATGGAGGGATTTCAAATCAACCCTCACATCTGATTTCATTTATGGTCATAGGAGTCGTGACAATCCATGTCGTATATATCCTTTTATAGATGAAGACACATGGAGACAGTTTTTTGAAAGTATAAAAAAAGAGTCATTTCTGGTAAGGGCAATGTAAAATTTTATATACTTTCTTATATAAATGATTTTATTAATGTTTTGTTAATGATTTCTTATTCTTAAATTACAGCAAACAAGGAAATCTCATCAGGAGATCCAATCTAAAAATGTATACCCTCATAGTTTATCTCGGGGAGGGTATACATTATTGGAAGAAAAAATGATAGCGGAAAAATTTCAACAACTAAGATCTGAGTCTTCAAGCTCTGGAGAGGTGGCCCCTCCATCCCCTCCATCTAGACATGAAAAATGGAAGAGATCTCAGAAGGGAAAAAAAGGGCAATATCTTTCGGAAGAATCGAGAATCGTAGCTGAGAGGATTGTAAGATATCTATTTAATTTGTTTAAGTTAACTTTTTTCTTCATATAAGTTTCAATCATTACAGAAATGTTCAATTAATTAATACAGGACTCTCTTGAGGAGCAAAGTTCAGAGGGGACATTTACAGCTACTGGGAGGGAAGATATTTTATTTGCAGCATTGGGAAGGCCCGAACATCCTGGTCATGTAAGAGGATATCCGACAGGTGTATCGGTAAGAAAAGTGTTTCCACGTTCTTCAACTTCTAACATTGAGGGGGTTTATAAAAAAAATAGAATCCTTGGAGGCTGAAGTTCAAAATATTAATGCGACGATGGAAAACAAGATTAGAGATTCGGTGCAATCTATGTTTGCAGAAATGCAAAGACAATTTCAGACTGCAGCTCCCACTCCTCCACCTCCCCCTGCAGACCCCATTATTTATCCTCCACCTCCGCCAGTAGCTCCCACTCCCCCACCTCAGCCTGCGGACCCCATTCTTTATCCTACGCCTCTGCTGCAGCTTCCTACATATTGCGAGTTGTATGTTGATGATTCTCAACATCATATAGTAGCATACGGGTTGGTATATTGTATAGGAGATACAGTTCATCATCAACAATTAGAGGTAGAGAATCAGAGGGTCACTGTACAGGATATTATAGATAGATCAGCTAGGGTACCAATACCTACAGATGAGGTGGTGACAGTTGGACAGAGTATCGGCCATTTTTTAGTTTGGCCATCCAGACTTCTTCGACTCATTACCATAGAGGTATGAATCTTATATCTTTTATTTTATTTTTTTATTAAATTTGTTTTATCAATTGAAAACTACTATAATTCTCAATTTTTTTTCACAGGAATACTTCAAAGGTAAAGAAATACTGTATAGACAACAACAAAGACAACAGGCTATGACATCAGATACAAATTCCAGTGGTCTTGGTAGATTGTCAAGATATTAACATTTTTTGTTGGGTTTTTATGAGTTTCCAATGGAATATCATGTTTGTGGACGTGAAATAAGTGTGGGGATTACAAAATCTGATATCATGGAGCTTGTTACTGGATATAAGTTGGGCATCAACGTGGTGCAAATTTTTTCCATGAAAGTCTTAACACCTTTTCCATGCGTTATATTTATTAAAAATGTATACTTATATATGTTTTGTATTAGATATCTTTATAAAATTTGTGAGAGGAATGAACTGACAGAAGTATATGGATTCATGGACCCGCAATTGATTTCCCCTGAAGCATGTGCATTGACTGAGGAACAAAGAATGGTTTATATTGCTGAAAGATTTGAAAAGAATATAATCCAACAATGTTGGATGATACCTTTTTGTGAGAGGTATGAAACACATTTCTCTCAAAGAGTTAATTATCTTTTAACATAAAAAACCACTAACATTAAATTTCCTTTTATCAGTAATCATTGGATGTTAGGGATTTTTTGCCCAAGGGAGAAAGCTCTTTATTGGATATGATCTGTTCATGGTGATGTGCGGGCAAGTTTTAAGAATATATTGGAAAAGTAAGTTTCAATTTCTCATTAGTTTTATATATTATAATGAATTTTAAATTTACCTCATTCGTATTATTTTCTAACAGTGCATGGGTCTACTCTCGAAAAAACACAAAGAAAAGAAATGAAAAGATCAAATATGTAAATGCGAAGGTAAATTTCCATTTATAATTTGTACTTTTTGATTTATTACAAAAAAATAATATATTGAATTTACACTCATTCAAAACAGAATTGTCATGAACAACAAGGCCTCATCGAATGCGGATATTATATGTTAAGATTTATGAATGAAATAATAACAACTGGGACAGTTGTGAATTTTGACCTGGTACGATTTCCTCTTAAACTTTGCCATAATATTTCAATTTGATTTATTCATTATACATGTTAACTATCTTCTTTTTCATTTGTAGCTTTTTGATGACCCTCAACCCTATACTGCTGAAGACATCAAACACGTACAAGTGGATTGGTCAAATTATTTTACAGGTTTGATTGAATTTTAGTTGTTTGTAATGTAAAATGTAATTTTGAATATTTTCGTTTTAATTGTGTATTTGGTAGTTGTTTAGGTTTGATTTAGTTTTTTTTTTGAAGTTGACAGTGTAAGTTTTGAATGTTATATAATTGAATGTTTAATTTTGCTCTACTTCTTGTTTTGGTCTACTTTTGATGGTTCTTCTGGTATGGATTTGGGTCTGTGGGGGAGGGGTTCCAAGGGTGTGGGGGTGTGTTCAGTGGGGTTGGGGGTGTCCAGCGGTCTGGGAGGGCTGTCCGGTGGGGTGGGGGGACAGTCCTGGGGGGTGGAAGGGATGTCCAAGGGTGTGGGAAGCTGGTCCAGGGCTGTGGGAGTGCTGTCCAGGGGTGGGGGTGTTGTCCATGGGTGTGGTGGGGGCTGTCAAGTGGGGTGAGGGGATGAGGAGGTGTTGTTCAGGCGGGTGGGGGGTTGTCGAGGGGTGTTTGGGGGTGTCCGGGGGTCGGGGGGCAGTCCAGGAGTGTGGTGGGGGCTCCAATGGGGTGGGGAAGGGTTGTCCAAGGGGTATACATGAGGGTGGGAGCTCCAATGGGGTGGGGGAGGGCTGTCCAGGGGGTATACATGAGGGTGAGGGCTCCAACGGGGTGGGGGAGGGCTGTCCAGGGGGTATACATGAGGGTGAGGGCTCCAACGGGGTGGGGGAGGGCTGTCCATGGGGTATAAATGAGGGTGGCTGCTGTCTAGTGGGTAAGTTTTATATGTTATCTATGTACATGCTTAATTTCGATGTACTTCTGTTTTTGTGGTATGATTTCTTGATTTGTTTTCTGGTTGATTCTGGGAGAGATAAGATCACTGCATTCTGTTTAAAAAAAATTGGGTTTATCACGTCGGTTATTTAATAACCGACGTGATAAAATGCCTGGAAAATAGTTTATCACGTCGGTTACTTAATAACCGACATGATAAAATGTCTGCAGAATGGTTTATCACGTCGGTTATTTAATAACCGACGTGATAAAAGGCCTGGAGAATGGTTTATCGCGTCGATTATTTAATAAATGACGTGATAAAGTGCCTGGAGAATGGTTTAGCACGTCGGTTATTGAATAACCGACATGCTAAATGGCTTGGACAATGGTTTATCACGTCGGTTATTGAATAACCGACGTGATAAACCGCCTCCCTCCAGTTTATCACAGCGGCTATACAATAACCGACGTGATAAACCCCCCTCCCCCGGTTTGTCACGTCGGTTTTATATGAACCGACATGATAAACCACGCTCAGCCCGGTTTATCACGTCGGTTCTTATAGAACGGACGTGATAAACCGCCCTCACCCCATTTTATCACGTCGGTTCTAAAATAACCGACGTGATAAATATCGGGATTTTATGTTTTTGATGTCGGTTTTTAAATAACCGACGTCAAAAACCTTATTTATAACGTCGCACGTATTAACGTCGGCTAGAAACCGACGTAAAAAATTAAAAATAACCGATGTAAAAAACGTTTTCTGCACTAGTGAAACTCCACCAAATGAAGTAATACAAGATTTTATAAAAGTTTCATCCCACAGAGATTAATTGGGGAGGATTTATATACTTTGGATTCAATAATTTCTCCATTTTCTAATATCATAGATAACTCAACCCCCATATTTTGATTTGGTGTTTGAATACTTATACTATAATTAAAATATATGAATGAATACAAAGAACAAGAATCAAATAGTATATTTTCTATTCTTGAATGAATAAATATCATACCTATCACCACATCATTGTCAGGCTCCACCTCAGCACTAGTGATAGAATATTCCCATCCTTATTATATTGGAGGATATTATTGTTTATTGACATTGACAACATTTGTATTAGGGTGTTATCTTTAATAATTCTCATGTTCCTTGCATTTGAAACACTGCACTACAGGCTGAGTATTGATCTAAACCTTCCTTTCTTATTCCACAATTTTGTGATTCTTCATATCACTTCAGAATTAATTATATTGATTCCCCTCTCTTACTTATTTAAATCATCTCCTAATTCCATTTATATAGTTTCCAAGATGCTTATTCCCACACATTTGACACATTGTATGTTGGGTTTTATTTCCATAATGGGATTAATTTGTTAATCCACCCATATTAAACTCCATTTTCCTCTTTTTATCTATGTTCCATTGAGACCACAGAGACTATCTGATCTTTATCTCAACATTAAGGGAACAATATAAAATCTCCTCATAGCTATCAAATTCTATTATTCCCAACAGGTTTGTTTAGAATTGGATTTAGTCCACAAAAGAACTTGTCCACTTTGATTTCCTTATTCAAGAAAAAACCATAGGTGTATCATGAAATCCTTGTAATGTTTTCCTCATATGCCACGATAGACTCTTTATCCTTTTGCTTCAGTATGAGGAACTCCCTTTACATCTTTAAATAGAGGGTTTGGGGGATGTATTTATTGAAAATATATTATTAAATTATTCCCAATCCATGGAATCAATTTCTTCATTAAACAATTTGTTGTTGATCAATGTCCACCACTGATCAGCTTCCCCATAAAATTGATAGACCACAATCATGAATTTCTCTTTTTTGACCACTGTAAGATAGATAATATCTGTCATGACCCATCCCCTGGGGCCTGTGTCGTGACTACCCCAAGTCCGCCTTCCATAGGCCAGGGGCTGGCGACTAGCACCAAAAGGCATATTCCCTAAAACTAGGAAGGCATTGCCTTTATAACCTGTAAACTAACACAAATAAGCACAAGGCAGTATATAAGAAAAAAGTAAAACTATATAGTAAATAGGGTGTGTACAGAAAGGAAAAGGGGCCAGAATACAGGCCCAACTGAAAAGTACAAGTAAACTAAAAAGTACAAGTAAAACTACAAATAGCTCCGGTAAACACCCACCAAGGATCCTACCTGAAGGGTAGGTACCTCTCTCGAACTTTCGTCTCTGTGGTACACCACGTCTAGTGTCCAACTCCAAGCTACCTTCAGTACTGGTACTCTCGTCCTCAGTCAGCAATGTCCGTCATCTACACCAAACACAACAAGGTGCGGGCATAGCCTGTGCAGGGTGAGTATAACGATACTCAGTAGGGACCCTAAGACCCACGAAGGTCTCACAAAATCTAAAAAGGATAAACCACAAAGAATGAAAACAACTGACAACCCTACTTAGTTATATGCCCATACATATACCTAATTTGTCGAGTAAACCCATCTCAATCATGAGGAAACACAAGGCCCAACTCAAAATCCCAAATCTCAACTATCCCATGAAGGAAATAATACCACGAAGGTAACACCACGAAGATAAGTACCACAAAGGTAATTCCACACAGAATAATACCAGAAAGGTATCACCACAAAGGTATGCACCACAAAGGTATTCCACATAGATGATTACCACAAAGGTAAGGACTCATCTCACACTAGGTATAACTTTGGTACGGTAGTAAAGATGATTAGATGTAACTACTGAATCTTCTTACTCAGTTTAGAGGCAGACCACATAAGATCCTAAATAATCAGACCCACGTAGGATCCTAGTACAGCAGACCCTTATAAGATCCTAGGGTAGTCCCGTGTGGATTCCTAGAGAGGATCCATGTGGGACCCTGAAACACAGACCCAGGTAGGATCTCAAAGCACAGACCCATGTAGGATCCTAAGGCATAGACCCAAATTGGATCCCTTTCTCATCTTACAGCCATCTATAGGGTTCCTGAACTAAGCTCTCTTGATTCCAGGAGGGTCCTCTCCTCAATCCATAGTTCGACACTCCAACTACCACGATGTCCCACGAAGAAGTATCCCAAAGGACTGCCACGTATTAGGGGTTTCAACACAAAATATGGTGCGTCAATTAGACGCCCGGTCTATAAGTTATTGGCGTTTTAGTACTGAGGGCCCAGTTGGATTTTCTTTATCCAACCCGGTCATACCGCAACTTTATCCAAATATCAAGTGGGGTATACCAAAAGGACCTTCTCGATCCAAGGTTTTTGGAACCGCAGACAGTTCATCAAATGGACACTCGTATGTCAAGTTATAGCTAAAAAGGGGTCAAAGGTGGTCCCAGTCTGGTCCGACCTGGTTGGACCGACCTATCCTGACCCGTCTTGGGCCGACCTGACCCAGTTCGGGTCAACCTGGCCCGACTCGGGTCCGGTTCTACGTTCATGACAGCTCACTGGGTCCTATGCAACCCAATCCGATGGGTGGCCCACGCTAGGCAGCCCGGGACTGGTCCACGGCTAGGTGGTCCCACAGTGGGGTCCTCCCTAGCCACCACCCAAGGGGGAGGCGCCCCCTGGGTTCCCCGAACGGCCCAACCGTTCCGGTTGGGTAGTCAACCAGGCGGCGCTACGTGGCCCCGGCAGCTGGCACGCGGGACCCGGGGTCCCGCTTGACTCCCCGGGTGGTCGAATGGCCATCCCACCTACATGGAGTGGTCATGCGTCGTGCCATCACTAGCGGTCGGCAGTGATCCGGCCGCCCTCATTTTCTGATGCAGCCTCATGTCGCGGCTCCTGCATGCCCGGCGGCACGGTCGTACGTTGTGGCCCCCTTCATGTTGGCCTACGCCATTCCTCCGTCATGGTCGATGGGCCTCATCCCTTCCATGGAAGTGTGTTCGTTCCATTGACGTTGTCGCAGTCGGCCGGAGTGCCAACCACCACTCTCGAGCCCACCGGTGCTGGTTGCCGACGACGTTCCTCGGGTCACCGAGCGCGCCCCGGTGGCCCGTTATTTATTCTGAAAACTCCCTCACTCGACTTGGAATGCCACCATCGATTCAATACCATCATAAACCACAAAGGTTATGGAGATTTCGGTTCATGTTCATTTGGCCCGCACTCTTCGCGTTAGAATGGTAGCAAGCGGCATAATTGTTCATAAATCAAGAAGATTGATAAAAACAAGGTAAGGGGTATTCAAAACAACATTACCTACTTCGAAGATTCATTGACATCAGTGAGGAGAGGGGAAGACGAACATCGTTTTGTCGTCATTGAAGACGTTCCTCATTTGATATCCTTCAACAGAGTTCTTCGTTGGAGAAATGTTCATCGAAGGAGAAATGTTCTTCCTCTAAGGGGGGTTTCCTCCACTAAGATCCTCCACCAAGATCACCATCTAGGTGATGAAGAGCATCCCCCTTAATTTATTGGTTCAATGACTTTATTTAATGAAGTAATTAAATGTTGGGGCGTTTTGAACAATAAATAAAAAGGGGTTTGAAGAGATCGGGTAGTCCCCACCGAGCATTCAAAAAAATCAAAAGTTAAATAAAAATAAAGTTAGTTTATTTTTATTTCCACTTTTTTTTAATTTTCCCACGATGGGTAGGAAAAACTATCTTCCATCCATGACCAACTGCAGCCATGGTGAAGGTCTCCTTATGTGAATATTGGCACTGCGAGTTCAACAGTGCGCTCAGATTTCAATTTCAATCACTGATTCCAAAGTTACAAAAACCCACTCGCATGTTTACTGAACGTACATAAAAAAAGGTCAAAAATTCATTTTGGGCACTTTGGGCCTTGGAATCATGCGCCTTCAATTTTCATGGACTCGTAATATTTCCATATAATTAAAAAAAATTACATGGAATTTTCGGGTATTTACATTCTCCCCACCTCAGGGCTTTGCGTCCCTGAAAATCACATCACAAAAACTAGGAAAACAAGTGGTGGTAATGAGAATGAATATGAGCCTCACAATCCCATGTGCTCTCTTATAGGTTCCTGTGCTACCAAAATACACACACCAAAGGTATTGATTGCCCATGAAGGACTCTCTCATGTCGATCCTTAATCTCCACTAGAACCTCTAAAAATGTACCCCCATCGTCGATGTCCAGCTCACCCCAGTGAATGATGTGAAAAGTATCATGTACCTATATCCTCATCTGGGATATGTGAAAAACGTCGTACACCTAGTGAAAGTGAGGTGGATGTGCCAGGTGGTATGCCACCTCTCCAACTCTATTGAGGACCTGAAAGGGTCTGATGAACCTCGGAGATAACTTATAGCCCCAGCCAAATCTCTGAAAACCTCGTCAGGGTGAGACCTATAGAAAGACGTGGTCACCAACCTCGAACTCCATAGGTCTCTGTCTCTTGTCAGCATAACACTTATTCCTACTCTGTGCAGTCTTCATCCGCACCTGGATGATTTTCACCTTCTCTGTGGTAGCCCATACCATCTATGGTCCCATGAGTGCTAACTCCCCTGGGTTAGTCCAGCACAAAGGCAATCTGCAAGGTCGGACGTACAGAGCCTTGAAAGGTGCCATATCAATGGTGGAGTGATATTTTTTGTTGTATTCAAACTCCACCAAGGGAAATTGATCCTCCCAAGTGCGACCAAATTCGAGGATTCAAGCACGCAGCATGTCCTCGAGGGCCTGAATGGTCTGCTTAGTCTGGTCATCCGTCTGAGGATGGAAGGCGATGCTCAAATGAATTTGCATCCTGAAATCCTCTTGCAACCCCTTCCATATCCGGGAAGTGAAAATTGCATCCCAATCAGAGACAATCATTGAGGGGACTCCATGTAGCCTCACAATCTTCTATACATAGAGGTGTCCCAAACTCTCTACTGAACCCTGCTCTTTGATTGGTAGGAAGTGGGCCGACTTAGTGAGTCAGTTGACGATCACCCAGATAGAATCATGACCCCTGGATGTACGTGGAAGTCCTGTAACGAAGTCCATGGATATCCCATCCCACTTCCACTTTGGGACCTCTAATGGTGAACTAATTCTGCTGGTACCTGATTCTCTGCCTTCACTTGCTAACAAGTGAGGCACCGAGAGACATGCTCTGCTATTGCTTTATTCATTTTTGACCACCAGTGCTGTCATCGGATGTTCTGGTACATCTTCTCCACTCTTGGATGTACTTATAGAGGTGATGTGTGGAACACCCTCAACAATTCCTCCCGAAGAGACCTTGGTACCATGGTACGTCCTCTAAAAAGGATAATGTGATCCACACCTTCAGAAAATCCATCAGGTGTCTACCCTGTGGATATCTAAGCACATCAATCCATGCAGTTAGTGTCCCCATATTGCACCTCCCTGAATCGCTGAACGAGTGGGGTAATGAATCCAAGAGACTAAAGAAAAGATGCTCCATCTCGATCCACAAAGGATATCTGCAAAGAGGCCAACTGCTCTGTCACCTCGCCTAGCAGTTGTATACCAGATCTCCTGCTGAGTGCATCTGCTACAACGTTCACCTTCCCAATATTATAGACTATCTCGAAGTCATATTTCAGGAGGAACTCAATCCAACAACGTTGTCTCAGGTTCAGGTCCTTCTGAGAGAAGATATACCTAAGACACTGGTGATAATAGTAGACCATAAAACGCTCACCCATCAAATAGTGTCGCCACATCTTCAATGCGAAGACCACTACTGCTAACTCAAGGTCATGGGTAGCGTAGTTCTACTCATGATTTCTCAACTATCAAGAACCATATGTGATAACATCTCACTCTTGCATCAAGACACATCCGACCTTGGTCCCTGATGTGTCGCAGTAGACTATGTACCTGACGCCCTTCTCCGGAAGCCTCAAGATGGGGACACTAGTCAGCCTCTGCCTGAGCTCCTAAAAACTCCACTAGCATCTCTTCGACCACACGAAGGATTTTACTTTCTTCTTCAATGCTGATAATGTTGATGAAACTCTGTATAAATCAGGCACAAATCTCCAATAGTATCTGGCCAATCCCAGGAAACTTTGTACCTCTGTCACACTCCTAGGAGGATCCCAAGTAAGTATCGCCTCAATCTTCGCTGGATCCACTGTAACTCCATCCTCCGAGATTACGTGTCCCGGAAAGTGAACTTCTAGGATCCATAACTAGAATTTCGTGAGATTACCATAAATCTGGTTCTCAAAGAGTGTGTCCAGAACTATCTGAAAATGATAGGCATGCTCCTCTTCAGTAGGTGTGTATATCAGAATGTCATCAATGAAGACCACCACAAAGTGATCAAGATATGGCTGAAATATCCTATTCATGAGTCCCATGAACACTACGGGAGTGTTGGTCATGACGAATGGAGTAACCAAGAACTCTTAGTGTTCATACCGACATTTGAAAGCCATCTTTTGCACATCCTCGCCTCGTATTCTAAGCTGGGGATAGCCTGACCTAAGGTCTGTCTTCAAGAACCACTGTGCTACCTTAATCTAATCAAAGAGTATGTCAATCCTCAGAAGTGGGTACTTGTTCATCCCCATCACCTGGTTCAGGTGCTGATAGTCAACACAAAGTCTCAAGCTCCTGTCCACCTTCTTAGCAAACAAAATTGGGGCTGCCCATGGAGAAACACTAGGCCGGATGAACCCCTACCCCTGTAAGTCCTCCAGCTGTACCCGCAGCTCACGAAGCTCTGTGGGAGTCATCCGATATGCTGGTGTAGATATCGGTGTTGTCCCAGGGTACAATTCGATGTGAAAGTCTACCTCACTATGAGGAGGTAGAACCAGAACATCATCAGGGAAGACATCTGCATACTGGTCCACCACTATAGGATATCTCGGACTCTCCACATCAACCGCTCCAAGGGTAAGGCTAGCCAAATGATGAGTGATCGGATGTACTCTCCTCCAGGTATGTCCATCCTATATAGTAAAGGCTCCCTTATCACAGGTGAAGGTAAACCTAGTCCCATTCCCACAGATACACCGCACTTTTTTCCTATTGCAGTCGATCTGGGAATTGACTGTAGATGACCAATCCATACCCAAGATGATGTCATAAGGCCTCGACATCACTACTAGTTGATCCCAGCCGAATCTATCACCTCCTAGAGTAAGATCACACTACCGGAATCAGTGTGTAATTATCTAATCCTCTCTAGTAGGAGTCTCTATCCATAAGGATCGAGCCAACAACTCCACTGGAATCTTCGACCTCCGAATGAGGGAAGTGGAAATAAAATAATGATTGGAACCTGTGTCTATAAGTACTGAATCTAAGGTGGAGTAGACATATATTGTACCACGTATCATCTTTGGAGCACCGTGGTTATAGTCCTCAGCTGCGTGGAGCTGATCTCGCCCCTGTCCACCTGCTCCATGTGGTCCGGGTAGACCAGCTGGTGGTGGTGGTGGTAACACCTCAAATCATCGCCCACTGCTAGATGCACGACCCACTCCTCTTCCACGTCTGCCTGCTCCCTGTATACCTCCTCGTTCGAACCTCTGTCTCTACCTGGGCGGTCCTTTGATCTTCTGTTGGTCATCCGTATGGCGGGTTGGGCAATCATGAGCCATGTGACCCTGCCCGCCGCATGTGTAACACTGCCTGCTCCTCGCATGACTTGCTCTGTCTCGGGTGCCCCGCACAACCGACCCTGAATCCAGTGATCATCCACCTGTAGGTCTAGTCCTCTTGGACCTCTGTGACATCTATATGCATCCATCAGCAGAAGACTCTGCTACATGATGCTCGGTGGTGGGTCTCGCTGCTGGTGACTCCTCAGCAAGAAAACTCTCCTCTAAGAGGGCTCCCTATAACTCCCTTGTCTGCATCATGGTGCTGAGAGAAATCATTGAAGCCCTGATCTCCCACCTGAGTCCCTGCTCGAAGGTCTGATCCCTAAGGAATGGGCCCCAAACCATATCAGTGAAGTAACACGAGAGGTCGGTGAAACTCACTGAGTACTGAGCCACAGTCATGCTGCCATACTACATATGAAAAAGCTCCCGTATGTGCACTGAGCGAAGGGTATTTGGGACAAACTCTGCCTGAAATTCTCTCTCAAAGTCTGCACAGAGAAATTTCACCTCGTCGTGAACCTAGAGCATCAAGCTCCACCACCTGCTTGTTGCTTCTCATAGAAGACTGGCGGCAAGAATCACTATGAGATCAGCTGGTGTCCCTACCAGTCGAAAGACTCTCACCATGTCATCCTGCCAATCCTCAGCTGCCTATGGGTCCATCTCACCCCTGAACCTGGGTGGCCTCTAGCGCTAGAACCCATGCAATGTGCTCAAGTGGAATGTACTCTCTTTTGATGGGATTGGTGGGATCGGTGGCCCAACAGGTAATTGTACTGTTGGTGCCTCCCCTGGTGACTCTACGGATAAAGTTACCTACACCGAGGTATCATCGCTCGGTCGGCTATCATCACATACTCTTCCTAGAACCCTAGATGGATTTCTGTGTGGAGGCATCCTGAAAAGAAACAGGTGTGCCACAGTCAATAAGTTATACCTAGTGAGATGACTCAAAGATATCACAAAAAACTTTTCAAAACACACACACAATCAGTGTTTTCATGCAGTGAGTTAGAAATTAGAAGTCAGGGTCATGGTGTATGGATACGTCAGCCTCTACCCCAACACTAGATTCCCTAAATTGATAACCACACTCATAACACTTAACACTATTGATGTTAAAAGATCAGAGTCCAATGTTACATGGTAGAACCAACTCCTCTAACACCAATTTTTCAGGACATGTCCCCCGAGGCTCATGTCATGACTACCCCAAGCCTGCATTCAATAGGCCTGGGGTTGGCGACTAGCACCAAAAGGCGTATTCCCTAAAACTGGGAAGGCATTGAATTTATAACCTATAAACTCAAAAAACTAAGCACAAGCCAGGATACAAGCACGAAGTAAAACTATATAGTAAAAAGTGGGTGTACAGAAAGAAAAAGGAGTCAAGATACAATCCCAACAGAAAAGTATAAGTAAAAATGAAAACAGATCTTGTAAACACCCACCAAGGATCCCACCTAATGGGTAAGTATATATCTTGAACCGTTATCTCTATGGTATGCCACGTTTCGTGTCCACATCCAAGCTACCTCTAGTCATGGTACTCTTGTCCTCAGTCAGCACTGTCTGTCGTCTTCACCAAACACAACAAGGTGTGGGCATAGCCCGTGTAGGGGTGAGTATAACGATACTCAGTAGGGACCCCAAGACCCATGAAGGTCTCACAAAATCCACAAAGGATAAACCAAAAAGCATGAAAAAAATTTGACAACCCTACTTAGGTATATGCCCATACATATACCTAAGTTGTCGATTAAACCCATCCCAATCATGAGGAAACACAAGGCCCAACTCAAAATCTCAAAGCTCAACTGTCCCACAAAGGAAAGAATACCCCGAAGGTAACACCATGAAGGTAAGTAACACAAAGGTAACACCACATTGAAGAATACCACAAAGGTATCACCACAAAGGTATGAACCACAAAGCTATGCCAAACAGATGATTACCACAAATGTATGGACTCATCTCACACCAGGTATAAGTTAGGTACGGTAGTAAAGATTATTAGATGTAACTACGGAATAATCTTACTCTGTTGAGAGGTAGACACACGTAGGATCCTAAATCATTAGACCCACGTAGTATCCTAGTTTAACAGGCCCACGTTGGATCCTAGGGTAGTCCCATGTGGATTCCTAGAGTGGATCCATGTGGGACCCTTAAACACAGACCCACGTAGGATCCCAAAGCATATACCCATGTAGGATCCTAAGGCACAAACCCACATAGGATCCCTTTCTCAACTTACAGCTAGCCACAGGGTTCCCGCACTAAGCTCGCTTGATTCTGGGAGGGTCCACTCCTCAAGACATAGGTCGATACTCCAACTATCACGATGTCCCACAAAGAAGTATCCCAAAGGACCAACACATAATAGGGGTCTCAACGTAACAGATGGTGCATCAATCAGATGCACGGTCTGTAAGTTATTGGCCTTTTAGTCCAGAGGGCCCAGTTGGATTTGTGTTCGATCCAAACCAGACATGCCCCAACTTTATCCAAATCTCAAGTGGGGTATACCAAAATGATCGTCTCGATCCAAGGTTTATGGAACCGTAGATGGTTCATAAAACGGACGCTCATAGGTCAAGTTATAACTGAGAGAGTGAAAAGGGGTCGAAGCTCGTCCGGGTCTGGTCTGACTCGGTCGAACCGACCAGACCCGACCCTGCCTGGGCCGACCCAACCTAGATCGGGTTGTCCCGGCCCAACCCGGGTCTGGCCCTGGGTCCAACCCGGCTCGTTGGGTCTAGCCCGGCCCGCTGGGTCCGGCTCGGCCCGTCGACATGACCTGGTGCGCTGGGCGGCCCGCTGGGCATCATGTGGTGCAACCCGGGCTGGGCGATCTGCGGCTGGCCCGCAGATGGTCTGCAGCTAGGTGGACCCATGGTGGGGTCCACCCTAGTTTCCACCCAAGGGGGAGGCACCCCCTGGGTTCCCCGAACGGTCCAGTCATTCGGGTTGGGTAGCCGACCGGCCGGCCCCACGTGGCGCCGGTTGCTGGAAAGCGGGACCCGGGGTCCCGCTCAGCACCCCAGATGGCTGGACGGACAGACCACCCGCATGGCGTGGTCGTGCACCATGCCACCACTGGTGGCCGGCAGTGATCCGGCCTCCCTCCTTCACTGTCTCGGCCTCGTGTCGTGGCTCCTGCATGCCCGGTGCCACGGTCATGCACAGTCTCCCCCTTCGCACAGCCGGTCGTGCGCTGGCTGCCACCCTTGTTCCGCCGTGGCTGATGGGCCACAGCCCTTCTCTGGTGGCACGGTCACGCCGCGAACGTCGTCGTGGCCGGCTGGAGTGTCGTCTGCCTCTCTCAATCCCCACCGGTGCCTATTGCTGGCACAGGTTACCGTCGACGTTCCTCAGGTCATCGGGCACACCCCGGTGGCTCGTTCATCATTCTGAAAACTCCCACACTTGACTCAGAACGTCTCCATCGATTCCATAACATCATAAACCACAAAGGTTTCAGAGAGGTTGGGCCATGTTCGTTTGGACCACATCCTCTACGTTAGAACGGTAGAAATTGGCATAATTGTTCTTAAATCAAGAAGATTGATATGAATAGTGTAAGGGTTATTCAAAACAACATTCCCTACCTCGAAGATTCATTGACATCGGTGAGGAGAGGGGAATATAGACTTCAGTTCATCATCATTGAAGATGTTCCTCATTGGTGATCCTTCAATGGAGTTCTTCATTGGAGAAATGTTCATCAAAGGATAAATGTTCTTCCTCTAAGGGGGTTTCCTCCAGCAAGATCCTCCACCAAGATCCCCATCTAGGTGATGAAGAGCCTCCCCATTAATTGATAGGTTTAATTAATTCATTTAATGAAGTCATTAAATGTTGTGGGGTTTTCCACATTAAATAAAAAGGTTTTTTAAGAGATCGGGTGGTCTCCACAGAGAATTCAAAAGAATTCAAAAGTTAAATAAAAATAAAGTTAGTTTATTTTTATTTCCACATTTTTTTATTTTCCCATGATGGGTAGAAAATACTATATTTCACCCATGACCAACTATAGCCAAGGTAAAGGTATCCTTAAGTGAAAATTGGCACTGTGAGTTCAACGGTGCCCTCGGATTTCAATTCTGATCACCGGTTCAAAAGTTACAGAAACCCACTTGCACATTTACTAAACGTACTTAAAAAAAGTTCATAAATTCATTTCAGGCACTTTGGGCCTCGGAATCATGCGCCGTTAATTTATTTGGACTTGTAATATTCCCATATAATTAAAAAAATTAACTGGAATTTTCAGGTATTTACAATATCTTTTAAATGGAGTTAATCCATTATTTTATGATGAGGGGGTCATAAGATTTACTAAAGATATAAGGCCTTTTACACATAAGGGATTTGACCAAAACTTTCTCTTTCTTAGGGGAAGGAGGGAATTCCACATGATTAAAGTTATTATTCATAACTTGAGCCAATAATGCTAGTACTATCATGAAGTTTTAAGCTCTCGTTCCCATCATATTTTGCATTTCATTAGATAAATCATCATATTACCTATCACATTGATTGTTATCATAGGTTCTTCTATTTCTATCCATTAACTAAGAAAAATAAAGAACAATCAAGGTCCATGAATACTTAGATAATATATAAAATTGAAACTTTGAACGTATAAGGATAAACATATAATTGAAAAATATATCATAACATGTGATTCTATAATTTTCAATATAAGTTAACCGTGGAGATAGAACTATCCCTAAAGTTCTCTAGTACTAATCTCCTAGAAGAACTAGATCATGCTTTGATTCCAACTATATTGAACCTATCCTTTTAGACATATTATAACATTATTTTAATCATAATTAACCATCAAATACAAACCAAAGATCATGAATTCTAGTGTCTTTGGAAGATTTGGTACATAAAACCAAAAACATGGAATTAGAATAAAACGTATTTATATTAATCATCCATAATGGGATCCTGACTTCCTTTAATATCCTATATATACATAGGGTAACTTGGGGAATACATAGACAAAACGGATGATCTAAAAAAATAGTAATGGAATAAACATAGGAATACAGCGTAGAACATGGGCTAGAGGCATAACATGATGACATAAAAAGGAATAGAACATGAATAAACATATGGAATAATAAGTTGTAGAAAATGGGATCATGTAATCCTAGAAACATAAGAATTTAGAAACAATATAAAACATGACATAAACATGAGTCAAGGCTAACTTTCAAGACTATATCACATGGTGGAAAAAGTTCCATAAAGGAACTAGGTTTACAACCTATCCGAACATGATGTCTCATGATACTAAACATTAGACAATGAAATAGAGTAATATATAGGTGTACTCATCATGACATGCTTATGCATATGTCTGTCACATGAAGAATCAAACATAAGGAATTCACATAAGGGTTACTCATGCAAAGAAATGGGTATCATAATATTGTTATAAGGCATAACCAAAGGGTTTATCGTAATGGTGTACAAGAAAGAATGGATTTAAATATTTAATGGAAATAAATAAGGGAAAATAGTTATAAATCATGATAAATTATTTAAAACTGAAGTGAAAATATGATAAAAAAGTGATTAATAATCTTTATAAACGAGCCACTTTAGTGAGGTTTAAGGAAAAATATTAAAGAGACTTTAAAGAGGAAAAAGAAAAATTTTTGTATAAAACAAGAAATTAACAAAGAATGTTTTTCAAGATAAGAAGATTAATTTTATAAAAATATTGGTTTCTAAAAAAATTATGGAGTGTGCTTGAAAATTGTTAAAAAATTAGGAAGTTCCCTTTAATTGGGTCTGCTTCTTGGGAGGAATTAAGATGGGAAATTATAAAAAATGTATTTCCCATCAAAAGAAACAAGAAATGAGATAGATGAGTATGTATGGAACATACACACAGAATTTATGAGGATTAAATAAGAATAATTAAGAATTTTATTGGTTTAAAGAGAGACAAAGTGTAACCCAAAGGAAAAAATTGAGGTTCAGAAAGAATCTCTTACCATATGTCCAAAAGTGTTCTGCACATGCACTTAATGTCCATAATAATAAAATTATATTCATAAATAATTTAACTTAGAACCTCTTTAGAAAATATTTGATTTATTAAAATTTTATTAAGTACATTTATGACCATTTTGATGGCTTATAATGTTTAATTGTGTTGTTTCAGGTACATTTGTTTCATGATTTTATGATTGGTTCCCTCATGTTTAATTGTGGGAGTTCCTTTCAAATGGAAGTAAAACTGGAGAAGTAGAATTATATGATATTTATTAACCTACAGAATCATAAATGGACCCATATATTATTATTTTTCTTTCTATTATGAGGATAATTCATTAGATGGAACATTAAAGGTAAATGTTTAGTTTGTTTTGGTGCTTTTCCATCATCATGAACTAGTTTTATTTTATTATTTAACATTATGAAAAATATTATTTCTAGAATATGAAACAAGTTATAATATACATTTTGAAATAATTTTTAACCATTATAATGCTTTTATGACCATCCATTATGGTGGTAATAGAAAATAAAAACTAAACATTCATGAAGGCGGTAAATTGACACATCATCAATGATGATTTCATTTTCAAGAAAAAATGGAAGAGAAGAGGCTTGAAGATGGATATTCTATTAACATAATAAAATTTTAGTATACTTATAGTACAGAAGTTATCATTTCACTTTTTATAGTGGATTAAAGGATGAGGTTTAGAAAATATATAATTTAAAATTGAATGGTGGAAGCTTTTACATCTTGAATGTCGTCTCCTTGAGAACCTCCTTAAAGAACTTGGTTTTGGTATTTTGGTGATACAATAAATAATAGGAAATGGGGAAGAGGTTTGGGAGATAAATTGGGTATAATATAAGAAAGATCCAAATCTTAGAAGGTGGATTGAGAAGAGGTGGTATTATTTTAAAATGCCCCTCCTCTCCCTTGGTTTTCCAGAAGATAGAAGCACTCCATTTCTCCTCATTTTTTAGATTTTGAAGGCCTAATCTAGGATTTGAGATTGATCATCCTTTCAGAGTCTCAATTGACCTATGTTCATCTCATTGGATCCGCACTGATACGTTATTAATTCCATTTTTATCTTACATTGTTCTTCTTCCTATAAACGATGCTATTTAGATGTAGGCTCATTTTCCCCAATTTTAGTGCATTGATTCAATATTCATATCTACTTCAATATAAGATAGACTAAAGGATGATACTAGATGAGGAGATTCATATGAGCCTAAGGTATGTGGTCTATAACTCATTCCTTGATTTCGGTCATTTTATAAATTGTTGTGTCATCATGCTAATTTCATTGGGAATTATCTGTTGAATCTATGTTTTATTATTTTATTCATTAGGACTATGTTATAAGACCATTTCCATATATGTAATTCATATTTACTGGTTACATCCACAACTTCAACAACCCCTTGTTGGGTGAGGTACCATATTTGGGTTTTTAGTCTTTTGACACCATTTATCTACTGTTTGGGTGTTATTGAGCTTAGATAATATAATTACAAGCCTCATTATATTGGATGACTATGGAAATTTAATTGACTATGGCGAGTACCATGTGTGTTATACACTTGACCTACCTAATGTAAGTTCTTGAACTTAATGAATTAAATGCAAATGGATTTGGAAAGTATGTTGTATATATATGACATGGCCTTATTAAATATAAACAATATAATTGTTACATGTCTGTAGAACCCCTTCCCACTTATGATGGAAGGTATTGGAATGAACCAAGTGAAATGATTATGACTCTTAATGAAATGACTAAAATGGTTGCATGTCCCTTTGACTTATCAAATTAATGAAAGGAAAGGCTTAAACCTAATGATCCTCTTAAATGGTATGACAGTTAATTGCCTTAAATAATTAATGAAATATAATTTAGGTTTCCTATCTATACATATAGAACTTGAATTACTTAAAGGGGTGGTAATACTTGAGTTAGTTCGTGGATTTTCTAGGGAATGCCTTGAGAACTTGTGGATTCCATTCTAATTCAGGGATTCTAGTTTCCTTGGTTGATACCAACCTTGGAACTGGATCCTCATCTATTAGTGCATGCCTTATATGAGACCACAGGATATCTCCTTTACTATTATAGGATTCCTTAGATACAATCCTTAGATCCATCATGGCATCTATGGGCACAATGTTCCTAAGTAATATCCTTGGGTCTAGCTATAGCTTATTCTGTTTTACCTTTGATGTATTCCATAGACTCGATTAGATCATGCTATTGTGGAATACCTTTGATGATGCTCCTTGGATTACACTCTTACCCCTATATCCAAGTTGTAGTTACTACTAATTTAGAGACCCTTGAGTTCTTGGTTTCCTTAGTCATTACCTTGGAATCCTTTATTATGAAATCATTTTTCATGTTTCCTTGTTATATCTTAAAACCTTACTAATACTATAATGAGGTGATGTGAGTGCTGACTATGACTCATGTGACTTAATTATATAAACTAAAACTTAATTAATTAATTAATTGGATATATTTTTAAACACAAGTCAAAGGCTAAAGAAGTTATGTGGGTATTTACATTACTATGTTGATTTACTTTTATATATACATGCTTGCACACATTTCAGTTTATATTAAATAGATAGGGTGTTATAGACACCATTGGTGGTGGCCTACTAAGATTTATCTCACACCCTATCCAGGACACTGTTTGGTACCTATGCATACTATGTGTATGCAGGTGTTGACAAAGGGAAGCTTATGGATTCGAACACTTGATTGCTTACTGTTTTAGGATGGAGCAGGTAGTAGATGACCAATCTGGAGCTCGGGATTCTTTGGATAATATTTGGATTCATTTTTTATAATTTTTTATAGCATGATTTTATTCTTCTTTATATCCATTCTTTCAAACATTATAGTAAAATGACATATCATCATCATTTTTGTATATTGATATAATTTATTCAAGTTATTTCAGTTATTATTGATATTATCTCTTTCCATTGTGCCCATTTTTTACTTATCTTTCTTCTAATACTTATTTACCTATTATTATATGTTATCTATTGTGATACACTCTGGTAATTCTGTAATAGTCTCCCGATATACACACCCTAGGACCTCACTTCAAGTCGGAAACCTATCTTGTTTGGGGAGACGTTCTTGAGGCCATGTAGCCAATCGGGTTTAGAGCACCTTTAGTGGAATCTGGGTTCGGTATGTCACAAAGTAGTATCATAGCCTGGATCCTTTATTAATTTACTATTTGGAGACAATATATTAGATATTATTAATGCTAGGAACTTGGTTATACTCTTTACTTGGGCATCATGAACCCATGTTTAGGGTAAAGGTCGAATTTCCTGAATTACTATCATTGTTATACTTTTTCCAAATACTATTGATATCATTTCCTCGTTGGGTGATGCACATGATTTGTGGTGTTGTTGATTATTATTATGATTGATATTTCATTCCATCCTTGGACCATTGATATGAGAGAAAGGGGTATTGTTATATACATCTAAAGGACCCCAGAACACCCTGAGAGGAGAGGGGTGAATTAGGGTGTCAACTTTTTATTTTAAACTGATGAATCTTGTTCCCACATTGGTAGGAATACTTTAAACCTATTAGAAAAAATCATGAAAAGAGAGGGCACAAAAAATTTACATGGTTCACCACAAAGTTCTATGTACAAAGAGCATAATCTGACAGTGTGTCAATCGTACCAAAAACTACTAATCTTTACTAGTTGTGGATTATATGTTTTGGTCATAGTCACTTCATGCCAGGCTCACTTACTTTACAATGGTTTAGGGATATCTCACTTCTTCCTAGGAAACACTTCCATTGACTCCCCCTACCTCACTACCTTTATAGAATTATTACTCATTTTATCGACTTGAAGGTTGATTTAATAGATTGGCATTGAAGTCTTTGTCTCTGTTCATCATTAGACACTACTTGCATAATATACCTAAGTAGATGCACACTAAAATTTTGGTTCACTTAAACCTGATATTCAATACTATCCTTTAAAAACCCCCTTCACGAAGCTCTACCCTTAAGAGAGAGAAAAACCCTTCGGAGAGAACACACCTTCACATATCACACTAACTCTCAGAGTGCACTACTTTTTAGAGATCAACACTTTTCCGAGCTCAGGAATTTATAGAGCAAACTGATATGAAAATCTCAGCTTTCTCTGCAGAACCCACAGTTGTCACGAAGCACGCTACCTTCGCGGAACACCTTAATTTAAAAAGATCACTGAGCCAATGCAAAACGTCCCATTTTTAAGAATAACTCAATACTTAGAATCATTGAATTTGTTCAAGAACAAAGTAGTATTTTTTCAAAGCACAATATTTAATAGACAAACAGCTCCAGGGATCACCCCTTTCTTCATGAAATCAGATCGACTCTTTATTTTCTCTCAAAAGTTCAAGCGGAATGGAGAAGGGTGTCCACTTATTTATAGGCATGGTTAAACGCAGAGTTCCACTTCTTCCAATATGATTTTAGAATCGGTAAAAAATGCATTTCCAGTGCATCTCCCTTAGAAAATATCCATGAATATTCCTTATTCTCAAATCTAGTCATAACCACAGATCTCTCTATCAAATATCTTTATGCCTCCACAATCCTCCACTCACAAAGCCTTCGGTCAAACCTTCGTGATGCCACAAATCTCAAATTATATAAATTTTAGAGCACACCATCAGAATCTTCATGTCTTCGCAAAACACGCTTCATGAATCCCATCTCTGTGAAACTCGTGAATTTTCCATATTTTCATGATATCTTCAAGAAAAACCAATTTTCGCAATGCTTTCCATTCTTCAGATTTTGGACCCCAAAAAGTTGGCAAACACTGGGAAAAGAAGTCTCCTTCAATGCTGTTTATGGATTGAACTGTATGATCCATTTCCATGAAATCTCCATGGTCATCCATCATAGGATTTTCAAAAAACATAAACCATACTCCATTGCTAACAAATAATGGACTTGGTTCTAATAATATCCCCATTTTGGTTTGTTGGAAATCTGCAGATAAATTCAATAGAGCACCAACCACTATCAAAACCCGAGACAAAAGAATCAAATAAATTAACACTCTATGTCTATGTGAGTAATTATCATTATAGAAAATATGAGGGAAGATGTTAATTATGTTCTTGTGTGATCGAATAAATGCTCTAACTGCTTCCTCATGACACTAAATTATTTTCTCCCTTCACATTCTCTCTGTTGAAATTATCCATTCTCCTACAACCATCCTGAAACCATAACAACCTTATAATAATTTCATCCAACACATTTTCACATTGAATTTATCCATCCCCCTCCATTGGAAATAAACCCAAATACCGGTATTTGAACATTGTAGAGCTCAAAAAATACTCCCCCCAGATCGTATCTCCCCCATAAACCTGCATCACTTCTATAAATAGATTAACCAAGTTAAAAAATTAGTGATAGGGGAATATATGTAACCTCCCCATGCACTATGAGGTGGCTAAACACCGAGCTTCAACTGATGTTTCTCAAACACAACCGTTGATAGTGGCTTGGCCATAATGTCAGCCAATTTCTAATTAGTTCCCACATGGTCCATTTTGATCATGACTTGTTCAAATTATTCCTTGATGAAGTGATATCTGATTTCAATATGTTTTGTACGAGAATGATGAATAGTATTCTTCGTAAGATCAATTGTTCTCTTGTTATCATAGTAAGTCACAATCGATTATTTCACTGCATCACCTATGTCATTCAGTTACTGCTTCATCCAAAGTAACTGAGTGCACGCCTTAGTAGCAGAGATATATTCATCTTCAGCAGTACAAAGTGAAGTACTTTCCTATTTATTTCTCAACTAGACCACACATTTCTTCCCAATATAGAATGCTCCACCACTATTGGACTTTCCTTCCACTACATCTCCAGCCCATTCAACATCAAAAAATGTTGATAGTTTACTCTATCTTCCTACAGAAAAGTATAACCCATAATTATAAGTACCTTGAATGAACCTTGTGATTATTTTCACTACCTCTATATGTTCTTCCTTCGCATTACTCAAAAATTAGGTTGCTAAGAATGTTGCAAAGACAATATCTGGTCATGTTACTGTTAATTACAGTAATATTTTAATGATTCTTCTATACATTGTGGGATCCACAGACATCCCACTGTCATGATTTCCGAGTTTTTTTTCCAACCAAAATCAGAGTCTCCGTTGGTTTTAAATCTTTCATATTAAATTTTATTAGAATCTCTTTTTCATACTATTCATGGGAAACAAAAGTGTAATCCTTCTTCTAAATCACCTGTATCCCTAAAAAGTATGTGAGTTCCCTAATCATCAACATTTCAAATTTAGATTTCATGTGATTGGAAAATTAATCCATTGATCCCTACCTACTTCTACTAAAAATAATATCATCAATGTATACTAATACCATGAACTGATCCTTCTAAGAATTATTCATATAGTGATTATGATATAATCCTCCCCTTTTGAATTCAAGCTTTTTCAGATAAGAATCTAGTCTATAATACCAAGCTCAGGGTGCCTGCTTCAGTCCATAGAGTTCATTCTTTAATATGCATACCTTTATCTTGTCATTTCCAAGTAGGAAACTCACTGGTTGTTCAATGTAGACTTATTATTCAAGAACACCATTTAGGAATGATTTCTTGACATCCATTTGATACACTTTATACCCTCTTTGGATTTCTATGGTATGAAATAGAATGATTGACTCTAGTCTAGCCACTAGAGCAAATATTTCCTCAATATCAACACCTTCAATATGTGAATATCCCTTGCATAACAGTCGCACCTTATTTTGGATCACATTACCTTGCTCATCATATTTTTTTCTTAAATATCCACTTTGTACCAATCACATTGTAACCTTTGGGTCTATTGACAGGATCTCATGTCTCATTCGTATCATTCTGATCTAACGCTTCATTCATGGTTTTTACCCATGATCCATCCTTTGTAGCCTCTTTAAATGTGGATGGTTCCACAACTGATAAGAATGAAGATTGTGTGTTATTCATCATTCTCCTTTTTTTGTTGGTGCATTCCTATCCCTAATGATATTGTATTGATCAGTATATGCTCTTCTATTTCTCCTCTAAGGTTTAGTCGAGTTCTTTTCAGCCACGGTTTCCTATTCTAATTCCTCTTCTGATTCAACATCATGATGTGACTCTTAATAGTTTTGTACACATTACTCTAATTCTATATTTTTATTTATTACATGTTCACATTATTCTTTATCTTCTATCTCATCATCATAGTAATTCCTTGAATAATTTTTGGTTTCTCTTCAATGATCTTAACATCACTGATTTCCACAATCCTTCCCAAGTGGTTATTGAAATACTTGTAGGCTTTTATATTCATTGGATATCCAAGGAATATTACTTCATCTGCATTGTCACCATACTTCCCTTGATTTAATTCTTTGTTTCGGATACAACATTTACTTCCAAAAACATGAAAATATTTTAAACAAGGCTTCCTTCCATGCCACAATTCATATGGTGTCTTCATCTCTCCCATATAAATACCTATTTGATTTTGAATGTGCACTATAGATTAAAAAGATTCTTTCCAGTAATATAAAGAGATAAGAATCTCAATCATCATAGTCCTAGACATGTTGTTCACCTGTCGATTTTGGTGCTCAAATACTCCATTTTGTTGTGGAGTTCTCACCGAATCCACCTCATGCTGAATTCCTTGTTTCTCCGTGTAATTTTCAAACACAATGGATGTGTATTCCCCTATATTGTTAGATCGTAAAACTTTGATTATCCATCCAATATCATTCTCAGAAATTTGGTGATATGTTTTCATGAAATCAAGAGCTTTTAATTTCCTATGGATAACCATCATGCATGAAATTCTACTGTTATCATCTATGAAACGGATAAATTACCTTTCTCCATGTGTTATTGAAACATTTATCGGGTCACATACATCTATACGAATGAGTTCAAGTAGATTAGATGCTCTTTTCTTATTTGGCTGATAAGAACTATAGACCATATTTCCTCATATGAAAGCATCACATTCCTTTTCTCATTCACGCTTTAGGTTGGGGATATCCATGACTATTTTTAGCATAGATATCATTTTTATGTATTGCTAATTGATGTGCCTCAATCTCTGATATCATGGGTTTTTTTCTTCTTAAACTATTAGAAAAGAAAAATGGTCTCTTTACTGTCAGCCTAATATAAGTTTTCATCTATTCTACAACCTTTCATGAGAGAATTCCCTATCTTTCCCTTTATTGTGTATCCCTTTTGATCGAAAGTCACTATAAGTCCTGAGTCATATATTTGACTCAACTGAGTATATTGTGACACAGACCATCCATATAAAAGTCTTTAGTTTTCATTATCTCTCCATTAGCTAGTTCAATACTTCCACTACCTTTGATCATAAAATCACCATCATTACCGAACATTATTCTTACATCGATCTTTTTCTTGACATTCGTTAATAGGTCAGCATTACAAGTCATGTTGGATGAATATATGCTATCAAGAATCTAGGTGATTTTGTTCTTTGTGGCTTTAAGGTTTACTTATGTAAGATTGG
This sequence comes from Viscum album, assembly GCA_963277665.1. Lineage (NCBI taxonomy): Eukaryota > Viridiplantae > Streptophyta > Magnoliopsida > Santalales > Viscaceae > Viscum > Viscum album. The sequence goes on from OY728150.1 coordinate 1,868,176,992, forward strand.
ATTTTTCAATTTTCTCTTTTGTTTCCATGAGATATTGGATTGATTGTAGAACATTTATGGCCTTTTAATTTTCTATTCCATGTAAGGGGTTCTTCATATTCATACTCTTTTTCCAAAGGAGAAAACCTTTTTGAGATAAAAACACTATCTGGTTGGCGAGTATTCACCTATCTTTGAGTGTCGTAAGAATATATCAACTCATTCCTCTGCCTTCAATGTACAGATTTATGGCCAATGTTAGAACAATGAAAATAGTATCCATAGAAAATATTGCTTCTATATGATGTAGGATATGAATTTATTCTCTTTTATTGAACACCTATCTCTTCCCCATTAAAATATCTCCTTGACTCTTCACAATATGACATGGAATGATCTAGATATCTATAGAACTGACACTTCATGAGAGGAAATTTCTTCTCACTTATATTTCTCCTCATGCCTTCTTCCATGGGAAACTAGTTTGACTTCTTGTTAGTTCTGAAAGCATGAGGATAATCATTAGTTCACCTTTCATTTTTATTCAAGAGTCTCTTTTTTAGCACTTTTGGCAGTTTCTCATCATGATCATCTTTCATCTTGCCTTTATTTTGGTTCATATTATATATTGCATTTTATGTTTCGGCATCACAATTGATTCCACTATTTATGATGCAAGAGGGCCTTTGATTACTCATAATATTTTCAAATCCATTAGAGCTACATTTTTTCTTTCTCTAGTAGCTCAGTATCTGTGAGCCTTTCAAATTTTATTTTCTTCATTACTTCTTTTGAATATGATTCACTTTTGAACTTACTCCTAAGAGTAACGACTTCTTCTTCAAGTAACTTGATAGTTTTGGACTTCTCCTCCAGTCTTGAGGTAAGTTCATGGATAACCTTACCCTGTTATTAGATTCTGATCTTTAATTCAACTACAAAATTTGTGATTTCAAGGATTTATGACTATACTTTCACTAGTTCTTCCAGTAGTTCATTTTCCTCTTTAAGCTAATCAACATATTCTGATGATTCTTCCACCATTTCCTTCCACTTATTAAATCTCTTAAATCTGTTCTCAACCATGCCAAAAGAATCCTTAAGTTGAAAATTGGGATCTTCATTAGTTTTCATCTGATTATATCTATCTTTATCTATTGATGGTTCTTACTTTTCAATGGTAGCCATCATGGGGGCATGTTTTCCAGTTTTAAATTCTGGTTCTTCTTCTTCACAAAATTCATTATCATCATCTTCATCTTCATTAAAAAAAATCTTCTATACTTTCTATCTAAATTTGAATTCTTTATTTTTTAAAAACCTTTTTTGAGGCTTCTTGATATTTTCATCATCACTTTCTTCATCATCAAACTTTCTTGAGCACTGAGAGGTAATGTTCCAAACTCTACCACAACGAAAAAAATCCAGGGGTTACTTACCATTAAATTTACCTTTTCCCTTATTGAGTTTATTAGAAATGAGATAAAGAATTCATTTTTCTTCATAATCTTTATCACAACTATATCTTGTGATTTTCAATTTTTCAATGTCTTTGAATACCATTTCCTTACTTACATAAGTCATAACATCTTCTAGTTTTACTCTCGCATCATATGCCATCAGGATTCTCTACAGATCATCCATGGGATATTTTAAAAGATGTATTTCCTCTAATGTTGACACCTTTATAATGTAAAGGGGTGGAAGTCTTCTCAATATTCTCTTTACAATATCAATATCTTTGATTTCTTCTCCCCGAACTCAAATTTCTCCTACCACATCAGTAATTCGAATGAAGAATAAATCCAAATTTCCATCAGGAAGTATATTCATATCTTTAAACCTATTATGAAAGACTTGTAGTTTTTCCTCCTTCACTTTACTATCTCCTTCATAATTATTTTCAAGTTTTTTTTCTACATATACTTTGATGACATGTATTTCACCATCTTTAGATATATCTGATCAGAAAGATCTGTGGTGAGAGCATTCTGTGCTTTAGCATATGCATCAATAATTTTCATATCTGTATCAGTCAAAGACAACCATGTTGGATCAGTAACTTTAATTACTTGCATTATAGAAAAGAGTACTTCCATTCCATGATATCTCATTATGTACTTCCAAATCTGAAAATTACTTCCATAGAAGAGGGGAACTTTCCTAACATTGACTGAATTCTCAATTATGGAACATGGAAGATTTAACACCAGCAACCTAGATCTGATACCACTTAAGGGACCCTGGAACACCCTAAGAGGGAAAGGGTGAATCAAGGTGTCAAATTTTTCTTTTAAACCTTTGGATCTTGTTTCCATGTTGGTAGGAACCTATTAATCCTGTTACAAAAAATCATGCAAAGAGAGAACATAGAAATTTTACTTGGATCACCACAAAGGGATACATCCAAGGAGAATACACCGACAGTGTGTCAGCCGTACCAAAAAACACTAATATTTACTAGATATGGATTACAAGATTCGGTCATAGTCACTTTGTGCCAAGATCACTGCCTCTATAATGGTTTAGGGATAGCTCACTACTTCCCATAGAACACTTTCATTGACTCCCCGTAGATCACTACCTTTGAAGAAGTCTTACTCAGTTTATTGACTTGAGGGTCGCTTTAATAGATTGGAATTGAAGTCTCTATCTTCGTTCAGCATGATACACTTCTTATATAAATGACCTGAGTGGATGCAAACTGAAATCCCTATCCACATAAACCTAATATTTAATATTGTCTGTTACAAATCCCCTTCGCGAAGCTCAACCCTTCGCAGAGCACAACCCTTTGTAGAGCACACACCTTCGTAGAGCTCACTTCTTTTCAGAGATCAACCCTTTGCAGATCTCAGGCCTTTATAGAGTAAACACCTATGGAAATCTCAACTTCCTCTACAAAACCCACCGTCATCGCGAAGCACACTACCTTCGCAGAACACCTTACTTCACGAAGCTCACTCATCCAATGTAGAACACCCCATCTTTGTGAATCACTCAATACTTATAATAATTGACTTCTTTCAAGACCAAAATAGTCTTTTCTCAAAGCAAAATTTTTCATAGACAACTGGCTATGTGGGGCACCTCTTTCTTTGTGATATCAAAGTGACTCCAGATTTTCTCTCTCAAGTTCATGTGGAATGGAGAGGGGTGGCCTCTTATTTATAGTTGTGGTTGAACACAGAGCCTCGGTTCTTCCAGCACGATTTTTGGATAGGTCAAAATGTATTCATAGTGAATCTCCCTTCACGAAGCTCCCTGAATATTCCTCATTCTCAAAGCTCATCGTAACTTTAGATATCTCCATCAAATATCTTTGCATCGGTGCAATGCTCCACTCACAAATCCTTCTATCAAACCTTCACGGTAATGCAATGATCAAATTCTCATAATCACATATCACACCATCACAATATTCATGTCTTAACAAAACACAATTCCTTAAGACCATCTCTACAAAACTCATTCCTTTTCCATATTTTCATGAGATCTTCAAGAAAAACCAATTTTTGAAATTCTTTCCATTCTCCAAATTTTGGACCCCCAAAATTTGGAAAACACTATGAAATGACATCACCTTAAATATTTCTTATGGATTGAATTGTATGATCCATTTCCTTGCAATATCCATGATCATACATTAGAGTATTTTCAACAAACACAAACCATACTCCATTTCTAGTAAAGAACATCCTTAGTTCCACTAATCTCCCCCTTTGGTTTTGTTGGTAATCTGGAGATAAATTCAATAGATCACCAGCTACAATAAAAACCTGAGATGAAAGAATCAACTCAGCCAACACCATAAGTCTATGTTAATAATGATTTTTAATGAAAAAAAGAGGTAATATATGAATTTTATTCTCATGTTATCGAATGATTTCTATAACTACTTCCTCATGACACAAAATTCTTTTCTCCCTTCACAGTCTCTCTATTAAAATTATTCATTCTCTTGCAACCAGCCTACAACCATATAAACAAGAAAACATTTCATCCTCCAAATTTTTACATTGAATATATCCATTTCTCTCCCATTGGAAATAAGCCCAAAGAACAGAATTTGAACATTGTAGTGCTCAGAAAATATTCCCCTTGCATCGTATCTCCCCCATAAACCTGGACCACTTCCACAAACAGATTAACCAAGTTAAAACAATTAGAGAGAGGGGAATATATGTAACCTCCTTATGCACTAGGAGGTGGTTGAACACTGAGGCTCTACCGATGTTTCTCGAACACAACCACTGACAGTTGCTTGGTCAAAATGTCATCCAATTGCTCATCAGTTCCCACATGGTCCATTTTGATCATTCCATGTTCAACATTTTCCTTGATGAAGTGATATCTAATTTCAATATGTTTTGTATGATAATTTTGAACTAGATTATTTGTAAGATCAATTATTCTCTTATTATCATAGTAAATCACTATTCGTTATTTCACCTCATCACCTATGTCAATCACTTTCTGCGTCATCCAATGTAACTGAGTGCATGCCTTGGTAGCAGAGATATATTCACCTTAATCAGTACTAAGTGAAGTACTTTTCTATTTATTTATCAACCATCCTATGAATTTCTTCCCAATATAGAATTATCCACCACTGGTGGACTTTCAGTCCACTACATCTCAAGCTGAGTCAGCATCAGAAAATGTTGATAATTCACACTCTCTCTCTGCAGCAAAGTATAACCCGTAATTATAAGTAACTTGAATGTACCTTATGATTATTTTCACTACCTACATAAGTTCTTCCTTCATATTAATCTAAAAACAGTCCACTAAGAATTTTTCAAAGATAATATATGTCTATGTCACTATCACTTATAGTAAGCTTCTAATGATTATCCTATACATTGTGGGATCCAAAGACATCCCATCGTTATGCTTTTTGAGTTTTGTTGAAAGTACAATAAGAATCGCTATTGGTTTGCGAAATTGCATATTAAATTTCTTTAGAAGCTCTTTTGAATACTTTTTCTGAGAAACAAAATAGAAATCCTTCTTATGAATCACCAGCATCCCAAAAAGGTACGTGAGTTCTCAAATCATCAACATTTCAAATTCTGATTTCATGTGATTGAAAATTAATCCATTGATCCTTGCCTGCTTCCACAAAAAAATAATATCATCAATGTATACCAATACCATGAATTTATCCTTCTGAGAATTATTCACATAGATATTGTGATCCACTTCACCTCTTTTGAATTCAATCTTTTTCATGTAAGAATCCAATTGATAGTACCATGCTCATGGTGCCTACTTCAGTCCATAGAGTGATTTATTTAATCTACATACCTTCATCTTTTTCATTTCCAAGCAGGAAACCCACTAGTTGTTCAAGATAGACTTATTCATCAAGAACTCCATTTATGAATGTTGTCTTGACATCCATTTAATACATTTTATAACCTCTTTATATTTCCATGGAAATAAGTAGCTTAATTGACTCTAGTCTATCCACTAGAGAAAATATTTCCTCAACATCAACACCTTCAATCTTTGAATATCCCTTGCATACAAGTCACGCCATATTTTGGATCACATTACCATGCTCATCATATTTTTTCATAAAGATCTACATAGTACCAATCACATTGTGACATTCGGGTCTCTTGACTAGATCCCATGTTTGATTCTTGTCAATCTGATCTAACTCATCATTCATGGATTTCACCCATGATTCATCCTTTGTAGCCTCTCCAAATAAGGATTGTTCCACAACTAATAAGAATGAAAATTATACATTATTTCTCATTCTCCTTGTTTTTGATTGTGCATTACTATCCCCAATGATGTTGGATTGATCAATCTATGTTCTTTGATTTCTCCTATCATTTTTAATCGAGTTCTATTAGCCATGGTTTCCTCTTATGATTCCTCTTCTGTGTAAACATCATGATGTGACTCCTGAGTGTTTTTTACACCTTCATCAAATTATATATTTCTATTTGTTTCATGTTCACATTCTTCCTAAATATTATTTCATCATCATAGTAATTCCTTGAATCATTTTTGGTTTTCTATTCAATGATATTAACATCACTACTTTCCACAATCCTTCCCAAGCACTTATTGAAATACTTGTAGGCTTTTCTTTTTGTTGGATATCCAAGGAATATTCCTTCATCTTCATTGTCACCATACTTCCCTTGATTTCCTTCTTTGTTTTAGATGAAACATTTACTTCAAAAAACATGAAAATATTTTAAACAAAGGATTCCTTCCATGACACAATTCATATGGTGTCTTCATCTCTCCCATATAAAGCCCCATTCAATTTTTAATGTGCACTACAGCTTCAAAAGCTTCTTTCCAATAATGGTGAGAGATACGACTCTAAATCAGAATACTCTCAGCAATGTTGTTCATCTGTCAGTTTTGGTGCTCAACTACTCCATTTTGCTGTGGAGTTCTCACAAAATCCACCTCATGCAGAATAACATGTTTCTCCAGGTAAATTTAAAACAAAATGGATGTTTATTCCCCTTCATTGTCAGAGTGTAGAACTTTTATTTTCCATCTAGTATCATTCTCGGTGATTCAGTGATAATTTTTCATGCAATCAAGCATTTTTTGTTTCATGTGTATCACCATCACACATTCTATTCTACTATAATAATCTATAAAAAGGACTAAGTACCTTTCTCCATCTGTTTTGGAAACATTTATCGGGATACATACATCTGTATGAATGAGGTTAAGCAGATTATATTCTCTTTTCTTCTTTGGATGATAAGAACTGCTGACTAGCTTCCCTCATATGCAAGCATCGCAGGCCTTTTCCCGTTCATGCTTCAGGTTGGGGATATCCATGACTATATTTAGCTTAGATATCTTTTCCAGGTATTTCTGATTGATGTTCCCCGATATCCGATGTCATGTGTTGTTTTCTTCTTCAACTATCAGATAGAAAATTTTCTCTTTAATATCAACCTGATATAACTTTTTATCTATTCTACAGAATTTAAGGAGAGAATTATTTGTCTTTCCCTTTATTGGGTAGCCCTTTGGATTGAAATTCATTTTAAGTTCTAAGTTATAGAGTTGACTCACACATAGAATATTGTGATGCAGACTGTCCATATAAAGGAATTTAGTTTTCTTTAACTCTTTATTTGCTAGCTCAGTACATCCAGTACCTTTGATCAGAAAATCACCATCATTACTGAACCTTACTGTTACATCGACCCTTTTCTTAACATTCGTTAATAGGTTAGCATTACCTGTCATGTGGTATAAGCATCTTCTATCAAGAATCCATTTTATGTTGTTCTTTGTAGCTTTGAGGGATACTTCTGAAAGATTGAATTTTTAAATATCACTCTTTTCTTTTCATTAGATATTGGATTGATTGTAGGACACTAATGGACCTTTAATTATATCTTCTATGTACATGGGTTCTTCATATTCATACTCTTCTTCCAAAGGATAAAACCTATTTGAGATAGAAACACCATCCAGATAGCGAGAATTAACCTCTCTCTGAGTGTCGTAGGAATATCTCTTGTCATTCCTTTGCCTTCAGTATATAGATTTATAGGAAAAGTTAAAACAATGAAAATAGTATCCATAGAAACTATTTATTCTATACAATGTAAGATATGAATTTGTTCTCCTTTTTTGAACTCATATCTCATCCCCATTCAGATAGCTCTTTTCCACTTCACAATATGACATTTTATGACCTAGATATCCACATAACTGACACTTCATGAGAGGAAATGGATTCTCACTTCTATTTATCCTCATTCCTTCTTCCTTGGGAAAATAACTTGACTGAATGTCATTTATGAAATCTCGAGGATAATCTTTAGTTCCCTTTTCAGTTTGATTGAAGGGTCTCTTTTTTAGCACTTCTAGTGGTTTTTCAACATGATCAACTTTCTACTTTCCTTTATTTTTTTTCACATTATGTATTTCATTTGATGTTTAGGAATAACAATAGATTCCACTATTTCCCATGAAAGTGGGTCTTTGATAACTCAAAATCTTTTCAACTCCATTAGAACTATAGTTTTCTCTCTCCAGTAGCTTAGCATTCGAGAACCTTCCAAATTGTATTTTCTTCTTTGATTCTTTTGAATTTCATTCACTTTTGAACTTAATCCTAAGAGTAAGAACTTCTTATTCAAGTCCCTTGATAGTTTTGTACTTCTCCTCCAGTCTCTTGGTAAGGTCATTGATAACCTTAGACTATTATTTGATGTTGATCATTAGTTCCACTACATCATATATTATTTAAAGGATTGATGATTATACTTTCACTAGTTATTCTAGTCGTTAAATTTCTTCTTCAAGCTGATCAACATATTATGATGATTCTTCCACCATTGCTTTCCACTAATTACATCTCTTACATTTATTATCAAGCTTACCAAAACATCATTTAGTTGTAACTTGGGATCAGAATTAGTGGTCATCTGATTATATCGAGCTTTATCTGTCGATGGTTCTCACTTTTCAATGGTAGCCATCATGGGGAAATGTTTTATAGTTTGAAATTATGGTTCTTCTTCTTCACATAATTCATTATCATCATCTTCCTCTTCACATACAAAACACTTCTTTTGTACTTTATTTCCATATTTGAAGTCTCAATTTTTTAAAAAACTTTTCAGAGGATTCTTGTTATTTTCATCATCATTCTATTCATCATCAAACTTTCTTGATCACTGAGAGGCAATGTTCCCAACTCTACCACAATGAAAACAAGCCTGGGGTAAATTACCTTTAAATTTAAATTTTCCCTTATTGAGCTTCATGGAAATGAGAGAAATAATTTCTTTTTCCTCATCATCTTCATCATTATTATCTCCTATTATTTTAATTTTTTCCATGTATTTGAATGTCATTTCCTTTCTTGCACGAGTGGTATCATCTTCTTGTTTGACTCTCATATCATATTCCACTAGGCTGCTTTGCAGATAATTGAGGGAAAGGTTGGAAATATCCATTTTCTCTAGTGCTGACACCTTCGCATTGTAAAGGGTGGAAGTCTTCTCAATATTTTCTTTATAATATCAATGTCTTTTATTTCTTCGCTCAAACCTCAAATTGATCCTACCACTTTAGTAATTAAATTGAAGAAGGAATCTATATTCTCATCAAGATGTATCTTTATATTGTCAAACCTATTGTGCAGGACTTTTAGTTTTTCCTCCTTCACTTTACTATCACCTTCATAAATATTTTCAAGTATTTCCCACATATACTTTTATGATGTGCGTCTCATCACCTTTAGATAGATATGATCAAAAAGAGTGGTGGTGAGAGCATTTTGCACTTTAGAATCTACATCAATAATTTTCCTATCTATGTCAATAGAAGAAATCCATGTTGGATCAGTGACTTGAATTCATTGTACAGTAGAAAATAGGACTTCTATTTCAATATAACTCATATGAGAACTCATTTTGTACTTCCAAATCTGAAAATTACTTCCATCGAAGAGGGGAACTCCCCCAAAATTGACTGAATTCTTGATGACAGAACAGATTAGATTTAATGCCACTAACCTGGCTCTGATACCACTTGAACGACCCCAGAACACCCTAAGAGGGGAATGGTGAATCAAGGTGTCAACTTTTTATTTTAAACTTATGGATCTTGTTCCCACATTGGTAGTAACATGTTAAACCTATAAGACAAATGCATAAAAAGATAGAGCACAACAATTTTACTGGTTCGCCACAAAGGGTTATGTCCAAGGTGTATATGCCGACAGTGTGTCAGTCATACTAAAAACCACTAATCTTCACTAGTTGTGGATTACAAGGATCGGTCACAGTCACTCTATTCTAAGATCAATTTCTTTACAATGGTTAATGGATAGCTCACTTCTTCCCAATGAACACTTCCATTGACTCCCCCAAGATCACTACCTTTGGAGAATTCTTACTCAGTTTATCGACAAGAAGGTTACTTTAATAGATTGGCATTGAATTCTTTTTCTCCATTTAGCACAATTCATTACTTGCATCACAGACCTGAGTAGATGCACACTGAAATCCATGTCCACTTAAATCATATATTCAATATTGTCCAATACGAACCCCCATCGCAAACCTCAACCATTTTTAGAGCACAACCCTTCACAGAGTACACACCTTCGCAGAGAACACTGCTTCACAGATCTCACTACTTCATATAGCTCAACCCTTCGCAGAGCTCAGGCCTTCAAAGAGAAAACACCTAGGCAAATCTTAGCTTTCTCTACAGAACCCACTTTCATCATGAAGCACACTGCCTTCATAGAACACATTACTTCTCAAAGCTCACTAAGCTAATGTGGAATGTCCCATCCTCATGAATCACTCAATACTTAGAAGCATTGACATCATTCAAGAACAAATTAGTATTTTCTCAAAGAAAAATCTTGCATAGATAACTGTCTCCATGGAGCACCCCTTTCTTCATGAAATTAGAGTGAATCTGGATTTTCTCTCTCAAGTTCATGTGGAATGGAGTGGGGTGGCCTCTTATTTTTAGGTGCGGCCGAACATGAAACTCTACTTATTCTGGTGTGATTTCTAGATCATTCAAAAACATCTTCACAATGCATCTCCCTTCACGAAGCTCCATGAATATTCCTCATTCAGAAAGCTCGTCATCACCGTAGACCTCTCCATTAAATCTCTTCGTTCTACCTCAATGATCCACTCGAAAAGCCTTCTGTCAAACCTTTGTGTTTCCGCAATGCTCAAATTCTCATAATTGTAGAGCACACCATCGAAATCTTATTGTCTTTATGAAACACACTTCATGAATACCATATCTACAAAACTCATTCTTTTACCATATTTTCATGATATCTATAAGAAAAACCACTTTTCACAATGCTTTCCATTCTCCAAAATTTGGACCCCAAAAAAATTGGCAAAACTGTGAAATGACTTCACCTTCAATAATGCTTAAAACATGAGATTTATGATCCATTTTATTATAATCTCCATGATCATCCATTAGAGTATTTTCAAAAAACACAAACCATACTCCATTTTTATCAAAGAATATCCTTTGTTCCAATAGCATCTTCATAAGCACCTAGAATTTTCATGTCATGCATATTTCCATGCCATATAGTTGCATTTCACTACTTTTCATTTCCTGATATGAATGTGATTGTTGAGTGAGCCTTGATTTTTATATATGCTTGTGATTATTTTTGGATGTGATTGAGTGATTGTTGGTTTCAATTCTTGGGGTGCTATGGGCCCTCGTGAGTTGGGATTGGAAATTTACTGAGTCGATCCATTAAAATAAAATCAAATTGGTGTTAATCTCATTTATAAGGAGTATGGTCCCTAATGTAATGGTAAAAAAACTCCTTTTAAATTAATCATGTTATATAAACATGAGAAAATTCCATTTGAAAAGTGAAAATTGACTTTTAAAATAAAATGGGTTGCACATCATTATCCATCCATGTTATGCTTATGAAAGGTAAAGGAGTGAACCCGGTATTTAACTTAAATTGAATGTAATGGTTACCAGTAAATGGTGAGATAGGGTATAGTTGACCCTTTATCTACTAAAACCCCTAAAACTTATACTTGACCACTTAATGATACATGTCCTTCTAAGCAGGTAGTTGGGGTAGATTGCTTTATGTAGTGAGCCTTTCTTAAATTCATCTTTTTTTGGTGTGGATATCTAACTGCTTAAATTTTTTTATAAGGAATGTGCTTGGATATTGTAGATCAATGATTCCATAACTCCCTTGTGTCGTGTTCCAAGAGGGTGGAGATGATCATGCTCTAGACGTGGTGGTCCATGAGCCACCAGTCTTACCTCTAAGAGTTCCACTTGAGACACCGCCTGTTGTACCTAATCTGGGCACCGACATTCAATCCCATGATATCTTCCTAGTATAATGCAGTCCTTGTAAGGTGCTTTATGACCTACACCTATTATGGATGATCTGGCTCATCTGTACCAGAAGAAGCATCCTTCTACCTTCTTAGGGTATGGTGGTTCACGGGCTGTCGAGTCTTATCTAGAGGCCACCTTGCCTATCTTTGAGTATATGGAGACACCTCTGGAGTTGAGGTTCAAGATTAACTCATACATATTGTGTGATTAGGCAAATAATATGTTGTTCACCATCATGGAATAATAATGGATTAATTCCAAACTATCTATTATGATCAGTTCTTTCCTAATATGCTGAGAGCTAACAAAGACAAGGATTTCCTACAACTCCAATAGGACTCTATGTCATTTATGGAGAATTCAGCATCTTTCACTAATTTGTAGCATTTTTAACTACTTTTAGCTCGTGATGATCTTTCTTGTTCTAGATGATTTGAGGATGGGTTTGTGTATTCCATCCATACTTAGGTGAATGTCTTTCACCTACCTACATTTTGGGAAATAGTCGATCATAATCTTATCATTGAGCACAACCTACGGGAAAAAATAGTACTGAGCATAGAAGACTAGTGTCGTGGTAGGCCAGTAGTTCTTCTAATATTAGAAAATGATCCTTTGAGGTTTCTCACCAGGGAAGTGGAAGCCAGAGTACCCATAATGGTATCTCCGTGGTGTGTCACCAGTTTGGATGATTGGGGCATCTAAAGCCTTAATGTGATAGAGACCCTCTGGAGTGTCGGGATTGTGGCCATATGGAGCACATGTGTAGATTATTTTTGATCTTTCCATAATTTTCTGGTAGAAGGGGATCTATACCAGCTCCACCTTCAGGAGAAGGTTATTTTACGCCACATCAGGTAGGGAGTTGGAGTAGCATCGACATGAGTGGCCTAGGAGGAGGTCATAGTCATGTTAGACAGACTCCTGATCACCAACAGTTCCAACAAAATAGTTTCAATCATGGTAGTAAAACATTTGCATAGGGTCATGGATCAATTCATATTCATGAACTACAATCAATACCTTAGGATCATGCTATAGGACCATCTATAATGTGAGGTACTATTATAGTAGCCTCAGTTATAGTATCTTCTTTATCTGATACAGTTTCATTACAATCCTTTATTTCCTTATCTATCATAGAACGTCTCAGACTATAAATATATTATTATTTTTTTTTAATGACCCTGGATGCACCGTTGGGAGTATGGTTAGATGGCATACTTCAGTGCAAGTACTAACCCCTTGAGGTAGGAAATTATCCCTTTTTGTGGGACCTCTTTGTTCTCGAGATGATGGGCTTTGGTGACATCCTCGAAATGGACTAATTGGTTCTGTATCATGCCTTTATAGACTTATATCACCACAGGGTGACGTTTACATCACCAGAGGGCTAAAATTATATGCACAAGGGTGGGTGGGATGTACAGGATAGTAGATCTAGACTAGATCATCATGGGATAGGTGGAGTGACTGACCATATTTATAATCTCATCATAGATGATCATGGTTTAAATTAGGCCGAATTGTCTCCAATATTATATCATTTTAAGGATGTATTTCCTAGAAACATTTCAAACTTACATCCTAAGATAGAGGTATATTTTACGATCGATCTTGTTCTAGGAGCACCTTCAATGTCCATTCGTCCATACATGATGGCACCTATAGAGCTCCTGGAGCTTAAGTGGAAGATAGAGGATCTAGAGTACAAAGGTTTCATTTGTCCTAGTACTTTCTCTTGAGGTTTACCCCTGATTTTTTCCAAGATGGTGGATGGGACCCTTTATATATGTGTGGATTACAGATTTTTGAACCATCTTATAGTCATGAATTGATATCCACTACCTCAAATAGATGAAACCTTTGACCATATTCAAGGAGCTAGAGTCTTCTATAATTTCAACGTGAGATTAGACTATCATCAGGTGCAAGTCAGGCCATCAGAAAAACCTTGTATAGCTTTCTGTAGTATATATTGTCTATATGAGAACCTTTTCATGTCGTTTAGACTTACGAATGCAGCCTTTATTTCAATGGATCTAATGAATATGAACTTTCATCCCTAAATAGATTCTTTTGTCATGGTCTTTTTGGATGACATCTTGGTATATTATCACACTCATAGAGACCTTGAAAAGCCACTTGAGATCGTTCTGAGTACACTGAGAGAGCATTAGCTTTATGACATTCTTTCTAAGTGACACTTCTAGATTGAAAAAATTTCACTTCTTAGGTCATATTAACTTAGAATAAGAAGTCTCTACTTACCCAGGGAAGGTTAGTGTCATGGTTTTATAGGAGTATATCGAGAATTTGTTTGATATACAGAGTTTATTGGGGCTGGCTTATTATTATAGTCATTTTATACATCAATTTTCATGACTTTCTTCACCAATTAATATTATTACAAAGATGTGGTTTTAGTTCCTGTGGTCATAATATTTCCATAAAGCCTTTTAGGGTTTGGAAGGGAGTCTTGTCTCAACACCTATTTTGATTGTATCAAATCTTGGAAAAGGCTATATACTATTTTGCAATGCATCAATCATCGGGCTAAAATTAGTGCTGATGTAGGAGGAAAGAGTAATTGCATATGAATCTCATAAGTTTATCCCTTGTGAGAGAAATTCTCTAACGCACAACCTTGATCTAGAAACAGTTGTCCACAGCTTACATTGTTGGAGATACTATCTGTTAGGTGAGCTCTTTTTGGTGTCTACAGACCACAAGAGATGCAAATATATATTTAAACAGTGTGACCTAAATCTAAAATAGTGAATATGGTTCTAATATCATCATTATTTCAATTTTCATCTTGCATATATTACTAGAAAGGGAAATGTATTAGCTTATGTTCTGAGTCAGAAAACCCAAGCATAGTCTGTATGGGTATCCAGTGATGAATGGAAGTTGATGGGCTTATTTTATAAGATACATCTAGAGTTTAACAACAGTAATGATCATTTCTATCTCTCATCATTAACAGTGACCTATTTCCTCATTGAGAAGTTGGAGATCGTGTAATTTTCAGATCCTGTGGTCTTGGTTCTCCGTGAGAGTATTTCAGGAGCTAATCTACCTCCGAATTGATCTGCAGATAGAGACAACATCCTATATAGACATGGACATGTCTGGATTACTTCAAATATGAGAGATGAGTTGATGTGAGATTCCCATGCTTCTTAGTGGGAATATCATCTAGACATATCCAAGATGTGCAGAGACATGAAACACCGGTATTGGTGGCCTGGAATGAAACTTCAGATAGATGGCTTTATCACCAGTTGTTCCACCTTTCAACAGGTGAAGGTGGAGCAACAGAGACCTGTATGATTGTTAAAACCACTTTGAGTCCTGAAATGGAAGTGGGAAGATGTTATTATGGAATTTTTAGTTAGATTAACTAGTTTTATTTGATGTTGGGACACCATTTGGGTAGTTTTTGATTGGATGACAATGGTTTTTTAATTTATTTTTATATGGGATACACTCTCAATTGATAAAATGGGTAGGTTGTATGTCTGTGAGATCATCTGACTACATGGGACCCCTTGTACTATTATTTCAGATAAGGAATATTTCTTCATGTCACAATTATGGGAGGGGTTGTAGAAGGCTATTGTAATGAATTTGATTCTAAGAACATCCTTTCACCCTTAGACTAATGGATAGTCGGAATGGATAGTACTGGTTTTAGGAGACATGCTCTAAGCATGTGTCTTTTATTTTGGTGGTTCTTGGTAGTATCACATCCCTCTCACTGAGTTAACCTACAATAATAGCTTTTGGGTGACAATTCAAATGTCTCTTTTTGAGGCCTTGTATGGTAGGTTGTGTCATTAACCCATGTGTTGGCTACCAGATAGAGGTAGGTGAGGTGTCCCTACTAGTTCTTCACCTCATGTAGGAGACTTAAGAGTAGGTTAGCTTATCAGAAAGTGTATGTCTACTACTCAGTATAGATATAAATCTTATGTTGATCGTTTTAGATGACCTCTAGAGTTCTAGGTCTAGGATTGTGTTTTCTTACATGTATCACCCATGTTATGGCATATAAGGATTCCAAGGCAATGAATGTTTTAACTGTGCTTTTTCAGTCCATTTGAAGTCTTAGAGAGATTCAATCTAGTAGCCTATCGGTTGCTACTCTCTCACAGGTACCGTGCCATGCACAACATCTTCTACATTTCACAGCATCACTGGTATCATGTCGACCCATATCAAAATTTTGATCCTGAGGAAGTTGAGATTGATTCCAATTCTACCTTTAAGGAGTATCCTATACTCATCTACTGGATCATTAAGACTCTTTGAGGCCAATCTTTCCCTCTAGTACAAGTGTTATGATAGCATATCCATGTGCAGGATGATACTTAGGAGTGGGAGGCCCATGTATGTTCTTAGTGGCGAGATTTGTTCTCAAATAGTGTTTTTCCTCCCTTGGATGGTGAACTCAGGGGTGAGTTCCTTTAATGGGAAGACTGTAAGAACCCTGTTTTTTATCTAGTTATGGATCCTTTAAATTTTGGACTAATTCTATTTTATGGACCTAATGTGGATTACTAATGATTTATTAAATCTATCAGGGGTGTCTAGGGCTTCTTCAAATCCTAAAACCTAGTTTTTTGGGAGAAAAAGGTATGTCACACGGTTATTTTAAAATTTTAGAGGTAATATGATCAATTAATTTAATTCATGTAAGGTCGGACAATGGGTTGGAATAGGGAACATGGTTTGATCTAACCGTATGAGTTCGGCTACATGGCTGTGTGAGAATGTATGAAGTTTTAGCAAAGGTGTTTTTCACGGTTGGAACATGGTTTCCCTAACCATGCGGCCCAACCATGTGTCATTCCCCTTCCTACAGCTTCCCATGAAAAAAATTTCATGGTATTTCCAAATCGTGCATCCAAACCATGCGAAGGGTAAATTTGGGGGAAAGTCAATTTTTTCCTTAAAAATATAATTTAGACAACCCCCTATTCTCCCTTTGTTTTCCAATGGAAATCAACCCTCTTTTTCTCATTATTCTTGATATTTTGAAGGTCTAAAATAGGATTTGAGATCAATCGTCCAATCATAGTCTGAATTGACCTCCATTCGTCTCATTAGATCTCCACCGGTATGTTCTCGATTCCTTTTTAATCTTATGTCATTCTTCTTCATATCAATGATTATATTTAGATGTAGGGTCATATGCCCCAATTTCAGGTAATTTATCCTTTATTCAGATCTACTCCAATCCAGGCCAAACTAAAGGCTTATACTGGTTGAGGAGAGTCATATGAGAATAAGGTAGGTGGTCTATAACTCATTCCTCAATTTCCATCATTTTATACATTATTGTGTCTTCACGCCAATTTCATTGAGTGTCCTCTATTGAATCTATGTTCCATTCTTATAGTTATTAAGATTATGTTTTAATACCATTTCCATATAATTAAATCATAGTTAATGGTTAGATCCACCACTTCAATCACACCATATAGGGTGAGGTAACATATTTAAGTTTTTAGTGTTTTGACACCTTTGAGCGACCATTTGGGTGTGCTTGAGCTTGGAAAATCTAATGGTAAGACTCCTTATATTAGATGACTATTGAATTTTGAATTGACCATTGAATTTACAATGTGTTCTATACACTTGAACCGCCGAAGGTAAGTTCTTGAACTTGGTGAATTAAATGCAAATGGAATTGGAAAGTATGTTGTATATATATGACTTATCCTTATTAAATGTAAACTATATGTTGGTTTCATGTCTGTAGTACCCCTTTCCACTTATAATGGAAGGTAGAAAAATGAAATAAGTGAAATGATTATGACTCTTAATGAAATGACTTAAAAGGTTCCATGCCCCTTGTGCTTCTCACACTAATAAATGGAAATGTTTTAACCTAATAAACCCCTTAAATGGTATGACCATTACTTGACTTAATTAATTAAATTAATATAATGTAAGGTGACTCATTATACCTATAGACCTTGACATATATATATTAGCGATCAGACTTGATTTAGTTCTTGGATTCCTGAGGAAATTTCATGATAACTCATGGACTCCATTCTGATTTAAGGATTCCATATGCATTGGTTAAGACCCTACTTGGAACCTGATCCTCTTATATCATTGGATTCCCAGTATGACACCATAGGATTCTTAATTTACTATTATAGGATTCCTTAGATACAATCCTTGGATCCAGCATGGCTTCTACGGACATGAGGTTCCTCGGTTACATCCTTGGGTCCAGCCATAGATTATCTCATTTTACCTTGGATTTATTCCTTAGACTCGGTTATGTCATGCTATTGTTGAATGACTTGGATGATGCTCCTTGTATTACACTCTTACCCATAAATCTAGGCTACAGTTACAACTATGTTGGTAACCCTTGAGATATCATTTTCCGTGGTCATTACCTTGGAACCCTTTATTATTAAATCATGTTTTGGGTTGCCTTGTTATATCTTGGAACCCTGCTATCACGAGGTGATGTGAGCACTGGATATCCCTCACATGACTTAATTATATAAACTAAAACCTAATTCATTAATGAACTAGCTATATGTTCAGACACCAGCTGAGGTTTAAAGCAAGTACTTGGGTATTTATGTTACTGTACTTCATTAGTTTTTTATATGCATGATTTAACACCTTTCAGTTTATATTACATGGAAAATATATTATATACACCATTGGTGGTGGCCTAATAAGTTTTATCTCACAACATATTTGGGATATCGTTTGGTACCCGGGTAGAATATGTGTATACAGTTGTTGATATAGGGAATCATCTATCTTTGGACACTTGATTTCTTGTTGTTTTAGGATGTAGATGGTAGAAGATAAACAACCTGGAGCTCAGGAGGCTTTGGATATTTTTTGGATTCATTTTTTCTACTTTTTTATGGTGTTCTTGTATACTGCTTTATATCCATGTTTTCTAGATTTATAGTGACATGACATATCATCATCACTTTTGTATATTTTTATTAGTTATTCTAGTTGTTTTATTTGTTATTGATATTTTCTCTTTCCGATGTTTCGTTTGTTTACTTATCTTGATTTTGTTACTTATTTACTTATTCTTATATGTTATCTTCTATGATACACTCTGGTAATGAGGGAATAGTCTCCCAAAAAACATAGTCTACTCCCTCACTTTTTGTTAGTATTCTCTAGTGTTCAGTTAGATGCAGCTGAGACCATACGGCCAACTGGGCATGAGGAACCGTTAGTGGAATCCAGGATCAATAGGTCACAAGATGGATGGGTAGACCAAGCTCACTATCCAGGTGTTGGAGGATATTTAGATGAATTGATTGTTAATTTTGGCCAAAGCTGGTAGGATCACTTACCTTTGGTATATTTTTCTTACAATAATATTTATTACTTACTATCAGCATGTCACCTTTCAAAGAACCTATACAGGATATAAGGACCTGGCCTTAAACATTACTTATTATTGAATTAAATGAATAATTAACATAGAGGATCTTTTCAGGTTTAGAGTTTTAGAGAATTAGGGCATAACTATTACATCTCAAAAGATTACATAGTATACACTTCTACTAAGTTTCCATAAAATAAATAAAAAACATAAAAAGAAACATGTCTAGTTCCATGTTTTAGATAGAATGTCTTTCCTTGATCACATCCTTGACCCTATTCATCTTTAGGTCATGTGGAAAACATTTCAAAAACTTGGGATGAGCATAAAAATCCTAGTAAAGGATACAAAAATAAGGAAAACTGTTAGTTTTTCAAAACAACAAGTAAACCATGAGGACTTTACCAAAGTAATACTTTTCACCTTTATGAAGTAGTAAAAACTCTTCACTGAATAAAAGACCATTACATACCATTTTGTAACCAAAAGATTACCATAAACCCATATAAAGAACACATAACATATAAAGGTAACTTGGGATAAAAACATACTTAAATGGAATAAGAATACGGTCGACTTCCACACATACTTAATGCAATAGCCATACGGCCGACTTCCATACCCAATGCATTGGAGGTTATAACGTAACCACCCGTCCTGGTATTCACGACACCACCTGTCATATGGTTTATCACGTAACCACCCGTAAAATGACGAAGTACCATAATTACACATAAAATATTGCAAATATAAACATTTCAATAATAACATTTCATTTTTTATCACAATAAGTAATTCCAAGATATTGAATTAATCAATCCATTTTCAAAAACCATTTAAAAGAGATTTTTGAATCAAAGTGTCCCATACCAATTTGAAGCTATTAATGGAATTATAATTTTAAAACATTAATGTCCATATAAATAAATACTGAAAACCATTTTGAAAACATGGACATTAAATAAAAATATTTATAATAAAAAATCCTTAAAACATTTAAAATTATATTTTTTTTAAAGAGTTTTTAACAAAATGAGAGACTCTTGAATACAAATAATTGTGGAATAACATTTAATCATAACTTTATAATATCATGAGAATAAATGGATTCATGATATAATATGTCAAAGGACAGTATATACACCATATAAGAGTGAATTGGTGCATAAAAACAATAAAGTCTCAATGGAAATGTAAATTGAGATGAAATCCATTATAAAGATGGTATCCTTAAATTAAGGATAAATCTATCACATAATTATGTGTGAGAAATATAAATACACCCAATATAAGTGGATATTAAGTTTGAAACAATCACAGGACATTCACACATATTCATAGGATGACATGTTCAATAATTACAAGTTGAACCCAAGGAAATCGAAATTGGGTTAAGACGTTCCCTTGTAAAAATTTGACAGCCTAATGGCGTCACTTTAATAT
Organism: Viscum album; assembly: GCA_963277665.1. NCBI lineage: Eukaryota > Viridiplantae > Streptophyta > Magnoliopsida > Santalales > Viscaceae > Viscum > Viscum album. The sequence goes on from OY728150.1 coordinate 1,868,197,696, forward strand.
TCAGAAAATGAGTTGATGAGACAAAAATGGTATCTCATCACTTGGAAATAAATTTTACGTCAATAAGGATATAGAAGAACATATCCCAACATAATAAGATGTAAATTAAAAGACATAACAAAAATAAGTCTTTTAAAAAGAGGAGGGTGAAAGGTTCCCTTACCGACTTGGGTAACTTTCGAAATGTACACCCCATGAAAGAAGGACTATAAAACATTGATGTAAATACTCATAAAAGAAATTATATTACACAAATATTAGAATAATGGGCATTACATACACCACTCAAAGGAAATGGTGGAAAATGTAGCATAAATCTCATGGGAATAAAAGTGAGATGAAAATCCCTTACGAAAATTAGGCAGCCTAACGGCGCCACTTAAAACTTCCAAAAATGGATTTATGAGATCAAATAGGGTCTCTAGTAATATGAAAATAAAAAGTACAGAATTAGGAATATAATATAACATCCCCAAACATAATAGATATGTTCTTAAAAGAAATGACATAAAAGGCAGTACTTAAAAAGAAAGAGAGAGGTGGGATCCCTTACCAAAATTTGGCAGCCTAACGGCGCCACTTAAAAATTCTTAAAATGAATTGATAAGAGTAAGCGGGGGTATCTAATCATATGAAAATAAAAATTACAGTATGGTAAATATAAAATAACAGCCTCCAACATATGAACACGGGGCATAAATTAAATGACATAAAAGAGGGTACTTGAAAAGAAAGAGAGAGGTCGGATCCCTTACCTCGTGTCCGACTTGACCCGATCATTATGTAATCTCCTGAATAATAAACTTGAGTTAATTTATACTTACTTAAAATATTTTTTCAAGTTCATTATTCATTTTATATCACTTATTACCATGTTATTCACATTATGTAATCATTTAAGTTAATAACGGTCGTTTTGTCGATACTTGGTACTTGAGTCAAAAGTGAACTTCTTATATTTACTAGTTGTTCATGTAGTCAAATATCAATTATCTCAAGAATGATATTCATGATGTATATATCATATATACCATATATATATCCATTATATACATGCATTTATATTATTACATAATCATTTAGAGGTAATAAATGAAATGCACCATTCATGGAGACGGTAAGTCGTACATACGCATGAACGCTACTTTCATTTCTATTTCATACTCTAATGGAATGAAATAATAATGATATAAAGGTATATTATAATTCCATTATATTATAATATATAATATCATTAACTTTATCCTTTATACGTCACACATATGGAATTAACGAATCAAATCACTTTGAGGGGGTGGTAGTCCGCAATTCCTAAAATGAAGATATCGCGTTTACCCATAATGGAAACCATAAAGGTATGCCATAAATGTAAAATACAGAATCTTAAGGAAAAATAAACATATTATATATCATATATAAATATAGTGACATCATAATGGATACCATTGAAGGTGTTAAAAGAATATTGAACAATCATCGTTTCGTGAGGCAGAAATTCGCCATCCACAGAAACAGTATATTCATTAACCATTAGACGGAGGTGTGTAGAAGTGTATCTCGAATCCTTATTATAATAAAATCCTAGTATATTGAAGATACTGTTTTTGTTACAATTAAAATGAATAAAAAGATTTTTGGGGGTTGGAGAAGCAAAATAAAACAAAAGAACATTAAAGAAGACTTTACCTTTAAATCAGGTAACTCCCTTTGGTTTGAACCAAAAGGGTTTCTTGAAGAGATTTCTGCCCAAGGTGAGGCTTAAATGATTAATAGAGTGATGTGGAGAGATTAAATGGGCAGGGGTTGGCTGAGCCAAAGGCTTGAGAGGTGTGGGTAAGGAGTTAGAGGTAGGGGCCTTTTATAAGAGGAGAGGAGGGGCACTCGTGGAAAGTCAAAAAAAGGTTAGATTATTTTCAAATGAGTTTCTGATTTTAAAGGTCCCACATTGATATATTTCGAGGATAAGGTGATAAGGGTTCTAAATCCTCCCATAAAATAGGTTTTTTACATGTGTAGGTCTTATATTTTACATTATCTTTTCATTTTATTTAAATCGTTAAATAATGAGGTAATCGCTGCATCATCACGATGTCATATATAATTTAATTTATTTCATGTCTAAAAATTATAAAAAAAATAATATGACGTACAAAATATTTGTATCTTTACAATGAATATTTATAGTCAAAAATCTTACTTGTATAACCCCATGTAAAAATTGTTTTAGTAAAACAATACATGTTTGTGTCATTTTTACTTTTACTTTAAATAAAAGGCATTAATGTCATTATCTTACCCAAGTGGCTCCATGGGGTCCCAAAAATAGACCCATGGGTTGTCTTGGTCGTACATGACTCATCCAATAGGTTTAGGACAAGTGTAAAGATATTTTTATTTTATTATAATATCATTTTTACCTTAAATCACACTAATTACCTTTAATCGTGATTAATAAAACTTAAAAGTTACTTTTCATCAAATATTATTTTCATCCCATTGAACCATATTTTACTTAATAATGAAAATAATTTATATTGGATTTTTGAAATTCAAATCATAGAATTGGTAAAGTTCCATTTAAACGAAAAATCAGTTTTTGTAACTACCACTTTGTGGTTTCACTATTCATCAAAAATTATGGGTTTTCAGAAAAATACCAAAAATTCACCCTAAGCTATATTTGATTTTCCGAATTCAAAAATTATGTATATTTTACCAAATTCATAACATAGATGTTGAATTCATTAATTTTATAATTAAATCCCGCTATCAAATCAAATAGCGTGTTTTTAAGAAACAATATCTATCAAAAGATTGACACTCGTTTATGTCCAATCTCAAAGTGATATTAATTCCAATGACCACCATTGGATTAAATGGTAAAAATATATTCTAATTTAACTTTAAAACCAATTAAAAAGATATTCTAACAATATAAATAAATTAGATTAAAAAGAGGTTTTGAATTAAAATGCTACTATTCATTAAAAAATGAACTTTATCGGAAAAATACCAAAAATTTACACAAAGTAAATTTTGATGTCCTGATTCTAAAGAAGAGTTTTATGTGGTTCAATAGAATGTATAAGAGTGACCAAAACTATATTTAATGACGGTTCTCCGTCAAAAGTTGATAAGTGGACCTGTAGTGAAAATTAGAGCATATATGCCTAAAATTGAATTCTTTTCTTATTTTAAGCCTTTATCTTTTATTGGATAAATATAAAAATATTTAAAAAACATATATAATAATATTTTATTTCTTTCTATTCATTACCTCCAATACAACGGCTACATGTTAACTACCATTTAAAATAAAATTATTTTATTATTAGAGTGCAACATAAGATTTCAAAGGAACTCGTTGTTGCGTATTGGGTAAGCCATCGAGCATAGCGTTCCCTTTAAATTAATATTAACATTTTATTCAAAAATAGGGATAAATATAAAAATGTAATATTCTTTATTTACCTGGGGTGTTACATCCTTACCCCTTCTGGGAATTCCGTCCTCACAATTTTAAAATTGGGCTCAGAAACATCATTGAAAGTCCCACATCAGAAAAAGAGTCGTTAAAACAATCACTTTAAAAGAAAGAAAGAGAAGTACAGAGGTCACCTGAGTTAACCCATACTAGGATTCCAAGTATGAAAATATGGATATGGAGGAAAAAACAAAGGGTCATGTTCTGATGGAGAGTGATAGTAAACATGTCTAGGAGAAAGTTAACCATAAGAAAATTACAAGCTTGTGATGGGTTAAACGGTATTCGATTCCCCAGTAGGAAAAGTTAACAGACAACATTTTTGTTTTAAGTTACTCTTAATTGAGGAATTTATTTTTGAGCTTAACTAAATCATAATGAAACATACTTACTTGTCACGTAGACTTTCAACTTTTACTAGATTCCTTAATCAAACTCACATTTTCTCCAAAAGACGAGTATTTAGGAAGGCTTGTTCACATTAAGAGTACTATAATCAACTTGTTGAGAATCACCTAATCCACAAAAGATAACTATATATTTCCCATGTCTTTAGATATCAACCAAAACCAAACAAAAAAAGTTTAGTACGAGATCAGATAATACCCAAAAAGGATTTTTTTTTACAAAAACAAAAACTACTCCTAATATCAAAAATTTGTCCAACAATACCCAAAGTTCAACAAAGACCATTCAATAAACAACTATCCATAAAATTCTTCAAAGTAATCCAAACTAATTTTGAAACCCAAATCTCTGAAGGATTTAATCACATTGTCTTCCAAAGTAAATCTTAACATTTATCTCCAAATAACACCAGTTACTCTTAAAGTCTCACATTGAAAAGTAATTAGCCTAATCACATATTATCCATGATAGGATAATAATTTCCATAGATAACCCAAAATAAAATTATTCTTGATTCATAAAATCATCTTACTATAAAGAATTAGTCAAACTAACAGGGACTTCACGTAGTCCAGTGGTAGGCGATAAATACCAGTTGCACTTTAGTTGTGGGTTTAATTCTCGCAGCTTCGTCCGATGCGACGGGTTATCACACGGTCTGCGTGTTGTCCTTTTTCCAAAACTATATAATTTTATAACATTCCTTAAAAATAGATAAATTCATCAAAAATAACCATAACATACTTTAACCTCAAGTTTATCTCATGCCTTTTGTATTCCATCATATCATGTAGTAACCCATAATTACCTCAAAGTAAGGATCATATAAACCCTAATGGTTACCTTTATAATTATTACCTGAACTTCCACATCGAGTTGGTTCTCTCATACACGATGTATTAGAGAACTCACCAAAGTTCAAGTGGTTAATCATGACTCCTTGATAGTTGGTTTGGAATAACCATGAGATTCCTCATTGAATCCCCTATTTCATCCAGTCTCTTAATCAGAGAACCACCATAGTTTCCTTCATACCCATTGTCACTTTGGTTCCTGCTAGATCCATCCATTTACTAAAACAAAAAAAAAGTCAGTGTGAGTATATCAACAAAATCATCATGTACTAAAGAGGAAGATAAACACTAAGATATACTTATCCAAGTTATCTCAAACTCATTCCAACCTTCAAAAAAACAACAATGACTCCATCTAATATACTAACCATTGTGGTTAAACACAACTTGTCACTTATGCTTAAATAATACCCTAGCCTCAAAAGTTATCTAAACCGACCTCTGATACCAACTATAAGAACTCGGCCTTAAACATTACTTATTATTGAATTAAATGAATAATTCACATATAGTATCTTTTCGGGTTTAGAGTTTTAGAGAATTAGGTCATAACTATTACATCTCAAAAGATTTCATAGTAGACACTTCTATTAAGTTTCCATAAAATTAAAAAAAACACTTAAAAAGAAACATTTCTAGTTCCATGTTTTAGATAGAATGTCTTTCCTTGATCCCATCCTTGACCCTATTCATCTTTAAGTCCCGTGTAAAACATTTCAAAAACTTGGGATGAGCCTAAAAATCCCAGTAAAGGATACACAAAGAAGGAAAACTGTTAGTTTTTCAAAACAATGAGTAAACCATGAGTACTTTACCAAAGTAATACTTTTCACCTTTATGAAGTAGTAAAAACTATTCACTGAAAAAAAGACCATTACTTACTCTTTTGTAACCAAAAGATTACCATAAAACCCATATAAAGAACACATAACATATAAAGGTAACTTGGGACATAAAAATACTTAAATGGAATAATCATACGGTCGACTTCCACACATACTTAATGGAATAGCCATACGGCCGACTTCCATACCCAATGCATTGGAGGTTATAATGTAACCACCCACCCTGGTATTCACGACACCACCCGTCATAAGTTTTATCACGTAACCACCCGTAAAATGACCAAGTACCATAATTACACATAAAATATTTCAAATATAAACATTTCAATAACAAAATTTCATTTTTAATCACAATAAGTAATTCCAAGATATTGAATTAATCAATCCATTTTCAAAAACCATTTAAAAGAGATTTTTGAATCAAAGTGTCCCATACCACTTTGAAGCTTTTAATGGAATTATAATTTTAAAACATTAATTTCCATATAAATAAATACTGAAAACCATTTTTAAAACATGGACATTAAAGATAAATATTTAGAATAATAAATCTTTAAAACATTTAAAATGATATTTTTGTTAAAGAGTTTTAAACAAAATGAGAAACACTTGAATAAAAATAATTGCGGAATAACATTTAATCAGAAATTTATAATATAATGATAATAAAGGGATTCATGATATAATATTTCAAAGGATAGTATATACACCATATAAGAGTGAATCGGTCCATAACAACAATGAAGTCTCAATGGAAATGTAAATTGAGATGAAATCCATTATAAAGATGGTATCCTTAAATTAAGGATAAATCTATCACATAATTATGTGTGAGAAATATAAATACACCCAATATAAGTGGATATTAAGTGTGAAACAATCGGAGGACATTCACACATATTCATAGGATGACATGTTCAATAATTACAAGTTGAACCCAAGGAAATCGAAATTGGGTTATGGCGTTCCCTTGTAAAAATTTGACAGCCTAACGGTGTCACTTTAATATTCAGAAAATGATTTTATGAGAAAAAAGGGTATATCATCACTTGGAAATAAATTTTACATCAATAAGGATATATAATAACATATCTCAACATAATAAGATGTAAATTAAAAGACATAATGAAAATAACTCTTTTAAAAAGTGGATGGTGAAAGGTTCCCTTACCGACTTGGGTAACTTTCAAAACGTACACCCCATGAAAGAAGGATTATAAAACATTGATGTAAATACTCATAAACGAAATTATATTACACAAAGATTATAATAATGGGCAGTACATACACCACTCAAAGTAAATGGTGGAAAATGTAGCATAAATCTCACGGGAATAAAAGTGAGATGAAAAATCCCTTATGAAAATTAGGCATCCTAACGGCGCCACTTAAAACTTCCAAAAATGGATTTATGAGATCAAATAGGTTCTCTAGTAATATGAAAATAAAAACTGCAGAATTATGAATATAAAATAACATCCCCAAACATAATAAATATTATCTTAAAAGAAATGACATAAAAGGGAGTACTTAAAAAAGAAAGAGAGAGGTAGGATCCCTTACCAAAATTCGGCAGCCTAACGGCGCCACTTAAAAATTATTAAAATGAATTGATGAGAGTAAGAGAGGGTATCTAATCATATGAAAATACAAATTATAGTATGGTTAATATAAAATAACATCCTCCAACATAAGAACATGGGGCATAAATGAAATTACATAAAAGATGGTACTTGAAAAGAAAGAGAGAGTTTGGATCTCTTACCTCGTGTCCGACTTGACTCGATCATTCTTTAATCTCCTGAATAATAAACTTGAGTTAATTTATACTTTCTTAAGAACCTTTTTAAAGTTAATTATTCCTTTAATATCACTTATTACCATGTAATGCACATTATGTAATCATTTATGTTAATAACGGTCATTTTTTTGATACTTGGTACTTGAGTCAAAAGTGAACTTCTTATATTTACTAGTTGTTCATGTAGTCAAATATCAATTATCTAACAAATGATATTCATTATGTAGATATCATATATACCATATATATATCCAGTATATACATGCATTTATAATATTACATAATCATTTAAAGGTAAGAAATGAAATGCACCGTTCATGGAGACGGTAAGCCGTACGTACGCATGAACGCTACTTTCATTTCTATTTCATACTCTAATGGAATAAAATAATAATGATATAAAGGTATATTATAAATCCAGTATAGTATCATATATAATATCATTAACTTTATTCTTTATACGTCCCACATATGGCATTAACGAATCAAATCACTTTGAGGGGGCGGTAGTCCGCACTTCCTAATATGAAGATATCGTGTTTACCCATAATGGAAACCATAAAGGTATGCCATAAATGAAAAATAAAGAAGCTTAAGGAAAACATAAACATATTATATATAATATATAAATATAGTGACATCATAATGGCCACCTTTGAAGGTGTTAAAAGAATATTTAATAATCATCGTTTCATGAGGCAGAAATTCGCCATCCACAGAAACAGTATGTTCATTAACATTTAGACGGAGGTGTGTGGAATTGTAGCTCAAATACTTCTTATAAAAACATCCTAGTATATTTAAGATACTGGTGTTGTTACAAAATAAATTAATAAAAATATTTTAGGGGGTTGGAGAAGAAAAATAAAACAAAAGAACATTAAAGAAGACTTTACCTTTAAATCGGGTAACTCCCTTTGGTTTGAACCAAAAGGGTTTCTTGAAGAGATTTCTGACCAAGGTGAGGCTTAAATGATGAATAGAGGGATTTTGAGAGATTAAATGGGCAGGGTTTGTCCAAGCCAAAGGCTTGAGAGGTGTGGGTAAGGAGGTAGAGGTGGGGGCCTTTTATAAGAGGAGAGGGGGGAACTCTTGGAAAGTCAAAAAAAGGTTACATTATTTTAAAATGATTTTCTGATTTTAAAGGTACAACATTGATATATTTTGAGGATAAGGTGACAATGGTTCTAAATCCACCCATCCAATAGGTTTTTGACATGTGTAGGTCTTAGAATTTAAATTATCTTTTCATTTTATTTAAATCGTTAAATAATGAGGTAATCGCTGCATCATCATGATGTCATATATAATTTAATTTATTTAATGTCTAAAAATTATAAAAAAAATACTATGCTGTAGGAAATCGTTTTATCTTTCCAATTAATATTTATAGTAAAGAATATTACTTGTATAACCCCATGTAAAAATTGTTTTAGTAAAACAATACATGTTTGTGTCATTTTTACTTTTACTTTAAATAAAAGGAATTAATGTCATTATCTTACCCAAGTGGCTCCATGGGGTCCCAAAAATAGACCCATGGGTTGTCTTGGTCGGACATGACTCATACAATAGGGTTAGGACAAGTGTAAAGATATTTTAATTTTATTATAATATCATTTTTACCTTAAATCACACTAATTACCTTTAATCGCGATTAATAAAACATAAAAGTTACTTTTCATCAAATATCATTTTCATCCCATTGAACCAAATTTTACTTAATAATGAAAATAATTTATATTGTATTTTTGAAATTCAAATCACATAAGTGGTAAAGGTCCATTTAAACGAAAAATCAGTTTTTGTAACTACCACTTTGTGGTTTCACTATTCATCAAAAATTATGGTTTTTTCAGAAAAATACCAAAAATTCACCCTAAGCTATATTTGATATTCCGAATTCAAAAATGATGTCTATTTTACCAAATTCATAACATAGAATTTTCATTAATTAATTTTATAATTAAATCCCGCTATCAAATCAAATAGCGTGTTTTTAAGAAACAATATCTATCAAAAGATTGACACTCGTTTATGTCGAATCTCAAAGTGATATTAATTCCAATGACCAACATTGGATTAAATGGTAAAAATATATTTTAATTTCACTTTAAAACCAATTAAAAAGATAATCTAACTATATAAATAAATTATATTAAAAAGATTTTGTGAATTAAAATACAACTATTCAATAAAAAATGAACTTTATCGAACAAAATACCAAAACTTTACACAAAGTAAATTTTGATTTCACGATTCTAAAGAAGAGTTTTATTCGGTAAAATAGAATGTATAAGAGTGACCAAAACTATATTTAATGATGGTTCTCCATCAAATGGTGATAAGTGGACCTTTAGTGAAAATTAGAGCATATGTGCCTAAAATTGAATTCTTTTCTTATTTTAAGCCTTTATATTTTATTGGATAAATATAAAAACATTTAAAAAACATATATAATCATATTTTAGTTATTTATATTCATTCCCTCCAATAAAACGGCTACGTGTTAACTACCAATTAAAATAAAATTATTTTATTATTAGAGTGCAACGTAAGATTTCAAAGGAACTCGTTGTTGCGTATTGGATAAGCCATCGAGCATAGTGTTACCTTTAAATTAATATTAACATTTTATTCACAAATAGGGATAAATATAAAAATTTAATATTCTTTATTTACCTGGGGTGTTACACAGGAGACCCTATAGGAAACCCTTATGTTGGACTCAGATTGGTGAGGAATATCTTAGTGAGCCAAAGATAGTTGTGGGTGATGATGGAGATGGTCTTAGTGATCAAGGAGAAAATGAAGACATCCCAGATCATATAGAAATCATATGTAGATCGATGTTATAGGCCCTTGGATTTTGATTAGGTAGGCCATGTTTTCTAGAGAGTATCCCAATGATCATAATTTTGGATATTCAACCAAGGAGGTGATCTATATCTGAGGTTTATCAAACCATTTAAGATCGTGTAGAGGGTTGTTTTGGTTTCTTACTTCTTATTATTTCACCAACAGTTGGAGTGGGTGCATGATGTATTTCATGTGTTGTGGGTGAGGAGATATATACATGACCCTACACACGTTTTTGAATGGGGAGAGATGAACTTTAAGGATAGATACACCTTTTCATATCACCCAATGGAGATCTAGTATCATCAATATAGGATCATATATAGGCAGACCATTCCCCTTATTTGTGTGAATAATACAAAATAAGCCTTTAACAGCACTAGAATTTGCCTTTACCGGTGCTAAAAATCACTGACTACCTGAGCATAATTAAAATCCCTAATACGTTATCATCTCTAGTAGAAGTGCTGATAAAATCCCCTATATCATTGATTTTATTTAGCACTGATAAAGGTCACCCTTATTGATGCTAATAAAGGATGAATTTATCAACACTTATAGAATCAATGATAAGTGGGGCCTTTATCAGAGCTTGTAGAAGCACTGATAAAGGGAAACTACCGCACTAGAAAGAAGGAAGTGTGTCGTAACAACACATTGTAGCACCATAAACTAGAAAAATCAAGCACAAATACATAATTTAAATGAAATAAAATTTACCACATAAATACAAGAAAAAATACTATATTACATATCAAAATAATGCACTTGTATAAAAGAACAAACTACTCACACTCGAGAAAAATAATGAACCTTTATAAGAAAAAAATCTTATGTTATTAATAATATAAATAAATATAATATAAAGTGTTAATTTTAAACTAAACTTTGAGTCATACCAAGAACACTACATATCGTATTGAGTTGCGGTTGATTCTTTCACATCACACCATTTCTTGTATATCTTTAAGAATTATATATGATAAAATTAAATAAATAAGTATAAGTTAAAAATGATAAGGAAATTAATTAAGTAATAGAAGATAAAATGATGAGAAAACAATCTATCCACATTTTCTCAGTTTTGGCGATGTGATGCATGTTTTAAACTAAAATGACACTTATATATTGAACAAATACACTTAGAGTCATATAAATTATAACATAAATCAGATTGAGGTGTGATTGATTCATACACATTACAAATTAAATATATGTCCTTGTATGATTGTATAAAAATAATCCCAATGTGTTTTCTCATTTTCGAGTATGTCATTTTTGTTTTTTACTAAAATGTCATTTCAAACTAGAAACATTCACTTTGAGTCATAACAGTCGCATCATGTGTCGTATTGACATGATACTGATTCTTACATGTTACAAATTACTTATGAATTTTTTTCCTAAATTTCCAATACAATTCGAGCTTGTTTTCTTAATTTTCATAGAGTGACACTTTTTGAACTAAAATGTCAATTTTAAACTGATTAGAGGCACTTTGAGTCATTATGGTCACAACATGTATCAAATTGAGTTGAATTTTATTCATACACATCAAAATTACTTATGGATAATTTTCCTAAATAATCATAACAATATTAATGCATTTTATTAGTTTTGAGCATGTTAGTTTTCTTTTTTACAAATATTAATGTCAATTTTAAATAAAAAATGCACTTGGAATCATACTGGTCACATCATGAGTTGGATTGACATGAAAATGATTCCCAAATGTCCAAAATGATGTATGAATATTTTTTTTAAAGTATTAGAACAATATGAATTTATTTTATCAGTTGTTAGTACATCACTAGTGTTTTTTACTAAAACATCATTTTAATCTTGAAATGAACACTTTGAGTCATACCAATAACATCATGTGTCAGTTGAATTTAAAACTGATTCCTACATGTTACAAATGACCTATTAATCTTTGTCTTAAATTATCAATACGATCTGATCATGTTTTCTCAATTTTCATTGATTGATAATTTTTGAACTAAAATGTCAATTTGGAACTGATAATGGACACTTTGAGTCATATTGGGAACATTGTATATCAGATTGAGGCTTGTATGATTATTATATATCACAAATGACTTATAGATCATTTTTTGAAAAGTATAAAATAAATATGAATGTGTTTTCTTGGTTTAGAGTATGTCAATTTCCTTTTTTACTAAAATTAACATCAATTTTAAATAAAAAAGACGCACTTGGAGTCATACTAGTCACACCTTCTGTCGGATTGTGATCAGAATGATTCATAAACATCCCAAATGAATTATGGATCATTTTTCTAAAGTATCAAAAGAATTTGAATGTGTTTTCTTGGTTTTTAGTATGTCACTTGTGTTTTTAACTAATATGTTAATTTAAACTAGAAAGGCACACTTCGAGTCATATCGGTCACATCATGTGTTAAATTTATGTGAGACTGATTAATACACATCCCAAATGACTTATAAATCATTTTAATAAATTAAAAAGACAATTTTAGTGCATATTATTGATTTTTAGATAGTGAAATTTTTTTAACTAAAATGTCAGTTTTAAACTGATAACAGACCCTTTGAGTTATATCAGGAACATCATTTAGCATATTGAGGTAGGGATTATTCCTTCATGTAAAAAATCACTTATAGATAATTTATATAATGTATCAAAATATTCTAAATTTTTTCTCCATTTTGAGTATGTTAGTTGTCTTCTTTACTAAAAATAATGTCAATTTTGAATAAAAATTTTCACTTGGAATCATATCGGTCACATCATGTGTCAAATTGAGGTATGGAAAATGCCCAAAATTCCAAAATGACTTATGGATAATTTTCCTAAAGTATCAAAACAATCCAACTTTTTTTCTCTGTTTTGATTATTTAACTTGTGGTTTTAGTAAAATTTTATTTTAAACTGGAAATGCTCACTTTGAGAAATATCGATCACATAATGTGTTGGATTCATCTAAGAATGGTTTCTACACTTAAAAATCACTTATTAATCATTTTCCAAAATTATAAAAACAATCTAATCATGTTAATTCAGTTTTTAGTGGGTGGTACTTTTTTGACCAAAAATTTCAATTTTAAACAGATAACAGAAACTTTGGATCATACCGAGAACATCGTGTATCGGATTGAGATGAAACTAATTCCTAAAAATATAAAATGAATTATCTTTAATTTCTATAAATTTTAAAAACAATATGATTTCATTTTTTTGTTTTGAGTATGTCAATTTTCTTTTTTACTAAAATTAATGTCAATTTTAAATAAAAAATGCACTTGCAGTCATGTCAGGCATACCATTCATCAGATTGAGGTTTGTATGATTCTTACATGTCCCAAATGACTTATGGATCATTTTATAAAGTATAAAAACAATATTAATGTGTTTGGTTGGTTTTGAGCATGTCACTTGTGTTTTTTATTAAAATGTCATTTTAAACTGGAAACACGCACTTTGAGTCATATAGGTCACTTCGTGTGTCAGATTGACACGAGAATGATTCCTAAACATCAAAAATGGATTATGAATTTTTTTCTAAATTTCATAGACAATCTGAGTTCATTTTCTTTGTTTTCATTGAGTTACACTTTTTGAAATAAAATGTCAATTTTAAACTGACAATTGACACTTTGAGTCATGTCGGTGACATAGTGTATCGAATTAAAGTTAATATGATCCCTAAATATCATAAATGACATATGTATCATTTTAATAAAGTATCATGACAATATGAATGTGTTTTATTGGTTTTGAGTATGTCAGATATCTTCTTTACTAAAATTAATGTCAATTTTAAATAAAAAGATGCACTTTGAGTCATACTTGTCACACTGTGCAATGGATTGAGGTGAGGATGATTCATACACATCCCAAATTACTTATTGATCATTATACTATAGTATCAAAACAATAAAACTATGTTTTCATAGTTTTGGGTACTTCAATTGTCTTTTTTACTAAAATTTCATTTTAAACTGGAAACACGCACTTTGAGTCATACCGGTCACATTGTGTGTCAGTTTAATGTGATACTAATTACTATATGTCATGAATGACTTATGAATCATTTTCCAAAATTATCAAAAAAATCTAAGTGTTTTTTCTTTATTTTTATTGAGTGGTACTTTTTGAACTAAAATGTCATTTTTAAACAGATAACAGACACTTTGAGTCATGTTGGGAACATCAAGTATTGGATTGAGGTGAGGCTAATTCCTATGCATAAAAAATTAATTATGGATAATTTTATTAATGTATAAAACAATACAAATGTGTTTTATCTATTTTGATTATGTTAGTTGTCTTTTTAACTAAATTAATGTAAATTTTAAATGGAAAGACGCACTTGGGTTCATACAAATAACACCATGGGTCAGATTGAGGTGAGGATAATTACTACACATCCAAAATGAATTATAGATTTTTTTTATAAATTATCAAGAGAATATGAATTATTTTTATTATTTTTGAGTATGTTACTTGTTTATTTTACTAAAATTTCATTTTAAACTAGAAACGTTCACTTTGAGTCATATCGGTCACATCATGTGTCGGATAGACATGAGACTGATTCTGACACATCAAAAATGAATTTTGAATTATTTCATAAATTATAAAGATAATATGAGTGTGCTATCTTAGTTTTTAGTGAGTGGAACGTTTTGAACTAAAAATTCAATTTAAAACTTATAATGAACACTTCAAGTCATGTTCGTAAGATCGTGTATCGGATTGAGGTGTGACTAATTTCTACATGTCAGAAAATGGCTTATAGATAATTTTACTAAAATTTCAAAAAATATATAAATGTGTTTTCTCCATTTGAAGTATGTCGGTTGTCTTCTTTACTAAAAATAATATCAATTTTAAATAAAATATGAACTTAATGTCATACCGGCCACACCATGCTTCATATTGAGGTGTGGATAATTCTTAAACATCACAAATGACTTATAGATCATTTTAAAGAATTATAAAAACAATATGAATTAATTTTAATAGTTTTCAGTATGTCACTTGTGGTTTTTACTAAAATTTCATTTTAAACTCAAAATGTGCACTTTCAGATACCAGTCACATCATGTGTCAGTTTGATTTGAGACTAATTCCTACCTTTCAAAATGACTTATGAATCATTGTTCTAAATTTTAAATACAATATAAGAACATTTTCTTAATTTTCAATGAGTTATAATTTTTTAACTTAAATGTCAATTTTGGATTGATAACTAACAATTTGAGTCATGTTGGGCACATCATGTATTGTATTGAGGTGTAGATGATTCCAACATGTCACAAATGACTTATGAATCGTTTTCCTAAAGTATTAAAATAATATAAATGTTTTTACGTAGTTTTAAGTATCTAATGTGTGTTTTGAAATAAAATTTAAATGGTAAACTAAAAAAATATGGTTCGAGTCATACCTTGCATTGCTTTGAGGGATATTTGATTCAACCATGTCTTTTTATCCTACAGTACATTCAGAACTATGGTTTATCTAACAATATTGTAGTTTGATAACCCAAAATGTTGAATACATTGGAGAAAAAAGAAAATTCCATATTCATGATTCAATCATCCTTGTTTAGTGCATGATTATAGTAAAAGAGTGAATCATTCTTGTTGATGAATTCATTTAATCCAATAAAATAGAAAAAATTAGTGTAAACATATTAGAGTTCATTTATTGAAAAAAAATAAATATTTATATATCATTTTTATGGAACATAATAAAATATATCTTTCCTTTTAACCATCGTAGAGTAAAAACTCCATGATAAAACATTTACCTTTATCGATAGTAAAAGCTTCAGTGTGTCCCATTATGTATTTTTAGAAGACACTAAATTATATAATTATATTATAAATTTTTTACCCCTTTTGAAAATGTTAAACATCAGTATAGATCTTTATAGAATCCAAATGACACTAAAATCTAGCACATCTATTAATAATTATTGTATTGTACTATAGATTAGTATATCCTTTTCAATATTTATAATAATTATTAGTTTTTTATTAATGATCTTGTAAACATGGATCATTTGACATGATGAATTTTATAATGTACTGAGTTTTTGAACGAGTCGTTTTCTAGGTAAATTTTAATTTCTGAGTTGGTGGTTGGACCAACCCATTTTATTTATCTTTAGAACCTCATTATTGGATTTTTATTGACCTAAGACCTTGTTTTAGGTGTGGTTTATGTTTTTGTGGAAGTTCGGCAAGTTTGGGGAAACACCATATGAAGAGAGGATGGCCCAGGCTCTTAAAGGCTGTTGTTGGCCAATTATATGGCGTGTAATTATTTTATTTCATGAGTTTTTGGGGAATACCTATGAAACCCTTAAATTTACACAACATTTAAATCTTTAAATTGTGTGTAAATTCCCATAGTAGTTTTAAATAGGGGTAGCAGGCTCCCCCCCCCCTTTCTTTTCCCCTCCGCAGACAGAGGCAATGCCCAGTAGGTCGCATGCCCCTCCATCCCTCACCTAGGGATATCAATAACTCTATTATATAGACTTTGATCTTCAACCATTCGGTGGATATGGATCCTTATAAATAAGTATTTTGATCTTCTATCCTATTTCCTTCCTTTTTATTATTATATGGTGCTCTAAATCTATGTGATCCATTTTTTCCTATTTTCAGTGTGTTCGTCTAAAACACTGATTTCTTATAAACTAGATTAAGTTAGAGTCTGATATCATATAAATGATCACATACCAATATGAGGTAGGTGTTTATCATCATTATTTGGGTTTTTGTAACTATTTTGAGGTCACGTTATTGAGTGTTCCTTTAGGTAGATTGAGAGAGGCCCTAATGAATTAATTCCTTGCCTTTAAATTAATTATGAGGCCATGTCGGATGCTTCTAAGCATTACCTATACTTTGATTCTATGACCATATTGGGTATGGGGATTGATAAAACTTAGGGTGTTAATCTAGATATGTTTATTTAATTAAAGTGATTTTTTTAATTATATTAATTGAATTATGTTTTTGTTATGCATTACTGAGTTCCATGGGAATGTGAAGGGCTTGGCCTGAGGATTGAGATAGTGATTTCCATATGTTATGAGGTTATGTGATCATTAGTTTGGGAATTACTAGATCTTATGAGTGATTTTGATCATAGGTTAGGTGACCTAGTCATCGGATTAGGGTGGAAAGCCTGTCAGGTTGTGAGCATATCCCAAGTGATTCGAGGTGGATTTGACCATTAGGATGAGTGAAATGGTTGTAGTGTAACTAGGTGACAAATGATGTGTCTTAGGTTCTATTTTAGTGATTATTGGTCACCTGTATTTCCCAATGCAGCATTTGGAGTCATGTGTACACCGCGGGACTTAGATGATGAGGTGGAATTGACCACTCTTGTAGGTTGAGGCCTCTATTTGATATGGATTACGGTGGTTTTGATCCCCAATATGGTTAGAGGTTATTACCATATAAATCAACATGGATGGTGAGGATCCCTTGGTTGTGGGTGTTGAGACTGTTAGTTGGGAGCTAAGGATTACTATATACGGAGGCCGTTGGGACAGGATGATATAGATGACATACATCATTATACCTCAAGACATCAGTCTTTGAGTCGAAGGGATCTATCAAGAAACGGTTTGAGGGACCAAGTAGATATTATTTGGTAATTCCTTTTCAAATTTAGGTACTTATTAGGGACATGAGTTGTTGGTTAAAATGAGGTACCGATTGATTCTATTTTAGGTGGAACCTAAGGGTTCACCTAGATTGGTTTACATTAAGGGATTCCTTAGGCATAGGATAAGGATCTACTCCACTACGGTGTACCAGCATTGGCCTAAGCTGGTGATTTCTTCCTTATGGTTTCAAAGCACAAGGAAAGTGGGTAATTATTATGCATGTTTGTAGTGAAGTTTTATTATTTACTATACACTTGCTTAATCACATATATAAGATAGGGACATGTTGGTGGTGACCTATTAAGATTATTTCTCACACCCTACACAAGACCTTTAGAATGCATGTGAACTTTATTGACTTGTGTTTAGGTAAGTTTTTGGTCTTAAGATATGGGTCTTATTTCTTAATTTAGTATGGGGTGGAAGGAAAGAGGCCATGGGTTCTTTCTTCTACTGGAGTTTCTTTTCTTTTCTTTTTCTATATCATTATGTTACTTATGTGTACATACTATGGTCAGCCATTGGTGACCCTTCTTCTTATTGTCTATATGACCAATTATGTATGCATGTTTTGTTTTACTATCTAAAAATTACATTTTTTCATGTTTAATTATGCAAAATGGTATTGGGATTGGTTTTTGTTGTTGATGTTATTTATTTTTCTTCTTCTAGGTGAGGGTTACGAGTTCAGTATGTTTGAATTTTTCTTCAACTTATATATCTATCATAGCATTATTATATCTTCAAAATATGGTATAGTCTCCCCAATATCACCTCTTTACACCCTCCATGCTAGTCAGCATCCTGTTATGTCTGGGGAGGCGAGCTTAAGGTCCAGTGGCAGTTGATTCAAAGCATTGTTTGGGTGGATAATCGGATCAGGGTTCTATAATTAGTATCAAATGTGTTTATTTACCTATTTATTTTTCATACTATTTTTTCTATGGTAGATTGGATATTAGGATGTTTTGGAACTAGTTTATGAACTCGTGATTAGGTGCCTGCTTCCCCATGCATGGGGGATGGACCATGTTTCTAGGGGTGGGAATTGCTATTCTGCCTTTCTCTTTTTACATTTGATATGATTTTAACCTGGAGTGGGGTGATTGTATGTGAACATTATATTTTATGCTATGAGAACCTAAATATAGTCTAGTAAGATAGGAATTTGGACCCTTGTCCTAGTAATGAAAGGTTTCTTTTATTATTTTGGTTGGAACATAAGAATTTATTTGTAAATGCATGTGTCGTGATATAAATTTCTGTGTGATATGTGATGTGATACAGATGTATGGTCCTGGATCTTATAGGATAAGGTAGGGATAATGATGTGGGGTGATTTTGAACACTGGTTTTGGTGATGAGGTTTTTGTATTGAGGAAACATGGTTTATCGTGATAGGTATGTCCTGAGGCATATGTGATACATGGCTACGATATGGGTGGGTAAGGGAGCATGAGGTTTGATGTTGAGAAACATGGTTGCAATGGGGGAGGGTAAAGGAATTAAGGTTTCAATTCCTATCATTACCATCCCTATTTTTGTTATATATATATATATATATATATATATATATATATATATATATATATATACGTTATATGGGATGTCTGACCACGTATTGGTATTCATAGGGTTTCCACCTAGACGGGCTCCTATGGAGCATCAGGCGGGCATTGATGTGGTGTCTTAGGAGAACACGTTGTTTGAGAACCCAGAGGGTCGATATGAGGCCCTAGAGTGTTAGGAATAGAATGAGACACTCGTACAGGCTCAAGTATAGGTTTTAGTGATGGTGCGGAATCCATCATATTTTTTATCTTTTGGTTCATGGTGTGACAAGCAGCTCGGAGTGATTATGGTTTGTTTCATCCATAGGATAGACAGGGGAACTTTGTGACCAGGCCCTTAAATAGAATATCTGAATCAGGAGTTTCAGTTACATCATCCACTACTATTTCTGGGTGACGGTTGACCATAGGTAGCTAAGAAATGGATCAAGTGTTAGGTTATTAAAGTAGTGACACTTCAGATAGTAGGAAGTGAGTTTGAGAGGAGTTATAGTAGGGAAGTCAGGATAATGAATCAAGTAGACCACCTTAGAGTGGGTCATCGATGATGTACTTATATTATTGGAAACCGAGACATATTTGGATGCAGTGAGATTAGGCGCTAAAGGAGTTTGGAGCTTACGGATATGTCAAACATCTATAAAGGTTCTGTAGGAAGCCTTCTTGGATTGCTAGAAAATAGGGATCAGGGCAGACTCAGGGATCTGAGATCAGACCAAGAATGGTACCAAGTGATGGTAGACGAGTTTCAACTAAACACAGATGTCATGGAAGAGATAGTAGGACACAACTGTGGGCACAACTAGAAAATTCACCTATGACCATGGTTTGGAACCTTGGTCTTAGGCCCTAAAACTGTGGAAATATCATATGGCCAGGGTTTTCGAAAACCGTGTTCATCATTGTCGTGGAATTAGGGGCCTATTTCCACAGTTTTAACCATGGAAGTAGAATACAATTACCACAGTTAAACCGTGGAATTAGGGGGCCTACTTCCACAGTTTTAACTATGGATTTAGGGGCCTACTTCCACAGTTTAAACTATGGATTTAGGGGCCTACTTCCACAGTTTTAATTTTGGCATTAGGGCCCTTAGTTCAACAATTTAACCATGTAAGTAGGCTCATACTTCCATTGTGAAAATCGTGGCACTAAGTTCCCTAAGGCCATGGTTAAAACCGTGGCTATATCAATTACATGGTATAAAAAAACTTAGTTCCCCCCTAGTTCCCCACCCCCACTGCAAGTTTCCCCTCCACTCCCCCTTCCAGTCCCCCTACCCCTGGACAACCCCCATCTCACCTGGATAGCCCCCTTACACCCCCTATATAGCCCCCTTGCACCCCCTTGAACACCCCCCCCCCCCTGCACCCCTTGGACAACCCCCTTTCACCCCCTGGACAGCCCTCTTACAACCCCTTGAACACCCCCCCCCCCCCGCACCCCCCATTCCCCCTGGACAGCCCCTTTTCACCCCCCCCCCCCCCCTAACACCCCTATTTCACCCCGTGAACACCCCCTACACCACCATGCCCCATGGAAATCCCCCTGCACCCCTTTTAATACCCCCACACCCCCTTAAACACCCCACTACACCCCCACACACCCCCCTGGACAGCCCCCTTTCACCCCCTTGAACACCCCCTACACCCCCCCCCCATTCCCCCCTAGAAATCCCCCTTGCACCCCCTTGAACACCCCCATACCCCTAGAAAACCCCCTTGTACCCCTTGGATATCCCCCTTGCACCCCCAACCCCCCCCCCCCCACCCCCCACCCCCACCCCCCCCCCAACCCCTCACCTAGACAGCCCCCTTGCACCCCCTACAGTAGCCCCCCCCCCACCCCCCTCGATAGCCCCTTGCACCACCCCACCCCCTGGACAGCCCCATTGCACCCACATACCCCCTAGACAGCCCCTGCCACCCACTGTTGTAGCCCACCCCCTGGACAGCCTCCCCCCCCCCCAATATTAGCTCACCCCTACAAATCCCTCCTCCCCCTCAGCCAGTTCCCCCCTCCCCCCTGCCAGTTCCCCCCTCCTCCCCTACCAGTTCCCCCCCTGTCAATTTCCCCCTACCCTGCCCCTGGAAAAGAACCCAGCACACCCTCCCCCCCCACCTACTAGTTCCCCTACCAGTCCCCCCACCCCACCTTGTTCTCCCCCTTCCAGTCCCCCCCCCCTACACCCCCCACCCACCCTTCCCCTTACACCCCCTCCACCTGCCAATCCCTTCCCCCTGCTAGTTCCACACTCCCCTACCAGTTTCCCCTCCCCATGTTAGTTCCCCCCTCCGCCTACTAGTCCCCCCTCCCCCCTTCCAACCCCCTCCCCCCCGGCCAGCCCCCCTTGAACCCCCATTCTAGTCCCCCTTGTACCCCCTACCAGTCCCCTCCCCCTACCAATTTCCCCCCTCCCCTGCAAGTTTCCCCCTCCACCTTATAGTTTCCCCTCCAGTCCCCTATACCAGTCCCCTCTCCCCTACCAGTTTCCCCCCTCCCCCTGCCAGTTTCACCCCCTCCCCCTGCCAGTTTCCCCTACCCCTGCCAGTCCTACCCCCCCCCCCCCCACCCTACCAGTTTTCCCTCCCCCTGCCCCTGTCAGTCCCCCTCCCCCCTTCCATCCCCCCTTGCACCCCCTTCCATTCCCCCCTCCCCTACCAGTTTCCCCTCTGCCCCCTCCACCCTGCTCCTACCAGTCCCCCTCCCTATTAACATCCCAACCCATTGACTTATATCAGGTTAGAGGATCTACTAACCGTTGGTGAAATTTCCCAGAAAGTAAATATATTTCATGAGTTTAAAAATAACTAGTACCCAACCCGTTCATTTTCATGGAATAATCATTTAATTACATATTCAATTGAACATAATTTGAAAATTTTCTAATATGAATTCCTAGAAAATAAATGCATACAATAAACACACTGAGAGAATATATGATGTTTAAATGATACTATTAAATGGAAACTCATAAATCATGAGTTCAATTAATGTGTTTCCAAAGTCCTTGATAACATGGATGTTAAAATCGTTAATTCTCAAATGTTTGATTTTTTAAAGCCTAGCTAATTGTGCGACTTTATCAGATGTTGGGAGGTCATCAACATTCCTCCCATAGAAAACTATAAATCTACTTCACATGCATGTATATACACCAAAAAATATATTTAACACACAAAAAAAATTGTTGTGTGATTCAAATGATCATAAGGAATAGATCCACCCTACATACACCTCCAAGGAAACAACACACACAAAGGTTTTGAATATTTTTTTGGAAACAAAACAAAAACCACTAATTTTTTCAGATTTTTTAACATTACTAATAAACATGATAATAAATTTTCTAAAAGTGATGTCAATTGGACAGAATAGTTGAACCAGAAAACCTTATCAAGGCACTCTCCCAGTTGAGAAAACATGTACTATTCAAGCACTTAAAAACATAACTTGAACTGACACCATCAATACTAAATATGTTGAGTAAGATAAAATTCGCAAGACATGGTTAAAAATTATGATGAAACTTGATGACATCGATAACCCATGAAAAGGTAAGACACAAATAGAATATATAGCCTGAGACAAACCTGGCATGAAAAGATGAATTCAGAAGGTCAATTGAGAAGACATGTACTACTCATGGACTAAAAAACATAACTTGAATTGACACCTTCAATAATAAATATGTTAATGAGTATGATAACATTCAAAAGACATTGTCAAGGAGTATGATAAAACTTTATGACACTATGAGAATATACAGCAGGATTCACTTTCACATAATTTTAAATTTTTCCAATATGTATTCATAGAAAATAAGTTCATACAAGAAACACCATAATAGAATTAAAGATATTTAAATGATACTATAAAATCGAAACTCTTAAATCATGAGTTCAATTCCTATGTTTCCAAAGGCCTTAATAACCAAGTTGTTTGAATTTTAAATCCTCAAATGTTTGATTTTGAGAAGCCTAGCTAGTTGTGAGAAATTATAAGGCATTGGGAGGTCATCAGTGTTCCTCTCATAGAAAACTCAAAGGTTTCTTCCCTTGCATGTATCTAAACTGAAAAATATATTCAGTAAAAAAACATATTTTAACATGATACAAAACATCATAAGAAATAGATCCTCCCCACTCACTCCTCCCAGGAAACACACAAACAAAGGTTCTGAAAATTTGTTTTCTGGAAAGAAATAAAAAATCTCTAATTTTTTCAAATTTTTTAACATAACTGATAAAAATGATAGGCAGTTTTTAGAAAGTGAGGTCAAATAGAACTTAATAAGTGTATAAAAGAAACACACTAAGAGAATACATGATGTATAAATTATACTATAAAATAGAAACTCTTAAATCATGAGTTCAATTCTTGTGTTTCCAAAGGCCTTGATAACTAGGATGTTAAAATCATAAATTCTCAAATGTTTGCTTTTGTGATGACTAACAAGTTGTGTGACACAGTTAATGAGTATGATAAAACTAGATGACATTGATAACCCAAGAAAATTAAACACACTAAGAGAATATATGACAAGATTCACTTGCACATAATTTGAAAAAATTTCAATATGCATTCTTAGAAAATAAGTGCATACAAGAAACACGCTAAGAGGTCCATTACATATGTTTTTTAATTCCTTTTACTTTACAGCTATGTAACATCTACAAAATGTACCCTTTATAATCCATCAAAAAATATAATTAAAACATACCATTGGGAAGAAACATTGATGCATTGATAGTGAATATGAAATTTCCCTTGAAGGCTTCTATGTTTTAAATATTTTTATTTATCATCCTGCAAGAAGTTGTATAATTTTTGACATGTTGATATGATATATTTCAGGAAAAAATACTTCAAAAAGATTCTACAATTGAAATTTATCATCCTAGTGACTTTTAGGGGAAAACATAAATATACTTGTTCAAAAATTTTGAATAAAAGGGATTATAACCATCAAACTATTCAATCAATTAAATCCATAGTTAGTTCAGAAGTATATCTATACATTTACAATATTTTTAAACACCTAAAAACATAAAGTAGCATGTATATAAGTTTATTCATATTAATTCCTTTAATGAAACAGGTCAAGAATAGATAATGGGTGATGGATTTCAAAATCATATGACAAATATCTTCTTGTAATTAACAATAAATATTTCAAAAATAATTGCATTTTAATTTGAAAAAATTTATACCTTAATTGCAGGATCCCTGGTGAAGTAATTATAAGAACATGGAAATAGACCTCCTGAAACATGCATTTCATTTTCAATTGTACAGGAAATAGAATTTCAAACAACTTATGGATCACATGCCTAAATTTATGTAGTACCTGAATATCATGACTTTAACAGTACAAATCTTATGTTCTGAAGAATATTGAGTGAAAAATTAAAAATATTGAATAAAAAAATAGAATGTAAATAATTATCATCTCACAATAAATAAAAAACAACCAATTTAAATATAGGAGTTTAAAATCAATAATGTATATGTGATGAAATTGAAGTTCTTATAGAAATAAGATACTATTATAGAAAAGGAGAGTCATACAAAGAGTAAATATAGCACCCGGTAAAACATACATAGTTCATTATAGTATTAACATACCTTCACATCAAAAAATTAATTAGATAACTTTTGTACCACATGGTAAATGCATATGGATTATTCTTACATGGTAAATGCAGAAATATTCATGGTAAACACATATTGATTATTCCCACATTGTAAATGAATAAATATTTATGAACAAAATCCTAGAATCTGCATGGAATAAAATATAGACCTGTTTGAAAACAAATATAAACAAATTAGAAAACAATATGACCTCATTAATCCTCTTATAATAAAAAATACATAATAAAACAGTGAAATACCATAAGATAGGGGTGCTACATCCTCACTCTCCTGTTGATGATATGTTTAATACCAACTCATTAGATTCAGATTTTAACTTTAATTCTGAAACATCTATTTTGTTAAAACTGTATAAAACACATTGAATGAAAATATAATATGAATGAATATCATTGAAGAAAAATACTCATATTATATATGAATATAAATTAGTTTACAAGTTTTAATTTAGCAAAAAAACATGTATTAGAAATTTTTAAACATACCTAAACATTCTGCTTCTTGACGAACGAAATCAAGTAAAATTTAACTTGTAAAGTTGATTTTTTTCCCTACTATATCCCTGTGCACACACCAAAGAAATGAAAACAATAACTCAGTTGGATAAAAAATCATAACTAATTATGATCTCAGGGAAAGTATGAGTAAAAAAATATAAAATAATTTCTAAACATATCTATTAAGATTCAGAGTAAAACAACAACAAAAATGCATGTTCAAACAAATCCATGATCAAAGAAAATTTATATAGTAGTTAATTGAAATAACATTGAAATATTTTCAATCTGCATGGGTGGATTGAAAGAAATGTCTTGTCCAGGAAATTAAACATGTGTAAAATGATTATAAACATTATAATGAGTTACTCTATTTATCGCACAGAAGATCAACATGGTACTCATTGTCCAAATTAAATTATACACTAAATCTACTTACATACTAATAATTAAAAACTCTAAATATAAAAAACACATAACTGCACTTATATGAGTCTCCCTATAAGACAAACCTTCAAATAAGTCTGGAACCATCTCATAAGTACCTAAAACACAAGGTAGAACATAGTAGTGATCATCCCCTAAAATTATGGTAAAACAAAACATCTTAGAAAATTCACAAAGAATATAACTCAATAAACAAGAATAGTGTAGTAATTCTCACAAGGTTCATCCATGGATCATTGGATGAAGTTATAAATCTAAATATTCCATGTGAAATAATATTCACGTTTACAAAAATCATGATTGGTTCATCATGAAGGAATTTCATACCATAAGAAAGTAAATAGCCCTTTATCCCTCTTGTACACCCTCCTTGACACCCCATGGACAGCCCCCCCCCCCCTCCTAGAGAGCCCCCTGATCCCTCCTGGTCGCCCCCTCCTGGATAGCCCATGATCCCTTCTGGTGCAAAGTGTGCCTTGATGTTTGTATTTGTGTAATAGAAATATGTTTAGAATTCAGAGATGGAGAATAGTGAGTTCTCACGGAATTGAAAACCATAGTAGTTTGTGAGACATGTTTTGACGAATACCATGGCTTCTCAAGGATGAGAAGTGTTAAGGTGGGGAGTTTGTAATACCCCACAGGTTTCCGATTCATTATTTTTGGAGGAAATTTGTGTTTTTAATATGAAGCATGGGTTGTTTCTTAAATTAGAATTTGGATCCGAAATCTGAACATTAGATGTTCCTAAATGGTATTTATGGATTTGGATTTAGTCTCCTAATGGAATATCTGAGGTTTGGGGGGAATTTGGTGGAGGTTCAGGGTGAAAAATAACTGAAATATAAGCTATCGTATCCTTTCATGTTGTGACCTATCGAGTTTATGCCTTGAATGGGGTCGGTTGAGGGGTCAACCCCCAATCTCGAAAATTTCCGGTTGTGAACCTCATTTTAAGACATTAAATTCCCATTGGTAGGGATTTATGGTGTGAAACCCATGGTCACACCATGAATCATGACTAGGTGGATTTATTTTAATACGTTAAATTCTGTCTTTTTTGGGTCAAGTGTTTCCCACTGATGTTACTTAAGAAAGTGTCAAGTTTTCAAGGCTGGTTGTTTGTGTTTGATGAAATGAAAATAAATTTTTTATTTAAGATTTATATTTTTATGAGAATTCTTCGTTCATTTTTTCTCAAAATGAGGGCATTGTCATCTCTAAAGTGAAGGAAATTTCATTTTCTTCTAGTGAGATAGATGAAACTTTCTACTAGTCCACATTGAAGGCTTAGGGAAATCATGTAAAATAGGTGAAAATTTCATTTCAAAGATCCAAAACAAATTTTCATAGCATATACACATTATATAATAATAAAAACAAGTTTTTAAAATACTCGAGAAATTATAGAATTCAAATTAAAGGGTTAGACAGAGGGAACTTACCTCAACCTCAAGGTACGCTGTTTTTGATGACGATAACTCGAATCTTCTTTTTTCTCTGATTGCACGCATATGCAACTTCACATATATATAAGGACACCTATCCACTATGTACATATTTTCTTGGTCAAATATGCACAAGGGGGTCCTTAGATATATGTTTATACTTTCATATACCCCTTTACACTTACACATGTATGCTTTTTTCATATCTATATATAAGCACACCTAGAACCAATATATATATATATTCATACTACCATGAGTGAATATATATAAAGGGGGAACTTATATATGTATATTCTTACCTATGCATACACATGTAAGCCTTCGTCAACGGAAACTCGAATCCACCTCAACGACATCTAGAAAGAACTAAAAAATCTAAAAAACCCAAAAATAACAAAATCCCTAATTAAAGTTTGGAAAAAGAATAAAAAACAGAATAAATATTACCCAAATCCAATGTTGAACTCATTGTCATTGATGGTGGTGGATAGAACAGGCCTCATCATAAGAAACCACCTATAAGGAAATAGTGTGAAAAGAAATGAGATATAATGACTTCTTATATATATGTGATCAGTGATGATAAATGATACATGAATCTATTACCATTATAGATTCCATAATTCCTTTCTATTATTACCACAATATCATCATTTAGTCACTCCCATTAGACTGATAATTTATGGTTTCATGTCAACACAAAACAGCCAAAAACACACACATTGTTCATCATATTATCAATAATCATTGCATCAGTACATGCATAAACAATATAAATAACACATCCATGAAGCATAATCCATTATTCCATATTATTATTTATATTCCAAATTCTCTTATTAGCATTTATTTCCAATATATATCTCAATTACCAAATGAAATCATATAAAACAAGTTGTGCATGGTTAGTATATAATCAACAAATAGAATATAAAGGAACTCATATTCATCTTTTATTTCCCATTCTCTTCCATTTTTTCTATTCTCTTCATTTCCAAAACACTTCCCAAATTTTATTTCCAGCCCCCCTACACCACTCCCCCCAGCCCCTCCTCTCAGCCCCCACCCCAACTGCCCCTAGCACCAGTCCCCCATACTCCATCCACCACTCCCCCAGCCCCCCAGCACCACACCACCCCCATCCCCTCCCTCGAGACCTCATCCCCCCCCCCCACCATCCCCCTGCACCACTCCCCCCAACCCCCTACACCACTCCCCCCCCCCCAGCCCCTCCCCCCCAGCCCTCACCCCCCCCCCCACCAGCCCCCCTAAACTACTCCCCCAGCCCCCCAGCACCCCCCCCCCTCCCCCCACCCCTCAGCCCCCCACCTGCACCCCCATTGCCCCCACCCCCCCAGCACCAGTCCCCCTTACACCATCCCCCTTTCACCACTCCCCCCAGCACCCCGACCCCCACCTGCACCCCCACTGCCCCCCCCAGCCCCCTAGCACCCCCCCCCCCAGCACCAGTCCCCCCAACACCAGTGGAGAATAATGGTCTCAATCCTCACCCAATAATCCTCCATGTTAATTACTAGGTTAAATATATCCTAAATGAACTGTTGATGCATAAGGGTACATATATAATTTTAACCTATGAACAACAACTAAAAAAACTATCCTATTATCTATTTCTGAACATCATTGAATTTCTATAGAAACACTCTTTCTTATGAAACTATTTACAATGAAATTTTTCTAATGAATGTTTTGTTTAGTAAAAGAACA
Organism: Viscum album; assembly: GCA_963277665.1. Classification (NCBI taxonomy): domain Eukaryota; kingdom Viridiplantae; phylum Streptophyta; class Magnoliopsida; order Santalales; family Viscaceae; genus Viscum; species Viscum album. The sequence continues at coordinate 1,868,226,980 of OY728150.1, forward strand.
TATAGTAGAAAGGTACTAAACCCACTATAATAGGAAAACATCCATCAGTTATGATCTGTGTTGGAGAATCACCGTCCATATAACCATTTATGTTGAAACATGGATATATATTCTGTAATCCCAAAAATAGTATGTCTATGTGATCAAAAAAAGATTTTATATGAGGAAACCCACAAATAGAGGTATATCCATCCCTCTACTCACTATGGATCTCCATCACTAAACATTAATCATAGGAATATATAAAAAAAATTACCAGGTTCAACTAATTAATTATAACATAGATATATAATAACAAAAAACAAAGTTAGTTATACCACACAATAACGAATACAAGACCATCTCAAAATATATCATAAATAAAATAAATAAATTTAAGAACTATAATAAAATTTAAATAAATGTTTATATATAGAGGTTGGGATCTATTGTGCCTACTAATGTTGCATCAAAACTAAAAAATATAAAAAAACTGTAACAAAAACACCATTAATGGAAAATCAAATTTCCATTACACATTTGTTAACCAAGTACATGGAAACTCCCATAGAAGAGTCCGAAAAAACCATTATTCATTATAAAATATCCTAGTATAGTCAAAAAAAGAAGACCAATATAATCCATGATCAAATAAAGTCGAAAAAATATAAAATTCATCCATGAAAGGGACATACCAAAATTTATCACCAAATCCAAAAAAGGCATTAATAAAGGATGGTGAATAAAGGATATATATAAGTGAAAAAGAGTGAAAAATGGTTCTAGACATGAAAAAAACAACATAAATTGATCAAAAACATCAACAATAGAACGATTTTGTGGTTTCAAGAAAATCAATCAGAATGAGTGGAATTCAATGAATCAAAGGGATATAATGATTAAAAAGACTTTGAATTGAAATAATATTTCCCCTATTAAGAGTCTCATGAATTTTCCCCTTGATACAAATGATATATAATGATAAAATTCAAAAAATTTACAATTTCTGTAAAAACCATGATGTTGAATGTTCATAAACTACATTGTAGTGCATGAAATGGTGTTATTGGTGCCATATAAAAAATGATATGGGATAAAATTTGTTCCAAAAACCATTTTCATTTATTCCATCACCAGGGCTGGTGCACAGAGCTCGAAAAAGATATTTTGGAAGCTCTTTTAGATAGTTATATATCAAAAAATAACCTATAATTCATCAAAGATAACCAAAGTCCCCCAGAATTCTCAAAAATAAGGTTATGCACCCAAAAATGACAATAATAGAATCAATTATTTTCCTTAAAGGAACAAAATTCTTAGTCACTTACATTGTGAAATTTTCAAAAATAGGTGCGTCAAAGATAAAGGTGGCCTGAAGGGGGATGTAGAGTTGGATCCGTGTTGGAAGAAGAGGATCACAGGGAGGTTGGGTAGTCATGTTGTCGGAGAATGATGGAGGTTGGGTGGTTGTGTCCTCAGAGGAGGACCGAGGTTGGTTGGTCACATTGTCGGAGGAGGATCAAGGTTGGGTGTCCCCATCAGAGGATGAGGATATCAGGAGGTGGGTGGAAGCATCAGATGAGGAGGTTTACCGACTCGTGGGGAGGAGAAATCGACATCAGGGGTGGAATTTCAAGGGTTGGGGGTGTAGCGCCATGGGTAGCTTAAGAGCTGTGTGGATATATTAGGCTATAGCCTCAGTTTTTTTAAACCATGGCTATATAAGTGTGGCAATATCCTATAATTCTAGTAGTGGGGATTAGTGGCCAGTGTATGGTGCAGCACCGTAGGGAGGTCAGGGTTTAGTCAATCGAGCATCAGGCCTGGTGCATGTAGTGGAGATTTCAGGTGTTGATCAGGATGGTGATATTGTTATGGTTAGAGGTACATTGTGGGAGTATCCATGTTTACTTTTTTTGGCATGGCCTTTTTAGATGCATGTCCATTTTGGGTGCACAAGGTGCATGGGATGTACATTTGGACTACCCTGATACTAGTTAGTAGGTTAGAATCAGTTCATATCTGTTATATATATATATATATAAGATTTTTGGAAACATGTTTTATATGTGATAATCATTGGATGTGTCACTTTTATGAGGTACGTAGGCATCGAGGCATCATTTCGATTTGGATCTTGATTGAGGTATGAGGCACCAGGACTGATTTGAGCATCTGATGAGATGTGGGACCTCATATGTGTCATGTGCACATGGAAACGAGGTATGAATCTGCTAAGATGTGGTACTTTATGGGAGTCGGGTATCTCATAGGAGTACCTGATGAGGTGCATGGGTGACAATGCATCATGGGAGGACATTGAGTCAGGGGATGGTCAATGGAAATTCATATTTATTTTGATATTTGGGTATGGATGCGACTAGGGTAGGTAACTCCTAAGGTGGGGAGCACCTTGAGATAGTTGACATGTTCCTTTGAGATAGGGTTAGTTCGGGTTAATTTTTAAAAGATATGGGTATGTTCGGTATCATCTTGGTTTCATGGTTTCTAGCTTGAGGATGATTTGTGTTAAGGTGGGGAGTTTGTAACATCCTGGGTTTTTGAATGGGTCATTTTCTAGTAAAATTTGAATTTCTAAGTTGGTGGTCAGACAAACCCATTTTCTTGATCTTTGTAACCTCATTTCAAGAGTTTTTTTGAACCAATACCTTATTTTAGGTGTTGTTTATGTTTTTGTGGAAGTCTTGGGGGTTTGGGAAAATACTGGAGGAAGAGCATACCAATGGGGTTGTTAAAAGCTATTTCTGGCTAGTTACATGATGTGTAATTAAATACACTGATTGAAATTATTTTATTTCATGAGTTTTCAAGGAATACCTATGAAAACTGCAAATTTACACGGCAAGGAAATATTTACACACTGTGTAAATTCCCATAGTAGTTTTTTTATGGGGTAGCGGGCTCCCCTCCCCTTAATTTCTTTTCTCCTCCATATATAGAGGAAACATCCAACAACTACCATGGCCCACCATCCCACACCTAGGTATCTTGATAAATCTATCATCCAAACTCTCATATTTTATCCATTGGGGGATATGAATCAGTCTCAGTAAGGCCTTTGATCTGTTAGTATCTTTCCTTCCTTTATCTTTACATACGGTGCTCTAAATCCATGCAATCCATTTCACACTATTTTCAGGGTGTTCATATAAAATTATTATTTCTTCCAACCCATCCCGAGTTAGAGGTTAATATCAGATGAGTGAGAATCTAGCAGTATGAGGTAGGTGGTGCTCATCTTTCTCCATGATTTTGCAGCTATTTTTTAGGTTATGTTCTTGAGAACGCCAATGGGTAGATTTAGAGAGACCCTAATTAATTAATTCATTGAACTTAAATTAATTATGAGATCATTTGGGATTCTTCTAAGAATTCCCTAGACTTCTCTTCCATGACTGAGTTGGGTATGGGTATTGAGACAACTTGGGAAGTTTAGACAGGTGTGTTTATTAAATTAAAGTGAGTTTTTTTAATTATATGAATTATATTATACTGTTGTTATGAATTATTGAGTTCCATGGGAACATTATGGGATTTTCCTAAGGATTTAAATGGTTATATCTATCTAGTAAGAGGTGATATGATCATCAGGTTGGGTGAGACCCAGATCCTATGAGTGATGTCGATCACAGGTTGGGTGACTTAGTTTTCAGATTAGGGCGGTCAGGTCATCATGTTGCAGTCACAGCATGAGTGATTCAAGGTGGTGTTGACCATCAGGATTAGTGACATGTTAATAGGGGCATGAGGTGTCAAATGATGTGTCTTAGGTTCTCTTTGGGTGATTTTTTCTCACTTTTATTAGCCAATGCACCATTTATAATCATGTGCACATAGGAGGACTCATGTGATGAGGTGGTATTGACCACTCATGTGGGTTGTGGCCTCTATTAGATGCAGATTAGGGTGTATTTTATCACTAGTATGGTTAGATATGTTTACCATAGAAGGCTATGTGGATGGTGAGGTTCCATCGGTTGATGGTGTTGAGATCGTCGGATGGGGTATGAGGCTCACTGTATACTGAAGCCATTGGGCAGGGATTATTTAGAGGACATACATCATTGTACCTTGGGACATTGAGCTTCAAAATGATGGGAGATTTTGAGTAGGGGTACAAGGGACCATAAATTTTTTATTTAGGTGTTCCTTTTTGGACATCGATACTTATTTTGGACACAGGGTGTTGACTGGCACAAGGTGTTAAATGGAATGAGGTGTCTAGTGATTCTATTTAATGTGGAACCTAAGGCTTCACCTAGACTAATTTACATGAAGTAATTCCTTAGTCTTAGGCTAATTATATTATCCACTATGGTGTACTGGCATTGGCTAAAGCATGTGATTGCTTCCATGTGGTTGTTGAACACTAGGGAAGCATGTTATTATTATTCATGTGTGTAGTTATTTTTTATTATTTAATATACAATTTCTTAATCATGGACGTAAAATAGGAACGCGTTGGTGGTGGCCTATTGAGATTCCTTCTCACACCCTACATAGGACCCTCAGGATGTGTGTAGACTTTATTTCTTTGCATTCAGGTAAATGTTTAGGCTTAGGAGCTAGATCTTAGTGCTTGAGTTAGTATGGTATGGAAAGAAAGGGACTATGGGTTATTTCTTCTACTGTAGTTTCTTTTATATTTTCTTTTATGTATCATTATGCTACTTATGTGTATGTACTGAGGTCATCCATTTAAGAGCATTCTTTATATTGTCTGTATGACATGTTATGTATGCTTGTATTGTTTTAGGATCTAAAAATGGAATGTTGTGATGTTTAATTTTGAAAATGGTATTGGTCTTGGTTGTCATTATTACATATATTTTATATGATTCTACCATGGGTAGGTTACTGGTTCAGTATGTTGGTCTTTTTCTACCACTATATTATCTATTAGACCATTATTATATCTTCACCAGAGGGTATAGTCTCCCCACTTTCACCTCTTTCCACCATCGCTACTAGTCAGCAGCCTTTGGCATTCAGGGAGGTGCACTTAAGTTCTAGTTTAACACAGTCTAAAGCACTGTTCATGTGGCTAATTGGGTCGAGGCACTAGAAATTTGCACATTCATAATGAATGTTACTTGTATGTATTTCACAAGAATTTTTGATATTATATAATGCATCTAATTAATGATACAATGTCCCAAATAAGTCCACCACCCTCCAAAGTGAATCCACTATATTGTTCTTTTCTTAAAATTGATGATTCAGTTGATGAAATTTTTTATTTTAGAGTATTTGGATAAAGCTACTATATTCTTTTTAAAATATGTCTTCATTTTTATTTTCTATTCATCATAACTTCTTTTGAAGTGGGTTTTTGTTTTTCAGGGATTTCTTCATAAAGAGGATTATTCTCATTTGATGTAATGTTTCCTTTGATACCAACCATCCTCAATGACCACGATCTCTCAATGATGGTTGTCCTCTAATAGATCTTGTAGACACCTTATTACTTTAGTGGTTTATTACCCACATATTTATTCAAACATTTGAGCTAGATTATATACCTTTTTTAGGATTGGGTTAGTGTTGTATGACTCTCAAGTGATTATTGGATCCACTAATAAGACCCTTTATTTTCAGTGTAGACAATCCATGGGCAAGAAATTGCATCTGTTTTTTATTATTGTTCAGTTTATTCTTGGTGGGGGACCTTTTACACTTCTATAGTATTTGATAGTAATTTAAATGTGATAATATAAATTTAGCCTATGATAACCAGTTTAAAAAAAATAATTGGTGTTTGTTTATTTATAAAAAAAATTCTTCCATTTAAATTACTGTACAAAACCAATTAAATAAGTGGTTAAAAACATTTTTTCAAACCTTAGTATAATCCCCATTATAGTCTATTGTCCGTAAATTTTATTATTTTCAAGTCAACTCTCCATCTCCTTCTCTACCTCAGTCTCCACCTCTACCTCCTCATTCAACTTGGTCTCTGAATTTGACTCTACCACCGCCTTTGCCTCCAAATCTTCCTCTGCCTCTACCTCCACCTCCCCCTCTGGCTCCTTCATTTCCCAACAATTTTATTGTTTGTAGACAAGTTTTTCTAAACAAATTGATTTCCTCAATTATACTTATCCATGAGAAACATATCAAAATTAATATATAAGCATTACAACACTAAGTATTCACACCAAAAAAAATTTTATAAGGTGTCAGAGCCTGTACTAGATCACAAACATAGTAGGTAAGCACCTAAATTTGTAGTTGACAAACATTCTGACAGCATGTATGTTACCCACTCATCTCTAAAAAAATTTACTTCTTCTTTTGAGAATGAAGGTTTTCTAAAATCTTGGTAGTACTAAGAAAATATAGACAAGAAATGATTAAAAAATGTTTTTAATGAAATTATAGTTAAATTCATAAATTACCTATTTTGGTATGCTGGTCATTTTTTGGTTCATGATCTCTCTCATAAAATTTCAAACATAATATCCACAATCAACACCATTGTCTTGCTTCGTACACTGAAGTAATATTGACCAAAATAAGTATATCATTTTGAAATATGTTTTCATAGTTAAATATTTCTCTATATACCTTAATTTGTTTCCATTTTTAGAAATCCATAGCCTTTATCTATTTAGTCATTGACTTCATGCCATGCTTTAGCCTATATTTAGAAAACACTCTATCATAACAAAATTATTGTTAAAACACAAACTAAAACATATAATTTGGATTTTATCTATAAAATTTTGATTGAATTGTATTAAAAACTCACAATACACGTCATTTCTGGTTGGTTAGTTGGATATCCATGCATTATATACAAAATATAAATATTTGGGGTATCTATATTGACTATGTTCAACATCCAGTACGGTCTAAAAAACAAAACAAAAAAGTAATGTAGAAAAATAAAAATATATTTTATTTCATTATATTGTATATTTTTATACCTCAACATTGTAGGCATCAAAAAGTGTATGTCATCTGTTATTTTTTTCTCAAATGCATTGATTAGAACATATTTTTTCTTCTCAAATTATTTATTTTACAATGAAAGTTTTTCTGTAGAAATGATACTTGTATTAATGAATCCAACTAAAGCTTCCCTTAGTTTTCCATTTATATAGTAGTAATATAAACTTCTTTAAAAAATATGATTAGTCAAACATTTAATTTGTCTTGAATAAGAACTACATAAACATAGAAAAATTATTTGAGAAGTCTCATATGCATGATCTATTGCAAACTTGATGAACTCTTTAACTCCATATTCATACTCTTTTGTCAAATGATTAGCATGAATCCTTTTTAATGGAAATGGCTAATTGAATTTAAGAAAGAAATTAATACACTATGATAGGAGTTATCCTATAAATTCATCTAGAGGTGAAAGTTATAGACAACTATAATCATTATTAGCTTCATATCATGAATAGTTATTATTACATTTTGTTTCTTGAGACTCATCCTCCATTTATTTTGGGCATTAACCTATGTTTCTTATACTACTCTGAGCAGTAGTCATCCCATACTAGGTACTAGTGATCATTTTGAATTACTACTGCAAAGAGTAGTTCAAGAAACATACAATATATGGGGTATGAGTCTCAATAAAATAAATAAATAACAATTTTTTGGGAGATGAAGCTAAAGAGGATGAAATTTTTCTCCTTAAAACTTTTTAAATTACCATATCTTAATTTAAAATTTCAAATATCATCTCAAAATTCTAAAAGGTCCCTGACACTTTCATGATAATATCAACTCATCCCCACTAAGCTTAACTAACTCTAATATATGTTTCTAATCAATTTACCTCCCCTATATATCTAATATAAGAGTTATATGTCCACTGAGGTTCATGTGTAGGGTGTGAGTATAAGAATTAACAAGTAAATACTAACAAGTCCTCTAAAATATACAACAATGCATATATTTGAGTATATGTTCTAATTATTAACACTCAAAATACACATGTGATTAAAGTCATTATGTACTTACAAGAAGACCATGATAATAAAATGTACCTACTTCATTTCATAACAGTGAATTATACTAATCATACCATAAATTTATACCATGTTTTTTCCTTGAAATTCAAATCATTTCACTAATAAGAGGTTAAAATTTTAATCATATGAGGAGAAAATTTTATTTACCTCCCTTTGTAAATAACCACATCATATATACCATGATATTTGACCTCAAACCCATAGAATCCAAGACTATCCCTCAGGTATAACCATCACATGTTCTTATTGCATCCAAATCATGAAATTGGTATAACCTAGCCATTTTTTAGGAAGAGTATTTGAAATATGATGAATTCTTAACATAATTGGCTCCCATAGGAAAGAACCACACAATGGGTTCCACAATACACTAGTTAAACCTAACTAATGAAAAATCATAAAGAAAAAAACAACAACACAAATGTCTCATCACCCTTACCCTAGCCCTCGATGAATCACTAACATGTCTATAGTAACTCACATTCTAACATATCATACCTTACCCTCACATAATACCGATAATATTCTAATATATTATAAAAAATATTTTTATCACATTCACACATGTATTTCTTGTAAAAAATATTGTGATCATACATTCATAGGTATATTAAAAATCATTTAAAATAATATCAAGTAATTATTTAAAGAAAATATTATAAGGAATGGTTTGTCGAAATTTAACAAAAAAACTCGTTACATGTTATGTTTAATAAAATAATTTTCAAAATAATTTATCTAGGGAAAAAATTATTAGACAAGTAAACAAAACAATTATCTAAAAAATTAGTAAAAATGTATACAAAGATAAAAATGAAGACTTACTAAATAAAAGTCACAGAATATTTCCACTTCCTAAAATTCAAATGATTAAAAAATCATGTTATGTTTTATAATAATTCATAAAGTTCCATTAGTCAAAAAAATATTTATAAATGTGTATTGGTTCATTTTACAATATAAAGATTATTAAAACCATATTTGTGTATGATTACAGTAAAATAATTTCAAGAATATAGTTATCCTATCAACAAATATATATTATGAATCATTTAAACTGGAAATAAAATATGAAATACATAAATAAAAAACTATAAATAATCTTGTATCATAAACATCAAATTCTAAAATTGAATAATAAAACATGATAATCACTTAAATATTTTTATTATATCATGTGTAATACATAATAATTAATCAAGATTCTATATAGCCCATGTTTTCTCAAATCTAATATAATTAAAACCATTCACTATCATTGATTATGTTCAAAACCAATCTCAACCCCTTATTAATGGAGTTATTTAATTAGTATTGAATTATTTAAATCATGAATAAGATATTTCAATGGTTAATATACAGTAAATTCTTTATTTTCAAAAAAAAACTCTAAAAGACATACATTATAAACTCTTACATATAATACATGATCTAAATATTGTAAAAATAATATAGATAATATTATCCTTAAAGGAAATCGGGAATAAATTTATATATTTAATGAGAAACTATTGGTTACATCTAATTAGAACAAAAAACTAAAGACAAATTTTCTTCAAAAACAAAATAAACCCTAAAACTTATTCTTTTTAAAAATATGTTTCTCCCATTATACTATAAACCCACTAATATTCAAAAATAACAAAAATAGAATTTTAATTATGGATTCTAACGTATTACATTTCAAAAATATAATTCTTTAAATATGACTATTCATTTTTTATCACTTTAATAAAAATAACAAAAATATTTAAGAAAATACCATAAATAAAACAGTAAAATGTGAGAATCGATATTATTTGAACCAAATTTTCATTAATTAAATTAAATTAAATTGAAATGAATATAATATTAAAAAAATAATATAAATAAATATACTAATCAATGTAGCATTATTTTGAAAAAAAAAGTATGGAATATTCGAAATACATGGTGGCCTATAATAGTGTAGTTTGAGGGAATTAGGACTCTTGTATCACTAACAGACATCACAGAGAGACCTAAACCCATGGAAAATATACAAGGATACCTTGGTCCTTTCAACTATATATAACATGTACGAATCGAAATTTTGTTCTATAATATTTTTGAGGAATCTAAAATTATTAGAATAAATACCATTAAACTATATATTAAGTAGATAATTGGCTAATTGGTTGTAGTTTGCAATAGGAGTATGTTTGGAAAAATAAAGACTCAATTACATCAATTGATGGGATGACACCCCTATTGATGCACAATAATATGTTTAACTAAACATACTTTACTTACTCTATAATAAATGATCTATCTCCATAGGATGTCACACAGACTGTTACGATGGAAAGAATGAGTCCCCAAAATTATATGTGAAGCACACAACCCATTTCCATTTTCCATCACTAAAATATCCATTATTGTCTAATATGATATATATGATTTGTAGTGACCATGTTGCATAAGGGGAATGATCGGAGGGAATGTTTGATGGTGAAATCTAGACAGTGAGGATGGTGAAAGCGATAGCACTAATAATGGAAAGATTCATGAGTGAAAGTGGTGATAAGAATGACAACAATGAGGAAGAATGAGAGAGACCAATCATAACTAGAGTTATGGGAGAAGATAACTAAGTTTCTTCATGATTGAGAACACCGAAATAACACAAATTTTGGAACCCAAACAAGAAATCAAAGATTTATGGGGAGGAGAAAATAAAATACCCTTGATTTTAGCCGTGATTCGTCTGAGAGAATGTAGATGATGGGCGTCAAAAGTAGGGGAGTTCCATGAGATCTTGAGAATCATTACTGAATCAGTCACAACTTGGGTTCTTTAAAATATATTAATGATACCTTTATTAGCACTTCTAGAAAATCACAGATAAAGATACCTTTTATCAGTGCTAAATTAATAAGTGCTAATAAAAGCTATATTTATCAATGTTTTTTTGCATTGATAAATCTCCATATTTATCAGCACTAAAGAAGTGCTGATAAAGAACCGTCTTTGTAAATATATTTATAATTATTTATTTATAATTATAAATAAATTTATATCATTATATAAATTTATATAATTATATTTATATAATTAACAAATATATATAAATATAAATATAGTAAATATATTCATTATTTAAATATATTTATTATAATTTTATATTTATAAATATGTTTATATCATTATATATATTTATATAATTATATATATATATATATATATATATATATTAATTTAATAAATATATATAAATATAAATATAAATATAATAAATATATTCATTATTTAAATATATGATTATTTTTTAAAAAATATATATACTTTTTTAAAAAAATATTTATATATTTATATCATTTTATATATTTATATAATTAAATATATGTATATATTTAATAAATAAATATAAATATAGTAAATATATTCATTATTTAAATATATTTATTATAATTTTATAATTATTTAAATATATATAAATATTTATTTATAATTATATAAATAGTTTTTAAAAAATAATATGTCTTTATCTATAATTATAAATGCATAAATTTATAAATATAGTTAATATACATTTATAGATTTATATTTTTATAATTATTTATTTATAAATATATTTTTAGAATTATTATTAAATATATAATCTTAAATGCATGCATCTTAAAAATTAGTGAAATTAAATAATTAAAAATGAGTAAACTTTAGAAATATTGAAAAAATGGATAATTTTTAATAATTAAATATAATTTTTTTTTTAAATATAGATATATATTTAAGTAAATATGATTAAATTTTGAAAATACTAAAACATAGTAAATAAATATATATAAATAAATAATAGCTAATGATTAAATTCTAAAAAAATACAAAAATGAATAAATAATATTTACCAATTAAAACATAATATATTAAATTTATCATGTTATAATGAAATTATAAAATGAATACTAAAATTTGAATAAATTACATAAATAATATGTGTATGTGTTTCTATATAGGATTTCCTTGCGTAAATATTTGTGTGTGTGCATTGTATATAAAAATGAATTAATTATGTATATGTATGTAGAATCAAAGCAACACATGTTTGACATATGTTTAATTGAAAAATAAAATAACATTCAATTATGTCTAGTACTTGATGCCATTATAGTTAGTATTTTTAGTTAATATTAATTTTTAATTATAAATCATTTTTCTCTAAATATATTACTTAATGTAAGATTAAAATTTTTATTATATAAATCATATTTTAGTAAATATTATATACATTGATATATATAGATATAGATATATTTCTATATTAAATTTATTAATGAATAACTTTGTTTAAAACCCATTAAAATGAATAAGACATTAATATGCATGTTTTTAATTATTACATATTATTCATTTTCTATATTTATATTTAATAAATATTATTTTTTTATATTTATAATTAATATATATATATATTAAACTTATTCACTTTTATTAAAAATTCTTTCATTAATAAAGTTTTTAATAATTTTGTAATTTATTCATTTTTAATTTTTTTGTTTGATTATTAAAATTTATTCATTTTATATATCTCTATTTAATATATACTATTTATTAATATTTATAATCTATATATATATATATATATATATAATTTATTCATTTTTATCAATAATTATTTAATTAATAAAATGTTTAATATTTTTCTTAATTTTCTTGTTTTTAATTTTTATTTGTTTAAAAATTTCATTTTATTCATTTTACATATCTATATAACTAATATATACTATTTATTAATATTTTTAATTTATATATATGTATATTCAATTAATTCATTTTTATCAATAATTATTTAATTAATAAAATTGTTGATTATTTAGGACTGTTATCAATGCTAAAAAGCTTTATTAGTTCTTTGTTGTTATCGCTGATAAAGGGTACCCTTTATCAGCACTTTTTTTAGCACTGATATATGTTCCCATTATCAATATTTTTTTCTAGCACTGCTAAAGGTTAGCATAGTTAAAGGCCTGTTTTGTGGTAGTGTGTGCTGAAGGAGCTTAGGAGCATGTAGGAGAGATCCTGGGAGTGGGAGGGCCAGATGCAAGCTCAGTATCCCCATTGTTTTGTTTAGTTTGTGATTTTCATGGATGACCATATTTGAAAGAGGTAATAATGTATAATCTCTATTTTTTCTTTGCAATACTTTGAAATATATTTGAGAACATTTTTAGAGCCAAGTGATGAGATGGTGTGTTATTCAGAGGCTCGGTGAGCCCAAAATTGATATTATAAAAGTATTAAATATATTAATATCACTTGCATGTTGTTTTTCAGAAATAATTGAATGTCTTTTAAATAGAGTCTTAAATTAGAAATCTAAGACGATGGTTGAGTCCAGAGCATGGGGTCTACCCTAGGAATGACCTAAGGTTTGTTGGAAACATATGTCCGGTTGAGGCATCCATTGGAAGGTGTATTTAATTAAAATAAATTATTTATTTATTTTATTAAATGATCTAATTAATTCATCTATAAATACCCTCTTGTGCTGGTTTTCTGAAGGGTTTTTTCATAAACCCTGTTATATATGATAGGAATATGAGATTTTTATTTATTGGTGGATCATCATCAAATGAAGAATGATGACCGGATCAAGGTGGATTGAGATACAATGAATATTTCAGATCTTCCCCATCAATAGAAAATGCGTTCTTCATCGATGATAAATCCATAATAGAGGTAGAAATCTTAAATTGTGGTTTCCTCCATCTTGATTAAATTTTTAGATCATGAATTTGATCTTCTTATCTCTTGTTGGTTATCACACGCCCTTTTCATGATCCATGGTGCTGATTGTTTTATTAATTCATTAAATCTCTCTTGTTTCACATGATATCAACCATATTAATCCCTAATTTCTAATTGTTGGACAAGAACTCTTGTACACTTATTAATTCAATTTTTTATGTGATTCATCTCCCTCCCTTCTTTATGTTCTTCACCATTGTCCTATGGTGTTGCAGTGCGACATTACTGGGAAGGTTTAAGCGCGATCGAACCCCCAAATATGTGGAAACATCACATGAAACAAATGGATTAGAAATTTGAGGATGGATGATGGATTTCAAGTGATTCTCCATGGAACCTAGATCTAGGGAGTGGTGGGATCGAGATGTGGTGACCAGTGGAAGATGCTTGTCATTTTAGGCTTTAAGGTAATAGCTGGATTCTGATTTTCAACAACCAGAGGGACGGAATTTATGGTCAGAGGTGACTACCACAATTTTTTGGTGGTGAACAGGAATGGATCGTGGTGGTAGTTGAAAATATAATATTCGTGTGAAGAATCATATTTTCTATGGAAAATGCGATACACGTCATGTAGTATGGAAGAACACACATCATGTTATTCTTATTTACACAGTGACTGGGGTTTTATCCAAATTTAAATATCACACATCGTGTAGGTGGGCTTACACTTTGTGTGATCCTCCCCAAGTGAAAATTTTTATTCCCGGTTCACATTCCTATGGCCCCTTGTGGATGGAGACATTGTGTACCAGATTACATGGGCATAGGGAAAAATACATGGCATGAGTTGAGATGCACATCCAGGACCCCATGTGTGTAGATGTTTCATATACTCTGGGAGTATATAGGCATGTGTCGATACCCAAGCATGGCCTGATAGACATGGTCACAACTAGGAGAACACTAGCAGGCCTCAGGTATCCAAGAAATATTGTGTGGTAACCTTACATTCCATGTATGGTGACATGGCCAATGGGACGTTTCTATAGGATACATGTACAGGTAATGAGGTGGGGTCACATTCCATAAGGACCCCTATACATGTTGTGTGTTTCCCTCTACAAATTATTTCTCTCGTATCTACTTTACTTGTACTAAAATTTTGTCCCATGAGTAACCAATGTTGAGTGTTTTTTCATGTAGAACATGAAGGTATCCTTATTAGGTTATTTTGAGATATGATGTGAGATGTTCCAAGTTTTATGATTCATTAGGTGGTGTTTAATTATGGTAATGATCAGGAGTTATCATTGGGGAATTCAGATGGAGACAGTACTCACCTATCGCACCAAGGTGAGGGTCCTCCATACTCGTTATTCAAATAGAGATGGTACTCACCTGTCTCACCAGAACATGGGTACTCTATCCATGGGGATGATACTCCCCTATTTCACCTGGATGTGGTTCATCCATACTCTTCTTACAGATAGAGATTGTACTTTCCTATCACACATGGGTATGAATCCTCTATCCATGGGATCAGTACTCCCCTATCACACCAGGGAATGAGTTCCCAATATTCTTCACATGGTTAGGGTTATTACTCCTCTTACTACTAATTTTCATAGGTTCTCTTACTACCAAGTGTCACTCCCATATCTCCAAGCTCCGACAGCATGCGGGTCCTCTATGGAATTTATGGATCCCACTGCTGTGGAGAGTAGTTGCAAGGTGTAGGACCCTTATCTATTTTCCTAGTGAGGATTTTGGAGTCGGTGTCCTAAAAAAATTATGTATACTTCATGATAACGTTTATTCGTGGTTTTCAAAAATTAATGAACTTCTTATCATGTCATGATTTTTATTCTATGTGACATATTATGTGATAATGTCCTAAGAGTAGTTTTTGAGATAAAAGGTCATAGTATCTCCCTACTATGGTGATAAAATAGAAGTGCTATGACACTATTCTTAAATATATATTCTATATCTAGGTGATATCATTTTAGGGACAAAAATGATACAGGATATCCGGGGTGGAGACTTAAGGGACTTTGGGGAACCTTCTCATGGTGTACGCCCTTGGTAATATCCTGTGTAGGATATTATGAGAAGGAGACCCACCAATAGGGAATTTACACTTATATGTGTTATTGGATGTTCCTATCTATGTATATGTGTATTGATCCTTATAATTTGAGATTATTATAAATGATTATTATGAGTCATGTAATTTGATGTATTGACGAAAACGGTGACGAAAGATGTTTGCGGTGTGGTTGAATACATTGTGTGTGTCACGAGTAATAATGCATTAATAAATAGTACCATAAAGGATTTTTCCTTTTTATTCTTTAATGAATGTTGATGTCTCAGTCCCTTTGATTGAAATTATCTATCCTTAATAAATTTATGTCCATGGTGTTCTATATGCAAGTTCAATTTCTGGGAAGTCAAAGAAAAACACATTGAGAAATAGGTTGATGGCACCGACATGAAACCATCTTGATTAGAGATATCTTGATAAAGGGATTATATTACACATTAAGCATCAATGTGAGGTATTATGTCATTATGGTATTAACTTATTTCTGTATGGGTGTCTTGGTATATTTATAAACGCCAACATTTGACTTTAGGCTGCTTCGCCTACTGCCACTAAGAGGCTTAGAGGGTCAAACATTAAGTGTATCCAAAATCTCTGCTAAATAATATATATTATTATTTATTATTTAACAATTTGAATAAATATTATTCTTGCACGTGGTTTAATAATTATTCATTTTTCTTGACCATATGTATTTGGTCATCAGTTATTTGAGAGAATATAATGTAAGTGGAGTATTTATTAAATATTTCTTTTTTATTTAGTGAATATAATATTTATTTCTTTATTCGTGAATAATGCTATGATAATTTTTTAATAAATAAATAGTCATTATTCATGGCTCAATAAATATTATGGAGGAATGGCAGACTGAGTTTTTAGGTCGAGTGAGAAATAATAAATATTGGATATTTTTTTATTAAATAATATTTAATTTAATTCTAAATTTAATAGCATGTTAATAAATATTATTATTATTATTATTATTACTTGACATGGGGTTCCATAATGATTAAATAAATAATAAAGCACACTTGTGAAATTATTTTATTTAAACACTATCGATATATAAACCCAATTATATTATTTTCTCGGAGAGCCAATTAATTTGTTTGGTTGTGCATAATAAACTTGGAGAATCTTCTCAAGCCCTAGAGAGATCCATTCAATAAGAACACTCCCAAGAATGGAGAGTGATCTTCCTCTACCTCCCACTCTGAAGTCAAGATAGATCTAGGGGAAAAATTTGGAAGTGGTTCTTGTGGTGATCAATAGTAGACGATTCAAGCAATAGGATCTTCCAAGCTAGAACCTAGAGATTCCTATGACGATGTTTGGAGAATTGTGGAATATGTGTGGATCACTGCCATAGGGAATATTCTCTTGATTCTTAAAATACAATAAAGTTTCAACATAGATCTATTTTTTGATCCATCAATGAAGAAAGAATTCCAACAGGGCAATTATTTAATTAATTAAATTAATTATAAATATTTTGTGATGATCTTCTCTATCTTTCTGGAATTCTATCCCTTATCTAGTTTTCTTTGATTAAATTTTATTGATCATGGCATTTATCATTGTGTAAATCTTGGATTGATCATCGATCGTGACAAAAAGAAAATATGGTAATGACCCATCACATGCTTTTATTGTGCTAGGAACCTACAAGTGGTATCAGATCAGTCAGATAATTATTTAAACATCATTTATTGATATATTCATTTTTCATTTATTTTTTAAATTTTATTTTAAACATTGTTTTAAATCAAAATTGATGGATATTTTTATTCCTCCTTCATTTCACATATATTTAATCAAAATTATTAATTTTATGTTTGAAATAAAATCAGAGAACTCGTTTGGAGGTGTTGAGGATTCTAGTCGGATAACACAGAAGCACACTTCATGTAACTAGAGATATACACAATTTACTTGTGTTAAATTCACTAGTAATTAATTTTGAATTAATCCAAACCACGTGCATTGATGACACGAAATGCATTTTCTTCTTACACCATGTGTTGACCAGGCTATCCTGGTTGACAGTCAGCTAGAGTACACACTATTTATCCCACATACATGGTGTGTAGTCCTTTTAACATAAAGACAGACCGTGTATTTCCATGAATGACCTACCTGACTAGTGACCGTGTAAATTGAAGACCACATGTTGTGTATCCTAGTGTACATGTCATGTACTCCATTTTTATGAGGCATGATTTTCACACTAAGTCCCTAAGTGTGTGCCTTAGATAGATGGTGAGAGACGTACACGTTGTGTATCTCGCTTGTAGATGTCTTATACTTAAACCAAATTATAAAAAATTAAAATTAATTTATTGTATTGTGTAAACCTAATCAACATGTTCTTGTGTGTGGTCATTAAGTTGATAGGAAACTCCATGTTGTAGTTTTTAATATATATATGTATCTGTGTGTGTGTGTGTTTGTGTGTGTGTGTGTGTTTAATTAATTTCAACGTAATGTTCAAATCTACGTATCATGTGTGACTCATATGAAAAATATTATTTTATATGCATTGAAGCCTGAAACATTACAAAAAAATCAGGTAATTCTTGTAATAATTAAGGTAATATTACAGATCATGAAATTATGTGATAAGTCATGTATTCTATATGTCATAAGAGTAATCAATATACAAGTATAATACATGTTGGGTAGATTCATATAGGTATTCAATGCATTGCCTCCAAGGTACATTTATGTACACGATTAATTTTAAATAAATTTATTTAATTTGTGTAAAATTATTATAGATGATAATCTCAATGAAATTAGGATGAGAATTAAGATAAAAGAATATATTAATTAAAGAATATAATTAATTGATTCGGGCATGATTTATATTAAATAAAACTATTAAGAATTGAATGATAATTTTATTAAATGCATAATTTTTTACATTCATGTGGATGATCATGAGAATTAATAATACCTTTTTATGTGATTGGTTTCATTTAATTTATTATTAAATTAAATTGTTGGAATGCATTCCTACCCTCCTCTTATTATGTAAGGGCTTGTGTGCCCTTTGTTTCTTTTAGGTAAACCCTTTTCCCTCTCACCTGAACGTGAGTAAAATCATATATAATTGATGGAGCCCCCAAGATGGTGGAGGCGGTTCAAGTATGGGGCTGAGGTGAAACCAATCCAAGATAGATACATAGGTGGATAGGTGAAAGCTATAATAGGAACCTTAATTGTTTCAATGTATTTTTTCCCCTAGTTTAATGGTTAGTTTATCAACTGCTAAATAAATTAACAATTAGTAAAGTTCATGATAATACTTCTTTATAATTTTATTTCTATCAATTTCTGTGGTTATTTCATTAAGGATGTTTGTTTGTGATCACATGAATTAAAAAAATTAACAAGCATGCAAGATATAACTAATATAAATTGGTTTCTATGTAAATATTATCTAATACATGGTTGATCACTTAAGTAAATCCATTTAATATTAACAATAATGTGATAATGATAATAATTTTAAATTTATTCATAAAAGTATAAAATACCCCAATAATATATATTAAGTTGGTATAGCTTTCCCCTACCTGAGTTAAAATTGAACCATAGTTCCAAGTTCTTGACCAGTCAATGTTGGAGTGGTTTTAATTATCGGAGAATTATAACATGAAGTTTTGGGTTGACATAACTTAGTTCACATCAAGGGTTGACTGCCAAATTAGTACTTGGTGTAACTAAGATGCAAGGTTTGAGGAAATCCAATTTAAGTATTTCAAGATTTGGGAGTCTACTCAATAGATCAAGGACCTATGAGTTAATGCAGTTTTCATTTGGAATGCCTACCTAAAACCATTCGAGTTTCTTAACCAACCAAATATGGGGTAATGAGAATGGGAATATGGATCCTTTCCACTAGAATATCCAATATATAGGATAATCCAAATCCAATGGTGAGTGTTATTTAGTTTCGATAAAATAGTGGTATATTAATAAATATAATATTTATTTATCTAAATTTTATGAGATAAAGTAAAAAAATTATGTTTATCTTATTTGTAGAAACATTAATAAAATTACATCAAACATATCACTGTGATCCATGCTTGAGAAGGATAGCCTTCTAACTATAACAAATTTCCAAGATTGTAAAAGGTTCTTATACGTTATCCTTATCTATGAAAGAAAATTTTATATACTAGAAGAACATATTCCTAATGTGCTAGGTAATGAGGAAAGTGATGAAGAGTTATCACTCTATGAGAAACATTTGAATGATTACATAGATATTCAATGTTTCATGTTGTCATCCATGAATAATGATATTTTGAAGAAACATGAGGACATGGATGTGTATATCAATGTCTCACCATCGAGATCTCTATTAAGAGAATGTGAGACAAGATAGGTATGAAATTTCCAATGATTTTTTTACAACTAAGTTTGGAGATTCTTCACCAACTGTGCCTCATGTAGTCAAGATTATTGACTACATTGAATGCTTAGACACATTAGAGATTAAATTACTAGATGATTTGTGTAAATAACTCATACTTTTATCACTGCCTAAGACCTTATCCAGTTTTATTGTTAATTACAATATGAGAAATAATAATAAGAAACTTTCAAAACTTCTTACTTTGATTTTCCAAGAGGATAAGGACATGGGGAATGATAATCTCATGGTCCTTATAGTGAATAAGAAAAGTAAGAACAAGGAAAAGGGAACCAAGACTCACATAAATTCTATAGATCATGAGCAACATCCTTCCAAGAAGAGAAAAATACAGAGTCAAGGAAAGGAAAAGAAGACAGTATGTTTTTCCTGTGGTAATCCAGTCCAATGGACGAGGAACTACACCCAGAAGAATGGGAAAGCTAATGGTGTGTTCATTATCATGTGTAATATTTAAATATATTCATAGTAGGTATTAGATATAGCTTGTGGTGCCCATATCTATATCCAAATTCATGAACCAATTATATTCTGAAATATTTCTATAGGAGAGGTGGATTTGAGATCAATTAATAGTGCAAGGATAACTGTTATAACCATTAGTAACTACCATATTTTATTTACAATGGAAATTATTTTTGTTTTAAAATATTGTTATTATTTATACAAGGTTAACATGAACAAAATTTATGTATCATTCCTAGATAAAGATGGGTTTATTTTAAAATTTGGAAATAAAAGTTTTTTCTTTTATAAAGACAAAAAAATTTATGGTATGGAACATTTGAATAATGGACTTTATGTATTAAATTATAAAAACCATGTATTTGTAATCGATAATGAATCATGTTCACATGAATCAGATAACACCCAACATTGACATCACTGTCTTGGTCATGTAAATGAGAAGAATTTGATAAATCTCTATCGAGATAGTTATTTATAATCTTATGAACTAAAACCACTTGAAATATTTCATGTCTATTGACAAGGAAAAATGAACAAGCCTCCATTAAATGGATAGGGTTAATGGTACACAGAGCTTCTCAGATTGGTACACACTGATGTGTGTGGACCATTTCTAGTAGAATCTATAGGAGGATATTATTACTTCATAACTTTTACTAATTACTTAAATAGATATGGATATTTCTACAAGATGAGGTATAAGTACAAGTCCTCTGAGGAATTAAAAGAATTCAATAATGAAGTTTATAATCAACTTAGAAAGAAGATAAAGAAGATTCAATTAGATCAAGGTGGTGAATATCATAACCCAGAGTTTATCAACTTCTTACGGGAGTTAGGGATTCTATCTCAACTCACTCAAACTTATACACCACAGTGGAATTGTGTTAGTGAAATGTGGAATCGTACCTTGTTAGATATAGTAAGGTTAGTATTGAGTTATAAAGATCTTTCATAATCCTTTTGGGGTCATTCATTACAAACTATGACATACACATTAAACTGAGTACCAACTAAAGAAGAAAATGGAATTATCTTTGAGTTATGGAGTGGAAAGAAACCCATTTTGTCATATACATGTTTATGGGGTTGAGAGGCATTTTTTAAGGCTTTCTTAGTCATCAAACTAGCACCTTAGGGTACAAAGTGTATCATTATAGGGTATCTAAAGGAAACAAAGGGATACTGCCAATAAAACCCCTCATATAAGAAATTTATTGTCTCCATGCAAGCCATATTTCTTAATAGGGAGCACATACTAAAAAAGGATAGTTGTAGAAATATTGAATTTGATGAATTTGAGCTCAAGATACACAAGATTTGGTATAAGAACATGTTATATAGGCCCCCATAGAAGAAGTAGTTCCAAAAAAAAGTACTGTGTAGGAGAAAAATAGAGGTAATAGAACCATAGAGATATCATTTTCTAGTCACAAAATATGGTGACTCGTTATTGGTTGACAATGATGAACTTATCTCCTTCAAAGAGGTGGTAGAGAGCTTATAAGCTGCAATATAGAAAGAATCCATGAATTCTAAAATATATTCCATGTATCATAACCAATTTAGGGTTCTGGTTGATGCACTAGTTGATATAAAGCTCGTTGGGTTCAAATGGGTATTCAAGAGAATACTGGACATGGAAATTAAATTAAATACTTAGAAAGAAATGCTAGTGGATAAAGGGTTTAAAAAAATCAAGGAATTAACTACAACGAAAAATTTTCACCAGTTTTCATGTTTAAGTCCATTTGAATTTTAAGAAAAATTGGTATAACCGCAAAATCGGCACATGGCACAAGGAAGAAAATTACATTAAATCGCAAGCCCGAGGACTTAAACCCACAACCTTCCCCTCACCCCCCCCCCCCCCCAAAACCCTTACCACCCCACCACCAATGGTGGGGAAACCATTTGAATTTTACTTACTAGAGGATCTTACAATGATAATGATATTTGGAATATGAGTGTCAAAACTACATTCCTTAATGGGAACCTTCAGGAAGATGTCTATATGACACAACTAGAAGGGTTTGTGTCTCCAGGTGATACCAAAAATATTTTCAAGTTTCAAAGAACCATTTATAGATTGAAGAAAGAATCCAATCATGGAACATTCGATTCAATGAAGCCATAAAATATTTTTATTTCATTAAGAATGAATTTGAAATATGTGTTTAAAAGTGATTTAGTAGGAATGGGGTTTTTCTCCTAATAGTATATTTTGATTAAATATTACTTATTGGAAATGGCATACCAGTCTTGTAGTTAGTTAAGGACTGGTTAAAAAAGTGTTTCTCTATAAAGGACTTAGGTGAAGCAGCCTATATTCTATGGATCAAGATCATTAATGATAGATCCAAGAGGTTGTTTAGACTAAGTCAAAGTACATATGTTGACCAGATACTGAAGATAATTAGTATGGAGAAATCCAGGAGAGGATTGGTTTCAGTTTCACATGGTTTACATCTATCTAATAAAATGTGTCCTCATACATAACAAGAGAAAGAGATAATTAGTAATATCACATACTCTTCAGTGATAGGATCAATCATGTATTCCATGTTATGTGAAAGACTTGATGTTGCCTATGAATTGAACATAGTAGGTGGATATCCACCAGATCCAGGAGACTATCATTGGTCTGCTGTTAAGGTTATCCTTGAATATCTAATAATAACTAAGGATGTGTTTCTATTATATGGAGGTGATGAGGAGATGGTCATTAGGGGTTATACTGATGCTAGTTTTCATACATATCATAATTATCTAAATTTGCAATCAGGATATGTTTTCTATCTCAATAAAGGATCTGTGAGCTGTAAGAGTTCAAAACAGCAAGTTTTCACTGATTCTATAGTGGATCTCGAGTACATAGTGGCTTCTAATCTAGCCAAGGAATCCATTTTTATATGAAACTTTTTCCAAGATCTTGATGTGGTACCTAAGAGTAAAGACCCTATCACATTGTATTGCGATAATACTATAGTTGTGGCTCTTGAAAAGGAGATAAGGTCACACCAATTAACAAAGCATGTACTTCGAAAGTATCACCTCTTGAAGGATTTATATTAGTGGGGTAAATTTGAAGTATGTAGACTACCCATAGAAGAGAACATGGAATACCCCTTGAATAAAGTCCTAACTTAGAATAAGAATGAGTATCATATGAGAGCTAGTAGACTAAAGGTTGTAATCAGTTGCCTCTAGTGAAAGTGGGAGTCTATTAGAGTCGGTTCCCTTTAACCAAGTTTTGTGTACATTATGATAACTTGTATTTATGTTTTTTAAAAATTAATAAACTTATTATCATATCATGATTGTCCTTATATGTATCATAGTATGTGATAATGCCTTAAGAGTAGTTTTTATGCTAAATGGTCAATGTAGTTCCCCGCTATGATGAAAACCCATAAGTGTTATGAAATTATTCTTAATTATTTATTCTATATCCAAATGATGTCATTTGAAGGACACAAATGATATAGGCTATCAGGGTTAGAGACTCATAGGACATTGATACACCTTCTTATGGTGTACTCCCTTGGTAATATCTAGTGTAGGATATTATGATAACGAGACATGGCTGTAGGAAATCCACATTTATATGTGGCATTGTATTTTCCTATCTTTGCATGTGTGTATTGATCCTCAGGGTTTAAGATTATTATTAACGAGTATTATGAGTCTCATACTTTTATGTATTTATGAAAATTGTGATGATAGATTTTCATGTTGAGATAGGATATGTTTGTTGCATCATGAGAAATATTTCATTGATTAATAATGAAAGAAAGGATTTTTTTCCTTTTGTTCTTTAATCAAAGATGATATCTCAGGCCCTTTTATGGAAATGATATAGCATAAATAAATCCATGTCCATGGTTTTCTATAGGAAAGTTCAATTTTTGGGAAGTCAATGAAAGTGATATAAAGCATATAGGTTGATGGCACTAGCATGAAACCTTCTTGATTAGAGATATCATGATAAAGGGATTATATTGCATAGTAAGCATATATATGAGGTATTATGTCTTTGAAGCATTAACTTCTTTCTTTATGGGTTCCTTAGCATGTTGTTAGACACTAACCTTGTACTTTAGGCTGCTTCACCTAATGACAATGAGAAAGAGGCCTAGAGGGTCACACACAAATTGTATCCAGAATCTCAGTTAAATAATATATATTATTAATTATTACTTAAAAAAATTAATAAATATTATTCCTGCACATAGTTAAATAATTATTCATTTTTTCTTAATCACGTGTATTTTTTCATTAGTTATTTGAGAGAATATAATGTAAGTGGAATATTTAATAAATATTTATTTTCTATTCAGAAAATATAATATTTATTTACTTATTGGAAAATAATGTATCTATATTTGTTTAATAAATAAATAATAATTATTCAAGGACCAATAAATATTATAGAGTAATAGTGGACCAAGTTTTTAGGTATAGTAAGAAATACTAAATATTGAATATAATTTATTAAATAATATTTAATTTAATTTGAAAGTTAAGTTCATGTCAATAAATAATATTATTATTATAACTATTTGACATGGGGTTCCATAGGGATTAAAAAAATAATAAATGGAACTTGTGAAATTATTTTATTTTAACCCTAATGATATATAAACTCAATTATATTATTTTCTCATAGGGCCAATTAATTTGTTTGGTTGTGCATAGAAATTTTGGAAAATCCACTCAAGCCCTAGATAGCTCCCTTCTCCAAGAACTCTCCAAATAATGGATAGCAATTTTAATCCACCTCCCATTCTAAAGTAAATAGAGATCAAGGAGAAGTATTTGGAAGCATTTCTTATGGTGATCAAAAGTCGATGAAGTAAGTTTTAGGAACTATTGTGCTAACACCCATGAGATTCCTACCACAACATTTAGAGATTTTTGGAACACATGTAGATCACCACTATAGAGAATCTTCTATTGATTCTTACAATTCAATGATGGTTCAACACAGATCTATTTTATGATCTATCAACAAAGAAATAATTACAACATGGTAATTCTTTAATTAGTTAAATTAATTATAAATAATATGTGATGATCCTCTCTCTGGTTCTGGAATTATATCCATTTTATAGTTTTCTATGATTCAATTCTATTTATCATGATGTTTATTGTTGTGTAAATATTGTATTGATCATCGATCATGACAAATAGTAAAGTTGGGCATGACTCATCGCATGCTTCTACTGTTCCCAGAACCTATAGAGGTTACATGAGATGCATGGTTTAGATTCATGGGTCCCTAGGATATTGTACATAACAATTGTGGGGTTAGATCCCCTCTCCATGGGTTTCTATGTGGTTGTGTATGATTCTAGGAATCAATTATAGACCTTTGGAGTTGTGACTCCCTCGGGATATAGAGTAGTGGAGAGGTGTGTTCCCTCCTCATGACTTATTAGAAAATACAAGTAAGATGTTGGGAATAGATGACGGACTATTAGAGATTTAGTAAAACTCATCATCCTGATCTGGGCTGTGAGATAAAGAAACCCTTTGTCTCTCATCTGGGTCTCTTAAGGTGCACATATATCTATGTTATTGGGTTTTGTTTCACTATTTCTTAGCATTGAGATTACTACTTATATAGTTTATTCTATTAATACCTATTAATTTTTCAAGGCATCTAACTATGTATGAATATACTCACCCCTATGTGGGATTTTACCAAAAATTTCATGTATTATGAAAATGATGAATAGATCAGTGATTATTTTAGAGGAGAATATGGAAACATGAGTGTATAAAATGGGTACGGTGGTGGGGTCTTGGAGCTCTCTTATCTATTTTCTATTCCAGTTTCTATGAGGTTGGGACATATTTTCTGTGTGGGTGTGTATTGTTTCCTTTACATTTCAGATTACACTTTCACACTCTTTTGTATTCCCTATAGGTTATTATATGCATGATTATACTTTGATTTTACTATCTTTTATTATTATTCCTCTGCACTTATACATGGAGATAGTTGGGTGCATGTATACATGTACATTAGGAAAAGGCCTCCCATTTTATGTATTCCTTCTCATAACTTCTTGTCATCCCCTGGATTATAGAGGCGGGCTTAGGGTTATTGTGTCCTGTTCTTCCATTGGCCAAATGGGCCCTAGTGGTTTAGGTCGTTACATCCAATGAAATGTCCTAAAGGCCATTCCCAATCCCCACATAAAATAAAACAATATTAGAACAGAAAATACTACATAATATTGAAATATTTATCCATATAAAAATTAATAAAAATGGAACATCCCCATGGAAATTCTACATGACCATTATATGTGTCAATAAACGATAAAAAACTATAATAAATAATTTTCTAAATAAATAGAACCAAACATAGCATAAGAATATAACATGACCCAATAAATATAACAAATCAAATGAAAAGTTCTAACACATCCTAATGACGATGAAACTCAATGTATGATACAAAAAGGAATGAGATGATGGAATAAAATAGGTAATGAAAAGTATAACACTCCATCAGAAATAAAAAATAGAAAAATAAGAATATTATTGAAACCACCCATATTCATGTTCTAAGTGAAGCATATTCACTTATGACCTTCATATAGCTGAACAAAAAATCAAAAAACCAATTGATGCATCTATATGAAAACTTTTTTGAACCTTAAATATGTTTGTGTGTGTGTGTGATAATAAATTCCCAATGTGTATCCTCTACACACCCTATGAATAACCTTTAAAGATAAATTAATTTCATTCTAGTTTGATATACATTAAAAAATTAAGTCTTTCATTTTAATTTAAAAAAAATCATGTGGATCCATTACTTATACTCATTTTACTCAAAATACTCCATTCACCCCTTTTCCATAATTGAGATTATAATATATTTTTATGAAAATATATAAATTTAAAAGAAAATAAACATTTCAAATACCCACACTTAAAAAATAACCATGAAAACAAAATAATAAAGAAAACCAAAAATTTAACAATCTTTTCAATTGAAATAACCATGCAAAAGGGTTACATTTTTTACTTTAAAGGAAACACGCATGATTCCAATCACATAAACATAATAAAATTAAATTATATAATAATTGTAATCCAATGATCATAAAGATAGTATAATCGCAAACTTTATGAGAACCTAGGAACCTTGGAGATAATCTAAGAAAAAACATAATATAATCTATCTAATCTGCAACTGATGTGATTCAATTTCCCTAAAACTCAGTCTTATCCTACCTAGAATTACCGTGGGGGGATCTCCCCAATGTAAGTTGTACCCTCACTTTGAGTCACTAGTAGAGGAAATCCATACACTAGTGTATCATATGAACCTAGATATCCCACCATGGTACTCTTGGTTTGTAATATCATTAAATTGAGGTGGGAAATAAATTATAATATAAGAATCATATACATGTTTAATAAGAAACATTTAAATCATACCCTTGCCTATGAATACCCTTCACATAAGTATCATTTTTTACAATAAACAAATAATATAAAAAACACATCCCTTAAACTAGACATTTCCCTTAAGTTATATAAAAAATAAGATTAAAATATTTGATAGAACATTTACTTTGAGAAATCCTTTTTACAAAGTGACAATCAAGACTAGTAAATATCACTTTCAAAACTAAGCTATAATAGCTCTATTTTAATGTCAAATCACATTAACATCATCAATAATATTAAATAACCATATAAAATATAAAAACCATTTAAAATAATCCAAGAACACCTTTAATTTGGAATAAGAATATTTAAAATCAGTTTGAATAATTAAAAAATTCTTTTGATGTTGAAATTACTTTGAATAGCCATTTTAGAATTAAATAAAACAATCTATGTGCATAATTATGTGAAAATGGATTTAAGTCTTTAAAATCAAGAATAAAAACTTTCTATCTAATGAAAACTGATGGAAAATCTAAATTCCATTGAAGAATGTCAATAATCGAATTCAATATTATCATAGGATGCACAAATAATGAATTAAAATAATCAAATATTCATGGTTTTAAGTTTAATGATTCATGAATAGAGAAAACCTACCTCAAATATTCCGACTCACTATTCGTTGTACAACTCATATCACCCAACCCAAATAGAAAAGAGACCCCACTACGTGAGTCACATCACGGCATAATTTCCCATTGTTGGGGTGTGACACACCTTCCTAAGAAAATAATTCCACTAATTGGGTTACACTACAAAGTGAGGTATTCCCATCACTGCATGACATCTCAACACATTGATGCCTCAAACTAAATTCCTAGGTCGCGGCATGACACCCATGGGCTGAGGTGTGACCCTTATGTCTTCCAAAACTATAGAATGAAAAAACCAATATAAAATACCTAAAAAATAAAGAATCTTATAAATAGAGTTAAAAAATAATAAATAAAAAAATGAGAAAGAAAATTTCAAGGTGTGAGTTTGTGAGTGTGTGTAGAAAACCCTAATTTGAAATGGTCCATGTCGTTGGGACTCCACCCCTCGTGCCCTTATTTTAGAACAATAATGGGTTGCAATATAAAGCCTTCAACCCAATTCCTCCTCTTTTAGAACTAAACCCCTATATTTTCGCCATTTTTTTCTTTTGTCAAACAATGTGCTTTTCGGGCCAAGTCAAACAGGATTCAAGCCATTATATGAACTATCCTTGTATATATTGATATATTAATTACTTTAATAAATATATGTTCATTTGTATATACTTACACACACACACAAATATTTATATATATTTAAATACATTAGTATTTTTTATATTTGTGTACATTTTTATAATATATTTATATATTTGTGTATAATTTTCTAAATAAATATATAATATACTATATTTACATATGATTTTTTCTAATATATTTAAATAAATTATTAAATATCCTTATATCTTAATATAAATTTAATAATTTTTTAACACATAAGTAATGAAAATAAAATTGATAATAATTTTTCATTCTAATATGATTTAATATTTATAAATACGCATTTTATAAGTTAAAAATATTTTAATTTATTTATATATTTATTTATATATAAAAAATATTTATATATTTTTATAATATAAATATATAATTACAATTATATATATATATATATATATATTAATATGTATATAAACACACACACATATACCATTATAAATATATTTGTATATTATAAATTCTATAGTATGAAAATAAATATGTGAATTTAAATGTGAAAAGTATTTAATGTATTTATATATTTATTTTTATAGTACATATTACTATTTTATAATATCTTTGTGTGTGTGCGATTATAATTATATAAATAATTATAAATGTATATGTATATATTATTTATATAATTATATATATTATTATATATATCATATTTAAGAATATCTAAATATATATACGTATGTTATATATACAAGGTACCCTTTATGAGTGCTAAAATACACTGATAAAGGCTTGCAATATTTTTTCAAAAATCAATTATAGTGTTAATTTAATGTCAACCACATAACTTTTTCTTAACAAAATATGTAACATTTCTTATGTATGAAAACAAATATCCTAATTTCTTCTAGGTATTAGATGAATCTATAGAGGAAATTAAAAAATATATTGTTAAGAAAAATAGGTTATGATAAATAGAAAATTAATATGTCATAGAAACAACATATCAATTTTCTTTTAAGCAATTGATGGCTTCAGGTTGAAATTTTTTATTCATATTCCAATGAGTGGGTGATCTTGTCTATATAAATACTAGATTTATTCCTTGTGTGTAATACCTAATGGGACATATATATTATTAGTTAAAAATAAAATGGAAAATAATTATAGTGGTAGGAAATGATATAATGAATAGATAATGTAGTTTTCTCAGGTTAGTCAATGCTAGTGAAGTGAAAATGGGGAAACATCATATGAATAAAATTTGGATAAAATAAATATTAAATCCATTATTTCTTATTTTGAAGAGTCTATTTTTTAGTTTCCCTTCACCTTTTCAGTCCTTTAACATTGGTTATTTATATAATATATGGAGAAAAAATATTTTCTAAAATGAAAGTTTCATATCCATAATAAAATTGATTTATGTTTTTCTAATACTAAACCTTTATAAAATACATTTTTATTATGTAATGGGCTCATGAGACCTATTAAAATCGTGAATTATTTAAAATCAGGACCCCATTATTGATTATAAATTAATTGTGATGTCAATCAAAGATGAAACATAATGTTGAATAAAGTTGAATCATATATAATGATTTTAGTATGATATTATTGAGTAAAATAAGTAAATAAGAGATCAATAAAAGTATCAAATACAAAATTATTATTTCATTATAAAATTATCACATATATATAGGCTATCAGAGATTATAACCAATGGTCTGGATTAATACTTGTTTTCGTGTCAAATCCAATGATCAGATTTATCATAGAAGATAATGAAATGTTATAAGATAATGAGTTGGTATATGAAAGTTTTAAATTAATAATTAATAACCCTCATACTTGGAGAATGACAAAATCCATACTAAAATTTTTATTTATAACAATCCTCCTTGGATATCATCAATTTCATGAAATATTGTTTTATCCTTCACTTAAAAAATCATTGTGGAAAAAAAAGTAAACCTAAAATTATTGAGTTCCATGAAAATTTAATTCTACCTTATTAAAAACATTATCATGAAAACTCATTGGGAAACACCTGATGAATAGAAAAATAGTATGGTATTCCTAACTCTCCCAAATTAGATCATGACAAGTTTTCACATCCAAATTTTATAAATTAACTTATTTTAAGTTTTTTTTGGTAATGCATTTATGAATAAATGTGTAATATTATCACAAATCCTTATTTTTTGGATATCAATCTCATTATTCTTTTTAATTTCATGAGTAAAAAATAATTTTGGAGAGATATGCTTTGTTTTATCACTTTTGATATACCCACCCTTCAATTATTATAACGACCCCAACATATATCGATGAAATTTCCATTCTTATGATTATTTCATATAGTATAGATCACATAAAATCACTAATACAACATAATACACACTTTATAAATTAAGAATTAATGAAATAATAGGTATTTCTAAAAGTTAAGAAACCTATATCGATGAAATAGTAACTAGACCTTAAGAATAGTAATATGAAACTTATGAATAGTAAATCATCCTAATGAATAGTAACCTCACCCATGAAATTATAAATAAAATTTAGGCATATCATAAGTGAAATTATGATATAATTATATCATAGTATAAGTAAATGAATATTTTAAAAATTATTAAATAAGTATTGGTATTTTTATAAGTCATAAATATTTAATTACAATTTTATAATTGATAAAATTATTTAAAAGAGGGTTTATTTTCTTAAAATTTATACATAAATTAAATTTTTGTTGTATTTTGATTTTTTGTTAATTTTATGAGACCTTAGTAAATTTTTCAGAGTGTTATAAAATCAGTTATAAATTAAAAATCTGTATTTGTTGAGTAAATAATGATTTTAATTAAAGAATTAATTTTTTATATTTAGAAAATTATTTTCATATATTGAATTTCATTTTTTAATTATACACAATGTGAAAACATTAGGGTGAATTTTTGGTATATTTCAAAAATAGTTGATTTTTTGGTGAATAGTGAAATGCGGTAATTTACAGTATTTAAATTATAATAGAAATACATGAATTAAAAACATAATTCATGATGTAAGAACCAAAATCTAGAACTATCCTTCATTATTTTAATATATTTTATGATAATTATCAATCAATTTATAGTCATTATCCAAAATAATAAAAAAAATGTATTTAATATTCAAAAAACACCTCACTTCTCCACTATAAATATCACCCCTCACCAACAATTCTCATCACACCTTCCAATATTTTAGAATTGTAAAATTTCTAACCAATAATCTTCCCAATAACATACCCCATGTCCAGGATCTCTTGGTCTCATCAAAATACCAAAACCAACCCCCTTAAAGAGGTTCTCAAGGAGAATTATTCAAGAGGTAAAGTCCTCTTCCTTTTCCTTTTAATTTATTTTCAAGTTATTTTTTTAGTACTTTATATTCACCTACTATGTTAAAATGATCATGATAACTCCAGTGTCATATATATAATGTAATTATATCATGTAAATGTAATATTATTCATCAAACTCTATTATCTCTCTCTTTTATTTTAAAAATGAAATCATCATATTTGAGGTGCTGATTTACAACCTTCGTGATGACAGATTTTTGTTCATAAAATTCTCATTCAAGGATGATAATGAAACCATTTATATGTTTAAATCAAAAAATAATAAATTTATTAAAACCTATTAAATTTTCTAGTACTACTATATATATAATATTAATTCATACGACAAAACTAGTTCATGATGATCAAAAAACCGCCAAAAATAATCTAAATGATTATGACTAATGTTCTGTCTAATGACTCATCCTCATACAATATTACCATATGAATTATATAAACTTTTAAAATTATTTATGTTCATTAATATCATATAAATTTAATTATGGATAATTATATCCATTCCACATGAAATTCTATACTCATATACAAGTATATCGATCGTGAAAACCAAGGAAACGAACGCACCCGAGTGATAAAATTGTATCTTATAACTCATCAAAAAGACCATAAATGAACTTAATAAAATTATAATAAATAAAATAAATTTATAAAAGGTTGTTAATTAATTAATTAGTGGATTTAATTTGTTTATTGAGGACATTAAGGTCAATTTCAGAACACATTCAGACATAAGGTAAGGGTTTTCTTCCCAAACCTCCATTTTCTTTCTGGTTATGATTTCTTCCTCGATATACAAATTTACTTCTTAATTGTTTTTATTTAATTATTATATTATATATATATATATATATTCAAAAATCATATATCCATATCATTTCATTATTATTTTATGGGAGAATAAATGTTTTATAAGGTTCCCTTCTCATTTCTTCTAGATACGCAAGCCCGGTTAAAGGGAACATCTCAATTAATTACCCATTTTCAAGTAACATCCATAATCTTCTTTAAGACACCATTATTTTTCTATAATCACTACTTTTTTCATGAAAAATTTGTTTTTCATTTTTTATTTTATCAAAACAATCATGAAAAACACAAATGATTTTTCCAAAAGAACTCTTCTTTTCAAAGTAAAAAGGGTATTTCTCTCAAAAACTTCTCGATGATTTTATTAAATTATTTTAATATATTAACAAACATATGTTTAATTTTATTATTTATTGAGGTTTCTATATTATTTTTACTATTTTAACTTCCCACCTCGGCTTACCATCGAACCGATGGCCGGATTAGTCGCAACATGACCTCAAGTGTGTCTCCCTGTATGGCAGAGGCTATCGACTAGTAGCGAAGGTGTAAACATAGTTCAGTGGGGATACTATACCCTCAATATTAGAGTACATAATGGTAAATGGATAGTAAAACTCAGAAATTACTGGAAGAAGTATAAAGTAATAACTAATACAGTGGAGGACAATTGTAATAATAACTGAATATAGAAAAAGTCCAACACCATTTTTACAATGCATGCATGCCATATGGTGATACATATCGGAAAGTTGTAAACAAAAAACATGATTTAAATTATAATTAAAAAATAAGAAAATATGTTAAAGCCCCATGGGAGATCTCTATGAGCATCTCGAGGCCCATCTCAGTCCCTTGCTCATGACTCCTCGATACAAGATAATAGAGCAATCAACCTCGATCATGAAGATTTCTGGTCTAATCAGGTACCAAGGGTACTCGAGCAGGGTGTGAGATAAAATCATAGTAGTTCAGCACCCACCAGTGTCTAGCCCATACTTGTTAGTGAATAATAATTAAGCAGTGTGAATGTATAGAAAATTAATAATATAATTGAATAAATAAACAATAATTCGTTTAGGTTCCTAAGGGACACCTGATGGGGATACCTACTTCAGCTCATTGCTGGAATAAGTGTATGAATAGAACTATATATATACATATATATAATGCATAAATAACTATTATCACATTTTCTATTATTCTTTATTTAATCATTTTTTAACTCCAAGGTTACCTTGGACACCCATACCTCAATACTAACTTCTCCTCATATTGGAGCCTGAATAACTCCCTATGTAATATCATATCTTAATACCTAATTCGACTCATGCCAGAGCTCAAAGTATTAAAAGGTGATATGATATCTCATCACTTGATTTGACTCATGCTGGAATTCAAAATTATTCTCATGTGAGGCCATATCTCAGAGTACT
The DNA here is from genome assembly GCA_963277665.1 of Viscum album. NCBI lineage: Eukaryota > Viridiplantae > Streptophyta > Magnoliopsida > Santalales > Viscaceae > Viscum > Viscum album. The sequence goes on from OY728150.1 coordinate 1,868,262,020, forward strand.
TATCATAGAACATCGCAAGGCTCACACGGTCCCTTATAAATCAATCTTACATGCATATCATGGGTCTATAACATCATGTATATCACCCCAAAATCTATTTCTACACATGAAGTCACTAGTGTATACATACATTGGATATAGATTACCATGTCTAACACCCAAAAATCATCTGTGTACACAAAGTCACATTTTTGCACATGCAGTAACCAGTGTAGAACGTCATGTCTAACACCCAAAAATCATTTGTGCACACACAGTTACATTTGTGCACATGCAGTCACCAGTTTAGAACATCATGTCTAACATCCAAAAACTCAATAGATCTATCACTTTCATAGAACGTCATGTATATCCATCATTAAACCATGTATTTATATTATCACTGACCTAGAACATCAATTCTAGCACCCAATATGTCACAACCATTAATTAATTCACAAATTATTTAATACAATCCCAATAATTAATTTAAAATTAATTAATTAATCACATCACCTTTAACAAATTCATCAATTGATTAACCATTCACATAATTAACATGTAATAATTAATCTACCAATTAATTATTACCAATTTTAGAATTCATCTTTCGATAATTAACATGTCTAGTAATTGTACTAAATTCACATTTCTCAAAATTTAATGACAACCACATTTCCCCAATTCAAGCCTTGATAATGAATTCATCAATTAATTAAAAAATCATAAATTCCCAAAATTCCATAATTAATTATCATATTAATTATCATGTTCATCAGTTCCAATGTAACATAATTCCATAAGAATTCATCATTAATTAATTCATCGAATTAATTAATTATATTTAGAAATCCAATTTCTAAAAAAATATTTCAATTCTATATAGCATATAAAAAATCAAAATCATGACTATGGGATTTTAATTTTAGACCACCTACATTTAAATCTTATCACATGGGTATTCCCACCCATTTATTACCATTCACTTTTATTTATTTCACATTGGTATACACACCCATTAATTCTATCTAAGTTCAATAGATTCATTTAACCCTAAGAGCATCAACATGAAAAGGAAGAAAACATCTCTTAACTAAGCAGACCATATTCTTTTAATTTAAAAAAACTTCCTCTAACTAGGAAAGTATAGGAAACCCAAATATCAACAAGCTAAGAAAACATAAAAGTCTACTCATAAAGTTTTTATCATGAAAGTAGTACACCTTTGATGGAGGGATTTATTAAAAAAACATGATTTTGTACTCTTACAATCATTTAGCACAAATAGGCAGTTCATTCCATAATTGCAGTCTATTTTATCAAAGATAATAAATAAACAACTAATGTATTTTTAAATTAAAAAAAAAATTTGAGGACCCTACCTCAAAGAATGTCCAAGTCAATTCTTTCTATCTCAAATGGTATCCTGCTCACATGCATGCACTTCTATATATATATACATCCTTAATCAAATGTACATATTCCATGATCTATGAGAAAATACATACATGGAGGACATATATATATATATATATACCTTAGGTACATGCATGTTCACACTCAATCATTGATCAAAACCCACTATAACATCAATATGAACCCAAAATTAATGTTTAAAGGACCAAAAACCTCTAATAGTTTACTAGGGACACATATATCACAAAAAATCTAAATATAATCTAAGAGGTATCAAAGAACAAAGGTAAAACTCACCTTAAACCATAGGCGGTGAATAAAAATGAGCTGAACCACATCAACTTTAGCTGTGATTTACAGAATGCACAAGAATAGGTCTTGGGAGACCATTCACACAACACTAAACCAAAAGAAACCCGGAATTGGGATTACTCCTCTAACCCTAGGTTGGGCTATGCTATGTAAGGAAATAGAGAGACCAAATTGTGGTCAAAAATTATAAGGATAAGGGAGAGAGGACCATACCACGTCAATTCAGTGAGAAATCTTGAAGAAATTTGAGAAGGAGATCGACTGGAGAGGGATCCATGGAGAGGGGGTCGCGCGCTGTAGGGTTTCAACCAAGGGGTGCATCGTGCCTGTGGGAGATTGTGGCTAGGAGGGGTGCGTTGTAGTTAAGTCATAACCAGGAGGGGTGTGTCCATGGAGAGGGAGAGGGATATGGGGTCGCTCCTCATAAGGGAGAAGTGGGAGCTAGTCATCGTGTCTAGTAAGGAGGAAAGGGAAGGATTACCTTAGGTTTTCTTAAAACACCAAAATAAACTCATAATAATAATAATAATAATAATAATATAATTATTATTATTATAATTTATTAAAACATTTCTTTATTATTATTTTCCCACTTAATTATCAATTAATTTGTTTTGATTTTTTTTAATTTAATTAATTTAATTTCTTTAAATAAAGACACACATTGTAGTGTTACATCTCTCGAAAAAAATATGTTCTAATGCTCGGTTTTAAATTTGGCTCATTCAGTAATTTCCAAAAGTTTAAAAACCCTCATAAAAAATCATCTTGTCCACAATGCGAGTTTCTAAAATCTACCCACCTAAAAACTTATCATCCCTGAGAAGACATTAGGAACTACGAAGACATCACCCAACCTACCAAGGTCGTGAAGTCTTTTTTTAACAATCATGTTGCATTTCCAAATGCCAACCGCACCCTTGACCATTTCACAATCCCAAGGGATTAAGCCTTTAAACTACAAGCCAAATCTCAAAATCCAACCCAATCATCGAAGCAGCATTTAACCGAGCCCAAGATACTTGTGACACAATCCTGTCATAGTACCTTTAACCATATACCCATTTCTACTTTCCACCAAGGGTATTATATTTTAACAACCAATTCCAAACCACAGTTCTTCCTTAATTGGAATTTCCAAAGATATAATGTTATAACCATCCTAGTGATGCTTCTCACATGAATTATTTAACTGGGAAACCCAATTACATATGAGGCCATAACAGGGACCTCATTAAAAGAGAGGTCGAATCTCAATCAGTTAACTAAAACTGGTCGTCCATTCTTTCCTTGAAAGACATCATCGGCCCATAAAATACACTCTCCCTTAAACGAGCAAAGTTCCTTTAAAACGATTCAATCACCAACCATATACCACAATAAAAAAGGGAAATAAACAATGAAACAACAATCTCACCATTCTTGAAGAATCTTGGATTAGATGGTCGACGCATGCCAAAGAGAACCGCAAAGCCTTCCTCCCCAAGTCATTCATCAGCTTACACAAGCACGTACACTGAATTCCTTACCCGACTTCTGTTGGAATTCCCAGGTCAATCCATCAATAGGATATTTTCAAGAAACCATCATTGCTCATATTGAATAAAGGAATAACCCAAAGAACCACGTATCAAGACCAATAGCTTTTAAAACATTAGCACGGCATAGGACCGATGTTATCTTACTATATCCAAGACGATGTCAAGATAGGTTACATCCTTGTCTCATTCAAGAGAGCACACTAAGAGTAAACCAAATATCTCTAAGAAGATCAATCAAACTATTTTCGGTTGACTATTTACAAAAATATCGGTTTCACCTACCAACGCATCATCAATCGAACCCTGATGCCTATCCCACCCGAGGAAATCGTGTTCTTTCAAACCTTACCACTAAACCTATTCCTAGACAAACAGAGTTTATAAAGGGTTTCACATACCTCCAACCTCATCAAATTCCTACTTCCAATCATACATCGACACGAATATCAGAACCGATGTGACGCTCCCCACCTTAGGAGTATCCAATTCATCGAAAGGAAAGACGAGCTTCTATAAAGAGCACTATTTTAGAAATACATTAAACACATGTGTGATGTTTAATGAAACACAATCTCCATGTCAAAAAATATAACATGAAATCCAAATTTTAAACTGATTGGCGTGTCAAAACACATGAGTCCCGAAAAGTCCTTCCGAGCAGTGGGATGAACATACCTTAACGCCCCAGTCACTCCACTCTAGATTTGACCCAAGAACACCCTCAACATCACAAATATAAAAGATCAAACTAAACTCAACAAATTTTTTAAATCACTAAACACTCAACGGGTACCGCATATGTCAACACATTCAACCCCAAGTTCACATAATCCAACAACGCATCATCTCCAATAACCATTAACTCGGATGACGATGCACCAAGTCATCCATCACTGAAGAAAAAAGAGGTCCACATGACCTCCTAAACAATTGACCATTCTTGAGGAATTTCTAACCTACTAAACCCATCATTCATCAATACTCATTCACATATCAAAGGACAAAATACAAAGACCACCCATCCGAACAAGGGTGTATTTTAAAAACCCAAAATTCCTACTAGGGACAATGGCACCCAAAAACCACCAACGTCAAAAATCTCACAATGGAAGTAAGGCATATCAATCTCTAAAGGTGATACCTACCATGGGTAGCCCCTTATGAAGCATATGCTTCAAACCTATCACTAGGTCACACAAAATAGATTAACTAGGCTTAAGAGCCCTTTTTCATTTATTCCATTGCTAATAGAAACAACCTATGGATAAACACTCACATCTATATTCCAAGGCATACTATAGGAAACATGTAAAACTACCCTTCCATGAGGGTTTAATCAAATCACACCACTTCAGGTTCCAATTTTAAGCCATTTTATTAATTCAATTCAACATTTAAACATTTCAAATAATTTTAACAACCCATGAGTACCATTTCAAAATAAGGAAATTAGTTTTTAATCAATTATCCATGGGAAAAATAGGAAATATATATCAAACTTCCTCTTTAAACATTTAACATTCATTGGCATTCCATTATAAATCGGCAATTTAGCATCTTAATTCCTTTTTAACCAAAAAAGAAACCTATGAGGGTCCCATTAACCCATCTCGTGTTCTTAAAAAAGAAACCCCACTAATAGTTATTAAACTTCAAAATCTTTAAAGCACCCTTTAAGGGTTATTCCATAAAACATGCTCATATACTTAATAGTTCAGTGATATGATTGGCCATCTACCAATCCATAAAGTGCCCATACACTTTAAAAGTGGCATTTGGATCCTATCTAATAAAATCAATTCTTTTTTAACATTTTAACTTTAGTATCCCTTTTTTAATGGTTCGAGTACCTATGTTACCCTTTTCCCAGTTACAAGGCACCCATACACCTTAAAACAAAAACTAGCACCCTTCGTAAATGAAACCAATCAATTTCAACCCATGCAGCCATTTACACATCAAAACATCTATGACATGTTATCATAAGAAGAATAACATAAACATGATATAACACATAAGCATGGAATATAATCATCTAAACATGTTATATAAGTAGGCATGCTAGAAAAAATCAAAAACATAGCATTACACCCAAGGCACACAATCAAAATTAGTAGGCACCCTATAATGAAACTACATGGCATGTAATATGCATTCCATGTGAATTTATAAGTGTTTAATATGATGAATGTAATTCTTCATCCTCTCCATACTATACCAGGGAAAAAATTTCAAAATTCTCATAATCAATAAGCATCAAAAAGTATGCCAAACTCCCAAGGTGAAATCATATCAACTGTAACATTGAATAATATAAACAGTAATTCCCAACCCTGGACAATTTGTCATTTCCCGTACGTGGTGTGATCAATCCCAAGAATATATATTAACCAAGCACAAATAAATTCCTAATTTTATATCTACCAACCCAAAAAATAATATAAATGAAAAATTACCCTCTGATTCCACTTTCTAATGTACCGACCCATATTTCTATCAAATCGGTAGCTGGACTGGTCACCACATAATCTCAAGAATGTCTCCCCGTATGGAAAAGGCTACTAACTAGAAGTGAGGGAGTAAAGGTAGTTCCATGGGGATATTATAACCTCAATCTCAGAGTGCACAGCAGTAAATGGATAGTAAAATTCAGAAATCAATGGAATCATTATAAAGAAATAACTAAAGAAGAAGAATACAATTGTAATAACAACTAAATATAGAAAAATTTGATGCTAGTTTTAAATTTCATGCATGTCATATGGTGATACATATCTAAAATTAGTAAACAAACAACATGCCTTACAATAAAATACAAAAATAATAAAATACAACGAAGCCCCATAGGAAATATCTATGTGCATCTCGAGCTCCAACTCAGTCCCTTGCTCTTAACTCCCCGGTACAAGCTGATACAAAAATAGACCAAGATCTTGAAAATATATGGTCTACTCAGGCACCAGGGGTACCCGAGAAGGGAGTGACATAAAATCACAGTAGGATGACACCCACTGGTGTCTAGTCTAAACTAGGTAGTGAACAACAATTAAGTAGTTTTTAGGTATAATTAAGTAATAACATAATTGAATAAATAAACAAAAACCAATCCAGGTTCCTAAGGGACACCTGACAGCGATACATGCTTCACCTCGTAGTTGTAATAAGAGTCTGAATAGGAACTATATATATAAATACATATAATGTATAAATAACTATTATCAAATTTTCACTTATTCTTTATTTAATCATTTCTTAACTCTAGGGTTCCTGTGGACACCCGTACCTTAATACAAAATTCTTCTCATACCGGAGCCTGGAGATTTCTCTAGGTAATATCATATCTTAATACATGATTCAAATCATGCGAGAGCTCAATGTATTCAAAGGTGATATGATATCCCTGCACCTGATTCGACTCATGCTAGGGTTCAAAATTATTCTTATGTGAGGCTATATCTCAGAGTACTATGTGTCATAGAACATTAGAAGCTTCACATAGTCCCTCGAAAATAAATCTTAAATGCATATAATGGGTGTATAACTTCATTTATATCACCCCAAAATCCATTTTTGCACATGAAGTCACTAGTGTATACATACATATGGTGTAGAACACCATTTTTAACACCCAAATATAATTTGTGCACACGCAGTCACATTTGTTCACACGCAGTCACCGGTGTATAACATCATGTCTAACACCCAAAAATCTTTTGTGCACATGTAGTCACCAGTATAGATTGTCATGTCTAACACCATAAAACCATGACAAATCTATCACTGTCATATAATGTCATGTATATCCCTCATTCAACCATGTATGTAGATCATCATTGGCCTAGAAAGTCATGTCTAGTACCCAATCCATAACAACCATTAATTACATCAAAAATTAATTAATCCAAGCCCAATAATTAATTAATTAATCACATCACTTTTAACCAATTCAGCAATTGATTAACCATTCAAATAATTAACATATAATAATTAATCTACCAATTAATTATTACCAATTCTCAATTCATCTATTAATAATTAACTTGTCAATTAATTATCCTAGATTCCCAATTCTCAATATTCAATCATAACCATGTTTCCCCAATTCAAGCCTTGATAATCAATTCATCAATTAATTCCCAAATCATCAATTCCCAAAATCCCATAATTAATTTTCTTGTTCATCGGTTCCAAAGTCCCACAATTCCATAATGATCAATCATTAATTAATTCGTTAAAATAATTAATTCTATTCTGAAATTAAATTTCTAAACAAATCTATTAATTCTATATAGAATATACATAATCAAAATCACAACTATGGGATATGAATTTCAGACCACATACATTTAAATCTTATCTCATGGGTATACCCACCCATTTATAACTGTTCACTTCTATTTATTTCAAATGTTTATACCCACCCATTAATCCCATCTAAGTTCAATAGAACCATTTAACCCCAAAAGCATCAACATGCAAGGGAGTAAAAATATCTCTTAACTAAGCATACCACATTCCCTTTTAAATCAACGTCCGCTAACTAGGAAAGCATAAGAAAACCATATATCGTCAAGTTAATAAAATATAACAGTCTACTCACTACTTTGTTAGTTTCAAGGTAGCAAACCTCTAGTGGAGGGATTTTATTACAAAAACATTATTTTTTACTCTAAAAATCATTTAGCACAAATAGGTAGTTCATTTCAGAATTTCAGTCCAATTTATCAAAGGTAGTAAATAAAAAATTACTATATTTTTAAATTAAAGGCAAGTTTGAGGACCCTACCTCAAAGAATTTCCAATCCAACACTTTATAAATCAAACAGTCACCCACACGCATGCACGTACTTCAAAATATATATACATCTTTAATCCAATGCTCTTATTCCCCACACCATGAAAGAAAATATACATAGAGGACATATATATTATATATATACGTACCTTAAGTACATGTGTGCGCACCCGAAATTGTTGATAAAAACCCACTATAACATCAATAGGAACCCAAAATTAATGCAGCAAGGACCAACACACCTCTAATAATTTACCAGGGACTCATATATCAAAAAACCCCCAAAAATAATATAATCGCTATCGAAGAATAAATCTAAAATTCACCTTAAACCTTTGGTAAAGAACCAAAAAAAGTCAAACCACATCATATTTGGAGGTGGTTGATGGAAACCACAAGAATAGGTCTCAAGAGACTATTCTCACAACCATAAACCAAAAGAAAACTGAAATCGGGTCAACCCCTCAAACCCTAGGTTTTGTCATACTCCGTAAGGTGACAGAGAGACCAAATCGAGATCGTAAATAAGAAGTAGAAGGAATATTGGACTGTAACTCATCGATTCAATGAGAAATCATGAAGAAATATAGGAAAGAGATTGACCAAATAGGGAGTCACGGAGAGGGGGTCACGCACTGTAGGGTTTCGTCCAGGGGGGTGTCTTTCCTACTAGAGATCATGGCCGAGAGGGGAACGCTACAAGTAGGTCATGACCAGGAGGGTTGTGTCCATGGAGAGGGAGAGGGAGCTAGGATTGCACCTTGTGAGGTAGAAGGGGGAGCTGGGTGTCGTGCTTGGTAGGTAGAAAAGGAAAGGATTCCCTTAGGTTTTCTTAAAACCCCAAATTAAACTCATAATAATAATAACATTATTATTATTATTATTATTATTATTGTTGTTGTTGTTATTATTATTGTTATAAAAATTATATTATTATTATTATAATTTATTAAAACATTTATTTATTATTATTTACCCACTTAATTATCATTTAATATATATTAATTTTTAGATTTTTATTTAATTAATTTAATTTATTTAAATAAAGACACACATCACATTGTTCCGGCTCATGAAAAAAAAATTTCTGATGCTCGGTTTTAAATTTGTCCCATTCAGTATTTTCAAAAATTTCAAAAACCCTCTATAAAAAATCACCTAGTCCAAAACATGAGTTTCTATAATCATACATGATGTTTTATTAAATGGTTTATAATCAGTTTGACTCTGGATGTGCTATCTTGATACCACTCACCATACGACTCAGAATGGTTAGTGATTATGTTTTTAGATTGGTGAAATTTATTTACATTTCATATGTATATGTTGTTTTTTTATCCCCATTCATATGAGGAATGCATTGGACTTATTAAGTGACAGTTGGGGCCTGTTATAGTCCCTTGATGCATCAGTAGGTCTCATGAGACAAACTATCCTGGATTTATACCCATTATGTATGGTGTTGTGTCCAAGGCCTTGATGGTATGATTATGATGTATGCCATTAAGAATTTCCTCATTATAAAACTAGAAATTGATAGTCCATGTGGTTATTCAACTAGTAGAATACCAATGTTTATGTTTTATTATGGAATTCTTTAATCAATTTTTATTCCTACCATATTATGCTCAAGTTTATGTTTTAATGGAATGTGTACTTTTAGTTATTCACTATGCCTTATTAATTATTCTTCTGCTATATTACATACCCTTACTGAGAATCTGAGATCACCCATTTCTTATGTTTTATTTTTCCTCATGATGCGAATATGAATATTATGAATTACTTTCAATGATAATCTAAGAGTTATGGATGTTTCCAATGTAATGTCTATATTGTTTTTCCTTTCAAATTTTTAATGTAAATTTTTTTTTATATCTATTTCTCCAAAACTACTAAAATATTCATTCCTTTAGAAAGATACATACTTTTAATCATTCCAATGTAATAAGGTAAGGCAATAGCTCTGGGCTACTGGGTTTGGGGTCTTAATAGTTTCTATGAGAGTAATTTAGTAGAAACCTTGGATACTAGATTTATAAATCATATATTAGGGAACATAAACATAAGATAGACTTTGAGGATAACAATAGAATAACATCCTAGAATTTTGGTAAGGTAGATATTATGTGGATCTTTCTAGAAATACATCTCTATATGGATACTACATGTAGAAGTGGTTATGGAATAGATATACTTAGGGGTAACAACTCTAACAAGGCATCATGAGCCTCACTTGGGGTAACCCGGTACACAGAAACGGTTCTTACTACGTACCTGGTTTGAAACTCCTAGGGGATATACATAGGATAAGTCACATTTTATTTAAAAACCATTATAAAGGATTTTAAAGTAAATATATTCCCAAAGAAACCATTTTTATGATTATGAGATTATATATGCTTAAAATTTTAGTTAATGTTAAGTGTTTTTCTATTTTGAGATTGTGAATTATGATTCATAACCTAATTTAATGTATGTCATTATTTACAAATGGAACCTAGTAGAAGGAATGGAAACTATATCAACACAAATATCCCATGTATGGATTTCAATCCTATTTAAGATAATGATATTGGTACTAGAGCTGCGACTGGTTTTTAGAAACTTATAACTATAATGGGATAGTTGACTCGGGTTTTGAACAATAACATTACCCGTATGGAGCATCCTGATCCACAATGGGGAGAAGCAATGTTATACCGCTTTATGAAACAATAGCCTCCATCATTCAATGAGAATACAAACCCATTTTTAGTAGAGTATTAGATAAGTTCCTTAGAGATGATATTTCTCACTTTGGTAAGTAAAGAAAGGGAGAAGGTTGTCATGTAAATTTATCGGCTATTGGGAGATGTGGGTCGATGGTGGTCATTAATTCAAAACAAAAATGAGGTGGAATAAATTAAAAATATAGAATGGAGGTATTTTAAAGAAATTTTCCTAGAAAATATTTTCTTTGTGGATAGTGAGTGGATATGGAGAGTCGGTTATTGAGTTTATAAAAAAAAGAGGATGAAATCATTGAGAAGTATGAATCCAACATTACATGTTTAGCAAGGAATGTCAAGGACTACATACGTAACCCAAATATCAAGATTGATCGATTCTTTGATCAATTAAAACCATTCCTCCCAATGGAACTGGTCTCCCAAAATTTCTCATCATATAAAGATATATTCTCATGTTCTATCAAGATAAAAAAATAATTCCCTAAGTCTTATGAATTTAAAGGAATTCAAGATAAGAATAGGGATACTGAACACTTTTGGAAAGGAAATAAGGAAAAGGGGGATAAAGGGAAGAGTTAATTCTCCATCCTAGGATAATTATGGGAAGAAACACCTCGGTACTTCCCTAAAGGGTATGGTTCTTTGTTACAAGTGTGGAGGAAAAGTACACCAAGAAAATTACTGAAAAGGAAAGAAAGAAGCTACTAATGCTTGATGCAACAATTTTAAAGAGATGGAACATTGTGCCAATGATTTCCCTAAGAATCAAGGAATATTTATCCAAATAAGGCTAAAGAAGTAAGGCCAAGATTATGTGGTCACAACTACTAAGGTTGAAGTTCCTAATGATGTGGTGGTAGGTACATTAATTTTTTCCTCAAAAAAATCCAATGCTTTATTGGATTCCAGATCATCGCATTCTTTTATATCTTCCCAGTTTTCCAAGAAAATTATACATTTCCATTTTTATTTAATAAAGTATTTGTCAATCAAAACTCCTAAGGGGAATAACATTGCAAAAAATATGTGTCGGTAAATACACTTTATGAAACATAAATGTTCTTTAGTTGTTAACATTATCATCATACCTATGATTGACTTTGACATAATACTCGTTATGGAATGGATTTCAAAATATGATTTGAAAATATATTGAAACAATATGTATGTAACAATCTATGAGGGAAATGTATAATCCATTATCTTTAGAGAAGAAACATCATCATATGGTTCTTATCTAGATCTACCTTTAATAGCTCTTCTAAATGAAATTCGTGGGGAGGAAGAGAAGAAATCATCTATGAATTTTCAAATTGAAGATGTACCTATTATTCAAGAATAAATTGATGTATTTCCAAAGGATTTACCTGGACATCCTCTAGAGTGGGAAGTTCAGTTCTCTATTGATTTAATTCCTAGTTCAAGACCTATATTAAAGACTCTTTATAGAATGGTCATTGTGGAATTAGTAGAGTTGAAGAAAGAACTATAATAATTGATTGATAAAGTATTTATTCACCCTAGTGTTTCTCCATGGGGAGACCCTATTCTCTTTATTAAGAAGAAATATGGATCCATGAGGATGTGGATTGACTATAGAGAGATCAATGTTATTACAATAAAGAAAAATTATCCCCTACCTCACATTTATGATTTATTTGTTCAAATTCATGGATCTCAATACTTTTCAAAGATTGACCTTCAATCGGGATATCATGAGTTTCTTGTAAGGAAGGAAGATATTATAAAAAAAAAATTTTGAACCAGGTATGGACATTATGAGTTTACAGTAATCCCATTTGGATTGACTAATTCACCCTTTGTTTTCATTGATCTAATGAACGGATTTGTCAAGTAATATCTTCATAACTTTGTTGCGTTGTTTATTAATGATATATTCATATAATCAAAAATCCAAAAATATCATGAGAATCACTTGTGGATTATTCTAAAGACTCATATAAGAAATAAATTATATGTTAAGTTTAGAAAGTATGAATTTTGGATTCAATCAGTTTCTTTTCTTGGACATATTGTCACTAAGGATTGAATCTCAGTTGATCCTACAAAGAAAAAGGATGTTCAGGAATGGCCTAAACCAATGAACATAGATGAGGTATATAGTTTTTATGGTCTATCATGTTATTATCAGTGTGTTGTTCAGAACTACACACAATTATCTAACTCTTTAACCAAGCTTGGTCGTAAATGGGTTTAGTTCATATATATAAAAAAATATGAAGAATGTTTTGAATAATTGGATAGGATATTAGTGAATGATTTGATCTTGAATCTACCATCAAGAAATGATGGATTTGGGATTTATAGTGATGCAAAAAAGAAAGGAATTGGTTTTTCCTTTATCAAGAATGATATATTTATTGCCTAAGCATCAATGCAGTTGAAAATTCATGAATATAAATATCCAACTTGTGATCTTGAGTTAGTAGTTGTAATATTTTATCTGAAGATATAGAGACACTACCTTTATAGATAAATATATGAGATATATATGGATCAAAAGAGCTTGAAATATATATTCTCATAAAAAGAACTCAACATGAGTCAAAGTATATTTCTCAAACTAATCAAGGGTTATGATTATTCAATACACTATCACTCAGGAAAGGCAAATATGGTAGCTTATTCATTAAGTAGGAAGGATCATGGAGTTCAAAACAAAATGAGCATTGAAAGGGATCTTATGTTCATGGATCTAGTAAATATAGATATTGTAATAATCAAAGAAGGTGAAACATAATTACTTATTCAATTAGTTGACCAACAATATTTATTATAAAGGATTAAAATTTCTCAATCAGATGATGAGAATATTCAAAAGAAAATTAAATATGTGAATGATGGGAAGTTTCTAGACTTCATATGTGAGGATGGAATTCTGAAATTTGGTTGGATTCTATGTGTTCCCTTTATACCTGATCTAGAAATGGAGTTATTAGATGATTACCACAGCTTCAATTTCTCTATACACTCTAGTAGAACTAAGAAGTATAGATATTTTAAGGAACCTTTTTGTGGCATAATATGAAGTAGGAAATTACTAATTATGTATCAAGAAGTTTAGTTTGTTAACAGGTGAAGGCTAAAAGACAACAACCTAAGGGATTCTTGAAACCTCTTCCAGTTCCTATATGTAAATGGGATAAAATCACTATGTATTTTTTCACAAGATTACCAAAAACCCCAAGAAATAATGTTTCAATATGGATGATTGTTGATCAACTTACCAAATATGCACATTTCCTAGCAGTAACGGAGGATTTAAAACAAGAGTGCCTTGTACGAGTCTACATTAATGAAATTGTTAGACTTTGTGGATCACCTCTCTCAATTGTGTCTAATCCTGATCCATGATTTACATCAAAATTATGTAAAAGTATCCAAAAATATTTGGATACTAAGCTTCATTTGAGTATTTCTTATCACCCTCAAACTGAAGGGTAGTCAGAAAGGATCATCTAAACATTAGAATACATGTTGAGATCATGATCGATTGACTTTCAAGGTATGTGGGATCATTATTTACCTTTGGTGGATTTTTTCTTCAATAATAGCTTCCTTTAAAGTATTAAAATGGCCCCATATGAAGCATTATATGGAAAGAGATTTCGTACACCAACTTGTTGGGATGAAGTTGGTGAAAGTAAGCTTGTGCACCCTAATCTTGTAGAGGAAAAAAACATAGGTAAAGACTTTAAAACCCATATCAAATAATCTCAAAGTAGGAAAAGGAGTTATGAAGATAATTAAAGGAAGGATTTTGAATTTCAAGTGTGATATCACGTTTTCATGAAATTATCTCCAGTGAAGGGAGTCGTAAAATTTGGGAAGAAAGGTAAACAGATCCCCAGGAACATTGGTCCTTTTGAAATTCTAGAGATAATTAGAGTTGTGGATTATCATTTGGAAATTCCATCTATCCTTTCTAAAGTTTATAATGTGTTCCACATCTCTTTGTTAAGAATTTATATGCCAGACCCAACGCATGTCCTCACTTATGAAGGAATAGATTTGGAACCTGATTTATCTTACTGTGAAGAGGCTATTTAGATTATGGACACTAAATAATAGGTGTTGAGGAATCAAACAACTAGGATGGTAATGGTTCTATGGGGAAATCATAAAATTGAAGAGGTGGTGTGGGTGCCTGAGGAACTTATGATGAATAACTACAAAAATATTTTTATGAGGTGACATTCTGGAAATTTTGAGGATGAAATTTTTTAGGAGGGGAGAATGTAATGACCCAAAAATACATCATAAAAATTATCCATCTTATGTTTATTTAGTATATTATATATCACATAAAATCACTGATAGAACATAATACAAACATTATAAATATGAATTAATGAAATAATAGGTATTTCTAGAAGTTAAGGAAACTATATTGATGAAATAGTAACTTGACCTTAGGAATAGTAATATCACCCTTATGAATGATAAATCAGGATAATGAATAGTAACCTCACCCATGAAAGTATAAATACAATTTAGTCATATCATAAGTGAATTTATGATATAATTATATCATAGTTTAAGTAAATGAATATTTTAGAAATTATTAAAAATGTGTTGGTATATTTATAAGTCATAAATATTTAACTACAATTTTATAATTAATGAAATGATTTAAAATAGAATTTATTTTCACAAAATGTATACATAAATTAAAATTTTTTTGTCTTATGATTTTAGGATAATTTTATGAGACCTTATAAAATTTTTCAGCGGGTTATAAAATCGGTTATAAATTTAAAATCTGTATTTGTCGAGTAAATGAATATTTTAATTAAAAATTAAATTTATTATAATTATAAAATTATTTTCATAAAATGGATTTCATTTTTTAATTCTACATGTAAAAAAATTATTAGGGTGAATTTTTTGTATTTTTTTAAGATAGTTTAATTTTTGGTGAATAGTGAAATACGGTAATTTAAGGTATTTAAATTATAATTCGAATACATTAATTAAAAACATCATGAATGATGTAATCACCCAAATATAGAACTATCCATCATTAGTTTAATATATTTTATGATAATTCTCAAAATTTTCATAGTCTTAAACCAAAATAATAAACAAATGAATAAAATATTCAAAAAAATTCACATCTCCTCCACTATAAATACCACCCCTCAACAACTCTTCTCCTAACACCTTAAAAGATTTAAGACTTGTCAAATTTATACCCAATCATATTCCCAAGATCCTCCCCCGCATCTAGGATATCTTGGTCTCTCCAAAGACCAAAACCAATCCCATTAAGTAGGTTCTCAAGGAGGAGTATTCAAGAGGTAAACTCCTCTTCCTTTTCCTTTTAATTTCTTTTCAAGTTCTTTATTTTATTACTCTTTATTCACCTCCTATGCCCAAATGAGAATGAAAAATATAGTATCATCTGTATACTAGAAATATATCATGTTAATGGAATATCCTTCATCAATCTTCGTTCTCTATCTCTTTTATTTTAAAAATGAAATCATCATCCGTGAGGTGTCGATTTACAACCTTTGTGGACGACAGATTTGTGTTCTTCAAATCATCCTTCAAGGATCCTAATGAAACTATTTTTATGGTCAAACCAGACTTTAATATATTTATTAAGACCTATTTAATTTTCTATAACCAGTATATATACATAATATTAATTCATAAGACAAAAAATAGTTCGTGATGATCGAAAAAACGCCAAAATAATCTAAGTATCACTAATGTTCTATCTAATTAATTATCCTCATACAATATAAAAAAATGAATTATATAAAAATTCAATATTTTGGATGTTTATTAGTATCATATAAATTCAATTCTGGATAATTATACCCATTCCACATGAAATTCCATACTCATGTACAAGTATATTGATGATGAAAAACAAGGAAACGAACACTCCCAAGTAATAAAATTGTATCTTTTAACTCATCAAAAAAGCCAAAAAATAAACTTAATAAAATTATAATAAATAAAATACATGTACAAAATTTTCTGAATTAATTAATTAATGGATTTAATTTTTTTGTCTATGATATTAAGGTCAAGTTCAGAACACATTCAGACATAAGTTAAAGGTTTTCTTCCCTCAAATGGTCAGAAGGCCTTTTTTTATAATCATCATTTCAAGGGATGAGGGAGAACCCTTAAAAGGCCCATAGGATTAGATATTACATGACCTGTAGTTATTAGAGGAAATATCCAGACTATAACTATGTGGAACTACTCCTCCCTAGCTTCTACATCATGATGTCAGCTCTCCACCTTCGCATGGTTGTTCGGCTAAACTTCTCATGCATGCACAGGCTAGTCCCAGTGGAAATTACATACCCTATCTTTCTTCCAAATCCATTATCTTCTACTCTGGTTAATGAACTCGTTCTGAATCCTCATCTGGAGTCTACTCTTTATAGAGTCTACTTGGTCTATTAAACACAATTTTAGGTGCCTCGAAAGCCTTGAGGTGGCTCGAATGCCTTTGAGGTGGCCCAAAGGCCTTTAGGTGGTCCGAAAGCCTCACTAGCCGGAAGGCCTTGGGTGGCTCGAAGGCCTTAAAGGACCCGAGGACCAAACAAGTAGCCCGAAAGCCCAAATGGATGAATAGTTCTGGCTGTTATAGAACCGAACACTACATGCTATAGTAATTCTACAGTAACTCACGAATTCTGTCTCCACCCATATTTGAACTCATTTCTCTTGGATTCACTTTCTGATTCCTCACCAATTGGGTTGAGGCTCTTGTGTGGTTTTCTTCCCGAACCTCCATTTTCATTCAGGTTGTGCTTTCTTTCTCTATACACCATTGTAAGTCTCCATTATTTTTATATAAATATTCTAAATTGTGTGTGTGTGTGTGTGTGTTCCAAAATTATAGATCCATATCACTTCATCATTCTTTGATGGGAGAATAAAGTTTTTATAAGTTTACCTTCTCATTTCTTCCTGATACGCAAGCCCAGTTGAAGGGAACATCTCAATTTATTACCCATTTTCAAGTACCATCCCTAATCTATTTTAATACACCATTATTTTTATAAAATAAATACTATTGTCATGAAAAACTATATTTGTACATTACTGGTTTTATACAAACAATCATGACAAATACAAATGATTTTTCCGAAAGAACACTTCTTTGCAAAGTAAAAAAGGTATTTCTTTGAAGAACTCCTCGATGATTTTATTAGAGTATTTTCATTTATTTCAACATATCTATTTAATTTTATTCTTTCTTGAGTTTTATATATTATTTTTATCATCCACCATTTTTTATTAAATGGTTTAGTATCAGTTTGACTGTGGATGTACTATCTTAATACCATTCACTATACTACTCAAAATGGTTAGTGATTATGTTTTCAGATTGAGGAAAGTTATTTACATTTCATATGTATATGTTGTTTATGTTTATCCCCATTAATATTAGGAATTCATTGGACTTAGTAAGTGATGGATGAGACCCGCTATAGCCCTTTGATGCATCGGTAGTTCTCATGAGACAAACTAGCCTGGGTTTTTACCCATTATGCATGGTGTCTTGGTCGAGGCCTTAATGGTATGATTATGATGTTCAGTATTATGCATTACCTCATTATGAAACTAGTAATTTATATTCCATGTGTTTATTTGACTAGTATAGTACCCATGATTATGTTTTATTATGGAATTATTTAATCAGTTTTTATTCGCGTCATATTATGCTCAAGTTTATATTTTAATGGCATGTGTACTTTTAGTAATTCATCATTCATTATTATTTATGATTCCACTGTATTTCTTGCCCTTACTGAGCATCTGATCTCACCTCTTTCTTATGTTTTATTTTTCCCCATGATGATAAGATAAATATTATGAATGACTTTCAGGGATAATCTCGAAGTTATGCATGTATCCAATGGAATCTCTATATTTTATTTCCTTTAAAAATTATAATATAAAACTTATTTTTATATTTGGTTTTAAAAAACTACTAAACTATTTAGTCCTTCATTAAGTGACACACTTTTAATCATACCAATTTAAAATGTTAAGGCACTGGCTCTAGGCTACTGAGGTTGGGGTGTTTACAATTATGCTATAAAAGTATCATTATTTTCATATAATATGGTGAAAATATCATTATTCATATCTAATACAATATTATTTATGATATTATAAATAATGTATATCAAATAGACACATTATTGACTTTCATCATGAATCATAATCAACTCATCATGATTGGAGGAAGTCATAGAAAAGGTTTATTTTATAGAATTCCCTAAAATTACAGTTGCACTATATGTGAATAAATATCCATTTTGTGATCTAGATTTATATGGATCTAAAAAATATCGGGCATTGACATAACCAACCAATTTTGATTCTAAATTTTGTAAAATTTATTCATTTATAACCTTTAAATATCAAATAATAGGAGAAGAATATTACCTTGCATCAAATTCATAATTATAAGAGCTCATATTTTCCAAAAAATAAGTTCTTCATCATCTCCTTGTGTATGGATTATATCATACATGGAAGAAATATATTTAATTTTTTATTAATGGTGTTTTCATGAATCTAATAATTCATTCCATTATTTAATACTCCATTTTTAGATGATTAATTAAAAATGTAAGGGTATTCCTTAAAATATTATCATTAAACATTCCATTGATTTTGTAAACTCTTCAAAAGTTTTGATGTTATCCAAAAAATATGGATTAATAAAAAAACATAAAATTATAAAAACAATGTGGTAATAAAATATATTTTAAATTATTCTTTATATGAATATATCTCAAAATTAATCATTTAAATACATCCTTCTCAGTTCAACCCATAAAATAATTTATCCTGTTATGTGAGACATTCATAATTATCAATATTCTTATGAAAATTTAAACCCCTAAAGGATTCATATTTAGATGTTTTAATAAATTATATCAGGATGAATAATATTTTTATAATAATTTCATTAGTATTCAGTAATCTTAGTGGTTTTTCTAACCAATCCAAAACATTATTGGTGAACATATCATATATTTATTTCAATTTTTTTCTAATTATTTTGGTATCAAAATCTCTCAATATTCATTTTTATCAATGAGATTTGGAAGCATTAAAAACATTTGATATATTTATAATAACATTTAATAATATCACATAATCTATCTGGTTTGGAGGTGTATACTAAAGGCATTGCGACATGGTGATAGTCAATATGTCATGGTGGCCAGTATAACTTTTCATAGTATAGTGATACCCACTATACCATAGTGTAATGCTTGGGGTTTTTTCATTATGTGATAACACATGTAATTTCTACTTTCTCCCACTCTAAAATCTATCATACTTGGTCATTCATTATATTATGATGAAATTTAGGGGTTTGAAAATCTTTCATGAATGTTTCAATATTAACAAATCAATGTGATGATTAAACCAAATGTTTTAAGGAGATGAAATGTTAGAGAAAATTTAAGAAACGTCTCATAAGTTTTGGCCAAAGGTTTTGAGTTCTATCAAGCCTATATAACTGGTTTAACCCTAAGGCATGGTGACTATGATGGCGAAACTCTTTTGAGAAGTCCTCAAGAATTAAATCCATAGCTCATAATTCCTTAAATATTTTAATAAAGGTTCTATCATACCATACCTTAAATGAAATCCTTTCAAAAAATTGGGATATTCTCACAATATATGGATACCCTAGGGAATAGGAATTTTTTATCCTTATTGATCTACATCAAACTCATGTAAATCTTATATAGGAAAAATTATCTGGGTGTAAAGTATAACACTATTTTTTTGTTTTATTAATCATTCCAAATGTATAGATAAATCTTGGTTCATTTTATCTATGTTTTGGATGACATTCATCCCTCTAAGACCCATCATTGTTATTATATAAATTATATCAATGTTTAGTTTTATTTTAAAATAAACAAATATAACTAGAAAAAATTGGTTTTCTAAGGACTATGGAATAACCACAATCAAAATATGCATTTTGGTTCCTAGTTTTTTATGAAAAAGAACTAGTACTCTTAGAAATTATCATTATCTCATAACTATTATTAGACCACACCATATTCCAAATCAAAATGGTCATTTTATGCATCTTAATAAAATCATGAAAAAATGAGAATTGGAGGGAAATGCCTTTATATCGGGGTAAGTTGATCACACAATCAGAAAATTACCCTATGTATATGGTTCTACAATAAATTTTATATATAACCATGGTTTTAGGTAAATATATAAACATAGGAATAAATTTCAAGAGTCCATTGTTGAGTCCACTTTATGTGAGTTGTATTTTTTGTCAAGAGATATCAAAATGATGTAAAGAAGAAGCTTGTTTGAGATGAAGATAACATAATAATTTGTTTCATAACTATCATATATCATAGAATATTATTTTTTAAGAAGTTTACTAGGATTTATTTTCATGGTTTTTTTGGAAATTTATTTTAGGACAAATTTTTTTCAAGAGTTTTAGTTCCATAGAGAATGGATTTTATAGTGTAGAAATTTATTTATCTTTATTATAAAAGTATTAATGAAAGTTGTTCTAACCATGTTATTTATGATAATTAATAATATTTATGGATGGTTTTTGTGAATTTTGATGAAAATTTAGTAAATTTTGGTCTCACAATCACTTAAGTAACCACATGAAGAAATGGTACCTACAACATGAAGAGTGATTCAAGTGACCGCATGAAGAACAGGTACCTACCTCACGAAGGGTGATTCTAGTGACCTCATGAAGAACTAATACCAACCATATGAAGTGATAAGTGTTGTTAAATTTAAAAACCACATATAGGAGATAACTTATCCCAATCTTCATATAGTATGTGAATCTATCATGAGAAAGTGACCACATGAAGATAAAGTGACCACATGAAGAAATGTGGACCAACTGAATAAATAAATGTGAACCTTCCACTTAAATAAAATTGGATCTACCATATGAATGATTGATAATCTACCACATGGTAGGTCAAGTGACTATGGTATCACAAGGTATGTTTATTTACTACATGATCAACCTGATTGAAGATCAAGTAATGGAATAACCGGTAAGTCTTGAAGCTTAGTATAAAGATGGTGACATGAAATTATCATTGTATTTTATGAATTTATATAAGGAGAAGGTGATAGTTGATTTGTTAAATGAAGAGTTATGAGTTACTCAATGATGGATATGTCACAATAATAATTATCATAACGATTGAAAAATATATAAGGATGATAATGTAAGTGGAATTTGAAGATGCAAGGGTGGTGATGATCAATGTAAGGATTGCCATCATTAATAAAAGCATCATGCTTTAAGAAATGTGGAAAATTTGTATACCACAAATCATGGATAGGAGTTTGAAATCATTATCACATGAGTATTTTAGATGGTTCTAGGTGATTCGGATCTCAAATGAAAAATAAAATACTCTAATTTATTAAGTTTAGGGTTGTTTTAAAATGAAGGATATTTACATGATGCTTTTCACCACAATGGATGTCATGAATGATGAATTGTGATCATGAATTCATACATGTGTTTATAGCCTAATAAAATAATTTGAATTATCATGGAGGGATGAAGTAGGAGAAGTTTATAAATTAGGAAGTAGAAAGTGTGGTCTATAATATATGAATGAAGAAGGTATGTTTGGTGTTACATGCATGTGTATTTATATTCATGAAAATAAGTGTAGATGTTTTAATATACAGGATTTATAATGGATCAAAGGATAATATTCAAAGAAATATTAATCCATGATGATTATTAACTTCAATTATGTGAATTTTATTTAGCATTTTTACAATTCCAAGTCTTCAAGAATTTTAAA
The DNA here is from genome assembly GCA_963277665.1 of Viscum album. Classification (NCBI taxonomy): domain Eukaryota; kingdom Viridiplantae; phylum Streptophyta; class Magnoliopsida; order Santalales; family Viscaceae; genus Viscum; species Viscum album. The sequence continues at coordinate 1,868,284,656 of OY728150.1, forward strand.
TGATAAGAAGTTAAGTCTGAGAATTTTGGATCTAATAAATGAAAATAAAGGAAAATATCTAAGGGTTTTGAATTATTGATAATCATTGTAATTAAAAAATTTCATTCATGTAGAATTTTAAATTAAAATGGAAGAAAAGGATGATGGATGTAAGAACTCGGTTCTTATTTTTGAGGTACGAGATTCTTCTTTTTCTTTTCCTTAAGTGTTTTTGACAAAATATGGAAAATGGGGAAAAATCCTAATCTTTGGAACTACACGCCGTGTACTTTTCCACACACCGTGTACTTTTGGCCGTGTTGGGATGAGTACACAGGGCGTGTAGCCTTATCGGTGATGAGGGGTTTAGAAACCGACTACATGTCGTGTAGTGGTACCTTACACGTCGTGTAGTCATTCGGCAGGCTTAAACAGTAAGGCTGTGGAGTCACTGCTAGCTGGGAGACAGTACACGCCGTGTACTTGGGAGTACATGTCGTGTACTCATGTCGACGGATGAACAGTGTGGCGGTGCGGCCAAATGAACAGTTAAATGAAAGAAGTACACGCCGTGTACGCAGAAGTACACGCCGTATACTTTGTTTTTTCGGCTTAAAACAGGAAATAGCCTCCTCATTTGGCAGAGGAAACACTTCAACCGATTTGGAGCCAAAGGAGGAGGCCAGACATTTGAAGATCCACCGGGAGTTCATCTGGAATCAGTTTCCGCCTCAGACAATCCTGTTGAAACCGCACGGGTAAGGGCTTCCACCTCCTTGGCTGGTTCATACCAATTCCTTCTCTAACGTAATTTATTTACGTTTGAAGGGGTTTTGTTCTTCGTCAGATCTACGTCGTTCATGGGCGTTTCTAGAGTCGGCGTTCGGGTATAACGTTCGTTGGCGTATAAGGTAGGTGGCTTGGTGTAAATTTCTAATTGTCGTGCATTTTTTGTGCCACGAACCCATGTTGGGGTGTCGTGTGGCTGAGTCCGTTGCTATATTTAATGCCTAGAATTGCATAGGTGATTAAATTATGATAATAAAATGCTGGTTTGGATTATTTCTTGGATCCAAAACCACCCCAGGGGTGTGTTCCACTGTTTAGTCGTTTGGCCAAGATACCTGACGGTATGCCTATAATGTAGTAATTGTAGAATTACCTTGAGAGGAATTGCTTGTTTACTGCATTTTTATATGTTGGGCATGGCCCGGTTACCTGTTTAGCCTGAGGGCATTGTTGTGATTATCCTGAGGGCGTGACTATTCTAGACTGTGGGCGACGTTCTATTTCACCTGAGGGAAACCTTTCGTTCCTGATGGCTTGCCTTCTGTGCTTGAGGGCGGCACTTCGTATGCCTGAGGGTGAGAATTTCTGCTACACCTGAGGGCAATACCTATGGGTTGGATTCTGTATAGCCCGAGGGCAAGCATGAGGGCGTGGTTTACTATTTTAGCCTGAGGGCACGGTAATGGTTGGCCTGAGGGCTTGGAGCTATTGAGCACGAAAATGTTACTAAATTAAATGAATGAAACGAATAATAAAATGGAAATTTAATTGTTAAGTTAGTTACTTTTCAGTACTGCTTACATTATTGCATTTTACTATTGCACACGGTTGTTGCATGCTTACACGCAGTTAGGCACGGGCCTTTGGTGGGTGCCTACTGAGATATATTTCTCACACCCTACTTGGGTCACGCTTTTCAGCCCAAACAGATTATGTTTCTGTAGGTGTAGACAGGGGCAAGAGTCCCTATACAGGTACTTTACTGTTGCTGAGGAATAGGAGGACATGGGACTGGGCCTAGGCTCGCGATGTCGCTGCCAGCTGTTTTGCTTGTTTTTTTGTACTTTGTATTTTGTTGTACTGTATTGATGTATAACATGTTCTAGCTATTTTCTTAGAACTTGAAACATGTAGCATCATCATTTATATATTTTTGGTTATATCCACTGTTGTAGTTTATTTCAGTTGTGTATGATTTACTGCTTCCGCTATCATTGTATGTTTATTTTGTATTCCGCTGCACTACGCTTTGACAAATGAGGGAATAGTTTCCCCACTATCAGACCTGGGCCCTCACTGCTAGTCGGTAGCCTCTGGTGTTTGGGGAAATGCACTTGAGGTCTTGTGGCGAACCGGCTTCGGGACACCCGTTGAGTGGAACCCGGGGACCGGGACGTTACAAAGTGGTATCAAAGGGGTTATTTTCTTTGACTTACTATTTGGAGTCATAGTCAGGGATAGGACGGAATGGTAGTTGGTAATAATCTGTGCTCTGGTGTAGCTAACCCGTGTATAGGTAAAATCTAGTCTACCTTATATTTTTCAATCTTTTGATTTTGCAATTTTACAGTTGATATGTTTTCACCGTTGGGTGACGCACTTTGAGATTGTGCTGGTTATAATTTATCTGTGGGTTCTCTTTAGTTGCAACCCGATGAGATGAGGGTATTCCGTCTCATGCATCATATAGGCACATGCTAGGTATCACATTCCATGCATAGTTTCCATGCCATGTAGGTGCATTAGAATTTGCATGTTGTTGTGATAGTTGTTGTGCTAAAAAAGCATGCTGTTGTGATAGCTGCTTGATAAATACCTACCTTGTGATATGATGTTTTTGTTTGAGCATGTTTTTAGATTGGATGCCAAACTTTTCATTTTGGGGAGTATGGACCCCATTGATCGGAATTTGGTGGGTCATTGACTGTTTATTGGTTATAACACATATGAGATGTCAAAATTTGATTTGTGTGGAGTATGGTCCCCCACGGGTCGGAATTTGACACTTAGGTGTTGTTATTCGGTATTTTCTGGGTTCCGGGGAAGTTTTTGAGGCATGATTTCCAGAAACCCAGTATACACACCGTGTAGTATTTTTTTACACAACGTGTATGCTCTTCTATTCAGGAAGAAAAATGAACTTTTTGGGTACACATCGTGTACCCTGAGTACACACCGTGTAGTCTCTTCTCGTGTCACAAACCGTGTGAGCGGTGACATAGGGTAGGGAAAGGCTTGGGTAAAACACGTCGTGTACCAAATGGACACGCCATGTAGTGTGACCCGGAGTCCGGCCGTGTAACTAACAACACGGGTCAGTGAACTCCTTGACAGAACACGTCGTGTCAATTATAGACACGCCATGTAGTATGACCTGGGGACTCGGCCGTGTAACTAAAAACACGGGCCAGTGTCACCTCTCCCTGAACACGTTGTGTACCTGTGGGACACGTCGTGTAGTCTTGTCCGGGGACAGACCGTGTGGAGTTAACCGTGTGGCTGGGAAACAGGGTGGTGTACACACTGTGTGCGGGTGTAACACGTCGTGTAGTGTCAAGCCGAGTAGTCGACCGTGTCACAGACGACACAGGAAGTTGTAAATTAACACCGTACACGTCGTGTAGATATTTTACACGCCGTGTAGTTTTTGTTGAACGGAATTCATGTGGCTTAGCCATGTAGAAGGACCCGGGTAGGGGAAGGAAATTCATGTACACACCGTGTAGTCATTGTACACACCGTGTAGTCTTGTTTTTCAAATTTTGAAATGCCTTCTTCCTCTTGTTCCTTTGTGGTTCCATCGCTTTCAGCCTTAATAATCTTGAATCTAAGGAATTATTTTGACCCTATAGTGTCATGCCGCTGAGACGACCCCAAGTTGTTCGCCAGGAGAGCGGCGACGATTATACTCCGGAGATGGTGGGCCATGGGCTACTAGTTGATCCTCCAGCAGAGGCAGATGCGGCACCCGCTGCTATACCAGACACAGGCGTGGAGGCACAGTTATGTGAAGTCTTTATAAGGTTTATGCAGACCTTTCAGGGAGCATTGCAGGCTGCCACATCTATGGCTGAGATGACACGTATCTTTCAGTAGCAGTATCCGCCTACATTTTCAAGGGATGGAGGACCATAGGCTGCAGAGTCTTGGCTAGGATCGATGCAGACTATTTTCGAGCATCTTGAGATGCCTCCAGGGAGGAGGTTCAAGCTCGTGACATATATGTTGCGTGATTCTGCCAATAGGTGGTGGGATGTCACCACCCAGTCAGAGCATCATAGAGACATGGTGTGGGAAGCTTTTCAGGCATTCTTCTATGACTTCTTCTTTCCCGAGATGCTGAGGGCAGATAGAGCTCTATAGTTCATGAATCTGCAGCAGGGAGCTATGTCGGTGATGGACTATTCTGCTCGTTTTATGGAGCTTCAGCGTTTTGCACCCATGCTGGTAGGTAATGAGACGTTGAGAGCCAGACGTTTTGAGGATGGTCTTCGGTATGACATCTGAGCGCTGGTGAATGTTTTCAGGTTGCCTTCAGTACATGCTATTGTAAACCAGGTGCTAATTTCTGAGAGGAACCTGTGGGAGTCTAGTGGTGTGGGCCAGGGCAGTTCAGCACCAGTTAATGGTACTATTTCTACTGGTAAGAGGAAGAGACAGATGGACTTCTCTCAGGGTGGTAGTACCAGCCAGGCAGCTTCTTCAGGTGGCCCGATCAGGTGCTACCAGAGTGGCAGAGAGGGGAACAAGAGGCCGAAGTGTCCATGAGACCTAGTGGAGTGCAGAGCTTGCGGCAAGATGGGTCATCTGCAGTGATTTTGTAGGGAGTTTCTACTAGTGGCTAGTGAGAGGGGTTCTATGCAGACTCCGCATGTGGGAGCAGGACTAGTGGCTTCTTACCAGTCGGGGAACTGGAATACATCAGGGCGTGCAGGAAGAGATGGTGGTCATGGTCGTGGTAGCCAGACACCATGATCTTAGAGGCAGCAGGGCGGGACAGCTCAGGGTAGCCAGGCTGTGTCGCAGGGCCGCGGCACTGGCCAGGCATATGCAGTGCAACAGACCCAGTAGGAGCAGGATCCCGGACCTTCTACCGTCAGAGGTACTACTCTAGTAGCTTCTGTCTTGTCTTCAGTACTTTTTTATTTGGGTGTTATGCATAGTTTCATATCTGTAACCGTTTTGGAGAGCCTTGAGATCGGTGTTTCTTCTTCTTCGGATATCTTGACGCTAGACACTCCGTTGGGGACTAGGACGGCTGGTGTGCGTCAGTGTAAGGAGTTCCCCCTTGAGGTTGGAGGGTGTCACTTCCTTTGGGACCTCTATGTCTTGGAGATGAAGAGCTATGACGTCATTCTCGGGATTGACTGGTTGGTTCCCTATCGAGCCTTTGTAGACTGCTATCATCGCAAGGGTGTGTTTCACGTCACCAGAGGGCGGAGAGTTTCTATACAAGGGCGAGTGGAATGTTCAGGCAAGCCGAGATGGACCAGAGCATCATGGGCGAGGTGGAGTCACAACCCAGATTGCGAGTTTATATTTGGATGATTAGGGGACTTGTCAGACATATTTCCCTCCAGTTGTTGATCGTTTCAGGGATATATTCCCGGATAAATTTTCAGGTCTACCTTTGGTGCTTGAGGTGGATTTGTCTATCGATCTTGTTCTAGGAGCAGCATTGTTGTCCATTCCTCCTTATAGGATGGCCACGCCTGAGTTGCAGGAGCTCAAGAGGAAGTTAGAGGAGTTGTAGGAAAACAGCTTTATCCGACCCAGTACTTCTCCTTGGGGTTCTCCGGTCCTTTTTGCGAAGAAGACGGATGGTACCCTTAGGCTTTGCGTGGATTATCGGAAGCTGAACCAGTTGACGGTTAAGAACCGATATCCCTTTCCAAGGATAGATGATCTGTTTGATCAGCTTTTTGGAGCACGAGTGTTCTTGAAGATTGACTTGAGATCCGGATATCATCAACTACGCGTGAGACCATCGGATATAACTCTTACAGCTTTTTGGAGCAGATATGGTCTATATGAGTACTTGGTTATGTCATTCGGACTCACAAACGCGCCAGCGGTTTTCATGGATCTGATGAATCGCGTGTTCTATCCGTATCTTGATTCTTTTGTGGTAGTATTCGTGGACGACATCTTGGTGTACTCTCACACTTTACACGACCATGCCACCCATCTTGAGATTGTATTGAGTACACTGAGAGAGAATCGGCTATATGCTAAGCTCTCAAAGTGCCACTTTTGGATGGACCAGATTCACTTCCAAGGTCATATCATCTCAGAGGCAGGAGTTTCAGTAGACCCAGAGAAGGTGAGAGAAGTAGTTTCTTGGGAGAATCCTAAGAAAGTGTTTGAGATACGGAGTTTCTTAGGGCTGGATGGTTACTACAGACGCTTCATACAGTACTTCTCCCGCTTATCAGCACCGTTGATGGGTCTGACTAAGAAGGGTGTGAAGTTCGATTGGTCAGAAGCTTGCGAGACAGCTTTTCAGAACCTGAAGGGAAGGTAGACATCAGCACCGATCCTGATACTCCTAGAGTAGGGGAAGAGCTATACAGTTTACTGTGATGCATCAGGGATTGGTCTAGGATCCATTTTGATGCAGGGCGACTGAGTTGTTGCGTATGGGTCTCAGTAGTTGAGGCCACATGAGAGGAATTACCCAACGTATGATATCAAGTTGGCTGCAGTTGTGCATGTGTTGCGTTGTTGGAGACATTACCTGTTGGGAGAGCATTTTGTGGTTTTCACCGACCACAAAAGCCTCAAGTATATCTTTACTCAGCGTGACCTGAATCTGAGGCAGAGAAGGTGGGTTTAGTACCTACAGTCCTTCGATTTTGACCTTGCCTATACACCTGGTAAAGGTAATGCAGTAGTTGATGCACTGAGTAGGAAGACTCAGATACAGGCAGTGCAGGAGGCCAGTGGTGAGTGGAAGCTTATGGATTTGTTCTCTGAGATGCATCTGGAGGTGCACGATAGTCAAGGTCAGACTTATAATTCCTCTTTAGCTGTGACTTCTACCCTCCTGGACAGAGTGAAGATGAGGCAGCTATCTAATTCAGAAGGCCTAGTTCTACGGGAGTTGGTGGCAAGTGAGGACCCTCCTTCTGGTTAGACGATAGGCGATGATGAGGTTTTGTGTTTCCATGGATGAGTATGGGTTCCAGTGGATATACGCGAGGAGCTGATTCGGGAGTTTCATGCTTCAGCTTGGGCAGTTCATCCCGAGGTTACCAAGATGTACCGTGACTTGAGACGTTAGTACTAGTGGTCGGGTATGAAGAGTGAGATAGCTGGTTTTGTTACGAGGTGTTACACCTGTCAACAGGTGAAGGCAGAGCACGAGAGGACAGCTGGGCTGTTATAGTAGTTACCCATTCCAAAGTGGAAATGGGATGATGTCGCGATGGATTTCGTGACTGGGTTGCCAAGGTCACCTCATGGCAATGACGCCGTGTGGGTTGTTGTGGACAGACTCACGAAGGTATCTCACTTCTTGCCGATCGAGGAGACCTTCGGTGTGGATGATCTCGGAAGGCTTTATATCCGAGAGATCGTACATCTTCATGGGGTCCCTCGTTCTATCATTTCGGATAGGGACGCCCGCTTTACGTCTCGTTTCTGGCAGATGTTTCAGAGGGCGTTGGGTACACAGGTGCTTCTGAGCACAGTATACCACCCTTAGATTGATGGATAGTCAGAGCATACGATACAAGTGCTTTAGGACATGCTGCGTGCATGCATCCTAGACTTTGGGGGCTCTTGGGAGAAGCATATTCCCTTAGTTGAGTTTGACTATAACAATAGTTTACAGGAAACTATTGAGATGGAACCATATGAGGCTTTATATGGTAGGTCATTCCGATCACCTTTGTGCTGGTTAGAGGCAGGTGAGGCAGCTTTACTGGGGCCACAGCTCGTGCAAGAGACATCTGAGTAGATCCAGTTGATTCGGAAGCGGATGGCTACCGCTCAGTCTCGTCAGAAATCTTATTCTGATCGTCATAGATGACCTTTGGAGTTCATGGTGGGGGATCAGGTTTTTCTATGTGTTTCACTGAGGCTGGGACACAAGCGGATCCGGAGACAGGGTAATCTTTCACCGAGGTATGTGGGGCCATTTGAGATTCTGGAGAGAGTCGGTCTGGTTGCCTATCGGTTGCAATTACCGCAGCGGTACCGAGCCATGCACGATTTCTTCCACATGTATCAGTTACGTCGCTATCATTCAGACCCATCTCACACCTTTCAGCATAAGGATGTTGAGCTTCAGCATGATGCGTTCTTTGAGGAGCATCTGATCCGTATCGTTGACAGGAGCACGAAGGTTCTCTGTGGCCGGTCAGTTCCTCTCGTACGGGTGCTATGGCAGCATGGCCGAGTGCAGGATGAGACCTGGGAGTGGGAGGCCGACGTACATGCTCAGTGGCCAGAGTTGTTCTGAGCTTTATCTTCTCCACCCTTGGAAGGTAAATTTGGGGACGAATTGCTATAAGGGGGAAGTTTTTAAGAACCTGGTTCTTATTTTTGAGGTACGGGCTTCTTCTTTTCCTTTTCCTCAAGTGTTTTTGATAGAATATGTAAAATGGGGAAAAATCCTAAATTTTAGAACTACACGCCGTGTACTTTTCCACACACCATGTACTTTTCCACATGCCGTGTACTTTTGTCCGTGTTGGGATGAGTACACGGGGCGTGTAGCCTTGTCGGCGACGAGGGGTTTAGGAACCGAATACACGCCGTGTAGTGGTACCTTACACGCTGTGTAGTCAGTCGGCAGGCTTAAACAGTAAGGCGGTGGAGTCGCCGCCAGCTGGGCGATAGTACACGCCGTGTACTTGGGAGTACATGCCGTGTACTCATGTCGATGGATGAACAGTGTGGCGGTGCCGCCAAATGAATAGTTAAATGAAAGAAGTACACGCCGTGTACTCAGAAGTACATGTCGTGTACTTTGTTTTTTCAGCTTAAAACAGGCAGTAGCCTCCTCATTTGGCAGAGGAGACACTTGAGCCGATTTGGAGCCAAAGGAGGAGGTCATACCTTTGAAGATCCACCGGGTGTTTGTCTGGAATCGGTTTCCGCCTCGGATGATCCCATTGGAACCACACGGGTAAGGGCTTCCACCTCCTTTGCTGTTTCTTACCAATTCCTTCCCTAACGTAAGTTATTTACATTTGAATGGGTTCTTTTCTTCTTCAGATCTACGCCATTCTTGGGCGTTTCTGGAGTCGGCGTTCGGGTATAACGTTCTTTGGCGTATAAGGTAGGTGGCTTGGTGTGAATTTCCAATTGTCGTGCATTTTGTGCATTTTTTGTTCCACGAACCCATGTTGGGGTGTCGTGTGGCTGAGGCCGTTGCTATATTTAATATCTAGAATAGCATAGGTGATTAAATTATGATAATAAAATTTTTTTTGGGATTGTTTCTTGGATCCAAAACCACCCCAGGGGTGTGTTCCACTGTTTAGCCGTTGGGCCAGGATAACCGAGGGTATTCCTTTAATGTAGTAATTGTAGAATTGATTTGAGAGGAATTTCTTTTTTATTGCATTTTGATATGTTGGGAATGGATTGGTTACCTATTTATCTTGAGGGCGTTGTTGTGATTAGCCTGAGGGCATGACTATTTTAGCCTGCGGGCGACTTTCTATTTCGCCTGAGGGCAACCTTTCGTGCCTGAGGGCTTGACTTCTATGCCTGAGGGCGACACTTTGTATGCCTGAGGGCGAGAATTTATTCTAAACCTGAGGGCAATACCTGTGGGTTGGATTATGTATAGCCTGAGGGCCAGCCTTAGGGCGTGGTTTACTATTTTATCCTGAGGGCACAGTTCTGGTTGGCCTAAGGGCTTGGTGCTATTGAGCACGAAAATGTTACTAAATTAAATGAATGAAACGAATAATAAAATGGAAATTTAATTGTTAAGTTAGTTACTTTTTAGTATTGCTTACATTATTGCATTTTACTATTGCACACTATTGTTGCATGCTTACACGCAGTTGGGAACGAGCCTTTGGTGGGTGCCTACTGAGATATATTTCTCACACCCTGTTTGGGTCACGTTTTTCGGCTCAAACAGATTACATTTCTGTAGGTGTAGATAGGGGCAAGAGTCCCTATACAGGTACTTGACTGTTGCTGAGGAATAGGAGGGCATGGGACCAGGCCTAGGCTCGTGATGCCGCTACTAGCTGTTTTTCTTGTTTTTCTGTACTTTGTATTTTGTTGTTCTGTATTGATGTATAACATGTTATGGCTATTTTCTTAGAACTTGAAACATGTAGCATCATCATTTATATACTGTTGGTTATATCCACTGTTGTAGTTTATTTCAGTTGTGTATGATTTACTACTTCCGCTATTGTTGTATGTTTATTTTGTATTCTGTTGTGCTACGCTTTGACAAATGAGGGCATAGTTTCCCCACTATCAGACCTAGGCCCTCGCTGCTAGTCGGCAGCCTCTGGCATTTGGGGAAATGCGCTTGAGGTCTCGTGGCGAACCGTCTTCGGGGCACCCATTGAGTGGCACCCAGGGACCGAGACGTTACAATGGAATAAATAACTAATGTTGAAAATTTTTATTATCATATATATTATATTAGTTTAATGAATATGTTTTTTTGTGTGAGGTTTAACACTATTATTTAAGATATAATAATTATCTATGCCAAGTAGAAGAATATATATGACCCCATTCTTTCATGAATTATTCTATGTGTTGAACCTTTATTTTTTTTATGATCACAGTCACTTAAAATATTTATAACCTTTCTTTAGATCATTTTGGTAATATTATTTATAAATATTTAAAGGAATTTTCTAGACCGAATGATGGAATAAAAAAAGATAGGGGGTTTCCTTGAAGACCTGGTTGGCCTGCATCCACCAGCTACCTGATACAAAAGCACCAGCTAACTAATAGATAAAATTAACCCACCTATGTAATTCTTAAAACCATTATCTATCCTTTATAACTCACTAAGTATATGGTTAAGTCTATATAGAACTATAAAGCTATAGAAATTTCACTTAATAGCTAGTGGATTTGATCCAGAAGAGTCAAAGGGGCATTGATTCTTGGTCTAAAATCATTTATTCAACTCATTAAAAGTTTGATTTGACCCAAGTCACCTCCAAACCTATTAAGGTTATAAATAAACCCCTATTAAGTATTTTATTTCATCTAATTACATATATGAAAACTACTTACCACTGAACGATTCTTAATCGATCCATGATATTCTTTTGCAAGAGATCCTTAAGAATATCTCAATTATCAAAAGGAAAATAGGCTTCAATAGCTATAATCCTTTTTCTTTATCCTCTTTCTTTTGGATCCATTCTTTCTTTATTTTTTAATTCTTAAAGGATCTTATTCTACCTTATATTTTTTATCCTTTTTATTCTTCATAATCTACTGGAGATATTTGAGTTCTTTTTAAAGGGTTTGTAAAAAAAAACATTTATCTTCTTAATCTTCTACTTCAGGTGATAACCATCATTAAAGTGAGGGTTTTTTGTTATTAGATTCCAATAAATATAAGGTTTTTATTTTTTGTTATTATTTTCCATTAAAACCAAGGGATTCTTTTTTCTACTTTGATACTTGGTTTTTATTAAAATGAAAGGATCAATATAACCCTCTCAAGACTTCTTGAGTGGAGGAGACATTAGGGATCATTCTTCAGATATTGTTAAAATCCTTTATTAAAGTGTTCTTTTTTAATTTCTATAATTTATTTTCTACTATTATTAAATTTTTAATTTCCCTTATTCTCACTTAGATATGATGTTTCGTACATTAATCAATTGCTTTCATAATAATCAATTTTTATTTTATAGACTCTTTTTGTAATTTTTTTAAAGTTAATTCTCCCCCACCCATTTTCATTTTAATTTAGCCTACACTATGTTTCTAAGCTTTTAAAAAAAGGTATATCATGTAATATGTTGTTCACTAAAGATGAAGTGAAGAAGATGAATGAATTACAAAAAATTGGGTGAGTTGTTCATGAAGCTCATAGAAGAAGGAAGTGTTGCATAGTATGATATTTGAATAGAAAGCATTGAAAGAATAATATATCTAGTGCTACATTATTGTGCACCATAAGAGAAGAATAAAATATTGTGTGTAGTGTTATACATAAAAAATGAAGAATAAACTTTCTAATATGAAAGGGAATAAGAAGAAGAATAAATAAGAAGCACATCTATAATAAGTTAGAGTTATACATTAGTATTAGAATCCCTTTTTGTTACCCCTATAATTCATTATAAATATATTATAATTACTTTTGTGTGGGATAAACCAAAGAATAGTTGAGAGACATGAATGAGAGTTCTTATTATTTTCCCTACTCTCCATGATTCACATGATATTACTAGTGGATCATGTGACCTCGGGTTTTACCTTATCATACCAAGGAATAGGAATCTCACATTGACTGTTGAAATGTGTAAATTTTTGTTCCCTCTTGTGTGTGTAAATTATGATGTAACAAATATCTAAGGTGATAGGAGAGAACAAGAGTGATCCATACACTTTAAAAAGTGAAATAGGAAAATAATGAAAATGTATAAAGGTTTGTAATATAATCTTTATTAAATTTCACAAACACTAGTTAACCCCCCCCCCCAGTGTATTTCATATCCCCATCAGTCCCCTTCATCCATAGGATCACCTGTCTCCATGTGACACATGGACTATGGTGGTAAACTAGCATGCATCCATGAGTGAGGTCACTCATGGTCATGAACCGATGTGTGTTGGTTGAGATCAATATGAGAAGGGAATGATAATCCCTTATAGTTATGGGAAATGAATCCCATGTTCATAGGTCCAACTAAAGACCCCATATCGCCATAGGCCACATAGACCATGGAAATTGGTCTCATGGGGGATCCCTTTATGTAACGGGCCACATAGTGAGTGGGAATAAGTTTTTATAAAGAATCCATACCACCATAGGCCACATGGTCTATGGAAATAGATATTATTTGAGATTCCCTACCACCATGATCTATATAGTCTATAGACATAGCTCTCATGGGGCTCCCCTTACCGCTACTAACCACATGGCCCATGGAAATAGGTCTTGTGGATAAGCTACTAACACCTCATGCAACCTATATCAAGGTCATGGATTATATAATAAATTTATTAATATAAAATGTGGTGTAGTTTATTGGTAAAATTCATTGTATTTTAATGAATATTTTCCCAGATCAAAACATGGGGTGGATTTTTTTAAAAAACAAATCTATATATCATATTTAAAACTAATGGCTTTATTAAACACATAAAACTAATCTATAATAATTTTATTACTCTCACATTTTTCATTAATTTCTTTTTTTAATGATTTTTTATCCTAGGTGAGTCTTTATTAAAGTAAATTATATTCCTTTATTTCAACAAGTTTGTTGAGACTATTCCACTCTTCAAACTTTTTAACCAATGATTTGTTAATATCGTTAACTTTCAATTCCAAAAATATTTTATCACCATGTAGTTCCTTGATGAATGAAAATATATTATTGAAAACTTCAATAATAACTTTCTTTAAATATTCATTGATGTCATATTAGATATATTCTACTGATTCAATAGAATCATACTCTTCACAACATAAACAAGATTCTTCTTAAGGTTCATTCTCAAAAGATTTTTTAGAACTGGTATCAGTTTAATTACCTTCAAGTAGAAGCAAATCCTATTTATCCTTTTTAACTATTTCTCAAATTATTAAAATATCTTTTCTTTCTATTTTTTATTATTATGGATAAAACCTCCATGTTGGTATTAATAGGAATAGTCTTTATATAATTCATTTTAGGTGAATCCCTAACTTCCTCAAATATAAACTTCATATAAACTAATAAAAACAACTAAGAGAAAAAATATTGTTTCAATCAATGGGGTAACCTTGTTCTCTCATACCACTTAAGGTTCTTAGTGGATTGTGTTGTCTCATTAAGAGTTGGGGTGAATTAATATAGACAAGTTCTTCCATATTATTTCAAATTGAACTATTAACCCATTTTTAGTATTAAAACCATTGTACATATTTGTAAAAAACAATTTCATATGTTCATAAGAAAATTCACACCACATGTGAGATATAGGGTAAATAGATAATAAAATATATAATTTTTATATGTTTTGATCCCATTGTGGTTATATTATCTATATTGTGTTTGATCCATTTCTAAGACATAAATATTCAATATATTACTAATGTGAATATAAGTAATATATCTTTTAAAAATCCTAACATTATCACTTGATAGTTAGATTTATCTCTACAGGTTCTTTATACTGGTTCCCATTAGTTTATATTATAACTCAAACTAAGTTAGTAATATCCTTTTCCTTAAGGTTACCTTCGAACTTCTGTTACTTACAAAATAAATGATGATCTTCCTATGAGCATTCCAAAATTCAAAAACAGCACATGCTCAATTCCTCAAGATCTTTATTGTCTGGAACTTGTAATGAATTAGTATTTCTATACTTTCCCACTTTTTTATAAGCATAAACATTCATACTTTATAAAGTATTGTAAAATTAGTCTTTCATACTACTCTGGTATCCTAACATCCAAAAAAAATTCGGATGTGGACTATCTGCCTTCCCCACTTATTCTAGAGTCTCACTACTCCCGATGTTTCAATATCTTCAAGTACCTAAATGTTTGTAACTTCTTTAGGTTAAAACTAAATTTTGGTCTTGCTCACTAACTTCTAGTTACTCAACCTTTTGAATCTTCACACTAAGACTCCATAACAAAAAAAAATTATTACTCAAATTCTTTTACCCAAAAAATATTTGGAAAATATAGGTAAACTTCCCTCCATCATCTCCATCTTCCTCTCATCATCAACTATTCTTATAATGAGATCTTACCCATGTATATTTTACATTGAATATCAAAACTTATATAAAATAAAGTGTTTCTTCAATTATTTGATGTATCTTATGATAAATCTAGATTGAAAAATACTTCTCCACATTTTAGTCTTTGATAAATATTATTCACCTCTTCTTCAAATCTCAATGTGAAAGAAGAATTGAAAATCATGATTTTAATATCTTCAAGTTTATCTTGGAATCATCACATTGATTTCCTCAACTCGATGATTCATCTTTCCATATCTTTTATTTATCCTTTTGAAACATTTGGAATCATTCTAAAACATAATTTTTATCTTATAAAATAATCATATGAATATATTAAGATTCTTAATTTAATCTTTTATAGCTCCAATGAAACATTTCAACTCTAACTTATGATATATCACCTTTGATGCATATCTTCTAATCTACTTAGCTTCCAATCATCTTAAAATTCCGATTGTCTTCAATTTCTTATCTCCTCATATTCTAATCCTCTATAATTTCATATCTTATCTTATTGAAACTTATTATAATACAAATCAATATCATTCTTCTGTAAATCTAAATTTTTCAAGTTACTCATCCACATTAGTGAATCTTCTAAACTTTACATCATCATTCAGTACCATCTCATCTTTAGGATTAGTCAATTTCAATTGTATCACTCTAATAATTATAGATTTATATTATTCAAATATATCAACATTATTTACTAATTTTTCTTTATAAATTTCCTTCAGATTATGAACCACTATAATAATCCTCAACATTTGTAAAGTTATCTTCCTAATTCACCTTCTGAACTCACTCAAGATCGGTCTTATGTTACTTCTTCCTTTATTAATTATAAAACTTCTCAAATTTATTCTAAAATATATTCTATTAAATATATCATATAAATAAATTAATCATATTTTATACTTTTGGAATTACTAGAATTATTGAAACTTGTAAAAGGTCTTTTCTTCAACTAATTCCCTAAGTCAGCTTTCATAATAATATATTTCTACAAATAATTTTATATCTTTTTCAATTTAACTCATATTGAATCATAGTTTATTTTTTAAACACTATGATGTTATTTAAATTGAAATTTCAATGTATCATTATCCAAATTAACTTGTAAGTTATTTTATTAGTTCAAACTTCATAGCCCTCTCAACTGCCTTATCTTCTAGATGATCTTCCACTCAGTATCTATAGCTCATCATGTAACTTCTAGAATGAAAATTTAGAAATTACTTATGGATTATCTATACTATAGAGTCTCTTAAATATGAGTAAAATATTCTTATATATCCTTCAATATATCATATTAACTCTTATATAATTAGTGAAAATCAATAGAGACTCTTACTTATAGAGTCCTTTGTCAAAACTATAATTTTCTATGACTTATAAATGCTTCACAAGGACTTCTTCTATTCCTTATGAGTAACTCATACATATTTATTAGGTTTCCTCATCTATTATTCATTATCTGGTAATTACCTCCATGATGTTCATAGTCTCTTGAACTCTTTAACAACTAAATCTAACTTTATCTTCCCCTTAATATTATGACACAACCTCCATATAGTTATCTCATGTATTTCAGAACGTACATTCAATCTCCTTCCAAAAACATGTTATAAAACTATATTAGAGACTGATTATAGAAAAACCTTTATTCACCTTAAAAACTTTTATATTATTCACACTAATTTCAACTCATAAATCATTATATATACAAGTTCGTCTATAAATATAAATCTTCAAAAAAAATCGAAATTAACACAATCAAAACTTGTCTATTTTTCACACTAAGTTCAACTAATCAATTATCATATATACAAGTTGGTCTATAAATATCAATATTCAAACAACACTGGTATTAACTCTATTACTTCTAGAGACACACTCTCTTCCTTCGTATAGATTAATCATCTAGACTCACAATCCCCTTTAATGACACCTTCCATAAGTAAATGTAGACTTCATGTGTATTCTAAAATGTTAACTTCTGAAACACTTGTTATTTTCCAACTTAATTATCAACATTTATCTTCACATATTGACTTTACAAGCTATTGATAAAAAATAAAACACTCAACATCACAACGAATTGGGTAATTCGGTGTTTATAGGACAAAAATAGAAATAACTATACTATGGTTATAATATGTTTTTAGATTAATCTTAATGAAAAATTATTTTTATTGAAATTGTCACAATATTTTGTAAAATGGGACTTTAAGTCGAATAAAAAATGGTATATTTTATCTAGATTTAAAGTTTATTTTCATGGTAAATAATATATAAAATATTTATAAATTAAAATAATTTGAAAATTAATTTCTTTATTGATTTATGATTAGATCATAAATGTAAATAAAAAATGTTTTTGTTGGTAACATTATATAAAAAATTTTGTAATATTTAATTTCGGTAAATTGTTTATATATAATTTAAAATGTTTATTTTTTGATAATAAAATTTTTCATAAAGTCTCTTATATTTTAGATTATGGAGGAGTTCATATTGAAACCATGTAAATGACAATATAAAAATTTCACATAGGATAAAAGTGAATTGTTTATATTTATTTGTGACTAAGTTATAAAGTGTTTATAATTTTCTTTATTTATGAATTTTTCATAAAATTTTGATTCCATTCTAAATTTATGAATTGTTAATTTATATAGTATTATTATTTATTGATTTTTCAAGAATATAATTATTATATTATAAATTTTTGTATTCTATAGTTTAAAAGTGTTTAAACTACTTCTTTAAATTATCATACATGAATTTATGGATTTACATAATATATATCATAATTGATTTAGTTTTCTTCTACCTTGAATTTTGTATGTATTTGGTTATAAGATTGAATTTAAAGGTTGATTATAGTTTATATATATTATGAGTTTCAATTTTAACGGAATTGAGGTCTCTCTTGAGTAAAGAACCATGTGTAGAGGAACTTTGGGTTGGAATGATCACTAACCTAAGAGATTAGGCTTCATCTCGAAAAGTTTAAGTTAGTTATCTATTATTCCATGATTACTATTTTGGATATTATTTGTTTCATATAATTATATGACTTTAAATGAATTTTTTTTTGATACCTTATACATGGGATGCTTTTAGATATGTGTAATTCTAGTTTTCTTCTAATCTAGGTTAGTAACACATGCTATGGGTTTTGTAAAGAGTTATAAATCTATAGGTTTTGAACATATTTATTTAGTGGAATTAATAGTAATTTAAAACTATATCATTAGAAGAATGTATAAATAAAGGGAATGAAATTAGGTAGGATGGTGAGATTAAATCCGCTTCAAAATGTTAAGTATCAGATTCCTTCCATCAAAAACTTTTGTCTAGACCTCTATCATTAAAACAGGTAGTTTAATTACAAATATGGTTACCCATAGATTATATTGTGTAAGGTATGAAAGAAATTAGGTAACCTTAAGAGTTAGGTTCCTCGTTTTTTCTATTATCTATGTGTTACACATGAGATGGATACTAGATGAATGGTATTGATTTTAGCCATATGGTGGATTGGGAAAAGAGTTGGTTTCTTAAATATACAAGATTAATATGTAATTTGATTGACTTGATGGCCTACATAAATATATAAGTGATGAGGTGACCAGTAATGTGGACTCATTTCTTAGTGAAATATGGATCTTGGTCCATTAATGGATATAATGTAATTTAAAATGGGTCATCATTTTAGTGGATCTTGATAAAAAAATACTTATTAAATAAATTTAAATCATGATAATCTCCTAATAAAATGGTATATTATAGATAAAATTACATAATAATCACCAAACATGATTTTTAGATCAATCCTAGAAAAGGAAAATCTTAATGGAATCAGTTTTCAAGATTGGTATACAAACTTTAGAATCATTCTCAAGAAAGAATGAAAGTTATATGTGTTAAGGAAAAAACTTATTGAGAAACCTCCTACTAATGGAGCTAATAAATAAGGGAAATATTCTTATAGTAAAAATAGTAAAGACTCCCTTGAAGTTTCTATGTTGATTCCTATTTTTATTGATCCAAATCTAAAAAACAAATTGAAAATATAGATGTTTTTGGGATGATAGGGAACCTAAAAAGGATCTATCAAGAACAAGTTAAACATGAGAAATATGATGTTTCAAAATCACTATTTTGGTGTTATATGGTTGATATTAATTCTTTATCTACTCATATACTTAATATGATTGAGTATGTAAATGAATTAGAGAGATTTAGGCAACTACTAAAGCTTGATTTGGTCATAGACTTTATTATGAAATCACTAATGGAAATGTTTAGACAGTTTATTATTAATTATAACATGAATGGAATCAACAGAATTTTACCTAAATTCATCAATATGTTGTGAATTGTTGATCAGGATACATGAGTTATGAGAATAAGTTTCATAATGATGGTACAAAATTCAAAGGGTAAAAGTTCGGATATTATTGTCTTTGCTTTCACTATTTTAAATGGACCATCCAATTCAAATAGTGGAACTAGAGATGATTCTAATCCATATAATTCGTGGACTAAAGGGGAAAATTTGAGGTTCTAGAGAATATACACCACCTTATAAACCGAATAAAATATCTTTTATGGAGAGATGGTGTTTCAACTATAGAAAAAATAAAATTAGAATAGGAACTATCAAAAATAACAGAATAGTTGCAAGAAACTCTATAGAGATTCCATGTTAAGAGTTCAAAACATAATAATGATTGATGGATAGAGCATAATGTATGTATTTTATTTTTGGAGGAAGGTGTTTCTACACTGAGGAGTTGTATGTAGTGTATTAATTTAATGATAAATTTTATTAAAAAAACATTGTGTAGCTATCATCTTATTTTCCACTTATGTGATAATTTGAGTTATATTAAAAGAAATATTGTTATTTATAAATAAGATGATGTTTGTGATACACATGGTTATATTTTATACAACTCATAAAATGTTTTAAAATGATATTATGGTAAAAAATTAACATGGATAAAAGAGTCAAGGTAAGATATTAGTTTAAATATGGGGGATTTGATCCCCTATATAACTAGTCATATATTAAGAAATAAAATCTTATTTTAGAATATTTCACCTATCACATAGAATACCATGAATACAATATTTTATTTGTAAAATATTTCTACTAAAAGAAATAAATTTAATTTCCTAAACAAAAAATATTTTTTGTATCTTATCGTCATATTTTAGAGAGAACATAGCTTCTAAGAGGATATTGGTGTTATATTTGGGATTAGAGAAGTACAAATTTTAATAAATAAATTATTGAATTAGTCAACTTCAAAGTAAATATCACTTAATATCCTAAAATATTTTAGGGTGTATCAATAAATATAAATGTAAGAGTTAAATTTATTTTCCAAAATAAAATGAATATCACTTTATATCCTAAAATATTTTTGGACAAGTAAGAAAAAAAATTAGTATAAAGTATTTTTATTATAAAGTTATCTCAGAGGAAATATTTGATGGAAGAGTTATAAATATAGTGATGATGATAAACTTATAAAGTTTTATAAGTAGAAAAAAAAAGTTATTAACATCGTAACATTTGATTCTATAAAGTAAATGAACTTGAATACTATGTTCAATGAGTTTATTATTAAGAATTTTATTCCTATGTATCACAATTGTTCAAAAAAATAGATGTTACTCATTAAATTAGTTTAGTGTGAAGTTTAATTAAATGGTTACATATATATATGTAAGGAATTACATAAAGATGTAATGAATTTAATGAAACACTAAAAGTGCATAAAATGTAAGACCTATCTAGTGGTCTGTCATATGTGATATGATTTGATAAAATTGTATGTGTTGTTTTCTTAGTATCATTAAAAGAGTTTAATAATATAAAATTTAACATGTTATTCAAAAGACAGTCTTCTCTTTATCATTAATTTTTTTTATGCATATATTGGATGAATTGAAATGATAATTGACCTCTTAAAGTATGACTTTGAGTTATCCATAAATGATATTCTTTAAAGAGTATTATAGGTTGGGATGAAATGTTAAGGTTAGAGTGGGTAAGATTTTGCATAGAGATATATAATATACTTATGAGACACACAAAAAAAGTTTTTTCTATTGGATGTCTTGTCAATTATATCATATAAAGTGTCATAATCTATGTATTTTTTATTCTATGGGTGTATGTTACATATTGAATCCCTATAGCTAAGGTTGGAAATAGACATATCATAAGAACCTTTATAATTTTATATCTTTCTTTCTCTATCATTAAGTCTAAGTTATTTTGGTGGTGTTTGGGTATGTTGTTGAACATTTCTTAGATTTAGGCTAAATAAAGATAATTTCTGTCCACTCTTATGATGAATATGACATATGGTTCTTCGATTGAGATAAAATAAGGGATTATATATACGTACCTAGATAAAGTGCATGTTATGTTCTTATCTATTTAAATTAGAAAATATTAATGAGCCTTGGACTATGAGATGGAATTTTGAACCCGTATTTATCTATTGGAATGGTCTAGGAAAAAATGACCTACATTTTAAACTGGTTTAAAAAAACTTGAGATAAAATCCCTTGAACATAAGTGAACTAGACTTAAAATTTGTGGACTAACTCACATAACAAGACTGATTTTTTTCCCTTTTTTATTTTAATGTTATTTAAATTTAATATGATATATATATATAGTTTTATTTATGTGATGATATATATATTTATTTATTTATATTTATATTAACAATTATTTGATAAATAATATTTTTTTAATATTTAATATTTATTAATAATTATTATTTTTAAATTTTTTAAAATTATTTTTAATCTTGATTACAAATTTGGTCTCGCCACTGAACCGGTTTTCTTAAAAATTTGACTGTAATGGGATTAATTTTTTGATCTCACATTAAATGTGGGCCTAAACAGACCAGACATTTTTAATCCCAGATCATGTGGGGTTTTCTCACTCTACTCTAATATGGACTATTAATCATCCAAAATTTGGATGTGGGTCATGTGATGTGATCTTCTATTTAGATTAATGGCATGTGATGTATTCATCAACCTACTCACTCTATTCACAAAGAATCAAGAACGTGTGGGTAGGTTATATGGGATTGACATATTGTGTGTCCTACAGTCACTCTATATATTGGAAAAAGGGATTATATGATTATATATACTTGTATATGATATGAATTTTGGAAAACATTATGGAGATACATGTTCTTAATAGAGACCATGTCAGGTCCCTTTGTAACTGTAGTAATATTGATTTTTTCTAGAGGATTCTCTTTTCTTATATTAATGTATTTTGAAATTTATAATTATTTTAATTTATAGAAATTCGCATGGGTTCACACTTTGTGTTTTTTTAAATAAGGATCAAATTTTTGAAACTTTAAGAGCTACCAAAAAAGTTTTTCAGAGGATATCCAGAAGAATTTTTGGATTTATTTTCCTGAGTTGTTTCATATGATGTGCAAAAAAATGAAAATGAATGAAAAAATATTATTAAATGTGTTTTTTATATAGTTTCATGAGTTGATTCATATGATCTCACATAATCTGAAATTTTTATAATTCTATGTGACTTTATTAAAAGAGTAAAATTATTATTGGTGTGATCTAAAGGCACCATTGATTAGTTATGGTCATTATTCCATGATAGCCTACATAGTGGGCCACAACATAGTGAGAGTCACCATGTTTTAGTGTTATGAAGAAATATTTTTTTATTATGTGGTAACACAAGAAGTTTAATCCTTTTCCCACTTCAAAATCAATCATAATTTGTTGTTCAACATATGATGATGAATTTGAGGAGTTTAAATGTATTGCATGATTTTTTAAATGTTAAAAAATAAATTTCTTGATTAAATCAATTGTTTTAAAGAGTTAAAACATTTGAGAATGTTTAAGAAACGTATCATTAATATTATCCAAATATTTTTAGTGTGATGAGTCGTATATAAGTATTTTAACCCTCAAGAAAAGTGATTACAATTTTGATAATATCATTAGAACTCATCATGAAAAAAATCTGCAGCACATGTTTCTTTTGGTATTTTAATAAATTTTATAGTATATAATATATTAAAGGAGATATTTCCCAATAATATAGAGATTAAAACAATATATGGATACTCAAAGAGGTAGGAACAAATTATTTTCACCTCAAAAATCTACATCAAGCTCACATAAATCTTGGAAAATTTGGATCACCAAGGAATAGGGTACACCTTTCTTTCTCCATTTTATTATTGATTAAAAATATATATATATATATATTAGTATTCTTTTATAATGGTTTTGTTTTCTATTTTTCTTTGAATAATAGTCATCCCTGAAAAACACTTCATCTGGTACAAGTTTCACATCATGGACAATATCTAAAAATACATATTTCTAGCAATTTATTCATTTTCCTATTTAAGAAAAAATATATTTATTTATTTTAACTCATGATATAGAATGATATTATATAATAAATTCAATCATATTTATAGTGTGTATAATGGGACTATTTATTTTCAACACATTATAATTAAATTATTCATAAAAGTTTTGTGAGCATCTTATCAGTGGTTTTTCTAGACCATTTTATATTTGGTATGTGGTGTTAAATATTTATTTTAATAAATATGCAGAGTATATAAGGTATAATCACTATAAAATAATAATAAAAGTGATAATTTAATTTATTTTTCTTTTATAAAATATTTAAATGGTTTACATGGTAGGTGGGTACACCCATATATATTTATTCTATAGTTAATAATTCATATAATTAATGGAAATTCACTTCCAATATAGCTAGTTATGATATAAATAATTCACCTTAATTGGTAACCCACATAATATATTCATGTCAAGTTAATATATTTAATAATATAGGGTAGATCCATAGTGTCGTGATAAGAATAAAAAATTATCTTGTAAATTAGATTTAGTAAACATACATCCATCCTTTAATTAAATTTATAGTTCCTTGTAGATGGATGTTTATTGTTTTTTAGATAAATCAATACTCATATATATATTTATCAATATCAATTGATCTTATATGATCCAAATAATTATATCACATATTAAATTTTGATAGATCAGTAAAATTTAGGTTTACTATTTTTTTTCTTTGGTTTTATGTATGATCAAATGATACTAATCAAAATAGAATAACAAAAGTGTCTATCAAATCAGTTATTTATTAATATTTTTATACCACTAGGTAAGAATATATTTTTTCTTCTAAACCATGTGATTAAATTTGATCTATTGGTTCGTGTACTTACATGATCATGAACTAACTTTTAAAGGGTCCTAATTAATAATAAACATATATGAGTTATTTTAAAGCTTTTAATTAAAATAATTGTGACGCCCCAGGATTTATGAACTTGATTAAGTGAACAATGATATGTTTCATAATGATGTTTCTTGTTTTAAATGGTTGGTTTTTGATACTAATAAAAGAATTGAAACTAAATAGATGAAAAAAAAGGGAACTGGTATATATTAAAATGTTACATTGTTAAAAAGACTCAAACTAACCAAGAACACCATGTGAAAGACTCAACATGGCCACAGCAAGACTGCTAAGAATCACAACTCCAGTAATCGGATAGTATTCATCTTCTAGGTCCGACAGTGTGAAAAACATAATCGCCAGAACCACATCACATGAACTCAGCACCAATGGAATGAGGAGAGCCATCCGCCTAGGGTCAAGTGTTTTGAAAATGTGAAACACCCTACCCCCCTATTTTTATAATGGTCCTTTAATTAAATATGACCATTATATGACCGTTGGGTTTACATGGATAAAGTGCATCTTTTTATAAAAATTTGGTTTTTGTAACGCTCTTATAATCTTATGGTATTTCAATATTTTAATATGTACAAAATATTAGAATTATATCTTTGAGTATCTTAATTTTGAAATAAAAGAATATTCTTGAAAATGAATCTATTTTGATCCTGATGATATCTATATGGTGGAAAACGTAGTATTTTAAAATGTGTCGAACGTCATGTCTAAAGGGGTATCTATAATAATTGAAAAATATATCTTATTGGATCTCTAGAACTATGTGTTTTGAATTAGGGAAAAACTATTGGTCTTTTAAAAAAAGAATTTGATGAATCAACTAGTGATGTATGTTGTAAATTGGATTTTATATTTTAAAGGTTATAAGATCCTAGTAGTTATAAAAGTTTAGTATGAAATATATATCTTTTAAAAATAAGTTATATCAAATAGTATCGTTTTTTTACATAAACTAAAATGCGATTTTTGGATTTGAAAATTTTGAGTTAAAAGTATTTATTAAATTGTATACAAATTAAAATTATAATGTTAAATTTTTATATTGTTTTTAAGGGAAGTAGTATAATGTCTAATTTTAACGTTTATTATACTATTTTTTTTATCACGCAACCCAGGCCATCTCGTGACCCTGTGCAACCTCATCCGTCTGATCGAAGTCGGGACTAATCCCAGTCGTTGTTTTTTTTTAAACGCTTGTTTAATTCCATTTAACCTAAGCCGTCCGATCTTTCCAAGTCAGATCCCAGCCATCGTTTCTTTTTAAAACCCGCGAATTTCGTCGTCTCCTACCTTACGTCGGGGTCCCGCTACCAGCCCTGGTTCACCCAAGATGCCACGGTCACCTCCTTCTCCACTGTTTCGTTTGACCTTGCGCACCCCACCTTCCTAGGACACCGTAGGCACATCCTAACTTCTTGATCGGGTTCCATTAAGTACACTGAAATCCTCTATATAAACCCTCTCCCTACGACCTCCCTCGGACTCCCGATCTGCTCACGGTCTCTCTAGCTAAACCAACGGGCTCCTCTGATCCGAGTGTCCTCCGCAATAAGGTAAGGGTGTCTTGTTTATGTGTTTTTTCCAAACCTACCCATGCTCCTCGGTATATTTTTATATATACATGAATATATATACGGCTTATAGTTACAGGTTTATATATATATTCCATGCAAACCATTATTTTTAAACAGAGGACCCCAAGGGTGATTACCTTCGAGGGGTACTCCTGTTTTCTTTTATAATACAAAACCTTGTATAAACCCTCTGTGTGAAGTCAGTTACATTCTATGTATATATATATATAAATTTTATGTATTATAAGAATAGTTTCAATCTTTGTTTCCGAAACTGGGTGTTTGGGTTCGGAAGGGTGTTTCCCTAAATGATTTAATGATTTTGTTTCCTTTGATTCTACATTTTGTAACTGGTATGATACAATATATGTATTGATATAATATTATATATGATTAGATATACACCAAGAAACTCTTCCATCTTAAGGGTTTCCAAGGATGTTGATATTTTTGGTACTCAAATGATTACACAAGATTGGTTGATATAGGTTTTTCTCTTAATCAAAATCATTATATAACTTATATATATGTATTTTCAGGTGTTTAAGTATGAACATATATAGATAACCAATACAAATCTATTTCTAAGACTTCTATATAATTTAGTATTTTATATTAAGAAATATACGTTTGATAAGGGTCTTTTTAAAATCAATTCCTAACATGCATGATCTTTATGTAAGATTTATATATAAAACTATATATATATTTATATGTTTCTTTGGGTTATGTAATTCAATACAAATCAGTTTTGTTTTTTTGGAGATAAATACTTATTTATGAATGACAACTTTTTTTTAGGCGAACTAGGTCTTTGGTTCATGTGCAACCATGTTATAGTTTTAAAACCATAGTTTTTATTTGTTTATGTGTTCATATATGAAACCCTATTTTCAAATACAATTCTCAGGATTTAATTGTTGTTTTAACACATGTAAGGTTTTGGTGTTTGCCTAATCCTATATGTGTTTCATATATGAGCATACATTAAAGAGCCTGATAAATTAAGTAGTTATACTTCCATTTACCCTTGATGTAATTTATGTATTTAAAAGAATGAGCTTCGGCCTATTTTAAATTAAAGGACTAAGAATTCATGGGTTTATGTCATCATGTAGTATCCATTTATTATTGGTTGTTAAACCTGATGCAATGTTTATTAGTGGTTAATCAGGTTATGGTTTATTTGCAAGGTCAATATCATGGTTAATGACTTTACTAATGACAACTTTTTTCTTTAAGTAATTCGTTTCCATGAAATAAGATTTTTTTTTAAAAAAAGAGTTATCATTTTTCATCTCTTGTAGAAAATTCTATTATTTATCATACTCTAGTGGTTGTCTAGTGAAGTAGGATGATTACTGAAACATGTATGCCATATTTCCATATTAACTTAGTAATCATGTATGCCTTATCTTTTGTATTCATTTGGTTATAATTGCATGATATTTTTCACATCTTATAATTGCAAGCCACTTGTAAAATGGTTTCATTGTTCATAATATTTATTATTGTACATGATTCATGCATATGACATGTCTTGTTAATAAACTAAAAATTAACTTACCCAAAGTGGTATGGGGCACCTTGGGTAATATGAAATAAAAATTAAATATTCAAAGTGGTATGGGACACCTTGAATATCAGACCTTATCAACATGTGAGAAATGTATTGGACTACCGGGATGGGTCCGGTTAAAAGAAAGCCCTCCAGGTTGGGGACTGGTTAAAGTAAGCCCTCCGGGTTGGAGACCGGTAAAAGTAAGCTCCTCGATGCATCGATAGTTCTCGAGACAGTCAGATTGGTTTATTACCCCTAGGTCATGGCACAAGGCCTTGAAACAGAGACCATGAGTCCTTCAGCATACATTTCTTAGTATATGACCAGCCAAGTGATTATTCCGAATAGAGAAATATCCTTGGTTATATAACCATTACCTATGAGTATCAAATTGAAATACACATGGAATATTATGAGGCAATGTTGATGCATGGCCATTTTTCTTATCCAGAATTTCATTACAAATGTTTCATTACATTTATCATGTCATGATGTGCATTTTTTGTAGAGAATGTGCTTGTGCGCGAATCTGATGATGTTTATGCCTGATTGTTGTTACACACCTTTTCTTGTTTATGCCCACTTTACTTAGTATAACCCATGACTTTTTATTAGCATGCATATCTTGTTTATTAAATGGTTTTCAGCTAATTGTTCTATTGCATAAGTATGAAGTGCTTTAACTGTATTATATCAACATTTGATTTGTCTTGAAATTTTTCTTTAAGAAAATATTTTAAGTATGGAAAATTATTTTCAAAGGTAGTTTTCAAAATCTGGAATTAAGTACTTTCAAAACCCCTTACTGATTATTTCAATGCCCACCCTACATTTTTGATGATTTTTTTTACAGGTTGATGGTGTCTTTCCAAGTTTTGGGATTTTGATCTTAGCTTTGTAAGGAAGAAGTGAAGCGGTTGACTCTGATTCTCCAGGATCTAAACCATAAATTTCCTCCTGATGGGTTATGATGTGTGAATTGTTTGTTTTGTTTGTATGAAATAAATTACACACCATAACCAGAGCACTGGCTCCGGGCTACCGAAGGTGGGGGCCTTACAGTTGGTATCAGAGGAATGGTTTAGGCAACCCTAGAAAATTAAGACAACAAAAAAACATTAATAATGTTTTACTAAGTAGGGTTTATTCTTAAAATTCTCAGATGGAAAGCTTGCAAACCACACCTAGACTCTTGACTCTCCCTACAGAGATCATAGAGACTATTGTATCAAAATCCTTCTCAATAAGTTACCAACCTTTTGTTAACTTATGACTCACGTGCAAAACCCTCTATGAAATATCGAAAAGCTCGAATGTCCTTCGAATATTCCAGGGGTTGGAAGTTGTGTATAACCAAATGTCCAATGCACTGTTCGAGAATTATAAAAATAAAGGGAAGTACTACAAGGGACTCTTCCTGTGTTTCACCTTGAATAAGAAATGGTTGGACTTCATGGCCTTCGGAGAAGCTGCAAAGGAGTTGGACTTCCGTGCAGTCTTTATGTACCAAATCCTATGTTTCAGCATGCTTGGGGACCTTTTCTATTTTGAATCTTTCATCGAATCCTTCAAGTATGATGTGTTTCGAGAGATCTTTAGGTGCCAAATCCAAGCGGATGTCGTGGATCTTGATGTCACTTGTTCCCATCTCTGGAAAACCACCTGTATCAAACGGGATCTTGGTTTTAACCACGATCCAATTTGACGAGAATGTATTTGGGAAGAGGAGACCCACATGCTTTGTTCTACCCTGGGAATAGAGTTGAATAGTACCTTCTTCCATGGGCGGTGGAGGTATAGGGACATCACCAAGGGTGTCAGGGAAGTCGTGTGGATGAGTCAGCGTCTGTACGCCAATAGAATTGCGAGGACGCAATTATTTTAAGAGGGGGATAATGTGACGCCCCAGGATTTATGATCTTGATTAAGTAAACAATGATATGTTTTATAATGATGTTTCTTATTTTAAATGGTTGGTTTTTTATACTAATAAAATAATTGAAACTAAATAGATGAAAAAAAAGGGAACTAGTATATATTAAAATGTTACATTGTTACAAAGACTCAAACTAACCAAGAACACCATGTGCAAGACTCAACATGGCCACAATAAGACTGCTAAGAATCACAACTCCAGTAATCGGATAGTATTCATCTTCTAGGTCCAACAGTGTGAAAAACATAATCTCCAGAACCACAGCACACGAACTCACCACCAATGGAATGAGGAGAGCCATCCTCCTAGGGTCAAGTGTTTTGAAAATGTGAAACACCCTACCCCCCTGTTTTTATAATGGTCCTTTAAGGAAATATGACCATTATATGACTTTTGGGTTTCCATGGATAAATTGCATCTTTTTATAAAAAAAAATTCTTTATAACGCTCTTATAATCTTATTGTATTTCAATATTTTAATATGTACAAAATATTAGAATTATATCTTCGAGTATCTTAATTTTGAAATAAAAGAATATTCTTGAAAATAAATCTATTTTGATCCTGATGATATCTATATGGTAGAAAACGTAGTATTTTAAAATGTGTCGAATGTCATGTCTAAAGGGGTATCTGTAATAATTGAAAAATATATCTTATTGGATCTCTAGAACTATGTGTTTTGAATTAGGGAAAAACTATTGTTCTTTTAAAAAATGAATTTAATGAATCAACTAGTGAAGTATGTTGTAAATTGGATTTTAGATTTTAAAGTTTATAAGATCCTAGTAGTTATAAAAGTTTAGTATTAAATATATATCTTTTAAAAAAAATTATATCAAAAAGTATCGTTTTTTTATATAAAATAAAATGGGATTTTGGGATTTGAAAATTATGAGTTAAAAGTATTTATTAAATTGTATAAAAATTCAAATTATAATGTTCAAGTTTTATATTGTTTTTTTTAAGGGAAGTAGTATACTGTCTAATTTTAATGTTTATTATACTGTTTTTTTTTAATCACGCAACCCAGGCCATCTCACGACCCTGCGCAACCTCATTCATCTGATCGAAGTCGGGACTAATCCCAACCGTTGTTGCTTTTTTTAAACACTCGTTTCATTCCATTTATCCTAAGTCGTCTGATCTCGCCAAGTCAGATCCCAGCCGTCATTTCTATTTAAAACCCGTGAATTCAGTTGTCTCCTACCTCACATTGGGGTCCCGCTACCAGCCCTGGTTCACCCAAGACGCCACGGTCACCTCCTTCTCTACTGTTTCGTTTGACCTTGCACACCCCACCTTCCTAGGACACTGTAGGCTTGGCCTAACTTCTGGATCGGGTTCCATTAAGTGAACTGAAATCCTCTATATAAACCCTCTCCCCACGACCTCCCTCGGACTCCTGATCTGCTCACGGTCTCTCCGGCTAAACCAGCGGGTTCCTCTGATCTGAGTTTCCTCCGCAGCAAGGTAAGGGTGTCCTCTTTACATGTTTTTTCCAAACCAACCCATTCTCCTCAGTACATTTTTATATATACATGAATATACATACGGATTATAGTTACAGGTTTATATATATATTCCACGCAAACCATTGTTTTTAAACAGAGGACCCCAAGGGTGATTACCTTCGAGGGGTACTCCTGTTTTTTTATAATACAAAACCTAGTATAAACCCTCTGTGTGTAGTCGGTTACATGATATGTATATATATATATATATATATATTTTATATATTATAAGAATCTTTTCACTCTTTGTTTCAGAAACTGGGTGTGTTGGTTCGGAAGGGTGTTTCCCTAAATGATTTAATGATTTTTTTTCCTTTGAGTATATATTTTTTAACTGGTATGATACAATATATGTACTGATATAATATTATATATGTTTAGGTATACACCATAAAACTCTTCCATCTTAAGGGTTTCCAAGGAGGTTGATATTTTTTGTACTGAAATGATTACACAAGATTAGTTGAGATATGTTTTTCTCTTAATCAAAACCATTATATAACTTATATATATGTATTTTCGGATGTTTAAGTATTCACATATATAGATAACCAATCCAAATATATTTCTAAGATTTCCATATAATTTAGTATTTTATATTAAGAAATATATGTTTGATAAGGGTCTTTTTAAAATCAATTCCTAACATGCATGATCTTTATGTAAGCTTTATATATAAAACTATATATATTTTTATATATTTTTTTGGGTTATGTAATTCAATACAAATCAGTTTTTTTTTTTAGAGATAAATACTTATTTATGAATGACAACTTTTTTATGCGAACTAGGTCTTTGGTTCAAGTGCAACCATGTTATAGTTTTAAAAACCATAGTTTTTATATGTTTATGTGTTCATATATGAAACCCTATTTTCAAATACAATTCTCAGGATTTAATTGATGTTTTAACACATGTAAGGTTTTGGTGTTTTCCTAATCCTATATGTGTTTCATATATGAGCATACATTAAAGATCCTGATAAATTAAGTAGTTATACTTCCATTTACCCTCGATGTAATTTATATTTTTAAAAGAATGAGCTTCGGCCTATTTTAAATTAAAGGACTAAGAATTCATGGGTTTATGTCATCATGTAGTATCCATTTATTATTGGATGTTAAACCTCCTGCAATGTTTATTAGTGGTTAATCAGGTTATGGTTTAGTTTCAAGTTCAATATCAGGGTTAACGCCTTTACTAATGACAAGTGTTTTCTTTAAGTAATTCGTTTCCATGAAATAAGAATTTTTTTTAAAGAGTTATCAGTTTTCATCTCTGGTAGAAAATTCTATTATTTATCATACTCTAGTGATTATCTAGTGAAGTTGGATGATTACTAAAACATGTATTCCATATTTCCATATTAACTTTGTAATCATGTATGCCTTATCTTGTGTATTCATTTGGTTATAATTGCATGATATTTATCACATATTATAATTGCAATCCACTTGTACAATAGTTTCATTGTTCATAATATTTATTATTGTACATAATGCATGCATATGACATGTCTTGTTAATAAACTAAAAATTAAATTACCCAAAGTGGTATGGGACACCTTTGGTAATATGAAATAAAAATTAAATATTCAAAGTGGTATGGGACACCTTGAATATCAGACCTTATCAACATGTGAGAAATGTATTGGACTACCAGGATGGGGTCTGTTTAAAGGAAATCCCTCCATTTTGGGGACTGGTTAAAGTAAGCCCTCTGAATTGGAGACCAGTAAAAGTAAGCTCTTCGATGCATTGATAGTTCTCGAGACAGTCAGATTGGGTTATTACCCCTAGTTCATGCCACAAGTCCTTGACACAGAGACCATGATTCCTTCAGAATACATTTCTTAGTATATGACCAACCAAGTGATTATTCCAAATAGAGGAATATCCTTGGTTATAGAACCATTACCTATGAGTATCATATTGAAATACACATGGAATATGATGAAGCAATGTTGATGCATGACCAGTTTTCTTATCCATTATTTTATTACAAATGTTTCATTTCATTTATCATGTCATGATGTGCATTTTTTGTAGAGAATGTGCTTGTACGCAACTCTGATGATGTTTACGCCTGATTGTTCATACACACCTTGCTTTTTTATGCCCACTTTACATAGTATAACCCATGCCTTTTTATTAGCATGCTTATCTTGTTTATTAAGTGTTTTTCAGCTAAGTGTTCTATTTCATAAGTATGAAGTGCTTTAACTGTATTATATCAACCTTTGATTTGTCTTGAAATTTTTCCTTTAAGAAAATATTTTATGTATGGAAAATTATTTTCAAAGGTAGTTTTCAATAGTTGAAATTAAGTACTTTCAAAACCCCTTACTGAGTATTTCAATGCTCACCCTACGTTTTTGATGAATTTTTTTTATAGGTTGATAGAGTCTTTCCAAGTTTTGGGATTTTGATCTTAGCTTTGTAAGGAAGAAGTGAAGTGGTTGACTCTAATTATCCAGGATCTAAACCAGAAAGTTCCTCCTAATGGGTTATGATGTATAAATTGTTTGTTTCGTTTGTATGAAATAAATTACACACCATAACCAGAGCACTGGCTCCGGGCTACTGGAGGCGGGGACCTTACAATAATACTTATAAAACCTGTACTTAAAAAAACTTCAAGATATTTTATTGGGAATATCTAACACATTATTAAAATATAATGTAAAAATTAAATACTAATATTTATCATTATAGTTTCCACTTATGGTAGTTTATCATCAATTAATGAATAAATTCATAATATAATCATAATAAGTTAGTCTCATCACCTATAGGGTATTATATGATTTGGAAAGAAAAATTCCTATAATTTTTTAGAATATATCTACTAGGTATAGGATTCCACTATGTATTTTAAGTTTGGTTAATGTGGTAGCAATAAGAATTGTGGAAGAATCTATTTAATTCACAACACACACCCCCATAAAAATTGTAATTATAATTTATAGGAATAATATTTAGAATATTATTCACTTTATTAAATGAAGGAGAAATAATTTGATTAAATTCTATACATCCACAAATATTCATGATAAAAATTTAAATATTATTAAAATGAATTATATAAAATTTTTCATGAATAATTTCATTCTATTAAATGAATGAAATAGAGAAATTAAAGTTACATTAATTTAAAGGAATAAATTAATTCATTGTATTTCATGATTCATGAATGATAATTCATTATTTATCAATAATTATCATCTAATACAAAATAAAAAAATTTATCATGGTGATCATTTTTTAACCACTTCATGTGGTAAAATTATTTTCATAAAACATATTTGACCATAAAAGTTATATAACTCAATAATCTCATCTATAAACTATAAGAAGAATAACATAAACTCTGTGGGATAAAATATAATGAATTACCTTAGATGTTTTTGGTAATCCATAAGCACAT
The DNA here is from genome assembly GCA_963277665.1 of Viscum album. Lineage (NCBI taxonomy): Eukaryota > Viridiplantae > Streptophyta > Magnoliopsida > Santalales > Viscaceae > Viscum > Viscum album. The sequence goes on from OY728150.1 coordinate 1,868,318,710, forward strand.
GATAAATAATAAATATATTTCTTGATATTTCTTCTATTGGGAAAGAATTTATAAATGAAAATATTCTTAAATATAATGTCAAAAGACAAAATTTTCATATCATCCTTCAGGGACATAATATTTTTAGGAAATGTGAATACTCATTCATGTTTTTATTATCAGTATTAGGAAAGAGGAACTTTATAAATTGGGGTTCAGAACTAGAGGGTGTATGACAATAGTGGAAGTCCAATGGAGGTAGGTTAGTTCGAAGGTCATGTTTTTTAACCAGTAATGTACGTAGCCATGTTCAAATGATAGAGTACAGAAGATATGGATCACATTACAATAATTCTAATGATGTTATGTAGGGAGTTATATATGGTCACATCGGAGCAACAAGAGGTTTTTCAAATTCTACATATGAATCATCAGAGTGATACATGATAATGACTTGAACATTCACCAAAATTCAACAATTAAGGTAGAGAAACCTATAATAAATCATAGTTATTAAAGACCAATAGTGGGTCCCCTGAAAATATAAAAAGGTGGTAGAAATGGTTTTCTATATTGGTCCCACTTTAAATAGGTGGGTTGATACCATTTGTATTGTTACTAGTGATGATATAATATTAGTTGACTTTTCCAATTGTGATTGAAATATATTCTTATTTTATGAAATGAAAGGAATCAATAGTTTTCTCCCATGGATGTAGGAATAATGTATAAACCATGTAAATATATCATTATTATTCCTTTTTTTCTTTTGTTTTTTATTATGTTTTTTATTAAGATATTTTTATTTTACATGAGTGTGTGAGGGTGTTGATCTGGTGCAGTGACTTAGGTGTGATTTTTCTTCTATGTTTTATAAAATTGGTTTCATTGGGTTATTCTTCTTCTAAAAGTTATGTATATTTATTCCATATTTGATATTATATATGTTTTCCTTTCAGTCATGGTGGTTTTAAATCTCAATAAGTGGTATCAAAACTTTATATTCAGTAAGACTATACACACTCATAAACATATTATTCAAGTAATGTTCTTATGTATATGATTTTCTATTTTAAGAGGGAGTCAAATGTTTTAGAATAAATGGAATTAGAATAATTCAAGGTTCAAATAAAAAAAATTGATATTACAAACTTCATTTTCTGGAGGATGAGGATGGAGGATATTTTGTTTTATAAGGCCCTTTAATTTCTATTAAAAGGATTAATACAAAAAGTAATTAAGAATTTTAAATGATAATGGATTTATATGAAGGAACTTTTAATGATACAAATGTCACTATAATAGAATGTTTCTTATAACATATGAGAGGTAAAGACCACAATGGAGCTTATAAAGGGACTAGGGGAAATGTATAAGAAGCCAATAATAATAGACAATGTATTCATGGTGTGGAGGTTATTTGGACAGATAATTTTGGATGTAAGACCAATGACTGATCATGTCAATGAAAATAACATGATTCAAATTTAGTTCAAATCAGTTAGAGTAAAATTCATGGAATATGTATGGGGTTTTATAGTAATATCATCACTTCTGTAATCATGGGATGTAATGGTACTTTCTATAAGTAATTATTATGGAAATTTTGGCCTAGTGTTTGAGTAAATTTGTAATCACATTATGAATGAATATATTAGGTATAAGGAAGTTAAAGAACCTACTAAAATCACACTCAATGAAAAGGGTATAGGAAGCCCCATTGAATAAAAAGTTAAAAGTAAATAAGAACATATATTAAGGGAAATAAGTTGAGTTAAATTAGCTGGGATCGAGCCTATTTTTTAGAATTAAGAGAATAAGTGTAAACTAAAGAAAAATTATAGGGATCATGGGGTGAATTCATAATGGGACGTTTCTAAAATTTCATGTTCCAAAAACATTACAACCAAAGGTGAGACCAGTTTACTACTATTTGTTAATATTACATTGCAAAAATGAATCATTTATTCCAAGTATTTTTTCAATTATATATTTGAGATGGGATAAATGATAAATTACATGTATAAAGAGTTTAGAGTTTTCTATCATACAATGATGAATCTCTCTTGACCATGGGGGTGTGGTGTGAAAGTTTGAATATCAGAAAAATATTTCTAAAGTTTCAGGGAGTTCATCACAAACCATTTTTACAAAAAACCTAATTTACATTAGTTTGGTGGATGAAGAAGATTTAAGAACAAGATTCATAATTAAAGTATGGAAGATCAATTGGGGTTCCATTATTGTGGATAGAGGTGTTAAATATTATATTATATGGACAAATCATATGGAGTAATAATTTATAGAATGATAGCATGTAACATCTCAGCCTAGGAGCCACTAAACAAGTGCCCTGATCCAGTGCATCACATTACTTTGGGCATGCCTTCCCATATTCTAGAGGCTTCCAACTAGTAGTGCGGGTCTGTAGAGGTACAATAGGGATATTATACCCACCTGTCAGATTAAAACAATAGCATAAATAATATCAACAAATATAACAACCAATATAAGTTATAAATGGAACAACATATGGAAAGTTCCAATAATAAACCATGTGAAACACGATATAGAAAAGAGATGTACACTCTATATGTCAGGAAGTCATACAATAAAACCCCAAATACCGAAACAATAAAAAAATCGCAAACATGATTCCGAGTACAAAACCAGTCATGAAATCCTAGGCTCCATTATACCATCCCAAACATAAACCAAAGTCTGGTCCTTTTCATGAACCTATACTTGAAAAAAAATAGCATCTACTGGGGTACCCTAGTTTAATGGAAACTTGGGTAGCATGTGAGTACAACTTAGTAGGCCATCACCAATGGTTTCTAAAGAAATAATCAGCATAAAAAATAGCGTACATCTTAGAAAAAATTAATAATAAATATGTATGAAATAAAATAGGATTCATAATTTTAATAGTTGTCAAAATATCCTTGTGTGCTCTTGAGTTCCACAATGACACCTAACTCAACAAACCTACTTTGTTCCAACCGACAGTCTGAACCATATATTATGATGGGTTAAAAAATTTATGTTACAAGGGAAATCACTAATCAATTCATATAAATTATTGTACCATGGATCCTCAATCTAGGAACCCATAATATTTCTAACCATCAGAGCTTGGTGCATCATCCCAACATCCCAAACCATGCAATGAATTGATGGGGACTAGAGCGTTAGTATTTCCCAGACTATGTAATGTATTAATGGTGCCTAGAGCATCAGTGTGTCCCACCCCAAATATGAATATCCTAATTCAAACATCCACCATACCATTATTTATATTTTTCAAGGTTCATCATCAGTGACCTTTTATCAAAAAATAACAAAACTTTAAATTATTTCATTCATCATCATTTCAACAGTTCATTACATTTGACACCTTTAACTCAATTTCATAACTAGACAATTTTACCAAATATTCATAACCACAATCATTAAACATTCTTTCTAACCATTTAACAACATGAACATACCCCTTTAACCATTTAATACATTTACAATCAATCATATCATAACCCATTTAACCTTTCCATGTTAATCCAACCCACCCTTTTTAAAAAATGGGTCTTCCATTTTGAAAACCCCAATGGGGACCAAGACCTTCATTTCCATTAAAAGAATTTAAAATATCTATTAAGGCATTTTCACTAAATAAAGTAACCACCCATTTATTTTAAATCAATATTAGAAACCCATTTAAAACCCCATTAAAATCACCTTGAGTTCAACACCTCATTTCAAAATAATCATCCAATTTATGATATAGTTTCCCCACATTGAAAACCAAAACTAGATGAAAATCAAAAGAACACAATTTAAAACATTTCAAAAGTATCCTAGGAATTTCACAAAAATATTACTATATAAAACATTTCAAATCATCCTCTCAATATGACATAAAAACTTGGCCTCAAATTATTCTAAGTACCCCTTTTTCCATTCCAATATACCAAATAATAATTCCAACCCATTTACTCTCATAAATTCTCTATGTCGTTATTTATATTTTCATTAATACATTTTCAAGGGACCATTAAACACCATGGGTAGACCTAGGACCGGTCTCAAATAATCAACAGACCCGAAAGGGTCCATGAAGGGTATCATACACCAACTCAAGGCCTAATTAATTTTTCATATCTAAGGATACTAAAATGTAGTAAGGAAGTTCATTATCACAACCGCATACACAAGTAAAACATAAATACTATGGGTAAAATATTGTGTACCACCTACCTCATGCCCATAGATAACCACTCATCCAACCAAGTCCCTTTATTTGAACTAAAATTACCTTAATCTCTAAGGTGAATAACTCCTTGGAAATAGGGTTCATAAGAGGGAAAATGGAAAATTCACCATTTTTAAAGAGCTTCATGGCTTAGCCACATGTTTTTTCAAATCATGATCCAACCATGCAGTCTCCTATATCCAAGGTGAAATTGAGTTTCACATTTTCTTTGGAAATACACATGATTTGGAAAACCATGAATACATTGTGTGTTCTCCCCCTTCCAAATGGACCTACAACCACATAGTTTTTAGTTCCACAACTTGTGGTTTTAAAACCACGGTTCCTCTGCTTACTAGGCCTTATGGTCTTAGCACACCATTAGAAATAACTCTGTGCAAACTATGCACTTTACATAGTATATCTCTTTTCACGTTTTTCATGTCCTAACCCCTCGGGACCTTCCCTACTCCCAATAAGTGTTTCATTAATAATTTTCAAATATTTTTAAACAAATAAAATTAAAATAAATGTAACTCATCATACGGTTGGGATATTACATCATCCATAGTATAATATGTCTCTCTCCCAAGAAGCCTTGGTTTTCTTCCATCCACATCATCAAACCTATATTGGTTACAGCCCATAGCCAATGGCCTCATTTAGATTATGAAATCCTAAAACTCAATCAAAGAACAACCTCCAACTCAAGGAACTCAATCGGCCCAAAATTATTCCAATACCCATCATCAAAACTAAAGGACCAAGATAGAACTTACCCAAGTCCATCCATCCAAAAAATATATTATGTCATCATTTTATCACACACTATAGTTATGCTACTCCCCACCATAAGAATCACCTTACCACCAACAATGTTTTATGCTCAGAACCTCCTCTATTGAAAAATACCAACAGATCCTCGAACTTGTGCTCCCAAAATACGCCTGGAACAGTTCCCACTTACACATCCAAATACCCATGATAAATATAATCAACATTGGAACTCATAATAATTATCAAAAACCAATTAAAAAGGACACATACCCATTGTCCATGCACAATCTGAGAATAAGATAGATTTTCCCTAAAATACTCATTTCATGTTTCTAAAGTGAACCCATATTTTTGAAGATGACATATCAAATATGGTTTGTGGATCAACACATTCTTCTAATAAATTATCCCAAATTAGACTATCCTCAACTCACTCATCCCAAAAATTCCTTGATCTAATAGTATGCATGTCTTCACCTCTTCTAGATATGATGTATTCATGCCCATAGGCATTCCATGACCACCCAGACATGCCCACTTGAGTTAAAATAGTACTCTCAATGATATTTCACATTCAAAACCCCCACTTTCCCAAAACTGTCATTATTTCCTACTGTAGCCTCAACGCACCTCTAACACAAGCACCTCAGATAACTTTTAGAACCACTTTGAGCCTAAATATAATTCTCAACTTGATTATAACCACATCTAATACCCACTGAGAATTCATAGAGGAATCAAACTGTGTACCTCATAGGTTACCCACTAGAATATCATTGCCACAATAGATGATCCACATCTAGTTCCACATTTCCACATCCCTACCATCATGATGGTTGTACTCGCACAATCAACATGTCAGTCCCCACAATAGGGGTATTTTTTCCACCATCTAACTCAAGAAATATCCAACCACCATATCACAAACCCCAATTATAGTTGAACCCTCAAAGTAGATGTGGTCTCCTATCACTCTCATTTGAGAAAAATAATGAAAATTCAATTGTTCATGGCTTCTGAGAATGACACCCATGGTATTCATCGACATCTAGTTCATCCTAAGGAATTTACTCATAGACAACTGATGGTTCATTTCACACCACATGGCCTCACTTACACTACTCTATAAGAAAGACTCCAAAGAGGCCCTTCATTAAACAAGAATTCACAATTAGATTTCTTGGCATATATCTGATGATCTATCAGTATAATCGGGATGATGTCAAGATATTGGGAATTATAATATCTAAACTAGGAGAACACTAAGATGTCATAGATAAATACCACCATAACCTTATCCGTTTTTGATTTCACCTATAGCTACAGGGACATGTCAATTCCCAAAAAAGGTCTTTGGTATCCCTTCCCGTAAGCATCTCATCAACTCCTGGTAACCACGATTCAAGAGGGACATGTTAAACAAAACTCACGCCCGTCTTACATATCTCTGGCAAGTAGTCATGCACTAACATTCTCTATGGGAATACCATCTCTATACTGGTTTATTTATTCCACCACAACATGAATGATTCTCAATGAAAACACAAACATTTCATTACACTAATCCAAAACCAAACGATCATGTGCATAGTCATCACACATCACCTAGATTTCACCAAAAATGATATGTTCTTTCTGCTAATCCACTTGTTCATGTATCCCAAATGTAATCATGAACCTATAACATATTCCTACCATCATGGTTGCACCAGAGACCCCAACCTCAATTTTTTTATATGACCATTTGCTAAAACTAACTCAAATTCCTATGATCTATATATCATTGAACCAAGGCTAAAATGGACACTTAAGAAAATAATAATACATCATAGATCATCATCCTTATTAGGGTTGAGGTGTCCTTGATATTTCCATACAATGACCCTGGCCTTTCACACAAGTCAAGTTAAACCACATGACCACCCAGCACCCCAAGAATCATTCCTAGAACAGAAACATATATCCACTCTTTATCTTCCCTTAACTTTTTTATCCATGGTTAGTGCTAATAATCACATCAAACAATGTTAAAATAGTAGGTTCAAGCATCTTAATGATCCCCACCTTTCAAAGACATCCTTAAATCCAACCAATATCACCGGAGGTGCTTCCATTAGAAAAGAAAATAAGGCTTCACCATTCCTTTTAGAAAAACTTGTTGAAAACTTTTATGCATTAATTCCACCTCTAAATCATCCACTCATGCTTCATATCCCAAAGAACCCGTAACACTGGGAAAGCTTCCCTCATGGTTACCTCAAATTACCCGAATCCACCAACTCATAGTCAAAACCTGGGTCATATTCCCAAAACCATTGTCTCTCCCACTAATCCATACATAATGAATCTCACACAAGTCACTTCTCACAGCTTCCACCCATACCCCCATTCCAAAACACACAACTTCTATTGAACCAAAACCAACAACTTACTATAGGTATTACACTTATAACAACACATCCACTATTAATGGCTCCAAAACCCAAGACACCCTTTCCAAGGTCCAATTTAAAACCCACATGATCACAACACATGAGGGTGACCACAACTATGTTATCAGATTATACCTCAAAACCTCAAGTTAATAGCCTAACCAAAGGAACATCAAGTAACATTCTGCTATCTAGCACACCCAAATCCATCAAGGCCTCACAACCCCTGACTAATGGTCTCAAAACTATGGCACTATCGAATCCCAAACCACACATACAGAGGGTAAAACAAACACATAAAGGATTCTCATTTCCTGTGTCCCTAAATTTTCCATTATTTCTCATTTCCCCTTTTATTAAACATTAGATCTTTTAGAACCCAAAGATTCACATTAGAAAACCTATAATTAAATGGAATTTCAAAATTCACAATTTTATACAATTTCATGATTCATGGTTGTGCCTAGATATAATTTCATTCACAATTTATAATCAGAAAACACCTTATAAGTTTCTTACTTACACTTTATCTAACCAAAATTTTCACCTTACAAGTCATGTATACTTTCCTATTACATATATTTCTCTTAAGGAGTTGGTAATGTATAGTTCCACCATACACTTATATATAAACTATATAAATGGTTCTTGACACATTAAATACCAACCCCTCTAATTAATTTACAACCATAGGTAGATATGAATGACCAAAAGGCATAGAACACAAACAGAAAATACAATATCTTTATAAATGAATCCTAGGAAACTATCAATCATAGGAAGCATGAGGATGACTTATGAATCATATGTGCCTAGAATGATGTGTGAACACACACCCTATTGACATACCAAGAAAAGAAATAAAAATCACATAAACCAGTAACACCACATCCAAGTTCACCACTCAAGGTGAAAAAATTAGTCAATAGAAAAAGTGAAAAGAAAGAACATCAATTTCCCTCTACTGGTAAATCAGTTTTTCCCTCATGGGTAGGGCTACAGGCACCCAGGCATGAGCTCATTACCAAGATCCAACAAGATCTTGGTCTCATTTCTACCATGCCCTAATAGTAAGACAAAATACACTAGATCTGATACAAATTTATAATTTCCAAGCCAGAGATTCACTTAACTGATTCCTCGAGTTGGTGCATCACATGACATCAGGTACACCTCCCAATATTCCAGATGCTTTCAACTAGAATTGTGGGTCTATGAAGTTAAAATGGCAAGATAATACCATATTATTATAGTAAAACAATAGTGAAAATAATATAATTATACATAATAGCTGGTATAAAGGATAAATGGAATAACATATGGCATGTTCCAAAAATAATCCAAGTGACACGTGATATAACAATGAGATGTTCACTCTTTATATCAAGTTGTCATACAACAAAACCCTAATTATAAAAACAATGAAAAAAATACCAAACAAGGTCCGGAGTAAAAACATGATCTTGAAATCTTATGTTCCATTCTACCAGCCCAAACATAAAACCAAATAAGGTCCTTATCCTAAACTTGTACCTAAAAACAAGTAGCATCTATTTGATTACCCAAGTGTAATGGCAGCCCAATCAAGGTTTGAGTAAAATTCAGTGTGCCACTATCAATGGTGTCTAAAGTAATAACCAGTCTAAAAAACAGTGTATACAGTAGAATAAATGAATAGTAGATAAGAAATAAATAAAATAAGTTTCATAATTTTAATAGATTTTAAAATGTCCCCACTGGCTCCCTAGTTCCACAATGACACCTGACTCACTAAATCTGCTTTGGAACACACTGGAAGTCTGAACCATGTTCCTTGAGGGGTCAAAAAATTTACATCATAGGGGTAATATCTGATAAATTAATATAAATCATTTTACCTTAGAGAATCTGTCCAGGTACCCATACCATGTCCAACCATTGGAGCTTATAGCATCAATCTAACATCACAAACCATGTAATTCATTAGTGAGGACTAGAGTGTCAATATCTCTCATACCATGTAATCCATTAGTGGTTCCTCAAGTATTGGTATGACCCACCCCAAATATGAGGATCCTCAGTCTAACATCTACAATACCATTATTCACATTTGACAAGGTTCTTTATCAGTAACCTTTTTATTAAACAATAACAAAAAAAAAGGTACACCATTTCTATATACACATTAATTTATTTATTTTATTAGAAAGGGAGAACCTATTTCAACAACACAAAACTAGTAAGAGTTCCAAAAAGTTATAGGGGGTTGAATTAATTCATTCTGAGAGCATAGTCAATTACAATGAAAACTCCTTCTTGGTGAAAGGACCCCATGATAGATAAGTAAGAGAAGCGATTATTTAGATGAGACCTAGAAGCTAGATGGTCAGAAATTATATCCCCATATCTCTAGGTATGAGTGATATATATACCTCCATGGATCATGATTTTTTACTTATAGATATGGTATGAAATTGACCAGGGTGTAAGGGTTGTGTCCATGCAATGAATTAAAAATCACTAGTGATTCCATCTCCATCATAGCGAGCCTAATGTTTTCCCAATTGCACAAATCAAGACCAAAAACCACCAATTTTTATTCATCATGGAGAGAGTATTCATTCCTAAAAAAAATTCATGAAACTGATAACCACATAACCTTTGTTGTTACACATAATACCATCACCCCACATTTCTCCTGAGCTACACAACCCATCAGTATTTAGCTTCAACCAAGTTCTGTGAGGCATCAAATGAATCTAAAATCCAATATGGGGGCTGGTTAAAAATGTGTTGGGTGTCCCTGTGAACTTCAGTGACCTGAGAGAAGGAGAGGATTCTGAGTCCTTGATCTTCCAAACTAGATCAATCGGTAAGCTTTTAGTTTTAAAAACAATTCCCATCCTTGAACTCAAGGTTCTCTAAAATCACGTGTAAGATATTGAACTTTTCTAGATTTATCTTGGGCTTGTTTATAGTTACCTTTTTTTAGTGATGAGTAATTTTCATTTGGGTTTTGACTTGGGGTGTTTTTCGTAGGAAATTTGAGAAAAATTAAAGAAACAGGGTTGTACATGGTTGGTGCAAGGTTTGGTAAAACCATGCACCCTAGCCCAGCTAACTATGAAATCATGGATAGAGGAAAATTACATGGTTGATTCATGTTTTGTAAAATGGTGTTCCCTATTAAGAGTAATCGTGCACCCCTACAAAATAGGAACATGATTTAGGTGCACGGTTAGGGAAAACTGTGCACCCCTTCCTAGCAAACTGTGTACAGGAATTAAAGTCTCCTAAAAATTTTGTTTTTTAAATTACCCAAACCCCCTAATTAATCAAAATGCATCCCCTATTCAACCCTAGGTACTATTTCACAATTTTAGAGCTCTCCAAATGAATTCCAAGCCTTCTTAACCTCAGTTATTTATGATTTGAAGCCCGGATTGAAGATATGTACCTCTCCTAGTAAGTGAATCCTACCCCAATTATTTTCTCATTATTCTCTATTTCTTTTAGTAAAGTAATCCTCTATTTGGTTAGATATAAATCTATTTAGTCAGATCTATATCTATGATTGTAGATCTATATTTATGTCTATATTTAAAAAATATTGATTTTCTTTAACCTTGATTTAGGGTTTTAAGATTTGGATCTCATTATACATCATTGTGCCACTCAATTTTTGGAGATTTCTATTGGCCTGTTGTTCTTCGATGATTTTAGGTAGGTGGTATAATATTAAATACCCATAGTCATGATATTGATTACATGTATAAAGATTTTATAATTGATAGACTTGTTTAGAAATTTAATTCTTCAAATATAATTAATTAATGTGGTAAATTAATTAATGAAAGAATTGTGAAATTGTGGAAATTGGGGATAATTAATTGTAGAATTAATTATGTGATATTGATATTATCATTTGAGATAATTAATTGTGGAATTAATTATGGGATATTGATATTATGAATTGAGATAATTAATTATGGAATTAATTATGGGATAAGGATATCTTGGATTGAGATAATTAATTATGGAATTAATTATGGGATATTGATAATATGAATTGAGATAATTAATTGTGGAATTAATTATGGGATAATGATATCTTGAATTGAAATAATTAATTTTTCAATTAATTGTGATATATTGATGTTAATAATGGAATAATTAATTGGTGAATTAGTTATGTGATATTGAAATTGTGAGTATATTTAACTAATTGGTGAATTAATTAATGGGTTGTTGAGATGTATGTAATATTTTGATGATGTTGGTAAATGGAATCATGGACATTTGGTTAAGTATTACAAATGGTAACATGCTCTTTCGATTATGTATTGTTAAATAGTGAATAGTAACATGGACATTTGACCATGTATTATGAATGGTAACATGATCATTTAATTATGTGATGTTAAATGTTTAATGGTAACATAGACATTTATCTAAGTATTAAGAGTGGTAATATGGACATTCAAATGTGATATCCCTTGTGGATAGATCAGACTTTGGCATAGACTGAAGTAGGTATTGAGTTTTGGGTGTCCTCTGTAACCTGGGGGTTTATGTTATTAAATAGAGAATATTTAATAATGTGATAACTATTTAATTATGCATTATACTTATTTATTTATACAACTGCATAAACTATTATTTACTGAAATTGTTTTAGACATTGTTGGTGGCAGCTTATTGATTCATACTCAAACCCTACTCAGGCTGCCTAATTGGTACTTGAATAGAATTTATTATTGTAGGATAGGTTCAGGGAAAAGTCTTGGGGTTTGATGTATGATTTGGGGATGGAGCTTGGATGAGTGAATAAGACATGGTTCAGGACCTCATTGGGAGTCGTTAGTGTCTTTATTTTAATTCTACATTTTATACACTTGACAAATATAATAGCATGACATGTTTTCTTATTTAGTTGGATATTATATTTCCTACTTTGATTATCATGATACATTGGTATTATTTATGGTTATATATTTTTCCATTATTTTTTATTTATTTATACGGGTGTATTAATATGATAAAATAGGGTATAGTCTCCCCACGATCGACTTATCAGACCCCCAATGTTATTCGGAAACCTTTGGTGTACAGATAGATCCACTTGATGTCATGTGACAGACCGGCTTGGGGAACCGATGTCGGTGAAACCCAGGATAATACATTACAAAGTGGTATTAGAGGGAAGTTTTCTTTTCATTTTCTTTTATCTTACTATTTAGTAAAGTTAGGCATAAGAGATGATGAATATTTGAGGCTTAGACATCATCCTGTGCATGGGAGTTGAAAACCCATGTATGGGGAAAAACCAATGTTCTCGGGGTGGGATTTTTGTTATTGTTGTTTACTATTACAGTTGAATATTATTTCACCTTCAGTGACACTCTTGTTGTGTGATGTGAAAATTATTTTTGATATTTTCTAATAATTAACTCATGGACCAGAATGGTGTGATAGTTGAGTCTGTATACATAATTCTAGGCACTCAGGATTATTTTATGACAGGCATCATTTTAGGCAAGCATGGGAAAATAGGTTTTGGGTAAGTTGTTGAATATAAACTATTTTCTCCTTGCTTGTGAAATTGAATTGAAAATAGTGCCTAATATGAAATTGGAAGTGGTAAAATGATGCAATAATGTGAATAATTGGGTGTAAAAATGAGAAACTTGAATAATGAGAATGGGTTTACCCTAGATAACCAAGACCTAGGAGTAGGATGGTTAAGGGTAGTGATAGCACCTTGATTTTGAACACATGGTGATATTTGGGAAAAAGACTTTTTGTGATTTTTTTTCTCTTACAAAAATGTGATAAATTTGTGTTATGGGTCATAATACATTTGTCTGGAATTATAGATTTATGCCTCTATGATGATTCTTATTAGAAGGATGATAGGATGAGATGGATATATATGGCCTACCAGTAATGGAAACTAAGGCATTGATAGTATCGGGTGAGGAAGTGGGGGAGAATTTATAAGATAACTTATTTCGCTTCATGAAATTCATGGAAAGAGACCCAGGGTGGGTTGTGAAGAGTATGTATGGCCTGATGAGGGGGTTCCAGTTGCAAAACCCTATGAATTTTACTATAGAGGGTGGAATTGAGGGATCTGATTTATGGGTTGAGTCTATAGAAATGATACTTGAGCATTTGGAGACTCTTTCTAAGAAGATGATAATTTTGGCCACTTATATGATATAAGGACCAGTGAAGCGTTGGTGGTACATTCATCCATGGACTAGATAAGCTGGTGGTATGATAAGGAGTGATTTTTTTAGAAGTTCCTGAATCACTTTTATCTAGATATGCTAAGACAGGAGAGACCAGTGGAGTTCATGCGGCTGACTTAGGGGAGTATGCCTGTAATGGACTATTTTAAGTGATTTATAAACCTGAAGTGCTTTGCTCCAACATTAGTAAGAGATGATATAGCTACAGCGAGATGATTTCAAAATGGAATTAAGTATGATATTAATTTTCAAGATAACCTATTTAGGTTAAATAAGTTTATTGAGGTGGTGGATCAGGATCTCATAGATGAGGGAAAACTTAAGGATGCTTCCAATGCAGGACATTTGGCTTTAGCTGGATGGCCAGGGGTAAGACTTTTGAGAGAAGGAAGTGTCACTATGACAACATTATCCATAGCTGTGGGAAGAAGAGTACCCAAACAGAGGGATCGGTTATATAAGAACTTACTATAGTGTTCTGTCACCAGTGTGGTAGGTCAGGACATTATCATAAGAACTATTCCCAACCACCTGTGGAGTTTCTATCTAGAAGAAATATGGGAAATCTATAGAGGTTCTATAAAAACCCATGACAGACAGTTAGTGATGGACGAGATAGACAGAACCAGGGTGTGGGAAGGGGATCTTCTGCACTATCTCATTTAGGAAGCTAGAGTTATATTGGCCAAGGAGGTAGAGGTAATGGATGTGGTGCTTCTGGGTAAGAGTGCCTGTATCAACAAGGTGGTGCTGCTCAGGGGAGTCAGACTGCGTCACAGGGAAGAGCGGTAGTATAGTTACATGCGGTGCAGCCTACACTTGGGGATAGTGATGTTGGACCATCGATAGTGATAGGTACTATTCTTGTAGCTTCTATATTAGCTAGAACCTTATTTGATACTGGTGCCTCTCATTCCTTTATATCTGAAAATTTTGTTAATTATTTGAGCCTAGTAGTGGATTTTGTGAGTGGGGTTATAAAAGTAGGCACACCATTAGGAGTACGGTCTAAAGACATATATTTTTGCAAGGGGTGTTCTCTTGAGATCGAGGAGTATCATTTTCTCTAGGAAATCTATATTATTGATATGTTAGGCTTCAACCTAATTATGGGTATAGATTGGATAGTCACATACTGATCCCATATTGATTGTTACCATAGGAGAGTGAAATTTTTTTCTACTAAGGGTGACCATTACATTCACCATGGAGAGTGGGATATCCAGGCAGGCCAAGCAGGGCCAATTACTCCGCAACTAGGAGATCTCACATCCCATGTTGCTAGTCTTTTACTGGATGAAGAAGGTGTGAAGAAAGATGTTTTTCCAATAGTATTGGAACGGTTTCAGGATGTATTTTCTGAAGACTTATTAGGGATTCCACTAGATAGAGATGTTGAATTCACTATTGAGCTTCTGATGAGGGCTGAGCCAATTTCCATTACACTATATAGAATGGCACTGAAAGATCTTTAATAGCACAAGACTCTACTGGAGGATTTAGAGAATAAGAGATTTATTTGATCAAGTACGTCACCTTGGGGTTCACCAATGTTGTTTGATAAGAAGGAGGATGGGAATCTATGATTGTGTGTTGACTACCAAAAGTTTAACTAGATTACTATGAATAATTGGTATCCTATTCTAGGTATCGATGATATATTTTACTAGTTGAGAGGATCTTGTATGTTCTCGAAGATTAACTTGAGATCAGGATATCATCATCTAAGATTCTGGACTTTTTATATACTAAGGATTTCTTTAAAAAGTAGGTATGGACTATATGAGTTCATTGTAATTATTTTTGGGATTAAAAATGTACCAGTAGTGTTTATGGCCTTGATGAACATAATATTCCACTCATACCTAGATCATTTTGTTGTAGTGTTTGTGGATAATATCTTGGTGTACTCCAAGACTCGTGATGATCATTCTCAACATATTTATAGAATCTTAAGTACATTGAGATAGCATCAACTATACATTAATCTACCTAAGTGTCAGTTTTGGATTGATTGGGTACACTTCTTGGTACACATCATCTCGGAGGAAGGTTTATTAGTGGACCTAGAGAAGTTTGGGTCGTGGTTTCATGGGAACATCCCAAGAGCATATTCAATTTTTGTAGATTTATGGGTTTATCTAGATATTATTAAAGATTAATCCAGGAATTTTCCAGATTATAATCACCTCTTTTGAGCTTAAAAAATAATGGAATAAAGTTTGATTGGTCGGAATCATGTGATAATGCCTTCCAAGAGCTGAATAAGAGCTTAACATCAGCACCGATCATGCCCCTACCTAAGCCAAGAAAGGATTATACAGTTTATTGTGACTCTTCTAGGATCTTACTCAAAGTTATGTTGATGTAGGGAGATCAATTTGTGGTGTATGGGTCTCGATAATTAGATAACATGAACAGAACTACCCTACGCATGACCCCAATCTAGCAGCAGTGATTTATGATTTGAAGTGTTGGAAGCATTGTCTATAGGATCTAAATATGAATGTAGATGATCAATTACAAGAGGGGGTGAATTGTAAGTTTAAAAACTATCATTTTTAACCTTAAGGAAAACTATGTTTAACAAAATCAAACAAGGTAAATTCACAAGACCTCTTGTATTTCTACAAACTTACTAAAGTTCCGGAAATGTGGTTCAGAAATGAAACTTAAGGAAAGTTTATAGGGAAAATATTATACCTTAAAGCATATAGAATCTTACTTATCAGAATATAAAAAAAGTACAAGAAAGTATAAGAAGGTTATACTTTCTTCCTTTATCAAAATATAGTAGAAATAAACTTTAAACAAAACAAGTAACAAGTATGAAATCTTTTAACCCAAAGGGAAAATTATCCAAAAACCTTGGATAAAGATCCCTTGATTTATACTTCCAAGATATTTTGTATTACCGACACCCAAGTAAGACCTCGATAGGAATATCAGAATCTATCTTGCCATCCCTACAAGCCCTCAAACTTTAAGGTAGTCGGCACCTCTGTCTTCCAATCCACAGAAGTCCTCGAACTTTAAGGTAGTCAGTACCTTTGTCTTCCTATCCATAGAAGTCCTCGATTGATCACAGTAACAATAGAAGTCGCACGAAGTAATCTGAACAAGATGCTCAGTACACACAAGGTATGAGAGTCTTTCTCTTTAGAAATTACTTTAGCAGCATGCAATCTCTAGAGTGATCAACCAAAATTGAGCTCATTCAAATGATCTCATATTTATAGGCACTTTTCCAATGGTTGGCTACCTCCTCCAACGGTCATATTTTTTCTTGAATCTCGGAGGGACCTGTACACATGTCACTCAAAAAATGGTTAGTTATAAATAGATTGTACAAAATCATTTCATTAGTATAAAAAGTTTAAGAAAAATAAGGTTTATAAACCAAATCTATTTTACAAAGTCTAAGGAAAAAAGTTTGGAGTCCAATCAAATAAAAATTCGAAGACTATAGATCATGGATATTATGATTCTGTTTTACAAAGAATTTGAAATACGAATTCTATATATTTTGGAGTCTGAATTCCAATGAATTTGGAATCTGAATTCTGAGGAATTTGGAGTCTGAATTCTAAGGAATTCAGAGTCTGAATTCTAAGGAATCTGGTGTCTGAATTCTAAGGAATTTATAGTCTGAATTCTAAGGAATTCAGAGTCTGAATTATGAGGAATTTAATGTCTAAATTATAAGGAATTCGGAGTCTGAATTCTAAGGAATTCGGAGTCTTAATTATGAAGAATTAGGAGTTTGAATTTTGGAGAATTCAGAGTCTGAATTTCAAAGAATTCGTAGTCTGGATTTCAGATAATTCTGAGTCTTAATTTCAGATAATTCAGAGTCTGAATTTCACAGAATTGAGAGTCTAAATTTCACAGAATTCGGAGTATGAATTTCAGAGAATTCAGAGTCTAAATTTCAGATAATTTAGAGAATGAATTTCAAAGAATTCAGAGTCTGAATTTCAAAGAATTCAGAGTTTGAATTTTAGAGAATTCGGATTCTGAATTTCAAAGAATTCGGAGTCTGAATTTCATAGAATTTGGAGTCTGAATTTTAGAGAATTCAGATCCTGAAAATAGAATACTCAATAACCAAGGATTTATAGGATTATTAGGTTTTATATGTGAAACCAAATTTTAGACTTAGGAATAAAATGAGTTAGATTTAAAGAAACTATAAAATGAAAAATGAAAACATAGGTAAGGATAAAATTTCCTTAGAGAAGGAAAATTTTCCCTATTAAGATAATTATTATGGAAAAATAATTTCCTTAAGATGAAGTGTCTATGATTTTAAAAATGTAGAGGAATGGAAAAGTCATAAAGAAACCTTATTGACTCAACAATCTTCCCCTTTTTGGAAAGCACAAACATCCTTACAACAAAGAATATAAGTACTTAGATTTTTTCTTTATGGACTTGAAAATAAAAACATATCTCCCTTTACTTATGAATCATGGTGAATATGACTAACTCCCCCTTAGGTTTTTAAATCCATTAGGGTCATATTCTAGAATTCATTAAATATATTTTACTTTTTCTTACATAAGGAAAACTTCTTTGATAAGAACTCCCCTTAGATAGAATCCCCCTTCCTTAGGGAATTACCTTCTTTAGTTTGTATTCTTTTCAACATTCCTTTCTCCCCATTTGTGATTTTCAAAAAGGAATAAAGGGAATGGAAAAAATGGTACCTAAAATATTAGTACTATACACCAAAACACATGAATTATAACCAAAATTTCATTATTATAGGAAAAAATTGTACAAAGAGGAAAATACAACAAAAGATCAGATTGGAAAAAAATCATCCTTCTTTCTCCTTCGGCATTAACTTATTCATGATGGTTTTCAAATTATTAAGCTCCTTGTGATCTTCTTCAACATTCTTCAGCATCTGATCATGATCTTAACTTTTTTTCTCCAAGGCTTTGATCTTTTCTTCCTGAGCCTTAAGAATTTCTGATTGAGATTTCAAAATATCTTCTTGATTATTGAGTTTTTCTTCGAAATCAATTCTAATATCTCTTTCCCTTTTCCAATTTAAAGTAACTGAATTAAGATTCCCATTTAGATCTTTGACTTCCATCTTCTGGGTTGTCTATTTGAGACTTAGCTTTTCCTTAAAACTTTTAGTAAGATCTTTGAGCTTTCTATCTTCGGTGTCAAAAGCATCCTTTCCACTTTCTTGAAAATCATTAAGGATTCTCATCTCTTCGATTGTCTTCCTTGACCACTTTGTGATTTCCTTGCATGATATTTTATGAGATTCATATCCAATGAAGAAGGATTTAAAATCATCCTCAAGCCTGACAAACTTATCCATAAGCATGGTAACTGAATCTGATTTATGATTAAATGAGTTCTGAAGCATCTATCACCTCGAGTCTATACTCGGAAACAATGGAATGGTATCAACCATCTTCTTCAAAGATTGGAATACAAAGTCATGTCCAAGATAGGATGATTTTGAATTAGATTGTTTGGTTGGTGAGGATTCTTTTTCTATCTCTTCAACTTTTATCTTCCACGAACCACCTATATCTTTCTTTTTCACTATGGATATCCTAGGTGTATCAACCAACACATGTTTTCCCTTATCAGCTTTCAGAATTTTTTCTACTTCTTTTTGCGATTCATGCTCACTATCGGATAGTTGAACTATTTTATCTTCCATAATATTTTCTTTCTCGTCACTTGCCACAAGATCCTCTAGTTGAACAAAAACATGATTGTTACTCTCTTCTTCGTATTTTTTATTCATTTCTTAATGACCCTTTTCTTATTTTCCTGGGGTAGAAAGTTTTATTGATTTAGCTTCAGAATTTCATATTGACAACTTTTCAGAGGGACTCTCCTTATCATGATATTATTCCACTTGTCTTATCATGTCATCTGTATCACCACATCCTTCTTCTTCTTCTTCTTCTTCGACTTCTTCTTCCTAAACTATTTCTTCTTCTTCTTCCAATTCTGTAATCACCATCTTCTTTTCTGGAGTCACTGGAAGTGATTCTTGCAAAAACTATTTTGTTACTTGAATTTTTTCAGAGGATTTCTCAACATCCTTGAGAAGGGATTAAACAATCTCATCCTCTGACATCTTCTTCCTCTTCTTCTTTTCTTTTTCTTGCATCTCAAGATCCTCAATAGCCTTCATCTTTAAATATTTTTCCTCAGCAGGGTCTAATCCAAAACTAGGCTCCCCTTCCCTTATATTCTTCATGTCTTCTCTCCACTTGGAAACCACTTCATCTAGATAAGTCTTTTACTTCTTTGGCTTAGGTAGTGAGGATTGAGTTTCCTTAACAATAGGAGATTTTTCTTTCTTTTCTTATTCATTCACCTTACTCTTCTTTCCACCCTTCTTTGAAGTCTCATCCACTTCCGATTTCTTTAATAGGGATTCTATTTCAGCTTCAGATAAATCATAAAAAATCTATGGGTTCACTATTGAAGCCAACCTTCATCCTTATGAGGGTGTCATCACTAAGAAACATGACCTTGAAATTCCTTGGCTTATAACTACAAGGTATTTTAAATGATTCTATAAAATGAACTATAATCTTGGAGAGAATAACCGGATACATGATGATTTGATATTTCAAATTCCCGTTATTGATATTCATGATTGTAAGTAAAATATACTTCACCAAATTTATCTTTCTGATTTTCACCAGAAAGTCTTAATCATAAATATCACTCTTCTTCAAGGTATCCTTGTTTCATTTTCTTGGATTGAGAAATCCCTGAACCCATAACTCAAGAATCCAGATATTTGTAGAGAGAAGGATGATCTTTGGAGTATTCACTTCTTTCAAACAAATGAATTCCATATCCTTCTCCTTATCGAATTATCTTGATACATCTATTAGCTTATAGGTACATAATTCAGCTACACCTTCATATGGAATTCCAATTAGATTGGAAGCCTTACTGTAAGAAAGAGAATAGGTCTTTCCATAGCTCTTGAATGAAAACTTGTCTCTCCCTCCTTCATTGAAGAAACTTACGGATTTATATAATTCTACCAACAAATCTGGATAAACCGGATCTTGTGCCTTTGGTTTGGATACAAATATTCTCTCTTAGGAATTCAACTTGATATTTTTCAAGATAATAGAATCATACTTATTAAATAATTTCAGATCTACTAACCTTTCTCTATATATCTTCCACTCAGATATTTTCTTTTCTGGTGACATTTTATTCTAAGGAGAAGCTTACACAGACATTCAGAATTTAAAAAAACTGGGAAATTCAGAACGGGCCTTAAGAAGAGGAGCAGAGCTTCAGCATTCCATGACTTTAAAAATCGATGTGTTATAACCATCAGAGGGCTTTATATAGGCGTTTGAGGTGATGGTTCATCATCCCAATGAGATCTAACGACAGAAACAATTTTGGTCATATTTTACAGTTGAGATGATATCCTAAGAAGGAATTTGGTAGGTTCCGATATTTTGAGGTTTTTAAGATAAAAATTCCAATTTAAGGAAAAGTGAATCTGAAAAATTTTCTTAAACAAGATGAAAATAACAACATATAAAAAGATGATTGTGAAAATTTAAGAAAGTAAAAAATACCTTCCAGAATACTAGGGAAAAAATAATAAGGAAAATTCTTCTTGAAGAACTTTAGATTCCAAAAAAAATTCTTAAGGAAAATTTTTTAAATTGATAGTTTTTTAACTACAAAGAAAATTTTAACTACTAGAAAATTTGATTATGAAAAATTTTGATTACGAAAAAATTTTGACTAATAAAAAATTTTATCACGAAAAGTTTTGATTAGGAAAAATTTTGACTACTAAAAAATTTGATTACCAAAATTTTTTATTAGGAAAAAATTTTGATTACTAAAAAATTTTATTACAAAAAAAAAATTATTAAGAAAAATTTTGACTACTAAAAAAATTTGATTATGAAATAAAATCTTAACAATCAAATGTACTCCACCTATGAAAATGATTTTCTTACTATAAGAAGATAGGTTTAAACATAAAGTTAATATGGAAGATTACCATACAGTTATCAT
This sequence comes from Viscum album, assembly GCA_963277665.1. Lineage (NCBI taxonomy): Eukaryota > Viridiplantae > Streptophyta > Magnoliopsida > Santalales > Viscaceae > Viscum > Viscum album. The sequence continues at coordinate 1,868,340,432 of OY728150.1, forward strand.
TCCTAACTTTTATTTAATGTATTCAAATCTATTAGAGGGTAAAGATTTTTTGAAAATATCAGTATTTGATCTTGTGTTCTGATAAATTGAAGAATGATATCTTCATTTTTTGTGTGATCCCTAATAAAGTGATGATTAATATCTATGTGTTTTTAACCGGAGTGATGTGCAGGGTTTTTTCTTAGGGAAATGGCACTAGTGTTATCACACAACATCTGTGTTTTATTAAAACTCATACCGAAGTCTGTGAATGTGTGTTACATCCACAACACTTGAGCACAATAACTTCTAGCTACTACATATTCTGCTTTAGCAGTGTAAAGTGCTACTGATTGTTTCTTTTTTAATGACCAAGAAACTAATGAATATCCTAAGAAATTACAAGTTTTGGATGTACTTTTTCTATCCATTCTACATCCACCAAAATCAGTATCTGAAAAACTTTTTAAAATGAAATCATTTCCAGAAGTATAATAGAGTCCTAAATCCATAGTTCCCTTTAAATAGAGAGAAATTATTTTCACTACCTTTAAATGATATCCCTTAGGATTGGATTAATATCTTGAACATAATCATACTGAAAGCATTAATTCAGGATGACTAGATGTTAAGTATAGTAAAATTCCTATCATACCTCTAAATGATGTTTGATCTACTGGTTTCCCAGCTTCATCAAGATCAAGTGAATTTGAGGTACCAATGGGAGTACTTATAATTTTAATATTTTTATATCTATACTTTTTAAGAAGATATTTAATATACTTATATTGAGATATATAAGTTCCTTCTGATTTTTGAGAAAGTTTAAAACCTAGGGAAAATGGTAGCTCACCCATCATACTCATTTTGAACTTAGATTTCATAAGATTTTCAAATGAACTGGTTAAAGATTGCTGAGTTGAACCAAATATAATTTCATCAACATAAATTTGAACAATTAAAACATTTTTATTAACTTTTTTTATAAAAAGGGTTGGATCAGCATTTCCCTTAACATTTTGGTTTTGTAACAAAAATCTTGTAAGTATATCATACTAGGCTCTAGGGTATTGTTTAAGTCTATATAAATCTTTGGTAAGATTGAAAACATGTTCAAGATGTTTTGTGTCTTCAAAACCAGGAGGTTGTTTAACAAGAACTTTCTGTTGAACATATCCATTGAGGAAAGCACATTTAACATTTATTTGAAAAGGTTTAAAGTTGAAGAATGTTGCAAAGGCAAGTAAAATACTGATAGATTCAAGTCTATATAATGGAGCATAGGTTTCTTCACAGTATATTCCTTCTTATTGATTATATCCTTTAACAAGTAATCTATCTTTATTTCTTACAATGATTCTATTTTCATCACACTTATTTCTGATGACCCATTTTACTCCAATAACAAAAGTTTCCTTAGGTCTTTCAACCAAGGTCTGGACTCTATTCCTTTCGAATTCATTTAGCTCATCTTGCATGGATTTAATCCAATCATCATCACCTAAATCTTTATCAATGATTTTTTGTTCTAATTGGGAAAGAAATGCTAGATATTATACTTAATTTATTAAGGAACTTCTAGTCCTTATAGTTTGATTTACATCACCAATGATACTATCACTGGGATGATTCTTACGAAACAACTAATTTGGGTTTTGTAAAACCTATTCATCAACATATGGTAGGAAATCTTCTGGGGTAAATGATTGAAAAATATTTTTTGGAAAATTTTCCTTATCCGAAGGATCTTCTATCAAGGGTTGATAATTATTTTTTGAAAACCCATATGAAGATTTAGGTTGGGGTTGTTTAAAAAACAAAAGGATTAGTTTTATCAAATTTAACATGTACTGTTTCTTCAACAGTACAAGTATTTTTATTAAAAACTCTATAATCCATAGAAGTTGTAGAGTAGCCTAGGAAAATTACTTCATTATATTTGGGTGAGAATTTATGTAAATTATCTTTAGTATTCAAAATGAATACTTTGCAACCAAATACTTTAAAGTATGAAAGTATAGGTTTTCTATTATTCCACAATTCATAAGGGGTTTTGTTAAGAAAAGGTTTAATTAAAACTCGATTTATAGTATAATAAGCAATACTTACAACTTCATCCCAAAAATGTTTAGCTATCAAATATTCACTCAACATGGTTCTAGTTATCTCTTGAAGAATTTGATTTCTTCTTCCAATAACACCATTCTGATGAGAAGTTCTTGGTTCTAAGAAGTTATGAGTAATTCCTTTTTTACTAAAAAAAGTTTTAAAATCAGAATTTGGAAATTATCCTCTATGATCACTATGAATATTTATAAATGAGAGGTTTTCTCATTTTTAACTTGGTCTCTAAAAATTTTTAAATAAGAAAAATCTCCATATTTTTTTTCTATAAAATATACCCATATAAATCTAGTGTAATCATCAACTAAGACAAATACATAATATTTTCCTCCAATGCTTCCAGTTTGTGTTGGACTGAAAAGATCCATATGCACCAACGGTAATGCATCAATAGTTTAGACTTCACCGATTGATTTGAAACTTGATTTATGTTTATTTCCATATTGGCAAGGATCAAAAACTTTTGAAGAATCAAATATAAGCTCCGGTAGATCCTTAACAAGAATTTTCTTAGAGATTTTACATAGGTTCTTAAGGTTACAGTGTCCAAACCTTCTATTCCATAACCAAGATTGATATTCCATTGTACTAAGACAAGGTAGATCTTGGATCCTAAGGTCTTCTAAGTTTATTGTGTACATATTCTCTTTCCCATGGGTAGAAAGAATAAACTCTTCCTTGGAATTGTATACTAAGAACTTTTCATTCCTAAAATTTATAGGGTAACCTTCATCACATAATTGAATTATTCTAATGAGGTTGTTCTTAAGACCCTTAACAAATAAAACATTTGAAATAAAAGTTTTTCCAAGAAGAACAATGTTACATATACCAACAATTTCTCCCTAAACATTATCTTCGAAAGTAACTTTTCCTCATTTCATCTTGATAATATTTTCAAAGAAGTTTTTATTACCAGTCATATGCCGAGAACATCCACTATCCATGTACCATGTATTATTTTTGGTACTATCTTTATTTTCTTGAAAATAGGAGTGTTAGACTTTTGGAATCCAAATTTTCTTGGATCCAGAAATTTCATAAAGAAAGATTTTAGGAATCCACATTTTCATAGAAAAATAAGTTTTATGAAAACCTAAATACTGGGTTTTATTTAAAGAACAATTTTTTTTTTCAATGTCCACCGCACTGACATTTTAGTGAATAATGGAGCACTTTGAGGAATAGAATAGTTATTACAAAAAATTGGTTTAGAATGAGTATAACCAAATATAGAATTATTCCTCAGAGGTCGAATTTGGGAGCACATCTTGTCAAATTTTTCCTTACCAGAGGTAAATTTTGACAAACACTTCCTCAAGGAAAATATTTCTGATTTTAGTTTAATAACCATGTTTTTATCCCCAAAAACATTAGTTTTATAACTAGAATTAGTCTCTAAAATATTTTTCATAGAAATTGCATATTCAAAATCCTTAGAAAGTTTATCCTTCTTAGAATTAACTTCCTCATGGTTTTTGGAAATAATTTCAAAATCATAAATTTTCTTATCAATATCTTTAGAAAGATATGATACTTCTTTAGTTAAAATAAAAATTCTAGAATTTTCCTTATCAATATTTTTCTTGTGTTTAGAATTTTCATTCTCAATAAGATTAGAAAACCTAGACACTTCTTCATAAGAAGGTAATGTATTATCTTCATCGGAAGAATATTCTTCATCTGAAGACTTATAGTATTTATCATCAGTATAATTTTCATTAAAAGATTAATTGGTAATAGATTCATCATTTTGTACATTGTCCATTAGAAAATTACTTTCAATGGGTAGTCTGGCTAGTAAACCAAGATTCTTCTGACTAGAAGATTCATACTCTGAGGATTCATTAGAAGGGTATCCACCACTGGCACTTTAGGTGTCATTGGATTTCAAAACTTTCTTATTTTTAGTCTTGTAATACTTCTTTATATTCCTCTTAGAATACTTTTCTTTTCTATCCTTTTTCTTAAGCATAGGACAATCTGGTCTTATATGTCGTGATCTTTTTCATTCATAACAAGTAACTTCTGAATATTTATTGTCTTTTCTTTCTATTTTCTTATATCTATACTAAAAGTATTTCTTTCCAACTATCTTGTTCATACTTCAAGAAAGATTAGCTATTTCATTATCAAAATGTTAACTTTCACAATATTATGATAAAATAATGACTTTCTTAGACTTGGATCTTGTAACCCTTTTAGGTGTCTTGACTTTAGTAGTAGTAAAGGATATAGTTCCATTTCCATTTTTCTTCTTATTCATATCAGCATATTTTTTCATTCTTGTCTCATGTTGAAGAAGAGTTCCCAAAAGTTCATCAAGAGTAATTTGGGATACTTTCCTATTTTCATCAATAGTTGTTCTCTTAGATTCCAACTCATTAGGAATGATTTCTATAATCTTTTCCACAAGATCTTCATCATCTAGACCTTTCTCACCCATATATTTTTAACTCTTAGCAATTGTCATAAACATTTATTTCACCTTGCATAGTGGTTCTCCATAAGGAAATAGAAATCCATGATATTCAGCTCTAAGAATAGCTCTTCTAGTTTCTATAAATTTGGATATACTAAAATGAGTAACATTAAATTTATTCCAGATGCAATTAGTAGCTTCATAATAATAAATTTGAAAATATATATTCCTGGTCATGGAACACAACAACGTATTGTGTACCTTGTATTTTAGTTGGTATTATGTATTTTCTTGATTGGTAAAAGTTTTTACTTTCTTTTCAGGAATCTTGTAATCTCCAGTAAGCATAAAAAAAGTGTCTACTTTATTAATAACAAAATTATTCATACGATCTCTCCAATATTCATAATCATTACCATCAAATATAGGTGGACTGGTAGGATTTAGATTGTCAATCGAACCAACATTCATTCCTGCCATCTAAAATAAAATATCTTTCCACAAAAACTTGTTTAATGGTAAAATTTTCTAAATAGAGATAAAAAAATTCCTAAGCAAGGAAAAATTTAGAACAATGAAAACTTGAGCAAGAAAACTTATATTTGAATATAAGTATTTCAGAGACATGCTCTGATACTAATTATAGGATCTAAATATGAATATAGATGCTCAATTACAAGAGGGGGTGAATTTTAAGTATAAAAATTTTCATTTTTAACCTTAAGGAAAACTATGTTTAACAAAATTAAACAAGTTAAATTCACAAGACCTCTTTTAGTTCTACAGGCTTACTAGGTTCCGGAAATGTGGTTATAGAAATGAAACTTAAGGAAAGTTTATAAAGAAAATATTATAGCTTAAAGAATATAGAATCTAACTTATCAGAGTATACAAAAGTACAAGAAAGTATAATAAGTTTATACTTTCTTTCTTTATCAAAATACAGAAGAAATAAACTTGAAACAAAACAAGTAACAAGTATGAATTATTTTAACCCAAAGAGAAGGGTATCCAACAACCTTGGATAAAGGTCCCTTTATTTATACTTTCGATAAAGTCTGTCTTACCCACACCTGGGTAAGCCCTCAATAGGTATATTAGAATCTGTCTTGCTATCCTCGCAAGCCCTTGAAATTTAATGTAGTCGGCACCTCTATCTTCCTATCCACAGAAGTCCTTGAACTATAAGGTAGTAAGTACCTCTGTCTTCCTATCTACGGAAGTCCTAGATTGATCAAAGAAACAATTGGAGTCGCATGAAGAAATTTGAAGAAGATTTTTAGTGTGCACAAGGCATGAGAGTCTCTCTATCTAGAAATTACTTTAGCATCATGAAATCTCTAGAGTGATCAACCAACAATGAGCTCATTCAAATTATCTCCTATTTATAGTCACTTTTCCAACAGTCGTCTCCCTCCTCCAATGGTGATATTTTTCCTTGAATCTCATAGGGTCATGTACATGTGTCACTTAAGCAATGGTTAGTTAAAAATAGATTGTACAACATCATTTCATAACTATAACAAGTGTAAGAAAAATAAGGTTTCTTAACCAAAACTATTTTTCAGAGTCTAAGGGAAAAAAAGTTTAGAGTCTAATCAAATAAACATTCAAAGACTATAGATCATGGATATTAGAATTCTGTTTTACAAAGAATTCAGAATCTGAATTCTACAAATTTTGGAGTCAGAATTCCTATGAATTCAGAATTTGAATTATGAGGAATTCATAGTATGAATTATAAGGAATTATAAGTCTGAATTCAAAGGAATTAGGAGTCTAAATTCTAAGGAATAAGGAGTATGAATTCTTTGGAATTTGGAGTCTTAATTCTGAGGAATTCGAAGTCTGAATTTTGAGGAATTTGGAATCTAGATTCTTAGGAATTCAGAGTCTGAATTATAAGGAATTCAGTGTCTGAATTCTATGGAATTCAGAGTCTGAATTCTAAGGAATTTGAAGTCTGAATTCTAAGGAATTCAGATTCTGAATTCTGAAGAATTTGGAGTCTGGATTTTAGAGAATTCTGAGTCTTAATTTCAGATAATTCATAATCTAAATTTCAGAGAATTCAGAGTCTGAATTTTAGATAATTCAGCGTCTGAATTTTAGAGAATTCTGAGTCTAAATTTCATAGAATTTGGATTTTGAATTTCAAAGAATTCGGATTCTAAATTTTAGAGAATTCAGAGTCTGAATTTCATAGAATTCGGATTCTAAATTTTAGAGAATTTGGATTCTGAATTTCAGAGAATTCGAAGTCTGAATTTCATAGAATTCAGAGTCTGAATTTCAGAGAATTAGGAGTCTGAATTTTAGAGAATTCGGATCCTGAAAATAGAGTACTCTATAACCAAGGATTTATAGGATTCCGAGGTTTTATATGTGAAACTAAATTTTAGACTTAGTAATAAAATGAGTTAGATTTAAAGAAACTATAAAATGAACAATGAAAACATATGTAAGGATAAAATTTCCTTGGAGAAGGAAAATTTTCCTTATTAAGATAATTATTAGGAAAAACAATTTTCCTTAAGATAAAGTGTTTGTGAGTTTCAAAACGTAGAGGAATGGAAATGTCCTAAGGAGACCTTATTGAAGCAACATTATATGTTGGTTAAAATATTTACTGTTTATACGGACCAAAATATCTTTAAGTATATATTTTCTCAATGAGATTTGAATATTTTGGTAGTAGAGATGGGTTGAGTACATGAAATCATTCAACTTTGATTTGGAATATACACCCAGGAAGGGGAATAGTATGGTTGATGCTTTGAATTGGAAAACATAGGATCTGGTGGTTCATGAGTCTAGATTTGAGTGGAAGATGATGACCTCACTGGCTGAGATGCATTTGGTTGTTTAGGAGAGTCAGGAGGAGATGACCCTAGTATTAGTTTCAGTAGAGTTTGCACTTTTGATCCGGATTAGAGATAGGCAGTATGAGTATCTAAAGCATTTGACCTTGAGGGAAATCCTTGAAGGTGTGGAGTCACCTTCCAATTATATCATATATAATGATGAGATCATCTATATCAATAATCAAGTTGTTGTGCTTAAGATCATGTGAGAGGAGTTCATGCAGGAATTTCATGCCTCAAAGTGGGCAGTACATCCATGTGTAACCAAAATATATCATGAACTATTATGATAGTTTTAGTGTACAGTCATGAAAAGGAAGATAACAGGTTTTGTGACATGATACAACACTTATCAATAGGTGAAGGCAGAGCATAAATGACCTAGAGTCTTGCTTTTTCCATTACCCATTTCGTAGTTAAAGTGGGATGACATGATAATAGAATTTTTGGTGGGTCTCCCAAATATTCCAAGGAAGAATGATTCTATATGGGTTATTTCAGATCAACTGGAGAAATTAGCACATTTTTTACCTATATGAAGGACTTTCACAGTGTACCAGTTGGGAGAACTGTATGTTCAGGAGATAGTCTGACTATATGGGGTGCAATGGACTATAGTTTCAAACTATGAATCACTTTTCACTTTATGCTTTTAGAAGGGCTTAAAAAAGGTGATCAGTACAAAGGTATTATTGATTATGAACTTTCAATCATTAACATATGGGAAGTCAGAGCATACTATATAGGTTCTTGAGGATATGCTACAGGCGTGTGTCGTAGACTTAGGTGGGTCTTGGGAGAAGCACCTAGCTTTGGTGGAGTTTTCCTATAATAATAGTTATTAGGAAACGATACATATAGAACCATTCGAGGCTCTTTATGGTAGTCCATGCATATCACCAGTATACTAGATGGAGGATGGTGAGTCAGAGTTATTGGGACCAAGTCTTGTGAAATAGATTTCATAACACGTTTAGCTGATTTGGAAGCATATGGTTGTGGCTCATAGTATACAGAAGTTGTTTCTAATAGACATTGAACTAGAGTTTATATAGGGTGATATTTTTTTTCCTTTGGGTGTATCCTAAGCTTTGTCACCACAGGATACAGAGATAGGGCAATTTGGCACCCAATTTTGTCAGACTGTTTGAGGTTGTGGAGAGAATCAGGTCGGTAGCATACTGATTGGCTCTTCTATAGAAATACAGTTTATTGCATGATGTTTTCCATGTATCACAACTATGAAGGTATCACCCCAACCCATATCATGTGATGAATTTTTATTATGTTGAGCTTGAGATAGATGATTCCTTTGAGGAGCATCTGATATGTGTATTGGATCACAGTGAGAAAGTATTGAAGGGAAAGACTGAATTGATAGTTCATATATTGTGGCAACATGGGTGTGTGTAGTAGAAAACATGTGAAAGGGAAGAAAAAATGAGGGATTAATGGCCCAATATTTTTAACTTTGATCTTAGAGAATCTAAGGACTACATCTCGAGGATGAGCTATTATAAGGTGGGGATATTGTAAGATACGGAACTTTTTAAAGTTATCTCAGGCCCATTTATAGGTACTTATTTTGTTTAGTGTTGAGTAATTTTCATTTTGGTTTTTTCTTGGGGTGTTTTTAGGTGGAAATTTTAGAAAAATGAAAGAAATAGGGTTATGAAAAGTTGGTGCATGGTTAGGGAAAATCGTGCACCCTAGCCTAGCAACTTATATAGCCCTGAACATTGGGTAATTACATGGTTGGTGCACGGTTTACGTACATGATTAGGGAAAATCGTGAACCCCTACCCTAAAAACTGTGTGTGGGAATTAAATTCTTTCAAAAATTAGTTTTTTAATTACTCGAACCCCCTAATTTATCCCAAATTGACTCCCATTCATCCATAGGTCCTCTTTCACAATTTTTGAGCTCTCTAGATGAATTCCAAGCCTTACCAACCTCTTTTCTTCATGATTTGAAGCCCAAATCAAATATTTGTACCTCTCTTGATAAGTGAATCATGTCCAAGTTATTTTCCCATTATTCTCACTTTATTTTAGTGAAGTAATAATCTGTTTGGTTAGATCTAAACTTATTTGGTGGGATATAGATCTATATTTAAAATATATTTATTCTATTTAATATTTATTTAGGGTTTTAATATTTGGATCTTATTCTACATCACTATACTATTTAATTTTTTGGGGTTTTCATTGGGTGATTATTCATCAATGATTTGAGGTATGGGGTCTAATATTCAATCCCTATATTCATGATATTGATTAAGTGTATGTAAATTGTATAATTTATAGAGTTCTTTAGAAATTAAATTGTTATAATAGAATTAATTAATTTCGTAAATTAATTAAAGAAAAAATTGAGAAATTATGGAAATTTTAGATAATTTATTGTAGAATTAATTATGTGATATTGATATTATTAATTGAGATAATTAGTTTTTTAATTCATTATGGGATATTAATATTATGAATTGAGATAATTAATTGTTCAATTAATTATGGGATAATGATACCTTGAATTGAGATAATTAATTATGGTATATTGATATTATGAATTGAGATAATTAATTATGAAATTAATTATGGGATAATAATATCTTGAATTGAGATAATTAATTGTTAAATTAATTGTGAGATTTTGATGTTAAGAATTTTATAATTAATTGGTGAATTAATTATGAGATATTGAAATTGTGAGTATGATTAATTAATCAGTGAAATAATTAATGGTTTGTTGAGATATATGTAATATTGTGATGTTTTCAATTATGTGTTATAAAATGGTAAATGGTAACATGGACATTCAGAAAAGTATTATGAATGGTAACATGCTCATTTAATTATGTATTGTTAAATGGTGAATGGTAACATAGAAATTCTTCTAAGTATTATGAATGGAGACATGATCATTCAATTATGTGATATTAAATAGTGAATAGTAACATGGAAATTCAAATAAGTATTAATAATGGTAATATGGACATTCAAATATGATATCCCTTGGGTATAGATTGGACTCCAATATAGGCCGAAGTAGGTATTGTAGCACCCAAAACATTTTATGGTATTTTTCTCTTAAATACATTCTATTCATCACTGTGTTCCTTTGAAAACAACACTAGGATATTTAAGAGATAGTCAAAACCTAGCCATTAAATATAAATTTTCCACTTCTATGTTTTGAATTTCGAAAAATGGTCATCTAGAGTTGTGATCAGTAAGTCATTTGGAGTCTGATAGAACAAACTTGGTTTTTGGTGAATAATAACATACCCTTATAAATTGTAATATGAATATTAATATGACCCTTATGAATAGTAAATAATAATATTATTTCATTTTCTTAAGGAAACAATATAATGAGATCTTAATTAATTTTTCAATGTCACATAAAACTAACTGCACTTCAAGATTGTTATTTTTCAAATTAACTATGGCCTTATTTAAAAATTAAATTAATAATATTTAGAAAATTATTTCTGAAAAATTTATTTAATTTTTTAATTCTACACATCGAAAAATGGTAGGGGTGAATTTTTGGGATTTTTCTAAAATTCTTGAATTTTTGATGAATAGTGAAATACGGTAAAATACTGTATATTCAATTTATCGGTAAAATACACTATTTATGACATCATAAGTGATTAAAGGCCACATGGTTCGAAATCACATGCCATTATTACTATTAGGGGTCACATGAAACAATATTATTGGTTATCGTGATGGAAATAATAATATAATGAAATTAAATATTAAAAATTTACCCCTCTCCTCCACTATAAAAACCCCCCACTACCACCTCTTATATTCACTCCTATAAGCCTTGAATCTCCTCAAAGTTCTACCAAATAATCCTCCCAAGTATCTTACCCATGTCCTAGAGCTACTGGTCTCACCAAAAGACCAAAACCAAATCCCTTAAGAAGGATCTCAAGGAGAAGAGATCAAGAGGTAAACAACCTCTTTTATTTTCTTTCTTTTCTTTCATTTTATGTTATTCTCTTCCATTAACTTTGGTTTGTGTTGGGATATTTCATTAAATATTCCCCCTTAATATCCATATTATGTATTAATGATGAGATATTCCATTCCTCTCATCAAACTATTTTTATGAAATTTTAAGAGACGTCGTTAGGCTGCTGAATTTTCGTGAGAAAAATATTAAGTTTTCATTCCTTTTAAGATTACTTTCTTTTATTCTTCTTTCCTCACCTCAACTTAAAAAAGAGGCATGTATACTCCATAATCTTGTATATTCTATATTTTCTATTGTTTATGGAAAATTCTTCATCATTATTCTCCTCCTCTCCCACTTATTTAAGGAATAAAAAACATTGTTCGTGATGTGTCGAATTACTGACATCGTGGACGTTGTAATTTAAATTTCCATTAATTATTTCAAGTATGGTCATGAAACCAAATATATGGTTGAAACAGGCATAATATATTTATTTTATCTTTATTAATGTTCTGGAATCTTTAAACATTCATAATATGGAATAAAAATACAAAACAAGTTTATTTAGCACAAAACTGCCAAGCCAAATTCAAGTGTTTATCTTTAACTCATCGAATGAGTCGTCATCATGGAATATAACCCAAATCATTATAAGATAATTTATGTCTCTTTAATTTCACTAATTATTTATATTAACAATTTTGGATGTTTAACCATATTCCAAACCAACTTCCATTCATGAATACAAGTAAACAAAGCATGAAACCAAGTAAGAAAATGCTTCCAAAAAAATAAAAATGAATCTCTTAAATCCATCAAAAATACCATTAATGAACTAAATAAGGTTATACCATATCAATTAACTATAAAATAGGTTCTATAATTATGAATTTATAATCCTAATTTTTTTATTCAGGTCTTTAAAAACAAGACAATAACACCTTCAAGTATAAGGTAAGGGATCCTCTCTCTCACTTTTGTTCAATAATATCCCCTTTGTTGTGACTAACTTTGTATTGTGCACCTAATAATCCTTATGTGGTGTACCTACTACCAATTTGAGATCATTTTCCATTTGAAATTATATTTTTATTAAATATCCATAATCTCATGTCATGGATATGTTTATTGTCTAAACTGTATACCATTTCACATACAGTGTACATTTGGGATGTTATTGATGAATCTGTATTCTATACTCTATATGGATATTGAAAAGGTATATTTCTATTGTATTGAATCATTTTATAAATAATTCATTGAATTTAGAGGTAAGTGGGTCCCACTACAGCCCCTCGATGCATCCGTAGGTCTCATGAGACAAAACAGTTTGGTGACATACCCTTCGAGTTTGTTTCCAAAAAAAATCAGACGGGTTTCTACCCACAGCAGTAAACTATTTTTACAGTATTATGGTTTTATGTTCCAGATACATGAAGTCCAATTAATAATAATTCTCTTTATTCATTGTCAGTTATTATTATTATCCATGAGGTTTTCACCACGACAAAATCTATGGATGCAGTTTCATTCTCATTTTATTAATGGCATTAGTTGTTCATTTACTCACTATGCCATTTTGATTATTTCATATTGATTATGATTAAATTATTATTTTACTCATGCGTCCGCTATTTATAACCCTTAATGAGCATTTTATCTCACCCCTTTCATTGTTTACCTTCAACAGGTTATGAAGAGGAGGTCATTTATTGAGTGCTAGTGGATGCAGTTTTTGTTTTTCATTATGGATTGTATCTTGTAACCTTATCCAATGTAATTTATGTTAAATCAATGTATCTAGTTTCTTCAATAATACTAAACTGATCGTTCCTTTGGGATTTTCATTCCTTCTAACCATGCCAATATCACAATTAATGCACCGACTCCATCCTAGAGGGGTCGGGGTGTTACAGTTGGTATTAGAGGAAGTTTAGTAGGAAACTTGGAAACTAGAGTAGGAAATTTATGTAGGGAACAAATCTCTAAGGTAGAATTTGAGGATAAATGTACAATAATATCCTGGTATTTTGGTAAGGAATAGATTATGTGTATATTTTAAGCACTACGTCCCTGTATGGATATGAGCAGGCAGAGGCGGCTCAGGCACAGATGTATCTAGGGGTAAAACCCAAAAACAACGCTTTAAGCTAGACTCAAACGAGAACTGGTGCACGACAACGGGCCTTGCTGAACTCTTGGTTACGACACTCCTAGAGGATATTCTTAGGATAATTCATGTTTTTTTTACAAGCCATTATGAAGGAGTTAATGTAAATTTTTTCCTAGAGGAACCATGTTTATGCATAGAATTTCAATCTATGTTGAGTGCATATCTATTTGGATTCATAAACTAATATAGTTTATCCCATTGTTTATAAATGGTGTCCAATGGAAGAAGGGGAGTCAATACTCATGGGAAATGTAGGGATATACCTACTGAGCAAGTCAACACAGTCAATGTTGGAGAATATTTAATCATGACTATATTGGGAAAACTTACTCAAGTTGTAACGAATAACCATTCCACACCTGTGTTGGATCGTTTCATGCAGCAGAAGCCCCCATATTTCAGTGGGACTACTAATCCAATGGTAGCTGAGCAATGGATCAAGTCATATGAGAAGATATTTATGGCATTAAGATTTAATGAGAATGAGAAGATGGTATTGGCAGTATATTGTCTCAAGGGTGATGATAACCAATGGTGGTCCCTGATTCAGAACACCATGGAGGAAGAAGAAATAGAATATATGGAGTGGAGTACTTTTAAGGAAATATTCTTTGAGAAATATTTCCCTCATGAGCAACGAACTGGAATGAAGAAGAAATCCCTTATCTTGAAACAAAGGGAAGAGTACAGTGTTGCAGAGTATGAGGCTACTTTTACAAGGCTGGACAGGTATTCCGTAGATTACGTATGTTACTCGGCAGACAAGATTCATCATTTCTTTGAAATTCTTAAGCCAAGTCTTCAGAGGGCACTAGCTTCTGAAACATTTTCATCATATGATGGAATTGTATCAAGTGCCATCAAAACATAGAGGTAATTTTCTAGGTCAAATATTTTCAAAGTAAACCAAGATAAGAAGTGGTACTCAGATAACAAAGGAAAAGGAGAAGCACCAAAGAAGAGCAAGGGAATGAATAGTTTCCTATTATGTGAGAACTGTGGAAAGAATCATCTCGGGAAATGCTTGAAAGGAATGGTAGTCCTCTATAACTGCGGAGAAAAGGGTCATCGATCTGATTAATGCAAGGGGAATAAAAAATTCAATGATGTTCAATGCTACAATTGCAGAGAGATGGGACACTATGCAAATGAGTGTCCTAAACGCCAAGGAAACTTGACTCAGAAAAGGCCAAGAGATCAAGGGAGAGATTATGCAATTACAACTGCGGAGGTCTAAGTCCCTAATGATGTGGTGGCAGGTACTTTAATTGTTTCCTAAAACTTAGCCAACACCTTATTTGATTCTGGATCATCGCATTCATTTATATCTTCTATGTTTTCCAAGAAAATTAGATATGTCCAATTTGATTTAATAAAGGAGTTGTCAGTCAAAACTCTTGGGGGATGTATCATTGAAACAAAGGCATGTCGACCAGTTCCCCTCCAGTCACCAAAACGTGATTTAGTTTCTAACCTTGTTATCATACCAATGACTGAATTTGATATAATTCTAGGCATGGATTGGCTATCAAATTTTGATGCGAATATTTATTGTATGAATAAGGAAGTTACAATTTTTGAAAATGGTGTAGAATCCCTTGTCTTTAGGGCAGAAACATCGCCACATAATTCTTATCAAGAACCACCCCCAGTAGCTCTAATGAATTCAATACTTGGAGAGGAAGATAAACCAACATCTATGGGCGAGGAAAGAAATCTTCAAATTGAAGATGTGCACATAGTGCAAGAGTACATTGATGTATTTCCTGAGGATTTACCCGAACATCCTCCAGTGAGGGAATTTGAGTTCTCTATTGATTTAACTCCTGATGAAAGACCTATATCAAAGACTCCATATAGAATGGCCACTGTGGAATTGGTAGATATAAAGAAACAACTAGAGTATTTGAGTGAAAAAAGGATTTATTCGACCTAGTGTTTCTCCATGGGGAGCCCCAGTCCTGTTTGTCAAGAAGAAAGATAGATCCATGGGTATATGCATTGATTATAGGGAAATTAATGCTATTACAATAAAGAATAAGTATCATCTGCCTCGGATTGATGATTTATTTAATCAACTCCATGGACCCCAATACTTTTCGAAGATTGACCTTCGGTCCGGATATCATCAGCTGCGTGTGAAGAAGGAAGATATTCCTAAGACAGTATTTCGAACCAGGTATGGGCATTATGAGTTTACGGTGATGCCATTTGGATTGACTAATGAAACCTATGTTTTCATGGATTTAATGAATAGATTTTTCAAGGAATATCTTGATAACTTTGTTGTGGTGTTCATTGATGGTATCCTGGTATACTCAAAAATCTATGAAGACCAGAAGAATCACTTGCGGATTATTCTGGAAACTCTTAGAAGAAATCAATTATATGGGATGTTTAGCAAGTGTGAATTCTGGATTCAGTCAGTTTTTTTTCTAGGACATATTGTCTCTAAGGATTGAATCCTAGTTAATCATGAAATGACAAAGGCAATCCAAGAATGGCCCACACTAACAAACATAACTGAGGTACGCAGTTTTATTGGCTTAGCAGGTTATTATCGACGTTTCGTTCAGAATTTTGCCCGACTGGATAACCCGTTAACCAAGCTCACACGTAGAGGAGTTAAGTTTGTGTGGAAAAAATAATGTACAGAATACTTCGAAGAATTGAAATAGAAGATTGGTCAATGCTCCAATTTTGACTCTTCCATCTGGAAGTGAAGGATTTGTGATATACAGTGATGTATTAAAGAATGGGCTGGGTTGTGTCCTTATGCAAAATGATAATGTTATTGCTTATGCATCAAGGCAGTTGAAGACTCATGAGAAAAATTTTCCAACTCTTGATCTTGAGTTAGCAGCCATAATCTTTTCTCTGGAAATATGGAGGAATTATCTCTACGGAGAGAGATGTGAGATCTATATGGACCACAAGAGTTTGAAATACATTTTCACACAAAAAGAACTCAACATGAGGCAAATAAGATGGCTTGAGTTACTAAAATATTATGATTGTTCAATACACTACCACACATGAAAGGCGAATAAGGTGGCAGATGCATTAAGCATGAAAGATCATGGCCTTCTGACTCAAATGAGGATTGAAAGAGATCATATATTCATGGATCTACTGAAGATGGATATGGGAATTGTTAAGGAAGGGGAAACATCACTGCTCTTTCAAATGATTGCTAAACCATATTTACTATAAAAGATAAAAATTTCTCAATCTGATGATGAGAATCTGCAAAAAAAAAGCAGTTAAGGATGGAAGACTGGCTGACTTCGTGTATGAAGAATGAGTTCTGATGTTTGGGAAGAGGTTATGTGTTCCATAAGTACCTAAGCTAGAAAGGGAACTATTAGATGATTCTCATAGCTCAAATTTCTCTATACACCCAGGTAGCACCAAGATGTATATAGATCTGAAGGAATATTTTTGGTGGGATAATATGAAGCGAGAAATTGCTGACTATGTGTCAAGGTGTCTAGTTTGTCAACAAGTGAAGGTGGAGAGACAACATCCCAAAGGAGTGCTGCAACCTCTACCTATTCCTATGTAGAAGTGGGATAACATTATGATGGATTTTGTCACCGGACTACCGAGGACACCTAGAAGGAATGATGAAATATGTGTAATTGTTGATCGTCTCACTAAAACAGCACATTTCCTTCCAATAAGAGAGGATTTACCACTTGAGAGCCTGGAAAGACTTTATATTAATGAAGTTGTGAGACTTCATGGTGCACCTCTATCAATTTTCTCTGATCGAGATCCCCGGTTTACGTCAAAATTCTGGAAAAGTCTCCATAAGGCTTTGAATACTGAGCATCATATGTGTACTGCATATCACCCCCAAATCGACGGACAATCTGAAAGGACTATTCAAACTCTAGAAGATATGATGAGGTCATGTTTTCTTGACTTCCAAGGTATGTGGGATCAATACTTGCCTTTGGTGGAATTTTCATACAACAATAGTTTCCATTCTAGTATTCAAATGTCTCCATATGAAGCATTATATGGAAAGAGATATCGAACTCCAACTTGTTGGGATGAAGTTAGTGAGAGGAAACTTATAGGCCCATAACTTATTGAAGAGACCATGAAAAAGGTGAAGAAAATACAAGCCCATATTAAAGCATACCAAAGTAGGCAGAAGAGTTATGCTGACAACCAGAGAAAGGACTTGGAATTTCAAGTGGGAGATAATGTATTTCTGAAAGTATCTCCATGGAAGGGCATCTTAAGGTTTGGTAAGAAAGGGAAACTGAGCCCCAGGTATATAGGACCATTTGAAATTCTGGGAAGAATCATAGATGTAGCTTACCATTTAGCGATGCCGCAAAATCTCTCCAGAGTTCATGATGTGTTCCACGTATCGTTGTTAAAGAAGTACATGTCAGACCCAACGCATGTAATCACATATGAAGAAATAGAACTAGAACCTGATTTATCATACTGTGAAAAGCCTGTCAGGATTCTTGACACAAGGGAGTAGGTATTGAGAAATCGAACAACTCGTCTAGTAAAGGTTCTTTGGAGAAATCAGAATATGGAGGAAGCAACATGGGAACTAGAGGATTTCATGAAGAAGAACCACCCACATCTTTTTAGTGGGCTTTATTCATAAAATTTCAAGGAAAAAATTTCGGAAGGAGGGAATAATGTAGCTCCCCAAACATTTTATGGTATTTTTATCTTAAATAAATTCTATTCATCACTGTGTTCCCTTGAAAACAACACTAAGATATTTAGGAGATATTCAAAACCTAGCCATAAAATATAAATTTTCCACTTCTATGTTTTGAATTTCGAAAAATGGTCATCTAGAGTTGTGATCAGTAAGTCATTTGGAGTCTGATAGAACAAACTTGGATTTTGGTGAATAGTAATATACCATTATGAATATTAATATGAATAGTAATATGACCCTTATGAATAGTAAATAATATTATTATTTCATTTTCTTAAGGCAACAAGATAATGAGATCTTAATTAATTTTTCAATGTCACATAAAACTAACTACACTTCAAGATTGTTATTTTTCGAATTAACTATGACCTTATTTAAAAATTAAATTAATCATATTTAGAAAAATTGATTTCACTTTTTAATTCTTCACGTCGAAAAATGGTAGGGGTGAATTTTTGGGATTTTTCTGAAATTCTTGAATTTTTGATGAATAGTGAAATGCGGTAAAATACCGTATATTCAATTTATCAGTAAAATACACTATTTATGACAAAATAAGTGATTCAAGGCCACTTGGTTCGAACTCACATGCCATTATTACTATTAGGGGTCACATTAAACAATACTATTGGTTGTCTTGATGGAAATAATAAAATAGTGAAATTAAATATTCAAAATTTACCCCTCTCCTCCACTATAAAAACCCCCCACCACCACCTCTTCTCTTCACTCCTCTAATACATGAATCTCCTCAAAGTTCTGACCAATAATCCTCCCAAGTCTCTTCCCCACGTCCTAGAGCTTCTGGTCTCACCAAAAGACCAAAACCAAATCCCTTAAGAAGGATCTCAAGGAGAAGAGATCAAGAGGTAAACAACCTCTTTTATTTTCTTTCTTTTCTTTCATTTTATGTTATTCTCTTCCATTCCCTTTGGCTTGTGTTGGGATATTTCATTAAATATTCCCCCTTACTGTCCATATTATGTATGAATGATGAGATATTCCATTCCTCTCATCAAACTATTTTTATGAAATTTTAAGAGACGTCGTTAGGCTGTCGAATTTTCGTTAGAAATTTATCAAGTTTTCATTCCTTTTAAGATTCCTTTATTTTCTTCTTATTTCCTCACCTCATATTAACTAATAGGAATGTATGATCCAAAATCTTGTATATTATAGATTTTATTTTGTTTATGGAAAATTCTTCATCATTATTCTTCTCCTCCCCCACTTATTTAAGGAATAAAAAACATTTTCCGTGATGTGTCGAATTACCGACATCGTGGACGTTGTAATTTCAATTTCCATTATTTCTTTCAAGTCTGGTCATGAAACCAAATATATGGTTGAAAAAGGTCATAATATATGTATTTTATCTTTATTAATTTTCTGTAATCTTTAAACATTCATAATATGGAAGAAAAATACAAAACAAGTTTATTTAGCACAAAACTACCAAGCCAAATTCAAGCGTTTATCTTTAACTCATCAAATGAGTCATCATCATGGAATATAAGCAGAATCACTATAATATAATTTATGTCTCTTTAATTTAACTAATAATGTTTATTAACAATTTTTTATGTTTACCCATATTTCAAACCAACTTCCATTCATGAATACAAGTAAACAAAGCATGAAACCAAGTAAGAAAATGCTTCCAAAACAATAAAATTGAATCTCTTAAATCCATCAAAAAGACCATTAATAAACTAAATAAGGTTATACCATATCAATTAAATATAAAAGAGGTTCTGGAATTATGAATTAATAATCCTAATTTGTTTATTCAGGTCTTTAAAAAGAAGACAAGAACACCTTCAAGCATAAGGTAAGGGATCTTCTCTCTCACTTTTGTTCAAGAATATCCCCTTTATTGTGACTAACTTTGTATTATGCACCTAATAATCCTTATGTGGTGTACCTACTGCCCATTTGATATCACTTTCCATTTGAAATTATATTTCTATTAAATATCCATAATCTCATGTCATGGATATGTTTATTGTCTAAACTGTATACCATTTCACATATGGTGTATATTTGGGATGTTATTGATGAATCCATATTCTATACTCTATACATATATTGAAAAGGAATATTGCTCTTGTATTTAATAATTTTATAAATAATTCTTCGGATGTAGAGTTGAGTGGGTCCCACTACAACCCTTCGATGCATTGGTAGGTCTCATGAGACAAAACAGTTTGGCGACAGACCCTTCGAGTTTATTTCCAAAAAAAATCAGACGGGTTTCTACCCACAACAGTAAACCATTTTTATGGTATTATGGTTTCATGTGCCAGATACATGATGTACAATTAATAATAATTCTCTTTATTCATCGTCAGTTGTTATTATTATCCATGAGGTTTTCACCATGACAAAATCTATGGATGTAGTTTCATTCTCAGTTTATTAATGGCATTAGTTGTTCATTTATTCACTATGACATTTTGATTATGTCATATTGATTATTATTAACTTATTATTGTACTCATGATTCCGTTATTTTTAACCCTTACTGGGCGTTTGAGCTCACCCCTTTCATTTTTTACCTTCAACAGGTTATGAAGAGGAGGTAATTTATTGAGTGCTAGTGGATGCAGTTTTTGTTTTTCATTATGGATTGTATCTTGTAACCTTATCCAATGTAATTTATGTTAAATCAATGTATCTAGTTTCTTCAAGACTACTAAACTGATTGTTCCTTCGGTATTTTCATTCCTTCTAACCATGCCAATATCACAAGTAATGCACCGGATCCAACCTAGAGGAGTCAGGGTGTTACAAGTATTTTGGTTCGATTGTCCTTGGGAACCTGGGGGGTTTATGTTATTAAATAGATAATATTTAATAATGTGATAACTATTTCTTCATGCATTTTACTTATTTCTTTATACATTTGCATAAACTTTTATTGACTAGAATTTTTTTAGACACTATTAGTGGTGGACTACTTAGTCATATTCATACCCTACTCAGGTTGAATGATTGCAACTCTAATAGAATTTATTTTTAAAGGATATGTTAAGGGAAAAGACCCTAGGTTAGATGGATGATTTGGGGATGGATATTGGATGATGAAACTAGACTTGGTTCGGGACCTACTTTGGAGTTGTCAGTGTCTTTATTTTTTGTTTTCATTTTAGACACTTGACGCGTACATTAGCATGGGTTGTTTTCTACTTTAGTTGGATATTTATTTCCCACTTTTATTATCATGATATATTGGTATTTTTTATGGTTATATATTCTTCCCTTATTGTTTATTTATTTCCAATAGTGTATTAATCTGATAAAATAGGTTATATTGTCCCAATGATTGACTTATCAGACCCTCATTTCTAGTCGGTATCCTCTGGCGTATGGTGAGGCATGCTTGAGGTGATGTGACTAACCAGCTTGGGGAACCGGTGTGTGTGGAACCTAGGTTAGGATGTTACATCATGATTTATTTATCACCTTCCATAAGAATCATCATCCAACAGCAATAATAGTGTCTCACCCTTTGTTTTCCAATTTATTATTCACCACCCCTTGAAACCAAATTTTAAGGAAGTTCGAAATCATATAGATGTTTGAATACAGACTAGTGAAACTATTTATGCCTCGCCACAACCATCTATCCCATTTCCCCTAAAATAATATATGCCCCATTTTTTACTACAGGTCTCACTACAAAAACAGCACCTAGAAGCGAGGGGAATACCCGTATGTTGGATAATCTCATCAGTAGGTAATTCATTATTTATGATATGCCACACTAGAAAAATTTATTTAGTTGGGATATTTTTACACCATAGTTTCACACACCATCCATATTTCTTCTTCTTCATATGAACCATCTTGTGATAATATTTAACTGAGAAACCTTCAAAAGAGGAATCAGTGAACACACATCAATTAGTATTCAAAGTCAGTGACACTAAGTCATATACCCTCTATTGATCATCATCAAGCATGGATTGAATGAAGTGGGGGTAGTTGTTGGATTTTCTAAAGGAAATCTCTAAGGTGGGACATCCTAGAAAACCGAGTATAGTACTGATCTGATTGTGATGCCATAAAATGATATCTTTCCATCCAATAATCCAACACGATTTATTCTCAAGCTCTAAGATTTGAGGATGAATATAACACCATAACATCGACACTCCCCCATTCATTTGTTCTAAGGATATTTCATACTTCTTGAAAGTGAATTTTTCCCATAATTTTCACCCTTAAATTGATTCCCAATCCATATTCATATAAATATCATGCATTGTATAAGAGATGATTCGGACATTAATACCACCTCCCTCACCAGTCTAGCCATTCTTTCCCAAGAGTCCAAGTGATGATTTCCCTCAGAGAGAGAATCCTATATGAATGATCCCATTAGTTTCTGAAACCTTGAAACCACTTATTTGGGAACTCTTATAGTGACCATTCATTATCTTACATTACTATTACATCATTTTAAAGATAAAAAAATATAATAGCATTACAAAAACCAGGATCAAAAGGTTCAATGTCTTGGGAAAATTTGGACTATTCATAACTTTTACATAATAAAACATAAACATTAATTTTAGTCCTTCTCAATCTTCTTATTTTCCCTCATTTTATCCTTAGTACAAGTAATCACATGAGGATATACATCAATAAAAGGGGTGAGCTAAAAGACCACTAAGAGGATAGATAAGAACATGAATAAATATAACAAGGCATGAGCATAATTATCATCATCATAACATAATCATAGGATCATCATCATAATGATGAGAGGAATTATTAGATAAATTCATGGAATAAGTCAATTCATAAAAAAGAAACATCATTTCTTAGTGGTCAAATACCATACATAGTTGTGAAAAAAACTAGCATCATGTCCACGCATAACATATTTGAATAATCATAACATCGTCATTGTGAACAAATATAGCATAATTTTCATGAATATTTCACATTATATCATGAGATACGTCACATTACCCAATTACTTGGAGCACAATATAATTCTGGGTGCACCCGTCACATCATAACATTTACAGAATCATGCATGCCACATAGAATGTGTAACAACATTTTCCATAAAATATCCCATGGAAAGGAAATGGGTTTCATGAGAATTTGATAAAGAATAAATTTATGGATAAACTTTGGTGGTTACAAAAATAAAAAAGGAACAACATACCTATTTTAGGAATCATCAATCTTGAGTGAAGAAAAACAGTCTCAAGAGAAGTAAAATATGTGTTTTTAGAAGGAAGAGTTCTTTTGGAAAAAAAATCTTTTCATTTGTCATAAAATCATACTGGAAGAATTTATATCCTAGAAATTAAAATTTAAGTATAATGAAATAATATTTTTGGAATATTAAAAGAATAACCATACAGAAATTTGGCACGAAAGAGGAATAGACCAAAGAAAGGAAATTGGGTTCGAGAATCCCCTTACCTTATGTACGAATGCTTTCTTCAATTTAATATCCTAGATAATAAAATTAAATTAATTAATTAATAAATAAAGAACTTATTATACATTTATTTTATTCATTATAATTTTATTAAGTTTTTTATGTCCATTTTGATGAGTTATAGTGTTCAATTTCATCATTTGGGGGTGATTGTTTTCTTGGTTTTCATGATTGGTTCAATTATATACATGTATGGAAGATCATGTCAAATGAGAATAATTATCCTGAATTTAAATTATATGTTATTAATGAACTTAAAAAATTTTAAATGGTATTATATTTTTTTTCAAGATATGAGGATGATTTATTAGATAAAATGTTAATGATAATCCTTTAGATTAATTTTGGCGGTTTTTTATCACAACGAACTCATTTTGTTTTATTATTTAACAATATGTATATATATTTGTTACATGAAATAAAAAAGGTTATAAAATATATTTTAAAAAAATAAACCATTATAATGGTTTTATGAATATCCTTGAAGGTAGTAAAGGAAAATGAAAACCTGTCATCCTCAAAGGCGATAAATCAACACCTCACAGACAACGTTTCTATTTTTAAAATAAAAGGAAGAGGGGAAGAGGATTAATGATGGAGTATTACATTAACATAATAAAATTACAGTATATATATGATACTAGATTTATCATGCCACTTGGATAAGTGTAAGTGAGGATAGAATAACAAAATAAATTAACTTGAAAATAAATTAAAAGAAAACAGGAGAGGATTTTACCTCTGGAACTTCTTCTCCTTGAGAACATCAATGTAGGAATTGGATTTGGTATTTTTTTGAGAACATAGGCTCTTAGAATTGTGTTAGGGGATTAGGAAGATTATTTGGTATAAATTGGAAAAGATTTAATGCTTGGAAGGTGTGAGGAGAAGAGATTGTGAGGGGTGATATTTATAGGGGGAGAGGGGTGCTTTTTTATTATTTTATTCATTAGTTTATTATTTTAGCTCAAGACTATGAATAGATTTGATTCTGATGAATAAATATAGTAAATGTGGAATTATTTTTCTATAATATTTTCTTACATCATCCATACATCATCTATGACTCAATAATTCATGTATTTTCAAAATAACAAAAATTATCGTATTTCACTATTCACTAAAAATTAAACTATTTTAGAAAAATTCCCAAAGTCCAACCTCGCCATTTTTCTATGTGTAGAATTAAAAAATGAACACCATTTTATGAAAATAATTTTCTAAATATGAGAAAATTAATTTTTAAATAAAATAATCATTTACTAAAAAATACCAATTTTATAATTATAACTGATTTTATGACACATTGAAAAATTATTTAAGGTCTCATAAAATTATCTTATAATCATAATACAACAAAATATTATTTTATGAATCTATTTTATGACAATAAATTTTCTTTTAAATCATTATATTAATTTTAAAATTATAAATAAACATGTATGTTTTTCAAAAATACCAACACTTAATTTATCATTTTTAAAACATTTATTTACTTATAATATTATATAATTATATCAAATTATATTTTATTAGATGGATTAATTTTATTTATACTTTCACGGGTGAGGTTACTATTCTATTGGCTAGATTATTATTCCTAATGGTCATGTTACTATTTCAAGGGTCAGGTTACTATTCCATTGGTTTAGGTTCCTTAATTTCTATCACTTATTTCAGTATTCATTTATGAGAATAATGTTTTTATTAGACTATCCATGATATTTATGTGTTTTATACTATATAACATAATTATAAGAAAGAAAATAATTCCATTGATAAAAGTTTGGGTCGTTACATTCTTCCCTCATTTAAAATTTTTTCCCTGGAAATTTCGTTTTACATAAACAAGTGGGGGTATTTCTCCTTCATCTCTTCCTCTGGTTCTTATATTTAATCTTCATACTTAAGGATTTTTCATAGTACTTTTACTAGGTGAGTATACCTTTTGTGTAAAACTTTATCTCTATGGTCCAAGATCTTCACTAGCTTCTCCTCATAAGAGAGATGATTTTTCAACTGTACCACCTCTCGATTCAGTATATGTGAGGGATCTGGTATATACTTCCTCAAGAGGGATACATGGAATACATTTTTTACTTGATACATTGTTGGTGGAAGTTCTAGTCGATATGTCATAGCTCCAACACGATCAAGAATATCGAAGGTGTCGATGTACCTAGGTCTCATCTTTCCTTTATTCCTAAATCTCATGATCCTCTTCCATGGAGATGTAAAAAAGGAATACCATGCCTTCTACCTTAAACTCTAGGTCTCGTCAATGATTTTTTTCATAGGTATTATATTGATTTTGGGTTTCCTTGATGTACTACTAAATTATTGTTACCTTTTACACCATTTCTTCAAACATTTCAAGTCCTAGTAGCTTATATTTACTATCTTCATCTCAGCATGTTGGTGTTCTTCATATTTTCCCATAAAGGGATTCATATGGATCCATTTGGATGCTCGAGTAGAAATTGTTGTTGTAAGATAACTCGGCCAGAGGTGGATGTTGGTCCCATCCTCCATTAAATTCTCTATAATATTCTCTCAAAATGTCTTCTAGTATTTGAATAGTATTCTAAGATTATCCATCAGTTTGAGGATAAAAATTCATACTGAAGTTCAAATCAGTTTTTAGAGCATGTTAGAGACTTTTCTAAAACTTAGATGTGAATCTTGTATCTCTATCATATAAAATCAATAGTGGTACTCCATGCAGCCTTACCACTTATCTAATGTGTATCTGTGAAATTTGATCTAGTAAGAAGTCCTCTCAAATTGTGATAAAGTGATATATCTTTGTAAGACTATCCATAAAAAACCTTATATCATTGTTTCCTTTGTATTTCTTTGGAAGTCTGGTGACAAATTCCATGGTGATGTTTTCCCATTTCCATGTTGGTATGGGTAATGGTTTCATCATCCCCTTATAATTTTTCCTTTCAACCTTCACTTTCTTACACACCAAGCACTTTGATGTATATTCAGTGATCTCCTTCTTCATATTGTTCCACCTTAGAGATCTTGGTATATCTTTGTGCTCCCATAGTGAATATATAAGTTTGAGCTATGTGCGTCACTCAGAAACTCTTTCTTTTTCTCTGGATTTTATGGTACACATAGTGGTGACACAAATCTTACAACTACTTCCTAATAAATTTTTAACTCTGAAGATTTACCATTTCTCATGGATTCCACCTTCTAAATTTACACATCATTTCATTGAGAATTTTTTATTTTCTCCATAAGGGATGGTTGAGAAATCATTTGAGAAAGGATTGATGATGGTACTTACTTAATGATTCCCATGTCCATCATTTGAAAATATAAGAATATTGTATCCTTCTCAATTCTCATCATTGATAATGTTGCAAGTTTATTTCTACATAGAGTATATTCCACTTTATTCACTTTGTTAGGATGGTAGTGGATTGAGCAGTCATAATCCTTGATGAGATCTAACCATATTTGTTGGCGTATATTAATCTCCTTCTATGTGAATATATATTTTAGGCTCTTATGATTAATATATATTTCAAAATTCTCCCCATAGAGATAATGTCACCATATTTTAAACGTGAAGATCATAGCTGCCAACTCTAAATCATGTGTGGGATAGTTTTTATCATGGATTTTCAACTACCTTGAGGCATAGGCTATCACTTTATAATTTTTAATAAATACACAACCTAAGCCTTTCTTTGAAGAATCATTGTATACCACAAATATTTCCTCACTTTTCAGAAGTGTGAGTACTATAATAGTGATAAGACTCTTATTTAACTCTTTAAATCAGTCTTCACATTCACTGGTCTAGACAAACTTTTCTCCCTTATCAATCATCTTGGTTAGTGGTTTTGACAATCATGATAATTTCTTCACAAATTGCTGGTAATACCCAGCTAGACTAAGGAAACTATGAATCTCCATTAAAAATGTTGGCATGTGCCACTCTTCGATTTCATTTATCTTGTAAGGGTTCATAGATATTCCTTTTATGGTGATAAAATTCCCCAGGAATGATACTTCCTCCATCCAAAACTCATATTTACTATACATTGTATAAAGTTTCTCCCTTTACAAAGTATTTATCATGGTATCTAAATACTCATCATGTTCCTCCTTGCTCTTAGAGTATACCAGAATATAATAAATAAATACTACCACAAATTTTTCAAGGTAATCTCTAAATACCTTATTCATTAAGTCCATGAATATTTTTTGATAATTAGTGAGTCTTAAAGGCATCACTATGAACTTCTGGTTTCCATACCTCGTTCTAAAGTCTATCTTGGGAATATCTTTATTCCTCACATTTAATTGGTGATATCCTGACCAAATTTCTACCTTAGAGAAATACTTGGCCCCACATAGCTGATTGGACAAGTCATTTATTTTTGTAAGAGGATACTTGTTCTTTATCATGATTTTGTTGAGATCACAATAATCAATGATGAGTCACATCAATCCATCCTTCTTCTTGATGAAGAGGACTGGTTCACCCCATGGTGAAGCACTCAATCATATAAAACACTTTTCTAGATTCTATTGTAAATGCTTCTTCAGTTACTCCAACTCAATAGTGGCCATTCTATAATGCATCTTTAATATAGGTAGAGATCCAAGAATAAGTTCAATTGAGAACTCAAACTCTGGTCAGGAGGAAGACTAGGAAATTATTCAAGGAACACTTTAGTGTAGTCCCTTACAATGGTAATGTCTTTGATCATAATTTTATCCATTGTCTCAATCATTTGAGCTAGATATACTTGCTCATAAAAAAATAATATCCACACTTGAGATGATGATTCTGAAAGAGATCCATCCTCCTCCTTACACTTGAATAGAATTATATGATTCCTTGGGATGTGAAGAGTGATCTCCCTTTCCTAATAGTTAATGTTGTATTTGTACAAAGATATCCAATCTATGCCCAAAATAGCATCAAAACGCCACCAAATGAAGTAAGGAAATATTTTATGGGAGGTTCATTCCAAAAACATTAACCAAGGAGGAGTTATATACTTTGTAGTAAATAATTTTCCCATTTTTTGTTCTCACAGATAACTCAACATCCATATTTTGAGGTGGTGTTTGAATGGTTCTACTAAACTTGCAAGATATGAAAGATTGTGAAGAACCAGAATCAAATAGTATGTTTGCTATTCTTGAATAAATAATCTACTCACTTTTCACCACATCATTTTCAGGCTCCACCTCAGTATTAATGATAGAATAATATTTCCCTTTATCTTTGGTCTTTGTTGGTTTTTTATGTTTATTACCCGCAAGGTGTCAAGTTTTAGTGAACTGGCTTGCATCGTTCCCTTTCTTCCTATAGTTGAAACATTGAACCATGGGTGGTTCTCTCCTTTCCTCCCCCACATTATCCTAATTCCTCATGTAACTTCAACATTCATGAGCTTGGTGTCCATATCTTCCACACTTGAATCATTTCTCCATCCCTTTGAGGAAATTCCAATTATGCTTCTTCCTGCATTTTTTACATGTGAGTGGTTCGGTTTTCTTTCAACCTTTGTTATTATATCCCCAAGATTGAAACTCCATATTTCATTTCTTATCTACATATCCATGGGACCATTCTCTAAACTCCATATCCACCTTGATATCACATCAAAAAACTTCTTTATAACTCTAAAAATTATAATTTATAGAGCCTTTAAAAGGTATAGTTTTAAACCACTAAAGAATATATCTATTTTTTTATTGTTTTTGATAACAAAATCGTAGACGTGCCTTGAAAGCCTTGTGAAATTTTCTTCATAGATTCACCTTGTTTTTTCTTTATCTTTATGAATTCTCTCTCCATATTTTTTTGATGAGTTTGAGGTAAATACTTATTAATAAATATTTTCTTAAAGTATTCCCACTCCATATCTACAGTTTCATCCTTTGGCTTGGTGTTCTTAATCAACATCCACCATTGTTCAGCCTCTCCATCTAAATGATAAATGGTTAGAGTCACCTTCTCCTTATTAGAATAGTGAAGTACATAAAAGATCTTCTCCATTGAGTTGGACCAATTTTTCGTGACCAGTGGATCGTAAGATCTACTAAACGTCAGTGGTTGTTACCACATAAAAGGATCAATATCCATTTTCTCCCTCTTATGGGAATGAGGACATTCCAAATTATTCAGATTATTGTTCATATCCTAAGACAACTAGGTAATCATCTCCATGTCTTTGGGGATGTCATTTGGGAAATCGCTGCATTTTCCCACACACGGGTTATTGTCCTGATTTCTTCTAGTTCCCACCATTTTATAAAATAGAAAGATTTTAGAAAAACATAATTCAATAAGTCATGAATAAATAATTTAATCCTTTGTTAAATTAACTCTAAAGAAATATCTTGTGGGATCCCTATGTTTGGAATTTTTCTAACAAAATATTCTTGGGAGATTACATATAAATAGTATCATACTAAGGGTTTTCACTAATGATCTCTAATCCTAATTCTAAAATTAACTAAACCATGCTCTAATTCCAAGTGATCCTACATTTTTCTTACATTACTATTACATCATTTTAAATATAAACAATATAATAGAATTACATAACTAGGATCCAAAGGTTTATTGTCTTGGGAAAATTAGGACTATACATAACTTTTACATAATAAAACATAAAAATTAATTTAAATACATATTCTCTATCTTCTTAGTAGACCTCATTTTCTCCTTAGTAAAATTAATCACTTGAGGATATACATCAAATAAAGGGGTGATCTAAAATCCTAGTAAGAGGATAGATAAGAACATGAATCAATATAACATGGGATGAGTATAATTATCATAATCATAAAATAATCAAAGGATTAACTTCATAATAAATAGATGAATAATTAGATAAAGTCATGGAATGTGGCAATGAATAAAAATTAAACATCATTTCTTAGTAGAAAAAATACCACACATAGTTGTGAACACAGCTATCATCATGTCCACGTATGTGCATAATCATAACATCATAATTGTGAACAAATATAGCATCATTTTTATACATATTTTAAATTATCTCATGAGATACATCACATTAACCAATTCATTAGAGTGATATATAATTCTAGTTTCACCCATCACAACATAACATTTATATAATCATGCATGCCATATAGAACATATAATAATATTTTCCACAAAATAACACATGGAAAGAAAATGGGTTGAATGAGAATTTTGTAAAGAATAAATTAATGGATAAACTTTTGAGTTCTCAAAATAAAAAAAGGAATAAAATATTTGGTATAAGAATAATCAATATTGAGTGAAGAAGATACAATCTCAAGGGAAGTAAAAGATGTGTTTTTGGAAGGAAGAGTTATTTTGAAAAAAAACATAGCATTTTTTATGAAATCAGATTGGAAGGATGTATATCCTAGAAATGAAAATGGAATGATAATGAAATAATATTTTAGTAATATTAAAATAACATCCATACTGAAATTTGTCATGAAATGGGAATAACCAAAAGAAAGGAAATTGTGTTTGAGAATCAAACTACCTTATGTCTAAAGGATTTCTTCACTTTAATATCCTAGATAATAAAATTAGATTCATTAATTAATAAATTTAAAACCTATTATACATATATTTGATTCATTATAATTTTATTAAGTTCTTTTATGGACATTCTTATGAGTTATAGTGTTCAATTTAATCTTTTTGGAGTGTTCATTTTTTTGGTTTTCTTGATCAGTTCACAAGTATACATGTATGAAAGATCATATAAAATGAGAATAATTATCCATAATTGAAATTATATGTTATTAATTAACTTCCAGAATATTTAATGGTCTTATATATTATTTTTTTAATATATTAGTATAATTCATTAGATAAAATATTAATGATAATTGTTTAGATTAATTTTTGCGGTTTTTGATCACAACAAACTCGTTCTGTTTTATTATTTAATATTATGTATATATGTTATTTATAGAACATAAAAAAGATTATAACATAAATTTTAAAATCTTTTTCAACCATTATAATTGTTTTATGACCAACTTTGAAGGTGTTAAAATAAAATGAAAACCTATCGTCCTCAAAGTTGATAAATCCACACCTCACGGACAACATTCTCATTTTTAGAATAAAAGGGAGAGGAGAAGAGTTTGATGATGGATTATTACATTAACAAAATAAAATTACATTATATATAAGATAATGTAGTTATAATTCCACTAGGATTATGGGATGTGGGGGTAGAATAAGAAAATAAAATAACTTGAAAATAAATTAAAAGAAAACAGAAGAGGATTTTATGTCTGGAACTTCTTCTCCTTGAGAACCTCCCTAGGGAAATTGGGTTTGATTATTCGTTGAGATCAAAGGATTATAGACATGGGGAAGGGTTTTGCGAAGTGTATTGAGTATAAATTGTAAAAGATTAAAGGCTTGGAAGGTGTGAGGAGAAGTGGTGGTGAGGGTCGTATTTATAGGGGAGGAGAGGGGTGTTTTTTTATTATTTTATTCATTAGTTTTTTATTTTGGATCTGACTATGAATATTTTTTATTACCATGACTAAATATAGTAAAGGATGAATTATATTTTGATATTATGTGCTTATATTATCCATAAATCATTTATGACTCAATAATTCATTTATTTTCTAAACACCATAAATTATTATATTTCACTATTCACCAAGAATTCAACTATTTTAGAAAAATATTAAAAAATTAAACCTAACAATTTTTCTACATTTATAATTAAAAAATGAACTCAATTTTATGAAAATAATTTTCTAAATATGATAAATTTAATTATTTAAATAAAATCATCATTTACTCAAAAAATACAAATTTTAAAATTATAACTGATTTTATGACACTTTCAAAAAATATTTAAGGTATCATAAAATTGTATTATAATCCTAAGACAAAAACATATTAATTTATGAATCTATTTTATAAAAATAAATAATATTTTAAGTAATTATATTAATTTTAATATTTTAAATAAACATTTATATTTTTCAAAAATACCAACACTTAATTTATAATTTTTAAAACATTTATTTACTTATACTATTATATAATTATATCATATTATAATTTATAAGATAGATAAATTTTATTTATACTTTCATGGGTGAGTTTATAATTCTATTGGCTGGATTTCTATTCCTAATGGCCATGTTACTATTCCAAGGGTCGGGTTACTATTCCATTGGTTTAAGTTTCTTAATTTCTATCACTTATTTCATTCTTCATTTATGAGAATGTTGTTTTTATTAGGTTCTCCATAATATGTATGTTTTGTATAATATATAACATAATTATAATAAGGGAAACAATTTCGTTGATAAAATTTTGGGTCATTACAACTCTGATAGCCAAGAACGCATGCATGGGTGTGGAAGATAATACATTGTTTACCAAGGTAATACTCCCACCTAAGGATGAAAAATGGCTCTTCCAATTAAGGATGAAACCCGAGATTCTATCCACCACCTTGTTGAAGTGATGAGCGTGAAGTCGGCCCATAGAAATGGGTACACTAAGATACTCCATGGGGGAACTTCTCTGTTTAATTCTCAAACTTTCTTCTAAAGATATCGCTCTCTTATTCAAACATTGTTCCAAGATGAAGATGTTTATTTTATCATGAATAATAAACAGATTTATCCATGTAAAGTAATCTTTGATGATCTTATTAATCCCATATTTAGAATTTTTTCTTCTATTAGTAAGGATTATGGTATCATCTGCAAATATGAGGTGGGATAGGCCTTGAAACAAAGTCCCACACCAAAATGGGGAGATTTTACCTACCTAAAGGTTCTTATTGATGAGATTTCTAAGATTTTTCTACATCAGTATGAATAGAGTGGGAGATAGAGTATATCCTTGGTGAAGTCCCATAACCTATTTAAAGAAAACATGGTTCTTTTCTGGAAAAGAAACTTCCATCCATGGTTAGAAAAAACAACTGAATAAGATATCGATGACATGAGCTAAAAACCCATAAAAGCGGGTATCTTTAAGATTAAGGACCACTCTATTCGATCATAATATTTATCCATGTCGAGTTTTATGAAAATATTAGAACTGATCACCTTCTGATTTAAATTGAAGATCATTTCTTATAGTAATCTGACAGCACCTTGGATCATTCTAACCTTGATGAATTCATGTTGTTTGTTGGAGATCCAATGATGGAGATGTGAGGATAGTCACCTTTTAATCACACTGGATATAATTTTTTAGGTAAATTTGAATGGGGTAATAGGATAGTAGTTATTCAAAGAAGATGGATATTTTATTTTGGGAATCAACACCAAGGAGGTGGAACTTTCTACATGAGGGATTCACCCACCATAAAAGTCATCTTACACCACTTCCATAGTGGATTTCTTGACCAGATACCATGAGGTTAGGAAAAATGAACTTGGAAAACCATTAGGTCCATGTGTTCTATTAGGGTTGATGGAAATCACTACTTCATGTATCTCTTATTCTTTGAGGATTGCTTCCAGTCTTATTTTAACACCAGTAAACACGAATCAAGTAATTACATCAAAAATATCAGCAAGACCCCTCAGGTAACCTCCAAAAAAGTGAGTGTTTTTACCAAATATAAGAGTTTTTAAGTGGTTCACATCCATACCCCCCCCCCCCCCCACCCCCACACACACACACCTCTATTGGTTCATTATAGAATTATCCATCCTATCAAAGGATGTTATAATGGATGATCCACTATTTTTTCTTAACAGATGAATGAAAATAAGTTGTATTTTTATCAACCACTTGAAGCGAGTTGATCCTAGATTTCTCCTAGGCTCAACATTCATTTTCCAAAAGATACTCCACCAAGTCAGTTTTTTAGAGATCAAGTTTCTAAATAATACCTCATCCCAGTAGTTCTCCAAACTTAATTCTAAATGTTCACCCTTTGAAGAAATAGTATCCAGCTTGATAAAACGAGGAGGTTGATTCTTCCTCCATGTTTGAAGATCACATTTTAAGTTCATCAATATGTTATGAATACCAAACCAAATATCACCTCGGATGGGTTTCATCCATGAATCATGAACAATTTATTGGTATCCAGGTTCGTATATCCATATTTGAGAGAAGAAGAAACATCCCCACCTTTCTTGATTCTAAGATATTTCTATACGTGGCGGGGAATGGTTGGAGAGGGCTTGGACTAAGTGGGTTACCTTTTCTAGTAGAAAGTAGGATATGGAATGCACAATAGCTAAGAACCTATCAAGCCTACACCAGGTTCACTCATCCTTCTTCAGATTATTCCATCATGTAAAGAAATCACTCGGATATCCTAAATCCAAGAGTCCGTTCGGAGATATGAATTTGTAAAGCTCAAGAATTTCTTTCCTTGGGAAGGCTCCTCCTCCCTTCTTTTATATAAGGTTGAGGATAATGTTAAAGTCCCCTCCTACAAGCTATGTCATTACCCTAGGTTTAAGGATGAAAGTTCAGGCCATAAACCTTCTCTTTATTTCTTATCACACTTCATATAAATAAAGTTTATATATAGAGAAATCCATCCCATGTTGATCTTTGTTTTTATAAAATGATCAGATGCATCCATAAATTTAACATAAATGTTTTGTTTAAAAAATATCCAAATGTTTTGGTTTTGAGGGGAATATTTTATTTAGATATGTACCCTTATCTTGTATAAAAATTCTGAAATAATCGAGAGATATTTCTTTGGTTCCAGAATTGCCTCTATCACTATTGAGTTGTGTTGAAATTCATGAGATATGAAGTTAATCTTTTCTTGAGAGCCTAGGCCACATGAATTAAAAATATCTTTGGGATTCATATATGAAGTATAATAAAGGTTTTATCCACTTCCATTGAAGGTTATTTGTAAATATCTCACACAGAGTATAGTTTTTTGTTCTAAGATATGGTTCAAACTCCACTAGGAGAGGAGTGTGCATGAAGGGAATGAGATTCCACCTAAGCTAGATCTATAAAAATATGGGTTACACCATGAAGAAACAAGTTTCTAGTGGGGAATGAAAGAAAAAAGGTATATTATGGCCCTGGTTCTTGTGACTAAAGAGAAAGATATGGGGGAAGCAGCACAACTTTTTCTTTATTTAATGAAAACATTCACCTAGGGGAGGATGAGTCTTCTAGGGGTGAACTTAGGGGCCTAAAACCACAATATAATTTCAAGGATAGGGGCTTGAAGGAGGAGGGTAAGGGAGAGAGAATAATGGTTGGGGATTGAGAAACCCAGTTTTTCTAAGGTGACTGAGGTGAAGGAACCAATCAGGGACAAAGAAGGGGTCTTGGGTAGTAAAGAAGAAGGTGGGGGAGGGAGGGAGGGTCAGGAGCACCCCTAAAAACATCTGACTGAGTGTGGAATTAGGATAAGTATGATGAAGAGACACCAACTTAAGGTATTTTATGGGTAGCTCCAAACCTCCTACAATCTTGAGAGGAGTGACCTTACAGCTGACAATGTGAACAAAAACAAGCCAAGGACAACACCATGATTTTATACCACCAAGAGAAGGAACCAACTTTGAGAATAATGTGTTTTGTTAGAGGAGAAGAAATATTTAATTCCATGAAGATATGAGTCATATAAGTGTAAAGCATCTTGGAAAATAGTCTTTTTCACATAGAAATATCCCCATAGAATCCCCAGTAGATTGTAGAAAAGCAATGTTCTAAAAGGGTAAAGGAAGACCCAAAAGGGTGATCCACATTGAGGCCATTAGAGAATCATTACTGGAGTGAACCCCTAAGGTCCATCTGAACAGATGAAAATTTCAGTTGCCACATGACCTTGTGGAAGATGACCATGCTGCCACAAAATCCTCCCTATGCAAAATAACCATGAAAAAATATTTCATGTTGAGCACCAAAATTCTAGTCGGATCACCCATCCCCCAAGAAATGATGACTCTCTAAAAGTAGGAGAGCAGATTCTTATCCTATCTAAAGTAGACCACTAGATTCATTGATGAAGTTTTGATGCCACCTTGAATGCTTCTAATTGAAAAGTGAGTGTCGAGGATCCATCCACAATGTTTGATCTGACTGATCCAATTGGGATCTCTAGGAATGATGAGAGGCTGCAGAGTAGAGGAGGCACTAGGTGGAGAATAATCTCTTTTAGAGAGGGGCCAGTAGTCCCACCTTCGAAAATCTGGGGTGAATGTGGATTACCAGTATGAGTCACAGTGTTATCCGGTATACAATCTAGTGAAGATGAAGGAGGGGAAGAGATCGCCTGAGGAGAAATCACTACCTCTTCTGAGATGCATGATACTGTATCAATGGTCAAAAGGTTTGAAATAGAGGAGGTTCATGTTGCATGTTCTAATTTTTTATTGGCATGCCCCATGGGAAACCCTAATCTCGGTCTCAAATCATCAACGGACCTGACAGGTTCTGTGAAGGGTCTCACACACCAACTAAATTATTAATTTACTTTTCATAGTCATGGACACAAAAATGTAGAAATGAATCACATTTCCACATCCACATATACAAGTAAAATATCAAGAATATGGGTAAAATATTGTGTACCACCTACCTCATGCTCATAGACAATCACTTATTCAACCATTACATTTCATTCGAGCTAAAATGGCCTCAATTGTAAGAACCTAGTTTTTCACTCAGGTATGGATCCTTGAAATTTAAGTCACATTATTTATTTTGGACCTAATATGGATTATTAATAAGTTAGAAAAGTTCATGAGGTTTCCTAGGTCTTGTTCAAATACTGGAACCTATCTTTTTGGGAAAACTGGTTATACCTCACAGTTAGAGTAAATTGTCTGGGGAAGGTGAACGGTTAGCTCAAACCATGAATATAGTCTGAATTTTTGGGCATATCCATATCACACGGTTGGTGTATAGTTTCCCTAACCATGCATCCTAACCATGAATTACACCCCTTACTATATATGCTCATTCATGGTTGGCGCGTGGTTTGGAAAACCATATGGGAAAACCGTGCACGGGCTAAATTTTGGGTAGTTTTACCTTGCGACCCTTAATGATCTAATTAATCCCCTACTTCTTACCTAATCTGATTTCTAGTGGTATTAACCTCCATTTATCCCATTTTGGATATTTTTGAAGTCCTAACCTAGGGATCAATAGATCTCCTTCATCTGGGGTTCGTTCAATCTTTCGTTCTTCATGTTGGATGTGCAACGGTAAGTACTCGAGTCTATTTGAGTTGTTCTTCATATCTCTTTCTCTTGACCTAGTTATTGAGGTGTGAGAATTTTTACCTTTTTCTCAGATCTACTTCATTACAAGCTGAATTAGAAGGTAATACTAGATGAGGAGAGTCATACAAATATAAGTTGGTCGGTCTATAACTCATCCATCATGTTCGTTGATTTTTGAATCATTGTGTGGGGCTTACTGATTTCATCGAGTGTTATTTACTAAATTTATACATCATTCTTATAATCATTATAATTGTATGTTTATTCTCTTTCAAAATATGTAATTATTTTTTAGTGTTCACTCCCACAAGTACGTCCATCCCATGTAGGATTTTTTTTTTATAATTTTCATTTTAGCGTTTTGGCGCATTTGAGTCGTTGTTCAGGTGTGCCTTGGATTTACCTTTCTAAGGAAAAGATTTTCTATATTAAATGGAGTGATTTAAATTTTTAATTTTATAATGGAAAGTACCATGTATTCTCAATAATGAACCCACCTAATGTAAGTGATTCAATTTGATAATTAAATGTGAAATGGAAATTGTAAAGTATACTAAGTATATGAATTAGACTTTTTAAATGTAATTAAATAATAGGTTTCATGTTCTTATCACCCCTTACCATGTTAATGTAAGGTGGTAGAGTGAATCTTGATTTTTGAAAATTCATTAAATGGATTAAATTAATGGTTTCATGCTACTTTTCCTTGTCACACTAATGAAAGGAAATTCTTGAACCAAATAGATTTATCGATTAATTATAACTTGATTAAAGGACCGAATGCAACATGGGATTGTCACACTAATGAATGGAAAGGCTTGGAATAAATGGAATATTATATGACTTAATTATCAAATAGAATTGGCCTAACTCGATCTCTCCTTAGATTCCATAGGTAATTCATTGACCACTCAGGAACCCCATTCTGATTCAAGGATGTGGCTTGCTTTGGTTGAGACCCACCTGGAACCTGATCCTTGTATACTCATGGATGAAACCATAGGATACATTCAATAATATTACAATATGCCTTAGATACACTCCTTGGATATATCATTAACAAGTAGGTTCCATGGTTGAATCCCATATGGCCCAATCATTGCTTAGCCTCATTTTACCTTGGATTAATTCCATGGACTCAGTAGGAATCTGATTATGGAATTACTTGGACTATATTCCTTAGAGTACACTCTTACCCTTATTTAGTCTATATTCATTACTGAGTTGGTCATCCTTGAGTTCTATATTTCCTTTGTTATTACCTAGTAACTTCATTATTAAATATCATTATAGGTTACCTTGTTACATATTGGAACCTTCACTATTCCTAACACATGAATTATTTATAAACTGGTAACAATCAAATAATGAAATGGTTATATGTTCAGACACCAACTAAGGGATGAAGCAGGT
This sequence comes from Viscum album, assembly GCA_963277665.1. Classification (NCBI taxonomy): domain Eukaryota; kingdom Viridiplantae; phylum Streptophyta; class Magnoliopsida; order Santalales; family Viscaceae; genus Viscum; species Viscum album. The sequence continues at coordinate 1,868,379,757 of OY728150.1, forward strand.
ACTTGGGTATTTAGTTACATTGTACTGCTTTATTTTATATATACATGCTTTCACACTGTTACATTTCCATTACATGGGACAGATGTTATAGACACTATTGGTGATGACCCACTGAGATTTATCCCACACCCTCTCTGGGCACTTTTTGGTACCCAGGGAAGATTATATGTATGCAGGTATTGATAAAGGGAAGCGCAATGCTTCTGAAACTTGATTTCTTATTGTGCTAGGATGGATATGGTTGTATATGACCAAGCTATAGCTCGAGATGCTTGGAATATTTTATGTATTTCCTTTTTCTACATTGGGTTTTTCATTTATTCTCGTTACTTTGTATCCATGTTTTCTAGCATACTATATACATGACATATCATCATCATTTTTTGTGTTATTCTAGTTGATTTAGTTATTGTTTTTATTGTCTCTATTTATGTTGTGCCTTCTATTTACTTATATTTCTTATACTATTTACCTATATTTATATGTATCTATTAAGCTACACTCTGGTAATGAGGGAATAGTCTTTCCATGGAAACACCCTAGGACTTCGCTTCTAGTTGGAAGCCTCTGGAATTTGGGGAGATGCGCTTAAGTCCATGTGGCCCATCGGGATCGAGGAACCTATTAAGTGGAATCTGGGTTTTTGATGTCATAAAGTGGTATTATAGGAGGTTTTCTTTTCTTGGTTTACTATTTGGGAGACGGTGTTTAGGATATTAGGAATGCTTGGGAATTGGTCATAAGTTGTGTTTGGGTGTCGCGAACCCATGTTCGGGGTAAAGTCTGAGTAGTCCATATTATAATCATTGTTCTACTTTTTTCTATTACAGTTGATATCATTTCACTATTGGGTGACACACATGTTGTGTGGATTTTTTTATTATCATTCTGATTGAGAATTTCACTTAACCCTTGGCATGATGATATGATGGCAAGGATCATTGTTACATGCATCATATAGGCACCTATAATTCACATTTCATGAATATTTCCATGCCATATAAGTTCATTTCACTACTTTTCATTGCTTGTTATGCATGTTATTGCTGAGTGATCCTTACCTTGTATATATTCTTATGATGATTTTGGGATGTGATTGAGTGATTTCATGTTTCAATTCATGAGGTGTTATTGGACCTCATGGGATGGAATGAGTAATTTACCAAATCAATCTATTTATTATAAATTCAAGTGGGTATTAATCTCAGTGATAAGGATTATGGACCCTGATTCACTGGGATGGAAAAATCATTTTTAAATAACTTTGATAAAAGTACTAATCAAATGAAAACAAAAAAGTGGAATGGTTGCACATCTTTATCCCGAATTATCATGTTTATGAAAGGTAAAGGAGTGAACCTAGTAATTAAATGTTAAATGAAACAAAACGGTTTCTAGTAAATGATGAGGAAAAGTACTATTGACCCTTAATCTACTAGAACCCCTGAAAATTATAACTGAGCACATACCAATACCTAGCCTTCTAAGAAGGTAGTTGGGTTAGTATACCTTGGGTAGTGAGACCTTTCTTATATTCATCTTCTTTTAGTGTTTCTATCTAATTTCTTAAAGTTTGTTATATGACATGTGATAGGATTCAAAGTTGCACAATTAGACCAGGTAGGTCAGTTGGGGCTTGTTTCTTTTGATATAACCCATTATGGGTGTTTATGACCTTGATAAATAAATAAAATTCTATAGGTTTTCATTTAAAATGAACCCAAGATGTCTTGACGGGACCCTCTTAGGTCACCTTATCTATTAAAAGTAATTTTTGTGATAAATTTCCTAATTATGATGGAATGTCAATAAATACATAGTGTTTAAAAGGATGTTTTATATGACTTGCATGTTGTTTCTTAGAATGGAAACATGAGCATTTTTTGTAGGCCTTCTCTACCTTAGAAATGACTTAAATAATAGGTTTTTGAGCCTAGTGACTTCTGTTTGGTGTGACCTAGTGATAGGATTGATTCTTGTGATTCGTAAGGGGATAGTCATGGTATCTAGAACCATTAGAGCTAAAATCTATTTCTAAATGTTGTCAGTTTCTGACGTTTGGTGTTGTTTGAGTGTCATTGTCCCAAGTAGGACTCTTACCTTCTAGATGAAACCCTTGTTTGGATGGGTGTTCATGGTATCATTGACACTTGTTATAGGCGTGAGCATCATATAATGATCAATTTCAATAGGTTAGACATGATGAGGGCATGGTCATGCATTTTTCAGGTCTCGTGACCCTTTCTTCTTCCTCATTAATGGGATACATGGTATATCATCATCCAGGTTAAAGTTCATTTGGGGTAGTATGACTCTAGATTAAATATTTTGTATGAATAACTTGATACTTGGATACGTAGTGCAGATATCCTATGCATAGAATGAAGGTGTTTTATTTCTTCTAGAACCTTGCAGTAGTATGAATTCACGTATGTGAAAACCTTCGAGTTGTTAAATAATATAACAAACTAATTGGGATTGGTAAAATTGTTGAGACTTGTGCTATTGAGTACATCCTCAGGTTATCTTTATGGTAGAGTGACTTTAGTGTTAAAGGAAAAAATGTTTTTCCCAATTATTGGGATTAATTTCAATAGACTCATGTGTTTTGACACTCTGGTCAGTTTGGTCTTGGATTTCTGACAAATTCCTTGACGTATATAAGCATGACTCAAAGGAGTATCACATATGCGGTTAATGAAAGTTTGATCTAGCATTCTTATGAGTGGCTGGTATGTCTCTTCTTTTGATAACTAGGACACTCTTGAGGTGGGATCATCATGTAGGTTTTAGTAAATATGTACCCTTCTAAGTAAAAGAAGCACATCCTAAGAGGACCATTGGGAAATGGTTAGTTTTTATTGAATTCCCTTGAGGATTTCAAGTTGTAATCATGTTAGTGCTTGCTCGGTAGCATGAATTTGAAATGGTTGGTTGTGTATGCAACCTTTGAGAAACACTACTGGTCTTGAATGGACTTCGGTAGTCTAGCTTGACCGATTACGAGATGCCTCAGGTAGATAAGTATTTTGATTGGGTAGTAATAGTGCATCGACATGTGAATCCAAGATTCTTTCAAGGTAAGTCGACTAGTGGTGGTTCATTTTATCTTCTTGAAAATCATTAAATATTCTTAGTGTAATCATCTTAAAGAGATGAGCAGGTCCCCTATCTTGATGTCATCCTTGATTCACTAAGAGAGTGTCGATCTTACACCATGCTAAAGTTTAAAATTCATTGGGATGGTTAGTGATCTCTCTAAGAGTTGAGAGTTAGATGTGTGGTTTTTTCTGAGGCTTGGTTAGTCCTGAGTGATACGTAGGTTCCTGAGTAAGAACACCTGGGACAAAATCTTGGGCACCACCCACCTTTTTTCAATGTGACCTCTAGGAGAATACCTCTTTGGGATTATTCAATGCTCTCACATAGATGTTTTTTCTTGTACCAATGTCTCACTTATAGCATGGGGTATGGACTACTAAGGTACAGTTCCTTAGACTCCTTTTTAATGAATTTAAGGTTACTCTGTCTTGTTTTTGGGCTTGAAAGTGATATTAAAAGGGGGTGATGATTCTAGTGGGATGGATTTGGGTTACACCATTGTTCATGTTGAGGAACGATAATTTAAGTGGTCATATGATGGTTGATCAAGGAACATCACTGGTAGTTAGTTATGTGATTTTGTGGATGTGGTTGAGGAAAAACATAAGATCACTTGGAGGAAGGAATTGTAGTTCTATTTTTGATTCATCATCCATCTAAGTCAGGAATCTTCGAGGATGGTCATTCAGAGGTGGTTTGATTGTTATCCTTATTGTTTAATTTATACGATAGATGAAGGATCATGTTTTGGCACATCTCCATGTAGTGGTGAGTGCAGTTTGTGTTGGATGAGGCTTTTTATGGAAATATGACTCAACATGGATAATGATTTTAGTGGGTAATCAACTATTTAATTATTTTAAAAATCACGTGAGAAGCATCATTAGAATGATTAGAGGCATGATTTGTATAGAAATTCCAATGGGGGAGATACCATGGTTTGGAATTGGCCCCTTTTTGTGATAAAATTCATGGTGGGGAGCACCATCGACTAGTATTTAAAGAGAATATGATGTGATCATGTCTCTAGATAAATGGGCTCACAAGTATTGGTGGTCTGGGGGGAAATGTTAGAAATAAATATTTATCACTAGGTCTTCTACCTGTCATTAGGTGAATCCAGAGCAACAGAGATCTTCTAACTTGTTACAGCTGCTTCCAGTCCCAAAATGGAAATGGGAATATGTTTCCATGGACTGTGTATTTGGGTTACCTAGGTTTCCTAGAGGTAAAAACATTTTATGGGTTTTCATTGAAAGACTCATGAAAGTATATCACTTCATTCCTATTTGGGAGACTTTCTCAGTTTATGAGCTAGGAATATTGTATGTTTGTGAGATCATACGACTACACAGGGTCCCCCGTACTATCGTTCCGGATATGGATGCTCATTTCACATCATGGTTATGGTAGGGGTTACAGAAGTTTATGGGTACATAGGTTCTTTTAAGCATATATTTTCACCCTTAGACTGATGGGAAATGATAATGGATGATACGGGTTCTAGAGGACATGCTTTAGGCTTGTATCCTTGATTTTTGTAGTTCTTGGGGGAATAATTTCTCTCTCGTCGAGATCTCCTATAATAATATCTTTTAAGAGACAATTCAAATGGATCCTTTTGAGTCCTTATATGTTAGGTCATGTTGTTCACCCCTGTTCTGGCTAGAGGTATGTGAGGAAGCCTTATTAGTTCCTCATCTCATAGCAGATCATGAAGAGTATGACTACTACTCAATTTAGATATAAATATTATGTCAATCACCGCTGATAACCTCTATAGTTTGAGGTTAGGGATCATGTCTTCCTACGGCTATCACCCAGGCTAGGGAATAGATGGATACAAATTCAAGGGAAGTTATCACCTCGTAATGTAGGTTCGTTTGATATTCTAGAGAGATTTAGGCTGGTATCATATTGGTTTCTACTACCTTAGATGTACCATGCCATGCATGAAATCTCCCATGTTTCACAACTTCACCAATATCACATCGACCCATCTCATACCTTTGATCTCAAGGAAGTTTACTTAGGTGTTGATTCTACCTTTGATAAGTATCCAATATGCATCATTGACCAGAGAATGAAGTCTCTTCGAGGTTGGTATGTCCCTCTTGTAGGGGTGTTATGGCAGCACGGTCGTGTACAGGATGAGACTTGGGAGTAGGAATCCAACGTACATTCCTAGTGGCCAGAGTTGTTCTCAAAAAATGTTTTTCTACCCTATGAAGGTGAACTCAGGGACAATTTCCATTAAGGGGGGAGACTATAAGAACCTGGTTTTCACTCAGGTTTGTATCCTTTAAATTTTGGTCTAATTATTTACTTTGGGCCTAATATGGATGCCTAATGAGTTAGAAAAGGTCCCAAGGGTGTTCAAGGCTTGTTTGGAGCCCAAAAACTGACTTTTTAGGAAAAGTGGTCATGTTTCATAGTTAGAGTAAACCATGCTAGTAGGATTCACGGTTAGCATAAACTGTGCGGATGGTTTTTATTTTCAGGCAGATCCATGTCGCATGTTTGGCGTATGTTTTCCCTAACCGTGTGGTATGCTACTTCCTATTGATGATCATGCATGGTTGGCATAAATTTTGGTAAACTGTGAGGGAAAACCATGCATAGGATAATTTTGGGTTAATTTTACCTTTTTACACTTAATGATCTAATTAATCCCCTCCTTTTCCCCAAATCTGATTTCTAGTTGGATTAACCTTCATTTCTCTTATTTTGGATGTTTTTTAAGGTCTAAAATAGGGATTAAGATATCTATTTCATCCAGGATCTATATTAGCTTCTATTTATCATGTTGGATGTGCAATAGTAAGTACTCAAATCTGTTTGATACGTTCTTCATCTCTCTTTCTCTCGACCTAGTTATCGAGGTGTGAGGGTTTTTACCTTTTTCTCAGATATACTCCATTCTAAGCCAAATTAGAAGCTAAATCTTGACAAGGATGGTCTAACAAGCCTAATTTGGGTTTTCAATAACTAATCCCTCAAGTTATTTATTTTGGAATTGTCGTGCGGGGCCCTCCAATTTCATCGAGTGTCGTTTACTAACTTTATATTTCATACTTTTAATCATTAGAACCTTATGGTTATGATCTTTCTAAATATTTGATTAGCTTTTAGTGGATATACCCACAACTCCATCCATAACATGTAGGATGTTTTTCCATAATTGTCGTTTTAGTGTTTTGACATGCTCGAGCCACTATTTGGGTGTGCCTTGGCTTGACCTTTCTATGGGTATGCTTTTCAAAATTAAATGGTTTAATTTAAATTGTTAATTGAATAATGGAAAGTAGAATGAATGCTAACCACTTGAACCACATATGTAAATTGATCTAATTTGATAATTAAATGTGAAATAGAAATTAGAAAGTAAACTAAGTATATGACTTGGCCTTTTTAAATGTAATTGAATAATAGATTTCATGTTTGTAGCACCCCTTACCATGTTAATGGAAGGTAGTGGAGTAGACCTTGATTTTTTAAAATTCCGTAAAATGGATTAAATGAATTTTTTCACACTACATGGCCTGGTCACACTAATGAAAGGAAAGTATTGATCTAAATGGATTAATCGATTAATTATGACTTGATTAAATGGTTTCACACTACTTGGAATTGTCACACTAATGAAAGGAAATTCTTGAAGCAAATGGAATATTATATGACTTAATTATCAATTAGGAGTGGCCTGACTCGATCTCTCCGTGGATTCCATAGGGAAGTCCTTTAGCACTCGAGAACCCCATTTTGATTCAAGGATACAGCTTTCTTTAGTTGAGACCCACCTAGAACCTGACCCTTATCTACTGTTGGATGTCTGATATGACACTGTAGGATCCCTTAAATAATATTATAGGGTTCCTTGGATACACTCCTTGGATCCAGCAATGAAAAGTAGGTGCCATGGTTAAATACCATCGGAACCAGTCATTGCCTAGCCCTGTTTACCTTGGATGAACTCCTTGGACTCGGTATGTATCTTATTATGGAATGCCTTGGACTATGCTCCTTTGATTACACTCTTACCCTTAGCTAGGCTATAGTTATTACTGAGTTTGTGACCCTTGAGGTCTACATTGCCTTGGTTATTACCTTATAACTTCATTATTAAATATCATTATAGGTCACCTTGTTACATCTTGGAACCTTCACTATTTATAACATGTGGCTTATTTATAAACTGGTAATAATAAAATAATGAACTGGTTAAATATTCAGACACTAGTCGAGGCCTAAAGTAGGTACTTTGGTATTTAGTTACATTGCACTACTTTATTTTATATATACATACTTTCACACTATTAAATTTCTATTACAAAAGTCGGATTTTATATACATCATTGGCGGTGTCCCACTATGATTTATCTCACACCCTCTCTAGGAGTCATTTGGTACTCGGGGTAGATTACATGTATGCAGGTGTCGATAAAGGGAAGTGTAATTCTTCAAACACTTGATTGCTTGTTATTATAGGATAGTTCTGGTAGTAGATGATTGATCTATAGCTTGGGATGCTTGGAATAGTTTATGTATTTCCTTTTTCTACATTGGGTTGTTCATGTATGCTTTATACTTTTAATGCATGTTTTTCAGCTTACTAGATACATGAAATATCATCATCAGTTGTTTTATGTTATTCCAGTTTATTTAGTTATTGTTATTGTTGTCTCTACATCCATTGTGCCTTATGTTTACTTATATTTCTTCCACTATTTACCTCTATTTATATCTATCCATTTTTCTACACTCTAGTAATGAGGTAATAGTCTCCCCATGGACACACCCTAGGCTCTTGCTGCTAGTCAGAAACCTCTAGCATTTGGGGAGATGCACTTGAGACTATGTGACCCACTAGGCTTGGGGCACCTATTAAGTGGAATCCAGGTTCGGGATGTTACATCAATCACTAAGGTAAATAGAATCCTAAAAATATGGTTCATAATCTTTAGAAAAAGAGATAACAACCAACCCAGATTCTTCCTAAAAATAGAAGAAAAATGACTTACGGACTTACCTAGAGCATCAAATTGCACTAAATGGCGCATAAAATTCCTAAGAATCAAAGGATAATGATCCTTGGAGTGGTAGGGGGATCCTGGTTCACACTCATTACTAGTATAGAAGTAGTGGGGTGAAAAAATCAAGGAAGGAAGCTTTAATCCTGAGAGGAAAAAATGGTAGATAATCCATTTTTAAAGAGGCACATAGTTTTCCAAACCCTATGTCAACTGTGAGGTATCCTTTATCTAATTATAAATCTAGATGCATAGTTTCTTTGTCCATCCACATAGTTTGAAAACCATAAAAACGCAGTGTGTTCCCCTCTGTCCAAAGGGACCTCTAGACATATGGTTTCTTGGTCCACCTCACACGGTTTGAAAACTGAGCTTCCTCCCCTTACCAGGCCATATAGTCTTGTCACATGGTTAGCACTGACTATGTTCCAACAGTATACTTTTCACAGTATAGACCTTTTCCCCTTTTTCATTTCCCAAACCCCCCGAAAACTCTTGAAACCTTCCCTACTCCGGATAAGTGTTTCATTAACTATTTTCAAAGTAGTTTAATCAAATAAAATAAAAATGAATGTACCTCATCATAAGGTCGGTATCTTGCATAAAATATAAAATTTTATAGTTATCGCATTACTATTTTGAAAACCTAAGTGAGAATAACAAGTAATTCTTATAGGATATGGTTATACTAAATCCTGATCACATGGATTCTTGATCTTTAAAATGTTGTATACATAGAAATTAGATAAATGTGTTATTTATAGAAAATAGAAGGACACCTAAGTCTCAAAAGTAATAACTAATTTATATGGATGTTTGGGGGAATCCACTAGTCCTTTATCATTTTGGATCATCATACTTTGTTACATTCATGGATGATTTAATAGGGAAAGTATGGGTATACTTCTTTAAGAAAAATTTCAAAGTGTTTGGGGTGTTTGTTTGATGGAGGTACATGGTAGAGAAATACATTGGAAATAAGCTAAAATGATTAAGGTTTGATAATGGTGGAGAATATGGAAGCAATGAATTATAGAGATTTTTATATAGAAAATGAATTAGGTTTGAAGAAACTATTCCTAATGATCCAGAAAAAAATGGTGTAGTGTGTTGGGGATCTAGAACCACCAACTATCGAAAGTACACCACTAGATTCTACAAAACCTTCTTTATAGCCTTAGTGTCCAAAATGGGGAAGACCATGCACCTAAACCACCACAATGGTTCACCCCACCTCTAGTTTTGACTCCCTACTAGTTCGCATTTAGTACCTAAATTATGGAAAACATATAATGAAACAAGTATGTGACATGAAAACAACATATAAACATGAATATTCAAGGGATTAAGTGGTTCAAACAATGTGTAATGTCCCAACCCAACTTACTCTATAAACAGTAGTCAGACCAGTTGGTTGCATAGGCTCAAGCATACCTCCCCGTACACTAGAGGCTACCAAATAGAGACAAGGGTCCAATGGTGTTATAGTGGGGAGACTATACCCTCATGATCATAGTTACGTATAGGTGTGGGAGATAATCAATAGTAGAAGCAATATAAATAATGAAGCATCAGAAGATAATAACAACTGATAAAATATCCAACACCTAACATCCAATCAGTAATTCATGCTTGAACAATGCTACATAATCTAAGTAGTAAACATATAGTAGGTGTTATAATATTGTACAGTACGTGTGTAATGAAAATGAGAAAAAATCCTCAAGGGATGACTCCATGATCATCCTGGTCTCTAGATCGGTCATGTGCTCCTAAGATCCCATGTACAAATGAACATCACATGAATAATCCATTAACCTGGTCTTGCAACCATAAGGCTTGTTTGGGTACCCCCAGTATATATAATGTTGTCCTAAACAAGGTGTGATATATACTCAGTAGGCCATCACCAATGATGTTTAAAGCATAATCTAATATGTGAATATAATATATAGTAGTGTGAAATTGTATCAATAAATCAGTAAATAAATAAAAATAAATACATCGGATCAAGTTCCTGAGGGACACATGACTGACCATAACTACTTCATCCTAATCCAGAAAGTATTTGGACACATATTGACATGTATATATTTGCATACATGAAATGTCTACAAAGATATGTCTTCATTGGCATCAGGCTCGTGGCTTAGCGCTTGGGATTCCAAACAATAATAATGATAATGTGTGTGTGTGTGTGTGTGTGTATAATTATAGGGATTAATCAAAATGGATCATAACTAGGAATTTCATAATGGAATAATAAAAAATGGACCAAACCCAATCATTTTCTTTGGATTAGTGGACGCGTTCTTTAATCTGATAAACTATAATTTATTTGATATTTAACAAGAGGCATTAAGGTTCTTAATTAAAGGATTTTAGGGCCTGTCCAAGGTGATCCAAAAAGAGGAATTACAAGTATCACACCACGAGCACTATAATTACCCATCACCATTAGAGTCTGTCCAATGTGATCCATAAAGAGGAATCCCAAGTATCACTCTCGGTATGGTATAGGGTCATAACCCACTGATCCTATCCTAGGTATCTCACATAAGGGACTGAGTATCGCTCATGGAATGGTGTAACCATCTTACCATTGATCCCATACAAGGTATCTCCCCTAGGGTACTGGTATCTCTCATAGGTATAATGGTCTCAATAAGCCTATGAGCCCATCCAAGTAATTTATATATGGGAATCCAAGTATCAATCGAGGAAAATAAAACCAACTCTCACTAAAAGTCCATTAAAGTAATTCATACAATGGAATCCAAGTATAACCCTAGGTATAATGTATATTAGGTGACCTATGATCCCATTCAAGGTATTATGTAAATAGGAATCCATGTATCTCTTAAGGAGTACACAAATCATTTAATTATTTATGTTCAAGTAAAAAAGATTCCATGTTAATAAACATGCCATATCATAACTCAAGTTATGTATACTTAAATAGGGCCATTCCCATTACCATCTAAATTATAATAAGATAAAAGTACATGTACTTAATAATTTCATTCATCATTTCAACCATCACTATTTAATCGCCCCATTTTGATTAGATAAGATAGTGCACTTAAAAAGGTGGTTTTATTAAAAGACAGAGCATGGTTGGATAACCATCTCATTCAATATAGTTTCAACATCTCTTACATGAGAATTAATTCAACACACCATAAGGTGATTAAGAGTAAGTAAAAGAAATATAATTATAATCATTTGAAACAATTCCCATGAAGAGTGACTATATTAACTAGACGATGCATAGGTAACAATATAAAAGAGAAGCATCCCACATGGATGCTTAGAGGTGGGGAGAACCATCTCAGTGGTTAAATTTTAAGGTAAAATGGATAATAAATTCTAGTATTAGGTTCTACACATTTAATTTCATATTTAAAAAGTAATCGCATGGAAATATTGGTGTACGTAATAAAGACATAATCTATAAACAGAAATACATTGAGTTAAAAATATATAGGTAACCTAATTTGTACTTAGGATGCTTCACTTGTCCAATATAGAGGTTTGAACCAAGCTAGTTCAAAAGAAAATAGAAGATTTGAAAAACACCATAAAAATAGGTTGTATCAACTCACACAAAAATAACACAGAAGATAGTGAGGTAAACAGAGAAAGGATACAAGAGGAGTGAAGCAATTACCAAGAGGCTTCCAATGAATCTAACGGAACATGAATCAGACACCCAATATAGGATATTTACAAGACCTTAGGATAGGGGAGGATGTTCTACCAAGTATTTTATGTACTATGTGTGAAGAAATGTGGGGTTAAGCCCCTAATTCCCTTTTTTAAAGGCTTCCCTCATATTACATGATGTGTAATTGTTACATGTTAGGTAACAATTTCATGACATGTAATAGATACACATAGTATACTCATAGAGGAAAACACCAAGCTTCCATGTCATGAATATACCAGTCCCGCCCCGTGAAACCATTACATTCCTTGAGAATGTTTTACATAATGTTTAAAACTCATAGCAACTATTTCCATCATCCTGGCCATCTATTCTTCGTTCAGTGTTTTCCCAAAACCCTGGGACTTCCATCGAAATATAAACTGCGTCTGAAAACACCATTTCTTAATGTTCAAAACCTTAGAACCATACTTCGGTTCATAAAATTTAAAATGACTGATCCCCCAAAGGAAAATTTTAATTTCCTTTGGAAATTCCATCCTTTCCAAAATGAATTACACTACAATATCTTCACCCTAAAACATCTCTTCCCCGAGAATCCTTAGGGAACAAAAAAACAACACCATGCCTACTCAGGTTGTGGAGTTTGTTTAAACATCTGTGTTTCATTTCCAATACCCAATGCACCACTAAGAATCCCTTTAAGCATATGGTTCATAATCCATAGAAACTCGAGTCAACACTCGAATTCAAAAATTGAAACACCAATATGGAACTTACCCAATCCCATCTAACTAGAGACATGATCATGTCATCATTAGTTTAATCCACTAACCCATGGTGTTACCCACCATAGGTTCTAACATGAACAGTTGATTCTAAGCCATGGTACTTCCAAAATCATAATTTTCTATTTAGTCATGCCATATGTGTTCTAATGATGCCCCTTGCACGATTCAACTGGATGAACAATCGATTCCCAATCAACCAAAAATTAACCTAGTCGTGCTAGATTTTCCAATAAGCCCCGTCTGACCTTGTACTAAACTCATCTCATCCAAATGACATGTCGGATTTGGTTCCTCACCGACTACATTCAGTGAAAAAAAGGAAACAAGTTGTGCCACTTATGTCTAACTATTCTTAAAAACACTCAGCTTAGACGATTGGAATATCACAACACAAAAACATGACAAATTTTCTTAAGGCCCCTCACATTTACTTCGATCACATTCACCAAATCCTGTAACTAAATTCCGGTGACGTCTCCTAGCCAAACCATCGACTATTCATTTGGGTTTTGATGCCTCATCTTGAACATGGTGTATACTCAATCCAGCACATTTGGATCATCACCCTTAAAGCATCCCATCTGAGACCAACTAATAACTAGGGAAACCTCAGAATCATCAATGAGAGTCTAAGGAGATCATCCTAGTTAGTCTCTACTCCACGTTTATAATTAATATATTTATTTTAATAATTCAAATATATATATATATAATAAATTTCATTAAATAATAAATATATTTATTATATTTATATATATATGTGTGTGTGTGTGTGTTTATAATTATATATAAATACTTTTTAAATATGTATATTTATAATTAAAATTATAAAATAAATATATGTTTCCAATTAATTTGGTCAATTGATGCGTGAATATAATTAACGTTCATATGTTATGTATTCATCATGAATGTTCATTTATACATTACATCCTCATTACTATTCATGTTGGTTATATATATGATGACCCGTTTTTTATGATCTATACTTTACTCGGTGTATATGATTCATTCATGTTTCTATGAAGCTATTATGTTCCCTAAATACTTAAAATCATGATAAATATATTTAAATAATAAATGTATTTATTATATTTATAATTATAAATATTTAGTAATATATAAATACTTTTTAAAATATATTTATAATTATAATTATATAAGACTAAATATATATATACTTAAATGATTATAAAATTACAACATTTTTTTGAAATGATAAATATATTTATTATATTTATAATTATATATAAATACCTTTTAAATATATTTATTTATAATTATAATTATAAATAAATATTTATTTATTTAAATAAATATATTTCTTTAATGAATATATATACACACACATATATATATATACAAATATTTATATTTATAAGTATAAATAATATATAAAAGTGTAAATAATTATAAAATTATAATAAATATATTTATTATATTTATAATTATAATTATTATTATTTATTTATTTATTTATAGTTATAAATATATATATATATATACTTATGAAATTAAAATAAATATATTAATTATATATTTTTTATAATTTCATAATTATTTAAATAAATATATATTTATATTTAAGTAATTATAAAATCATAATTAATATATTTATTTTATTTTCATAAGTATTTATATATATATGTATATATATTTATATATATTTATGACTTTAAATAAATATATATTTATTTATAATTATAATTATAAATATAATAAATATATTTATTATAATTTTATAATTATTTAAATAAAAATATATATTTATTTAAATAATCATGAAATTATAAAAAAATATATATAATTAATATATTTATCTTAATTTCATAAGTATTTAAATATATATATATTTATTTATTTATTTATTTATGTTTATGACTATATATAATTAATATATTTATTTTAATTTCTTAAGTATTTAAATATATATAAATTTATTTATATTTATGATTATAATTAAAATATATATGTAATAAATATATATTTATTTCATAAGTATTTCATAATTATTTAAATAATTATAAAATTATAATAAATATATTTATTAAATAAATATATTTATAAATATATACAAATATTTATAAATAAAAAAATTAGAATTAGAATTCTAAATAATATAGATATATTTAAATAATTATTAAATTATAAAAAATATATTAATTATATATATTTATAAAATTATAAATGTAATAAATATATTTGTTATAATTTTATAATTATTGGAAATAAATAAATATGTATATATATATATATATATAAATTTCTAATTATTAAATAATTATAAAATTATAATAAGTATACACAAATATTTACAATTATAATTCTAAATAAATATAGATATATTTAAATAGTTGTAAAATTATAATAAAGATATTAATTATATAAAATTATAAATATAATAAATATATTTATTATAAATTTATAATTATAAATAAATATATATTTATTATATATAAATATAAAAGAAATATTTATTATTATAAATAATTATATATATTTATTATACATATGATTTTATAAATATATATAAAAATATAAATAATTTATTATCATTATAGTTTTATCAGTGCTTTCTATTTGAGCACTAATAAAACATACATTTATCAGTACTTTTTAGCTAGTGCTGATAAAAGGTTTACCTGCTTGTATAAATGAACTCTAACAGTCTCTTCTTCCTCTCGCACACCTCAAGCTCTCACGAAAGCCAAACCATGTTGCCTCCTCCTCCTCCTCCTCCTCTGTCATCGCCACTACCGTCGACTCTTCTTATTCTTCCTTCGTTGTTGAATCCTCCTTCGTCGTTGCTACCATTGACTCCTCCTCCTCCTCTACTATTGACTCCTCCTCCTCCTCCTTTGCCACCATTTTCACCGACTCGTCCTCCGCTGTTGCCTCCTCCTCCTCCTACTCCTCCTCCTATATTGTCAACTCCTCATCCCCCATCTCTCATACATAGGTTTCATGCTCCGCATCATCTTCAGGGAAAGTGTTTATGATTTTTACTTATATATAATGCATTTTTGGTATCATATATTCCTTATAAGGATAAGTATATTCATCTCCCATTATGTATTTATGTTGAAACCCTACATGGAAACTATGATGATCATGTAGCTTCAATTGTTGTATTTGAAGAAAGTATGGGAAATCTGGTTTTGTTGATTGAACATGACTTGGTTTTTCATACTTGTTGTTGGATTAGTTCGGTTCCCACATTAGCATTGGATCTATATGATATTGGATTATAGGTTATGCTTGGCACATGGCTTGTCATTTATAATTTCTCATAGGCTTAATCCCTATTTAAAATTTTCTTTATTTGTTACCAAGTTATATATTATTGTTTTCATGTTAGTCACTTATGTATGGATTCATCTATATAGGCATGGACTGTTTATCATTTAGATATTTCTTGTATAGTTTGTGCATTGTTGAGTTTTTATTTTATACCGCTTGACTTACAGATGTGTCATTCCAAATAGACCTACAATTTTATTTGTAATAAATGTGTTTAAATCATTCCCTAATTATATATTGATACCCATGGTACTAGTATCCCACTATAGGGGATTGGGGATCTCTCAATGCGTTAGTAGTGAGCATAACTTGAGTATAGTGTGACAGTCCATGTTAGAATCTCTATAAAATGGTATCAGTGAGATGACAGGATTAATGAGGTTTTTAATTTGTTTAATAACATGTATGATAGAAAATACATGAGAACTAGTACATAAAAAGGCATTGTAAACCTTTTTCTAGTGGGAGATCAAGTTACCAGGGGATGTCCAGTACTGAGTAGGCACTATAGGATCAAGTGAGGCTTTAAATTTCTAATCTAAAGTATGATGGAATGGAAATAAAAATGAATGATTTCGTATTAATTGAAATTCATCCTTTATTTTAGTTCATGCATCATGCTAGGCATTGATAGTTAGGTACACATAATATGTCCTTCTAGTTGAGAAATGATATCACTCATTATATATAAGGTACTTTTTGTAGATATCAAATTCTCATGAGTTCGTCATGATATGTGGGCTTTCTCAAAGTTGTTTATTTCAGGGGAGGACCTTCCTATCAATGTAATATGTTTCTGTAGAGAGGGCCTTTAGAGTGAAATAAATTATGATGAGGACTATAATTATGGAATAATGTCTAGTTTCAATGAGGATTCATGTTGCATTTAACATGAGGAGGAACTTTAGGGTGGATAGTGACAAGGGGAGGATGGATCCTATAGATATATGAGAGAAGAAGGCACAACAGAACGAATTCGTGGTGAAGAGGTTCATATAAATGATTATTTCCCCTTGGGGTGCCTTATTTTTTCCATAAAAAATTAAAATTGATCATTGATTATATGTTTGGGATATTAGATGTTATTCTAAGTGATATAAATGAACTTATATCCACTTATATGTATTGATGAACTATTTGATCAACTTATAGGTGTTAAAGTGTTCTCTAAGATCGATTTGATATCAATTTATCATCAGTTTATGGTGATGTATCATGAATCGGGATTTTAACAGTTCCAGTCCATGATGGTCATGTGGTTACTTATGGGTCCAGACAGTTAAGGACACATAAGAGAAACTTCCCAAATCCTTTCCTAGGTTTGGAAATAGTACTGATTTCCATGAGGTGTTATTGGTATTATCTTTATGGTGAGATATTTTTGGAATACACTAAAAGAAGTGTTTGAAATATATTTAATCACAAAGTGAAATGAACCATTGATAGCAGAGAAGGTTTGAGTACCTACAGTCCTTTAACTTTGACCTAATGTATACCCTCAAGAAGGGGAACATTTTTTCTAATGTATTGTATTGGAAGGATCAAGCTTAGGTAGTACATGATTCAAGCATGAAGTGGAATATGGTTTCCCACTTTAAAGAGATGTGACATTATGTTCAAAAGTATCGTGGACAAGTGACACGTATGTATTTATCTATCACTTATTCACTCCTTAGTAGTATTATGGGAGTAAACTATAGGATTCATACTATTTATTCATTAGGGACATGATAAACCTTTTATAGCTTTATATTTTATAAAATTTTGGTTATTTTTTATTCATGTATCATTTATAAAGTGCCTCTCTTTTAATTTATGTCTTTTTGAAAATGCATAAGTGGAAATTTTAAAATGATTCAAGTGTTTTGAAATGTTTCTTAAAAAATTATAAGTGTTCAACATACCCTTTTTTGGTTTTAAATCACTTTAAAATGATTTAAACATTTGGAATAGACTTAGGTTGCATGCCAAGTGTTTTTCAACTCACCTGATTGGATTTCATAAAGGGATGTGAATGTTTTGAAAATGTATGTAATGTTGGTTTCATTTTAACAAGGGGTGTGTGAAGTTTTAAATAAAATTTTCACAATATAGAGGGTTTTCTCTCATTTTAAATGATTAAGATTTTTGGGTCATGAAGTTTCCTTGAATGATTTAAATAAAGTAATTGGGGTTTTGAGAAAGAGTGTTTAGAACTAATTGGTTTATTTTAAAAATGGAATGTTATTTTAAAGAGGAATTTGTGTAAATGGTTGGTTTTTTTAATGGTATTTCAACTGTGATTTTATAAATAGTTTTAAAAGGAGACTTAAAGTCTATAAATTTTGTTATCTTTGTTTAATTTTTATATCAATGTTTTGTGTATTTATTTTGTTAAATATTAATATTACTGAATCAAATAGTATTGATATGAATAAAGAATGGTTAGATGCCAATTGTCTGACAAGAGAGTATAAAGATGAAGTGAAAGAGTTCATCAAGTTTGAAAAATATCATGAATATGACCCTTATAAAATCATTTTTCCGTGTTTATGTTGTTTTTATTCAAGATAGATTAGTCCAGAGGAGTTGTAAGAACACTTGATCTATCAAAAAATAGATCAAAGTTATAAATGTTGGAATAAACATGGGGAAAAAGAGAACGTAGCTAGTGACTGGGATAGCACTTTATTTTATGGATCATCTAGTATGATTACCAGTCTTGATAATGAAGAATATTGTATCGAGGATTTCATTACATGTGTTAATGATGATGATGACCTTATTGAGTAAATGATAAGGACAGTTGAAGATGAACTTCGTGATTGCCCAAAAAAATTTTGAGCAGTTAAAGAGTCATGCAAAGACGTCGTTGTATGGTGGTTACACTAAATATACAACATTTTCATCCATGCTCAAGTTGCATAATTTGAAAGAAGGCAATGGATGGAGTGATTCCAGTTTCATGTAATTACTTTCTCTCTAGAAGGACATGATCCCAAAATATAATGATCTCTTGATCCGAACATACGACACCAAATGAATGATACTCTTGATGGGTATGATATCTGAAAGAATTCATGTTTTACTAAATGATTGTATACTATTTTTCAAGGACCACAAATCACTTATAGAATACCCAAAGTGTGGTGCTTCTCGATACAAGAAAGATGAATCTAATCTTATTAAATTTGTTTGGTACTTTCCAATCATTCCATGGTTTATGTGCCTATATGGAAGTTAAGAGACTACAGGGCAATTGACATGGCATGCAGATACAAGAAATAAATATGGGAAACTATGTCACCTAGAAAACTCTCCTTAGTGAAATAGAATTGATCATGAGTATCCTGAATTTTGAAATGAGCTGAGAAACCTTCATCTTGAATTATCTATAGATGGAGTGAATTCTTTTGGTTTTCAAAGAAGCACTCATAGTACATGGATGGTTATGTTGGTAAATTAAAAATTTCAATTGTGTTTATGCATGAGATGAAAATATATCATGTTATCTATGCTTATATCAGGACCAAACCAACCAGGTAATGATATTGATGTTTATTTGGCTCCATTGATCAAGGATTTGAAATTATTGTAGGATTCAAGTGTTACGTTGTATCTTGCTTATAGAAATAAAGATTTCATGTTTATATCCATGTTGTACGGGACAATAAATGACTTTTCTTCTTGTGTAAATTTTTCATGATATAGAATTAAAGGAACTCAAAGGTGTCCCATCTGTGAACAAGGTACATAGTCAATTAGGTTGAAACATTCATCGAAAACTATTTTTATAGGACATCACATATTTCTACCCCAACGACATAAGTACCAATATTTAATGACATCATTCAATGGAAGTTAAAAATAACGTACAACATTTTCTCTACTAATAGGTGATCAACTATTTGATAAAGTAAAATATGTGGACACAACTTTTGGTAAAACATTTTTGAAAAACCTTACAAAAACCAGTTGGAAAAAGAGATTAGTTTTTTTTAATTACCATACTAGAATTGTCTGTATGTCAGATATTTTTTTGATGATATGCATGTTGAAAAAAAAATTATGTGACAGTTTCATCAGCACGTTGCTAAATGAACTTGGAAAAACAAAGGATGAAATTAAGGCTAGGTTGGACATGGTTGACATGGGAAAACGATGAGAGTTGGCACTAGTGAAGGGTGAAAAATGAAATTTTCTTCCTCCAAATGCTTACACTCTTTCCAGGAATGAGATATATTAGTTTTGAATCTTTTTGAATGAGGTAAAGGTTCTAGAGGGGTATTCATCGAATATCATGAACATCGTTTCAATGACTGATTTAAATTTAAAGGGTCTAAAATCACATGAATGTCATGTTTTGATATATGATCTAATGCCTATAGCTTTAAATTTCATTTTTTCCAATAATTTACATTATATATTAACCAAACACTATTTATTATTCAAATATATATGCAGCAAAGTTATAGACCTAGAAAAATTTATGACTATGGAAAGATAAATTTTTGTTATATTATGTGAATTGTAAAAAAAATTCCTGTTAACATTATTTGATATGATGGTTCATTTGATGGTTCAATTGGTGAGAAATATTCGACTATGTGGTACTGTATACTATAAGTGGATATACTCCATTTAATGGTATATAAATATTTTGAAAGGGTATGTCAAAATAGAATTTGTCCAGAGGGTTGTATTGTGAAGCGATGTATTTTTGAGGAAGCTATTGAATTCTGTATCGAATACCTATCTGGTGTGGAAGACATTGGTCTACCAAAATCTCATCACACTAGGAGGCTTGCGGGTGAAGAAATTTCTGGAAGAGATGTCTTAGCAGAGGTAATCAATGTTATAATAAATGCTTCTATGAAATGTGAATCAGACATACACTGATAAATTTCTTATACTAATATTATAAAGGGTGATAATTAGTATTATTTATATCTAGAAACACCCACCCATCACCTTGTGGTGAGGGATATGGTGTTAAATATTCAAAACGATGTGCTACACAATAGACCACTTCCAACAGGACATGTGCAAGTGTCGATCAGCTTAGCCCGTGAGACGAGCATCGAGTTACCTGTTCCAATTCATGAGGATGATATTAATACAGTCAAAAAATATGTTGGGACATTCATTTCATGGCCATAAAATCTTGTAAAAAACATGTCGACAAGGAGGTATTCATTTTCAATTTTCTTTTCAAGCTAAAACTTTAAAAATTAATGAAAAAAGGTCTGAACTGATGAATTTTATTGCATATGGACAAAGAAAAGGGGATGAAACAAAAGACCATCTCAAAACCATCTAAAGGATCGACCAACCAATCAAAAATATCTACTGAAAGTACCATTACCCCACTCGTTCTATATCCACATTTACAATCATTCAAGGCTCATGTGGATACAAAGTTAAAATATGCTCACAACTACATAGTCGAATTTGAAGAAAATATGTACGGAGAGAAATATCAAGACTTCATTGGTATTAATAGTGAAACTAAAATCCTCGACTATAATTGGCTAGGTGGATCAGATGTAAATGTATACATGAGGTGTGTTTTCATGATTTTTTTTCCAAACAATGAGATATTGTGTTAATTATAACTAAATACATTTCATATTTTTGGCAGGCATATATATAAAAAATAATTTAAGGGGTTTTCCCATGAAAGAAAATTCAGACTCATTAGTCCTCACATCTCCTCTATAGAATAAAAGAAAATAAATGCCAAAAAAGGATGAAATAGTGGAAGGTCTTGTCAAATCATTTGAAAGAAAATTTTCAGATGACGGGCTCTATTTAATACTAATGGTGTAGGGGTAAAACTTTACAATTTAATAATATAAAATATATTTTCATTACATTCATTAATTATTCATTTTTGTGTTTTTAGGCAGCATTGGATGCTCATTATGGTAATTTTAGATACTCCAAAGATTTATTTCTTAGATTCAATGCATGTATATCCAACAAATCATCCACACATGATGGCGTTGTCAATTTTTAATACACTACATCCAATGTTTTAGAACTAAACATCATGTTATATAATGGATATTATATTTTAATGGGGATTTTGTTATGATAGGGAGGTGTATAGATATCATGAAAAATAAGGAATGAGGCTAGGGGATAAGCATGAGGATGAAGATAAGTTCTATGACTGGATAATTATAAGGTTATATATAATAATATTTCATTATCCAAACACATATCAAAACAAATTACTTATTCTCCTTAATTTTTTTGCAGTGCATGAAACAAACCAATGGAAAATGTTGTGGTTATTTTGTTTGTAAATTTATGAGAGAGATCATATTTCATGAATAAACCAGCATCCTTGAAGAGGTATTTTTGAAGATAATTAATATTTTATTTAAAATGTTAATTAATCATTTGTGTATTTATATTTTTCTAGTGCTACTATAACTACTGAAAAGACTAATATTTACAAGATGATATAGATGTGCTCAGAAATGAATTGGCAGCATACCTTATAGAAGAATGTACACAGATAGAATGAAAATGTGACTTCCATATAAGTACTGGATTGTTTCATATTTATGTTTAATTTACTTATTTTTAATATTAATCACATAAGAATTGTTTTCTTATACTGGTGGATTCCTTTGTTCGAAACTAATCATGCTCGTGAGAGATTGGACTTTGAGGTTGTAACTTAGAATTCAATGAGAAGGTAAAGTTTTTTTAATATATTATGATCACCCTTTCTTATGTTTCATATCATTAGGTTATTAAGAATGGTTTTATAAATTATATGTATAAGAAGGTTTCTAATAAATAATAACTTAATTATAGACTCTTATAAACTAGTTTTTTATGTTTCTATATTTTCAAAATCACTAGACCTAAACTATTCTAGCACGGTGTGACAATTATGAATAAAAGTGTCTATTATCAGTTTAAAATTGACATTTATTTCAAAATGTGTCACTCACATAAAATCAAGAAAATGAACTCCGATTGTATTCATAATTTAGTACATAGATTCATAAGTCATTTTTGATATGTATGAAGTAGGCTCACATCAAACTGATGCATGATGCGATCAGTATGACTTAAAATGTGTGTTTCCAGTTTGAAATGAAATTTTAGTAAAAAAAAGAAAAATAGCACACTAAAAATCAAGAAAGCACATTTGGATTGTTTTCATACTTTAGGACAATGATTTATAATTCATTTATGACATTTATGAATCAATCGAACCTCAATATGATGCACGGTGTGGCCGGTATAACTCAAAGTGTCTCTTTTTATTTAAAATTGACACTAATTTAAGTAAAAGCAATAAGTGACATACTAAAAACTGAGAAAAAACATTCAGATTGTTTTGATATTTTAGTAAAATGATTCATGAGTCATTTTTTATGTGTATAAGTTAACCTAACCTCAATAAGATGCATGGTGTGACCCGTATGACTCCAAGTGTGTATTTTTATTTAAAATTGATATTAATTGAAGTAAAAAAAACAAGTGGCATACTGAAAACTGAGCACACACATTAAAATTGTTTTGATATTTTAGGAAAATTATCCATGATTCATTTTTGACATTTAGGAGTCAACTGCACCTCAATACAATGCACAATGTGACCATTATGACTCCAAGTGTGTCTTTTTATTTAAAATTGACATTAATTTAAGTAAAAAAGTACAAGTGATATACATAAAATTCAGAAAACAAATTCATATTATTTTTATACTTTAGAAAAATGATCCATGGGTCATTTTTGACATGTACGAGTCATCTGAACCTCAATACGATGCACGGTGTGGTCTGTATAACTCAAGTGTCTCTTTTTATTAAAAATTGACATTAATTTAAGTAAAAACAATAAGTGACATACTAAAAACTGAGTAAATGCATTCATATTGTTTTGATAATTGATTAAAATGATCCATGAGTCATTTTTTATGTTTAGGAGTCAACCACACCTCAATCTGATACTGGTGTGACCGGTATGACTAAAACTGTCCATTATCGGTTTAAAATTGAAATTTTAGTTCAAAACATATCACCCATGGAAAACCAATAAAACATGCTATGATTATCTTTATAATTTAGTAAAATGATTAATAAGTCATTTTTGATGTGTATGAAACAGTATCACATAAAAGTGACACATGATATGACCAGTATGACTCAAAATGCATGTTTCCATTTTGAAATGACATTTTAGTAAAAAAAAACAACTGACATACTGAAAACCAAGAAAACACATTTTTATTTTTTTGATATTTTATGAAAATGGTCTATAAGTCATTTTTGATTTCTATGAATCAATCTCACCTCAATATGACACATGGTGTGTCTGGTATAACTCAAAGTGTCTCTTTTTATTTAAAATTGACATTAATTTAAGTAAAAACAACAAGTGAAATACTGAAAACCGAACAAACGCATTCATATTGTTTTGATATTTTAGAAAAATGATTTATTAGTAATTTTGGATGTGTAGAAATCAACCACACCTCAATACAATGCAATTTGGGCCCAGTATAACTCAAAGTGTCTTTTTTATTTAAAATTTACATTAATTTAAGTAAAACACACAAGTGACATACTAAAAACCAATAAAATGCATTCATATTATTTTTAATACTTTAAGAGAATGATCCATGAGTCATTTTTGATGTCTGGGATTCAGCCTTTCCTTAATCCTATGCATGGTTTGACTAGTAAGACTAATTTTATCCATTGTCAGTTTAAAATTGACATTTTAGTTCAAAACGTGTCACTCACTGAAAAACAAAAAACAAATGCACTTTGATTGTCTTAATAATTTAGGACAGTGATTCATAAGTCATTTGTGACGTGTATGAAGTAGTATCATGTCAAACTGATGCATGATGTGACCAGTATGACTCATAATGCATGTTTTTAGTTTGAAATGACATTTAAGTACAAAAACCCAACTGAAATACTGAAAACTAAGGAAACACATTCAGATTGTTTTGATACTTTAGGAAAATGATCCATCAGTAATTTGTGATTGGTAGGAATTATCCACACCTCAATATGATGCATGGTGTAACCAATATAACTCCAAATGTGTCATTATTTAAAATTTACATTAATTTTAGTAAAAGAACTAGTGACATACTTAAAACTGAGAAAACATATTCATATTATTTTGATATTTTAGGACAATGATCAATAACTCATTTGTGACGTCTAGGAATTAACCCAACCTCAATAGGACGCACGGTGAGACCGGTATAACTACAAATGTGTCATTTTTATTTAATATTGACATTTTATTGATGTATTTTATATTAATGTTTAATTTATTTCTTTATAGTATTACTAACATAATATGTGTTTTCTTATATAGGCGGAATCTTTTGTTTGGTTGAGATGATTTGTTCAGAAAATGATACCATGGGTGGAAATTTTTGAGAGGGGATCACGAACATTAAAATATGAAATATTAATGTTTTAGAATTTTTTTTGGATAATTGTAAATGTAATTATATAAAACATTTTGTTTGAAATGTAAATAGCGGTGTTTTTTTGTATATACCATGGGTGAAAATTTTTGTATTCATTATGTCAATTAAATGTTTATAGAATTGTTTTAAATTATAGTTTGGTTGTATATATCATTTGAAATGGGTTTTTACATTCAAAATTTTAAGTCGGTTGGTTGGTTTTTATTGGTTGGTTTTTGCAAGTTAGTTGTATTTACGGGTTTTCTGGGTGTGCTATTATATTAACATCACATCGTAGGAAGTTAGGCCTTTATCAACACTTTTTTTATCACGGATAAAGGACTCTCTTTATCTTCATTGTGATTAACAATTCTAAAATAAAAGAGGATTTTCACGCTGTTAACACTACACCAAAATCAGTGTTTAGCAGCAGTTTATTAAATCACTTCTAATTTTTTTAAAATAATTTAGTGGAAGTTTCTTAAAAAATGATGCTAAAACTTTTATTTTTTTCACAAACCCAACACTTATCCCCCCCCCACACTCCCCTTTCCCCCGCGACCCCCCGAAGCCCTACCCTCACTGTGACTTTCCATCAGTCCCACACCTCGTCGCCCCTCGCTTCCCCTCACCGCGCCTCACTACCCCTCACCACACCTCTCCACCCCTCGCTCCCTTTTATCATATCTATTGTAGATTATAACATATTATATCATCAAAAAACATATACCCATTAATAAAGGTTCCTTCTTCTGGTCATTTTCTTTATCATTCTCTATTTTTGTTTGGATGTTCATTCATGTGAACCCCTCTATTTTGGAATAAGATCTGATTGAGGTTGGGTTTTTCTTACCATGGTTAGTATATTTTATTTTTTCCTTTGCCCATGATGATGTTTGATCAATCAATTCTTATGCAGTAATCATAGTTCTCTATGAATATCTAATCATGGTAGGGCATTCTCCTTCCCTCATATTTACTATTTTTTTTGTAAATTTATACTTTTTTCATCATTATTTTGTAAAGTATGGGTTTTTGTAACAAGATAATGAATTTTCCTAATCCAAATTGAATGATAAGTTTTTTATTCACATGAATTCACTAATTTTTATGTTATTTCAAATGGAATTATGTTTTATTAATAATGTTTCTGAAAATAATTGTTTTTAAGATTTGGGATTTTATTAGAGTTTGTTATAATTTCAAAACCATGCTTCTATTAACTATTTCAAATTAGACTAAATAAAAATTTTAGATCATATAAATGTATAAGGAATTTGTTTCGATGGAAATCTATAATTACATCAAAATAAACACCTTAATAATTATGAAATGTAATGAATTATTTTTTTCAATTTGAAATGTGTTATTGTGCATGCTGAAATATCAATTATATGTTTATGTGATTGATGCATTTTTTGTGCTTCATGTGGTCCCTATGAGGATTTTACCATTATTGGTGGTAATTGGGTTTGAGTTAGAGTGTGTTGTTCAATGAAAAAATGGTCAGTTGGTATGAGATGTGATGTTGGATGATGTGTGATATAGTTGTGTGATGATCATGGTTGTGGTGATGATGTTTGATGCAGGAGCATGGAGTTGGTATGTGAATTATTTATAGGGTTTTGTATTGACTTGGTTGTTTCCTAGTAGTTATAGATTGATTGAAAAGTCTCATTCTCAAATTAAATGAACTTCACATGTATTAAGTTTATTGGGGATGGAAATAAATGGATGATAGAATATTAAATTGGATAATAATGATTAATTAACTACACCAAAATCAATGTTTAGAGGTGGTTTTTTAGTGGCGGTTTAATAAACCATCATTAAAAAAATTTAAATATTTTAGCGGCGGTTTATTAAAAACTGCTTCTAAAACTTTTATTTTTTCCACAAACCCAGCACTTCTCCCCCGACCCCCCCCCCCCCCCACTCCCCCGACCCCTGTGACCCCCCGAAGCCCTACCCTCACCACACCTCGCTAACGGTCCCAAGCCTCGCCGCCCCTCGCAGCGCCTCACCATCAGTCTCGAGCCTCGCCGTGCCTCATCGTGCCTCGCCGCCCATCATCATTGGTCCCTAACCTCACTCCTCGACCCCACCGGCCCTCGCCCCTCACCGTCAGTACCAAGACTCTTTCCCTGTCTAGAATCTTTTGGATTTTTCTTAAAAATTGAGTGTTCTATAACCTATGTATTATTTTGAATGAGATTTGTATGCTTGACTACTGCATTACTGTACTTTATTTATGAAAATCCAAAATTATTTTAAACATATACTATTATAGTATTATGACAGTGTGGAGTGATAAGGTACATTATGTTTTCCTCTAGATCATGTATATTTTTTTATATGAATAAATTATAATGATATATTATTTTGATATTAAACATGTCAAATCATTTAATATAGGGAATGTTTATTATTTTTATATGAATCATGTTTATAGTTATGATGTAGATAATATTTAGTGTGTAAATATGGAAAACTTTGTATTTATCTATCATTAATTGATTTCATTGTGATTACCTTAGGTTTCCTTATTTTAAATTTCACATGTATAACCTTGATTTGGTTATGAATATCAAATGAAACATTTGTGAATTATCTTGTAGGTTTCAGCTTGAAGCTTGTCTACTAGATACACATAGAGGTATATCTATATGTTTATCAAGTTCCTCCCTATGAAAAGGCATGACCTTCCATAGAGGAAGGATTACATATATATATATAAGGTTATTGATATATATTTTGTATACATAAATATTTTATCTCATATGAAATTGTGAGGCCTCCTACATAAGGATGATAAACTTATAGTTCCTTCCTATGAGAAGATGAGGACAAATACATAAAAATGTTATTCAAAAAAATCCATCACATTGTAATATGTAGTCTCTTAGCTAGTATTATTATAGAGACACACACATAGATATTGATATGTATATATATATATGTACACCTATTCCTATATAGGATGGGTTTTGACATAAATCCTTGATGGAAAGGTCCATCATGGTAGAAAAGTACACTATATGAATTCTGATCACATATAAAAGAAGGTTTAGATGACGTTGATGAAAATTTTTAGTGTCCTAATAAAGTATATTATTTGTTAACTATATATTATTAGTATTCTTATGTTATTAAGTTTCCATAAATTATTAGCTAAGAAGAAGAAGTGGTTGGATGAGTAATCTCAACTCTTATGGGTTATTTAGTTCTGTATATTTAAATATATATTGGAGGAGAGGAATTGATTTTACCTTAAAATTATACTCAATAATAATATATGTAATTATTCATTCAACATTGATCCTCCTCAATAAGGCTAGTTCAGTTTTGTATTGGTTGAATATATTTTTGTGAAATAGTTTCAATTTTCTTAAGTAATAAGTGAACAATGAATATAGTCAAACATTTTTATTTCACTTTGTCCAATGAAAATTATGTTAGTGGTATCTGGTACCTCGTTATAGTTACCATATTATTAAAATTATTTTGATTTCATGAACTCATTTTTTTCATCTTTAAAGCGATTCATTTATCAACTAAACACCTCATTATCATGTCCCATGAAGTCATGATCATTATCAACATAATTTTCAATATTGGCATCATGTTGGTCCTCTATTAAATTATTGACATTGGATTGTGATACTTTTTTCAATTATTTCTTAAAAGAATATTTTTATTAAAAATGGATTTCAACATGTATTTTTCCTCTTGGGTTTCTTAATGGTTTGTAAATGCAAAATGTAACTTTTTTATACATAATTTTCCTCACAACTAGAATTTATGTATTCCAATTATCCTTTTTAAAATGCTTTATTATTTACCAAATGTATTTATATAGGAAAACCTTATTTAACATATTCATATTTTTTTCAAATATTATATAATAATCTCTTTTCCTATTTAGTAATAGTTATGTGTTTTAGTTTTTTTAAATAATTTGTAGGCACATTGTGATATGTATGGATAAAAGCTGGATCACATTATCAAGGAACACACCTTAGTATTATAAGGGTTTAGAGGAGTTTTTAGATTTTGAAATTTCCAATAGATATATTGATGGGAGAATAAGATATCCATGTCCTAAATGTAAATTTTGAAGATGGTTGAAGAGATATACAGTTTATGAGCACTTGATATTGAAGCAATTCTCTGCTCAATATTTGTGTTGGATTTGGAATGAAGAATTTAATGTTACAAAAAAATTGATCCCTGATGTCAATCCATAGAATTAGCTCCCAACTTCGTCAAAAATGGACAATGAAATTCAAAACCTTATAAATGATTCATTCAGCATTGTAAGACACCAACATCAACATCAAAACATATCAGAAAAACTAGTTGAGGGTTCTATAAATAGAAATGTGATAAGTGATGTTTTTAAATAGTAGGACAACCAGATCAAGATTGTAACATATCATTGGATCCTCCTCTTGATTATGTGGAGACTAATGTAAGAGAAAACTTCACTGAGTAGACAGATATGTTTCATGGTTTGGTTGATGATGGAAATCAAAAGTTTCATAGTGGATGTTTGAAATATTCAAAACCTTCTTTTCTTCTGAAGTTGAACCATATCAAATGCCTATGTGGAATTACAAATAAGGTGATGTCTATGACATTGGAATTGTTGCGTGATGCATTTCCTGAAGAAAAGATCCCTGAGTCTTTTTATGATATGAAAAAAAATTAACAAGATTGGTCTGAATTATTCAAAATTTCTTGCATGTCCCAATGATTGTATACTTTATTAGGGAGAGGATTCAAGAAAACATGATTAAAAAAATGCTCTTATTCTAGATGGTAGTCTATGGGTGGTGTTGGATGTCTAAATCAACATACTACCATGAATAATAAGAACATGAACACACCTACAAAGGTGTTGTGTTTCTTTCCTTTAAAGCCTCGAATGGAAAGATTATTCATGTCATCGAAAACCACTAAATACATTAATTGTCACTCTATAGATAATAACAATGATTGTTTAATGCGACATCCAAGAGATTCATAATCATGAAATAAATTTGATTCATTACATCCAGATTTATCATCTGGTCCTAGGAATGTTCGATTGGGATTGGCTGCCAATAGATTCAACCCATTGGGGACTTTGAGTATCAGTTATAGAATTTGGATGGTTGTTTTGATCCCTTACAATCTTCCTTCGTGGATGTGTATGCAACAAACATATTTTATCATTTTGATGATTATTCCTGGAAAAAAATGCCAAAAAATGAAATTGATGCATACTTGCAGTATTTAATTTAATAATTACAGGAGTTATGGAGCAATGGTGTTGAGACATATGATGCATATTCTAGAACAATATTCAAAATGAAAGCTGCTCTAATGTGGACCATTAATGACTTCCTTGGACTTGGGAAATTATCTGGTTGGAACACTTACACAGGTTTGGCTTGTCCTATTTGTAACTTTTATTTTGATCCCAAACAACTACCTTACAGTAGAAAATGGCACTTCTTGTGTCATCAAATATGTCTCAATGAATCTATTATATTTCGACTGAAAAATTCAAAATTCAATGGTTTCATTGATCATAGACCACCTCCAAAGTTGTTAATAGGTTCTGAAATATTGGCACAACTTGGAAATATTGAAATAGAATTGGGGAAATTGCGTCATTTGAATGATAGTGGTAAATGAGTTTGAAGTGCATCATCAAGTAAAATTGGAACACAACAATGGAAGAAAAAAATTATATTATTCAAACATTATTATTTGGAATTTAATTTTGTGTGGCATAATCTTGATGTGATGTATATTGATAAGAATTTTTGTGAAAATTTGGTCTTCACATTGCTTAATGAGCATGGAAAGTCCAAAGATCATCTCAATGCTCGAAAATACTTACAAGCAATGAGCATAAAGCATGATATCTGGCCAGATGAGAATGGAAAGTATGATCTGGTAATTTTTGTAATGAAAAATAGGGATAAAGATGCATTCCCTCTAATTTTAAAACATGTGAAGGTATTTGATGGGTATTCAAGTAACATCTCAAGGTGTGTTGACTTAAAGCATCATAGGTTACATGGATTGAAAATCCACGATTCACATATTTTGTTACAGCAGTTACTTCCATTGTAATTGTGTACATTATTACCTGAAAGGTTTACTGCTAGTGTACTTCAATTCTGCACATTTTTCATACAACTATGTGAGAAAACATTACATCCATTTTATCTTGATACCCTTCAAGAGATATTTATATTGACACTTTGTGTAATGGAGATGATATTTACTCCATATTTTTTTACTATCATGATGCATTTAACTGTGAATTTGGTTGAGGAATCTAAATTAGGAGGCCTCGTACATTATCGATGAATATATCCAATTGAGAGGTACTTTATTTATATGTTTTTTTTAGTAAAAATTTCTTGGTACTTCATTAAATACATAATTATTTTTTATTTATTTTTTTTCACAGATATATTGGTCATTTGAAATCATACGTGAAAAATAAATCTCAACCTAAAGTCTTTATTTCTGAAGGCTATTTGGTAGTGGAATTTCTTAACTTTTGTTCTAGATACATGTATGGTATTGAGAAAAGATTAAATCGAGTTGGATGTGTTGATGACACATCGACTCAATCTAAAATACATGGGAAATCAAAAATATTTCCTACTATTGGTTGATCAGTTGGGAGGAGCTCAAATGTTACACTAACAGAAATGGAATTATTACAGGCACATAGATATGTGCTGCTAAATAGTGAAATTTAAGATCCATTTATTGAATAGTTGAAGATACAAGTAAAGAGACGAATGAGAGGAAGAACATGAAATGATAAATATATAATAAAAGTTTTTAATAATGAGGTTGTAGAATGGTTTGCACGATGTGTAAGTTCATAAATATTTCAATAAATATGGATATTAGGTTGATACATATATTTTTTAAATCTAATAATTTATATTAGTTTTTTTCAAATCATGAATTCTGATACTCGAGTAGAGTTGTCAGAAGATTTGAATTTTCTTGCGTGAGGATCTCTAAAACAAGCTATATAGTTCAATGATTAGAATGTGAATGGATTTAGATTCTATATAGTTGATTGGGAAGAGGGTTTGAAAACATATAATAGTGGAATATTTAAATTTTTGAAGTGGAACACTACGGAAAGTTGACTGATGTTATTGAATTAAACTACCATGAACATTTTTCATTCGTTTTATTCAAATGAAATTGGGTGGATATTATCAGGGGTGTTAAAATATATTCCTTGAAATTTACTTCTATAAAATTCTCTCGCTTGATAGATGTCGGTGACCATAAACTACATGATCTATATATCTTATCATCACAATAGAAAATGATATATTATGTGAAAGATGTTGTGGATGAAGGGTAGAGTTTAGTTGCTCACATAAAATAAATAGACTTGTATGATATGGGTGATTAAGTGGAAGATTTAACCTCTGACATTAAATACTATCAACAGCAAGAAGCAGACTTATTTTTCCATCATGATATTGAAAATATTAGTCTTTTAAGAGTGGATGAAGTAGATGAAGTGATGATGGAGTAGGAAACCAACATGATTCAAGGAGAAAATGATTGTATGTGCAGCTATCCATTCATTTATCAACCACTTATGTCATTTGTGTAGTCGTTCATTATCATTTTTATGTATATTTTATTTGTTAGTACTATGAATTTGTTATCATTTCTATTTTTTCTGCATGAATTTTTTGAAATATATGTTCTGGACTTAATTTTATTTGATTAAATGATAGGAATGCCAAGGAGGAAGTTTTATACTCACACTACGAGGTAAAAGGGTTTTTCTAGAAGACGATCAACTCTGTAATATTTTCATTAGTTTAAATATTTATTATACAATGTTATCTATTTAATATATTAAATTTTTTATTTATCTTTATTTAATGCAGTCATAGAGTTTAGGCCACCAAGCATCCTGAACAGAAGTGTGGTTGAATATTCATAAAAAATATGATGGGAGTTTTGTTAATGAGTCTATCAGAGAAGTTGGGGTATGAATTCATTTTTCATTATAATAACTTATTATCAGTTGTCACTATATTAATATATATTGCTTCTAATATGACTGATATCTGATTTATACATAAAAATTAAAGAACTATGAGATTTCAATCACACACAGTCCTACTCGGTCTCCCAGGATGACCCAGTTGGTAAAGCCCTTGGGAAGGAGCATCCTGGTCGAGTGCGCAGGATGGGTTTGGGACCATTACCATCTAAGGTATTTGGTAGGCAAATGGGGATTGCAAGTGATAATTGTTGGTGAGAAGGTAAATCACACAACTTCAAAATCATTTAGTTCACAAAATTTTATTGATTTTAAGTTTAAATATAAATATACAACATTGTTTAATTTCCAATATAATTTTCTTACAGGTGCTGGTAGCAGGAAGTAGAGATGAAGATGGAGAGGGTGACAAGTAGAGTTCATCATTGGGAAATGATTAGTGGAGAGGGTTTGTTCATGTATTATTATGTCAAATGTGGGTATTTTTTATCTTTTTATTATATTTTAGATTAGATCGGGACAACGGGTTCCATATGTATGTGTTGTATAACCATGTGTATATATGATCTATTTCAACTGGCTTTAGAGATTGAAATTTCATTATGATCGTATATGTTTTTTAGTTTCTTATCTCTCTTTTACATATAGGTTGATCTGACTAATATATTCTACTATTTCCTACTTGTTTTTCATGGTGCCTTACTAAGTATGCTTATACTCAAACCTACATGGGCTTTGCATGCATGATTTTTTCTTATATAGACAATTGGTAGGTGGTTTCCTTAGTAGACCTAGTATCTATAGAACATAGAAGTAAGTAGAGGCACTGACCATGTTTGGTGGTCACACGTAGGGATATTGAGTTAAAAACTCCTCTTCTTTTCACTTTCAGTTGTTTCTAGATTGGGACCTACTTAACTTCTTCTTGGTTAGGCATTTATTTTACCCTTTTCCTTTCCTGGATATTTATCTATCTCATGCTGATGTATTTCCTAGAGGTTACTATATGAATTTTCTACACCAAGAGGTTTTATTTTATTATATCTATGTAGTATTTCATGGAGTTGAGTGTGTGTGTGTGTGTGTGTTTATGTACAATAGGATAAAGCCTCCAACTTTAGTGATATTCTTACTATGTGATTGTCGTTAGCCCTCCAACTATTGTGGGTGAACATGTGGTGTCACTCTTAGCTTACTGGTGTCCTAAGTATAGTCCTTATAGGTCAAGTCATGACACAAAACCACATGGTTTTCTCCAAGACCGTAATCTCTATCTAACCCCATCCATTAAAGGAAAGTCTATACCCTTTTCCAAATCTCACATCACGACCCAATCCTACTGACCAAGGATCATTCTATGTTATCTCTCACCAAAATAAGGTCCTATATCACTTATCCATACAATGATATCTCAAGACTATAACATATAGGATAACCCCTATCTATCAGACCCTCTGTTCGATTAGTATCCTCTTATTTTCACCTTCTTGGTTAGAGCTCAATCATGATGTGTTGGGTGATCACCCTTTTGGGAGATTTTTGTGCTCTATTTGTAAATGGACCCTGTTTTTTGAGCTTTGCCTTATTGGTCTTAGATAGGCTGTGGGGATGTAATCAGGTAACTCAGACTATGTGGATTCTTGTCGGACTAGGCACATGGAGTCATCTATGTTGTTTTTTGTGATCTCATCAAGGGGTGTGATCAGTGTTGGAAGTCCTAGGATTTCATAAAGGATTTTCCTATTATATAAATCCAAGTCAGTTTTAATCCTTGCTTGTGGAAGTTTAGATCATTTGTGGATATTTAGGGTGATTTCTCTTTTTTCTAAGAATTGCTTATTGGTTTTGAATCACTAATGACCATTTTGATGAAAATGGTATTCATGATGGATGGTTTCATATTGAGAATTAATTCTTTATTATTAAATTAATTTATCTTATTTGTAATTTTGGTGGATTTAGTTTTAACATGTGAAGCCTCATTTTACTGGAAGTACATTGATACTTTATAGCTAGTTTTAAATGTTTTATATTTATGTTTTCCTTAGAAATGTGTTGTGTAATATTTTAAAGAATCAATGTACTTTCAATGATAAATGTATTGAGAAATGTATTGATTATTTCAATTTATTGAGAAATGTATTATTAATTCTTTCAATGTGTTGATTATTTCAATGTATTTATGTATTATTGATTCTTTTAATGTTTTGTGTCTTGTTTGATTCTTTCAATGTATTGAAAAATGTTTATTATTTTCAATGTGTTATTTTTCTTGGTCAATGTGTTGATTCTTTATGTTTTGGTGAGAATCAACTTACGTTGATTCTTTAGTTTTAACATGAGTTGTTTTCCTTGTATGTTGATGATATATATGATGATCTGGTAAAATTTTCAGTGTTAATATTGTGATGTTCTTACTGCAGGTTTTAGGGTTATAGAACCTACAACTTGTTTTTTCTTATAGCGACGGTTTAAATCGACACTAGATATAGTTTTTTTCATGGTGATTTAAACCACTGCAATATTATGGTATTTTTTTAGGGTGGATGTTAAAACCGCTGCTAAATATGAAAAAATTAAACTTAACGGAATTTTTATCCATTTTAGTAGCGATTTTTTTTTGGTAAAAAGTTCAGACTTTAGCGACGGTTAAAATCTGCTGCTAGATCGTAGTTATTTTTTTAAGTGAAAACCGCCGCTAAATATGTTTTCTACGACACTTTCCAGAAACCGTCGCTAAATGGAAGGAATTGTTTTGTATTGAATGCCAACGCCAATTTTAGTGGCGGTTTTTTGAAACTGTCATAGAATCATCTAGTGTCGGTTTAAACCACTGCTAAATGGGTATTTTTTCGTAGTGTAAAGGGCATTTTTGTAGTAGTGAAAAATGTTTCTTGAGAAACACAAATAAAAAGAGAGAATGAGTAAGATATCATACAATTCTATGATAGGATCCATAATGTATTCCATGTTATTTATAAGGCGTGATATTGCCTATGCTTTGAGTATGGTAGGAAGATATCAAACAGATCTAGGGGAACAACATTGGAATGATGTCAATGATATACTTAACTATCTAAGGCATACCAAAGATATGTTCCTAGCATATAGAGGAGATGAAGAGAAAGTCATAAAGTGTTATACAGATGTTAGTTTTCAGAAGAAAAAAAATAATTATCTGAAGTCATAGTCTAGATATATCCTTTTGTCTCAATGGAGGAGCTGTGAACTGGAGGAGTTCAAAGAAATCCGTTGTCACCGATTTCACTGTGAATTTTGGGTACATTGTAGCTTATGATGCATCCAAGGAGACAATTTGGATTTGAAACTTTATCTAATGTCTTAATGTGGTGATTAGAAGTAAAGATCCTATCAAAGTTTACAATGATAACACTACAATGGTGATTCCATACACCCAATTTAATTAGGGATCAATAATAAATGCAAGTGGGGGTACAATTACAAACACATACATACCGCACATAGGTTAGGCCATAGCCCCCCCCCCCAATAGCTTTGGACCAACCCATATACCGAATTATTGAAACTCTAAACCTTTTAAAGTAAATAAAAAAACAAAGAAACCCCACCCACCAATTTTTCCCACTACCCCACCATCCCTTTTCCTTGATTTTCATTAGAAGATAGAAACAGCAAAGTCTAGCAACGTTCACATCGACCATGGTCGAAGGGAGGTAGCTAGTAGAGCTCCGGTGAGAGTTAGGGGGAGAGGACCACCCGGAGCGGCGCCACCTTGGGCAGCATGATCCCCATGCCCTCCCTCATATCATTTTCTCTACCCCCCGCCACAGCCATATCGAACCCCTGGATGAGGTGCCCCAGGATTAGGGTCGACACCCTCCACGCGTAGTTCTCGATGGGGAACGACCTCCTGCCGACGCTAAACGGCAGGAACTCAAACCCCCTGCTCGTGCCGTCTCCCAGGAAGCGTTCTGGGAGGAACTCCTCCGGCCACACCGACACCCGGGGGTCGCGATGAAGCTTCTAGATTTTGAACACGGGGTGGGTGCCCCAGTGCACACGGTACCCTCCCACGGAGCAGTCCTCCATGGCTTCCTGGGGTCCGAAGAGGGGGTCGGGCGGGTAGAGACGGAGGGTCTCCTTGAGAAATGCCTCAAGAAATGGGAGGCTTCGGGCGTCCGATTCCTCCACCCATCTCCCACGCCCCACCTGGACGTCGATCTCCTCCTAGCATCAGCAGAGCTCCGCTAGATAGTTTAGGAGCAGAGAGAGCGCCT
Source organism: Viscum album (assembly GCA_963277665.1). Lineage (NCBI taxonomy): Eukaryota > Viridiplantae > Streptophyta > Magnoliopsida > Santalales > Viscaceae > Viscum > Viscum album. Next base: position 1,868,417,405 of record OY728150.1, read on the forward strand.
AGGTGAGGGTGAGAGAGACGCTCTTGGTCCCCATCACCATCAGGGTCTGCAACACAATATTAATCCAGTTAAAATTCAACATTAAGAAATCTGAAAAATGTTTGGGGTAAATTTTTTGGATTTTTCTAAAATACTTGAATTTTTGGTGAATAGTAAAATACATTAATTTACTGTATAATTACATTATAATTAAAACCCACTATTGCTGACATCACAAGTGATGTAAGCACCCAAATCCCAAAATCACATGCCTTATTTACTATTCTTGGTCATGAATGACTCACTATTCTTTGTCTTAGTTTAAATTAATAAACTAATTAATTTTATATTAAGGAAACCCCTCTCCCCTCCACTATAAAAACCACCTTTCACACCCTCACTTCCTCACACCTCTCAAGCTTCAAGACTTCTCTAAACTCTGCCTAAAAATCCTCCCTAGCCCCTCTCCCACGTTCAAGAGCTATTGGTCTCATCAAAAGACCAATCCTAGCTTTCTTAAGGAGGATTTAAGAGGAAATTAAAGTGAAGGAAGCATTTGGATACAAGGTAAGGGGAAAATCTCGAACCCAATTTTCTTCCTTCAGGTTCTCCCTCTTTCACTCCATTTTTTATATGGTTACTCCTTAAAAATCATTTGTTCATCACTATCTTTCCTTTTCTAGGATATACATATTTGTCACTAGTTTTTATGTCAAAAAAAAATTTCCAAAATAACTCTTCTTTTAAGAACACGCCTTTTACTTCTCTCTCAATGTGGACGATTCTTGTAACATGTATGTTATTCCCTCTTTCTTTTAGGAACCCAAAGTTTATGAATGTGTTCTTATGAGATGTAACTCATTCCTTTCCATGGGTTATTTATGTTCACTTTTGATATATTTTCCATGTGGAAAGCATGATAATGATAATGTTATGATGTGACGGGTGCACCCAGAATTATATAGCGCAATATGAATGTTTGAATGTGACGGGTGCACCTGGAATTATACAGCACTCCAATGCATTGGGTAAAGTGATGAACCTCATGAGTAAATGTTAAATGATGTGTGAACAATATTCTAGCTTATTTCACAAGTATGTTTGGTAGTTAACCACTAAGACATGATGTTTCATTTTTATGCATTGCCACATTTCAAGTCTTATATTTATGATTCCTCTCATGTTCATGATCTTTTTCCCATGTTATGATTATGCTCACCCCATGATATATTGTTCTTATCTATCCTATTACCGGGATTCTAGCTCACCCCTTTTGATGTATATCCTCTGGTGGCTACATGTACTAATGAGAGGACAAGTGCCAATAAGAAGCTAGAGAAGAAGAAATTAAATAAATGTTTATGCTTGATGTTGTAATTGTTATGTATGGTCCTAGTTTGCCCAAGACACTAAACCTTTGGATCCTCTATGTGTAATACTATTATGTTGTTTATCTTTAAAATGATGTAATAGTAATGTAAGAAAAGGTTGGGTCGCTATAGTTGGTATCAGAGGCAAGGTTTAGTTAATCTGAGAATTAGGATTAGTGAACCCTAGAGAAAACCTCTAGCATGAGACTATGTACAAATATGCACACAAGAATATTTACATAGGGATCCCATATTTTATTTTTTTGTATAAATTGTTTAAATGAATAAGTTATTCATGACTTGTTTATTTATGTTTTGTTCTAAACTTTTCTATTTTAGAAAATGGTGGGAACCAGGAGAAACCAGGCCAACAACTCGTGCGAGGGACAATGCAACGATTGCCCGAATGACATCCCCAATGATTTGAGAGGTGGAGTTCAGAACTTCATGGTGATTCTTACCCAATTATCTCATCTTATTAACAATAACCATAATAATGGGGAACTTCCTCCTTCACCAAAGAGGGAGAAACTGGCTATCGAATGTTTTATAAGGCAATGACCAGAGACATTTAGTGGATCTTATGATCCTCTAGTTGTGGAATAGTGGGTCAACTCCATGGAGAAGATATTTTTTGTTCTTCACTATTCTAAGACGGAGAAGGTGACCCTAGACGTTTATCATCTAGATGGATAAGCCGATCAATGGTGGTCTTTGATTAAGAACACCAATCTAAGGGAGGAAATTGAAGAGATGGAATGGGAAGACTTTAAGATAATGTTTATTAACAAGTATTTCCCAAGAACTCTTCGCACAAATAATGAGAGAGAATTCATAGAGCTCAAGGAAAAATAATGAGAATCTGTCACAACCTATAAAGTGAATTTCACAAGACTTTCAAGGTATGCTTCAGGTTTTGTTATCAATAATGATAGCAAAATTGATAGATTCTTTAGTGGATTAAAACCACACATTTGAAAGGATCTTGAAATTCAAGACTTTGGAAGTTATGAAGAAGTTGTTCAATGTTCTCTCAAAGTGGATATGGAGTTTGGAGAATGGTCCCATGGCTATGGTGATAAGAAATGAAAGATGGAGTTTCAAGCTGGAGGATCTAATGATAAAGGTGGGAAGAAAACTCAATGACCCACATGCCAAAAATGTGGAAAGTTGCACCATGGGAACTGCCTCAAAGGGATGGGGAAATGCTTCAAGTGTGGGAAAGAATGACACCACGCTCAAGAGTGTCGAAAAGACAGGAAAAGGAAGGAGAATATATCCGATTAAAGGAGAAAACCACTCATGGTTCAATGCTACAACTGTAGGGAGCTAGGGCACTATACAAACCAGTGCACTAAACCTCGAGTTCTCGAGGGTAATCAGTGTCAGTAGCCACCAAATACAAAGGAAAAAAGGGAAGGCTTATGCCATCACTACTGTGGAAGTGGATCATGATAATGAAGTCGTACAAGGTACACTTCCTATTCACTCAAGAATGGAAAAAGTCTTATTTGATTCTGGTTCTACGCATTCCTTTATATCTTTCAAGTTTTCTAGAACTATAGAATCGAAGCCCCAAAACCTTGAAGTAGAGATATCTGTAAAAACACCAAGTGGTGCAATCATTGCAACCCAAGTGTTTGACTCCTCTACTGTTGGCGTATGTGGGAAGATTCTTCCAGAGAATCTTGTAATAATTCCTTTGGTGGAATTCGATGCTATAATGGTAATGGATTGGATCTCATTATATAGAGCACATATCAACTATTGAGAAAAGGAAATATCTTTTCATATTCTGAACCATCCCATGATCCTCTAAAAATGCAAGGAAGATCATGAATCTCCTTTGAAAATTCCATCAATGGTGTGGGTGTTGATTCCCTATGAAGAAGCATACCTCGACCAAATGGTTGAATCGAAGGAAAGTTCCAACCTTGAAGGAATTCTCATCGTGAGGGAATACTGTGATGTATTTCCTGAAGAGTTACCCAGAATTCCCCCGGATCGTGAGGTAGAGTTATCAATTGAACTCATACTTGGAGCTACTCTTATCACAAAGTATCCCTATAGGATGGATTCTATTGAACTGGAGGATTTAAAGAAGCAGTTGCAAGAGCATATGGACAAAGGGTTCATACACCCTAGTGCATCACCTTGGGGTGCATCAGTTCTCTTTGTGAAGAATAAGGATGGAACGATGCAGTTGTGTATCGATTATCAGGAACTCAACAAGATCACTATAAAGAACAAGTATCCTCTCCCAAGGATTGATGACTTGTTCGATCAGTTAAGAGGTTCTCAATAATTATCAAATGTGGATCTTCATTCTAGATATCATCAGGTAAAGGTGAAGAAGGAAGATATTCAGAAGACTGCCTTTCGTACAAGGTATGGGAACTATGAGTTTTTGGTGATGCCCTTCGGACTTACTAATGCCCCTAAAATCTTCATGGATTTGATGAATAGAGTCTTTAGACATTACCTCAACAAATTTTTGGTAGTGTTTATTGATGATATTCTCATTTAATCCAGGAGAAAGGAGGAACGTGAATAACATCTAAGACTTGTGTTGGAGACATTAAGAAAGAAGAAGTTGTATGTCAAGTTCAGTAAGTGTGACTTTTGGATGAAACAATTCACATTCTTGGGACATGTGATCACAAGTGAGGAAATTTATGTTGATCCTTCAAAGACAAAGGAGATTGAAGAATGGCCCAGGCCCTCTAGTGTCATGGAAATCTGTAGTTTTCTTAGATTAGATGAGTACTACCGACGTTTTGTGAGAAACTTCTCACGATTGTCAATCCCACTAACTAAGTTAACAAGGAAAGGGGTAAAGTATTTCTGGATGGAATAATGTGAGGGAAGCTTCAAGGAGCTAAAGAGAAGGATGATCACTTCACCTGTACTCACACTACCGAAAAGTGGAGAAGGTTTTGTGATATACAGTGATGCTTCAAAGAAATGCTTGGGTTGTGTACTCATGAAAAATGATAATGTGATAGCCTATGCCTCACAACAGTTGAAGATCCATGAGCAGAACTACCCGACGCATGATCTAGAGCTGGAATCCATGATTTTTTCCTTGAAAATCTGGCGGCACTACCTTTATGGTGAGAAGTGTGACATATACACCGACCACATGAGCCTAAAGTATATATTCACACAAAAGGAGCTCAACATGCGTCAAAGGAGATGGTTAGAGCTAATCAAGGATTACGATTTCTCTATTCACTATTATCCTGGAAAGGCGAACAAGGTAGCTAATGCTCTAAGTAGAAAAGAACCTACTACTCTATCCATGCTGCAAATTGAGAAAGACCCTATCTTCTTGAATATGCAAAGAATGGATTTGGAAATCATAAGGGCAGGGGATACATCCTACCTTTCCTAAATGATTGTGCAACTATCCATCCAAGAGAAGATTAAGGAAGCACAAAGGGATGATGTGGAGATACAAAAGAGGGTGAATGTAGTAAAGGAAGGGAAGTTGTAGGAGTTTCATATTGATGATGATGGTGTGATTCAGTTTGGAACACGGATTTGTGTGCCTTCATCACCCAGGATAAAGAAGGAGCTATTGGACAATGCAAATAGCTCAACATTCTCTATCCATCCCGGGAGTACCAAGATGTACCGTGATCTCTGAGAACACTTCTGGTGGGATAACATGAAGAAGTAGATTGTGGAATATATATCAAGGTGCTTGGTATGTCAGCAAGTTAATGCTGAGTGAAAAAAGTCCAAAGGTATGATGCAGCCATTGCATATACCCATGTGGAAATGGGAAAAAGTTATTATGGACTTTGCCATGGGTATCCTGAAGATGTCGAAGGGAAATAATGCGATATGGGTTGTGGTTGATCGACTCACCAAGACTGCCCATTTTATCGCTATTCGGGAAGATATCTCACTTGAACAACTTGCAAAGATATATGTGAAGGCAGTGGTGAGACTACACGGTGTTCCACTATCAATTGTCTCTGACCGTGATCCAAGGTTCACATCTAAATTCTAGAGGAGCCTTCTACATGCTTTGAGTACTGAATTAAATTTCAGCACAACCTATCACCCCCAAACTGATGGTCAATCTGAAAGGACTATTTAGATACTTGAATATATTCTAAGAGTCTGCTCTCTAGAATTCAAAGGTGGATGGGATCAGCATCTCCCATTGGTTGAGTTCTCATACAACAATAGCTTCCACTCGAGTATTCATATGGCTCCATATGAAGCTCTGTATGGAAATCGATGTAGAACTCCAACCTATTGGGATGAATTTGGAGAAAGAAAGCTACTTGGACCTGATCTTGTGCAAGAGATGACAGAGAAGGTTCAAGTCATCTAGAAACACATCAAAGATGCTCAGAGTCGGAAAAAGAGCTATGCTGACAACCGTCAAAGGGACATGGAGTTCGATGTTGGAGATAAAGTCTTCCTTCGAATATCTCCATGGAAGAGAGTCATGTGATTTGGAAAGAAAGGGAAGCTAAACCCAAGGTACATTGGCCCCTTTGAGATCCTTGACCGCATAAGAGTCGTGGCCTATCGACTTGCACTTCCACCAAATATGGATCAAGTTCATGATGTGTTTCACATATCACTCTTGAGTAAGTACATACCTGATCTCTCACATGTACTAAACTAAGAGGTGGTACAGATGGAAGATGACCTCTATGAGGAACAACCAGTAGAGATTCTGGATCGGAGAGATATGGTTCTACGCAACAAGACAGCTCATCTTGTTAAAGTGTTGTGGAGGAACCATAAGTTTGAGGAAGCTACTTGGGAACCGAAAGAGGCAATGCAGGAGAAGTACCCTCACCTTTTTGTGTAAAGTTAAATTTTGGGGGTGAAATTTCTTAAGGGGGGAAGAATGTAAGGATCCAAAGTTTTTCAATGAAAATTATCTTCTTAAAACTATGTCATAAAATCACATGAAAGCACAACATAATGAACTACTAAGTGCTAAGTGACCTTTAAACAAAATTTTTTCACTTATGTATTGAGAATTTTGAAAATCCGACATACACGGTTGTGTTTAAGATGATTTTTGGAGTCTAATGAAACAAAAATAATTTTCGGTGAATAGTAACGTACCCTTGTGTATAGTAACCTACCCTTATGAATAGTAATATGAACCTTATGAATAGTAAATCATCCAACATAAGAGTAACCTTACCCATGAATAATTAAATAAAATTTAGACATCTTAGAAATTGAAAATTTGACCTTAGTAAACGTTTTGGTATTTTGTAAGTCATAAATAATTAATTATAATTAATTAATTAATTTAAAAGAAAATTTATTTTCTTAAAATGTGTTAATTAATTATCAAATCAATTAATTATAGTTTTTAGATAATTTTATAAGACCCTACGTAATTTTTGAAAGCACTGTAAAATCATTTTTAATTTTAAAAACTGTTTTTTAAGTAAATTGTGATTTTAATTAAATATTAAATTAATCATATTTAGAAAATTATTTTTGAAAAATGGACTTCATTTTTGGGTTTTAAACGTCGAAAAATGGTTGGGGTAAATTTTTTGGATTTTTCTAAAATACTTGAATTTTTGGTGAATAGTAAAATACATTAATTTACCGTATAAATACATTATAATTAAAACCCACTATTCCTGACATCACAAGTGATGTAAGCACAAAAATCCTGAAACTAACATGCCTTATTTACTATTCTTGGTCATGAATGACTCACTATTCCTTGTCTTAGGGGGAAATTAATAAACTAATGAATTTTATATTAAGGAAACCCCTCTCCCCTCCACTATAAAAATCACCCTTCACACCCTCACTTCCTCACACCTCTCAAGCTCCAAGCCTTCTCTAAACTCTACCCAAACATCCTTCCTATCTCCTCTCCCACATTCAAGAGCTTCTGGTCTCATCAAAAGACCAAGCCTAGCTTCCTTAAGGATGATTTAAGAGGACATTAAAGTGAAGGAAGCATTCAGATACAAGGTAAGGGAAAAATCTCAAACCCAATTTTCTTCCTTCAGGTTCTCCCTCTTTCACTCCATTTTTGATATTTTTACTCCTTAAAAATAATTTTTTCATCATTTTCTTTCCTTTTCAAGGATATACATGTTTGTCACTGGTTTTTATGTCAAAAAAAATGTTTTCCAAAAGAACTCTTCTTTTAAGAACACACCTTTTACTTCTATCTCAAGGTGGAAGATTCTTGTAACATGTATGTTATTCCCTATTTCTTTTGGGAACCCAAAGTTTATTAATATTTTCTTATGAGATGTAACCCATTCCTTTATATTGGTTAGTTATGTTCACTTTTGATATATGTTCCATGTGGCAAGCATGATAATTATAATGTTATGATGTGACGGGTGCGCCCGGAATTATATAGCGCAATATAAATGTTTGAATGTGATGGGTGCTCCTGGAATTATACAGTTCTCTAATGCATTGGGTAAAGTGATGAACCTCATGATTAAATGTGAAATGATGTCTGAACAAGATGCTATCTTGGTTCACAAGTATGTGTGGTAGTTAACCACTAAGACATGATGTTTCTTTTTTATGCATTGCCACATTTCAAGTCCTATATTTATGCTTCCTCTCATGTTCATGATCTTTTTCCCATGTTATGATTATACTCACCCCATTCTATATTGTTCTTATCTTTTCTCTTACTAGGCTTCTAGCTCACCCCTTTTGATTTATATCCTCGGGTGGCTACATGTACTAAGGAGAGGACAAGTGACAATAAGAAGTTAGAGAAGAAGTAATTAAATAAATGTTTATGTTTGATATTGTAATTTTTATGTATGGTCCTAGTTTTCCCAAGACACTAAACCTTTGGATCCTTTATGTGTAATACTGTTATGTTTTTTATCTTTAAAATGATGTAATAGTAATGTAAGAAAAGGCTGGGTCGCTATAGCCTTGTTGGTCTTGGATAGGCCGTGGGGATGTAATCAGGTAACTCGGGCTATGTGGATTCTTGTCAGACTAGGCACATAGAGGCATCTATATTGTTTTTCTTGATCTCATCAAGGGGTTGTATCAGTGTTGGAAGTCCTAGGATTTCATAAAGTATTTTACCATTGTATAAATCTAAGTCAATTTTAATCCTTGCTTGTGGAAGTTTAGATCATTTGTAGATATTTAGGGTGATTTCTCTTTTGTCTAAGCATTGCTTATTGGTTTTGAATCATTAATGACCATTTTGATGAAAATGGTATTCATGATGGATGGTTTCATATTGAGAATTATTTCTTTATTATTAAATTAATTTATCTTGTTTGTAATTTTGGAGAATTTAGTTTTAACATGTGAAGCCTCATTTTACTAGAAGTACGTTGATTCTTTATAGCTAGTTTTAAATGTTTTAAATTTATTATTTCCTTATAAATTTTTTGTGTAATAGTTTAAAGAATCAATTTACTTTCAATGAGAAATGTATTGAGAAATGTATATATTCTTTCAATGTATTGAGAAATGTATTATTAATTCTTTCAATGTATTTATGTATTATTGATTCTTTTAATGTTTCGTGTCTTGTTTGATTCTTTCAATGTATCGAAAAATGTATTATTATTTTCAATGTGTTATATTTCTTCGTCAATGTTTTGATTCTTTATGTTTTGGTGAGAATCAACACATGTTGATTCTTTAGTTTTAACATGTGTTGTTTTCCTTGTACGTTGATGATATATTTGATGATCTGGAAAAATTTTCAGTGTTACTGTTGTATTGTTCTGGCTTCAGGTTCTGGGGTTTCATAACCAAAAGCTTGTTTTTTTTGTAATTCATGATATAGCTACGGTTTAAATTGTCGCTAGATATAGTTTTTTTTTTCACGGTGATTTAAACCTCTACTATATTATGGTATTTTTTTAGGGTGGCAGTTAAAACTGCTGCTAAATATGACAAAATTAAACTTAGATGTGGTTTTATCCGTTTTAGTAGTGGTTTTTTTGGTAAAAAGTTTAGACTTTAGCGATGGTTAAAATCCGCTGCTAGAGCACAGTTATTTTTTTAAGTGAAAATCGTCGCTAAATACGCGTTCTACGACACTTTCCAGAAACTGTTTCTATATGGAAGGAACTGTCACGTATTGAATGTTGACACCAATTTTAGCGGTGGTTTTTTAAAACTATCGTCTAACCATCTAGGGGCGGTTTAAACCGCCGCTAAATGGTCATTTTGTCGTAGTGTAAAGGGCGTTTTTGTAGTAGTGAAATTTTTTCTTGAGAAACACAAGGAAAAAAAGAGAGAATGAGTAAGATCTAATACACTTCCGTGATAGGATCCATAATGTATTCCATGTTATTTATAAGGCTTGATATTGCCTATGCTTTGAGTGTGGTAGGAAGATATCAAATAGATCTAGGTGAACAACATTGGAATGATGTTAAGGATATACTTAACTATCTAAGGCATACCAAAGATATGTTCCAAGCGTATAGAGGAGATGAAGAACAAGCCATAAAGTGTTATACAGATGTTAGTTTTTAGAAAAATTAGAATTATCTAAAGTCGTAGTCTAGATATATCCTTTTGTCTCAACGGAGGAGGTGTGAGCTGGAGGAGTTCAAAGAAACCAGTTGTCACTGATTTTACAGTGAAGTTTGGGTATATTGCAGCTTATGATGCATCCAAGGAGACAATTTGGATTTGAAACTTTATTGAAGGTCTTAATGTAGTGATTAGCAGTAAAGATCCTATCACAGTTTATAATGATAACACAGTTTAATAAAGTGGTTTTAGAACATGAAATGAGAAATATATAACAAAAGTTTTTAATAAAGTGGTTTTAGAATGGTTTTCATGATGTGTAAGTTTATAAATATTTCACTCAATACGAATATTAGGTTTATACATATATTTTTTAAATCTAATAATTTATATTAATTTTTTTCCGATCATGAATGTTGATACTTGAGTAGAGTTGTCAGAAGATTTTAAGTTTCTTGCTTGAGGACCTCTAAAACAAGCTATAAAGTTCAACGCTTGGAATGTGAATGGATTTAGATTCCATACAGTTGATTGGTAAGAGGGTTTGAAACCATAGAATAGTGGAATATTTACATTTTTTTAAGTATAACACTATGTAAAGTTGACTGATATTATTGAATTAAACTACCACAAACATTTTTCATTTGTTTTATTCAAATGCAATTGGGTGGATATTATCAGGGGTTCTAAAATAGATTCCTTGAAATTTACTTCTATACAATTCTCTCATTTGATAGATGTTGGTGACCGTGAACTACATGATCCATACATATTATCATCACAAGAAAAAATGATATATTATGTGAAAGATGTTGTGGATGAAGGGTGGAGTTTAGTTACTCACATAAAACAAAGAGACTTGTATGATATGGGTGATGAAGTGAAATATTTAACCTCTAACAATAAATACCATTAACAGTAAGAAGCAGACTTATTGGTCCATCATGATATTGAAAATATTAGTCTTTCAAGAGTGGATAAAGTAGATAAAGTAATGATGGAGAAGGAAACCAACATGATTCAAGGAGAAAATGATTGTATGTGCAGCTATCCATTCATTTATGAACCACTTATGTTATTTGTGTAGTCATTCATTGTCATTGTTATGTATATTTTGTTTGTTAGTACTATTCATTTGTTTTCATTTCTATTTTGTATGCATGAATTTTTCGAAATATATGTTCTGAACTTAGTTTTATTTGACTAAATGACAGGAATGCCAAGGAGAAAGTTTTATACTCACACTATAAGGTCAAAGGGTTTTTCTAGAATCCGATTGACTTTGGTAATATTTTCATTAGTTTAAATATTTATTAGAAAATTTTATCTGTTTAATATATTAAATTGTTGATTTATCTTTGTTTAATATAGTCACATAGTTTAGGCCACCAAGCATCATGAACAGAAGTGTGGTTGAATGTTCATAAAAAATCTGATGGGAGTTTTGTTAATGAGTCTATCAGAGAAGTTGGGGTATGAATTCATTTTTCATTATAATAACTTATTATCAGTTGTCACTATATTAATATATATTGCTTCTAATATGACTGATATTTGATTTATATGTAAAAATTAAATAACTATGGGATGTCAATCCCATACAGTCCTACTCAGTCTCCCAGGATGACCCAGTTTGTAAAGTCCTTGGGAAGGAGCATCCTGGTCGAGTGTGCGGGATGGGTTTGGGACCATTACCATCTAAGGTCTTTGGCAGGAAAACGGGGATTACAAGTGATGACTATTGATGATAAGGTAAATCTCACAACTTCAAAATCATTTAGTTCACAAACTTTTATTGATTTTAAGTTTAAATATAAATATACAACATTGTTTAATTCCCAATATAATTGTCTTACAGGTGCCGATAGCAGGAAGTAGAGATGGAGATGGAGAGGGTGACAAGTAGAGTTAATCATTGGGAAATGATTAGTGGAGAGGGTTTGTTCATGTATCAGTACGTCAAATGTGGGTATTTTTTATCTTTTTCCTATATTTTATATTGGATCGGGACAACAGGTGTCATATGTATGTGTTGTATAACCATGTGTTTATATGATGTGTTTCAACTAGCTATGGAGATTGAAATTTCATTATGATCGTATATGATGTTTAGTTTCTTATCTCTATTTTACATATATGTTGATCTGACTATTATATTCTACTATTTCCCACTTTTTTTTTCATGGTGCCTTACTAAGTATGCTTATACTCACACCTGCATGGGCTTTGCATGCATGATTTTTTCTAATATAGACAACTGGTATATGGTTTCCTTAGTGGACCTAGTATCTATGGAACATAGAAGTAAGTGGAGGCACTAACCATGTTTGGTGGTCAGACTTAGGGATATTGAGTTAGGAACTCCTCTTCTTTTCACTTTTAATTGTTTCTAGATCGGGACCTACATTCCTTCTTCTTGGTTAGGCATGTATTTTACCCTTTTCCTTTTCTGGATATTTATATATCTCATGCTGATGTATTTCTTAGAGGTTACTACATGAATTTTTTACACCGAGAGGTTTTATTTTATTATATCTATGTAGTATTTCATGGAGTTGAGTGTGTGTGTGTGTGTGTGTGTTCACGTACAATTGGATAAAGCCTCCCACTTTAGTGATATTCTTACTATGTGTTTGTCGCTAGCCCTTAAACTATTGGGGGTGACCATGTGGTGTCACTCTCAGCTTACTGGTGTCCCAAGTAGAGTCCTTGTAGGTCAAGTCATGACACAAAACCACATGATTTTCTCCAAGATCATAATCTCTATCTAACCCCATCCATTAAAGGAAAGTCTATACCCTTTTCCAAATCTCACATCATGACCCAGTCCTACTGACCAAGGATCATTCTATGTTATCTCTCACCAAACTAAGGTCCTATATCACTTATCCATACAATGATATCACAAGCCTATAACATATAGGATAACCCATATCTATCAGACCCTCTATTCGATTAGTATCCTCTTGTGTTTCGCCTTCTTGGTTAGAGATCAATCTTGATGTGTTTGGTGATCTTCCTTTTGGGAGATTTTTGGGCTCTATTTGTAAATGTACTATGTTTTTTGAGTTCTGCCTTGTTAGTCATGGATAGGTTGTGGGGATGTAATCAGGTAACTCTGACTATGTGGATTCTTTTCAGACTAGGCACATAGAGGCATCTATGTTGTTTTTCTTGATCTCATCAAGGGGTGGGATCAGTGTTGGAAGTCCTAGGATTTCATAAAGTACTTTCCCGTTGTATAAATCTAAGTCAGTTTTAATCCTTGCTTGTGGAAGTTTAGATCATTTGTTGATATTTAGGGTGATTTTTCTTTTGGCTAAGCAATGCTTATTGGTTTTGAATCATTAATGACCATTTTGATGAAAATGGTATTCATGATGGATGGTTTCATATTGAGAATTATTTCTTTATTATTAAATTAATTTATCTTGTTTGTAATTTTGGTGGATTTAGTTTTAACATGTGAAGCCTCGTTTTACTGGAAGTACATTGATTCTGTATAGCTAGTTTTAAATGTTTTAAATTTATGTTTTCCTTAGAAATGTGTTATGTAATAGTTTAAAGAAACAATGTACTTTCAATGAGAAATGTATTGAGAAATGTATTGATTCTTTCAATGTATTGAGAAATGTATTATTAATTCTTTCAATGTGTTGATTCTTTCAATGTATTTATGTATTATTGATTCTTTTAATGTTTCGTGTTTTGTTTGATTCTTTCAATGTATCGAAAAATGTATTATTATTTTCAATGTGTTATTTTTCTTGGTCAATGTGTTGATTCTTTATGTTTTGGTGAGAATCAACGTACGTTGATTCTTTAGTTTTAACATGTGTTGTTTTCCTTGTACGTTGATGATATATTTGATGATCTGGTAAAAATTTTAGTGTTACTATTGTGTTGTTCTGGCTGCAGGTTCTGGGGTTGCAGAACCTACAGCTTGTTTTTTTGTAATTCATGATATAACGACGGTTTAAATCGTCACGAGATATAGTTTTTTTTGGGTGATTTAAACCGCTGCTATATTATGGTATTTTTTTAGGGTGGCAGTTAAAATCGCTGCTAAATATGACAAAATTAAACTTAGCGACCGTTTTATCCGTTTTAGTAGTGGTTTTTTCGGTAAAAAGTCCAGACTTTAGCAATGGTGAAAATCCGCTGCTAGATCGCAGTTATTTTTTAAGTGAAAATCGCTGCGAAATATGTGTTCTATGACACTTTCTCGAAACCGTCGCTAAATGGAAGGAACCGCCGCGTATTGAATGCCGACACCAATTTTAGCGGTGGTTTTTTGAAACTGTCGCAGAACCATCTAGTGGCGGTTTAAACCGCCGCTAAATGGGCATTTTGTCGTAGTGTAAAGAGTGTTTTTGTAGTGGTGAAAATGTTTCTTGAGAAACACAAGGAGAAAGAGAGAATGAGTAAGATCTCATACACTTCTGTGATAGGATCCATAACGTATTCCATGTTATTTATAAGGCTTGATATTGCCTATGCTTTGAGTATGGTAGGAAGATATCAAACATATCTTGGTGAACAACATTGGAATGATGTTAAGGATATACTTAACTATCTAAGGCATAGCAAAGATATATTACAAGCGTATAGAGGAGATGAACAAGCCATAAAGTGTTATATACAGATGTTAGTTTTTAGAAAAATTAGAATTAGGTGAAGTCATAGTCTAGATATATCCTTTTGTCTCAACAGAGGAGTTGTGAGCTGGAGGAGTTCAAAGAAACCGGTTGTCACCGATTTTACAGTGAAGTTTGGGTATATTGCAGCTTATGATGCATTGAAGGAGACAATTTGGATTTGAAACTTTATCTAAGGTCTTAATGTGGTGATTAGCAGTAAAGATCCTATCACAGTTTACAATGATAACACAGTTTTACAACGGTGATGTCATACACCCAATTTAATTGGGGCTCAACAATAAATGCGGGTGGGGGTACAATTACAAACACATATATACCACACATAGGTTAGGCCATAGACCCCCAATGGCTTTGGACCAACCCATATACCGAATTATTGAAACTCCAAACCTTTTAAAGTAAATAAAAAAACAAAGAAACCCCGCCCACCCATTTTGCCCACTACCCCCACATCCCTTTCCCTTGATTTGCATTAGAAGATAGCGACAGCAAAGTCGGGCGACGTTCACATCGACCAAGGCCGAAGGGAGGTAGCTAGTAGAGCTCCGGCGAGAGTCGGGGGGAGAGGACCACCCGGAGCGGCGCCACCTTGGGCAGCGCGATCCCCACGCCCTCCCGCATATCCACCGCTCCGCCCCCCGCCGCCGCCATATCGAACCCCTGGATGAGGCGCCCCAGGGTTAGGGTCGCCACCCTCCACGCGTAGTTCACGGCGGGGCACGACCTCCTGCCGGCGCTGAACGGCAGGAACTCAAACCCCACGCCCGTGCCGTCTCCCAGGAAGCGTTCGGGGAGGAACTCCTCCGGCCGCCCCCACACCCGGGGGTCGCGATGGAGCTTCCAGATGTTGAACACGAGGCGGGTGCCCCGGCGCACGCGGTACCCGCCCACGGAGCAGTCCTCCATGGCTTCCCGGGGTCCGGAGAGGGGGCCGGGCGGGTAGAGACGGAGGGTCTCCTTGAGGACCGCCTCAAGAAACGGGAGGCTCCGGGCGTCCGATTCCTCCACCCATCTCCCTCGACCCACCCGGACGTCGATCTCCTCCTGGCATCGGCGGAGCTCCGCCGGATGGTTCAGGAGCAGAGAGAGCGCCCAGGTGAGGGTGAGAGAGACGCTCTCGGTCCCCGTCAGCAGCAGGGTCTGAAACACAATATTAATCCAGTTAAAATTCAACATTAAGAAATCTGAGAGGAGAGTGAGGGGCATGCCATGGCTGTGGCCTTCACGATGGTGTGCTTTAGAGCCGGGGAGGAGGAGACGGAGGCGTTGTTTTCGAGGTGGGAGAGCATGACATCCATGAAATCGCGCTCGTCGCCGGAGTCCCCGCCGGCAGCCGTCTTCCTCTGGTCCGACCGCGCCGTCGTGTGCTCTTCCAGCCACTCGGACAGCAGGGCGTCGAAGTCCCTGAAGGCCGCGTCCATGGAGGCGATGTGGCCGCCGATGTCCGCCCACTTCACGAACGGCATAAAGTCCGACGGCACGAAATGCCCGCTGTGGTGCAGCACCGCCTTCAACGCTTTCCTCAAACGAGCGGCCTCGCCGCTCGTCTCGTCGTACGAGTCGAACCGGAATCGCCGCCCCACCGCCGCCCTGAGAGTCATGCTGATGGTGAACCGCTCGAACCACGCGTCCATCGCCACCGTTCCCCCCGCGCCGCCGCACCGCCGGTGCAGATCCTTCAGGTACGCCGCCGCCACTGTCGCCCTCACGTGCCGGAGCTGGTGCAGGCTGGCGGCGGACAGAAGCTCGGTGGTGGCCAGCTTCCGAAGGTCCCGCCAGTAGGCGCCGTAGGGGGCCATGGCGAAGGCGGCCCCTTTGTACCCGACGTGCTCGGAAACGGCCATGTCGGGGCGGGTCGCGAAGATCCGGTCGTTGAGGGTGAAGCACTCACGGGCTGCTTCCCGGTCGCTGATAACCAGCGCCCGCCTGAATGCCCCCAGACGGAGAGTGAAGATGGGGCCGTACGTATCGGCGAGGGCGGCGAGGGTTCGTGCGATGGGGGCGGGGCCGGCGAGGAGGTGGAGGTGGCCGATGAGAGGCCACGCGCCGTGGGGTTCCGGTGGTCCCCGTTGCACCCCCGTGCCCTTCCCGTCCTCCGCGGTCACAGGCCGGCGGAGAGTATAGAGGAGGAGAGCAAGGAAAAGCACGAGGGGTGCGTAGAGTAATTCCATGACAGATGATTGTGGGGCTGGGGAACCAGTCTCTCTCTGCGGAGTGGGGTGGAATCACGAACATTATTTATAACGGCTCTGTTCTGGTTTGTTTGGATTTAAATTTCTATATATTTTAAATTGGAATTAAAATTGACATTGAAAATGTAATTGGAAATGCATATTTAAAATCAAATTTGAATTTGGATTTGAGTTTGAAAAGACACTACGGCCTAGGGGTGTCCATGGGTCAGGTCGGGTCGGGTCAAAGACGTTTCAGGGCCCGACCCGAACCAAGAAGTTTGGGTCGGGTCGGGACGCATGCTTCATGAGCACCTAACCCGACCCAACCCAACCTGTTGGGGTCGGGTTACCCGTCGCATGCCCGAAGGACCCAACCCGACCCAACCCACTGTGAGTTGGGTCAATTCAGGTCGGGATATATGTGTAAACCCAACCCAACCCGACCCAACCCGATGGACCCGAACCAGCCACTCAGACCCAACCCCCCTAGACCCAACCCGATGGACCCCTGTTGCCCCCCTGCTGCACACCAGCTTGCCTGTACCCCTCCCCCCTGCAGACCAGTCGGCCCCCTCCCCCACCCTCAACCTATCCCCTCTCCCCGCTACACACAAAACCCAGCCCCCCTCCCCCTGCACTGAACCCCTGCCCCCTCCCCCTCCCCCCTCCACACCAGTCACCAGACCCCCCCCCCCCCACACACACACAAACACCCCTCCACCCCTGCACCAACCTGCACCAGTCTGCTTACAACCCTACACCCCCTGCCCCCCCTCCCACCATGAACACCAGCCTCCCCCCCTGCACAGTCCCCCTGCAAACCAGCCCCCCTCCCCCCTGCCTGCACACCAGATCCACCATCCCCCTGCACACCACCTCCCCCCAGCACACTCCCTCTACAAACCAGCCTTCCCCCTGCACAAAACCACTCCACCCCTGCACTTCACACCTACACCAACCTCCTTACACCCCTACCCCCTCCCACTATGCACACTAACCTTCCCCTGCAAACCAGCCTCCCCCTCTCCCCCCCTACCTGCACACCAGACCCAGCCTCCCCCCCCCACCTGCACCCATGAACCCCTGCCCCCTCCCCCCTGCACACTCCCCACCTACAAACCAACCTACCCCCTCTTCCCCCTGCACACCATACCCCCCTACACTAGCCTGCCCCTCCCCTCCTACAGCACTGCCCCCCTACAGACCACCTCCCCCCTACACACTCCCCCCTACAAAGCAAACCAGCATGCCCCCTCTCCCCCCCTGCCTGCACACACCAAGCAAACTCACCCTCCCCCTCCCCTGCTCCCCTACCCCCGCCCCCTGCACACACCAGCCCCCTCCCCCCTGCACACTCCCCCACTGCAAACCAGCCTACCCCCCTGCCTGCACACACCAAACCAACCCAGCCTCCCCCCTGCAACCCCTCCCCCCCCCCTGCACACACCAACCTCCCCCCTGCACACTCCCCACTACAAACCAACCTACCCCCTCCCCCCCTTCCTGCCATCACACCAGACCAGACCCCCGCACCTCCCCCCCTACACTGCACCCCTGCCCCCTCTCCCCCCCTGCACACACTAGCCTCCCTCCTCCCCCCTGCACCCCTGCACCACCAGCCCCCCTGCTGCACCCCTGCACTAGCTAAGCTAGCAGCCTGCACCCCTTCCCCAGACCAGACTCAACACTGAACAGTGAACACATGTAGACTATAGCCAACCACTCATATCTCAGACAAAAGGAATAGTAAAAAAGTAAAAAAAGATAATTCAATAAAAACTAAAAAATTGTATTTGTATTAAATGCAGAATACTAAATACTAAATATGTTTTCTTTATAAAAAATCATCATATAAAGGTGAAGTCAATCACACCAATAATAAACAGAGAAAACAAAAACCAACATCTAATTAGGCCAAAATGCCAATAATGTAAGGTTCAGATCAGGATTCAGAAGCACAAATATTCAGAAAATGTGTATGCTACGTATAGGTAATAAAACCTGTTGACAAAAGAAATTAGCCAATAACATCCAAACTTTTGAGAGCAGAGACTCCACCATCTTTCACCCTATATAAGTTCAAAGTTTTTGACAATTTAAGAAAAAAATTATGAAGGGAATAAAATATAAGAACAACCATTTTTAACTTACAAGTTAAGAATCAATCACCCAGATCAATTTTAGGAAACAGGTAATATAAAATTGGAAGCCTTCAGGGCTTACATCTCTGCACAACAAACCTGCAAAAATCACCCAGTATAAATATTTATCTCAACAACCTCGTCATTTTAAGAAACAAATTAAAAAACACACACGAAATGATGGCACGAACCATTGCTCACTGAGAAAGTTTAACATTTTCCAAAATTTAGAAACAAATGACATGAAATTCCCATCCTTGTAAGTATGTAGAGGGTACAATCAAGAAGGTAAAAAAGCTGAGGTTTTAATGACTGTTGATAGGAGAAGGTCCCTATGCCATGAAAGGAGATGAAATTTAAAAAAACCACAGAAAAAGGCATGCATTCAAGATGGAAGAAGTTAAGAAGGCATGTCAGCAACCCAAAAATATTGGTCAAACAAAGAAAGAGTGTTTAGTTTGACCTGATCTTTTGGAAAAGACTAAACAAATTAATAAAGTATAATCCAATGCTAAGAACAAAGAAAAACATGTGCTTGTATTTCATGAGGAGTCATCCAAAAAATATGCCTTGAAAAGAAAACCGAGATAGATGAAACAACTTCACATGAGGAATCAATTCATGGGAAGAAACTATATATTCTTTTTTTTGTGGGAGATCTATGTATGTGATGACAGTATTATGAAAAGAATTTGTAAAACAACCATAAATTTATACCTTAATAAAGAGTTATCCATCCACCATCCTTGCCTCTACTACTTTAGAGAGTGAAACTCTAATCATGAATTGTGGTGGATGATGGAATATCTTAAAAAAAACACAACAAAAGAAAGAACAAGTCATTATTTTATTTTTTTGAAACAAAAGTTTATAATTGAAAAATGAAAAAAGATAAAAAAATCATGATATTTTTAATAGTACCCGATTCAATCGATTCCACTTATTCTAGTTGCTTTCAAATGTCAATTGGTTTAGACTTTCTAAACCAATTTTGTGAGCAAATTAATGCTTCAACGGTGTTCGAATTCAAACAACTACGAAATGGATCAAGGACTCGTCCCCCTGTACTAAAAGCAAACTTTGAAGATACAATAGTTAATGGAATTGCTAGAATATCTCTAGAAATGCATGAGAGAACATGATATTTTCTTTCCTTTCCTTTCCACCAACTTAAAATATCAAATCCTTCGAAATCATCCTCACAATCATCAATCTCAAGATATCTCTCTAGTTCATTCCTTTGTTGTGTCAATTGCCTTTTCCTTTTCTTTAATCTATATGAATCTTTCCATTTCTCATCATCCTCATTATCAGTACTAGCATCATGAATATGTGACTCTTGATGTGAACTTGAATCACATTTATCAATAATTGGAATGGGATATTTACATTTTCAAAACTCATAGAGATTATTCAGCACCTCTGTTAATTTATTGATCAACTGATTTTTGTCTTCTTCATCATCAAACATCATTTCAAAACTATCCCGAACATATTCAAATTTATATCAGGGATCAAGAAAAACTTCCACAAGTAAGAGAGAATTAAAATTTGAACCAATACCCCAATACTTGTCCAACTTAAGTTTCATTGCAATATCCATTACACTCACAGTAATATCATGACACTTCATCCATTTCTTGATTTTTCTATATATGTCACAAAGAGTATGAAAGAATGTGTGACATGTCACATGCATAGAACCAGAAAACTCAACAGTGCGATCATAATTTTCTTAAGAACTTGAAATATACACGAGCACACTCCCAATCACATGCTGTAGTAGCCCCACCTTCACAGACAAGAGCACTCCTGAAACTTGCATCCTCCTCAAGGCGAATAAATACTTTCTCATACTTCTCTGCAACATCCAACATAAATTAAAAAAAATTACACCTAGTAGGCACATCAAGAATTATGGTCTGTTTACTAGGAAGTTTTAACTCCTCGACTATGCTCTTGAAAAGATCCAATCTTGAAGGTGAACTTCTCACAAATTTACAGGAAACTCTGATTCCAGAAATTGATGTTGATATTTCCTTTAGCCCATCACTAACAATAAGGTTTAAAATATGTGCACAACATCTCATATGCATATACTCTCCATTAAGAATAGACCCATTCTAATCATTAACCCTCCTCACCAAATAACTGATCATTGTATTACTAGAACTAGAATTGTCCACGGTAACAGTATTAATCCTTTCAATCCTCTATTTTTTCAATGTCTGTTCTAATAATCGACCAATTTGTTTCCCCTTTATGATCCACAACAAGAAAAAACCATATGATTTTTTTATTTAAGATCCAATTATCATCAATAAAATGTGAAATCACACACATATAATTCAGATTCTGAATTGAAGTCCATGTGTCAGTTGTAAGACATACCATGTTAGAGAAAATATCAAACATAGACTTTAATTTTTCTTTCTCATACAAATATAACTTCCAGTAATCCCTAGAAAATGTTTGTCTAGATGGAACTTGAAATTGAGGCTGAACAAATTCAATAAATTCTCTAAAACCTTGATTCTTAACATATTTAAATGATAACTCATCAATGATTATCATTTTAGCAAGATCTATTCTGCACTCTTCTTGGTTAAAATGGGCTACTGAAATTTTAACCGTCCCATCATCCTCATCTTCACACTTCTTTGTAAGACCAAGAGTGGTTTGAATTTTGTCAAGATTTTTGTGTGGATTTTTGTTGCACTTTATCAAATGCCTATTCAAATTACGAGTTCCATGTTGTCCAGATGTGCAAGCATAATCTTTGCCACAATAATTACAAATAGCCCTTCCATTTTTCTTATGAAAATGATCCCATGCTTGAGAAATTCTAGAACCAGTAGGTTAATGAATTGTTACCTTAGGAGACCTCTTAGTAACCTCAATTTCTTCAAATGGTATGCAACTACTCCCCCTCCCATTTCTATTGAATGTGTAGTTGGAGTAGACCCCATCTAACTTTGGGTTCCTGCATCAACTGGAGGATTATAACCACTTATTTTATCACCACCTCCTTCCATGAATCGCTAGCTAGCTGCTATCAGCTCGTGGCACACACACCCCTGGGCCCTGGTAGAATAAAGAGAATAAATTTTAAAATCAATATATGGATTTGAAATTACAAATACAAGGATAATCAATGATAAAATTTTTAAGAACAAATTTTTTTAAATGATTATAAGGCACATCATGCCTTGAGCCCAACACGACACCTACTCAACAACCAAGGCTGCTTCGACCACTGCTCATCATCAAAAAAATCCAACACTTTACATTGCTAGAACCACCAATATCAATACACCACTTTTGACATCATCGATGATGAAACCCCATAAACCAATATTATTATTGTCAGACCATCACAAAAAAACCAGAGACAAGAAAACCCAATGCCACCAGAAAACACAACTGACCACAAAACAATTTTGAATCGACCTGAGACCAAATGGCAGTCAATACCAGAACACATAATCACCATCACATCACAAGACCACCTGTAGTAAACAAGGAAACCCCAAAATACCACCATCGATGGAAAAATGAAACCCGAATGAAGAAACGAAACCAATTCTAGTCATCCTTCCTCGTGTAAAATTAAATTGTTGGATTCTCAAACAACACATCCTAGAATCCCTACAAAAACCACATCACCAAACCAGAATTGGGCCTAGTTGCAGTGAAATAGTTTGAGCAAAAGGTTCAAGGTGTAAAGGTTGATTCGAACTAGGTAACCAGTAGATGTGTGACTAAACCAAAATTTTACAGGATTATCAAAATAAAATTGAGAACTCATACATAATGGAAAGGAAAACATAATTTAAAAGATCATGATAAAAAAATAAATTGCTTACCACCACACCCACACGTAACAACAGCAGGATGAGGAGGTGACCCGAGCCAAGGGATTTCTCCCAAATCCCGAACCCAAATTGCTGAGAAGGTGTCTTTCATGGGAGGAGGCAAACGAGGAGACCTTTTCTGGGTGGATTCGGAGGTGTGAAAGGAGGCAAGAAGGGAGGAGGATGGAAGAAGGGTTTTTTCGCAGAAGGAGAAGAGAGAAGAACAGAAGGAGAGGGGTTTGAGAAGCCCAGGAAAGGAGGAAGGAAGGAAGAGATGGGGTTTCGTTCGTCTCCTGTCGAAGGGTTTCTTCACCGCACGCGAGGGAAGGTAGGGGTCGAGTCGCAGGGAGAGGAAGGAGGATAGGCGAGGAGCCCGATGAGAGCATGAGGGAGGGAGGGAGGGCGACACGAGTTGCGAACGAGTGAGAGAGAGAGAGATTATGAATGAATACATTTATAAGAAAAAATTTATTATGTTAGTAATACTATAAAAAATAAATTAAACATAAATATAAATGAATACATTAATAAAATGTCAATTTTAAATAAAAAGGACACACTTAGAATCATACCAGTCACACTGTGCGTCGAATTGAGGTGACACTGATTCCTACACGTCACAAATGACTTATGGATCATTTTTCTAAAGTATCAAAACAATCCAAAAATGTTTTCTCGGTTTTGAGTATATCATTTATGATTTTTACTAAAATGTCATTTTAAACTGCAAACACACACTTTAAGTCATACCGATCACATCATGTGTTGGTTTGATGTGAGACTGATTCGCACATGTCAAAAATGATTTATGAATCATTTTTCTAAATTATAAAAACAATTCAAGAATTTTTTCTTGGTTTTTAGTGAGTAACACGTGTTTTGAAATAAAATGAAAACTTTAAAATCATAACAACACTTTGTGTCATACTGGGTACAAAATGTATCAGATTGAGGTGCAACTTATTCTTGCATGTCATGAATGATTTATAAATCATTGTCTTAAATTATAAAAAAAAATATAAATGCATTTTCTCGGTTTTGAGTATGTCACTTGTTTCTTTTACTACAATTAATTTCACTTTTAAATAAAAAGACACACTTGAAGTCATACTAGTCACACTGTATATCGGATTGAGGTGTGGTTGATTTATAAACGTCAAAAATGAATTATAGATTTTATTCTTAAAGTATCAAAATAATCCTAATGCATTTTATCAGTTTTAAGTATTTCACTTTTCATTTTTACTAAAATTAATGTCAATTTTAAATAAAAAATATAGTTAGAGTCATACCGATCATACCATGTATTGTATTGAGGTGCGGTTGATTCCTACACGTTAAAAATTACTTTTGGATCATTATCCTAAAGTATCAAAACAATCCTAATGGGTTTTCTCAGTTTTGAGTATGTTGTGTTGTTTTACGAAAATGTCATTTCAAACTGGAAACATGCACTTTGAGTCATACCGACCACATCGTGTGTCGGTTTGATATGAGACTGATTCATATACAACATAAATGACTTATGAATAATTTTCCTAAATTATAAATACAATCAGAGCTTGTTTTCTTGGTTTTCATTGAGTGAAACTTTTTGAACTAAAATGTCAATTTTAAACTGATAACGAACACTTTGAGTTATACCAGACATACCTTGTATCAGATTGAGGTGGGACTAACTCCTATATATCACAAATTTATTATGGATCATTTTCATAAATTATAAAAACAATTCAAATGAATTTTCTCAGTCTTGAGTATGTCACTATTTATTTTTACTAAAATTAACATCAATCTTAAATAAAATGACACACTTGGAGTCATACCGGTCACATCGTGCATCAAATTGAGATTCAGTTGATTTTTACATATAAAAAATGACTTATGGATCATTTTACTAATGTATCAAAACAATACAAATGCGTTTTCTCGGTTTTGAATATGTCGCTAGTTCTTTTTACTAAAATTAATGTTAATTTTAAATAAAAAGACACACCTAGAGTCATACCGGCACATTGTGTGTCAGATTAATGTGTGGTTGATTCCTACACATCAAAAATGACTTATGAATCATTTTTATAAAGTATAAAAACAATCCAAATGTTTTCTCATTTTTGAGTATACCACTTGTGTTTTTTACTAAAATATCATTTCAAACTGGAAACACACACTTTGAGTCATACTAGTCACATCGTGTGTCAGATTGATATGAGTCTAATTCCTACATGTCAAAAATGAATTATGAATCATTTACCTAAATTATCAAGTCAATTATGTCATTTTTACCTAGTTTTCATTGAGTGGCACATCTTGAACTAAAATTTTCATTTTAAACTAATAACAGACACTTTGAGTCATACCGGGCACATCGTGTATCAAATTGAGGTGAAACTGATTCATACACATAAAAAATGAAATGTAGATCATTTTCCAAATGTATAAAAACAATATGAATGTGTTTACTTGGTCTTGAGTATGTCACTTGTATTTTTTAATAAAATTAATGTCAATTTTAAATAAAATGACATGTTTGGAGTCATACTGAGTGCACTGTGTATAGGATTGGGGTGTAAATGATTCCTACACATCAAAAATAACTTATTGATCATTTTACTAAGGTATAAAAATAATATGAACGTGTTTTATTGGTTTTTATTATGTCACTTTTCCTTTTTTACTAAAATTAATTTCAATTTTAAATAAAAAGACACACTTAGAGTCATAAGGGTCACACCGTGCATTGGATTGTGGTGAAACTGATTCCTACATGCCACAAATGAGTTATAGATAATTTTCCTAAAGTATAAAAACAATATGAATACATTTTCTTGGTTTTGAGTACGTCACTTGTCCTTTTTACTAAAATTAATGTCAATTTTAAATAAAAAAACACACTTGGAGTCATACTAGTCACACCGTGCGTTGGATTGAGGTGCGACTGATTCCTACATGTCAAAAATAAATTATGGATCGCTTTCCTAAAGTATCAAAAAAATATAAATGTTTTTCTTGGTTTTGAGAATTTCACTTGTGTTTTTACGAATATTAGTGTTAATTTTAAATAAAAATACACACTTTGAGTCATATCGATCACACCGTGTATCCAATTGAGGTGCATATGATTCATACACATCAAAAATGACTTATGAATTTTTTTCCTAAAGTATCAAAATAATATGAGTGTCTTTTCTTATTTTTGAGTATGTTATGTGTGTTTTGAACTAAAATGTAAATTACAAACTAAAAAAAAAACAATTCGAGTCATACTAAGCACACTATGTGTCAGATTGTGGTGCGACTGACTGAGTATGAAACAATGCATTGATAAAATGTTTATTTTAAAATTAAAACACAAAATTTGAGTCATAACAGGTACACTATGTATGAAATTGAGGTATGGTTGATTCCACCATGTATTTTTATCCTACAGTGCATGATCATAGTACATGAGTGAATCATCCTTATTAACAAAGTCATTTCTTCATGATATTTGTGAAAATTAATAAAATAAGTATCTGATAAAAATGATAAGTAAATTAACTAAAAAATTAGATAAAATGAAGATAAAATCAACTAAATAAGTAGTAGGAAGTCACATATTCATGATATATGTGTACATTCTAACACCAAGTATGCTGCCCATTCATTTATAAAGAAATATACATCATCTTTTAAATATGATTACTTTCGACAGTAATGGTAGTACTAAAAAAATACAAATACACAAAGGATTAATAGATATTTTAAATAAAATTTTATTTATCTTTGAAAATACCTCTTTAAGGATGCTAGTTTGTTGATGTAATATGATATCCCTCATAAATTTTAAAACATAATAACCATAACCTTTTCCATTGATTTGATTCGAACACTATGAAAACAAAGAGAAAAATAAGTAATTTGTTTTGAGAGTGAAATATCATTTTATATACCCTAATACTTATCCACTTGTAGATGTCAATAGGCTCATTGTGATCATGGACTATCCCCATGCCAAGATTTTTATGATATTTAAACACTTCCCTATCACAAAAAATTATCATTAAAACATACTATAAAAAATATATTTTGAATTTTAGTTCTAAAACATTTCATGTAGTGTATTACAAATTGAAAAACGTCATCACATGTGGTCAATTTGTTTTGTATTCATGTAGTGAATCCAAAAAATAAATATTTGGAGTATCCAAATTGACTGTAATGAGTAACCAATGCTACCTAAAAAATGAAAAGGAAAAAGTAATGAATGGAATGAAAATATATTTGATAAGATTAAATTATAGTTTTACCCCGACATCTTCGGTAATAAGAAGAGTCTGTTGTATATATGTTTGCTTTGAAACACCATGGAATGTTTTTACACTATTTCCTCAATTTGATTTGAATCCAATTATGTTAGTTTTTTAGAAGTGATGTGATGACTAATGATTCCATATTTATGTTCATGGGGTAATCCCTTCAATTGGTATTCATATATACACCTAAAAAAATATTAATTGTATTTATTCATAATTAACATAGTAGATAAGATATTGGAAAAAAATCATGAAAACACACCTCATGTATATATTTAGAAATGATAATCATAGTCATTCATACTTGAGGATTTTATTTACATTCTCAAGATCAATGTAGTCTGTAATGGATTCTCCTTATAGAATGGCCACTGTGGAGTTAGTAGAACTAAAGAAACAACTAAAGGAATTGAATGATAAAGGATTTACCTGCCCTAGTGTTTCTCCATGGGGAGCCCCTATTCTTTTTGTTAAGAAGAAGGATGGATCTATGAGTATGTGCATTGACTACATGGAGATCAATGCTATTATGATAAAAAACAAGTATCATCTTCCTTACATTGATGATTTATTTGATTAACTTCACAGAGCCCAATATTTTTCAAAGATTTACCTTCAATCTCGATATCATCAGTTGCGTGTGAGGAAGGAAGATATTCCAAAAAAATAGTATTTTGAACCAGGTATGAGCATTATGATTTTACAGTAATTCCTTTCGGACTAAATAACGCACCCTATGTTTTCATGGATCTAATGAATAAAATTTTTAAGGAATATCTTGATGAATTTATTGTGGTATTTATTGATGATATTTTGGTATACTCTAAAATCTATGAAGACTGTTAGAATCACTTGTTCATTATTCTAAAGTCTCTTAGAAGAAACAGATTATATGGGATGTTTATCAAGTTTGAATTCTAGATTCAAGTAGTTTCTTTTCTGAGTTATATTGTCTCTAAGGATGGAATTTTAGTGGATCATGCGAAGACAAAGGTAGTTCAATAATTTCTTACACCAACAAACATAACTGAGGTACATAGTTTTATTGGTTTAGGAGGTTATTATTAGTGTTTCATTCATAAATTTTCCCATTTAGCCAACCCATTAACCAAGATTACTCGTAAAGGGGTTAGGTTTTCATGGAAAAAATAATGTGAATAATGTTTTGAAGAATTGAAGAGGATATTAGTGAATACTTAGATCCTGACTCTACTATTGGGAAATAGTGGATTTGTGATCTATAGTGATGCATCAAAGAAAGGAATTGGTCATCTACTTATACCTAATGATAGAGTTATTTCCTATGAATTAAGGTAGTTAAAAATTCATGAATAGAACTATCCAACTCATGATCTTGAGTTAGCATTTTTAGTATTTTCTTTGAAGATATAGAGACACTATCTCTATGGAGAAAGGTGTGAGATATATACAAATCAAAAAAGTTTAAAATATATATTCTCACAAAAAGAACTCAACATGAGGTAAAGGTGATGGCTCAAGCTACTCAAGGATTACAATTTTTCCATACACTACCAACCAAGAAAGGAAAATAAGGAAGCTGATGCATTGAGCAGGAAGTATTATAGAGTTTTAAATAAAATGAGGATTGAAAGGGATATTATATTCATGGATATAGTAAATATGTATATGGTAATTATCAAAGAAGGTGAAACATCATTACTTTTTAAATTTTTTGCCCAATAATAATTATTATAAATAACTAAAAATTCTCAGTTTTATGATGAGAATCTTCAAAAGAAAATTAGAGGTGTGAATGATGGGAAGTTGGATGACTTCATGTGTGATGATGGAATTATAAAATTTGGGAAGAAGCTATGTGTTCCATCTATACCTGAGTTGAAAAGGGAGTTATCAGATGATTCCCATAGCTAGAATTTCTCTATACACACTAATAACACTAAAATGTACAGAGATTTAAAGGAATATTTTTGGTGAGACAACATGAAGCGGGAAATTGCTGATTATGTATTAAGATGTTTAGTCTGTCAACAAGTAAAGTCCAAAAGACAAAACCTAATGGATTCATGTAGCCTATACCTATTCCCACATGGAAATGGGATGAAATCACCATGGATTTTGTCACTAGATTACCCAAAACCCCAAGAATGAATGATGAAATATGGGTAATTATTGACTAACTTATGAAATATACACATTTCCTCATTATAAGGGAGGATTATCCACTTGAGCACCTTACACAACTCTATATCAATGAAGTTGCATGACTTTATATAGAAACTCTTTCAATTGTTTCTGACCATGATCCATGATTCACATTGAAATTCTAGAAAAGTCTTAAAAAATATTTGGATATTGAGCTTCGATTGAGTACTACTTATCACCCTCAAAATGAAGGGCAATCAGAAATGACGATCCAAACTTTAGAAGACATGTTGAGATCATGTTCACTAGACTTTCAAGGTATATGGGACCAGTATTTACCTTTGGTGGAGTTTTTCCACAACAATAATTTCTATTATAGTATTCAAATGGAAGCATATGAAGTATTGTATAGAAATAGATGTTGTACACCAACATGTTGGGATGAAGTTAGTGAAAGGAAGTTTTTAGGCCCAAGGCTTGTAGAGGAAACAACAACGAAGTTAAATACTATTCAAACCCATATCAAATCATATCAAAGTAGGCAAAATATCTATGCTTATAATCGAAGGAAGGATTTATAATTTCAAGTGGGAGATCATATTTTATTAAAATTATC
Organism: Viscum album; assembly: GCA_963277665.1. Taxonomy (NCBI): domain Eukaryota; kingdom Viridiplantae; phylum Streptophyta; class Magnoliopsida; order Santalales; family Viscaceae; genus Viscum; species Viscum album. The sequence continues at coordinate 1,868,447,112 of OY728150.1, forward strand.
TTAATGGAAGGGTGTTATAAGATTTGAGAAGAAAGGGAAACTAAGTCCCCGGTACATTGGTCCTTTTTAAATTCTAGAGATAATTGGAGCTGTGCATTATCATTTAGCAATTCCTCCTAGCCTTTCTAAGGTACACAATGCGTTCCATGTCTCATTATTGAGAAAGCACATTCTAGACCCAATGCATGTCGTCACTTCTAAAGGTATAAAACCAGAACCCGACTTATCTTACCGTGAATAACCTATCTAGATTCTAGACACTAAAGAACAAGTGTTGAGGAATCAGAAGACCCAACTGGTAAAGGTACTTTGAAAAAATCATGAAATTAAAGAGGCAACATGGGAGCCTGAGGAACTTATGATGAAGAACTACCCAAATATTTTTATAAGGTAACATTATAGTAATTTCAAGGAAAAAATTTTTGTAAGAGGGGACGAATGTAACACCTCAAGGTTTTAAAAATAAATTTGACATATAATGTAATTCATGAAACACTAAGTCTCTAAGAAACAACAATTTGTTATTATAACCTATCCATTAAACACAATTTTTCTACCTCTGTGTTTTGAATTTTGAAAAATAGACATATACGGCTGCGATCAGTAAGATATTTAGAGTATGATAGGATCAACTTACATTTTTTATGAATAGTAATATAACCCTTATGAATAGTAATACACCCTTATGAATAGTAATATGAATCTTATGAATAAGTAACCTCACCCATGCAAGTATAAATAAAATTTAGGCACCTTATAAATGAGAGTGAATATTTTAAAAATTAATAATTAAGTGTTAATATTTTTTTTGAGTAAAAAATATTTAATTACAATTTTAAATTAATAAATTTATTTAAAATAAAACTAATTTTTATAAAATGTATTCCTAAATAAATATTTCTTAGTCCTATGATTTTAGGATAATTTTATGAGACCTTATTTAATTTTTGAAAGTATTATAAAATCAGTTTTAAATTCAAAATCTATATTTTTTAAGTATATAATGGTTTTATTTAAAATTAAATTTCACATATTTATAAAATTATTTTTATAAAATTGAGTCAATTTTTTAATTCTACACTTTGAAAAATGGTTAGGGTGAATTTTTGGGATTTTTTATAAAGTACTTGAATTTTTAGTAAATAGTGAAATACAATAATTTACTGTATAAATACATTAGAAGCTAAATACACTATTCCATGAGTCATAGATGATGTAAGAACACTTTTTTCTATTTAAAATGCACTTATTACTATTTTTTCTCACAAGAATAAACACTATTGGTTGTCTAGAACAAAATAATAAAATAATGAATAAGATATTCAAAAATCATCCCTCTCTTCCACTATAAAAACCACCCTCACTCACTCTTCTCCTCACTCCTATAAGCCTTGAAACTCCACAAAGTTCTACCCAAATACTATTAACTAGTCTCTCCAATTTTCCAATATCTCTTGGTCTTGCCAAAATACCAAAGCCCCTTCCCTTAAGGAGGTTACCAAGGATGATATTTCAAGAGGTAAACCCTCTTAATTTTTCATCTAATTTCATTTCAATTTATCTTATTTTCTTATTATATCATAACCTCCTATATCCAATTAATCATGATAAATATAGTATCATATATATACTATAATTATATCATGTTAATGTAATAACCATTATCAATCTCTTTACTCTCCCTCTTTTATTTTATAAATGAAATCATCATCTGGGAGGTTCCAATTTACAACCTTCGTGGATGATGAAGTTTCGTTCTTCAAATTATTCTTAAAATATGTTTATGAAATAATTTTAATGTTTTAGAAAGATTGAAAAATATATAATATAACCCTTTTTATGTTCTAGAAGTAACATATTTACATAATACTAAATGATAAAATAAATGAGTTTGTTATGATCAATAACCGCCGTAATAATCTAAACGATTATCACTAAATGTATTATCTAACAATTAATCCTAATATTATGTAACCAAATGACATATATAACTATTAAAACTTATTTATTCTCATTAAAAACATTCAATTACAATTTTGGAGAATTATACCAATTTTACATGAACTCCATTACTTATAATCAAGTGAACCGATCATGAAATCAAGGAAACAAACACTTCAGAACAGTGGAATTCAATCATATAACTTATCAATAAGGCCATAAATTAACTTAATAAAACAATAATGAATCAAATACATGTATATAAGGTTATTAATTAATTAATTAATGAATTTAATTTTATTATCCATGTATTTAAGGTCAATTTAATAACACCTTCAGACATATGGTAAGAGTTTTTTACCCGAACCTCTATTTTCTTTCAGGTTACTCATATTCACTACACACCTCAATGAAATTATTAATTATTATTTTGTAATCATCATGAATTCTGTGTTAATGTTCTATATATATGTACCAAATATAATCATTTTTTTATTTTATGGGTAGTTACATGTTTTAAAAGGATATTTCAAAAATTCTTCCCGATAAACAAGCCCGCTTCAAAGGAACTTCTCAAATTCTTACATATTTTCAAATTCACTCTATAACATGTTTTTAGCCCCCATTTTTTTATAAAATCAATCATTTTATTATGAAAAAACTACAATAATTCACTTCTGGTTTTATGCAAAGATTTTTCTAAGAGAACTCTTCTTTTCAAAGTAAAAGAGTATTTATCTTAAGAATTACTAGATAATTTTATACGAGTATTTTCATACATTTCAAAACTCTTGTTAATTATTATGTTTAATTAGGATAAATATTTTATGATATTATCTACCATATTTTATTGAATGGTTTATGATTAGTTTGATTGTGGATGTTCTATCTTGATATCATTCACCATATTACTTCAAATGGTTAGTGTTCATATTTAATGATTGGAGAAAGTTATTTTGCTTTCATATATTAGTTTCAATATGAATGTATAAATTTTTTATGTTTATGTCCATTCATATTAGTAATGAATTGGACTTATTATGTTATGTGTGGGGCCCACTATAGCCCCTCGATGCATCAATAGGTTTCATGAGACAAACTAGTTTGGGTTTTTACACATTTATGTATGGTCTTGGAACGAGGCCTTGATAGAATGATTATGATGTCTAATATTATGAATTTCCTCATTATTAAACTAATAATTGATAGTCTATGTAATTATTCGACAATTAGAATATACATGGTTATGTATTATTATGGAATTATTTATTCAGTTTTCATTTCTTCCATATTATGCACAAGTATATTTTAAAGGCATGTGTTTTTAGTTGCTCACCATGCCCAGTGTTTATGATTATGATTATTTATGCGGTATTATTTACCCTTATTGAGAATATAATCTCACCCTTTTTTATGTTTTATATTTTCTCAGGATGTGAATAAGTGTATTATGATGAATTGTAGGGATAATCTAGAAGTTATGGATGTTTACAATGGAATTTTCATATTGTATTTCCTTTAAAGTTGTAATGTTGAACTTATGTATTTGTCTTGTTTTACAAAACTAATAAACTACTTGGTCCTTTGGGATAAAAATTTATTATAATAATTCCAATGTTATAAAATAATGGACTGGCTCCGGGCAGCTGGGGTCTGGATCCTTACAAAAATAATATGAGTGTTTTTGCTCAATTTTGAGCATGTGATGTTTTTTTTGAACTAAAATGTAAATTATAAACTAAAAACAAACAATCTGAGTCATACTGAGCACACAATGTACCAAATTGTGGTGAGGATGACTGAGTATGAAACAATTCATTAATAAAATGTTAATTTTAAACTAAAACCACACAATTTGAGTCATACCATGTATACCGTGTATCAGATTGAGGTATGGTAAATTCCACCATGTCTTTTTATCCTACACCGCATGATGATAATACATGAGTGAATCATCCTTGTTAACAAAGACATTTCTTCATGATCTTTTTGAAAATTAATAAAATAAGTATCAGATAAAAATGATAAGGAAACTAACTAAAAAATTAGATAAAATGACGAGAAAATCAACTAAATAATTAAAAAGAAGTAACATCTTCATGATATATGTGTACATTCTAACACCAAGTATGCCGCCCATTCATTTATAAAAAAATCTACTTTATATTGTGAATATGAGTAATTTTGACAGTCATGGTAGTGATAAAAAAATATAAATACACAAAGTATTAATAAATATTTTAAATGAAATTGTATTTATCTTTGAAAATACCACTTCAGGGATGCTAGTTTGTTGATGGAATATGATATCTCTCATAAAATTTCAAACAAAATAACCACAATACTTTCCATTGGTTTGTTTCAGAAACTGTGAAAACATAGATAAAAATATGTAATTTGTTTCAATATGTGTTCTAATAGTGAAATATCATTATATATACCCTAATAATTATCCACTTGTAGAATTCAGTAGGTTTCTTATGCTCATGTAATATCCTCATGCGATGATTTTGATGATATTTAAACACTACCCAATCATAAAAAAATTATCATTAAAACATAATATAAAATATATAACTTGAAGTTTAGTTCTAAAACATTGCATGTAGTGTATTAAAAATTGACAAATGTCATCACGTGTGGTTGGTTTGTTGGGTATCCAAATTGACTGCAATGAGTAACCAATGCCACCTAAAGAAACAAAAAGGAAAAAGTAACTAAAGTAATGAAAATATATTTTATATGATTAAATTATAGAGTTTTACCCCTAAATCATTGGTAATAAGAAGATTCAGTTGTCTATAAGTTTTCTTTGAAACACCATGGCCATTTTTTACACTATTGCATCAATTTGATTTGAATCCAATTACATTAGTTTTGTAGAAGTGATGTGATGACTAATAATTCTATATTTTTAAGTTCATGGGTTAATCCCTTCAATTGGTATTCATATATATGCCTTCAAAAAATATTAATTTTATTTAGTCATAAGTAAAATACTAGATAAACTATTGGAAAAAAATCACGAAAACACACCTCATGTATATATTTAAAAATGAGAATCATATCCAGTCATACTTGAGGATTTCATTTACATTCTCAAGATCAATGTAGTTTGTAATTGCTTCTTCGTACATTTGTTCTTCAAAATAAACTATGAAATTACTACTACTTTTTAACCTTATATCCACATGAACCTTAAATGTTAGTAAATGAAGATATTTAATGGGACTGTACATGTCGGTGAGGGCGGCAAGGGTTTGGGTGATGCGGGTCGGGCTGGTGAGGAGGTGGAGGTGGTTGATGAGAGGCCATGTGTTGTGGGGGTTCCAGTGATCCCTATTGCACCCCTTGCCCTTCCCATCCCCCATGGTCATTGGTCGATGGAGAGTATAGAGGAGGAGGGAAAGGAAAACCATGAGGGGTGCATAGAGTAAATCCATAACAGATGATTGGGGGGCTGGGGAACCAGTCTCTCTCTATGGAGTGGGGTGGAATCACAAACAATATTTATAACATAATTGTTTTAATTTTTTTGTATTTAAATTTCTATAAAATTTAAATTGGAATTAAAATTGAAATTGAAAATATAATTGTAAATTCATATTTAACATCAAATTTTAATTTAAATTTGAGTTTAAAAAGATGCTACAAACCACAAAATTTTGACAAGATTGCTCAAAATTATCACTTAATCCAGTGGTGTTGTGAATTTTTTTTCTTATGGAATGAGTTGAATTCTATTGAATCCCAATTGGTATAGATCATGTATTTATTATATTGTATTTTTTTTCAATATTTTTCTTAAGTGATATATAATGTAGGGAACAATACCTTTCACTAAAGAAAATATACAATTGTGAAATAATCAACAAAACTATTTATGATTATTTTTGTAATAATCATTATCTTGAATCAACACAAGGCATCCCTCCATTAGACTCCTGAGTCCTCCTGAAACATCCTTGAGATGCATTCTTAATCGCCTATGGTACCTTCAAGCACCAAGGAATCAATGTAAATCCTAGGAACATATTTTCCTAGTAAACAAACTTTAATGACATCAAAAAATAGGCATGACTACTCTGTATATCAGAGTTCCATTATCTAGAAAAATCATAGAAATAAAATATGGAATAATAAAACAATTTAAACACACAATTAAAATAAAATCAAACAATCTTATTGCTCACCCCATTCCCCCTCCCCTGCAGGAAGATATAAATCCACCTCCAGAATGCCTTTAATTCAACCACCGATAGATACAATGTACCACCAATTTAAAGTAAATGATATATTTGGTCAATGTAATAAAGGAAACAAAAAAAAAAACAACAACCAACATGCACTACAAAAGAATTAGTCTTAGCGATATTTTATTAGCAATGGTTTCTATAACTACCACTAATTAAAACACATTGATTATTATTTAAAATATAGTGACAGTTTGATGAAACCGCTACTATAATATACCAAAAATAGGCCCATTAATAGTGCACAAAAGAGATTTAATAGTGCTAAAAAGAGTTATTATCATCAGCACTGTTAAAAGGGATCCCTTTATCACTACTTTCGTTAGTGATAATAAAGGCCCTATTGCTACAGTGTTCTACTTGAATAACAACACACTGCATCAAATACAGATGTATACCTATATGAAAATACACATGTTTTCACATTCAAAATTTAATTGAAATAAAATTTAAATTAAAATTAAAAAACATTATATTATATACATTTCAAATAATGTTTTTCATAATTATATTTGCAATTACCGTCCATAAACATTTTAAAACATAATTGTTCAATTATCTTTGGTAACCGTGACCTCATCTAAAAAGAGATCTATTATAGTGTCAGTTACTAAATAAACCATACCAACCTGAGAAAAAGAATCCACCTGTATAAGAAAAAAATTCTTATGTTAGTAATACTATAAAGATATAAATTAAGCATAATTATGAAAAAATACATTAATAAAATGTCAATTTTCAATAGAAGGATACACTTAGAATCTTACCAGTCACACAATGCATCAAATTAAGGTGGAGTTAATTACTACACATCACAAATAACTTATAAACCATTTTTATAAAGTATTGAAAAAATATAAATACATTTTATCAGTTTTGAGTATGTCATTTGTGTTTTTTACTAAAATTTCATTTTAAATTACAAACACCCACTTTGAGTCATACCATACATATAGTGTGTTGATTTGACATGAAACTGATTATTATATGTTAAAAATGACTTATGAATCATTGTACTAAAGTATCAAGACAATCCAATCATGTTTGTTTGGTTTTTAGTGAGTAACACACATTTTGGACTAAAATGTCAATTTTAAACTAATAACGGACACTTTGAGTCATACTGGGTACATAATATATCAGATTGGGGTGATATTTATTTCTGCATGTCATAAATAACTTATTAATCATTTGCCTAAATTATAAAAAACTTAATGCATTTACTCGATCTTGAGTATGACACTTTTCCTTTTTACTAAAATTAATATCAATTTTAAATAAAATAAACACTTGAAGTCATAATGGTCACACCATGCATCAGATTGAGGTACAGTTGATTCCTACACATCATAAATGACTTATATATTATTTTCCTAAATTATCAAAACAATATGAATGCGTTTGGTTGGTTTTAAGTATGCCACTTTTCCTTTTTACTAAAATTAACGTCAATTTTAAATAAAAAGACACACTTGGAGTCATACCGGTCAGACAATGTGTCGTATTGAGGTGAGGTTGATTCCTACATGTCAAAAATGACTTATTTATTGTTATCATAAAGTATTAAAATAATGTGAATGCGTTTTCTCAATTTTGAGTTAGTCACTTATGTTTTTTACTAAAATATCATTTCAAACTGGAAACATGCACTTTGAGTCATACCGGTCACATCGTGTGTCGGTTTGACGTGAGAATAATTCATATATATAAAAAATTAATTATAAATCATTTTTTTAAATTATAAATTTAATCGGAGCGTGTTTTCTCGATTTTCATTGAGTGACACTTTTTGAACTAAAATTCCAATTTTAAACTGATAACAGACACTTTGAGTTATATCGGGGCACACCGTGTATCAGATTGAGGTGAGACTGATTACTACTTGTCACAAATGAATTATGGACCATTTCTATAAATTATAAAAACAATTCAAATGTGTTTTTTTGGTCTTGAGTATGCCACTTTTCCTTTTTATTAAATTAATGTCAATTTTAAATAAATGACACACTTGGAGTCATACCGGTCACACCATGCATAATATTGAGGTTCGGTTGATTTATACACATAAAAAATGAATTATAGATTGTTTTCTTAATGTATCAAAACAATATGAATGTGTTTTCTTAGTTTTGAATATGTAACTTGTCCTTTTTACTAAAATTAATGTCAATTTTGAATAAAAAGACACACCTGGAGTCATACCGGCCACACCGTGCATCATATTTAGGTGCAGTTGATTCATACAAATCAAAAATGACTTACGAATAATTTTACTAAAGTATAAAAATAATACAAAAGTGTTTTCTTAGTTTAGAGTATGTCACTTGTATTTTTTTACTAAAATTTCATTTCAAACTGGAAGAACGTACATTCAGTCATACTGGTCACATCATGTGTCAGTTTGATGTGAGACTCATTCATTCATTTCAAAAATGACTTATGAATCATTTTCATAAATTATCAATACAACCAGATCGTGATTGCTCAGTTTTCATTGAGTGATACTTTTTAAACTAAAATATCATTTTTAAACTAATGACAGGCACTTTGAGTCATACCGGGCACACCATGTATCAGATTGAGGTCCGACTAATTTTTACACATAAACAATGACATATGGATCATTTTAAAAAATTATAAAAATAATATGAATCTATTTTATTAGTCTTGAGTATGTCACATGTTCTTTTTACTAAAATTAATGTCAATTTTAAATAAAATGACACTTTTTAAGTCATACCAAACATACTGTGTATCAAATTGAAGTGTTAATGATTCCCACAAGTCAAAAATAACTTATTGACCATTTTGCTAAAGTATAAAAACAATATGAATGTGTTTTATTGGTTTATTATGTCAATTTTTATTTTTACTAAAATTAATGTAAAATTTAAATAAAAATACACACTTAGAGTCATAATGGTCACACTGTGCTTCAGATAGTGGTGAGGTTGATTTTTATACACAATAAATGAATTATATATCATTTTCCTAAAGTATAAAAACAATATGAACAAATTTTATTAGTTTTGAGTATGTCACTTGTCTTTTTTACTAAAATTAATGTCAATTTTAAATAAAAAGACATACTTGGAGTCATACCGGTCAAACCGTGCATTAGATTGAGGTGTGATTGATTCACACATGTCAAAAATGACTTATGAATCATTTTACTAAAGTATCAAAACAACCTAAATGCATTTTCTTGGTTTTGAGTATGTCACTTGTGTTTTTTACTAAAATTAGTGTCAATTATAAATAAATAGTCACACTTGGAGTCATACCAGTTACACCGTGTGTCCGATTGAGGTGCATATGATTCCTACACATCAAAAAATTACTTATGGATTATTTTCCTAATGTATCAAAATAATACAAGTGTGCTTTCTTAGTTTTGTGTCTGTGATGTGTGTTTTGAACTAAAATGTAAATTATAAACTAAAAACAAACAATTCAAGTCATATTGAGCACACTGTCTATCAGATTGTGGTGTGGATGATTGAGCATGAAACAATTAATTAATAAAATATTAATTTTAAACTGAAACCACATAATTTGAATCATACCAGATACACCGTGTATTAGATTAAGGTATAGTTAATTCCATCATGTCTTTTTATCCTATAATGCATTCTCATAGTATATGAGTGAATCATCTTTGTTAACAAAGTCATTTATTTAAGATCTTTTTTGAAAATTAATAAAATAAATATCAGATAAAAATGATAAGGAAATTAAATAAAAAAAGTAGATAAAATGATGAGAAAATAAACTAAATAAGTAAGAGGAAGTCACATCTTCATTATATATGTTTACATTCTGACACCAAGTATGGTACCCATTTGTTTATAAAAAAGTATACTTCATTTTGTGAATACAAGTACTTTCAATAGTCATGGTAGTACTAAAAAAATATAAATACACAAAGGATTAATAAATATTTTAAATTAAATTGTATTTATCTTTGAGAATACCTCTTCAGGGATTCTAGTTTGTTGATGGAATATGATATATCTCATAAATTTTCAAACATAATAACCACAATATTTTCCATTGGATTGTTTTAAACACTAAAAAACATAGAGAAAAATAAGTAATTTGTTTTGATAGTGAAATCTCATCTTATATAACCTAATATTATCCGGTTTTAGAAGTCGATAGGCTTCTTGTGCTCATTGATTGTCCTCATGCCATGATTTTGATGATATTTAAACACTGCCCTATCATAAATAAATTATCATTAAGAAACAATATAATATATATAATGTGAATTTTAGTTCTAAAACATTTAATGTAGTGTATTAAAAACTAACAAACATCATCACATGTGATTGGTTTGTTGGGTATCCATGCAGTGAATCCATAAAATAAATATTTGTAGTATCCAAATTGACTACAATGAGTAACCAATACTACCTAAAGATAAAAAAGAAAAAATTAATACCAGGAATGAAAATAAATTTGATATGATTAAATTATAGAGTTTTACCCCTACATCGTCAGTAATAATAAGAGTCTGTCATCTGTAAGTTTTCTTTTAAACATTATGGATAGTTCTTACACTATTGCATCAATTTGATTTGAATCCAATTACGTTAGTTTTGTAGAAGTGATGTAATGACTAATGATTATATATTTATATTCATGGGTAATCCATTAAATTGGTATTCATATATATGCATTCAAAAAATATTAATCATATTTAGTCATAAGTAACATATTAGATTAGCTATTAGAAAAAAATCATGAAAACACACCTCATGTATATATTTACAACTGATAATCATAGATAGTCACACTTGAGGGTTTCATTTACATTATCAAGATCAATTTAGTCAATAATGGCTTCTCTATACATTCTTTATTCAAAATCAACCCACTTTTTAGCCTAGTATCCACATGAAACTTCAATGTTTGTAAATGTGGATATTGAACTGGTGGGTTAAAGGTGATTTATGAAGATCCTTTCAATCTGTTGGTTTATCCTTTAGATCATTTTGACTTGAACTTTAATTTTACCCCTTCCCATTGTCTATCTGTCATAACATTCATCAGTTTAAAACTTTTTTCATTAATTGTTAAAGGTTTTTCATGAAAAATAAACTAGAAATGAATACCTCCTTATCAACATGTTTTTACAAGATTTGATAGACATGATACAAATTTTCCAATTTCATGCTCAATTATTTGAATATCTATGTCATCAAGTGGAACAAGAAGCTTAGTTCTCAAATCAAGAGATATATTAATCCCCACTCTCAGATGACCAATTGGAAGTTTTCTATTGTGTAAAGTATCTTATTGGATATTGAAAACGATATCCCTCACAATAAGGTGATGGGTGGTTGTTGATAGATATAAATCACAAGAATTTTCACCATGTAGAATATCAGTACAGGAAAGGTATTAGTGTCTTTTTGATTTACATTTCATAGAAACAATTATGAGAATATCGATTACCTCATTTAAGATAGCTCTTTGAGGGGAATGACTCACGTCAAAGCTGGTGGGAGGTTGGGGTGGGTGGGTGGGTGGGGATATTCAATTAGTGGTTGTTCTTGAGTTTTTTATTCTATTTTCTCCCCCCATAACATTTTCTAGAAACATAGATTGCCAATGAAAATTTTATTCAAGAGAATCTATTCACTCCTACATCTCTTCCATTTGTTTATCTTTACCCCTATTCATTTCTTTTCTCAAAATATGTTTGGGGTGTCACTCCAAAACCCACACCTCTAACATGACCATACTGTTCTAGCCGCTTCAAGTCCACTGATAGTAGTTGTTCATATGATACAGTATATGATGATTCATAGGTCTAATTCAGATAAAAAATATAAGAAAATAAGTAATCATTATTATGTAATACCTATTTAAAGAAAAATGAATTTTTATTATGTCATACCTACACATGATTCCCACATTTTTATGTGTTTTCATCTATTAGTATCTCATATTTATTTACACATGCCTACTTTAATAGCACATGATGTAGGATAGAAGTGGATTTGGATTTAGATTCATCAATCTATATATAAAAATAGGAACATAATTATGTTTTTGTTTCTTATCACATAAAAGTATTATGGTAGATTTAAAATATATACCATTTTTTCAAGTGAAGCATACCCTATTCTTGATTTATAGTAGGTTTACATTGGTTTTTCTATTCATTGATTATTTTTAGCACTAATTTTTTGTTTTATAAATTAACAATTCTTAATCAAAGTGATTAATACATGTGTTGTCAAACAATGTATTACTGACGACAATGTACCTGAAAATATGTCTCCTCATGATGGCCAGTAAAATCATCCCATGCTTCTTATCTTACCAGGTGTGCATACATATGTGGTGGGTGTAGGTTTATTTTCCCTTCAGTATCTTTGAGATGAAACTTCGTTAGAATTGTTTGAAATCCTCTTTTAGCCTTTTCAACAAGCATTAATACAAATTTGGTTCAGGAGTAATCTACTATAAATGAACTCTATAAGGGATAATGAAGAGTAAGTAAATGTTTCATTATTTTGTTTTTTAGTAAAATAAATAAAGGGTATCATAATGTTACCCTAATATTTTCCATAATTAGTGTCTTAAGCATGATCACAACATGGTTCCATGAATCTACATCAATCAGCACACACTACCAAGTGGTGAGACCAATGAAACAACTGATCATGGACCTGTTGGGGTTAACATCCTGGTCGTGTTCATTCCATCCAACCTCAAAGTTGATGCCTTTATTTCTCTCATTAATAATCTTCTCTAAAATCATCACACTACAATGCTCTAGTTTTTTCAGGGACATCAGTTATTCACAATCTACCATTTCCTCAAGTTCAACATCATTAATATTTTGTTCCTTTATATTGGTAGCATAATAATGTGCATAAGGTTGTTGTTGATCTTCATTGGAAGCACCAGAAGGTTGAGAAACCGATTGTTCCTCCGGAATGGGAGCATCAACACTTATAGAAGTCATTATCTACATAAGTGGTTCAATATTTAATTTATATTACATAAATGCAGCATTGAAAAGATAACAGTATGAGGTAACTTAATGTATATTACAAAAAATATATAACCTTATTATTGAACTCTCTCTTTTTAAAGGTTGAATGGATTTGACCCCTCTATAGAGTATACAAATCCCTTCATTGTGGTCTCCTATGACATACAAGGCCCCATCTACATTGGTACCATTTTCAAATGATTGTGACGTCCCAATAAAAGTGTCATCCTTAGTTGAATTTTTATTTAACCCTTCAGTGGTTTTGGTTGATAACAGAACAATTGAACCCTTTCGGTTTGCGGGATCTGAAACATAAAATACTTGTACTATTTGTGATTCTATTATAAACAATTCTTCTTTATACCCTTCCTTACTGAAATCCACTTCCATGAATCCCAATTCATCTATTTTAACAGAACTCCTATTATCAACCCACTTTCTTAAAAAAATTGACACATGTAATTTTTTATAATCCAACTCCCATATTTGTTTGATGATTCCAAAGTATGACATATTCAAATAAATTGAATTTTTTCCTTTGTACTAGATATATGAATCACTTCATACATAAGTGTAACTCCACTATTTTTCATGGTACTAACTTTATCATGTTCATTTGTATATAACATATAACCATTAATTACATAAGAATTGTAATATACTACCTGCACATGTGGTCCTCTAGCTAGCCATCAAAGTCATTTTGAAATTGAATTAAGATTTTAATCTAAATACTTAAAAATATGATCTCAAAACCTTCTTATAAACTATTTATTATGTGTATTTGATATCCATATTTCTAGCCATAATGAATTGAGATGCCTAAGAATTTTTTTGTGGGTTTCAACATATGGGGAAAGCTCTAAACTGTTATGAAAAATTTAAAGGTGGACCTGATCCCAATATATAATTGTGATTCTAACAATATCTATTCTAGAAATTCCTTCACCCACAAGCCACCCAATATGATGAGATTTCAGTAGACCAATTATTTTCACACCGAACAGGTATTCATAGTTTCCTAAATAATATATCACTCCACAATACCACCTTATGAACTAATTTAATTCTTTATATATTCTTTCAAAATATTTATATACCATTCAATGAGGTATATCCATCTATAATGTGTAGTACCACATAGTCTGATATCTCTTACCAAGTGAACCATCAAGTGAACCGTCATATCAAATAATATCAGTGGGAATATCATTTATAATTGACATAATATGAAGAAAATTTTCTTTTACATGGTTAAATATTTTACTAGGTCTATAGCTTTAATTCATATATCTTTGAAAAATAAGTAGAGATTAGTTAATGTATTATAGTAATTCTTGGGAAAAATTTAATGTAAAGCTACAAACATTAGATATTACATCAAAACATGATATTCATGTGATTTTAGAACCTTTAATTTTAAATTAGTCATTGACATGATGTTCTGGATATTTGATGAATACCCCTTTGTAACCTTTAAATCATTCAAGAAGTTTTAAAACTGATATCTCTCCTTCCTGGAAAGAGTATAAGCAGTTGGGGGAAGAAAAATTCATTTTTTACCTTTCATTGGAACCAAATATCCATGTATTACCATGCAATCATTTCCAACTTAGACGTAATTTCATCCTCTATTTTTTTGGGTGCATTTAGTAATGTGTCAATGACACCATGATAGGCCCAGATGGCACCGTTAATTTCCTACGGGTCCAATCAAAATGAAAAATTTATAAAAACTCAAACTATGTACTTGATTAATTAAAATGTAGTAAAGTAGAAGGTCAAGGTCGAAACCACTACAATGGAGAATTTATTTATTTATGTTTTGAAAATATTTAAATTTAATTAAAAAATGAATAAATTGGTAAAGAAGAGATGATTTTGATTGATTTAAAGAAAGTGAATGATAAAAGCAAAGAAGATTGGTTGTTTGAAATCATATTTGAAAGTGTTCTAGGGTTTTATAGTTTTAGGGTTCAAGTGAAATTGGTTTTCTATATTTTTTTTGATAAATCCATGTTTGGTGTTGGAGTCAAGATGAGGGAGATCCAATGGTCATGGTATCCCTTCCTTGACCCGAATTCCCCTATTTCCCTTGATCCGATAATTTAGTGTTTCAAAAAATCAAGTTTGACTTGATACCATATTTAAACACGATTCCCCTAAATTTGAAAAATTTTCATGCCTCCTTTAGTGTAATTAGTTTCACAATTTTAATGATCCTTTTAGATTCAATTACCAATCTTTACTATAAAAGTAAAATAAAGGGATTGGGAATTAATTGAAAAAACTATGACAATCCAAATACATGAATAAAGAAAAAGGAATAAATACAACATCACCCCTTCTACTGCATAACCCTAGCACAAGGTAAGTTTACCCCTTCATCATATTAATGAGAGAATAATATGGAAGGAATAATGAAAAATAATGAATAATGAAAATGAAGATGAAATTAGTGAGGACCCTACACAATATAGCTTCTTGCTCAAAGCTTTAGTCATTGGGATCACCCTGACAGTAGTAGCCTGAACATATATTTATAAACTTCATATGGCCTCATGAAACAATTAATGGCATTAATGAGGTGTCAAAATGTGTTCATAAGCGGGTCTCGAGTCTTAAAATTAGTCAAAACTTCAAGAGTCATTGAATCAGGCTATTTTTTGCCTTTCCCATACATTACACGTCATGTCTTGGGTTCATACCATGTAATTCGTTCATGATGTGTAATGATTACACAACATGTAAATTCATATTCCAGCTTCTAAAGCCCCATTTTACCTTGGCTCTTTAGTTTTGTGCCTCAGAAGTGTTCTATGATCATCGGTTATCATGGGTGGCCTTCTACTTTTCAGTGTCGTGCCACAGTGCGAAGTGTCTTTTTCTCCTCATATTCACTTTTTTATCCCCTCTACTCATTTTTTCATAACTTATCGCATCCTAAAAAAAATAAAGAAAAAATTAGGTATACATGCCTATATTAACAAGAAACATCATTAGAATCAATGCATGTTATTATCAGAAATGTATACAATAAATGCCCTTATTACACTATCACATATATTTTTTTCAACATTCATAACATCAAGAAAATGCCTGACATGCAAAAAATTATAGCATAGTAATTAAAAAAAACTAATATCTTTTTCCAACAGGTTATAATAATGTTTTTCAAAAAATATTTACCAAAAGTAGTGTCCATATCTGTTACTTTCTCAAACAATTGATAATCTATTAGTGGAGATGACGGTGTACATTATTCTAAATTCCCATAGAATGATGTCGTCCAAGATCAATACTTATGTCAACAGGGTAGAAATATATGATGTCCTAGAAACATAGTCTTCAGTGAATGTTTCAACCTAATTGACTATGTACCATGTTCATAAATGGAACACCCTTGGGCTCCTTTAATTCTATATCATAAAAAATTTCTATAAGCAAGAGAGTCATTTATTATCCCATACAACTTGGATCTCAACATGGAATATTCATTTATGTAATAATTATACAACTTAACACCTACATCCCACAATAATTTCAAATCTTCAATCAATGGAGCCAAATAAACATCAATATCATTACCCGATTTTTTTGGTCATGATATAAGCATTGATAACATAAGGTATTTTCATTTTATGCATAACCATGGTGGCAAGTTATAATTTACCAACATAACCAGCCATGTACTATGAGTACTGCTTTAAAAACCAAAAGGATTCACTCCATCTATAGATAGCGCAAGACAAAGGTTTCTCGGCTCATTTCCAAATTCAAGATACTTGTGATCAATTCTGTTGCACTGAGGAGTGTCTACTGGGTGACAAAGTTTTCCATATTTATTTCTTGTATTTGTATTCCATGTTAGTTATCTTACTGTCTCTTCACTTCCATAGAGGCACCTAAACCTTGGAATGATTGGAAAGTACCATACAACATTCATCAGACCTGATTCATCTTTCATATATCGAGAAGAACCACACTTTGTGCATTCTTTAAGTGATTTTTGGTCCTTGAGAAATAGTAAATAGTCATTTGGAAAGACATGTATTATTTCATATATAACACTCATTGAACATAGAATTCGTTTAACATCACATGTTTTTCTAATAAACTCATTATCTTATAGGTGAATATCATTCAAGAGAGAAAGTAGTTTAGTAAAACTGGTTTCACTCCATCCGTTGCATCTTCAAAATTATACAATTTCAGTATGGATGATAACATTATATATTAAGTACAACCCGCATACAATGACGTCTTTACACAACACTTTAACTTTTTGTGAGGTCATGGTTGCGTGAGTGGGGTCATGATGGATATCCTATGGGTTGGATGGAGTTAGTGACACTTATTTTAAGGAGTGTTAGGAAAGGAAAAGAAAATTAGTAAGTGAGTAGATTAAGACTTTAATCAATAATAGAGGTTAATTTTTAAAGAGTAATTCTAAAAGAAAAAGTGTATCACTTATTTATCACCCCTTCGTAGTGATAAATTACCACTTCCATAGAATATTTAATGTTCATTTGGTTTGGTTGGAGTGGATGGTTTTATGGGATGATACCTAGGTAATACATTATTTCTATTTTCTAGTTTTATACTTCATATAAAAAACAAACCAATCCATAATTTTATGGATGTATTTTGATAAGAGGTAAGTGAACAAAGTAAGAATCTAATTAAAGTGAGTGATGTGAGAAATTCATTGAACTTACGTCTTAATGTTGGAAGCCAATTATGGAATAGACAAATTGATCATCTTATCCAAAAAACATGAGTAGGACCACTTAAGGAGTAAATGTTTGTGACTTGCCAATAGTAAAAAGAGAAAGGACTATGATGTTCTAAACATACCTAAAGGAAAAAACAGTTAACTCTTCCACTATGGAAGTTTCAATTATTTGCGACGGGTCAATTGTGACGGGCGTAGGGCCTGTTGTAAATAGTCCATCGAAAAAGACTATTTGCAATGACAATTTTGACCCATCGCAAATAGTCCATAAAAAAGAGGCATTTGTGATAGTTCATCGTAAATACCTTCGACGCGCCATGCACATGTTAGCGTGGGAAGAGTATTTGCGACTGAGATTAAACCCTTGTTGCAAATACCCTTCTCAGGATTCTGTTATTTGTGATAGGAGAGGATCCTCGTTGCAAATAATAAGTCGGCAAGATATTATTTGCGATGGACCATCGCAAATAATTTGTCGCCAATATAGTATTTGCGATGAGTCGTCAAAAAAATAATGTGTCGGCAAGATAGTATTTACGAAGGGACCCATCGAAAAAATATATTTTTTACCGCCGCCTTAATTAATAAATGCCTAACTATTTGTGATGGATCCTGTCGCAAATGATCTAACCCATATATACCCCCCCAATTTTTTTCATTCAAAAAATTTCTAAACTTCTCTAACCCTCTCTCCTATGATATTTCTTTGTTTAATTTTTCTTGAGTTTGAAACGTTACAAGGGATCAACTTTCAAGTTTTACATCCACCAAAAGATTTAGTTTCAAGGTATTTTTATTTTTTTACTTTTTATTTAATATTAGTAATAATTATTATTGATTAGCAGTATTTCGATTTAATTAAAATTATTTAGTTTTTTTGTATTAAATTTTTTAGAACTATTTCGTAATAATTTTCATTAATGTTTTAATTAAAATTAAACAGTTTTAATTTGAACTAATTTATTTTAATTATCTGTAATTAGTAATTATTAGTAATAAATTGTTATACATTTATAGAAATTAATGTTAATTAGTGATAATTAGTGATAATTAGTACTAATTAGTAATAATTAATAATAATTAGTACTAATTAATAATAATTAATAATAAAAATTAATCATAATTAGTGGTAATTTATAAAAAATCGTGGTAATTAGTAAAAATTAGTGAAAATTAGTAATAATTAGTTGAAATTAGTAATAATTAGTGGTAATTAGTAATAGATTGTTATAAACTAATAAAATTTAATAAAAACTAACAGTAATTAGTAATAATTAGTATAAGTAATAATAATTTAAAATTAGTAATAATTACAAAAAATAGAAATAATTACAAAAAATAGTAATAATTATAAAAAAATAGTAATAATTACAAAAAATAGTAATAATTACAAAAAAATAGTATTAATTACAAAAAAATAGTAATAATTACAAAAAATTAGTAATAATTATAAAAAATTAGTAATAATAACAAAAAATTAGTAATAATTACAAAAAAATAAATAATAATTACAAAAATTAACAAAAATTAGCAATAATTTGCAATAATTAGCAATAATTAGCAATAATTAGCTCATAATTACAATAAATTATCTAATAATTACAAAAAAATATTAATAATTAGAAAAATTATTAATAATTAGGAAAAAATTAGTAATAATTACAAAAATTGTAATAATTAATAAAAATTAGTAAAACTTATCAATAATTAACAATAATTAGGACTAATTAACAATAATTATCAATAATTTGGAATAATTATCAATAATTAGAAATAATTAGCAATAATTATTAATAATTAGGAATAATTAGAAATAATTTGGCGTAATTATCAATAATTATCAATAATTAGAAGTAATTAGTAATAATTAGAAATAATTAGGAATAATTACTAAAAATTAGGATTAATTAGGAATATTTAGGAATAATTATAAATAATTACTAATAATTTTGAATAATTAGGAATAATTAGAAATAATTAGAAATAATTAGAAATAATTAAGAATAATTAGCGATAATTAGCAACAATTAGCAAGAATTATCAATAATAAGCAATAATTAGTAATGATTAGAAATAATTAGGAATAATTCGTAATAATTAGAAATAATTATCAATAATTAGGAATAATAAGCAATAATTAGGAATAATTAGAAATAATTAGCAATAATTAGTAATAATTAGTAATAATTAGAAATAATTAGTAATAATTATTAATAATTAAGAATAATTAGGAACAAGTATGAATAATTAGGACTAATTAGAAATATTTAGGACTAATTAGCAATAATTAGGATTAATTATCAATAATTAGAAATAATTAGGAATAATTAGGATTAATTAGAAATAATTAGGAATAATTAGGAATAATTACTAATAATTACTAATAATTAGCAATAATTAGAAATAAATAACAATAATTTGGAATAACTAGCAATAACTAGAAACAATTATAAACAACTAGCAATAAATAGGAATAACTAGTAATAAGTAGCAGTAATTAGGTATAATTAAGAATAATTAGAAATAATTAGAAAAAATTAGAAAAAATTAACAAAAATGAGAAAAAATTGGCAAAAAATAGCAAAAAATACCAAAAAATAGCAAAAAAATAGCACTGATTAGGAATAATTAGGAATAATTATCAATAATTAACTATAATTAGAAATAATTAACAATAATTACTAATAATTAGGAATAATTAGCTATAATTAGAAACAATTAGGAATAATTAGGAATAATTAAAAATAATTAGTAATAATTAATAATAATTAGAAATACATGGGTATAATTAATAAATTTTTTTCATTTTTTTGTATCGTGGTTTTCTTATGTAAAATTAATCATAAAAAAATTAATTATTATATATTTTTTAGAGAAATATGGAATAAGGAAGTTTAAAATAGTCATTATTAGACGATCACGCTTGGATAAATCATCACAGGAATCCAAACGGTTCTGGTATAAATCCTGTATATATTTAGGGTATTAAAAATTTCTTATCATTTTCACCATCAAAACCAGAATTTGTTTTAGAAGGGAAAATTAAGTGTCCATGTAAGAAATGTGATCTGAGGACGTTTAACACATTTTAAAATGTTGGGGGTCATCTATTACATTATGGTTTTCAAAAAAATTATATTTTTTGGTATCAACATGGTGAGCGTAGTTCCAAATAAGATACTAATAATTTGGTTACGGATCCATCACATTTTCAAAATTTAGTATATGATTTGTTGGGTCTATCTTTTCAACAAACTAAAACTAAGGATGATATTGATTTAACTCCTAAGTTAGAACCATCTCAATTTTATGAGTTGTTGAGGTTTTCTTAGGATGCCTGATGTCCTAGTTGCAAGATAATAAAATTTGAAGCGGTTGAAAAATTTATGTCTATTTAATCTGATAATGGAATGTCAAATAGCTGTTTTGATCAGATATTCTCTTTGGTTAAAACACTATTACCTGAAGGAAATGTGTTGCCTATAAATTTCTATGAGAGCAATAGGCTGGTTCATAATCTAGGTCTTGGTTATTAAAAGATTCATGCATGTTCAAATGATTTCATATTATATTATGGTGAAAATGAGTTGTTGGATAGTTTTCATACATATAGAAAATCGAGGTATAAAAAGGCTCAACTAGGAAAGTCTAGATTGATTCATGTAAAATAGTTGAGGTATTTCCCACTTACACCTAGATTACAACATTATTTATGTCTTAGAACACAATGTCATTGATGTCATGGAACAAAACTAATATTTCAACTGGTAAAAGATTGAATCATCCCTATAATGGTGATTCATGGAAATTTTTTGACCAAGTACATCTATCTTTTTCTTTAGAAGCCTGAAACATGCGATTAAGTATTTCTACTAACTGATTTTGTCCATTTGGTTCTTATGTTTGTCAATATTATTATTGGACTGTCTTTATAACTCCATACAATTTACCTCCTTGGATATCGATGAAGGATCCATATATCTTTTTGACCTTATTAATTCTAGTACATCTGAAAAAGAATATTGATTTTTATTTGAATCCATTGATTGATTGTGGAGTAATATTGTCAGTACATAAAATGTTACTATGAAACAAAATTTCCTACTGAAAGATATATTGATGTAGAAAATTAGTGACTTAACAACATATGATATATTATTTGGATGGAGTAAACATGGTCCAAAATCATTTCTGTATTGTATGAGAGACAAAAAAGTGTTTATGTTCATCAATGGAAGAAAACCTTTTGTTTTAACTGTCATCGTAGATTTTTTCCAAATGACCACCCTTTTCAAAGGAATAGATACCATTTCAGAAAATGCACAATTGAAAGAGATGGACCTATAATAATGACATCAGGTATGAAGTTAAAATAATTTATCTCTTCATTACCTCCTATTACATTTGAACAAACTATAAACCAACAAAAAATTGATGGCTTTGAAAAAGAACACAATTGGATAAAACAATTTTTTTTTTAGGATTTGTCATATTGGTATGATTTTTTGGTCTATCATATGTTGGATGTCATGCATATTTAGAAGAACTATTTTGATAATATATTTTATACAGTTTTTGGATACACTAGGTAAGACCAAAGATAATGTAAAGGCACGATTAGATCTTTCCCAAATTTATAGGCGACCATAACTTGAACTCTTTGAAAATTTCAGATCATAAAAGTTAATGAGTCTAAAATAAAATTATAAAATTTTCAAAGAAAATCAATTATTATTTTGTCAGTGGATTGAAAATTTGAGACTTCCAGATGGTTATGTTTCCAATTTTCACAGATGTGTTAGAAATGGTCATATTACTAGATTAAAAAGTCATGACTATCATATTATAATGAAAAAATCTCTACCATGCCTGAATAAACCACTTTTGGACCCCTCTACCTATGTGGAACTGGCCCAAAAGACTAGGTGTCGTTACACTTGGGCATATGGATGGGGAAGTAGATAAAGGTGCTTGGTGGTGGGTGACGGCCTGCCTATACCTTGTTACCCCATGGGTCTGAAAACCTGATGTACTTTTTTCCAATGAACCTGTACCCAAGTGGTATAGGCTTTTTCTTGGCATCCAGAAGACCCAGGATCGAATCCGGGCATGGATGAATTTCTAGGGTACTATAGCAGCACTGTAGTAGGGTACTATAGCTATACTGTAATAGTAGCAGAACTGTTGCAGTGGTGACACTGTAGCAGTAGAGGCACTATAGTAGGAACTGTAGCGGCTGTGGTACTGTAACAGAAACCGTAGCAGCCCATGTACTATTGCAGCACTATTCACTAAAGGGCCCTTTGTGCCAAAAAATGGGATTTCAAGCCTTGTATTCAGGCCACTTGTCCTTTTTTCCTTTGGGCTATGTAATGAGTCTCCCTCTACCCAGACAAAAAGATGTCTTTGCTTTAATAATAAAATGAGGCTTCAGACCCAACCTTTAAAAATAGAAATACCTCTACCAATTGTATTAATAGGTTTGTTGAATTATATGATTTGGGATGCACTAATAGACATATCATATTTTTTCTGATACATTTTTCTGGCAGCAACATACTAAGATGCACTAAGTAGACTGTAAGAAGATAATGTTTTAATTTTATGTAAACTTAAAAAAAATCTTCCCACCGATTTTATTTGAATCAATGGAACATTTGATATTACATTTTCCACATAAATAAAAATGTTGATGTCTAGTACAGTTTCGATAGATGTACCCATTTGACAGATGCATATAGAAATTGAAGAAAAAAGTATGTAACAAAGCATCGATTGAAGGGTCAATTGTAGAATCTTATTTATAGGAGGAAATTTATTTTTTAATCTCTCATTATTTTCAATATGAATATCCCTTAAAAAATAACCACATGATCCATAATAAGGGAAATGTTGATGATTAAATGAATAATAAATTATAAGTTTTTAATCATCTCGAACTTAGTTACAGTGGAATTCATGAACGATAGATTTTAGATGATGAACATCACAGAGCTCATACATATGTTCTGATCAACTGTGAAGAAATGAAACTATTTATACTATGAGTTATCCTATCACTTATTCTATAATATTTATTATAGTAAATTAATATTATTTTATTTTTAGATTATATGATAATCATAGCGAGAAATAGTTTCTATAAATTACAACAACTGCTCTTGAAGAACGTCAACAAAATAATTTTTCTTACTGGTTTCAAAAAATAGTAAAATAAATTATTTATGGTTTAACATATAAAATCAACTAATTACATTATATTGATAATTATTTTATAAATTTTTAGGTATCTCAACATAATGAAAAAATTGATAATCGATTGTCTGTATTGAGTAACCCACCATCTAAAATGGTTAAATATTATAATGCATATGTGGTGAATGGTTTTTGATTTCATACAAGTGCATATGGGGAATAAAAAAAACGAATAGTGGTGTTTTCTGTATAGGATATCATCATAGAGAAATTAAAGTTGACTTTTACGATATGCTAGAAGAAATAATTGAACTGTGTTATATGGGATAGAATTACATAACGATGTTTAAATGTCAATGGTTGGATACTGAGAGAGGCTTGCATGTTCATCAAAGCCATGGAATCATTTATATTAAATATAAACCCCTTATTGTAGTAAATGAACCATTTTTATTAGTTCATCAGGCATATAAAATTTATTATGAAAATTATTGTTCTACTTCAAGAGAGTTAAGTGATTTTTGGAGCATAATAAAAATGAAATATTAGAAAAATCAGTTTATTCAAAGTGAATGTGGTTCCACTGAAGTGCAAGGAATTGAAAATTTTCAAGATACTCCTCCAAATCAATATTTTATATGAAGAGAGATGGATATCGATTATTATACCCTACAGTTAAGGGTCGATAGTGATGATATTGTTATTGATATAAAAAATGAATTTGAAATGACAATAGATGATGAAATTGAAACTCCTATGGAAATTGATGATATTGAGGAGGAATATGAAGATATTGACACTGTAATATACAAAGATGAGGATGGATATGAAGATTGATACTATTAAATTCTGGTTATAATCATATATAATATATATAATAGTTATTTTTAACTATTTGCTAACAACAATCATTAACTATTTTCTAACAACAGTCATTTTGTGTTTCATATGGACTCAGATCTATTTCATGACTTGAAGGGGGGATGATCTACCTGGTGAAGAGCATGATGTTGGATCATTTTACCCTCATACTACTAGTGGTTTAGTGATAACTCAGATGGGTTGTGGTCTTATGAGATTGATGATTCCTAACCCTATCCCCAAGTGACGTCCATGTATTGGCTTCGATCCACACATATAGAGCTATGTTTACTTGTGTATTTTAGTTAGTTTTCATTAATTATCATTAATTTATTAATATACTAATTGTTTTATTAGTTGTTATGTTTTTCATAGCTTTTCACATATAGCTGTTGGACAGGGGAGTGTTATGTTGCGGAATTATTTTTCTAGAGCATGGGTTACATGAGATCAGATTCCCATTGATGTTTAGCACAACTTGTTTGATTATTGGATGGTATGTAAATAAATAGTATTTATTTTGAAATTTATTTAATTAATAACTTGATATTATAAATTATTTTTAGGGTTTATGGTATCTAATTGATGATAGCATGCATGACTCTATCTGGGAGGCATGGGAGGGTTGTATGCGTGATCATTGCTGTCAGTTTTTTTCACAATTTAAGGAGGAAAACAACGAGGAAAGCAAGATTCATAGTGTTTGATTAGTCTTGATGCTTCCACCGACCTGATTACATTTCTTCTTAGGTTTGGGATGGATTATGTTCACACTGGATGAGTTGTCATTTTCAGAGGAGACCATCAGTAGGTCAACAAAACTATGAAAGACATGAGGTGACACATCGAGTTGGTAGTCATACATTTAGTATGCATCGGGAACATATGGTAAGAACTTTTTTTAAATAATTTATATAACTTTAAATGTAAACTATTTATTTTATATTCATATTGGTAGTCGAATAGCCCGATATTATGAAGTTTGTAATTTATAAGAGGATGTACAATGATCCTTTAACTAGAGAGATTAGAGGTGATTTCCAACGTCAGATTATGGCCAGTATAATTTATTTTTGAGTTAAAATTAACTTCAAATAATATTTTAACTATTTTAATTTTAAATTTCAATTGAAGGAGTCATATGAGTCCGCAATGTCTCAGACATAGAATGAGAGTCAGACTAAGAATGATGATCAGACCAATGTAACATGATTTGATGAGGCAGTATGGATGCAGGAAACATATTTTTCCTTTGAAAAAGGCTGAGTTGTTGGTATCGACTCTCAATTGAAGCCTAGGAGTTATTAAAATACTGCTGCGATGTCATCATGTAGCTCGGGAGGAGCTCATGAAGAGTCATAATTATCTGCTGCACAGTATGAGGAGCAGCTGCGAGATTATGGAGAGTATGCGTAGGGAGCAGGAAGAGATTTTTCGACAATAGAAACAACAACAGGAAGAGATGCATCAATGGAAATAGCTGCATCACGAGCAGACGATGTTGTACATGCGACGTTTGACTCGTGGTTTAAGGATGGAGTTCCCTCCTCCTACTCCTCCAGCTCTTCCAGCTCCTCTTGATGACCCTCCCCCTCAGTGACTTATTTACTTTTTATGATAAACATCTGAATGTAAATCTTTTTTGTAATATTTTTATTATTCCACATATTTATATCTCTATATAGTGTGTTTTTTATATTGTTACGAATATTTTGTTTTTTATTAATTTATTATTTTTATTATTATATCATATTATTTATTTATTATTTTTATTATTATATTATATTATTTATATTATTATTGTTATTATTTTATATTGTTGTTAATATTGTATTTTCTATAATTTTATTATTTTAATTATATTTTTACTAATTTTATTAGTTATTATTATTATTATTTTATTATTTAGTTAAATGTTATGAATATTAATTTTTTTTAGTTTTTTGTGATGGGATCTTCATAAAAAGTTTTTTGTGACTGGCTTGTCGCAAAATGGTTTTTTTTTAAAATGAGGATAAACTATTTGTGACGGGATGAATTCCTGTCGAAAAATATCTTTATTTGAGATAGACCATCGTAAAAACATGTATTTGTGACACCATTTTCAGTGACAAAGAAATTATGATGGGATCTCGTCGCAAATGACCTTTTGTGATGGGATCCCATCACAATTTTCCTGTCATAAATGGTTTAATTTCTAGTTGTGTTAATAGAATAATTTATAGATACAATCTACCCAATAATAGAATATTATATATTTATATAATTGTGGGACTATGAGAAAGTATTAAAACAAATGGGTGGAAGTATATTATTTCCATTATTGATAAATTCACCCAAATTAAATCTATTTTCTTTATGAGACATAAATCATAGGATCTAAATATGTTTAAATGTTTTAGAAGAAAAGTAGAGAAGGATTTTAATTTCTCTTTATAGATGATCTAGATAGATAATGGTATAGAATTTATAAGGGGAACAATTGATGATTATCTTGAGAAGCTTTCAATTCACCAAGAACTTAATGTACTATATACCACATAATAATATGTTTTTTTTGAAAAAAGAATAAAATTTTAGTTGAGATGGATTGAACATTGCTAGTAGAGCATACTACATTATAGAAAAAACTGCTAAATCTATTCACTCAAATTTCAAATCACAAAAATCTATTTTGAAGTCAATGTGAAATTTAAAATATCCTTTATTTAGATCATTATTGAAATAAAAAATATAATCCTCATTCTGAAAATTCATAGAAATTCAATTTATTAACTTTAAAACCAATCATTTACCCTTAGAATAAATTTTACATTATAAAAAAACAATGAATCTTGTCCTAATAAATAATTATGACACTTTTAATTAGTTTTTAAAAATTATTTTCACTATGAAAAAACATGTTACCCTTTATTTAAAATCACTTAAAATTTTACCCATAAAAAACATTTGTTGGAAAATAAAACACCGAATTCATTTTTAAACCACCTTAGAAAAATCATTCACTATTTTCAAAACCAATCCCTTACCATTTTGAGCTAAGGTTTCAAACTTTTAATAGCAACAAACCCCCTTTGAGAAGCTTATCACCTATTATAAAATATAATATGCATAAAAATTTTCACACACACACACATATATTTACATGGAAATATAAAAAAATAAAATCTATATTATTTGAAAGGAATTTTCATAATAGAAAATATGGATATTGAATATAATAATGGTTTCACAAATAAAAAAAATAAATTATTATATTTTTAATATATTTTCAACCATAAAAAAATTATAATGAATAAAATTTGATTAATGGTTCCAATATACATGAAAAGTAAAATGATCATCATGAATGAATCACAAAAATAAGTGGCAATGCCACCAAGAAAAATGATTATAAATTATTCAAAACTAGAAAACATAATCATGAAAATGATTCTTTTAAAAAAAATTAAATTATAAATTAAAATCTAATCAATATTAATTTTTAATTTGATATAATCATTGAAAACAAATTTTGATATAGGTTATTCAATACTAGAACTCGGTTTAAAACATGCTGAGTATCAAAATAGGAAGCTTGAGGGAGTTTGATTCAGCCACATATAATGTTGGATGATAAAGATGGTTAAAATAACATTAAAAACACCCGTAAAATTTGAAATCCATAACCATAAAAAGATGTAAATAATCACATACTATCGAGATTTATAATGTTCTCCTAGGATGGGTGCATGGTTGGAACAAAAGGATAATAATGAAGAAGCACATGATAGACAAAGGAACCTAGGTAATTTTTATTTCCCCTTAATAGGCATTCAATTATTCTATCACAATTGAATTTTGTAGAGGTATTATCACTTAGAAAAACACCAAAGAAAATGATTAATATGAGAATCATTGAACGTTATATTTTTTTTTATAAAAAATATGTTTCCTTTAATAATAATAAAAATCCCCACATTATACACACATCTATTTGATAAAGAAATAAACTTGAAATCCACATTTTTTCAATGAAACACAAACACACACATATAAATACTTGTAATAATAATTAATAACTTTTAAAATAAATTTAAAACACCCCTTAAAGACTATTAAAGGTATTTTAATAATGAAATACACTACTAAAGGAGTTTTTAAATTTAAATTAAAAATAAAACTTTACCCATTATTTTTACCGATAAAATATTTTATAAAAATTATTATTAAAAAATGGGTGTTACACTATGGGTAGTGGATTGATCCATTTTATACCGATTCATAGAGTCTTTTATATTACATATGAAGCTAGAACCTCCTTCCTCTCCATGATTTGGCTCAGGCTTCAAGGTTTACCTCTACTATTCCAAAAACCAACAATCATCAATCTTATTACTAATTATATTGGTTTCTATATTTTCCCTAATTAAAGAACTAACATAATTTATCATCCCATCTATCCTTGAATTTTCATTAAAATCAACACCTAGAAGCTAACATCAAAGGTTTACTGGGTCAAAATTGAAGGTTTTTAAAGATTTACAAAATCCATTGAGTTTAAATTATAGGTGGATTACTATTGTTACTTATTTATTTAAAGACATTTATCTTTATAATATAGGTAAAATTATATTTTTGTGGAATAAAATCACACTAGAAGTGTAGTTTGGAATCCTTTTTAGGATAGGTATGGATAATTAAAGGCTTCATTCAAAGAAAATTTCCTAATATAATTCTAAACCTCTATGAACATAATAAGCAATTAAGATGACAAAGTTACACTTTAACAATTCCCCCTAGAGGGTTACACATAACCTATGACATCACCATTAATAATGAAAGATTTGAATTTTATCTGAATGACATGGATATAATCTAATAAATAATGAAAAGAGAAAGATTAGGAAAGATATGTGATTCAATAAGGATGATCAAATAGAAAACAAAATATTTGTGACAAAAAAATAAAAAAGAATCATAAAAAAATATAGGAAATTAAATGGGTAATAGTATTTAGTGCTTTAGACCTCATCGATACTACATGCATGGATGTCAAAGGAGGTAAAGACCTATATGGAAGAAGTGATTAAAGAGGAGAATAAATAATCTCATACCTTAGATCTTGATAAGATTGATTTTTTAATGAAGAGAGGTGAGAGTTTGGTTTTGCAAGGGTTAGGTTCTATGAGGGAGTGATAGTTATGGAAAAACGATAACAGAGAGCGATGATGATGGCTGGGAGTGACTATATGGGGAGTGATGGCTCCAATAGTACATTTCTGTGAGAGCTTGAAGGTACGATAGAGGGTGACTCTATTAGGGTTCTTTTTATTAGATCGGGTAAGGATTTTATCAACACTTTCAAAAAAGCACTGATAAATATACATTTTATTAGTGTTAAAATAGTAAGCGATGATAAAACAACTCTCTATCAGTGATTTTTTAGTGCTGATAAAGATATCCCTTTACCAGTGCTAAAAAAACATTGATAAAATGATTCTTTATCAGCGTTAAAAAATGCTGATAAAGATCTAATCTTAATAATATATATATTTATTTATAATTATAATTATAAAAAAATATATTTATAAATATTTCTATATATTATTATTATTATATATATTTATAAAATTATAAATATAATAAATATATTTATTATTTAAATATATTTATTATAATTTTATAATTATTTAAATATATTTATTATAATTTTATAATTATTTAAATATCTATATATTTATTTATAATCACA
Source organism: Viscum album (assembly GCA_963277665.1). NCBI lineage: Eukaryota > Viridiplantae > Streptophyta > Magnoliopsida > Santalales > Viscaceae > Viscum > Viscum album. Next base: position 1,868,477,843 of record OY728150.1, read on the forward strand.
ATTATAAATGAATATATTCATAAATATTTGTATATAATTATAAATATATTTGTATAATTATATATATACTCAAAAGGTTCGAATGAGAGTTAGTGAACCATACTCACATCCCTAACATTTATTTTAAAAAAAGTAAATGAAAATCACATGAGTTTGTGAGTTCAAATAATTGGCACATACTGCCACCATTAGACACCAAACAAAATGGACCAAAAGAAAATCATGATTTACTAAGACATATTGCATGCTTCACCTTTTCTTATGCCTACCACCTCTACCTCAGAGGTCACTTCGACCCCTTGGATGTCTGCCTCTTCTCAATTTCTCAGGGGCTTTCCATGTAGCATCTTCTATGCACGAGTCATCTTTCCCACTTTCATTGGACTGCTCTTCCACCAGGTCTTCTTCCAATCCCATGATATGGTCATCACCAATCCTATTTGGACCATTATAACCAATTGAAACTTCAATATGGAGAGATTAACTTCCATTATTATCAATGATAACATTAGGATCATCTATAACCTCTCCTAGAATGTAAACCATATCCACATTAGAAACTTCATTTGGAACCTGCATAACAAGAGAATAAGGTGCATAAAGATCAAAGTTTCTTTTATTTTGTACACACTTCTTATCAAGGATCTCAATGAAAAGTATATCATATTCATTTTTGTTGATGGAAGAGAGAATGTAAAATAACTTGGGTATAAAAGCACCCTTACTCCTGCCACTATTTTCAACCTGAGTCAGAATGACTGTTCTTTCTTGCTTTACCTAGGTTTCTGAGGTACTAGAAAACGGTGACAATCCCATCAAATAATCCTTACCAGGCATCACAGAAACACCCATTCCTTCAGCACAAAGATCTGCTTCACTGATATTGACAAAAGTTCCTAGGACTTCAACTGGTGAACCACTATTACCTAGATCAACAGATGAATTATGGTTCTCCAACACAATAGTTGGTGAAGCCTACAATGAGGCCTTCTTCTTCTAATTGAGTTGAACCTATGCTGAACCCACCATAACAAAAGGATTCTTACCCTTTCCACCTCCAGACTCCAGAAAGTTCTCTTCATACAGGTCTATAGTATAAATATCATCATCAGTACATTGATTCATTTCCAAGGGATTTGTATTGTCATCTGGATTAGATGACCACCATCACCAACATGCGGTGTACTCCCTTTATCACCTCAAAAAATATTAATAGTATCATGACCGACCTCCCTCTGATCACCAGATGCACTCCTATCAGGGAGTTTATCCAGTGATTGAGCTCCAACAACCTCCATTCGATTGACAATAGACTGATCCTTACCCAAAGGATCTCTCCTACCCTCATGAACCATGTCGACTCCATCATTCAAGTCCGCAACCATAGTCATTTTAAAATTGAAATTCACATAGGAATTCACATTTGTATTATAGTTATAACATGTAAGATTTATTCAATAGTCATATTCCGTGTGCCTGATATTATCACATTTCTTAAAAGATAAAGGTTTATTCTCAAACTATTTTGAGATTTCCAATCTCTTATTAGTAGTAAGGAATAAAATAGAGTCAGTAAGAATTGATGGAAGATCAATTTCCACCAACAATCTATCAAAGTGCTTGAATAAATCAATCTCAGTTTCTCTAAAAAGTATAATTAGAACCCCTACTATAGAAGCAATGTCCCATAGCAATTGATAGTGACAAAAAAAAACTAAGGAAAACCATGGATTCGTATCCAAGTATGAGTAATGGAACTTTTCATCAAGGAAAGATTGAAAAAGTATCCCAATATTGGATCCTATAAATTCCATGTTTAAGGGATGTGAATCATAAACCCCACACATGGAATTTGAATATAGTATAAGGAAAAACAATATGAAAAAACCCTTTACAAATCGAGGTGATCATCCACTCACCAAATCCCTAGAATTGAAGAAGCCGCTTCTTCAGATCATCGATCTTCTATAGATTTTCCTTTCTTTGATAATTCATCCTAGTTAGAAATAATGCATGTATTATTCAAGATTTTCCATAATCAATTGCTGATTTTCTTCAATAGTTGCTAAAGGTCCATTTTTCATGACCGTAGAAGGGGTCACATTCTTTGAATTTTTGCTTTACCAATCAAGGTGATCATCCACCCACCAAATCCCTAAAATTAAAGAGAAAAATTCTTCAGATCATTGATCTTCTAGATATTTTCCTTGCCTTGAGAAGTCATCCTATCCAGAAATGAATGCCTATATTATTCAAGATTTTCCACAATCAATTGCTTTTTTTCTTCAACAATTACTAAAGGTCTATTTTTCATGACCCTAGAAGGGGTCACATTCTTTGAATTTGTGAAAGACCGAGTCCTTACTTTATCCGCAATAGATACATGATTACCTTTATTTAGAGCTTCATCTATAGAAAAATTCATAGAGACATCCTGAGCAGGAGATGAAACCTTCTTCCGACCAGATTGAAAAAGCAATCGAATTATGATGCCATCGATCATCAAAACCCTAAACGAAATGATTTCCCACATCTTGCTCCAACGACATCACAACTTCAAAACATGTGTATGGGTAATGCTTAACACCTAGGGAGGCCCCGACCAAGCCTAGAGTGCACCGCATGTTCCCCAACTAGGTAATGGCTTTGAATCTCTCTATGCATAATTTTCACCACTTTGGTATATTTATATAATTATATATATTTATATCAACATATATACATATAATTATAAATATAATAACTATATTTATTATTTAAATATATTTATTATAATTTTATAATTATTTAAATAATTTAATTTATTTATAATTATAATTATAAATAAATATATTTAAAAATTATTTATATATAAATATAAATATAATAAATATATTAATTATTTAAATATATTTATTATAATTTTATAATTATTTAAATATGAATTTATTTATTTATAATTATAAATATAAATAAATATATTTCAAAAGTTTTTATATATAATTATAAATGTATTAATATAAATATATATTTATTAATATATAATTATAAATATACTAAATATATTTATTATTTAAATATATTTTTTATAAATTTATAATTATTTAAAAATATATATATTTATAATTTCATAAATACCCTTTTTTTAAAATTACATATATTTATAATTGTATAATTAAATATTTAAATTATAAAATTGTTAAACAAATCATTTAAATTGATTAATTATATAAATTTCAAACATAATTTAAATTTTAAAACATAATAAATAAAAACGAATAAATATTATTCACATACATTACAAACATATTGAAAATATTACATGTATAGTAAATAAATATATGTATAAATAAATATTACAAAATGATTAAATATATTTTAATCATTATTAATGAATATATTATAATAAATCAATAAATTATAATAAATAAATTACAAAAATATTAAAAATTGAATTCATAAAATTTACATGAATTACAAACATAAATATGTATGCATACAAATCTACACACACACATATACTTACACACATGTATATACACACATACACATACACACATGTAGTTATACATGTACATATATTTCAAATTATTTAATATCAATATAAATATATATCTAAGTAAATATATTCATTTATATATTATATAATTTTTAATAAAATATTAATATATTATATTTATTTTAATTATATACACATTTTTAATCAATGTATATAAATAAACTATTAATCATTTTGACTAATATAAATTTAATAATTTTTTTATATAAAATTATGAAAATAAGATTCATTTTATATTTAAAGTTTTATAATTCATATTTAAATATTAATTTAAAAAATATAAATATATATATATATTATTTTTTTAAAAAATATATATATATACTTATTAGAATATAAATATTATTTAAAAATATATTAATATATATAAATTTATTTACAATTATAATTATAAATAAATATATTTATAAATATTTGTATATAATTATAATTATATATATATAATTGTATATATATTTTTAATTATATATATATATATATAATTATATATATTTATTAATATATAAGCATATATATTTATAAATATATATTTTTTGAAAAGGTGAGGCTCAATGGCCCCTTTATTAAAATAAAACAAGTAAAAAGGAGGAGAAAAAAGAACATAAAAATTTCCAGGGAAAACATTCCAAAATCCAACAACTAAGCAGCTCGAGATTGAGTGCTCATGCTATAGTGTGAGGAGCGGCCACTCTGTCTATGAGGACGCCATGCTATTCTCCATGTTTTGGCCTACAACCATAGTCCACCTCCATTATCTGGAAGTCCAATGTCAACGACATCTGCTTATTTTTTTGCTCTAGATGTCTGATCATCATTTTGTCTATCCTCCTTGCTGCTTCCTAAAGCAAGTAGCTCAAAATAATTGTGATTTGAAACCTTCATGTTTGGCCTCACCTGCTGTCTTCGATCTAAAACATCACTAAAAGTAGTGTCTTTTTTCCCATCGTGTGAGAGTTAACATGCGGATCCACATCCTTCTTTCTAATAGAGTTAGGTTCATCATCCACATGATATCTACAAGGTGAATTCACAAAATTTCTAGCTTCTTTTGCACTGTCAGATGCAAGGGGGGAAACACATTTGCTTCATTAGAACTATCCTGCACAAGGGGAGGATGACCCTGTTTAAAATGTAAGACACCTTTCTGTGAAGTAGGTTGTATGTGATCAATACCATCTAAATAAACCACATGATTATATGGAGTAAAAACACATAGGGAGGCAGTTTTTTCACACTTAGTTCCAAATGAAAAATTAACTCTACCATGAGATGTAGCTGAAAACTGCCTATCATTGCATTCAGGAGTGATAGAGGACTTTCCCCTACCCATTGGATTTGAGAAGATAGGTATGTATAATTTATAACTTACAATAACAAGTTCTATAGGCTTACTTTGGACAGGTTCAATCATAGAAGCCTTAATAGGCCCTACTTCACGAACCATAGAAGTCACAAACTGCATTGTACTACATATAACATTATCACTAACCATCCTGCCCATTGCAGCAATATTATGTCCAATAATAGGTAATTAAGAGGCCTATTTATTAGCGGTAAAGGTATTACCTGAATCAACCTTTCCCAGAATAGGCTCAGAAGTGATTTTTTTTCTCTTGAACTTTAAGGAAGTAGAAAATTTAGATTTGGATTTCCCTTTAAGTTTCTTTGAAGAAAACATTCTTTTTTCTTTCCAAATTTTTTGTATACTTGATTATATTCATCAGCCTTCCTAATAGCTCAACTATCATTAGATTCTTCACTAGATTTTTCATTAGATAATCCTATATGAAAATCATCTTTGAATGAAAAACCATCCACTATTAAGTGATTGTCTTCAGTAATGTTAGCCCAAAAAAATTGTCTTTTTCATTCACCTGAGTTTCAATTTTTTTGTGTGTTCCAGTGTAGGAAATTATAGACATCTATCCTTTAAAGGGCCTTTAGGAATAGGATTTTGTGTTAGATGATAAGACCCCTCATCAATAAAGATTTGTTCTCTAGGAGAAATTAAGTTCCTAGAGTCTGAATTCACTACTGGAAAATGGACCTATCCCCACAGTTTTCCCCAAAACCATGGGGATAGACCCCCCCTATACCCACGGTTTTGGAAAACCGTGGGTATAGGTGACCTTTCAAGACCTATTTCCACAGTTTTCCAAAACCGTGGGTATAGGGGGGTCTATCCCCACGGTTTTCCAAAACCGTGGGGATAGGTCCTGAAAAGTGACCTATACCCACGGTTTCCCAAAACCATGGGTATAGGGGTACCTATCCCCACGGTTTTAGGGAAAACCATGGGGATAGGTCTGGGATAAAATACCTATACCCATGGTTATGAAAAACCGTGGGTATAGGTCACTTTTGAGTGTCCAATAATCTAGAAGGAATCAAAAAAGGGTGGAGTCTTCTCAAACTCAATTTTCAGGTTAATGTCACCATTAGGAGTATAAAACACTAATCTATCTATCAAGGTAGAATTGAATTCGACTTCCACTAAAACTCTAGAAAAGTAACCAAAACTAACCTATTCAGTGGAATTGTCTATTACGATTGGAATTCTAACTAAAGATGCAATATAAAAGAGTAATTTTGGATGCAATAATACCCAATTGAGACCATGAATCTTAATCCAAACATATTCACATGTGTCCTTGAAGTCATTAAGATTAAATTTGATCTCCCATTCATGAACCCATAGTAAACCTGACTAAATATTGATTGAAATTTTACTCCAAGATTTCCCTTTCAGTTCTGTGGTGGAAAATAAGATATGAAAAAATCAAGCCCAAGTGATACACACTTGAAATATAAAAATCCCCAAATTGAGTCTAAATGAGAAACCATATCGATGGTTTTCCATGGATTTATACATTTCATCAATGAAATATGAGTGATGAATGAGTGTTTTAAAAGATCAATCCTTTATGAAATGGTAGTATCTGAGGCCAATACATGTGCAATGGTTCCCTTCTAGAAGATTCATTGCGAGACCCTAGTTGAAAGTGAGGTAAAAATTCCTCATGAGAAACTAGAAAATGAGGAGAAACCCTTTAAGTTATCTACACTGCTTTCCTTTCTTCTCTTTGTAGGATGTAATTCTGCCAAACATCATGCTGAATCAGGAGATATGAGTAGAGATTCAAGCTATGCAGGAGGTTTAGGGTGAGAAGATCGACAGGGTTCGACATGCGAGTCCTCTCCCCTTTCTCCATCCTCAATTACGTCTATAATTATAAATATAATAAATATATACTATTTAAGTATATTTATTATATTTTTATAACTATTTTAATAAATAAATATATTTATAATTATAATTATACATAAATATATTTATAAATATCTTTTATAAATATAAATATATTTATTTAATTATATACATATTTATATAATTATAAAATTATATATATTTATATATTTATATAATTATATATATATGTATATATTTATTAATATATAAATATAGGTAATTATAAACATAATAAAAATATTTATTATTGTTACGACCCCCTCCCACCAAAGATGCCCCTCCTGAGCTGGCAATGGTGAAAGAGAGATAATGACCCCCGAGTCCCGCCTCCAGCAGCCCCTGGGGTGGCGACTAGCACCAAGGGTATGAGTTTTCACAAATATGGGAGGCATTACTCTTTTTATTATTTAGGATCGAGAAATAGTACAAGTCAACCACCCAAAAGGAAAAGAACAAGTGTATATAAATAAACTCAAACCAATCCCACATGCATGTTTAAACAATTTTATAACAAGGTACAAGTACAATAAAGATCAAAGTACAATACCAAAAGAAAACAAGAGTACAATAACTGCAACAACTACAACTGTCCAACTAGTAGGGTCCCGCACGGCCCTGGTAGTCCTCCTGAAAACCTAAATGTAAACGTAGGGTGAACATACAAGTATAATCAGTAGAGAAACCTAAAGCTCTTGTGCACAAGTGGGGAGAAATCCTAATGTCCCGTGAGAACAACAGAAGAAACCTAGCAAGGAATTCTATCCACCCAACCTCATCAGCCACACTCACCAAAACACAATCACAACATGTAGTAGTAGTATATAAGCACAAGATTATTGGGTACCCCGCACCATTTCCCTTTAGTTAGCTACTCTTCCTAACGGCGAACATCCTGACGCTGCCACACTCTCCCCACCCGCACACACCTGGGCCTTACAAACCACACATCCCGCCTACAGACACCTGGGCCTCACAACCACATATCCTGCCCGCACACACCTGGGCCTCACAACCACATATCCCGCCCGCACACACTTGGGAATCACAACCATGTATCCCACCCACACACACCTGAGCCTCACAACCACGTATCTCGGCCGCACACACCCGAGCCTCACAACCACGTATCCCGCCCGCACACACCTGGGCCTCACAACTACGTATCCCGCCCGCACACACCTGGGCCTCATCCCGATGATTCTTGGGAAAAAGTAAAACCTGCTCGAAGAGTCTTGGGCTAAAACCACCCCAATCGAAACCTACCCGAAGAGTCTTAGGTGTATGGTCGCCTCAAGCCATCACAGCCTAGGGGAGAAGGAGCAGGAAGGAGCTAGTAACTAAGGGAAAACACCCTCTCCCATGAAATGGGAGTGTTTGGAACTAAGTGCTCAACATGGGTGGGGTGAGATCAAACACAAAAGATACAGATATATATATATATACCAAACACTCAGCCCAACCTATGGATTCTAAACAAAAAAACTGAGCACATTCCTCGGCACTGCTACTACGAAGTATGCATACAACAAACAACCCCAACCCCATTTAGGTTTTCACATTTCAGCAGAATTAGTTTATTTAGTTCCTTAACTACTGGGAAACTATCCACAACCAACCACATAGATATTTTGTAAAACATATCCCTTCCATCCCCAAATGAAGTTAGGAAAACACAAGCAACACAAACAAGTCCTTCTTATTAACCAACCAACCCCATTGATTATTTTTCCCGTTCCATTACCATGACCCACCATTCATTAACTCTTCCACTTTTTATTTATTATTCACAACCCATATTCCGTTCACATTCAAACCCGTCCCTGCAGCCCCACTGCCAACTGCCATAACCACAACTGCACCGTACATCATTATCCCTTTAATACCATTTATCACAGCCCCGCTACCCGTCACCAACATAACATTCACACCAACCTATAACCAAGACAACCGCAGCCCCGCTGCTCACCCAAACCACAACAATCCAAAAAACACCCCCATTACATGCCACGTATCCAAGACAATACCCACATGTTCATTATTCCATTTTGTTTAATCAGGGTGATCACCCAAGGGTTCCAGATTTTAAACTGCTAACTTTACATGATTAACCAATTTCTACATTCCACAAAGTTTCCATCCACAAAACGGTCTAGAAAGATAGAGAAACATTTAATTTCGCAAGAAAAGTCCCCCAACAACCATGATTTTCAGTAGTCATAAGCCTATTTAATTCACAATATAATATCACAGGATATAAAGATAAACATAACAACTTCCCCATCCCCGTTCTTTAACCAGTTATTATCTTTATTTAATGGTTCAATTGTTTCTCATGAAAAACAAGAGGATACCCACCCCACATGATGCACAATTTAGAGAGATGATGGTAAGATCCCTACCTCAACAGGTTCTGATCACAGCGCTCCCCTGGATCAACTTTAGAAGATGTCCATCGGCGTCCGTCACTTCCGTCGAGTCCCGGAAAAACCTCCTCGGGTGGAAGTCGGAAAGGAAAGGCCGGATGAAAGACAACGGATCCAAGTTCGGAAGTTTCGCCTCGTCGTTAAGATCCCGTGGCCACTAATGGATCGTAAATCGGAGCTCGGACGAAGAAGTTATGGAAGAAAGATCCTTTGAGTCTCTTGGGAGAACTCTGTTCAGAGGAAAGGGGAGGAGATGGGTGAGTTGAAAAGGAGGAGGGGACCCCTCCTTTTATAGGAGAGAAAAGAAAAATTACACGGCGTGTACTTTATGGTACACTCTGTGTACTCAGTTATTTCACATGGTCTCCACGCGGCTTCCAACATGGCTCCGCAGCCGTTGACTGGTCAACACACGGTTTGAGGGTAATGCATACGCGGGGAGGGACTACACAGTGTGTAGTTTGGACACACGACATGTACCCATTTATTTCACATGGCAAAGACACGACTCAAACACGACACACGACCATTGACTGTTAACGCGTACGTGGGGAAGGTCTACACGACGTGTAGTACTGGACACATGGCGTGCACCCATTTCTTTCACACCGTAAGGACACGGTCTTCAACCCGGGGTATACCCAGTGAGGTGGTACATGGAGTGTACTTACACTACACGGCGTGTACTCATTTACTTCACATGGCGAGGACACGGCCTGAAACACGGGGTATACCCGACAAATGGGGTACACGGTGTGTACTCAAACTACACTGCGTGTAGTTTCAAAATTCTAGAAAGTGTGGGAAAAGTCCATTTTACCCTCCAGAACACTTCGTGACCTTATTTTTGACAAAGGAATGGGCCGGAGAGGTCTGGCCCATTACATCAGATACCTCTTAAAACATTCTCGTCCTTGAGAATTCAAAAACCAACCCAGAGGAACCCAACAAGATACCTCTTAGGGTTCTCGTTATAACAGGAACCCAACCAACAACCCTAATCATATGTGTTAGGAATTCTTTCTCCTATGTCGAGATATTATCCGCTTTAGGTGGAACTGAATTTCTTACACGGGTTTAATCGCATCCTCATTAATGAGTCTCGATTAAGAATTGGTTCTTCCCACTTTCATACATTAGGATTTTACAACTTACACTGCCCCTAACACCGTACAACCCACACATTTCCCAAACATGTGGTTTGGGGAAAATTACTTATTCTATGTCGAGATATTATCCGCTTTAGGCGGCACTGACTCGCCCGCACGGGTTCAATCACATCCTCATTAATGTGTCTCGATTAAGAGTCAGGTTTTTCCCTTTCCCCACACATTCGGACATGCTACGCACTTCCAGAGAACAAGGAATCAAAAGGTCTCACAACCGACAAGACAAGCATTCCATATATCAAAGTTACAGAGTACAACATCAACACAAAGCTCAGAAGAACAAGGGAAAACACAAGTCAAAACAACTCCGGGTACTGAGCGTGCATCTGGGTCTCCCACTCCCAAGTGCTCTCCTCGAGGCCGCCATGCCTCCACAACACACGAACCAACGGAATGGTTCATCCATGGAGCACCCTCTCTTTACGATCCTCGATTATGACTGGTCATTCCTCGAAGGTCGCGTATTCTCCCATATCTAACTCTCCCCAGTCGATAACTTGAGAGTCGTGTAAGTACCGACAAATCTTGGAGACGTGGAAGAAGTCATGAACCTTCTCCAACTGAGGTGGCAGGGCCAGCTGATATGCCACCTCGCCGACTCGCCTCAGCACCTCAAAAGGTCCAATGAACCTAGGTGAGAGATTGCTCCCTTTCCCAAACCTCCACTGCCCCCGTCGATGGGAAACCTTCAAGAACACATGATCTCCCACCTTGAACTCCAAGGTCCTCCTCCGACGGTCAGCATAAGACTTCTGGTGGTCCTGAGCCGCTTTCATCCTCTCACGTACAAGCTGGACTTTCTCTGTGGTGCTCTGCAGTACCTCTAGCCCAAGATCACCTGTCTCACCAACCTCTGCCCAGAAAATGGGTGAACGACATGGTCTCCCATACAAAGCCTCAAATGGTTCCATGCCAATAGTAGAGTGGAAGCTGTTGTTGTAGGAAAACTCTACTAAAGGCAAGTGTCGTACCCATGATCCTCATAAATCCAGAACGCATGCTCGCAGCATGTCCTCCAATGTCTGGATAGTCCGCTCTGTCTGCCCATCGGTCTGGGGATGGAAAGTAGTGCTAAGGCATAGCTGGGTGCCAAAAGCATGCTGTAACCCCCTCCAGACTCGTGAGGTAAACCGAGTATCCCGATATGAGATTATGGTCTTTGGAACTCCATGCAAACGCACCACCTCGTCTACGTACCTATGTGCTAAGGTACTCACCGGGCCCGACTCCTTAATTTCTAAGAAGGGAGCTGATTTCGTCCGTCAATCCACCACTACCCAGATAGCATCATAACCACCTTGAGCTCTGGGTAGTCCTGTGATGAAGTCCATTGAGATTTCATCCCACTTCCACTCGGGGACATCTAAAGGATGCAACAAACCATTGGGAACATGGTGTTCAACCTTCACTTGCTGACACACTAGGCATTAAGCCACAAAATCCGCCACTGCCCGTTTCACCCTGGGCCACCAAAACTGTTCCCTTAGGCCTTGGTACATTTTTGAAACTCCTGGATGTACTCCCAAGGCTGAGCTATGGAACTCACAGAGAACTCCCTCATGCATTGTCTCCGGGACAAACAACCTTCCATGGAAAAGCATCTGATGTCAGCTGTCCTCTGACTATCCTTCTGGAGCATTCCCCTGATCGACACGATCCTGCATCACTTCCACCTCGGAGTCCCCCCACTGAGACTCTTCCACCTGCTGCAACAAGGAGGACTGCACCATCATCTGAAACAAACAGCCTCTAACACCTTCTACCCTGGCATCCAAGTGCAAGGCATCCAACTCTCCCATCACCTTCCAAGCATCAGTGGATTCCTGAACCACTTCCTTATGTGACTTCCTGCTCAGGGCATCAACCACAAAAATTCCCTTACCTTCAGTGTAAGAGATCTCAAAGTCATATTCTTGGAGAAACTCAACCCATCTCCACTGCCTCAGGTTCAGGTCACACTGGGAGAAGATATAATGCATGCTCTTGTGATCTGAGAAGACCACAAAGTGCTTCCCAAAGAGGTAATGTCGCCACAACTTTAGTGCGAACACTAATGCTGCAAGATCTAGGTCATGGGTGGAATAGTTACGCTCGTGAGGGCATAACTGCCTAGACCCATAACAGATCACTCCCTTCTTCTACATCAGCACGCACCCTAGACCAAGGCCAGAAGCATCAAAAAACACCCTATACAACAACCCTTCCTCTGGAAACCTAAGTACGAGAGCACTGACCAACTTCTTCTTTAGGTAGTAGAAAGCCTTCTGACATTGCTCGCTCCATAGGAAGACCTGGTTCTTCCTAGTCAAAGCTATCAATGGAGCAGAAACTCGAGAGAAGTCCGAAATGAACCTCTGATAGTAACCTGCTAACCCCAGGAAACTATGAACTTCCTCCACGTTCTTGGGTGCTGCCCAAGAAACAACTGCCTCCACCTTTGACGGGTCCACTGACACTCCATGCTGAGACACCACGTGCCCAAGGAAGTGTACTTCTTGTGTCAAGAACTTACACTTCGACAATTTCCTATAAAGATGGTGGTGTCGAAGGACTTATAAGACTGCCATGAGATGCTCAACGTGCTCCTCCTATGATCTTGAGTATATCAGGATGTCATCGATAAACACAACGAAGAACCGGTCCAGAAACTCTCGGAAGACAAAGTTCATAAGTCTGATGAACACAGTCGGTGCATTCGTAACTCTAAACGGCATCACTACGAACTCGAAGTGCCCATACCTGCACCTAAAATCCATCTTCGAGATGTCACTGTCCTTTAACCTCAGATGATGATATCCAGATCATAGATCAATCTTATAAAACCAACCTACTCCCCTCAGTTGTTCGAAGAGATCATCTATCCTTGGAAGGGGGTAGCGGTTATTGACCATTACCTGGTTCAACCTTCAGTAGTCTATGCATAGCCTGAGTCCACCATCTACCTTCTTCACGAACAAGACTAGAGCACCCCATGGCGATACGCTGGGTCGAACAAAACCTTTCTCCATCAGATCATCAATCTGAATCCGCAACTCCCGCAACTCTGAAGCTGCCATCCGATAAGGGGACATCGAAATCGGACGGGCACCATGCTGTAAGTCTATCCCGAACTCAACGCGTCACGTCGGGGGGGGGGGGGGGTAGAGTCACAACCTCCTCAGGAAAAACATCGAGGAACTCCCCAAAAACATCAGGGACATCCATCATCTCTGTATCAGCTGGAACCACTTATAACCCACCTAACAAGGAAAGGAGAGGCTTCACATGCCGGCTTCCCACCTGATAGCTCCTCTCGCCAACAAAAGATACGCGTTGCCCATCCACGTCGGAGAGAACGAATCTTCTCCGGAAGCAGTCGATAACGACACTAACATAAAACAACCAGTCAATGACTAGGATGACATCGTATGGCTGCATCTGTAACAGAAGAAGGTCCCCACTAGATTGATGTGGTCCCAACATCAGCCCACATCCCCAGCAAACACAAGATATGATGGTATGGCCTTCAATGGGTGTACTTAGCACCAGTGGTACAGAAAGTCTCTCTACATCTAGTCCCAAAGCATGGGATAGACCAGGTGCAACAAAGGAGTGCTAAGATCCCGAATCGAACAAAGCAGAAACAAGAGTGCTGAAAAAACAAATCGTACCTCGCACCACCTCTGGTCCTACCAGAGCTGTCAACTATGCTGCGTGAAACTGTCCACGCCCAGCTCCTCTGCCTCTCTGATGTCATCCACCTCCCCGAACAAACCCTGGTCGAGGTCCCTGAGGAGCACCCTGAGGTCGGCCTCCTCCCGCAAAGTCTGCCCTCGGAGGAGCATGGTCCTGCTGCTGCTGGAAGGGCCTCGCCGACAACTGGTGCTACTGAGGTGGGTGCTGAACCTGCCCACCTCCACCGTACTGAGCTCAGGTCGGGCACCAACTCTAAATGTGCCCGAAACCTCTACAAGAAAAACACTTCAGTCCTGGGTTCGTAAAAAAGGGACGAGGACCCGAAGATCTGAACTGGAACTGCTGGGGCCTGCTCCCCACTGGACTGAACCTGGAAGGTCCCATCGCAGGAGACCTTCTACTGACTGCCTTCCCCTTCGAAGAGCCTGGCTGGATCCCCTCTCGTGGTGAACCTCCCAGAAGTGCATCCTCTCTACAACCTCTTCCTTCTTATGTACTGCCAAGTACGTCGGAAGGGTGAATGGGGTAAAAACATACTGGAGAGAAGGATGAAGTGCCTCCTCCAAACATATCGCCCGAGACTCCTCATCTGGAAAGAGATCCAGAGCAAAGTGTAGGAGATCCTTGAACTTGATTCCCAACTCTCATACCGACATACTCTCCTACTGAAGGGAGAGTAACTCCTGCCGCTTATCTGCCTTGATCATGGAAGAAAGGAATTCCTCTCAAAATTACTTCTCAAAGTCATCCCATGAAACCTATGCCTATATCCTCTCTCCAAGGTAGAGCGTCCACCACTGTCGCGCCGCACCTATCAGCTGACCGACTACTAGGGGAACCCAGTACTCCCTTGGAGCACGAATCAAGGTAAAAGTGATCCCTAGATCCTCAAGACACCCCTCCGTCTCCGTATCTGAAGTACTACCCTCGTACTTCTTGAGGGTTTCCCGCTGGAAAGAACGGAGAGTCTTCTACCACTGTCTATCTTCCTCCTCTCGGTCAATCCTAAACTGATCGACCACCTGAATCTGCTGGGCCTCGGCCGTCTGAGCCACCAGGGGACAAAGTCCAAGTACCATAGCTGTACGGTAAACAAAGATCGCCTAAGCCCAAGTAGTAAGGAAATTTCTCAGGGTTTTATTTTATCATGTTCATTTCAATTTGTTTCCCAGAACACCCAAATCATGTAAAACACAATCATGATGATGCATGTATCTTCCCTAGGGTCTCCAACCTGCAATCAATGTAGTCTCACTTGGTCGTTTGGTAGGATCAGAGTCCTTGAATCAGATCACGAGGGGCCCTAAAATCCTGTGTCCTATCCGGTCTTCCCTGGCCTATGTCACGCACCAAGATTAACTAACACTGTTTCCCTACCATCCTATGCAATCCTCACTATGCCTAACTCCAGACTCCATCCTATCTCTCAACCATCAGCCTCTGATACCATTCTTTCATGACCCCCTCCCACCAAAGATGCCCCTCCTGAGCTGGAAATGGTGAAAGGGAGATAATGACCCCCCGAGTCCCGCCTCCAGTAGGCCCCGGGGTGGCGACTAGCACCGAGGGTATGAGTTTTCACAAATATGGGAGGCATTACCCTTTTTATTATTTAGGATCGGGAAATAAGACAAGTCAACCACCAAAAAGGAAAAGAACAAGTGTATATAAATAAACTCAAACCAATCCCACATGCATGTTTAAACAATTTTATAACAAGGTACACGTACAAGAAAGCTCAATGTACAATACCAAAAGAAAACAAGAGTACACCAACTACAACAACTCCAACTGTCAGACTAGTAGGGTCCCGCACGACCCTGGTAGTCCTCCAGGAAACCTGAAAGTAAACGTAGGGTTAGAATACAAGTATACTCAGTAGGGAAACCTAAAGATCTCATGCACAAGTGGGGAGACATCCTAATGTCCCGTGAGAACAACAGAAGAAACCTAGAAAGGAATTCTATCCACCCAACCTCACCAGCCACACTCACTAAAACACAATCACAACAGGTAGTAGTAGTATATAAGCATAAGAGTATTGGGTACCCCACACCATTTCCCTTTAGTTAGCTGCTCTTCCTAATGGCTAACGTCTTGACGCTACCACACTCTCCCCGCCCGCACACACCTGGGCCTCACAAACCACACATCTCGCCCGCACACACCTGGGCCTCACAACCACGTATCCCGCCCGCACACACCTGGGCCTCACAACCACGTATCCCGCCCGCACACACCTGGGCCTCACAACCACGTATCCCGCCCGCACATACCTGGGCCTCACAACCACGTATCTCGCTCGCACACACCTGGGCCTCACAACCACACATCCCGCCCGCACACACCTGGGCCTCACAACCACGCATCCCACCCGCACACACCTGGGCCTCATCCCGATGATTCTTGGGAAACAGTAAAACCTACCCGAAGAGTCTTAGGATAAAGCCACCCCAATCGAAACCTACCCGAAGAGTCTTAGGTGTAAGGTCCCCTCAAGCCGTCACAACCTAGGGGAGGAGCAGGAAGGAGCTAGTAACTAAGGAAAAAACACCCTCTCCCATGAAATGGGAGTGTTCGTCACTAAGTGCTCAACATGGGTGGGGTGCGATCAAACACAAAAGATACAGATATATATATATATACCAAACACTCAGACCAACCTATGGCTTCTAAATAGAGAAACTGAACATGTGCCTCGGCACTGCTACTACGAAGCATGCATACAACAAAAAACCCCAACCCCATTTAGGTTTTCACGTTTCAGCAGAATTAGTTTATTTAGTTCCTTAACTACTGGGAAACTATCCACAACCAACCACATCGATCGTTCGTAAAATATATCCCTGCCATCCACAAATGAAGTTAGGAAAACACAAGCAACACAAAAAAGTCCTTCTTATTAACCAACCAACCCCATTGATTATTATTCCCGTTCCATTACCATGACCCACCATTCATTAACTCGTCCACATTTTATTTATTATTCACAACCCATAGTCCGTTCACATTCAAACCCATCCCTGCAGCCCCACTGCCAACTGCCATAACCACAACTGCACCGTACATCATTATCCCTTTAATACCATTTATCGCAACCCCGTTTCCCGTCACCAACATAACATTCACACCAACCTATAACCAAGCCAACCGTAGCCCCGCTGCTCACCCAAACCACAACAACCCACAAAACACCCCTATCACAAGCCACGTATCCAAGACAACACCCACATGTTCATTATTCCATTTTGTTTAACCGGGGTGATCACACAAGGGTTCCAGATTTTAAATAGCCAACTTTATGTGATTAACCAATTTCCACATTCCACAAAGTTTCCATCCACAAAACGGTCTAGAAAGATAGTGCAAGCAAAGGCCCCCAACGACCGTGATTTTCAGTTGGCATAAGCCTATTCAATTCACAATATAATATCACAGGATATAAAGATAAACATAACAACTTCCCCATCCCCGTTCTTTAACCAGTTATTATCTTTATTTAATGGTTCAACTGTTTCTCATGAAAAACAAGAGGATACCCACCCTGCATGATGCACAATTTAGAGAGATTATGGTAAGATCCCTACCTCAACAGGTTATGATCACAACGCTCCCCTGGATCAACTTTAGAAGACGTCCGTCGACATCCGTCACTTCCGTCGAGTCCTGGAAAAACCTCCTTGGGTGGAATTCAGAAAGTAAAGGTTGAAGGAAAGAAAACGGATCCAAGCTCGGAAGTTCCGTCTCGTCGTTACGATCCCGTGGCCGCTGACAGATCGTAAATCGGAGCTCGGACGAAGAAGTTATGGAAGAAAGAGCCTTCGAGTATCTTGGGAGAACTCTGCTCAGAGGAAAGGGGAGGAGAGGGGTGAGTTGAAAAGGAGGAGGGGACCCCTCCTTTTATAAGCGAGAAAAGAAAAAGTACACGGCGTGTACTTTATGGTACACGACGCGTACTCAGTTATTTCACACGGTCTCCATGCGGCTTCCAACACGGCTCCGTGACCGTTGACTGGTCAACACACAGTTTGAGGGTAACGCATACGCGGGGAGGGACTACATGGCGTGTAGTTTGGACACACGGCGTGTACCCATTTATTTCACACGACAAAGACACGACTCAAACATGACACACGACCGTTGACTGGTAACGCGTACGCGGGGAAGGTCTACACGGCGTGTAGTACTGGACACACGACGTGCACCCATTTCTTTCACACGGTAAGGACACGGTCTTCAACCCGGGGTATACCCGGTGAGGTGGTACACGACATGTACTTACACTACAGGGAGTATACTCATTTACTTCACACGGTGAGGACACGACCTTCAACACGGGGTATACCCGACAAAGGGGGTATATGACGTGTACTCAAACTACACGGCGTGTAGTTTCAAAATTCTGGAAAGTGTGGGAAAAGTCCATTTTACCCTCCAGAACACTTCGTGACCTTCTTTTTGACAAAAGAATGGGCCAGAGAGGTCTGGTCCATTACAATTATAATTTTATAATTATTAAAATATATATTTTTTAAATATATTTATTATTTAAATATATTTATTATAATTTTATAATTATTTAAATATATATATATTTATTAATAATTTTATAAATAATTTATTTAAAACATTATATATATATTTGAATTATTAAAATATATATATTAATATATCATATTTATATTAATTATAAACATGACTTTTTTAATTAATATAGATAAATAGAAATTATTTTTGAATCTAAATATGATATTTATAAATATATATATATTAATAATATTTGTTATTAAAAGGTTTTATTAGTAAGAATAATGTAGATAAAGATCTGCCTTTATCAGCACTAAAAAAGTGCTAATATAGGGTACACCTTTATCACTGTTTTTTAGTGCAGATAAAAGTTAATTTTATTAGTGATTTTAGCTAGTGGTGATAAAGGTATTAATTTTTTCATCACTTACCGTTTAGTGCTGAGAAAAGCATGCGATGATTTATCTCTGATCTGTGGTAGTGATATGTGTAATACTTTTCGATTCCATGATAGTTTTATTAAAACCGCCAAAATATCATTTAAAAAAACTAATTAACCCCTCCCCCACCCCTGCGCCGCCCCCCCCACGACACCAACCCCCTCACTCTCAACTTCCCCTCCATCAAGTCTGACCATGATGACACCCCTAATGACTCTTCTACCCATATCAATGACCCCTTTTCCCCATTTCTTGGTGACCCACCCTCCCCCCGATGATGGAAAATACCTAAACCCTTCTCCACAACCCTGTCAATATCCTTTCCTCAACCTGATATCCCCTGCTTCTATGCATGCTTGAGTCATACATCACTAGGAATGCATCCTCAAACTCCATCCTATTAGTTTCCCTCTCCTCGCCTTAGTGGACTTCCAAAAAAACTGACCCTTTTATTACAAGATGTAATACTTATTCGTTTATTTTGTTTTTATTTTTCATTTGAATCATTTTCCTGATGAAATTGTGTTATGTCGAATCAAGACCCTATGTCACGACCCGTCCTCGGGGCCCGTGCCGTGACTACCCCAAGCCGGCCTTCCATAGGCCAGGGGCTGGTGACTAGCACCAAGGCGTAAATCCCAATAAAGGGAAGGAATTGCATTTGTAAAGTAAACAAACAAACACCACAGAGTAAGCAAGCAGAAGTAAACACTAAGTAAAAACTGGTACAACAGTAAGTGCGGAAGTAAGTGGGCCAGAATACAAACCCAAACTGAAAGTAAAGTACAAATCGAAAGGGAAAACAACAACTGAAAAAGTAAAGCCGCAACGTCGAGCCGCCCACTGGAAGTCCCACCTGAATGGTGGGTACAGATAGCCTCCACTGCTCCTCGGGTCCAGCCGACTTCTCCGAGTACGTCCCGCCCAGTGGTCCACCTCCAGGTACCATCTTGCTCCGCAAGCCTCCACCACGACCAGCGTTGTCCGTCGTCTGCAACCAACACAACGTAGTGCGGGCATAGCCCATGCAGGGGTGAGTATAAGCTACTTAGTAGGGACCCCGAGACCCCCGAAGGTCTCCCAGAATCCGTAAAGGATAATCCACAAAGGAAAGATAAAATCACGAAGTAACATCCGACACTGATTAGGTATATGCCCATACATATACCTAAGTCATCAATTCTCGCTTGGCTCCAACATCCGAACTCAAGTACAACCCAGTCCACACAAGAAAGCAAAACGTAAATCCACACAGGATAGCACAACACAATCCACAAAGGAAAGCAAACGTAAATCCATACAGGATAGCACAACACAATCCACAAAGGAAAGAAAACATAAATCCACACAGGATAGCACAACAAAATCCACAAAGGAAAGCAAAACAGGATTCAGCTCACACAGGAATACTACTTCGTAAGACGATAGAGATGATCAGATGTAGCCACTGATTCATCTAAGCCGTCGGACCCACAAAGGATCGGTAGGTACTAACCCCCGCAATGACCCACACAGGATCTATCATGAAGTTGAACCCAAAGCTATTGGGAAACTCCTTCTCCATCAAGTACAGTGGTTATGCCGCTACAACCAAGCGCTTCCCTCTTACCTTGGACTGCTGTAGTACTACACCTATCGGGTATTGTGGGCCTGCTGCTACAACCAAGCGCTCCCCCCGTGCCGCTACAACCAAGCGCTCCTCCGTCGTGGGTCTGCCGCTACAACCAAGCGCTCCCCTGTGCCGCTACAACCAAGCGCATCTCTGTCATGGGTTTGCCGCTACAACCAAGCGCTCCCCTGTGCCGCTACAACCAAGCGCACCTCTGTCGTGGGTCTGCCGCTACAACCAAGCGCTCCCCTGTGCCGCTACAACCAAGCGCACCTCTGTCATGGGTCTGCCTCTACAACCAAGCGCTCCCCCTTATAGCCTCCAGAGGTACTCCTTCTGTTGAGTACCGCAGGTCTACCTCTACAACCAAGCGCTCCTCCGCCGTGGGTCTGACGCTACAACCAAGCGCTCCCCACTGGGCTATCCGTAACACACCGAGTCGTTCGATCAGCAGTCGTCAAGTCTCGACCGGCTCTAGGGTTTCTGCACACAGCAAGCTCGTTCCGGGAGGGTCCACTCCACGAGCTAATAGGTCGATGCATCAACTGACATGTAGACTGGAGTTGATGAATCCCAAGATGTACCATAGTAGTCACTGCCGAAAACACGGAGGATTCCCGTACTGTTTTCATCATCGTCGTAGTCGAATCCACTGAGGATCTCTGTACATTCGTCATCGTCACAGCAGCAGTTACAGCCAGCTCTAGGGTTCCCGCACACAACAAGCTCGTTCAGGAGGGTCCGCTCCACGAGCCGAGAGGCTGATACATCAACTGACACATAGTTCAGAGTCTATGTATTCAAAAGTTCCGTATCGTCAACAGGAACTCAACGTCGCAGATGGCGCGTCAATCAGACGCCCGGTCTGAGAGTTATTGGCTTTTTCGTCCCAGGGGTCTGGTTGGTTTCTAAGGCAAAACCAACCCGACCGTACTCCACCAACGTCCAAACCTCGGGAAGAGTAAGCCAAAAGATCCATCTCACTTAGAGGAATTAAACAAAGTCAACAGCACGTCAATCGGACGTCCGGAGCTCAAGATATGAGCGTTTCCGCTCCGAGGGCCCGGTTGGTTTCGTGTATGAACCAACCCGGACGAACCCAAAGTATTCCGAAACCTTGAGTGTAGTATACCGAAATGACCGTATCGATCCAAGGATCGTGTTTCCGCTGACGGCGCGTCGATCGGAGGTTCGTAGCTCATGTTACGGGCAAAAGACAAAAAAGGTCCTGAAACGGGGGGTCTGGGTCCGGGTCGACCCGGCCCGACCCGGTTCAGACCCTGTCCGACCCGGCTAGGGCGCGGCCTGGCCCGGCTTGACTCGGCCAAGTGGCCGAGCAATGCGGGGCGTTGCCCCCGCGTGACAGCACCGCGGCCCCCGCGGGGGGCCGCCCTGGTCAACGGACGCGGTAAGGCCGCGTCCTGTGTGCGCCGGACCCGCGTGGCCGCGGGTCCGCTGGCGCCGCCGCCGCCGCGGCTTCAGCCGCGGTGATCATGTCCGGTGGCGCGCCGGGGTGCCGCCGCCTCCGGCCGCCCGTGGCTTCCGCGGGCCCCCGGAGTTGCTCCGGTGGTCTGATTTCCTTTCCGTCTGCGCCGCTGTTCCTCCCGGGTTCCGTTCTTCACTGCGAGATCATTAAATCGCCTCTGCGGCACGTTTCATCATCGCCCACCAAATCCGCACAACAAGGAAGAACTGCGGAGGGTTGTCGGGCTGTGTTTGTTTGGCCCGCCCCCCCTCCGCGTTAGATGATAACAGTCGGGAGAAATAATCAACACATAGAAATCATAACACATAACAATTTTTAATAAATTAAAATTGTTCTTATGAAACCGGGTTCTTTGTTTTGAACGGAAGCATCCACGGAGTAAATTCATTCCCAAATAAAATCCCTACCTCGTCAAGTCGTCGCACGCACGTTCTTCGTGGAATTGATCATCGCGGAAGGAGGGAATCGTCGCATCGTCGCGGTATCCGGCGTTGCGTCGACGAACCCCGAGGACCAATAAACAGCAGATTTAATTTTAATAATTAAATCCATATTGAGTTATAATCCACAAAGGAAAATTAAAAGACCGTAATCCCCTACCTTGTCGTTGTCGATCAAAGGTTGTCGTGGGGTTGGATCGTCGCGGAAGAAGCGTCATGGAGGGAGAATCGTCGGCGTCGCGGTACACGGCGTCGCGTTGCTGATCTCCGCGGGTTCGGCGTTATTTGTCGGAGGCCGGCGTTCTTCGCGTTCTTCGCGTTCTTCGCGTTCTTCGCGAAGAAGGAGGAAGATCCTTAGAGATTCTTCAAAGGTTTAACACAACATTTCAAAAGGAAGGTGTGTTGGTCTTATTTTATTAACATGCCAACAAAACTAAAACGTGTTAAGAAAAGAACGAAATTAATTCATAGAATTAATTTCAAAAAATAAACCACCCATTTAATAGGAGAGTTTAATTGTTTAAGAAAACGCCTCAGTTGACTTTTATTTAATAGGGGTTTTCGTGGGTGCGTTACTTAGTGGAAAGAAACGGTGGGGCTCATGCGGGCCCCACCTCACAAATATCCTACCAAGTGGGTAGGATATTTTGGATTTCACCCTATCCGTTCCAACTGAGCTTAAGCAGTTTAAAGTGGTCTTTAAGCAGCTTTAAGTGAAATAAAAATAAAATTGTCACACAACTTTATTTTATTTCATAACTTAAAACCCAAAAATTAAAAACAACAACCAAGCAAACACAACTACAAAAGAGGCATTTCTAAGTAAAACCGGCGCTGCGATTCCATTGGTGCCCTCAGAATTCGATTCCGAGCACCGGTTTAAAATTTAGAAAAACCCGCTCGTTCATTCACTGAACGTACCTGAGCCAAACTTCCGAAAATGATTCTGGGCACACCGGGCCTTGGAATCAGGTGCCGTCAGAAACTGCATTCTTGTAAAATTCCAAAGAAAATTAAGAAAAAAATATCCTCGAAATTTATGGGTCTTTACACCCTACCCTAGTCAATGAAAAAGTTGGGTGATATTAAAAATTAATTATACTTTCTTTAATAAACATTTATATCTTTAATTTTGAATGTATAGGGAGAAGAGTGGTAATCCCATATTTATGGATAAATTTTGGATTAATATACCTTGAAACACACCTTGTTATTCCAAGGATTTAAAATAAATTTTAGATTATGCAATTGAAAACCGATCAGTGGATGGTAAAAAAAAGGCCATGTCCTAATTTTAAATTCAACCAATGGTTGAATATTAATGAAGTACATGATCAATTGATATTTAAATAATTTCCTACTCAATATGTATGTTGGATTTGGCATGGTGAATCAAATGTTATGGAAGATCAAAACAACGTCTATCGAGGAAATGAAACACAAAGTGACCCCTAATAGGAGAATTTAGTTTGAAACTTGATAAACGACAAATTTGTATTTTTAGGATACAATGAAAAATATTTTAATAGATTAATATAATATTTAGTTGATCCTAAGCAATTTAATCTTTCTCAAAACTTCATTGAACAATGGATGATTTTTTTGAATTAGTTGAAGATGGAAAATAAGAACTGTATGAAGGGTGTGCCAAGTATTTGATGCTGTCTTTTATACATAAGTTGTTTCATATCATGTGTCTCTATAAAATTACTGAAAAAGAAGTTTTCATGATTTTAATGCTGCTTCATGATGCATTTAGTGAAACTAAGATCCCTGCATCATTATTTGAGATAAAAAAGAATAAAAAAACTTAAACTTGATTATACAATGATATATGAATTCCCTAATGATTTCATGCTTTATTGGAGATAATAACCTGATAAATAATATTGCATGAGATTCTATACAAGTAGATGGAAGTAAAAGAACAACAATGAGAGTGAAAATGAATGCAACACCAGGAAGAAACAAAATAAGAAAACTCCTGAAGATCTATTGCATTACTTTCCTATGAAACTATGTCTGAAAAGATTATTCAAGTCGTCTAAGACTACATAAGACATGAAGTGGAATGCTAAGGATAGTAACTATTAGAGTTGGTTCCCTATAACCAACTTTCTTCATACTTAATTACATGTTTTTTCATTACTAATGATTTTTTCTTATCATGTTATTGTTTTTCTTCTGCATGAAATTTGTATGTGATAATGTTTTAAGAATATATGTGGCACCAAAAGGTTAAAAAAGTTCCCACTATAATGAGAACCTAGAGATACCAAGACATTATTTTTGAATCTCTTTCTATGGCTGGATGATATTGTCTGATGGGACATAGACAATATAGGCTATTTGGGGAAGGATTCTCATAAGACATTGAGACACCTTTTCATAGTGTTCTCTCTTTGTAATCTCCAATATATGAGGATATGAAAATAGACCCATCAAATAAAAAATCCAAATTTCCATGTGTCATTGGATATCCCTATCTTGGGATGTGTGTATTGATCCTTAGAATTTAATATTATCATTATTGGATATCGTGACTCATATTCTATGATGAATTTATGAAAACCATGATGACATATTTTTGCGGTGAAGTAGGATATGTTGAGTGCATCACAAATGACATAACATTAATAAATAATGATAGAAATGATTTATCTT
This sequence comes from Viscum album, assembly GCA_963277665.1. Taxonomy (NCBI): domain Eukaryota; kingdom Viridiplantae; phylum Streptophyta; class Magnoliopsida; order Santalales; family Viscaceae; genus Viscum; species Viscum album. The sequence goes on from OY728150.1 coordinate 1,868,503,064, forward strand.
TTTTGTCTCTTAATGAAAGTTGATATCTTAGGCCCTTTGATAGAATTGAACTATCTGCATAAATCTATAGACATGGTGTTCGGTGTGTGGGTACATTTCTGAAAATTCAAAAAAGAGACATAGAGCATATAGGCTGATGACATCAACATGAAACCTACTAGATTTGAGATATCACAATAATGATATTATATTAAATGGTAATTTTTTGTAAGAGGTTAGACATCATTGTAGTGTTAAGTTATTTCTCTATGGATCTCTTGGCATGTTTATAGACCCCAACCTTGGTCTTTAGGTGGTTATGCCTAACTTCAATGAGAAATACGCCTATAGGGTCACACAATAATTGTATTCACAATTTATATTAAATTATAGCACTGAATTTAACAAGTTATAATAAATAATATTTATCCGGGTTTGGTTGATTATTAGAATATAATCACAATATATTCAAAAGAAAAAAGCGTGTTAAATAATAATAATAATAAATATTTTTTTGCAAGTTTAGATAATATAATATTTATTATATTTATCACAAAATAATGTAGTGACATTAATTTAATTAAATAGTCATTATTCAAGGATCAATAAATGATGATAAAGGAATAAAGACAGAGTTTAATAGTACAATTAGTTTTTATTAATATTTATTTATATCCTTAATGCATTTTGCATGTCAAGTGACTAGTAATAATAATATTATTATTAATGGACATGGGGCCAATTAAGAATATTATATATGGTTGGGGGCTTATGTGTGATTTCCCAACCCTAAACTAGATATATTAAATAATTAATTATATCATTTTCTTAATTCACAATTGGTTTACACAATTGATATAGTGAGACTCTCTCAATCCCTAGGAAGAGATCAAGAGATATAGAGCTCTATCCTCACCTCCTCTATCAAACCAACAAGATATCATCAAAAATTATTCCTCTTGAGAAGAATTCCATGTGGTCAACCATGAAAAATGAAAGTGACCAGGATTGACTATTATAGAACCCAACTATTCTACAACATCATTCAGAGATTGTGGTGCATTTTTGGATCACCTATAGAGGGATTATTCACTTGAATCCTATATCACAATGATGGTGTGACAAAATCTTTTCCATTATATCATCAATGAAATCAAATTTAAAAGTTAGAGGTAATTCCATATCTTCTCTTAAATTAATTATAAGTTACATGTGAGATTCTCCTCTTATGGATCCAGTGTTTTAATCTAGTTGAGTAATATAATTTATTTATTGGGCATGATTTTTTGATCATGTAAATAAACGATTACATGTGTTTTGTGACTAAAAGTCAAGTTTTTCACACCTTTAAAGGATACTTCCACTGCACCCAGAACCTATAAGTTGTATCAGGGTGTTAAAATACCTAATTTATAATTATTTATCATTCATTGGTTGATTGCATGTGTTTGTGATTTATTTTACTTAAAACGTTTCATTTTAATAATCCTAAATCATCATATATTCTTTTATTCATTCTTGATAACATAAATAGTAACCAATCAAAGATTGAAAATGAAGAATCCTCTGGATTTCACCATCTGGAGGTGCCAAAGGCTCTGCCAAGAGAAAAAAAGTACACATTGTGTATTCCTATAGTAACACTGTGTAGTTTTATTTTCACATCCATATATTTCTCTATTGGGTTAGATCTGATAAAATCATATTTAAGATCCAAATTGATCATATTGGCATGTAGATTTGGACAGAATGACACATGACATGTATAACTACACGTCATGTAAGTAGCTTACACATTGTGTATTCCCTGTCTTCTCATGTCTTAGAACACATGGTGTCCTAGTGATCTATGTATCAGATACACAACATGGGGACACACCTTCCATGCAATTCTAAGGTTAAATTCCATGTATTCCTAGTATGAATCATGTACCTCATACATTTCCATTGAAGGAGACATGACCAGACCTATGTGTGTGCTATGAACATGGGTAGAAGAAAAGTATATATCGTGTAGTCTACTACCAATAGTGTTATTAGATTTTTGCAGAAAGAATAATTGGATGTATAATTAAACATATTTATTGTGTGTTCTATGTATCATTCATTTGACAGTACATTCCATATCAAAGGATTAACAATTATATATTAAATTAATTTCCATGTTAATTTTTTTGATTAACACATGGGTTTTCTTCCAAGTACACTTTTATATTACATTAATTTTAAATGATGTTAATTTTGTTTAAAATTATAGATGATGGTGAGTTAAATATGGTTAGATGGAATTAATATAAATTTAATTAATTTGATTAATTCATGGAAGATTATATTAATTAAATAACGAATCAAAGTAATTGATAACTTGATTGCAAATGTATGATTGTTTCTAGATGTGTGGATGATCATGATATTAGACTAGCCCTTGTGTATTATTGATTTCTTTTACTTTATTATACTTAGATTATTAAATATGGCCTAAGATTCATCCCCTCATCCTTATTATGTAAGGTCCAATGTGACCATGGTTTCTTTTATGTAAACCCCCTTTATCCAATCCATTGGATCACATCACTTACATGTGAGTTAAATATTATGTAAGGCTAGATCTCCCAAGTGAGTGGAGGCAGTCCCAGTCAAGAAGTTGAGGTGAAACCAATTAATGCGATACATAGGATCCAAGGTGGAATACAGTAACATGAACCAAGCTATGGTTCAAGGTGTGTTTTCCCTTAGGGTAGAGGGTTAGTTTATCATCTTCTAAATAAACTAACCATTAGAGAATCTCATAGTCATGCCACTTATATTTATTTATATCAGTTGCATAGTTAATTATTTATGTTTATGGATGTTACGTAGTCACCTAATAAATGAATTAACAATCATTCAAGATGGAATAAAGTATAAAACTAATTATGCATAAATGTTTTATCATACATGGTTAATCATTTAAGTAAAGTACACTTAATATTGATTGGGAATGTCAAAGTATAAAATGGAATTTATGCATAAGGATACAAATTCTCTCAAAATAAAATAATAATTTAGTATAGACTTCTTCTACTTATGTTATAAATTACATCATAGTTCAAAGTTCTTGACCAATACAAGTTAAGATACTTTTAATTATTATGTAACTTTTAACTTAAAGTTTTGGGTTGACATAATTTAGCTAACATCAAGGGTTGGCTGAAAAAGTAGGGATTAGTATAACTAAGAGGAAAAGGTTAAGGGAATAACTTATAATAGAATTTCCAGATTGGGGATTCCACTCAATAGTTCAAGGAACTATGAGTTAATGTAGTTGTCAAGTTATGCCTATGTAAAACCCATCAAATAGCTTGTACGACCCAATTTTGATTTATGAGAAGGGAAATACGGATCCTTACTACTAGAATATATAAGCGATAAGATATTATAAAACTAATGGTGGGGGATATTAGAATTCAAAAAATAGTGAGAGAGTAAAATAATTTAATTTAATTTAAATTTATTAATCTATTTTTTAATAAAATTGAATTAATAATTATCTGATCTAAATTTGTAGAAATGGAAAATCAAATGACATTGATGATATCATTGTTATCCATAATTGAGAAGGATAACCTTCTCACCGGTGTGAATTTACAAGAATGGATTTATTAATCTATTTTGTCATAAAATTGAATTTATAATTATCTCATCTAAATTTGTAGAAATGGAAAATCAAATGACATTGATGATATCATTACGATCCATAATTTAGACGGATAACCTTCTCACCGGTGTGAATTTATAGGAATGGTATAGGTGCTTTTGCGTTATACTATACCATGAAATAAAGTTATATGTGTTAGAGACTGTACTTCATGAGTTCATTTCTAAATAGGATAATGAGGAAGAAGTGTTTCTCTATTTGAATCATGTGCATAATGATATGGATGTATAATGTTTGATACTATCCTCTACTCCCATTATCTTTTAAAGAAATATGAGGATATGTATGCACATATCATTGTTTATAAGTTTAATAATCTCTATCAAGAGAAGGAGAGATTAGAGAGATATGATATCTCAAATACACTATACACATGCAAGATTAGAGAGTAGGTACCAGCTGAGGCCTATGTAGTTAAGATTATTGGTTACATTGAGAGTCTAGACATCTTGGGTTTTAAGATCCCTATTGAGATATTAATATATCTCATTCTTTCCTCACTAACAAAAAAATTCTCTAGTTTTAGTGTGAATTTTAATATGAGTAATAGTGAGGAAATGATATCAAAACTTCTTACACTCATTATATTAGTTGATAAAGATATGAGGCATAACAAATCCATTATACTTATTGTGAATAATAAGAGGAAGAAAAAAAAAGGTAAAGAAGTCTCATTACACGTCTAAGGACCCCAAGCACCATCCTTCTAAGAAGAAGAAAATATAAAGGCAAGGAAAATAACAAGATGCAGTATGTTTTCAATGTTATAGGAGGTTCCACCAGAAGAGGAATTGAACCCAACAAAATAAGAAAGGGGAATCTTTACGTGTATTCATTATTGAGTGTAATATTTTAATATCTACAATTTGGGTATTAGATACTTCTTGTGGTGCTCATATTGTATCGAAATATATGAAACAGGTAGATTTTGAAATATTACTAGAGATGAGGTGGATCTACATGCTTTTAATGGAGAAAATATTGCTACTTTATCCATTGGATACTACCATCTCACATTTACATCAAGATTAATTTTGGTTTTAAAGAGCTGTTATTATGTGCCCATTGTTACTAAGAACATTATTTCCATTTTTGGTTTAGATATTTATATATGAGTTTTTAGTTTTGGAAATAAAGGTTTCTAATTTCATAAAGATATTATATGTTATGGTATGGAACAATTGAATAATGGTCTTTATTTATTGAATTAAAAAAATAAAATATTTTCAATTAATAATGAAACTAATACACGAGACTCATATGACACCCAATTGTGGCATCAACATCTTGATCAAGTAAATGAAAATCATTTGAAAATGATCTATAGATATGGTTACATAGACTCTTTTTAGCTTAAGACACTTGAAATTTGTCACACTTATTAACAAGGTAATATTAAAAACAACCATTTAGTGGTCAAGGTGAAAGGGCCACAGATCTTCTAGAATTAGTACAAATCGATGTGTGTGGAACTTTTAAAGTAGATGATAGAGGTGGATACTCATAATTTATTAATTTTAGTGATTACTTGAGTAGATATGGTTATATTAACTTAATGAGGTATAAGTTTTAATCCTTTTAAAAGTTCAAAATAGTTTAAGAATGAGGTTGAGAATTAGACTGGTAATAAGTTAAATAAACTTTGATTGGATCAAGGTGGTGAATATATTAACCAATACATTATTTAATTTTCATTTGATTATGAGTTTTTATCTCAACTCACTCCACCTTATACACCATAGTGGGATAGTTTTAGTGAAAGGAGGAACCACACCTTATTTTCATGGTAAGGTTAATGATGATTCATGCAAGTTTTACATATCATTTTAGGGATATGCACCACATAAAACATTATACATAATAAATAAAGCATAAAATAAATAGGAAAATGATATTCTCTTTGAGTTATGGAGTGAAAAACACATTTTTTACATGTCTGTTCATGGGGTTGCGAGGTGTTTGTTAAGGATGGATAATGAAAAAAAGTAGCGCATCAAGGCATAAAGTTTATCTTTATAGGGTATCTAAAAGAAACAAGGGTATACTATCTATAAAAACCTCCATATAATAAAGTAAATATCATAATACAATATATATTTCTTGATAAGGAGCATATCCTCAAGGAGGATATTGGGAGAAAGATTAACTTCGATGAATTTGATGCTCAAAATACACAAGAGTTGGTATATGAACTGATTCCATTTGTCCCTTTTGAAGAACTGAAACACACGCATTGTGCAGGAGCACAAGAAAGGTAATTGAACTAAAGAGACATGGTTTTATAGTCACTAATGATGGTGACTCATTATTGGTTAAAAATTATGATCCTATCTTCTACAAGGAGAAAGTACAGAACTCAAAGTCTTAAATATGGAAATAAGCCATGAATTCTAAGCTGAATTCCATGTATCAAAATTATGTTTTTATTTTGATTTATCCTCCAGTTTATGTAAAGTATATTGGATATAAATGGTTATTCCAGAGAAATATAGACATGGAAGGTAAGTTAAATACCTATAAATCTTGGATATTGGATAAAGGGTTTAGAAAATGTAAAGGCATTGACTAAGATGAAATTTTTTCTCTAGTTTCCATGTTTAAAGCCATCAATTTTTTTTTCCATAACACTTTACCATGACTATGAGATTTAGAAAATGGATGTAAAAATATCATTCCTTAAGAGGAACCTTTAAGAGGATGTGTTTATGATAGAGATATAAGGGTTTGTGACTCTAGGAAATTCCAAAATTGTATTCAAGTTGACGAGATAAATTTATGGGTTAAAGATAGAATCTAGGTCATGGAACATTCAGTTTGATGAATCCATAAAAGAATTTGGTTTCATTATGAACAAATTCTAGTCATGTGTTTACAAAAAATTTAGTGGGAGTACATTTGTTTTCATAGTAGTATATATTGATGACATATTACTGATTAGAAATGATATACCATCATTATAAGAGGTTAAGGAATGGTTGAGAAAGTGATTCTCAATGAATGAATTAAGTGAATCATCCTACACTCTAGGGATCAAGATCATGCGTGATAGATACAAAAGGTTTCTTGGACTAAGTAAAGGTATTAACATTGACCAAATACTAATGAGATTTAGTATGGAACAATCCAATAGAGGATTGGTTCTAGTGTCACATGGTATACATCTTTCCTAGAAAATGTGTCCTAAGATACAAGAGGAAAGAAAAATAATAAGTAATATCCCATACACTTCTGTCATAGGATCCATCAGTTATTCCATATTATATAAAAGGTTGTGTTTCCTATTCTTTGAGCATGGTAGGAAGATATCAAGAATATCCAGGTGAAAAACACTGGACTACTGTTAAGGAAATCCTTAAGTATCTGAGGCATACTAAGGATACATTCTCGGTGTATAAAGGGAATGAATAATGATTCATCAATGAACATATATATTATAGTTTTTAGAAAAATATGAATTATCTGAAGTCATAGAATGGATATATATTTTGTTTCAACAGAGGATCTACGAGTTGGAGGAGTTCAAAGTAGTTAGTTTTCACCGATTCTATAGTGGAGTCTGGGTATATGGAAGATTCCGATGTAGCTAAGAAAGTAATATGGATTTGAAAATTTGTCTAAGAGATTTATGCGGTGAATAGTATTAAATAACCAATCATAGTTTATCGTGATAACACTGAAGCAATGGATCTATCCAAAGAGGCAAGGTCACACCAAAGTACAAAGAACATATTCCAGAAGTTTTATCTCTTAAGGTATTTTTCTCAATGAGGTGAAGTTGTGGTGAGTAGATTATCCATGGAGGAAAAATTAGTAGACCCCTTAATGAAGGATTTATCTTATAAGAAGCATGAGTATCATGTTAGATCAAATGGATTGAATTTTTTTGTCAATTAGATCTAGTAAAAGTGGGAGTCTGTTGAAGTTGGTTCCCTAGAACCGAATTTCATAGTACTTGATTACATTTGTTTTCATTATTAATTAATATTTATTATCATGTTATTATTTTTATTCTACATGAAATCTTTATGTGATAATTTCCTAAGAATATATGTCACACTGAAAGGTTATAACATTTTCTATCTATAATGATAACCTAGAGGTTCCACAACATTATTATTGAATCTTGTTCTATAGTTGGATGAAATTGTCTGATAGGACACATATAATATAGTATATTAGGGGTAATAGGATCATAATACATTGAGAAACCTTCTCATGGTGTTCACACTTTGAAATATCCATGAAAGGAGGTTATGAGACCAAACCCATAAAATAGTATATCCACATTTCCATGTTTAATTAGATGTTCCTATATGAAGTAGTGTGTATTAATCCTTGTACTTTAATATTATTATTAATAAATATCATGAATAATTTAATTTGATGTATTTATGAAATCCATGATGCCAAATGTTTCTGGAGAAGTGGGATACGTTGGGTTCATATCAAATTACATAACATTAATGGATAATGTGAGAAAGGATTTATTCTTTTTGTCTCTTGAAAAAATTTGATGTCTCAGGTGCTTTGATGGAATTGAACTACCTATATAAATCCATGTCCATGGTGTTCAGTGGGAAGATCCATTTTTGGAAAGTAAAAAAAGAGTCATCAAGCACATAAGTTGATGGCACCAGCATGCAACCTACTAGATTCGAGATACTATTAAAAAAGAATTATATTTCATGGTAAATGTTTATAGTAGGTTGTGAATCATTGTGATGTTAACTTATTTCTCTATGGATGTCTTGGAATGTATCTAGACGTTAACCTTGTACTTTAGGAATTTATTCCTAATTCCACTGATAAAGAGGCCTTGAGGTTCACACACTAAGTTATAATTTAAACACAAGTTATTAGAAATAATAAAGTGAGTTAAATAATAATAATAAATATTATTTTTGAAAGTTTAGTGAATATAATATTTGTTATATTTATCTTAGAATAATGAAATGATATTTATTTAATTAAATAGTCATTATTCGAGGATTGATAAATAATGAAAAATGAATGCAGACCAAGTTTAATGGTCCAATTAGTTATAATTGATATTTATTTATATTCTTAATGTGTTGTTTATGTCAAATGACTATTATTATTATTATTATTATTATTGGACATGAAGTCAATTAAGAATATTAAAAATGGTTGGGGGCTTGTGTGTGAGTTTCCATCCCTAAACCAAATATAATAAATATCTAATTATATCACTTTCCGAATTTACAATTGGTGTGAAAAATAGATAAAGTGAAATTATATCAATCCCTATAGTGTGATAAAGATATATATAGTGATATACTACCCTCCTATCTTAATACAATGAGATATCATCAAGATATATTCCTCTCAATAAGAATTCTGCTATGGTTAAGAATGAACAATATGAGTGACCAGGATTAGCTATCCTAGCACCCATAGATTCTACGACATCGTTCAAAGATTATGGTGCATATGTGGATCACCAATTGAGATATTATACACATTAATCCTCTAGAGAAATGATGGTGAAATGAGATATATTCCATCATATCATCAAGAAAATTAGGATTAAAAGTTTGCGGTAATTTCATATATGCTCATAAACTAATTATATGTTACATGTGATATCCTACTCCTTTGGTTCCGAATTTTTAATATTATCATTTAATCTACTATTTTAATTGGACATGACATTTTTATCATGTAAATAAACGATTACATGTGATTTATATATAAAATAAGAGTTTTCCATACCTTTAAAGAACAATTCCACTATACTTTAAACCTACAGTAACAACGATGACTTGATAAGACATCTAAAAGATTCATTATCATGAAAGGTGTTTGATTCATTATATACATATTTTTATTTGGATCATAAGAATGTATTTTTGGGATTGGATTTTTATTGTTTTAACCCTTTTGGTAATTTATGTACTAATTATATAATATGGACAGCTGTTTTGATCCCCCATAATCTACCTCCATGGATGTGTGTGAATAAGATATATTTCATTATTTTAATGATTATTACAAGAAAGAAAATACCATATAATGAAATTGATGTATACATTTAACCTATAATAAAATAATTGTGAGAATTATGAGATGATGGCATGGAAACATATGATGCTTCAATGAGAAAACTATTCAAAATATATGCTACTTTAATGTGGATATTTAATGAATTTCCTGGACTAAGAAGCTTATCCTGTTGAAACACTCATACCAGTTTAGATTGTATAGTTTTTAATTTTTATTTTTATCCTAAATGATTACCTAATAGTGGAAAATGGTGTTTTATGCATCATATTTTATTTCTTGATAAATCTCAAAAATTTAGGTTTAACAACATATAATTCAATGGAGATATTAAATTGATAAATCCACTAAAGGTGTTATCTGGTTCAAGAATATTGGGAAAATTAATGAATGTCACTATAGAATTTGGAAAATGTAATTATTTTAAAGAAGGGGGAAAAGAGTACGTGGTGCAATATCCAAAGCAGTTAGAACACAATAGTGGATGAAAATTAGTATATTTATCAAAAATCTTTATTGGGAGTTTAATTTGATACTTCATTATCATTAAATAATTAATATTGAGAAGAAAGTAAGTGACAATGTAATTTTTACATTGGTTAATGAGTAGGGTAAATCATTGGATCACCTTAATGCTCAAAAGTATTTGGAATTAATGAATATAATGTGTGGTTTGGGGGTAAATGAGAATGAAAAATATCTTTTAGCTATTTTTACAATGAAAAAACTTGTGAAAGACATATTCCTTAAATATTTAAAGAATGTAAATGTTCCAGATGGATATTCAAGTATATTTCATATTTAATTGAATTAAAATCATTAAAGTTTCATGGATTGAAAAATCATGTCTCAAAAATTTCGATGGATAATTTATTTCCATTATAATTACATAATACATTACCTAAAAAAGTATATGCAGTTATATTTGAGTTTTGAAACATATTTAGAGATATTTATAGAAAAACACTTAATCAAACCGAGCTTGATAAATTTTAAAAAGTAATTATGTTGACACTTATTCATTTGTATATGTTATTCCCCCCTTCAATTTTTAGTGTTAGGATTCATTTGACTGCTCATTTGGTTGAAGAAGCTAAACTTTTTAGTCCAATACACTATTGATGGATGTATCCAATTGATAGGTACATTAATATTATTTTTATTTTCATTAGTGAATTCAAGTTTATCAAATCATTGTGTAAAAAATATTTTTTTTTCTTAATTTTTTTCATCAGGTACTTAGGTTATTTGAAATCATATGTGGGGAATAAATCTCAACTAGAAGGATTTATTACTAAAGGTTACAAATCTGAAGAGTAAATGACCTTATATTCTAGGTATTTTGATGTTATATATATTAGAATCAATCATGTTTCATATTTTTATGACATCTCCCATAATTCTCATTTTTAAAACCATTCATGTGTATTTATATCTATTATATGATCGGTTGAAAAGGGGTCAAATTTTACAGTGATTGAATTGGATTTACTATAAGAAAATAGATATTTTCTAATCTAAAGTCTTATTAAATATCAATTTATTGATGAATTGATATTGAAAACAAAGAGATGACTAAGGGTTCATGCTCAAAATGATATGGAATTAACAAAAACTATTAATAAGGGGATTGTCGAATGGTTTACCCATCATGTAAGTATATAATCATATTCATATTATTAACGTGTAGTTATTTTTTCTATGTTAATAGTAATAACTTGTATCTTATTTTATAGATAAGGAATGATGATAATCAAGCTGAAATATAAAATTATTTAAAGTTTTTGGCTCTAGGTATTCTAAGGAAGGATAAGAGATTTGATGCCTACAATATTCATGGGTTTAAGTTTTATACAATTTATAGAAAAGAAAATGGAAAACTCAAAATAGTGGTGTACTTACACTTATAGAGGTGGGATACTATGGAAAGATAATTTATATAATTTAATTAAAACATCATGGTCAATTTTTAGTTGTCTTATTCAAATACAAGTGAATCAACATTGATAAGGGTATAATGAAAGTTTCATTACATTTTACTTATGGAAACATATCTCACTTGGTCTATATTGGTGATCCTAAAGATCATGATCCATTTACCTTGGATTAAAAAGGAAATAATATTTATTATGTGGATAATTAAATACATAAAATATGAAGTGTTTTTATAAAATTTAAATAGAGAGACTTGTATTACATGGGTTATGAAGGCCAACTGGTACTTTGTGACACTGGACCTCATCAACCAAAAAACATTCAATAGTTTTTTCTTGAAAATATTGAAACATTAGAACTTAAAAGATAAGATAAAAAGAAGTACTCTTCACAATGGATATTTATAATAATGAATATAATGAATATGAAGATAATTGAATGTATAAATCGGTAATGAAACTATTTTACAATTTCTCATTTATAAGTGTTTCGTACATATATAAATTGCTCTATTTTTTATTATTTTGTAAAAATATTTTACTTATGATTTTTTTATAAATTGAATATATTATAAACCATTTGAATCATATGAATGTTGAAAACAAAAAATTTTGAGATCCTAGTAAATCAACATCTCAAAGAACACTACCACCACCATCAGCTTTAGTAGATCTAATTGATTTTTTTGTACTAGATGCTTTTAGTGATCTACTAGCTTCCCCATATGCTGTTGGTAGCTGACCATCTGATGCACCTCTATTGATGGAGTAGTTATTCAACCTTTTATATAGGGGATATTGGAATGTTACCAATGATGGTATGTATATCACTGTACAAAAAACAATATATTTTATTAACTATTTAATGAATTATTCAAATAGATAATGACAACAATAAAAGAGATATAAATATAAACAAAATAGATGCATACAACCTGAAAGAATTAAAAATTATAATTCCATTTTATGAGTTTGGGGCATATACTGGTGATGCTTCTATAATCTATAGACAGATTCTTAGGCAACTTTCTTGAGATATGATGAGCCTTCCCATTAATTATAAATATTAGAGAAATATTCCCATTTCTTGAAAAAATGAGGTGTTTGAAAATAAATTAAAGGTAATATTAATTTAATATTCATTGATAACTATTTTAAAAGGCATGAGTAAAATTATTAATATACTTATAAAGTGATATATTTTTTATTTCTAGATGTTTTTTTTTCATTTTGATGTTTGTTTTGTTGGGTTTTTTAGGTGTGAAATGGGTTTTTCTTATTGGGATACCATTGTCACTTTTCCCAGAAACTTCTAATGGTTATCCCATATATAGCTAGGTATAGACTTGCTTTCCAAAGGCCATCTGTTATATGGGTTTTCAAACCAAGTGACTCTTGGGGACTCGCATTGGTCGAGAGGATAAGAGGTTGATCTAATCACACCCTTTTGAGGGGAATTGTTTCATACTCAGGGACTCACTTATAGATTTAAGATATGTTCATAAAATTCTTCCCAAACCCCAATATGGGACCAGTTACCCCTAAGTTAATGACTTGATTGTGAGCATCTATCGATAGGAATAATGGTGTGAATATCAAAAGTTTTCCATCGCTCTCTTATTTAGTTATGATTCTTTCACTACTACAAAATAGGCCTTTAACAATGCTAGAAATGGATTAGTGATAGAAAATTGATGACTAAATGAGTGAGGTTAAAATCCTTGGTCTTTTATCAACACTGAAAAAGTGCTGATAAATGAACCATTTATCAGGGATTTTTTAGAATGGATAAAGGTTCCATTTATCAGTGTTTATAAAAGCACTGATAAAGGGTCTTTTATCAGACCTTATAAAATCACTAATAAAGGACCATTTATCAGCATTCATAGAAGCACTGACAAATTATACATTTATCAGTGATTTTAACAATATTGATAAATGTGTCCTTTATCAGTGCTTTTAAAAGTGCTGATAAAGGGCCATACTGTAGTGTGCCGTAACAACACACCGCAAAACCACTGCAATGTGCTGTAACAGTACACCGTGACAATTGAAACACACCATATATCAAAAAAAACAAGTCCTAATTAAATATTTAAATGAAATTAAATTTACAACACAAACATAAGAAAAAAACACTATATTATAGACATTTAAAACATTGATTTATACAATTACATAAATACAAATTATTACATACATTCAAAGACATCAACATTCCTTTATCTTTTAATCCTGACCCGACTCATGCAATTTCCAAAAAAACCACCCCTTCTCAAGAAAAAGAACACACCTGTATAGGAAACCAATTCTTCTTTTCGTAATAATATAAAGAAATAAATTAATAAAAAGTGTTAATTTTACTAAAATTGATGTCAATTTTAAATAAAAAGATGCACTTGAAGTCATATCGGTCACACCGTGCATCGTATTGAGGTACAAATGATTCTGAATTGTCTCAAATGAATTTTGGATCATTGTAATAAATTATTAAAACAATATGTATGTGTTTTCTTGGTTTTGAGTACATCTATTGTCTTTTTTACTAAAATGTCATTTTAAAATAGAAACACAAAATTTTGACTCATTCTGATCAAATAGTGTATCGGTTTGATATGAAACAGATTCCTACACATTAAAAATTACTTATGAATCATTTACCTAAATTATCAAGAAAATCTAAGTGCATTTGATCGGTTTTCAGTGAGTGACATTTTTGAACTAAAATGTCGATTTTAAACTAATAACAGACAATTTGAGTCATATCGAGTACATCATGTATTATATTGAGGTGTATCTAATTTCTACATGTCACAAATGACTTATTGATCATTTTCATAATGTATAAAACAATCCGAATGTGTTTGATCAGTTTTGAGTAGGACTTGTCCATTTTACTAAAATTGATGACAATTTTAAATAAAAAGAGACACTTTGAGTCATACTGATCATGCCGTGAATCTAATTGAGGTGATATTGATTCATAAACATCCCAAATTTCATATGGATCATTTTCCCAAATTATCAAAACAATATTAATGTGTTTTCTTAGTTTTGAGTATGTCAGTTGTTTTTTTACTAAAATGTCATTTTAAACTGGAAACACAAAATTTTGACTCGTTTTGATCACATTGTGTATTGGTTTGATGTGAAACAGATTTCTACACACCAAAAATGACTTATGAATCATTTATATAAATTATCAAGAAAATCCAAGCATGTTTGATCAGTTTTCAATCAGTGAAACTTTTTGAACTAAAATGTAAAATTTAAACTAATAATGGAAAATTTGAGTCATACTAGGAAAATTGTGTATTGGATTGAGGTATGGATAATTCTACACATTAAAAATGACTTATGGATCATTTTAGTAAAGTATAAAAACAATACGAATGTGTTTTCTTGGTTTTGAGTAGGATAGTTGTCCATTTTACTAAAATTGATGATAATTTTAAATAAACTTTGAGTCATACCTGTCACACCGTGCATCGAATTGAGGTGTGTCTGATTCCTACAAATCCAAAATTACTTATGGATATTTTTACTAATGTATCAAAACAATCAAAACATGTTTTCTCATTTTTGAGTAAATCACTTGTCTTTTTTACTAAAATGTCATTTTAAACTAGAAACACACACTTTTGAATAATTCTAATGACATCGTGTATCAGTTCGATGTGAAATGGATTTCTAGACATCAAAAATTAATTATGATTTTTTTCTCTAAATTATTATGAAAATATGTGCACATTTGATCAGTTTTTAGTGAGTGACACTTTTTGAACTAAAATATCAATTTTAAACTGATAATGAACACTTTGAGTCATACCGAAAACACCGTGTATTAGATTGAGGTGATGATGATTTTTACACAAAAAATGACTTATGGAACATTTTACTAAAGTATTCAAATAATCAGAATGTGTTTTCTCAGTTTTGAGTAGGACAACTGTCCATTTTACTAGAATTGATGACAGTTTTAAATAAAAAGATGCAATTTGAGTCATACCGATCACAACGTACGTCATATTGGTGTGAGGATGATTCCTAAATATCCAAAATGACTTATGGATATTTTTCCTAAATTATAAAAACAATATGAATGTGTTATCTTAGTTTTAATTATGTCACTTGTCTTTTTTTACTAAAATGCCATTTTAAAATTAAAACACGCATATTGACTCATATCAATCACATTGCATATCAGATTAAGGTGAGGATGATTTCTACACATAAAAAATGACTTATATATCATTCTTCCTAAAGTATTTAAACAATTTTAATGTGTTTTATAAGTTTTTAGCAGGTCAGTTGGCATTTTTACTAAAATTAATGTCAATTTTAAATAAAAAAATGTACTTAGTGTCATACCGGTCACACTGTGAATCATATTGAGGTGTGGTAGATTCCTTCATGTCCCAAATTACTTACGGATCATTTTACTAAAGTATCAAAACAATTTGAATGTGTTTTTTTAGTTTTTTAGTAGTTCAGTTTATTTTTTACTAAAATTGATGTTAATTTAAAATAAAGACACACCTAGAGTTATACCAGTCACACCGTATATAAGATTGAGGTGTGACCGATTCCAACACATTCAAAATTACATATGGATTGTTTTCCTAAAGTATCAAAATAATCTAAATGTGTTTTCTCAGTTTTGAGTATGTCACTTGTCATTTTTTACAGAAATGAAATTTTAAACTTGAAACAAGCACTTTGACTCATACAAAT
This sequence comes from Viscum album, assembly GCA_963277665.1. Taxonomy (NCBI): domain Eukaryota; kingdom Viridiplantae; phylum Streptophyta; class Magnoliopsida; order Santalales; family Viscaceae; genus Viscum; species Viscum album. Next base: position 1,868,519,429 of record OY728150.1, read on the forward strand.
TACATCTTGTATCGATTTGGAATGAGACCAATTCTTACATGTCACAAATGATTTATGAATATATGCCCAAAATTATCAAGAAAATCCAAGCATGTTTTATCATTTTTTAGTGAGTGACATATTTTAATGTCAAATGTCATTTTTAAACCCATAACAGATATATTGAGTCATATCAAGAACATCATGTATCATCTTAAGGTGTGGATAATTATTACTTGTCAAAAATGACTTATGGATCATTTTTCTCAAATAATTAAAATAATATGAATATTTTTTATTAGTTTTGAGTATGTCAGTTGTATTTTTTGCTAAAATTAATGTCAATTTTAAATAGAAATATGTACTTGGAGTCATCCTGGTCACATAATATTTCAGATTGAGGTGCGACTGATTTATAAATGTCCCAAAGTCTCAAAAAAATCCTAACTATCAATGTTACCATGATTTCCATTGAATTTCTTTATCAAACTACCAACACTGCATGATCTACTTCGAACAAACTACATCAACTCAAAAAAAAAAATAATCCACCTATATAAGAAAACAATTGTTATGAGTAATACTAAAATGTAATAAATTAAACATAAATATGAAGAGATATATTAATTCTATGAAAAATGATTTTAATGTGAAAATATCAAGACAACCTTTGAGATTGAGTAGTAGAGTTAACTTAAAGTAAAATGATAAATGTCAACACTGTAGAGCTAAAAAGTTTTGAGGGAGAATAAGTATGTGGAACTTTTGGTGTAGAAAGGCATGAAAGATGAACAGATCAACCCAAATCGAAAAAAATAATCCACTTGTATAATAAAACAATTATTATGTGAGTAATACTAAAAAGAAATAAATTAAACATAAATATGAAATAATATATTTATTCTATGAATAATGATTTTACTATGAAAACATCAATATTACCTCTGTAATTGAGTAGAGGCAGCATCATTTCCCTTCTTGTAATGTTATTGTAGATAACTTGAAAAAAAGTGATAAATGAAGCACTAACGGGGTGAAAATGTTTTTAAGGAGAAGAATTTTGTGGAAGTTTTGGTGGAAAAAGGTATAAAAGATGGACAGACCACCCCAAATCAAACAAAATAATCCAACTGTATAAGAAAACAATTATTATGTGAGTAATACTAAGAAAAAACAAATTAAACATAAATATGAAACAATACATTAATTCTATGGAAAATGATTTTATTGTAAAAACATCAATATTACCTTTGTAATTGAGCATAGGTAGAATCGTTGATCTTCCTGCAAATGCAGTGGAGATAACTTTAAAGAAAGTGATAAATGAAACGATGCAGGGGTGAAAAGGTTTTGAGGGAGAAGAAGTTTGTGGAAGTTTTGGTGCAAAAAGGAATAAAATGTGGAAAAACCACCCCAAATCGAACAAAATAATCCACCTGTATAAGAAAATAATTGTTATGTGAGTAATACAAAAAATAAATAAATTAAACATAAATTTGAAATAATACATGAATTATATGGACAATGATTTTACTCTACAAACATTAAGATTACCTCTGTGGTTGAGAAGAGATAGTTTCATTTTAATTCTTGAAAAGGTATGACACATGGATAGAAATATTTTAAAATAAACGAACTTTGTAAGGAATAATGAATATTAAATCAAAATTTCATTATAATTTTTTTTGGTAAAATAGAGAAAGTATATCATAACATTACCTTTACATATTTCCAAAGGGTTTTCTTCATTATAGTTTATTCTTCTGAGGTATTGGTAACATCATCATGTATATAATACATTATCTACATGAGTAGTCAAACATTTAATTTATATTATGTTAATGAAATAGAGAAAATATAATATTATGAGGAAAAACATAATATATTAAAAAACACTTTTACCTTCTCATCGAACTCTCTTTCTTTTTTTAAAGGTTTAAGGGATTTTGTTCCTCTATCGAGAATCCAAATACCCTCTTTGTGTTCACCTCTAATGTACAAGACATTATCTATGTTGTGACTGACATTAACTAATTGTGATTTCCCAATGAAAGGGTCATCCTCGATTGAATTTTCATCTAATTAGATATATTTTTAATCACCGGTAGGATAATAAAAAAATTCATGTTTTTTGGATTAGAGACATAAAATACTTGAACTTATTGTGATACCATTATGAAAGACTTGTCTTTTCCCCCTTACACACTGAAATTCACCTTCACAAATCCCATTTCATCAACTTTCACTCCATTGATATTTTCAACCCATTTTCAATGGAAAAGCGGCAATGGAAATTTTGTATAATCCAACTTGTATATCTATTTTACAATGAAAAAATATAAAATATTTCCATAAATTATATTTCTATCCCTGGAACAAGATATGTACATCACTTCAACCACAAGAATAACACCACTATTTTTCATCGTACTGATGGAATCATGTTCTTTTTTATAGAACATTTAACTATTGATTACAAAACCTGTATAAGATATAACATTTTCATCTGGTTCTCTTTCTATACATTGAATTCATTCGACAATTGAATTCAAATTTTTAGATAACTCCTTATAAATTTGATCTCTGAACCATCCTATAAACTGTTGATTATGTGTATTTGATATCCATCCTTTAGCCTTTGATGGATTCAAATATCTAAGAATTTATTTGTGGGATTCAGTGTATGGATTAACATCTTCAATATTATGTAATATGTAAATGTGAATTTTCTCCGACTCTGTAAATGTAACTATAACAACATATCGCATGGAAATCCCTTTACCCAGAAGGTGTTCATTGTAATGAGACTTTGGGAGACCGATTCTTTTAATATCTGATAGGTAATCAGTTTAAAATTCAATAGCTTCTTCATCAATATATTGTTCTGTAATATAACATTTGGATGACTTTGATTCTTGGAATACCCTTTCAAAGTATTTATATATCATTCAATGGGGTACATCCATATATAATGGAAAAGACCACATAGTTGAACCTCTATAACCAAGTAAAAAATTAGGTGGATCATTATATCAAAGAATGATAGTGGGAATAACATCTCTAATTCACATAACATGACTACATTTTTCTTATTCATGATGGGAAAATTTTCTAGGTCTAAAAATTTACTGTATATGGATTTGAAAAAGAATAAGATTCTAGTTAATGTATATAGTAAATTTTGAAGAAGAATATAACAGAAATCAACAGGCATTAAATCTTGCATCGAAACATGATAGTCGTGTGATTTTATTCCTTTTAACTTCAAATCAATTATTGACCACATATTATTGATATTTGATGAATACCCTTGTGGAAATTTTACAATAGTATGGAAAATTAAAAATTTCAATTTTCCTATCTAGATAGAGTGTAAGTTGCTGGATAAAGAAAATTCTACCTTTTACCCTTCACTAGTGCCAACTCTTCCTTTATCTCCATTTCAATAAATTCTAACCTATCCTTAATGCCCTCTTTAGTTTTACCAAGAACATTTTGTAATGTGCCAATAACACTGTCAAATAATTTTTTTTCGACATGCATGGCATTAAGAAAAGGTTTGACATTCAAATAATTCTCATATGATAATTAAAAAAAAGATCTCTTCTTCCAACCAAATTTTGTAAGGATTTTTGAAAATGGTTTACCGAAAAAAATTCAATATTTTTTACTTTATTATATAATTGATATCCTGTTATTATAGATAATGTTATACCTTGTTCTATATTACCATTGAATATTGTCGTCCAGGATCAATATTTATGTCATCGAGGTAAAGATTTCTGATTTCCTAAAAACATTGTCTTCAAGGAATGTTTAAACCGAACTAAGTATGTGTGTTTTTCACAACTGGGACACTCCAACATTCCTTTAATGCTATATCCTGATAAATTTCCATAAGTGGGGAAGTAATTTATCTTTCCATACAACATTCCCCTCAATGTGAATTCTCCACTTCTATGAGAATCATACATTGTAACACCTATATCCCACATCAATTTCAGATCTTTGATCAATGGATCCAAATAGGCATCAATATCATTACTAGGTTGCTTTGGTCAATATATAAGCAGAGATAATATAATGTATTTTCTCTTTATGGATAACCATGGCGGAAAGTTATAATTTACCAACATGATGGTACATGTACTATGAGTACTACTTTGTATATCAAAAGGTTTTATTCCATCTATAGATAACACAAGATGCAATTTTCTCGAATCATTTCCTAATTCAGGAAACTCGTAATCAATTTTCTTTCACCAAGGGGAATCTACTGGAAGATGTAGGTAACCATATTTAATTCTTGTATCTATATTCCATTTTAATTATCTTGTGGTTTCCTAACATTCATATAGTATCTTAAACCATGGAATTATTGAAAAGTACCATACATATTTTGTAGAAATTGATTCATTTTTCTTGTATCGATCCACACCACACATAGGTCATTTTATGAGTGACTCATGGTCCTTGAAAAAAAATGCAATCATTTAGACAATAATTTATTTTTTTATAGATCATTCCCATTGAATGTAACATTATTTTAGTATCATATGTTCTACATGGTAGTTAATTTTCTTCTAGTATAATATCATTCAGGAGACCAAGTAGTTCTGTAAAGCTAGTGTTACTCCATCCGCTATCAGCTTTCAAATTATATAACTTCAATACAGTAGAAAATGTTGTGTATTTAGTACAATTGGTATACAATGGTTTCTTGGAACATATATTTAACTCCTAAAACAACTTTGGAAAATCACTAAGGTCATCTTAAATTGCCATTATCATTTCTTCCATGCGATCTCCATCATCATTTACAAAGGTATTCATATCAAATGATTCATAAACCACAGTATCATCCCAATCAGTGCCCACATTTTGTTTTTACTTGTGTTTAGTCCAACATTTATAGCTTTGATATTTTCCATGACAAAAAAAATGTTCTTCCAACTCTTCCAGACTAAATTTTCTTTCATAAAAACAATATAAACATAGATAGAGGATTTTAGAAGGGTCATCTGTATACTCTCTTGTAAACTTGATGAAATATTTAACTCCATATTCATAATAATTTTTCAAATGATTAATGTGCATACATTTTAGATTCATATCCATCCTATTGGGTTCATAAAATATTAATTTTTTATAATATATAAATAAATACAAATAAGATATTCATTATCGAAGGTGAAAGTTATAGACAATTATAATAAGCTAAACTCAATATTTTTTTGTTTCAAATAATTTTAGTATATTGAATTAAATGGGTAATTGGATTTAAGAAAATAATTACTCCACTATGGCAGGTGTTATCCTATGAATTCATTCAAAGGTGAAAGTTATAGAAAACTCATCCACATTTAATTTTCCATGATTCATACCCAACCTTAATATTTATAGGTAATGCACAAAACACATTTATTATTTCTTTACATTGTATCAACATGAGATGTATATTTTTATTTATCACACATTAAAGAGTGGGTATTTGAGAAAATGACATACCTTACCAATTATATAGGAACCCCTCCACCACCCTTTCAGAACAACAACTAAAATTAGGACCCCTCAATATAAGCTATAAATAATATTTATAATTTTTATCCATTACACTTTTTAGAGGTAAAAGTCTCAATAGGATTTCCTAAATTATTCAATAAGAAGAAATATTTCAAGAGAATATATAATTTCATTCATGTAATTAACAATTTATTATATTTATCTTCCATTTAGCTTCTTTAACTACCTATTACTAATACTAATTTACCACTTTAATAAAATCAAAATAAAATAATTATACTTTTTTAATAAATATATTACAATAAATTTAACTTCATATTAATTCTCATCCACTAATTATTACATGTTTTTAGGTTAATTTAACCACCAAAATGAAGGATGATATAAAATGATATCATGGATTATTATGAAAACGTAATTAATTTTTTATTTGATATTTATAATTATTTTTTTGTTTATGGTTCTATAAAGGTAACATGTAAATTTAACACATTATTAATAAACCACCTTAGGTTTTTCAAAAATTTACTAAAACAAGCATGTTATAGATTTTGTGTTGGGGAACCATACATAAAACATCCATGGAATGAACATGGAATATATTAACTCAAAATGGAACTATAATTATAATACCTTTAGTATTAAGAATAAGATGAAATATTGAACATGGATCAATGACCAAGATCACTGTATAGAAATAGATAAGGAATAATTGGAAATATTATCAACCAATGATCAATATAAATTAAAAACTAGGAATTAAGCTTGTGGAGTAAGTTGGGGTATAGATGTAGACAATAAAGAAACTCGATTGAAAACAACAATTTAAAAAAAACAAAACAAGATATCCAAATAGGTAGTCAATCAAACAACAGATCATAAACAAATTGTTATGTTCATAATCTAAAATAAAAATAGAATACAAGAACCAGACCACAAATAACTCCTGAAATCATCAAACAAGAAATAAAAAATGAAATGAAAAATAAAAAAAGAAAATATCAAGGCCTACCTCTCTAGGTTGAAGAAAATATTCTTCAAAAACCCTAACTGAAACCGAACACTGAATATATGATGACGTTTGTGCAACTGGTGGCAGTTGAGTGGTGCGATTCAAGTTTCGATTAACCAAAGAGGAGCACCGACAGTGGGTGGCTTCCACAAAAGCTTCTGATATCACGGTGGATTTTCAAATTGTTATGGGATTTTAAATAGATTGGGACACTTTTATCAATGCTTAAGTAAAAATTGCTAGTAAAAGGAATATTTACCAATTCTTTTTTAGAACTAATAAAGATGGGTCTTTATCAGTGCTAAAGTTTTAACATAGATAAACATTCATTTTATCAACATTTTTAACACCGTTAAAGCCTAATATTTATCAGCGTGAAAAAAGATATGATAAAGACCTACCATTATCAATGCTTATTACTTAAGCATTGATAAAGGATTTATAATTTTAATTATAAATAAAAAAATGTAAATATATATATACTTAATAAATACATATAAATATAAATATAGTAAATATATTCATTTTTAAATATATTTATTACAATTATTTATTTATAATTATAGAAATATTTTTGAAAAATAACATTTATAACTAATTTTAAGTGGATGCATATTCATATATGTAAAAAATGAGTGAAATTGAATACATTAAAAATAAGTACACTAACAATATTGAAAAAATTGATAAGTTTTGTGTGTGTGCATTGTATATAAAAATGCATTAATTACATATAAGTGAAATCAATACAACACATATTTGATATATGTTAAATTGAAAAATCAAACGACACATTCAATTCTCTGTCCATTACATTATGCCATTAGTTAGTATTTTTAATTCATACTAATTTTTAATTATAAACCATTATTCACTAAATATATTACTATTTAATGTAAAGTGAATAAATATATTATAATATATAAATCATATTTATATACATTAATATATATATATATATATATTTAATATATACAATTTATTAATAGTAATTATCATAATTATATAATTAATTAAATGTTAATATTTAATAATGTGTAATCAATTTATTCATTTTTATAAAACATTATTTAATTAATAAAATTTATAATATCATTTTAATAAAACTTTTTTTTATTTCATTATTTCATTTTATTTATTCACATCTTTATCAGTGCTAAAAAAGCGATGATAAAATCTATCTTTATCAATGCTAAAAATAAAGCACTGATAAAGGGTACCCTTTATTAGTGCTAACAAAAAAGCACTGATAAAGGGTACCATTTATTAGAACTAAAAATAAAGTGCTAATAATGGATCAATTTATCAGTGCTAAAAAATCCCTGATAAAAGGTTAAATTTATCAGTTATTTCTTTAGAACTGATAAAGATTGCATTTATCAACACTTTTTGTAGCGCTGTTAAATACCAGTGCTGTTAAACACCAGTTTTTAGTAGTATTTATGTCATGACCCATCCTCGGGGCCCGTGCCATGACTACCCCAAGCCCGCCTTCTATAGGCTAGGGGATGGAGACTAGCACCAAAGGCGTAAATCTTGATAAAAAGGGAAGACATTGACTTTATAAAGTAAACAAACACCAAAGAGTACGCAAGCTGAGTAAACACTAAGTAAACTGAGTAAAAAAGTAAGTGCTGTAAAGTAAATGGGTCAGAATACAAACCCAACTGAAAGTAATGTACAATTGAAATGAAAGTACAACAAATGGAAAGTAAAGCAGTGAGTCTGATCCATCCTCTGGAAATCCCACCTGAAGGGTTGGTACAGATAGTCTCCTCTGCTCCTCGGCTCCAGCCATCCACTCTGAGTACGTCCCGTCCAGTGATCCACCTCCAAGTACCGTCCAGCTCCACGAGCTCTCACCTCAATCAGCGCTGTCTGTCGTCTGCATCCAACACAATGTAGTGTGGGCATAACCCATGCATGGGTGATTATACGCTACTCAGTAGGGACCCCGAGACCCCCGAAGGTCTCCCAGAATCCACGAAGGATAAACCACAAAGGAATGACACAATAACGAAGTATCAACCAACTCTACTTAGGTATATGCCCATAAATATACCTAAGTCATCAATTCCAGTTCAACTCCAACATCCGAGCCCAAGTTTGATCTAGACCACACAGGAAAGTACAACCCAATCCACACAGAAAATCGCAACCCAATCCACACAGGAAAGCACAACAATCATATCGATGATATTGATTGTAAGTTAAGACTCAGCTCACATAGGTATACTTCTTCGTAAGATGATAGAGATGATCAGATGTATCCACTAATTCATCTAAACTGTCAGACCCACAAAGGATACAAGTCCAGCCAAGCTGTCGGACCCACAAAGGATACAAGACCAGAGCACAGGCACCCCCCTCGGTTCAAAAGTTAGAAAAACCCGCTCGTTCGTTCACTGAACGTACCCGAGATAAACTTTGGAAATTGATTCCAGGCACACCGGGGCTCAGAATCAGGTGTCGTCAGAAACTACGTACTTGTAAAATCCCAAGGAAATTAAGAAAAAAATTTCCATGAAACTTACAGGACTTTACATTACTCCCACCTCAGGGATTTACGTCCCCATAAAGATACATCTCAAACTAGGGGAACAACTGAGGGTACTGTGCACACATCTGAGCCTCCCACTCCCAAGTGCTCTCCTGGAGGTTCCCGTGCTGCCATATGATGCGTAGTACAGGAATCGACTGCCCACGTAGGACCCGCTCCTATCGATCCTCGATCTCCACCAGAACCTCCGCAAAAGTCGCCCCATCATCAATGTCCAGCTCCCCATGGCCGATGATATGCATCGGGTCGTGCACGTATCTCCTCAGCTGAGATATGTGGAAGACGTCGTGCACCCAGTATAACTGAGGTGGTAGAGCCAGGAGTTAAGCGACCTCGCCTATCCTGCCGAGAACCTGAAATGGTCCAATGAAGCGCGAAGATAACTTGCCACCCCGGCCAAATCTCTGTAATCCACGTCGATGTGAGACCCGTAAGAAAACGTGGTCACTATCCTCGAACTCCAGTGGTCTCTACCTCCTGTCAGCATAAGAGTTCTGTCAGCTCTGAGCTGTCCTCATCCGCTCTTGGATGACTTGAACCTTCTCTGTCATGGCCTGGACCATCTCTAGTCCCACAAGTGCTGACTCCCCAGGGTTTGTCCAGTATAGAGGAGATATGCAAGTTTGGTCGTACAATGCCTCGTATGGTTCCATCCCGATGGTGGAGTGGTAGCTGTTGTTGAAAGCAAACTCCACCAAAGGCAGGTGATCCTCCCAGCTGTGACCAAAGTCAAGGACACATGCACAAAGCATGTCCTTGAGAGTAGGAATGGTCCTCTCCGTCTTACCATCCGTATGAGGATGAAAAGTGGTGCTCAGGCATAACTGTGTACAAAAAGCCTCCTGCAACCCCTTCCAAAGACGGGAATTAAAGAAAACATCTCGATCAGAGACGATAGATGATGGTACACCATGAAGCCGTACGATCTCCGGAACGTAGAGGCGTCCCAAGCTCTCCACTGATCCCTACTCTCTGATGGGTAAGAAGTGGGCCGACATGGTGAGTCGGTCGACGATCACCCAAATGGAGTCGTGTCCCTTAGAAGTACGTGGAATTCCAGTCATGAAATCCATAGATATCCTGTCCCACTTCCACTCCGGGACCTCTAAGGCTATACTAAGCCTGCTGGTACCTGGTGCTACGCCTTCACCTGCTGGGAGGTGAGGCATCGAGAAACGAACTCTGCCACAACCTTCTTCATACCCGGCCACCAGTGTTATCGTTTGAGATCCTGGTACATCTTCTCCACTCTTGGATGTACTGCAAAATGGGAAGTGTGAAACTCCCTCATCACCTCCTCCTTTAAAGCAGTTGGTACCATGGTACGTCCTCTGAAAAGGGCGACATGCTCTCCTCCTACAGAGAATCCATCAGGTGCCTGTCCTGTGAAAATCTGTGTAGGCCGCGTCTCATAGTCAACGTCCCCATGCTGTGCCTCTCTAACCCGCTGAAGAAGTAGAGGTGTGACTGTGAGCGACTGAAGAAAGGCTGCCCCGTCTCTATCCATGAAGGATATCTGCAAAGAGGCTAACTACTCTGTCGCCTCTCCAAGTAGCTAAATGCCCGTCCTCCTGCTGAGAGCATCGAATACTATGTTCCCCTTTCCAGAAGTTTAGACTATCTCAAAGTCATAGTACTGAAGGAACTTGAGCCATCACCACTGTCTCAGGTTCAGTTCCTTCTGCGAGAAGATGTACCTGAGACTCTGGTGATCAGAGTAGACTGTAAAGCGCTCACCCATCTGATAGTGCCACCACATCTTCAGAGTGAAGACCACTGATGCTAAGTCCAGGTCATGGGTAGCGTAGTTATGCTCATGTTTCCTCAACTGTCATGATCCATAGGCGATCACTACCCTCTCCTGCATCAGGACACACCCAAGTCCGGTCCCTGATGCATCGCAGTAGACTACGTACCCTACTCCTTTTTCCGGTAGCCTCAAGATTGGTGCACTGGTCAATCTCTGTCTCAGCTCCTGGAAGCTCTACTAACATCTATATGACCACACGAAGGGTTTCCCCTTCTTCTTTAATGATGAAAGTGGTGCTGCAACTCTGGAGAAGTCTGGCACAAATCTCCGATAGTACCCATCCAGACCTAAGAAACTCCGCACCTCCGTCACGCTCCTAGGTGGCTCCCAAGATAGTACTACCTCGGTCTTCGCAGGATCCACCAAAACTCCCCCCTCAGAGATGAAGTGTCCCAATAAGTGGACCTCACATATCCAGAACTGATACTTGGAGAGATTACCATAAATCTGGTGCTCTTGGAGTGTGTCCAGTACAACCCATAACTGGTAGGCGTGCTCCTCCTCAGTAGTCGAGTAAATCAAAATGTCGTTGATGAAGACCACGACAAATAGATCAAGGTAAGGCTGAAATATCCTGTTCATGAGACTCATGAACACTGCTATAGAATTGGTTACACCGAAAGGAATAACCAATAACTCATAGTGGCCATACCGACACCTGAAATCCGTCTTCTGCACATCCTCGTCCCGAACTCTGAGCTGATGATATCCAGACCTGAGGTCTATATTCGAGAACCATCATGCTCCATTGAGATGATCGAAGAGATCGTCAATAATCAGAAGTGGATACTTGTTCTTCATGTTCATCTGGTTCAGGCGACGTTAATCGACACATAGTCGCAAGCTCCCGTCCGCCTTCTTGGCAAACAATACCAGGGAATCCCAGGGTGAGACACTGGGTCGAATGAATCCCTTTCCCTGCAAGTCCTCCAGCTGTACCCGTAGCTCTCGAAGCTCAGCGGGAGCTATCCGATATGTTGGAGTATATATCAGGGTTGTATCGGGGTAAAGGTCAATATAGAAGTCTACCTCTCTGTGAGGAGGTATTCTTGGAACGTCGTTAGAAAAAACGTCCGCATACTGATCCACCACTACAGGAAAACTCGGACTCCGCACGTCCACTGCTCCTAGTATGAGGCTAGCCAACTGATGAGTGATCAGCTTTCATCTCCTCTACATGAGTCCATCCTGCACTGCAAAGGCTCCCTTCTTACCGGTGAAGGTGAACCTCCTCCCATCGGTGCAAACACACCACACCTTGCGCCTAATACAGTTGATCTGAGTATGAACTGTAGATAACCAATCCATGCCCCAGATGACATCGTAAGGCCTCGACGCCGCTACAAGAAGATCCTAGCCAAAGATCTCGCCTCCTAGAGTAAGCTCACACTGCCGACATAAGTGCGTAATCGTCGAGTCTGTTACCGTAGGAGTCTCTAGCCGTAAGGATCGAGCAAACGGCTCCGTCGGAATCTCCGAGATCCGAGAAAGGGAAGAAGCAATGAAAGAATGACTTGCTCCTGTGTCTATAAGAACTGAAACAAGGGTGGATTAGACATAGATAGTACGTCGAATCATCTCTGGTGCACCTTGGTCGTAGGACTCCGCTGCCTGAAGCTGAGCCTACCTCTGTCCGCCAGCTCCCTATGGTCGGGGTGGACCTCCTGGTGGTGGTGGCGGTAGAGCCTCAAAGCATCTCCCACCACCTGCTGCTCGGACAACTCCTCTGCCACGTCCACCTGCTCCCTGCGGACCGCCACGGTCGAACCTCTACCTCTGCCTGGGTGGTCCCTCAACCATCTGCTACTCCTCTGCATGGCGAGTCGGGCAGTCGCGAGCCATGTGGCCCTGCCTGCCGCATGCATAGCACTGTCTGCTCCTCGTAAGGCTAGCTCAACGTCGTGTGACCTGCACCTCTGAGCCAGTATCCTGAGGTCGTCCGCCTAATGGTATGGTCCGCTTGGACCCCTGTGACATTCGGCAACTGCCAGCTGCAGAAGACTCCGCTACGTGCCGCCCTGCGGTAGGTCTCACTGCTGGTGTAGGCTCAGCAAGAAATCACTCTACAAGAAGGGATTTATCTAGTACTCCTGCCTGCATCAGTATGCTGAGGGAGATCATCAAAGCCCTGATCTCATGCCTCAGTCCCTGCTTGAAGGTCCGAGCCTAGAAGAATGGGTCCCGTACCATGTCCATGGAATAACGCGAGAGATCATTAAATCTCACCGAGTACTGGGCTACCGTCATGCTGCCCTGTCGCAACTGCAGTAACTCCTGAATGTGCACCGCATGAAGGGTGGTTGGAACGAACTCTGAGTGGAAGAGGCTCTCAAAGTCTGACCAAAGTATAGATGTCTTGTTGTGAAACTGTAGCATTAGGCTCCACCATCTACCTACTTCAGCATCCAGGAGACTCGTTTTAAGGATCGCCATGAGGTCTGCTGGTGTCCCCACTAACCTGAAAACTCGTACAACAGCCTCTAGACAATCCTCGGCTGTCTGAGGGTCCGTCTCCCCGTGGAACCTGAGCAGTCTCTGATGCTGAAACTCATGCAGTGCAATAAGGCGACCTACACTCTCAGCTACTGGGGCTGGTGGCATCGGAGGCTCGGCGGGTAGAGGTACTTCCAGTGCCTCCGCTTTAATAGGGCCCTGCACCGAGGCCTCGTCGCTCATCAGGCTGTCGTCTCGCACAAAGCTCGGAACCCTAGCTGGTTTCCGTCGTGGGGCCATCCTAAAAAGAGACAGGTGCGGCATGGTCAATACTATATACCTGGTGAGATGACACAAAGTAATCACAAAGAAAACTTTTGAAACACACATGCAGTCAATGTTTTCGTGCACTGACTCAGAAATCAGAAGTCAGGGTCCTGGTGTATGGATACGTCGACCGCCGCACCAACACTAGACTCCCTGGAATGATAACCACACTCAATACCCTTAACACTATTTCTTCACATAGAAGAAATATCAGAGTCCTGAGTTCTGTGGTAGAACCGAACTCCTCTGATACCAATTTGTCACGACCCGTCCTCGGGGCCCGTGCCGTGAATAACCCAAGCCCGCCTTCCATAGGCCAGGGGCTGGCGACTAGAACCAAAGGCATAAATCTCGATAAAAAGGGAAGGCATTGCCTTTATAAAGTAAACAAACACCACCGAGTACGCAAGATGAGTAAACACTAAGTAAACTGAGTACAAAAGTAAGTGCTATAAAGTAAATGGGCCAGAATTCAAACCCAACTGAAATTAAAGTAAAACTGAAATGAAAGTACAAAAACTGGAAAGTAAAGCAGCGAGTCCGAGCCATCCTTTGGAAATCCCACCTGAAGGGTGGGTACAGATAGTCTCCTCTGCTCCTCGGCTCCAACCGTCTGCTCTGAGTACGTCCCGTCCAGTGATCCACCTCCAGGTACCGTCCAGCTCCACGAGCTCCCACATCAATCAGCACTATCCATCGTCTGCATCCAACACAACGTAGTGCGAGCATAGCCCATGCAGGGGTGAGTATACGCTACTCAGTAGGGACCCCGAGACCCCCAAAGGTCTCCTAGAATCCAAGAAGGATAAACCACAAAGGAATGAAACAATCACGAAGTATCAACCAACTCTACTTAGGTATATGCCCATACATATACCTAAGTCATCAATTCCAGTTCAGCTCCAACATCCGAGCCCAAGTTCGATCTAGTCCACATAGGAAAGTACAACCCAATCCACATAGGAAAGCACAACCCAATCCACACAGGAAAGCACAACAATCATATCGATGATATTGATTAAAAGTTAAGATTCAGCTCACACAGGTATACTTCATCGTAAGATGATAGAGATGATCATATGTAGAAACTGATTCATCTAAGCTGTCGGACCCACATAGGATACAAGTGCAGCTAAGCTGTCAGACCCGCAAAGGATACAAGACCGGCTAATCTGCCAGACCCACATAGGATACAAGTACAGAGTCAAATACTGCCGGACCCACATAGGATACAAGAACAGTAGTCAAGTACTACCAGACCCACATAGTATGCAAGAACAGTAGTCATCGCCATCAAACCCACAGAGGATTCTAGTACAGTCGTCGTTGCTGCCGAACCCACGGAGGATCCCAGTACATTCATCATCATCGTCGCAGTCGCAGCCAGCTCTAGGGTTCCCGCACACAGCATGCTCGATTTCGGGAGGGTCCAATCCACGATCCAAGGGGGTTCGATACATCAACTGACACAAATTCTGGAGTTGATGTATCCCAAAGTTTCGTCTCATCAAAAGGAACTCAACGCGACAGACGGCGCGTCAATCGGACGCCCGATCTGAGAGTTATTTTCCTTTTCGTCCCAGGGGCCCGGTTGGTTTTTAAGTCAAAACCTACCCGACTATACTCCAACTGCGTCCAAACCTTGATCAGAGGAATCCAAAAGAACCATCTCACTAAGATTAATCCAACAAAGTTCACAGCACGTCAATCGGACGTCCGGAGCTCATGTTATAAGCGTTTCTGCTCCGAGGGCCCGGTTGGTTTTGTGTTCGAACCAACCCGGCCATACGAAAAGTTCTCCAAAACCTTGAGTGTAATATACCTAAATGACCATCTCGATCCAAGTATCACTACGCAACTGACGGTGTGTCGATCGGAGGTTCGTAGCCCAAGATATGGGCGTTTGAACGGGTCTGTCCGAAAACAGGGGGTTTGGGCCCGGTCCTACCCGGCCCAATACCCCCTGGCTCGGCCCGAACCGGGTCGAACCGACCCGGGTCTGGGTCCGGTCCGGCTGGCGTGGGAGACCCGACCCTTCGTGGGCGGTCCGGCCCGGCGCGGCCGGTCCGGCCCGGTGCGGGCGCCCGCGCGCTGAGCGGACGCGAAAGGGGGGGGGGGGGGGCTGCCCCCCTCATTTTGAAACGGTGGCCCCCACTTGGGGGGGGGGGGGCGCCCTTGCCACCTGCTAGGGGTTACGACCCCTGGTCTTCCGAAATCCGTCCGGTGTGCCGCCGCAGGACCTCTGCGGGTCTCGCCTTCCGAAGCGCCGGTGGACGACGGATCTGACCGCCCTCCTCTGCACTGCCGCGGCCCGTGACCGACCGGCGTGGCGCGATGGTGCCGCACCCCTCCGCCGCGACCCGACTTCAGTCGTAGCCTCTTTCAGCCTCAACGACATGGCGCGACGGCGCCACGCTCCTTCACCGTGGCCCGCACCGGCCACCATTGCCTCGTTCCCGCGCGGTGCCGTTGCACCACGCCGCCTCCGTTCCAAAGCACAATGAAGTCCAACAACAAAGGGGGAGGAGGGTCGGCCGTGTTCGTGCGGTCTGAATTCCTCCCGATATATTGATAACAAGCGTCCAAGAAATAATGTAGAACGTCAAATAATAATTACTGAACGATGAATCAACCCCTACCTTGATTCACGAAAGTTTATCGCTTGACGAAGTAAGGGAAAGCCCCACTGTTCTGTAGACGTTGCCGCGGAATGACGACGTCGCTTCGTCAAGTGTCGAGAAGAAGGAAGTCGAGGTTGGTACCGGCGTTCTTCACGTTCTTCAACGTAAAATATGAAGATCTTCAAGAATTTGATTATTCTCTCCCAAGTCTCCACACAACAAAACAACCTAAACTAAAATAAGGGTTTTTCCTTATTTTATTACTTTTGCCAACACTTTTAAAATTTCAAAAGCTGAAATCACTTAATTAATTAATCTTGTGTTGTCAAAATTAATGGAGGAATAAGTTGGCATCATTAATGTGGAAGAGGAGTTAAGGGAAATGAAGGGGTGGGGCTCGTGTGGGCCCCACCTCACTAATATCCTATGAAGAGGATTTAGGTTCAAGTGGGTCCCACTCAACTCCCACACATGGGGTTAAACCACTTGGATGTGAAATAAAATTGTAACACAATTTTATTTCACTTTAAACTTAATCCTTTTTTTAACAACTCTTCCCGAGCAAACGCAAATCCAGAAAATGTCTTCTTAAGCAATTACCGGCACTACGGTTTCATCGGTGCCCTCAGATTTCGATTCCGAACACCGGTTCAAAAGTTAGAAAAACCCGCTCGTTCGTTCACTGAACATACCCGAGCTAAACTTAGGAAATCGATTCTGGGCACATCGGGACTTGGAATCAATTGCTGTCAGAAAATGCATACTCGTAAAATCCCAAAGAAATTAAGAAAAAAATTTCCTTGAACTTTACAGGTCTTTACAGTTTAGGCCATATCCATGCTCGAGAACACTGGAGTGTATTGCTATCTAGGGATATGGATTGTGTCTTGGAGATGGGATTGAACCTCTATGAGGTGTCCTATGTATCATGTGAAAATATGAATAAGAACGCATGTAGTTTATTTGACATAGTTTAAGGTCATATAACTAGACCTATCCATACGGTTTAACATCATATGATATGGACGTTAATATTGGGATTAGATCTCAATGGGGTATCCAATGTATCCTGTTTAAGAAAGGAATAAGAGTCCACATAGTTCTTGTAATGGGCATCTATATCATGAGAGATACAACATTAAATTCCCTAGATGGGACTTATGCATATGAGACTGCCCTAGATTTCTTCTTTGGGAACATGACCCTTTGAGAATATATGAGATGTAATCAGTCTTGCTTCCCAATGGTAGTTCTTCTATGGGGGAATTATCACCATACTATTGGTACAATCATCACCAGTCTCTAAGATCATGTAATCCATGCTTGCTGTGAGAAACCAAATATAGAGGTAAACCGAACACATTGCATGTGAGCATATTCGTATGAGGCTTACATATTAAAGTCAACCTTTGAGAGTTATGGGTTCCCATCACATGAAGGATATGGTATGAAGCTTGGGCCTTAGAAAGTCATCCTAAATATCTGGATTATGGTGGGAATTAGAGTCCTCATAGTTCACTTATCCCTTAACCTGTTTATAGGCTAAGGTGGATGATCACGCTCAGAGAAATTATGGCCATCCTAGAGGTTTCACGAATGCTAGGGGATTATACCAAGATGGATGTCCTTTTTATCAAGGACATATTATATGATGTCAGTAGCTGGGGATTACATACCGAGGATGCCCAATTGGTAGACACATATTATATTATATCAGTAGTCTGAGTTTACACACTAAGACTGCTCGATTGGTCTACTAATTATTTATCCTCTAACTGATTAAAAGGAGGTAGTTATGATCATGATAGTTTTTCCAAGAGAATGATATTGGTAGGGTCACATGAGTTCATGATCCTAGCTCATCAAGGACACTTCCCTTATGAAATGGGAATGCGACTGAATATTCTTAGTCGAGATCCACATGGCATGAGTCTAATTAGGTCTACCATACAAAGTGGTCACATCATAGAGGATTTATCTAACATGTCTTGGATATGTCTTGATTGTATGACTGATATGTTGGGGAACCAATATGGCATGAAAGACACATCTAAGGGTGTCTTCCTAATTAACATGCCTTGGATACCTTCGCACGGGTGAAGCATATGTGTCTGAGATGTTTCGCATAACCAAAGCATACATGTTTGGGGTCTCGAGCATGATTATAGTAGACATGAATGGTGTCTTTCACCTAATCAAAGTAGAAATGACTTGAGTCTTGTGCATGATCAAAGTAGACATGAATATACGTTGTCACATAATCAACCTAACCTGTCCTCAGACTGTCACATGTTAATATAGACATGTCTATATACAATATCATGATTATTCCAACATGTCAATGACTCTTTCACAAGATCAACGTACATTATTTCGAATGTCTCCACATGAATAAGGAAGAAAACTCCAAGGTGATTTGCATGATTGATATAAATCTGTTCTAGGTTTGAAACGTGACAACATAGGCATGTCAAGGGTTTTTCGCATGATCAACACAACTTGTTCTTGAATCATCACATGAAAATTGTGAAATGTTGATAAACTATTATGAGGTCAACTTGAGTTGCCTAAGGATTGTATCATGCTCAGATAGATATGTCCAAATCCACCTAAAGACATTGAGAGTCTCATGAGGACTCTTGTGATCATGTTTCCTTAAACCATTCATGTGGCAGGGTCTCACAAATATGTTTAGGTCCTTGCATTTATTCAAGTGCCACAAGTGCATGTCCAAAGGGATCATGCCTTAAGTTGTTTGGGAAACAATATATTCCAAAGTGTATATGTTGAATGTGTACACTACAGGGCCTGAAAGGAAAAGGGAGGTCATGTCCATGGGATTACATGCTTACCAAGAGGGTACTCATAGGATGATCCTCTATTCATACGATTCACATAAACACAAAAAAGACTCATGAGGGGGTCTGAAGACGTGTGTGGAGGCTTCCCAACAACACCGAAAGCATGGGTAAGGGTCTGTGGTGTATAATTCCAGGGGTTTTCCTCCTTTTCTATCATGAATGTCTATGGGTATCTTCATGACACCGCATGATGACCTCGCTCATATAATTCACATGGACTTTATAATTTCCCATAGTAGGTCTTATGTTTATACACTAGGATTCCATATCAAACTATAGTGTGCATGGTGATAGTATTTTCATGGAGAAGAGGGGTGCATGACATATATGGAACAAGTCCTAAAGTATGCATCACAAGGCCGATCAGAGGATCACTATGAGATCAACAGTTCTTGACACTGCAAAGAATGCATCCATTGGTGTATACCCATGGACTCTAGCATGGACGTCCCTTGTGTCCATGAGCCTTTACTGGGTGGCTAAGTGGAGACATTTCAAGATTAAGGGATCCTCCATGTCAACTATATAAGGTTGACAGACGCACGTCTGATCTTTGAACGTGCACAACGTAATAGGGGTCACATGTTCATTATACGCCTTCACGATCTCTAAAGGTTCATGCATGGGGCTTTGAAAACACATACAGGGGATGTGTGTTGGTCTGCAAGTAAGGGGTCACACCTCCAAATATTTTTTTGGTAAAGAGAGGTCATGCTCGCGAGTTTGTACAAGGGTCATCATGAGACCAAGGGACATATTTATGTGCAGGGTTCACAATATTGTGAATATTCAAGGGAGCCACAAGATGGAATGGGTATAGGATCATGAGTATTTTATGCAAACAACATAGTACACTAAAGAGGATTTTCAGATTTTCACATCGAGGTAGACATGTTTGGGGATGAATGCCAATATTGTGAGACTGAGGGGTTTGAGGTATCATGAGAATAATGGTGTGGAGGGGGGGGGGGGGTCCTTTTTTATTTCTATAATTGTATGGTAATGTAGTTACGATAGGGACCTATTCCATTGCATCACATGATATTTAGGTATCTGTGAGATCACATGGACTATAGGGGATCTCATGAGAGGCCTTTTGATCATGCGTGGGAGGTGAACATCAAGAGCTTGTCAATGCTATGTGTCAAAGAGGGAGGTTTATATTGGAAATACAAACCATAAAGGCATCTGCAGTTTCTTCTCAATCATCCTGTGTTTTCTATTTAGTGTGTATTCTCTATACACATATTTTCCCCGTGTTTTTTTCTCCCCACATGTCTATTTAATGTGGGTGTTTTATTTTTTTAATGTGTCCGTTTAATGTGGATGTTTTATTTATTTAATATGTCCATTTAATTTGGATATTTCATTTCTTTGTAAATTCCTATAAATTGTTGGCATTTTTAGTCCGAAAAGTGTGTGCAATACAATATTGAAAGACGTTTTTGTGTTCTCTTCCATTTTTTCTTCCTCTCTTTTTTCCCAGCTTGTATATCCAACAAACTCGTATTAGAGGCAGGTTACCAAAGCATCCTCCAATTTTTTTAAGATGGAAAAAATCTAGCCGCAAGTTCCAAAGATGTCTAAGGAAAACTATAAGAGGTGGTACATCCAAATAAAGGTGTTATTCAGGTCACAAGATTTATGGGAGATCATCACCAATGGGTATATTTTACCCTCTATAGAGGAATAAGCTTCCTTCACAAATGAATAAAATATAGCTCTAAAAAATAAAAGGAATAAAGATATTAATACATTATTCTTCCTCTATCAAGGATTATATGAATCAACGTTTGAAAATATTGATGAAGCAATATCGAGAAAGAAATATTGGGATACCCTTTCCACCATCTTCAAAGGTGTTGATCAGGTGAAGTGGGTACGTCTTAAAATATTAATATTAGAGTTCAAAGTGGCACACATGAAAGAATGTGAGAGTATATCTAATAAATTCTCAAGCTTTATTGTTATTATTAACAATTTGAAAAGGAATGGTGAAAAAGTGGAGGATATTAAAGTTATTGAAAAATCACTTCGATCTCTCACAACTAAGTTTGAGTATGTGGTTGTGGTAATCAAATAATCAAAGGATTTGGAGAAACTGTCCATTGAAGAACTGATGGGGTCATTCCAAGTGCATGAGAAAATAATGAAAAAGAATGCAGGTTCAATGATGGATCATATCTTAGAGTCCAAGTTGACTCTACAAAAACAAAATAATTTCCAACCGTAATAAGGTAGTAATCATGTAAGAGGTAGAGGTATTAGATATCATCCAAGATATCAACAAAAGCAACAAAATTTTACTAGTTTCTATGGAAGAGGAAATTGAGGAGGTTGATTCACACATGGTCATGAAAAAATAAATAATTTCCAATGCCACAATTGAAAAAAATTCGGCCATTATGCATCAGATTGTTAGAGAAAACTGGATTATGATGAACAATCAAACTATGATGAATCATTTAATTGTGAAGAATAAGGTGCCACGCTCCTCATCATACCAGAAAAGGCATGTGAACGACCCAATGTGTGGTATCTCGACACTGGTGCAAGCAACCATATGAGTGGAAACAAATAATTGTTCGGGGAACTCATAGAAGAATTTCATGGAGACATGAGATTTAGAGACTCATCAGAGGTACTTGTGACTGGAAAAGGTAAAATCAAAATCTATTTGAATATTAGTGAGTCAAATTACATTTCTAATGTGTATTACATAACAAGCATGAAAAATAATATCATCAATCTTGGCCAACTCCTTGAGAAGGGGTATGTCATAAACTTGGAAAAATATTCTTTGTCTATAAGAGATGCTAACACGAGGCTTGTTTCTAAAGTCCAAATGGTGAAGAATTACATGTTTTTGTTGTATATTAACATAAAGTATAAGGAGTGTCTCTTGGGACTCATGAAGAATGAGTCATGGAGATGGCATATGATTTTTTGGTATCTTCATTTCAGCAGCCTTAAAATTATATCCTCATCAATCATGGTGCGTGGATTGCTAGAAATTGAAGTTCAAAATCACATGTGTAAGGAATGTACACTTTCAAAACAAAAAAGGAACTCCTTTCCAAGTGGAGTGTTCAGAAGAGAAAATGAACCACTTCAGTAGTTCACACTGATATTTGCAGACCACTTGAAACACCCTCACTTGAAGGTAATAGCTATTTTATTACCCTAATTGATGATTTTAGTGGGAAACTTTGGGTATATTTCATCAAAGAAAAAGATTCTACTTTTACTGTATTTAATATTTTCAAAGATCATGTTAAAGCTGAAATTGGTTACAAAATCAAAGTACTCAGATCCGATAGAGGTGGAGAATATACTACAAATGTATTTAAATATTTTTGTAGGGGACATGGAATTAAGAAAAAATACACTACAACCTACATGACACAATAGAATGGATTTGCATAAAGAATGAACTAAACCATCCTCGACATGATGAGGACCATGCTGAAGGAGGAAGGGATGCTAAAGAGCTTCTGGGCAGAGGCAGTGGCATGTAATACCTACCTGCTCAATCGATGTCCAACCAAGAGAATTAAAAACTTGACACCAAAAGAGGCATGGAGTGGCTATAAAATGAGGGTAGAACACCTAAGAATCTTTGGGTGTGTTTTCTACACTCATGTTTCAAAAGTGAGAAGAAGTAAGCTTGATGATTATGGTGAAAAATGCATCTGCATCAGCTACAATTAAGAGTATAAAGCCTATAAGTTCTACAATCCACTAGCCAATAAATTAGTGGTGAGTAGAGATGTGTTATTTTTTGAGGAAAAATATTGGAAATGGAATGATGAAGAATCAAACAAAGAGATTCTAGTCAAAATAGAATATCCTGAAGAAAGGCATGATCATCAGGAGAAAACGCCAGCTACACCTTCCCCGGGCGTATCATCAAAACACAAAAATTTAGGAGTACGTACTATCACTCTTGAGAGGACTCCATCAATTAAAAATTTGGAGAGCTCATCCTCAACCATGGTTCCCATAAAAATTAAAAGCATAAGATACATCTATGACCAAACCAAAGAGGTAAATATTTTTTACTAGTATACAGATCATGAGCCTCTAACATTTCAGAAAGCCGTAGGAGAAGAATGTTGAAGAATCACTATGGGAGAAGAAATTAATTCCATAGATAAAAATGATAATTTAGAGATGACTACAGTTTGTAAAAGTTAGAAGAGAATCAGTGTCAAATGGGTGTACAAGATCAAGCGAAATGATGATGGTGAGATTGATCAATATTAAAAAAGGCTCATAGAAAAGGGGTACAAATAGAAGTATGGGGTGGACTATGAAGAAGTATTTTATCCTATTGATCCCCTTGCCACTATAAGGATGATTATCTCCCTTTCTATTTATCACAATTGGATGATCTACCAACTGGATGTTAATTATGCATTCTTGAATGGAATTCTATAGGAAGAGTCCTATGTTGACCAACCTGAAGGCTTTGTTATAAAAGGGGAGGAAGACAAGGTGTATTATATGAGGAAATATCTCTATGGGTTAAAGCAAGATCCACATTCTTAGAATGCATGTATCGACAACTATCTTTGAGAGAATGTCTTTTCCTAATGTCTATATGAGCATAGAGTTTACATGAAGAAGAATGATCATGGTGATATACTTACTACATGCTTGTATGTTGATGATTTTCTCTTTATAGGGAGTAGTCGACCTATGTTCGATGAATTCAAGGGGGCCATGTTCAAGGAGTTTGAGATGACCGATAGAGGTATCATTTCCTTTTCCTAGGCATAGAATTAAAGAAACAACATGGCAATATCTATATATCTCAGAATAGGTATGCCAAGAAGCTTCTTGAAAAGTTGAAGATGGAAAACTGCAACATTGTAAAAATTCCTATAGCAACGAGCATAAAACTGAAAAAAGACAGATAAAGAAGAATCATTGACAAAATTTTGTTCAATATTTTTATTGGAAGCCTAAGGTATATCATAATCACAAGGCTATATATTGTCTTCAGTGTTGGGATTCTAAGCAGGTACATAAAATCACCGAAAGAGTCACACTAGCTTGCAAAAAATGAATCTTTAGGTATATCAAAGGAACGATGGATTTTGGTAAATTTAATCCACAGAATGAAGTAGAAAATCTATATGGTTACTCAGATAGTGATTGGGGAGGTGACCATGATGAATGAAAAATCACCACTGGGTATGTATTTTTTCTTATATTGGTTGATTTCACGCAGAATTCAAGGAAGCGGAGTGTGGTCACCTTATCCACATGTGAAGTAGAGTAAATGGTGGCATCATCCACTGTTTGTGAAGAAATCTTGTTGAAAAATCTATTAAAGGAGATGAAGCATTCACAAGATGGATCTACAATGATTTATGTGGATAACTTGTCGAAAATTGAAATTGCCAAAAATATGGTGTAGTATGGAAGAAGCAAACAAATTTATACCCAATTCCATTTTTTTAGAGATCATGTGAATTAGAAAATGATAAAATTGGAATATTTTTATACTACAAAACAAGTGGATGATATTTTCACAAAGTCATTACTGACAGATGCATTCAAAAAACTAAAACTGATGCTTGGAATGAAGATGGTTTTGGTTTGAATGGGAGTGTTGGAAATACTAACCATAAATGCATCCACAACTTCTTTCCAAGAAGCCCGTGTTTTCCATGTACCGTTTATTCTCTATACGCATTTTCCCACATTTTTCTCCCCATGTGTCTATTTAATGTGGATGTTTTATTTCTTTTATGTTTCTATTTAATGTGGGTATTTTATTTATTTAATATGTCTATTTAATTTAGCTATTTCATTTCTTTGTAAATGCATATAAATTTTTGGGAATTGTATTATAAAAAGTGTGTTCAATACAAGATTGAAAGCTCCTTTTTTGTTCTCTTCCATTTTTTCTTCCTCTCCTTTTTCCAGCTTATATAGACAATAGTTTGCGTGATTCTATTTTGATTTCATGATAAATTTCTGTAGGGGTGTTTCATGGTAGATCCTCACAAAAGGATTCTATAATTACTTAGAGATAATATCTTAAGGAAGCAACCCACTCTTATGTCCCTCCATTTATATCCTTCTCCACAACTCCCCTTTTTTCCTTTTGTTCCTATTTTTCTTAATCAGAGCACGATATATATAGGCAAGGCGAGGTAGAGTTTCATGGAACTTTACATGGTATAAAGGCCACATGCATTGGATGAAGTAGTGGAGATCACATCACATGATCATTTTATTTGATCATAGGATGCCTCTATTTTCCTTCCATGGCATCACATGATATAAAAAAATCTAAATTAAATTGGATGGAAAATACTCCAGAGGCGGAAGGGGTTTGAGATCATAAAAATGATTGTGATGTCTCCATTAATTACCCTTGATTCAATTGTATGATCAAAGGATGATCGTGTGATGGACTCAATATACTTCTATGAAGATGCATGTTCCAAATAAATATAATTTATATCAGATGAAAATATGTCGAATCTAGAAGGGTCCAGGGTCACTGAAATGCTTGTAACTTCTTTAGGGACTGTCCTTGATTTGGTCGCATGATTAATGAATGATCATGCACCGGCTTGGAGTGCTAGGAGGAGCTCACATGGAAGGATACTGGAGTTTTCAGTGGCTTATATTGGCTGTCTCAGACTTGTGTGACTATCGATGAATGAATGGTCGTGGAAATCCTAGTGATCACCTAGTGATCATGTGACCATCATCAAGTCACTATGTTGAACCAGCAGAGTCATAGAGTGGAAAACAAGAGGGAGGTTGAAGACAGGGTCTCACTCTACGCGGGTTTGGATTGATTTGAATTCATGATGTGCTAGATTGAAGCACATAGCTGGGATTAAAAGGCAGCATGATCAGATGGCGCATATTCAATTTCAGTTGAAAAATCCCATCCCAGATCGAACTCACGATGGGCCTCCCCTCTGTTATATAAGACATTTCTCACATTTCACTCAAACGATCTGACAATGGGGTAGGAACCCATACCATACACAACACATACATCATATTGGGCCTCAAACCACTGAGTCTATGCGTGCATTTGTGGGTTCGAGAACTATGGTACCTATGCATGGGCTCATCAATTTCTTGTAGAATCTATGCTTCTACTGGTTCACTGCCTGGCCTAGAATGACTCCCACTAGGCGTGGTTGACCTCTGGTCCCACATGGGCCTATGGTTGAATTGGCCTGGATGTTTGGTGGCATGAAATTATTTTTTTTGTAAAAGGGGAATAAAACTCTATCAACTAAGAATAAAATTCTTAATAAAATTAAGGGTCTATGGTACCTATGCATGGGCTCATCAATTTCTTGTAGAAGCTATGCTTCTACTGGTTCACTGGATGGCCTAGAACGACTCCCACTGGGCGTGGTTGACCTCTGGTCCCACATGGGCCTATGGTTGAATTTTCCTGGATGGTTGGTGGCATGTCATTATTTTTTTGGAAAAGGGGAATAAAAATATATCAACTAAGAATAAAATTCTTAAAAGAATTAAGGGTCTAAAATTTATCTCCTTAAATAAAACCCAATACATTCATGTATTCCCTTCCCAAATTCTTTCGTGCAAACTATATCAAAGTTTTTCATGGTCTTAAAATCCATCGAGGCTTTGATGAAAAAGTGAAAAATGCACAAATATTGGTGCTAACAAAATTCCCCCCTTATAATGAGATTCGTCATAATGAAAAGAATATGATTATAAGGTAAACATAAATCACTTTGGACCTTATTATCATTGCTGTTTATAGTCTTCTAGATCAGAAAATATGGAATATGGGACTATAAGACATGGGATGACTCAAAACACTATGGGGTGCTGATTTCCTCCATGGTGTTTCCGGGTATCATAAGGATTGGAGCTCCTTTCTTGCAAGGAGGAGATTCTTTTAGTCGGTCGATTAAATCCATCATGAATTGATAGTATAACCAAGAAAATATGATCTACACTCTTTTCCAAGGGCTTATGGAATATTTATGGGGTGAATATGGTTGAGGGAGAAATAATATGGAAGATAGGCCTGCCTGGATAGTTCGAATGTGGGTGATGTAAGTGACAATAAAAAAGTACGAGCCAAGTAATATGGAACGAGGAAGATATATCGAGAATTTCTATTAACACTATGGGGTGTAAGGTTCCTCCACAGTGTCATTAAGGCTCAAAAGGATTAGGAAACCCTTTATACTTGGCCGAGGTGTCTCTGGTTGGTTGGTATGAGGCCCTATGTGTTAGTAGCATGGCCAAACTGAGAGATCTGTTTTCCTTTCTTGGGGCTATTAAATATTTATGAAGACTCGAACATCTAGATGATGATGTTGGGTATAGAATAAAGGATATCTAGGAAGGTCTCCATCACCCTAGGGATACTTATCTCTAATTGATCAACTCGATCCTTATGCCTTGTGGTTTTGAATAATGAGGTGTGGGCCATCAAAAGGTTCAAGAACGAAGGGTTGCATTCTGGCCTTGAGAAACGGTACACAACATGGTGAGGCGAAAACAAGGATATCAGATTCACTTGAATAGTCAGATACATAGATCGTAAGTCAAAATCCAATGTACTTAGGTTATGAGGAAGGTATGGGATAGTGACACTGGGGACATGTTAAAACATAATGTGGTGTTAAGTTTTTCTGTGATGATGCAAGACTCATAAAAATCGAAAATCCCTTTATACTAGGAAAAGATGCATCTAGTTGGTGGGTCTAAGACCTTCTACATCAATAACATGGCCAAACAGATATATATCTTTTCTTATATAAGGGAAATGAAAGGTTTTTAGAGACCTGAGATGATTTAGATCCTGAAGTGGGATTTATGGAAAATGTAAGATCCAAGAAGGGTTCTAGCACCCTAAAAGTTGTGATACCACCTATCAAACATATTATCATGGTGAGGAAATGTGACAAATCACTGCTCTAACTTTTTCCTAGACTAGGGGGTCCATTGAGCATAGGTTTTATTTTACTAGGAAATGTGAAAAATCATTTATTAGGATGACTGGGGTCAAAAGTACTTCAACATCCTTATGAACGAGATGTGAAAGTATTTTAAATCATGAATCAAGGTTATCAGGTCATGAGTGATGGTATGGGACAATCATTCTGGGGATAAACACAAACATAATGGGGTGCTAGGTTCTTCCATGGTGACGTCAAACTCACAAGAATCAGAAATCCCTTTATACTGGGCAAAGACATCTCTGGTTAGTGGGTATAATCCCTTCTGCATCAATAGCATGGTCAATAGAGAGATATCTTTTATTTTTCAAGGGTAGTGAAAGGTTATGACAAATCGAGATTCTTAATCCATGAAGTTTGGTGTATGATTTGAGGTACTTAAAATAGATGATGGAAGCACCCCATTATTTAGTTGGCTGAGGTAGGGCTCTTATGGTCCTTTGATAAGGAAGGATGATGAGTGAGGGTTTTCCTAGTTTAACATCATGTAGTGGGGACATGATTGCCATCATTTAGTTTAACATAATGTGGTAAGGACATCTTCTTACAAAGTTTATCATCATGCGATAAGGACATACTTCCATATAGTTTAACATCACGTGGTAAGGACATACTTCCATTCAATTTAATATCATATGGTAAGGATGTACTACCATGTAGTTTAACATCAAACAAAAAGGATGTACTTCCATGCTGTTTAATGTCATATGGTAAGGATGTACTTCCATTTAGTTTAATGTCATATGGTAAGGAAGTACTTCCAAGAAGTTTAATGTCAGGTGATAAGGATGTGAGAACTGACGTGAAAGTGTGGAAATGTTGAGGCTGGGCCCAAAGATAGAGGCTTTGGCATCACTACATATTTCATAAGGATGAGAATCAAGATGTATGTAGTTCTAAATGAAGTATCTTGTGCAAGTATGAACCATGCACAAGGTGGGGGGAATTTTATATTTTTTTTGTTACTGGGATTTGGAAATTCAGGTGTCACTATGTGTCATGTGAGGGCAGGAATCAAGTCACACATAGTTCTCATATGGAAAATACTCTATGCAGGTCTAACCCATATGTATAGGTGGACATTATTTTAATTGACCATTACAACTAGGTCCAGGATTGGAGATCCAGACATCACTACATATCATATGTCAACAGGAATCAAGCTACAAATAGTTCTTGAAGTTCCATGAAATTTAACATCTTTCGGTGAGGACGAAGGTGAACTAACATAAATAAATTGAAATGTTGTGGTTGGGTCCAAAGATGGAATTTCGGGTGTCACTAAAAATCTCATGAGAATGAGAATCAAACCACATGTAGTTCTTGAAAAATCATGCAGTTTAAAGTCACGTGACAAGGACATTGACCGTGAATTTTGACATCATGCGGTGAGGACTCATGTTATTACTTTTAAGGTCTTGCATATTGGACCATAATGAACTTGTTCTTTACCTTTATTCCTTGTTTATAATGGTAATCCCTTTCTATAATTCCTATGCTCATGTGAGCTATACTTGGTGTGAGAAACAAGGAACAACACAGGTTTACCTACAGTACATAGATAGAATGGGGTATAATAAGATAATTTTGTATCATGTAGTGTCTTGACCAAGATATAGGATCAAGGCCTCCCTATAAACCTCATTTTAAATGAGAATAAATATATACATAGTTATACAAGAACCGTGTAGTTTAAAGTCATTCAAAAAGGATGTAGGTGATTCGACATGAATAAGGATGGATCTCATAGATTTGTGTAGTTTTATATCATGTGTTAAAGACATTGTCCATGCAGTTTAATGCCTTCTAGTAAGGATGAGAAATGTCTTACAATTTAACATCTTGCTACCAGGACAAGAGATATCATGTAGTTTAACGTCTTGCTGCCAGGATGGAAGATGCCATGCAGTTTAATGTCTTGCTTTCAGGATGAGAGATGTTGTGAAATTTGACATCTTGATACTGGGATGAATTTTTAAAATTTAACTTCATGTAACTAGGATGAGTTTTTTTTAGTTTAACGTCATGTAGCTAGGATGAGTGATGAGACTTAAACCAATGTGGATGCCCTTATCATTCTTCAATGCTTGATATAGAAGATTACCTCCTTTTTTTCTGGATCAACCAAGAAGATGGATTTATTAGCCAATGAGTCGGCATGAACATTTTATGATCAAAGAACATGATGAAATGTGGGTTCAAAATGGAACTTTTCCATCAATCCCCTAGCATATCCAGTGATAGGGTCCAATTATTTCTCTTTGATGGAATATTCACCATTGAACCGCTTTATCACTAACCTAGAATTCTCTTTGATGTTAAGGTATCCTATTTGTAGTTATAGGGTTAGTTCTAAGCCAGTGATGAGAGATTAGTATTCTACCTTGTTATTTGTGCATCCTTTAGGTATCGAGAAAGAGTAGGGAAAAAAACTTTATTAGGAGGAAAAAATATGATCCCTAAGCCAACTCGATTGAATCTAATTTTTTCCATCATTTTTCTAATAAGACTTTGTGAGGCTCCGTAAAAATACATCTCCCATGTCCAGGGAGTGTCATGGGCATAGAATACCTCTTCATCTAGATGCTCAACATCTTCTAACTAATTTCTGGGGCAAGATGTGTTGCAAGAAAATCAGCCAGGACATATCCTTTCACTGACTCATGTGAAATAAACTAAATTTTATATTTCTGAAAGATGAACACCCATTAGACTAAGAACCCAATCATCATTAGATGACCAAGGATGTACTTGAGTGGATCAATATGAGAGACTAATTGGGCTTCGTGGTGGAACAAGTAATGCCTCAACTTTTGTACTATAAAGATGATCACAAGGAATTCATTTTTAATATTAGAGTATCGGGTATCAGTACCTAGTATATTCCATCTGAGGTAATATTGACTATTCTCGCTCCCCGCATCAATATTTTTTGTGAGGAGGGCATCCAATGGGTGTTCCATGGTAGCCAAATATAAGATGGGTGACCTCCTTTCTACAAGAGGCATTAGGACCAGTGGGTGAAACAGGTACTTATTGATAATTTTGAAGGATTATTGGAAACCATCATCCTATATTAATAGGGACAATGTCAGAAATCCATTTTGGGTATTTCAATTTCTCAAATGAAGTTGTATTTGATAAATTTATTAAATCTCACCTATACATTGGTGACATGATAGGGGTGCATCCTCTTGGCTACCTACTTGAAGCCTCAATGCTCATTGGGTAGTTTGGGATGGTGTGTAGCCAAATTTGGGATCAATTAGGTCATTTCTATCTAGTCCTAAGTGAACAAATATTAGTGCTACTTCAGAAATGTGAGGTACAACTCTCACTCTTCAAGGGGAATTGTGGAACTAATAAGTGTAGTCCACTACTCATCCTATGTTCCTAGATTAATCTTCTAGAGTTTATCGATGGTGGTAGAGACACCTTCCCTGAATACTGGAGGGGTGTTCCTGAGGTCTGCCTCATCTTCTTCCATCTCTGAGTCTGTGGTGGCATTTCTAAAAGAAGATGGAAATCTGGGGGATCTTCTATAACTATCAGGGTGAGAGAGTCCATGAGATGAGACATTATTATCCCCTTTCACGAGATTCATTATAAAGGGATGGTAGAGATGATATTATTAGATGCTGCCATTAGGGATAGGTGGGACATGGACTTTTGAGATTACATTTATGACCCCAACCAGGTTTATGGGGAGCACATAGTCATTATAGAACATACTCTAAGGATTCACAGGGCGGTCCACTATCATTTGGGAGCTACAATCCGTATATCATCATCCTCCATTGGTTTTTTCCTCCCTTTTTGTAGAAATATTGTTCAGCATATGTGGCCCCACAAGTCTTGAAGGGAGAATTTTCACCATGTGGTATGCTGACTTTCCCATCTGATGCTGATGATGACTCCTAGAGATTTAGATGTCACACTGTTTATCATCATGTGTTCATGATGTATTCCATGCATTTTTTTGTCTTATGGTAAAGATGTGAATATGGTTTATTGGGCCAAGATATATAATCAAAGAATCCCTACTTATATCATTAGGATGAGAATAAATCCATACATAGTTCTTGAATAATCGTGTACTTTAATGTCATGTGGAAAGGACATAATCCATACAGTTTAACATCATGCGATTAGAATGTGATTCATACAGTTTAATGTCTTACAGTGAGGATGATGGACATGGAGTTTAATGTATTGCGTTAAGTACATTATAAGTTTAGTTTAACATCTTTCGGTAAAGATAATGAAAATTCAGTTTAGTGTCTTGTGGTAACGACATTAGCAATACAGGTTAACGTATTGCGGTAAAGACGATGGTTAAATAACCTATCAGGAGAGTGTATCTTCTGAAAGAGCCTGAAAAAATATTATAAATATTGCATGAGTTTTAGGATATTTCAAATCTATCAATCCTATAAATATCTGTCCTCCAATCGATCCTTGAAGACAAATCATCTTTCGATTGTGTGCCCAAGACATTGATGGTCGGGGAAATAATTATCATGGCCTGTCAATCCTACCTCATTCTACTTCCTCATTATTATGAGATTCATTAAACCATTTTCCAAGGCATAGTCAAAATATTTAGAGACATTATTTCTTAGAATGAATAGTTTTTGTCCAATATTGCCTTAAAATATTGTCATTTCTCATTGGGAGGTAGGTGACTCATTCTCTGCTGCACAATCAGTGATCCCTACATAGAGTGATTAGATGATTAGAGCAGGGATTTTGGTGTTGGTGGTTCTAGTATCCCCACGTCTATCTTCCCTTGAAGCCAATCTTTAAAGGGAAAAAAAATCTTATATCATGTTCTTGAGACATTGATGGTATGGGAAATGATTTTTATGGCCTACTAACCTTGCTTCTCCTGGCTTCCTCATCATTGGGAACTCTATAAAACCACTCTCCATGGCATACTTAAAATACCTAGGAACATGTTTTCCTTGGAAGGAATATACTTCTCACTGCCCATCTTCAAAAGACGGGTCACCAGGATGCTTATCCCACATGTTATCCATACTAAAATTAGTTTGGGTGCATGGATGAATATGAAGTTTGGGGTACAGAGTCCCAATCATTATTGGTATGGGGGAAGGTGCTGAAGTATTGGGGGTTTTTGATGTTGCAGACACTTCCCATTGATTAAAATATTTTGACTCTTCTAGAGGTATTGTGAATACATTTGAGGTTAAATGATTTTTAGAATATCACTGAAGAGGATGTGTAAAATATAGAAATTTCCCCAACACTATGGGCTGTGGGGAGGTGGAACAATGTTTGAATATATCCTGATGAGGGGATGAAAAATATAAAAATTCCCCCAGCTCAAAAGTTAGAAAAACCCGCTAGTTCGTTCACTGAACGTACCTGAGCTAAACTTCAGAAATTGATTCCGGGCACACCGGGCCTCGAAATCAGGTGCTGTCAGAAACTACATACTCGTAAAATCCCAAATAAATTAAGAAAAAAATTTCCTTGAAACTTACAGGTCTTTACATTACTCCCACCTCAGGGATTTACGTCCCCGTAAAGATACATCTCAAACTAGGGGAACAAATGAGGGTACTGTGCACGCATCTGAGCCTCCCACTCCTAAGTGCTCTCCTGGAGGTCCCCGTGCTGCCATCTGATGCGCACTAGAGGAATTTACCTCCCATGTAGGACCCACTCCTGTAAATCGTCGATCTCCACCGGAACCTCCACAAAAGTCACCCCATCATCAATGTCTAGCTCCCCATGGTCGATGATATGCGTCAGGTCCTGCACGTAACTCCTCAACTGAGATACGTGGAAGATGTCATGCACCTGGTGTAAATGAGGTGGTAGAGAAAGGTGATAAGCCACCTCGCCTATCCTGCTGAGAACCTGAAATGGTCTAATGAAGCGCGGAGATAACTTGCCGCCCCGACCAAATATCCTTATTCCACGTCGATGTGAGACCCATAAGAAAACGTGGTCACCATCCTCGAACTCCAGTGGTCTCTGCCTCCTGTTAGCATAAGACTTCTGTCGGCTCTGAGCTGTCCTCATCCTCTCCTGGATGACTTGAACCTTCTCTGTCGTGTCCTGGACCATCTCTAGTCCCACAAGTGCTGACTCCCCAGGGTCTGTCCAGGACATAGGTGATCTGCAAGGTCGGTCGTACAATGCCTCGTATGGTGCCATCCCGATGGTGGAGTGGTAGCTGTTGTTGTAAGAAAACTCCACCAAAGGTAGGTGATCCTCCCAGCTGCGACCAAAGTAGAGGACACATGCACAAAGAATTTCCTAGAGATTCTGAATGGTCCTCTCCATCTGAACATCCATTTGAGGATGAAAAGCGGTGCTCATGCATAGCTGCGTACCAAAAGACTCCTGCAACCCCTTCCAAAGCCAGGAAGTAAAGCGAGCATCTCGATCGGAGACGATAGATGATGGTACACCATGAATCCATACGATCTCCTGAACGTAGAGGCATCCCAAGATCTCCACTGAGCCCTGCTCTCTAATGGGTAAGAAGTGGGCTAACATGGTGAGTCAGTCGACGATCACCCAAATAGAGTCATGTCCTATGGAAGTATGTGGAACTCCAGTCATGAAATCCATAGATATACCGTCCCACTTCCACTATAGGACCTCCAAGGGCTGTACCAAGCCTTCTGGTACCTGGTGCTCTGCCATCACCTGCTGGAAGGTGAGGTATCGAGAAATGAACTCTGCCACAACCTTCTTCATACCCGGCCACCAGTGCTGTCGTCTGAGATCCTGGTACATCTTCTCCACTCTTGGATGTACTTATAAAGGGGAAGTGTGAAACTCCCTCAACACCTCCTCCTGTAAAGCAGCTGGTACCATGGTATGTCCTCTGAAAAGGACGAAATGCTCTCCTCCTACAAAGAATCCATCAGGTGCCTATCCTATGGAAATCTGTGGACGCTGCGTCTCATATTCAACGTCCCCACGCTGTGCCTCTATAACCCGCTGAAGAAGTGGAGGTGTGACTATGAACGACTGAAGAAGGGCTTCCCCGTCTCTATCCATGAAGGATATATGCAAAGCGGCTAACTACTCTGTCGCCTCTCCAAGTAGCTGAATGCCCGTCCTCCTGCTGAGAGCATCGGCTACTACGTTCCCCTTTCCAGGAGTATAGACTATCTCAAAGTCATAGTCCTGAAGGAACTTGATCCATCACCATTGTCTCAGGTTCAGGTCCTTCTACGATAAGTTGTACCTAAGAATCTGGTGGTCAGAGTAGACTGTAAAGCGCTCACCCATCAGATAGTGCCACCACATCTTCAGAGAGAAGACCACTGATGCTAAATTCAGGTCATGGGTAGTGTAGTTCTTCTCCTGTTGCCTCAACTATCGTGATCCATAGGCGATCACTGCCCACTCTTGCATCAGGACACACCTGAGTCTAGTCTCTGATGCATCGCAGTAGACTACGTACCCTACTCCTTCCTCCGGTAGCCTCAAGATGGGTGTACTGGTCAATCTATGTCTCAGCTCCTGGAAGCTCTACTGACATATATCTGACCACACGAAGGGTTTCCCCTTCTTCGTCAAAGCTGAAAGCGGTGCTGCAACTCTGGAGAAGTCTGGCACAAATCTCCGATAGTACCCAGCCAGACCTAAGAAACTCCGCACCTCCGTCACGCTCCTAGGTGGCTACCAAGATAGCACTACCTCGATCTTCGCAGGATCCACCGCAAATCCTGCCTCAGAGATGACGTGTCCCAAGAAGTGGACCTCACGTATCCAGAACTGACACTTCGAGAGCTTACCATAAAGATGGTGTTCTCAGAGTGTGTCCAGTACAACCCGCAAGTGGTAGGTGTGCTCCTCCTCAGTAGTCGAGTAAATTAAAATGTCGTCGATGAAGACCACGAAAAATCGATCGAGGTAAGGCTGAAATATCCTGTTCATGAGACTCATGAACACTGATAGAGAATTGGTTACGCCAAAAGGCATAACCAGGAACTCATAGTGGCCATACCGACACCTGAAAGCCGTCTTCTGCACATCCTTGTCCTGAACTCTGAGATGATGATAGCCTGACCTAAGGTCCATCTTCGAGAACCATCGTGCTCCCTTGAGCTGATCAAAGAGGTCATCAATAATCATAAGCGGATACTTGTTCTTCACGGTCACCTGGTTCAGGCGACGTTAATTGACACACAGTCGTAAGCTCCCGTCCACCTTCTTGGCGAACAATATCAGGGAAGCCCAAGGTGAAACATTGGGTCGAATGAATCCCTTGACCTGCAAGTCCTCCACCTGTACCCGTAGCTCTCGAAGCTCAGAAAGATCCATCCGATATGCTGGAGTAGATATCAGGGTTGTCTCTGGGTCCAAGTCAATATAGAAGTCTACCTCTCTATGAGGAGGTAGTCTTGGAACGTCATCAGGAAAAACATTCGCATACTGATCCACCACTACAGGAAAACTCGGACTCCGCATGTCCACTACTCCCAGGATGAGGCTAGACAACTGATGAGTGATCAGCTTTCCTCTCCTCTGCACGAGTCCATCCTGCACTGCAAAGGCTCCCTTCTCGCTGGTGAAGGTGAACCTGCTCCCATCGGTGCGAACACACCGCACCTTGCGCCTAATACAGTCGATCTGAGTATGAACTTTAGATAACCAATCAATGACCAAGATGACGTCATAAGGCCTCGACACCGCTACAATAAGATCCCAGCCGAAGCTCTCTCCTCCTACAGTAAGATCACACTACCAGCACCGGTACGTAATCATAGAGTCTGCTCCTGTAGGAGTCTCTAGCTGTAAGGATCGAGCCAACGGCTCCGTCGGAATCTCCGAGCTCCGAAAAAGGGCAGCGGCGATGAAAGAATGACTCGCTCCTGTGTCTATAAGAACTGCAAAAAGGGTGGAGTAGACACAGATAGTACCTTGAATCATCTCTGGTGCGCCGTGGTCGTAGGCCTCCACTACCTGAAGCTGATCTTGCCTTTGTCCGCCAGTTCCCTGTGGTTGGGGTGGACCTCCTAGTGGTGGTGGTGGTAGAGCCTCAAAGCGTCGCTCACCACCTGCTGCTTGGCCAGCTCCTCTACCTCGTCTGCCTTCTCCATATGGACTGCCACGGTCGAACCTCTGCCTCTGCCTGGGTGGTCCCTCAACCCTCTACTGCTCCTCTACATGGAAAGTCGGGCAGTCACGATCCATGTGGCTCTGACCGCCGTATGCATAGCACTGTCTGCTCCTTGTAAGGCTGGCTCAACGTCGTGTGCCCTGCACCTCTGAGCCAGTATCCTGAGGTCGTCCGCCTGATGGTCTGGTCCGCTTGGACCCCTGTGACATCCGTCGACTTCCAGCTGCAGAAGAATCCACTACGTGCCTCCCTGTGGTAGGTCTCACTGCTGGTGTAGGATCAACAAGAAAGCTCTCTACAAGAAGGGCTCGCTCCAATACTCATTCCTGCATCGATATGCTGAGGGAGATCATCAAAGCCCTGATCTCATGCCTAAGTTCCTGCTCGAAGGTCTGGGTCCAGAATAATGGGTCTCGTACCATGTCCATGGAATAGCACGAGAGATCGGTAAATCTTGCCGAGTACTGGGCTACCATCATGATGCCCTGCCGCAGCTGCAGTAACTCCTGAATGCGCACCGCACAGAGGGTGGCTGGAATGAAATCCGAGTGGAAGAGTATCTCGAATTCCGACCAAAGGAGAGATGACTCGTCGTGCAGTTGGACCATCAGGCTCCACCATCTAACTTCTTACGCATGTAGGAGACTCGCTGCAAGGATCACCATAAGGTCTGCTGGTGTCCCCACTAACCTGAAAACTCGTACAACAGCCTCCAGCCAATCCTCGGCTGCCTGAGGGTCTGTCTCCCCATAGAGCCTGAGTGGTCTCTGATGCTGAAACTCATGAAGTGCACTAAGGAGATGTGCACTCTCAGCTGCTGGGGCTGGTGGCATCGGTGGCTCGGCGGGTAGAGGTACTGCTAGTGCCTCTGCTGTAATAGGGCCCTGCATCGAGGCCTCGTCGCTCAGTGGGCTGTCGTCTCACACAAAGCTCGGAACCCTAGCTGGTTTCAATCGTGGGGCCATCATAAAAAGAGAAAGGTGCGACACGGTCAATACTATATACCTGGTGAGCTGACACAAAGTAATCACAAAGAAAATTTTTGAAACACACATGCAGTCAATGTTTTCGTGCACTGACTCAGAAATCAAAAGTTA
The DNA here is from genome assembly GCA_963277665.1 of Viscum album. NCBI lineage: Eukaryota > Viridiplantae > Streptophyta > Magnoliopsida > Santalales > Viscaceae > Viscum > Viscum album. Next base: position 1,868,557,754 of record OY728150.1, read on the forward strand.
GGGTCCTGGTGTATGGATACTTCATCCACCACAACAACATTGTACTCCCTGGAATGATAACCACACTCAATACCCTTAACACTATTGCTTCACGTAGAAGAAAGATCAGAGTCCTGAGTTCTGTGGTAGAACCGAACTCCTCTGATACCAATTTGTCACAACTCATCCTCGGGGCCCGTGCCATGACTACCCCAAGCCCGCCTTCCATAGGCCAGGGGCTGGAGACTAGAACCAAAGGTGTAAATATCGATAAAAATGGAAGGAATTTCCTTTATAAAGTAAACAAACACCACAGAGTACGCAAGCTGAGTAAACACTAAGTAAACTGAGTACAGAAGTAAGTGCTATAAAGTAAATGGGCCAGAATACAAACCCAACTGAATGTAAATTACAACTGAAATGAAAGTACAACAACTGGAAAGTAAAGCAGCAAGTCCAAGACATCCTCTAGAAATCCCACCTGAAGGGTGGGTACATATAGTGTCCTCTGCTCCTCGGCTCCAGCCGTCCGCTCCGAGTACGTCCCGTCCAGTGATCCACCTCCAGGTACAGTCCAACTCCACGAGCTCCCACCTCAATCAGCGCTGTTCGTCGTCTGCATCCAACACAATGTAGTGTGGGCATAGCCCATGCAAGGGTGAGTATACACTACTCAGTAGGGACCCCGAGACCCCCGAAGGTCTCCTAGAATCCACGAAGGATAAACCACAAAGGAATGAAACAATCACGAAGTATCAACCAACTCTACTTAGGTATATGCCCATACATATACCTAAGTCATCAATTCCAGTTCAGCTCCATCATCTGAGACCAAGTTTGATCTAGTCCACATAGGAAAGTACAACCCAATCCACAGAGGAAAGCACAACTCAATCCACACAGGAAATCACAACAATCATATCGATGATATTGATTGTAAGTTAAGACTCATCTCACACAGGTATACTTCTTCATAAGATGATAGAGATGATCAGATGTAGCCACTGATTCATCTAAGCTGTCGGACCCACATAGGAAACAAGTGCAGCTAAGCTGTCCGACCCGCAAAGGATACAAGACCAGCTACTCTACCAGACCCACATAGGATAAAAGTACAGAGTCTGATACTACCGGACCCACATAAGATACAAGAACAGTAGTCAAGTACTGTTGGACCCACATAGGATACAAGAACAGTATTCACCATTGTCGAACCCATGGAGGATTCCAGTATGGTCGTCGTCGCTGCCGAACCCACGGAGGATCCCAGTACAGTCGTCATCGTCGTCATAGTCGCAACCAACTCTAGGGTTCCCACACACAACATGCTCAATTCCGGGAGGGTTCGCTCCACGAGCCAAGGGGGGTCGATACATCAACTGACGTGAAATCCGGAGTTGATGTATCCCAAAGTTTTGTCTCGTCAAAAGGAACTCAACGCGACAAAAGGCACGTCAATCGGACGCCCGGTCTTAGAGTTATTGGCCTTTTCATCCCAGGGGACCGGTTGGTTTTTAAGTCAAAACCTACCCAAACATACTCCAACTATGTCCAAACCTTGAGCAGAGGAAGCCAAAAGAACCGTCTCACTAATAGGAATCCAACAAATTTGACGGCACGTCAATCAGACGTCCGGATCTCATGTTATAAGTGTTTCTGTTCCGAGGGCCCGGTTGGTTTCGTGTTCGAACCAACCCGGCCATACCCAAAGTTCTCCTAAACCTTGATTGTAATATACCTAAATGACCGTCTCGATCCAAGGATCACTACGCAACTGACGGTGTGTCAATCAGAGGTCCGTAGCCCAAGATATGGGCGTTTGAACGGGTCTGTCCGAAAACAGCGGGTTTGGGCCCGACCTGACCCGACCCAATACCCCCTGGGTCGGCCCGAACCGGGTCGACCCGACCTGGGTCCGGGTCCAGACCAGTTAGGCGTGGCCAGGCCCAGCTGGCGCGACGCCACCTGGCTGGTGCGGCCCGGCCCGACGCGGGGGTCCGGCCCAACACGGGCGGCCCGAACCGTCGTGGGCAGTCCGACCCGGTGCGGGCGCCCGCGCGCTGGGCGGATGCAGAAGGGGGGGGGGGGGGGGTGCTTCCCCCCTCATTTTGAAACGTCAGACCCCACTTGGGGGGGGGGGGTCACCCTTTCCACCTTTCGGGGGTTATGACCCCCGGTCTTCTGAAATCCGGCCGGTGTGCCGCCGCAGGACCTCCGCAGGTCCCGCCTTCCAAAGCGCTGGCGGCCGGCGGATCCGGCCGCCCTCCTCTGCACCGCTGTGGCCCGACTCTGGCTGCAGCCTCTTTCAGCCTCAACAGAACAGCGCGACGACACCGCTCTCCTTCACCGTGGCCCGCACCGGCCTCAGTTACCTCGTTCCCGCGTGGTGCCGTTGCACCGCGCCGCCTCCGTTCCAAACCACAACGAAGTCCAACAACATAGGGGGAGGAGGGTCGGCCGTGTTCGTGCTATCTGACTTCCTCCCGTTATATTGATAAAAAGAATCTAAGAAATAATGAAGAACGTCAAATAATAATTTTTGAACGATTAATCAACCCCTACCTTGATTCATGAAAGTTGATCGCTTGACGAAGTAAGGGAAAGCCCCACTGTTCTGTAGACGTTGCCGCAGAATGACGACGTCGCTTCATCAAGCGTCGAGAATAAGGAAGTCGAGGTTGGAACCGGCGTTCTTCACATTCTTCAACGTAAAAGTTTAAGATCTTCAAGATTTTGAGTATTCTCTCCCAAGTCTCCACACAACGAAACAACCAAAACTAAAATAAGGCTTTTTCCTTATTTTATTACTTTTGCCAACACTTTTAAAATTTCAAAAGTTGAAATCACTTAATTAATTAATCTTGTGTTGTCAAAATTAATGGAGGAATAAGTTGGAATCATTAATGTGGAAGAGGAGTTAAGGGAAATGAAGGGGTGGGGCTCATGTGGGCCCTACCTCACTAATATCCTATCAAGAGGATTTAGGTTCAAGTGGGTCCCACTCAACTCCCACACATCAGGTTAAACCACTTGGATGTGAAAATAAAATTGTAACACAATTTTATTTCACTTTAAACTTAATCCGTTTTTTAACAACTCTTCCCAAGAAAACAAAACTCCAGAAAAGTTCTTCTTAAGCAATTACCGGCACTGCAGTTTCATCGGTGCCCTTGGATTTCGATTCTGAGCACCAGTTCAAAAGTTAGAAAAACCTACTCATTCATTCACTAAACATACCCGTGCTAAACTTCGGAAATTAATTCCAGGCACACCGGGACTTGGAATCAACTTCCGTCAGAAACTGCATACTCGTAAAATCCCAAAGAAATTAAGAAAAAAAATTCCTTGAAATTTACAGGTCTTTACAGTTTAGGACATAGCCATGCTCGAGAACTCGAGAGTGTATTTCTGTCCAGGGATATGGATTGTGTCTTGGAGATGGGATTGAACCTCTATGAGGTGTCTTACTTATCCTGTGAAAATATGAATAAGAACCCATGTAGTTTGTTTGACATAGTTTAAGGTCATATAACTAGACCAATCCATTCTGTTTAACATCATATGGTATGGACGTTAATATCAGGATTAGATCTCAATGGGGCATCCAATGTATCCTGTTTAAGAAAGGAATAAGAGTCCACATAGTTCTTGTAATGGTCATCTATATCATGAGAGATACAACATTAAAGTACCTAGGTGGGACCTATGCATATGAGACTACCCTGGATTGCTTCTTTGGGAACATAACCCTTTGAGCATATATGAGATGTAATCAGTCTTTCTTCCCAATGGTTGTTCTTTGATGGGGGAATTATCACCATACTATTGCTACAATCATCACTAGTCTCTAAGCTCATGTGATCCATGCTTGCTGTGAGAAACAAAATATAGAGGTAAACCGAACACATTGCATGTGAGCATATTCGTACGAGGCATACATATTAAAGTCAACCTTTGAGAGTTATGGGTTGCCATCTCATGAAGGATATGGTATGGAGCTTGGGCCTTAGAAAGTCATCCTAAATATCCCTATTATGGTGGGAATTATAGTCCTCATAGTTCACTTATCCCTTAACCTGTTGATAGGCTAAGGTGGATGATCACACTCAGAGAAATTATGGCCATCCTCGAGGTTTCAAGAAAGCTAGGGGCTTATACCAAGATGGATGTCCTTTTTATCAAGGACATATTATATGATGTCAGTAGCTGGGGATTACATATTGAGGATGCCCAATTGGTAGACACATATTATATTATATCAGTAGTCTGAGTTTACACACTAAGACTGCTTGATTGGTCTTCTCATTATTTATCCTCTAACTGATTAAAATGAGGTAGTGATGATCATGATAGTTTTTCCAAGAGCATGATATTGGTAGGGTCACATGAGTTCATGGTCCTAGCTCATCAAGGACACTTTCCTTATGAAATGGGAATGCGACTGAAGATTCTAGTCGGGATCCACATGGCATGAGTCCAAGTAGGTCTACCATACAAAGTGGTCACATCATAGAGGATTTGTATAACATGTCTTGGATATGTCTTGATTGTATGACTGATATGTTGGGGAACCAATATGGCATGAAAGACACATCTAAGGGTGTCTGCCTAATTAACTTGCCTTGGATGCCTTCGCATGGGCGAAGCATATGTGTCTGAGATGTTTCGCATAACCAAATCATACATGTTTGGGGTCTCGAGCATGATTAAAGTAGACATGACTGGGGTCTTGCACCTAATCAAAGTAGACATGACTTGAGTCTTGTGCATGATCAAAGTAGACATGAATATATATTGTCGCATGATCAAAATAACCTGTCCTCAAACTATCACATGTTAATATGGACATGTCTATATACAATCTCATGATCCTTCCAACATGTCAATAACTCTTTCACAAGATCAACGTACATTATTTCGAATGTATCCACATGAATAAGGTAGAAAACTCCAAGGTGATTTGCATGATTGATATGACTCTTTTCTAGGTTTGAAACGTGACAACACATGCATGTCAAGGGTTTTTCGCCTGATCAACACAGCTTGTTCTTGGATCATCACATGAAAATTGTGAAATGTTGATCAACTATTATGAGGTCAACTTGAGTTGCCTAAGGATTGTCTCATGCTCAGATAGATATGTCCAAAACCACCTAAAGACATTGAGAGTCTCATGTGGAATCTTGCGATCATGTTTCCTTAAACCATTCATGTGGCAGGGTCTCACAGATATGTTTAGGTCCTTGCATTTATTCAAGTGCCACAAGTGCATGTCCAAAGGGATCATGCCTTAAGTTGTATGGGAAACAATATATTACAAAGTGTATATGTTGAATGTGTACACTACAAGACCTGCAAGGAAAAGGGAGGTCATGTCCATGGGATTACATGCTCACCAAGAGGGTACTCATAGGATGATCCTCTATTCATACGATTCACATAAACACAAAAAGGACTCGTGAGGGGGTCTGAATACGTGTGTGGAGGCTTCCCAACAACACCAAAAGCATGGGTAAGGGTCCGTGGTGTATAATTCTAGGGTTTTTCCTCCTTTTCTATCATGAATGACTATGGATGTCTTCACGACACTGCATGATGACCTCACTCATATAATTCACATGGACTTTATAAGTTCCTATAGTAGGTCTTATTTTATACTCTAGGATTGCATATCAAACTATAGTGTGCATGGTGATAGTATTTTCATGGATAAGAGGGGTGAATGACATATATGGAACAAGTCCTAAAGTATGCATCACGAGGCCGATCAGAGGAGAACTATGAGATCAACGATTCGTGACACTACAAAGCACGCATCCATTGGTGTATACCCATGGACTCTAGCATGGATGTCCCTTGTGTCCACGAGCCTTTACTGGGTGGATAAGTGGAGACATTTCAAGATTAAGGGATCCTCCCTGTCAACTATATAAGGTTGACAGATGCACATATGAGCTTTGAACGTGCACAACATAATAGGGGTCACATGTTCATTATACACCTTTATGATCTCTAAAGGTTCATGCACGGGGCTTTGAAAACACATACAGGGGATGTGTGCTGGTCTGCAAGGAAGGGGCCGCACCTCCAAATATTTGTTCAGTAAAGAGAGGTCGTGCTCGCGAGTTTGTACAAGGGTCATCATGAGACCAAGGGATATATTTATGTGCGGGGTGCACAATCATGTGAATATTAAAGGGAGCCACAAGATGGAATGGGTATAGGATCATGAGTCTTTTATGCAAATAACATAGTACAATGAAGAGGATTTTCAGATTTTCACGTCGAGGTAGACATGTTTGGGGATGTATGCCAATATTGTGAGACTGAGGGGTTTGAGGTATCATGAGAATAATGGTGGGGAGGGGGGGGGGGGTCCTTTTTTATTTCTATAATTGTATGGTAATTTAGTTATGATAGGGACCTATTCCATTGCATTGCTTGATATTCAGGTATCTGTGAGATCACATGGACTATAAGGTATCTCATGAGAGACCTTGTGATCATGCGTGGGAGGTGAACATAAAGAGCTTGTCAATGCTATGTGTCAAAGAGAGAGGTTTATATTGGAAATACAAACCATAAAGGCATTTGCAGTTTCTTCTCAATCATCCCGTGTTTTCTATGTTGTGTGTATTCTCTATACACGTTTTTTCCCTGCGTTTTTTTCTCCGCACATTTCTATTTAATGTGGGTGTTTTATTTTTTTAATGTGTCTATTTAATGTGGATGTTTTATTTCTTTAATATGTCCATTTAATTTGGATATTTCATTTCTTTGTAAATTCCTATAAATTGTTGGCAATTTTAGTCTGAAAAGTGTGTGCAATACAATCTTGAAAGACGTTTTTGTGTTCTCTTCATTTTTTCTTCCTCTCTTTTTTCCCAGCTTGTATAGCCAGAAAACTAGTATTAGAGGTAGGTTACCAAAGCATCCTCCAGTTTTTTGAAGATGGACAAAATCCTGGTTCAAGTTCGAAAGCTATCTAAGGACAACTATAAGAGGTAGTACATCCAAATAAAGGTGTTATTCAGGTCACAAGAATTATGGGAGATCATCACCAATGGGTATATTTTACCCTCTATAGAGGAATAAGCTTCCTTCACAAATGAATAAAATACAGATCTCAAAAATAAAAGGAATAAAGATATTAAGACATTTTTCTTCCTCTATCGAGGATTAGATGAATCTACGTTTGAAAATATTGATGAAGTAATATCGAGAAAGAAATATTGTGATACCCTTTCCACCATCTTCAAAGGTGTTGATCAGGTGAAGTGGGTACGAAGTGGGTATGTCTTAAAATATTAATGTTAGATTTCAAAGTGGCACACATGAAAGAATGTGAGAGTATATCTGATAAATTCTCAATATTGATTGTTATTATTAACAATTTGAAAAGGAATGGTGAAAAAGTAGAGGATATTAATGTTATTGAAAAATCACTTCGATCTCTCACAAATAAGTTTGAGTATGTGGTTCTGGTAATCAAATAATCAAAGGATTTGAAGAAACTGTCCATTGAAGAACTGATGGGGTCATTCCAAGTGCATGAGAAAATAATGAAAAATAATGTAGGTTCAATGATGGAGCATATCTTAGAGTCCAAGTTGACTCTACAAGAACAAAATAATTTCCAATCGTAATGAGGTAGTAATAATGCAAGAGGTAGAGGTTTTGGATATCATCCAAGATATCAACAAAAGCAACAAAATTTTACCAGTTTCTATGGAAGAGGAAATTGATGAGGTTGATTCACACATGGTCGTGAAAAAATAAAGAATTTCCAATGCCACAATTGAAAAAAATTCGGCCATTATGCATCAGATTGTTAGAGAAAAATGGATTATGATGAACAATCAAACTATGATGAATCATTTCATTGTGTAGAATAAGGTACCACAATCCTCATCATACCAGAAAAGGCACGTGAACGACCCAATGTGTGGTATCTCAACACTGGTGCAAGCAACCATATGAGTGGAAATAAAGAATTGTTCAGGGAACTCATGGAAGAAGTTCATGGAGACATGAGATTTGGAGACTCATCAGAGGTACTTGTGTTTGGAAAAGTTAAAATCAAAATCTATTTGAATATTGGTGAATCAAATTACATTTCTAATGTGTATTACATACCAATCATGAAAAATAATATCATTAATCTTGGCCAACTCCTTGAGAAGGGGTATGTCATAAACTTGGAAAAATATTCTTTGTCTATAAGAGATGCTAAAACGAGGCTTGTTTCTCAAGTCCAAATGGTGAATAATTACATGTTTTTGTTGTATATTAACATAAAGTATGAGGAGTGTCTCTTGGGACTCATGAAGAATGAGTCATGGAGATGGAATATGCATTTTTGGTATCTTCATTTCAGCAGCCTTAAACTTATATCCTCATCAATCATGGTGTGTGGATTGCTAGAAATTGAAGTTACAAATCACATGTGTGAGTAATGTACACTCTCAAAACAAAAAAGGAACTCCTTTCCAAGTGGAGTGTTCAGAAGAGAAAAGGAACCACTTCAGTGGTTCACACTGATATTTGCAGACCACTTGAAACAACCTCACTTGAAGCTAATAGCTATTTTATTACCCTCATTGATGATTTTAGTAGGAAACTTTGGGTGTATTTCATCAAAGAAAAAGATTCTACTTTTACTGTATTTAATATTTTCAAAGATCATGTTAAAGCTGAAAGTGGTTACAAAATCAAATTACTCAGATCCGATAGAGGTGGAGAATATACTGCAAATGTATTTAAATATTTTTGTAGGGAACATGGAATTAAGAAAAAATACACTACAACCTACATGCCACAATAGAATGGAATTTCATAAATAAAGAACCAAACCATCCTCGACATGATGAGGACTATGCGGAAGGAGGAAGGGCTACTAAAGAGAATCTGGGCAGAGGCAGTGGCATGTAATACCTACCTGCTCAATCAATGTCCAACCAAGAGAATTAAAAACTTGACACCAAAAGAGGTATGGAGTGGCTATAAAATGAGTCTAGCACACATAAGAATCTTTGGGTGTGTTTTCTACACTCATGTTTCAAAATTGAGAAGAAGTAAGCTTGATGGTTGTGGTGAAAAATGCATCTGCATCAGCTACAATGAAGAGTATAAAGCCTATAAGTTCTACAATACACTAGCTAATAAATTAGTGGTGAGTAGATATGTGTTATTTTTTGAGGAAAAATATTGGAAATGGAATGATGAAGAATCAAACAAAGAGATTCTAGTCAAAATAGAATATCCTGAAGAAAGGCATGATCATCCGGAGAAAATGCCAGTTACACCTTCCTCGAGCGTATCATCAAAACACAAAAATTTAGGAGTACGTACTATCACTCTTGAGAGGACTCCATCAATTAAAAATTTGGAGATCACATCCTCAACCATGGTTCCCATAAAAATTAAAAGCATAAGAGACATATATGACCAAACCATAGAGGTAAATCTTTTTTACTGGTATACAGATCATGAGTCTCTAAAATTTCAGGAAGCCGTAAGAGAAGAATGTTGGAGAATCACTATGGGAGAAGAAATTAATTCCATATATAAAAATGATAATTTGGAGCTGACTACAGTTTATAAAAGTTAGAAGAGAATTAGTTTCAAATGGGTGTACAAGATCAAGAGAAATTATGATGGTGAGATCGATCAATATAAGGAAAGGATCATAGAAAAGGGGTACACATAGAAGTATGGGGTAGACTATGAATAATTATTTTATCCTGTTGATCCCCGTGCCACTATGAGGATGATTATATCCCTTGCTATTTATCACAATTGGATGATTTACCAACTGGATGTTAAGTATGCATTCTTGAATGGAATTCTATAGGAAGAGTCCTATGTTGACTAGCCTGAAGGCTTTGTTATACAAGTGGAGTTAGACAAGGTGTATAATATGAGGAAATCTCTCTATGGGTTGAAGCAAGATCCACATTCTTAGAATGCATGTATCGACAACTATCTTTGAGAGAATGTCTTCGCCTAATGTCTATATGAGCATAGAGTTTATATCAAGAAGAATGATCATGGTGATATACTTACTGCATGCTTGTATGTTGATGATTTTCTCTTTACATGGAGTAGTCGACCTATGTTTGATGAATTCAAGGGGGACATGTTAAAGGAGATTGAGATGACCGACAGAGGAATCATTTCCTTTTCCCAAGCATAGAAGTAAAGAAACAACATGGAAGTATCTATATATCTCAGAAGAGGTATGCCAAGAAGCTTCTTGAAAAGTTCAAGATGGACAACTGCAACCTTGTAAAAATTCCTATAGCAACGAGCATAAAACTTAAAAAAGACAGATAAAAAAGAATCATTGACAAAATTTTGTTCAATATTTTGATTGGAAGCCTAATTTATCTCATAATCACAAGGCTATATATTTTCTACAGTGTTGGGCTTCTAAGCAGGTACATAAAAGCACTGAAAGAGTCACACTAGCTTGCAAAAAAATGAATCTTTAGGTACATCAAAGGAATGATGGATTTTGGTCTATTTTATCCATAAAATGAAGAAGAAAATCTATATGGTCACTCAGATAGTGATTGGGTAGGTGACCATGATGAATGAAAAATCACCACTGGGTATGTATTTTTTCTTAGATTGGATGCTTTCACGCGGAATTCAAGGAAGCGGAGTGTGGTCACCTTATCCACATGTGAAGTATAGTAAATGGTGGCATCATCCACTGTTTGTGAAGAAATCTTGTTGAAAAATATATTAAAGGAGATGAAGCATCCACAAGATGGATCTACAATGATATATGTGGATAACATGTTGAAAATTGAAATTGAAAAAATCTGGTGTAGTATGGAAGAAGCAAACATATTGATACCCAATTCCATTTTTTGAGAGATCATGTGAATTAGAAAATTATAAAATTGGAATATTTTTATACTACAAAACAAGTGGATGATATTTTCACAAAGGCATTACTGACAGATGAATTCAAAAAACTAAAAATGATGCTTGGGATGAAGATGGTTTTGGTTTGAATGGGAGTGTTGGAAATACTAACCATAAAGGCATCCGCAAATTCTTTCCAAGAAGCCAGTGTTTTCCATGTACCGTTTATTATCTATATGCATTTTCCCACATTTTTTCTCACCATGTGTCTATTTAATGTGGATGTTTTATTTCTTTAATGTGTCTATTTAATGTGGATGTTTTATTTATTTAATGTGTCTATTTAATTTAGCTATTTCATTTCTTTGTAAATGCATACAAATTGTTGGGAATTGTATTATAAAAACTGTGTTCAATACAAGATTGAAAGCTATTTTTTTGTTCTCTTCCATTTTTTCTTCCTCTCATTTTTCAAGCTTATATAGAAAACAGTTTGCATGATCCTATTTTGATCGCGTGATAAATTTCTGTAGGGGTGTTTCACGGTATATCCTCACAAAAGGATTCTATAATTACTTAGAGATAATATCCGAAGGCAGCAACCCTCTCTTATGTTCCTCCATTTCTCTCCTTCTCCACAACTCCCCTTTTTTCCTTTTGTGCCTATTTTTCTTAATTGGAGTACGATATATATAGGCGAGGAGAGGTAGAGTTTCCTACAGCTTTACATGGTATGAAGGCCACATGCACTGGATGAAGTAGTGGAGATCACATCACATGATCATTTATTTGATCATAGGATGCCTCTATTTTCCTTCCATGGCATCACATGATATAGAAAAATCTAAATTAAATTGGATAAAAAATACTCCAGAGGCGGAAGGGGTTTGAGAACATAAAACTTATTGCGATGTCTCCATTAATTACCCTTGCTTCAATTGTATGATCAAAGGATGATCGTGGGATGGAATCAATATAATTATATGAAGATTCATGTTCCAAATAAATATAATTTAAATCAGATGAAAATATGTCGAATCCAGAAGGTTCCACGGTCACTGAAATGCTTGTAACTTCTTTAGGGGCTGTCCTTGATTTGGTCGCATGATTAATGAATGATCATGCACTCGCTTCGAGTGCTGGAGGGAGCTCACATGGAAGGACACTGGAGTTTTCAGTGGCTTATGTTGGCTGTCTCAGACTTGTGTGACTATCGATGAATGAATGGTGGTGGAAATCCTAGTGATCACCTAGTGATCATGTGACCATCGTCAAGTCACTATGTTGAACCAGCGGTGTCATAGAGTGGAAACCAAGAGGGAGGTTGAATACATGGTCTCACTCTATGCGGGTTTGGATTGATTTGAATTCATGATGCGCCGGATTGAAGCATATAGCTGGGATTAAAAGGCAACATGATTAGATGGCGCATATTCAATTTCAGTTGAAAAATACCACCCCACATCGAATTCACGATGGGCCTCCCCTATGGTATATAAGAAATTTCACACATTTCACTCAAATGATCTGGCAATGGGGTAGTAACCCATACCATACACAACACATCCATCATATTGGGCCTCAAACCACTGAGTCTATGTGTGCGTTTGCGGGTTCGAGAACTATGGTACCTATGCATGGGATCGTCAATTTCTTGTAGAAGCTATGCTTCTACTGGTTCCCTGGCTGGCCTAGAATGACTCTCACTGGGCGTGGTTGACCTCTGGTCCCACATGGGCCTATGGTTGAATTGTCCTGGATGGTTGGTGGCATGCCATTATTTTTTTGGAAAAGGGGAATAAAAATCTATCAAATAAGAATAAAATTATTAATAGAATTAAGGGTCTATGGTACCTATACATGGGATCATCAATTTCTTGTAGAAGTTATGCTTCTACTGGTTCACTGGATGGCCTAGAACGACTCCCAATGGGCGTGGTTGACCTCTGGTCCCACATGGGCCTATGGTTGAATTGGCCTGGATGGTTGGTGGCATGCCATTATTTTTTTGGAAAAGGGGAATAAAAATCTATCAACTAAGAATAAAATTCTTAATAGAATTAAGGGTCTAAAATTTATCTCCTTAAATAAAACCCAATACATACATGTATTCCCTTCCCAAATTCTTTCGTGTAAACTATATCAACGTTTTTCATGGTCTTAAAATCCATCGAGGCTTTGATGACAAAGTGAAAAATGCACAAATATTGGTGCTAACAAAATTCCCCCCTTATAATGAGTTTCTTCATAATGAAAAGAATATGATTCTAAGGTAAACACAAATCACTTTTTTTCATATCTGGATATCTAAAAATTCAGTATACAAAACTCCTTGTGAGGATTTTTCTAGAGTATGTCTGAGGAAATCACAAGTGTTATAAAGATGATACATCTGGCCACAACTGCTCGACTAAATCCAATATAGTAAGTAGCTTTGACTTAGGGAATGGATACCCTGAAATTGGAATGTATATGCATTTCAGAATGGAACAAGTATTAGGTGGAAAGGAACTTGTGGCTAGATCTGAATTAAATAACATGGATGTCTCTACTTATCCCATGCAGATTAGAATCAAGCTGCACGTAGTTCTGAAATATACCACTATATAGATCAGACTCATGCATAGTAGGAATAAGATCATGGATAAAGAAATATATGATGAATTTCCTTACGTACTTATAACTTATACATAAGAGGAGGGATGCCACTATTTTGTGATGAAATTCTGGGTAGAGAGTCGTGTCTCAGTGTATATGTTGATCAGATCATCCACGATGCCCATAATTTATGTGTGACACCAAACAGATCTAATCACATAGATTTGAGTGATTGACTTTCAACATGTTACTATTTGATAAATTTTTATGATTTCCAAATAACATGAAATTCTTCATTGATGCACCTGCTTCATTAGTCTTGATATTGCCTAGTTTATGAGGAAAATCTGGACATGATATCCTTCTTGAATTCTCTAACCTTTTCCTAATTCAAGGGACTTAGTGAGTATAGATTGATTTTTTCTATGTCCATACAGCGGGCCCCAAAATATTTTTATTTTTTTATTTGTTTTTTCCCTAACTTTTTCCTAAACTTCATATTGGGGAAGAATTAGTGGGAATGGACTTGGCTTTTTCTCAAGCTGCCTTCTTACAGGTTTTCTTCCCAAAAAGTTTCTATGCCTCTTTTCGTTTATAGCTACTCAATATTCTTTAGATAACACGAAATATATGTCCAGTGAGTAGATACTCAACCTTTTCCCAAGATTCCATTATCTAGTTTTCATCTTGGCGAGCATCATGTCTCTTTCTATTTTAAGTTTCTTCAAACTAGACCATAAGTGTGCTATAATTTAAGGTATTTGAGCTTGGATGTTATTATCATTGCTGTTTATGGTCTTCTAGATTAGACCATATGGAACATGGGACTGTAAGACATGGGATGACTCAAAACACTATGGGGTGTTGATTTCCTCCATGGTGTTTCCGAGTATCATAAGAATTGGAGCTCCTTTCTTGCAAGGAGGAGATGCTTTTAGTTCGTCGGTTAAATCCCTAATGAATTGATAGTATGGCCAAGAAAATATGATCTACACTCTTTTCCAAGGGCTTATGGAATATTTATGGGGTGAATATGGTTGAGGGAGAAATAATATGGAAGCTAGGCCTACCTGGATAGTTCGAATGTGGGTGATGTAAGTGACAATAAAAAAGTACGAGCCAAGTAATATGGAACGAGGTAGATATATCGGGAATTTCTGTTAACACTATGGGGTGTGAGGTTCCTGCATAGTGTCATTGAGGCTCAAAAGGATTAGGAAACCCTTTATACTTGGTCTAGGTGTCTATGGTTGGTTGGTATGAGCCCTTATGTGTTAGTAGCATTGCCAAACTGAGAGATCTGTTTTCCTTTCTAGGGGCTATTAAATATTTATGAAGACTCGAATATCTAGATGATGATGTTGGGTATAGAAAGAAGGATATCTAGGAAGGTTTCCATCACCCAAGGGGTACTTATCTCTAATTGATCAACTTGATCTCTATGCCTTGTGGTTTTGAAAAATGAGGTGTGGGACATCAAAAGGTTCAAGAACGAAGGGTTGAATTCTGGCCTTGAGAAACGGTACACAACATGGAGAGGCAACATCAAGGATATCAGATTCACTTGAATAGTCAGATACATAGATCGTAACTCACAATACAATGTACTTAGGTCATGAGGAAGGTATGGGATAGTCACACTGGGGACATGTTAAAACATAATGTGGTGTTAAGTTTTTCTGTGATGACGCAAGACTCATAAAAATCTGAAATCTCTTTATACTAGGAAAAGATGTATCTAGTTGGTGGGTCTAAGACCTTCTGCATCAATAGCATGGCCAAGAAGATATATATCTTTTCTTATATAAGGGAAATGAAAGGTTTTTAGAGACCTGAGTTGATTTAGATCCTGAAGTGGGATTTATGGAAAATGTAAGATCCAAGAAGGGTTCGAGCACCCTAAAAGTTGTGCTACCACCTATCAAACATATTATCATGGCGAGGAAATGTGACAAATCACTACTCTAACTTTTTCCTAGACTAGGGGGTCCATAGGGCATAAGTTTCATTTTACTATGAAATGTGGAAAATCATTTATTAGGATGAGTGGGGTCAAAAGTACTTCAACATCATTATGAACGAGATGTGAAAGTGTTTTAAATCATAAACCATGGTTATCAGGTCATGAGTGATGGTATGGGACAATCATTCTGGGGATAAACACAAACATAATGGGGTGCTAGGTTCTGCCATAGTGACGTCAAACTCACAAGAATTAGAAAGCACTCTATACTGGGCAAAGACATCTCTGGTTAGTGGGTGTAATCCCTTCTGCATCAATAACATGGTCAATAGAGAGATCTCTTTTCTTTTTAAAGGGTACTGAAAGGTTATGACGAATCGAGATTCTTAATCCATGAAGTGTGGTGTATGAATTGAGGTACTTAAAATAGATAATGGAAGCACCCATTTATTTAGTTGGCTGAGGTAGGGCTCTTGTGGTCCTTTGATAAGGAAGGATGATGAGTGAGGGTTTTCCTAGTTTAACATCATGTAGCGGGGACATGATTTCCATCATTTAGTTTAGCATAATGTGGTAAGGACATCTTCCTTAATAGTTTATCATCATGCGATAAGGACGTACTTCAATATAGTTTAACGTCATGCAGTAAGGACATACTTCCATTCAATTTAATATCATATGGTAAGGATGTACTACCATGTAGTTTAACATCAAACAGTAAGGATGTACTTCCATCCTGTTTAATTTCATATGGTAAGGATGTACTTCCATTTAGTTTAATGACATATGGTAAGGACGTACTTCCAAGCAGTTTAATGTCACGTGATAAGGATGTGAGAACAGACGTGAAAGTGTGGAAATGTTGAGGCTGGGCCCAAAGATAGAGACTTGGGAATCACTATGTATTTCATAAGGATGAGAATCAAGATGTATGTAGTTATAAATGAAGTATCTTGTGCAAGTCTGAACCATGCACAAGGTGGGGGGAATTTTTTAATTTTTTTGTGACTGGGATCAGAGTTGGAAATTCGGGTGTCACTATGTATCATGTGAGGGCAGGAATCAAGTCACACGTAGTTCTCAGATGGAAAATACTCTATGAAGGTCTAACCCATATGTATAGGTGGCCATTATTTTCATTGACCATTACAACTAGGTCCAGGATTGGAGATCTAGACATCACTACATATCATATGTCAATAGGAATCAAGCTACACATAGTTCTTGAAGTTCCATGAAATTTAACATCTTGCAGTGAGGATGAAGGTGAACTAACATAAATAAATTGAAATGTTGTGGTTGGGTCCAAAGATGGAATTTCGGGTGTCACTGAAAATCTCATGAGAATGAGAATCAAACCACATGTAGTTCTTGAAAAATCATGCAGTTTAAAGTCACGTGACAAGGACATTGACCGTTAATTTTAACATCATGCGGTGAGGACTCATGGTATGCCTTTTAAGGTCTTTCATATTGGACCATAATGAGCTTTCTCTTTACCTTTATGCCTTGTTTATGATGGTAATCCCTTTCTGCAATTCCTAAGCTCATGTGAGCTATACTTGGTGTGAGAAATAAGGAACAACACAGGTTTACCTACAATACAGAGACATAATGGGGTATAATAATATAATTTTGTATCATGTAGTGTCTAGACCAAGATATAGGATCGAGGCCTCCCTATAAACCTCATTTTAAATAAGAATCAATATATACATAGTTATACAAGAACAGTGTAGTTTAAAGTCATTCAAAAAGGATGTAGGTGATTCGACATGAATAAGGATGGATCTCATAGATTTGTGTAGTTTTATATCATGTGTTAAAGACATTGTCCATGCAGTTTAATGCCTTGCAGTAAGGATGAGAAATGTTTTACAATTTAACATCTTTCTATCAGGACAAGAGATGTCGTGTATTTTAACATCTTGCTGCAAGGATGGAAGGTGCCATGCAGTTTAACGTCTTGCTGTCAGGATGAGAGATGTTGTGCAATTTAACATCTTGATACTGGGATGAATTTTTAAAATTTAACTTCATGTAACTAGGATGAGTTTTTTAGTTTAACATCATGTAGCTAGGATGAGTGATGAGACTTAAACCAATGTGGATGCCCTTATCATTCTTCAATGCTTGATATAGAAGATTACCTCCTTTTGATCTGGATCAACCAAGAAGATGGATTTATTAGCCAATGTGTCGGCATGAACATTTTATGATCAAAGAACATGATGAAATGTGGGTTCAAAATGGAACTTTTCCATCAATCCCCTAGCATATCCAGTGATAGGGTCCAATTATTTCTTTTTGATGGAATATTCACCATTGAACCGGTTTATCACTAAACTAGAATTATCTTTGATGTTTAGGTAGCCTATTTGCTGTTATAGGGTTAGTTCTAAGCCAGTGATGAGAGATTAGAATTCTGCCTTGTTATTTGTGCATCCTTTGGGTATTGAGAAAGAGTAGGGAAAAAAACTTTGTTAGGAGGAAAAAATATGATCCCTAAGACAACTCGATTGAATATAGTTTTTTCCATCCTTTTTCTAATAAGACTTTGTGAGGCTCTGTCAAAATACATCTCCCATGTCCAGGGAGTGTAATGGGAATAGAATAACTCTTCATCTAGATTCTCAACATCTTCTAACTAATTGATGGGGCAAGATGTGTTCCAAGAAAATCAGCCAGGGCTTATACATTCATTGACTCATGTGAAATAAACTAAATTTTATATTTCTGAAAGATAAAAACCCTTTAGACTAAGAACCCAATCATCACTTGATGAACAAGGATGTACTTGAGTGGATCAATATGAGAGACTAATTGGGCTTCATGGTGCAAGAAGTAATGCCTCAACTTTTATAATATAAATATGATCATAAGGAATTCCTTTTTAATATTAGAGTATCAGGTATCAATACCTAGTATATTCCATCTGAGGTAATATTGACTATTCTCTCTCCTCGGATCAATATTTTTTGTGAGGAGGGCATCCAATGAGTGTTCTATGGTAGCCAAATATAAGATGGGTGACCTCATTTCTACAAGAGGAATTAGGACCAGTGGGTGAAACTGGTACTTATTGAAAATTTTGAATGATTATTGGAAACCGTCATCCTATATTAATAGGGACAACGTCAGCAAGCCATTTTGGGTATTTAAATTTCTCAAATGAAGTTGTATTTGATAAATTTATTAAATCTCACCTCTACATTGGTGACATGAGAGGGTTGCATCCTCTTGGCTACCTACTTGAAGCCTCGATGCTCATTGGGTAGTTTGGGATGGTGTGTAGCCACATTTGGGATCAATTAGGTCATTTCTATCTAGTCCTAAGTGAACAAATATTAGTGCTACTTCAGAAATGCGAAGTACATCTCTCACTCTTCAAGGGGAATTGTGGAACTAATAAGTGTAGGCCACTACTCATCCTCTGTTCCTAGATTAATATTCTAGAGTTTATCAATGGTGGTAGAGACACCTTCCCTGAATACTGGAGGGGTGTTCCTGAGGTTAGCCTCATCTTCTTCCATATCTGAGTCTGTGGTGGCATTTCTAAAAGAAGATGGAAATCTGGGGGATCTTCTATAACTATCAGGGTGAGAGAGGCCATGAGATGATAAATTATTATCCCCTTTTATGAGATTCATTATAAAGGGATGATAGAGATGATAGTATTCGATGCTGCCATTAGGGATAGGTGGGACTTGGACTTCTGAGATTACATTTATGACCTCGACCATGTTTATGGGGAGCACATAGTCATTATAGAACATACTCTAAGGATTCACAGGGGCGGTCCCCTATCATTTGGGAGCTATAATCCGTATATCATCATCCTGTATTGGTTTTTTTTCTCCCTTTTTATAGAAATATTCTTCAGCATATGTGGCCCCACAAGTCTTGAAGGGAGAATTTTCACCATGTGGTATGATGACTTTCCCATCTGATGCTGATGATGCCTTCTAGAGATTGAGATGTCACACTGTTTATCATCATGTGTTCATGATGTATTCCATGCATTTTTTTTCTTATGGTAAGGATGTGAATATGGGTTATTGGGCCAAGATATATAATCAAAGCATCCCTACTTATATCATTAGGATGAGAATCAATCCATACATAGTTCTTTAATAATAGTGTAGTTTAATGTCATGTGGAAAGTACATAATCCATACAGTTTAACATCATGCGATTATAATGTGATCCATACAGTTTAATGTCTTACAATTAGGATGATGGCCATGGAGTTTAATGTCTTGTGTTAAGTAAATTATAAGTGTAGTTTAACGTCTTACGGTAAGGATAATCAAAAATTCAGTTTAGTGTCTTGTGGTAATGAAATTAGCAATACAGGTTAACGTCTTACGGTAAAGATGATGGTTAAATAACCTATCAGGAGAGTGTCTCTTCCGAAAGAGCTTGAAAAAATATTATATATATTGCATGAGTTTTAGGATCTTTCAAATCTATCAATCCTACAAATATCTTTTCCTCCAATCGATCCTTGAAGACACATCATCTTTCGATTGTGTGCCCAAGACATCGATGGTAGGGGAAATAATTATCATGGCATGTCAATCCTAACTCATTCTACTTCGTCATTATTATGAGCTTCATTAAACCATTTTCCAAGGCATAGTCAAAATATTTAGAGATATTATTTCTTATAATGAATAGTTTTTGTCCAATATTGCGTTAAAATATTGTCATTTCGCATTGGGAGGTAGGTGACTCATTCTCCTTTTGCACAATCAGTGATCCCTACATAGAGTGATTAGATGATTGGAGAAGGGATTTAGGTGTTGGTGGTTATAGTATTCCCATGTCTATCTGCCCTTTAAGCCAATCTTTAAAGGGAAAAAAAAATCTTATATCATGTTCCTGAGATTTTGATGGTAGGGGAAATGATTTTTATGGCCTACTAACCTTGCTTCGCCTGGCTTCCTCATCACTAGGAGGTCTATCAAACCACTCTCCATGGCATACTTGAAATACCTAGGAACATGTTTGTCTTAGAAGGAATATACTTCTCACTGCCCATCTTCAAAATATGGGTCACCAGGATTCTTATCCCACAAGTTATCCATACTACAATTAGTTTGGGTGAATGTATGAATATGAAGTTTGGGGTACAAAGCCCCAATAATTATTGGTATGGGGGAAGGTGCTGAAGTATTGGGTTTTTTTTGATGTTGCAGACACTTCCCATTGATTAAAATATTTTGACTCTCCTAGAGGTATTGTGTATATATTTGAGGTAAGATGGTTTTTAGAATATCACTTATGATGAGGTGTAAAATGTATAAATTCCGCAGACACTATGGAATGTGGGGAGGTGGAACAATGTTTGAATATATCCTGATGTGGGGATGGAAAATATGAAAATTCCCCCAGCTCTATGGGTTGGGGAACTTCACTACAAGGTGTGATTTTATAAGATTACATGGTCTCATCATCCATAGGTTGAGATCTCAGGATTATTCCCACAATTATCTCTAGTAGATCCCTATTCTCTTATTATAGTTGAGAAACTTGTTCTTCTATAGAAACCGCCTTGTCATCCTCAAGGAGATGGAAAGTGGGAGCCATGAAAACAACCCTTCCTCTATCAATGACAGGGTGAGAGAATAATGATGGGAGTTTAGATGTGGATCCCAAATACTAAATCCATTACTTACACTATCTATAAGATCTATTTTCCTTACCTTCTAAGATACCAACATGATCGATAACACCTCTTATAGATTCTTAGTGGATACTGCTGAGTGTTTCTGCTATTGTGTTAGTGGAAAAAGATATGCCAACCCACTTTGACTCAGAAGACTATAGGAAGGTATGATTTTATTCTTCAAGATCATGATCATATAGATTTTATGTGGAGTATTTAAATCTAACTAACATCTTATTAACTGATACACAAGTTGGTTGGTACTCCTCCTTGAAGTAGTACCTCGTTTGATGGGTTTGTGCTTGGTATACCATTTGAGGGGTGGGTTACCATGATTTTGTTTTAGCAATCGATGCCCATGTCACCATTTGGGGGGGGGGGGTCATTTCCCATGATTTAGATGATTCTAGGGTAAAATATGATAAAAATTACCCTATCTTTATGGGCTGGGGTGTTCCTTGAGATTTTCTTAGTCACTGAGGATAGCCATGACAAAGTTAGAGGCTCTTGACTAGCGATGATCTAGGACTGATTCTGGGCCATTGTTAGGATACACTGGTGGGCCTCATACAGATCAAAAAATAGTAAGGATATAAGCCTTATCTAGAGATGCATCATTTGGATACCCTTGGTGAGTTCTCATGTTGGGTGTCCCAATATGGTTAGTCGGTGTAGGCACAACTTCCTCTGCATCTCCATGTGGTGTCACAGTAATATTTTGATGATGATGGATAAAATGTATGGGATCCCTCTTAGGAAGCTCTTGAGTGATTGGTTTTTCATGATAACTATCTTCATCCACCTCCGTGAGGTAGAGAAGGTGTGAACTACTGTGCTATTAGGATGGGGTCCCAAAGAGGTTGAAAGTGGAAACAAGGACCATTTCCCCTCCTATGGCTTTTTTTGGGAAAGACGACTGGTGGGAGTTCAACCTATGAAATATTTCATGTACTGATTCTAGATTTGGTATAGAGATGTTTATGTGGTATTCCCAACCCAAGACGTTCACCAATCGATAATGTAAGTGGTGTGTTGGTGACAACGTATGCGGGGGTCTCAGGATCAAAGTATCTTGTCTAGTGATCTCAAGATATGTTGAAACATTTGATGAATTCATTTTGATTGCAAGGAATCTGTAAATCCTAGAGAAGAAAACAAGACCCCTTATCAATGTAACATTATACATAAGAAACATGTTTGATCAATAACTTTCACAGGTAAAAGGTAAAGATGAATTCCCTTATTTTCAAGCAAGGTTCAGTGTGGTTTAAAGAAACATATCAGGTTCATTTTTTTGTTGTTCAATGAAAAAAACATAAATTGAACTGATGGGAATTGGATAATCTATAATTTTTGACCCTTTAATTGGATGAAACAGTTAAAGGAATTCACGTCGGGTTCACCATTTTTGTTTCATCAGGTTTTTGAGGTGTGAAATGTGTTTCACTTTTCGGGATACCATTCTCACTTTTCCCCAAAAATCCCAATGGTTACCCCATCTATAGATGGCTATATAACTTATTTCCAAAGGACATTGGTCATCTATGTTTTAATCCCAATGACTCTTGGGGACTTTCATTGGTTGAGAGCATGGGAGGTCGGGCTCATCACACCCTTTTATGAGGAATTGTTTCATACTATAGGACTCTCTTATATATTTAAGATATGTTCATGAAATCCTTCCCAAACCCTAATACAAGATAGGTTACCCCTGCATCAATGACTTGATTGTAAACATGTATCGATAGGAACAATGGTGTGTATATCACGAGTTTTCTGTCAATCTCTTATTTAGTTATGATGCTTTCGGACATAGCAATGATCGACCACTATGAAGTGTATTTATATCTAGGGAGATGGATGGTGTCTTGGAGATGGGATTGAACCTCTATGAGGCATCATACATATCCAGTGAAAATAGGAATCAAAACCCACATAGTTCATTTGACATAGTTTAAGGTCGTATTACTGGACCCATCCATGAAGTTTAACATCATACTGTAAAGATGTGAATATCAGGATCAGACCACAATGAGGCATCCTACTTGTCCTGTTTAAGAAAGGAATCAGATTCCACATATGTCTTTTAATGAGAATCTATATTGTGATACATATGAAATTAGAGTCCCTAGGCGAGTCTTATGCATATGAGACTTCCTTGGGTTGCTTCTTTGGGAACATAGAACTTTTAGTGGAGATGATATGTAATCAAGTTTACACACCAATGGTGATTCCTCACTAGGATAATTATCACCATGCAATTGGTATAATCATCAATAGTATCTAATCTCATGTGATCAATGCTCGATGTGAGAAACAAGAGATAGCGGTAGACTGGACACATTGTATGTGAGTATATTTGTACGAGGATTACATATTAAAGTATCCCTTTGAGAGGTATGGTTTTTTATATCATAGAGGATATGGTATGGAACTTGGACTTTAGGAAGGCATCCTACATATCTCAGTTATGGTGGGAATCAGAGTTCTCCTAGTTCAATTATCCCTTAACCCACTGATAGGATAAGGTAGATGATCATGCTTAGAGACATTATGGCCATCCTCAAGGTTTTAGGAATTCTAGGTGCATATACCAAGATGTATTGCCTATTGATTGGGGACATATTAAATGATGTCAGTAGTTGGGGATTACATACCAAGGCTGTTTAATTTTTAGAGACATATTATATTATATTGTTAGTTGGGGTTTATGCACTGAGACTAGAGATTAGTCTACTCATTATTTATTCTCTGGAGGATTAAAGAGAGGTACTGATGATCATGATGGTCTATTTGAGAGCATGATATAGGTAGGGTCACATGAGTGCATGAACTTATCCCATTAAAGACACTTCCCTTGTCAAAGGGGAATGCATCTGAAGATTCTTAGTCGGGATCTACATGGCATGAGTCTAAGTAGGTCTTTCATACAAAGTGGGCACCTCATAGAGGATTTTTTTGACATATATTGGATATGTCTTGATTGTTTGCCGGATATGTTGGGGCACCGATATGACATAGAAGACACATACCTGGATTTATACCTAATTAACATGAATTTGAGTTGACCAAGGTTGTCTTAATGGTACTGTGTAAGGAGGACACTCCCGGGAAACAGAACTAGATTAGGTTTCAGTCCTACCACACTCGAAAATCTCATGAGAATGAGAATCAAATCACATGTAGTTCTTGAAAAATCATACAGTTTAAAGTCATGAGGCAATGACATTGACCATGCATTTTAACATCATGCGATGGGGACTCATGGTATGACTTTTAAGGTATTTCATTCAGGATTGTAATGAAATTGTTCTGTACTTTTATGCCTTGTTTATGAGGGTAATCCCATGATACAATTCCTAAGCTCATGTGAGCTATACTTGGTGCAAGAAATAGGTAACAACACAGGTTTCCCTAAAATACAGAGATAGAAGGGGGTATAATAATAGAATTTTATATCATGTAGTGTCTAGACCAAGATATATGATCGAGGCCTCCCAATACACCTCATTGGAAATGAGAATCAATCTATACATAATTCTACAAGAACCGTGAAGTTTAAAGTCATTCAGAAAGGATGTAGGTGATTCGATGTTAATAGGGATGGATCTCATAGATTCATGTAGTTTTATATCATACGTTAAATACATTGGCCATGAAGTTTAATATTTTTTTTGGTAAGGATGAGAAATTTATTTTAGTTTAACATCTTCTTACTAGGACAAGAGATTCTGTATAGTTTAACATCTTGCTACCAGGATGGAAGATGCCATGCAGTTTAACGTCATGTTGCGAGGATGAGAGATGTTGTGAAATTTAACATCTTGATTCCAGGATTATTTTTTACAATTTAACTTCATGTAACTAGGATTTTGTTTCAGTTTAACTTCATGCAACTAGGATGAGTGACGAAACTTACACCAATGTGGATGCCATTATCATTCTTCGATGCTTGATATAGAAGATTGCCTTATCTTGATCTGGACCAGCCAAGAAGATAGATTTATTAGCCAATGTGTTGGAATAAACATTCAAAAATCAAAGAACATGATGAAATGTGGGATCAAAATGGAACTTTTCCATCAATCCCCTAGCATATCTAGTGATAGGGTCCAATTCTTCCTTTTTGATGGAATATTCACCATTGAACTGCTTTATCACTAACTTAGAATCCAATTTGATGTTCAAGTAGCCTATTTAAAGTTGTAGGGTTAGTTCCAAGCTAGTGATGAGAGCTTGGTATTCTGCCACGTTATTTGTGCATCCTTTGGGTATTGAGAAAGAGTAGGGAAACAACTTTTTTAGGAGGAAAAAATGTGATCCCTAATCCAAATCGATTGAATATAATGTTTTCCATACTTATTCTAATAAGACTTTGTGAGGTACCATCAAAATACATCTCCCATGTCCAGGGAGTGTCATGGGCATAGAATACCTCTTCATCTAGACACTCAACATCTTCTGACTAATTGCTGGGGCAAGATGTGATGCAATAAAATCGGCCTGGGATTATGCTTTCACTGACTCATGTGACATAAACTAAATTTCATATTGCTAAAGTATGACCACCCTTTGGGCTAATAACCCAGTCATCATTGGATGAAAAAGGATGTACTTGAGTGGATCGATATGAGAGACTAGTTGGGATTCATGGTTCTGCAAGTAATGCCTCAAATTTTGTACTATAAAGATGATTATAAAGAATTCCTCCTCAAGATTAGAGTATCAGGTATCAATACCTAGTATAGTTCGTCTGAGGTAATATAGACTATTCTCTCTCCCCGCATCATTATTTTCTTTGAGGAGGAATCCAATGAGTTTCCATGGTAGCCAAATATAAGATGAGTGACATCCTTTCCACCTGAGGCATTAGGACCAGTGGGTGCAACAAGTACTTCTTGATAAATTTGAAGAATTATTGTAAACCATCATCCTATCTTAACAGGGACAATATGTAACATCCTAGGTAAATAAAGAATATGAAATTTTCATATTTATTAATATTTTTTAATTAAATATTAATTTTACTTAAAAGGGGATTCCATGTTAGATGTCGTACACGACATACAATAATGGGTTTCTCCGAAGTCTTACAACGTTGAGTTATACTGAAAAATAGTAATATAATATTATTATTTTAAATGGTAGTTAATGCCTAGAATTTGTATTGGAGGGAATGAATATAACTTACTAAAATATAATTTTATATGTTTGTTAAATGGTTTTACATTTATCCAATAAATTTTAGAGGAATAAAATAAGAAAAAATATGATTTTAAGCATAAATACTCTAATATTCTTTAAAAGGTAGTTTAAACACCTTTTGATGGAAAAACATTTTTAAATATAGTTTTTGTTACTTTTATATGTTCTAAAATAATAGGGACATAAAAATTTACTTTAGATGAAATTTTGGTATTTTTCTGATAAAGTTCATTTTTTATAAATAGTGAAAATACTGTATTTTAATTCAAACTAATTTTTAATATAATTTATTTATATGGTTAGATTATCTTTATAAATGGTTTTAAAGTGTAATTAGATTATAATTTTACCATTTAATTCTATGTTGGTCATTTGAAGTAATTTCACTTTGAAATTGGACATAAACTAGTGTCAATGTTTTGATAGTTATTATTTCTTAAAAACACGCTTTTTGTTTTGACAATGAGAATTAATTTTAAATTAATTTATGTCACTTAAATGTTTTGAATTTGAAAAAATGGATTCCATATTTGGAATCAGGTGGTTCAAATTGTGTAAATAGGTAACCTTTATTTTTGTACATTATGTATATTTATTTCAGTAAATATTTTATTTACCATGGTTAAAGGGTAAATCTGGTAAATAAGGGTAACAAAATATTACTATAATAATATAAAATTACCATAAAATATGTCCTAATACTACTGGTTGATAAATTTCTGACCATTGGAATCCTTCGGTCGATTTTGGGACCCCATGGAGCCACTTGGGAGTGATAATGACACTTTATATTAATTAATTTAAAGACAAAAAAGACTTAAACATATAACTTTTAGTAATTCAAATTTTACATGGGGTTATATAAGTTATCTCTTAGACTATAAATATTCATTTGAAAGATAAAAGTATTTCCTACATCATGGTATTTGTTTTATAATTTTTAGACATCAGATAAATAAAATTATTTATGACACAATATTGATACAGTGTTTACCTCATTAATGAATGATTTAAATAAATAAGATTATAAAGATTAAAAGAATATCCAAAACCTATCCAATTTTTATTGGATGATTTTATTTCAAACATGATCCATCTTATCTTAGACTTTAATAAGTTTTTATTCTTTATAAACCGAATATCATTATATAATAAAATAATATTTTTAAATTTTACTAAAGAGATCCTCCTCCCCCTTATAAAAATCCCTCACTTCTAACCCATTCCTCACACTTATCAATCCCCTTGACTCATCCAACCTCTGCCCAATTAATCTCCCTACATACCTATCTTCATAAAATCCTTCCCCTAGTCATAATTCAATTCAAGTAAACCTTTTTATTTAAACCAAAGGGAGATACCCGATTTAAAGGTAACGTCTTCTCTTAAGTTCTTTTGTTTTATTTTACTTCTCCAACTCCATAAACTCTTTTTATTACTTTATTTTATACCAAAAATAGTATAATAAATATAATAGTTTGTTTTTATGAGAATTATTCTAACTAAACTTACACACACCTCCATCTAATGGGTAAAGAACATACTGTTTCTATGGACGACGAACTACTGCCTCACGAAACAATGATTGTTCAATATTCTCCTACCACCTCTCATGGTGGACATTATGATGGAACTGTATTTATATATGATATATATTATTTTTATGTTTTTTATATGATTCTATAAATTTTATTTACAAACATACCTTTAGGATTTCTAATATGTGTAAATACGATAATTTCAATTGAGGAAGTGCCGACTACCGCCCCTTCAAGGTGATATGATTCGTTCATGACATACATGGAACATATAAAAGACGAAATTAATGAAATTATGTGACATATATATAATATTATATTATAATGGAATTTTAATATACCTATTTATCATTATGTTTTCATTCCATTAAATATGAAATAGAAATGAAAGTAGTGTTTATGCGTATGTACAGTTTACTATCTCCATGAACGGTGCATTTCATTTATTATCTCCAAATGTTATGTAATATTATAAATACAAAAATATAATAGATATATATGAAATATATGATATCTAAATCATGAATATAATTCTAGATATAATTTAATTTTTACCACATGAACAACTTGGAATTATAAGAAGTTTATTTTTGACTAAAGTACCAAATATTGACAAAATAACCATTATTAACTTAAATGATTGAATAATGTTTATAACTTGGTAATAAGTGATATAAAAGAAATAATAAACTAGAAAAATTTTGTTAAGAAAGTATAAATTAACTTTATCTTATTATTCAGAAGATTAAAGAATGAACGTGTCAAGTCGGACATGAGGTAAGGGGTTTCTTATCACACTTTTAATTTCGTGAGATTTACATAGTTCACATCTTATTTATTGCATGTGGTGTATTGTGTACTAACATTTGATATATACTATCATGATTATATTTATATTCATGGTATTCTATTATTCATTTGGTGGTTATTAACCTTTGTTCATACGATGCAATTGATTACAATGTGGTTAGGGGTTTTCATCTCACTTCTTATTCCCGTGAGATTCATGCTATATTGGTCAGTATTTACTTTGTGTGGTGTATGTAATGAACATGATTATACTCTTTGTGTAATATAATTTAATTTATGGTTATTTACATCTTCATCGTATGATCCTTCTTTCATGTCGTGTATGTTTTATAAGTTACCAAATTGTTAAGGGAACCTTTCACCCTCTTATTTTTAAAAGACTTCTTTTTGTGATGTCTTTTAATTTAAATATTATAATGTTGGGATATGTTATTATATATCATTATTTCTGTAAATTTTATGTCCAAGTTAAGAGATACCATTTTTTCTCTCATCCACTCATTTTCTGAATTTTAAAGTGATTCCATTAGGCTGTCGAATTTCTGTAAGGGAACTTCTTAACCCAATTTCAAATCTTTGGGGTTAAACTTATACTTCTCGATTATGTCATGCTATAAATATGTTTTAATGAAATATATTTATTTTACACTTAATATCCACTTATATTGGGTGTATTATTATTTATCACACATGATTATGTCATTGATTTGTCCTTAATCTAAGGATATGATCTTTTTAAGGGACTTTGTCTCAATTTACATTCCATTGAAACTTATTTGTTGTTATACACCAATTAACTTTTATATGGTGTATATAATTCCCTTTGAAATATTATATCATGAATCTCTCTATTCTAATGATATTATAAGATTTTATTGATTTTATTCCTCAATTGTTTGTATTCAAGCGTCTCTCATTTTGTTAAAAACTCTTTAACTAAAATATCATTTTAAATGTTTTAAAGATTTATTCTTATAAATATTTCTTATTAATTTCCATGTTTTAAAAATGGGTTTTAGGATTTATTTATATGGAAATTAATGTTTTAAAATGTTAATACCTTTAAAAGCTTCAAAGTGGTATGGGACACTTTGATTCAAAAATCTCTTTATTAATTTTTTCAAATGGTTTTGAAAATAGTTTGTTAAAGAATTGTTTATTTCAATATATTGATATGATATATTGTGATTGTAATGTGGAAATGTTATATTTATTTTATGCTTGTGTTATGTGTTATGATTATGTTATGGTTATTGGGCATTGATTACGTATACGGGTCATTCCGTGATAAACCTGGGGCGAGTGAGCCCAAGATAGCTCTCTAATGCATTGGGTAACATGACAGAGGTAAACGTTAATGTTTATCCTAAGAGATTTAGGGAATATACTATGATGTGTATTTCGATCCAACACCCGACGTAGTTGTGATAGATACAATGTAAGTATGATATGGATGCC
Organism: Viscum album; assembly: GCA_963277665.1. Lineage (NCBI taxonomy): Eukaryota > Viridiplantae > Streptophyta > Magnoliopsida > Santalales > Viscaceae > Viscum > Viscum album. The sequence goes on from OY728150.1 coordinate 1,868,587,851, forward strand.
ATCAGTTACCTTTATGATTTATGATTTCTATGTGTTATTCATAAATCTTATTTCATGAGGTATGTTATGATTGAAAAGTATGGTTTCATTGATTTTTATTTATTGATGGGTTAATGTTTCCTTTCCTTATTTTATAAAACTTACTATGATTTTTATGCTCATCCCAAGTTTTTGAAATGTTTTTCACAGGACTTAAAGATGAATAGTATCAAGGATAAGATCAAGGAAAAGTCATGCTGTATAAAACGTAGAACTAGGAATGTTTCTTTTTAAGAGTTTTTATTTTATGAAAATAATGGATACTGAGTAGTAGAGTCTACATGTAATTTTCAAGTTGATATGTAATAGTTTTGGCCTAATTCTCTAAAACTCTAAACCTGAAAATATCCTCAACGTGAATTACTCATTTAATTCAAGATTATGTAATGTTTTAAGGTCGGCTCTTTATAGTTGGTATTAGAGGTCGGTTTAGATAACTTTAGAGGTTAGGGTGTTATTTAAGAATAAGTGACATAACAATAATGGTTATAATATTAGAAAGAGTCATAGTTATTTTAGAGGTGATAAATGATTATAAAATTTTGGGGTGTAAAATGAAAGGTATTAGATAACCTTTGAGGATAAAATATGTTATAGTTAATTTGTATTTTTTTTAAATGTTATGAAATTTTATAGTTTTTGAAAATGGAAAAAACACAGACTGTGTGAAAATACATCGCATTGGACAAAGCTGTGAGAATCAAACCCACAACCAAAGTGCGATTGAGATTTATCGCCTACCACTGGACTACGTAAAGTCCCTGGTTAGTATGACTAATTTTTTTTAGTTAAATTATTTTATGGATCAAGAATAAGTTTATTTGGGATCTTTTGTTTTATGAAATGTACATCATTAGTATTGGAAAATTTATTTCTTTATTAAGTAATAAAGGTTATTTTGTAAGATATTCGCTCTTTTGGGAACACTATATGCTTAAGGAAAATAAAATATTATGGGATTTAATTTGTGGATTAATGGTTGAAATATTATTTTAGAAGAATCTATTTTTTTATTGTGGTCATAAGGTGATTTGGGTTATTTATGGAAATTATTAATATATCATAGAGAATATGTGTTTAGGTTAATTATACTTCAGTATGAGACTTTAAGAGTAGTCGATGTTTTTGGAGATAAATGTTATGATTTACTGTGGAAGACTATGTGATTAAATCCTTCTGAGTTTTGAGTTTCAATATTATTTTTGGATTATTTTTAAGAATTTTAAGGACAATTTTTTATTGAATTGTATTTCTTGAACTTTGGGTTCTTTTTGTTGAATTTTGGAGATTAAGAGTAGTATTTATTTTTATAAAGGATTATCATTTTAGGGATTATCTGATCTTGTAATAACCAATTTTGGTTTTGGTTGATGTATAAAGATAGGGGAATTATATATTTCATCTTTTTTAGATTATTTGATACTATATAAGTTTATCCTAGAGATTTAGGTGTGACCAAGTCATCTAGAATACTCTTCGTTTGAAGAATAGATGAGTTTGTGGAAGGAATTTAGTAAAGGATGAAAGTCTAAATGACAAGTATGTATGTTTCCTTATATTCTAAGTTAAGATCATAAATAAATTCCTCAAATTTATGAAAATAAACTTAAAACAAAAACTTTTTCCATTAACGTTTCCTAATGGGGAATCAAAAACTGTTTAACCCATCACAAGTTTGTGATTTTCTAGTGGTTAACTTTCTCCTAATCATGTTTTCTATCACTCTCCACCAGAACTTTATGGTTAGTTTCTCTTCCATATCCATGGTTTTCAACATGTAATACTAGTATGTGTTATATCATGTGACATTTTTACTTCTCTATCTTTCTTTTAAAGTAATATTTTTATCGACCCTTTTTCCGATGTGGGACTTTTAATGAAGTTTCTGAGCCCAATTTTTAAATTGCGAGGATGCAATTCCCATAAGGGGAGAAGGATGTAACATCTCAGGTAAATAAAAAATATGAAATTTATATATTTATTAATATTTATTAATTAAATATTAATTTTACCTTAAAGTTTATGATATGTTAGATGGCGTACCCGACATGCAACAATGAGTTTCTCCGAAGTCTTACAACGTTGAGTTATACTGAAAAATAATAATATAATATTATTTTTTAAATGGTAGTTAATTACTAGACATTTTATTGGAGAGAATGAATATAACTAACTAAAATATGATTATATATGTTTGTTAAATGGTTTTACATTTATCTAATAAATATTAGAGGCTTAAAATAAGAAAGAATATGATTTTAAGCATAAATACTCTAATATTCTTTAAAAGGTCATTTTACTACATTTTGATGGATTTTTTTTAAAATATAGTTTTTTTACTTTTATATTTTCTAAAATAATAAGGACATCAAAATTTACTTTGGATAAAATTTTGGTATTTTTCTGATAAAGTTCATTTTTTAATGAATAGTAAAAAATACTGTATTTTAATTCAAACTGCCTTTTAATCTAATTTATTTATATGGTCAGATTATCTTTATAAGTTTTTTTAAAGTGTAATTAGATTATATTGTTACCATTTAATCATATTTTGGTCATTGGAAGTAATATCACTTTGAAATTGGACATAAACTAGTGTCAATCTTTTGATAGTTATTATTTTTTAAAAACACACTTTTTATTTTGACAACGAGAATTAATTTTAAATTAATTTTATTCTTCTTATGTGTTTTGAATTTGAAAAAATGGATTCCATATTTGGAATCAGGAGGTCCAAATTGTATAAATATGTATCCTTTATTTTTGTACATTATGAATTTTTACTTTAGTAAATATTTTATTTACCATGGTTAAAGGGTAAATATAATAAATAAGGGTAATTTTTTTTATTATAATAATATAAAATTACCTTAACATGTGTCCTAATCCTATTGGTTGATAAATTTCTGACCATGGCCATCCTTGAGTCGATTTTGGGACCCCATGGAGCTACTTGGGAGTGATAATGACACTTTATATTAATTAATTTAAAGTAAAGACAAAAATTACTTAAACATATATCTTTTAGTAAATCAATTTTTACATGAGGTTATATAAGTTATCTATTAGACTATAAATATTCATTTAAAATATAAAAATATTTCCTAAATCATTATATATTTTTTTCAATTTTTAGAAATCAAATAAATAAAATTGCATATGACACAATAATGATGTAGTGTTTACCTCATTAATGAATGATTTTAATAAATAAGATTATAAAGATTAAAACAATATCCAAAACCTGTCCAATTTTTATTGTATGATTTTATTTAGAACATGAGTCATATTATATTCTACTTTAATAATTTTTGGACCTTTATAAACTGAAAATAATTATATAATAAAATAATATTTTTAAACTTTCCTAAAGAGCCCCTGCTTCCCCTTATTAAAATCCCTCACTTCTAACACATTCCTCACACTTCTCAAGACTCTTTTCTCATAAACACTCTACCAAATTAAGCTCCATACATCCCTATATTCCTTCTAGAATCCTTCCCCTAGTCATAATACAATTCAAGTAAACCTTTTGGTTCAAACCAAAGGGAGATACCCGATTTAAAGGTAACATCTTCTCTTAAGTTATTTTGTTTTATTTTACTTATACAACCCCATACACTATTTTTATTCATTTATTTTATGACAAAACCAGTATTATCAATATAATAGGTTGTTTTTATGATAATTATTAAAACTACACTTACACACACCTCCATCTAATGGGTAAAGAACATACTGTTTCTGTGGACAGCGAACTGCTGCCTCACGAAATGATGATTGTTTAATCTTATCCTACCACCTCTCATTGTGGCTATTATGATGGAAATTTATTTATATATAATTTATATCATGTTTATGTTTTATCTATACTTCGTTAATTTTTATTTATAAACATACCTTTAGGCTTTCCAATATGTTTAAATACGATAATTTAATTTGAGGAAGTGCAGACTACCGCCCCCTCAAGAAGATATGATTCGTTCATGACATACATGGAATGTATAAAGGATGGTGTTAATGAAATTATGTAACATATATATCATATTATTTTATACTGTAATTATAATATACCTATGTATAATTATGTTTTTATTCTATTAAATATGAAATAGAAATGAAAGTAGCGTTCATACGTACAGACAACTTACCGTCTCCATGAACGATGCATTTCATTTATTATCACCAAATTTTATGTAATATTATAAATAAATAAATATAATAGATGTATATAATATATATGATATCTAAATCATTAATATCATTATGTAGATAATGGACTTTTGACCACATGAACAACTTCTAATTATAAGAAGTTCATTTTTGAATCAAGTACCTAATATCGACAAAACGACTATTATTAACTTAAATTATTTCATAATGTTTATAACATGGTAATAATAGATATAAAAGGAATAATAAACTTGAAAAGTGTTCTTAAGCAATTATAATTTAACTTTATCTTATTATTCATGAGATTAAAGAATGAACAGGTCAAGTCAGACACAAGGTAAGGGGTTTCTTATCACACTTTTAATTCCATGAGATTTCCATTGTTCACCACTTATTTATTGAATGTGGTGTATTGTGTACTTATATTTTATATATAATATCATGATTCTATTTATATTCATGTTATTCTGTGATTCATTTTGTGGTTATTAAATTTTGGTCATACGACTCAATTGATTACAACGTGGTTAGGGGTTTTTATCTCACTTCTTATTCCCGTGAGATTCATGCTATATTTGTCACTATTTATTTTGTGTGGTGTATGGACTGAACATGATTAAAATCTTTGTGTAATATAATTTCATTTATTTGTATTTACATCTTCATCATACGATCCTTCTTTCATGTCGTGTATGTTTTGTAAGTTACCAAATCGTTAAGGGAACATTTCACCCTCCTCTTTTTAAAAGACTTATTTTTGGTTATGTCTTTTAATTTATATCTTCTTATGTTGGGATATGTTCTTATATTTCCTTATTGATATAAATTTTATGTCCAAGTTATGAGGTACCCTTTTTTCTCTCATCAACTCATTTTCTGAATTTTAAAGTGATGCCGTTAGGCTATCAGATTTCTGTAAGGGAATTTCTTAACCCAATTTCAAATATTTGGGGTTAAACTTATACTTATTGATTATGTCATTATATAAATATGTGTTAATGACCTCTGTTTTTTTTACACTTAATATCCACTTATATTGGGCGTATTATTATTTTTCACACATAATTATGTCATTGATTTGTCCTTAATCTAAGGATATGATCTTTGCAAGGGACTTTGTCTCAATTTACATTCCATTGAAACTTATTTTTTTTTATACACCAATTCACTTTTATATGGTATATATACTTCCCTTTGACATATTATATCATTAATCTCTCTATTATTATGATATTATATGTTTTTATTGATTTTATTTCTCATTTTTTTTGTATTCAAACTTCTCTCATTTTGTTAAAAACTCTTTAACTAAAATATCATTTTAAATGTTTTAAAGATTTATTCTTATAAATATTTCTCATTAATGTCCATGTTTTAAAAATGGTTTTTAGGATTTATTTATATGGAAATTAATGTTTTAAAATGTTAATAGCTTTAAAAGCTTCAAAGTGGCATGGGACACTTTGATTTAAAAAACTCTTTATTAAATGTTTTAAATGGTTTTGAAAATAGTTTGATAAAGAATTGTTTATTTCAATATCTTGATATGATTTATAGTTATTGGAATGTGGAAATTTTCTCTTTCCTTTATTCTTGTGTTATGTGTTATGATTATTTTATGGTTATTGGGCATTGATTACGTATATGGTTGGTTTTGTGATAAACCTAGGGTGTGTGAGCCCAAGATAGCTCTCCAATGCATTGGGCAATGTGATAGAGGTAAAAGTTAATGTTTCTCCTAAGAAATATTTGGAATATACCATAATGGGTATTCCAACATAACTCACTACGTAGCTGTGATAACAATAATGTAAGTATGATATGGATTCCATAAGTTTCCTTTAGGATTTATGATTTCTACGTGTTATTCATAAATATTATGATTTCATGAGATTTATTATGATTGAAAAGTATGGTTTCATTGATTTTTATTTATTGATGGGTTAATGTTTCCTTTCCTTATTTTATAACCCTCACTGAGCTTTTTATGCTCATCCCAAGTTTTTGAAATGTTTTCCATAGGAATTAAAGATAAATAGGGTCAAGTATGGGATCGAGGAAAAGTCATGTTGTCTAAAACGTAGAACTAGACATGTTTCTTTTTTAGAGTTTTTATTTTATAAAAAAATGCATACTGAGTTGTAGTGTCTACATGTAATTTTCATGTTGATATGTAATAGTTATGGACTAATTCTCTAAAACTATAAACCTGAAAATATCCTCAATGTCAATTATTCATTCAATTCAATATTATGTTATATCTTAAGGCCAGGTCCTTATACGATGTTAGAAATCCATATTGGGTATTTCAATTTCTTAAATGAATTTGTATTTGATAAATTTATTAACTCTCACTTCTACATTGGTGACATGAGAGGGGTGCATCCTCCTGGCTACCAACTTGAAGCATCAATTCTCATTGGGTAGTTTGGGATGGTGTGTGGCCACATTTGGGTTCAATTAGGTTATTTCTATCTAGTCCCAAGCGAAAAAATATTAGTGCTACTTCAGAAATGAAAATTACATCTCTCACTCTTCAAGGGGAATTGTGGAACTAATCAGTGTAGGCCATTGGTCTTCCTCTGTTCCCAGATTAATCTTCCAGAGCTTATCAATGGTGGTGGAGACACCTTCCCTGAATACTATAGGGGTGTTCTTGAGGTTAGTCTCATATTCTTCTATCTCTGAGTCTGGGGAGGCATTTCTAAAAGAATATGGAAATCTAGGGGATCCTCTGTCACTATCAGACCGAGAGAGTCCATGAGAGGAGACATTATCATCCCCTTTTATGAGATTCATTGTAAAGGGATGCTAGAGATGATAGTATTCGATTCTTCCATTGGGGATAGGTGGGGATTGGACTTCTAGGACTTAATTTATAACCTTGACTAAGTTTATGGGGAGCACATAGTCATTATAGACCATACTCTAAGGATTCATAGGGGTTTTCCCCAATCATTTGGGAGATACAATCCATATATCATCATCCTCCATTGGTTGTTTGCCTCCATTTTTTTAGAAATATTCTTCAGCATATGTGGCCCCACAAGTATTGAAGGTGGCATTTTCACCATGTGGTATGTCAACTTTCCCATCTGATGCTGATGATGCTTCCTAGAGATTGAGATGTCACACAGTTCATCATCATGTGTCCATGATGCATTTTGTGAAGTTTTTGGTCTTATGGTAAGGATTTAAATATCGGTTGTTGGGCCAAGATATAGAATCAAAGCATCCCTACGTATATCATTAGGATGATAATCAATCCATACATAGTTCTTGAATAACCGTGTAGTTTAATATCGTGAGGAAAAAACATAATCCATACAGTTTAACATCATGCAGTTAGAATGTGATCCATAAAGTTTAATGCTTTACAGTGAGAACGATGGCCATGGAGTTTAATTTCTTGAGGTAATTAAATTAGAAGTGTCGTTTAACATCTTGCGGTAAAGATGATGAACATGCAATTTAGTGTCTTTCAGTAATGACATTATCCATACAGGTTAACATCTTGTGGTAAAGACGATGGTTAAATAACCTATCAAGAGAGTGTCTCTTCTGAAAGATCTTGAAAAAATATTATACATATTTCATGAGTTTTAAGACCTTTCAAATCTATCAATCCTATAAATATATGTTCCTCCAATCGATCCATGAAGAAAAAGAATCTTTCGATTATGTGCCCATGATGTCGATGGTAGGGGAAATAATTAACTTGGACTATCAATCCTACCTCATTTTACTTTCTCATTATTAGAAGCTTCATTAAAGCTTTTTGAATGGAAGAGTCAAAATATTTAGAGACATTATTTGTTGTAAATGAATAGTTTTTGTCCAACCTTTCATTGAAAGATAGTCATTTCTCATTGGTAGATAGGTGACTCATGCTCGGCTACACAATCAGTGCTCCCTACTTAGAGTGATCAGATAATTAGAGTGGGGATTTAGGTGTTGGTGGTTCTAGTATCCCCATGTCTATCTGCACTTGAAGCCAGTCTTTAAAGGGAAAAAAATCTTCTATCATGTTCTTGAGACGTTGATGGTAGGGGAAATGATTTTTATGGCCTACCAATCTTGCCTCGCTTGGCTTCCTCATCACTGGGAACTCGATCAAACCACTCTTTATGGCATACTTGAAATACCTGGGAACATGTTTGGCTTTGAAGGAATATACTTCTCAATGCCCGTATTCAAGAGATGGGTGACCAGGATTCTTATCCCACATGTTATCCATACCACAATTAGTGTGGGTTCATGGATGAATATGAAGTTTGAGGTACAGAGTCCTGATCATTATTGGTATGGGGGAAGGTTCTGAAGCATTAGGAGTCTTGGATGATGCAAACACTTCCCATTTATTAAAATATTTTGACTCTCCTAGAGGCCTTTTTGAGAAATTTGAGGTCATATGGTTTATAGAATATTGCCGATGAGGAGGTGGAAAATATAGAAATGCCCCCAGAACTACGGGCTGTGGGGAGGTGGAATAATGTTTGAATATATCCTGATGAGGGGATGAAAATTATGAAAATTACCCCAGCTCTGTGGGTTGGGGAACTTTACTACAAGGTGGGATTCTATAAGAATACATGGTCTCATCATCCATAGGTGGAGATCTCAGGATTGTTTTCACAATTATCTATGATAGATCCCTATTCTCTTATTGGAGTTTAGAAACTTTTTCTTATATAGAAACTTCCTTGTCATCCTCAAGGGAATGGCTGGTGGGAGCCATGAAAACACCCCTTTCTCTATCAATGGCAGGGTGAGCGGATAATGATGGGAGTTTAGATGTGGACCCCAAAGACTAAATCCATTACTTACACTATCTATAATATCTATTGTCCTTATCTTATGAGATACCAACATGATCGAAAAAAACTCCTATAGATTCCTAGTGGATACCCCTCAGTGTTTCTGCTCTTCTGTCAGTGGAAAAATATAGGCCAACCCACTATGAATCAGAAGACTATAGAAAGGCATGATTGTATCCTTCAAGAGCATGCTCATTTGGATTTGATGAGGAGTCTTCAGACCTAACTGACATCTTATTAACCGATACACAAGTAGGTTGGCACTCCTCCATGAAAAAGTACCTCATTTGGTGGGTTTGTTCCTGGTATACCATTTGAGGGGTCAGTGCCCATGATTTGGTTTTAGAAATCAATACCCATGTCACCATTTGGGGGGTCAGTGCCCATGATTTAGATGATCCTAGGGTAAAATATAATAAAATTCTTCCATCTTTACAGGATGGGGTGTTCCTTGAGATTCCTCAGTCATTGAGGCTAGACGTGACAAAGATAGAGGCTACTGACTAGTAATGATCTAGTACTAATTTTGGGCCATTGTCAGGATACATTGGTGGGCCTCAGACAGATCTAAAATAGTAAGGATATTATCCTTCTCTAGAGATGCAACAATTTGATACCCCTGGTGAGTTCTCATGTTGGGTGTCCCAACATGGTCAGTCAGTGTAGGCACAACTTCCTTTGTATCTCCATGTGGAGTCACTGTCATATGTCGATGATGATGCATAAAATGTGTGGGATCCCTCTTAGGAAGATCTTGAGTGATTGGTTTTTCATGCTGACTATCCTCACCCACCTCCCTGAGGTAGGGAAGGTGCGAACTACTGTGCTCTAGGGATGGGGTCCCAAAGCGATTTAAAGTGGAAATAATGACCATTTCCTCTCCTGTGGATTATTATGGGAAAGAAAATTGGTGGGAGTTAAACCTATGAAATATTTAATGTTCCGATTCTAGATTTGGGATGGATATGTTGATGTGGTATTACCAACCCAATACGTTCACCAATCGATAATGGAAGTGGTGTGTTGGTGACAATGTATGCCGGGGCCTCAGGATAAAAGTAGCTTGCCTAGAGATCTCAGGATATGTTGAAACATTTGATGAAATCATTTTGATTACAAGGAATCTATAAATCATAGAGAAGAAAACAATACCCTTTATCAATGTAGCATTATACATAAGAAACATGTTCGATTAATAACTTTCATAATTAAAAGGAAAATATGAATTCCTTTCTTTTCACGCAAGGCTCAGTGTGGTTAAAAGAAACATATCAGGTTCATTGTTTTAATGTTCAATGAGAACAAAATAAATTGACCTGATGGGAATTGGATAATCTATAATTTTTTACCCTTGAACTGGATGACACGGTTAAAATAATTCACATCGGGTTCACCATTTTTGTTTCATCAGGTTTTTGAGGTGTGAAATGGGTTTCACTTTTTGGGTACCATTGTCACTTTTCCCAAAAACTCCCAGTGGTTCCCCCATCTATATCTGGCCACATAACTTCTTTACAAATTCCATTGGTTATATTATTTTCAAGTTCAACGACTCTTGGGTACTCACATTGGTTGATAGGATGGGAGGTCGGGCTCATCGCACCCTTTTATGGGGAATTGTTTCATACATTAGGACTCTCTTATATATTTAATATATGTTCATGAAATCCTTCCCAAACCCTAATATGGGATAGGTTACCCTTTCTTCAATGACTTGATTGTGAACATGTATTGATAGGAACAATGGTGTGCATATCACAGATTTTCTGTCACTCTCTTATTTTTTTATGAAGCTTTAGGCCATATCCCTGATCAAGCACTCTGAAGTGTATTGATATCTAGTCATATGGTTGGTGTCTTAGAAATGGGATTGAATCTCTATGAGGCATTATACATATCCATTAAAAATAGGAATCAAAACCCACATAGTTTGTTTGACATAGTTTAAGGTCGTATGACTGGACCCATCCATGTAGTTTAACATCACATGGTAAAGATGTGAATATCGGGCTCAGACCACAATGAGGAATCCTATGTATCTTGCTTAAGAAAGGAATAAGATTCCACATAGTTCTTGTAATGAGAATCTATATTGTGAGACTTACAAAATTAGAGGCCCTAGGTGGGACTTATGCATATGAGACTTCCCTGGATTGCTTCTTTGGGAACATATCCATTTCAGTGGAGATGATATGTAATTAGGTTTACATACCACTGGTGATTCCTCATCGAGGGAATTATAACCATGATATTGGTATAATAATCAATAGTATCTAAGCTCATGTGATCCATTCTCTAAGTGAGAAACAAGAGATAGTGGTAGACTGGACACATTGCATGTGTGCATATTGGTATGATGATTACATATTAAAGTCTCCCTTTGAGAGGTATGGTTTCCTATATCATAGAGGATATGGTATGGATCTCGTGCCTTAGGAATGCGTTCTACATATCTCGGTTATGGTTGGAATCAGAGTTCTCCTAGTTCACTTATCCCTTAAACCAGTGATAGGATGAGGTAGATGATCACTCTTAGAGACATTATGGAAATCCTCAAGGTTTTAGTAATTCTAGGGTCATATACCAAGATGTATTGTATATTTATTGGGGACATATTAAATGACGTCAGTAGTTGGGGATTACATACCGAGGCTGTTTAATTTGTGGAGAGATATTATATTATATCGGTAGTTGGGGTTTACGCACTGAGACTAGAGATTATCCTACTCATTATTTATCCTCTGGAAGATTAAAGAGAGGTATTGATGATCATGATGGTCTATCCAAGAGTATGATATAGGTAGGGTCACATGAGTTCATGAACCTATCTCATTAAGGACACTTCCCTTGTCAAAGGGGAATGCATCTGAAGATTATTAGTCGGGATCCACATGGCATGAGTCCAAGTAGGTCTTCTATACGAAGTGGGAACAACCTAGAGGATTTTTCTGACATATATTGGATATGTCTTGATTGTCTGCCTAATATGTTGGGGCACCGATATGACATACAAGTCACATATATGGATGTATGCCTAATTAACATTACTTTGAGTTGACAAAGGTGTTCTTAGTGGTATTGTGTAAGGCAGACACTCTCTAGAAATAGAACTAGATTAGGTTCAAGTCCTACCACGCTCAAAATTAGCTCGGGGCTTGTGGTTCATAGGTGGTGGGTTTGGCCAACGAAATTTTCTACTGATATTGACATTTCCAAAGATCTACCTTCACAAATATGGATTCAGAATGGAAGTTATGGATACTTTCAGGAAGTAACATATGAGAACCTTACCGAGTACTACAACACCTTCCATAACATTGGTCATTATTTAAAAGACTATGGAATTAGGGAAATACTTCCTCCAGTGCTTAAAGTGACTTGGGTTGAAAAAAGAAAAAAAAGTATTGACCTGGGAGAATGTAAAAATAGTCAAACATTTGCTTCTAGCCCTTCTAGAATTCAGGATCCTATTAGTGGACAAAAGGATAATGATGAGAAATATATTAAGGAGAAGGATCAAGATGTAGACAATGGTCAAACTGGTCAATCTGGGATCCATTCATTAGAGGATAATAACCATTCATTTTTTTATTCTCACATAACACTTTATTCTTCTACTGATTCCCTCAAACCTATGATAGATCATAAGGACCCTAATAAATCTCATGATGACTTTCAAGAGGAGATTAAAAGTGTCCCTTATGATTATACTAAGACTTCACATGATTTCTATGATCATGCATGTCAAATTGAGGATGTCTACTTGAAATCTAATACTAAGAAAGGTAGAAAATAATTTATTGATTTAGAAGGTTTCATAAATACAAACCCGAAGAAGACTTGGAGATGTTGAGATTACTCTAATCTGGAAAGAACAATCATTATTAGATCTATTAAAGCCTCTATGATGGTAAAAAAAATATTCCCTCTCATCCTGAGGTTGCTGAAATTACTTCCACATATTATTATGAAAATAGTTCGAGTGACAATGAATCTAAAAATTTCTCCAACCCAGCTGTGAGGGATGCATATCAGTTTTAGGAGGATGTGTCCGAAGAATTGGAATTTGGGATGGATGAACAAGATGTATTTGTTTTCTAAAGGTACAAAAAAGGGGAAATCAATGCAAAACTTTACCTATAAATCAGAAAGAGAATGTTTATCAAGTTGGTTGATGAATTTAAAAAAAATCATGAATTTAATTTTTGATAAATACCTTTGAAATGAGTTATTTTATTTTTCTCTTATTTGAAGATTTCATGATTGGAATTCATTCGATAAATGCCTATCAGTCTATTTTTCTAGGATGATTGCTATCATGCTATTTGATTGTGTCTATATCAATGCCTCTATGAAGCTAAAACTTAAAAATGGATTAGTAGAAACAATCTTTCTCAGGAATTCAAATTGGTTAGGTCTTGTTTTTGGAACCCATACCAGCATGTAAAGGAATCCTATAGGGATCTTGTTTGTGTTGAAAATTCCAAGGTAAATAATAATTAATTGTTATAAAAAAAATTCAAATGAGGGGAGTGGAATAACACTTATTGATTCTGATTCCATGGTGTGGAGAGATTATGTTATAGTGTTATTGAAATAATTGGTGAAATAAACTATAGTTTTGTTGAAAACAGACCATCTCCAAGCATGTAAATTAATAGTGAAAACATTTATTATACTTCTCCATGGTGTCTGAAGGTGAAGGGATCTCTTGGATTGAAGAAAATTCTATGTTTCATCATGGTAGTTTTTTTTCTTGGGTTTCTTATTTTTGTGTTATATCATTTTTAGTTAATTTTATACTTGTTAAATCTCATTGTACCTCATGTAAACATTGTACATATTTTTTTAATAAACCATTGAGAGATGTGGGATGGGTTTCTATATGATGCATCAATCTGTTAAAAAACATTCCTTGGATTCCTTCACATGGGAGAAACAGACATGTATGAGATGTTTTTCATAAACAAATCAAACATGTTTGGGGTCTCACGCAATATCAAAGTAGACATGGATGGGGTATTACACATGATAAAAGTAGACATAACTAGGGTATTGAACATGATTAAAGTAGGCATGACTATGTGCTGTCGCATGATCAACCTGAACTGTCCTCAGACTATCACATGTCAACAAGGACATGTCTATGGAAAATCAAATGATCATTCAAACATGTCAATGAGTCCTTTTCATGATCAAAAAACATTGTCTGGAATGTCTCTAAATGACCAAGGTGGAAAAATCCAAGGTGATTCAAATGATTGATATGAATCTGTCTTAGGTTTGACATGTGATGACACATGCATGTCAAGGGCTTGTCACTCGATCAACTCAACTTGTCCTTGGATCATCACATGAAAATGGTGACATGTTGATCAACTATTGTGAGGTCAACTTGAGTTTCCCAAGTCTTGTATCATGGTCAAAGCGAAATGTCCAAAACCTCCTAAAGATATTGTGAGATTCATGAGTACTCTTTCGATCATGTGTCCTTAAACATTTCTTATGGAGGGGTCTCATGGATATGTTCAGGTCCTTGCATTAATTAATGTACCATGAGTGCATATCCAAAGAGATCATGCCTTAAGTTTCATGGGAAACAATATATTCCCAAGTGTATATGTTGAAGGTGTACACCATAGGGCCTGCATGGAAAAGGGAGGTCATGTCTATGGGAATACATGCTCACTAAGAGGGTACTCATAGGATGATCCTCTGTTCATGGGATTTGAATGAACTCAGAAAGGACCTATGAGGGGGTCTGTAGACATGTGCAGAGGATTCCCAACAACACTGCAAGCATGGGTAAGGGTCTATGGTGCATACTGTCATGGGTTTTCCTCCTTGTCTATCATGCACGTCGAGGGTTGTCTTCATGACACTGCATGATGCCCACACTTATATGGTTTGCATGGCCTTTATAAGGTCTTACAGTGGGTCTTATGTATATGCACTGGGACTGTATATCATAGTGTGCATGGTGATAGGATTTGTATAGACAATTGGGGAGGATGACATATATGGCACAAGTCCTAATGTTTTTATCATGAGGATGACTAGAGGATCACCACAGGATCAAGGGTCCATGAAACTGTAAAGCACGCATCCACTGTTGTATGCCCATAGACTCCAACATGGGTTTACCTCATGTCCGCAGGCCGTTACTGGGTGGATGAGTGGACACATTTCTAAATTAAGGGATCCTCTCCGTCAACTTTTCATTACTGAGAGACGCACATCCGAACTTGGAATGCGCACCACATAATAGGGGTTGCATGTCCATTATGCATTGACATGATCTCTAAAGAATCATGCATGAGGATTTTCAAACACATACAGGGGCTATGTGTTGGTCTATAAAAAAGGGGTCACAACTCTTAATGTATTCTTGATATAGAGAGGGTGTGCTCGCAAGTTCAATCAAGGGTCATTGTGGAACCAAGGGACTTCTTCATGCATGGGGTGTGCACATCATGTGTATATCTAAGGGAGCCACATGGTAGAGTGAATGGATTATAGGTGAATGAGTCTTTTACACAAATAAAGTGGTATGCCGAAGGGGATTTTCATGTCAAGGTAGACATGTCTAGGGATTCATGCTAATATCACGAGACTGAGGGGTTTGAGGCATCGGGATAATAATGGCTCTTGGAATAAGGGGTCTTTCTTGCCTTCTAGTATTGTATGTTAATGCAGTTATGATAGGGACCTATGCCATTACATCACATGATATTCAACTGTTCATGAGATCGCATGGCCCATAGGGGATCTCGTGAGAGGCCTTATAATCATAAAGAAGACAGTTATGATTGGGACCTATCCCATTCACACATCCTATAGAATGTTTTATTTTTTTTTTAATTTTAAAATTTTTATTTTTATTTTTTGTTTTAATTTTGTTTATATATATATATATATAACAAAAAATTTCATTACAATTTTTCAGCTATTTAATATCTAATAGTACTGCCATTACATCAGTTCGGATTCTCACAGAAACCCTTACCCAAGGCTCTCTTTTATAAGAGGGATTACCCCGGAAATCATTCTGTATTTCCGATGTGGGATTAAGATTCTCCCTTTACTGCGTAGAACATTCGGAATTTCCGATGTGGGATTCTATTTCAAGTAAATGACTTTGAAAGACTATAAAATACAAACTATAAGACCAATATAAATAAAAATTAATTAATTTATTAAACATATAAGAAATATTTGAAAATAAAAAGACTTTTGTAAAAAAGGATGATGAATTGTAATTTATAAGCTTTCAAAACCACCAACATGAAACTTAAAAATGTTTCAAGTACATGTCTTTGAAAGATTATAAAATCCAAACTATAAGACCAATATGAATGAACCTTAAAATATGGATTAAACATATAAGAAATATTTTAAAATAAAAAATAATTTCATAAAAATGTTGATGAATAATAATTTATAAGCTTTCAAAACCACTAAATTTAAACTTAAAAATATTTCAAGTACGTGGCTTTGAAAGACTATAAAATACAAACTATAAAACCAATATAAATGAAACTTAAAAAGTGGATTAAACATATAAGAAATCATTGAAAATAAAAAGAATTTTGTAAAAAATATTGATGAAAAATAATTTATAAGCTTTCAAAACCACTAAATTGAAACTTAAAAATGTTTCAAGTACGTGGCTTTGAAAGACTATAAAATACAAACTATTAGACCAATATAAATGAAATTTAAAACATGGAATAAATATATAAGAAATAGTTAATAAATAATTCGTTAATTAGTAATATAATTAATAATTAGTAAGTAATTAATATAATTAATAATTAGTAATTATTAATTATTAATTACTAATATACAATAATTAATTAGTTAATTAGTAATATAATTATATAATAATTAATTAGTTAATTAGTAATATAATTATTAATTGATAATTATTTAGTTAGTTAGTAATATAATTATTAATTATAATTATTCAATATAATTATTAATTATTAATTATATATTAATTATTATCATTAATTATTAATTATATAATAATTAATTAGTTAATTAGAAATATAATTATTAATTATAATTATTAATTATTTATATTATAATAATTAATTAGTTAATTAGTAATATATTTATTAATTCTAATTATTAATTATTTATTATATAATAATTAATTAGTTAATTTGTAATATAATTATTAATTATAAAATAATTAAATAATTTATTAGTAATATAATTAGTAATTATAATTATTCATTATAATTATTAATTATTAATTATTAATTATTAATTATTAATTATATAATAATTAATTAGTTAATTAGTAATATAATTATTAATTATATAATAATTAATTACTTAAGTTGTAATATCATTATTAATTATAATTAGTAATATGATTATTAATTATAATTAGTAATTATTAATTATATAATAATTAATTAGATAATTAGTAATATAACTATTAATTATAATTATTAATTATTAATATACAAAAATTAGTTATTTAATTAGTAAAATAAGTATATAATAATTAATTAGTTAATTATTAATATAAGTATTAATTATGTAATAATTAATTAATAATATATTTATTAATGATAATTATTAATTATTAATTATTAATTATCAATTATATACTAATTAATTAGTTAATTATTAATATAATTAGTAATTATAATTAATAATATAATTACTAATTATAATTAGTAATATAGTTATTAATTATAATTGTTCATTATATTTTTTAATTCTTAATTCTTAATTATTAATTATATAATAATTAATCAGTTAATTAGTAATATAATTATTAATTATATAATAAATAATTAGTTAATTAATAATGATTAATTAGTTAATTACCAATATAATTATTAATTATTAAAAATTAATTATATAATAATTAATTAGTTAATTAGTAATATAATTATTAATTATTAATTATATAGTAATTAATTAGTTAATTAGTAATATAATTATTAATTTTATAATTAATAATTATAATTATAATTAAAAATTATATTACCAATTAACTAATTAATTATTATATAATTAAGAATAATATTACAAACTAACTAATTAATTTTTATATAATCAATTATTAATAATTAATAACTAATAATTATAATGAATAATTATAGTTATTTATTATATTACTAATTTATTAATTAACTAATGAATTATTTTATAATTAATAATTATATTACTAATTAAATACTTAATTATTATATAATTAATAATTATATTATTAATTAACTAATTAATTATTATATAATTAATAAATATATTTCAAATTAACTAATTAATTATTATATAATTAATAATTATATTACTAATTAATTTTTATAAAATTAATAATTATATTACTAATTAATTGTTATATAATTAATATTGATATTACTAATTAACTAATAATTATATATTTAATAATTATATTACTAATTAACTAATTAATTATTAATTATTTCTTATATATTTAATCCATGTTTTAATTTTTATTTATATTGGTCTTATAGTTTTTATTTTATAGACGTTCAAAGCCACATAGTTGAAACATTTTTATGTTTCAAGTTGGTGGTTTTGAAAGGTTATAAATTATATTTCATCAACATTTTTTACGAAATTCTTTTTATTTTCAACCATTTCTTATATGTTTAATCCATATTTTAAGCTTCATTCATATTTGTCTTATAGTTTTTATTTTATAGTCTTTCAAAGACATGTACTTGAAACATTTTTAAGTTTCAAGTTGGTGGTTTTTAAAGCTTATAAATTATTATTCATCAACCTTTTTTATGAAATTATTTTTATTTTCAAATATTTCTTATATGTTTAATCCATGTTTTAAGTTTCATTTATATTAGTCTTATAGTTTTTATTTTATAGTCTTTCAAAAACACATACTTGAAATAGAATATCACATCAGAAATGCATAATGTTCTGCGCAGGAAAGGAAGAACCTGAATCTCACATCGGAAATGTAGAATGATTTCATGGGCTTGCCCTCTTGTAAACGGGAGCTCTGGGTGAGGGTTTTCGTCAGAATCTAGACTGTTGTAATGGAAATAGTACTGGATATTAAATAGCATATAAATTATGTTGAATTTTTTTGTTTTGTTTATATATATATATATATATATTATATAAACAAAACAAAACAAAAAAATTAAAATTAAAATATTTTTTTTAAAGAAATAGTACAAAAAAATTTAAAGTTTCTATAGGATGCATTAACGGGGTTCACACATCTTTCAGTGTGCCTATGATACGTGAACCCCATTCAGACATCTTTCTGGGATCGGGATTGCGTGAACGGGGTTCACACATCTCAAGTCCCATCTTTAAAAATATTTTTAACCCTAACCATTTTCGATATTAAAAAAAACCATATATAAAAAAACCGTGTTTCACGATAGATCCTCATGATAAGAGCCTCTGATTGCATGGAGATGATCTCTGAAGGTAGCATCTCACTCCAAGGTTCCTCCACTACTCTCCTTCTCTTCTATAGCTCCCCTTTCTCCCTTTTGTGCCTATTTTTCTTCACTGGAGAACGATATATATAGGTGAGGGGAGGCCGAGTATCCTCTTTCTTTACATAGGATAAAGGCCACGAGCACTAGATGAAGTAGTAAAGATCACATAGCATGATCATTTTATTTGATAATGCGATGCCTTTTTTTTCCTTCTATGGCATCACATGATCCATAAAAATTCAAATTAAATCAGATGGAAAATACACTAAAGGCAGAATGGGTTTACATTCATTAAATTGCTCGTGACATCTCCTGTGATTACCATTTCTTCACCCATACGATCAAAGGATGATCATGAGATAGCCTCAATCACCTTCTGTGAAGCCATGTGTTCCAAATAAATCCAATTTAAATCAGATGAAAATATGTCAAAGGTGGAAGGGTCCATAGTCGCTTAAATTTCTATGAAGTATTTAGGGACTATCCTTGATTTGGTCACATGATTAAAAGATGATCATGCTCCAACTTTGAGTGCTAGTAGGAGATCTAGCGAAACACTACTAGAGTTTGCAGTGGCTCATTTTGGCTGTCTCAAACTTGTGCAACTATCAGTGAAGGACTGGTGGTGGCGATCCTATTGATCACCAAGTGATCATGCGACTGTCTTTAAGTCTGCATGTTGAACCAGTGGCATCAGATAGAGGAAGCTAAGTGTTAGGTTGAAGACGAGGTCTCATGCTGTGTGGGATTTTCTTGATTTGAACTCGCGAGGTGCTTGATTGATGTAGATGGACGGGATTAGTGGGAAACGTGATTAGAAAGTTCATATTCAATTTCCATGGAAAAGTCCCATCCGACATTGAATTCTCGATGTTCCTCCCCTCTGATATATAATCCATTATGTGGATTTCACTCAAATGAGCCGGTAACAGGGTAGAGACCCATCCCATACACACCACCTCCATCACATTGTCCTTGGCCTACTGAGTGTTTCATGTCCATGGGCTATGAAAGATTTGGGCAAAAAGTGGATATAATTTTAATGAAGATTAATGCCATGAGTTTATTGGTACAACTCTAAGCACTCAAGAGATGTATGAGAAAGTGCCTGAAGACATGTCTCGTGAGTAGTGGAGGATGTTTTTTGATATTAATAAAGATGTATGTCATGAGTTGATTTCATATTTTATGGTATCTTAATAACATAAATATAATAAAATTATAAAGTTTATTAATGTTTCTATTTTTATGTAGGAATTATCTAAAAAATACCATGAATTGTGAAAAACAAGTCATTCTTCATATTAATTGGTTGTATAATTTTTCAAAAAAAAAAACAATATTGGTGGTATTTTACCCATTATTACTTATATAATTTTATTATAACTAAATATTTTTTAACTTGTATATTCTTTATAAAGGATCATGAATTAGGTCACCTGGTTGGTTAGATAGATATGTGGCTTAATGTTCATTAGAAACATAATGATTATTTTGTGAATGAACCTACCAGAGACATTAGAGTAAGTACTTTTCATTACTATTTATTGTTATTTCATTACTATAAAAACATAATAAAAAATAAATAATAACAAAAACAAGACTTAAACCTAATTAAATGGGGATAGCTACATGGATCATAGAACACCAATTAGAAATATTGAATCCATTTTATAATTGTATCTAGCCCCAATTAATTGGGTTTAAGGTTTGTATATTTTTGTAATTTATTTTTCATTATTATGTTTTTATATTAATTAAAAAACATTAAATAGAAATAAAAAATTTAGTAAATAGATAACATTATAAATTTCAGATAATTTAAAAATCATTGTTAATATTATTGTATTAACATGTTAAATTCAAGAAGCATGGGAGGTGACACCATCCTGATCATCACCAGTTTCCTAGAACAACAAAATTTAAATACTTTTAGGGAAGGATCATCTCCAGAATGTATAGGGGATGGATTCTAGGCTTACACAATCAACTGTATTGGGTAGGGTGTCCTCATCATTTACCGCTACACCTAGTGGGGGTTCGAGTAGGGCTGTTGTTTTTGAATCATAGATATAAATTTCAATGATGAAATAACAAGTAAAATAAAATGAATCTTATAGAAAAACATAGGATTAGTGGAAATTAGAAATAGAAAAATCTTTAGATTATGTATTTTAGAGGATTGCAGGAATGATCCTCAAAGAAATTTTCAGTCTTATAGATTTTTCCACTGAGGTAAATTCTAAACTCAATCAATGACATGTCCAAACGAATATTTTATTTATTAATATGATAATATTTTATTCTTTTGGGATTTTTTATATGAGTAGGAGTTGGAGTAATGTGATTTGAGTTTTATATTTTAATTATGTGCATTTAGATTAATGAAAAATCATGGTATAATTGTGATTGAATTATTTGTGATGTGTACAAGAAGATATCATGTCTATCTAACATGCGGTGTGCTCATAATGACTTAATAATTAGTTGTAAAGATACCAAAGTCTTTTAAAATGAGTTTTAAGGGATAAAAAGATAGAAAATGATGTCATAAGGTCATGAAATCATAGGATAATGACCATAGATTGATTTTTGAAATATAAAAAATGAAGTTATGTCAATTCGAGTTACAGTTTTCCTGAAATGCCTATAAATTCATTTTTAGCATTTTAAAACACTAAAATGTGCGTGTAATGATCAAAACCATATAAAATGATCTAGGATTGATGTTAAAGAATGTGAAAAATATGGTTTAATTATTTTTTATATGTATGAGTAGAAATTACATCCATCTGATGTGCGCTGTACTCGAAATGACTCAATAAATAGTTTTAAAGGAGATAAAAGAATTTAAAAACATGTGTCACAAGGTCAAAACTAATAAAATGATGTCATATGGACATGAAATAAAATAAAAATATTTTTTTATTGATTTTTGAAATACAAAAACCAACACCACATAATCAGAGTTTCCATTTTCCCAGGATGCTCATAAACAAATTTTAAGTGCTTGAAAATACAAAAACACGTGTGTAATAGTCAAAACCATAGAAAACATACTCAAATTGATGTGAAATCATACGAAAACTATGGTTTCATTATTTTTGATGTGTTTAAGTATAAAAAACATCCATATGGAATGTGGTGCACTCAAAATGAATCAATATAAAGTTTTAAAAGATATAAAATTATTTTAAAACATGCACCAGGGGGTCAAAACCAAAAAAAATAACATTGGAGAGCCACAAAATCATAGTAAAATAACTGTAGATTTAATTTTGAAATGTATGAATATAAACCATGTCAATCTGAGTTGTGGTTTTCCTGGTATTCCCATCAAAACATTTTTAGTATTTTAAAATAATAAAACATACTTTGATAAAAAAATCATGGTAAAACTACCATTGAATTATTTTTGATGTGTATGAGAAGGCCACATGTCCATATGACATGTAGTGTGCTTAGAATCACTCAATAATAAGTTTTAAAATATATAAAAGTCTTTAAAAACATGTGTTAGGGGGTCACAACCAAGAAAATGATATCGTAGAGCTGTTAAATTATAGAAAAATAATTATATATTGATTTTTAAAATGCATGTACTGACACTATATTAATCTAAGTTTTGGATTTCCCAGGATGAGTGTAAATGTAGTTTTAGTGTTTTGAAACATGAAAAAGTGTGTGTAATGGTCAAAACCATATAAAAAGATCTCATGTTGATGTGAAACCTCAGTGAAACTATTTTTCATTATTTTTGATGTGTATGAGTAGAAAATATGTCCATTAGACATGTGATGTGCTCAGAATGAACCAATAAGCAGTTTTAATAGATATCAATTTATTTCAAAACAGCATTAAGGGATCAAAACCAAAAAATAATGTCAAATTGATATGAAATTAAAAGATAATGATTATATATTTATTTGTGAAATTTAGGAACTGACGCCACATCAATCTGAGTTACAGTTTTTCTAGGATTCTGGTAAAAGCATTTTTAGTGTTTTAAAACACTAAAACATGAATGTAATGGTGAAAACCATAGAAAATGATATCATATTGATGTAAAATAATAGAAGAATCACCATTGAATTATCTTTGACATGTACGAGTAGAAAAACCATCCATCTGACATGAGGTGAACTCATAATGACTTAATAATCAGTTTTAAAGGATATTAAAGTCGTTAAAAATGGGTATAATGGATTTAAAAACAAACATAGAATGTTAGAGGATATGAACTTATATAAAAATGAAAGTAGATTCATTTTTGAAATATAGGAACTGAATCCATTCCAATAGTATTTATATATTTTCAGGATGCACATAAATTTATTTTTAGTGTTTTAAAACACTAAAACATGAATGTAATGGAAAAATCATAGGAAACGACCTTTTATTGATGTGAAATCATTGGATAACTTTATTTTAATTATTTTTACATGTACGATCAGAAAAATTATCCATCTGATATGAGGGGTGCCATGAATGACTCAATCAATAGTTTTAAAAGATATCAAAGTCTTTAAAAACATCTGTCAAGGGTTAAAAATAAACAAGCAACATATAAATAATATGAAATCATAAGATAATTACTATAGATTGATTTTTGAAGTATAGGAACTGAATCCACATTAATACAAGTTTGGATTTCCCCAGAATTCTTGTAATTTTGTTTAGTGTTTTGAAACAATAAAAAGCATTTTTAACGATCAAAATCATAGAAAACGACCTCAAATTGATATTAAATCAGTAAGAAAACACCATTTAATTATTTTTGAAATATATTAAATGGTACCATATCAAATTATTTAAAAAAATTTATTGAGTAATTTTAAGCACAACACACATTGGTTTAAAAATTGATTAGATTGTTATATACTTCTCCATTTTGAGTTCTAAGTGTTTAATCATATATTAAATTGGTAAGTTTATGTTTTCAAAGTTTTCTTCATGATATATTATTTTTTTATATTAAAATTTCATATTTTTTATTAACAAAATAATAAATGTCATGTGAAAAATTATGAATATATTATGTGCCCATTATGATTCATATTTCTTTGCACAAAATTTCTATTTTGTATTGTAGGTGAAAAATGTTATCTGTAGAAATGAGGTTTACCATTTTGATCCATGAAACTATTTAGATAGTAGTGGTGATGGCTTATAGTTTTTGTGGTATGGTTAAATATTATTAATAATTTTTCTATAATTCTTATTTATCATGTTCAATTCTAATTTCTATCATCTTTTTGTTCAAGCTGATGAAATAACATGGCTGGTTATGGGTATGATGACTTTAGACATGGAGGTGGTTGGATGTAGTGGAGGTGGTGAGGTGAGAATATTGGTTATGGGTTGATGATGGATGTTGGACACATTTTATCTATATGTATAATATTAATGAGCTTATGGATGACTTATGGTGGTGTATATATGACTATGGATATATTGTTGAATTTATTGTGTATTTATGGTTGAGTTTATTATATGAATGATTTCTTTCTATGAAAATATATTTTATTTAAAAATAGTTTTTCTAAAAAACATTTTATTTAATATTTTTAGTGGTAGTTTCTGATGACCACCACTAAACCACACTACTGCTAATTTTTTTAGCGGCAGTTCAGTTAATTTTATTTTTTTCCTCTTGAAATATAAACCATAACTAATTAAATTAGAGATGG
This sequence comes from Viscum album, assembly GCA_963277665.1. NCBI lineage: Eukaryota > Viridiplantae > Streptophyta > Magnoliopsida > Santalales > Viscaceae > Viscum > Viscum album. The sequence continues at coordinate 1,868,613,030 of OY728150.1, forward strand.
TTATGTTAATTTCACCAAATTTATTTTATTTTTTAAAAAAACCACTCCAAAATGCATAAAAAACCGCAGCCAAATACATAAAAATGACACATATAAAAACTACCACAAAACTATAAAAACTATTTATAAATGATTGATGACCATGAAATACATGGTAGTTTGAATAATAAACAAAATAACGATGGTTTAAAATACCACTAGTACTAAAAAAACCACTTCTAAGACCACATTTGTTTTTGCAGTGACACCTATATGTGGCTATATAAGTCACCATGCAATACGAATACCTCAATACCCCAAGGGTGTAAATAAAATAATCTAAACCTAAAAATGAAAATATGTAGACATGGGTGAGAATATAGATCATCAATCATACAAAGTGAAACTATACCACATGTCTAGTCCTTAAATGAATGATCCTTTTATTCTATTTTAAAATACATAACTAAAAATAGCTTTTTTTAATTAATTTCACATAAATCCCAATATAATGATATTCAATCATCCATAAATTTCCTTATTTATTTATTTTAATTAAAAAATATCATTTTGGAAACCATTTATTAGCCACATGTATCTTTTTCATAAAACACCCATTTAAAATACCTTTAAAATGAGTTTTCTAATAAGTTTTAACATTCCATTTTAAATGAAAATGAACAAGGATAAAGGAAGAATAAAAATTCTATAAATCATATGTTGTGTAAAATAAATCAAGAACAATAGGAACTCATACAAGAAATCATTTAAATGAATCATCATGGAAAAAACACCCTAAGGGTCACTAAGGACTAGGGAAACCTAGATCATACTTCACTAGTATCTTATATAAAGAGATAGTTATACATCATTGTCTAGTGGAAGCAGTAAATAGACTTCACTAGCCAAGATAGTGGAAATGGGTCCCATCCTATCTAAGTTATACCACCAAATAACTTGAGTTTCCCCAAATGTTTAAACAATAATAGAAACCACATAACAATAGAGTGCAACATCACTAGGAAATTCCATGATTTCCATTTTCATACATTATCCATAAATAATGATGAAAAAGTTTAGAACTCATATCTAAACCTATTTTTAAGAGAGATAATTTCAAATTAAATCCAAGGATTTTCCAACACAAATCAAATCAACGCCTGAATAGTTATTGAAAGGTTCAAACTAGGCCTTAAGATTTATTTTAGGAATCACTTAAAACTTATTTCAAAATAAATTTTTAGTATCATATTTAAAACCCAAATATTTTCCTCCACCATTATTCTATATACACTTACACATATTGTTGAACACCTATGAGTTTAGAGTAGATTTGTTGAAAATATATTTTTCTGGAAATTGTTGAACCCTATTAGTTTGGAATGGATTTTTTGACAATATATTTTGTTGATAATATGTGATATTCTATTTTTTGGTGATACTTAACTGAAGGATAGTTGTGGATTCATTTGTTACATAATTATAGAAGTTGGAGGAAGAAGGAAAATATAGATATGTGAATATGGTTCTATATTTTTATATTGATGGAATTATTCTAAAGGAATTATATGATGGAGGTGTTCTATTTTTGGCTAAGGTATGAGATAAATACTTGCTAAAAAAATAAGACACCCTTCACCAACCAAGACAAGGAATCACTAAACCATGCAGTACAAAATAGTGATCAACGGAGGCCCATATAGCATATAGAGGAACTAGGGTACATAGTGAAGGAAGAGAATACATAAGCATGAACATGAAAGCACACATGCAGGTATAACCATGCACATGGGAGTAGTGGTCTGTGACGCAGGGTGACAATGAAGAGTTGGATGGGTGCGAACACCGTTACTCCCAACTAGAGAGTCGGGGAAGTTATGATTTTTATTAATAAGAGAATTTATGAGGAGAAGACCGATGTGGGATTTGAGAATAACAGTAAATGTTCACCTAACTTAAAATCATATGCACATAATGGCCACCATTAGATTTATTTAATGTAAGCCATATGATCTACTACAAAGGTTTCACTTAACCTCTTAACATGACATAGGTTTACTACAAATTATATAAGTAAAGAGTTTACACCATAGGAGGGATCAAATTTCCACAGTCCCATGGAAGATTTGATGCTCACACTATAGCTCTGATTTTCATTATGGGAGATTCAAATTTAAAAGAGGTAAATATTATAGAGGTATCTAGTCTTATAAAGGTCTACACCATAGTATGTAAAATTTCACCACTATAAAGTCTAATAAGTTGAGGCTATGATGTAATAAATATGACTATGGTGTATATATTGGATCAGTAGTTTTTCATGTATGATTTCCCCACATTGTGGAGAGTTTCTATTCTTGGACATGATCTACATACCCTAAAGTTATGTAATTTAATGTAATCATATGTTTTATTGAGTTTTGTAGTTTTTCAAAATAGGAGGTCACTACATTGTAAAACAAGTACATGTTTTATGGTACCCATACTGAAAGGGTTTTGATCACAACATAGGAACTTGAATTTCACTGTAGAACTAATGGCTATTCTATAGGAGCTTATACCATGGAATTATTAGAAACATTTTAGTGTGAAAGTATGATTGAATGAGAGAATTACGGGAGTCCCTAACTATGAAGAAATGTATAATCATGTGCAGTTATTTATAAATGTAGGGTCAACCACAAATAATGAAGGATTTATGGTCATGGGTCATGAATAATTAAAATTTAATGACTGTGATCATAGTGCTATTCATATTCAATTTTTTCTATATTTATAGATATTTAAATTCATTCATTACAAATAGATAAACTCTAGAGAAGTTATATTTTTTAGCTATGAAATTATCTATGAAGTTATGACCTAAGACTAATGGATAATTTATGAGTTACTTAAAGTTATTAAACTAATAGTTATAGGGGATATGTATTTGGCAAAATAAGAAGTCCTAGAATTTGTAGAATAAAATACGAAAGACTCGACAATATTCCAAATACAAATATAAGGAGAGAATGAGATATCAATTGATATATTAGTTTTTATAGGAAATGGAGAGGAGTTTCAACATCCAAAAAGGTGAATATGTTCTTGTATTATTTTATAATGGGAGAAGAGTTCTAGAATTTTTCTATAAAGAAGAGCACTTGATATCTCTTGGAGATATTTCCAATGAAGAAATAAGATTCAATAAAATATCATAGAAATAATATGATGATCAAGGAGATATTCACAAAATAATTATTAAGGAGAAGGATATCAAATTCACCCATATCTACATTCCTGGTGCATCTAAAATAATAAAGTGATATTGTTCTTGTCAAGTGAGAAAATATTGTTCTCACTTTGAAGTGATGAGCATAAAAGTGAATTTTTGAGGGAAACATTCTTTGGGTGGTAGTGAACCAACCCAAAAATATGTAAGGAATGTGATACCAGGTAGGATTAACCTTTCCATAACCCAGGTAGTGGGTTTATAGTGTTTTTGGTTCATCGACACAATGGTGACCTTATGATTCTTGGACTAGGATGTAGTGTTGAGCCAAGTAAAAATAATTTTGTCTATGTACATGTTTTTTTATATTCTATATAATAAAAAAGGGGGATAAAAATATCTAATATATTTGATTAAGGGATGTTTAAGTTAAATAAATAATTTAATAAGTGAAAAAATTTAAACCTTTTCAATAAGAGGTTTATATCATTAGGATAGTGAAAGAAAAAAGGAAATGCGAAGAAATTGAAATAAGTTCACATACCCTGATTCCCCCCACTCTCAGGGTATATCTCACCTAAGTTACTTGAGGGGCCTAGAATTGGTATCAGAGCATAGGATTCATTTATTGAATTTTCTATTTGACTTTGTTCATGTGAAGTTAAAGTTTAATTTTTACCTTATACTGTGGTGTTCAATGTAAAAAGATAGAACTTTAAAGAAGAAGAACAATTCGGGTGTAATCCCTTAGTGTGGAATTGTCTTTGGAAATAGTGATATTTAGTTAAATGAGTCCAAAAACTTGGAGAAGAAAGGTATGGAAAATTTATATTGTGAATCTATTCACTCATTCAATGATGCTTTAGGAATGAATAAATAGGACGATAAGACAAGTGATATTGGTACTACCAATGACGAGGAGATACCAAGAAGGCTAAGAAGGGGAGATGTTAACTCATCAGAATAGGTGGATCAATAATTAAAAGAATAAATTTTGGGATTGAATGAGGAAAACATTCCTCTAAACCTCATCTCCAAAGTATATAAAATTTAATTAGAAAATATGATAAGCCTAATTTTTTTTTGTTAAAGTTAAAATAAACCTAAGGGAAAAAAATTATTGTCAAGGATAGAAATTAAAAATGATAACTATAAAGTTAAAAAAAATAAAATAAGATTCAATAGAAAGAGTATAAAATTGATAGAAGTTCAAAACATTAAGGCAAAGTAGGATGAGTTGGTTGGTAATATAGTTGAAGTGGTTGAGGAGAATAAAATCCTGCAACATGAAGAAATATACCATAACAATTTCATTTATCAAATTAATTTTAAAATGAAATTATAAAAAGTGTTTTTTTGAAGAAAAGTACCAATAAATTAAAAAGAATATGGCCACTGAAAAGGAGTTGAAGGAAAGAATCATTCCTATAAAAAATCTACTTGAATAAAAAAGACCAATCAGAATGGGTTCAATTTAAAATTTTAATGAAATGGATGCTGAATTAAATAATAAATATGAGAAGATAAGAGACCTTGAGGAAAGGATAAACACATCAAAAGAGATGTTTATTTTCTCTCAAAAATATATCTCAACTCGTGCAGTAAAAAATAGAAATATATATATGAAATATATAATTAAATAGTTGTTCTATGTAAAATATGGATGTATATTACCATGAAATAAGGTTTCACTAAAGTGTTTCTATTATAGAAAAATTCGGTACATCATGGATAGATATTTCCAATTCAGTAATCCTAAATATGTTAAGAGAAATAAAATTGTACCTATATATCTTTTAAGTAAAAACTAAATGATTTATGATTATTTTGGTAAATTATTTATTTGTTCTAACATCAATCATATATAATGGTATTAAGATTATAGAAATTAATATAAGGGTAAATATTTTATATAGAGACACTCCACTCCTATGACTTATAAGGAAAATGTTTATCCTGAAAGAAGGATTGTCAATATGGAAAACATGTTCAATATTTTAGAGGTTGATAAAGAACCTTAATGAAGGGTGTTTGAAGCACCAAGATCTGGGTACTCACAAAAAAATGACTTCGAGAAAAAGAAGAACAATATGGAAGAAAAATAAATAGGTATTTCAAGATATGAAAATGGTGAAAATAAAATATAATCCACTTATGAAGAAGAGGTGTTTTAAGATTGAACTTTTGTCCATCAAGTTGGTGGTTTTATAAAGTAATTCAACACTAATCAATAAGGGAAAAAAAATTAGAAGTTGAAATGTATTAGAAATTAGAATGTGTGGACACTACCTATGAAAATCAAGAAGATACTTGTTAAAGTGTGATAAATTCCACAATTATGGGTAAAACCAAGATGGGGAAGGATATAAATCCTCTTATCCATGAAGAGAAGTGTGCGATTGGAATCATGAAAGGGATATCCTTTGGAAATATGTTAAGTTGTCTGAATAAAGTTAATGATAAAAAACTTTAAGAGATGATTTCATTCCTTTCCCAAAAATTGTAAAAGGGAATAGGAAAGATCGAAGGATTTGGGTTTGTTCATCCTGACCAATACTATTTATCTACTTGAGAAAATTTGAGGTGCAATACTCACCTTATTCTGTAAATGTTCTAACTTGTTTAAAGTGGTGTATACTTAGGGGGAGACACAATCCCTGGGGTAAGGGTTCTAAAAAATAAATTAAAATGAATATGGAGCCATATTTGAAATTTATCTATGAATTATATGAAGTTAGTGGTGGTTAAAGTCTTATTTGTTTATTTTGGTTCCAAGCATGAAGTTGCATAAAAGGTTGAAATTGTCTTTCTAAATTTGATATTAAAAAAGTAATTTAAATGAAATCAGTATCTTGTGGATAAATATGACGTAATATAATAAAATATGATAAAATTTTCCTCAAATTATGGAATACAAGTTATGTGGTTAGTGGAATCATCTATTAAGAGAGTATATTTGTCTGATGTCGCAATAAGGATGGATCTTGAGTATACCTGTTAAAATCTTAACTTGTTGTATCAATTGTGTCATCATTTAGTTTATTAAATGATGATGAAAAAATAAGGTACTCACAAATGTTTTCCCCTAATAAAAATCATTTCAACTAAATAATTTTGAAATCAAGGGGGGAATTTGAGTCCAAGTCACAAAGGATATCTCATTTGTGAAATTTTCCCACTAAAATAGAAGGATATATTGGGCGGAAAAGTCATTTTTTAGTGATTTCTAATACTTTCAATCCATTTTTATAAATTTAATGTTGATTTCCATAACTCTTAAGTTGTGACAAATATTGGAGACACATATGGACAACATAAGAGAGATAAAACATTAAAGGATCATTCTAGATAACCTGTAAAATAAATGGAATTATCTTTTTGATGTTAAAAAGTGGAATAAATACTACCGGAATCATTATATCATTCATTACTTGTTCTTTAAATTTTATATGCTAATAGTTTTTTATGATTTAGGATAAAAGTGTGTGTTGAGAAAATGATATGTAAAGGATTATATGAATTTATTAGACCCAGTGAGTTATACTGATAACCTTATCAGTGTTAGCTAATACTCTCGTTTCTAACACCAAACTATGGATCAATTGTATTAGAGGATTTTTTGACATTTCACATGATAATTGGTAATATTTCTCACTAGATTTCTTATGAAATAGTTGCATCTATGTTTGAAAAAAGGTTTCAAAAACTTGATGAGTTAAGGATTCTATATTTGAATATTCAACTATAAAATTTTAATAGTTGATAACTAGGAATGATGAAAAGAAGACATTTAAATAAGGGGAGAAAATTCAAGAATAAATGGAGATTTTCACTATACAATTGAGAAGTCTAGAGGGAGTAAAATGAAATAGAATAATTCTTATCTTTCATTAAAAATAACAGGGGGAGAGAGTTAAAATAGAGTTGGATTTAGATTTTAAGGGGATATTGTCTAATAAATCCAAGGGGGATATTGTTGAACCCCAATTAGTTTATAGTGTAATTTTTGACAATATATTTTATTGGATATTTTTGAACACCTATGAGTTTGGAGTGGATTTGATGTTAATATGTATTATTAAAAATATGTGACATTAGATTTGTTTGTGATACTTAACTAGAGGATAGTTATAGATTCATTCATTCCATAACTATTGAAGTAGGAGGAATAATAAAATATAGATTTGTAAAGGTCATGCCTTATGTTTAGTTTGGTTGAATTATTATAAAGTAATTATATATTGGAGGAGTTTTGTTTTTGGATAAGGGATGAGATAAGGTCATGGAATAACAATTAGGCCATCCTTCTCCAACCAATATAAGGAATCACTCAACCAAGTAGTGAATAAGAGTGATCAAACATGACCAAGATAACATATAGAGGAACCTTGGTGCATAAATAAGGAATAACACACACAAATTTTCATAGGGGAGAACACATGTGGGTTTAAGTGTACACATGGGAGTAGTGGCCCACACCGTAGGGAAACAATATGGAGGAGGCTGAGAGTAGACCCCATTACTCACAATTGGGAACTCGTGGAAGTGAAGATGTTTATTAAACATAGAAAGGATAATGATAAGATAAATGTGGTATTTGAGGTTAGCATACACTATTCCCCAACATTAAAAACATATTCATATAATTATTGTTATTGGTTCTTTTGGATGACTTTCGTCTGATCTACTATGAAGGATGCCTTCAACCTCTCACCATGATACAGGTTGAACTCCACATCATAGAAGTAAAGAGTCTACGTCATATAAATGATCACCCCAACACAGTCCTATGGATGGAAATATTTCCAAACTGTGACTGCAATTTTTTTCAAAGAGGGTTCATATTTAATAAAGGTAAATAATTATGGGGTCTCTAATCCCATAGAGGGCTACGCCATAGTAGTTGAGATTTCACTATAGTAAAGTCTAGGAACTTGAGACTATGATGTAATAAATATTACTAAAAGAGTGACTAGTTTGGTAATTTTTTATATATAATTTCCCCACACTATACGGAGTTTCAGTAACAACTTGATATTTTAAAAGAACACTACGTTTGATAGCGTATATAACATGCACCATAGAACTTAAATGAACTACAAAATATTATTATTTAAATATGAACATTAGAACCTAGATGTTGAACTGGTGGTTATTAATATTGTTAAAAACATTATATAAATATGTATAAAGGCTTAATATAATATATTTATTAATAATAAATATGTACTTAATTTTCAATAAAATCATTTTATAATTAAAAAATACATTTTATTCACAAATGGTTTTAATTTTATTTTTGAGTGTGGGAATTATAAATAATTTCTTCCAATTTAAGAAATTATATTTTATAAAATATTTTTTTTTGAAATCATTATATCAAAATTAACTTAGGGTGTTTTTTTTATGAAAAGAATGATTTTTAGTGAATAGTGAAAAAATACTAATTTTTAAATACTGTAATTTATTTTCATTAAATCAAGTAATTTAAAATCCCCTTTATATTTTGTATTTGGTATTAAGGTTAAATATTATCCATTTAATTTATAATAATAAAATATGAATCAAAAAATTTTCATGATTTTGATATAAGTTAATTTTTATGCTTAAAAACACATTTTTGTTACATTTTACGAATTTATATTAAAATTAATTTATACCACTTCTATAAAATGAATATAAAATTTTTACCATATTTGGAATCATGTGGTTAAATTTTTTTAAATAGTTTCTTTTTATATTTAGGCATTATGAGTAACTGTGGTAAAATTTATCACATCATTAAAGGGAAATTTGGGTAATTAAGGTTAAAAGTAATGAGATAAGGTATCAAAATCAACCCAAAATTTTCTTTTATCCTATTGGATCAGTGGATTTAAGCCATTTACATCCAAATTTTGAAAATATGGAAAATTAGTGTCATTGTTTTTGATTTTTACCTTTATAATAGTCAAGTAAATGATAAAGTAAAAAATGCCACTTTATTTCTGTTAATATCTATAGTATTTTTTGACATGGATAAAAAATTTTGTTTGATTATAAATTTTTATTTGAGAGATAAATTATTTTTCATCATGGTAACTTATTTCTAATTTTTAGTGATTAAATAATTTCATTAAATACTTATGAAACACATATATAGTGTTTTTTCAATTAATATAAAAATAAAATAAATAATTTCAAAAACTCTAAAAGTATTATTTTTTGAGTGAGGTTGTAAGGACCCCAAATCTAGTAGCCTAGAGTCAGTGACCTAATTTATTAAATTGGCATGATTATAAAGAATTTAATCCTGAAGGATCAAATAGTTTCATAGTTTTGTAAAACTGGATAAAAATATAAGATTTACATTAAAACCTGAAAGGAAATACAATATAGAAATTCCATTGGAAACATCCATAACACCAAGATTATCCCTAAAAGTCATTCATAATATTTATCTACACATCATGGGAAAAGATAAAACATAATAAAGCAGTGATATCAGATGCTCAGTAAGGGTAATTAATACAATGGAAGTTATCATAAATAGTAGGCATGACGAATAACTAAAAACACATACCTTTAAAAATAAACTTGAGCATAATACGGAAGGAATAAAATATGAGTAAATAAATCCATATAAATAATCAAAATAGAATGAAACATAATAATGTGTATTATATTAGTAATGTATAACATGTTTTATATATTAATAATATCATAATGAGAGAATTCATAATACAAAACATCTGAAACATATCGTTAAGGCCTCAACCAAGTCATCTGACAATACAAGGGTAAGGCCTTGGACAAAACCCAATTCTATTTTGTCTCATGAGACCTAACGATGCGTCTAGGGGATATAGAAATCCCCACCTATCAATTTCTAAGTCCAATTAATTCCTCATATTAAGGAGGATAAACATAAACAACATGAACATATGAAATGCAAATAAATTTTCCCAATCTGTAATCATAATCACTAACCAATCTGAGTAGCATAGTGAATGGTATCAAGTTAGAACATCTGTAGTTAAACTAGTCATAAAAAATTTAATAACATATGGTATATGACAATAACAATGTATCAATCTCAATAATGTATAAAATTCAACAGAGGTGTTGAAATATATGAAAATTCTCTAATAAAATCATTGAGGAATTCTTGAGAGAAATACCCCTTTTACTCTACAAAGAAGAGTTCTTTTGAAAAATCATTTTTATTTTTCATAATTATTTTTATAAAATCATTAATGAAAAAATATAGTTTTTCATGAAAAAAATACGATTTTAGAAAAATAATGGTTTCTTAAAACAGATTATTGATGGCAATTGAAAATGGGTAAGAAATCGAGACGTTCTCTTTAACCGGGCTTGCGTATCAGGAAAGATTGAGGAGGGGACCTTATAAAGCATGTATTTAACACAAAAGGAATATGAAATAATCATAATTCATGGTTTTGTAAAATATATGCAGAATTTAATGAAATTAATAATTACATTGGTGTATAGAGTAAGAAATCATAACCCGAATGAAAATGGAGGTTCAGGAAGAAAACCCTTATAAAGATCGTATCATTAGAGCGAGTAAAAAAAATGGAATAATTAATCATGAAAAATATAAATCCAAAAAATATAACTAAATATACAGTATAAAAAAATTAGAGGTCATTCACACATATTCTTGATAAAAACATAACCAATGACATAGAAGTTTAACTCAATGAATGGAAAATGAGTTAAGATATCCATTACCAGAGGTTTGAATTCCTTTAAATTTATTCAAAACTCATGTATAATGGTTTTAATAGTGTTAATAATTTATTACATAAATAAATTTATGATTATAATACCTTACATAATCTTTATATAACATTTTCCTCCCATTTATTAACAATATTTTGTAATTTCTATTGTTTCAGGTGTGTCCTTTTCATGGTTTCTAATGTTGGTTCATTATGGAATTCCTTGTCTAAAGGAAATAATAATACAATAGTGATAACATATATATATTTATTTAATTTTAAACAATTACATGTTAATTTAAACTTTCCATGATTTTGGTAAAAGGGAAATGAAGAATCATCATCCACGAAAGCGTTGAATTGACGCACCATGGACGACGATTTTGTTATTTAAGAATAAAAAGAGAATATGAGAGATTTTATGATGATTTTCCAAAAAAACAAAAAAAATATAGTATATATATTATAATAATATTGTCATTAATTAATTTATAATAGGTGGGGATAAGATAGAAGTGAGAAAGAATTTGAAAGAAAAGAAGAAGGAACCTTACCTCTTGAGAATTTCTCTTTGAAGACCTCCTTAAGGATCTTGGAAGTGGTATTTTTATGAGACCAGAAGCACTATAATGTGGTAAGGGATTAGGAGGATGGAATTTTGTAGAGTTAATATAATAAATAAGGCTTAGGGTGATGGAAATTTGTGAAGGAGGTAGCCTCCTTTTATAATTGAGGTGAGGGGTAATATTGGAATTACTCAAATTATTAAAATATAATAAATATATATAGATTTTAAGACTTATAAAAGGGATTAAAATAATAGGATATCCTATTTTAGAAGTAATATTATCATTTTTCTCTTGTTCATTATTTTTTGAAATAATTTAATAAAATATTTTATTCATGGTAAAATAATTTTTTTAAATTAAAAACTATTCACAATCATGAATTTAATGACATAAAAAAAGTTTCCAATTAAAATTTATATTTTTATTATATAATAAATATATTATAAGTACCTATAGAAATATTTATCTGACTTAAAAATATCAAATTATATATATTTTACTATTTTTAAAATAATTAATTTGATTTATTCATTAATTAAATATTTACAGCATCATAATTGTTCATGCCATTAATGTAATTATTTATTACCTAAAATTTTAAATTAATGTTCTATTAGAAAAATAATTATATCATATTTCTATAGACTATGATTTTTTGAAAAAACCATTTGAAAAACCTCATATTAAAATATTATACTAATTGAAAATTATAGTGCGAACAAGTTTTATTTCTTTTTAATAATATAATATAAAGGAACTAATGTGAACCATGTGGATCCAAAATATCCCCAATTCAAATCAAAATGAGATATTAGACAAAAAATGCACATTAAAGTAATTTTATACAGTCTATGGGTCAATTACTTACTCTTATAAATTTAATTAAAACAATTTATTTATTTTTTTCTTCTGCTTACACAAGCATTGCATAAGAATTAATGTTAATTATTTAATATATAAAAATTAAAAATAAATTAATATCATACAAATAAATTAATTTGGTTTGAAATACAATTATATATTTGTTCATTATACATATTCACTCATATACAAGTCAAAAAGACTTCTTAAATTTGTTATTTTGTCTTTTCTTGCCCCACACAAGCTTTACAAAAGTATTTGGATAAGATTAATATCATATAACTATAAAATTAAAAATTATCATCGAAAAACGTCCTTTATACATAATAATTAACAAAAATGTTGTGAAAATATTTTTTAGCTCTTAATTATTATTTTTAAGAAACCTAATTGGCTTTCTAAGCACGACACATGCATTACGTCGACAATGACAACGGTTATTTTATACTTACCAAGAAAGTTATAATTTATATGTTCTGAATTATTTCTATAAAAAATTTCTCTTAAAGAATATTTATTTATTTATTCCATAAGTTTAATAAATTTTATATCATAAATATATCTTGATGGTGTCATAAAAAATACCGCATTTTCTTAAAAACTATATTTTATACTATTCACTAAAAATTCAACTATTTCAGAAAAATCCAAAAAATTTATCCTAAACTTTGTTCAATGCATATAATTAAAATATGAACTATATTTTTTGATAATAATTTTATAAATATGATAAATAATATTTTTAATTACAATCATTATTTACTTGAAAAATAAAATTTTAAAATTATAAGCGATTTAATGACTCTTTGAAAAATTATCTAAGGTATAATATAATTATATTCTAATATTAATACATAAAAAATATTAGCTTATTATTATATTTTATGTATTTTTTTTCTATTGAATCATTATATTAATTATAAAATTTTAAATAAACATTTTTGTTTTAAAAAAATACTAACACTTAATTAATAATTTCTAAAACATTTATTTACTTATACTATGATATAATTATATCATACATTCATTTAAAAGATACCCAAAACTTATTTATACTTCCATGGGTGAGGTTAATATTCATTTAGCTAGTTTTCTATTCATAAGGGTCATATTTCTTTTCATAAGGGTAACATTACTATTCAAAAGGGTCAAGTTACTATTCATGAAAAAAATTATGTTTATCCTATAGGACTCTAAATATCTTACTGATCACAACCTTGTATGTCCGTTTTTTCTAAATTCAATTCAAAAAAGTAGAAAAATTATGTTTAATGGCCTGGTTATAACTATCTTGTTTAACTAATTATAAAAAAGAATTGTTTCATAGAGACTCAATATTGTATGCATTACATCCTATATACAATTTATTTGTAAATCCTTGGGGTGTTACATTCTCCCCTCCATCAATAAATTATGTCCTTATAATTTGAATTTTTATCTTGAAAATGAAAAAAAGATTGATACTAGAAAATACCTTTGTCGAAAACCCACATCGAAAAAGAAGGTACTCTGATAATATATATTTTTTGTTTCAAGATCCATTCCCTAAAGTTTAGAAATTATTTCACTCTATAATAACGTAAGGAAATATGATTACTTGATACATTTCTATAAACACAATATTATCCATCACTTATTCCTTTAACTATACATTCTTCATTTCATGGAACAAGTTATATGATAAGGTAAAATAATCTCTAAAACCTTGTCCAAATATCAAATTAAACCATTTAATAAATGGTTAACTTTTCTAAAATATCATGATCTAACACATTAGAAATAATTTCACTAAGTTTACATAATGATATTATTAAACAACGTGAATTAGATCTTAATAATCACATACAAACACGTGAGTACATTATCATTGTATTCCCATGAAGCATAGTAATAAATTTAATTACTATAAAAACTTATTAAATACATTAATTATTCCTTATTACATATGTAAAACATTGGAATTTGGATATATTCCTTATGTCCAAAATGTTTTAGACTCTACCACTTTGTCGACAATCCATTATTCAGATCCAAGATAGTAAGTTCTATCCAATTTACATTATCCAAATCCACCATATCTTTATTATGAAATCGATATCTCAATATCAGGAACATATTAAGGTTTATATTTCCCTCAACCATATATTTTTTGAAAAGTTTAACTTTCTAATGAGTCACTTTTCCTTGGCACCATTCATCATACGACCTCAAATCCTTAATGAAATAGTACTGCAGTACAATCCTTATATATTCTATAATTCTTATAACCAGTAAATCATTGATTAAAATACTCAAAAGACATAATTATTGAATCTAAACATAATAACATTAATCAGTACTCTTAGTCCATGGTAGTAGAATAATATTGACCATGATCTATTTTTTTATTTTGGTGTACATTCCTTTGATGCATGGGATATTGATTTGCATAGTGTCCAATATCATTGTAGTTAAAACATTGTACATTGGAAAAATTTTTCTTACCCTTTCAATCACAAGATTGGTGAATTTTATCTCCACACTTGTAGCAAAATCCCTTTCCTTTTAATCATATACCAAAGTGTTTCCTTTGAAAATTATCACATATAGGAAAATACTACTTTCCCTTCATCCCTTTTTATATATTTTTTCCAAATTTCTCTTCTTCTCTTACTTCCTTCTGAAGCCATAATAATTAGAAAAATATTTATACTTCTTGTTAGTACATGATAATATTTCCTCATATGATGATAATGTTTGAAAGACTAGTTCCCTTCTAAAAATTGGCTTAAATCTATCTAAGAAATTATTATTCTTATTATTCGGATTATGTGCATCGATGTGGTTCCCATTACTTCTGGTATGAACCATTTCTAAACAATTTAACACTCTAGATTAAATCATAACATTATGAAACATACAGTATTATCCCAATACTTGGGAAATAATTAATATAAATTAAAAAATTTATATGTAGATATTCTCATAATAATAAACATGGTTTCTTTGAGGAAATATTTACTTTTAAATCCTTCATAATGGGGTTTAAAGAAAATATAAATTATCTTAAGAATATCCCCTAAGAGTTTCAAACCAGGTGTGTAGTAAGGTTCGTTTTTGTACACCAGGTTACCCCGATCCAAGTTTGGGACACCTTATTGGAGTTGTTGCCCCAAGGTACATCTATGCCAGAACCACGTCCAATTGTATTATCTAGACAAGGATATATTTCTAGGAATTTCACCATAATCTCCACCTTACCAAAATTTTAAAATGTTCCTTTATTCTCATCCTCAATGTCTATCTTAGGGTTATGTTCCTTAATATTTGTTTTCTAAATCTAGTTTCCAAGGTTTCTACTAAACTTCCTATGATACCAACTGTAAGGACCCCGACCCCAGTATCTCAGAGTCAGTGCCTTACTTTATTACATTGGTATTATTACAAGAAAGTTGTATCCCGAAGGACCGAATAGTTTAGTAGTTTTGGAAAACTAGATATAGACATAATATTTACATTACAACTTGAAAGGAAATAAAATATAGAAATTCTATTGGAAACATCCATAACTTCTAGATTATCTCTGAAATTAATTCATAATATAAATCAAAGGGAAAAATAAAACATAAGAATGGAGCGAGTTCAGATGCTCAGTAAGGGTAAGTAATGAATCATAAGTTATCATAAACATTAGGCATGATGAATAACTAAAAACACACGTCTTTAAAAATAAACTTGAGCATAATATGGTGGTAATGAAAGCTGAGTAAATAAAGTCATATAACTGATCATAGAAGAATTAACCTTAATCATGAATATTATACTAGTCAAATTTCACATGGTTTATTAATTAATAATATCATGATTAGGGAATGTATAATGATAGACATATGAAACATATCATCAAGGCCTCAGCCAAGACATCTAAAAATACTAGGGTAAGTCCTCGACCAAAACCCAATTCTATTTTGTCTAATGAGATCTAACGATGCATAAAGGGGAAATATAAGGCCTCAAACATCACTTGATAAGTTCAATGAATTTCTCATATGAATGGGGATAAACATAAACAACCTGAATATATGGAATTTAAACAACTTTCCCCAATCTGAAATCATAATCACAAACTAATTTGAGTAGCATGGTGAATGGTATCAAGATAGAACATCAACAGTGAAAATGGTCATAAACCATTTAATAACATATGGTATATGAAAATAATAAGATACCAATCTCAATAAATCATAAAATTTAACAGAGGTGTTGAAATAGATAAAAATACTCTAATAAAACCATTGAGGAATTCTTGAGATAAATACCCCTTTTACTTTGTAAAGAAGAGTTATTTTGGAAAAACTATTTTTATCTGTCATAATTGTTTATATAAATCCATTAATTATCAAATATATTTTTTCATGAAAAAAATATAATTTTTATAAAAATAATGGCTTCTTAATACATATTATAGATTATACTTTAAAATGGGTAAGAAATAGAGACGTTTCCTTTAACCAGGCTTACGTATTGGGAATCATTGAGAAGGAAACCTTATAAAATAAGTATTTTTCTAAAACAAAATATGAACAGATTAGAATACATGATTTTGGAACATATACTCAAAATTTATTGAAATGAATAATTACATTGTTGTATAGAGTAAGAAAGCATAACCTGAATGAAAATAGAGGTTCGGGAAGAAAACACTTAAAAAGATCGTATCATTAGAGTGAGGACCAATCAATGACATAATTATGTGTGGAAAATATAAATACAAACAATATTAGTGGATATAAATTATAAAATAATTATAGATCATTCACACATATTCTTGTAAAAAACATAACCAATGGCATAGATGTTTAACTCAATGAATGGAAATTGAGTAAAGATATCCCTTAACTAGGGTTCAAATTTCATAAATTTGTTCAAAACACCTGTATAATGGTCTAAATAGTGTTACTAATTTAATAAATAACTAAAATAATGTTTATAATACCTTAAAATATATTCTTATAACATTTTCCACCCATTTATTAACAATATATTGTTCTTTCCATTATTTCAAGTGCATTCTTTTCATGGTTTCCAAGGTCGGTTTATTATGGTATTCCTTGAAAAAAATAAACAATAATACATAAGTGATAAAATATATATTTATTTAATTTTAAATAATAACATGTAAATTTAAAATTTCCACGATTTCGGTAAAAGGGTATCAAAGAATTGCCATCCATGAAGGTGTTTAATTGACGCACCACAAATGGTGATTTTGTTATTTAAGAATAAAAAGAGAAGATGAAATATTTAATGATGATTTTTCCATAAAAAAATTATAGTATATATATAATACTATATTTTTCATGAATCATTGGATAATAGGTAAGGATAATTAGAAGTAATAAAAAATTTGAAAGAGAAGAAGAAGGAATCTTACCTATTGAAAATTTCTCTTTGAAGACCTCCTTAAGGCTCTTGGAAGTGGTATTTTTGTGAGACCAGAAGTACTATAATGTGTTGATGGATGAGTAGGAGGGAATTTTGTAGAGTTTATTTGAAAAATAAGGCTTATGGTGATAAAAATTTGTGGAGGGATCCTCCTTTTATAATTGAGGTGAGGGGTAACATATGAATTAAAAAAATTATTAAAATATAATAAATCATATATAGGGTTTAAGACTTCCAAAAGGACTAAAAATCATATTATATACCATTTTATAAGGAATATTATCATGTTTTCCTTTTTCCTGATTTTTTTATTATTATGTAATTTAATAAAATATTTTTTTCATGGAAAAATAATTTTTTCAAATTAAAAACTATTCAAAATCATGACATTAAGAACATTAAAAAAGTTTTCAATTCGAATTCAATTTTTTATTATATCATAAAAATATTATAATTACCTATATGAATCATTAATTGACTTAAAAATATCAAATTATATTTATTTTACTATTTTTAAAATCATTAATTTGATTTATTCATTAATTAAATATTTATGTATCATAATTATTCAAGACATTAATGTAATTATTTATTACCTAAAAATTAAAAATAAAATTCTATGAGAACTTTAGTTTTATTATCTTTCCAAAGACTATTCTTTTTTGAAAAAACTTCTAGAAAACTTCATATTAAAATATTATACTAACTTAAAATTATAGTGTGAACAAGTTTTCTTTTTTTAATAAAATAATATTAAGAGAATAATGTGATCCATGTGGGTCCAAAATGTCTCCAATTAGAATCAAAAAGAGATATTGGTTGAAAAACACACATACAAGTAAATTTATATAGTTTATGTGTCAATTTATTATTCTTATAAATTTAATTAAAACAATTTATTTATTTTTTTCTTTCGCTTGCACAAGCATTACATCAACATTACATAAGAATTAATGATAATTATTTAATATATAAAAATTAAAAGTAAATTAATATCATAAAAATAAATAAATTAAATTCAAAATAAAATTATATATCCATTAATTATATATATTCACTCATATACATGTTAAGAAAACTTCTTAAATTTGTTATTTTGTCTTTTCCTGCCTTGCGTAAGTATTGCAAAAACATTTGGATAATATTAATATTATATAACTATAAAATTTGAAATTATGAAAAAATCATCTATTATATATAATAATTAACAAAAAGGTCATGAAAATAATTTTTGGTTCTTAATTATTATTTTTAAGGAACAAAATTGGATTTGTCAACGCGACACAAACACAACGTCGATAATGACAATGGTTCTTTAATACTTACCAAGAAAATTATAATTTATATGTTATGAATTATTTATATAAAAAATTTCTACTATTATTTATTCCATAAGTTTACTAAATTTTATATCATATATATCTCTTGACTTTGTCACAAAAAATAAGGCATTTTCTTAAAAATTGTATTTTTTACTATTTACTAAAAAGTCAACAATTTCAAAAAAAAAACCAAAAAATAATCCTTACCATTTTTCAACATGTATAACTAAAATATGAAATCTATTTTATGAAAATATTTTTCTAAATAGGAGAAATTAAAATTTAAATTAAAATCATTATTTACTTATAAAATACATATTTTAAAATTATTACGGATTTAACGACACTTTAAAAAATCAACTAAAGTCTCATAAAATTATCTTATAATCACAAGAAATAAAAATATTAACCTTTTATTCTATTTTATGAAAATAAATTTTCTTTTGAATAATTATATTAATTATAAAATTTTAAATAAATATATTTTTTATAAATATACAAATACTTAATTAATAATTTCTAAAACATCTATTTACTTATACTATGTTATAATTATACCATACTTTCATTTACAAGAAAACTAAATTTAATTTATACTTTTATGGGTGAGTTTACTATTCATTTAGTCAGTTTACTATTCATAACAGTCATATTATTATTCATAGGGGTAACATTACTATTCAAAAGGGACAAGTTACTATTCACTAAAAAATTAAGTTGATCCTATCAGACTCTAAATATCTTACTGATATTAATTGTGTATATCTCTTTTTTGAAATTCAATTCAAAGAAGTGAAAAAATTATGTTTAATGTCTAGGTTATAACTATCTTATTTAAAAATTATAAAAAACTGATGTTTCGTAGAGACTCAGTATTGTGTGCATTACATTCTATATAAAATTTATTTATAAATCCTTGGGGTGTTACAGAGGCATAGATACCCATAATATTATAGATACATATGAAATATTAGATATAAGTTAAAAGGATAGATTCTAATTCCATATTTTTCTTGATTTATTTAAAATCAAATTAAATTAATTGTGTCAAAAATGAAATTAATGGTATTCTATACTAAATAATATTTTATTAAAAATTTTAAATTCATAAAAATATCATATTTTACAAATTAATTTAATTTAGTTGAAAATATAAACCATGGTCTATTTATGGGTTTTTTTCCTTTTATGGTGACATTCTTGACACTTAAATGGTTGAAAACTTTAATATTGCAATAATCATTAAAAGGGTTAATGCGGGTTAAAACTAAAAGATAAGGGTGAGAATATAATCAAAACTTGAACAAATTTTATTTTGTGTGAGTATTTTTAATCATAATCATATTATATTCAAATAATATCAATTTGGATCCATTTTTACATAAAAAAAAATTTATATTAATTTAATACATGAAGAAATTCCAAGAATACCCCTCCACCCACTTATAAAAAGACCCCACTTGTCTCTTTTATTTGTACCAATTTGATTAACCTAGATCTACCAAAACCTAAAAATTATATTCTCAATATCCTTTGTCACATTATAGAGGTTATGTACCTTAAAAAATACCAACCTTAGGTCCCTTAAGAGGGGAACTAGATGAAGTCTATTGAAGAAGAGGTAATTGTATTTACCAACTCTTTCAAGTTTATTTCTTATTACATATCAAATTAATATTTTGTAACCATAATAAAATAAAAATAAATTATCATAAATATAATAATATGTTATTATTATTATGGTAATATCATTTTACATCTCTTTTCCATCCTATGAAAAGTGAAAATATCACTCATGCGTACGTACAACTTACCGTCTCAACATAGTAGTGTAATTAATTCTTCATCCCCACTTTACTTGGATGTTTATCAAGATATAAATAATTAATATATATTATATTTATGAAATAAATATTATTTTATAATTATAATATCATATATATCTTCTTACCTTCCAATCCATTGGAAAATTATAATGTCACACATGCGTACGTGTGGACAACCACCTCCACAAAAGGAT
This sequence comes from Viscum album, assembly GCA_963277665.1. NCBI lineage: Eukaryota > Viridiplantae > Streptophyta > Magnoliopsida > Santalales > Viscaceae > Viscum > Viscum album. Next base: position 1,868,634,143 of record OY728150.1, read on the forward strand.
ACGATCTATTTTTTGATTACGATTTACATGAATGGTATAAAGGATATATTTAATGAATATATAAGATATATATGATATAAAAATGATCTTATATAGGTGAATTATAAATTACCTTTATTTTTCTTTCAATCCATCAAAATGTGAAAACAACGTTCATGTGTACGTACGACATACCATCTTTATGAACGATGTAATTAATTTTTATATATCTACCTTTAATGGATAAATATAAGTACATATAATAAATATATATGATATCATTATTATTATTAACATTTTGGGTATGATTTAACTATGACAAAATTATAATTACCAAAACTATCGATCCAAAATATACCTGAAAAATGAAGTGGTTATCATCCAGAATAGTGATTTTAAATAAGATTTTTTAATAAATAGATGATAAAAGGTTATAAAAAATCATATATGTTATTATATATATTATTATGTTTCTTTAATATATTTATAATAAACTTATATTTATTATCTAAGAGGTTCAAACACAAACATTGGAAGTCAGATTAGCAGTAAGGGTTTCTAATATCACTTTTACTTCTATGAGACATATGCCATGTTCACCACTTATTTCTTTTGTTTTGTGTATGTAATACCCCTTTGATATGTCATATCATGAATATATTTATATTTATTGTATTTAAAGTTTTATTTTATGTTATTTTTTTATGGGGGTTATGAGTCAAAATTTACCACATTAGTAAGAGTTTATTTCACAATCTCATCATTATTCAGGATTATTTATATTTAAGTCTCTATTGGGGAAATTATTTGATAGTTATATATTAAACCTAATATATTTTATTCTCTTATACTTATAAATATTACATGTTTTCCTTTCATTTTCTACTCATTATGTACTCAATATTGAAAAATCATGTTTTAAGTAAAACTGACTTTGTTTTTCTACTCATCTGTGAATATTTTTCTTCCATATCCATATTTTCATTAGAATGTTTTAAATAATATTTTTAGTATTATAAAATAATTTAATAAATAAATTTTTATGAATGTTTTTATTTTTTAATGGAATCTTCCCGTCATTTTCTGAATGAGGAACTTTTTGTTTTTTCTTACAAAAGTGTAAAAGATATATTTTTTAACTTATATGGAATTGATGAAATTTATTACCATCATGACCACTAATTTTTTTAAATATTAAATTATAATTTATATGTTTACCTTAAAATAAAATATTATCCTTAATATTTGTGAAATTTATAGATTTAAAATAAGTGATTTTAATGTGAAAAGGGTATTTTTATCAAATAAATTTTCTAGTGATATTTTTAAATAATTTTTATATATTTCAATATCCTTAATTTAATATTATGATTTAATAAGCATATAATAAAAATATACCATCCACCATATTTTTATGGATTGTTTATGGTTAGTTTTTCTATGGAATTTATTGACATTCTGTATGTTAGTTCTTCTAATATGGACAATTATTGATTTTTAAGTCATATTGATTAAGTTGTATTGTTTATTCATATGATGAATGAATTGGACTTATTATGTGATGGGTGGAGCATGAAATTAAATTTCCCCTTGACAATTCAGTAGGTTTCATGAGACAGACCAGTTGGCTAGCAAAATTAAATGGATTTTTGGTGTACACCTACCCATAGTTTAAACTGTCCTGGAATAAGGCCTTGATGGAAAGTTTTAGATGTATAAAATTATGCATTCCATCATTATGAAATTATTTATTAATTCCCATAAAATTATTTTAAATAATATACATAGATAAGTTTCAATATCATGTTATTGTATATATATCAACATTTTATCTTAATTTACTTCTGACATATTATTCTTCATGCTCAAGTTATTGATTAAATGGAATGTGTTTCATTTTATCTACATTTATATATTGATTATACCTTATTTAATCCGGTTAAATTCTACTGTACTTATCCCTTATTGAGTATATGAACTCAATTTTATTTTGTTTCCTTTCCCTAGGATATTGAAGAAGGAATCTTAGAATGAGTTCAAGGATGCAGAATATTTACTTTCACTATGTTTTATATTTTATGTTTTAAAATGTAATGTGATATTCAACTATGTATATAATTTACCATTACTAATAAACTATTCACTCTTTCTGGATACAATTACCTATATCTAGTACTGATGTAATAAATTAACTTCCAACTTTGGGATACTAGGGTAGGGGCCTTTATAGTTGCTATTAGAGGGAGGTTTAATAGAAAATTTGGGAACTAGATTTAGGAAAACATAGATTAGAGAACATAACCCTATAAATGAATTTAAGGATAAGTCTAAGTATAGGATAACATCCTAAAGTTTTGGTAAGGTAGATATTATGTGGGTTTCCTAGTAATGCATATCAGTACAAATGCTATAAGTGGATTTTTATTTTTTCATAGATACATCTAACGGTAATAACCCAAAAAAGAGTAGGTCAAGTATACCTCATCTATTATTCTAGTACATAGTGAGTTTTTACTTACTACACACATAGTTTGATAGTATCAGGTGATATTCTTTGGTTGATTCATATTTTATTTATGTACCATTATGTAGGATTTGAATAAATGATAACAAAGTATAGACTTGGTTAAACCTAATAAATCATAGAGAGAAAATAATGTGTCATGATTTATATTTCCTATAAAAAAGATATTATGATTTTCCAATAATATTATTATTTACCATACTATTATTTTTGGTTTTAGTCAATGTATTGAACTAGAATGAACCATGATAACATGAATGTGATAGAAAATGTGTTTATTATGAGAAACCAAATGGGATGATGACTAGAGTGAAAGATATTTTGATTATTCATAATAAGTTATTAAGATATATGATTAAAAAATTTCACCTTAAAAAACTCTCAGACTCACTAAATAAGAGAAGAATGAAGTTCACTTAGAGCCCAGGTGGTGGAGACCATGGAGGAAAGAAGGTACAATTTACTTCATGTTATAAATATGGAAAGAAACACCCAAGTAATGTCTCAAAGGATGGGGAAAATGTTTTCTATATGTAAATAAAGGTCATATAGAAATGTATTTCAATCGTAGGTTTATTTTTAAGTATTTGAAAGAATATATTGAATGTAACTGATGACCAAGAAAAGTGATTTAATGTTAAGTTGATATTTTATGGAAAAAAATGAATGGGGGAAAGATAACCCTTAAGACATTCTTAATGTTGAAGTAATAATGTTTATTTGGTATAAAGAGATGATTGAAATTTATGAAGTAAATCAGATAGTATTGGTGACCTTGATAATGATTAGTGATTTGATGACCAAGTGATTTATTATGGAATTTACTATAGTTTTAGATTCATGGAATATATTTTATAATCTTTGATTTTATTTAAGGAACAAGGATATAGTTAATTTTATGAAGAATTTATCTTTTCATTGAAGTTTTATGGTGATCAATGGATTAAAATATTTGGTATATAACATTTAGAGTTACTTTATGTTGTTTGAGAGATAATTATTTTGGAAATTTAGTAAACTTAAATATAAATTTATGGATTTTTTAATTTAGTCAGATGTATTTTGGAAGGTTTTTAAGGATAAATACTTATAGGATGGATTAAGTTGAACTTTGGGTGTTACTATTAACGTTTTAGAGATTAATGTATTTTATTGTATAACTTTTTCTAACCATTTTAGTTTTGTTAAATATTTAGAGATATATAGAAACGCTTTTCATTATTTTATGGATATTATGATCTATTACAATTTTATTTTAGTGCTTTAGGAAAGAAAAATTTATCCTGGATACTCATTGTTTGGAGAAAGGATGATACTTTGATAGAAATTGATTAAAGGATGAAACTATACTTATAAATTAAGAATATTTCTTTATTTTATTATTATAAATGGTAAATAAATTCCCCAACAATATGAAATGGATATTGAAAAAAATGTTATCCTATTATGACCATTTCTCATGAATTGATGGTATTTTCACCCATCAAATATTTATGGTTTTGTGGTCATTAAATTTACCCTGACCATATTCTCTATCACTTCTTATTAGTACTTAGGTATTATTTTCTTCTCTATGTCCATATTTTCACTTCCTATGAGATTTTAAAAGAATATTATGTTTGATAGCATATACAACATAAAACAACAAACTTAAATGAACCAAAATATATTATTATTTAAATATAACCATTATAACCTAGCTTTTTAGTTTATGGGTATAAATAGGTTTAAAAAAATTATGAAAATTTATATAATGGTTTCATACAATGTATTTATTAATGATAAATAAGTGCTTAATTTTTAGTAAAATCATTTTATACTTCAAAGATACATTTTCTTAAAAAATGGGTTTGTTTTGAATTTTTTGTGTGATAATAATATTTAATTTACAAATATTTCATAAAATTTATTTTATTAAATTAACATAATTTTTTAAATAATCATATAAAAATTAATTGGGAGGGGGGATTGTGATTTTTCTAAAAAGATTGATTTTTCAGTGAATAGTTTCAAAATACTGATTTTCCAAATACTCTCATTTATTTTCATTAAATAAAGTAATTTAAAATTAATATTATATTTTTTAGATGTTATTATATTAAAATATTATCTATTTTATTAAGAAAATTCTTAATTTGAATAAAAAAATTCATGATTTTGATATAAGTTTATTTTTATACATAAAAATGCATTTTTCAAAAAACTATTTTTCACTGTGTTTTATGAGTTTATATTTAAATTAAAATTTTACACTTATATAAAATTAATATTGAAAAATTGAGACTATATTTTGAATCAGGAGTTTCAAATTTGGTAAATACATCCCTTCTATTTTAGGCATTATGAATAGTAATCACGGTAAATTTTATCATATCGATAAAGGGTAAATCATGTTATTATGGTAAAAAACACCGTGATAAGGTCCCAAAATCAACCAAAAATGACATTAATGATATTTAAAGTCAAATTAAATGAATAGTGTTAAAAATTACATTAATGATATTTTATAATAAATAATATTATATTAAATGATTTAAAATTAATTAAAATATTATATTCAACCAAATTAAATTAATTTGGTTTAAAATGTCAACCATTGTACATTTATGGGGCGTTTTTTCCTTTTATGGTTACATTCTTGACCCTTAAAGGGTAGAAAACATTAAAATTATTGTAATTTTCAAAAGTGTAAATGGGGTTTAAAAATAAAAGATAAGGGTTAAAACATATTAAAAAACTATCCAGCTTTTATTTTATAAGAGGGTTTTGACTCAAAATCATCTATTATTATTATTATATCAATTTAAATCCATTTATAAATAAAAAATAATTTATATTAATTTAACATTGTAAGAAATTCCAAGAATTTCTATCCCCTCACTTATAAAAGGACACTCCTTCTGTTTTTTCTTTACACCAATTTGAACATCCTTTCCCATCCAAAAATTATAAAATTATATTATAAACATCATTATTGATGTTCTAGAGGTTTTTTACCTTTCAAAATATGAACACTTGGTACCTTAAGTGGATATCTAGAGGAAGTCTACTGAAAAAGAGGTAATTATTTTTACTGACTCTTTCAAGCTCATTTCTTCTTCTACCTCCTATTAATGTGATCTAAAAATAATATGTAAATAACTTCAGTATCATAAATATAATTATATGTTATTATTATAATGGTACAATCATTTTACATCTCTTTTCCATCCTACTAAGAGTGAAAGCATCGCTCATGCGTATGCATGGCTTACTCTCTCTACATAGAGGTGTAATTCATTTATCATCACCAATTTAATTAGATATATATAAATATGGAATTAATGAATGTATCTATATATATACTAAATTTATAAAAAAAATCTTATAGAATTATAATATGATATATAGATTCTTACCTTCCAATCCATTGGAAAACTAAAACGTCGCCTGTGTGTGTGTAGATTCCCACCTCCACTAAGAGATGTGATCCATTTTTCATTTATGATTCACATGGATGGTAATAAGGATATATTTAATGAATATATAAGATATATATGATATAAGAATGATCCATTTTAAGTAAATTATTATTTACCTTTCTTTCATTCTATCCTTTGGAAAGAAAAACAATGTTCATGCATATGTACGACCTACCATCTCCATGAATGGTGTAATTCATTTTTAAATATATATTTTTATAGATAAATATAAATATAAATTATATTTATGTAATTTTTAACAATCGATAGATTATGTAACCATGATCAATGTACAAGGACCAAAACTACCAAACCAAAATTTACATGAAAAACAAATCATTTATCACCCAAAACAATGATTTTAATAAAAAAATTGTTAATAAATGGGTGATAAAATTTTATAAGAAAATAATATATACTATTATATATATTATTATGGTTTTTTAATATATTTATAATAAATATATATTTATAATATAGCAGGTTCAAACAAATATGAAGGAATTTGGACTAACAATAAGGGTTTGTCATCTCACTTTTACTTCCATGCGACTTATGCCATATTTACCAATTATTTCATTTTTTATGGTGTATATACTTGTAGTTTGATTTATTATATCATGAATATATTTATATTAATATTATTTAAAGTTTCATTTTAATTTGTTTCTTTCATGGGGTTTATGATTCAAAAGTTACTACAATGGTAAGGGTTTCTTTCATAATCTCATCATTATCCGGGATTGTTTATGTTTAGGTATCTATTGGAAAAATTATTTGATATTAATATTTTAAAACCAAATAATTTTATTATACTAAATTTATTTATTTAAATTACATGTTTTTTATTCATTTTCCACTCTTTAATAACCCATGATACCAAAATCATTTTTTAAGGAAAACAGACTTTGTTTTTCTACTTGGTTGGGAATTGTTTTCTTTCATATGCATATTTTCCATAAGATGTTATAATGATTATTTTTTAATTTGATAAAATGATTTATTAAATACATTTTTACCCATGTTTTAATTTTAAAAAAATTGTTTTAAAAGAAGCCTCCTGTTTTTTTTCCGAATGAGGTACCTTTTGACTTTTCTTTCAAAAGTGTAAAGGGAATGTTTCTTTAAATTATACAACATGAATGAAATTACCACAATAATAAAAAATATTTTATTTTAATATTACCATAAAAATTACAAGGATATTTTCAAAAAAAAAATTTTCATTAATATTGGGAAAATATTTATATTTTAAATAAGTGATTTGAAAGTGAAAAGTTTACTTTCCTCAAGAAAATTTCCAGTGATATTATTAAAATATTTTCTTCTATGTCATTATAATTTGTTGAATAATATGAATTTATAAGGATATAATACAAAGATACCATCCATAATATTTTTATGGTTGGTTTATGTTCAATTGTTATGTGGAAAGTTTTGACATTTTGTCTGATAGTCCTTCCATTACAGAAAATTATTGATTTTTATGGAATATTGATTAAGTTTTATTGTTTACTAATATAATGAATGAATTAGAAATATTATGTAATGGTTGGGGGAATTGAATTACATAGTCCCTTGATTCATAAGAAGGTCTCAAGAGAAATAGGAGTTGGTTAGCCTTATTAGTTAGGTTTTTGGTGTATACCTACCTAGAGTTTAAACTTACTTGGCACAAGGTCTCAACAGTAAGTTTCATATGTATGAAATTATGAATTACATCATTATGAAATAATTTATTAATGTCCATGTGATTAATTTAATAAAATACATGGATAAGTTTCATTCTCATTTGACTATTTATATGGCTTCATTGGATATTTTTTACTCCTGTCATATTATTCTTTATGCCCAAGTTATTAATTAAATGGAATGTGTTTCCAATTATTTACCTTACCATATTGATTATGGATTATTTAATCATGATATATTCTACAATACATATCCCCTAATTGTCTTTTGAGATAAACCTTACATTATTTCCTTTACCGAAGATAATGAACAAAAAATATTTAAATGAGTTCAAGGATGAAAAATATTTACTTTCACATTGTATTTTATTTTATGTTTTCAAATGTAACGTGAGATTCAAGTATGCATCTTGTTAATCAAGAATACTAAACAATTATATCCTTCAAGATATAATTTTTATTATATAGTTCCAATGTATTAAAGTAGCCACTGGATCTAGGCTAATAAGTTTGGGGTCTTTACAATTTCCACAACATAAGAGATGATCTTCACACCACAATGGTATGAGATATGTGATAATCATATGTTTTGTTAAGTATTTTATTTCTATAAAATAGGATGTCACTACACCGTGTAGTTATGAACTATAATAAAATCCAAGTTTTATAGTACCCATGCTACAAGGGTTTTAATCACAGAACACAAACATGAATTTAGCCATGGAACTAATGGATATGTCATATGATATTATTCCATGGAATTACTGGATGTATTGTAGTGTGAATGCATGATTGAAGGAGGTAATTATGGGAGTCCCTAACAATGAGTAAATGAATGATCATGTGTAGTAATTTATAGATGGAGGGTCAACCAAATATAATAAAGGTTTTATGGTTTTGGTTAATGGACAATTAAAATACAATGATCACAGTCATGATGGTTTGAATATTAAAATTTTCTATATTTATAGACATATAAATTCATGCTTTATAGATGGATAAACACTCAGGAAGTTATAATTTTATGTTATGAAAATTTCTATACAGTTGTACACCGAGACTCATAAAGAATTGGGGAATTATTTAAAACTCTTAAATTAATAATTACATGGGATATAAATTTCATAAATATGTAGACCAATAATTATTTAAAGAAAAAGAGAGTGACTCTACACTATTAAAAATACAATGGAAAGAGATAATGAGATATCCATTGATATATTAGTATTTAGAGTAAAGGGAATGCAGTTTCTATATCCATAAAGGTAAGAAAATTTTAGTATTAATCTGGTTAGAGATAAGAGTTCTATAATTATTCTATAAAGGGTAATACTTGAAATCTCATGAAGATCTTGCTGAATAAGAAAGGAAATTCCATGATATCTCATGTAAAGAAGATGATGCTCTAGGATATATTCACATAATACTTTTTTTGGAGTAGAAGTACGTAAAAATCACTTATATCAACATTCCTAGTGAATTTACAAGAATAAGGTGATATTTTTCTTGGATTATGATTCAATATTGTACTCTCTTTGAAGTAGAGAGTGTAAAAGGGAAGTTATGAAGGAAGTTTCCCTTGGGTGGTAGTGAACTAACCAAAATATTTTTAAGTGAAATGATCCTGGGAAAGAGTGAAATTTAAAAACCCCAATAAACGATATTATTGTGTTTTGAGCGTAAATTAATCATTTATTGCATGCTCATTGGACTAGATCATAGTGGCAAATCGGGTAAAAATACTTGAAAATATGTGCATACTTGTTTATATTCTGTATAACACGATATGAAAAGGTGGTTAATTAATCTCCAATATAATTTATTGAGGTATTTTAAAGTTAAATAAACAAGTCAATAAAAGAAAAATAAGGAAAACATTCTCATTAAGAGGTCAATATCATTAGGCCAGTGAGAGTAAAAAGGAAAAGTAAAGAAATTAGAATAAGTTCACATACACTGATTCACCTCCCTATGAAGGAATATCTAATCTATGTCTCTTGAGGGACCAACACATATATATACACCCCTTAGTGTAAAATTAATACACTTCAATGTGAATTAGTACACATGTGTATATGCAGGTATACTCATGTATGCATGTATAACGTAAAAAATCATTTCAAATCTCACATTTCTATTTATTTTTTTTAAAATAACTTTATTATCACTTGGAATTTCACATATTAAATGAAATACTAAGTAAAAAAAAATACCCATTTAAATTTCACTTTAAATATCCAAACCCCTTCTAAAATAATGAAACACCAAAGAAAACTTCATTAAGGAAATTTATTAAATGAATGGTGTATAAAATCAAATAAAGAATAATTTTACCTAATCTTCTAATAATGGGTAAACCTTTAAATTGTAGTGTAAATAAAGTTTCACTTTATTTCCCCTTCAAATACTCTTTATAAATAATTATTATTATCATTTTATATTTAAATATGGTATTAAAAATTAAAACAAGAAATTTTCTAGAATATAAAGACCTAGAATAAGGGGAACCTACCTCAAAAGGAGTGGAACCCATACTAAAAAAGGAGGAGGAGGCATGATTAGAATACCCCCCTTGGATTTTCAAGTCACACGAGATGGATAGGTAGTAGAGAGGGGTTTGGCTTGAATTAAATGAGTAAAGAGGGAGGGGAATTTTAGGAATTTTTTTTAAAAAAATCAATATCTATACACTGTTTGGTTATAGGGTTGTCCAAACTATGTGTTAACTATGCGCCTATTAATAGAGGACCTTGAGCACCTCACATGAGAAGGGTGAAAAGTTATGGAAACTGTGTGCCTATTCAAAAAATAAAAAATGATAAAATTTTAAAACCTCTTAGCCCAAAAATATAAATAAATGTTAAAAAATAATTAAATAAGTAAAATAAAAAGAAAATAATCTGGTTAGGGTTCGAAAAACTCCCCAAACTAACTCTTTATGTCCCCAAAATCCTAAACCAATTCGAATAGTTAAAAGAACAGACCAGATCAAACCTCTTTAATTATAAATCACTCTCCAAAACCTAAAAAACACTATGAATACTACTAAGACAAGACCTATTAAAATAAATGAAATGAATCATAACCATATCATAAGATTAATTCATTTTCTAAATACCATTTAAAACAAAAACCCATCACTAAGAACTCAATAACTAAATAAACATCCACTAGGGTCTCTAAACCAAATCATCAAATAAAACAAGACCAAAATACAATGATGATCTCCCACTATTTTAGAACTCCTCTAAACACTCATCCTCAACTAAACCAAAGGATCTATACTCACTCTAATAAAAACATGCCTCCAAAAGAACATAAAACAAAATATCTCAAATCAAACATAAAACTTAAATGAGAATGCCAAAACTCTCCAGGGAAAAATAAATAGGATTGAGACTAATGCACAACCTTCCCTCCACAATGACTCTACTAACATAAAGGGTCAATAGAACCAAGAAACACATTAAGGAAAACACTTTTATTGAGAAAGGAACTAACTCAAGGAATATAAACCAAGGACACATCCATAATTTTCATTTACTCAATCCTCTAAGTCTCCAAACTTTCTTGACTAATATCACCTCAAACAATGACAAAATGAAATAAAAATGAGGCAGGAAGAAGAATCACCACAAAAAAAACATGACCAAAAAAGAAAAAACAATGATATTAGTAGAATAATGGTATAAGAAGAAGCAAAATGAGGCATTATATCGGAACACTGAGACCGTTGTGAACCCATTCATATAAACAAGGTGCCAACTAGGATATAGACAACACTAAGGGTATCACCCATTTAGGTTACTATTGGACATAACAAAGACTTCCCCTTTCGAAACCCCTTGAAATAAGATCAATAACAAGAATATAATACCCATGGTATAAAATGGAACAACCTCTCATGGAAATAAGAACATATCCATAATGGTTAACTCTTATATTGAGAGAATATAATTAAAAACCCAAAGCATCTCACTGGTCCAAGAATCATCAATGAAATTTCACCTACTTAGGGATTGGAAAGAACAAGTCTCCAAAATAGTTACCATCACCAATTAAAATGGTAACTACACCTATAATATGGAGGGAGACATCCTCTAAATTGATCTAAATGGGAACATCCACTATTTTCATCCATAACTTTATAGGAGGTGGTAGAAAAATAACATAAGACATAAACTGAAACCAAATCAAATTTTATTATTTAAAATTGATAGATTTAGAACAAGCTAAGGTACATTCCTATAAGGTATGATTTTTATACTCAGAAAAAAATTCCTAATAAAAACCCACCTCTTCACTTTAACACTTGTTTTATAAAAGAAAACAAACCATTAATACATTATTGGATGTGTACTAAAATTCATGCATGTGATGCATGTATTCATGAATTTTATGCATGAAGTATATATTTATGATATTATATATGTAATTTACATTTAATGAATGATATATATATATATATATATATATATTATTAATATGCATGATATTCATATGTTAGTTGCATGTGATGTTACACCCTGTTTAGCTTCTCCCAATCGGTTTTAATTAGGTATGAAACAAAGTTTGGTTCATTTATTATTATTTTTCATTTATTCATTAAAGTGAGTTGAATGAAATAAAATCAATTGGAAGTAATACATATGATGTTTTATGTAGTGAGAGCATTGATATTTGGTTATAAAAGAGAATGAGTTGTCTTCATTCATGTGTATGATGTGTATGAGACACTTCTAAACTCTATTCTTCCTGAGCACTATTTATCTCACCTGAGAAATCACTAGCACCCCTTAAGTTTCATAGGTATCCTCATGAAATGTACTTGGATCCCTCTACTAGTGCATTCCCATGGAGGTGGTATGATTTGTATCAACTAATCCTAGTAATCTCCCTCAATAATTCTCTTTTAAAGAAAATAATATGGTCGTTACTACTAAAAATTTCCAATTACTCTATTTTATGATATTTTATGAATTTTATTTTTTTCAAGATATATCTCTTGTGTTTTTAGGTTGTCTTATACTAATAATTATTATTAAATGATTATACAAAACCCATCATACATGTATCCATTTCAAAACATAAAACCATTTTGTTTCATTTATAAAACTAAATCAAAACCCATTTCCAAAATTACATATTAATTTTTTTATTAAAATATAAAACCATCATTTTTTCAAAAAAAATTGGAAACCCACTTTCCCATTTAAAAATTTGACAGTTACTCTTAAAATCATACTTATATTTAAAAAATAATACAAATTTTCCTCAAGACACATAAAAAAATTATTAAAACTTCACTTAATTGGTTTTAAATCCAAAATTTTCCAATTTAAAATAAAAACATCATTCACTTGGAAATAAAATATTCAAAAATAACACCCACATTTTCAAAACCAACTGAATTAAAATTTTAATAAAATACCCCTTTTCACTTTAAAACAATTTATTAGAAATCTAAAAATCAATTTTTTCTTTTAATTGATTTAGTAAAATTCATTTGTTACATTTAAAATAGAAACCTTACAATTTTAAAACCATGTTTTTAAAATAAATTTTGGAACTTGTTTTTTACCCCAAAATACTCAACACATCATAATCACATAAATTCAAATTTAAAGGAGGTTTGAAACATAATTCGGGGAGGAAATTAATGTTGGTGTGGAATATGGACACATGTCTTGGAAGACCATGTTCTAACCACGTTACCACTACTGAGAGTCTCAAAGAACCATGTACTCAGAATTCAAATGGATTTACAAGAACTGCAAGCTCACAAGGTACCATGAGTTAACTTACATTATAATACCCTAAACAGAAAATCATCAACCCACACTAGAAATAAATGAAAAAAATAATTTTTTTAAAACAAAAACCGAACTTCCCCTAGAAAATTGAAGTTCAAATTGAGAAATAGCTTAGGAAACTCTTCCATATCCCACCTTTGAAGTTCAGATAATCCTATATTCATCTACCATTAATCCCCAAAAGAAAAAGATTATTATAGAACCTAGAACCTATAAAAAACCTAGGCTATGATACTATTTTTTGTGAATCATCCCAAGTTGTCGCTTCATCGGACACTCTAGTTTTCCCTCTATAGGAAATGTGAGTTGGCCTGTGACATCCCTGAGGTGTTTTCTAGATTTCCTTGTATTGGCATCAAACACCAGGGTATCGAAGTAAATATAATGGGAATAGATACACCCAATAATTAAAGTATAATAGTAACAGAAAAATGAGCATGACTAATTCATATATTAGAGATCCATGTTCCAGTAGAAAGATAGAAATAAAATATAAAGTAGTAAAATAGATTAAACCCATAAATAAAATAAAAGTAAATAATTCCTCTTCTTAACTCAGTATCCATCCCATGTAAAATGAAATGAAGAAACCTTCATAATTACTTTGCTTCGACCACCAATATATATAGTGTACCACCAATTTAAAGTAAAGGTCCCATTTTTCCATTATGATAAAGGAAACAAAAAACAAAAAAAACTAACATACCTCCATGTGACTATACAAGTCACAATGCAGTACAAATACCTGAACACCCCATGGGGGTAAATAAAAGAAACATAAACTAAAACTGGAAATATATAGATAGGTTTGAATATATAGATTATAATGAATTCTAAGTGAAACAAACCCAAAGTTAAGTCTTTACATTAAATATCCATTAAAATTATTTAAAAATGCATAAATGAAAATAGGTTATTAATTTATTTCACATAAAGCCCAGTATAAGGATTTTAAATCATTTCTAAACATTAATTTTCTTTTTATTAAAATGAAATAAATCAATTTGAAAAACATATATCAGAACCATGCCTCTTTTTTTATAAAACACCTATATAAAATACTTTTTAAATGATATTTTAAATTTATTTTAACATACAATTTTAAATGAAAATGAATAAGCATAAAGAAAGAATAAAAATTCTATAAATCAAAATTAGTGTAAAAATAAAGAAAGAATAATAGGAACTCATACAAGAAGTAATTTAAATGGATAATCATGGTAAAAACATACCAAGGATCACTAAGAGCTTGGGAAACCTCGAGAAAATTTCTCTATCATCTAGCTGAAAGATATAGTAACATGTCACTAGCCAGTGGAAGGAGTACACAGGATTCACTAGCCTTGCTAGTGGAAAGGGAGCCCGTCCCATAAAATTTCACCTACCCAAGAACCAAAGTTTCCTATAAAGTTTTAATAATAATAATAACCACATAGAAACATAATGAGATATCACTAGAAATTCTATGATTACCATAACCATGAAAGATCCATAAACAACCAACAAAAGGTTTAGACCTCATATCTATAGTCTCTTTTGAGAGAGAAAATTCCAAATAACATCCAACGGTTATCAAACCAAAATAAGATAAATGATTAAACACATATTGAAATATTCCAACTGAACCTTATACTTTATTTTAGGAATCACTTTAACCCTATTTAAAAATAAAGTGTAAGTATTATATTTAGTTCTCCATGATTTTCTCTACTATTATTCCATATAAACTTATAAATATATATACATGTACCTCAGTGTACAAATTGATACACTTTCATGTGAATTGGTACACATATGTATATACATGAAAACTCATGTACATGTACGTAACATAAAAAAGAATTATGAATCTCTTGTGTTTATTTTTTTTTATTAAAACCACTTTATTATTACTTGGAATTTTATGTATTGCTTGAAATGAAAATTAAAATATAAGGATCTATTTAAATTTACCTTTAAAGATGAAAAATATTTCTAAAATACTAAAACACCCAAGAAAATTCCATTAAGGAAATTTATTAAATAATTGGTGTGAAAAATTAATTAAATCATATTTTCACCCAAGCTTCTAATTTTGGTAAATCCTTTAAATTGAAGTGGAAATCAAGTTTCAATTGATTTTCAATTAAAATACCATTTAACATAATTATTATTATCATTTGATATCTATAGATGGATTAATAATCCATGAAAGAAAGGTTATTGGATTTAAAGACCTTACATAAGGGGAAACCTACCTCAAACAGAGCGAAACCCATTGACTTTGGTGAATATTGTAATAATAGACCCTCAATAGAGCCTCACAAACCATATGAACCAAAAATAGACAAAAAACAAAATTGTGTTACGGTTTGGTTAGGGTGTGAACACAGTAAGGTAAATATGGAAAATAATAAATAAAAAATGGAATATAAGAGGGAAAGAGAGGATATACTCCAATCGATAAAGATCACACTAAAACTTATGAGGTGAGCTAGCCAGATTCCACACTAAAAGAGGAGAAGTAATAGTCAAGAGATCTATTTTGGGATGGTGTGTCACATGAAAAAAAATATTAAGAGGATAAGGGTTTGGATTGACTTAAGGGAGAGAAGAGGGGGGGGGGGCATTTAAGAAATTTCCTATTTTTTTAATGATGTAGTACTATGCATGGTTTAACAACATTTTTGGAAAAACTGTGTGCCAACCATGAACCACCTATTATTGGACATGGAGACACTTGCATGAGAAAGGAATATTTTTAGGGAAACCTTGCACCGATCATGCATTTAGGTTTTGTTAAATAAAAAATTACTTTCATGGTCTGTACATGGTTTCCATTGACCATGTTCAAATCATAAACCTCTAAAAGAACTCAAAAAAAAACATTAAATGGCACAACACAAAAATTGAGGATATTGTTATAAATAATAATTAAATAGATAAAATAAAAAGGAAATAATTGGGTTAGGGTGTGATAATCACCATATACATTTGAGGAATTTTTGATACTATGTAACTTCACTATGACATATGAGGCATTTTTTTGAGATCATATCAAATATGGGAATATGAAATGAATTTTAAGTAAATATGTTTTTTTACTCAAGTAATATTTTTTTGATGGTTAATGGGAGGTGAAAAAAATCTTAAGATATCTTTAATATCCTTGAAATCATTAAGAATTAGTAAAAGCCCATGGGGGCTGGGTGAGTTGGTTCAAGGCGGGGGTGTCCCGTCGTCGAGGTTCCTGTTTTGAGTCCTCGCAAAGGCAACATGCACCATTTTACAGCGATCCTCTCGTCCCCTCGACTCTCCGGGAACTGGCCCAATCCCAAGGGTTGTCCACCTTTGGAATAGCTGGGGAGGTGTGGCACGTGGGTGGTGTAAGGCCGCACCTATACACACGTTAACTGTTAAACACCTTTTCACAAGAGCATCAACCCAATTGGTGAGGACTCTCTAGGTGCATCCAAGAGACCCAAGATCAAATTCGAGTGGAGGCTTATTTCTAAGGTACTGTAGCAGTACTGTAGCCATCACTATAGCAGGCACTGTTCGGTACTGTAGCAGCCGGAACTATTCATCCATCTGGGCCTTCGAGCCACCGGTTTGGTCCTCGAGTCCTGCAAGACTTTCGATCCACCCAAGGCCTCCGGGCCAGTTGATTCTCAAGGCCTTCGGGCCACCTTAAGGCCTTAGGGCCACCCCAAGGCCTTCGGGCCACATGAATGTAGGTCCGAGACACACTACAAAAAAAGAGCAGCCCTAGAAGTGGATTCAAAGAAGGTGCACTCACCAGAGGAGATCCAAAGGGATTGTCAGAATGAGAGGGTATGGCTATGCCATCGGTATCAGCCTGTACTTACACGAGAATCTTAGCCAGATGGTCATGCAAAGGTGGAGAGATACTATCAGGATGCAGACATTGGGTAGGGGTAGTTCCTTGTAGATAGTATGGTTGAATTCCCTAAGACCTTTGGGTCATGTAATCTCCTAGGACTACAAGCCATGTAATCTATGAGCCTACGAGCCTTGTAAGGGTTCCCCCTCATCCCTTGAAAGGGGGGTTATCAAAAATCAATAAAAATAAAGGCCTTCGGGCCATTCAGGCATTAATAATTATTAAAGTAACCATGAAGCATATCATGGGTGATTAAAAATAACAACATAAGATAATATGAAGAACACTATGGTTGAAAGTGAAGGTCAATTAAAGTGGCCATAATTTTTTTTAACCTACTCTGTATTTTATTTGTTATGATTGTGAATTGGGTAAACCCATAATGTAATTTATTTGAAGTGATTGTGAACTGGGCCAACCTACCATGTGGTTAGTTTAAAGTGAACATGAATTGAGTCAAGCTACCATGAAATACATTTGAAGTAACCATGAATTAAATAAACCTTATATGTGGATTATTTTTCAAAGGGAAAGTGATTATATAATTTAAATTAACCTTCCATGTAGTTCATTCCAACTGACTATGTGTTATACTTTTACAAATTTAAGTGAGATATCTTCTTATATAAGCATATCACATTGATGATATGATACTTAGTTTCAATTTACATTTATATTTATTGAATATTTATATAAAATTTATAGTTATAATTTTAAAAATACCATGGTCTTATATTAAGGAGTGATATAAAGACATTTGATCAAAATTATTTTCGATTTAAATATAAAAATATTTTTTTCCATATCCAGGTCCATAAAATAATTATTTTTATGGGTTATCATTATTATTATCATGTGAAAAATATTTGATTTATATAAATCCAAGATATTTAATAAAACTAAAGGAAATATTGAATGAAAATGTTGGCTATGATTTATGGATATTTAATATGGGAATGTATTTTTTCTAGTTTTATTTGGCCAATGAGATAATTGAATAATAGAGAATTTAAAACAATAAATATCGGGTAGCTGTTATTTATGATAAAAATGTAATGATATAGTGTGAGTTAAATCTCAATATAAGGGAATAATTTAAGATGATATATTTTAAAATTATTTATTTGAGATAAAATATTGGGATACTAATAAGACTTAAATAAACACACGTGGTGATAGTATTGAATGAGATCCTATGTGTGTGGTTTTTTGACTGATAAATCTTTTATCTAATAAGTATAGAGACCTTAGTAAAAAAATTTAAATCATAAAACATTCAAGATAATATCAATTAAATAATTCAAATACATCATAAAGGAAAGTAACAATATTCTCATTATTGAGAGTTTAATTATTTTTTAATCATAAGGGATTCATGTAAACATTAAAGAGAAAATTCAAACATGGGTTAAGAATGACACCTTCCCATAAACCTTTGTAATCTAATATATAATTTTAACGGATTAAACTATAAACCATAAGATATCAGTCATAATAAGTCTGTATTTACATATAATGATTGAGATCCATGTATATTTTGTATACTTAATGAGTTTATAATTTATATTCATAAGAGTGAGAGTGTGATAAAATATATGAGTGTATCTATTTAATATAATAAGAAAACATAAGTTGATTGAAATAAATCATAAAAGTTTATGACTATTATTTCCCCCCTTTCATTGTTGAATCTATCACTAATCTTTAAAATTTAAATATGTGTCCTATGAGTGAGTAATTTTTTTGGATTTTTTTCCTAAAAATGAATAAATTTTTTCCTTTTATTACAAGTATATTAATAAATATCACATAATTATAATAATTTCCTTGGAGTAGTTTTCACCTGAAAAGGTTATAATAGTAGTCAGTAATAATGATAACCTAGAGATTCTATATTAATATTTTAAAATAAAGTCCTATAGTCTGGATACATCAATATGATAGGATATAGATGATGTATGGATATCAGGTGTTGGAGGCTCATGATACATTGAGACTTATTCTCATTAATTTCATACTTGGTGATGTTTAATAAGGGAGTCCATGAGGATAGACCCACCTATAAAAATTCCACATGTTTTGTGAATTATTGGATATACCTATGTACAAATGTGTGTTTTGGTCCTTGGGATTGAGATTATTCTTAATGTTAAAATGAAGTGTTTACTTTGATGTATGAATGAAAATTGTGATGTCATATGCTCTTCATGAGGTATCATATGTTGGGTGTTTCATAAGAAATATGAAATTTATTGAATAAGTCATGAAAGGATTTTCCCATAAAAATTAATGGAATAATATATATACATCCCTTTTATTGGAATAAAATTTCTAACAAACTTCATGTTCATTGTATTTTATATACAAGTTCATTTTAGAAATTTAGATAATGACAAATCAATCATATAGGGTAACGACATAAGTATGCATCCTTTTTGATGATTTAATGATAGATAAAATGATTATATTACACATATCATATGTAGGAAGACTTTTATGATTACTATATTAACATTTTTCTATCGGGGTTCCTTAATGTGTTTCTAGATGCTGATATTGGACTTTAGGCAGAATCACTTATTGCCAATGAGAATGAGGCCAAGTGGGTCATACACCAAGTGCATCCAAAATTTAATTAAATTATATTGAATTTAATATTAAGAGTAAATATTATTATTGGTTTCTAGAAAAATAATTATTAAAGTATTATTGATTATAAAAATTCAATCATGATATATTTGAGTTTAGAATATGTGAGTTGAATTTTATCTCTTATTTATTATTCAAAAATTAATAAATAAATAAACACATATTCACTAGTTTAGTGAATAAATTAATATAAATATTTATTTAGTTATATGAATATTGAAATTAACATTTATTATAAATTTTAGTGAATATAAAATCTATTTATTTATTGAATCAATAATATTTATTTAAATAAAAAATTTATTATTCAAGGTTCAATAAATTCCATGGATGATTAATGATCCGTGTTTATATCCTAATGAGACTGATATTTTTTATTTAATAACATTTAGAAAAAAATTAATTAATTTTTTTAAGAATGTACATTTAACTAAACACATAACATGTAAATAATAATAATAATATTATTATTTGACTTGGAGATTACTTAAAATAAATAAACTGATAAAGAGATATTGAGAAATTATCAATTATTTTAACCCTAAGTACAAATTACAAGTTATATAATTTTAGAGAGAGTGGGAATTGTGTGTGAAATGAAATATTGTCTATAATTATCTCAAGAATCTAAAAATTATCATCTTATCATACATCTAAAAAACAAAGATAAAATAATGGAAACTTCTTATTGTGATCAATGATGAATAGTGTAAAGTTCATGAATCTACCCCACCAACACCTAAAGATTCAAGAATAGTGATTGGATTTTTTTAGAGCACATCTGTATAAAACTAGAGAAATCATCTCTTGGATTCTCCACTACAACACCAATTCATCAAGAGAATAAATGATTGTTGATCAAAGTAATTATCACACTCAATGTAATCCTAGTTTTAAATTAATTAAAAATTAAATTCAAGATATCCCCTTTAAGAGAATTCAAGTTTGTGTTTTTTAAGTTATTTATATTTTATCTATTTAAATAAAAATAAAAATAAAAATCATCCCCTACCAAATGATTCTACTATACCATCGAACCTTTTAGTGATATTAAAGTGACCACATTCTAATTTATAATGATTTATAATTTATTAGATTAATTTCATGATTTTTTTTACTTTTCATATTAATATTTTCATTATAAATTAAACAGTTGAGATAACATGTTAATTTGAGTTTTTATTCCCAAAAATAGGCTAAATACACATGAATTACACTCAAAGATTCCATTTGGTTGTGCTAACGTCACGGTATGTATGATATGGTTACCTGACATGTAACAATAAATTACATGATTTATACCCATGGTAAACTCGCATAAAAAGAATGACACATAAATCACGTCTCACTTTATGACTTGGTACATGGAATCATTACATGTTGTGTATTGAATGTCAGTATAACACATGGTTTAACATAGACTAAAAGATGTGTAATTGTTGTACATATCATGTAATTCCACATGATTAAACTTGCTGTGTAACTTTTATCTAGTCATGTGATGAGTGAACATATACATTATATGATGGATATTTCATGCTAGTTGATTGATGTGACAAGATTCATGTAACACACCTTGAATTTTAAGGTGTGTTACTATTTGTGTTTTTGGATAGGATGTCTGTGAACAAGTTATTTTTTTAGCTGATGGAGGCATCAGAGGAGGATCAGGAGTAGAGTTTGTAATACTAATAAGGACCTATAAATTTTTAAAAGGTATAGGGTACCACCAGCTTGCTGATGGGGTGACATTGGAAAGATGATGGGCTAACCAAGGGGGATTCATGGGTTTTGGGTCCATCGGCCTACCAGTGAATGACCGGATCACTAGTAGGATCCTAGGAAGTTTTTTTAAATAAAGGAAAAGGGGATAATTTACATATTATACCCCATTTTTTCTTCTCCTTCTCTCCCCTGGCCCCATTTGAACAATCCCCCCTTTGGTTCTCCATCTTTGAAGATTTTTCCTACTCTCCTCTCACCCCTTTACCATTTCAAGTACTGTTGGAATCATTAGATTCTTATTGGGAAGTCTAAACTCATTCATCCCTCAAATCACTAGTTCTATTTATTTATTCCTTCTGGAACCCCAATCTGGTCAATTTAGTGATGTTTTTGGGATTTAGAGTTCCAGGCTTGATTTTTGTGGTAGTTCTTAGTGAGTTAGATTCATTGAACATGAGGTAGGAATTCATTAACATTTGATGGATTTTAAATAAAATGGTACACATTAATTTTCATGTGTGTGTGTGTATCCATGAGATACCTCTTCTTTTGATGTTATCATGAGTGTGTGAGGTCTGTATCGATGTGGTAGGCTTCTTAGAGTGTTTGTGTGGTTTTTTCTTAGAAAATGATGAAAGGAAGTTGTGTATCAATAATGTGATTGGGTCTGTTCACTTGGGATTTTGGGCTACAAATGAGCCATCCAGGATCGGTTGAGGCTAGATATAAAAAGGTGAATGGTGTAGGGGTTCATGTATTGAATCCCATTGAATGTTCACATTAGATCTAGTGGATGAGTTCCTTGTATGTGCTATGATGTCAGGGATTTATGTATATACAAACAGACATAGAAAGTGTCATTTGGGATCATAAAGGGATATAATAACTTGTAAAATCACATAAGGTCTATGGTTGTTCATTCCATTACTACCACCACAAAATATATTTTATTTTATTCCATAAGAAAAGGAATTGTACAGAGAGAATAGTGACATACAAAATGATAGGGGGTCATAGGGGTTGAAAATAATAAAGGCCGCGAGTGTCCCAAATGACTAAATACATGCTCTTAGAAGGAAGGGAGCCTAGGATGAAATAGCTTGTGATCCTATCTCTAGAGCCATCCATAGAGGAAAAAAAATCAACAACTCTATTTCCCTTCTTCCATGTGTGGAGAATATCCATTTAGGTGGTAATGAAACTATAACACTTACAAATAGTATATGTGATGCACTAGAATGTAGTACCACATCCTTATAGAGTGAGATGAATAGATGTGGAATTAGTTTCAAAAGAAGATAGGGTAATATTCATATCACTATAAATATTAAGACTAGTGAGAATAACTTTCACCTCTTCCTGGAGTTTTGATGTGAGTTTGTGTCTGGGTTCTTGTGATAGCATGGGTTAAGAATTAGTGATATGACCTAGCTTGATGTGAAACATATGGATGAATATGAGCGAGATGGTTTGGAACGGTTGTGAGGATTCCCATCATGAGTGAGTTTTCAAGACAAGGTAAGGTTTCATTGTTGGTGGACATCACGAGTGAGTCGTTGGGTCAGGTTGTGATTTGGAGGGTTTCCCTTGCTTGTGTGACCTTTTTTCATGTCGATGCTTGAACTTACATGTGATTGACCTCACCAGAACCTGTAGTGATGGGTTAACATGTATGTTTCTACCCCAGAGACTATGTGGATTTAGAATTGTGGTTTATTTTCCTCCCTATAGTTTTTAGAGATAGTCCAGGGTGACTAGTTTGGAATCTACATGGATAGTTTGAGGTGACTTGATTATCCTCCTGAGTACGTGGGATGAGACTGGGTGTTTATAGAGTCTATGAACTATGAAAAAGGCATAGGTCATGTGATGTTTGTTCTTATGTTTTGATAGGATATTATTTCTAGTAATGATACAATGTATGTAGTGCCAGAGTACATGCCATCCTGGTTAGTTCAGAATCATTCAGCAAGGATACATGTTTCTTTTGTATTTATTTCCATCATCACATATACTTTTATATGAACTACTATATTTATACTAAGTTTTTGTTAATGGTGCTCTAATGGATTTACACTCACACCCTACATGGTTATCTTGGTGTGTATGTAGCCTCATTTTTTAGAGATTTTAGAAGAGGGAGTGGGCCCTACTTATGGAAGTTATACAGAAGGAGAAGGATGGTAGAGGTTATGTCAAGAAATATTTTGAGATCAATTGTAGAGATTTATTTTTTATTTTTTCCATTGTTTATTATATATAGATCTTCTGTATGTGAGGATATATTTAAATTTTGTACTAAATATTGTATTATATTTGGTATAGCATGGTATATTGTTGTTATTGTTGTTAATTTCTCTTTTTTGTTGTGTTGTTTACTCTAATTATTAGTTTTTTAATTTTGTACTCTTATGGACAAATATTACTAAGGGCATAGTCTTCTCATGTTACCTTTTAGGCCTTCTCCACTAGTCAGTGAATTCTTGTGTTTAGGGATAGATGCATGAGGCCACTATGGAATCCTTCAACCTAGATTGGGTGTTCTGGGTTGGGGGTATCAAAAAAATAGTATGAGAGAACATTTTATTTTTTCTTACAATTTATGACTTGGTATATAGTAGATAGGGTATTTTCAAAAATTAGTATGGAACTCATTAAAAGGAGTAACTAACCAAAATTCTTAGAAAGTCCACATTTCTAGGGGTGGGTTTGTTTTTTTGGTTTGTGTTTTTATAGTCGACTAATTTCACCTTGGTAGATGCACATGGTATTGGTATTTATGATTTATTGGATTTTAACTCTTGGAGTAATTGGAAAGAGTGGGAGAATTAATTCCTCATGGATAGGCATGTAGGTTCACATGATATAGACTTGGTTTTTTTTATGATTTCGAGGTTCAAATTAATTAAATGCTAGTAATAATATATTCAGTGTTTTCCAAAATACATTATTGGAAACATTTAATTAATTTAACCTAATCATATTATATTTTTATATGTAAATAGACATGTGAATGAGACAAAAATATAGGTATTAACGACATATAATTTATCCTAGAGTAAGATGGTAGGTATTTTTATATATTCCTTTACTTGGCATGACATGTTTGATATTTTGACATGATTTGAAAGGAAAATTCACTTGGAAAAAAGGTTTTAAATTGTTTTCTAAGGGATTTTGGGTTTTTGAAAGTGTTTTTGAATACCAAGTGACCATATAAATATTCCAAAGTTTCATTTGAATAGAATTGGTAATTTAAAATGTAATTTGGAACATTTGGACCTTGAATTGGGTAAAATATTGGTTTTTTATGGAATGGTTTAAATGAGGGGAAATGTGTAATTTTCCTTAAGTGGTTTTGAATGAAAATGGGACTTGATTTTTAATTATTTTAATGTGTTTCCCTAATTTTTTTGGTTAGTTTTGTGGTTTTAAATGGTATTTTAAAAGTGTATAGATAGTTTGGATCATTGAGCTAGGATTTTTTGAGTCATGTTTAGCACCTTTGAACTAGAATTTCATGTTGTTCATGAAAGATATCATGGAAAGAGGGTCATGTATTTTTTTATGATTTCCCTAAGGGGAGGTGTATCGTATGGGTGATTTAGTGAATAGAATCCCTAAGGGGATAGGATCAGATGTGGTTTACTAGTTTTTATTATAGAATTAGTTAGAAATTGTCCCTAGAAATGGGTGGTTGTCTTGTGATGTGATGTATGATGGCTATGTGGATCTAACTAGAGTTATTAGAGCAAGGTTATGTGTGGAATGTGGATGTATTAGCTAGACCTAGATAAGAACCCTCTAGCGGTTTAGTTAGTAGGATGCTGCCTTGGATAGGAACCCATGATATATTTGAGTTTTCATGTGGTGTTTCAATAGGCTATTAATACATAACTCTTATTTTGAGAGTTATGATATTAGTATCTTGTAATAATGGTTGTGATTATCATCTATTGGTTTTATACTAGTTAGTGGGATGATCCTGTTTCATAGGTTATGAGGGGTGTGTGATTGGTTTGTTCTTTTTTTCCTTTTGTGTAATGTGAGTGGATTTTGTAGATCTAGGTGTGTAGTGTGAGAACTATATCATAGGAAACATAGATATTGAATCTCAATCACTGGGGGACTAATAATTTGAATTATTTTTGGTTATTCAGATCCTGGGAGTATCTTGTGAGTGAGTTTCAAGAAATTAGATTGGCCAATAATAGTGGTGTTACTTTCTGAAGTGGTTTATGATGTGAACCATGTTCTTAGGATATGAAATGGATCCCAAGTATAGTTTTTAAGAGGGTTTATAGGATTGAAATTCTTGGAAACGAAACAAGAGACTTGAATGAGACAAGACCATTTTTTTTCCTTAGGATTGTAGAGACCATGTAGGATATGGTTTTCTTGAGATGTAATAATTGGTGGCATGCTTTGAGAAACATTTTGAAATTCATTTTAATCTTTGGGTTGAAAGGTTCAAGGAAGCTTGGGATTTCCATGGAGAATGACCTCTGAGTGAGTAGTTTGGATTTAGAATTTAATGTCAGTGGGCAATTTCTTTAAGATAATTGGGTATGGTTGGAAGTTCCTATAATGAGTAGTGACTTAGTGAAATACCCTGGGAGTGGGAATGTATTGAATCCCCATACCTATTATAAGTGTGTTTGAGTAAATGGGAGCAATGGAATGATATGAGGGTGAGTCTTATTGGAGACACGTTAGTACTCGTGAGTAGAGTGTGATGTTTAAATGGGTCGGTTGAGGATCTTACAGTGGAGTTAAATCAAGAGTTGATCTTGAAATTCATTATTAGTATTGAACATTATTACAATCATTTGGGTGTTAAGGAATCATGGATATGAAGTTATAAAAAATTAGCAAGCGAGATGGAGAACTTTAGGAAGTAGTCATCTATAGAAGGATAGACCGGTGATTTTTGTGTGGATGTGGATACAATGACATAGATACCACATTATGAATTTTGTTCAAGATATGTTTGACATGATTTAGAGATCAAATAGAAGGTTTTGGAGAAACTTATATGTGCCCAATATTGGTAACTAGAGTTTCACAGTGGAAGAAAGGTGGCACTCTGGAATAGGGAGGTGACCAGAGTCGAGTTGTGCGATACAGAGGTTGACTAAAAGGATGGTGGTTTTTTTTATTTTAAAAAAAATTTGTCGTGGTTGATGATTTGATGGCATAGGTGGAGGCTACCACTGAGTTTAGGGTGGTCGTTTTTAGAAAGAATTTGTGTGGTGATAAATCAATGAGGTGGGTTAGGAATTAGAGGATTCCCAACAATAGCCTATGATAGACCCAAAGGGTTGATGGTTGTTGGTAGGAACAAGTGATCTTATTTGAGAAAGAGTTGATGTTGCTCATGGGTATTAGAATTTGGAAGACATGAGGTAGGTTCAAGCTAGTGGATCAGTAGGAATTTATTTTCCTTGGTGAATATAGGAAATGATGTGTAGGTGAAACTAAACCATGGGACAAGTAAGGTTGTAAATGAAAAAACATGCAAGAGACCAAGTAGTATCAATGAATTAGAGATTCTATTATAAGGGTAAGAGTCAGATCCAATTAGGTTTGAGATGATGATTTTGAATAGTGTATTTAGGCTTTCCCAATAAGTTAGGCCTCTAGTGAAAGATAGTGTATTTGTAAGATGACTCATGATGTGAAATATGTTTCATGACATGTTTTTGGGAGTGGATCATGTGATAAAACATAGTGATGTCTCATCTTGGGAAATAAAACTTGGGAAAACAAAGAAAGTTAGTAACATGGATTGAGGGAATGAGAAGGACCTGAACATGTGTTAATTATTTATAATACTGGGTTGGAGGCCTTTAGTTCTTTGAGGAGTATCCAACATAAGTTTGGATTGAGAGGAGGAAAGGGCTATGGGGAAAAGTGGTGGCTATCTCCCATGTATTGTGTTTTATTAGAATTCACTATGAAATAATGTGAGAGTGGGAAATGGATGTTCAGACTGAGAGGTTGGGTGTTTGAGATGGTAGGCTTAGTTTTTTGGGAAAGAACCTTACAGGTACATCTCAAGGATGAAAAGTCATTAATGGGGGATTTTACAAGGCCCCTCATATTTCAAGGCATGTTATAGTTTTTTTCATGGATGTGTGTGAATGAGTTTTTTTGGTTGATTGAGGTGTTAGAGGAGACTTAACACCAGAGTTGTGATGACTATGAATGTCTTGAACCTTTTAAACAACTATATGGGTCCATCGAATCATTAGTGGGGTGGCACTGGCTAACTGGTGGGCAGATTAATTGGGATGCACGGGTTCTGGGTCCATCGGCCAACCGAGGGCCATTGGCTCATCATTGGGATCCTAGATAGCTTTTAAATGAATTAAAAGGTTTAAATTACCCCTGGAACCCCATTTTCTCCTCCCCTCCTCTCTCATGATTCCATAATAACGATAACCCTTTGGAGATCCCTCTTTGAATATTTTATCCCCCTCCTATCTTCCCTCTTCTATTTCAAGTGTTGTTGGCTGAATTTGCCTCCTCTTTGTAACTATAACTGCATCCATCCCTCAAATCTATTTTTATCTTTTAGTCTTATTTCTAAAACCCCAATCTAATGAATTTGGGTCTAGTTTTAGGGATTTAGTGTGCCCCACTTGATTTAGGTGGTGGTTCCTTTCGAGTTAGCCCTATTTAGCTTGATGTTACAACTTTTGTATAAAATGGTATACCTTGAGTTTCATGTTACTACAATTGTATCCCTATTATACCCATGAATTTTATGGTAGAGCGAGTGTTATAGGTCTATATTGATGTGGTAGAATCCTTAGAGGGGGAGTTCAGTGTGTATGCATCTTAAATGATGAAAGGAATATGTGTATCAGGAATTTTGTTAGTGTTTTATTCTTGGGATTTTTAAATTGGAATGATCTTTTCAAACTTATATGTTCTTAGGGATACTTGGGTGAGTGACATTGGGTTTTGGGTAGTGATTACCCTTGATCATGAACCTTAGAACTACTGGACGAGATCCTTGTATGGTCTTTGATACTAGGGATTTCCACTTCAACAAAAGGACTTGGAAAGTGATGTTTGGGATTGATAAGGGATATACTGAATTTGGTTAGTGGTATAGGGGATTAGGTGGTGTTTTCCATTACTCTATGGAGTCTTTATGTGAGTTTGTGTTTGGGTTTTTGAGAAGGAATGGGTAAGACATTTGTGATACAATTTATCTTGATGTGAAATGTGTGGACGACCATGAGTGAGATGATTTGATCCAATTGTGAGGATGGTTTTCATGATTGAGACATCATGAAAAGGTATAGTTGGGATACTAGTGGACACCATGAGTTATAAGTTGGGTAGGTTGTGGTTTGGAAGGTTTTCCTTGTTTGTGTGACTACTATGCATGTTGGTTCTTTTTCTTTTGTGTAATTGAACTCCCTTGAACTCACAGGGATGGGTCAATGTGTATGTGGTCTCCCTAGAGATTATGGGGATGGGTAAATGTGTTTTATTAGGATCCATAGAGTCTATTGGGATGGGAAAAGTTGACTGGATTTTCCTCCCTAGAGCCTATTGGGATTGGTTGGGGTGACTTGATTGACCTCCCAAGTATGCAAGATGGGCCGAGGTACTTGATGAGGCTATGACCTATAGGATAGGTGTGATCCATGGGATGTATTATATCAGGTTATGATAGACTTTTCCTTCTATAAATGAGCTAAAGTATCCAAGTTCAGTGTTTATAGTGTCATTTTTAGTTCACAATCACTCAAAACGGTTGCATGTTTATGATGTATTTATTTTCTTCATCACATACACTTTTATATGGACTATTAAATTTATTCTAAGGACACATTGGTGGTGTATTATTTGTTTTGTACTCACAAAATACACAAGAATGTTGGTTCTTGAGTATCCTCTCTATCCAGGGTTTTAGATGAGTTCTTGGGCCCTTCTCTTGGTGGTTGTCCAAGTGGATCATGTTGGTTGAGGCGATGCCAAGACTGAATCCAAGATCAGTTGAATAGATTCCCTTTTTATTTATTTTTGTCTCTTGTTTATTGTGTATTGATATTATATATGTGGGTATATATTTGAATACTCAACCGGTTATTGTATTACACTTGTTATAGCATTGGGTATTGTTGTTATTATTATTGATTTAAGATTTTAGTTACACTATTTACTTTGATTACTATATTTGTTATTATGTACTTAGATGGATAACTTTTTTTAGGGGAATAATATCCCCATGTTTTCGCTTAGGCCCTCATTGATAGTCATAAACCTATTATATATGGGGATGCATACATGAGGCTGTAATGGAATCCTTCAGCCCAGGTTGGGTGATCTATGATAGGGAATCACAATCCATACTACACATCAATTAGTTGGCATGCACACACCATGCAACATGTTTCAACCCACACAAACTACACACTGAGTGATATCTGGCGTGTCATTATACAAGATATGTACTTAACACACATCACCTATAGTAAATTATAGGTATAATTATGGAATATCTTGTGGCTATATACAATTTGAAGATTATAAGGATTGACCCATGGAAATAAACATCATACATATTATGACATGATATATAAGAATACGTGCAATATAAGTACACAATATATGATAAGGATCGTATATAACATGCGTTGCATGAATTATCGAGTGATAACACCTACCATTTATATATTAAATACTAGAAATAAATTTAGTCTAACATAGAATATAAACACTATATAGCCTCCATAGCACATTACATATACATAATCATTTTAAAATAAAATATATATATTTAAAATTATTTAAAAATAATATAGGATGATATTCTTATGTCTCCGGGACTAATAGGATAAAATATTAATAAAAAGATTTAATTAATTAATTATTTTTATTAATTTAGTAATTTAAGATAATTTATTTCAATTATAAATAATTGTAATGAATACTAGAAATACTAAACGTGTTTTTCATTGCATGTTGTGATTGATCATGAGTTTGAAAAACTTATGTATGAGTTGGGTTAATCTGTTAAATTTAATTACTTATTTCATGGTTTTATATGATAATTAATTAATTAATTAACTATTATTATCTATAAATCATCCCTCCATCCTGTATTATGTATGGTATTATATATATAATTATTATTTAATACAGCCCTACACCCATGGTATCCCTAACCTACCTATGAGTAAACAATTTTTAAGGAGAATGTTCCTAGATAGAGGTGATAGTTAAAGACCCAATCCAAGGTGAATAAAACCAAGGAAATTAAAAAGACAATAAACAAATTCTATTACTCGATCCAAGCATAGGGTCAATGAGTTTTTTACAAAGGTTCAAGGTTGTCTTATCACTACTCAATTATCCAACTAGTTGATAAAAGTTCTTGATCATAAAATATCTTTTATTTTATTTTGTTAGTTCATGTTTATTTATTTAGTTAGTTATCAAGGAGTCTTAATAAAGATAATTATCCAAATTAACCAAATTTACATTAAGGGTAAAAGACATTGTCTACTCAATATAATTTAGAGGAAATATATGGATTAACCTGAGTAAATGATTTCATGATTAGGGAACCAATGAACAGATCAAAGAGCCATGAGTTAATCCAGTTGATAAATAAATTCTACCTAAATACTATTGATTAATTTTCATAACCATCATTTGGTTTATGAGAATAGAAATATTGATCCTTTAAACTCTAATATATAATCAATTAGATTTTTCAAATCAAATAGTGAGAGTTTTTATGATTTGATAAAACGCTGGGTGAAAAATTAATTAATTAATTACATCATAATTGACAATCAAGTTGAACTAAATAAATGATTTTATTTACTATAATAAAATTTCAATAAAAACCATAAAATCATTTTGATAATTCCCTGAAAAAGAAAATATCCTCATCAATATAAGTTTTTGAGAGTTGAACAATAACTTCCACAATGTAGTACAATAGAAAAATATGTTTTATGTGTTACAATCCCCTATTATTGATTAACAACATCATGGGGAGTGAGAGGTTAGGAATAATTCCTATAAAAGGCACATGGAAGATGTTTCATTTATTTTTTGCATAATTTCAACAAATATTTCTATAAAGATGAAGATGAAACATATGTACATGGATGCATACACAATGATACCTCATCTATAAGAAAATAAAAATTAAAAATAGAGGAAAAATATAAATGAGATAGTCACTACACTATATATGTGTAAACTAGATGATAAATACCTATATAGTGACCATATACTTAAGATTTTTACGTATATAGATCAATTGGTTATGTTGGGATACCATATGGATAAGAAATTTTCTACTAATGACATGTTATCATTTGTACCATGTAGATTCTCCATGTTCATTAAGAACTATATAATGAATGTGTTAGAGAAAACACTCAAGAATCTTTTGAAAATGGTTCTCTATTTTGATAAGGATTCATGGGAAAATGGTTCCTTAGACTTTATGGTGAACACAATGAGTGATTATGTTAAAAATCCTATGATAAGTTTAAATTCAATGGTTCTTGTATGAAATAATTCAATGAAATAAAATGTATAGAAATTAATAAGAGGCTATCTGATTCACATATATCAATAAAGGTTAATAAAAGATAAATTGAAATGTGATAAAGTTGAAGCAATAATAATATTATATTTTAGGTATATTCATCATTGTATGTAATATTTATACTATACTTATTTGGTATTATACATAATATGTAACTTATATTTTTTCCCCAAATACAAGAACCAAGGAAGATTAGAAATATTATAGAAATTAAGGTTAACATTCAAGTAACTGATAGAGCTAGATTCACAAGTCAACTAATTTATGATAAAAAAAATCATATTTCCAAGTAGAAATATTATTTTAAAAATATTATTCTTTTTTAATGTTACCAAATTTTTTTATCTTAGTTTCTAGTTCTATACATAATGATAAATTATTTCAGGATTGAAATAAATGTTGTTATATTATACTATATTGAATTAATTATTTTTAATTTTATTAATTCACAAAGCATGATTAATAATCTAAATTATAGTTTTATTATAAAGTAATTTTAAAGGATAAATAAAAGTTTATCCTATATATTATATTAAAGAAAGTGAGATGTTTTATAGATGTAATTAGGGGGTGTTAACTTTATAATTAGAGTGCATTACCTATGAAACATTAATGATATAAAATAAAGGAAATTTTTTATTTAAACAGAGGAGTTCCATGGAATAATATCTCTTTAAGATTCCTCTCTTTCACTCTATTGGTGGTGGTGGGATATTTTAATGAGGATATCAAAGGATAATGGGTTGGATATATTACCAAAGTATATTTCTAAGAAATTTTGGAAATGGATATATGACCTAAAACCAATAAAAATCATGTGATCTTTTTAACTATATCATATTGCTTGATATGATCATTTCATAGGGTAAAACATGCATGAATATAAGTCATATTGAATGACACTGATTACGGAATATCATAATTATTGATTTTTACATATCATAACTCTACATTGGTTAATCATACCACATGATATGGATATACTGTAAGGCCATGATGGATCATAATGCATGTTTTGCTTGGCAGTCCTATAATTCCTTTAGGTTGTTGTATTTTAGAATTTAACATTTGATTAATCCTCCCAATTATCCATATTTAACTATAACATTTTATATGATTAAATTAATAAGAAAATCATGGACACACTTACAGGATAAGTGTATATATGATGGTTACAAATCATTGTAACTGATATTCCATTTACTCGTACTTTATAAATATGCAAGTAAATGAATATATGGATAAATAGGTTCTTGAGGCCTATAAAAGGAAGATAAAACCTTTAATATGGTGGTATAATATATCTTGGTCAATTATCTCTACCCAAAATTTATCTTTACCTTATTTTTTTTTTCTAGAAGAAATCACATATCATGGTAATAATGAGGATCCCACTAAAGCATTAGATGATTTAGGTTAGCACGTGGATACACTTAGGAGGAAGGGAATTATTTTTTTCATAATGATCTTCATTAAATATTGTGATTTGAGATAAGATATTAAAATAATATTTTTATAACGTACATAATTTATTTATTATATAATATGCTTGGTTTTGTTGTTATGGAAATGTGATCTTATAAATTTGGGTTCTTTGATGAATTCCGTTGATAAAATATATTTATTTTGATCCCTATAAACCCTTTGGTTATATTTTTATAACACATAGTTTAGTTATTAGATAATCAATCCTTAGATCCCAATACTCTATTTTTTTTGTCTTTATCTCTACATGTTTATAATGAATGATAATAAAGTTTCATACGATGCCATTCCCAGTGTAATGGGGTCCGTGGTACTCTATGGTATTCATCCACCCACCCCATTTATTCCACCTAAAAAGTAGTGAGTTGAATTGAGCCATGTCAAATTGCATATGATACCCCCACTTACTAATGGTTAAGTGTTATAAACCAAAGAGTCACACGAGGGGGTCATCCATTCTATCTTAGACAATGTCACTTTAGTATAATGTTATACCATATGTGTTTTGACTATGGAATTCTCTATTCATTTGATTTTTTTATTGTTTTTAGAAACTATGATTCATAAGTAATATGAATGATAGTTCCTAGTGAAATTCCAGGTTAAGGTCATCCACTTGAAGGATTTTGAATAATTATAAATAGAACATATAAGGTAGGTGGATTCTATTCCTTGCTATGTTGAATATGATTTCATTTATTATAAATGATGTGATTTTCAAATGATTCATTCAAATTGAAAATTTATCAAATAGTGTATATGAAAATTATTTGATAAAATTATGGTTTATTCGGATTTATGATAAATAAAAAATGGTTATTATTTCAATAAGAAGCTGGATATTAGTCTTTCAAATCATGGTGTTTGATTTGTGGGAAATGGGGTTTTAATCATAAATTGGTTTTAAAATTAGGATGAATTGTTTTTTTTGTTTTTATGAATTTTAAATCATTTTAAAAAGAAAATAGACCATTTTTTGGAAAGATAGGATAAATCAAAACCGTTGATTTTTTTTGGTTAGAAATAACCAAGTGGTGTGGTTGTAAATAATCATGGATAAGGTGGAAAAACATTACATGAATTTATAGATGAGTGATAATTACTTTTAGTTTCAGTATAATCCATGTTGGGATAGATTATATATGGTATAATACTTGATTAATTTTATATTTCTCCTAATATATTTATTTATTGAAATATGTGTTATTTGAGAACATAAAGGGGCTTGGTATGTTTAGAAATACCATTTCTTTGGTAGGAATTATTAGATATTTTCGATGATTTATTTGAGGAATTGGTAAATTTATAAATTTTAAACTATTTATTTTTTATAAATTTAATTCGATACATGGTTTCAAATAGGCCATACATGGAGATTCATGGGCTTGATTTGGTAAAAGTATACCAAGTACAGTGTTACTCAACCATAACTATATGTATTGATGTGAATATAAACATTTTTTTCATGTTATAGGAAAATAATAGGATAACATGTTCATTGATGATGGATATTAGGTATCTTAATCATGATGGGACATATCAGTGGTTATCTAGAAATTATTGGTGAAGTTTTCTATCCTTGATGGAAAAATCTCTATTATCAACTTTGGTAGTTTTCTATTATTTTTGAATTGGTTTCCACTATATTTTTTATAAAATTTTTCTTTCTAATGATGGATTTATTTTATAAATAAATATTGATTCATATTTACATATTTTTTTTATTCTTGTGGAAAATTTATTCACCAACATATTTACAGCATTCCCTAGAATTAGTTTCCATCTTTTGGGGATTGGGAAACATGTTTGAAGACATATGGGGATTTGGTTTGGGTCTTGGGATTCAGGTCCCCAATAAGAGTCATTTTAAAATGATATTAGATCATGGTTTTAAGTTCTATGCTTGATAATTTTAGTATACATCGAGATTAAGATGGTAATAAATAATGAGATACCCATAAAAAATCATAGTTAACCTCTTTATAATTAAACATGATTTGTTAGTGAGTTTGGGGTGAATAAGTTATTAGAGGATTACTTATAGTATATTGTTCTCTATAGGTGTCTATAACCATAATAGTTTTGGATGAGAATAGTGTTCATACATCCATGAAGGCATGTTAAAGGATTGAATTCATGTGCATTGTATTTAAAAATTATAATTTAATTACCTTAAAGTTTTTTTGATATGGTTTCAAGTGGTTTTTGAAAATGATTCTAAAATTTAAATATAATTTAGTTAATTTTATTTACTTTTTGTGAATTTGAATGGAAGGAATCATGATAATGTGAATATATTCACTTAGATATAAATGGAATTTTGTTTATGGAGTGATAAAAATCTTGTGATTAATATGGATATGATTTCTATTAATTACATCCATTAACCAATGATTTTGTTTCATTATAGAAATTCATGTTTATAATGAAATTCTTTATGACAACGAATCTAAAAATGTGTCTATTCCCATCAATGATCAAGAGACTATGAATATGGAAAATGATTCAGAGCTTATAAACTCATTATTCTAATCAATTTAGTAATTTGGTAGTGGAATTAATCATAAGTAGCCAAAATAATTAGATCAATATTTAGTATTCCAAAATAAAAATCATACTAACATTAAGGGAGATGACGGAGTGTATAATATTGAGGATTAGTTGAAAAAAATCAACTGAATCTTTTAATTTCTTTCTAAAATAAAAAAAATTTAAGGTAGAGTTCTCCACTTACATGATCAAGTGAGAATCTAGTCAATGGTATATTATAGTTTTGGAGGTGAATTTACATGAAAATATGACATGGTATGGATTTAAAAAATTTTAAGTGAGTATTTTTACTCAAAAACCATAATTTTGAAGTATAAATAGAAGTAATTAGATTTAAAATAAGTAAAGAAGATGGTTCTTGAATAAAAAATTATTTTAAAGATCTGGTATGCCTTTAATTAGTTTTAATTATGAATGATGATCTTATAAATAGAATATTTTAGATATATATTCAACCTGATATTAGATTAAATATTATATTTATGGACCTACCCTCTTATGTAGTGTTAGTGAATAAAGTTGTAATGGAGGAAATAGTCATGATGGATTTTTATAATTTAGGTGATTTCATTCCTTGACTATATTGGGGAAAACATTTGTCCAGTGTATAGAAAAGGAATTAGGCTGACTCCCATCTAGGCACTAGTTAAAATAAATTTTCAAGATCAAATAGTTATCAAGGTAAAAGGTAGTTTTCATGTAATTAGTGTAATGTAATGACACATTTGAAGAAGAGTTTCCTTAAAAATAATAAATAGTTTCATAAGTGTGGGATGCTAATATAATTAATGTTGTTTTGGAGGGAACCTAGTAGTGGATTATATAATCTAAGGGTCAAAGGTAATTGTTGGGATATGAAAGAATGTTTTTGTTGGGTATCAAGTAACAACATATGGTAACCCCTGACTGGGGATCTCACAAAATAATTTGATATTATCCTTCATAGAAAATAATGTACCACAATAACTGAAAAAGGGAAATATGATAGTATGAGGTTCTATGATTATTTATTCTTATACGATCTCTACTATATTTAACATGGATGAATTTTATTCATTCATATCATTGTGATTAGTAGAGTAATTATATTTTCTTATGGAATTGATATCTTGATTTATGAAGATTGAGATCCCTCTTAGTGTAAAGATAATAAAAGGATTTAAATGTTCTTCTTGTTCTATCATGATAAGTTATGTGGATATATCATGGGTATTTTTGGTCTTATAGATGTGTATGCATGAAATTATAATTAGAATGGATTGGATTGTAATTTTTGATAAAAATATTTACTTTTATGGTAATATAAAATCATTTACGTTTATAAATAAGAGTGTTCACACTTTTTATGAGATTATAACATTCACATGTGTTGGGAAAGACCATTTATAATAATCATAGTGATTTACTATAAGAACTATCTAAAATGATTCTTGGATTGTTAGAGACAAATAATATGTCTCAAATACCGATGGTAGTGGTTTATTTATTATATATAATCCTTAATTTTTTTTATAGATTACCATCAGAGAGAGATAAGGAGTTCCTGATTGATTTATTTCTAAGAAAAATCTTAAAATCATTGCCTTTATATCAAATGGATCCAGAAAATCTTTGAGAGTTGATGTCTAAATTAAAATATTCATAAAGGAAATGATTCAATTGACCAAGTGTGTCACCTTGGAAATTTCTAGTTCTTTTTTTTCTAAGAAATATTATGAAGTATTATTCTTATACATTGACTACCAGAATATGAACTATGTGATATTGAATAACAAGTATCCTTTACCCTCAAATTGATGATAATTTTGATCAACTAAAATGATCTAATTGGTTATTAATGATTGACTTAAGGTCAAGGTATCACTAGTTGAAGGTGAAGAGTGAAGGCATTCCTAAGGGATATTTTCGGGACATGTGAAAAAATTAATATTTATTAGTAATTAAAATTGAGATTTTTAATACTCTAAATATTTTTAGGCATATAATTAAATATATATTTCAAAAATACCTTAACTCATTTGTAGTGTTATAAGTGGATGGTATTTTTATTTTTTCAAAGATCATGGGAATAACACAGATAGATTTTAAGGGTTTTCTTGGATATGTTTTAGAAGAATAAACTATATACAAAGTTATCCAAAGGTTAATTTTTGATGCTAGAGGTGATTTTTTGGGGCATGTTATTTTTGAGAAGGGAATTTTCCTGGACCTAGGGGATGTGTAAAAATTAGTGTCTTGGTAGATTCCCAAGAATATCTTTGAAATAATGAGTTTAGGATTGGGAGTTCTTATAAGTGATTAATTAAATATTTATTGAAATAGGAATCACTATTAAAGACATTAATATAGGATTATTTGAAGTTAGAATATAGAAAAAGTCCCAAATAGGTTTTGATGAATCGAAGAAATGGCTGAGTTCCACTCTGGCATTAAAGTTACCTAAAGTGGGAAAAGATTTTTTAAAATATTATGATGAATTGTGAGCTAGATCGGGATAAATTATCATATAAGTGGAAAATGTGGTTGTTTATGGGTTAATGAGATTATGGAAACATTTGGAAAATTTATGATCACATGAATTAGAAAAGACAGTGATTAATCCTGCCTAAAAGAGTTGTAGTAATTACTTTTTGGGGAAAATTTTCAGAGTATACTATTATTATAAGGGTTTGAATTATATTTTCACTCAATGATATTTATACATTATGAAAATTATATGGGTTCAGTATTATTAGAATATTTATTTTGAGCTTGTTTATATTTCATATAAGGATAACACTATAAGAGATGCCTTGAGTAGAATGACTCAAATGGTAAAGGAATGAGAAGACCAGTTAGAAATTATGAGTTTAATATCTAATATACATATGGAATATTATATAGAGGGAGGCCATATATTGTTATATTATATTGAATTAAATTAAATGATTTTGGATCTGGTAAAGGAGGAATTGTAAAGTGATATTGAATGTAAAAGGATTTTCAAATGCCTAAATGGCGGGGAAACCTTTAATGGATGGTCTATGGTAACAGAATCAATAATATATTTTAAAAATGAGATAAGAATTCAATCATGTCTAGGATAAGTGGTTCTGAAGGAATTTCATAACTCCAATTGTGTAGTTTATCTAGGATAATGAAAATGTACCATGGTATCAAATGACCATTCTTATGGACAAGAATGAATAATGAGATAGTAGGGTTTATATCCCGATCTTTTAAATATGAATAAGTGTGGGATGAGAATCAGTGACTTTAGGGACCTTTTCAACCATTACTAGTGCCAACTTTGGATTGTGATAATATTGTAATGGATTTTTTATTTTTTTACTGAGGTCATTGTGAAAGAATGATTCTATACAGATTATTATGGGTAAAATTACTGAATCATCTCACTTAATACCCATTTAAGAGACGTTCTTAGTAAAAGTATTCAAGAAGCTTTCCATTAAATAAATAATTAATTTTCATGGATTTCATTAATTCATTACATTAGATAGGGTCCCTTGTTTCATATTGAGATATTAGAGAGGATTTTAAAAAGAAATGGGTACTTAATTAAGGATGAGTACATCATATCACCCTCAGAAGAATGACCAACCAGAGTGAACCATACAAACATTAGAGGATTTAATTCAAGATTATGTATTGAATTTTGGAAAATCTTGGGATGATATATCTTTAATACCATTAAAATTATTGAAAATCAATAAGTTCATGTAACCATGAATTATATCCCGAGTGACCTTGAATTATAACATAACTTACCATAAAGAACATCATCATCGATTGTGAATTTCACTTGATGTAACCAAGAACTAGGAAAACCTATCAAGGAGTTCATTTCATGTGACTATAAATTTGGTTAACCTACCATGTAATTAATTTGAAGTCATTGTGAACTAGGTTAACATACAGTACAATTTA
Organism: Viscum album; assembly: GCA_963277665.1. Lineage (NCBI taxonomy): Eukaryota > Viridiplantae > Streptophyta > Magnoliopsida > Santalales > Viscaceae > Viscum > Viscum album. Next base: position 1,868,674,421 of record OY728150.1, read on the forward strand.
TTTAAAGTGATCTGTGAATTGGGTTATATTACCTTATAATATATCTAAAGTGAATAAAAATTGAAAAAAATACCCAGTAAAATTTTTAAAAGAGAAATGGTCATGTAATTCAAATATACATACCATGTTATTAAAATTTACATATCCTGAATTTCATTTTAAATAACAATGAGTTAAACATTGGTAAATTTATATTATATATCAACCAATATTATATAAGAATATCACACTGATGCAAGGGTACTTTTTTTCAAAGGGGATTCATATTGTTTGAATATTTATGAGATATTTAGATTTTAAATTTTAAATTGATGATATAGATTTTTATTGAGGGGTGATATGAAGATATATGATTAAAATTATTAATTATTTAAATAAAGAAATATTATTTCTATATTTGTGTTAATGAATAAATTATTTTTATGGGATATAAATAAAATTATCATGTGAATATTTTTGATTTATATATATCTAATATATTTTATGAAACCCAAGGAAATATAAATATAAATTATTGGTTGAGATTTATCGATATTTAAAATGGAAATATATTTTTTTCATTTTATTTTATAAATAAAATAATTTTATAATTTATAATTTATAGTCATTAATATTGGAATGTTTTTATTTATGATCAAAGATAAAATTATGGAAAGAATTAAGATTATTAAAAGGAAAGTATATAAGAAGGATTTAGATAGAACTAATTTATTTAAATAAAGGAATCATTGATGACGATATATTTTACCATTTTATAAATGAGACAAAAGAGAAGAATACTGAGAATAATTATATCTGTGTGAGTTTTTAAAGTGATGATTGGGATATTACGATTGATAATAATATATAATTGGGGGTTATTTTCTAAAATATGTACAAATACCTTGAGAGAATTTAAGAACTCTAAAAACATCCAATGTAAGATCAATCAAAGGATTTAAATACACCCTTAAAAACGAAACATACTTCCTCATTCCTAAAAGATTCATTATTTTATAATTAGGAGGGATTATTATAAATATCTATAGGTAAATTCATATATTATTAAAGGATTATAATTTCTCATAAACCCTTTTAATATATTTTATCATATTGAAGGATTAATATATGGCCATAATGATACCTACCATAATAATAATGAAGTTACTCACATGAGAGAAAACCTTGTGAATATTATATGATTATCCAGTTTATTATTTATCTATATATATGTTAAAGAGTGATAAAATATATTAATGGGTCTATTTACTTTAATTGGTGATCAAAAATTATTTACACCCCCTCTTAGTGTTGAATCCATTTAAATTCTTGGTAACATCACACATGTGTCCTAGGAGATAATATTTATTTGAGTAATGAAAAATTGATAAGTAGAATGTTTTATTAAGAGATTAAAATAATCCTAAACTCATGGGTATAGATTTTATAATATTAATGATTCATGAAAAAATAAATAAAATTAGTAATTATATTGGTTGCATGCCTGAACTTCAGAAAAATATTCTATTATATAGTATAATTATCCAAAGAGGGAATTTTTCTATGCACGAGGTATGTTGTATTAATGTTATATAGGTTCCCCCTATTATGAAATAATCTCTCAATAATGGATTATATGTGTTTAATGGTAAAACCAATGTTAGGAGCACAATAGTGTCATATAGTATATAAAAATATCAAATCCAAATATAGAATAATAGACCATGCCAGGTATGTTTAAAAGGAATATATGAAATCTAAATTCAAGGATTTTAAAATAGATATACCCATGGAAAACTTATATTTTGTAAGTATTGTGTTTTTTGGATGATAATGAGGGATTTTTTTGAAATATAGAAGTTTAAATATAATCTATAATTGTGTATGTACACATTAATGTATAGGGAAGTTTAAGGGAACCTTTACACTATTTAGGATATTATTTATCCACATAAATTGATGATTAATATAGTAAAGTGTTTTTATATATACATGAACATAAATATGAAAAATTTAAAACTTTGAAGTATTTTAACACAATGGTAAAGAATAAAACCAATAAAAACATAAGATTATAAAAATGATAAAGTGTTAAAGTAATTTTCCTCTAAATTCCTGAAATTTTAAAAAGTTAAGGTAGTGGTGATACATTAAACCATTATAGGTAAAACTTAACAACATGATATTGATGAGATAATGAATAATAATATCCTAATGTGGGTGTGGAGTATGGAATTTTACTCCAGTCTTTACAAATCATTCTAAGATGAGGTTTCTATTACAATGGTTCACCTTATATATATATATAACTATATTTAATAAACTATATGTTTTAACACACCTAGGGTGTTTTTTACTAGAAAACACCCTTCCTATTATTATTTGACGGTGCCTATGTGTAATGATTATGTGAATTATTTAATAGGTAAATTAAAAATATGTTGCATTATGTGTATCTTCATTGGTCATTTTGAGGGGGAAGTAGGATATAAAATAATGATAAAAAAAAGGTTACTAAAAATTCCCCATTAGATTTTGTATAAATTTTTATGACTCTAGTATAAGCATTAAAAAATACTTTTACCTTGGTAATTATAACACCCAAGGTCAGCCTTTTGGAATGGAGACCGAGCTGATGATGCCATTGAACCTTAGGAATGCCTCTGTGTACAATATAGTCCATCGACTAGTGGTGAAAGCCTAATAAAATCATGGGGATAATATTAAATCAAATATAAATCACATGGTTCATGCCTAGATATATCATAATTTTTCCATGACCCTTGCACATATCAGGAAAACACATAACCCGTTGACATAGAACAATGACCTAAGAGCTCCCCTGCAATCTAGAATATACAAGTAATAAAATTTCAGCATAATGCCTAAATTATAATATATTTATATAATTATAATCACATATAACAAACATTATAAAAATAATACAATGAAAGAGACATTACACCAATACAGATGAAGTAAAAATAGAAAGAAATTACTCTGTCTTCTATCCATACTCGTAAGGAATCCCCTACCAAACACTCGACCCTGAACTAACTTCTATAACCAAACAAGGTTTACAACTCTATGGAAATACCTATACCTAAAATAAAACATAAATAATACCAACATACATCAAAACTCATTATATGTATGTAGGTAAGGGGTCAATCCAATGACCCAATAGGATTCATTCTCTCTCCTTGAAACACTAAGTGTTTATATGATCAAAAGGGTGTGAATGAAATATATTTAAGGGTGAAAATTAGTGATAAATACAATTCAACCACGTAGAAAAAAACATTATAATGAACATGTACCATACCTAGGACTATAAAGATAGAAAACACCCCAAAATATTCACACTAAAACTATCCAATCTCAACATAGGACCCACCTTCTTGTAATCGATAACACATATAGCAACATGAACCAATGAGGTTTTCTAAAAATACCCCATATCATTAGACACAGCCAATATAAGTCTCAACACATCCACTAAACTTACTCATTAGAGTCCCACCTAACCTATTAATCATCCAATTTCCAAATAATCAATAAAAATCCTAAAATAAAATGGGAAATAAAGTTAGAACATAGAGTCTCAAAATGAGTAATCAAAGAGGGCGTAACCCTCAATCACATGTTAAGAAATAAAAAATTTGAAAAAATCAGTTAAGAGGTCCTGAAGCATCAAATAACATTGAACATAAATCCCATGGTAAAATTAATGTGAAAAATAAGGAATGAGTCCCAACCATAAGAAATAAATATCCCAAAAATCATGCCCTACCCCATATCATCTCAATAGTCCTCATAGGAACTATCTTCTAGGTTAACCATAGATCACCTCAAACTCTGTTCCACATATCATCGATCATTATAGGGGATGGACCCCACTATATAATTGAAAAACTCTCTAGATTAAACCTAATCACCCAGACTATACATAAAAACCTTCATCATGAATAACCACATAGTTTGTGACTTGGCTATAGTCTTACCTCAAGAAAGAACTTGGAAGGGTTCATGTCAAAAATATCATATACATTTCAATATCACCACTCAAGCGTTATCCACCATCCTACCAAGTTCCTATTCTACCATCAATTCATGTCTAAATTTAATTGGGGAAGAGAATAAATAGGGAAAAATTTATCCTAAATGGGAAAATAAACAATTTTTGTTACCATAATATAACATTATAAAATAACCATTGATCTTAAAGGTATTCCTTGAAATCACCTCCATGGGTTTTAATATTACATGAAGATATCTATAACTCATTTAAAATTGTTTATTTAGCCACATTCCCAGTTACTTTGTCCCATATATGACATAATCTAAAATTATTCTAAAGGGAAACTCACTATATTCTTCTTAATAGACAAAATAAAGTTTCATGAATCTCTTCAACCAATCAGTATATCCATAATAAGGATTATCATTTCACATTGAACACCACAAAATAACCCAACTCAATATTTCAATCAAAGAACCTTAGGATGAACACCCATATTAACTATTGAGTAAAATCACGATGCTCTTATCCAAGAAAATAATAAAGAAAATAACCAATAGATGAATTTCAATAATTTTAGGATTGTCAAGGGTGAACAACTCACACCCAATTCAGTTAATATCAATAGATCTCAACCTAAATAAGGTAGCTGAAGTTTCTATTTGATCTACACTAAAAGGAAACTAAAAAATAATCTCAATCTAATATAACCAACACATCACCTAGGGTAAAGTTTCTATTATGGATCCTATACTATCGTTGAACATCATCTAGCCACATATAAGATGTTTGAGAAATATGAAAAAAATATCAACATGAGCACCAAAACTTTAGAAAATAGGTTGTCTCTCTTAGAGGGTTAAATAAACTAAAACATGTATCAATCCAATCCCTCAATTTTTTTTAAAATCCAATCTATTTTACAAACAATTAATAAATCTAATCAAATTTTATATTTAATAATGCCAGACCCCTGTCTCAAATATAAATGAAAAAATTATTTAGAAATACCCTCATTTGTTTTGAGATACCACCTTAATTTTTTGTATTAAATTTTCACTTTTACTTTAAAATTATACTTTAAACCAAACCTCATATTAAATATAATTTAAAAAATAAAATATAACACCCGAATGTTTTCACGAAATAATTTCTTTAAATAATTTTAATTCTTCAGTATCTTACATTGCACACAATCGTGAGTTTAAACGAACTTCAAGATGCCCTTAGTATAAAATTATCATTATATCCTATCTGTTATGTTACAGGTAATAAGTATAACTAACTTATAAAAATGCATTGTGAATTCATTGGCTACCAATTGTTTATGAAAAATTTAAATCAAATAGATATTTTTATTTTTGATGGAATTAATATTGGTAATGAAATTAATGATATATATATGTTATAAACTTAATAAAATATTTTTGATATTCATACAATGAATATTTTAGTCATAGGGTATGAATAAACCCTATATGTTTTATAAGAAAACTATATATATTTTTAAAGGGTAATTTGATGCCTTTGAATGAAAAACCACTTTTAAATCAATATTTTGACACATTAATAATTTTTACATGACAAAATAAACATGTTACTTTGAAAGGGGATATAGAAATTTACTTTGGATGAATTTATAATATTTTTCTGAGAACTTCCATGTTTTGATGAATAGTAAAAATATAGTAAATTTTATGAAAACAAATTTTTTTATCGAAATAATTTATATGGTTAAATTATAACATTTAATGGTTTTAAAGTATAAATAAAATATAATTTTATAATTCAATATAATTTAGGCCATTAGCATTAATCTTAAATTTAATTCAGATATAAAAACATTTCAATCTTTTGCAATGTTTTAGCTTTTAAAAACCGTTCTCTCTTTTCAACAATGAGATTAATTTTAAATTAATTACTAAAACATATGTGTTTTGAATTTTGAAAAATAGAATCCATATTTTGAATCAGTTGGTCCAAATTATGTATATAAATTTATTTTATTTTTGGGAATTATGAATAATAACTTCTGTAATTTTATTGATACGTTAAAAGGGTAAACTAAGTAATTAAGGTTAAGAGTACTACTATAAAATTACCCTAACACTTGACTTAATATCATTGGATGAGTTTTTTTTACCTAAATCATACTTGGGTCTAAATTTTATCAATTTTAATCCACTTAGATGAGATTATGATGTTTAATTTATTTTATTTAAACAAAATCTAATTATGTCTCACTCAAATTTTAATAAATAAATAATTTTTAATATAATTTTATACTAAGGATAATTTCAATTATAAATAATGTTTTTAAAGATAAAATGTTTTACTTTCACATGTTAATTTACTTGTAATTTTTAGGAAATAAATAATTACCTTAATAGATTATACATTATTGATACAGAAATTATTTAATTGATGAAAATTCCATAATATAGTTTTTTTAAAATAACAATACCCATTTAAAGATCCAAAAACTTGACTAAATATCTTTTTTCAAGTATATATTGACCATAATCATACAAGTTATGAGTTATGGACCAGTCAGAGCCTTATAGAAGGGATTATGAAACTTATGCTATTTTATTTAAAGTGATGTTAAAGTTGTCACCTTCATAATTTAATAAGTATAACATTTTAAATACTATATTTTCAAATATAAAATTATACTATAAGTATTATTATGAAATATAGTAGGATTATATTCATTATCATATTTTATTTCTAATTTTTATTCAACAAATAATCATATTAAATAATTACACAAAACTATTGTCGTAATTATTTTATTAAGAGAAATATCTAATAAATGTTATTAAAAATATTAAAGTAAATATAATTTGGGATAATTAACATGAATAATGGATTTTATAAATGAACTAGACCTCCTTTAAATATAATAATTTTTTTGAAGTTATCTTGTTATATTAATATTTTTAAAAATCAATGAATTGAATAGTGTAAAAATTGATACTACTGATTGTTCATAAAAATCATATTTTATTAAATTATTTAAAAACCATTAATTTTTTTTAAATATATATATTAAACATGATATGGTATAAAATTATCAAATGTATTTATTTATTGTCTATTTTACATCAAATAAGTAAATATTTTACCCTTTTAATATTGAATTATTTGTTACTCTAGATAAAAATTAAATATAATAACTAAGAGTTAATTAAAAAGATAAGGTTTAAATTGACATAAATACTTGTCCAAAATTTATTGGTTGATGACATTACAACCCTATATTATATCATCTTCTGAATTGGGAAATTTTTTAGGTTTTTGGTTAGGGTTTTATTTTATTATAAATTATTATTTATGGAGTTCCCAAAAGTTCCCTCACCTCAATTATAGAAGGGAACCTCCTCCCTCACCTATTCACTTCATTTTTAGTCTTAAATATCAGCCATACCCTACCATATTTCCTTCTAAACTCACCTATTTTAATTATATAGGTTCTGTTTATCTTCAACAACCAACTCCAGTGATCTAAAAAGAGATTTAGAGGAAGCACATCAAGGAAGAGGTAATCTCTTCTACCGATTATTTCAAACTTCTTTCTTCTTGTAATTCATATTCATTAGTTGTTTAATTACAAGGTAATAACATAATTATCAATAATATAATGATATATTATGATAATTATGAAACAACTATATTCCACCTTATATCCATCTTACGAAAAACAAAAAACACCACGCGTGTGTACGTACGACTTAAGGTCTCCACTCCGTGGTGTAATCTGTTTTCACCACCACCTTAGATGGATGAGTATAATTATGGAAATAATAACTATATATTATTATTATAACATTATACTTATTCTGAAATATTATACACCATCCACTTCAATACCATTCAACAATTATGGGAATGATATCATCGCTCGTGCGTATGTATGACCTACCATATCCACGATGCAATGCGATTTATTCTACATGATATTCATTAAACCATGATTCTATACATGAATGGAATGAATAAATATGATATATATTATAATAATATAAATTTTTAAATGGTACAACTATAACTTAAAAAGTGAAACATGAACTTATCTGACAAAACTTGCATAAGAACATAAAGCAGTTAATATCTGAATAACGAGTGATAATGAAATGTTACTAACAAACAGATGATAATAAGATCATATATGAAATCATAAAAATAAAAATGATTCTGGAATAAGTCAATAACATTATTTAAATCATTATACATTAGGTTCTAATACATATAAAGGATATCATACCTAAGGTAAGGGATAAATTTTACAATCTCGTTATTATCCTAGATTGTTTATACGTAAGTATTTACTAGGTTATATTTATTATCTACATCCATTTTTCCCAAGTATGAAATATTATTTCTATTTTTATACAATTTTTATAGTTAATTTTACCATTTTTTGAATTTTAATTAAATGGTTCAAAAGGAATCTTTTTTTTATTATTCTATATGAGGTACTTTTTGACTTTTCTAGAAAAGGTACAAGGATAATGTTTTTTAACTTATATGGAAAGATCAGATTTTTACATCTTCATAACACATTATTTGCATTAATATTATTTTACATGATTTCAATTTTATTTTCAAGTAAATTATTTTCTTTTAAAATGTCATGGCATTTTGAGAAAAAAAAATGTTTATGAAGAAGAAATTATATTTTCCTTAAGAATTAATTTTAAGTGTTTTATCAAAATTATTTTCCATATAAGAAGCTGTTCTTTAAATAGGGTTAGGTTTATATCCCTATTATTACTATGATTGGATTTTTTAATGATGGAATTATATTTTATATGTATTATGTTATGATGTATTGACATTAAAGAAATCCATTTTATTTCTTAGGTTATGCTATGATAAATGATTTATGTTTTTGTGGAACATGTAAGAATGATTTCATTATGAGGTTGGTGGGACCTATATATCCCTCCAATGCAGTGGGTAAAGATTTATATCTCATGAGATAGATATGAATGGAACCAAAAGTAAATATGATTCGGTAAAACAGGGCTAGAATGGAAATTAAACCCAGTTCAGTAATGGACATTGTCCACTATGATGGTTTGGGAAATGACCCTTGACTAATATAAAATGATTTTCTTTTCTTATGTGTATGCCACAAAACTTTATGTCTTATGTTATGAATTTTGTGATTATGTCCACTAATTAGTAATAACTTTTATCCCTTTACATAATATCATGATCTTTCATATTCTGGATAAGACTTCCAAATGTTATGCTCTTATGTCATATGATTTTGATATGATTGATATTTCCCTTGTTTACCCTTACTGAGAATTTTAGTGCACACTTTCATATGCTTCTTTTTCCTAGGGCAGGGAGAAGGGTATAATGTATGATCTGTCAAAAAGGAGTCTAGTTATGAAGATATAAGTAGAAGACAATATAGATGTTTTATGAAACAATTGTTTATGATTCCTAGTTTCTAAAGACACTATACCTATATGGTTCTATCGTAGATTTATTATATGTTGTAATGAATATACTTCAATATTGAAGTAATATCAATGCATGTAAAGTATGGGTTGTTATAGTTGATATCAGAGGAATGGTATAGTTTACCTTTGGTAACTAAGATGATAAATCCTTAGTAAGAACCTTAAGGATATGTTTAAGTATTGGTTACAATACTAGTGTTTTAGAAATGACCATGAATAACATAGGATAAAACCTAAAGTGTCCTAAATTGAAATTTTATTATTTTTTATGTGGGTTTCCCATTATGATTAGAATTTCTCACACTATGATTCTTGGTTTTAGTCAATGGATGGAACTTGATGGAACTGTGTTAATGCTGAATACGACAAGAAATGCAACGATTGTCCTCCTAAGCAAAAAAATGTTATGGGAGCTGGAATAAAAAATATTGTAGCTATGATCACAAAACTTCTCAAGCTACGAATCATGCATGACTTACAAATGAGAAAATGAGGGAGCAACATTCTGTTGTGTCCATCATAAGGAAGAATCCACCTTCTTTCATCAGGTCTTATGGCCCATTAGTGGCTGAACAATGGATCAGTACCACTAAAAATATATTTTCAGTTATAAAATGTTATAAACATGATAAATTCATCTTAGAATTCTATCATTTGGAAGGTGATGCTGATCAATGGTAGAATCTTATCAAGAACATAAGGAAAATAGATTAAATTGAGTCTATGGAATGGGATGAGTTCAAGAACATATTTTTCAATAAGTACTTTCCTCATATTATTCGAAAAAAGATAGAGAAGGAGTTACTTGAAATTATAAAAAATGATGATGAATCCATTGGTACCTATGAAGAAAATTTTTTCAAGATGTGTAATGTATGCTTCTAGAATCATTATCCAACATGAGATTAAAATTGATCAATTCTATAGTGTCTTAAAACAAAGTCTCCAAAGGGAATTATCCATAAGGAACATTAATGGCTATAAGGAAATAATTCAATGTTCTCTCATGGTTTAGATCAAGATTAGAGTAATCCATAATTCATATGGGTCTGATATGAAGGTAAAAATGTAATTCAAAGGAAAATATAAAGACCACACTAAAAAAAAGTTGAGTTTTCCCTTATGCTCAAGGTGTGGAAAGAAACTTGGAGGAGATTATCTTAAAGGGACTAATAAATTTTTATGTGTGAAAAAGATGGTCATCAGGAAATTGAATGTTGAAGTGATGGAAAAAATATGTCTAATGATGTAAAAAGAAAAAGTCTACATAGAATGCACCTCCTACACTTCAATGCTATAAGTGAAAAGAAATGGGGAATTATGGAAATCAATGCCCCCTAATCAAAGGGATATTGATGAGGATCGACGTCAGCAAACTCTAAAGGTCAAATACAAAGGAATGTCACATGCAATCACTATCAGCAATGTGGAGTATGATAATGAAGTGGTGAAAAGTACACTTAACAACCACTCTAAAGTAAAAATGTTTTATTTTATTCTGAATCCACCCACTCTTTTATTTATAATGATTTTTTAAGGGTATCACCATATTACCTCAACAATTAGATGTTGAGTTATCTTGACAACTCCTAATGGAAAAAAATTCTCATAAAAAGTTTATAATTCTTCTCTAGTTGAATTTTGTGGGAAAGTGCTTCTTGTAAATCTTGTGATCCTTCCTATAGATGAATTTGATGTGATTATTGAAATGGAATGGATTTATCTATATGGATATCATATCAATTTTCAAGGGAGGAAAGTCACATTTCATATTATGGATCAATCTACAATCATATAGCAATGCAAGGACGAATATTACCTTCTAATATAAATTTCATCCTTCTTATGGGTCTTGATCCCTATAAATGAAGGTTATTTATCTAAAATGGTTGGGGAGAAAATCACAATTAAGAATATAACCATTGTATGTGATTTGTATGATGTCTTTATAGAGTAATTGTTAGGTCTTCCACCAAATCATGATGTTGAGTTTTTAATAGAACTCATATCGAGTTCTATGACTATTTCAAAGACAACTTATAGAATGACCCCAACTAAGTTGTAGGAATTGAAGAAGAAACTCTAAGAGAATCTTGATAAGGGATTCATACACTCTAGTGTGTCATCTTGGGGAGAAACTGTTCTGTTTGTTAAGAAGAAAGATGGATCAATGAGACTCTGCATTGATTATTGTGAACTTAACAGTATCTCTATCAATAAAAAATATCCTCTTCACTGCATTGATGAATTATTCGACCAACTACACGGAGCTCAATAGTTTTCCAAGATCGATCTTCATTCAGGATTGTAACGCCCCGACCCCAGCTACCCAGAGTCGGTGCATTACTTCATAACAATGGCATGATCACAAAAGATCAAGTCTCGAAAGACCGATTAGTTTAGTAGCCTTGGAAACACTAGATACATTCATAAGTATTACATTACATCATAAAGTGAAAAACTAATAACAAAGTATTCATAGTCCACACTCATATCCTCTTCTGACTATCCCTGCAGGACATTCATAAAATACTTCTTCACATCCTGGAAAATATTAAAACATTGAAAGGGGTGAGCTCAGATGCTCAGTAAGGATAACAATATTGCGGAAGCTTTCATAAATAGACATAAAAATTTAAGGCAATGTATAACTAAAACAAAAGCCTTTTAAACTTGAACATCAACATAATATGGCAAAAGTAAAATGAGATAATGCCATTCACTTATTCACATGGATATTCTACTGGTCTAATAATCACATGCAATATCAATAACCACTTTCATAATGATGGAATGCATAATGCCAGACTATCATAACCACGTAGTCAAGGCCTCGTTCCAAGACCACAAATAAGATTTTGTCAAGGTCTCGTGCCAAGACACTAGTTTGTCTCATGAGACCTGCCGATGCATCGAGGAGCTATAGCGGGCTCCACCCGTCACTTATTAAGTCCAATGCATTCCTCATATGAATAGGTTTAAACATATCATAAACCATAACATAATCGTATCACATAAAACATGCATAAAGGAAACATAACATTTCCACATTTCAATCACAAGATATCAATACAACACATTGATATAATAAAAACACTTTCAAAACCATTTTCAATACCAAAATAAAAGAAAGGTAAAACATGGTGTTTATTTTTCTTTTAAAAAAAGGTATGGCTTGTAGAGGAAGCCGAAACTCAAATAATGGTCACGGAGGCGGAGAAGTCGTTGTCGCCACATAAGTATGGAAAGGAAAACATTCCCTTTTTGTCGTTTAGTAAAACGCTTCGTATAAAAAAGATTCCTTTTGAATAAATGTAAAAGTCAAAGGGGTTTATACACCGTATAAAATAAAGTTGTGTATAAAACCAAATATGCCTCAAATGAAAGGATATTGAGACAAAGTCCTTAAAAAGATCATTTTTAAAATAAAATAGATCTATTATGTGTATTAAATATAAGTACACATAAAGAAAGTACAAATAAAAGATAGGACATAATAATATCATGACATAATTTGAAAGTAGGAGATTAACCCAAAGAATGGAAGTTGGGTTAAGAAGTTCCCTTACCTTGTGTCTGACTTGACTCAACCGTTCTTTAACCTCCTGAATAATAAACTAGAGTTAATATATACCTTATTAAGAACCATTTTCAATTTCATTATCTTTATTATATCACTTATTACAATGATATGAACATTATGTAATTATTTAAGTTAATAACGGTAGTTTTGTCGATCTTTGGTACTTGAGTCAACAATAAACTTCTTATAATTACAAGTTGTTTATGAGGTAGAATATCCATTATCTCCAGAATTATATTCATGATTTAGATGTCATATATATCATATATATACAGTATATACATTCATTCATAATATTACATAACATTTAGAGGTAAGAAATGAAATGCACCGTTCATGGAGACGGTAAGCCGTACGTACGCATGAACGGTACTTTCATTTAAATTTCATATTTAATGGAACGAAAAAATAATGATATAAATGTATTATATAATTCCAGTATAATATAGTGTATAATACCATTTACTCCATCCTTTATACATCCCACATATGGCATTAATGATTCAAATCACTTTGAGGGGGCGGTAGTCCGCACTTCCTAAAATGAAATTATCGCGTTTTACCCATAATGGAGATCATAAAGTATGCCATAAATGAGAAATACAGAAGCATAAGTAAAACATAAACATATTATATATCATATATAAAAATAGTGACATCTTAATGGACACCTTTGAAGGTGTTATATGAGTGTTGAACAATCATCGTTTCGTGAGGCAGAAATTCGCCATCCACAGAAACCGTATGTTCTTTAACCAATAGATGTAGGTGTGTGTAAGTGTAGCTAGAATAATTCTTATAACAACATCCTAGTATATTGAGGATACTGGTGTTGTTACAAAAGAAATGAATAAAAAGAGTTTAGGGGGTTGGAGAAGAAAAATAAAACAAAACAACATTATAGAAGACATTACCTCAAAATCGGGTAACTCTTTTTGATTTGAGCCAAAGGCTTCCTTGGGAAGAGTTATGCCCAAAGTGATGATTCTAGGAGTAAGGGAGGAATGTTGGGAGAGTATTTGGGCAGAGGTTGGCCAAGCCAAATGGCTTGAAAGTGTAAATGAGGTGGGAGAGGTGGGGGCCTTTTATAAGTGGAGAGGAGGGGCTCTTTTGGAAAGATTGAAATGTTACATTATTATACAATGCTTTTCGGATTCTAAAGGTCCCACACTTATATAATTCGTGGATAAGGTGATAAGGGTTCGAAATCTCTTCATCCAATAGGCTTTGGACAAGTGTAAGACTTGGATTTTGCATTACCTTCTCATTTTATTTAAATCGTTAAATAATGAGGTCATCGCTACATCATAATGATGTCATAAATAATTTAATTTATTTAATGTCTAAAAATTATAAAAAAATTACTATGATGTAGGAAATCGTTTTATATTTCTAATGAATATTTATAATCAAAATTTGGACTTGTGTAACGCCACTTAAAAACTGTTTTAGTAAAACAACTCATGTTTGTGTCAATTTAATTTTAACATTAAATAAATATATATTAATGTCATTTTCCAACTAAAGTGGCTCCATGGGGTCCCCAAGTTGACCCATTGGTTGTCTTGGTCGGCCATGACTCATCCAATAGGAGTAGGACAAGTTTCAAGCTCATCTCATATTATTAAAACATTATTTTTACCTTAAACTATACTAATTACCTCTAATCGCGATTAAGAACTAAAAAGTTACTATTCACCAAAAATTATTTTAATCTCATTGAACCACATTTTACTTCTTAATGACAACCATGTATGTTGTATTTTTGAAAATCAAATCACAGAAGTGGTAATATTTCATTTAAACGAAAAATCAGTTATTTAACTACCACTTAGTGGTTTCACTATTCATCAAGAATTGAAGTTTTTCAGAACAAGGCCAAAATTTCACCCTAAGCTATAATTGATATTCCAAATTCAAAAATGATGTCTATTTTACAAAATTCCAAACATATAAGTTGCATTAATTAATTTTATAATTAATTCCCGCTGTTACAACAAATAGCGTGTTTTTAAGAAACAATTTATATCAAAAGATTGGCAATTGTTTATGTCCAATTTCAATGTTAAATTAATTCTAATGACCACCACTGGATAAAATGGTAAAAATATATTCTAATTATACTTTAAAACCACTAAATATTATAATTTATCAGTATAAATTATTTTTATTAAAAAAGTTGTTTTTAAGTAATTTTCACTATTCATAAAAAATTAGAAGTTCTCAGAAAAATACCAAAAATTCAACATAGGCTAATTTCGATATTACGAATACAAAAATGAAGTCAATTTTGAAATATAAAATTTCTATAATTTTAAAAAGTGGTTATTACTATTCATAACGGCTACTTTGATTAGTCGCGGTGTTTTAGAACTCGAACTTGCGTACAATGCAAGCTATTGCATTATTGAAAGAGAGGCGTATCGTGGAAGCTCGGGGTGTTACATTCTCCCCTCCTTCAATAAATTGCGACCTCGAAATTTGATATTTTTCTTTGAAAATAAGAGGTTGAAAATAGAAAATACCTTTGTGGAAAACCCACATCGGAAATAAGGTTAATAAAATTTAGCCTTAATAAGAGGGAAAGGGAAATGAAAAAGTCACCACCCAATTATGATCTCGATTAGGAGAACATTGGTGCCAATTAGAGACATATAATTTGAGGAAAAACGTAAATATTCGTAGGGAGTGATTGAGATCATCAATCACAATCAACTGTCAAATTGAGGGCCTCAAAGCCTTCAATCTTTGTTGATTTAAAATATCATTAGTTCAACAAGACATAAGGTATTAGGATAACACATTTTTTGTTTTAATATCCCTTTACTAAAGTTTAAGAATTAATTTATTCATTTAATAACAGATAGGTATATATATATTTATGCTTGACAATTAGAGTTTCAACCTTCAACTCATCTTTCACTCAAAAAGATAATAGAACCCAAAAATATTATACTTATCCTAATTGTATAAGGTTCCAAATGATAACTCATACCATTTAGATTAGTAAAATTATTTTGTAATAACCAGGGACTTCCTGTAGGCTAGTGGTAGGAAATAAAGGCCTGTCGCACTGTGATTGTGGGTTCGATTCCTGCAGCTTTGTCTGACACGGCGAGTTATTCCCCACCCTGCAGGTTGTCCTTTTCCTAAAACTATAGTATTATAATATTCCAAAAATAATCTTCAGAAATGCTTTAACCTTAAAAAATACTATCCAAATATCAACTTAATCCATTCCAACCTTAATAGTTATCCAAAATACTTCTGTCCAACTCACAGTCAAAATTTTATAAGGAAGGTAAACATAATGAAGATCCTTTTTCCCACGTAACAACATGTGAATACCTTCATCATGTATTCTTTTTAAACATACTGAATTACCATGATCCCTTATTCCTTATAGAATACTAGATATACCCCTTCTATCCAAAAATGTATACAAAACATCAATTAGTTTCAAGGAAGTGAAGTATATCCAATATAATTTATCCAAATCAATCACGTCTTATTCCAAAATCACAATCTCAGTATCAGAACCATATTATGGTCTATCTTTCTCTCAACCATATATTTTCCAAAAATTTAATCCTACTGTGGAGTCACTTTTCTTGGTTCCACACAATCTCAAGTCCTTGATGAAATAGTACTGCAGTACAATCCTTATATACTCCATAATTATTATAACCAGTACATCATTGATACAACACTCAAATTAAAAAATTATTTAATAACAACATAAGAACTCTAATCATTACTCCTCATCTGTGGTAGTATCATAACTTGATTATTATCCAATAACATCATTTGGGGCATACTCTGATGATTTGGACATTGGTTTGTGTAGTGTCCCCAATCCTTGCAGAAGAAGCATTGTACATTTGAAACCATTTTCTTACCCTTGCAGTCACGCACTTTGTGTCCTTTTTCTCTACACTTATAACAAACTCCCATTCCCTTTAGGAAAGTTCCATGATGTTTCTTCCCACAATTACCACATATTGGAAAATTCTTCTTTCCCCTCATCCCTTTATCCATCATTCTCTCTTCCATCCCTTTCGTCTCTTGCTTCGCTTCAAAGCCATAGGACTCAGAGAATTCTTTACTTACCTTATTAACACATGATACTATTTCTTCATATGTTGAGAACACATGGGAGACTATTTCCCTTCGAAATGTTGGCTTAATACCGTGAAAGATACGATCCTTCTTACTCTTTGGATCATACGTACTGCTGGAGTTCACATTCCTTCTACTGGGCGCCATTTCTATACAATGGCATAAACTAGATTAGTTTATGAATCAAAATACATAATTCCATACTTATAAAATACTTAACATAAATTAAACTATTTATGGATATAATCCATAATCATAAAAAGAAATGTTTCCTTTGAGAAAGTATATACTCATAACCCTTCATAGTGGTTTGTAAATAAAATGAGAATTATCCTAAGCATATCCCCCGGGAGTGTCGTAACCAAGAGTGCAGCAAGGCCCGTTGTCGTGCACCAGTTCCCGTTCGAGTCTAGCTCAAAGCGGTGTTTTCGGGTTTTACCCCTAGGTACATCTGTGCCAGAGCCGCCTCTACCTGCTCGTATCCAGACAGGGATGTATTGCTCGGAAAACTCATAACATCTCTATAATACCAAAATTCTAGGAAGTTCTTCTATACTAATCCTCAAAGTCTATCTTTGGGCTATGTGCTCTAATCAACGTTTATCTAAATCTATCTTCCAAGGTTAGTACTAAACTGCCTCTGATACCTACTGTAACGCCCCGACCCTAGCTACCCAGAGTCGGTGCATTACTTCATAACATTGGCATGATCACAAAAGATCAAGTCTCGAAAGACCGATTAGTTTAGTAGCCTTGGAAACACTAGATACATTTATAAGTCTTACATTACATCATAAAGTGAAAAACTAATAACAAAGTATTCATAGTCCACACTCATATCCTCTTCTGACTATCCCTGCAGGACATTCATAAAATACTTCTTCACATCCTGGAAAATATTAAAACATTGAAAGGGGTGAGCTCAGATGCTCAGTAAGGATAACAATATTGCAGAATCTTTCATAAATAAACATAAAAATTTAAGGCAATGTATAACTAAAACAAAAGCCTTTTAAACTTGAACATCAACATAATATGGAAAAAGTAAAATGAGATAATGCCATTCACTTCTTCACATGGATATTCTACTGGTCGAATAATCACATGCAATATCAATAACCACTTTCATAATGATGGAATGCATAATGCCAGACTATCATAACCACGTAGTCAAGGCCTCGTACCAATACCACAAATAAGATTTTGTCAAGGCCTCGTTCCAAGACACTAGTTTGTCTCATGAGACCTGCCGATGCATCGAGGAGCTATAGCGGGCTCCACCCGTCACTTATTAAGTCCAATGCATTCCTCATATGAATAGGTTTAAAAATATCATAAACCATAACATAATCGTATCACATAAAACATGCATAAAGGAAACATAACATTTCCACATTTCAATCAAAAGATATCAATACAACACATTGATATAATAAAAACACTTTCAAAACCATTTTCAATACCAAAATAAAAGAAAGGTAAAACATGGTGTTTATTTTTCTTTTAAAAAAAGGTATGGCTTGTAGAGGAAGCCGAAACTCAAATAATGGTCACGGAGGCGGAGAAGTCATTGTCGCCACATAAGTATGGAAAGGAAAACATTCCCTTTTTGTCGTTTAGTAAAACGCTTCGTATAAAAAAGATTCCTTTTGAATAAATGTAAAAGTCAAAGGGGTTTATACACCGTATAAAAGAAAGTTGTGTATAAAACCAAATATGCCTCAAATGAAAGGATATTGAGACAAAGTCCTTAAAAAGATCATTTTTAAAATAAAATAGATCTATTATGTGTATTAAATATAAGTACACATAAAGAAAGTACAAATACAAGATAGGACATAATAATATCATGACATAATTTGAAAGTAGGAGATTAACCCAAAGAATGGAAGTTGGGTTAAGAAGTTCCCTTACCTTGTGTCTGACTTGACTCAACCGTTCTTTAACCTCCTGAATAATAAACTAGAGTTAATATATACCTTATTAAGAACCATTTTCAATTTCATTATCTTTATTATATCACTTATTACAATGATATGAACATTATGTAATTATTGAAGTTAATAACGATAGTTTTGTCGATCTTTGGTACTTGAGTCAACAATAAACTTCTTATAATTACAAGTTGTTTATGAGGTAGAATATCCATTATCTCCAGAATTATATTCATGATTTAGATGTCATATATATCATATATATACAGTATATACATTCATTCATAATATTACATAACATTTAGAGGTAAGAAATGAAATGCACCGTTCATGGAGACGGTAAGCCGTACGTACGCATGAACGGTACTTTCATTTAAATTTCATATTTAATGGAACGAAATCATAATGATATAAATGTATAATATAATTCCAGTATAATATAGTGTATAATACCATTTACTCCATCCTTTATACATCCCACATATGGCATTAACGATTCAAATCACTTTGAGGGGGCGGTAGTCCGCACTTCCTAAAATGAAATTATCGCGTTTTACCCATAATGGAGATCATAAAGTATGACATAAATGAGAAATAAAGAAGCATAAGTAAAACATAAACATATTATATATCATATATAAAAATAGTGACATCTTAATGGCCACCTTTGAAGGTGTTATATGAGTGTTGAACAATCATCGTTTCGTGAGGCAGAAATTCACCATCCACAGAAACCGTATGTTCTTTAACCAATAGATGTAGGTGTGTGTAAGTGTAGCTCGAATACTTCTTATAACAACATCCTAGTATATTGAGGATACTGTTTTTGTTACAAAAGAAATGAATAAAAAGAGTTTAGGGGGTTGGAGAAGAAAAATAAAACAAAACAACATTAGAGAAGACATTACCTCAAAATCGGGTAACTCTTTTTGATTTGAGCCAAAGGCTTCCTTGGGAAAAGTTCTGCCCAAAGTGAGGCTTCTAGGAGTAAGGGAGGAATGTTTGGAGAGTATTTGGGCAGAGGTTGGCCGAGCTAAATGGCTTGAAAGTGTAAATGAGGTGGGAGAGGTGGGGGCCTTTTATAAGTGGAGAGGAGGGGCTCTTTTGGAAAGATTGAAATGTTACATTATTATACAATGATTTTCGGATTCTAAAGGTCCCAAACTTATATAATTCGTGGATACGGTGATAAGGGTTCGAAATCCCTTCATCCAATAGGCTTTGGACAAGTTTAAGCCTTGGATTTTGCATTATCTTCTCATTTTATTTAAATCGTTAAATAATGAGGTCATCGCTACATCATAATGATGTCATAAATAATTTAATTTATTTAAAGTATAAAAATTATAAAAAAATTACTATGATGTAGGAAATCTTTTTAGCTTTCTAATGAATATTTATAATCAAAATTTGGACTTGTGTAACCCCACTTAAAAACTATTTTAGTAAAACAACTTATGTTTGTGTCAATTTAATTTTAACATTAAATAAATATATATTAATGTCATTTTCCAACTAAAGTGGCTCCATGGGGTCCCCAAGTTGACCCATTGGTTTTCTTGGTCGGACATGACTCATCCAATAGGAGTAGGACAAGTGTCAAGCTCATGTCATATTATTAAAACATTATTTTTACCTTAAACTACACTAATTACCTCTAATCGCGATTAAGAACTTAAAAGTTACTATTCACCAAAAATTATTTTAATCTCATTGAACCACATTTTAATTCTTAATGAAAACCATGTATGTTGGATTTTTGAAAATCAAATCACAGAAGTGGTAATATTTCATTTAAACGAAAAATCAGTTATTTAACTACCACTTAGTGGTTTCACTATTCATCAAAAATTGAAGTTTTTCAGAACAAGACCAAAATTTCACCCTAAGCTATAATTGATATTCCGACTTCAAAAATGATGTCTATTTTACAAAATTCCAAACATATAAGTTTCATTAATTAATTTTAGAATTAATTCCTGCTGTTACAACAAATAGCGTGTTTTTAAGAAACAATTTATATCAAAAGATTGGCAATTGTTTATGTCCAATTTCAATGTTAAATTAATTCTAATGACCACCATTGGATAAAATGGTAAAAATATATTCTAATTATACTTTAAAACCACTAAATAGTATAATTTATCAGTATAAATTATTTTGATTAAAAAAGTTGTTTTTAAGTAATTTTCACTATTCATAAAAAATTAGAAGTTCTCAGAAAAATACCAAAAATTCAACATAGGCTAATTTCGATATTACGAATACAAAAATGAAGTCCATTTTGAAATATAAAATTTCTATAATTTTAAAAAGTGGTTATTACTATTCATAACGGCTACTTTGATTAGTCGCGGTGTTTTAGAACTCGAACTTGCGTACAATGCAAGCTATTGCATTATTGAAAGAGAGGCGTATCGTGGAAGCTCGGGGTGTTACAAGTATATCATCAATTAATGGTAAATAAGGATGATATACCATAGAAAACATTTTGTAATAGGTATGGAAACTATTAATTTATAGTGATTCCTTTGGTATTACTAATTCCCCCACTCTCTTCTGGGATCTAATTAATAGTCTTGAGAGACTATCTTGATCAGTTTTTGGTAGTATTCATTGATGATATTATTCTAAATTTGAATAGAAATAAATAACATGAGGACCACTTTAGAATTATACTAAAGACCCTTAGAAAGGAGAAGTTTTATGTAAAATTTACCAAGTGTGAATTTTGGATTTAGAAAGTTTCATTTTTGGGTCACATAATATCAAGAGATGGGATATCTATGGATCCATTAAAAATAGAAGTTGTTAAAAGTTATCCTAGACCAAAAATGGTAACTAATATCCCAAGTATTCTTGGTTTGATTTGATATTATCAATGTTTTGTGAAATATTTTTTATGATTATATAGTTCAATCACCATGTTGACTTGGAAATGAGTTAAGTTCGTATGGAAAGGGGAATGTGAAGAGAATTTGAAAGAGAAAAAAAGAAGGTTAGTCAGTGCACCTATGCTCACACTACCTTATAATAGTGAAAGGTTTGTGATCTACAGTGATGAATCCAAGAAAGGGCTAGGATGTGTACTCATGAAAAATGATATTGTGATAGATTATGCTTCAAAACAGTTTAAAATCAATGCGAAAAATTACCCAACTCATGATTTGGAGTTAGATGCGGTAATATTTGCATTAAAGATATGAAGGAATTATCTTTATGGTGTAAGGTGTGATATTTATACTGATCATAAAAGTTTAAAGTATATTTTCACACAATAGGAGATGAATATGCGCCAAAGAAGATGGTTTAAGTTGATTAAACTGCTCAGTACATTTCCAACCTAGGAAAGCTAACAAGGAGGAAAATTCTTTGAGTCTACAAGACCATGCTAGCCTATCTATGATGAGGATCACAAAAGATTCAGTATTTATTTATTTTCAAAGGATGGATCTTGAAATTTTAAAGGAAGGGGAGAAATATTATCTTTCTTAAATGAATGTTCAACCATCTATACAAGTGAAGATTAATGAGGGACAAAAGAAAGATGTAGAGCTAAAAAAGAAGGTAATAAATTCTCCTAAATTCAACCTTGATTGTGATGGAATAAAAAGGTTTTGGAATCAGGTTTTCATTCCTCCCATACTAGAATTAAAGAAGGAGTTATTGTAAGAGGGTCATAGTTCTTCATTATCTATTTAACCTGGAAGGAAAAAGATGTATAAGGACCTAAAAGAGTATTTCTGGTGGGATGGAATGAAAATAGTTGTTACTGAATATGTCTCTTGATGCTTAGTTTTTCAGCAAGTTAAGGATGAGAGATATAAGTCTAAGGGGATGTTACAACCATTACTCATACCATAATAGAAATGGGAAAACATCATCATGGACTTTGTTGTCGGAATTTCCAAAACATCCAAAGGAAATAATACTATCTGGGTTATAGTTTATCACCTTACGAAGTCATCACACTTCATTTCTATTAGAGATGCTTTCTCTCTAGATCAGATTTATAGGATATATGTCAAGGAAGTGGAAAGATTGCATGGAGTTCCACTATATATGATTGGGATATGAGGTTTACCTCATAGTTCTAGTGAAGTCTTCATCATGCTCTGGATATAGAGTTAAGTTTTATCACAACATATCATCCTAGGATAGATGATCAGTATGAGAGGACAATTCAAACTCTAGAAGATATGTTGAGAGCTTGCTCTATGAATTTAAAAGGTGGTTGGGATCAATACACATCTTTGGTGGAATTTTATTATAACAATAGATTTCAAACCAGTATCTAGATGGATATTTATGAAGCTCCCTATGGAAAAAAGTGTAGAACTATAACTTTTTGGGATGATTTTTGGGAAAGAAAGCTATTAGGACCTGATCTTGTTGATGAAATGGTAGAAAAGGCTAGATATATTCAAAAATACATAAGAGAAGATCAGAGAAAACAAAAAATTTATCTTGAAAACTGAGGAAAAGACCTAGAGTTTGAAGTGGGTGATATGGTGTTTCTACGAATATCTCCCTAGAAGAGAGTAATAAGATTTGGGAAGAAGGGTCAAGTTGAGCCCTAGGTATATCAGTCCTTTTGAAATTCTAGATCGTGTTGGGAAGGTAGATTACCGATTGGAGATTCCACCAAATCTCTCGCAAGTTCATGATGTGTTCTATGTATCTAAATTGAGAAAATACATACATGATCCTTCACATGTACTAAACTTAGAAGTCGTAGTGCTGGAGCATGATATTTCTTACGAAGAACAACCAATAGAGATTCTGGATTGTAGAGAAAAAGTTCTACGAAACAAGACCATTCGCTTGGTTAAAGTTTTATGGCAGAACCACAAATCTGAGGAAGCTACGTGGGAACTTTAGGATATGATGATGGAGAGATATACTAATTTGTCTGTTTTCAGGTGATGAATTTAGAGGTTGAAATTCAGTTTAAGGGGGGTAGAATGTAACACCCAGATGTTTTTATGAAATATTTTCTTTAAATAATTTTAATTCTTCAGTAGCTTGCATTGCAAGAAATCATGAGTTTAAATGAACTTCAAGACACCCTTAGTATAAAATTACAAGTATATCCTAACCATAAGGTTAGTAGGAATAAGTATAACAAACTTATGAAAATGCATTGTGAATTCACTGGCTACCAATTATTTATGAAAAATATAAATAAAATAGATATTTTTATTTTTGAGAGAATTATTATTGGTAATGAAATTAATGATATATATATGTTATATAATTAATAAAATATTTATGATATTCATCCAATGAATATTTTAGTCATTGGGTATGAATAAACCCTATTTGATGTATAAAAAACTATATATTTTTAAAGGGTAATTCTACGCCTTTGAATGGAGAAACACTTTTAAATTACGATTTTGACACATTAAAATTTTTTATATGACAACATAAACATGTTAATTTAAATAGGGATATAAAAATTCACTTTTGGTGAATTTACAATATTTTTCCGATAACATTTAAGTTTTAATGAATAATAAAAATACAATAAATTTTATGAAATTTTTTTTTTCATCGAAATAATTTATATGGATAAATTATAACATTGAATGGTTTTAAAGTATAAATATAATATAATTTATCATTCAATATAATTTAGTTTATTAGCATTAATTTTACTTTTAATCTATATGTAAAAAGTATTCAATCTTTTGCAATGTTTTAGTTTTTGAAACCCATTCTCTTTTTCCGATAGCGGGATTAATTTTAAATTAATTATTGCAACTATTGTGTTTGGAAATTTGAAAAATGGACTCGATATTTATTATAAGTAGGTCCAAATTATGTAAATATATTTATTTTATTTTTGATAATTAAGAATATCAACTTCTGTAATATTTGTTAATATGGTAAAAGTGTAAACTAGGTAATTAAGGGTAAGAATACTATTAGAAAATTACCCTAACACTTGTATTAATATCATTGGATGATTTTTTTGAACGAAATTATACTTGAGACTAATTTTTTTCCATTTTAATCCACTTGGATGAGATTATGACATTTAATTTATTTTATTTAATGAAAAGGTAAATATGGTTCACTCAAATTTTAATAACTAAATCATTTTTAATATAAGGTTATACTAAAGATAATTTAGATTATAAATAATAATTTAAAAGACAATTTTTTTCCTAAATCATGGTTAATTATTTTAAATTTTTAAGAAATAAATAATTACCTTAATAGATTATACATTAATGATGAAAAAATTATTTAACTGATGAAAAATAAATAATATAATTTTTATTAAAAAATAATCACCATTAAAAGATCCAAACACTTGAAAAAATATTATTGGTTGAGTATATCTCGACCATAATCATTCAAGGGCTGAGTTATATACCATTTGGAGCCTTATATAAGGGATTATGACCCTTATATTATTTTATTTAAAGTGATGTTAAAGTTATCACCTTCATAATTTAATAAATATAACATTTTAAATATTGTATTTTACAAAAGAAAAATTATACTAAAATTATTATTCATAAATATAGTAGATTTATATTCATCATAGTATTTTATTTTTAAATTTTATGCACAAAATAATCATATTAAATAATTACACAAAACAATTGTAGTAATAATTTTATTAAGAGAAATATGAAATAAATGTTATTAAAAATATTAAATTAAATTTAATTAGGGATAATTAACATTTATAATTAATTTCATATATTACCTTGAACTACTAAAAAAGTAATAAAATTTTTGGTTAGAAGTTATCTTGTTATATTAATATTTTTAAAAATCAATGAATTGAATAGTGTCAAAATTGATACTATTGATTGTTCATCAAAATAATGTTTTATTAAATTTTAAAAAAACAATTAATAATTTTTTAAAAATATATAATAATTATTTTATGGGAGAAAATTATCTAATTTATTTATTTGTGGTCTATTTTACATCAAATAAGTAAATAATTTACCTTTTTAATATTGAATTATTTGTTATCCTAGTTAAAAAATAAATAGAATAACTAAGTGTTAATTAAACAGATAAAATTTAAATTGATAGAAATACTTGTATAAGATTTATTGGTTGATGATACTACAAACCTATATCATCTCATATTTGAAATTGGTACATTTTTGAGGTTTTTGGGTAGGGTTTAATTTTATTATAAATTATTATTTATGGTGTTTCCAAAAGTATCCCTCACTTCAATTATAAAAGGAGACATCCCCTCTCACCTACTCAATTTAAATTGATCATTCAAGTTCATCCATACCCAACCATTTTTCCTTATAAAATTACTTATTTACATTCTAGAGGATCTTGTCATCTTCGAAGACTAACTCTAGTACTCTAAAAAGAGATTTAGAGGAAGCGTGGTGAGGAAGAGGTAATCTCTTCTACTAATTCTTTCAAACTTCATTCTTCTTATAATTACTATTAATTAGTTGTTTAATTAAAAAGTAATAAAATAAGTATCACTAATATACTTATAAGTTATTATAATTATGAAACAACCATATTCTGCCATCTATTCATCCTATAAAAAATGAAAATCACCACGCGTGCATACGTACGACTTACTATCTCCATGCCGTGGTGTAATATGTTTTTCACAACCATATTACTTGTATGGGTATAATGATGGAAATAATAACTATATATGATTATTAAAACATTATACTGATTATAAAATATTATACACCATCCACTTTAATACCATTCATTAATTATTGGAATGATATCATTTATTGTGCGTGCGTACGACCTACCAACTCCATGATGCGATGTGATACATTATAAATGATCTTCATTAAACCATGATTATATGCATGAATATAATGAATAAATATGATATATATTATACAAGTATAATTATGTAAATGATATAACTATAACCTTAGAAGTTAAACATGAACTTATCCGACAAAACTATCATAAGAACATAAAGAAGTTAATATCTGAATAATGAGTGACAATGAAATGTTACTAACAAATGGATGATAATATGATCATATAAGATATCATAAAAACAAATATGATTCTGGAATAAGTTAATAACATTATTTAAATCATTATATAGGAGTTTTATATACATATTAAGGATATCATACCTGAGGTAAGGGATAAATTTTGTAATCTCATTATTATCTGTAATTGCTTAAAAGTAAGTATTTACTAGGTTATATGTAACGCCCCGACCCCAGCTACCCAGAGTCGGTACATTACTTCGTAACATTGGAATGATCACAAAAGATCAAGTCTCAAAAGACCGATTAGTTTAGTAGCCTTGGAAACACTAGATACATTCATAAATGTTACATTACATCATAAAGTGAAAAACTACAATAACAAAGTCTCCATAGTCCACACTTCTATCCTCTTCAGACTATCCCTGCAGGTCATTCATAAAACACTTCTTCACATCCTGGAAATTATTAAAAAATTGAAAGGGGTGAGCTCAGATGCTCAGTAAGGAAAACAATATAGCGGAAGCTTTCATAAATAAACATTAACATTTAAGGCAATGTATAACTAAAACAAAAGCCTTTTAAACTTGAACTTTAGAATAATATGGAAAAAGTAAAATGAAATAATTCCATTTACTTACTCTCATGGATATTCTACTCGTCGAATAATCACATGAAATATCAATAACCACTTTCATAATGATGGAATGAATAATGCCAGACTATCATAACCATGTAGCCAATGCCTTGTGCCAAGACCACAATTAAGATTTTTCCAAGGCCTCGTGCCAAGACACTAGTTTGTCTCATGAGACTTACCGATGCATCGAGGAGCTATAGCGGGCTCCACCCATCACTTATTAATTCCAATGCATTCCTTATATGAAAAATAGTATATAAACATTTAGGAATACCCTTTTTTAAAATACCGTTTGAAATTAATTACGGTATCAAAATACCAGTTCGATTTTTAGAAGATACTTACATTTTAAATTGCTTAAATATACTCCAGTGTTTTTCTGAAAACATTATGCAAGCTTCTGAAAACAAAATAACTAATTCTGAGACAGCTCGACTAATTACAAGCCATGATGGGTCCACGCCCAATCCCTTCTTGTCTACCACACTCGAGAGTCGGGTTTTCTGAAAACAATTTTAATCTTGCGTTAAATATGTATACATTTCACTGGATTTTCATAAATTTGGGAGAAATATATCTCTCTCTCTCTTTAAATCATTTAAAAAAGGTTACGGCTTGTAGAGGAAGCTGAAACTCAAATAATGGTCATGACGGAGGAGAAGTCGTTGTCTCCGCATACGTACGACAAAAAAACATTCATTTTTGTCATTTAGTAAAAAGATTCGTATAAAAAGATTCCTTTTGAACAGATGTAAAAGTCAAAGGGGTTTATACACCATATAAAAGAAATTTGTGTATAAAACAAAATATGCCTCAATGAATGGTGATTAAGACGAAGTCCCTTACAAAGATCATTTTTAAAATAAAATAGATCTATTATGTGTATTTACTATAAGTACACATAAATAAAGTACAAATACAAGATAGGACATAATAATATCATGACGTAATTTGAAAGTAGGAGATTAACCCAAAGAATGGAAATTAGGTTAAGAAATTCTCTTACCTCGTGTCCGACTTGACTCAATCGTTCTTTAGTCTCATGAATAATAAACTAGAGTTAATTTATAGTTTCTTAAGAACCTTTTCAAGTTTCTTATTCCTTTAATATCACTTATTACCATGTTATGAACATTATGTAATTATTTAAGTTTATAACGGTCGTTTTGTCGATCTTAGGTACTTGAGTCAAAAATAAACTTCTTATAATTACAAGTTGTTTATGTGGTAGAATATCCATTATCTCCAGAATTATATTCATGATGTAGATATCATATATATCATATATATTCATTATATACTTTGATTTATAATATTACATAACATTTAGAGGTAAGAAATAAAATGCACCGTTCATGGAGACGGTAAGCCGTACGTACGCATGAACGCTACTTTCATTTCAATTTCATATTTAATGGAATGAAGTCATAATTATATAAAGGTATAATATAATTACAGTATAATATAATGTATAATACCATTTACTCCATCCTTTATACATTCCACATATGGCATTAACGATTCAAATCACTTTGAGGGGGCGGTAGTCCGCACTTCCTAAAATGAAATTATCGCGTTTACCCATAATGGAAATCATAAAGGTATGCCATAAATGAAAAATACAGAAGCTTAAGTAAAACATAAACATATTATATATCATATATAAATATAGTGACATCTTAATGTCCACCTTTGAAGGTGTTATATGAGTGTTGAACAATCATCGTTTCGTGAGGCAGAAATTCACCATCCACAAGAAACAGTATGTTCATTAACCATTAGACGAAGGTGTGTGTAAGTTTAAACCAAATACTTATAATAAAAACATCCTAGTATATTTTAGATACTGGTGTTTTTACAAAATAAGGGAATAAAAAGAGTTTAAGGGGTTGGAGAAGCAAAATAAAACAAAACAACATTAGAGAAGACATTACCTTAAAATCGGGTAACTATTTTGATTTGAGCCAAAGTCTTCCTTGGGAAGAATTCTTCCCAAAGTTAGGCTTCCAGGAGTAAGGTAGGGAAGTTGGGAGAGTATTTTGGCAGAGGTTGGCCGATCCAAAAGGCTTTGAAGGTGTGAGTAAGGTGGTAGTGGTGGGGGCCTTTTATAAGAGGAGAGAAGGGGCACTCTTGGAAAGATTGAAATGTTACATTATTATGAAATGCTTTTTTTTCGGATTCTAAAGGTCCCACACTTATATATTTCGAGGATAAGGTGATAAGGGTTCGAAATATTCTCATCCAATAGGATTTGTACAAGTTTAATACTTATATTTTACATTATCCTTCCATTTTATTAATATCATTAATTAATGAGGTAATCGCTGCATCATCACGGTGTCATAAATAATTTAATTTATTTAATGTATAAAAATTATAAAACAAATATCATGATGTAGGAAATCGTTTTATATTTCTAATTAATATTTATAGTAAAAAATATGACTTGTATAACCCCATTTAAAAATTGTTTTATTAAAACAACTCTTGTTTGTGACCTTTTTATTTTAACATTAAATAAAAAGTTATTTATGTCCTTTTCCTACCAAAGTGGCTCCATGGGGTCACCAAGTTGACCCATGGATTGTCTTGGTCGGCCATGACACATACAATAGTGGTTGGACAAGTTTATAGGTCATTCCATATTTTTATAATACAATTTTACCTTAAATTCTACTAATTACCTTTAATCGCGATTAATTAAACTTAAAAGTTACTATTCACCAAAAAATTATTTTAATCCCTTTGAACCACATTTTACTTCCTAATGACAACCATGTATGTCGGATTTATGAAAATAAAATCACAGAAGTGGTAAAGTTTCATTTAAATGAAAAATCAGTTTTTTAACTACCACTTAGTGGTTTCACTATTCATCGAAAATTGAAGTTTTTCAGAACAATGCCAAAATTTCACCCTAAGCTATAATTGATATTCCGAATTCAAAAATGATGTATATTTTATGAAATTAAAAACATATAAGTTGCATTAATTAATTTTATAAGTAATTCCCGCTATCACAACAAATAGCGTGTTTTTAAGAAACAATATATATCAAAAGATTGACAATTGTTTATGTCCAATTTTAAAGTGAAATTAATTCTAATGACCACCATTGGATAAAATGGTAAAAATATATTCTAATTATACTTTAAAACCACTAAATAATATAATTTATCACTATAAATTATTTTTATTAAAAAAGTTGTTTTAAGTATTTTTCACTATTCAAAAAAAATTGGAAGTTCTCAGAAAATTACAAAAAATTCAACATAGGCTAATTTCGATATTAAGAATACAAAAATGAAGTCCATTTTGAAATATAAAATTTCTATAAATTTAAAAAGTGGTTATTACTATTCATAACGGCTACTTTGATTAGCCGCGATGTGTTAGAATCTCATACTTGTGTACAATGCAAGCTATTGCATTATTGAAAGAGAAGCGTATCGTGGATGCTCGGGGTGTTACATTATCCCCTCCTTCAATAAATTGCGTCCTCGCAATTTGAATTTTTTTTTGAAAATAAAAGGTTGAAAATAGAAAATACCTGTGTAAAAAACCCACATCAGATATAAGGTTAATAAAATTTACCCTTAATAAGAGGGAAAGGAAAATTAAAAAGTCACCAACAAATTATGATCTCGATAAGGAGAACATTGGTGGAAATTAGAGACATATAATTGGAGAAAAAACGTAAATATTTGTAGGGAGTGATTTAGGTCATCAATCACAAACAATTGTAAAATTGAGGGCCTCAAAGCCTTCAATCTTTGATGATTTAAAATATTACCAGTTCAACAAGACATAAGGTATTAGGATAACACATTTTTTGTTTTAATATCCCTTTACTAATGTTCAAGAATCAATTTATTCATAGAATAAGAGATAGGCATATATATATTTATTCTTGACAAGTAGAGTTTCGACCTTCAACTAATTTATACCACAAACTCATCTTTCACTCAAAAAGATAATAGAACTCAAAAATATTATATTTATCCTAATTTTATAAGGTTCCAAATATTAACACATACCATTTAGATTAGTAAAACTATTTTTTAATAACCAGGGACTTCCTGTAGGCTAGTGGTAGGTAATAAAGGTCTGTCGCACTATGGTTGTGGGTTCGATTCCTGCAGCTTTGTCCGACACGACGGGTTATGCCCCACCCTGCAGGTTGTCCTTTTCCTAAAACTATAGTATTATAATATTCCAAAAATAATCTTCATAAATGTTTTAACCTTAAACAATACTATCCAAAGATCAACTTAATCCATTACAACCTTTATAGTTATCCAAAATACCTCTGTCTAGACTTTCTCTAAAAGGTCTCTAAATTCCAAAATCAATTGTAACATCAGATTCCCCAAACAAAGTAATGTTTCTCTTATTGTCACATAATAAAAATATTATTTCCTTCATCATATTAAAACCTTAATGATAACAACAAGTACTGCAGTACAATCCTTATATATATCACATTATTTTTATAACCAGAATATAATCCTTGAGTCCAAAAGCACCAATACATTAATTATTCCGCTTCAACTATAGTAACAACATAAGATTGTCCTTGATCCCTTGGCCTTTTCTGAGGTAAGTTTCCCGGACGCTTAGGAAATTCATTTGCATAATGCCCCATTTCCCTACAATTATAGCATTCAACATTGATAGCCTCTTTCTTTCCCTTGCAATCACGAGCCTGGTGACCTTTTTCTCCACATTTATAACAAACTCCCATTCCTTTTAGGCAAGCACCAGGGCGATTCTTCCCACAATTATCACATAATGGAAAATCCTTATTTCCCTTTTTACCTTTATCCGTCTCTTATTCCACCGTCATATTCTTCTCTTGCTTTACTTTATTGTCATAAGATTTAGAGAATTCCTTTTCTATCTTGATAGAACACGAGACTATATCTTCGTACGTTCAGAAAGATTATGATAGTAATGCTCGATGGAGAAATGGTTTTAACCCATCAAATACTTCTTGGGTTACATATATTATCTGCATCATGCCTCGCTAACCTTGTAAAGTTGGACTCATACTTTGCGACATTCTCATCCTCCTTTTGTCTCAGACTCAAAAATTGTCTTTCCATATCTGCTCGATGGTCATGTGGAAAGTATTTTTCTAAGAAAAGATCTTTGAACTCTCTCCATTCCATATTTGATACTTCTTCATCTTCCTTCATGTTTTGAATCAGCGACCACCATTGATCGGCATCTCCAGTGAGGCGGTAGACTGCCATGAAAAGCTTCTCCCTTTCGCTCCTCCCCAAGGCATGGAATATTTTCTCTAAGGAGTTTATCCATTGCTCAGCTACTAATGGATTATTACCCCCATTAAATGTTGGCGGTTTTTGCCTCATGAAGCGGTTTAACATTGATCCTCTACGTTGCGGATCAGGGTGCTCCAAACGAGTAAGGTTATTATTCATAACCTGAGTGAGTTGTCCCAGTATGGTAATAAGTTGATCAGCACCAGTTGTATCTCCAGATCCACAATAATTATCTTGAGCAGGAGGGAAATCATTACAAGGAGTGCGTGCATTGATACAGTTTCCATTCCTTCCACTAGGAACCATTTCTAAACAATGGCATAAACTAGATTATTTTATGAATCAAAATACATAATTCCATACTTGTAAAATACTTACCATAAATTGAACTATTTATGGATATAATCCATAAAAATGTTTTCTTTGAGGTAGTATATACTCATAACCCTTCATAGTGGTTTGTAAAGAAAATGAGAATTATCCAAAGCATATCCCCCGGGAGTGTCGTAACCAAGAGTGCAGCAAGGCCCGTTGTCGTGCACCAGTTCCCGTTCGAGTCTAGCTCAAAGCGGTGTTTTCGGGTTTTACCCCTAGGTACATCTGTGCCAGAGCCGCCTCTACCTACTCGTATCCAAACATGGATGTATTGATCGGAAAAATCACAAAATCTCTACAAAAACAAAATTCTAGGAAGTTCTTCTATAATAATCCTCAAAGTCTATCTTTGGGATATGTGCTCTAATCAGAGTTTATCTAAATCCGGCTTCCAAGGTTAGTACTAAACTGCCTCTGATGCCAACTATAACGCCCCGACCCCAGCTACCCAGAGTCGGTGCATTACTTCGTAACATTGGCATGATCACAAAAGATCAAGTCTCGAAAGACCGATTAGTTTAGTAGCCTTGGAAACACTAGATACATTCATAAATGTTACATTACATCATAAAGTGAAAAAATACAATAACAAAGTCTCCGTAGTCCACACTTCTATCCTCATTGGACTATCCCTGCAGGTCATTCATAAAATACTTCTTCACATCCTGGAAAATATTAAAACATTGAAAGGGGTGAGCTCAGATGCTCAGTAAGGATAAAAATATAGCGGAAGCTTTCATAAATAAACATTAACAATTAAGGAAATTTATAACTAAAACAAAAGACTTTTAAACTTGAACTTTAGAATAATATGGCAAAAGTAAAATGAAATAATGCCATTTACTTACTCTCATGGATATTCTACTCATCGAATAATCACATGAAATATCAATAACCACTTTCATAATGATGGAATGCATAATTCCAAACTATCATAACCACGTAGCCAAGGCCTCGTGCCAAGACCACAATAAAGATTTTTCCAAGGCCTCGTGCCAAGACACTAGTTTGTCTCATGAGACTTACCGATGCATCGAGGAGCTATAGCGGGCTCCACCCATCATTTATTAAGTCCAATGCATTCCTTATATGAAAAATAGTATATAAACATTTAGGAATACCCTTTTTTAAAATACCATTTGAAATTAATTACGGTATCAAAATACCAGTTTGATTTTTAGAAGATTCTTACATTTTAAATTGCTTAAATATACTCTAGTGTTTTTCTGAAAACATTATGCAAGCTTCTGAAAAAAAAATAACTAATTTTGAGACTGCTCTACTAATTACAGGCCATGATGGGTCCACGCCCAATCCCTTCCTGTCTACCACACTCGGGAGTCGGGTTTTCTAAAAACAATTTTAAGCTTGCATTAAATATGTATACATTTTCACTGGATTTTCATAAATTTGGGAGAAATATCTCTCTCTCTTTTTAAATCATTTAAAAAAGGTTATGGCTTGTAGATGAAGCCGAAACTCAAATAATGGTCACGACGGCGGAGAAGTCGTTGTCGCCGCATACGTATGAAAAAAAACATTCATTTTTGTCGTTTAGTAAAACACTTTGTATAAAAATATTCCTTTTGAATAGATGTAAAAGTCAAAGGGGTTTATACACCGTATAAAATAAATTTGTGTATAAAACAAAATATGCCTCAATGAATGGTGATTGAGATGAATTCCCTTACAAAGATCATTTTTATTATTATATAGATCTATTACGTATATTTACTATAAGTACACATAAAGAAAGTACAAATACGAGATATGACATAATAATATCATGACGTAATTTGAAAGTAGGAGATTAACCCAAAGAATGGAAATTGGGTTAAGAAATTCCCTTACCTCGTGTCCGACTTGACTCAATCGTTCTTTAATCTCCTGAATAATAAACTAGAGTTAATTTATAGTTTCTTAAGAACCTTTTCAAGTTTCTTATTCCTTTAATATCACTTATTACCATGTTATGAACATTATGTAATTATTTAAGTATATAACGGTTGTTTTGTTGATCTTAGGTACTTGAGTCAAAAATAAACTTCTTATAATTACAAGTTGTTTATGTGGTAGAATTTCCATTATCTAAAGAATTATATTCATGATGTAGATATCATATATATCATATATATACAGTATATACATTCATTTATAATATTACATAACATTTAGAGGTAAGAAATGAAATGCACCGTTCATGGAGACGGTAAGCCGTACGTACGCATGAATGCTACTTTCATTTCCATTTCATATTTAATGGAATGAAGTCATAATTATATAAAGGTATAATATAATTCCATTATAACATAATGTATAATACCATTTACTCCATCCTTTATACATCCCACATATGGCATTAACGATTCAAATCACTTTGAGGGGGCGGTAGTCCGCACTTCCTAAAATGAAATTATCGCGTTTACCTATAATGGAAATCATAAAGGTATGACATAAATGAAAAATAAATAAGCTTAAGTAAAACATAAACATATTATATATCATATATAAATATAGTGACATCTTAATGGCCACCTTTGAAGGTGTTATATGAGTGTTGAACAATCATCGTTTCGTGAGGCAGAAAGTCACCATCCACAGAACCAGTATGTTCTTTAACCATTAGACGAAGGTGTGTGTAAGTGTAAACCAAATACTTATCATAAAAACATCCTAGTATATTTTAGATACTAGTTTTGTTACAAAATAAAGGAATAAAAAGAGTTTAATGGGTTGTAGAAGCAAAATAAAACAAAACAACATTAGAGAAGACATTACCTTAAAATCGGGTAACTCTTTTGATTTGAGCCAAAGGCTTCCTTGGGAAGACTTCTGCCCAAAGTGAGGATTCTAGGAGTAAGGGAGGGAAGTTGGGAGAGTATTTGGGCAGAGGTTGGACGAGCCAAAAGGCTTTGAAGGTGTGAGTAAGGTGGTAGTGGTGGGGGCCTTTTATAAGAGGAGAGAAGGGGCACTCTTGGAAAGATTGAAATGTTACATTATTATGAAATGCTTTTTTTTCGGATTCTAAAGGTACCACACTTATATATTTCTAGGATAAGGTGATAAGGGTTCGAAATATTCTCATCAAATAGGATTTTTACAAGTTTAATACTTAGATTTTACATTATCCTTCCATTTTATTAAAATCGTTAATTAATGAGGTAATCGCTGCATCATCATGATGTCATAAATAATTTAATTTATTTAATGTCTAAAAATTATGAAACAAATATCATGATGTAGGAAATCTTTTTATCTTTCTAATGAATATTTATAGTCAAAAATATGACTTGTATAATCCAATTTAAAAATTGTTTTAGTAAAACAACTCTTGTTTGTGACCTTTTTATTTTAACATTAAATAAAAAGTTATTTATGTACTTTTCCTACCAAAGTGGCTCCATGGGGTCCCCAAGTTGACCCATGGATTTTATGGGTCGTCCATGACACATCCAATAGTTTTTGGACAAGTGTAAAGGTCATTCCATATTTTTATAATACAATTTTTACCTTAAATTCCACTAATTACCTTTAATCGCGATTAATTAAACTTAAAAGTTACTATTCACCAAAAAATTATTTTAATCCCATTGAACCAAATTTTACTTACTAATGACAACCATGTATGTCAGATTTTTGAAAATCAAATCACAGAAGTGGTAATGTTTCATTTAAACGAAAAATCAGTTTTTTAACTACCACTTAGTGGTTTCACTATTCATCAAAAATTGAAGTTTTTCAGAACAATGCCAAAATTTCACCCTAAGCTATAATTGATATTCCAAATTCAAAAATGATGTCTATTTTATGAAATTCCAAACATATAAGTTGCATTAATTAATTTTATAAGTAATTTCCGCTGTCACAACAAATAGCGTGTTTTTAAGAAATAATATATATCAAAAGATTGACAATTGTTTATGTCCAGTTTCAAAGTGAAATTAATTATAATGAACACCATTGGATAAAATGGTAAAAATATATTCTAATTATACTTTAAAAACACTCAATAATATAATTTATCACTATAAATTATTTTTATTAAAAAAGTTGTTTTAAGTATTTTTCACTATTCATAAAAAATTGGAAGTTCTCAGAAAATTACAAAAAATTCAACATAGGCTAATTTCGATATTAAGAATACAAAAATGAAGTCCATTTTGAACTATAAAATTTCTATAAATTTAAAAAGTGGTTATTACTATTCATAATGGCTACTTTGATTAGTCGCGGTGTGTTAGAATCTCGAACTTGCGTACAATGCAAGCTATTGCTTTATTGAAAGAGAAGTGTATCGTGGAAGCTCGGGGTGTTACATTATATTAATCATCTACGTCCATGTCTCCAAAGTATATAGTATTATTTCTATTCTTATATAATTTTTTAAAGTTAATTTTACCCATTTCTTGAATTTTAATTAAATGTTATGGAAGGAATCTTTTGTCGTTATTCGATACGAAGCACTTTTTAACTTTTCCAGAAAAGGTACAAGGAAACTGTTTTTTTTTAATTTAGACGACATGATATAATTATTATGTCTTCATAATGACTTATTTATATGAATCTTACTTTAAAAAGATTTCAAGTTAATTTTTATATTAATTTTTTTCATTTAAAATTTCATGACAGTTTTGAGAAAAGAAAACATTTTAGAATATGAATGGATATTTTCTTCATGAATTAATTTAAAGTGTTTTATCAAAATTATTTTCCATCTAATATGAAACTATTTAAATAGGGTTGTGTTTCTATCCCTATTATTATGATGATTTGATTTTTTTAATGATGGAATGATATTTTATATGGATTATGTTATGATGGAATGATGTTTAAGAAACCCATTTTATTTCTTAAGTTGTGTCATGATCAATGATTAATGTTTTTTGTGGAACACTTAAGAATGATTTCATTATGATATGGATGAGACCAATATATACCTCAAATGCATTAGGTAAAGATTAATATCTCATTAGATAGACATGACAAGAATGTAAAGTAAATTCGGTTTAGTAATACAGGACTGGAACGACAAGTAAACCGAGTTAAATAATGGACCTTATCTACTATTATGGTCTTGGAAATGATCCTTGAATAATATGAAATTATTTTTTATGATCATGTGTATTCCACAAAACTTTATGTCTTATTTTATGACTTTTGGGATTATATCCATTAATTATTATGAAATTTTATCCCATGACATAATATCACGATCTTTCATATACATGATAAGACTTCCAAATGTTATGTTCTTATGTCTTATGATTTATTTTACTACTATATCTATGAAATTACAAAACAATTATGGGTTTATACCAAAGAACGTCATACACAATTTTATCATTAATAATAATCCCATAAAATAAACCAACTAATCAAGAGATTGGGTAATATTAATGCTACCTTTATGAATCACATAGTATATAATAATCCAAAGATATTATCAACCATTAGGGAGACCATGAGAACCTCTATAATAAAAAAAATCATCCATAAACCATAATCTTATTTTAATCCTAAATTTATATAGGAATAACAGACAACTTGGTGAGTAACTTTATGATGCTGAAACTATGAAAGAAGTTTTGTAGTTTAATATTTAAATACATAAGATCTTATACCACAAAAAATGCATAAATTATAAACATAAATCAATAGAATTTTTTATAAATTTGGATAAATACATTAGAAAAAACACTAGGTGAAATACCCTAATGAAAACAGTTTGTAATACTGGGAAAACAACAATCCTAATCATACACTTTTCATAACATATGAAATCCACATTACTAAAAATAGATTCAACCATGAACTAGTGAAATAACATATGAAATTCCTTAAATCATCCAATAAAATTAGAATAAAAGAATATGAATGAGGGATAAGGAAGGGGACCCTGAATAACCTTGATTCACCATAAAAAATATATGCAAATCAACCTCAAAATAAAATGAGACCAATAGAAAACTTAATAGGGGAAAAAGTGGGGGATAGGTTGGTTAAAATAGGATCCATTGATCCCTATATTTGTATAATTGGAAAGGTGAACTATCATCAAATAGAGGTTACCCCACCAAAATATAGGGAAAACCCACACTAGGTACCTAGTTTAACCCATCTGGTCACCTAGTGACCCCATTGTGTACCTAGTGCTATGCTCCTTCCACTTAGTGTCCCATCTAGTGACACCCCCTTGAACCTCAAATAAGTTCCCAATGACAACCAACTATTTACTTTATGGATGACATATATCACCCATCCCCATTATCATTAAACAACACTTAAGAACTCAAACCAAGTATTATTATATCAAACTATCAACTTCGAAACATAACATAAATCACTTTAATCTTGATCAAAACACTCTATCATCGATACAAATCAAAATATTCAAATACACCCATCCACTAAAATGATGAAAATATGACCTGTCTCTTGGTTCATTAAGAGTAAAATTAATGGGATACTAAAAACTCCCCACTATATACTTACCATCCTCAAGAAGACATGAAGAACCATCAACCATAAATCCTAACCAACACATGTTATCAATTCATCACATTCTCACATTATTCTATCTCTAAACTCCAATCATGTTTCCAATGCTCGACTCAAAAACATGAAAGTACTATTCACTAAAAACACCATTTTCAAAACATCAAGATCTCAATACATAAATACATGAACTCCATTATTTGATAAGATTCATTTTAATCTATGTTAACCTTAAACACGATTGGACATTAAAATAGATCATTTGATCACCCTTCTCATACCCATCACTAATGTAACACCCCAACTCTAAGACACTCATTAGTGGTTGCACTGGAGTTCCACATGGCCTCAAGCATGACTCCCTATACTCTAGAGGCTAATGGCAATTGGTGATGGACTAATCCATACAATGGTGAGACTATTCCCTTTAATCAGAGTCATAATCAATGAAAATAACAAAAATAATACCCATGATAATCAAAGTATAAATAAATAAATTTCATAATACTATTACAATATGTTTCTTTCATATAGAATATTTAGACACTAATATCCCACTAGGTAAATCACAAATAAAAAAAAACACAAAAAATGTACATTAGAGATCCTTCCATCCTTGAACCTCACACACCGTGTGTCAAAATACATGTTGAGCTACCCTAACCCAATATGTCCCATGCTGAACTTGAAAAGTAGATATAAGGTATGAACACACTGAAGTTCCCATGCAGGGAATGAGAAGTACATATTAGTGGGGTATCACCATTCCCCAAAATAATTCTACATCATATACATTTATGCATGAGAAATAAAATAAATATGTCACGCAAGATCCTTGGATGTTGTGAGCTAATCAGGCCACCACGAATCCTTGAGCATCAAGTCACCATGTGCTAATGAAGACACCATAATCCCCAATTATACATACTTTAGTTCAATTCTATAATCAACTTTATAATCCCACCATTCCCTTATATCAATGAAAAACCTATACCTGAAGACATATATTAGGTAAAAATCTAAAACCTCAACCCACTACCCATAGAAACTTGGAATGATCAAACATCTATATATCGGCCCAATACCTAATCACTCTAGGTAGGGTTCGTTGGTCTTATCATGTCACCCAATGAACCAACCCCCAAGTTGGTTCTCAACCCAATCCTCCTAGGAAAGGTCCATCATCATCCATCAACCCATGACCTCTCACTTAGGACATGGTCAGCCTAGCCTTGTCACAAAAAGAAAAGTTCCCTTTTAAAAATACTTCCTTATGACTCAAGGTTGGGCCCAACTACATGAAAATCAACCCAAACCACATATGGTAAATTCAATGATCCAAAAACTGAATTTTTAGTCCACAATCATCACATCATCCCATCCCTGTAGATAATATGGAGGCAAATCACATCGACCAACCCCTATAGAAAATGAGGTGGTGTAATAAGAACATGAACACAAGAAAGGTCTACATTCCATCACACAACTCACCAAATAATCCTAGGGTGATAGTATCTTAATAACTATCCCCTCATCTACCTTGGAATATCATTGTCTATCCCTGTACAATTATCATGACCCACACTTGTGTATCATCCCACATCTCCAAAGAGAGATCCCTAAAATTGCAACATGGAGGAAACCCCTCTCTATCACACCTCACATATCCTAAAGGTCTTTCCTCCCCACAATGATAACCTAGAACAAAACCACCCTCAATAGTGTGTCACTCTTGAGGCATGAGATGTACAGTTATACCGCACATCCTCACAAGGCCTAGGCCTCTATAACTCATCTAACTATCCCATGGAGAATACGTCCTAGGATACCATTGCCTAAACTCACATATCAAGACCACCCAAGATCTTGAATCATCTTAACTAGTTCCCTCTCCCCTTAGTGAGATAGTGTCCGAGAAATCCCAACTCACCAAATTGTTAAACAACACTCATCCCAAGTATAAGAGGTCCAATCTCATCCAATATCTTCTCCTAGGGAACCCTAGTCATTATACATTATACTTGAACCAATGAAACATGCGTGAATTAGAAACTAATACATAATAGGAAAATGAGATTGTATTAAAGGGACCACCTACATCAGAAATAGAGTTACCATCCTCACAAACCTCCATCAAGCCTCGACCTAGCCCATCCATGCCCGGTCCAAGCCCATACTGCAACCTGATCTCCTGTAACATTCCATGAGACATAAATAAATAATTATAAATAATTATTTAATTTAAAATAATTTATCATAATAATCTAACAACGGACTGAGCACCATTGCATTGTTGAAACCTTGACCAACTACACCTGATGGGACCGCAACACACTCTCAAAAAAAACTTGAGAAAAATCCATAACCATAGAGACCTTACCATTCACCCAATAATTTTAATATAACCTAAAACCTTATGAAAAAAAATATTTTATTATTTCTCAACCAAAACAATTAAGGAAGACATGAATAAAGGATCTCAAGATTCCCTCAACTCAAATTGATAAAAATCCAAATCCATTTTAGTCGATTACACTATGATCTGGTGGAAACAATAATAAATTGCTAAATAAAAAGGAGTAAAATAATAGGAAAGTGAATGTATAATCCAAAAAAGGAAGAAAATGGACAAAAATACTTAATATCTTCATCAAGACACACTAAAAATTCCCATATTTAAGTAGGGTTAAAGCATAACATAATGGGGGGGGGGATTGACTTGGAATTGATCTCTAAAATCCAAACCCACTCAAAATATAGAATCACCCCAATGATGAAAAATCCAAAAAACACCACCACCAAGAAAAAGTAACCCAAAACCCATCACAATGTCACTAGGACTCAAAAACTAGATAATGGTGGCTGATAATCTATTTGGTAATCTCAGGAAGGGCCCGGTACACTTGTTTAGCCAACCAACTTGATGGTGGTTGCTCACCGATTAGCTGATGGACTCTATGTTGAGATTCCACACCACAACCACGCCAAGACTTCCTCTAAAACTTACTCAACCCCTTAATTCACCTATAGAGCCTCAAACCATATCCAATAACACCCCTTATGGAAGTTCAAAAGCTTACAACCTTAGTAAAAGTCTCAGTTCTCAAAAATAACCACCCACCAAATGGAAAATTAAAATTCCATCTCAGAACATGACAATTAAAAATCCATGGGCCATTAAAAACTCCCCAACATAATGCCTCTTATCCTAAAAAATACATGGTAAACATAAAACCACATATCCAAAACTTACTTGGTAATAAGTTCACCATGAACTCACCATGTTCAATCTTCAATCTCCAAACAAGCCTCTATTGTGCATCCCTATATAATAAACTTACTTTCAATAGAAGTTGAGCCACCAAATCACTGCCAACAAGAACATTGAGAAAATTCCCACCTCAATCATATATCTTAAAAAAATTAATATATCCATAAAACGTATCTCAAATATTATGTTTCTTCCCACTATAAGGATCCAATTTCAATGAAAAATTTCAGTCTGTGGTGATCCCCACCATTAGAATGGATTACTGAAAACACACCTTAAACAGTACACATACCCAACAAATGCATCCCATATAACTCCCTAAATGTAGTTATCATATCACCACATCTAAACTCACACAAAATCACTAGATATATTTCCTCTATCTTATTTTTCCTAAAACATTAGGTTTTACCCTCCGATGCATCACTATAACACCTGATCACAATTCCCTAACACCATGAGGAAACCCGTGATGGTCTAAATTCCCTCACTGAAGTCCAAAAAAGAATTCAAATGTAATTTCATAACTATATAATTATACAAATATTAAATCCATCATGCTCTTACCTAGAGAACTGGAATACCCATGAAATGAATTAGCCTCAGATCAGACCAAACCTTCTTGAGCCCGACGCCGGTGGACTGG
Source organism: Viscum album (assembly GCA_963277665.1). NCBI lineage: Eukaryota > Viridiplantae > Streptophyta > Magnoliopsida > Santalales > Viscaceae > Viscum > Viscum album. The sequence goes on from OY728150.1 coordinate 1,868,718,219, forward strand.
CTCCACCTGAAAACACATATGTATTCTAAATCTAGTATTTTTAAGGAACTAGATATTAGTTGATATTAGAAATCACTATTAACCTAATTACACCAAGATTATCCATAGATTACTATCACCACACTTATCATTTACCCGTATCTAATATGATTCTTCCCACCATAAGAGTAACCTTATCATCACCCACTAAACGAAATCACTAATCTCTAAGTTACATGATCTATACATTACAAAACATAATGAATGGTTGTGGATAACCCACTCCCACACAAGCACTAATACCAAACATAAACTATTTCTCAATCTAAACCTACTAGGGAAACCATATTTAATTTTAAGAAATCCAATATCAGCATGTATCACATCATCCAATAATCAACAGTGTGCTCTGCATCATATGAATTTTCTTATAATAATCCATGAGGGACGACCCCAATAGGTCCCAACATTATATGCATGGTAGTCCTCCTAATCTACAATCACTTCTATCTACCCCCAAAACTATGCCTTCCTAACAATAAATTCATCGACCAACTATAATCATTCATAACATAATACCTCGATCCTCTAGCGATGTCACCTACTAGCACTGAGGGGAATCTTACATTATCATAGGATAACCTGGGATACTATTCCCATGATCATATCATTGAAAACCCCAGTAAACTTACTCGGAGGGTGAACCCAATTCAAATCCACTACCACACTAACACTGTAGTTCATATTTGGTTTGTCCACAACCTGAATGATTCCTAATAAACTTACACATGAATTGTTCATCAATAAAAAATAAATCAAGAACTATACACACCTAGAATTAACCTACACTTGAACACTGAAAACTTTCCCAAAAAGTATCAATAATGATGGTTCTACCCCATAGGTAAAGAAATCCACTGAGAACCCACTTATAAGTCCTCACCCAATATCTACTCTTGTCTCATTGGTCCCAGTAACTACATGCTTCAATACAACCCAATCACACACCAAAAATAATACTCCCATATGTTTCATCCTATCTAACCTAGTCTCATGAACCCAACCCACTGACCATGCCACACATGTATTTCATTCACCGCCAAACTAGAGCATCTTCAATGCTCCTTTTCAAAATTTGGAATCTCACTCATGAAATGATATATCACACAACCACCCACCACCTCAGTTACATTCCATACACACAATCATTCTCCCACACTATCAAAACACCATTGAAAATACATCATGAGAACAAACCAAGCCATAAATACAATTGATACCACCCTCAAACTACAACACTGATACTAAAAATACTCTAATTGATTCACATTCAAAATCTAAAGGGGATGAAATTAAGTGAATATAGAATTTCCATTATTTTATGAAAATTGAAAATTGTTTTTTGGATAAATTTTCATGATTTTATAACCAAAACAAGTTTTGATAGGTGTAATTTAATCTTAAAAGGAAGGAACATGAATATATAGAATGAACTAGGAAATTCAGATGGAGAATGAAGGATTTTGGACCCTTTTCCCATGGTTCACAGTCACTACTTAGTCACACAAACTGAGAACCCCAACTCATATGACCATACAGAGCTAGGAGCCTTGATAAAGAACCCCCCCACCCGCATAGTCTCAACATGGACTGGTTAACCATGTAGATCCTCTGGGAAACTATGTGGGGTGTGATGGTTTGGAGGTAGTGGCTTACCAAACGGTCTCCGTACAGTTTGAAAACCATGTCAACCAACCCAAGAAACCATGAACCTCATTTCCTCAAGAAAAAACCTTAAACATGATTGGAACATGGTTTAACTAACCGTTCACCTAAACCATGTGAAGGTTAACAGTAAGCCACCTACTTTCTATATGCCCCCTAACCACCATTTGACTTGAGATTTGGACCCCTAACCACCCTTGGATAGAGGGGATGGCCAATTAATGTTCCTTGTACTATTTTTTAGGATCATTATCATCTGAGAGGACATATTTCTTGGAAGAGGAGAGCTTTAAACCCATTCTAGAAGTTTTTTTGGAAGATTTATCTTGTGGTTTCTTGGTAGTTTTCCTTTCTTTATTAGTTGTAATGAAAACTTTAGGTATCAAGAAATTGTTTTTTTGTCATTTATTCAATGGGTTCTAATTTCTATTATGTGTTGGGGATATGGTTAATAGAGACTCTTTAGTGACTGAATCCTCTTATTACGATTGTGTCAGTTCATTTTTATCTCTCATAATTCCCCTACATATCCTTTTCCCTCTTTATGGAAACTCCATATCAAATCAAGAACAAAGTTTCTAGGGATCTCCAATATAATTAAGATGAGTAATCCCATGGGCTCCCTCATCGTCTCTCAAATGGGTTCGTTTCCATAATGTTTTTAAAAACCAATTCTAATACCAAGAAATTTATTTCAAATTAACTTAATTGAACTCACTAGACCAAGGGAGTTCTGTCACATTAAAATCCTAGATATGTCAGTTATTATGGACAACACAACATGATAAGATAATTGATTTTTAAGGATATTCATAATCACCCAAAACCTCGAAATATTTCTGCGCTTAATTGTTAAGAACAATTTCAGTTTTTTTATAGTTTCAAAGTAAAATGTTAAAGAATTTTAAGAATTAATCATTCCTGAATCAATAAAAACCTTCAAAACCCCAAAATATCTACTCTAAATTTAGTAAAAATTCATTTAATTAATCATGAATTAAGGTGTAAAATACTTTAATTACACCTTGTGGATCGACCCCATACTTACACAATACTATTTGTGAGAGTGGTTAAATCAGTTTGGGCTGCTGAAAGTAAAACATCATCTAGAACGACACAAAATTATGGGGCTATTTTTGAGGAGAAATTAAATGCTGTTTTATTAAATTAATTTTTTATTAATTAAATGAAAACAAATATTAGATGTTTCAAAAAATTCTACTCTTAACCCCATTCCTGTTTTTAGTTATTTTTGGTTTTACCTTTTATGATCGGTGTGTTGTTTCATGTTGTGTAGGACTGTAGGTACGTGAGACTCCATATTACTCATTCTAAGAGTGCTATGTTAATGGAGAAACTCATGTTTTACCCTAAAATTGAATGAAAATTATCAAGGTTTCATCGAGACCTTATGGGAGTACACAACTAGAATGCTCCCATGGAGAATATGTTAGAGGAAGAACATGATATTTTCCAAGGAGTTGGACAACATTTTTCACTTAATGGGAATTAGAACCAACAGCTCGCCACTAATGGTAAACCAAACCAGCCTCTGTCAGGCCACTTTATCGAATATGTTCCCCATAACCATCAATGACCACTAGACCAATTTATGCTGGGGTACGACTGACAACAACTGCAGTAGTATCATCCACCAGAACAACTGCCGTATATTCCTCAGAATTAACAACCCTATTTTTCACAGGAGTAGTAGTATATGTCTCCTCCACCTCCATAGGAATAAATGAATCAATACCATACCCTTATGAAGTAAAAATTTACCTTAATTCATAGAGCAGATATAGGAATTGTTAGTCCACTAGTTCAAGAACAACATTTTGAAATTAATCCATCCATCATTCAACTCGTTAATAATACAGTCTAATTTGGGGGTGTTCCAAGTGAGGACCCCAATTCCCATCTATCGAATTTTATAGAGATATAAAGCATGTTCTGTCACAATAGAGTGTTAGAGGATGCTATTCAACTCTATTTATTTCCATTATCATTAAGGGATAAATAAATGGATTGGATAAAGGGGTACCCCAGAATTCCATCCTCAATTGAGAGGTATTAGCTCAAGAATTTATTTCCAAATACTTTCCACCCTCCAAGATGGGGATGTTAAGAAATGAGTTTCATAATTTGTAGTATCATGAGTCATAATCTTTGTAAGAGTCTTGGAAAAAATTTAGGAAGATGTTGAGAAAATGTATTCATTATAAGCTTCCTCTATGGATTAAAGTTCAAAACATTTATGTGGGTCTCATGATGAACACAAAATAAGTGGTAGATGTGGATTCTAGAGGAACAATAATGAGATATTCTCTTGAAGAACTATTTTATATTTTAGAAGATGTGTTGATAAATATATTCCAATGGAATTATAATTGGGGAACTTATAAGAGAGGTATGCATAATATTGATGCCACTATGATGCTATCTACTCAACTTGGTGATGTTTCAAAGAAAATTGATGCATTGAACCTGAAATCAACGTCACTAGTTCAAGTAGTGAATCATCCAACTTATGGTGAATGTGGAAACAACCATATCATGGGTGAATGTTCAAGGTTAAGTGTTGACCCCTAAATAACTGAAGTAATTTATGTTTCACAGAACCAAGGGAAAAACATGTTCCCTCAATATTAGAACCCTATATGGAAGGATAATGTGAATATTATCGGGGACAATAACAAAAAAATCCTCAACCACGACCTAAAAATCCACTTAGTTACGGTCAGTAGAAGTATGAAAATCCATATCTAGGAAAAAAATAGGGAAATAAATATCAAAAAGGGTTATATCAATAGAAAGTGTATCAAAAACATCATCCAGAACAACCTCCTAGATAACTAAAACAACTATAAGTTTTTCCGAAACAGCCACAACAAGAATAATAATCAAAGTTGGAAGAGATGATGTCCAAATTCATCACTACTGATGAAACTAGATTCCAAAATCAAGAAGAATCTATTTGAAGTCTTGAGAATAATATTGGACATATATCCAATAAAATATCTTCAAAGAAACCCAAAACACTATCAAGTAACACATAGAAAAACCCTCAGGGGGAGGCCAATGTAATAACCTCGAGGAGTGGGAGGGAACTTTATCATTAAGTGGTTGTAAAACAAGGAGGAGGTGAAGATGAGAATAAAAATAAATCCACACCCTCTTTAGACAATGAATCTAAAAAAGAGTAGATTTCCTCTCCAAAAGAGACATCCAAAGGGGTGGGACCCATTATTGATAAAGAAAAGGTGGTGGTCAAGCCTTATAAACCCAACTTACCCTTTCTGGAATGAATGGAGTAGAGGAAACTAGACTAGTAGTTTAGAAGATTCATGGAGGGTTTTAGGAAACTCCACAACAATATACCCTTTGTGGAGGCATTGAATCAAGTTCCCATATACACAAAGTTCATAAAAAAATCCTCTCAAAAAAAAAAGAAAAATGGATGATTTAGGTACCATCCCTCTCTATAAGGAATGTTCTGAAGTGGTACAAAATTCGATTCCACCAAAACTTCAAAATTTTTTGTGTTCATCTATTCTATGTAAAATCATATATTATGAGTTTGGGAAGGACCAATTCAGCTTGGGGGATAATGTGAACTTAATTTCTTTTGGTGTCTTTAATAATATGGGACTGAATGAATTGAATCCTACTTGTGTAGTGCTACAACAGGATGTTTGATCAATCAAATACCCAAAAGTGTTCCTTGAAGATGTGATAGTGCAGGTTGGGAAAATAATTCTCCTATCTAACTTTATTATCCTAGACCCAAAGAAAGATGCAGAAGTACCACTGATTTTGGGGAGACCCTTTCAAGCTATGGGTAAAGTGTTGATCGACGTTCATCAAGGGGAGTTAATATTTATAGTGGGAGATGAAAGAGTATCATATAACATCCTCAAATTTGTTAAACAAGTTCAATTGTGGAAAGGGGGGACTTCTACACTCTATCCATAGTCAAAGATTATGGTGATTGCACATAAATTGACCTGGATTATCTCTCCTCTATCAATGATATGGATTCAGTAAAAATCCATAATAAATAGGAACATGAAGAGTTGTAGTATATAGCTGGGTAGGGTAGCCATTATTGGAAGTGGGTAGTAATTCTTGTCATCTTGTAAGGGGAATAAGATGAACCTCTCATACCTTCAGTGATTAAGGATCCATAACCCGAGATGAAACCTCAACCATTATCTCTAAAGTATAGATATTTGGGTGACAAAGATAAAATCCTTGTTATTCTCAATGCATCACTATCACAAGAATAAGAGGATTAAATTTTTTAGGTTCATAAAATATGAAAACAAGATATTGGTTTTATAGTGGCAGACGTTATACCGACAAGGTACTTTGGTAAGAGGGAGACAAACCATTCTGATGACCACAACAATAGTTAAATCCTCAAATTAAGGAGGTCATAAGAAGATAAGTGATCAAGTTACTAGATTCTATAATTATATACCCTATTTTGGAAAGACTATGGGCCATACCTTTGCAAGTGGTTCCCAAAAAGGGGGTATTACCATGATATCCAATGAGAAGAATGAGTTGATCCTGACTCAGACTATTATGGGATGGAGGGTGTGTTACAATTATAGAAACATCAATGAAACCACATGAAAATACCACTTCCCACCCCTATTCATGGATTAGATGCTGGAGCATTTGGCAGGGCACAAATTTCACTTCTTCATAGATGGTTATTCAGGATATAACCAAATTTCTATTTCCCCTAAAGATTAAGAAAAGAGCACATTCACATGACGATACCGAACATTTTCCTACCGATGTATGTAATTTGGTATGTGCAACTCTCCATCCACCTTCAAGTGGTATATGTTATCTATATTTTATGACATGGTGAGAATATTCTAGAAGATTTTATAGAAGACTTATCCATCAATATAAATTCATTTGAAACATTCTTGAAACACGTGGAAATGGTTCTAGAAAACAAGTTTGGGTTTTAATTGAGAGAAATACCATTTTATGTCACAAAATGGAACTGTATTGGGCCACCAAATATCCAAGAAAGAAATCTAAGTGGATCTAAAAAGGATATATGTGATTGAAAACCTACCCATTCCCACTTATGTTTATGGAATACAGACCTTCCTTGGGCATGAAGAATTCTACAAGCAGTTCATGTGAGATTTTTTGAAGATAACACAACAATTAACTAATATTATTTTAAAGGGTGATATATTTGAATTCAATGAATCCTATTTTAGGTAATTTAATCTTTTGAAATTGAGATTAGTGGATTCTCTGATCCCGATTGATCCAAATTAGGATGAGAAATTTTAGATTATGTGTGATGTTAGAGATTATGCAGTGGGATCAGTCCTTAGGCAGTGGTTTGATTAAATTTTATGGCCTATCTACTATTCCATTTGTGCTTTAAACAAAGATCAAATCAATTAAAACACAATAGAAAAAGAAATTATCATGGTGGTTTTTTCATTTGATATATATCAGTCTTACTTGGTGCTGTCCAAGTTCATTGTTTATAATGATCATGTAGAACTGGAGTACTTATTAAACAAGAAATATGTAAAATCATGATTGATTCTCTAGGGGATTATTCTCCAAGAGTTTCATTTGGATGTTTTTGATAATAAGGGAATTTAAAATTTAGTTTCTGATTATCTCTCCCACTTGGAATTTAATCACTTGGAAGAAAAGGATGATTGATAGATTAAAGAAGATTTTCTAGTTAAACACATATCCGTAGTATCTGATACACCCCATCCATGGTTGACTATCATTTCTAATTATCTTACTATGGGAGTGGTTTATCCTGATATTTCTTACCAAAAAAGAAACAGTTTCAGTCCGAAGTGAAGAAATATTTCTGGGAATATCCACTTCTCTTTCAATCATGTAGAGATGACATCATTCACTAATGTGTACCTGCGAGTGATATAAATGAAAATATAGAATTTTTTTTATTGATCTCCCACTAGAGGACTTCATGGGATGGACCGAACAATAGAAAATATCTTATAATCTAGGGTTTTCTATTCAAATATGCATAAGGATTCCTGACACTTTGTGTCATGGTGTGATAAGAGCTAGTGGATAAAAAATATTGGGTGGAGAGATGAGATTCCTCAACACCCTATCCTCAATGTGTAAATCTTAGATGTATGGGGTATTTACTTCATGGGACCGTTTCCACCACTGTATGGAAACACATACATTTTGGTATCTGTGTATTATTTATCTAAATGGGTGGAAGCTTCATCCATAACCCAAAACATGGTGAAGGCCATCATAAATTTTTTGAAGAAGCACATATTCATCCAATTCAGTGTTCCTCGGGTCCTCATTAGTGACTGGGGGATAAATTTTTGATAATTTCATGATGATAAGTGTTCTCACAAAATGTGTGGAAAATTAACACATAGGGACACCATACCACCCCCAATCTAGTAGCCAAGTTTAAGTTCTAACCATGAACTTAAAAAAATCTTGTAAGAGATAGTGGGAGCATAAGAAAGGATTGGTCTAAAAAGCAAGATGATTATCTATGTGCCTACCATAACACATTAAAAAATCCTTTGGGTATGTCCCCATTCAGATTGGTCTATGGAAAGACCTTTCACTTACCTATGGATATTGAGTATAAACTGTACTAGGCTATTAAATATTTGAACTATGATTTGAAGGCTACCAAAAAGAAACAAAAATTCCAATTGTTCGAGCTTGATGAAATATGGTAGGAAGTTTATGAAAATTCCAAGATTTATAAAGAGAAGACAAAGACAGTTTATGATGGCCTAATATCTTGGAAAACCTTCTTTACAAGAGATCAGGTGTTGTTATTCAACTAATGTTTACAATTTTTTCTAGGAAAGATGAAATCTCGGTGGTTGGGTCCTTTTAAAGTGATCAATGTTTTCAACATAGTGCGGTGGAAGTCGATAGATAGGATGGAAAAAAGTTTAATGTGAATGGGAAATTCCTCAAACTATACTTAAAAATAAAGGACAAAGTGGGAATAATTTCCACCATAAAATTCAATTAATCAAGAGGCCCAAACATTTTGAGTTTGAGACAATGAATGTACCACTAACTGGGAAGTAACATGACATTTCAAAGAATTTATTGAAACAATTTCTTGTTTGTATGTTGTTAGGGGAGAATGTTAGTGTTTTTTTCATGTTTCTATGTGTTTTAGTTATAGGAATCATGACATGTTATATATATTTCATTTAATATTTATTATTCTAAACATATGCATCGTATGGAAATCTCAATTCATCTTTTAAAATAACATGGGGATAAGTGCCTTAATTTTAAAGGGTTACATTTCAATCAAATGGGGGAAAATTCAAAAACATTCAAGGTCGCGGAACACACACAATTAGTGCATGGTTAAAGAAACTATGTGAAATAGAGACCATATTCAAAAGTAATTCACATGGGTATCTCTTGGCTAACCAGCCCATGCAATCAAACTATACAGGAGGGGAACCAAATTCTAGAAGCTTACCACACAGTTTATTAAACCATGCGCTGTAACTGTGAAACATTTTAGAACACCCCAAATTTTAAATCCTAAAATCTTACCCCAATTCTAAAATACCCAAAATATTTATCCTCCCCTCTTTTATCCATGATTTGTACCTTAATCTCCCTCTCCTTCAACCCTTAATCCTCGATTCTTCTTCTCTTCCACTGGATCTCACTTCAAGGTATGTTCTCTTATCCCCTCCTCTTCTTCTCCTTCTTTCTGTTTTACACCCCTCTCCTCCTTCCCTAGGGTTAGGTTTGACATGATTCTTCCCCACCCGTTTTCAATTTTTGTTTCATTCTTCATTATTTGGGTTTCTCAAGCTTTTTCAACCCAATTCATACCCAAAACTCCAATCACACACTTGCATAAATGATTTTTTCCAAAACCCCCAAATTTTTTGCCACTAATTTTCTAGATTATTATATTGAAATAGGTTCTTTAAAATTTTAATTATATAATTTCATTTTTCTATCTATTATTGTTTTCAAGTATTCAATTTCTATGTGTTTTATTCCACTTCCTGCTAGACAAACAACAATGGCCTCTTCAAAGCATTCTCGTGCTTTAGGATCTGTAAAACCCCTTACTCAATACCTATAATTAATTAAAAAGGAAGAGAATAAGTGTTACCTAGTTTTAGTCACTCATGAGGTTAATACCCAAAATTTATTTGAATTACAACATCTTGAGGTCTTGGGTATTTCAGATGAGCTGTAGAGGCTGATTTCCCATGGGCACCTCATAGAGGCACTTACTGTGCACCAAACCACCTTTAAGGAACTAATATTGGAATTTTTTGCGACCTTTTTGTGACGTGAAATATATGTAGATAATGAGAAATGATAATATATAGATGATTAAGGTGAAGTTACATTCCACTTATGAACCATCACTTTAGATTTTGTATGATTTAATTTTCCACATTTTTCAGAGTATATGATCAAGAATATGTTTAGAGCATTGAGTATTTTGAGGTAGAATGAGAATGAGATCCTATAAATGCCAGAGAATTTCGGGTTACCATTTCCCAGACTGTAGATCTCTATGCCCTGCAGACTACCAAGGCTTCCTGAATACGAAACCCCATCCATCTCCTTTTACACTAGATCATTACCACTTATTTCACAGCCCAGTCGGACAGTGAAGGCAAAGTCATCCTTCGATATTTGTTTATCCTCCATTGAATTATTACCAACACTCCAATTAGAACCACCTTCATCTTCACATAGTACCTTCAACATCTGTTCTCCAAACCAATGGGAGACATTTTTGGTGGGCCTTTCATCACTCTCCTCATTGAACACATTGAAATTGAATTTGATGAGGACACCATCCTTGAGCTAAAACTTACTATTCCTTTTGATATAACCATGGTACGTCACATGAAAATGATTTAATTTGATTGAATCCACTACCATTTTAGATACTAACAATTGGAATTCTAAACAAAACCCCAACCCACCTAATCCCACCATAATTCCTCACACCACTCCTCTCCCCATGATGAGGACTACCAACCCCACCCCCCTTTAACTGCCCCTATACCGTATCCACCCTACTATTACCTATGTCACATAACCAAACATGGAGGGAACCCCATTTGGTGACCTAATCTCAAATTAAATCTACAAAAATACATGTATATTATGTTCGACTCACAGATTGAGGCCATTAGGTAGCAGATGGCGAGAATCACTATGAAGGATTTACCTGCCCCGGATCTTTACTGTCCCTGCCCAACCACCCCCTTCCTACTACATGCACATGGATGCCTCCCCTAACCTGTATCCAATGAATCCACCATCCACACATCCTACCTAAAAAATAGACACCGATTTAGCTCATGAAGATACTTGTTGGGCCACAACAACCTGTGTTGCAGGACCCTGGTTTTTGGAAAGGTATGATTTTGTTGTGTTTTGGGTTGAACCCTTTGTTTTTTGGGGATTTAATTGGGGCCCTCCATGGGATGTTCTGGATTTTCTCGGGTTTAAGGATTGATATTAAACAAGTGACCTTGTTGTAATGAATTGTATAACCCTTGATAAATATGTTGGCATGATTGGTTGAACTTAGAATAGAAGTTAGGTGATGCACCTAGACTTGGGAATAACCTAAGGGTTAAAGTGGAATGCGTTAAATGGTTGATTCATGGGAATGATAAACAGGTTAAAAGGGTTAATGTGTAAACTGATTAAAGACCATAATGGGATAGATTATGGGTTTAATGTTGAATGCTTTGTGAGATAGGCATAACACATGGGAATTGGGTGAATGGTTAAATGATGTGAAATGGTAATGTGTTAATGGGTTAAGGCATGATGTGGATTCCCATGTGGGTTGTTGTGAATAGCATTTGCCGAAGGGAAGTGGTTTGGATAGTTGATGGTTACTTATATATAAGCATGTGCACATGGCTTCGTAGAGTGGGGTATGACATGAGGATCTATGCCCACAGGTCGAGTGAAGACTGAGGTTCTAAACTCCACCCTAAATGAACGGGTTAGGAAAAGGGATTGATGATCTATTCTCCTAATGGTTGCATCCACCCAGAATGAGGCTTCGAGGTGAGGTTATGGTTGCTATGAGGGGGTTATTCCTAGTGAGATAGGATAACATTGTGTTTAACCTCTTGCATGTGATTTTTGGCCTTAGACCCACGTAACATAACGAATGTGATTAACCCATGGAAATGTAATGAAATGGTAAATGATGATAATTGGTAATAAATGAATGGTAATGGAAGTGGCAATGGCTTTGGTCCTGAATTAGTTAGTGGAACCTTAATTAATTACTTGGGATTTATCATTCATATTCCTGTTGCATGAACTACCTATTTATAATGGATATTTTGTAGACACCGTTGGTGGTGGCCTACTGAGTTGTACTCACACCCTGCTCGGGACGCCATTGGGTACCTGAGAAGACTTCATGTTTTCAGGTCAGGAGAAGGGAAAAGGCCCTTGCTAGGTAGTGATTAGACATGGGTACCTCTTGGTGGTGGATCTGGACTTGGAGTCGGAACCATTTTGGGGATTTGGTCATTGTCTTTATTTTGGGTTTTTTTTACTCGTGCAATTGTAGTATAACATGGAATATTTACTGTTGAAAATGTTTATAATACATGTTCCTTATTTATTGGTTATTGTTTCCTCTATTTGGCTTATTTCTGTTGTGGATTAATTTGATAAAAAGGGGGTATAGTCTCCCCACTGGACTCTATAGACCCCCGCTGCTAGTTGGCAGCCTATGGCATATGGGGAGGTGTGCTTAAGGTCATGTAACCACCCGGCTCGGAGTACCGGTTTAGTGGATTCCGGGCCGGGGATGTTACAAAGTGGTATCAGAGGAGGTCTTTCTTCTCCTTCTCTGAGGTCTTATTATTTGGGATTGGTAGCCAAGGGTTAAGACGTGTCAGGACTTGGTAATGAGCTCGTGCTTGGGAGTAGCTAACCCATGTACGAGGGAAAACCCAAGTCACCCTGGGTGGGAAATGTTATTCTTGGTTGTGTGTTCTTACAGTTGATGATATTTCACCGTTGGGTGATGCACATGTGGTTTGATGTGATTGTTTTATGATATGTGGATCGTGGCCTTAACGACATGAGGATTGACATTCATGCATCATTATAGGCACCTAGGAAGATAGGTGACATGCATTTTATTAGACACACACACGGGGTGTGTGTGTGTGGTAGGAAGGTAGGGTGCATCATTCATTTCATGAAACGAAGAAATAATGAGAAGAATGAAGTAAAACAAGTGGGTAAATGATGTTTAATGAGATAATAGGGGTTTAAACAAGTTGGAAAATTTTGTTGGGTTAGCGTATTAAAATTGGGTTGTTGTAGCTAGTAAAGAGATTTTGAAGAATTCGTGAAAGTTTATGGTATGCGTGCAAAATATTGTGTCTAGAAATGTAGAGAAATGCCACCTCAACGTCGGTTACCAGTTGGGAAACAAGAGGATGCTGCTGAGAACACTCCTCCAGTAGAAGAGTAAGAAAATGTGGTGATCAATGAAGGTAGAGAAGACCAGTTCTAGGAGAACATGGATCGCCTTATGCAGATGATGGATTGGGACCCAGGGAGGGTTGTACCGAGTATGTTTGAGCTGACCAGGGAGTTCCAGCTGCAGCACCCTATGACCTTCACCAGAGAGGGTGGGCCAGAGGCAGCGGAGTTTTGGTTAGAGTCTATCCAGACGATAATGGACCATCTGGAGACCCCTGTTGAAAGGCGAGTAAATTTGGCCGCTTATATGTTGCGAGGACATGCGAGGAGTTGGTGGGACATTCAGGATCAAATCGAGCAGGCTGAGGGAATGTCGTGGAAGGTTTTTCAGGAAACGTTTCTGGAGCATTTCTATCCAGAGACTTTGAGGCAAGAGTAGGCTGTAGAGTTTATGATCCAGACTCAGGGATCACTGTCAGTGATGAACTATGCTAGTTGCTTCACTGATTTGAGATGCTTTGTCCCAATGTTAGCAGGGGATGAGGTAGGAGTAGCAAGGCATTTCCAGGATGGGCTGAGACATGAGATCAGGTATCAAGTAAACATCTTCCACTTGAAGAGGTTCATAGAGGTAGTAGATCAGGAACTGATCATATAATTAAACCTGAAGGGAGCTTTGGGTAGTGGGCTTGTGGTGTTAGTGGGAAAGACAAGCGGAGCAGCTACCGAAGGTTGAAAGCGACGCCATAAGAGCTCACAACATGGTGGAAGTGTGAAAAGTGGCTGGAAGAGGGGGTCAGCCTCTCAGAGTGGGAACCTGGTGTTTTGTTATCAGTGCAGTAGGTTGGGGAATATGCATGGTTAGTGTCCTCGACCTCCAGTTGAGTGTCGTTCATGCGGCATGATGGGACATGTGCAGAAGTTCTACAAGAAACCTCAGTAGGTGGGCGAGTATGATGGTGGAAGGAAGGTACCAGATACGGGAAGGGTATTAGTTTCCCCGTATCAGGCAGGCATTTGGAGCTCCACGGGCTGTACTGGCAGGGGCGGTGGACGTGGAACTCCAGGGAAAGATCGCTCACACCAGCAGGGCAGTGCAGCGCAAGGCGTTCAGGCTGGAGCCCAGGGTAGAAGGGCAAGTCAGCTTCAGGAAGTTCAGTTTTCACCTGGTGATGGTGAGGATGGACCATCGACTATTTGGGGTATGATCCTTGTAGCTTCTACTTTTTCTAGTGCGTTGTTTGACACAGGTTCCACACACACTTTTATCTCTGCTCAACTTGTGGTAGCGCTGGGTTTACTAGTAGAAAGGGTGTGTGGAGTTATGTCAATTGACACTTCGTTGGGGGTTCGGGTTGAGGATATCAACCAGTGAAAGGGATGTGCCTTGGAAGTTGGTGGTCATCATTTTCTGTGGGACTTGTTCATTCTTGAGATGTCGGGATTTGACCTAATCTTGGGAATGTATTGGTTGGTGTTGTATCGGGCGCACATAAACTGTTATCATTGCAGAGTATCGTTCAGGTCGCTTGAGGGTGACACTTAAGTCCACCATGGTAAATGGGATATTCGAGCAGGCCATGCAAGACCGTTTGGTCAGCGGTTGAGTGGAATCATGGATCGAGTGGCATGTCTCATGCTTGATGACAATTAAAGAGGGGAGCAGTCTGTTTTCCCTCCTGTGGTGGATTGATTTCAGGATGTGTTTCATGAGGATTTCTCAGGGTTACCCCTCAAGGGGGATGTTGAGTTCACGATCGAGTTGCTGCCGGGAGCAGAGCTAGTTTCTATTCCGCCATACCGAATGACACCGGAAGAACTCCAGGAACTAAAGGTTCAACTTGAGGAGTTGGAGCATAAGGGGTTTATCCGTCCTAGTACGTCTCCTTGGGGATCTCTCGTGCTTTTTTCAAAGAAGGCTGATGGGTCGTTGAGGCTGTGTGTTGACTATCGAAAGTTAAATCAGATGAAAATGAATAATCGGTACCCTCTTCCTAGAATTTATGACCTTTTTGATCAGTTTAGGGGTGCATCAGTGTTTTCTAAGATCGATCTGAGGTCAGGTTATCACCAGTTGAGGGTGAGGTATTCTGAAGTACTGTGGATATCTTTATGGAGTCGGTACGGGTTTTTTGAGTTTGTGGTAATGCCTTTCGGCTTGACCAATGCACCAGAGGTGTTTATGGCTTTGATGAACCGGATCTTTCATCCCTATCTAGATCAGTTCATGGTTGTTTTTTGTTGATGATATCTTAGTGTACTCGAAAAATCATAACGATCATGCCCAACATCTTGACATCATCTTGTGTATGCTAAGAGAGCATCGACTATACGCCAAGCTATCAAAGTGTCAATTCTGGAGAGGTGAGGTGCATTTTTTGTGTCACATCATCTCATAGGCTGTTGTATCTTGGGATCATCCCAAGAACGTTTCTGATGATCGGAGTTTTCTGGGTTTGGACAGGTATTACTGAAGGTTCATTCAGGATTTATCTCACTTGGTAGAACCACTCTCGGGCATTACCAAGAATGGAATCAGGTTCGAGTGGTCTGGGGCTTGTGAGAATGCCTTTCAAGAGTTGAGGAATCGGTTGACGACCACACCTATCTTGATCTTACCTGAGCTGGGTAAGAAGTACATCATGTTTTTTGATGCGTCTGGAGTCGGACTTGGGGCTGTGTTGATGCAGGTTGAGCGGGTTGTGGCTTATGGGTCGAGGCAGTTGAGATCCCATGAGCGGAACTATCCCACTCATGATCTTGAGTTGGTTGCAGTAGTGTATGCCTTGAAGTGCTGGAGGCACTATCTATTTGGGGAATGGTTTAATGTGTTCACTTACCATAAGAGTTTAAAGTACATCTTCTCACAGCGGGATCTGAATCTTAGGCAGCGAAGATGGGTTGAATATATCTAGTATTTTGGCTTTGAGTTGGTGTACATGCCAGGAAAGGGAAATAGTGTTGTTGATGCTCTGAGCAGGAAGGTTCAGAATTAGATGGTTCAGGAGTCCAACACCGAGTGGAAGGTGATGGCTTTGTTTGCAGAAATACACCTAGAGGTGCAGGAGGAGAGTGGTCAGGTCACCCTTGCTTCATTAGTGATGGAGTAGACACTTTTGAGTCGAGTTAAGGAAGGTCATATTGATGACCTGGAGTGTCTGATCATGAAGGAAAAGATTAAAGGTGGGGATCTACCTTCTGAATGGGCTGTCAGCGTAGACGGTGTTGTTTGTGTTCATGATCATATGGTTGTGCCAGAGTTTATGTGGTAATAATTGATGCTTGAGTTCCATGCATCAAAGTGGGAAGTGAATCCTGGTTTGACCAAGATGTACTGTGATCTCTGAAGCCAGTTTTGGTGGCCTGGAATGAAGAAGGAAGTTGCGGGCTTTGTGGCACGGTGCCTTACCTATCAGTAGGTGAAGGCCGAGCATCAATGCCGAGGTGGTTTGTTACATCCATTTCCCATTACGGAATGGAAGTAGGATGATGTAACCATGGATTTTGTCGTGGGTCTTCCAAGGATGCCGCAGAAGAACGATGCAATCTGGGTGGTTGTGGATCGGTTAACAAAAGTGACTCATTTCTTACCAATTCAGGAGACCTTTACAGTCGACCAGTTGGGTGAGCTGTATGTTCGAGAAATAGTGCGGTTTCATGGTGTTCTACGAACCTTAGTTTTAGACAATGATCCGCGTTTCACATCGCGTTTCTGGAAAGGGTTGTAGAAGGCGCTTGGTATGTAGGTGTTTTTGAGTACGGCTTTCCACCCACAGATGGACAGGTAGTCAGAACGTACGATCCAAGTGTTGGAAGACATGTTAAGAGTTTGTGTCTTGGATTTTGGTGGTTCTTGGGAGAGTCACCTATTGTTAGTTGAGTTTTCCTACAACAAAAGTTTTCAGGATATGATTCATATGGCACCGATTGAGGCGCTTTATGCGAGACCATGTAGATCTCTATTGTGTTGGCTAGAGGCTGGTGAATCCGAGTTGTTGGGACCAAGTCTCGTGCAGGAGACTTCAGAGAGAGTTAAGTTGATCAGGAAGCGAATGGCTACGGCTCAGAGTAGGAAAAAGTCATATGTAGATTGGAGGCATATACCTCTTGAGTTTGTGGTGGGTGATAAAGTGTTCCTTCGGGTGTCACCAAGTATGGGTCACCATCGGATTCAGAAGCAGGGTAAGTTGGCACCCAGGTATGTGGGACCTTTTGAAATTTTGGAGAGGATCGGACCAGTGGATTATCAGTTGGCTCTTCCACAGCGGTATGGTGGGATGCATGATGTGTTTCATGTGTCGTAGCTTTGACGGTATTATCCCGACCCATCTAACGTGGTTGATGTTGAGGATGTGGAGCTTAATGCTGATGCGTCCTTTAAGGAGCGTCAAGTTCGTGTGGTGGATCGTAGTGAAAAGGTCTTGCGAGGCAAGGTTGTGCTATTAGTGCGAGTACTATGGAGGAATGGGAATGTTCAGGAAGAAACTTGGGAGCAGGAATCGGATATGCAGGCTCAATGGCCAAGAATCTTCTATTTGGTGGATCAATGAGGCTTAGAAACTCAGCTTGAGGATGATCCGTTATAAGGTGGGGAGGTTGTAAGACCCCGGTTTTTGGAAAGGTATGTTTTTTTTTGTTTTGGGATGAACACTTTTTTTTTGGGGATTTAAAATGTTTCCTGAAAGTGTGAGAGGCCTTTGGGGTATTCCGGGGGCTTGGGGCATGGAAGAAAGGAAATCTGGGCAAGACAGGCCAGGGCGCACGGCCTGCGCATGGCCAGGTAAACCGTGCGGCCTGCCTAGGCTAAACCGTGCGACCCTTCCTCCCCCGGATAGAAGCATGTGCACGGGTAGCACACAGTTTTCCAAACTATGTGTCTAAACTGTGTGACCCCTCCTCCTCTGAATAGTGGCATGTTCACGGTTTGCACACGGTTTTCCAAACCGTGCAGACAAACCATGCGGCCACTTAAAGTTGGGAAAAATTACATGTTTTCCACTCCAGGCTTTAAAATCCCATTCTGGATTTCCTCTCATTTCCTCCCTCTCCACCCTAGGCACGAACCAAATTTCCCAAAGGCTCCAAGAGACCGATCTCCTTCGATTCTAAGGTGTTTTTGGTGCCGTTGGTTGTGAATCGAAGCTCTGGGTAAGGCTAATCCCATAATTTCTTCTCTTTTTGGTTTATGGTTTGTATCTTCTCTCCCCCTTGTTCTGAATCTCTAAAACCCTATCTTTTGGGTGAGTTTTAGGTTGAAGCTCCAAGGGTTGGTCGAATCAAGTTCTAAGGACTCGATTGAGAGTGCGTTCAATCGTGGATTCAAGGTAGGTTGTCTACAAGTGATATCCCATAGTTATTTGGGTATTTGTGCATGTTTAGTTTTGTTCTTTCTTTCCTTTGGTTATGTTTTGGATAACCTTGGCATGTTTGGTAATAATGGTGTTTAAAATGGAAAATGTGAACCCTCATGATCCCCGTGGGATGTTTTGGGATAGACTTGACCTAATTGGGGCCATCCATGGGATGTGCCAGCTTTTCTCGGGTTTAAGGATTGATATTAAACAAGTGACCTTGTTGTAATGAATTTTATAACCCTTGATAAATATGTTGTCATGATTGGTTGAACTTTGAATAGAAGTTAGGTGATGCAACTAGACTTGGAAATAACCTAAGGGTTAAAGTGGAATGGGTCAAATGGTTGATTCATGGGAATGATAAATGGGTTAAATGGGTTAATGTGTAAACTGATTAAAGACCATAATGGGATAGATTATGGGTTTAATGTTGAATGCTTAGTGAGATATGCATAACACATGAGAATTGGGTGAATGGTTAAATGATGTGAAATGGTAATGTGTTAATGGGTGAAGGCATGATGTGGATTCCCATATGGTTGTTTGTGAATAGTGTTTTCCGAGGGGTAGTGGTTTGGATGGTTGATGGTTACTTATATATAAGCATGTGCACATGGCTTCGTAGAGTGGGGTATGACATGAGGATCTACGCCCATGGGTCGAGTGAAGACTGAGGTTCTAAACTCCACCCTAAATGCAAGGGTTAGGAAAGGGGACTAAGGGTCTATTCTCCTGACGGTTGCATCCACCCGGACTGAGGCTTCGAGGTGAGGTTATGGTTTCTATGAGGGGGTTAGTCCTAGTGAGATAGGATACCATTGTGTTTACCCTCTTGCATGTGATTGTTGGCCTTAGACCCATGTAACATAATGAATGTGATTAACCCATGGAAATGTGATGAAATGGTATGTGATGATAATGGGTAATAAAGGAATAGTAATGGAAGTGGCAATGGCTTTGGTTCTGAACTGGTTAGTGTTACCTTAGTTAATTACTTGGAAATTATCATTCATATTCCTGTTGCATGCACTACCTATTTATACTAGATATTTTGTAGACCCTGTTGGTGGTGGCCTACTAAGTTGTACTCACACCATGCTCAAGCCGCCGTTGGGTACCCGAGCAGGCTTCATATTTGGAGGTCAGGAGAAGGGAAAGAGCCCTTGCTAGATAGTGAGTGGACATGGGTAGATCTTGGTGGAGGATCCGGACTTGGAGTCAGAACCATTTTGCGGATTTGGTCGTTGTCTTTATTTTGGGTTTTTTCACTCTTGCACTTGTAGTATGACATGGCATATTTACTATTGGAAATGTTTATTATACATGTTCCTTGTTTATTGGTTATTGTTTATGCTATTTGGTTTATTTCTGTTGTGTCTAACTCTGATAAAAAGGGGGTATAGTCTCCCCACTTGACTCTATAGACCCCCGCTGCTAGTCGGCAGCCTTTGGCATATGGGGAGGCGCGGTTAAGGTCATGTAACCACCCAGCTTGGAGCACCAGTTTAGTGGCTTCCGGGCCGGGGGCGTTACACGTGTTGAGTTCCAAGATCCATTTGGTGATGATCCTTCCATGGGATGGAACTAATTCTCTTTGATATTCTACTACTTTTACCTCTCTCTCTTATTTGAGATTGTTTTCAACTTTCATGATCATCAAGATATTTCATTTAATTTTTATATGTTGGGTTATTATGTGCTTATTTTCCATTCCACATCATGCTACTGTGATATTATTGCTTCACTTTTTATGTTTTCATTGTCAATCTAGTTGGTGGATTGCTAATTGTTGACATGAAGACACTCTTTTTCTTAGAGGGATCTTTAACACAACCAAATTTACTTTATAGAACTTCTATCCAAGGGAGTATTTTTTTCTGATTCATATTTCATTCCTTCAATAGTTCCTCCTTCCCCTTGCATGCGTTTTTCTACCCACCCTTCTTCAACTTATCATGATCATGGGGGACCATTTTTGGTTTTAAGTGTGGGGGAGGGAACCCAATTTTGGCACCCCATTTTATCATTTCCTTGATTTAATCTAGGATGAAATTTTTATTAAGGGACCTATAAGGGTTGTTATATATGTCACACATCAACTAGATAAAGATGGATTTTGGATACTCATTTCTTAAATTCGTCATATGTTTAGATTTATAAACCTATTTTTGATGTGAATAAGTATTGTAACACTTTAATAGAAACATTTAGATATTCATTCATAAAAAATTTTATTTAAAAATTAAAATTGTGATGAAGTTTTTTAAATTAAGGATCCTCTTAAAGTGGAAATAGATTTATGCATTAAGGGAAGTGATGTATGGAAATTTTTGATGTCTCACTAGTGGTTATTATGCGGTCTTAATTTCACGAGCTCTTGAATTTTCCCATCAATTCATCATGATTATATATAGAAAAATTGGTCCCTAATATCAATCCTAGTATCCCACCCCAATGAAAATAATTCAAGATATGAAAAAGCATTCCCATATTTTCTAATGAAAATTCATCATTTTTCAAAAGCAGCAAGTCAATGAGTTGTGTGACCTATAAAAGTGATATTCCACCATTTGGTGTCAAAGAAATATTTTATTAACCTACCTATGTGTCTGATGAGATGGAAATGGAATTTGGAACTTTCTTTGAATGAATAAGGTCAATTTTTTTTAAATAATAATGATTTAGGAATGACTATTTTGGAGTTTTGAATTGAGATTACTTCATTGGATAACTTAAGAAATGGGGTTTTTAGGAATAATTCATGTAGAAAATTCCATAATTTCCATCCAAAATTTATATTCATTTAGTTGATATAATATGTGACATTTCTACTTATTTCTTAATGATTCCTTTGAGATGATTGTCTAGGTATTTTTTGAGTACAAACAATCAATCAATTGTGGCAGAGTTTGAATCACTAAAGTGAATATAGAATTTATATTATTTTATGCATATTGATATTGGTTGTTTGGATAAATTGTTATGATTTTATAACCTAAAAAAGTTTTTATAGTTATAATTTAATAATCAATGGAAGGAATATGAATATATGGTATGAACATGGAAATTTAGATGGAATTCAAGGATTTTGGACTCTTTTTTTACGTTGCACGGTCACTACTGAATCACTCAAATTGACCACCCCAAATAAGATGAACATACAGAGCTAGGAGCCACCTGATAGTACCATATGTATGGTCTCTGCATGTTTTGGTTGACCATGCAAATACACTAGGAAACTGTATGGGGTGTGTTGGTTTGGAGGTAGTGTCTTACCAAATGGTCTTCACACGGTTTTCAAACCATGCAGACCAACCCAAGAAACCATGCGCCTTATTTCCTCAAGTCAGAACCTTAAGAATGGTTGGCACGTGATTTAACTAACCATTCACTTAAACCGTGCGAGGGTCAAAAGTATGCCAACTAATTTATATATACCCTTACTAACCACTATTTGACCTAGGATTTGGACCCCTAACCACCTTTGGACAGTGGAGTATGGCCAATTAATTTTCCTTATACTATTTTGGAGGATCATCATAATCATATGGGAGCACATCTGTCATGGAAGAGGGGAGATTGAAACCCATTTTAGGGAATTTTTGGAGGATTTATCTTGTGGTTTCTTGGCATTTTTCTTTGTTTCTCAGCTATAGTGAACAATTAAGGTATTAATAGATTATTTGCCATATTTTATTAAATGATTAGCTAATTACATTTATGTTTTAGGGATATGGGTAATGAAGACTAGTTGGTCATCAAATCCACTTATTATGCTCGTGTTAGATCATTTTTATCACTCATAATTCCCCTATGTATCATTTCTCCCTCTGGATAGAAAATCTATATCAGATCACTAATAAAGCTTCAAGGTATCTCTTTGAGGATTACGATGAGGAATCCCATGATCATTGGGTGCACTCGTTATCTCTCAAATGGGTTTATTCCATAATGTTTTTAAAAAACAATTATCAGACCAAGAAATTGATTTCAAATTAAATTAATCATAACTCACCAGACCAAGGGAATTTTATCACATTCAAAACCCATAGTTGTAAGTTATTATGAAAAAAATAACATGATAATATTATCAATTTTTGATGATCTTCATAATCACCCAAAACCTCGACACATTTCTTCCATTAATTGTTAAGCAAATTTTTAGATTTTTCTACTTTCAAAGTTAACCATTAAATAATTTGAATAATTAATCATTCAACCATCTGAAACAACCTTCAAAACCCAAAAATATCAACTCTAAATTCAGTAAACATTTAGTTAATTAATCATGAATTGAGGTATAAAATACTTTAATTTCTCCCTGTGGATCAACCCCATACTTACACTATACTAGTTGTGAGAGTGGGTAAATCAATTTGGGCTGCCAAAAGTAACACTTCATCTATAACAACACCAAAAGAAATATCACTCATAATATTCTTAAAACCTCTTAGGGTTTCCACATTCACAAGTAAACTTATTCCCATACACATATTATTCCTCAGGTATCAGATGCCTATATTGAACTCATTAGGGTTCCATCACCCAGGAATATAATGCCTACACTAGTTCACCAAGGGTATCCATGCAACCCTTGAAGAAGGGACTATATTTCCATTATCACTGGAGAATGTCTTACACCAATATCAACACAACCTACCATTAGAAGAAAATATATACAGTTTAGTTGATTATAATGATACAAAAAAATATATATGAGAAAAATTTTAATAAGTTATTTTGACTCTTTAAATGACTAAAACCTGTCATTAGAAAATCTAGTCACATATAAGAAGACATATGTCTTGTGAGTCCTACATTCCTAATTATTATGCATAAACATAGGCCTATTTCACATGGGACAAGATCCAAAAAACATAAATCACATCTCTGGTAATCCCATATTTTATAAACATCTCAACCATACTAGTAAAAATCAAGAATAATAACCCCACACCATTAGTAACATGGAATTAAAACTAAAGAAGTATTCATAACTCACTAGTTAAATGTCTATCAAAATTTTAAACACATTCCAATGAAATATTTACACTATGTTCGAAAATAGTAAGATAAATAAAACCATTGATACCATTTCATAACACCCCATCCTGGGTCACTCATTAGGGCCTGGACTGGAGCACTATGTGTCCTTAAGTACAAATCCCTATACATTATTGGTAACTAACTAGTGTTGAGGTCTTAATCCATATTGTGGGGAGATTATGCCATCAAATCGGAGCCATAAAATCAATGTAAATAACCAAAACAATATCCATCACACTCAAAGTACACATAAATAAACAACCCCAATTATATAAAAATATGGTGGTGTCATATAAAACATTTAGACCATGATAACCCACTCAGTATATCCCAAAAAAACACATTCACATTGGACTTACTACTATACCCAAACCTCACACACCCTATCTCAAAATACCCATCGAGCTTCCCGAGCCTGATCCAAAACACATCTCATGCTAAAAAATAAAATAAAATATAAGGTATGAACACACACCAAGGTTCCCCTATGAGGCACGAGAAAAAAATCTCAATAGGTTCTCATCATGTGTGCTTAATATATTCCATTATATATGTTTATGCAAAATAAATAAATAAAAATTCACATAAGAACCTTGGAAATCATGTACTAACTTGCACACCATAACTCCTTTCACATAAGATCACCATATGTTAATTATTCTATCATGAAATTAGATCAAACCTACATTGGTGTTATACAAGATTCCACCTCGTCATCTCTTCATGACACTACACTAATTCCCAAACCATACCTGAATAATTATGATTGGGAGGTGTCCAAAACCTTGACCCACTACTCATAAACACTGGGCACAATCACATGTTTATACCACTACCAACTACCAAATCATTATAGGAAATGTCCATTGGTCTTGTCACATCACCCCATAACCTAGTCCCCAGAGCAGTCCTTGAACCAATACTCTCATGTAAGGTCTATCATCAACCATCAAACCATTCCCTACCACTTAGTATGTGGTGAAACATGTATTCTCATGCAAGTATAAGTACCCATCAACAAATGCTACCCTATTACTCAAGGTCAGGATCAATTACATGAACACTGACCCAAGACATATCTGGAATGGTGATTGACCTAACAGTAGAAACATTAGGTCATAATAATAACATAGACCCATACACATTGACATTGGAGAAATCTACCACACTTACCCATCTTCAAAGATACTAGGGATGTCCAACAGTCATATAAATAAAAACAAGGCCCACAGGAAATCATAAAACTCACTGGAAAATCCTAGGGTCCTAGTAAGCTAAAATCCAACCCTCATCTCATCACACCTAAACTCACCCAATAAGGAATCCACTGGGTCCTCAAGAACCACCCAAGTCAATGATCTTAGATAATGTCTTGATCTCATTAATAATATGTGATATCACTTCCTAAAGGATCCTTGTACCCATACCTCAAGGACCAATTCACATATCTATTGAGTCTCTCAACGACTTTTGTTCATGCTACCTAGAGATATTCTAAATTTAGCATGCTCCAAGACCATTGGAATCCTATTTCCAATCCCCATACAATTAGCAGGACCCACACCTATGTCTCGTTCCACATATTTTATGGGAGATCCCGTAAACCAGTACCTAGGGGAACCCATCTCTATAAACCTCCTCCCATCCCAAAGGACTATCCAAATCACAACACTCACTAATCCCAAGACCACCCTTAGGATGGTTTCACTTTTCATGTATGAGATAAAGAGTCATCCCACTCATCATCACTAAGAAGAAGCCTTTCTGACTCATCCATCTAGCCCTATGGGAACCCTTCCTAGGTTAAATGCATCTCATCTCACATCCTGAGACCTCAAAATGCCGCTTTTTCATCTTAAAATTCATCCTCACCCAATAGAGATAAAGTCACCTATTATCCTAACTCACCAAAGTGCTAAAAAAATACTCACCCCAAGAATAAGAGAAGAAAAGTCATCTTATCACTTCTTTTATGAAACCCCTAGTCCCTACCCATTCTATCTAAACCCATAAAAAATTCATATAATAAGAAAATCATACATAACAAGAATATGAGATTGTATTAAAGGAATAAAATACCTCCAAAATAGAGTTACCATCATCACCAAGTTCCATAGATCCATGCCTCATACAAGCCTGTACTACTACCTAAGATCCCAAATCATGTCATATTAAATAAATAAATAAATATAATCAATTATAATCAATTAATTAATTTCAACCAATGTGTCATAATAACTAAACAATCCATCAAGAATTACTACATCACTAGATTCATAACCAACAACACTCAGTGGACCCACAACATAGTTCCAACACCAACATGAGAAAAATCACTAACCACCGACACTTGATCATTTAATAAATAATTTTAATTTAACCTAAATCCTTAGGAAAAATAATATAGAGGCATAACTCAACCAAAACAATGATATATTGCAGGATGTCAACATCTTTATTTTTCCTCTACACAATCCATGAAAAATCCACATCAATCTGGGTCAATTCCACCCTGATTTGGTTGAATCCACACCAAATTACTAAATAAAAAGGATTGATATAAGAGTGTAGTGAAGGGAGAATACAGAAATAGAATAAAATAAACAAACTCACATCAAATCACCGCAAGAAAACACTAAAAACCACCAATTTTGAAGGGAGGAGGGGGGTCAAGATATATTTAGAGGGAATTGGACAAGAATGAAATCGTCAAATCCCCACCATATTAAAATCCCAAATCACATCAAATCAACAAAAGACCAAAATTACCTTGCTAATAAAATCAACATATTCCCCACTAGATAGACGTTGGGCCTAACAAGGGAGTTGGTAGTGGCTCACTATCAATCTAGTGAGCCCAGGTATGGCCTGGTACCCCTAGTTTTCCAACCATATAGTTGGTGGTGGATCTAGGGCCAGCCAAATGCCTTTGTACTGAAATTCATCACCCTGAACACACCATACCTTCCTTTTATACTTCCTTGAACCCCCCAAGTCACCTCCCGATCCTCAAACCCCATCCTATAACAACTACCATGGATATTGATATGCTCAGAGCCAAAGTACTATTGAATAAACCACTAGAAAAAAATTAAAATTCCATCTCAAAATACAATGATAAAAAGTTCATCGGTAGTTATAACTAAAACACTGAGACAATGCATGGATGCATCCACCAATCCTAAAAATATAAAACATAAACAAATAAACAATCCCAAAGGTCATGGTTTCCCCCACCATAATAACAAACCACAAATAACTAATTTGTACTAATAGTTCTCCCAAGCATAGAAATATCTTTCTAAAAATTCATATCAAGTGGTATGAACCATGAAACCATTTCAACACTTATATAAATACTTGAGCCCAACCCCAATTAATTCCAATTGATTTTAACTAATATGGATAACTCAAAACAAATTTAATACACATCAAATATAAATTCAAGTCATCTAGGTCACTCTTAGCCAAAAAACTGAAAAACTTTTAACCTAAGAACTCCCACTAGTTTCTTGTTTGGAAACCCATTAAAAAAATAAAGATGCACCAAAAATCACCCATGTTTTCAAAACACCCCATGGAATAAAATGGGTTTTTACCAAAACTAGAAACCTAAAATATCCAACCATGTTCATCCTTTTCCTAAAACGTTTATCTATATTCAAATTCAATTTAAAATAAAATTTCAATGCTATTTTTCTTATAATTTATCAAAACATAAAAATCATAATGAATGTAATCACCCCTTATAATGTATTCAAGAAAACATAGAATAGATCATATGTTTCTTCAATTAATAGTATATCTGTTTTTTGAAATATGTTAAACAACACCACCCATATGTGTGTGTATCATGCATAAAGCATACAGATATTATGATGCATGAACAACTCATTGGTTTATGGATGATACCTTTGACTCACCCTAAGTCTCATACACACTATATCAAGATTCATAGTTTAACAAATAATATATACCTATGGTTCATATTACATATATTGAAAATCCCTTGGTGACTTAGGTTTGAATCGAAGTTATATTTTCCAAGAATTATCCCAATTTACCTCCCAAGTCTCAGGGACCTATCTTTACCTATAATAGAAACTTTTTTAATGAGACACACATTTTGATATCAATTTTTAATGCCCCATATTATCATGGTTGAATGAATGATCTGGTGAAGACACTTAACCCCAAACACAACCACCAATATAATAGAGGTTATCGACTATTGTCAAGGGACTAATACTGTAATGGGGAGAAATTTTCCAAAAATATAAAGAATAAGTTTCATTCATAAATCAATTAAATTTTCTATAAAACGTTTCGATATACCTGGAATCAACATTATCCACATACATAAAATTGTAAGTTAGTAGGGAAGTCACAATTTAGATAATAAAATAAATAAAAATTGTAAAAAATGCATCAAATAAAATAGAGTATTAGTAATACATTTATATATAATAGTAAATTTAATAAATAATATAATTAAATGGCCCTTAGTCTTATATAGATATAATAAAAATGGAAATAAAGTACAATAGACTATGGTCAAATTCATAAGGTATCCTCTATCAAACCCTTTACCTCTAACAATTTTCTAGGCCCGAACCAAGTATATTTCTCCAAGAAAATACTTTTACCTGAAATAAAACATAAAAAATACCCATATATAAAAAATATCATTCCATTATTGTTGGTGGAGGAGATTCTAATGACCTAGTAGGATTCTTTCACTCACCTTGACACACTGAGTGATACTGTAATCAAATGAATGTGTATGAAAAACTTATGAAGGTTTATGTAAGTGATGCACGCAACACACCCACCAAAAAATACAACAATAGAATGCACATAAACCATATATGTACCTGCATGAATAGAATATATATGAATCCCTAATTCTAACACTAAAACTACCTAATATAAGGATATGAAACACCTTATGATAATTGTTAGCCTGTATACCATCATGATCCGAATATGTATAACCGACCCCTCTTATCTCATTATATGAAATAACTATGAGGTCTCACTATATCTACTTGAATCACATATCAAATACCCACCTGCTTCATTGATAATGAAACTTATCATTAATAAATTCAAAATTCAAGATATCATATGAAATATTGATCAAAACAAGAGACAAAAATGAAAATTCTAAGATAGACCAACTATCAACCAAACATTAAATAAAAAAATAAAAGAGGGATAAAAGCATCATATAACATTTAACAACATTCCCATGATAAAGAAAATGGGTAAACATGGAATGGGGACTAACCAAAATAAATACAAATACCAAATTTCATGCCCTTACATGTATAATGTTATTGGTCCTTTCCCGATCCATCTACTAGACTCTATATAGAGAACTTTTGAATTTATCCCATTTATCACTGATCCTTATAGGGCATGGTTTCTAATACATTATGGTATAACTCACTATCTACACCTTGATCACTTATTTCATATATCCAAACCATAATGATCATTAGAAATAACACAATGTGTGTGATTAACATTGTATTACCTTATCAAGATCCTTAGAAGGTTCTAGGTTATCTCAATCACATGAAAAGAACCATCACATCCCGAGGGGAAGTTATTATAATTTCTAGTGCTTCTTTAGCTATCACACCAAATTATAAAACCTATAAGAATGTACAAAACTGGAGTGATCCCTATAAAAACATGAAAAATAAACAAAACTCATGACCTCACAATAATAGCACACAATATCCTTGATAAAATTTTGGTATTTAATTTATTCCTTAATATCACCTCATTTTCATATCTACACTCTATGGGGAGATCTATCACACAAGTCACATTGTCACTCAAGCTACATTTTTAATCACTATATCTCATAGATAACATAATCTAATTTCAGTCAGGAATGAAACTCCCAATCCTCCTCTTAATAGCCAAATGGATGTGTCTGATATCACCTCCACCCACCACTAAATTCATACCAAGTATTGTCACATCACCAAGAACACATCATAAAAATAGAGATAAAGACATATATTTAAAAAAATGGGGACCAACTCTATCCTTAACCACCAAGGTAGACATAAGGCACT
Organism: Viscum album; assembly: GCA_963277665.1. Taxonomy (NCBI): domain Eukaryota; kingdom Viridiplantae; phylum Streptophyta; class Magnoliopsida; order Santalales; family Viscaceae; genus Viscum; species Viscum album. Next base: position 1,868,747,911 of record OY728150.1, read on the forward strand.
TCTCAAAGGAATTAAGGAATCAAAAAATCATCACATGAATGTAAATAATCTCCTAAAAGACATTGGAAAACAACTCACCCCTCACTCAGTCAATATAAAGAGATATCTCCCATACAAAGGTTTCTAAAGGGTTCTATTAACCCATGATAAAAGGAAACTTAACAAGCCTCTCCATCTAGTATAAGAAACATGTTTCAAAAGGGAAGTATTATCCTATAGATCTTATATTATTATTCATCATCATGGAACCATATAAATCATGTTATAAACCATAAATAAAAACAATAACATTGGAACACAAGATTAGGAATATTATGAATCACCTTCAATGGGTCAAATAGACCAAAAGAAACATAAAACAATTGTCACTAACCAGCTAAGATACCATGGTATTTTGATACAAGATCCGATACTAACATAGCCCGAAGGGAATTGCCGATCCACATGGGTTAGATTGTAGCACCTGAAATCATATAATAATGAATAGGGAATGATTTTTTCCACAAAACAGTGTAATATAAAGAAATAAGTTAGTATTCTCAACACTCCAAAAAGAGAAAGTACCAGAAACCAAATATGTATACAAAACCCAAAACAATACATTATCAAAGTAAATAGGAAAAAACATTTCGATGTAAATATCACTGAAACCCCAAAAGATCAAGAACATCCACCACCTCTTAATGGTAATTTACCTTTTCTTATACTTTAAAGAAGGAAATATAAAAACACCTAAAGGAAAAGGTAGGATGTGAGATATAAATCCTAGTAGGGTCTCACCAAGTGTTGTAAAAAAATATTACATAATAATAAAACAAATAATGATTTCAATTTTAGGTAAAATAGGGAATGGAAATACAATTAAAAATTTTAAACAAAAAAATTATTTCATTTAAAAATGATGGAAAACATTTCAAACATGGATCAAATTAACATTTTATATAAAATAGTTTAAATCAAATGGCACAAAGAAAATAGTTCTATAATCAATGGAATATATAATCAAAACAATCACAACAATCACCATGGTCATATGACCTATAGTTTGATAGTTTATAGTTAAAGGATACTCGTACTTCTCATATTAGTGATCATAGAAATATTTGTACATACATCCCTCAGGATCAGGTTGAATATGACTCATCAACATCCCATCAAGGATAAGATGCAATGAACTAGGTTTTTTAGAGTTTTTGTCATCAATCCATATATAGGGAATGAAATTCCAAGTGTAGTTGTCCCAAATAACCCACAAACTACCCATGTTTCATGTTCTCAATCAATCAATGGAAAATGGGAAAATCTTTTCATTTAAAATCAATCTTTATTCACAATTCAATTGCCCAATTTTTCATTTTAGAATTCCAATTCACTTTCAAAACCAAAACATGGTGTTTTCATAAATTCATGTATTTTCAATAAAAAACCAATAATAGGTTTTCATAAATTCAATTTAAGCCATTTAAAAAATTCAATTCTAAAATTGTCTCATCACTTCCATCAATTTCAAAATATCCCCCAAAATCCAATTTCATTAGAATTGGTATTTTTCCCCAAAATCCATGCTAATTTAAATTATAATTACAAAAAATATCAATTTTGGGTTTTATAAATAAATTTAAATCTATTTAAAACAAAAAAATAAAATCAAGGTTTAATTATATGGCACAATCTAAAACAAATCACCTATCTTTAATCACATAATAAAAAATCAACACCCATAATGAGATCCTCCAATAAAGAATGACGGTGATTGAGTGCGTTGTAGTGATGTGGAAAATTGATTATGATTTTAAGGTTGATTTATAGTCTAGGGAAGACCCTAGGTCATCTATAAAGGAGCATTGGTGGGTTTAGAGTGTGCGTTTTTAATAAGAAGTACATATATAGGGGGTGGTCTTGAAAATAGTTTTAGGATGAAATGACTTAATTAAAGAGTTTAATAGTTGGCCAGAAAATGTGGTGTTTATTAATTATGAGATTAATGGTTTCATTGTGAGTTCACTACACACATTTAAAGTTCATTGTTCTTGGAGATTAATTATGTTTTGATGTAATTATTTGGTTGAAATCAATCAGAATCTCGATTACTTTCCGAGCTCTTATATCAAAGCACGTTGATCCAAACCTTGACATAACAATCATATAGACAAGGTCCAGATCAAATGAATGGTATAATAGCTTACAAAACAAATTTAAATCTCAAATAATATGGGAAAAAAGGATTCTTGTGCTGTCCAATCGGATCAACACAAGTCACGCACTCAAAACATCGCACCGATCAGTTAAAAGTAAAGAGCATTTCATTCGATTAAATCAAAAAAATATAAATCAAAGTAAGATACTTATAAATGATATGTTTTAAAACCCAAAATACATCAAACCAATAGTATTACAAGTTCCTTAACTCCCTTTACAAGTGTGTAGATCCCTCACAATGAACTCCCACTGTTTATCTAGAAATCGGGAGGAGGAGGAAGCTCGGGTGGAAATCCTTCTTCATTATTGATCCCCATATGAGGATAGGGGCCTTAAGAACATCTAGGATGAAGAGGAGACTCTTATAGAACTCCAAAAATGGAAGAGCTTAACTTATTGGCTGAACTTACAAATGGGGTTCCCAAGGTTCCTTTTTATAGCCAAAATGGGAAGTGGTTTTAGGCACCTAGATTTTGATAAACCACTAGGAGGATGGCTTTCGGCTACTAGACAGTCGAATCTGCTTTTTGAAAAAAAACTGTAATGTTTTCTCCCCACATATTGACCATCACCACCAAAAGTTTGGCATATTTTGGACTATCACAGCTCGAGATATTGACATATTAGAGAATGCCACTTTTGACTTTGTGCATATTCGGTGGCTTGGACAAATCAGTTCGAATGGGCCCCCTAAAATCCGAATCAGGATTGAGTTCTTTGAGATGAAATATAGATTATTAAATTTTGGACCGGAACACAACATTTCATCCCATTTGGATGAACGTATTTCTCGTACTGTTCAAAGCAGTGGACATATATCGATGGGATTCCATGCAGTTTGGCCCATTTTTCTTCTGGATGATCTTCGGGCCTCCAAATCACCTCCACCTTCAATGAAAATATCAACACAAGTATAATTTACCTTTTTAATAGTGATAAAAATTAATTAATTTAATAAAGTATGAAGTTCAATTTTTTATTATATTTTTAATATTCATTACAAAAGTAGTTTAAAACAACGGCGTAAGGGTGGAACTGAATAGTGAATCGCTATGCGATCAGTGACAGAGATCAAGAAACCAATCCTAGATTCATGATCCATTTAAACAAAATTTAGATCCATACAATACTTGATGATATATTAAAGTATAATTAGGAAGGAAGGAGAGACCTAGATAGACTGAATATGATGAGATCCACTTACTGTAGTGGGATCAGATCTTCCAACAACACTTCAATACATTAAAAGAATGAGTTGGAGGATCCAAAATTGGTTTTTGAGAGACTCTAAATCCATGTAAATTGATTATGGATGATTGGGATATGATAGTAATCTTAAAATGGATCTTGGAATTTTTTTAACAATTTTTGGGAATAAAAAAGTATGCACACACAGTTAGCTTGAAAATGCCGCATAGTTAAAAAAACCATGTTCCCCCTATGGAATCACTGTAAAAGGAGTAGAAAACATATTTGGTGGACACATGGGTTTTCAAAACATGAAATGACCACAAAAAAACTCACTTCCCATGGTAACTCAATTTTCACTGAATTGGTACATGATTTTGGAAAATAGTGTGTGTTACGACCCATCCTAGTGGGGCCCGTGTCGTGACACCCTAATCCCACCTCCAATAGGACAAGGGATTGTGACTAGCAGCAAGTAGGCATGTCACTATCCTGGGAGGCATTAGCTATATACTTGTATGCACACACACATCTCTAAGCCCAAAAAGTGCCGAAATTTTTAAAACCACTAAGTGACCAATGCATGTATATCACAATATCCCACAATGAGAGTACAATGGAAAGTAAAGTATAATAAACTAGGATAGAATAAAATCCCACTGAAAAGAGTCTATAAACAAAAGTAAAACCTATAAGAAAAAGGTATTGGGACTACTATCTGGAATCCACAGGAAGACACCTTGGTCTGTCCGGTCTCACAAAGCACTGTTTTGTCCTGGTCCGCCTAGAACTTTATCAAAATGTCAATTGTCTCTACAGGACATGACATGTATGGGAAAAGACCGTATATGGTTGAGTATAACAATACTCAGTAGGACACCCCAAAACTACAAATCAACACAAAAAAGTAAAGACACAGTCAAATCTACATAGATATATGTCTACAACACATATAACAAGAATATCCAAATATACTCAACCAAGACACACAATCTAGAGGTAATTCACAACCACTGTATAACAACACTAGGAATTCAGCTCAAAGATTTCCTGAAGCACTCATCTAGGAGAACACACTCTGGAGTCCGATAACATGGATGACGTTCATCCAATAGGTACTTCTCATCAGGAACCATCATGATAAGGATGTGTTGATAGTCCAAAGGGAATAAGATGCAACAAATGAGGATCCCATCTAGGGACATGGGGTTATACCAACAACTAAATCTAGATTAACCCATTAAGTATAATATTGGTGCTTGCATAGTGTTGGTCATGTCAATACCAAGAACTCCAACTAGGGAATGAAGAAATGAATAGAGGATCCTGTTATGGGACTCTTAGGGGATTCCAACCACTCCATAGAGGAAGTCCTACTAAAGGGATCACAGTACTAGGAGGAGGAAGTGATTTGTACCAAACTTCAGGGAAATGATAAAGGAAAAAAACACAAGTGAAACTTGTCCAAGATATGGAGGAAAAGAGAATGAATCCATTTAGAAAGTGGTACATGGGGTGTAGTAGGGTCTCACACTGTGTCCCTTGTCCCCAGTTACTGACTACAACAACCCATGTCATTCCAACCATGTCATTTAGAAGTGGGGTTCATGATATGTAGAAGGGGGAACACATTGTGTCCTTTAATTTGGGGTCTACCCATGTACTTCAGATGTGTGACAGTACAAGACATATGCCCGTGTATCCTTGCCCGTGTACTAGTACACGAGGTAGTTTGTGTAACCAGTTCAAGTCAAACCATGTGGGGGAGTACACGCCCTATAGGCAACCAGTGTACTCCTCCCCACGTCCTTATACTGTCTAATGTACACATGGAGTTCATCAGAATGGGGACACATTCCATGTAGTATGGGACTACATGCTGTGTGGATCATGTTTTTACAAAAACCCTTCTTATACCTCTTACTCATTCCGTCGATCCTCTTAATTCCATTCACATTCTCAGTTCGCCTCAAAACTCTATATCCAAGATATTTTATCCATCACAACACAAAATTGATGTGTTTTAAGCCTTCAATCATCTCAAAAATTTGATTTCATTTATCCCCACACAACTCTCTTAAAGAACAAGGGCTCATGAATCACTTCGATCCATCCACTACCATCTCCATCACACCTCTTTTGCATCACACTGTGTCTAGATCTATAACCTCGGATTGTTGTGCCAATCGAAAAGAGTGCGCAATGATCGATCTGTCAGTCCGGTGTCGAACAGAGAACCAAGGGTCACACACAATGAACAAGAAATAGGGAGAAAACGTACAAGTAACGATCCTAAGGAATGAACCTCAATCGTTTTTGGTTTCGGCCTTGATCTGTTCCTATAAGAATGATAAATGAGTTAAAAACATAGTCACTATAATTATTACCCATCAAACCCCACAAAATAATCCAATCCCAAAAATATGATAGATCTATGGGCTAATATATTCATGGATTAGTCCGTTTTCACTGTTGGAATCGATAATAGGGAAAAGTAAATCAAAATAACACCTCCTAACTAGATTCATATCACTCTCTAATAAAGAATGGTCACCACGTCTTCATTGTTGGTGAGATACGCCAAGATTTGCATTCATTAATCACTGATTTGAAGTTTTTTCATCTTATGATTGAGAGAATTATCTAGATCTCTCTCTCTCCAGGGTCTCCAGAGGATTCCATGGTCATGAGACTAACCCTAGATCTCTGACAAAGGGTTTATTTAAAAACAAACCTGTTATTTCGTCGCTGCGTCAATGAAATAAAAGAAATATTCTTAAATTTATTTTATTCATTTAAGCGCCTGTGAATACATTCCTCAAATGACCGGCATCGACCAATGTCAGGTTGTACCTAGGGTAAATACAGTATTTTAAATGCAATGTTTTCCTCATATTTATGATACAATCACCCTTTTAGGAGTTATTAAACTTTTTAGGAAAACAACTTGCACGTTCTATTTAATATTTAAAATTTTTAAGCATTTTTTATGGGAACTTTGGGCCTTGTAACCGCATGTCGTCTAAGCTCCTAGTCTTGAAATAAATCCATATAATATTTAAAAATAATACATGGAAAATATGATTCATCACTCTCCCCACCTTATAAATTTATGTTCCCAGAAAGATAAAACAAAGGATACTAAAAAAGATGAGAGTAATAAGCACGAATATGAGCCTCCCACTTTCAAGTTCATTCTTATAGATTCACGTGATTCCACTAGACATGAACCAACAGAATTGATTTCCCACAAAGGATTCTATCCTACCAATCATCAATCTCTTCTTTTTTACTCAGAAAAATTCACTCCATCCTTTATGTTCATGTCTCCCCAATCAATGACGTGCGATGTGTTATGCACGTACCTCCTCAAATGAAACATGTGGAAGACTTTATGTACCCAGTATAAATACAAAGGTAGAGCTAAGTAGTATTCCACCTCACCAACTATATGTAGTGTATGAAAAAGGCCAATAAAACTCTGAGATAACTTTATTCTTTGGCTTAATATCAATTGTAGCTTGCACCAACCCTGAGTCTATAAGTGTTAAATCTCTTAGGTCAGTCCAGCAAAGTGGTTACCTATAGGGTCATTCGTAAAAAACTTGAATGGTGTCATACCAATGGTGGAATGATAGATGTTATTGTATGGAAACTCCACCAGCAGTAGGTGATCATCCCAACTACAACCAAAGTCTAACATGAAGAATCACAACATGTCCTACAAAGACTGAATGGTTCACTCCCTCTGGATATCCATTTGTGGGTGGAAAACTGTTCTCAATAGTAACTAGGTCCCAAACACCTCCTGAAATCCCTTTCAAAACCAGTATATAAATAACGAAACATGATCCAAAACAATCATTGATGGAACACCATAGTGTCAAACTATCTCCTAAATGTTGAGGCGTCTTATGCTCTCTACTGAACACTGCTATTAGATAGTTAGGAAGTGGGTCAACTTGGTGAGTCGGTAAAATATCAACCAGATGAAATCGTGTCCCCTAGAAATATGTGGTAAACCCATTACGAAGTCCATTTATATCCCATCCCACTTCCATTCTGACACCTCAATGGGTTGAGATAAACCCCAGGGAACCTATTGTTCAGCCTTCACCTACTGACAATTAATGCATCAAGAGAAAAACTCTGCAACTCCTTTCTTTATCCTTGTCCACTAAAGCTTATGTCGTAGGTATTGGTACATATTTTACATACATTGATATACCACCAAAAGGTACACATGAAACTACATCAAAAAATCCTCCTATAACGTCACTGGTAAAACTGTGCATCCTCTGAAAAGAACGACATGCTCACAAACTTTTGAATATCTATCATAAGTATGCCTTGTGGATATCTGATCACATAGGGTCTCACAATCAGTATACCCAAGTTGTACCTCCCTGACTTTATATAAGAGTGGAGGGGTAACAGACATCGACTAGAGGTAAGTTGCTCCATCCCCGTCCACTACTGATAACTGCAACGAGGCCAACTACTCCAATGCCTCATTCAGCAACTGTGAACTAGATCTCATGTTGAGAGAATATTCCACCACATTCCCCTTTGTAGTAGTATAGAAAATATCAAAGTCACAGTCCAAGAGAAACTATATCTATCACCTTAGTAACAAGTTAATACCCTTCTGAGATAAGATATAATTGATACTCTTATGATCAGAGTAGATGATAAACTGTTCTCCCATCAAGTAGTGTCGCCACATCTTCAAAGTAAAGACTACCATTTCTAACTCAAGATCATGGGTCATATAGTTATTATCATGTGGTATCAAATTACATGAACCATTGGAAATCACCTCCTACCTCTACATTAGGACACAACCAAACCCGATTCCTGATGCATCACATAATAGTTCATACTTGATACCCTCCTCTAGAAATCTCAAGATCGAAGTACTTTTAAAACCCTACCTCAACTACTGAAAAGAATCATGGAATTTTTTTCCACATGAAAGACTACCCATTTTTATTTAGAGCTATCATATATGCTGATATTTTAGAGGAATCAGATATGAATCTTCAATAATAGCCTTCCAAACCAAAGAATCTCCATAACTCCTTCATGCTCTTGGGTGGATCCTATGCTAACATTTCCACAACCTTGGCCGATCCCACTTACACACCATCCACTGAGATAACGTGTTCTAGAAAGTGGACTTCCTAAATCCAGAACTAGCACTTTGAGATATTTTGTAAAGATAGTTCTCTTTGAGTACATCCATAACTATCCTCAAGTGTCTCACATGCTGATCCTCAGAAGACAAGTACACAAGGACAACATTGATGGAGACTACCATGAACTGGTCTAACTAAGGCTGAAAGATATGGTTCATGAGTCCCATGAACAATATTGGGGAATTATTCATGCCAAAGGGAATTACCAAGAACTCGTAACAATCGTAATGAAATTCAAAGGACATATTCAGTATATCCTCATCCCATACTCATAGATGGCGATATCCTGATTGGGGGTCAATATTTGAGAACCATCACACATCTTTCAACTGATCAAATTGGTCATCGATACTCGGTAGTGGATACTTGTTCTTTATGGTCACCTAGTTCTGGAACCAGTAGTCCCCACACAACCTCAACCTCCAATATGCATTTTGGAAAACAAAACTGGGGCTTCCCTAGGTGAAACACCGGGTCTTATGAATCCCTTTCAATGAAAGTCCTCCAATTTCACCCTTAGCTCATGAAGCTCTGTATAAGCCATCTGATACGATGGTGTAGATATTGGTGCCATCCTTGGGTGTAAATCAATGCAGAAGTTTATCTCCCGGTGGAGAGGTAAACATAGAACATCTTTAGAAAATATTTTCTTGTACTCCGCCACCACTATAAGAAACTAGAAACTCACAAAATCCACTACACCAAGGGTTAGGATAGCCAACTAAAGAGTAATTTACTGAACCCTCTTATGCACGAGTCGATACTATGCTTCCTAGGTTTCCTTTTAACCAATAAAGGTAAACCTCATTCCATCACTGTAGAAACACCTCACCCTTTTCATAAAATAGTCAATTTCGGCCTGGAATGTAGATAACTAGTCTATACCAAGAATGTCTTCGTAAGGCCTTGATACTACCACCAAAAGGTTCCAAATGAAACTCTCACCTCCAAGGGCTAGGTCACACTATTGACATAGGTGAGTGATCAATGATTCTTCTCCAGTAGGTGTATCCAAGAATAAGGGTTGAGTAAACGGTTCAACCAGAATCTCTAGGTCTTATAAAACATATATGGTGAGAAAGGAATGAATAGAACCCATGTCTGTCAATACTGCAACTAAAATTAAAAAGACACTTATCATACCTCAAATCATTTCTAGTGCTGCTGGGTCATAAACCTTGACTGCATGTAGCTATCTCTGGCCCTTTCCTCCAGCTCCCTGAGCTTAGCATAGACCACCTAGGGTGTTGGTGGAAACAAGTCAAAACATATATCACCTCTTGATACTCTCCCAGACCATCTTCCACATCTTCCACCCTACATATCTACCTACTCTTTCCATTTTCTATGACTCGGTGGTCCATCTGCAGGCTCCCAATTAGTAGTATGATGGGTTGGAAAATCTCGAGTGAGATGTCCCCTACCATCATATGAATAAAACCACCTCTCTCTAGGATGACTGTATCTACCCTGTGAGCCCTAAACTGTAGATCCTATATCATGAAATATCATCTTGAAATATCTCCCACATCTCGGTCCCTGAGATTGACATCGAATCCCTTCTACCAAGGTCTCTTCTCCTACTTGTACACTTCTAACTATCATCGATTGTATCCGCTCATCCAAGAAGCTTTCAACCACCAAAGCCCACTCAAGCACCCCAACATATGTAGGAATGCATAGATGGATAACATTGGCTCATATATCTCTACGTAGACCTTACTCAAAGGTCGAATACCAGAATTACTGATCTCAAACCATATCCATTGATGAACTAGAATGGTTGGTGAACCTCAATGAATAATCAAATACTATCATGCTACCCTTATGAAGCTAAAGAAGCTCCTAGATACACACAACTCTCAACATAACTGGTGAGAAATCCTCTATGAAGAGGTTTTGAAACCCTATCCATGAAAGGGTCACCTCATTGTAAGTATGGATAACCAAAATCAAACATCATCCTATTGATCCAGGTAGAAGGATCGCTATAAAGACCACCATCTTATTCGTGGGTTCCCTGAAAAGATGGAAAACTCATGTCATCACCTCAAGACAGTCCCCAGCCACCTATGGGTTGGGCTCACCTCATAACCTGAGGGTTTTATGCCGTAAAAATTCATGAAGTGCGCTCATCCTATGCTCCTCAATCATTGGAACTACAGGCACCACATGCTGCTCTATAGGTGTCGATATGGCTGGTGCACCACCTGGAGGTGACATTTGTGGAACGAGTCCTCGTATCAAAGCCTCATCACTGAGGGGGTCAACCTCATGATCAGGATACTGAATCATAGATGGTATACCTCATGGATGAATCTTGAAATAAACAAGATATACTATGGTTAATAAGTATATCTGGAGAGGTAACTCAAAAAGGAAATGGAAACCAAAGCCCATTCCTATATTTTTCATGTACCATTATTTTCCTTATAACCAGTGTTCTCATGTACCAAGTTGAAAAGCAGGTTATTAGAGTCTTGGTGTATGGATACATCAGCTTCCTCAATAACATTAGATTCCCTGGATTGAAATTCAAACTCAAAACACTTAAAACTATTTCCCCAAACCAATATCATAGACACCCGGTCATAAAGTAGAATTGACCACCTTTGATACCACTCTATGACAACCTGTCCTAGTGGGAATATTGCCACGACTACCCATGCCCACCTCTAATAGGCCAAGGGAGGGTGACTAACACCAAGTAGGAATTTCAATATTATGGGAGGCATTTACTATGTACATATATGCACATACACACCTCCAAGCCTACAAAATACTGAAATGTAAAAACCAATAAGTAACGAATGCATGCATGGCACTATATCATACAACCTGAGTTTGACAAAAAGTAAATTAGAGTATAAAGGGATAGAATACAATCCCACCAAAAATATTCTGCAACCACAAGTCCAAACTATAAGAAAATGGTATTAGGGCTACTGTCTGGAAGATATAGTAACACACCTTGTCCTATCTAGTCTCACTAAGAACCATTTGGTCCCGGTCCACCCAGGACGCCGTCAAAAGGTTGATTATCTGTATAATACATGACATGTGTGGGAAAAGGCCATGTAGGGTTGAGTATAACAATACCCAGTAGGACACCCTAAAACCAGAAAGAAATACAAAAAAGGAAATAAATAGTCAGCTCTATAAAGTGACATGTCTACAACAGATATAACAATAATATTCAGATATAATCAACCAAGACACACAATCTAGAGTCAAGTCACAACCATAGTATACCAAAACTAAGAATTCTTCTCAAAGATTCCATGATGTACTCATATGAGAGAACACACTCTTGAGTCTGATAGCATTGATGACATCCTTTCAAGAGGTACTTCTCATCTGGAACCCTCATGAGAAGGATAGGCTGATAGTTCGAAGGGATATGACGAAACAGATGAGTATCATATCCAAGACCATGGGGCAATACCAAAAACTCAATTTGAATTAATTTTCTATGTAGAGGATCAATGCTTACATAGTTTTGGTCACATCGATACCAAGAAATCCACCTAGGTCAAGAAGAAATGAATATAGGATCCTACTCTAGGCTTCTTGGGGGATTCTATCCACTATATCCAGGATGTCCGGTTGAAGTGATTATAGTTCTAGGAGTAGAAAATAATTCATACTAACCTTTATGGGAATGATAAAGGGAACGAACCCTATATAAACTTGTCCAAGATATATAGGAAAAAAGAATCAATCCATGTATAATTGGGTACATGACATTTAGTAGGGTCACACATTATGTCCCTTGACCTTGAGTACTACTCGTGTATAACAACCCATGTCATTCCAACCATGTTGTATAGAAGAGGGGCACACGACGTGCCAAAGGTATCACACATCGTGTCCTTTCATCCGTGGTCAGCCAGTGTACTTCAGTCATGTTCCAATACACATTGTTATCCTGTGTATCTTTTCCAATGTATCAGTACATGGGGTAGTCCATGTAACTGGTTCAGTACAAGTCATGTGGGGGAGTACATGTTGTGTATGCAACCTGTGTACTCCACCCCATGTCCATGTACTATCCGAAGAACATGTTGAGTTCATCAGAAAGGGGACACACACCTTGTTGTCAGGGACTACATGCCATGAATATCATATTTTTTCTAGAAACTCTTATTCTTCTTCCTGCTCTCACTATTGATCCTCCAAATTCTGTTTGGATTCTCATTTCACCTCAAAAATCTAGATCCAAGCTTGGTTCGCCATCACAACACCATATTTATGGGTTTTGGGCCTTAAATCAGCTTATAAACTTGATTTCATTCATCTCTATAAAAATCACTTGAAGAACATGTGATCTTTAATCTCTTAAATACATTCCCTTCCATCACTGTCACACCTTCGTTACATTGCACCGAGCCCAGATCTACAACCTCATATCGTTCTACCAAGAACTATGGACGCAATGATCAATATGTCAGTTGTGTGTCGAACCGAAAACCAAGGGTTTCCTGTGATGATCAAGAAATATGGAGAAAATAACAAGGAACAATATCAAGGAATGAACCTAATCCATTATTTGTTTTGGCCTTGACCCATTCCCATAATAACGATAAAGAATAAAAAACCCCATAAGAATTATCACCCATCTAAACCCACAGAATAATCCCATCTCACAAATATGATCGATCTGTGGGATAATCTATTTGTAAATTAGTCCACGTTCACCATAGGAATAAATAATAGGGAAAAGTAAATTGAAATAATGCATCATTTTTAGATTTAGATCTCTTACTGAGGAAGAATGGTCACCGTATCTTCATCGTTGGAGAGATCCTTTAAGATAGGCATTCATCAATAACTGATTCGAGGTTCCATCGTCACCTACTTGAGAGAGTTATCTAGATCATTCTCTCTAGGGTATCTAGAGGATTCTAGGGTTATGAGACTAAACTTGGATCTCTTCCAAAGGGTTTATTTAAAAAACCCTGTCGCTGCATCGATGAAATAAAATAAATTTTCATAGATTTATTTTATTCATTTAAGTGCCTGTGACAAATTTCCACAATTGACCCGCGCTGACTAATGTCCAGTTGCAACTCAGGTAAATCCACTATTTTGAGTGCAATAGTTCCCTTAGAGTTTTGATCTGAGCACCTATTTATGAGTTATTCATATTTTTTCAGGAAAAACTTACGCTATTTAATATTTTAATATTTTTTAAGAATTTATTCCAGACACACCGGACCTCGGAACCACACACTATCTCAGTGCTGGGTCTGAAAATCAATCCATATAATATTTAAAAATAATATATAGAAATTCGAATCATTACAAAGTTCCAACTATTTCACAGTCTAAAATACCTCCAAAAATTTCAAAATTTCACCCTAAAAACCCATGATAAGCCTTAAACAAAGAATGATCAAAATAAGGGTCAAGGATTACTTAAAAACAATTAATAGGATGTTACAAACTTCCCACCATAGAAACATTATTTCCCAGAAATTCTATCAAGGGGATTTCATATCAAAGATATGAGGCCACTATTCTCTCATTAATGCATTATGATCCTATTTTTCATGAGAATCATAACCATAATTCCATAACAAATAGACCAAAGGCACCATCCTACCATGAAGTACCTTTTTCTCAGAATCAACAATCTTGAATGGATGCAAATTCATAGATAAATCTAACTCAATATCAAGATCCTCTAGCTCAAGAAGTGAGATGGGTTAGAAAGATACTTCCGTAGTAGAGAAACATGGAATATATTATGTATCAACATAAACTACGGTGGAAGTTATAAATGGTAAGACACTTTCCCCACCTGATCAAAAAACTCAAAAGGTCCCAAAAAATGAGAAGCAAGCTTCCATTTCCTCCCAGCCCATTGATGACCTAAAAAAGTTGAAACTTTCAAGAACACCTGGTCACTAACTGAAAACTCCAGTAGTCTAGGATAATGATCAATATATGATTTATACTGGATATATTAAATCAAAATTCTCTGAAGAATCAACTAAATCTTCTTCATCATCATTTGGATGAAACTAGGCCCAACCAAGGAAGTTTATTCAATCTCTAACAAACACAATGAAGATTTATAAGGATTTATATACAAGGCCTCAAAATGAGACATTTTAATCATGGAATGGTAACTATTGTTATAAGAAAACTCAACCAATATCAAATGGTCATCCCAAGCACCAATAAAATCTAGGATGCAAGCACGAAGCATGTCCTCAAAAATTTGTATATATATATCAGAATGGATATCCCTCTATGGATGGTATGTCATACTCAAAAGAACCTGACATCCTATCTTCTCTTGAAGTCCTCTTCAAAGAATGAGGGGTAAGATAGATATCTATATTTGATACTATAATTTATAGAACTCTGTATAAACATAAAATCTATTTCACATAGAAATTTCTCAACTCCTTGACTTTGGTTGTATCACAAATGGGTATAGTGTGATCCAATTTGGTTAGCCTATCGATCACCACCCACATCACATTCTTCTTTCCTGGTGTACATGTCAACCCAACCAAAAATTCCATTAAAATATCATCCCATTTCCAAGTCATTACTGGAAGTGGATGAAGAAAACCAAATGGTATCCGGTGATCGGTTATGACTTATTGGTAAGTATAGTAGTCCGAAAAAAGTTAGTGATGTCTTGTCTCATACTTGGAAACAAGAATTGGCATCAAATATCATAGAACATATTTGTGGTTATAGTTTCCACTTCCCACTGAGAGTTATTGAAATCCACCATCATATTTTACTTATAGATAACAACACAACAAACCAATTTCAAAAAATATAGAACACCCTCTGTGGAGAAAACCCACTTAACAATGGTCTCTCCAACATAAAGATAGTCTCTAATTCTAAATAATTCATCATCCAATTGATATTTTTGAAGATTCATCTTGAAAAGAGAGGTGTTCAACTAAAAAACTTCCAAGATAACCTCGACTCCTATTTCATAAACTCCTAAGTACAACTTTAAAAGAAGACCCATCAAGTTCCACTCTTCCGATGATTCTTTCACAACCAGGGTTGGAAGTTTCTTGATCAAGGAATCAAAAATAACCATAACTTTCCCCGAGTTATAGGAAATGTAAAAATAAAAATATTTTAGGTACTATACCCAAATCCAATGGTGGATATTCAAATATTTTTGAGAGAATATATATCTCATTATTTTGTGTTTTGAAAACATGGTATGCCTCTCTTCAAAAATTTAGTATAGCCAAATCTTAAGAACATGCATCACAACAACTAGTTCAAGGTAGTGGGTTAGATAATTCTTCTTGTATAGACAAATATATTAAGATCTATAGGATACCACATGATCACCCTGCATAAGAACACAACCCAAACTTGAACCTGATGTGTCATAGAAGACCACATAACCCTACCAAACCTTTGGAAGAGTTAAAACTGAAAAATAAGTCAAAAAAAAATTCATCTCAACAAAAGTACTCTGAAATTCTACATCCCAAGGTTACTTCACTCCATTATGAGTGATATAATTTATCAGATAAGCCAACATAGATTAATCCTTTACAAACCAATTATAATATCATTCTAAACAAAAGAATCTCCGAATCTTGAAAACATTATGCAATTTATCCCATGTCATAAAAACTTTATCTTCTCAAGATAAAATGAGATACCTTGTTACATGAAAATATGTCCCAAGAACTTCACTTATCGAATAGAGAAATCACATTTAGATAGCTTTGAATAGATTTGGTAATTTCTCAATAATTACAAAACTTCTCTTTGATGACACACATGATTCTCCTCAGACTGAGAGTAAACCAATATTCCAGCCACAAATACCACTAAGAACATATCAAGATACTCATGGAAGATCATGTTAATCAAATCCATACGTATTTTAGGAGAATTTTTTAGAACAAATGGAATGAAAAGATACTCATAATGACCATACCTACTCCAAAAGGTGATTTGTTGAATGTCGTATTATTTTATTATAAACTGGTGATAACCAGATCAAAGATCAATCTTTGATAACCACTTCTACCATTTAATTTGGTTAAAAAAGTAATAAATCATTGGAAAAAGATACTTTTTCTTTAGTGTAACTCCGTTGAGTTTCTAGTAATAAACACATAAGTGAAGTGTTCCATAAAATTTCTTAACAATGAGAATATTCACCGCACAATGTGACACACTCGGGCGTACAAAGACTTTATCTAATAGATAATCTACCTATGTCTTAAAATCATTCAGTCTAGATAGTACCATATGGAAAAAAGGTATAAATACTAACTAAGTACCAGACACTAAATCAATAGAAACTCTACCTCCATTACCAGTGTCAAATTAGAGATTCCAGAAAGAAAAATATCAAGAAACTTGACAACAACTAGAGGGAGATCATCTCTGAGAGATTCACACAACAGATTAAAAGTGTATACTAATATTACTTTCACTAACTCTAGATAATAAGGTATAACTCTACTCAAATTCAGGTCCCATTCTAACTTAAATGTACAAAACAACCCATCAATAACGATAAAGGAGACTCGTTGAAGATAAAAATCAATTCGAGACTTATTAGCAATAAGATAATCCATCCCGAAGATGAAATAAAGAGGTTTCATGTCAAGAAAAAAAATATCCCAAACAAGATCAATCTATGATAAAGATAATAAAAGATTAGGACAATAAAGATCTCTCTCTCTTTTTGATCCAAGGGGCATAGTAATATCAATCACATAAGATAAAAGCTCTGTATAAAGATTTATAAGGTTAAAAATACTTGTCGATATAAAAAATGAGATGCATCGGTTTCAAATAAATAGTCACCAGAGATGAAGATAAAGTGATGGTACCTCTCACAATTGTTAGAACCATATCTTCTTCCTCTAGAGGCTCTTCCACTATGTGGAGAAACTTTATTCTGGATGCATGTGGTTGGAATCCATTTGTTCGTGAAGAAACTAAGTTCACCATAGTAATTTTTGGTATTGATGAGTCCATTACACTTCATGGGGAATACAAGATTTAACATAACTTCTACAGGTGACCTAAGGATTTGTTGGAACTATAGATCATGGGTGCCTCAGTGCAGACCCATTTCAAATTTCAAGGCTTACCACACTAGAAGTAAGTCAAAGGTCCTCTTCCAAGAATTGCAGGAGATCTAGAAGATGCTTGCTATCAATAACCACCAAAAAGACTCATAAAACTTCATCTACCCTTTATGGGAACTAATAAATCTACCACTGTGAGAGAAACCAACTCCCATAAACCCTGAATTTCCATCAATGTCAAGATCAACCATCAATTCCCTATCCATCACGTCAGTATAAGAGGTGAGATTCGACAAGAAAACCCTAGAGAAAATATCTGGTCAACGATACTTCTCAAACCATTGATTCTATATATTCTCATTTGATAAAATATACTATAAAAAATGTAAAAGATCCCAAAATCAGTTTCTATACTCCGTCAAGGTCCTGTTAACCTACTTGAGTTTGAAAAAACTCATAGCCTTTTCTAGCACTATAAAATCTGGATAGAACTGATTAGTGAAAAGAACTGTAAATTCATTCAAATATAAACCCTAATGATTATTCTTCCTAACCTTAAAATCCCACCATCTTCTTCTAGGTCCCTGTATCTTGAAGCTGGAAAATTTCACTCTAATTGAATTAGGATTTCCCAAGAATTCAAATAGAAACTTGATCTTCCTCAACCAATCCTTAGCCTCTTGAGGATCATTTGAGGATTGAAATGCTAGTGTATTCTGGTAAAGGAAATACTAAGAATGATTTCAGGATTTTTCCCTATAAGGTTCCACAAATAGAGCCTAAATGGGAATGGGTGTAGGTGGCTATCACAGAGATTCGACATCACAAAAAATAATCTCAATGAGATTCTAGTCCATAGGAGGATTTACTCATTGTTTCTCACCAGAAGCTTCCTCCTAGAGCCTATTAAAATGTATTATCTAAGGAATTATGCTATATAACATTAGAAAAAAATATGAAATAGATAATAAGGTTATTTAGATCAACAGTTCAAACAATATCAATAGGAAAATTAATCCCATCAGATAAGATAACAAGATTTTTATTTCAACCTATCCAAATAAAAAATACAGAAAATACTAGAACCAAATCCAATTATTCCACAAGTTTACATTCCCAAACCACATATGGTGAATCAAGTCTTGTTACAATGAGATCTAGCTATTCACTCACTCATAACTACCTCCTAAGTCCCAACAAGATATTCCAAACTATATAGTAACATCAAGGAAGGATTCTTAACCTAAACTTCTGATACCACTTTATCACGAACCAGACCAGATATCCTAGTACCCTGATACCTAATTTGAAACTGACATAGCCTAAATGGAATTCTTGATCCTAATATGTTGGCAAATAGCACTTGGAATCATAGAATAATAAATAGAGAATTATTTTTTCCACAAAATATCAGAAGATAAAGAAAAAGGTCAGTTTGCTCGACACTCAAAAATGAGAAATTACCAGAAACTAAATAATTATAACAAAACCAAAATATTAAATCATCAATTTAATCATCATAAATACAAAATTACCAAAGTAAACATCACTCAAATCCCAAATGATCAAGAATCTCCACCACCTCAAACTGGTGATTTCCCTTTTCTCAGATCTGGAAGAAGGAAATATACAAACACACAAAAGAAAAGGTAGGATGTGAGCTATAAACATAGTATGGTCTCACTAATAAAAATATTAAATAAAAAAAATCATACTTTAAATTTAAAGTATAACATGGAATTATTTTTTTTGATATTTAAAACAAAAACATGCTTTCATTTTAAAATGATGGAAAACATTTCAAACATGGATCAAATAAACATTTTATATAAAAGTATTTATATAAATAAACTGGCATGATGGAAATTGTTCTATAATAAATGGAATATATAATCAAAACAATCACAAAAAGTACCATGGCCATCTTCCCTGTGGTCTGATAATTTTTAGTTATAGGATCCTCAAACTTATCATATTAGTGATCATGAAAATATCTGTACACATATCCCTCAAGCTTAGGCTGAATATGACTCATAAACATCCCATTTGGGATAAGATACACCAAACTAGATTTTTATTAGAGTTTTAATCATCAATCCATTGCTAGGGAATTATCATCTGATCATTCTTTTCCCAAATAGCCTACTAACTAACAAGGATTTCATGTGCTCAATTAATCAATAGAAAAATGGAAAACCATTTCATTTAAAATCAATCATCATTCAAAATTAAATTTACCACTAATATTTCTCAAAATGCCTATTTTAATGACTCATATTTCTTTGTATTTTATTTTAATATTATATGGGAATTCTTTTGAGACCAAGCTTTGAGACGACATGCAGTTCCGAGGCCTAGTGAGACCGGAACAAATGATTGAATTTAATTAAATAATTAAATTACATGTGCATGTGGTTTTCCTGAAAAAGTGGAATAAAACCTGAATGGGTGCTCGGATCAGAAATTTGAGGGCACCGTTGCGTTTAGAGCATCTATTTTACCATAGGCAAGGCCTAAAATCAGACAACGCAGGTCAGTGGTGAAATCTAGTTTTTGGACATGACTATAATAAAATATTTAATAAAGACATTTTATTAAATCCTATTGCAGAAAACATATTTTATCTTTTTAAATAGATATTTGCGCAGGGGTCCAGGGTTACAGACCTCATAACCCTGAATTTCCCCTAGAGGCTCTGGAAATATCTGGAGGAAACCCCCCAACACGGCGACGATGTTCTTGACGAATTTTGCCAGAGACAACAATGCGGTGACCAGATCTACACCAACATACACCAAAAATCTAGGTAGGATGTTTGATTTTGGTTTCCTTCCCCATTCCTGATTCCTTCGACGAACGCAGACTAATCCATGATCAGATTAGGCTGTGGATCAATCGTATTTTTAGGATGGGCTTTTGCGTGGATTTTGGGGATTTGATTCTTGAAGTTAATCTAGTTTCGTTCAACCTTCTAACAGTGACAAACCAAGATCGACATGAACATCGATCGAGGTTCATCCCCCTCTATTTTTTGTGCCTTTCTTCCCCAGTTTCTACGCGTTCTTCGTGTGCGTTCTACGCATTCTTGGAGGAAATCGATCATTGCACATTTTTTTGTTGGCGCAATGATCCGAGATTGGAGATCCAACCTTGGGTGGATGGTCTAAAGCTGTGACGACGATTTCGGCGGACGATTCGGAGCGGTTCAAGAGATATGAGTTTTTGGGCGTTTTTATTTGGATGGATCGTTTGAGGTTTATGACCTGATCAAACTATCGAAAACACCTGATTTGGTGTTCGTATGATGGGACGAACCAAGCCCTGAAGTATTGAGATGAACAGACGAGAGATCGCGGATCCAGAAATCGGCCAAGGCGCGAGGAAGAAATTGACACTTCGGGAAATTTCCCGACTACACGACGTGTAATATTGGCTACACGACGTGTGTTCGTCGGCGGGCCACCTGGCGTGTACTCCAGGAGTACAAGGACACGGGTCGGGTACACCACCAAGGAAATGGCGTGTATACCCTTCCCTGGCCTAACCCAACCAGATACACAGGATACCCCATGTACTAGTACACGGGCAAGCAACACAAACGGACACCGTGTACAGGCATACGACCAGGGTACATGGGTGTTTCCCAGTTGACAGGACACGACATGTGCTTAGACTTATACGCCATGTATATGATTTCCTATAAGACTTCTTTTTCAGACAAGAGTCGTTTACATGGGCAGTACCTGGAGTCAGGGAACACGATGTGTGATCCTTCTACATGCCATGTAGTTGAGTTTTACGTAGCATGGACGGATGACACGGGCCGTTTACACGGGTAGTACCCAGAGTCAAGGAACACGTCATGTAACCATAATACAAGTTGTGTAACCTATTTTACATGGCTTGAGCCCATTTAATTATGTGACTTGGACCAGTTTCCTTAGGGTTCTTTCCCTTGGTCTTTCTCCTGAAGGTTTCTGGTATCATTTCCTACATACAAGAGTATGATCCCTTCAGCGGGACTTCTGGAATAGAGTTGTTGGAATACCCTCTGTGAGACTTAGATCCAGACCCTCTATTCGTTTGTGGTACCCTAGGTAGAGTTTCTTGGTATCGACGTGACCTAATTTACCTGGGCGTCGATCCTCTACTTAGCAGGTTAGTTCAGACTGAGTTATTGGAATCACCCCATGACTATTGGTTGTGATCCTCATCTGAGCATCATATTATCAAGTACTTGTGAAGTGTGTTCTCCCAGAACGAGTAGTTCGTATCTCTATCTTCAGACCTAGGAGTGTGTTCTCCTTGTTACGTGCATAGTGAAATCTTCGAGCTGAATCTTAGTGGTGGTTTCGCGATGGTCGATCGCGTATGAATATATTTGGATATTTTTGTTATATGTTCTGTAAACATATACTATGTAGAGATGACTGAATCTTTCCTTTGTGGTATTTCCCTTGTTGTATTCCATTGTGGTTTCAGCGTGTCCTACCGGGTATTGTTATACTCACCCCTACACGGGCTTTGCCCGCACATGTTGTGTCTTGTGCAGACGAGCGAGATTTTGATAGGATTCTAGGCGGACCAGGACCGGACGGTGCTTAGTGAGATCAGGCAGGCCGAGGTGTGTTCCTACGGCTACAGATTGTAGTCCCAGTACCTTTCTTTATAGGTTGGACTTTGTTGTAGACTTTATTTTGGTGGGATTGTACTTTTGACCCAGGGTTTTACCTTACTGTACTTTACTTTCCGGTCATACTCTGTTGGTTGGGATTTTTAGTGTATGGATGCATTTCCATTTTTATTAGTTTTTAATTTTTAGATTTGTGGGATTGGAGATGTGTGTGTGTGTGTGTATAGGTTTATAGGCAATGCCTCCCATGTGAGAAGCATGCCTACTCGGTGCTATTCACCAGCCCCTGGCCTATTGGAGGCGGGCTTGGGGAGTTGCGGCTCGAGCCCCACTGGGACGGGTTGTGACAGAGTGGTATAAGACATGGTCGGTTCTACCTTAAGATCAAGAGTCTGTGAGTTGGTTTGGTGCAATAGTGTTAAGTGTTTCGAGTTTGGCTTTCAGGCAGGGGACCCCAGTGTTGGTGTGGGTGTCCAATGTATCCATACACCATGACTTTGATAACTTTCTTTTTGACTCGAAACATGAGAACACTAGTTGTAGGGGAAAATAATGGTACATGAATCATATAGGAATGGGTGGTGGTTTCCATGTCCTTCTTGAGTCAGTACTCTAGATATACTCACTGACTGAGATACATCTTGTTTCTTTATAGGATGCCTCAGGGACACGCACTCGCTAGGATCTAGCAGCTCGATCATGAGGATGACCCCCTCAGTGATGAAGCTTTGATACAGGGACCATATCCCCCAGTTTTACCTCCGGGTGGTGTGCCAGTTGTTCCACCACCTGTGGAGCAGTGTTTAGTGCCTACTGTACCAGTGGAGGAGGAGAGCAGGATGAGCGTGATCCACGAGTTTCAGAGATAGAGACCACTCAGGTTTTGAGGTGAGCCTGACCCTCAGACAGCAGAGGACTGGCTTGAGGCAGTGACCAGGGTCTTCTATTTGGTCAGGACAGCAACAGACCAGATGGTGATCTTGGAAGCGATCCTTCTGCAGGGCTCGGTAGGGCGATGGTGGAGTTTGGTTATCCAGACTCACGACGAGGCGACTCTTGCATGGTCAGAGTTTGAGCATCTCTTCAGAGAGGAGTTTTCACCGGTTACCCTGAGAGCAGTACGTATACATGAGCTTCTTCAGCTTCAGCAGGGTACCATGATGGTGGCTGACTATTCATCGAGGTTTACCGACCTATCACGGTACTCGATAGATATGTTTAGGGATCAGTACTTCAGAGCTCGGACTTTTGACTGGGGATTGCGCAGAGACATCGGAGCTAGCACCATCCCTATGAGAATTCCAACTTATGCTGGGGTGCTCGAGTAGGCTTTGGTGGTCGAGAGATTCTTGGCAGAGTAGAGACAGCCGACAGTTTTTAGTAGTGAGTGAGCTGGAGTAGAGACCTCGGCAATAGGGAGCCGACGTCAGGGACCCAGGCATGGGAGACGTTTTCAAAGGAGATCCCAGGATATGGGATCTGCCGTACATGGTTTTTAGGGCATATCCAACCATCCTCGAGAGAGGTGATGCTACTCTTGTGATGGCAGGGGACATCTCGCTCAAGACTGTCCGACCCGCCATACTACTGACATGAGAGGTGTGGATGGACCATCTAGGCAGAGGCAACGTGTGGAACAGACAGATCTGTGGGGTGGTGGAAATGGTAGAGGAGCTGGGAGAGCAGTTGGAGGTGGTTGGCATTTTGACCTTTTACCACCACAACCCCCAGGAGGTCCACCCCAGGTTCAGGGAGCTGGTGGACAGAGGCAGGGACAGCTGCAGGCAGTAGAGCCTTATGACCTAGGTACTCCCAGAATGATTAGAGGTACAGTCTATGTCTTTTCTACTTTGGTTGTCATACTGATAGACAAAGGTGCTAGTCATTCTTTTCTAGCTTCTTATCTTGTTTGAGACCTTGAGATTCCAGTTGAACCATTGACTCGACCCTTACACTTAGAAAAACCGACTGGAGACAGTTCAGAGATCACACACCTTTTCAGACAGTGTGACCTGACCCTTGGATGTGAGAGTTTCGGTTGGAACCTCTTGGTGGTAGCGTCGAGGCCTTATGATGTCATTCTTGGTATGGATTGTCTATCCACAGTTCATGCCCAGATTGACTGTTTTAGGCAAAGGGTGTGGTGTGTCCGTAGTGATGGAACGAGGTTCTCCTTCATCGGTGAAAAGGAGACCCATGCAGCGCATGATGGACTCGTGCGTAGGAAGGTACAAGCGATTTCACATCAGTTGGCTAGCCTATCCCTTGGCGCAACAGATGTTATGAGTTTCCAGTTTCCAGTAGTAGTGGATGAGTATGATGACGTCTTTCCGAAGGATTTTCTCATGCTACCTCCCCATAGGTAGATAGATTTCTGCATTGAGTTGCAACCTGGGACGACACCGATATCAGCATCAGCATATCGAATGGCTCATGTAGAGCTACACGAGCTGAGAGTGCAGTTGGAAGACTTATAGAGGAAGGGCTTCGTGAGACCCAGTGTTTCACCCTGGGTGGCCCCAGTGTTGTTTTCCAAGAAGGAATACGGGAGATTGAGGATGTGTGTGGATTACCATCACTTGAATCAGGTGACTGTGAAAAACCAGTATCCACTAGCAAGGATCGATGACCTCTTCGACCAGTTAAGAGGGGCACGATGATTCTCGAATGATCTACGATCAGGATATCACCAGTTGTGAGTACGGGATGAGGATATACTGAAGATGGATTTCAGATGTCTCTACGGTCACTATGAGTACTTGGTGATGCACTTCGGCATGAAGAACGCCTCGACAGTGTTTATGGGACTTATGAACCGGATCATTCAGCCCTATCTAGACCGGTTCCTAGTGGTCTTCATCGATGATATCCTTGTGTACTCTGCATCCAAGGAGGAGAACACGAGGCACCTAAGGATGGTTTTGGACACACTCCAAGAGCACCAGTTATATGGGAAACTCTCAAAGTGTCAATTTTGGATACAAGAGGTCCACTTTCTGGGACACGTTATCTTAGAAGATAGTGTAGCAGTGGACCCAGCCCAGGTAGAGGCACTGTTAGCATGGGAGCCAGCCCAGAGCATGATGGAGGTGTAGAGTTTCCTTGGGTTTACAAGATACTATCAGAGATTAATTCTTGATTTTTCCAAGATTTCAGAACCCTTGACAGCTTTGAACCGAAAGGGGAAGCCTTTCATGTGGACCGAGAGATGCCAGTAGGCTTTTCAGCAGTTGAGATAGATTCTGACGAGTGCCGCGATCTTGAGACTACTAGAAGTGGGTGTCGAGTACGTGGTGTTCTGCGACACATCAGGAACCAGGCTTGGTTGTGTCCTGATGCAGAGGCAAGTGGTGATTGCCTATGGCTCACGTCAGTTGAGGCCACACGAGCAAAACTACAAGAACCATGATCTTGAGTTGGCAGTGGTAGTCTTCGCGTAGAAAATGTGGTGGAACTACCTGATGGGCGATTGGTTTAACATCTAATCTGATCACAAGAGTCTCAAATATATATTTTCTCAAATGGATCTGAATTTGAGACAGAGGAAATGTCTTGAGTTCCTCCAGGATTACGACTTTGAGATCATTTATACTCCTGGGAAGGGGAACATTGTGGCAGATGCTCTTAGCAGAAAATCCAGTTCGTAGTTACTAGATGAGGCGACAAGGCAGTTGACCTCTTTGTAGTTATCCTTCATGGGTAGAGATGAGGGAGCTTACCTTCAGTCAATGGTTGTTACCCCTACACTCTTACATCAAGTCAAGAAAGCACCGCTCGAGGATGCTAGTTGTGAGACACTGCGTGCTCAGATATCCACAGGTGATGCTACTGATGGATATTCAAAAGGTGGGGATCACGTTGTTCTTTTCATAGGGATCAAAGTAGTACTAGTGACGTTGCAGGAGGAGGTTCTGAGGGAGTTCCATAAATCTCCTTTGGCGGTTCATCCATGCGTGGCAAAGATGTACCAGGACCTCCGACGTTAGTTCTGGTGGCCAGGAATGAAGAAGAGTATGACAGAGTTTGTTTCTCGCTGCCTTACTTTTCAGCAAGTAAAGGCTAATCACCAGGTTATAGAAGGTTTGAATAAGCCCCTTAAGGTTCCATAGTATAAGTGGGATGGGATATCCATGGAATTTGTGATGGGTTTACCACGTACGTCCAGGGGAAACGTTGCCATCTGGGTGATCGTTGACCAGCTCACCAAGTCGGCCCACTTCCTAGCCATACGAGAGAAGAGTTTAGTAGAGAGCTCGGGATGCCTCTATGTGTAGGAGATAGTTCGACTTCATGGAGTTCCATCCATGATTGTCTCAGATCGTGATGCTCGTTTCACATCTCGGTTGTGGAGGGGATTACAGGAAGCTTTTGGGACTCAGTTACGCTTGAGCACAACGTTTCATTCTTAGACTGATGGTCAGACAGAACGGACCATCCAGGTCCTGGAGGATATGCTACGATCTTGCATACTTGACTTCGGTTGTAGCTAAGAGGATCACCTACAATTGGTGTAATTTTCTTATAATAATAGTTACCATTCCACTATTGGTATGACACCATTCGAAGCTTTGTATGGGCGACCTTGCAGGTCACCAATTTGCTGGACTGATCCAGGAGAGTTAGCACTCAGGGGCCCAGAGATGGTGCGAGCTACTACAGAGAAGGCGTAGGTTATCCAGGAGTAGATGAAGGCTTCACAGATTCAGAAAAAGTCTTATGCCGATAGGAGACAGAGGCCCCTGGAGTTTGAGGAGGGAGACCATGTGTTCCTTTGGGTCTCACCTTGATGGGGACTGCGGAGATTTGGCCAAGGCAGCAAGCTATCTATGAGGTTCATCAGAACTTTTCAGATTATGAGTAGAGTTGGAGAGGAAGGGTACCGTTTGGATTTTCCTCCTCAGATGGACTGGGTACACAACATCTTCCATCTGTCGCAGCTGCGAAGATACGTGCATGATTCATCGCACATTATCGACTGGGGCGAGCTGGACATCGATGATGGAGCGACCTTTGCTGATTACCCAGTGGAGATCAAAGATCAACAGGAGAAGATCCTTTGTGGGTGAGCTATTCCCTTGGTTCATGTCTGGTGGCAGCACGTGAATCTCCAGGAGAGCACGTGGGAGCGGGAGGCTCAGATTCGTGTGCAGTACCCACATCTTTTTGAGTAGCCTTTGTTTTGGCTTTTCGAGAATGTAAAGCCCTAAGGTGGGTGTGATGTAATGACTCATATTTCTCCGTATTTTATTTTAATATTATATGGGAATTCTTTTGAGACCAGGCTTTGAGACGGCGTGCAGGTCCGAAGCCCGGTGAGCCCGGAACAAATGTTTGAATTTAATTAAATAATTAAATTACATGCGCATGTGGTTTTCTTGAAAAAATGGAATAACACCTGAACGGGTGCTCGGATCAGAAATCAGAGGGCACCGTTGCATTTAGAGAAGGGACTTTACCTTATGAGAGGCCTAACATCGGACGGCATAGGTCAGTGGTGATATCTAGTTTTTGGACATGACTGTAATAAAATATTTAATAAAGATATTTTATTAAATCCTATTGCAGCAAATATATTTTATCTTTTTAAATATAGATTTGTGCAGGGGTCCAGGGTTACAGACCTCATAACCCTGAATTCCCCTAGAGGATCTGGAAAGCTCTGGAGGAAAACCCCCAACGCGGTGATGATGTTCTTGATGAATTTTTTCGACGACAAAGACATGGCGACCAGATATTTTCCAACGAACACCGCAGATCCAGGTAGGATGTTTTATTTTTATTTCCTTCCCAATTCATGATTCCTACGACGAACGCAGACAAATCCATGAATAGATTAGGCCACGGATCGATCTTATTTGTGGGATGGGATTTTGGGGATTTGATTCTTTAATTTAATCTAGTTTCGTTCAACCTTCTAACAGTGATGAACCGAGATCAACACAAACATCGATCGAGGTTCGTTCCCCTAGATTTTTTGTGCCTTTATTCCTCAGTTTCTATGCGTTCTTTGGGTGTGTTCTACGCGTTCTTGGAGGAAATTGATCGTTTCACATTTTTTTGTTGGCGCAATGATCCGAGATTAGATATCCAACCTTGGGAGGATGGTCTGGAGCTACAACGATGATTTCGGCGGACGATTCAGAGCGGATCAAGGGATATGATTTTTTTGGGAGTTTTTCTTCGGATGGATCATTCGAGGTTTATGACCCAATAAAAGTATCAAAAAAACCTGATTTGGTGTTCATATAATGGGATGAACCAAGCCCTGAAGTATCGGGACAAACAGACGAGAGATCGCAGATCCGGAAATCGGCCAAGGCGCAAGGAAGAAAATGACGCTTCTAGAAATTTCCTGACTACACCGTGTGTAGTATGGGCTACAAGGCATGTGTTCGTCGGTGGGCCACCTGGCGTGTAATCCAGGAGTAAATGGACACGGGTCGGGTACACGGACAAGGACACGGCATGTATACCCTTCCCCAGCCAGACCCGACCATATACATAGGATACTCCGTGTACTGGTACACGGGTAGGCAACACGGACGAACACCGTGTACAGGAATACGAACATGGTAGAGGGGTTTTCCCCAGTTGATAGGACAAGACATGTGCTTAGAATTACACGCCATGTATATTCATTCCTATATGACTTTGTTTTCAGACACGGGCCGTTTACACGGGAGTACCCAGAGTTAGGGAACACAACGTGTGATCCTTCTACACACCGTGTAGTTGAGTTTTACACAGCTTGGACAGATGACATGGGTCATTTACACGAGTAGTACCCAGAGTCAAGGAACACGACATGTAACCATACTACACACTGTGTAACCTGTTTTACATGGCTTGATCCAGTTTCCTTATGTGACATGGATAAGTTTCCTTAGGGTCCATTCCCTTGGTCTTTCTCTTGAAGGTTTCCGATATCATTTCCTACATACAAGAGTATGATCCCTTCAGCAGGACATCCAGAATAGAGTTGTTGGAATCCCCTCTGTGAGACTTAGAGCCAGATCCTCTATTCATTCATGGTACCCTAGGTATATTTTCTTAGTATTGATGTGACCTACTTTACCCAGGCACCGATCTTCTACTTAACAGGTTAGTTCAGACTGAGTTGTTGGAATCACCCCATGACTATTGGTTGTGATCCTCATCTGAGCATCATATTCTCAAGTAATTGTGGAGTGTGTTCTCCCAAAATGAGTACTTTGTATCTCTCTCTTCAGACCTAGGAGTTTCTTCTCCTTATTACGTGCTTAGTGGAATCTTTGAGCTAGATCTTAGTGGTGGTTTCATGATGGTCGATCGTGTATGAGTATATTTGGATATTCTTGTTATATGTTCTGTAAACATATACTGTATAGAGATGAATGTATCTTTCCTTTGTGGTATTTCCCTTATTGTTTTCCCTTGTGGTTTCGAGGTGTCCTACTGGGCATTGTTATACTCACCCCTGCACAGGCTTTGCCCGCACGTGTCGTGTCTTGTGCAGACGAGCGAGATTTTGATAGGATTCTTGGCGGACCAGGACCAGACGGTGCTCAGTGAGATCAGGCAGGCCAAGGTGTGTTCCTACAACTACAGATTGCAGTCCCAGTACCTTTATTTATAGGTTAGACTTTGTTTCAGACTTTCTTTTTGTGGGATTTTACTTTTGACCCAGGGTTTTACCTTAATGTACTTTACTTTCCTATCGTGCTCTGTTGGCTGGGATTTTTAGTGTATGAATGCATTTCCATTTTTAGTAGTTTTTACTTTTCACCTTTGTGGGCTTAGAGATGTGTGTGCGTGTGTACATGTTTATAGGCAAAGCCTCCCATGTTAGTAGCATTCCTACTCGGTGCTAGTAACCAGCCCTTGGGCTATTGGAGGCAGGCTTGGGGAGTTGCGGCTCGGGCCCCACTGGAACGGGTCGTGACACCAATTCACTTTCAAAATAAAAAATTGGGTTTTCATAAATTCATTCCTTTTCAATAAAAAGATAATTGTAGGTTTTCATAAATTCAATTTAATCTATTTTCCACCATAAATTCTCAAATTTTATCATCTATTCCCTCAATTTGGAAATATGTCCCAAATTCTAATTCTATTGGAATTAGTTTTTTCCCAAAATCATTTTTAATTAAAATTAAAATTACAAATTATATTAATTTGGGTTTTCATAAATTGATTGA
The DNA here is from genome assembly GCA_963277665.1 of Viscum album. Taxonomy (NCBI): domain Eukaryota; kingdom Viridiplantae; phylum Streptophyta; class Magnoliopsida; order Santalales; family Viscaceae; genus Viscum; species Viscum album. The sequence goes on from OY728150.1 coordinate 1,868,778,356, forward strand.
AATCTATTTAAAAAAATCAAGAAAATCAAAGTTTAATTATATGGAGAAATCTAAAACAGAACCACCTACCTTTAATCACATAATCAAAATTCAACACCCACAATGGGATCCACTGATGAAGAATGATGATGATAATGATCAAGAAACCAAACTATAATCAAGATCCATTTAAATGGAATTTAGATCCATCAAATTCGTGATGATCAATCAAACTCTAAGGAGTAAGGAAGGAGAGATTGGTAGAGACTGAATGGGAGGAGATCCACTTACCAGAGAGAGATCAAATCGTCCATCAATGCTTTGATTTGTTAAAATAGGGGTTTAGGAGAGCCAAAATCAGTTCTTGAGAGCCTATAAAGCCTAAGAAATCGAGTATGATTGAGTGGGGTAGGATAATTATCTTAAATGGTAGATCACAAAACTTTTTAACAACATTTGGAATTAAAAATGTCCGTGTGCATGGTTATTTGGGTAGGTCCACACAGTTAGATAAATCATGCACCCTAACCATGTTCCCCCTCTAGACTCACTGTCCAAGGTGCATCGTTTCTACTAGGTGGGAACATGATTTTTTAAACCATACACTAACCATGAAAACCCTCACTATATAGGGTTTCATGGTTTTCACTTATGGAGTGCATGGTCTGAGAAAACTTTACGCCAACCGTGAAAAACCCAAAACAACCTCCACAAATTTCAAAATTTCACTAAAAATAACCAAAAAAATCCCCCCACTAAATAATGATAAAAAAGGTTGAGGAGTACCTTAAAACAAGTAACATGATGTTACAAATCTCCTCATGGATTTCCTTTAAAATATAAGTCAATACTGAAAAAAAATTATAAATGGAATCACATGATATATTTACTCATGCAATTCCCTTGCACAAATCTAAATGAAAACATTCTTTAGCTAAATCCTCAATTTCATTGAGACACCACTTTAATTTTTTTTCTTAAATTTCTACTTATATTTTAAAATTTAATTTTTCAAAAAATCTTCTTTAAAAAATCTTTTAAAAAACCAAACATTCATACTCTTCTAAATTCAACTCACACCACCAAAACAACCATAAAATAGAAAATGAGAACCAGTTCAACCAAGGTGCCACCAATAAACAATTTATAAATTTATATGACCCTTATTTATTATTATGACGATGGAATCCCATCATAAACTATGTGATCAAAAGAATCAAAAATATTTTCAATATTAATAAAAATGCTCAGACAAACCATAAAATAAACAAATCAATTGAGGGTCCCAGTAATGTAAAGGCCACATACCTTATTTACATAGTCCATAATAATATGAAGTTTATATCGTCCACTAAAAATCCCCTAAGCTCCTAAATTACCAATAAAAACTCATAAATAAGCCATTAAACCACTTAAAACCAAACTTCTATATAATAATAATTGGAGTTATACTCATTGAGTGGATCCACAATACCATGACATAGAGCGATGTGGTGTTGTCCACTCCTAACATGATCCCAAATCTAAGACATGAAAAACATAAATTAAAAACTAGAATAAATGGACATTTTTTTGAAAAATTAATGAAATCCACAAAAAAACATTGAGTGGCAACCCTTAAGAAAAATCATGTGAAATAGTGAGTAAAAAACCCTAGACCGCCACTATACATTGCATACAAAATTCTAATCAATACAATATGTTCCCACCAAGCAATAATGGGATCTCAAATTAAATACATTTTTTTATATTTTTTAATAATTCCACTTTTGGTTGAGTGGTATCCTAGAATATTACCAGAACCATCTACCACTCAAATTAAAAAAAAACATGAAATTAAATCTTGAAAATCAGCTAACTAGAATTTATTAAAAGGAAGAGGAAGGAGGAAGGAGGAAGGAGGAAAGAGGGAGGAGGAAGTAGAAAGGGGAGACCAAATAACCATGATCTTCTATGAAAAAATCTTCTTAATAAACCATTTAATCAAGCATGCCAAAGTATAAATAAAAGGAGATGAAAAGTGGTGGGGGGTATCCCAGCTAACAGGTTCATCCATATCCATGAGCCCCATCTAAATACAGTAGATAAGGGAAAAAATTTTCAAATGAAGGTTCTACACCCTCTAAAAAAATGTGGCAGTCACTCATTTAGTACATAGTATACCCATACCAAATACCAAGTTTCTTTACTGGGTACTCAGTATAGGAAATAAACCACCCAATGACCCATCCAGAGCCACTCCAAATTTTGGTCCTTAGTCTTGTACTATGTGGAATAAAATCATGTACCCAATGGAAAGTAGTGTCAACCCTTTCTCTATTTTCATCCATCCACACCCCATAAATAAACAAAGTATTCTTTATAAAAAATAACACCTTTGAAACATCACATAAATAACATTAAATAAAAATAGATATTCTTTAAACAAATTTATAAAAACTAGTAAGACAATGAAAAATAAGTTAAGAGTATATTCAAGGACATCTTGGTTTTTAATGTATTATTGTAATGATAAATAATTTATTACAAAGAAATATTTTCTTATTTTACAAAACATTCATTAATTAATTTATTACATTCATCTATTGTTTCTATTGATTTTAATTTAGAATAGTTGGATGTTAAAATAGTTCTGTTTTATGGTCAACTAGGTGAGAATATTTACATGAATCCTCTCAATGGATTTGTTAATAAATATATTATGAATCAATTTTTTATTATTAAAAATTATCTTCCTTGAATTAAAAAATATTTATAGAAACTTTACTACATTTTTATTCCTTTATGTTAAAAAATTACTTTAGCCATAATATGTATCATATATCTATTTATTCTAAATACAATAAATGTTATATATATTAAAACTAATAAATTTATTGTATTTTCATAATTAAAAAGAATATATTATCAATATTAAAGATAGTGATGGAATAAATTAAGTTTTTTAACATGAATAATGATTTTTTCAGAGTCAATGAAAGATGATGAAGAGTTTGTTAGTGTTTATAAAAAAATATTAAGGATTTTTTAGAGTCAATGAGGCATATAGTTGTGAAGTTATTTTTTAATATCGTTGATTGATTAGATAGGATGAGTCAATTATCCAGTGAAGATATGGTGACCATGAAGACCAGATATAACATTGAAATGAGAATTATGAAGTTAATGTAAAATTAAAATTCACCAACCAAAGGCTATATAAGAGTTTAATTTCACTAAATAATATTAAATCTCATGGAAATTTTTTGTATAGAAATGGATCTATTATTAAAATGGTCATGAAATTATTTTATATAAGAGTTATCCTATATTTGTAAAGTTATAGAAAATTGAAGTAGTTGAGAAAAGTTGAGTAAGACTGAACTCTATTTCATAAATGGTGAAAGACATTAAAACTAATGTAATGGAGGCAACATAAGAAAGAACTGATTATTTTATTATATATTTTATATTCATTTATAGTATCATGATGATTATATAATGTTTTTTATGATATTTAATTCTTCGTTATAAAGGATGTGTAATATTGGTTTACTTGAAATCACGACAGTTTTCAAAACAATTCATAGAATGGTCTTCATAGAAGATTAATTGAAATATTTTTTTAATATTTAAATGGATCATGTATGATATTCATGTAAGTTTAAAGGGAATATTTTGTGTTTATATTTTAATCATAAATATGCTGTGATATATTTGAGAAATTTGAACTGAATATATAAGTTAAATTAAATGGAGACATGGTTTCCATATTTTCATGATTATCATTGAAAAATACATGACCATTAGAATAAATAATAGAAGAGATATATTCTTAGTAGAATGAATTTATAGAACTTTAATCTATTAAAAAATATTTTTATTATATGTGATTAAATAATTTTTATGAATACGTTGTTATCATTATTATTATTAAATATGAAAAATGAGGTATGAATATGGTATGCCATTATAACTGAAATTAATAAATATATCAACTATGATATTATTTAATGATTTTAATGTGTATGAATAAAATTCATCAATAAAATTGAATTTTAATCTAAAAAATGGTACAAATAAAAAATATTAATGTGGTTAGTAGGAATATAAATTCTTCTAGTGTATATCTTGGAAGGAGTATGAGACATAACACGATGATAAAGATTGGAGATATTTTCATTTTCATAGGAATTATAAAATTATACATGAAAAAAGTGGGTATGTTATAATAAAAATGAGAGTGATTTCAGGTAATGATTCTTAAAGGTATTTATAGAAGTATAATGGTGGAAACCATTTGGGTGAGAAACCATCAGGTATAGTCATTATATGTTTCCATTTGGGTATCTTTTCTATAACCATTAGAATAAGTGGTAAGATATCCATTATATGATAAATTATGTAGATATTTTATGGTTAATTAGATAATCATTATATATTAAATATAATTATCTTTACTTTATAACATAAAATATATTTTATTTAAAGGTAAAATAACATTTTCATTTATATTTCTTGTTTTTGATGTTATTAAACAATTTATTTAATAGATATATATCTTATATAGAGAGGTATATAGTGTAAAATTGGATTTTTAATTTTTTTATAAGGTTATTTAAATTAATAAATATTGTAAATATTTTTTTTAGATTTTGGAAAATAATAATAAATGATGAAATATAAAAGAAATATTGTATGCTATGATATATATGTGAATGTAATAAGGTTTTTATGGATTAATAATGTTATGAAATATAAAAAAATAATGTATAAATATTTATATAATATATATTTTAATATTAAATATATATGAGTTTTTTTATAATCAATTTAATTTTGATTTTTTTAAATATAAATAATTTTTTTAATATATGTTTTCAAAATAAATTTATTTTTTTATGAGTTATAATTATATTTATATAAGTAAATTATAGATAATAATAAGAGTAACTATAGTAATATAAATAATATTACATGACATGATGATTACCTATTAGGATCCAAGACACCCTGAGAGGGGTGGGGTGAATCAGGGTGTCAACTATTTATTTTTATTTAAATGATCGTGTCCCTATGTTTATAGGAAATTTATAAAGCTATGTCTACAATGCTTCACTAGTATTGAGGGATTGAAACTAATCATCCACAAACACTCTTTTCTAAGAAAACTACCTTTATAATGTATTTAGGTATAACACAATACCTCTCTAAGATCACCTCCATTGTCTCATCCTTATTCACTTCTCTAGATGAAGGATTCCTTAGTTTAATGACATGAAGGTCATATTATTATCAGTAAATTATATTCAATTTTTCACATTATTAACACTAGGGTATGATTCTTCAATATGTTTCTTCTTTCTCATAATATCTTTAGAATTCACCTCTTTAAGAGTTCAACCATATTTGGATGGAAAACACTATGCAATGTGTGACATGACTTTGATCATTTAAGATAAAGTATAATACCTTGAGTGAAAAACCTTGTGTAAAAGACCTTGAATGATTAAATTTTTCACAAGATTCATTGGCACAGAACCCCAATCATGAGAGCCCAAGTATAAGACCTCAAGTGTATAAATCCATCACGAGACCTTATCTAAGTTAAATTTAGCACATAACATTGATCATGTGTATATTCACAATTTGTTTAATCGCAAGACCTATTCATGAGAACTCCATCACATCATGTGACTAATTTACATAAAAAATCCAGACTCCAAGTAAATCATTAAACATATCATAATCCATATAATTGATGTGAACAATGGGTCTTTATATGACTAACCCACCAAATTATCTTCCATAAAATGTAGAGATATGTCCAAATCATTGCCTAAAAGAAACACAAGGAAAATAATATGGGATTACCAGACTTGATTCACATGAATCATATAACATCTATTTTAGGACCTCGATCACGAGATTCCCTTCTTCACGTAACTAAACTCGTATTAGCATCTCATGGTATTACGATGTGACCATAATTTCTAGGGTACCAGTATTTACATGGAACATAATACCACTTCAGCTACTTAGAACTCATATAGTTGTCTGGATTAATAAAACTCACACATTCACATGATCTATTCATGATTATGTGCTCTAGAAAATTCTTTTCTGCCAAAATATTTCCATCATTTCCACTTTAACAACATTTATGATCTTATAATGACCGTGATGTGAGTTTAATTCCTCCATATATGATAATGTGATTAAATAATTCAAACATGATCAAATAACTCCTCCATATACATGTGGTCACATAACCCTCAAGGGTTTATTCAATCATGTAACCCTTTATATCTTATTTTATTTATCTTCTTTTAGTTTATATTTTATGCCAAAAAATTTTAAAAACATTATAAGATAATTTCTTATTCACCAACACTATCCAAATAACAATCTATAATTCCTATTTAAAGAATTATCCACCTTAGAAAATAACTGCATGATCATAAAAAGATGTATTGGATAAAAAACAAAGTGTCATCCTTCTAATTAAGATCACCTAGGTTCAAATGTTACCTAAGTTCTTAAACAATGTTGACCAAATCACTTTTTTAATATATTAAAAATGAAAAATTGTGGATTAAGTGTATAAAATTGATGATGATTAGAAGGAATAAAGATAAGTATTGTAACACCCTGGATCAACCACATCCTAATATGATCCACTTTGGGCCCTTCCATCCCTCATGGATTTGTTTTTCTTAGGTTTAAACCCATGAGACAGATTTTTTATGAGAGGGGTATTCACAAACTATTTATAAGGTGTAATTTTACCCCTCCAACTGATGTGGGATCACATCCATCCCCACTAAAGGGGCCAATGTCACTCATTCTTTATGAACTTTTCAAGGGTATTTTTTTAGGTTGAATTGTGTTTGAATTTAATTTATAAGTTTTTTTCTATGTATAATAATGATATTCCTTTTAGGGCTGAGTATAAATTAATTCCATCTTTTTTCTTAGAATGAAAATCAATTATTCACACTATTAGTGATGTAGGAGATTAAAATATATATTTTGATCTTTCAATAATATGAAAGTTCTTACTATTTATAATTTTATGAAAAATAAAAAAAATTGATAAATTAAAAGGGAAGGAAAGGAAAGATATCACTAATTCACATGGTACTTTTGATTCACAATAAGAACAACATGATAAATACGATGAAACTATTTTAAAAGATTTCAAGAGAAGGAATATTATTAATGTGTAAACTTATAGGGACCAAATGGGATTTCTTTATAATATGAATGATTATGATAATTAGGTTGGGTAATGTTAATGAAAATATAAAGACCCTAACTCAGGACTATAATTACCAAATGAATATTTATCTAAAAAAAGTAGTTTTCTACACAAAAACTCTCCTTAATGAGAGATATTCATCCACTATAAATAGAGGTGTTTTTATTAGCACCACTGAGTAGTCTTGATTGGGACTTCACAGTGAGGATTCCATTAAATTTAGATTTTCAAATCTTAATGAATGTATAAACTCTCAGAATCATAGATTGAATGAGTTAGTATGTTAATATAACATGGATGGATCTTGGAATCTTATTGATATTTAATTATATTATGATAAAATAAATGTTTGATATTGAGGTTTCTTTTAATCCCCAAAATAAATAAGCTCAATATTTGAAGGATTAGAATCATATATAAAAGAATATTTTTCATTGGATATGATAAAAATGGATTTAGAGTTTTTTTAATATATCCCCTCTAGAGGAAATAGAAAAAACCAAATGATGTTTTAAAATTCTGTGCCAAATTAGATGATGAATTTTATCAATAGATTACGATATAATAATTTTTATTTTAAAGTCATAAAAAGAAGGCATGATCAACACTAATGATTATATGAAAGAAATAAGTTATATGATTTCAATGATTGAATAAGAGTTTAAAATTAACCCAAATATAGATTAAATTTTTTTAATTTCATAATACAAAGATTTCAATTTTAACCTAGAATGAAGTGTCTCTTAAATACTACAGGCTTTGATAGAGCATTGAAGAAGTCGGTTTCAACATTATCTTTTTTGAGAGTATTATTGAAAAAATAGGGGATGCATTTATGAATTTGAAACTAGATTACGTTAGGGTAGGGATGTCTAGTTATATAATAATTATAAAGTATTATTATTGGGAATATTGATAGTCTATTTATTAGTTCTGATTTCCTATTTTTTTCTGAACAATACAGAATTGACAGGTTATCTTTGGTTTATATCTGGAGTGAGTGTTTCAATTGAGTGATTATGGTAATATTGTTGAATATTTTATCCTAATTTTTTTTTGATTTAACATGGTATGTCTTACACACTATTATAGTGGTGTGTAGGTTGATTTGATACAACAATGAAAAAATGGACAAATCTTGGGATTTTAGAAATAATTGGGCATAAATTGATTTTATTTGTGTTTATTTTCTTTAAAATATATCTATAGGGTTTATAGGATACTAAAATATTATTATCAACCTTTACATCCTCAGTTGAGGTCTGATTTTTAAGTATTGGACACATCTAATGGCTGGTCCATTTTCCTCATGATTTCTTGGGTTTGGTAGATAAAGATGTTTGTAACACCCCTAAAATCCTTCTTATATAACATTTCTTTTAAAATTTTAAAGATATATTGTTGGATATCCCTTAGGCTATAATTTCTTGAAAATTATTATTGTTTTTATTCTTTTATAATTATTACTATTATTATAACTATAACTGCTACTAGTATTAGTATTAATATTATAATTATAATATTAATTATAATTATAACATTTTTGGTGTTTAACTTAATTTATTTTTTTCAGTTTGGCTCTCAATATTCTATATAGGATCTATTTATGGGGTATCTCTTTACCCACTGATCATCTTTATCATCCCATAAGATCCATAAAATCATAATCTGGGGTGGTGGCCACTCCCCGACACTAAAAAACTACATTCCTCCACCACTTTTATCACCAGATCAACTTAATCTTATAATAACCCTAATACTTTACCTCTTCTACACTGTTCCCCTTTACTCATTCCTCCAATATCAAACCGACAACCCATCACTTGGACTTATTATGCATCAGTGTGCCTCTATGTTTTAGTCAAACAAAATTCTCTAGCACAAGTAGGCTAAGCCTCCCTGTCTACCTTTACCAAGACCACCAATAATGTTGTAGAGCCTATATTTTCTTAAAGAGTAGACCCTACCAGCCATCTTCACCTTTACAAAAAAAATTACAACTCTAAATGTGTTGAGGAATTAAAATATTTTGATGAAAAATATTTTAAAATTAAAAATGATATAGTTCATTGTAAATGGTGAACCAAAACATTAATTAAGGCTTCTAGAAACGACAAAAGAGTCCATATTAATGAAATATGAGAGAAAAAAATATTATTTTTTAGTGTTTTCTTTGTTTGGATGTTAACTAAATAGAAGAATTATTTTGTTTTATTTTTTTTTAATAATTATGATAAAATAATTTTATTAGTTGTTAATTATGATCCTTTATATTTCTGAAAAAAGTAATTCTAAATATTAAATACGGATAATTTGATATTTTTTTATGTAATTCATCTTATTTAACTAATTATTTCAAAAATAGGTGACTTGATCCATGGTAAATGGGTCTTGAATTTTTCAACATAAATTTGAAAATTGATTTAGTGTTATAATATAGTTATAACAAAAAAATAATAAAAATAAATTATAAGATATAAAAATATTTTAAACAATTAATAACATTTAGAATTAGATATAATTGAGAAAAATATTTATTTAATCATATAAAACATTATTTAATAGAATGTGTAGTAATTTATCCTTTGAAGTTTCAATCTCACACACATATCATTAAAAAAAATTATTCTTTATTTTAAATTTCATTTTAGTTTTATTAGTTCTTTTAATTATTTGATTTATTTTAAAATAAAAATTGTTTGAATTGATCACATATACAGTATTCAAAAATTTTTACTTAGGAATATGGACTTCTGTTTTCATATATATTGATCATTCTTTCCACTACTAGAGTTGTTGGTTGGTTTTTAAATTTTTAAATTTTGTGTATCACAATAATTCATATCAACAGTATACTCAAAGTTATACCCTTGATAAATCATATCACATAGTAATAAAAATTACGACTTTAATCTATATCTATAGCCTTAATTCTTCCAAGAAATCTCCTCTTAAGGTGTGGTATGATATAAAGATCATCACCGGTTCATCCAATACATGATCCCCTCAGGAAAACCATTATATGGTAGCTAAACTACTCCTTCCACTTTGAAACCTTTTCTTAAATTTTTTAAAAATGTACCCAAAATATTTCCACCATTTCAAATTCTAAAAAAATATCTTAAATTCCACTCAACTATAATATGATGTTTACTAGTTCCACTAACACCGGATGATGTGAGTTTTTACAAACTCTCCATGATAGGGAATCTAATCGTTGAGAAACACCATCATAAATATATAGTTAACCATTCCATCCACTAATGTAACACCTCATGATTCCATGGTACACATCTCTTTGAATAATAGAGTAGCGTGTGTTGTATGCAACATCGAGTTCTAACACACCGCGACCAATCAAAGTAGCTGTTATGAATATTAATACCCACTTTTTGAAATTATATAAATTTTATATTTCATAATGGACTTCATTTTTATATTCGTAATATCGAAATTATCTTATGTTGAATTTTTGGTATTTTTCTGAGAACTTCCAATTTTCGATGGATAGTGAAAAATACTTAAAAACAACATTTTTAATCAAAATAATTTGTAGTGATAAATTATACTATTGAGTGGGTTTAAACTATAATTAGAATATAATTTTACCATTTTATCCAATGGTGGTCATCATAATTAATTTCACTTCGAAATTGGACATAAACAATTGTCAATCTTTTGATTGATATTGTTTCTTAAAAACACGCTATTTGTTTCGACAACGGGAATTAATTATAAAATTAATTAATGGAACTTATATGTTTGTAATTTTATAAAATAGACATCATTTTTGAATTCAGAATATCAATTATAGCTTAGGGTGAATTTTTTGTATTTTTCTGAAAAACTTTAATTTTTGATGAATAGTGAAACCACTAAGTGGTAGTTAAAAAACTGATTTTTTGTTTAAATAAAATTTTACCGCTTCTGTGAATTTAATTTCAAAAATCCGACATAAATGGTTGTAATTAGGAAGTAAAATGTTGTTCAATGGGATGAAAATAATTTTTGGTGAATAGTAACTTTTAAGTTTTATTAATCGTGATTAAAGGTAATTAGTGTAATTTAAGGTAAATATAATGTTATAATAATATGAAATTACCTTTACACTTATCCTAACCTTATTTTATGAGTCATGGAAGACCAAGAAAATCCATGGGTCAACTTGGGGACCCCATGGAGCCACTTGGTTAAGAAAATGACATTAATAACTTTTTATTTAAAGTAAAAATAAAATTGTCACAAACATGTGTTGTTTTACTAAAAAAATTATTACACGGGGTTATATAAGTTAAATTTTCAACTATAAATATTAATTGGAAATATAAAAATATTTCCTACATCATGGTAATTTTTTTATAATTTTTAGACATTAAATAATTTAATTTTTTTATGACACCATGATGATGCAGTGATTACCTCATTAATTAAGGATTTAAATAAAATGAAAAGATAATGTAGAATATAAGACTTATAGTTGTAAAAAACCTATTGTATGAGTATATTTCGAACCCTTATCACCTTATCCTCTAAATATATAATTGTGGTACCTTTAAAATCTGAAACTCATTATATAATAAAGTAACATTTCTTGACTTACCAAAAGTGCCCCTCCTCTCCTCTTATAAAAGGCCCCCACCTCTACCACCTTATTCACACCATCAAATCCATTTGTCTTGGCCAAAATCTGCCCAAATACTCTCTCTAATTCCCTATATTACTCCTAGAAGCCTCAATTTTGTCAGAAGTCTTCCCAAGGAAGCCTTTGGTTCAAATCAAAAAGAGATACCCGATTTTAAGGTAATGTCTTCTCTTATGTTATTTTGTATTATTTTGCTTCTCCAACCCCTTAAACTCTTTTTATTTATTTATTTTGTAACAAAACAAGTATCTTCAATATACTAGGATGTTTTTATGAGAATTATTTGATTTACACTTACACAAACCTTCGTCTAATGGTTAAATAACATACTGTTTCTGTGGGAGGTGAATTACTACCTCACGAAACGATGATTGTTCAATCTTCTTTTAACACCTCTCATGGTGGCCATTATGATGTCACTATATATATATGATATATATTATGTTTATTTTTTCCTTGTTCTTCTGCATTTTTCATTTATGGAATACCTTTATGATTTCCATTATAGGTAAACGCAATAATTTCATTTTAGGAAGTGTGGACTACTGCCCCCTCAAAGTGATTTGAATCATTAATGCCATATCTGGGAGGTATAAAGGATGGAGTAAATGATATTATATATGATATTATACTGAAATTATAATATACCTTTATATAATTATTATTTCATTCCATTAAATAAGAAATAGAAATGAAAGTAGCGTTCATGTGTACGTATGGCTTACCATCTCCATGAATGGTGCATTTCGTTTCCTACCTCTAAATGTTATGTAATATTATAAATTCATATATATACTAGATATATATGATATATATGATATCTACATCATGATATAATTCTGGATATAATGGATATTTTACCACATGAACAACTTGTAATTATAAGAAGTTTATTTTTGACTCAAGTACCAAAGATCGACAAAACGACCGTTATTAACTTAAATAATTACATAATGTTCATAACATGGTAATATGTGATATAAAAGGAATAATTAACTTGAACAAGGTTCTTAATCTAGTATAAATTAACTCTCGTTTATTATTCAGGAGGTTAAAGAACGATCGAGTCAAGTCGGACACGAGGTAAGGGACTTCGTCTCAATCTCCTTTCATTGAGGCATATTTTGTTTTATACACAACTTTCTTTTATATGGTGTATATACCCATTTGACTTTTATGTTTATTAAGAAGTAATCTTTTTAGAAGAATCTTTTTACTAAATGACAAAAGGGAATGTTTTTTTGTCGTACGTATGCGGCGACAACGACTTCTCCTCCATCGTGACCATTATTTGAGTTTCGACTTCCTCTACAAGCCATAACATTTTTTAAATGAAAAATAAATACCATTTTTTACTTTTCTTTTATTTTGGTATTGAAAATGGTTTTGATAATGTTTTTATTATATTAATGTGTTGTATTGATATCTTTTGATTGAAATGTGGAAAAGTTATGTTTCCTTTATGCATGTTTTATGTGGTACGATTATGTTATGGTTTATGTTGTGTTTAAACCTTTTCATATAAGGAATGCATTGGACTTAGTAAGTGATGGGTGGAGCCCGATATATCTCCTCGATGCATTGGTAGGTCTCATGAGACAAACTAGTATCTTGGCACAAGGGCTTGAAGAAATCTTATTTGTAGTCTCGGCACAAGGCCTTGACTATGTGGTTGTGATAGTCTGACATTATGCATTCCAACATTATGAAAGTGGTTATTGATATTGCATGTGATTATTCGACTAGTATAATATCCATGTGAATAAGTAAATGGAATTATTTAATTTTAAGTTTTCCATATTATGCTGAATTTCAAGTTTAAAAGGCTTTGTCTTTAGTTATACATTGCCTTAAATGTTTGTGTTTATTTATAAAATTTTCCGCTATATTGTTATCCTTACTGAGCATCTGAGCTCACCCCTTTCAATGTTTTAATTTTTCCAGGATGTGAAGAAGTATTTTATTAATGACTTGCTGGGATAGTATGAGAAGATACAGAGACAAGATGTTGTTGTAGTTTTGTTTTACTTTATGATGTAATGTAAGACTTATGAATATATATAGTGTTTCCAAGGATACTAACCCAATCGGTTTTTGGAGACTTGATCTTTTGTGATCATGACAATGTTATGTAATAATGCACCGACTCTGGGTAACTGAGGTCAGGGAAATATAGTTGGTATCAGTGGCAGTTTAGTACTAACCTTGGAAGCTTGATTTAGATAAACTCTGATTAGAGCACATAACCCTAAGATAGACTTTGAGGATTAGTATAGAAGAACTTCCAAGAATTTTGGTATTATAGAGATTTTGTGAGTTTTCTAAGCAATAAATCTCTGTCTGGATACGAGAAAGTAGAGCCGGCTCTAGCACAGATGTACCTAGGGGTAAAAACCAAAAACACCTCTTTGATCTAGACTCTAATGAGAACTGGTGCACGACAATGGGCCTTGATGCACTCTTGGTTACGACACTCCCGGGGGATATGCTTAGGATAATTCTCATTTTCTTTACAAACCATTATGAAGGGTTTATGAGTATATAATTTCTCAAAGAAAACATTTTTATGATTATGGATTATATCCATACAGTGTTCAGTTTATGTTAGGTGTTTTTCAAGTTTGTTATTTTGTATTTCAATTTATAATCTAATCTAGTTTATGCCATTGTTTAGAAATGGCACCTAGTGGAAGGAATGGAAACCATATCAATGCACGCACTCCATGTAGGGATTTCCCTCCTACTCAATATAATTATAGTGGAGATGGTGATGCAACTGGTTCTGATTAGCTTATCACCATACTGGGAAAAATCACTCAGGTTATGAATAATAACCTTACTCATATGGAGCACCCTAATCCGCAACGTGGAGGATCAATGCTAGACTGATTCATAAGGAAACAACCACCAACATTCAATGGGAGTACAAATCCCTTAGTAGTTGAGTAATGGATAAATTCCTTAGAGAAAATATTCCATGCTATGGGGAGTAGTGAAAGGGAAAAGGTTATCATGGCAGTTTACCGCCTCACTGGAGATACTGGTCAATGGTGGTCATTGATTCAAAACACAAAGGAAGATGATGAAGTATCAAATATGAAATGGATGGAGTTCAAAGATATTTTCTTCGAAAAATACTTTCATCGTGAACATCAAGCAGATATAGAAAGGCAATTTCTGAGTCTAAGACAAAAGGAGGATGAGAATGTCGCAAAGTATGAGGATAACTTTACAAGGTTAGTGAGGTATGATGCAGATTATATACTTAACCCAAGAAGTAAGATTGATCATTTCTTTTATGGGTTAAAACCATTTCTCCGTTGAGCTTTAGTATCACAATATTTCTCAAGGTATGAAGATATAGTCTCGTGTTATATCAGGACAGAAAAGGAATTCTCTAAATCTTATGACAACAAAGTAAAGCAAGAGAAGAAGAGAATGGTGGAACAAGAGAAAAATAAAGGGAAAAATGGAAAGAAGGATTTTCCATAATGCAATAATTGTGGGAAGAATCACCCCGGTACTTGCCTAAAAGGAATTGGAGTTTGTTATAAATGTGGAGAAAAAAGTCACCAGACTCATGATTTCAAGGGAAAGAAAGAGGCTATCAATGTTGAATGATATAATTGTAGGGAAATGGGGCATTATGCAAATGAATTTCCTAAGCGTTAGGGAATCTTACCTCAGAAAAGGCCAAGGGATCAAAGACAATCTTATGCTGTTACTACAGTTGAAAGGGAATAATTAATGTATTGGTGCTTTTAGACTCAAGGATTATATTCTGGTTATAAGAATAATGTGATATATATAAGAATTGTACTGCAGTACTTGTTGTTTTCATTAAGGTTTTAATATGATGAAGGTAATCACATTTTTAGTATGTGACAATAAGAGAAACTTCACTTTGTTTGGGGAATCTGATTTTACAATTGATTTTGGAATTTAGAGACCATTTATAGAAAGTCTGGACAGAGGTATTTTGGATAACTGTAAAGGTTGGAATGGATTAAGTTGAACTTTGGATAGTATTTTTTAAGGTTAAAACATTTCTGAATATTATTTTTGGAATATTATAATACTATAGTTTTAAGAAAACGACAACCTGCATGTTGGGGGATAACCCGTCACGTCAGACAAAGCTACAGGAATCAAACCCACAACCATAGTGCGACATGCCTTTATTACATACCACTAGCCTACATGATGTCCCTAGTTATTAAAAAATAGTTTTCCTAATCTAAATGGTATGTGTTAATATTTGTAACCATGTACGATTAGGATAAATATAATATTTTTGAAGTTATATTATCTTTTTGAGGGAAAGATGAGTTTGTGGTAGAAATTAGTTGAAGGTTAAAACTCTACTTGTCAAGTATATATATATATATATACCTCTCTATTATTCTATGAATAAATTAATTCTTAAACTTTAGGAAAGGGATATTAAAAAAATGTGTTATCCTAATACCTTATGTTTTGATGAACTGATGATATTTTAAATCACCATAAATTGAAGGCTTTGAGGCCCTCAATTTTACACTTGTATGTGATTAATGACCTCAATCACTCCCTACAAATATTTACGTTTTCCCTCCAATTATATGTCTCTAATTTCCACCAATGTTCTCCTAATTGAGATCATAATTTGGTGGTGACTTTTTCATTTCCCTTTCCCTCTTATTAAGACAAAATTTTGTTAACCTTATTTTTGATGTGGGTTTTCCACAAAGGTATTTTCTACTTTCAACATTTTATTTTTTAAGAACAATTTAAAATTTCGAGGATGAAATTTATTGAAGGATGGTAGAATGTTACACCCCAAGCTTCCATTGTACGCTTCACTTTGAATAATAGAGCAGCGTGTGTTGTACGCAACATCGAGTTCTAACACACCACGACCAATCAAAGTAGCCGTTATGAATAGTAATATCTACTTTTTGAAATTATATAAATTTTATATTTCATAATGGGCTTCATTTTTGGATTCAGAATATCGAAATTTTCCTATGTTGAATTTTTGGTATTTTTTCGAGAACTTCAAATTTTCGATGAATAGTGAAAAATACTTAAAAAAAACATTTTTAGTCAAAATAATTTATAGTGATAAATTATACTATTGAGTGGTTTTAAAGTATAATTAGAATATAATTTTACCATTTTATCCAATGGTGGTCATTAGAATTAATTTCACTTTGAAATTGGACAAAAACAATTGTCAATCTTTTGATTGATATTGTTTCTTAAAAAAACGCTATTTGTTTTGACAACGGGAATTAATTATAAAATTAATTAATGCAACTTATATGTTTTGAATTTTGTAAAATAGACATAATTTTTTAATTTGGAATATCAATTATAGCTTAGGGTGAATTTTTGGTATTTTTCTGAAAAACTTCAATTTTTGATGAATAGTGAAACCACTAAGTGGTAGTTAAAAAACTGATTTTTCGTTTAAATGAAATTTTACCGCTTCTTTGAATTTAATTTCAAAAATATGACATACATGGTTGTAATTAGAAAGTAAAATGTGGTTCAATGGGATGAAAATAATTTTTGGTGAATAGTAACTTTTAAATTTTATTAATCACGATTAAAGGTAATTAGTGTAATTTAAGGTAAATATAATGTTATAATAATATGAAATTACCTTTAAACGTATCCTACCTTTATTGTATGAGTCATGGAAGACCAAGAAAATCCATGGGTCAACTTGGGGACCCCATGGAGCCACTTGGGTAAGAAAATGACATTAATAACTTTTTATTTAAAGTAAAAATAAAATTGTCACAAACATGTGTTGTTTTACTAAAACAATTATTACATGTGGTTATATAAGTTAACTTTTCGACTATAAATATTAATTGTAAATATAAAACTATTTACTACATCATGTTAATTTTTTTATAATTTTTAGACATTAAATAATTTAAATTTTTTATGACACCATGACGATGCAGCGATTACCTCATTAATTAACGATTTAAATAAAATGAAAAGATAATGTAAAATCTAAGACTTACAGCTGTTAAAAAACTATTGTATGAGTATATTTCAAACCCTTATAATCTTATCCTCGAAATATATAATTTTGGGACCTTTAAAATCCAAAAATCATTATATAATAAAGTATCATTTCTTGACTTTCCAAAAGTGCCCCTCCTCTCCTCTTATAAAAGGCCCCACCTCTACCACCTTATTCACACCTTCAAAGCCATTTTTCTCGGCCAACATCTGCCAAAATACTCTCTCAACTTCCCTATATTACTCATAGAAGCATCACTTTGGGCATAAGTATTCCCAAGGAATCCGTTGGTTCAAATCAAAAAGAGTTACCCGATTTTAAGGTAATGTCTTCTCTTATGTTCTTTTATATTATTTTTCTTCTCAAACCCCTTAAACTATTTTTATTCCTTTATTTTGTAACAAAAAAATTATATTCAATATAATACAATTTTTTTATGAGAATTATTTGACTTACACTTACACACACCTTCATCTAATGGTTAAAGAACATACTGTTTCTGTGGGTGGCAAATTATTGCCTCACGAAACGATGATTGTTCAATCTTATTTTAACACATATCATGGTGTCCATTAAGATGTCACTATATTTATATATGATATATATTATGTTTATGTTTTCCTTGTGCTTCTATATTTTTCATTTATGGCATACCTTTATGATTTTCATTATGGGTAAACGCGATAATTTCATTTTAGGTAGTGCGGACTACCGCCCCCTCAAAGTGATTTGAATCGTTAATTCCATATGTGGGATGTATAAAGGATGGAGTATATGATATTATATATGATATTATACTGTAATTATAACATACCTTTATATAATTATTATTTCATTCCATTAAATACGAAATAGAAATGAAAGTAGCGTTCATGCGTACGTGCGGCTTACCGTCTCCATGAATGGTGCATTTCATTTATTATCTCTAAATGTTATGTAATATTATAAATGCATATATATACTGGATATATATGATATATATGATATCTACATAATTAATATAATTCTGGATATAATGGATATTTTACCACATGAACAACTTGTAATTATAAGAAGTTTATTTTTGACTCAAGTACCAAAGATCGATAAAACGACTGTTATTAACTTAAATAATTACATAATGTTCATAACATGGTAATAAGTGATATAAAAGGAATAATGAACTTGAAAAAGGTTCTTAAGAAAGTATAAATTAACTCTAGTTTATTATTCAGGAGGTTAAAGAACGATCGAGTCAAGTCGGACATGAGGTAAGGGACTTCGTCTCAATCTCCATTCATTGAGGCATATTTTGTTTTATACACAACATTCTTTTATATGGTGTATAAAACCCTTTTACTTTTATGTTTATTAAAAAGGAGTATTTTTATATGAATCGTTTTACTAAATGAAAAAAGGGAATGTTTTTTTGTCATACGTATGTGGCGACAATGACTTCTCCGCCGTCGTGACCATTATTTGAGTTTCGGCTTCCTCTACAAGCCATAACTTTTTTTTAAATGAAAAATAAATACCGTGTTTTAATTTTTCTTTTATTTTGGTATTTAAAATGGTTTTTATAATTTTTTTATTATATTAATGTGTTGTATTTATATCTTGTCATTGAAATGTGGAAATTTTATGTTTCCCTTATGCATGTTTTTTGTGGTACGATTATGTTATGGTTTATGATCTGTTTAAACCTTTTCATATATGGAATGAATTGGACTTAGTAAGTGATGGGTGAAGCCTGATATAGCTCCTTGATGCATCGGTAGGTCTCATGAGACAAACTAGTGTCTTGGAACAAGGCCTTGACAAAATCTTATTTGTAGTCTCGGCACAAGGCATTGACTATGTGGTTATGATAGTCTCGCATTATGCATTCCAACATTATGAAAGTGGTTATTGATATTGCATGTGATTATTAGACTAGTATAATATCCATGTGAATAAGTAAATGGAATTATTTCATTTTACTTTTTCCATATTATACTGAAGTTCAAGTTTAAAAGGCTTTTTCTTTAGTTATACATTACCTTAAATGTTTTTGTTTATTTATGAAATTTTCCGCTATATTGTTATCCTTACTGAGCATCTGAGCTCACCTCTTTCAATGTTTTAATTTTTCTAGGATGTGAAGATGTATTTTATGAATGACCTGCAGGGATAGTATGAGGGGATATGAAGACAATATGTTGTTGTAGTTTTTTTTACTTTATGATGTAATGTAATACTGATGAATATATCTAGTGTTTCAAGGCCACTAAACTAATCGCTCTTTCAATACTTGATCTTTTGTGATCATGCCAATGTTATGTAGTAATGAATCGACTCTGGGTAACTAAGGTCGGAGAGTTACAACTAAGATCCATTAAATGATTCTCAATACTAAGATTCCAACTAGTTATGGTCAAAAAACAACCACACCTGAACAAGAGGAACGATATTTTCATAAAATTTCATTCACCATAATCTATATTTTAAAGTGGATAATCCTAAAATGACACACCCATATTAAATTCCATTTTATCATACTCGATCAAGTTAAAAAATCAGCAGTTGATACTCTACTATTATTACTTCCTCTATAAAATCAATAAACCCACAGTACGGTTCGAAATAGTATTTCTTCCTCATAAATGATTTCTTGATATTGAAAAAAATTAATTTTTTTATTATCAGCACTAAACCTTAATTATTTATTCCCTTGATCTATTTTAAAATGAAAATATATTATATATATATTTTATCTTATCCTAATTGTTTACACAAGGAATCCAAATTTTCTCACATAACACTTTGTCATTTACATAAATCTTTCCTTCGTTAAACATGTTATCACACTCCCCCATATGAGAGCTAACATTTTATGATCTTGCGCACTATATTGGTTGATTTCTCAAATTCTAAACTGACCAACTAATGAACATATAAAATTCACATAAATATCATAGATCAATATCCTAATATATTTATTTTCCATAAATATAATATATCTTATATAGTATGAATTAAATTCTAATGAAATACCTTTACCACCATTAGTCTACATTCTTTATGAAAATCACTCTTGATTTTCACTAAAATTCACTTGGTATAAGGTCCATACTCATGAGTTATCAAGGGTGTGATCCCCACTATATTATTATCCCTTTTCACCATTCACATAAATTGACTTGTCATGATTAGATAATAGAAAAACAATAACACCAAAGAACTGTTCTCAATATAACCCAAAAACTCCAATATATGAGTACTGGTCCTAAACAAGGTAAATACCCTATAATGGGGGTGAATTAGGGTATGTTTATTTCTTTAAATGACCCAAACTAATGATCTTATTCTACAATTTATAGTAACACTTATCTTCTTAATAATAAACATGAAGTAAAAATACAAGTAAAGAGGGACACAAGAAATTTTACTTGGTTCACCAAAACTAAGATAATTCAATGAGAACATAATAATGATGGGATGATATAACTAAATCATTAATTAAAATTCTTATTTCATAAAATTTAGAGTAGGTTCCCAGAACCTCTTGGTGTATAACCCTCACAAAGTAGAGAACTCACTACTCTCAGTCACTAAGAAAGTTCAAGGTTCCTTCAAGACAAAGAATTTATTTTTCTATGAGATTAAATTTTGGAAGATATATCAATCAGATCCTAAATCATCTTTATGATAAAATATATTAACCTATTTTGAGCTTGAATAATGTGTCTCCCTAATTATAATCTATTAATTTCAATAAAAAATATGGAATTCCATATTTTTTTTGAACTTCCTTCTTTTTATAGAGAAATATATATATCCAACCTTGATAGAATGTCAAATATTTCCATTTAATAAAAATTTAATCTACCTTAATTAGTGTGGTTAAATTTATCCAATTAATCCTTAAAATTTTAGTCGAACCCTAACATAAAAATTTTCTACAAGATCCCTAAAAGCCAGGTTATTTGAATGTTGGCAAAATATTTTTAACTGAACTTCATTGAGGAATGATGACCTTATTCATGGAACAATAACTCCCTTAACTCAAAAAAATCAGATTTATACAATTTATAATTATAAAACCATCTAATCCAGATTATTACTTCATAGTATAATTCCCTTAAAATAATAGTTTCATGAAATGGATTTTTCAAATCACATCATGAAGAAAAACTCAGGGTTCACCTTTGACCAGTCCACCATAATAAGAGATATATTCCACAACATGGCCTACACTTCTGAGAAGAATTATAGATATTAAATATAACTACTTCATGAAATATCCATACTCACTATAGAAGTAATTCCCATATATCATCCCTAGTTTATTCTTACATGGGTTTTATATAATCACATGAAATCTATGTTAGGGTGTAACATATATCTTCCAAGGTATAAGAAAACAACCAGATCAAGACAACTAAGAGCCTAACATTCATAGGGTCACCTCTATGGCTTGAAGAATTCCCACAAAAAATTTTATCACTAGGATATGTTACTTTAACATAGCTTTCTCTTGGAATAAAATAACTCACTATGATAAGATTCAATATCAGTTATTCTTCCATAAGTTTGAGTTAATCCAATATAGCATTAAACTCAACTCTCATGGACACTAATTGAATTTTTCATAGGTTCATTATAGTTTGATCTCCTCTATTATAGTTCTATGAATCTTCCATACATAAAATTTTACCCTTACATGAGATCTACTATAATGAAAAAAATATGTTGCAGTGCGATTTCTATTATACAGAAAAGACTGCTATAACTTCCTAAAAATTATACTAAAACACCATCAATAATAATGATTTGAGTTCTTAAGCCTATTTGGAATTATTCTCTATCATATTTCCTAATAAAAACAAGCGAAAAAAACTCTCAAAGGGGGGTTTTAAATCAATGATCCACATCCAAAGGTTTAAAAACATTGCGGTGACCAAAGATACCACTGTATTATATTAATGATGATTCATTACTATAAAACCTTATTCCAAATGAAAAAAACTCTATATAAATAAATCAAATCACTTTTATATGACTCTTTTTTCCTGGTTTACTGTGGAATAAAAATTACCCTATGAAATGCAATATAAATTTCATTAGTGTATTAGTTTATTATAGTTAAGAAACTAATTCACTTCACAATAATAATGAAATATTTTGAGGGAATACCCTCATGCCTATAAATGATTCAATATATTATACCTTAAATTTCATTCACAACGAGAAAACCATTTCAACTTAACTATAACATACATAAACCCTTTCTCTTCTAGTAGAAAAACTAAACATAAATTATCTCTAATACTAATTATACCTCATTAAAATAATTATATATAGTAAATATAAAGTTAACTATTACTTAAATATGTTATGATCTAAATTTCTCATCCAATTTTGGGTCTAGATGAGGTTTATTAATCCTTTATATGTTCAATCCCATACCCTAATCCTAACAAAAAATATGATCATTCATCGAGTCTCACTAGACCCCATGAATTATCTCCAAGAACATGGGGAACTAAAGTGTCCTAGGACCTATCATAATTTTACTTCATAATGTTCATTTAATAATTATCTAATAAGAATATATTACCTATTATCTATGTAAAATGGTGATTAAGATCGATCACTGGTATCACCATCACATGGTTGAGCTTACATCATGATACAAAAAATCCCACCTCTATTAGGACAAAATTCAACCTCTTTCACCAATAGATTGGTAAGAAATGATGTACCACTCATTTGATGTTTCATAACCATTATTGGTATTTTTTGAATTATATCCCTAATCAGGTATAAACTATCATAATACCTTTCTACCCAAACCAACTAATGCTTTCATGAGTTTTATCATATCGATCCTAAGATGACTTAAAAAATCCTATATCCATGAATCCCATAAATGATAAATAAGATTTCCAATAAAGAACTATATTTGATTTCATTCCCCTATATACCTATGCTAATTCACATACCCAGGCCATTCACTCAGCCACACCTCACTTTTGTGTCATTCTTATCATTTGAAGTATCTACCCATGATCAAATCATATTGATTCATCCACATGCCTAAACTAACCCATTTATTGTGCTATACTCTTTAATACCCAGTATAGTATTTTCATAATTCTAGATTTCATAATCCATATAATTATAAAATAACTACTATACTAATGTAATTTACTCAACCATTTAAAATTATACCCTATCATTTCTATTATCTACCACTTAAAATATGTACTATATGTATCTTACATTGAACATATCATGAAGACAATCCCCCGGTCTCTTCTCACATAACTCAATGAATCACTTACCTATACATAAATCTTAAGATTCCCATAATTATGGGGTATCCACCTTGGAAGCATTTCTATCATATCATGTAGGTGATTTCGACGTCGATGTAGTTTCTGAAGATGTGCGGTGATGAAGGCAACAATGAAAAATGATGAGATTATTTTGATTCAATCGACATTACTTTAGGAGACGCGGTGAAAGAAATCATGATAAAGAAATAAAAACCATCAAAACCCATTTACAATAAAAAAACCTAGATTTAACAAATTTTTTGAGAAAAACCAGTGGCATACATGTTCAGGTATAGGTTAGAAATTCACTCATGAGGTGAGACTTACCTACCTTAAACATTAGAGTACTTTATTATCAATTTTCAAATCAGACACAAGCATACACATGGAATTTTATCTTACATGTCACATATATTTTTTGAATGCACACCCCTTGTCACATCATTTTAATTATTAAAAAAACCATAAAAATAAATGTCATACTTTATAAAAACAAATTAACTACAACATCAAAAGAAAATAATCACAATCTCAAATCCTTAGTAAATTGAATTTATATATATAATGGTTTTATATATATATATATATATGACATCTATTCCATGATACAACTAACCTATATCTATCCATCAGACTTAAATATCACAATAAAAATAAATTAAAAGGGATATGATACTATTTTGAAATGTTCTTAACCAAGTTACTCATTCGTTTCCCAATGAATAAACATGAATTAGTCTAAAGTGGGCCTCTCCATATGCCATAGGTTGACGAATAGTGAATAGATTCATATAATATAGTTTGTGAAGTATATAAACTTTACATCATAACTATACAATAATAGTAAATATAATAAAAATCTGGAAAATATATATAAATACCATGGTAATATGAAATCATTAAAAGGACAATGATGTCAAATAATATATACCATTCTATAACAGAATAAAACCATGACATGTCATGAATGTCCAAAATTTCGAAATGGATCACCTAATAGAATAATAATATACATTGAGTACAAAAAAACTATATAAATATAATGGAAACATTTATTTTAGGATTTTGGACTCCTCTAGATACCATCTCCTCATCCCCATCAATCCAAATCCATCTTAATTGTTTGTATTATTCCCCCACCTTTACCTATACGTTGATATAAGGTCTTCTAAACCATTTTGGTATTGGTGCATGTTGTGAGCATAAAACATATAAATACACGACCAACAATCCCATAATATAATCTGGTATATATGTTTATACATTGATAATATGAAATAAATGTGGTAAATAGTACATAAAATAAATAAGTTTTATCATTGGGTACTCATGTAGACATCATGATGATTATAATTACTTCTTTATCTTAAATCTGGGATGACAATGTTATCTCATTCTAGGGTTATACTATCATGTTAGAAGTGTTAAGCTATCTTATCCTTTATCAATATGAATTTCAAGGACTTACTAATTTGAGAAAATAGGGTAGGATAAGGTATATCCTTGGTAAACCTATATAAAGGTGGGAGAACAATTTAATATAACTAAATAGGGTAATCTATAGTTAGCTCTTATCAACATACAATTGAGAGATAGGATAAAATAAAAAAATAAAATAATTTTGGATTCGGTGTATCCTCAATCAATATGTCAATGAGTGTAGAGACATACTAATAAGAGTAAATAGAGTGGGATTATATTTAGCCTTTATCAACTTATCACTAGGTATAGAGACATAAAAAAAATAAAAAAAATGATAGGATTGGGTTTAACATTGGACCAAATTTCATTGGGTACATATACTCACTAGCTAAATCAATGTGGTGAGCACATGTTCTGCCACAACATGATTCCTTTGAATGGAAGGTATGATATACATGTATAACTCTATCAGGTAGTGATTGATGTGTCATATTTATAATAAAATGAATATATATATGATACATATAAAAAACATTATGGAATCACATACCATATCATACAACCTCATGGTTAATAACACATTGTACAATATGTGTCACATATCTTGATGTATTAGTTTCCTTGAACCCAAATAATTTCAACTATATTGATCATAAGAATTGAGTATTTTTTTCTTAGATACATAGATGTTTTATCATAGGTTAGTTTCAAATATATTATTGATCATTTATCAAATTATCGAAACTTAGGTAATGATTCATTAATCCTACGCTCTAAGTATATAGGACAAATCTATCTCCTGATGATAAAGACAAGGCCTCAACAATAATAGATCATTTCTTATAGGAAGGTGGTATTACCCCTAATATATATAATTAATCCATATTATTATCACAAAAAATCTCTCATGGTGACATATCATATGAGGCATATGACTAGATATTCCCATACATAAAACACTAAGGAAAAATAATCACCCGGTGGATAACCAACAATCCTAATCATGGGAGAATCACTCTTATGATTTAAATTTATAATTACAAGGACTCTCATGATAATATATAACAAGAATCATGATTCACATCACTAATAATTTAATTTTTTAAGAACTTCAAAGATAAACTACCACTTGGATCCCACATATCTTACTACTCAAGGTGGAACATCTTATATATTCACATTAGACCACACTGGGTCACTTGATTCAGTACCTATAACTAGAAAACCATAGTGGGTTTTCCAATCAATAATTTCATGGTCTAAAAGTTATTATATAACTACCATAGAACATTAGATAATGTATGTGAAGTATCTACCATGAAATTATTTGATTATTCTGATTTCCTCACATTTATCAAAACTCTTTTGGCTTCTCTTCATGCATTCCATAAAAACTTACCCCACTATCATATAAGATAATATATATAATGGAATATAAAATGAGAGAAAATAATAGAGTCCATTTATGAAGTTTCATAATTAAATCCCATCTCACACAACCAATCTTGATTCCACATCACCAAAAGTGGTGGAAAATTAAGAATTCCCATGAAACAAAGCCTGGGTGGCTATTAGACAAATCTTAGTACAACTTTAAAAAAATATCTAGTATCCAATTATGATTTTCACCCTATTTATATAATATTTTAATATAATATAAATAATATATTTTGGTTCAATAACTTCACTAAAACAACATCCAATGGAATGTATTCTTTTCCATAGACCCTCCTATAATCAACTTATATAGAATCCGTATTGAATAAGATGAATTAATATATGATTATGAGAAATAAAATATAAATCTCTAGTAGGAACTATATAAAATTACAATAGAAGGAATAATATTAAAAAAAATTGAGAATGGGAAGGGATTACCTCAAATTTCTGAAATCAATCCAATAAAAACAGTCTAGATCAATGAATAAATAAGTTTAAATAAGATAAGGATAGGGGAGACACCCTATATCTGATTGATTAAAG
Organism: Viscum album; assembly: GCA_963277665.1. Taxonomy (NCBI): domain Eukaryota; kingdom Viridiplantae; phylum Streptophyta; class Magnoliopsida; order Santalales; family Viscaceae; genus Viscum; species Viscum album. Next base: position 1,868,805,943 of record OY728150.1, read on the forward strand.
ATAAAAACAATGAATGGGAATTATATTTTTATACACATAATTAACTTTCCACCACTTAAAAAATTGAACTTTGAAACCACCAGGTACATGGTGGTCCTCTAATAACCAGCTGATATCTCACTAATAATCCAATTTAGGTGAACCAACCCCTAGGTAGAAATAATAATGATTCATATCCTTTCGTTAGATATTATATATCAAGTGGCACTACATCAGGTACCCAATAGTTTTATACAACCATATACTAATTCATTTTCATTAAAAAAACAAATATTCTGTTCTGGGTATTTTCTATCTATATTTCATCTCCACAACCATTATAATTTTTTTTAAATTCCCACAACCATTTTCTCCCAAATTTAAATTAAAATATGATATTTTCTTTTAGATTTCACTCTATTATAATATTGTTTTTTTAGTTCTAATAACTTCCCAAAATGTAAGTCTTATAAACTCACCCAATATGGATTATCATCCCTAAGAATAATCATCCAGTAAATATAGTTAATCCTTTCATCCATTGTATTTTATTGACCCATTATCATCTCTAGGACTTCAATTAGTTATGGTTATGCCACTAAAACACATAAACTTGAGGAACTGTCATTTATTTTAATTCTAATCATTCTGTTCTAAAATTTTCACTATTTATTCCTTTTACATCTTTCCCAACTAAAATTACATTACCTTAGAGTTGATTTTTTATGAAATGAAAAATTTTATTCTATAATATACTAACAACATCTCTAAACCCAATTTACTAAAAACTGAGACTATTACATGTTTTTTGTAATGCCCCGACCCCAGTAGCCTAGAGTTGGTGGTTAATTCATTACATTGGAATAAGATACAAGGAATTTCATCCTAAAGGACCTAATAGTTTAGAATACTTAGAGACATATATATATATATGAAATTCAAATTACATTTTAGACATAAAATAAACTAATTATTTTCTTTGAGAACACTGTTTCCCCCTTAGCACAACCCATCATATCAATCACAAAATACTTCCTCGTATTAGGGTGAAAATAAAACATAAGAAAGGGGTGAGTTCAAATGATCAGTAAGGGTAAGAGTACAGAATAAGATATAATTAAATAAGTAATAAACAATATGTAATATTAAATAATTGAAACACATTCCATTTAATTAATAACTTGAGAATAATATGGAAGAAATAAAAGATGATAAAACAATTACATATAAAAAACCACATGAGAAAGAAACTTAACCATGGATATTATACTCATGGAATAATAACAAATTATATCATTAAATAATCTCATAATGATAGAATTCATAATTATAGACATAATAAACATACCGTCAAGTATTTGGCAGAGACATACTACATAAATGGGTAACACATCAACCAATAACCAAACTAGTTTGTCTCATGAGATCTACTGATGCATCAAGGGTCTATAGTATTCCCTACCCATAACTTAATAAGTCCAATTAATTTCTCATATGAAATAGGTGAAATATAAACAACCTGAACATTCATATCGGAAAACTAGCATATAAAGTGTGAATATTTTCCCTAATTAATAAACATAACCATAAACCATCTAGAGTAATATGATGAATGGTATAAAAATATCACATCCATAATCAAATAGATCATAGACCATACAAAGAAATAATAAGTATTATATTGATACAACATATCACTGATGGATTATATGTACATTAAAGGAGTGATATCATTGATAAATAAAAATATATTTAAAAACATCCTTGAGTAAAATATTCGTTCAATTTGATAATCACCTTTGAAAACAAAAAGTTCACAAAACAATTTGAGAATTTTTTTAGAAAATATATTTTGAAACTTATAAAAGAATATTAAAAAAATGGAATGGTGAAGAATGCTATAAATTCTGTTCCTGTCGTACACATTAAAATAAAGATTCCTTTTACTTTTTCAGATAAATACAAATGGTAATTGTTTTGAAAATGACATTAAGATTAATTTTAAATAATTTTATAAAAAGAATTTTTTTTTAAAAATTTCATTAATAAACTATTTGGAATAGGTTAAAAAAAATTTCAAAACAATTTTATAAAACATGGTTCTGGAAGATAATAAAATTTTGACCAAAGATGAAAATGAAGTCGAATTTTCTTAAAAAAATTTATAAATCATTTTAAGTACCAAAGAGTAGGAAAATGGTAATATTACTTGAAAATGTCATGCATAACCAGAGGGGTAGAAAATTAAATTGGTTTATTAGAAAATGATCAAATAATTTCATTCAACTTAAATTAAAGAATAAACAATATTGATTATAATGAGAATATGAAACAAACCCTTAAAATGATTATATGTTGAAGTGAGAATTAATCAATAAATAAATTATGTGTATTAACTATAACTCAACATAAAACAAGTATAAATAAAACATAATATAATTAAAATTTGTTACACATAATCTAATCAAAATCACATTCAAAACTCACTCACCACTGAGTCAAAATCACATTCAAATCCCCCCCATCAAATTGTTTTATTTCTTCCAAAAATAAGAAACCATGATTTGCATTCAAAACACAATTCATCCCATTTAAAACATTTTTACCATTTAAAGAAACCACATTACATCAAAAATAATTTGGTTTAAAAAATTACACACCATCATTAAATAAAATCTATAATTTCAAAATAAATGATTTCATTAAGATCTAGATTTGGTGTGATGACCCAAACTTTTGAATAATATTTTGTTTCATGAAAATGTATGTTTTACTACTTTATAATCAATAAAACCATATAAGTATAATTGAAATGTAACCATTGAGTTTTGACCATTGGTTAATATGACTACTGGAAACCATAATAATTTTTAATGTTATAACTATTGTTTATAAATAGAAATGATAATAGATAATTAATGCAAAAATAAGAGTTGATGGCCTCTACCAGTAGAATCGTACCATACAAAGACCATTTGTCGGAGCTTGGGAAGGAGGAATCGTCACTGAGCTTTACTATAGACCAATCCCAAGCTGAGCTTCAACATGTTAAGCTTGAACAGAATTGCCTATAAGAGAAGTTCAAGTTTATAGAAATCACCACATGGGAATTTTTGTCCGAGCTGCCCCAAGATTTTATCACCATTGCACACCTTACTCTTAGGTCCTATGCAAGTGTTATAAGGGGTTATCTACCAAGGCCTTAGTTACTTTGTGAAATCCCTTTGTATAAATAAATTTTTTATTACATAATTTATAATTTAAGAATTGTTTTATTAATAAGATAAATGTTTAATTGAGAAAAATTTGATAAATTGAGTTTACAGGTAAAAAGTGTACTTTAATAGATATTTCTCATACTTAGAGCATTATTATAGTAAAATAAACATAATTTTTTAATTTAAAACGTCAAAGTAAATATCAGATGAATTTTTAGTATTTTTATAAGAAGATTCATATTATTAATGAATATTGAAAAAATAGTATTTTAAAATAATTTTTAAACTTTAAATAATTGATATTATGAAATGATTTTTGAAAAACATATGTACATGGTTGTGATCTCTTAGAAATATAGTGTCTGATAAGATCAACTTAATTTTTGGTGAATAAAAACTTATAAATAGTAATATTACCCTTTAGAATAGTAACATGACCAATGTAATAGTAACCTCAACCAATTAAGTATAAATTTAATTTATCCATCTTGAATGGTAATGTGATATAATAGTATAAGTAAATAACTATTTAGAAATCATTATTTAAGTAATATTATTTTTCGAGTAAATAGAATTATACTAGAAAATTAAATTTCCCATATTTATAAAATTACTTTCATAAAATAGAGGTAATTTTTGAATTAAGAAAATTGATATTAGGTTAGGGTGAATTTATGGGATTTTTAAAAAATGTTTTGTTTTTGGGTGAACAATAAAAATACATTTTTTGAGTTTTCAGAGTGTTTAATGACATCATAATGATGAAATATGTAATTTAATTTTTTTTGACTCATGTGGATTAAAATATGATATCTGGTGTCCCACATGGCCAAAACCATGTTCAAAATTGCATCGGAAAGCCCATGGTTTTTCAAATACCACAGATGCAGTGTCCTCAGATATTAATAAAAAAACTCCCTCTCTTTTACTATAAATACCAAGAAATTACTTCATTTAATTTCATTAAAAAATCATAACACTCTATGCCATGATATTATTACCTCCCAAGGATTCCTCCCTAGGTGTCCTCAATCCTTGAAGGTCTCGATCTTAGAGTTTTAGAAGTTACTCTTCAAGGTAAAGGAATTCCCAACTTCTCTTTTCTGTTCAAATTATCTTTTATGTGGTATGTCTTTAAAATTTCCATACCATGTACCTATTTCCATTTTATTATGTCCTTGTACTATATTACATATCGTTTATGAAAGGGTTACCCCTTTACCCAATTGTTTATTGTTTTATAAAACCATGTTTTATCCCCATTATGTTGCCGAATTTTCATATGAAAATATCTCTTTTTTTCTTATCAAGAAATTCTTTTATTTTATTTATGTGAATTCCCAAAATGCTTTCATTTCTTAATGTATTCATTAGTAAATAAAAATTATTTATTTGATTCTGGAATAGACATATATAAAACCCTTATTCCCTTTATGTGGGTTATAAATGACATAATGATCAAGTTTTTAGGTACTTTCAAAAACACCATGATTTTGATATGAAACCCATTTTTATTCTATTTAGGTTATTTATGAAATATTTGATGATGATATATGTGCCTCAAATAAAAATAAATAAATATTAAGGGTTTTCCTTGATATAACTCTAATGCATTGCTTAAAAAAATTAATCTATAGAGATGACAAGTTTTACTTTATCTTGGTGAATAAACTTGGTAATTTTTATGACACCTTAGAGATGAACTTTGGAGATATTCTTATGAACTTCTAAATTAAATGTTGTAGACACATTTTAAATATATGATTCATGTTATTATTATCATGATATGTCTCTTTATCATTCCTTTATGATAATTCCTCACATTCTAATGTATTCTCTCAATCTCACATATGAGCTATTTTCCTTGTTTACCCTTATTAGGCCTTATGCTCACCCTTTACTTTGATGTATGTCCCTAGGTTATGAGATGAAGTAATTTCACTTATTATGAACATTTCAAGAAGTCTTTCAAGCATAATTTTTTTATGTTTTCTTTTATAATGTACCTTATTTCCAAGACACTAAACTTTAATGATCCTCTGTCTATAAAATGTAATGAAAAGCTATGAAATAAAAAGGAAAGATTCCATAGTAGGTATCAAAGGATAGTTTAGGTATTTTCAAGAAATTTGGATTTAAATGTTTAGGAATAACCCTTAGAAAACAATTAAAGATATGAAAACATCTTGGAAATTTGGTGAAATATTATGTAAGTTGTTTAAAAACAATAAATCCATCTCTGGATACAAATAAGTGTATTTGGATTTGGAATTGATGTATCTTTGGGTAAAACCTAAAAACACCGCTTTGAGATAGAATCGATTAGGAACTGGTGCATAACAAAAGGCCTTTCTGCACTCCTAGTTTGACACTACCTAGGGATGTGTTTATTTAATCATAATATTTTATGAATAATTATGAAGGATTTATATAGAAATGTAATTATTTTTAATGAATAATATGTTTAAGCATGATGTTTCAAGACAAAAAAAATCATTTATAGTTAAAATATTCCTAAATGAAATAAGTTTCTCACAAATGTTTTATTCATTTAAAAAATAGAGGGAAATATGAGGAACCTTGAAAATGGTGATTTTAATGGACTATGCGCTGACGAACCTTGGATGGAATCTATAATGGAAAATTTCATGAGAATTATGAACCAACTGACTCAATGTATGGGAAATAACATGAATCAAGTGATAGACCAATTTCACCATGAAGGGAACAACTTTCCATTGTTTCCTTTTTGTGTCAATGAACACCAATGTTATAAAGGCTCATATGTTACATATAGATTTTAATTTAACATTAAATAATATTTATTACATAACATAAAAAAACCATGATAGGACCATATATGTTTAGTGTCTGTATAAACTAGGAAACATAAACAAGTTGTTCATAAAACATGCACATTATCTCCACTTATTTCTTCATAACTAGAATCCTTTTTGACATATCTTACTTAATACCCTTCTTCATGACCTGGGGAAATGAAACATGTGAATGGGTGAGATCAAATGCACAGTAAGGGTAAACCAAGGAAATATTAATCATATCATAATCATAAGAACATAACATTTTAAAATATTATCCTACATATAAAAGATCATAATATCATGTTATGGGATAAATCATAAAAGTGAAATGTATTCAAAATAGTCATAACATAAGTAATTAAATTTTTCGGAATACACACATAAATATATAAAATCATTTCATATTATTCATGGCTCATTGAAAAGACCATCATAGAAGACATAGTCCATCACTGAATCGAGTTCACAACTCTTTCCAGCCCTGTATTACTGAACCTGATTTACATGTCATTCCAGTCATGTCTATATCATGAGATATAAATATTTACCCAATTCATTGGAGGGAGATATAGGTCCCACCAATCTCATAATGAAATCACTCTTACATGTTCCATAAAAACATAAAAACATTCACCATAGCATAAACCATGATATAAAATGGGGCTCTTAAACATTATTCCATCATAATTGATATAACAAAATGGATTTACTAAATAAAATTCCATTATAAAAACAATAAAATAATAGTAATAATAGGTATAGTTTTATAATCCTATTTAAATCGTTTCATCTTATATGGAAAATAATTTTGAGAAAACACTTGAGATTAATTCCTAAGTAAAATATCCATTCATCATAAAAAACGTTTTCCTTTCTCAAAATGAAACACAATTTTAGAAGAAATAATTTTATGTGAAAATAAACATGTAATATTATAGGTGAATAATAAAGGAAATAAGGTATTATGAAAGTGTAAAAATACATTCATGCCATACAAGTTAAAAAAACATTCTTCTCGTACTTTTTCCGGAAAAGTCAAAACGTGACTCGTACCGAAAATGACTAAAGATTCCATTCATACCATTTAGTAAAAAATAAAAAATGGGTAAAATTGACTTTAAAAATCATAGAATCATATAAATAATATTTTTAAATACATATTTATGAAATATGGATGTGGATGATATATATACCCCCAGTAAATACATACGTATAAATAATCTCGAGGAAAACTGAGATTGTGAAATTATCCCTTATATTTGGTCCGATATGATTCATATGAATTTCAAACTACTATATAATGATTAAATAATTTTAATTATTTATATAATAATAATAATAATTTTTATGATTAAATTTAGGATCATATTTTCATGCGTTTGTTAGTAACATTTCATTGTTACGAGTTATTCGGGTATTAACTGCTTTATGATCCTATACATGTTTTGTCGAATAAGTTCTTATTAGTATTTTTTAGTTTATAGTTATATAATTTACATAATGGTATTAGTATAATATATATCATATTTATATATTCAATTCATGTATATAATCATGGTTTAATGAAGATCATGTAGAAATAATCACATCACATTGTGGAGATGGTAGGCCGTATGTACGCACGAATGATGATATCATTCCAAAAATTGTTGAATGGTATTGAAGTGGATGGTGTATTATATTTCAGAATTAGTATAATGTTATAATAATAATATATAGTTTTTAATTCCATCATTATATCTATCTAAGTAAGGTGGTGGTGAAAAACAGATTACACCACGGCATGGAGATGTTAAGCCGTATGTATGCACACATGGTGATTTTGTTTTTTGTAGGATGGATAGAAGGTGAAATATGGTTGTTTAATATTTATAATAACATATCATTATATGTGTGATAATACCGTTATTAATTTATAATTAAACAAATAATAACTAGGAAGTAGAATAAGAAAGATGATTGAAAGAATCAGATGAAGAGATTACCTCTTCCTCAACGTGTTTCCTATAAATCTATTCTTAGAGAACAAGATTTGGTCTTTGAGGATGACCAGAAAATTTAGAATAAAAATAGGAAATTTTAGAATGAAACAAAGCAGGATATGGACGATCTTGAAGGCTCAAAATGAACTTAATAGGTGAGGTTGGAGGTGCCCTTTTATAATTGAGACAAGGGACACTTTTGGAACTCCAAAACTAATAATTAATAATAATAAAAAACCATACCCAGAAACCTCCAAAATGTCCCAATTTCGAAGATGATATGAGATAGGATTGTAATATCATCATACAATAAATTTTGGACAAGTTATTTTTTAAATTTAAACCATATCGTTTTAATTGACACTTAGTTATTCTATTTAATTTTAATTGTCGTAAAAACATTCTAAATATTTAATGGTTATAAATATTTACATATATGGTATTAATTGACCATAAATGGATATTTTATGACATTTTAGACCATATAATTATCACTTTGTAATTTTTAAATATTTTTATGATTATTGTACAATTTAATAAAATGTTATTTTTATAAAATATCAATTGTGTCAATTTTGATACTGTTCATTTATTTGACATTAAATAAAATCCAAAAAGAAGATAAATTAGAAACAAGATATTTAATACACTTGGAAAATGTCATAGTAACCTATAAAATTTGTGGATAACATTAATTAGATCATATGTTATTTATTTTAATATTTATAAAACCATTTATTTGATATTTCTATTAATAAAATAATTTCTACATCACTATTGTGCCATCATTAATGGTAATTATTTAGTATATAAAAATTATAAATAAATTTCAAGGATGTAGGGAATTGTTTATATTTCTATTTAATACATATATTCAATATTATTTCATATTTATTCATATATTAAAATTAATAGACATATATAAATTGAGTTTTTTAAATTTTCTCACATTCATTAGTTTTTATTATATTAATGTCATATTCATAGGAAAGTGTCCATTGTGTGATTAAATTTAAGAAAATAGATTATAAGGGTAGAATTTAGTAATAAAATAGGATTTTTATAGGTGTTAGCATAATTTTATAATAATATTATTACCTATAATTACCTGATTTACCTTCAACCATGGTAATAAAAATAATTACCAAAGTTACTATTCATAGTGCCCAAAAATAAAAGTAGCCTATTAACATAATTTGGACCTACATATTCAAAATATGAAGACCATTTTTAAAAATTTAAAACACATAATTTTTAGTAATTATTTTAAAATCAATTCTTTTGTCAGAATGAGAGAATATGTATTTAAAAGTTAAAACATTGCAAAAGACTAAAATGTTTTTATATATGATTTCAATGTAAAATTAATGATAATTAGATAAATTATATTTAATGATAAAAATATATTCAATTTATACATTAAAACCATTTACTATTATAATTTAACTATATAAATTTTCTTGATGAAAAAAGTCGAATTCCCTTAAAATTTAGTGTGTTTTTACTATTAATAAAAACTAGAATGTTATCAGAAAACATCATAAATTCATCCAAAGTAAACTTTTATATCATGATTTAAAATAAAAAGTTTATTTTTTCATATAAAAATTATTAATGTGTCAAAATCTTAATTTAAATGGGGTTCACCATTCAAAGGTGTAAAATTAACCTTTAAAAAAATAGGTTGTTATACATCAAATAAGATTTTATTCTTACCCTATGACTAAAATATCCCATGGAGGAATATTAAAAATATTTTATTAAATATATAACACACATATATCTCATTAATTTCATTACCAAAAGTAATTCACTCAAAAATACAAATATCTAATTGATTTATACATTTTATAAATAATTGATAGCCAATGAATTCACAATGAATTTTCAAAAGTTAGTTATAATTATTTTTTCTAACCCAATGACTAGGATATAATGGTAATCTTATAACAATTTAATCTCACAGTTCATTTAAACTCACCATTTCATAAAAAACAAGCTATTGAAGAATAAAAATTATTTAAAGAAAATATTTCATAAAAACATCAGGGTGTTACATTCTACCCCCCTTAAAATAAATTTCTCCCTCGAAATTAAACACTTGGAAACAAACAGATGATGATACCTCTCCCTCATAATATCTTCAAGTTCCCATGTAGTTTCTTCAAACTGGTGGTTCCTCCATAAAACATTACCCAAACGAGTGGTCTTGTTTTGTAGAAATTTTTCTCTACGATCCAAAATCTCTATCGTTTGTTCTTCATAAGAAAGATCTTGCTCCAGCGGAAAAACTTCCGAGATTAGTACATGTGAAGGATTGGGTATATACTTTCTCAATAGAGATACATGGAACACATCATGAACTTGAGAGAGATTCGGTGGATTTTCCAATCAGTAAGCTACCTTCCCAACACGATCCAGAGTTTCAAAATGACCAATATACATAGGGATCAGCTTCCCCTTATTTCTAAATCTCATTACTCTCTTCTAGGGAGATATTCATAGAAGCACCATATCACCAACTTCAAACTCTATGTCTTTTCTTATATTTTCATTATAATTTTTTTGTTTACTCTGAGATGCTCCAATGTATTGTTGAATTTATATGACCTTTTCTTCCATTTTATCAACAAGATCTGGTCCTAATAGATTTCTTTCCACAACTTCATCCTAACAAGTTGGAGTTCTGTAGTTCTTTCCATAGAGGTCTACATAAGGAGCCATATGAAAACTAGAGTTAAATCTATTATTTTAAGAAAATTCCACCTATGGTAGGTGTTAATCCAAACCACCTTTGAAATAAATAGTGAAAGTTCTCAACATGTCTTACAGAGTTTGAATTGTCCTTTCAGACTGATTGTATATCCGAGGATGATAAGTAGTGATGAAACATAACTCTGTATCTAGAGCCTATTGAAGACTTCATGAAAACTTCAAGGTAAAAATTAGATCCCGATTAGATATAATGGAAAATGGTACTCTAAGAAATCTTACCACTTCCTTTACATATATCCTAGAAATATGATTAAGAGAGAAATCCTCTCTAATAGTAATGAAGTGTACCAACTTCGTAAGGATATCAACTATAACCCAGATATAATTATTACCTTTGGATTTTTTGGGAAGTCCGATGACAAAGTTCATAGCGATATTTTCCCATTTCTATTCTGGTATGGGTAATGATTGTAACATTACCATATAATTCTGTCTCTCAACCTTAACTTGCTAACAAACCCAACATCAAGAGACATATTTAGCGACATCTCTTTTCATGCCATCCCACCAGAAATACTCTTTTAGGTCCCTGTAAATCATTGTGCTTCAAGGGTGAATAGATAATGAATAACTATAAGACTCTTCAAATAGCTCATTATTTAATTCTAGTATGGGAGGAATGAAAACCAGATTTCTAAACCTTATTATTCCATCACAATCATGGTTGAATTTAGGAATATTTCTCACCTTCTTTTGTAGCTCTACATCTTTCTTCTATTCCTCATTAATCTTCACTTGTATAGATGGTTGAACATTATTTTGATAAAGATAATGTTTCTCCCCTTCCTTTAAAATTTCAAGATTTATCCTTTGAAAATCCATAAATATTGGAACTTTTGTGATTCTCATCAAGGATAGGCTAGCATTTTCTTATGGACTCAAAGCATCTACCACTGTATTTTCTTTTCCAAGGTGGTAATGTATTGAAGAGTTGTAATATTTAATCAACTCCAACCATATTATTTGGCACATATTCAACTCCTTTACTGTGAAAATATACTTTAATGTTTTATGATCAGTATAAATATCACACCTTTCACCATAATGATAATGCCCCCATATCTTAAATGCAAAGATTACCAAATATAACTCCAAATAATGAGTTGGGTAATTTTTCTCATGTATATTCAGTTTCTGTGAGTCATAAGATATCACCATATAATTTTTCATGATAAATCATCCCAAACCCTTAGCTAAATTTCAAAAACTTATGCTTTTGATGGATCCAGTGACATACCATATCTTGATATTATGTGACCCAAAAAATGAAACATTTTGAAACCAAAATTCATACTTGGTAAATTTTTCATAAATGCCTCTCTTTTCTTAGGGTCTTTAATACAATTCTCAAGTGGTCTTCATGTTCTTACTTACTCCTTGAATAGACAAGAATATCGTCTATAAACCTACCACAAACTGATAAAGATAAAATCTAAAGACTCTATTCATTAGATCCATAAAGATAGATGGGGAATTAGTAATACCAAAAATAATAACTATAAATTCATACTGTCCATACCTTGTACGAAATGACGTCTTTGGTGTATCCTCATTTTGAATTGTAATCGATGATATCCGAAATGAAGATCAATCATGTAAAAGTATTGAGCTCCACGTAATTGGTCGAATACGTCATCAATTGATGGAAAATGTTATTTTTTCTTGATAGTGATCTTGTTATGTTCTCAATAATCAATGTAGAGCCTCATTAATCCATCTTTCTTCTTAACAAACAGAATAGGTTCTCCCCAAGGTGTCACACTAGGGAATATGAATACCTTATCAAGATTCTATTGGAGTTTCTTCTTCAATTCCTATAACTCAATTGGTTTTATTCAATAAGGTGTCTTTCAAATAGGCATAACACCTAGTTTGATTTCTATTGAAAACCCAACATCACGATTTGGTGGAAGACCTGGAAATTACACTAGAAATACATCATAAAACTCGCATACAATGGGTGTATTCTTTATCATGAGTTTCTCCCCAACCATTTGAGATAAATAACCTTAAATTATAGGAATCAAAACCCATATGATAGAATAAATTTCTACTGGAATGTTATATTCATCCTTGCATCGATAGATGATCATAGATTGATCTGGAATATGAAACGTGACTTCCCTTAATTGGAAATTTATATGAGCTCCATATATAGAAACCTAATCCATGCAAATAATCACATAAAATTCCACTATTGGAAGGATCAAAATGATTTTCAGGAAGCACTTTACCACAAACTTCAATCGGTGAAGAATTATACACTTTTGATGCAATCATTTTTCCATTAGGAGTCATCACAACTAACTCAACATATAATTGTTGAGGTAATACGGAGATACCATTAGAAAATTCTTTATAAATAAAAGTGTAGGTAGATCTAGAATCAAATATAAAATTTTATACTTTAGAGTTGATGGTAAGTGTACCTTTCACCACTTCATTAGCGTACTCCATGTCACCAATAGTGATTACATTTAAATTTCCTTTGCCTTTTTCCTTAAGAGTTTGATGACGTTGATTGTCATAAATAACCCTTAGATTAAGGCATTGATTGGGATAATGTCCCATTTCCTTGAACTTGTAGAATTGAAGTGTAAGAGGTTCATTCTTTGTAACCTTTTCTTTTTTCGCATCATTAGACATATTTTATCCATCACTTTGGTATTCAATTGCTCGATGAACTTCTTTTCCACACTTAAAATATTTATCAATCCCATTAAGAATTTCCATCATGTTTATTTCCACACTTTGATCATAAAAGAAATCTCATCTTTTTTTCAGTGTGGTATTGAGATTTTTCTTTGAATTACATTTTTCTCTTTTTATCAAACCCATAGGATGGATGGGTTACTCCAATATCCATCTCATCCTTGAGATCGCATAAAATGATTTCTTCATAGCTATTAAAGTCCGTTATGGCTAATTCCCTTTAGAGACATGGATTTAAGCCACTGAAGAATCGATCAATTTTACTCTCAAGTTGGATAATAATTATAGAAGTGTATCTTGCATGTATTTTAAGATTCTCTTTATAGGTACCAATAGATTCATCATCCTATGGATTAAGCTCAAGTAACTCTTTCTCCATCTTTGTTTGAAGAATAAAAGGAATGTAATTATTCAAAAATACGTTCTTAAACTCATCCCATTCCATGGAATCAATTTCATCTAATTTACTTGAATTCTTGATAATATTCCACCATTGATCATATTCACCTTCTAAATGATATACTACAAAGATGACTTTATTATGTTCAGAACATTATAGAACTGAAAATATCTTATCAGTGGTATTGATCAATTTTAAGCCACTAATGGATCATAAAACCCACTAAATGATGTTGGACACTACCTCGTGAAGGATTCAACAAAATGATGCTCCCTCCTTTGCTTTTTTGGAAGTCCGACATGATTCATAGCTTGAGAATGTTGTGTGAGCATGGATACAAGATTTTTCAATCCAGATCCTATAACATTTGGTTGCGCAGGTGGAAAATCATTGCATTTCCCATTTCATTTAGCATTAACATGGTTCCTTTGGCTTCCAAGAATTGACTAAACCAAGAAACATAGTGTGATAAAAGATAAAAATAATATGAAAACCACATAATAAAGAATAAAATTTCAATTTAGAACACAATAGGTTTTTTCCTAGGTTATCCACAAACATTTCCAAAACACTAGGATTGTAACATATACTTAGACATATCCTTAGGGTTCTTACTAAGGTTCTTTCATCCTAGTTTTCAAAGATTAACAATACCTTTTCATTAATACCAACTATAAAAGAACATAATTTACATATATATTTTACTTCAACATTAAATAGTATTTATTACATAACATACCAAAAACTACTCTAGGATGATATAGTTTTAGTATCTTTAGAAACTGAGGAATCAAAAACAATTGGATCATAAAACATGAACATTGTCTCCTGCTTATTTATTCATAACTAGACTCCTTTTGGACATATCTTACTTAATAACCTTCTTCATGACCTGGGGAAAAGAAAAATGTGATAGGGTTAGCTCAAATGCTCAGTAACGGTACAATCATATGAAAAAAACATTTGAAAATCTTATCCTGCATATAAAAGATTATAACATCATGTCATGAGATAAATCATAAAAGTGAAATGAAATCCCAATAGTCATAACGTAAGACATGAAATTTTGTGGAATACACCAATAAGAACTGAAAATCATTTCATATTAGTCTAGGCTCACTGCTAAAACCATTATAGCAAACAAAGTCCATTATTAACCGAGTTCACTCCTCTTTCCAATCCTGTATTATTGAACCAAATTTACTTTCCATTCTAGTCATGTCTATCTCATGAGATATAAATCTTTACCCAATTAATTTGAGGGAGATATAGGTCCCACCCATCTCATAATGAATCCATTCTTACGTGTTCCACAAAAACATAAAAACATTCACCATAGCGTAACCCATTAAATAAAATGGGTTTCATAAACATCATTCCATCATAATTGATATAAAAAAATGTATTTCCAAAATAAAATTACATAATAAAGAAAATAAAATTATTGTAATAACATGGAAATAAATATAACCCTATTTAAAGAGTTTTATCTTAGATGGATAATAATTTTTATAAAACACTTGAAATTAATTCATGAGGAAAATATCCTTTCTTTTTTAAAAATATTTTCTTTC
This sequence comes from Viscum album, assembly GCA_963277665.1. Taxonomy (NCBI): domain Eukaryota; kingdom Viridiplantae; phylum Streptophyta; class Magnoliopsida; order Santalales; family Viscaceae; genus Viscum; species Viscum album. The sequence continues at coordinate 1,868,821,405 of OY728150.1, forward strand.
CCAAAATACCACACAATTTTAGAAAAAATAATTTTATGTGAAACTAACCGTTCAATATTTTAGGGTAAGCTTAAAATAAATGAGGCACTATGAAAGAGTATAAATACATTCATTCCATACAAGTTAAAAAACATTCTTCTTATACTTTTGATGGAAAAGTCAAAAAGTATCTCGTACCGAAAACGAAAAAAGATTCCACTCATACCATTTATTAAAAATTCACCAATGGATACAATTTTCATTAAAAAATTATAGAAGTATATAAATACTATTTTGAAATACATATTTTGGAAACATGGATGTGGATGATAAATATACCCCCAGTAAATACATACGTATAAATAATCTCAGAAAAAAATGAGATTGAAAAATTATACTTTACCTAAGGTCCGACATGCTTCGTAGGTATCTGAAACTCCTATATAATGATTTAAATAATTTTACTGATTTATTATAAAGTCATAATAATTTTTATGATAACACTTATGATCATATTTTTATTCGTTTCTTAGTAACATTTCATTGTTACTTGTTATTGTGGTATTAACTGCTTTATGTTCTTATGCATGATTTGTAAGATATGGTTTTATTAATTATTTAGGTTATAGTTATATAATTTAAAACATGGTATTAGTATAACACATATCATATTTATTCATTCAATTCATTTATATAATCATGGTTTAATGAAGATCATGTAGAATGAATCACATCGCATCGCATCATGGAGACAGTAAACCGTATATACGCACAAACAACGATATAAATCCCAAAATTGTTGAATGGTATTGAAGTGGATGATGTATAATATTTCATAATTAGTATCATTTTATAATAATCATATTTATTTATTATTTTATTCATTATAACCATCCAATTAAGGTGGTGGTGAAAAACATATTACACCATAGTGTGGAGATGGTAAGCCATATGTACGCAGTCGTGGTGATTTCATTTTTCATAGGATGGATAGAAGGTGAAATATGGTTGTTTAATATTTATAGTGACATATAATTATATTATTTATACTGATGTTATTACTTTATAATGAAACAAATAATATATAGGAAGTAGAAGAAGAAAGAAGTTTGAATGAATCGGTAGATGAGATGACCTCTTCCTCGACGTGCTTCCTCTGAATCTATTCTTAGAGCCCTAGAGTAGGTATTTTAAGATAGAAAGAACCTATAGAATGAGAATAGAAAATTTGAGAAGGAAAATAGTCAGGTTATGGTAGATCTTTAAGGATCAAAATTATATGATGTGGTGAGGGAGGTGGTTCCGTTTTATAATTGAGGTGAGGGGTACTTTTAGAATCTCTATAAATAGTAATTTATAATAAAATCAAACCCTACCCAAAAACCTAAAAAATGTACCAATTATAGAATATTATATGAGATAGGTTTGTAATATCATCCATCGATAAATTTTGGACAAGTTATTTTTTCAATTTAAATGATATCTTTTTAATGGACACTTAGTTATTCTATTTAATTTTAATTATGATAATTACATTTTAAATATTTAATAGTTATAAATATTTACATTTATGGTGTTAATTGACCATAAATGTATATTTAATGATATTTTAGACCTTATAATTATCACTTTGTAATTTTTAAATATTTTTATTATTTTTTAATAATTTAATAAATTTTTATTTTTATAAAATATCAATAGTGTCAATTTTGACACTATTCATTTATTTGACTTGAAACAAAATCCAAATAGAAGATAAATTCGTAAAAAAATATTTAATACACTTATAACATGTCATATTAACCTAGAAAATTCGTTTAGAACATTAATTAGTTTATATGATATAAAGTTTAATACTTTTAATTCCATTTATTTGATATTTCTATTAATAAAATAATTTCTACATCACTATTGTGTCATCATTAATGGTAATTATTTATTCTCTAAAAAATATAAATAAATTTATATGATGTATTTAAGTAATTTATATTTCCATATACTATCTATAGACTATATTATCTCATAGTTACCCATATATTAAAATTACTATACTTATATAAACTGAGATTGTGACATTTTGTCACACTCATTAGTTTTTATTATATTCATGTCATATTCATAGGTAAGTGCCCAATAAGAGATTAAATTTAGAAAAATAGATGATAATGGAATTATTTAGTCAAAAAATAGGATTTTTATAGGTTTTAAGTTAATTTTATAATATTATTTTTACCTTTAATTATCTGATTTACCTTCAACCATGGTAATAAAAATAATTATCAAAGTTGTTATTCATAATTCCCAAAAATAAAATTAGCCTATTAACATAATTAAGACCTACTGATTCCAAATATGGATTCCATTTTTAAAAACTTAAAACTCAAAATTTTCAATAATTTTTTTAAAATCAATTTCATTTTTCGAATGAGAGAACAAGTTTTTAAAAGTAAAAACACTGCAAAATATTGAAATGTTTTTACATATGAATTTAATGTAAAATTAATGATAATGACGAAAATTATATTTCATGATAAAAATATATTCTATTTATAATTTTAAACCACTCAATATTATAATTTCATCATATAAATTATCTTTACGAAAAAAGTTGTTTTCACTTAAAATTTAGTGTGTTTTTACTATTCATCAAAACATGAATGTTATCAGAAAATATCATAAAATCATCCAAAGTAAATTTTTATGTCCCTATTTAAAATAAAATGATTATTTTGTATTATAAAAATTATTAATGTGTCAAAATCATAATTTAAAATGGGTTCTTTATTCAATGGTGTAAAATTCCCCTCTTTTTTTTAAAAAAATAGGTTTTTATATATCAAATAGGGTTTTATTCATACCGTATGACTAAAATATCCCTCGGATAAATATAAAAATATTTTGTTAAGTATATAACACATATATATTTCATTAATTTCATTACCAAAAGTAATTCCCTCAAAAATAAAAATATTTAATTGATTTATACTTTTCATAAATAATTGATATCCAATGAATTCACAATGCATTTTCATAAGTTAGTTATAATTTTTCCTGCTAACCTAACCACTAGGATATAACAGTAATTTTATAATAAGGTTGTCTCATGGTTCATTTAAACTCACAACTGTGTGAAAAATAAGATACTGAATAATAAAAATTATTTAATGAAAATATTTCATCAAAACATCTGGGTGTTACAAACGTTCAATGGATCTACCGACCCATTGATTACTAAATTGTGGATAAGCTCTATAGAAAAGATCTTTTCTATACTTCATTATTCTGAACCAGTGAAAGTCACCCTGGCTCTTTACCATTTAGTGGGAGAAGCTTATCAGTGGTGGGTGCTTATTAAAAGCATGAGACCAAGAGGGGAGATTGAAGCTATGGAGTGGGAAGAGTTTAGGGGGATCTTATTCAATAAGTATTTTTCTCGTTCTATGAGAATGTATATAGAGACAGAATTTATTGAGATAAATAAGAAAGAGAATGAATATTTGAGAAGATATGAGATAAAATTCATAAGACTTTCCTATTACACCTCAAGCTTTGTGATGGATCCTAACGGGAAGGCTGATAGATTATTTGGTGGACTAAAAGATCATCAGCAGAAGAATCTAGCCAACCGAGACTATAATAACTATGAGGAGATCATGTAAAGTAATATTAAAGTTGAAATAGAGTTTGGTGATATGTAGTGGTGTCACATATCTAATGAAAAGAAGAAATCAATGGAGCCAAGCTTGGGGAGGAGCTTTGATCAGGGAAGAGGAGGAAAGCAAGTGAAACTTCCCACATGTATAAATGTGGGAAGATTCATTCATGGAACTACCTACTAAGAAGAATTAAGTGTTAAAAGTGTGTAAAATATGTCCATATCACTTGGAATTGTTTTAGTGAGGTGAAGCCTCAACTTTCCAACACTAACGTCAAAGGGAAGATGGTGAAGGCCTTACCTGAAGTCTAATGATTTATGTGTGGAAAACTATGGAACTTTGGAAATTAATGTCCAAATTCAAGGTGAATGGTAGAGAATCACCATCAAGCTCTACAAGTCATTCCCATGTTGGAATTCGAAATTACACTAGGGATAGATTGATTATCAAAGTATAATACTTTGATCAAATTTAGAAGCAAGGAAATCTTAGTAGTCTTGAATGGAAGACCTACAATTATCTTTCAGGGAGAGATATCTCAAACTTATCTTGGTCTAGAAGCACCTACTATGGCCTTCTTTATGGAGTTGATCGGTGAAGAAGAAGAAGGAAGTGAGAGTAGAAGGATGGATAATGTCCCCATCATTTAAGAAAACACTTAAATATTTCATGAGGAGTTACCTATACCTACCATAGAATGATAGGTAGAGTTATCCATTGAACACATACCTTGATCTCATCCAATAACAATTACCCTATATAGGATGGAAAATTTGGAGCTGGAGGAATTAAAGAAACAACTCCAAGATATTTGGGAGAAGGGGTTTATCTGACTGAGTGCGTCTCATTAGGGAGAACCTATTTTCGTTTTGAATAAGAGGGATAGATAAATGAGGATACATATTGATTATTGAGAACTTAATGGGATCATAGTAAAGAAAGAATACCCGCTTCCAAGAATAGATGACTCATTTGACCAGCTTCGTGGGGCTCAATTCATCTCTAAGATTTATCATTGATATGGTTATCATAAATTGAGGGAAAAGAAAGAATAAATTCCAAAAACTACATTCTGATCAAGATATAGACATTATGAGTTTGTTCTTATGCCCTTCAGAATGATTAATGCACCTTCCATTTTTATGTATTTGATGAATAGAGTCTTTAAAGACTACCATTATAATTTTGTGGTAGTTTTTATTGACAATATTCTGATATATTCTAAATGTTATAAGGAACATGAGGATCATTTAAGGGTTATTTTTCAAACTCTATGAAAGGAGAGGATTTTTTGAAGGTTTAGAAAATATGAATTTTGGTTACAATAAGTTTCTTTCTTATGGCACATTGTAACCACTAAAGGAATCTCAGTTGACCCTATAAAGACAAAGTTAGTGGAGGAGTGGCCACATCGTACAATAGTAACTGAGATTCGTAGTTTCCTTGGTTTAGAAGGATGTTATAGAAGGTTTGTGAGAAATGTATAATGAATTTCTAATCATTTAACCAATTTAACTCAAAAAGGGGGCATGTTTATCTGGAAAAAGGAGTGTGAGGAATGTTTCCAAGATCTGAAGAAGAGATTGGTTACTTCACCTGTGTTAAATCTTCCCACTATTGGAGAAGGATTTGTTTTTTTAGCGATGAATCTCTAAAAGGGATTGGGTTCATCCTCATGAAAAATGATAAATCCATTTCTTATGTATCTCGATAGATAAAGGACCATGAGTAGAAATATCCTACACACGATCTGGAGATGGTTGCAGTTGTTTATTCTCTAAAGATATGGAGGCCCTATCATTATTGGGAGAAATGTGATAAATACACATATCATCAAAGTTCAAAGTATATTTTTACAAAAAATGAATTGAACATGAGATAGAGGAGATGGTTGTAACTTCTTAAAGGAAATGATTTCTCAATTCATTATCACTCTAGAAGAGAAATAGTGTCACTGATGCATTAAGTAGGAAAGACCTTATTGTTATGGAAATGATGAGAATTCATGGATATGACTTAATTAAAGACGTAGTAAAACTAGACATGGTAATTATAAGAGAAGAGAAATTATAAAACCTATTCTAAATGATTTATAAACCATCATTACTAGAGATGATCAAGAAACTTAAAAAAGAATATACTTTGTTATAGAAGAAGTTTGAGGCAGTGAAGGATGTGAATTTTCCTGAGTTCAGTATTGATCAAGAAAGTGTACTAAAATTTTGTACAAGACTATGTGTTCTATCTATTTCGGAAATAAAGAAGGAGATGATGGATAAAAATAATAGCTCTAAATTCTATATACATCTTGGAAGCACTAAAATTTATAGGGATATTTGTGATCATTTTTGGTGGGATAATATGAAAATGAATATTTCCAACTACATTACAAGGTGCCTGGTGTATCATCAAGTGAAAGTAGAGCGAAAATTTTCTAAATGGGGTATTAAAACCACAAACCATACCAACATGTAATTGGGATAATATCATTGTGGACTTTTTCAATGTTCTCCTAAAAAATTACAAGGGAAACAATTTCATATGGGTTATAGTAGATCATCTCACCAAGAATACCCATTTTATCATTATTCGGGATGATTTATATCTCTATAAACATACGGGGATTTATGTGAAGGAAGTGGTAAGGCTGCATGGAGTTCCACTTTCTATTGTATCTGATCTTGATCCAAGGTTCACAAAAAATTCAAGATAAGTCTTCAAAATGATCTATGTATAGAATTGAATTTTTGTACAACCTATCACCCCCAAAATGATGTCTAATATCGAAGGACTATGTAGAAACTCAAGTAAATGCTGAGAATATGATCAATGGAATTTAATGGTGGATGGGATCAACATCTCCAATTTGTTTAGTTATCGTACAAAATTAGCTTCCACTCAAGAATTCAAATGACACATATGAAGCTCTATATGGTAATAGATGTAGAACCCCTACTTTTTGGGATGAATCTAGTGAGAGAATGCTTCTTGGGATTGATCTTGTGTAAGAGATGATAGAAAAGGTTCGTGGGATCCAACAACACATTAAGGCTGATCAGAGTCGGTGGAAGAGCTGTGCCAACAACCATCAAGGGGACTTGAAGATTGATGTTGGTGATAGGGTATTTCTTCAAATTTATCCATTGAATAGAGTCAAATGATTTTTGAAAGAAAGGGAATCTCATCCTTGGGTATATTGGCCCCTATGAAATCCTTGATTTTCCTAGGAGCAGTGGCCTATCAACTTTCAATTCCTCAAAATCTAGCTCATGTTCATGATGTATTCTACATATAACTCTTGAGGAAGTACATAACCTATCCTTGAAATGTACTAAATCCACAGGTGGTACAACTGGAACGTGACCTCTCTTATGAGGAGCATCTGATTGAGATCTTGGATCGTAGAGGAAAGGATCTATTCAACAAGACAACCCCCTTGTTAAAGTGTTGTGGAGGAATCACAATTATGGAGAATCCACGTGGAAACTTGGGGATACTATGAGGCAAAATTACCGACAAATGTTTTCTTATGAGGGTATGAGTTGAAATTTCAAGGATGAAATTTCTTAAGGGGGAAGAATGTAAAGACCCAAAATTTTGAATAATATTTTGTTTCCTAAAAATGAATATTTTTCTTTACCATAATCTGTAAAACCATATAAGTATAATTGAAATGTAACCATTGAGTTTTGACCATTATATGACCATTGGTTAATATGACTATTGGAAACCAAAATAAATTTTAATGTTGTAATTATTGTTTTTAAATAGAAATGATAAGGGATAATTAGTGCATAAAGAAGAGTCTATGGCCTCTACTAGTAGAATCATTCCATATGAAGCCGGTTTGTCAATGCTTTGGAGGGAAGTAGAATCACTAGGATTTGCTCTGGACCAAGACCAAGAAGAGTTTCAACATGTTAATCTTGAATAAAATCGCATATGAGAGAAGTTTAAGTGGATAAAAATCACTACTTGTGCAATTTTGTCTGAGTCACCCCAAGATTCTATCACCATTTCACACCTTACTCTTAGTTCCTATATAGGTGTTATGAGGGTTTATATAATGAGGCCACAATTACTTTGTGTAATAACTTTATATAAATGAATTTTTATTATGTAATTTCTAATTTAATAATAGTTCTCTTAACAAGATATATGTTTAATTGAGACAAATTTGGTAAATTGAGTTTATAGGTAAATTTTTTACTTTTATAGAAATTTCTCATACTTTGAGAATTATAATGGTAAAATAAACATCATTTTTGAATTTCAAATATAAAAGTAAATCTAGGATTAATTTTTAGTATTTTTCTAAGACATTTCATATTATTGATGATTATTGAAAAAAGGGTATTTTAAAATAATTTTTATACTTTAAATAATTTATACTATGAAATAATTTTTAAAAAATGGACATACATGGTTGTGATCAGTAAGAAATTTAGAGTCTAATAAGATTAAATTAATTTTTTGAGAATAGTAACTTATGAATATTAATATTACCCTTATGAATAGTTATATGAATAATGGAATATTAATATGAACAATGGAATAGTAACATCACCTAAGGAAGTATAAATATAATTTTGGCATCTTGAATAATAATGTGATATAATAGTATAAGTAAATAACTATTTTAGAAATCAATAGTTAAGTATTAGTAATTTTCGATTAAATAATGATTTTACTAAAAAATTAAATTTATCAATTGTAAAAAACTATTTTCATAAAATGGAGTCTATTTTTGAATTCAGAACATCGATATTAGGTTAGGGTGAATTTTTTATATTTTTATAAAACGTTTTGTTTTTTCGGTGACTAATAAAAATATGGTTTTTGAGTTTTCGATGTGTTTAATGACATCATAATTATGTGATATATAATATAAAATTTTTGTACACTCATGTATATTAAAATATTATATTAGGTGTCCCAAGTGTCCAAAATGATGGTAAAATACCATGGGAAAGACCATTGTTTTTTAAATACCACCGATGAGGTGTCCTTAGAAATTAATAAAAAACTCCCTCTCTTTTACTATAAATACCCAACCGTTCTTTCATTTAATTTAATTAAAAAATTACCCCTATTATATCTGATATTATTTCTTCCCATGGAGTCCTATCAATGTTTTCTCAATCCCTCAAGGTTAGAATCTTAGAGTTTAAGAAGTTACTCTTCAAGGTAAGAGAATTCCCAACTTCCCTTTTCCTTTCTAATTATTTTTTATGTGGTATGTATTTAAAATTTCCATACCTTGTTATTATTTATATTTTATTCTCCCCTATACTATATAATGAGTCTTTTATGAATTTATGATCACTATACCCTCTTTTTTTAATTTTTTTTATAAAACCAGGTTTTATACCCGTTATGTTGCAGAATTTTCATCTCAAAATCTCTCTCTATTTCTCATGAAATTCTTTTATTTTCTTTATGTGAATACAAAAAACAATTTAATTTATATAGGTATTAATAATGACATAAAAATGATTTATTTTATTCTATAATTTACATACATAAAACCTTCATTCCATTTGTGTGGGTTATAAATGACATCATGATCATGTTTTTAGGGACTTTTTAAAATGCCATGATTTTGATATAAAACCCATTTCTTTTATTCTATTTGGGTTATTTATGAAATTTTTGATGATGATATATGTGGATCACAAGAAAATAAAATCATATTAAGGGTGTTCCCTGATAGAACCCTAATGAATTGGGTAAAGAAATTAATCTTTAGATATGAAAAGTTTTACTATACCTTGGTAAATAACCTTGGTAATTCTTTGGACACCTTGAGGAAGGACATTGGTGATATTATTATGAATGTGTAAATTAAATGTTTTAAATAATTTTTTTCAAGATATGATTCGAATTATTATCATCATGATATTCCTCTTTCTTATGTCTTTATAATATTTCCTTAAGTTCATAATTTATTCTCTCAAGATCATATATAAACTGTTTTCCTTTTTTTCCTTTATTGGGCCTTATGCTCACCCTTTCCTTTGATTTATATACCTAGGTTATTTGATGAAGTGATTTTAAATAGGATGAACAATTCAAGAAGCTATTCAAGTGTATTAAAATAATGTTTTATGTTTTCATGTATTATGAACCTTCTTTCTAAGATACTAAACTTTAAAGATCATCTGTCTGTAAAATGTAATGAAAAGTTACATAATAAAAAGGAGGTATTCCATAACTTGATTATAAAAAGATAACCTCAATAAGACATGATAGTTTTACCCCAAAGTTCATTTCATAAAAATATATTTTTCTAATGTATTTATCAAAGTTAATTATGAAAATCCATTTTCCCCTTTCAAAAAATCAAATCATTACATCTTTAAATATGATTTTTAAAATTTCAAAAAAGGGGTTTTCAAAACCATTTTAAGAACCCAAGAATACACAAAACAATTCACAAGAAGAAACTAGTGTCGGTGGGTGACTTTGTCAAATTTTTAGTGTCCAAATGCCAATCACACCACCATCATAGGGAGTATTCTAGATCCATCCACCCAACTCCACCTGGATTTCCAGGCCCTAAAAACTCACTGAGACCTTTATCCCAACTCTCTTTTCATTTCCAAACACAAAATAACGTACAAGAAACAAATAAACCAAAAGAAACCCATCTTCCCCTGGTAACTCGAGTCCCATCAAGAGTTCTGCTGGCCAAACACCCTACCCATAACTAGATCCCAAAGCCCCAACAGTCATAGATTCGGTATATTTATAATCTTCCCAAAATAACATGACCCAAAAGATCACAAACTCATTTGACATCATTCTATCATGAACCAAACTGGAGTTCCATCCAACTCGACCCCTAACTCGATCTGCAGCATGGCCTGAAGGGTGTTCCTGATTTGCATGAGCTGCAAACTGGTTCCTAGGCATTGATAACATACTTTGGTAACTATTTCAACCATTTTAATTAGCATAAATAACCAACTAGAATAAATAAGGCATAACCAAATGACCAAAACCAAGCATTGTACAACAATTTTCACGTTCAAATTTTTAAAAATTTAACCAAAACCAAATGTGAAACAATGGAAAGGGTACCAAAAAATAACCTAAGAACCTCCATGTGACATGAGTAAAATATCCCTCAAGCCACCAACACCAAAACCTGCATGAGAGGAACTCTAGAAACCAATTCCAACAACACAACACACCTTACCTTAACCCAAGTCATACAAACAAAGTCTACCAACACCCAAAGGTGTATGTAGGGTGTGATTCAAATACCATTAGGATTCCAACAAAAGAAAATTATTACATTTTATGATATTAGTACAAAAATTAACAAGAAAATATGTACAAAATCCTTTGAAACACTTTAAAGAAATGATTTTGAAGAAAAACCATTTTTTCACAACAATTTTAAGGAAATAAATATCAAAGTTAACATTTAAAAAGGAAAACATTGCCAAGATAAAATTATTTAAAAATGAAATTCACTCAATGTCCACTATATGATGATGTATGGAACCACATAACATGATTCTTAGGAGATCACCATGGGTAAATCCCTAGTGGTAATTTAGCTCGAGTAAGACACTAGAACCTCATACCTCAGTGAAAGGTTGTATAGTAACCATGACCATAAGATTTTTTGAGCAGAATACACTATAAGGGGATACCTTATGGGACTAGTGTTCTCCAATAGTCATCATAGTTTAGTTAGTGTTGTAAGTGTCAATCCAAATAATTGAAACTGAAACTTTACAGTTTCATATCAACTAGTGTCAATCCACTTGAAGAAATAGGGACTTTCCCCTTCCATATCACTAGAGTAATGGATCTTGTCAGCCCACTTAGATACTCAGTATTACCTTGTGATCAATCCGTCATATTACATGTTATAAAAAAAACCCATTTCACATACACAGTCCAAGAATTATAAATACACCAGCAAATCCCCATTCTCCAGAAACAAACAAATTTTCATTTTACACACACACGAAAACCATTTAAAAACAATTTTCACACTAATTTAATAATACATGAAACCAATTTAACAACATTAAAAATAAGATAAGATAACCAATTTAACTATTTCCATAGTCCAACCCCCCCTTTTAAATATACACATAAACAAATTTCTTTTAAAACATGCTTCTGATCATTTAAAAAATTTATAAATCACATTCAAAAGTGGAAAAAAATCCATTGAGCCAAAATAATCCATTTATTTTGAAATTTGTTTAATAAATTTTAACATATAGTTCCTTCAAAAACACATTTCACACCATTTAAATAATTCAAAAAACACTTTCTAGAAGAATCACCATAAGGAACACCCAAAAACATAACCATTTCCATTTAAAAAAAATCCATTTCTATCACATAAGAATTTTAAACCCCTCTAAATAAGTTTTAACACAACACAAATAAATCATAGAGCACATATAATTAACCAATAAAGAATATTAAAATTATTCAACAATGTTAGGGAATGGAAACACCTACCTCAACTGTAGAAACTTTTAAAAGTTTGTGCGAAAGAACAACTACACCACCACAAGACCATAGAAAAGAAATATTTAACAGAAAACATCAATACTGAACCCTAAATAACAATATTCATCCCTAAAGATACCACCCAAACCATTGGAGATAAGAAACCCAAATGAATAAGGAGAGAAGCCCTATAAAAGAGGGGAAAACAAGAAGAAAGGGCACTTAATTGAGGGATCTTGGATAAACCACACCAAATCCACCAAATTAAAAGAGACCATTGGAGCCCAGAGGAGGAGAGGTATGATCTTAGGGATTGTGAGACAGAATGGGTTCAAAAAGGGGGATTTAGGGTTAATAATCCAGGAGAGAGAAAATAAAAAAATCAAAATTTTAACAACCTGGATATGACACTTAGTTTTCCCACACAGTTTATCAAATCATGCAGAAACCATGCACCCATTAGTTTCCAAGTAGGGTATGCCTCATGGTTAGCCCGAATGATTTAGAAACTGTTTGCTAATTGTGCTATAGGAATCTGCCCCAAAACACCTCCTAGTTGCATGGTTAATTGGGAAAGGGTGCACTATTTGAAAAATCATGTTCCAAACATGTGACACCTATTGTTTACCCAAATTTTCTATTTTTTTTTCAAAAAAATCAAATGGAATTCAAAGTAAAAAATATATACTGAAATTAAAAAAAGATATGCCTCAAAATTCAATCACATCACACCCGAAACTCGAGAGGAATGTTGAGATCCAAAAATGATTCAGGGTAAAAGAAGAAAATGAAAAGCCTGGTTTGACATTATCTCTTTAGCACAACCCTATAAATAAATCAAAAAACACTTCCTCGTATCATGGGGAAAATAACTCATAAGAAAGGGGTGAGCTCAAATGCTCAGTAAGGGTAGTCATACAAAAATTACCATGAATACATAAGTCATGAACAATATGGAAATACAAATAACTAAAACACATTCCATTTAATCAATAACTTATGAATAATATGGAAGAATTAAAAGATGATCAAATAATTCTATATAAATAATAAAATTGGAATGAAACTTAACCATTGATATTATAATAATAAAATAATCACATAGAGTATCAATAAATAATCGTATAATTTGTGAATTTCATAATTATATACATCATAAACATACCTTCAAGGCTTAATCCAAGAAACCATATATAAATGGGTAAGACATTAACCAATACCCAAACTAGTTTTTCTTAGAAGACATACTGATGCATCGAGGAGATATAGAAGGATCTTCCTATCACTTACTAATTCAAATTCATTAATCATATTGAATGGGTGAACATAAACAACATAAACACTAGTATTTAAATATACCATATTAACTGTGAATACTTTCCCCAATCAATAACCATAACTATAAACCATTCAGAGTAACATGATGAATGGTATCAAAATAAAACATTTACAGTGAAACTGATCATAAACCAACCAGATAAATGAAAAGGATGATATATATACAACATATCCCCAATGGATAATAAGTACATTAAATGGGTGAGGTGATTAATGAATAAAAATATCTTTAAAAACATTATTTAGGAGAATATTGTTTTCAATTTGATAACAAAATTTTAAAACTAAAGTACCATAAAACATTTTGAAAATAATTTTTATTGAACATAACTTTTAAAAACTATAATAGAATATTTGATAAATTTTAGGGGTCATGATGGATGGAAATTCTGTTCATTCCATACACATTAAAACAAAGATTTTTTTTTACTTTTTCACTAAAATCCTAATGAGAAATATTTCTAAAAATGACATGAATATTACTTTCATAATTATAGAAAGTAAAAATAGGTAAATATTTATTTAATAAATCATTTGTAGAAGTTTAAAAAAATTCTAATTTTTTTTAGAAATCTTAGTTTTGGAAGAAAATAGATTTCCAACCAAAGAGTGAAATGAAGTTTGATTTTATTAAAAACATTTTATAAAACATTTAAAGTACCAGAGAGTGGAAAACTGGAACTATTACTTGAAAATATCATTTATAACCAAAAGAGGATAAAATGAAATAAGTTTATTAGAAAATGATCAAATAATTTCCTTCAACTAAATTTCATGAACACACAATCTCGATTAGAATGAGATTGTGAAATAAACACTTAAAATGATCATAACATGGAAGTGAGAATTAATCAATGAATATATTATATATATCAACTATAAATATACATAATTTTTATTAAATACAAAATAATATAATCAAAAGTAATTACACACATAATCTTAACATTACATAATCTATAATGTATAATTTTAACCTAATGAATGGAATTTGAGTTAAGAAATCCCTTACCACTTTGTAATTAGTCAAATCAAATGCCCCATAAAAGTAATAACTATAAAATAAAAAATTGAACACCATTAAAATAATGAGACTCAGAATATGATATATTAAAGGGGTATTATATACACTACAAAAAATAAATAAGTGGAAAATAAATAATATATCTCACTGAAGTAAAAGTGAGATGAGAAACCCTTACCTTAGGCCCAAAAGCATTATTTACATGCACTTATTGTCTTGTATAATCAAATTATATTAATGAATTAATTAATGAATTAATATCATTTTAAATCTATATATTATTTAATATAATTTTATTAAGTTCATTTATGGCCATTTTATGAGTTATAAAGATCAATTTCCTGGTTCTCGGATCGTTCGTTTCATGGTTTCGTGGTTGTTTCACTTATGTATAATTATGGATTTTCTTATCAGATGGAAATAAAACTCTAGAAGGGAAATGAAATTGTATTTAAGAAATTTCATAAGTTTAAATGGTCTCATATATAATTTTTATTTATAACATGAGGATGATTCATTTGATAATAATAAATATATTGTTTATTTTTTTAGTTTTTACGACCATCATGAACTTGTTTCATTTTATTTAATATTATGTTTATATATTAATTAAAGGACATGAAATATTTTAATATATACCAATTAAAATATTACTTAACAAAAATAATACTTTATAAAAAAAATTGAAGGTGGAAATGGAAAACAAAAAATGATTATCCACAGATTTGGTTAGCCTCCATAATTTGGACAATGGGTTCGTTTCATTGAATAAGATGAGATGAGAAAATGGATGGATAGAATATATTACACTATGAATATATAAATATAGTATATACCTAATAAAAGATTTATTATTCTTTTATGGATGAATTAGGTGAAGATAAGCTAAAAGAAGAAAATAAATTATGAGTGGTTGTTTGGAAAAGTTACCTCTTGAATATCACATCCTTAAAGGACCCCTCAAGGAACTCGGAATTGGTCGTTAAGTGAGACCATAAAAACGTAAACATATGGATAGTGGGTAGGAGATGTATTAGGATATATTTTATGATATTTTAAAAATTTAATGATAAAGGTGGTGGTGAGGGCTGGAATTTTTTACTTGAGGAGGGGTGGTTTTATGTGATGAAATAATATTTATTTTATATTTAAAGCCAACCACTTTTGAAAGGAATTATTCACAACAAATTTGGTTGATAAATAATTTTATAAAGACTATTTAAGGTCTATAAACACATAAAACAAACATTTAATTTTTTATTTTTTATGTATATTGAGCTTTTACCTTTTAACTTTAACCCAGTACATTATTTTACCTATACTACGGTAAATATTTTTTTACCAAGGTAAATTTTTTATGCCTAAAAAATGACCATATATCATAATTTTGAACTAATGATTATAAATATTGAATCCAATTTACATTATTCAATTTATAAAACTGATAAAAATCAATTTTAAATATTTTTAGCATATAAATCTTAAAAAAAGTTTTTTTACGGTTAAAATCATGGTTTTTAAAATTTCTAAGAACATGTTTATTAATGTATCATCTTATATAATATTCCATTACAGAATTATTTTTATCAAGTAAAAGGGTTAATAAATTTGAAATCCTGATCATAACATAATTATTTTCTAAGAGTTATGATATTTCCTAAAAACAATATTTTCAATTTTTAATAAAAAATAAACTTTTTATTGGATTTCCAAAACATTACCATATGATAATTTTGACACGATGATTAAAAAAATGAAGATTAATTTTTCAAATTTTTTTTATTAAAGAGTAAAAAATAAATTATATTTATTTTCTCATATAAATCAATAAAAATACCTATTTGAAGAAAAAAATATTTTAAGAACAAAATGACAGTACTAAAAATTATGTGTTCATTTATTTAGAATAATTAAATTTATATTGAATATGAACTTCATATTTATTTCATAATATGGTTAATATTATTCACACCCACAAATTTAATGACAAGTTTATAACATTTATGTTAAAATAAAAATATTTTGGCGTTCATTTAAGCTTGATGTTCTGTGTGACATAAGCTATCAAACATAATGTTCTTTTAAAATCTCAGGGTGACATATTTTTCCTCCTTTCTAATGATTTCGCAATATTTCATACATTCATAAATAATTAGGTTTTAAATATGGAAACTAAATGGTTTATTTCTTTGATTCACTCTATATTTTTAATATATTATAGTTATAAATGTTCCCCTCTTGATTATCCACACCTAGAATTGTAATTCTCCCACTTGACACTCTATCTGTCACATGAATCATCTCTTTTTGGTATATATTTTCAAAATATCTTTTTGTAAGTGTTTATATTATTATTAGGTTTATGGTGATCATATAATGATTGAATTGAGTAGGAATAACCTAGGATATTCCCAATGTTTCTTCAACCAAATCACCATTCATTAATATCGGATCCCCATTCACTAAAAGAGTGATATCTTCTTTTTTTAGAGAAATTGGATGAAGGGGTTCTAAATCCTTCTCTGTAGAGAAAAATGATTATTAGTTATGAAGAGAGTTTTGAATTTATCTTAAAATATTACACACATCAAAGGTATAGGTATCAAATACCATTTATAAGCACTCACATTTTTGTTCATTAATTAAGGATATGGAGTGATTACCATATCAAGCACTATCTCATAACACCCATACATTACTTCTCGTTGGTCTCCCATTCATTGAACACTTCAATGAATGCAAAAATCCATAAATGAATCATCTTATGATTCTTAACTATTTTCAAAAAAATGGAATAATGGGGTAGTGTAGAAAAAACTCACATCTAATGTAACCCATATTGTAAGTCATATCATATACTATGATATAATACAACAAGAGTATCCCCAGGAATATTCGATACAGGCATATAATAAGATATGATATACATCCCATGAATATTTTATCTTATAATTTAATGGATATCATAGGATATGATATCTCTCATTTTGGAGCATATCCAAAAATATATAACTAGAACTAAAATCCCATAAGGAAATTATAAAAAACATCACAATTCTTTGGAAATCCATTCAAATATTTTTTAGATATGGTTTATCAAACACTATTTATTTGGGAATAGACACTTTGTTTAAAACCTAATCATCTTTTAAAGGACAGACTAAATAACCCCATGGGACTTTGAATCATTGATAATAAATATGAAATCATGATTTTATAGATGTAATAATAGAGAATATTCTACCAAAGAATATGTGCAACTCAAGATACAAAGGGGTCTGGTGTGATCTCAAGAAAACTTAATCATATCTTCATGAGAGTAATTATTTCACAATATCTATCATTTAATTAATACATATACATGTTTAATTTTTTTTTGTGAAATAAAGTGACCAATAGATATGAAACATTTCAAATATAGTATAATCCATTTCATCTATTTATAATTTTCCAAAAATAGACTGAATGGGTACATAGATATATCACGTCATTCATCTTTAATTTGAGAACATCATATGAACCTCATCTAAGTAGTTAAGCACATCATATATAAATAAACCAAGACTAGCTATGAATTTACTTACTCTCATTCAATAATGGTTTAAGATGTATTCTCTTTTCATATGATTCAAAAAATACCATGTTATATGTGCTCTGACGGAAGACATTTTCATCAACATACCCCACCACACCATGATTTTCTAAGCCTCAAGGATTGTATTAAAAATTTATTAATGTATTAAGGTTTTGATACATATTATCACACCAACCTTAGGTAATAATGATTAATAATAAACATACACGCTTGATTAGATTTAGAATTTTATGACATTACATGATATAAACTTTTTTGTGTCTATATAATTAAAGAGTCTTGACATATTATTGCACGAGTCAATGATTTTCATTACATATAAATATTTTATATCGAGTATAATATTTTACTCATTCCAACTTTAACATATCATCATAGCCCATAGAATGTTATAATGATCATTTTTTTAAATAAAACTCAAAGTCATACTTTGAGGAGAATTACCTTTTGACAGTTCATTTAAAATAAATTACAACACACATTAATGAATGATAAAAAGTGATTTTATTTATTTATAAAATAATTATACCTTATAGAACCATTAAATTTAATTTCTGTTTTATTATCTTACATGGGATTTAATATTAACCTTATGTTGTTGCTATGGTAATGTCTTCATTAATAGATATTCTACATTGTCCTACGTATCCTCCCAACAAATCCTAATGTCACCCTTATCAATGATCTCCCATAAAAGGTAGTATTTTAGAAGGATATGTTTAGTTCATTGGTGTTATTTAGGTTCGTTATTTGGAGAAACAAATTTATTGACATCATAGTAAATATCAATTTCTCCCCTGACTCTAGGAACCACAATGAGTTCAGTGATGAAATTATTGATCCAAGAAGATTCCTTTGCAACATATAATGTCATGATTTGTTACTTTCCTATTTTTGATTCCCCATGGTGTCCTATTTTAAAAACATCCAACAAATTCACATTTCACTAAAAACATGAATATATATTGTGACTTTATTCATCATTACTTTATTGAAAAATTGTGTTGGTGTAACCCTTTACAAAAAGATCATACTCTCCTCCAAAGATCAAGAACACATCCTTAGTCCTTCAGACATAATTTAGAATGTTCTTCCCAGAATTATAGTTACTATCAACATCTTTGGCTTGGTATCTATTGGTAATGATAAGATTATAGGCATTATTATTTTGAGTACACAATATGGAATACTTAATTGTTCATATGGAGGATGTATAATAAATTATTTCAATCATTCTAACTTTATAGAAGGATCTTGAATCATCCAAAGATTCATGACATGCAACACTGATAAATACACCCTTTTAGATTTCTATATGTTAATAAAATTTATCACTTTACTAATTTATATATCCCAAATAAGTTAAAGTACCCTCTTAGATCTATCTCTATAGATCCTCAAACCTAATATGTAGGCTGTTACACCCATACCTTTCATAGAAAAAAACTTATTAAAACATATCATTACTGAATATAGATTTGAGATGTCATTTAGAATAAGTATTATGTTGTCTACATACAATATTAGAAAAAAAACAAAAATTTCACCAACCTATTTGTATATAAAAAAATGATCTACATTCTTGATGAAACAAAACTCTTTAATTGTATTATCAAACAAGATATTCCAATTATGATGATCTTTATTTAGTCTAAAAATGGATCATTATCAATTTTATACCTTAGGAGACTCTTTTTACACTTTAGAATGTTTGGGTTGTTTAATATACTTTTAAGGGACTTAATTATCCTTAAAGAAAGTAGTTTTTACATTCATTTGATAAATTTAACAATACAAATGATTTATTATGGAAATAAATATCTGAATGGTATTTTTAATGATATAGGTGAAAAGGTTTCTTCATTCTCATTGTCATCAAATTTATTATAATATTTTCCAACCAAGCTCACTTTATAGGTAGAAAATATACAATCCATGTCAGTTTTTATGGAATAAGCACTTTAACTATAGGGGTATTCCTCATTAAATGTAATTCAATGAGTTTAAAATTAGGTTATTGTACATTTAATCCATTTTAGATTCTATCTATTGTAACTATTTCTCGAAATTAGAACCCCCAATGGCCTCCTAATATGTAATTGGTTCATCTCATATTAACAAAACCACAACATAATTTTCCAAAAGGAAATCTATATATCTCATCATCATAATCAATCCCACCATACCTTTTAGGTTCTTGTATATATTTAGTTTTTTGTTTTTATACAACAACTTATTGAATCATCTTAACTTCTCTCTCAATAACACTTTCTATTTTTTGAATTGAATTTTTCTATGATAAAATTTCCTCCCACTTACACATTGAATTATACATTACTTCTCTATAAATATTCTTATTTGTTCCAAAAACACTTTTGGTTTAGTATAATTATAGTAATAATATCTCATAGTTTCCTTAGAATAATCAAAAAATAATTTTTTTCTAATTTAGGGTTAAGATTTTTAGAATCCAATCTTCATATGAGTTCTTCACAACCCAATATCCTCATAAAATACATTTTGGTTAGTTTTATAGTCTGTATATCGTATGGTATCTTTATTTATATTTTAGATGGAATGTGGTTAAGTAGAAATGTTGTAGTCTAAAGATCCCAATTGGGTTTTAAAGGATTACATTTTTTGTCAACTATATATGATAATCCTTGTGAAATATTGGTTTTTTATATGAAGCTATTAAGAGTGTCTTATAGGTAATTTGAGAATCCCTGATAAGAAGTCTAGAGGTTATATGATTATTTTAAAAAGTTTGGAATTTAGTAGTTGAAGCTTAAAAATAACGAAGTCTTTATGTTTTCATAGGATCCATATTGATTTATTAAAATATATATTTATTTTATTAGTTTTATATGTACCTCATAAAAGTAATTTTGAAAAAAAACCTCCATTAAAACTTTAACATCCCAAATTGAGATCCACTTAATCGGTGCCCCGAGCCGGTGGGTCACATGACCTCAAGCATGCTTCCCCATATGCCAGAGAATGCTGACAAGCTGTTAGGGTATAAAGTTGTATAGTGGGGAGAGTGACTGAAAATTAACCTTTTTATTATCAAAAACCTTTTTAGGAAAATGTGAGAAACCGAAAGATCCAAACATTACGACCAAATAAATCCATTAAAGAGGATAAACCAGGTCAATACTACAGGATCTTCCCCTTCCCAGTGATTAAATCATGATGACAAGCCTCCACCATTACATGACCGCTCGGCTAGCTATCCCATGCAGGGTTGCATGAGCCCGGTATCGATGGAAGATCCATTCCCTCCCGAACTTCCAAATACAAATGGAATACTAAGGTGAAAGCTTCCTGCTCTGGCCCTTATCTGAAGCAGAACCATGTAGTGTGATGGTTGCAAACACACCCAAAATTCAATAAGAGATCTACAGACTCAAAACTTTCCCATACAACATCCAGTATCCAACATTGAAATTTCCAAAATGCAGATCCAAAATCTTCATCCAAAGAAATATTGGCAGAGTCCCCCAAAACCAACATCAGTGTCATCCAAACTAAAATCAAGAATATAACACTTTAAAATAAGGTATATTCATTGAAAATATGAACAATATAATCATAAGGTTCCTGCAAAACCTCCTCTACTACACCACTATCAGAATCAAAAAGCCCATAAAAATAATTCAACGCCTCCGTTGATACGAACCACGCTACCTCCATAATTCCAGAGCAGACCTTCCACAAAACAAAAAAAAAATCTAGAATAATAACTAGAAAGACATCCAAAACGCACAATGAAAATAAAAAAATTTATCAAACATAAAAAATTGTCATAAAAAATAATCACCCAAACACCATAAAAACCAACCGCAAGTATGAACTTCAAAAATCCATCACCGCCTTTCGGACTGAACATGATGACCAAATCCACCACACACACCCACAACTAGCATAGAAACAAGAAAAAAATCTTCATCGCAGTAGTTTGAAACCCATACGTTAGACCCTCATCGCGCCGTCATGTGAATCCCTATCCATATTGAAGGGTAGGGCATGAAAATGCCAATAACCGGTAATCTTTCTAATATATTCGAGCCCAAAGAGTAACATGATGCTACTACTGAAAGAGACACCACATGCTAGGAGCTCGTCGGGTGAAAGCTTCGAGGATAGGAATAACCGATCCTCAATGGGAGATGAAGGTGGCAATGAGGGGAAACCTTGGAGTGGAGATGCTTACAGGTGCATTCGTGGAGAGACTATACCCTTATATCAAAGTGAAATAACTATTATAATAAATAAATAGGAAATAATGGAAACATAGAATGAGATATAAAATAATGGAAAAAAATAAAATAATCATCAACAGAAGTGTAACAACCAAACAATTATAATAAATATTAAAACCCATAGACTAAGTCATATACATGATGATGTCATGGAATGCTGATAGAGAAAAGGGAAATAGGGGAAACCTAGGATAGAAATATACAACATTTTATACAAAAATAAAAAATACCAAAACATGGATATTCTCACATCATGAGAATATGCTCTGTCCTCTACTCCCATGGTCAAAGCTATAACTAAAATAGATCAAGCATCTATAGAAGGGAAATTTCCCTTATCCATACATGCAGTCATGAGGTCTACTCAGGCACCTAAGGAAATCCAAGTAGGGTGTGAGATAGACTCATTAGGTGACCACCAATGGTGTAATAATCCAAGTAATGTAAATAGAAAATCACTATATAGGTATAAATAATAATAAAAAATGCTGAATAAATAAATACAAGTAGGATCAGGTTCCATTAGGACACCTAGAATACTCTAGCTTCTTCAGCATAGGCCGTAATTTGTACAATTTGAATAATATATATATATAATTAATAATATATATATAAATAATACTATATATATATTTATATACTATATATACATATATACACTAAGTACGTGATGATATAAGTTGGCATATACATGGATAATAAGTTCTAAATGGACCTAGGGTGTAACTCATGAATCCATAACTATTCTAATTAGCTATAGGATCAAGCAAGTGAAAAATACCTGAATATCATGATGAATGTAAGACATATTTCCCAACATTCTAGATGGTTATATGAGTGGTCAAGGACAACAATTGATACAGAGGAACTTGGAACATCATCCCCATCACCCAAATAAAATTATAATGGTGTAAGATATCACACACAAAACTCAATGTAAGGGAGTGTGAAACTCCATTATCAACAAGAACTTATCCATCGATAAACAGCCAATTTCCATGGAATACCAATAATAATAGAAAGAGAACATATATAAAGTATTACAATTCATCAATCCCAATCTATCACAACATCACAATTTTAACAAATCCCATTTATAATTACATAGCATGTGGTGTGGCCTTTCCACCCACTTCTAATCCATTAATTAAGAAATGAATATCCCTTTTAGAGTTAATAAGAACCAATTAAGAGGTGGTAAGATTCATTTAAATATATATTAAAGAGGTAAATTTAATCTTCCACACTGAAAGGGGGGATATGAATGTGGTATAAATCCTCTAACAAGCTAACACATCAACGGGTGTATAATGACTTACATATTTTAACTTAGGAAGGGGAACTAAAATTTAAGGCAACGAGTGGAAATATCCTACCTGAAAAAAAATTATGAAACTTATATAATCATCTAAAATTTTAGGGAAAACAAATAGTCCACCTATGTTAGGTTTGTATATGACTCCTCATCCAATATTGGATTTATGTTTGATGTAAAATGAGGGAAAATGGAAGAACAATCCAACACCATGAAAATTAGTTGAATGGTATTGCCCCAAAATAGTGCAAGATATTGTAAGATAAACTATGAAAGGAATAAAAAAGATTAAGGATATTACCATTGCATATCCAACATGATAAAGGATTTTTGAATCAGAGTCCCGATGGAGGAACTATAAAAATACATATGTTAAGCCATCAGAGAGATCACAGGAGAAGGGATGAGGTTCATGTTGTTGGAAATGGGAAAATAAAGATAAAGAGGGTGGGGTGAGGCTTTTAATTAATTTAAGGGAAAAATTATAAATTCACCACCCAAAAATTGGGTTGCATGGTTGGCCAAATCGTACACCGACCATGCTGCCTCCACTGTCCAATGACCCCCTTCGCATGGGTTAGGAACATGGTTTGGCTAACAATGTGCAATCCATGTGAAACCCTCTATCATGAACCTCTAAAATATCACATTGGAATTTACAACATCTTCAATGGTTGAAAAAAAACCATGTTTCCTTCTTTTGCACACAAGTGTCTCGCATAATAAAGTCACACAGTTAGTACTAACTGTGTTCTAACCATGAGACCCACTCTATTTGTCCAATTTTTAGAGATATGGGTTCCGAAAAAGCCCATGATTATTCTAAAACCTTCTTTAGGACATATAGAATGTATACCAAGATAAAAAAAAGGATTACAAATGAAAAAATGATCCATATATTTAAGAAAATCCTGGTCGTTGCATCTTCCCCTCCATAAAGAAACTTTTCCCCAAGTTGGACTTCTGAGGGTAAAGAAGGATCATTAGAGAAATGCTCTATCTTATTGGTATTCACATCGATTTCTTACTCCTAGGTATCATCCTATAATCAAACATATTTCCATATCATTTTTACCAAAGGAAATGATCTGGCTCATAGAGTCGTCACACTATAATCCACATTACGCACTTGATACTCCTTTAAAAAAGCATCGACATCTAACTCTACCTCATTAGGATGAAAAACATGCATCGGGTTTGAATAATATTAGTGAAGCTGAGATACATGAAATACATCAAGCATAGACTTATATCTCTGAGGAAGTTCTATATGGTAATCCACTGGTCCAATTCACTTAAAAACATAAAAAGGTCCAAAGAATCGAGATTAAATCTTACCCAGAATTTGAAATATTTGATGGCCCAACATAGGCGAAAATCAAAAGAAAACCCAATATTTGACCTCGAACTCATGATATTTTCATAATCGATTAGCATATGACTACTATATGGAATGAGCAATCAAAATGATCTTTCTAACCATTTGGACCTACTCTGTCATCTCTTGGACATGACATGGTCCATGAAAAGCTACCTCCCCTACCTCTAACCAACACATAGGGGATTGGATAGGCCTACCATATATGGTCTCACAAGGATCCATCTGGATGGTATATTAAAAACTATTATTGTAAGAAAACTAAAATAAGGGTATTTGTTTCACTTAATAACCACCAATGTTAAGGACACATGAACAAAGCATTTCCTCTAACACCTAAATTGTACGCTCTGTCTATTTGTTAGTCTAAGGATGATATACCGTGATTAGAAGAACATATGTCCCAAAGGACTTCTGAAACCACTATTAGAACTATGGAATGAAGCAATCATCTCTATCAGATATGGTAGATTGTGGATCTCTTTGAAGACATATGATCTCCCGGACATATAGGATCCGAAGGCTGTCAACTATAAAGTTCTCTCAAACAAGTAAGAAGTGTGTGACCTTCATGAAATGATAAATGATAATATAAACTATATCATTTCTGTAAGATGATCTGGGTAAAAATATCATGAATTCTATAATGATATTATCCCATTTCCCCTCGGGAATGGATAAAGGCTATAAAAGTCCATCCAGTTGCTGGTGTTATGCCTTCACTTACCGATAGATAGAACACCGAGTGATAAATTTGAAAATATTCCATTACATACCAGGCCACCAAAACTAGTGACATAAGTCTTGATACATTTTTGGGACACCAGGATATACCTCCAAAATTGAGACATGAAATTCCCACATATTCTCCTCTCTGATGTATTATGGGACCAAAACATAGAAATGAAAACATAAGGTTTCATCCTCATCCATGGTCTAACCATAATATGAATCTTTATCTAAGATATTTTCCCTCAGGACTAAGCCCATATGATCTGAGAGTGGCCTCATATTCTCCCATTCTAAAATGGTAGAGGTCAATTCTATATCCGTGAGGATAGTCTACCCATTATCCTATAGAAAATAAACATGTATCTCTAAAAGGAAGTCCATGAGCTACTACTCACCACTATCCTCTTGAACTGCCTATGTTTGAGTCTTTTGGATCAGAGAATAGGCCACTCCATTAACCTTATTTGGTGTATAAGCAAGCTAGAAATTAAATGACTGCATTTATTCTACCCACCTTCACTACCTGAGACTCAGATCATGTTGTGTAAAGATATACATGAGGATTTTGTAATCCGTGAATACCAACAAATTGTCCTCAAGAAAATAGTGCTTCTAAAAATGCAAATCATAAAATAAAACAACCATCTCAATATCATACATCAGATAATTTTGTTCGTGAGGCCTAAAATGATGATAATTGTATGTTATGAATCACTTATCCTATATAAGATCTTATCCAATCCTAATTCTTGAGGCGTCATAATAAACTGTATAGCTCCTACCTAGATTCAACAGAATTTGAATCGGCACTGAATTCAATCTGAATTTAAATTCCAAGAAGTCTATTTCACAATATTATGACCATATTAATTTCACATCTTTCCTCATCAATACCTTAAGCATCATATATAAGCAAGTAAAATACTTCTAAAGGTGTCTGTAATATCTGGTTGGCCCCATGAAACTCTATATATCATAGAAGTCTTGGGAATACCCTAGGAAACTACAACTCTCACTTTCTCTAGGCCAAATGATATTCTTTAATCTGAGATAATATGACCAAGGAATTGTATTTTATCTCTCCAAAAGTGAAAATTATCAAGATTAGCATAAAGGTGGTGTTCTCTCAGTGTATTCAACACGATATCAAGAAGTTTGGAATAGTCATATTAGGAATAATAATACACTAAGATGATATCCATAATGACTATAGAGACCTTAATTTTTCTTGGATGACTATTCCATAATTTTAAAGATAAAAAACATAATAGAATTACAAATCTAGGATCTAAAGATTTACTGTCTTGGGAGAATTAGGATTACACATAACCTTAATATAATAAAACATACACGTTATTTAATTACTTATTCTCTTTCTTCTTAGTGTCCCTCACATTCTCCCTAGTACCAATAATCACCTTAGGATATACATCAACAAAATGGGTGAGTTGAAAGCCCAATAAGAGAAAGAATAAGGGACATGAGTTAATATAACATGAGTGAGCATAATCATCATCATTATAACATAAGCATAAGATTATCATAAAAATGATGAGGGAAATCATGGATAAAGGTACAGAATATGGAAATTCATTAAAATGAAACATCATTTATTAGTGATCAAATACCACACATAGCTATCAATAATGCTAACTTCATGTTCGTGCATAACATATGTTCATAATCATAACATAATTATTTTGAAAACATATTTCATCATCTTCATGCATATTTCACATTGTATCATGAGATTCATCACAATAATTAATTAATTTGAGGGATATATAATTCCAGGACCACCCATAACATCATAACATTTACATATTCATGCATGCCACTTAAAACATATAAAAATCATAGTCATTAAATAATCCATGAAAATTAATGGGTTTCATAAGAAATTCATAAATCATACATTCATGAATAAAATTTATTGGGTTCCCATATGAAAAATTGAAAAAAATACTTGGTATAAGAATCATTAATATTGAGTGAAGAAGAAACATTCTCAAGGGATTCAAGATGTGTTTTGTAAAGAAGAGTTCTTTTGGAAAATAATTATATTTGTCATAAAACAAAGTTCGAAAAAAATATATCCTTGAAAAGAAAATTTAATGGTAATAAAATTTTATTTAAGGAAAATTAAATTAATATGCACACTAAAATTGTTGAGAAATAAGGAAAATTTGAAGGAAAGTGAGTTGGGTTGGAGAATCCCCTACCTTAGTTCCCACTTTATTTTGTCACTTTCTTACCTCTTGTTTAAAGATATTATATTTATTAAAACTTTTAACTTGAAGTAAATTATAGTAATTTATAAAAATATTTATCAATTATAATCATTATTTTAATTTTTTTAATTTTTGTTGATGAATTTGATGCGTTTTGATATCATGTTTTCTTAAACATTTTCCATTTTTTTAGGATTTCACTATTTTGTTCAATGTAATTAGTAATTAAGTTTAAAAATATTAAAATAAATTTATTTATAAATTTAAATATGATAAATAATTTATTTTAACCTTTTTATATGGTTTTTTATATGAAAATAATATGAAACATCCCCGTTTTTGGTTAACCGAACGTTATTAGGAACATTGTCCAAATATGAATAAGAAGAGGTATAAAAAATAAATATGTCAAAAATATAATTTTTAAATCATGTTAAATTCATTAATATAATGTTAAAATCATTTCTAATAAAATATTATAATATTTTGTTTTGAAATAATTTTGGAAAAGAGAGAGGAGAAAAATAAAATGAGTGAAGAGTCGAAAAACATACTCTTTCTTCAGTGTGGGTTCTCTTGTACGGCACTATAACTGATTGGATTGTTGGTGTTGGATTACTCCAGAACGTCCCCATAGATTCTTAGAGGATTAATGGGGAATATTTTGGCAGATATTATTATATTAAATGGTTAGTAGGAATGGTTTTCCAAGGGTAGGGAGAGGACTTATTTATACATCAGGAGAGGGGTTTTTTCAAATTTTTTTTTTTAAAAATAATCTATCAAAGGTTAAACTTGTAATAGTGATTTTTTGAAAATATAAATCATATATTATTATAATATAATGAGTTAAATATTTTAAAACCCCTTTATAATTTGAAATAACTATTTTATTAAAAAAGGCGGAGAGAAAGAAAAATTTTTATATTAAGGAATAACTTTTGACTTAGGTTTTGGAAAGTTCATTCTTAGTTTGGAAATTAATTTTATCATATTTGAACAACTAATTTATTAAATAAAAAATATAATGGTAGAATATAAATGTTTATAATATATTATTTCATTCTTACATCATGAATGATGCAATTTGAGTTACACCTATTTTATGAAAAATAATATTTTTACTAATCACCCAAAACATGAAGTAGTTCAGAAAATTACCAAAAATTCACCCATAGAATATTTCAATGTTCTGATTTAAAAAAATGATATTAAATTTATCAGAATAATTTCCTAAAATCTGTAATTTTAATTTATAATAATAAAATAATTTTTAAAAAAACATTAAAATAGAGTTTATCAAAAATGTGTTATATTTTCTTTGAGTTTTTAGTAATGGTATTTATTTTTTTGGCATTATAAAATTTATATTTACATAAATAAAACCTGATAAATATTATTTGAATGAAAATTTATTATTTTTCAGTAAATTTATTATACAAACGGTCATGTTACTATTCTTAATGGTCAGATTACTATTCCAATAGTCATATTACTATTCCAACAGTCACATTTCTATTCTAATGGTCACTTTACCTTTTATAAATAATACATCATTATATCACTCAATATTCTACTCAATTCCTCTCAATTCTCTATATTTCTATAATGTTTCTCTGTTTATTAATATTTTTATTCTTCTCTATAGTGTTTGTAGTGGGGGATATGATTCTAGTAGATTGGGGTGTCACTATTTTCCCATTTTAGTTTTTCTATTTTATATTTTTCCCCAGTTTTAATGTTTGGAATTTTAATTGGTTTCATTAATAGTTAATGTAATAGTATTTAGTAACAAAATAATTCATTTGTTGGTTTTACTATATTTTATTTGTGTATAATATAATATAATATAATACAAAACACATTTATTCAAGAAACAAATTTTAGTAATAAACATTGGGTCGTTACTTTCTTCTCTCCATTAGAAAAGTTTTCCTCAAAATTTCAACTCATATTCTCAATTGGTAATATATGAGGGTACTTCTATCTCATTTTTTCCTCTGGCTACCAAGTCTTCTATTCATTCTTTTGGCTTCTCCACAACACTTTGAAAAGGTGAGTTATCCTGGAATATAGAAAAATTTCTCCACAATCCATGATATTCACCAATCGTTCTTCATATGAGAGGTCATTATCAAGTTGTATCACCTCTATATCCAGTAAATGTAAGAGGTCAGGTATGTACTTCCTTAGGAGAAATATGTGGAACACATCATGAATATGAGCTATATTTTTTGAAAGTGTAAGCTGATATACCACTTCTCCTATGAGATCAAGGATCTCAAAGGGGCCAATGTTCCTTCGTATAAGCTTCCCTTTATTTCTAAACTGCATAACTCTCTTCAATGGTGTTATTTAAAGGAAAACTATATCTCCAACAACAAAAATCATATAACAACCCTACTCTTTATTACACATTAATACATGATTTATTACATAAGATTACACATAATAAAACCCAGAAGATCGATAAGTATAGTGTATTGGGGAATTGGGTACATTATATAACAATTTAAAATAAGAAAAAATTCATCTTCATTGAAAACATCTTTAACATGCTTGCACTTAAACTGCATGGAATAACCTGGGGACATACAAAAGAAAGGGGTGAGATATAAATCCCAGTAAGGGAATAAACATGGAATAAGGTGATACATGTTAGAATATAAGAATATTAGTGGAGCATAAAAATAGTATGAAACATGAAGAATGAGACATGATATGACATGATAATCATAACATGGGAAATATGGAAACAACTTAAAACACTGCATCATAAATATAGGTCAAGTGTAAACCACCAAGACATCATGGTTGAAAATGTCCTATAAATGAGTCAGGTTCAATCCCTATTCCAAAAGGATATCTCATAAGACTAAAAACTACCAAATTCATTAGAGATCTATATAATTCTGAGTGGACTCATCATATTCATTTACTTCTTTTATATAAGTGTGCCATATAGATCATACAACATGGATTCATTCATCATTCTAATTCATCAAAACTAAAGGAGTGTCGAATAAATACATATATGTACCAATTTAAATAATTATATGTGTATAAATTTTAATACCCTTGAGAGGAAATGGGTATGGTATTCAATACACAATTATTTTGGCATGGAAATTTGTGGGGAAATTTTTCCAGCATAACAGCATCGCAAGAAAAATCATAAAGTGGGTTGATAATAGAGAAAGGATTTTCTTATCATTTGGAAATAAATTTAGAATTTAGGTTTTATATTTAATAATAGATCACATCATAATTAAATTAAGATAAAAGACATAAGGTAAAAAAGATATATGAATAAATAGGAGAAAGGAAAAACCCCTTACTAAAATTCAGCATTGTAACATGTGTATATAAGGGTTTTTGGGAGGGAATAATGAAAAAGAAATGGATCTCTCATAATTTATAAATCAAATTTAAAGTAGGGGAGTTTTAATAAATCATTACCAAACAACCAAAAATTGAAACTAAGAAGAATAATATAAAAGAGGTGCTTGAATGTAAATGAGATGAGAGAAATCCCATGAATGTGTGGCTCCAAATGCTTGGGAGTCGATTCTTGGGAGATTTTGAGAACATTGGGAGGACTCTAGAGAGTTTAAGGAGGACTATTTACATTATTAAAGTAGTTAGAGTGAATAGAAATGGGATCTGGTGTGGGTTTATATTGTAAATTATGGGTACTTCTTTATTATTTAGGTTTTGGAATACAGATAACAAAATAACCAAAACCACAAACCATCCCATTGATTTCCCGATTATTTCTAAAAAATGGGAGTGATTATCATTATTTTATAAGCCCAAGGGAATAAATTAATAAAATAATTCCCTTTGTTATGTGAAGGTGAGTCATACTATTAATAAAATTATTTTAAAACCTTAAAATATATTAATGGTTTTGGAGGATTTATAATGGATTAATAAAATTAATTTAATAAACATAAAATAAAGTTATTTTAAAGTTAAAAAATATATTTTGTATTGGATCCCATTTATTATTTTAATTACACACCTTTTGGGTCATTATGATGTCATAATACACAATTCATATTTGTAAGGTATTTAATTTTTACCCCAAAATTCAACCGCATCAGAAAATTATGAAAAATTAAAAATTGGATAATTTTGAATTTCTGATTACAAATATAATATTCAATTTATTGAAATAATTTTATAAATATGGTAATTTTAAATTTTAAAATAATAAACAACATTTATTTAAAAAATTCTTGGTTTTTGAAAATAACAGTTTTCAAAAACTTATAAAAATTACATTTGAATTCATAAAAATCATATGATTATTTATATTTCAAAGACATTATTTATTATTAAAATACATTAATTCATCAAAATAACTTCCTGAATTGAATTTAAATATTACCCAAAAATACTATCCAAATAAAAATCATTTATGAATTAAGAATAATAGGATGAAAATATATTCATTATTCTATAAAAATTAATGTACATACATATATTGATAGGGTATTGATACATTTCCCTTTAATACATTAGAAAATTCCCTATGGGTAAATTGCACGATGGTGGGACTTTCATGGGGGGATTCAATAGACATTGTTTGGCCGATCATCTCAATGATCTTGAACTTCTTCCGTAAACAATTTCATTCATGATTAAGTGGTTGGATCTCAGCTTGAGATTTGTTAAAGGAAAATCTTAGAG
Source organism: Viscum album (assembly GCA_963277665.1). Lineage (NCBI taxonomy): Eukaryota > Viridiplantae > Streptophyta > Magnoliopsida > Santalales > Viscaceae > Viscum > Viscum album. Next base: position 1,868,854,097 of record OY728150.1, read on the forward strand.
ATTCCATCTCTCTTAGATTCTCCGATAAATGGGATTTAAAGGGTATAATCATACTAGTTGAGGCTATCACTTCCATTTTCTGTGTTAATTAGATTTGTTAAAACCTTATATTTATACTATCCATGAAATCATTTTTCAATTACTATATTATCAATGGTAATGATTCTTAATGGTCAATAAAATCATATTGGATATAATAAAACCAAATAAGTTTATGTTGTTTCTATACCAATATTACTTTATAATACATTTAAATAAATTTAAAGGGGAATTTTATTTATAATAGTTCTGGTCATTAAAATCTTACCCCTTAAGAAATTTCACCCTCAAAATTTTCTATTCCCACACTAAAATAGATGACGGTAACCTTGTTTCTTAAACTCCTCCCATTCCCACATTAGTTCTTCAAACTTCTAATTTCTCAGCAACACATTGAAAAGGAGAATTGTTATATTTTTTAGAGATTATTATCTACGATATAAGATATTCACTATATTCTCTTAAAAGTAAAGTCCATTCTCAAATGGTATCACCTATAGATTGAGTACATTTGAGGGGTCTAGTATGTACTTTCTCAAGAGTGATACATGGAATACATCATGTACTTGAGATAGGTTAGGTGGGAGTGAAAGTTTGTAGGACACCACTCTAATGAAATCATGGATCTCAATGGGGATGGTGTATCTTGGACTAATCTTTCACTTCTTCCGAAATATCATCACTTTCTTCCATTGAGATATGCGAAGGAATAACATGTCTCTAATATCAAACTCTATGCATCATCAACGATTTCTAACATAGATCTTCTGAAAACTCTGAAAATACATGATGTGCTGCTGAATGGTATCAACCTCTTCCACCATTTAATCAACCATTTCTAGAACTAATGGTTTTCATTCCCCAAAAAAATCCTAGAATTCAGGAGTTATGCACCTCTTCCCATAAAGTGCTTTATAGAGAACCATTTTAATACTTGAGTGGAAACTATTTTTTAAGAGAACTTGACCAAAGGAAGATGTTGGTCCCACCCTCCTTTGAAGTCAATTGAGAATTCTCTCAACATGTACTCAAGTGTTTTATTAGTACACTCAGATTGGACATCAGTTTGAGGGTGATAATTTATGATGAAGTTCAAAAAGTTTTTCATAGCATGATGGATACTCTTCCAGAACATAGAGGGGAATCTTGGATCTCGATCAGATATAATAGATATTGGTACTCCATAAAGAATTACCAATTCTATGATTTATATTCATGCAAGTTGATCCAATGAGAAATCCTCTTGAATCAAAATGAAGTTCACAATATTTATAAGATGATCCACCATAACCCACATATCATTATTCCCCCCTGATGTCTTGAAATTACCAATGACAAAGTCCATGGTGATGTTTTATCATTTCCATGTAAGTATGGGTAATGGTTGCATAATCTCATTGGATTTTTTTATTTTCCTCTTTCACTTGATAACATACAAGACATATTGATATATACTTCTCGATCTCTTTCTTCATATTGTCCCACTAATAGTGTTATTTAGAGACCTCGATACATCTTTCTGATTCTTTGGTGGATAAAGAAGGTTGGGCTATGTTCATCTTCCAACAACTCCTTCTTTAACTTATGATATGATGGTACACATATCCTTAACCCAAATCTCACAAATCCTTCTTCATTGACATTTAACTTCAATTATTTCACTTTCTTATAATTTCTATTTTCTTTTAAATTCCCACATAATTTCTTTGATCATCCTTTATTTTTTATAGAAGGGATGGCTGAGTAATCATCTATGAAAATATTGATTATGTTCCCTAAATTATGATTCCCATGTACATCCTTTCCAAATATAAGGAGATAACATCCCTCTCAATTCTCATCAATTTTAGAATTTCTAGTTCCTTCCTAATTAGAGCATCTTCCACTTTATTCTCTTTAATAGGATGGTAGTGGATTGAGAAGTCATCATCATTGATCAGATATAACCATCTTCATTGGTGCATATTTAGCTATTTTTGTGTGAATATATACTTTAGTATTTTGTGATCCATATATATTTCCCACTTATCCAAAAAAGGTAATTCCACCATATTTTAAAAGTGAACATAATTGCAACCTACTCCATATAAAGCATTGGGTTGTTTTGATCATGATAATTCAACTACCTTGAAGTGTAAGCTATGAATGTTTCATTCTACATTAACACACATCCCAAACCCTTCTTCAAAGCGTCGCTAAACACCATAAAAAAATCTCCACTTGTGTGTAGTGTGATCACATGTGTAATGACAAGACACTTTTTTAATTACTTGAATCTCTCTTCACATTCATCCATCTAAGAAAACTTGACTCCCTTTTATGTTATCTTGGTTAGAGGGTTTGAAAATTGTGGGAAATTTCTCACAAATTGATGATAGTACCCAGATAATCCAAGGAATTTGGCCTCGAATATACTTCAATTTCTTATGTCATTGAAGGGTCCACATATATCCCATTGCTTATGATGATATACCTTAATAATATGACTTCTATCAACCAGAACCCAAATTTAATATACTTGTCATAAAGGTTATACTTTCACAAGGTCTTTATCACAGTGCTCAAATTCTCCTCATGCACCTCCATGGTTTTGTAGTATATTAGGATATCATCTATAAATACTACCACAAATTTTTTGAGGTAATCTTTAAAGAATCTATTCATTAAGTCCATGAATATTTCAAGATAATTAGTGAGTTTGAATGGAATTACTATGAAATCATAATTCCCTTACCTTGTGTGAAAAGTAGTCATGGGTGTATCCTCATTCTTCACTATAACTTGGTAATATCTCGACCATATATCCACCTTGGGGAAGTATTTTTATCCACATTTCTCATTGAAGTAGTCATCTATCTATGAAAGAGGATAGTTGTTATTTATCATGATCTTGTTGAGATCACAATTATTAATGTGAAGGAACATTGACCCATCCTTCTTCTTGATGAATAGAAGTGGTGCACCACATGGTGAAGCACTTGGGATTTTGAACCCTTTATCCAAATTCTCATGTATCGTTTTCTCCACCTTCTTAGGTTCCAAAACAACCATTCTATATGGAGTCTTGGATAATGGAAACACCCTAGGTATATGTAAAGACTCGTAAATTTCAAGGATTTTTTTCTTAAATTCTTTGAGATATTATGAGTACACAGTTTCTGACGGCACCTGATTCCGAGGCCCAGTGTGCTCGGATTTTTTTTCCGAAGTTTAGCTCGGTTACATTCAGTGAACGAACGAGCGTGTTTTTCTAACTTTTGATCCGGTGCTTGGAATTGAAATCCGAGGGCAACGTTGAAACCGCAGCGCCGCTTTTTGCTTAAGAGGACCTTTTCCGAAGGTGCGTTTGCTCGGGAGGAGTTGTTAAAAAAATGTGGTTTAATTGAAGAGAGAAATAAAATATGTGTTACAATTTTATTTCTTTTCTATGTGGTTATAACCTATGTGTGGAAGTTGGGGTGGGACCCACTAGGTTTCTAACTTCTCCTGAGAGGATAAAGGAGAGGTGGGGCCCACATGAGCCCCCATCTTTTCGCATTCCCCATAACCCCTTAAAATCCCTTTAAAACTCCCTTGTTTTTAATTATGTGGATTCTCCTCTTCCACATTAATATTTACAACAAAACACCCCATTTAATTTGACAACTCAAGATTAATTAATTAAGTGAATTCAATTTTGAATTTTTGAGTTTTTGGAAAGTATGGAAAAAGAATAAAATAAGGGGAGGCCTTATTTTATTAAGCTGGCTTGTTGTGTGAGGATATGGGGAAGCGATCTCTATATTCTCTTAAAGAACTTAATCCTCAATGAAGAACGACAACACTTCGTCAAGGATCGTTGACTCGGCGACCCGGATTCTTCCGTCTTCTTCTTCCTCCACAAAAAAGGAGGAGGCACCGACGCGGGAACTCGCCAACGACATCACGCCATTCAATCTTCTCTCCATGTCAAAGGAAGGGAGACACCGCTTCCCCCTCAGAAGTTCTTCGTTGACATATATGGAGCCTCACCCCACGATGCTCATCATTCGAAAACTTGTGTTGATGTAGGGGTTATGTTCAATTTTATTCAATAAAAATTGTGCTTGTATTATCGTTGAGCATGTCGTATTTTTGGCCGCTTGTTATTGACATAATGGGAGTAGATCAGACCACACAAACACGACCGATTTCTCCTCCCCGCTTTCTTGTTTAACTTGTAGACGATTTGTGGCGAAGACGGCGTGGTGCCGTTGCACCGCGCGAGAACGAACAGAACCGCGGCCGGAGCGGGCCATGGCGGAGTTGCATGGCGCCGTTGCACCGCGCCGGTGAAGCCGAAGGAACCGCGGTCGGAGCGGGCCGCGACAGTGGTGCACGGCGCCGTCGCGCCGCGCCGGAGAACTCGAAGGAGGCCAAGACGGAGGGGCGCAGCGCCGTCGCTCCAGTCGAACGAGAGCTGCAGCCTTAGTCTGTGACGGAGGGGCGCGGCGCCGTCGCGCTAGTCGGATGAGAGCTACGACCTTAGTCCGGGGGGGTTCAGAAGCGGGCGGCCGGGCTTGGCCGGCCGCCGGTGCACAAGGAGGCGGGACCCCGCAGGCCCCACGGTATCCACACTGGCCGGCCATTATGGCCAGCTGTTTTTGGAAAAACTGGTGGTTGTAACCCCCAGCCCGCACCCTAGGGTGGACCCCACCTCAAGGGGGGTCGCCGTTTCAAAACAAAGGGGGGCCGCACCCCCTATTCGCATCTCGCTCGGTCGAGAGCCGAGCCGCCGGCCACGCGGGCCGGGCCAGCCGGGCCAGGCCGCGCCTAATTGGGCCGGACCTGGACCCGGGTCGGGTCGACCCGGTTCAGGCCGACCCAGGGGGTATTGGGCCGGGTCGGTCCGGGCCCAAACCCGCTAATTTCAAATAGATTCGTACAAACACACATAACTTGGGATACAGACCTCCGATCGAGGCAACGTCAGTTGTGTTAGGATCCTTGGATTGAGAAGGTCTTTTTGGTATATTAAACTCAATGTTTCTAAGAACTTTGGGTATGGAAGGGTTGGTTCGAACACGAAACCAACTGGGCCCTCGGAGCGAAACGCTTATAACTCGAGCTCCGGACGTCCGATTGACGTTCCTTCGAATTTGTTGATTTCCTCTTTGTGAAAGGGTTATTTTTCCTTAATCAAATCAATGTTTGGATGCAGATGAAGTACGGTCGGGTTAGTTTTAACTTAAAAACCAACCGGCCCCCTGGGACGGAAAAGCCAATATCTCTCAGACCGGACGTCTGATTGACGCACCGTCTGTTGCGTTGAGTTTCTATTGTCGAGATGGAACTTTGTGATACATAAAATCTAAAATTCATGATATTTGATGTATCGAACCCCCTTGGCTCGCGGAGCAGACCCTCCTGGAATTGAGCTTGCTGTGTGCGGGAACCCTAGAGCTAACTGTGACTATGACGACGATGAAGACTGTACTTGGATCCTACGTGGGTTCGGCAGCGATGAAGACTGTACTTGGATCCTACATGGGTTCGGTAGCGATGACAACTGTACTTGGATCCTACATGGGTTCGGCAGCGTTGGTTACTATACTTGGATTTTACGTGGGTCCGACAGCGATGACATCTGTACTTGGATCCTACGTGGGTTCGGTAGAGGAGATGATTCAGAGGCTACATCAATCATCTCCACCCATTTTCATGAATAGTATACCTGTGTGAGCTGAGTCTTGATTTTTCAATCAATATCTTTGATATGTTTTACTTTCTTTCCTGTGTGGTTTGGGTTGTGCTTTCCTGTGTGAATTGGGTTGAACTTTTCTGTGTGGACTGGGTTGAACTTGGGCTCGAAAGTTGGAGCCGAACTAGAATTTTTGACTTAGGTATATGAATGGGAATATAACTAAGTAGTGTTGGTTGATACTTCATATATATATATATTTCCTTTTTGGTTTATCCTTTGTGAATACTGGAGGCCTTCAGGGGTCTCAGGGTCCCTACTGAGTATCGTATACTCACCCCTACACGGGCTATGCCCGCACTACATTGTGTTGGTTACAGACGACGGACAGTGCTGATTGTGGTTGAGTCTTGAGGGGCAGGACAGTACCCGGAGGTGGACTATCAGGTGAGACGTACACGGTGTAGACAGATGGATTCGAGGAGTAGAGGGGACCATATGTACCCACCCTTCAGGTGTGGTTTCCGGAGGACGTTTCAGTGGAGGCTTCTTTACATACCAATTGTTGTACTTCACTTTTCTCAGTTGTAATGCACTTTCAGATGGGTTTGTATACTGGCCCATTTACTTTCCAGAACTTACTTTTGTACTCAGTTTACTTAGTGTTTACTTTAGCTTTTGTACTCTGTGGTGTTTGTTTTATTATATAAAGGAAATACCTTTCCTTTTATCGGGATTTACGCCTTTGGTTCTAGTCGCCATCCCCTGGCCTATGGAAGGCGGACATGGGGTAGTCACAGAATGGTCCCCGAGGAAGGGTCATGACAAATTGGTATCAGAGGAGTTCAGTTCTACCGTAGAACTTAGGACTCTGATCTTTATTCTATGTGAAGTAAGAGTGTTAAGGGTATTGAGTGTGGTTATCAGTCCATGGAGTCCAGTGTTGGTGCGGCGGCCGACGTATCCATACACTAGTACGCTGACTTCTGATTTCCGACTTAGTGCACGAAAAAATTGATTGCATGTGTGTTTCAAAAGTTTTCTTTGTGATTACTTTGTGTCAGCTCACCAGGTATACTGTATTAACCATGGCGCACCAGTTTCTTTTCAAGATGGCCCCATGACGGAAGCCAGCTAGGGTTCCGAGCTTTGTGCGAGACGACATCCCAGAGAGTGACGAGTTCTCGGTGCAGGGCCCTATTACAGCGGAGGCACCAACGATACCTTTACCAGTCGAGCCACCAATGCCACCAGCCCCAGCAGCTGAGAGTGCATGTCACCTGAGTGCACTGCACAAGTTTCAGCATCAGAGGCCGCCCAGGTTCCGCGGAGAGAAGGACCCTCAAGTAGCCGAGGATTGACTGGAGGCTGTCATATGAGTCTTCAGGTTGGTAGGGACACCAACAGATCTTATGGTGATCCTTGCAGCGAGTCACCTGCACGCGGTAGCAGGTAGATGGTGGAGCCTGATGCTCCAGGTGCACGGCGATGCATCTCTTCTTTGGAAGGACTTTGAGAGCCTCTTCTGCTCAAAGTTCATTCCATCCACCCTCCGTGTGGTACACATTCATGAGTTTCTACAACTACAGCAGGGCAACATGACAATAGCCCAGTACTCAGTGAGGTTTACCGACCTCTCGCGCTACTCCATGAACATGGTATGAGACCCATTATTCCGGGCCCAGACCTTCGAGCAGGGACTGAGGCATGAGATCAGGGCTTCAATGGTATCCCCTAGCATTCTAACTCAGGAAGGATTACTGGGGTGAGCCCTTCTTGTGGAGAGCTTCATTCCTGAGCCTACACCAGCAGCGAGGCCTACCACAAGGCGACACGTAGCAGAGTCTTCTGCAACTGGAAATAGATATACGTCGCAGAGGTCCAAGCACACCAGACCATCAGGTCGACGACCATAGGACACTGGTTCAGATGTGCGGGGCACACACAGTAGAGTCAGTCAGTCAAGAAGCCGACAGTGCTATGCATGCGGCGGGTAGGGCCACATGGCTTGTGACTGGCCGACCTACCATGCAGAGGAGCAGCAGACGGTTGAGGGACCACCCAGGCAGAGGCAGAGGTTCAACCATGGTGGTCCGTTGGGAGAAGGAGGATGAGGTAGAGGAGCTAGCCGAGCAGTAGGTGGTGGACGACGTTTCGGGGCTCTACCACCACCACCACCAGGAGGTCCACCCCGACAACATGGAGCTGGCGGGCAGAGGCAGGCTCAACTTCAGGCAGTGGAGGCCTACGACTACGGCACGCCTGAGATGATTCGAGGTACTATCATTGTCTACTCCACCATTCTTATAGTTCTTATAGACACAATAATGAGTCATTAATTCATTACCGCTGCCCTTTTTTGGAGCTCGGAGATTCCGATGGAGCCATTGGCTCGATCCTTACGGCTAGAGACTCCTACGGGAGCAGACTCGACGATTACGCACTGGTGCCAACAGTGTGAGATTACTCTAGGAGGCGAGATCTTCGGCTGGGATCTTATTGTAGTGGCGTCGAGGCCTTACGACATCATCTTGGGCATGGATTAGTTATCTACGGTCCATTCTCAGATCGACTGTATTAGGCGCAAGGTGCGGTGTGTCCGCACTGATGGGAGTAGGTTCACCTTCACTGGAGAGAAGGGAGCCTTTGAAGCACAGTATGGACTCACGCAAAGGAGAGGACAACCGATCACTCATCAGTTGGCTAGTCTCATCCTAGGAGTAGCTGATGTGCGGAGTCTGAGTTTTCTTGTTGTGGTGGAATAGTATGTAGACGTTTCTCCTGACGATGTTCCAGGACTACCTCCTCACAGAGAGGTAGACTTCTACATTGACCTATACCCCAACATAACCCCGATATCTACTCCAGCATATCAGATGGCTCCCGCTGATCTTCGAGATCTACAGGTACAGCTGGAGGACTTGCAGGGAAAGGGATTCATTCGACCCAGTGTTTCACCCTGGGCTTCCATGATTTTGTTCGCCAAGAAGGAAGATGGGAGCTTGCGACTGTGTGTTGATTACCGTCGCCTGAACCAGGTGACATTAAAGAACAAGTATCCACTTCCGAGGATTGACGAACTCTTTGATCAGCTCAAGGGATATCGATGGTTCACGAAGATAGACCTCGGGTCAGGCTATCATCAGATCAGAGTTAGAGATGAGGATGTGCAGAAGACGACCTTCAGATATTAGTATGGCCACTATGATTTCCTGGTTATGCCTTTCGGCGTAAACAACGCTCCAGCAGTGTTCATGAGTCTCATGAACAGGATCTTCTAGCCTTACCTCGATCGATTTGTTGTAGTCTTCATTGACGACATATTGATTTACTTGACTACTGAGGAAGAGCACGCCTACCACTTGTGTGTTGTACTAGATACACTTCGGGAGCACCAGATTTATGGTATTCTCTTGAACAGTCATTTATGGATTTGAGAGGTCCACTTATTGGGGAACATCATCACTGAGGCGGGAGTTGCGCTGGATCCTGTGAGGATCGAGGCAGTACTATCTTGGGAGCCACCCAGGAGCGTGACAGAGGTGCGGAGTTTCCTTGGTCTGGCTGGGTACTATCGGAGATTTGTGGCAGACTTCTCCAGAGTTGCAACACCACTCTCAGCTTTGACGAAGAAGGGGAAACCCTTCGTGTGGTCAGATAGATGTCAGCAGAGTTTCCAAGAGCTGAGACAGAGATTTTCCAGTGCACCCATCTTGAGGCTATTGGAGGAGGGTGTAGGGTATGTAGTTTTCTAAGACGCATCAGGGACCAGACTCAGGTGTGTCCTGATGCAGGAGCGAGCAGTGATCGCTTATAGATCACGACAGTTGAGGCAGTACAAGCAGAACTACGCTACCCATGACTTGAAGTTATCAGCAGTGGTCTTCTCCCTGAAGATGTGGTGGCACTATCTGATGGGAGAGCGCTTTACAGTCTATTCTAACCACCAGAGTCTCAGGTACATCTTCTCGTAGAAGGACCTGAACCTGAGACAATGAGGATGGATTGAGTTCCTCCTGGACTATGAATTTGAGATAGTCTATACTCCTAGAAAGGGGAACCTAGTATCCGATGATCTCAGCAGGAGGACGAGCATCCAACTACTTGGAGAGGTGACGGAGTAGCTAGATGTGTTTCAGATATCCTTCGTGGATAGAGATGGGGTAGCCTTTCTACAGTTTCTCACAGTCACTCCACCACTTCTTCAGCAGTCCAGAGAGGCACATCGTGGGGACATTGACTGTGAGACGCGACTTACACAGATATCCTCAGGACAGACACCTGATAGATTCTCTGTAGGAGGAGAGCATGTCATCCTTTTTAGAGGACGTACTATGGTACCAGTTTCATTACAGGAGGAGATGTTGAGAGAGTTTCACACTTACCCATTAGCGGTACATCCAGGAGTGTCAAAGATGTACAAGGATCTCAGACGAAAACACTGGTGGCTAGGTATGATGAAGGCTATGGCAGAGTTCATTTAACGATGCCTCACCTGCCAGAAGGTGAAGGTGGAGCACTAGGTACCAGCAGGCTTGGTACAACACCTAGAGGTCCCGGAGTGGAAGTGGGATGGGATATCCATGGATTTAGTGACTTGGATTCCACTTACTTCCAGAGGGAACGAATCCATTTGGGTGATTGTAGAACGACTCACCAAGTCGTCCCACTTTCTACCTATCAGAGAGCAGGGCTCAGTTGAGAGCTTGGGATGCCTCTACGTTCAGGAGATCGTACGGATTCATGGTGTGCCATATTCTATAGTCTCCGATCGAGATGCTCGCTTTAATTACCGGATTTTGAAGGGGTTTCAGGAGGCGTTTGGGACGCACCTACGCCTGAGCACCACCTTTCACCCTCAGACGGATGGTCAGACGGAGAGGACCATTCAGAATCTTTAGGACATGCTCCATACTTGTGTCCTCGACTTTGGTCGTAGTTGGGAGGATCACCTACCCTTGTTGGAGTTTGCGTACAACAACAGCTACCAGTCCACCATCGGGATGGCACCATACGAGGCATTGTACGACCGACCTTGCAGATCACCTCTGTGCTGGACTGACCCTGGGGAGTCAGCACTCGTAGGACCAGAGATGGTTCAGGCCATGATGGAGAAGGTGCAGATCATCCAGGAGTGGATGATGACTTCTCAGAGCCGAAAGAAGTCCTATGATGACAGGAGGTGAAGACCACTAGAGTTTGAGGATGGAGACCACGTTTTCCTATGGTTCTCACATCGACGTGGACTATGGAGATTTGGCTGGGGCGGCAAGTTATCTCCGCACTTCATCGGACCATTCCAGGTTCTCAGCAGGATAGGTGAGGTGGCTTATCGCCTGACTCTTCCATCTCAGTTGCACTGAGTGCACGATGTCTTCCACGTATCTCATCTGAGGAGATACGTGCACGACCCGATTCATATCATTGATCACAGGGAGCTGGACATCGATGACAGGGCGACTTTTGCGGAGGTTCCGGTGGAGATCGAGGATCGACAGGAGAGGGTCCTACGTGGATGGTCGATTCCTCTAGTGCGCATCAGGTGGTAGCACGGGAACCTCCAGGAGAGCACATGGGAGCAGGAGGCTCAGATGCGTGCTCAGTACCCTCATTTGTTTCCCTTGTTTGTGATGTATCTTTACTGGGACGTAATGCTCTGAGGTGGGAGTAATATAAAGGCCCGTAAATTTTAAGGAATTTTTTTTCTTAAATTATTTGGGATATTACGAGTACGCAGTTTCTAACATCACCTGATTCCGAGGCCTGATGTTCCCATAATTGTTTTTCCGAAGTTTAGCTCAGGTACGTTCAGTGAAGGAACGAGCGAGTTTTTCTAACTTTTGATCCGGTGCTCGGAATTGAAATCTGAGGTTACCGATGAAACTGCTGCCCTGCTTTTTGCTTATGAGGACCTTTTCCAAAGGTGCATTTGCTCGGGAGGAGTTGTCAAAAAATTTTGTTTAATTGAAGAGAGAAATAAAATATGTGTTACAATTTTATTTATTTTCTAAGTGGTTATAACCTATGTGTGGAAGTTGGGGTGGGACCCACTAGGTTGCTAACTTCTCTTGAGAGGATAAAGGAGAGGTGGGGCCCACACGAGCCCCCATCTTTTCACATTCCCCATAACCCCTTAAACTCCCTTTAAACCTCCCTTGTTTTTAATTATGTGGCTTCTCCTCTTCCACATTAATATTGCCAACATAACACCCCATTTAATTTGACTACTCAAGATTAATTAATTAAGTGAATTCAATTTTGAATTTGTGAGTTTTTGAAAAGCATGGAAAAAGAATAAAATAAGGGGAGGCCTTATTTTATTAGGTTGTCTTGTTGTGTGAGGATATAGGGAAGAGAGATCTAAGTTCTCTTGAAGAACTTCATCCTCAACGAAGAACGACAACACTTCGTCAAGGATCGTCGACTCGACGACCCGGATTATTCCGTCTTATTCTTCCTCCACGATAAAGGAGGAGGCACCGATGTGGGAACTCGCCAATGACATCACGCCGTTCAATCTTCTCTCTGCGTCAATGGAAGGGAGACACCGCTTCCTCCTCAGATGTTCTCCATCAACGTATACGGAGCCTCACCCCGCGACGCTCATCGTTCGAAAACTTGTGTTGAGGTAGGGGTTAAGTTCAATTTTAATCAATTAGAATTGTGCTTGTACTATCGTTGAGCATGTTGTATTTTTGGCCACTTGTTATCGACGTAACATGAGGAGATTGGACCACACAAATACGGCCAATTTCTCCTCCCTTCTTTCTTGTTGAACATGGAGATGAGTTGTGGTGAAGACGGCGCGGTGCCGTTGCACCACGCTGGAATGAACAGAACCGTGGCCGGAGTGGGCCGTGAAGGAGTTTCACGGAATCGTCGCGCCGCGCCGGTGAAGCCGAAGGAACCGCGGTTGGAGCAGGCCACGACGGTGGTGCGCGGCGCCGTCGCACCGCATCGGAGAACTCGACAGAGGCCGCAGTTCCGTCACGCCGTGCCGGTTGGATGGGAGCCGCGACCTTAGGCCGCAGCGGTTCAGTAGGGGGCCGCCGGGCTCGGCCGGTTGCCGGCGCACCAGGAGGCGGGACCCCACGGGTCCTGCGGTAGCCACACCGGCTGACCATTATGGCCGGTCGTTTCTGGAAAGACCGGGGGTTGTAACCCTTGGCCAGTACCCTAGGGCGGACCCCACCTCAAGGGGGGTCGTCGTTTCAAAAAAATGGGGGGTCACCCCCCCATCGCATCCCGCTCGGCCGAGAGCCGAGCCGCCACCGGCCCAGGCCGCGCCCAATTAGGCCGGACCCGGAACCGGGTCGGGTCGACTCGGTTCGGGCCGACCCAGGGTGTATTAGGCCGGGTTGCTCCGGGCCCAAACCCCCTAATTTCAGACAGATTCGTACAAACACCCATAACATGTGCTACGGACCTCCGATCGATGCACCATCAGTTGAATTGGGATACTTGGATCAGGATGGTCATTTCGGTATATTACACTCAAGGTTTTGGAGATCTTTGGGTATGGCCTGGTTGGTTTGAACACAAAACCAACCGGGCCCTCAGAGCGGAAACACTTATAACTCGAGCTCTAGACGTCCAATTGACGTGCCGTCAACTTTGTTGATTTTCTCTTTGTGAGATGGTTCTTTTGGTTTACTCCACTCAATGTTTGGATGCAACTGGAGTATGGTCGGGTTGGTTTTAACTTAAAAACCAACCGGGCCCCTGGGACGGAAAAGCCAATATCTCTCAGACCGGGCGTCCGATTGACGCGCCGTCTGTTGTGTTGAGTTTCTATTATCGAGATAGAACTTTGTGATACATCAACTCTGGACTTCGTGACAGTTGATGTATTGACCTCCCTTGGCTCATGGAGTGGACCCTCCCAGAATCGAGCTTGCTGTGTGCGAGAACCCTAGAGCTAGCTGCGATTACGATGACGATGACGACAATACATGGATCCTACGTGGGTTCGGCAGCGATGCCGACTGTACTTGGATCCTACGTGGGTTCGGCAGCGATGAAGATTGTACTTGGATCCTACATGGGTTCTGCAGTGAGGACGACTGTACTTGGATCCTACGTGGGTTCGGTAGCGATGATGATTTTACTTGGATCCTACGTGGGTTCGGCAGCGTTGGTTACAGTACTTGGATCCAACGTGGGTCCGGCAGCGTCGACATCTGTACTTGGATCCTACGTGGGTTCAGTAGAGGAAATGATTCAGAGGCTACATCAATCATCTCCACCCCTCTCCATGAATAGTATACCTGTGTGAGCTGAGTCTTGATTTTTCAATCAATATCTTTGATATGATTGACTTGCTTTTCTATGTGGTTTGGGTTGTGCTTTCCTGTGTGGATTGGGTTGAACTTTCCTGTGTGGATTGGGTTGAACTTGGGCTCGGAAGTTGGAGCCGAACTAGAATTGTTGACTTAGGTATATGTATGGGCATATACCTAAGTACATTTGGTTGATACCTCATATATGTATCTTTACTTTTTGGTTTATCCTTTGTGGATACTGGAGGCCTTCAGGGGTCTCGGGGTCCCTACTGAGTATCGTATACTCACCCCTGCACGGGCTATGCCCACACTATGTTGTGTTGGTTGCAGACGACGGACAACGCTGATGATGGTTTAGGCTTGAGGGGTGGGACGGTACCCAGAGGTGGACTATCAAGAGAGACGTACACAGTGTGGATCGACGGATTTGAGGAGCAGAGGGGACCATCTGTACCCACCCTTCAGGTGGGGTTTTCAGAGGACGTTTCAGTGGAGGCTGATCTTTACTTACTAGCTGTTGTACTTTACTTTTCTCAGTTTTACTGCACTTTCAGATGGGTTTGTATACTGGCCCGTTTACATTCCATCACTTACTTTTGTACTCAGTATACTTAGTGGTATTTCAGCTTGTGTACTCTATGGTGTTTTTTTCTTATATAAAGGCAATGCCTTCCCTTTTATCAGGATTTTCGCATTTGGTGCTAGTCGCCAGCCCCTGGACTATGGAAGGCGGGCTTGGGGTAGTCACGACACGGGCCCTGAGGACGGGTCGTGACAGTATTATCTTGATTTAAAATTTAACCTCTTGACTAAGAGTAAGACCAGACAATTCCTTGGGAAACACATCAACACATTACATAAAAATAGTCATGTCTTTAAGGATGGTTCTTTACATAGACTCAATCATTTGATCTAGATACACTTTCTCATTGGGTAATAATATCTATACATAATACGTTGGTGCTAAATAATATTAATCCTCTTTCTTCCACTTATACAAAATCAAGGGTCAATTATAAATATTGAGAGTGATTTACTTATCCTGAAAATTTATGTTGGCTCTATATATAGAAATCTAATATATACTGAAAATTGAATCAAATTACACCAAATAAATTATGTGAAGGTTTTTTGGGATGCTCTTCCCACAAATTGTGATAGTGGAGGATTTATATAATTAGGATTAAATAATTTCCCCATTTTCCATTTTCACTAAAATCTATACTTCCATGGTTTATGGTGGTGTTTGAATAGTTCTACTAAACTTTTGTGATATGAAGATATGCAAAGAATAAGAATCAAAATAAAAATTCAGTATTATTGAATTAATAACTATAGTACTTGTCACCACTTCATTATCCGGATCCAACTCTATGGTTGTGATGAAAAAATCTCACCCTTAATGCCTTAGAGGTTGTTGGATTTGTCTAAAACCCCTTGTCTTAGTGTATTGATTTGAAAAGTGACATGGTTCCTTGTATTTGAATAAATTAAAAACGTGTTAAGGGTTTATTAGAGAATTCCTTTCCTCCACCACATTAGTGGATTTATCTTATCAGAAATTTCTATCTAGGTTCCCTTCCTTCCCACACATAAAGCATTTCCTCACCCCCAATGGAAATTTCCGAGATTCTTCTTTCTAGACCTTTGGAACGTAGGATTTTGATATTTACTGACACCATTAGATTTCTCCATCGGACCTACAAATTTAAACTCCACTTTATTCTCCTTATCCCCATGATACCCTAGAGATTCACCAATCTCCATTTTGACTTTAAGGGTACATCAAAAAAATTTCTTCATGGTTATCAAAGTCACAAATCTCCAGAGATTTTAAGAGGCTAGCTTTTATCCCACCAAGGAAGAGGTAAAACTATAATTTGGGGGTAATGAAAAATACTGAGGTGTATCATTCAAGTCTTATGATGTTTCTCTCATACGCACTGATAGATTCTTTATCTTTATGCTTGACGGAAAGGATATCCATTTTCATCTTTATAAATAGAGTGAGAGGAAAATATTTAGCAATTTTTTTCCAGAATTCCTTCCACCTCATCAATTGGATCTCTTACCGAGGCTTCATATTCTTGATCAATGTACACCATTGATCAAATTATCCCTCCCAAAAGATAAAATAATATAACCTTATCTTTCATAGAACATTGAACAATGAATAAGATCTTCTAAATGGAGTAGATCAATTATTTTGTGATTAAGGGATCAGATGATCCGTTGAATGTCAGATAGATTTATCACAAAAAGGAATCAATTGTATCTTGTTCCATATTAGGGGTATTTTTATGGTACTTCTAATCCAAGTTTCTATTTATAACCTGAGTCGGCTAGGAGTGTATAGTCATGAAATTTGTAATTCCTTCCCCCATTGGGTTGGGACTCTCATTGGGAAAGTCATCACATTTACCTTCACATTTATTATTTAACAAATTTATCATATTTATGGACATTGTCTAGAACAAAAGGAAAATTAAAGATGAATATTTTTAAACTATTAAACATGCAAATGGGATTTAATTATATTAAATGGGTAACTTATAACTTGCAGTTATTTCCTTAACTTATGAATTTATAGTATTCTATCTCTGTTATCCATGATCTATTTCCTAACATATATTATAATGAGAATTTTTTATTCCATTAATAATGGTTCATAATGATCTTATGAATATACCAAAGCATATTCACCAGGAGTGTAAAACTTGGTGCATAGTAAGGCCTATTTTTGTGTACTAGGTTACACTTAGTTAGGCACGACAAACATTGTCAGTGTTGTTACCCCTAGGTACATATGTGCTTAAACAAAATCCACTTTTAGTATCTAGATAGAGATTTATTTTCTTGATAAACCAATTACTCTTCACTTACCAAAATTTGGGGATGTTTTCTTATTCTTATTCTGATCCCTAAATCTTTCTCTAGAGTTTTCTAATCCTAATCCCAAAAATAACTAAAATTTTTCTATCATACAAACTATAAAAACTATAATCTTTATTACACATTAATAAATTATTTATTACATAGTATTACAATTAATACAAACTATAGGATTGATAAGTCTAGTGTATTTGGGAATTAGATATAATATATAATAATTTAAAATAGTAAAAAAATCATCTTTATTGAAAATTTTCGTAACATGCTCACACTTAAAAGTTAATGTGATAAATTAGGGACATAAATAAGAAATTGGTTATCTATAAAGACGAGTAATGGAATAAACATTGAATAAGGTCATACATGTTAGAAAATATGTATATTAATGGGGCATAAAAATAGTAGGAATCATAAACATGAACAATGATACATGATATATCATGATAATCACAACATGGAAAAAGTGGTAAAAACTTAAAACACTGCATCATAAATATAGTTCAAGGCTAAAATGACAAAACTTCATGGTGAAAAAAGTACCATTAAGAAATCAGGTTCACCTTCTACCACAAAAATATGTTTAAATAGACTTACAATTACCCAATTCATTAGATCTTTATATAAATACAGGCATACCCATCACATTCATTTCATTATCATGCTTAAGTGTGCCATATAGATCATACACCATGGTTTTAGTCATCATAAAAATTTATTCCAAGATAAAGGAGTGTGAAATATATACATGTAATTCCCAAATTAAATAATTATAAGTGTATAAAGGTGAATAAACTTGATAGGAAATGGGTATGGTATTCACTACACAATTGTTTTGGAATTGAAATTCATAATGAAATCTCGGCAACACAACTACCTCGCCAAAAAAATTCATAAAATGGGTGGATGAGAGAGAAGGAGGTATATAATAATTTAGAAGTAAATTATTAATTAAGGGGGATATGAAATATCATATCCCATAATAATGGAATTAAGATAAAATACATAAGGTAAATAAGATACTTGAATAAATATGAGAAAGGAAAAGATCCATTAATAAAATTCGATAATGTAAAAATTGTATATAAAGGTTCATGGGAGGGATTAATTAGTGAGAATGGGGTATCTCATTATTTATAAATCAAATGGAATGTGATGGTGTTAAATAAAAACACACCCAAATAACCACAAATTGATACTAAGAAGCATAATATAAAAGATGGGCTTGAATGAAAATGAGAAGAGAGAAATACATTACTTGAATATGTGACTCCGAATGGTTGGGAGGGGAATCTTGAGAGCATTGAGGCACCTTTCTAAGATTATAGAGAGTGTAGGGAAGTGTATTTATGTGTTAAAAGGTGTTTTAGTTATGATAAATGGGTTCTTGGGTGGATTTATATAGGAAATGAGGGGGATTTATTTATTATTTAGGTTTTAGACTCTACATAAAAAAATAACAAATAGAACAAACCATCCCATGGTTTCTACAAAATGGAAGTGGTTATAATTATTTTAGAAGTAAAAGGGTTGAAATTAATAAATAATTCCCTTTCTTATGTGGAGGTGGGGAATAATCTTAAATAAATTATTTTAAAACATTAAAACATATTAACGGTTTTTGAGGATTCATAATGGTTTTATAAAATTAACTAAATAAACATAAATTTACATTATTTTAAATTTAATTTTTTTATGATCATGGATCCCATTTATAGACTTTATTACATCACTTTTGGGTCACTATGATGTCATAATAGACAATATATTTATAAAGTATTTATTTTTTCCATGAAAATTCAGTTTCCGTAGAAAATTATGAAAAATTATCCATTGGATAATTTTGACATTTTGATTGAAAAAATAATATTGATTTTATCTAAATGAGTTCCTGAATATATTAAATTTCACTTTTAAAATAATAAACAACATTTGTTGAAAAAATGCTGGGTTTTTGACAACAACAATTTTCAATCCCCTTATAACAATTACATTTGACATCATAAAAATTATATGGTCATTTATATTTAAAAAAATTATTTAATAATTTTTTATTAAAATATTATTTATTTCAAAAATCCATTAATTCATCCAAATTAATTCCTTAATTGAATTATAATATTACCCAAAATACCAAAAAAAATAAAAATCAATTATGAAGTAACACTAATAGGATGAAAATATATTCATTATTCTATAAAAAGTAATATACATACTCATATTTCTAGGTTATTAATATATATCCCTTTAATACACCAGAAAAATCCTTAAGGGTAAGTTGCGCAATGGTGGGACTTTCATGTGGAGGTTGAATGAACACAGTTTGGGCTGTGATCTTGATGAAATTAAACTTCTCCCATAAACAGTTTCAGTCATACTTAATTTATTAGATTCTAGCTTGGTCTGGGTCAAAGAAAAATCCCAAATATGCTATCTCCTTTGAATGCTTCGATAAATGAGCTTCATAGGGTATGATCCTTCTTGTTGAGGCCATCAATTCTTTTCTCTGTGTTAATTAGATTTGTTAAAACCCTATATTTTTACTAATCTTATGATAACTATTCAATGAGTATATTATAAATAGTAATTATTCTTAATGGTCAATTAAATATAATATAATGTAATAGAACCAAATAATTGAATTTTTTTAATAATAATTTTACATAATAAAATATTTAAATAAAATTAAAGGGGAATTTAATTTATAATAGTTCAGTTGATTACACTCCAAACCCCTTTTATGGTTGTCAACATAGCCCTTTCTTATTCCCGAGGAGCTTTCATATGTTCTTGGATGGCTTGAAACTTCTATTTCATGTCTTGGAAGAGGTCAGGTCAAGGTATCATTCATTCACCATCTCCATCCCAACAAGTTGGAGTTCTACATTGCTTCCCATATAGAGCTTCATATAGATCCATTCAAATACTTGAGTGGAAGCTGTTGTTATATAAAAACTCAACCAGTGGTAGATGCTGATCCCATCCTCCATTGAATTCCATTGAGTTGGATCTTATCATGTATTTGAGTGTATAAATATTCTATTCATATTGTCAATTAGTTTTAGGGTGATTGTTCATGCTGAAATTTAATTTAATATTCAAACCATGTTAAAGAATCCTATTGAATTTTATGGTGAACCTTAGATCATGACCAGAGATGATCTAAAGTGGTACCCCATACATCCTCACCACTTCTTTCACATATATCATGGAATGTTGTTCTAGTAAGAAATCATCCTAAATATTGAAAAAGTTGGCAGCTTGCTGAGTCATTCCACCACATACCATATCACATTTTTGTATTCGTATTTTTTTTGGAGACCAATGAAGAATTCCATTCCACAGGGGTATAGGAAATAGTTTCATAATCCCTTTTTACATATGTCACTATTATTTAACTTAATAACATACAAAAAACTTTTAGATGTACTCATCAAACTATTTCTTCATTCTGTGCCACCATAAGTTTTCTTGAAGATTGTGATACATCTAGATACTTTCAGAATGGATGGAGAAAGATGAGCTATGTGAATTATTTGATAAATCATTCTTTATATTAGTTTATTTAAGTACAAAAATACTTATTCCAAAATGAATCATACAATATATATCAATATATAACTCATGTAGCTTCCCTTCATTTACTTATATCACCATATTTTGTATCTATATATAATCCCTTTGTGCTTCATTAATTTTATGTTGGATAGATAGTTGAGAAATAACTTGATAAAGATATGGTATATTCCATTCAATTATGATTTATAGTTCAATGTTTTACATTTCAATTAAGATAGGGACTTTCTCAATATGCATAATGTATAGAGTGGTGGGTTTGTTTCTACTAAGAGAATCAAATACCTTGTTTACCTTTCTTGGGTGGTAGTGAATAGAGAAATCGTAGTACTTGATTAGCTCTAACCATCTTCTTTAATTCAAGTTAATCTCCTTCTATGTGAATATATAATTTAGACTCTTATAATAGATATATATGACACAATTATCACCATAGAGATAGTTATGACATGTATTTTGAGTGAATATCACAACTACTAACTCGAGATCATGTGTCAGGTAGTTTTTCTCACGGATATTCAACTGTCATGAGGGGTAGGCTATCACTTTTTCATTATTCAATAGTAAAAAAACAAATACATTCTTTAAAGCATCACTGTATATCACGAAAACTTATCCACTTATTGGTAGTGGGAGTAAAAGTATAGTGATATGAATATTTTTGAGCTCCTTGAAGTTTTCCTCACATTCTTCTATCCAAACACACTTTACCCCTCTATATGTTAACTTAGTTACCAGGATATAAAATCATGATAAATTACTCAAAAACTGGTAGTACCCATCCAATATAATGAAACTATAGATTTATATGATACTAGTGGGTCTGAGACATTCCCCATGTTTTATGTTTTCTTTTAACAAAACCATTTGGGCCAAGTATACTTCTTCATAGTGTATCAACACCCACACCATTGAGGTATTTTACAAATAAGATTCAGGATCTTCTTCAATTTTTATATGAGCATTGGATGGTTCAAAATATGAAAGGATATTTTATTTTATCGGTTTTTTTTGTATTATCTATATAATGAGAGAAAATCCATTATAATTATTGCATCAAATTCCACCAAGAGAAGCATTATGAGATTCGCTGGAAGAATATTCCCACATAAGCCAACAAGAGAAGAGTCCAGCACTTGGGTTGCAATGATTGTAACACTAGGTGTTTTTACATATATATCTACTTATTGGTATTAGGTATTCAATTTAATAGTTCTAGATAACTTGTAGTATATAAAGTAATGTTTAGAACTAGAATAAAACAAACATATTTCCATTATTGAGTGAATAGGAAGTGTACCTTGTATGACTACATTTTCTTGATTTACTTCAATTGTAGTGATGGAATAAGCTTTTCCTTTCCCATTTTCATTTGGTGGTTGCTAATGTAGATTATACTTAAAGGATAGAGGTTTAGTAAACTGGCTTTCATAATTACCTTTTTCCATACTGTTGAATAATTGAACCATAGGTGGTGCATTAGGAGGTCCCCTCCTTTCCACCATTACATTTTCCGTCTTTTTTATGTCTCTTCAACATTCATGAGACAAATGGAATTCTCTCTAGTAATTTAATAATTTCTCTATCCCTTTGAGCTAAATCCCATGACTTTTCTTCCCAAATTTTGACTTATTGGTAGTTGCATCATCTTTAGTCCTTAATTTGACCCACTAACTTAAAACATCATTCTTCTATTCTTATCTCCATAACCATGGTACCATTATCCAAACTCCATATCTACATTTAGAGAACATCTAACCACATTTTCACAGCTCCCAAAGTATCATATTTCTAGAACCTTTTGAAGGTGTTATTTTAAAAAACTAAATAATCTATATATTTTTATATCATTATTGATAACAAAACCTGAGGAATATCCTAATGTCCTTGTGAATTTTTCCTTGTAATCTCTGATAGATTCACCTTTATTTTTCCTTAGCTTTATGAATTTTCTCTCCATATTTGTTATAAGATTTTGAGGGAAATACTTGGTAAGAAATATTTTCTTGAATTCTTCCCACTTCATATCTTCCATTTCATCATTTGGATTAGTTTTCTTTATCAACACCCACCATTGATCGACTTCTCCTTCTAAATGATAGATGGCTAGAGTCAACTTCTCCTTCTTAGAACAATGGATCTCAAAAAATATATTTTCTATTGAGTTAAACAATTATTCTATGAAAACTGTATCATAATTTCCACTAATCATTGATGGTCATTTCTACATAAAGGAATAAATGGCTAATTAATCCTTCTTGGGAGAAGGTACAAGTTTCACATGAATAAGGTTATTATTCATAGATAGAGATAAAAGGGTAGGTATCACCATAAAGTTATGAATTCGACCTACCTTGTAATTGGGGATGTTGTTAAGATAATCATTGCACTATCCTAACATGAGGTTTTGACCTGGTTTCTCCGAGTTTCTGCCTTTTTCTAAAATACTTTAAAAAAACATAATTCAACAATGTATGAATAAATAATTCATTATTTTCAAAATTAACTCGAAAATCATATATTATTGGATTCCTATGTTTATCATTTTTTAAAAAGATTCTTCTAGGATGTTTTGCCTATATATAGACTTATACTTATGGTTTTCAAGATTTTTTATAATCATAATTCCTAAATTAACTAAACCATGATTTGATAAAAACAATAGAAACCTTTATTTTTCTTGCATGACTATTACATAATTTTAATTATAAAAAACATAAGAACATTACAAATACAGGATCCATAGATTTAATTCCCTAAAAAAATTAGGCTTATACATAAGTTTTACATAATAAACATAAAAATTATGTAATTCCATCATATCTATCTTCTTAGTGGAAATTTTATTCTTCTTAGTACAAGTAATCACTTGAGGATACACATCAATTAAAGGGGTGATTTAAAAGACTAGTAAGAGGATGAATAAGGGACATGAATCCATATAACCTGAGTGAGAATAATAATAATAATCATAACATAATCATAGTATTATCATCAACATTATAAGGGAAATAGTGGATAAAGGGATAGAATGTGGAAATACATAAAAATGAAACATCACGTCTTAGTGGTCAAATACTACATATATTTGTGATCAATACTTGCATCATGTTCACACATACCATATGGCCATAATCACAACATCATCATTTTGAACAAATATTGAATCATTTTCATGCATATTTCACATTATCTCATGATAAACATCACATTATTCACTGAATTGGAGGTATATATAATTTCTAGCCCACCCTTCATATCCTAGCATTTACATATTCTTGCATACCACATTAAATGTATAACAATCACTACAATAAAATAACAAATGTAAAGGAATGGGTTTCATAATAATTTAATTAAGAATTAATTCATGACTAACCTTTTTTGTTCCCAAATTAAAAAGGTAAAAATAGAATTGGTATAATAATCATCAATCTTGAGTGAATAATAAACAATCTTAAGGGAGTCAAGATGTGTTTTGGAATGAAGAGTTCTTTTGGAAAAATATTTATATTTGTCATAAAACCAAGTTGAAAATATGTATATCCTAGAAAAGAAATGGTATGAATAGTGAAATTATATTTAAGGATAATTAAATTAACATCCATTCTCAAATTTTTGATAAAGATGGAAAACCCAAAGAAAGGGAGTTGGGTTTGAGAATCCCCTTACCTTAGTTCCTTGTATACTTCGTCACTTTTGTGCCTACTAAATAATAAACATATATTTATTAAAACATTGAACTCAAAGTTAATTTAGTAATTTATTCAAATATTTATCAATTATAATAATTTCATTATATTTCTTAATTTTCTTTGATGAAATTGATGCATTTTGATATCATGTTTCTTAAGAATTTTCTAGATTTCTCCTATTTTACTATTTTGTTCAATGTAATTATTAAACAAGTTATAGAAGTTTAAATTAAATTTAGTTATGCATTTATATTTGATAAACAATTTATTTTAACCATTAATATGGTTGGTTATATTAAAATAATTGGAAACATCCCCAATGGCAGTTGACCATCCATTATCGGGAATGTTCTCCAAATATGAAGAAAAGGAGGTTTAAAACATAAATACATTAAAAATACAACTTTTAAATAATTTTAACATCCAAAATGGAATTTTAAATTTCTAACTTGTTAAATATTATAATATTTTATTTTTAAATAATTTGGGAAAATTTATAGGATAAAAGTAAAATGAGTGAATAGTTGAAAAACATGCTCTTTCTTCGGTATGGTTTCTCTTTTACAACACTATAAATCTGGGATTTTTTACATTGGATTAATTTATAACATAACTATAGATTATAAGAGGATTAATAGGGAATATTTGGGTAGATATTTGTCTTTGGAATTTATTATAGTGGTTTTCCAAGGAAAGAAGAGGGGTTATTTATACTTTAGGAGGGGTATTTTTTGAATAAAACATTTAATCAAATAATATATTAAAGATAAAACTCATAACAATGAATTTTTGATAATATAAATCATAAATTAATATAATATAATGATTTTAGGACTTTAATTACCCTTTATAAATTGAATTAATTACTTTATTTAAAAGGAAGGTGGAAAAAAGAAAATAAATGTTATTTTAAGGAATCAATTTTGAATTTAGGTTTTTGAATGTTTTTTTAGGTTTGGAAATTAATTTTATACTTTATAAATGAATCATTTATGAAATGAAATATATAATTTCTGAAACTGAAGTTATATAAGATATTATTTCATTATTACATCATGAATTCTATAATTCGAGTTACCCTGGTTTTTTGAAGAACATTATTTTTACTATTCAAATGAAAATTAAAGTATTTCAGAAAATTACCAAATAATTTTCCTTGGAAAATTTGAACATTTTTATTTCAATAGTGGTATTAATTTCATCAAAAGAAATTTCTAAAATAGGTATTTTTTATTTTTATTAAAAAATAATTTTTTACCATAATACATTAAAATATAGTTTATTAAAAAATTATTTACATTTTTTTGTGTTTTTATTCATGATATTTATTTTTTAGAATCATAAAATTTATATTAACATAAATTAATCATGATAAATATTATTTATATCACAATTTATTATTTTTTTTGTAAATTTACTATTCCAATAGTCAAGTTACTATTCTCAATGGTCAGGTTACTATTCTAAAATTCACTTTAATATTCTAAAAGTCACATTACTTTTAAAATGTTCAATTTATATCCTACATATACTACTTCATTTTCTCAGTCAATATTAAACTAAATTTCTCTCAAGGTTCTATATTTATATAGATTTACTCAGTTTATTAATATTTTTCTTCTTTTTTATAGTGTTTTTAATTTGGGTGATGTTTCTATTAGATTTGGGGGATCCATATTTTCAAATTTTGGTTTTTCTATTTTATTTTTTCCCATTGTAATGTTTTGGAATTATAATTAGTTTTATTACTTATTAATGTAACAGTATTTAGTAATGAAATAAAGTCTTTGTTGGCTTCTCGATAAATTTTATGTGTATATTAATGTATAATATAATACATTCCACATTTATTCATGATTTGTTTTACTAATAATAACTAGGTCATTACAAAGACTTCAATGAATGAATCCAGATATGAGTGGAAAATCCGATTCCTTAGAGAAATGAAAATAGATGGAACATTCATGGGACCGAATGACAGTAATAAGTAACTATAAAGTCCATACCTTCTTTAAAAAGACATACAAGGAATGTATAATGATATAAATGTACCTAATGATAGATGGACCTCAACTAAATCTTTGAGAATTCCCTCACTCCTTAGATCTAGTCAAAGATGTCATCTATTCGAGGTTGTGCACACCATTATTTAACTATAAGTAGACTTAAACATCAGTAGTCAACACAAAGTCTGAGGCTTCTATCGTACTTATTATTAAAAAGAATAGGTGAAATCCATAAATAAGTACTAATGAACATAAAACCTTTAGACTCCAGATATTATAACTATTTCTTGAGCTCTATATTATCCATAGATGCCATTCTGTAATGAGAAATAGACATTGGTGTTTCTCTTAGCACTATATCAATAGTGAAATCCACCTATCTAACTTGAGGTATCCTAAAAAAATCCTTAGTAAAATATCATTAAAATAATCCACTATTGGAGGGAAATTAACATGTCTCATTCCCTGATCATCTAATAAGAGAGAAACAACTTATGCTGTCACTCTACCTGGCCTTTTCTGCTCGGGTTCAGATTGAGTTGCATGAACATTCCATTCTCCCTTAAAAATATACCCACCTTTCCCTAGTGATGCAAACATCACCCACTGATGATATTAGTCTATTTGGTATTTATATGGAATGAACCAATCTATCCTGATAATTATGACACACCCTTTCATGTCGAGGATGAAAAGAGACCACTTGAATAGGTAAGCTTTCATGACAAGGGGTCAATAATTACATTAGTGAACACTTTCGGATCGAATAACTAATGGGGTATCAAGCATCATCACACCACATAAGTGTTTTTTATAAAGGCACATACTCTACTTAACATCATCTGACATAAAATAGTGAAATTCACATATTTCAAATAAATCAGACACTAATCTAGAGGCTACTAGAATAGTATAAGGGCTGATGGTATGGTCCTCCAACATGGTTGTAGTACATGTAACTGGAATATACTGTGACCTTGAATCATAGCCTGACTACCCTGATCATTCTGTCTCTTTTGGAATTGCAATTCCTAATTCTAATTACCTCTTCCTTAACCACCAACATGGCCTAAGCAGCTGGTGATATTCCAACTGTCTTTATAGATAGATACTAGTATCCCTACTCCAGAATGTAGGGTATGTGTAGATCCCCTATCACTAGTAACTGGTGGAAAATTTATAAAGAATAGCTGGGCATGCCCTATCATACCGCAGTATATGCATTCTCATAGATCCTACATAAACTGGAGTTTTGTACGCCTCAGTTTCCAGCTCTAGTGACATATAATGAAGCTATCAGCATGAGCTATCTGATGACTTCTACCACTACAAGAAACCTTTTAATGTGACTTCCTTCAACTAGAAGAAACATTATTAGGTTTGGGTACTAAAATTCCATGGTTCCTACCACCATCATCTCTTAGATTCATCTGAGTAATGGGGTCTTGGTTTACTATAACAAAAATACCAGTCAATTTGAACACATTGAAATGTGATTGTATTGTGTACACTATCCCATCCCCAAATCACCTCACAATAATATGTTTATCTCTCACTAGAGTCAGGGAGAATTGATGAAACTAAGGGAATCGAGTAGAATATTCAATAACAGGCATGACTACCAACTACTAGTTCATATATTATCTATCCTAGTTGGACCTCAGTGTATGTGGAGATAAATAGTCATAGAAGACCGAATGGAAGTCCTTCTAGATCATGAATCGATGTCGATATGCCTTGGTTATGAAATCCAACCATCACTTTTAAGAATAACATATCTTATAAGCTTTGAGATTGACCCTCATCTATGGAGGTATCCCGAGATGATCAAAAATTTAAATCATATCTTCATGCCATGACTCTACAGTATGTGGTGCACCATCCATCGAATAGATGCGGGGGTTCTATTATTGGAAGTCATGAATAAACTATGTCCTAGTCAGGGAAGGTCAAGAAACAACTTTAATAGAATGAATCATACAGAAAAAGACCTCTTGAAAATGGGAATGAAAGACCATATCTGGAATGGAAGGTAGTTCCATATGTGGTACAACATGAGGTATCACTAGAGAGTTAGGCCTCACCACCTCTGGTGCATAGTCTTCATAACCTTCCTACCATACGAATAGAGGTTATTGTGGTGTCATGATTTTTTAACCCCAAACACATGCCTTATAAGATAATCTAGTAGTTGAAATAATTATAGATAGATAATTAGGATGTGTACGTATCCTTCCAATGAAAGGATCACACAACTCTTATAAATCCAAAATCCAGGTCTAGGTGAGTATAAAGAACCATAACAAGTCATAGGTACAAAAGAGACACCCAGAAATACCCATTATTAAGGCTAGGTTTTGGTCTAAATCTCATGTAACATGATAGGGGTTCTAATATATAGAGGTTTAATTGAAAGGTATAGAGGAAAATAACCTTTACTTTATAATTGGAATACCATTTAGTGGCAACCATTTCATTCAAAAAAAATTTAATTTCATTTGAATCTGTGGTATTTTATATATGTATATATTTATCATGGTCTAGAACCTATAGGTCTGAAACCCAAAAAATTGTATAAATGGATAATTAATGTGTCATCACCAATATATGAGGGAAAAACCATTTATATTGATGTAGTCACATTAATTAATCCAATTATATTTTCCTTACATGGAGCATTAACACATATTCACTTATAAGAATCAAGGTACTAGTTTATATGTAATAAAAAGTGCATGTAGAAAGTAGATATGACATGAAGAAATGAATAGAATATTAGTCTTAAGTGCCTATAGTGATACATGAGATTTTAACTTCTTTCCTTACCAAGATATGTAATGAATTATATATCAATAAAATCAATAAAAATAATATCACAAAGCATGTGAATCACCCAATAGTGAAATTGTATCAACTGTAAAAGGTGTGATCCAACAAAAGAAATATCAATTCTTTGTAATTTGGGTTTCCCCTATATGTGGGTTAGGTACTCCGAAGAATAGGCTCACGAAAATATCACATTACATCATAGTCTGTGGTCTAATTTCCAAACATAAATACAAAAGAAAAAAGATAGCTCTAATACCACTTTATAACACCCCAACCTAGGATCCACTTAACCAGGGCCCCAAGCTAGTGGGTCACATTGTTTCAAGTGCTCCTTCTTGTACACTAGAGACTGATAACTAGTTTCGGGGTTCTTAGGTGGTATGATGGAGAGACTATACATTCATATCATAGTGGAACAATTGATATGATAAACAAATAGGAAATATTAGAAGCATAATACAAGAGATGGAAGAATGGAAACAAATACAATAATCATCAGTAAAAGCATAATAGCCAACCAAATATAATAAATACTAAAATCCATAGTCTAAGTCCTAAACATGATGAATTTATGGAATGATTATATAAAAAAAAGGGAAACAAGGGATACTGAAGAAATTCATGTACAACATGTTATATAAAAAATAAAAAAGGCCAAAAATCATCTTAACCAATATCAATAGCATATGCTCAGTCCACTACTCTCATGATACAAGAAAAAAGTAAAATAGATCAAGATTATATGGCAAGGATCTTTCCCTTATCCATACATGTAGTCATGAATTATATTAGGGTACCAAAGGTGGCCTGAGTAGGGTGTGGGAGAAACTCACTATACCACAACCAATGATGTCTAGAAATGATCCAAGTAGTGTACATAGAAAAGTATTATGCATGTATAAGGAATTATAAACAAAGGAAAATTAATAAATACCAGTTTGCTCAGGTTATATTAGAGAACCTAGAAGACTCTGCCTTCTTCGGCATAGGATGAAATATGTTTGATCAGAATACCATATATATATTTATAATTAATACTCTATATATAGTAATACACTATATACACATATATTCACTAAGTAAGCGATGACATAAGTAAGAATATACACGTATAGTAGGTGATAGCTAGACCTAGGGAATAACTCAACTGTCCCTAACTAGTCTAATGAGCTATAAGTGAAAGAAAGTGTAAAATCCCTAACCCTCATGTTGAATGTGAGACATATTGTCTGTCATTATAGATGGTGGGGTTATTTGTCATGTCCAACACCTAATATGAAGGAATGTGGAACATTATTCACATAAACAAAATAAAAGAATAATGGTGTGATACATCAGGCCTTACACCTAATTTAAGGGATCATGCAACGTCATGCTCATGAAGTCCCTTATCCATCATTCAAAAACCATTTCCACCAACATATAGATAATAATAGAAATTCAATATATATAAATAATTTTAATTCATAAAGCCCAATCAGTC
Source organism: Viscum album (assembly GCA_963277665.1). Taxonomy (NCBI): domain Eukaryota; kingdom Viridiplantae; phylum Streptophyta; class Magnoliopsida; order Santalales; family Viscaceae; genus Viscum; species Viscum album. The sequence goes on from OY728150.1 coordinate 1,868,884,555, forward strand.
AAGACACAACAATTAATACAATTCCCATTTATAATTATTTATCTTGTGGTGTGGCCATGCCACACACTTACAACCCATTATACTAATCCATTTATTTAATTAAGTAAGGAAGATCCATTTTAGAGTCAAGATAAATGACTTAGGAGGTAGTAGGATTCATTTACCTTTATATTAAAGATGGAAATTTAAGACATAACACCCAAAGGGGTAGTGATAAACGAGATGGACGTCCTATAATAAGATAACATGGGTCAATGTGAGTATAACAATATGCATAGTTTCAATTAGGAATAAAAATCACCTTTTAATGAAATTCATGGAAATTCCTAGCATTATCCAGAACAAATAAAGCTATATAATCACCTAAAATTTTAATGAAAACAACTTAACCACATTCCTTAGGTCTGTAGATGGATCCTCATCCAATATCGGCTTCAGGTTTAAAGTAAAACATTAGAAAATGGAAGAAAAAACCAATACCCTGAAAACAAGGTGAATGTGATTGCACCAAAATAGCACAATAGAGAGAAATATAAACTATGAAAGGAATAAAGAAGACTAAATAGCTTACCATTGTGGATAAAACATGACTGATGACATTCAAATTAGAGTCTAGATAGATACACAATAAAAATCCCCAGATTAATCCCTGGAATAGCTCATGGAATATTTGAAGAGGTTCCTATCACTAGAAATGGGAAAAGAAAGTGGGGGGTGGGGTGGGGTGGTATTTTTAATTCATTTAAGGGAAAAATCGAAAACTCACCACAAAAAACTAGGTCGAATTATTTGGCAGCATGGTCCCAAGGAACCCCTTTGCATTGGATAAGCACACAATTTTTCTAACCATACACAAGACATGTTAGAAACCTATGTCATAAACCTCTGCAATTTCACACGGGTGTGCACCCTATCTTGCATAGTTGTAGACAAACCATGTGGCCTTTTTATGCACACAAGTTCCCACATGGTTAAGTCACACGGTTTGTACTAACTATGTTCTAACCATGATGCCCACTATAATTGACCAATTTCTAGAGCTTCGGGCTTTGAAAAATCCCCGAATTCTCCTGAAACATTCCTTAGGCCGTATGTAATGTACACCAAGCTAAAAAAAAGTATTCAAACTAAAAAAAGGATCCTTACCTTTTAGAAATGGTAGGTCATTACATGGATATTCTATTAGAGTTAGATAAATATGTAATTGTTATATAAAATCATAAGATTGAAATAAACTATGTATAAAAGTCAAATGAAAACATAATATTTAGCATAAAAAATAATATTTAGTTGACTTTTTTTATGAGTGAGTAGAAAGCAAGTAGGGTTTATTTCTTAATCCTGTAAGAGTGAGTAGATGAGAAATCATAAAATAGAATGAATTTTTAAGAATAATTTTGAGAATTCATAAGTTTCATTATGGAATATTGTTATTTAATTTTACCCATTTCAAATGATAATTGAAGAAAAAAGATGGTAAAATTAGGGAACTATAGAGAAAATTATAAGATTAATCTTATTTATATGAAATGTTCTATATAGTCAATTTCACAAGAGTGAGATATTTAAGAATTTTTTTGATGAGATTGATATTTTTTATGATACTTTTACAATTTCATTCAGGAAATGCTAGAGATGATCATTATAGATTTAAATATCCAAAATGTTGTTCTGATTCAAACTGAGTGAAGATATTGTGATATTTAAATCATGGAGAATAAGATAAAACTATGAAAATAACTTGATATGGAAAAATCAAGATGAAGTTGGTTATGTGAAAGTGAGATATTATTCGTTGTCATAAGCTATACCAAACCAAAATAATATATGTTTTGTATATATTATGATAAATTAAAATAGGTTATCTCTTTTTAAAAATTAATTAATTCACAGGTAAATATATTTTTTAATTATTTTCTGGTGATCACCGCTGAATAAATACTTAATTATATATTATTTATCATCTCAAATGAGGTTAAATGTGATGGTGGGTGTTACTAGAACTTCAATAGAGACAAATGGTTAAATGATAATGTAATATTAAAAAATCTTTGAATAACACCAACATGATTAGTTGATTTGAATAAATTCTCTTAGGATTGTATTGTATAATTTAGTTATTAAAATTCTCTAAAATATGAGGTTGAATTTAATGTTAGAACTTAATTAATTCTAAAATATTGAAAAATTATAGGTTAAGGGGAGAAGAATGTTGGGAACCAAAATTTCTACAAAATAGAGACTGAGACAGTGAATAAATTGAGAATAATGGAAGATATAGAGATTGAAAAAAAAGTGTTCATGAGAGATCATAAATCTTATAGATCTTGACTAATCAATGATTCAATTTTGAAAATAGATCATCAAATTATTTTACATGAAGTGATAAAGGTCGATTGATATGATCTCATCAATAATTATTAGTAGATAAATACATTTAAGAGGTGATTATACTCTTTTCTAATCATTTCAAGTATTGGGAGGAAGATCAACAATGTTTATAGATAAACCTAGAGTAAAATAGATTCGAAACATTTATTTTATGGGGATATTTGAATAATGGAGTGATCTAGTATAAACTTGATTTGAACCTATCCAAAGATAATTTATTATCATAGTGATGTGGATGTCAAAAATTCCCTATAGTTTATTCTATAATAAAATCTATTAGTGTAGGTGTTTAGTAGAGGATGATACCTTCTCAACCCAAACTATAAAAATAAATATACACTAGTGTAAACTAAATGACTCAGACTCATCATGATAATAAAAAAGATTAGTTACCCCCTTTAGGGTTTATCCTTAGATTTTTTTATTCCCTATGTTCTTTACTTTCAGTTGTTATTGAGAAAGAATTAGATTAATTTATTGAGTATATCAGATGTTAACAGATCATAGAGGTTAATTTAAATAGTAAAAACTATAAAAGAAACACTATTGATTAAACCCCATTTGTTTTTAGTGAAACCCATTTTGGGGAATATCAATTGGTATCAGTTCCTACCTAGGTCCACTTTATTATATCCTCATGTTTCTGAATATTGATAATATCAACTCAGATAACATAATGTGTATACTTATGTCTGATGGAAAACAATCCTGGTTGGTGTAATAGGATGTTACCATAACTTATCTATTTTTTCCTAGAGGTGGTTGACATATAAAACAAGATATTTAAAGTTATTGAAATATGTTAACATGAATATTTTATTTATAAGAATATATTTAATCCCTAAGGGGTTGTATTTTATTTTTTGAAAATATGTGTTAATTTATTTATTTTTGATAATTGGTGCTATATATATGCTCAAAATAATTTTTTTTGGTATTGTTGAACATAAAATATTGGCATGGATTTATTAATCATATATTTCTTTATGAAGGAAGGACTGGTTTTCCCTCTTAAGTAAATATGGTCAAAGATATATAAGTATAGTGGTGTTGGTTATTCCAAGTTGCAATAATATACTTTATCTCGGGGAATTCAATTTATGGAAAATTGTTTTAATAATGTTTATAAAAAATGAGGCTAAACCTCTCAAGTATATCACCTAAGATACTAGATCAGAAAAACTTATGGATGAGATCAGAGGTACCAAGCTGAGTTGGTGACGTAAGAATGAGTGCAGGTGCATCTGCATGTGAAACTAAGTAGGTGTGAGGGTCGGTGTAAGGTTTCAATATGGTTATTAGTTTCCTCTTGTAGGGGTTGGTATTGTGGCCCATAAGAGATAACCTAATTTTTTAGAATTTTAGTATGCTATGTTATGATCATATCATGGATTAAGATAAATATCAACAATTTTTCTGAATAAGACTTGAGTAATGTAGATTTGACTCATTTTTTTATGGGTGATTTTTGAATATTTGATTGATCTAGTATAAATATGATTTAAACCTATAAAGAGATAATATATTATCCTAGCTAAGTGTATATTGACCATTCACTATAGTTTCTTAAATAAAAAAATATATCAGCATATGTGTTGAATAGAGGATAATACAATCTCAACCCAAACTATGACAACATCAACACACTAGAGTAAAATATATAACTCAAACTCTTCGAGATCACATGTCAGAGTTGGTATCCACCTTTAGGCCGATTCATGAAAAAATTGGGTATACCCAATGTTATTTACATTCATTTATTATTTATTAAGTCTTATATTAATATCTTGGGTGGATCAGATCCAAATAGATCATAGAGGGAAATTTTAATAGAAATACATTGTGAAAGAAATACTATTGATTCAACCCTATTTCTTATCGGTGAAATCTATTTTTGGGTTACTTTAATTGTAATTAGAGACTACCTAGGTTCTTTTTGTTATATCCTCATATTTTTAAATATTGATAATATCAACTCAAATAACAGAAGGGGTGTATATAATTTTTATGAAAAAAACTTGGATGGAAGAATTATATATGACCCTATCTTCCATATCTCGGTCTAGAGGTGGTTATTGTAGAAACCATGGTATTTTAAATGATTGAAATAATTGAAAAAACATCTTTTTTTTATAAAAATTTATTTAATCCAGAGGTTTTGTAGTAGGTTTATTAACAATATGTTTTAATTAGATTTTTTTGATAATTAATGCAATAGAGCTATTCAAAATATATGAAGGTTTGTATTGTTGAAGTAAAAAGATTTAAATATATTAATTAAACACATATTTCATTAATATGGATTGTGTGGTTTCCATTATCAAAAAGATAAATTAAATGATATCTAAGGATATCAGTGTTGGTTCAACCTAGTTTCATTAATATACACGATCTTGGGGAATACTATTTACAAAACAGTGCTTTTATGAAGTCTATCCAAATGTGGGTCCAACCCTCTAAAGGTTGGTACTTGAGAAGCCAGACTAGAAAAGATAGTGGCCAAGATCAAAGGCACAAAGGAACGTTGGAGACAAGAGCATGAGTGTAGATATGTCTACATGTGAAGCCACATAGGTAAACTAGTTGGATCAAGGTGGGATTATGGTGATTGGTATTCACTTGTAAGGGTTGGTATAGTGGTTTGTTAGAGAGAATAATCTCCAATAATACTTTAATGGTTGGTTGATGCACATTTGGTATTATCAAGGATAGGGAACTAAATGATTATTCAGATATGGGGAAACAAAACATGAAAACTATTGATCATTTTAAAAATATGAATATGGGATTCAAATAAAATAGGAATTAATATTATTCATACCCAAACTTTGTTCCATGACTATTTTTTCTATTCTAAAAGAAGATAAAACCACTCCATATATTATTATTTAAACCTAGAAATGCTAATGTAAATTTCACCCAGCTATTTCACTTATTGTGGTGATTTGGGAGGACCATTTTGTGAAAAGATGCATCCCTCCATAGACATTGTCATTTCCATTGTAGACCTCTATATAGTGAGTAAATGATGATGATGAAGGACCCACCATGCCATAATATCAAGGATAATTAATTTGTGAAGTCTATTTTGTGTGTTGTAATTTTTGAGCTATGTCAAGGTTAGGAAAAATAGGGAAAAATGATTCCGATCTATGTAAAGTTCACTGCCTATGAGTTATTTTGATGCATGAATGAATCTATTTTTGTTATGATTCTAAGAAACTAAAACTAAAGTGTTTATAATGTAAATATATTTTCAATATTATTCATATTTTTAATAGGAAGACATCTAATGATTATTCAAATCGAATATTGACTACATTAAATAGTTAGAGATCTAGATAAGAGGATGAAAACAGTTGTAAATCAAAGTTAATAATTATTGAGTATATTTGTGATATTATTTCATGGATTATAATATATTTAAATAAGATAAAATTAGTATCGAAGTGTATATTTGAAGATCATTTTTAAAGGTGTGTGGATGGGTGGGGGGGGTCCATGATTTATATTATAGAAATATATTCAGCCATGTTGAATAATGGATTTGCATATTTTGAAATATATAGGGAATGGTAATATGAAACTCTATTCCCTATAAAAAGAAACAAAAGGGTGAGAGGGATTATAAGATATTATTTATCATTATTATATTTAAAAATAGAAGTAATCAACTTAGGATCTAATAGAAAAACATCTACAAGTCCAATGTAGTTTTATATACCACTAGGAAATAAGTTGTGAATTCATTTCTACATAATAGATATTGAAAGGGGAATATTAATGTAGTCAAGAAAATAAGAGGAATTATAGTTATAACAATGGAAATTGAATGAGTTACATTAGTCTTGATATCAATTGAATAAATTTCCAAAGGAATAGTAGTTTCAATGATCTCTAACGGAAAATTGAAGATGATGCTTTTTAGGGAAGTTTCATAATGTATTTGTGAAGGAATGTCCTGTAGATAAAGAAAAATGATCTAAAATTTATTAAAATCATAAGGTAATAGGTGATATTTTTATTTATCCTACATTCCAATTATTTTTCCATTTAATGTACAATGGAGGAGGGAATTTTGTGGGAAGGGATCCCATGAAGATAACGAATCTTACCTAAACCATTGTAAGGGAAGTGATCCTTGGAGGGAGTAACCCAAACTTAAATCCCACTATAATAAATATTAATTATGTTTGTTTACTAACACACTATTATATGTATTCACCGTGTATTAGACCACATTGGTGATCCATGTAGAAATTCATGTGTCATTTTATTTATTTGATTTAGTCTCTTCATAACATCATCCAATAAGGTGGGTAAAGAATTATCATTTTTTTTTTGATAAAATAGATAGGTGAAGAAATTGGTTTAATATAAATGAATGAAAAAAAATTAATGGTTTATTTAATCAAGAGTTTAGGACCCCCCGAGCAGTTTGATAATAATGAAAAGATATAAAATTTTGGATAAAATTATATTCAATGATACCCTTTTAGGGTATACCTCACATTATCCCCCTTTTATACTTAAAATTTATATAAAATAATATGTTTATTTTATTGGTTTTTTCTCAAACATGATCCATTTTTTAATGTTAATGTTTTAGTTTTCCCTCATATTCTTATGTTTCATAGAAAAGGGAATAACATCAAAGAAGAATTAAACTTTTGATGGAATTCCTCATTATTAACCAGTCTATCGAAATGATATAATTTAGTTTAAGGATACTAATAACTTATAAATTAAATGTATGGATGAATCGGATTATGAAACTATTTATACATTTATTGATTCTATAGGAATGAATTAAGAGGCTAGTATAATAAGTGATTTTGGTTACATAGATAGTTATGAGATACTAAGAAAGCTAAAAGTGGAAGTTTTCTACTTGATAATTAAGATATATCAATAATTAAAAGAAGAAAATGTGAATCATAAAAAAGAAAATAAGTCTTAATGAACCTAGATGCATATAGATAAAATTAAATTCAATAAGATAAAAATTTTGAGTAAAAGACTTGTTGAAGTTGAAATTGACCTTACTGGAGTGTTTGATCCCCAATCTAAAGATATAAAGGTGACATCAATAAAGGATGTAAAATAGAAATGATGATGTCAAAGGAAAGAATCTAAAGTTAAAAGAAATATTGAACTTGAAATCCAAGAAGGATAAAATCATTTAATATCTTATAGAACTAATTGAGGAGAACCAAAGGCTTTAATATGGGATGGTACATCTCAAGGACTCTATTACTCAAAAGAATTCAAAAATGAAGGAGAAAAGTTACATTATTGATATTCCCACTCATGACTTTAGAGATGATATGTTTTTTTTGGAATCCTTTGAAGGAAAAACATAATAATCAACTTGAATGAAAATGTAATAGGAGCTAATATTTATAAGAATATTTTGTTTCAACCAATTAGTAGTTTTATTTAAAGGGTAATGTTAAATTCATGGATACTTTGAATCTAATATTTTAACAACCTTAAATAGGTGTTGATGAAAATAAGGAGTAATATTCCATTTTAGAGAAGAAACATGAAAGGATAATTATGTTATAAAATACATGTTTCATGGGAAGAGATAGTTTTTGTTATGATAGAAATACTTTATATAATGAGAAGAATAAAGACTTAGAAATTACAAATATGATAGAAAAAACTATAGGTGATGAAAATAGATATAAAAGATCCCTAAATGAGATATGAGAAATCAGAAGATTCCAATAAAAAGGTATGAAAATATGCATTGTTTTTTACAATTCATGGAAATACATCAATTTTATATTTTAAATAACATTAATATATTCATTGGTGTGAATATGGTGAGATATTTGGTATACTAAATAACCAATCACATAAACCAAGGTTTTTTTTTGTTTCCAAAAAATCAAACATAATAATCATGTCTCTAGTAGAAATTTTAAAAAAATTATAATTTAGTTAAATGGAAGAATCATTCCTAATTTTAAAGACAATTTTTTCATTTAGTGAAACAAATTATTGGATCCATATAAATAATATTTCATTATATAAATAAATCATAAAATTATTACAAATACACTGCTAAATCACAAGCTTCTTAGAGAAATAAGAAAATAATCCATTGAATGAAAGACCGAATAGTAATGTAAAAGAAATTACTAGGTGAAAAAGATGTGCAATGAAGGATGGATTGGGACTTTGATTATAAAGGCGAGATAAAATATAATGAAGAGGAAATGAGGTTGGATTCTATAAAATTTTGTTAGGATATTCAAATAGAATACCTGATGAGAGAAAAAAAATAGTATTTAATGACTCGACATCATCTCCAATTTAAAAAACATGGAAGGTTATCCTCCCCCTATTAAATTTTAAATGTTTCTAATATATTTAAATAGGTTCATGACTCAGAGGAAAACATGATCCATGGTGTAAGTGTGATAAAATATTAAACACTTATTAGATGAAAATGGTTCTGAATAAAGATGTAAACATTATTCTATTAATATCAATAATTTAAATATAAAGAATCTGGAAACTAGTTCTAAAATATATATGCGTTGGTGAAATTTCGTACCAGAATTAATGAATGGTCTAGAATAAATTTGGTGTATATAAATAGATCTGATGGTAATTTCTTATTATATAATAAATAATCCTCATAAAGCTAAGTGGTTTATGGAATTAGTCCACTACAGAAGGATATCATATTAATGAAATAATCTTGGATAAAACTTGTGCTTTATTATTTATATTTTAATAGTATTTTTATGATTAATTGATTTAAAAAGGTTTATTGAGAAAATTTAAAGGTAAGTATACAATGAGTTTAGTAGATCAAGTGAGTGGCCCGGAAAGACTTAGAATTGTTAAATTTATATCTTATTTTTTACACTAATCCCATAATTTGTAGGCTTATAGGATTTTTTAAAACTTTAAGTTATATGTCGTAATTTATCCCACTAGAATTCTATGATGTTATGAAGTAGTTGTAGGGAAATTTATTTTTAATAAATCAAGAAGAAGGCTTATGGAATTGTGAATTCCAAACATAAAGTTTACAAATTTGGGAGTGATGATTGATAGAAAATACCTCTCTCATTCAATTGAAAAATGCGGGGAAATAATCAAGGAAAAATGTAAAAAGGTTTAAATGAGAAATATAATATGGATATATCTCCACATGAATTTTAAGTTTAAAAGGAAATAATTTTTTATGATTTATATCATAATATGAGTTTTATTTGATGTAACTCTTTGTATATCATTGACAAAGGGATGCTGGGAAATCCGTTAAATTTTAAAGAATTAGATTTAATAGGATTGTAAAAAAATACGAAGGGGGGATTATTGAACCCCTAATGGTTTGTATTTTTTAGAATTCATGTTAATTAGATTTGTTAATAATTGGTGGTATGGATTTTTTGAAAATATGTGTCAATTGGATTTATTGATAATTTGTGCAATGGATCTATTAAATATATATAAATATTGGCATGGTGTTTGGATGATGATAATGGTAGTGAAAATTGATCACTAACAATGATATTTATGATGATGACATGGAACTATTTGATACAAGGATAAAGATGGAGATTTTTCGACAATGGAGTATAACTTGGGGTTTTTCCGGTGTTGTGATTATGGGGAGGCAAAATGACAGGGCATTCGGTGTGATGAGTGTATGACTTGAGGAAGGCATGTGAATTGAGGTGAAACATGAAATGAGATGGGTGATTATGCCTTTTAAATTTTTAATTTTTAATTTTATGTTCTCTGGTGATGTTTTTTGATCTATCATTTAGAATTTTTTAGGCTACCACTAATCCTTAAAACAATTTTAGAAAATAGAAAAAATGTATTTAGAGGATTTAAATGAAAGGATATATAAAGAATATAGAGTTAGATTTGACTTTTTATAAGAGTATACATGATTTAGTGGAATTGTATTTATGTCCATGGGTTTTTCTAAACTCTATCAAAAGATGAAGCATATCCTCTCAAGGAAGACACCATATCAGCAAGATGAGACAAGCTAGTATCCAATATCAAAGGTATCAAGGTGAGTGGGAAATAAGAGCAGAAGTGATGGTGTGTTCAGATGTGTTTCTAGACAGGTGTATAGGTTAGTTAAAGGTCGGAATAAGGTTCTTAGTCTCCAATTTTATGAGTCAATATGTTGGGATGTAGAAGAGTATTGGTTCTAGTAATATTTTAAAGGATGGTCAAGGTGAGTCTTTTGTTATTCATTAGTAGGATTTCAATGATTATTCAGACATGGGAAATAAAAATATGGTTAATATTTAGTATATTAAAAATGTGCCTACATGATTTAAATAACACACAAATTCTTCATCTTCCTCACACAAACAATGTTTCATGACTTGTTTCTCCATGAAAAAGGAATTAAACACTAGACCATAGAAGCCTTTTTGAAACTTGAAATGAAAATGGAAATCTTACAACATTATTGAAATTAACATGTTGATATGGGAGGATCACTATGTAAACTAATGAACTCCTCCACATGTATTTTATGGCCCTAGTGAACCTATATATAGTGATTCAAAGAATCTGTTTTAGGACCATCCACGTAATAGTTTTTAAAGAGTTGTCCATTTTGAAGTCTATTTTGTGTGTTGGAATTTTTGAGATACATAATGGACAAGATGAACCATGCAAGAGAGATTAAAAGAAATGTTTGGTTCATTGCCTAAAATATATCATGATGAATGTATGGATATATTTCAGCCACAATTGTGGTAAAAAGAAAATCGTGAGTTTAAAATGGAAATATATTTTCTATATTATTTAGGTTTTTTAATGGGAAATATACAAAGATTCTAGAAATTTAATATTGAGTACATTGAATAATTGAGGATCAGGAATAGAAGATTGAAAATGGATGTGAATCAAAGGTTAGAAATATAGAGTATATTGGTTCTATTATTTATGAGGTTATCATAGCTTCAAATATCAAAATATTATTATCCACATGGATATTTATAGACAGATTTTAATGTGGGGTTTCTATAATTCATATTATTGAAATATATTAGGCCTTGATGAATAATGTATTTCTATATTTTGAAATATAAATAGAATATTATAATTTTGTTCTATCCATAATTAAAATAAATAAAATAAAGGATATGTAGAGAGAGAATATGATATTATATTTCATCTTTTTAATGAAAAAGATAATTATTTAAGTTATAATCCATTAGAAAAATATCTAGAAGTCCAATAATGTTTTTTTATTGTTGGGATAAAGGAGTACATTCACTACAAAATCTATGAAAATTAAAGGGGGAGATACTACAGTCTAATAAATAAGTGGAATTCAGGTTACAATAGAGGAAAGTGAAATAGTTCCATAACTATTCGTAGAACAAATAATAATAAATCTTTTCATTTCTTGAAGATATTTCCAAAGTGGTGTTTCCATGATATCTTTTAAAAATATTAATATGGTGTGTTTAAAGGAGTTATTGATAATATTTTTTTAATCGAAAATATTGAAGATAAATATCACAGACCCATACTTGGTGGAACCCATAAAAAATATAGGTGATATCTTACTTTGGCCTACGTATCAATTGTCTTTCCTTTAGAATCCATGAGTGATGTAGGGAACTATGAGTAAATTTATAATAATAAGATAGTACATCTACCTAAAACTAATATAAGGGAAGTGATCCAAGGAAAGGGTGACCCATATTATAATCACATAATTAATTAGATTAGTGATTTTGGTGCACGAACACACTATTGGATTCATGATCTATGGATTAGCCTATAATAGTGAACCAAGTAATAATACATTTGTTCTTGTTCTTGTTTGGATTTACATTCTTTATAAAATTATCTCATATAGTGGGTAATGAATTATCAAAATATAATTTGATAAAATACATAGGTTAATAAATTGGATCAATATAAATTCAAGAGAAAAATGAGTGAACCATTTATTTAGGAATTAAATATCATCTAGGGTAGTACGAGAATAAATAAAAGAGATAAAATTTGGATAAATTTATATACACTAATTAATCTCTCCTATGATAATATATATAACCTAATTCATATTTAGGGCTAAAAATTAGTATCATAGGACATGTTTCATTTATTAGATTTGTTTCCTCATACTTGATAAAGTCTTTTTATTGAACTTTAATTTTCAATTTTCAATCATATTATTATGTGGTATAGAAGAGGTAATAACTTAAAAGAATAAGAATAAGTATGATGAGATTACTTAATGAAAATCATACTATGGAAATAGTGTGATTAAAATGAATAATACTGGTATTTTATAGATTAAATTGATTGATGAATTAGACTACGAAACTATTAGTTAATTTAATGATGAGTAGGAATGAATGATGAGGATTTTATTCTAAGTGATGTTGGGTAAAGTAATGATGAAGAGATCCTAAGATGTCTGAAAGTGGAATTTGTTCACCTATTAAAAGAGATGGAGAAAAAATTTATAAATTTTTTTAAATCATAATAAAGAAAACTAGTCTCAATATATCCATATCCATGTATAGGAAATTGAATTCAATAAGAAAAATAGTTTAAATAAATGACATGTTGAATTAGAAATTTGACTCCTAGAAAAAAATATTCCCAAGATGAAGATCTAAAGGTGATGTACAAATGGATGAAACAAATCAAATATGAAGGCATGGGAAAGAATCTGAATTCAAAAGAAATTATAAAATTGAAATCTAAGACAGATGATCTTTGAGAAAATTTGATTGAACAAGTTGAAGATAACTAATGCCTGAAACATGAGAATGTATGTCTCAAGGACTCTATTCATCAAATTAATTCCAAAAATGAAGTATTAAAGTTACATGCTATACAAAATCACTCATTCATTAGTAGGTGAGAAGTATTATGGTAAAAATCTCAATTAATAACTTAATGATCAACTTGAATTAAGAAGAAAAAAGATCCAATAGTTAGATGAAGAGTTAGTCTCAACCAAGAGGAATTTATATGTAATGGAAAATCCTAAACACAAATATGTTTCTCATTTAATATTTTACCACCCTTCAACATGTGATGATGAATGAATGAACAATTATTCCATATCATAAAAAAATATAAAAATATCAATATGTCACAAAGGAAATGTTTCATGAGAAGAGATAATTTTGTTAATGATGGAAATCATACAAGTATTTTGAATAATAAATCCATTTAAATTCCCATAAAAAGGTAAAATATTATAGGTGATAAAAATAGATATAAAAATATACCTTCAAGAAGTAGTGGAAAATGAAGGATCGCTATAAGACAGTATAGAATTTGTGGGATGAATGGACATACCTAAAGTGTCTGTTGTGAATAACTGGAATATATTAATCATTGTGAGGATGGTCAGAGACTTGTTAAGATGAATAACCAATTCTAAAAAAATAGTATGAGTTTGATTTTAAAAATTAATACCATACAAATCATGTATCTATTATAGATTTTATAATGTTCCAACAATGTTAAAAGGAAGAATCTAGCATAATTTTAAATACAAACATTTCCCTTTGAGACAAATATTAAATAATTTATATAAAGAAGATTACTATGATAAAATTAATCATAAAAAGTTTCAAAAATATACTAATAAACAAAAATATTCTTAAAGAAAATTGAAAATAATCTGGAGAATGAAATATCAAACGATGATTGAAAGGGGAGTCCTTAGTGATAAAGATGTACAAGTAAGGAGGGATTATGACTTTGGTTATAAATAAGAGAATATAACCAAAGAAGAGGATATGTGGCTGGAATTCATTAATTAATATTTGGATCTTAAAATGGATTTTAATGTGAAAAAAATTATGGTCTATAGTGACTCACTATCTTCCTCAACATGAGGAAAGAAAAGGTAATCCTCTATCCTTATGATTTTGATATTTTTATATTTAAATATGTGTAAGACTCATGGGGTTAAAAAAACAATTGGGTATGTGTGATAATAAATCAAAAATTTATAAGATAAAAACATGTCTGAATAATTCTATAAAATGTCATGTATCAACTAAAATTGTAAGAATCAATAGAATATGTACACTAGGACTAAAATATGTATATAGTGGTTAATTTTAATTCTATTATAAATGAAGTAAAGGACTGATTTGGGTGGTATATACTGCATATAGGGATATATTATCTAATATGTTATTCTATATTGAATATGCCTCATAAAAGTTTATTATACACTATGTGTTTGGTAGAATTAGATTACTAAAGAAGAAGATAATATTGGATAAAGTGAATATTAATTATCTTGGGATTTAATGTTTATATTTTTATATTTATGGGTAAGTTTAGTTGATATCATAGGGTTTATTGTGAATATATAAACAAAAAGCACCTATAAGTTTAATGGATCAAGTGAGTGACATGGAAAACCATTGAAGTATTAACTTAAAATATTGTTTCCAATACCAGGAAGAAGTTTAGTAGGCTTAGAGGATTTTGTAACACCTAAATTATTATGTAAAAATTCCAATCACAATGTTAACATATGGTTATGAAAACACTACTTGAATAGTCAATTCAAAGCATGAAAGGTGGTGAAATATGGAATTGGTAAGTCAAACTAGAAAATTTAAAAATATAAGAGAAATATTTCATGTAAAACCCCTCTCTCATTCAACTAAAAAATGGGGAGTAAGAATGAAGGAAAAAATGGAAAAAGGGTACCAAAGAGAGAAAAAATATTAATATATATTCTTATAAAATTCAATAAATAACTGAGAAAAATATTGTTGTTTTATCTCATAAAAGATTTGTTTTATTTTAAGGGACCCTATTTACTTCATTGAAAAGGGGGTGTGAAAAAGTGATTAAAATTTAATGAATGGTATTTAAGAGGATTTCAATAAAATCGAACTGGGGATATTGTTAAACCACTAATAGTTTGTGTTGGATTTGTTAATGATATGTGTTAATTTTATTTTTTGATAATTGTTTCTATAGATTTTTTTCAATATTTATTAAATGGATTAGTTAATAATTGGTGCCATAAAGATGTTAAAAGTATTTAAAGGTTAGTATTTATGAAGTTGGAATATTGGGATGGATTCATTTGAGAAATATTTTTTTAAGAAGGATGTATCTGTTTCCGTACATAAAGAAATAAATAAGAAGATATATAAGGAATGTGGTTTTGGTTCAACATTGTTACAATAATATACATGATTAGGTGAAATTCTATTTATGTCCATTTTTTCTAAAGCCTATCAAATAATGGGGATAAATATCTTAAGGAAGGCACAAAATTAACCATACTATACAAGATGGTGGCTGAGATCCAAGTTAAAAATCCAAGTGAGATATTGGATCATGAGTTAAAGTGCATGAACATATGAATACATAAGGTGTTCAGTTCAATGAAAGGTGTGAATATCGTGTTTAGAATCCACTTTTTTTGGGTCAGTATGGTGGGATGTAAGATAACACTAGCTCTTGTAAGACATTATTAGATGGTTGAGTCACATATTATATTATTAAGGAGTGATTTTTTACTTATTCCTCTGATGTGGGATAGTGGAATATCTCTATTGTTTAACATTTCAATAATAATCATGCATAATTAAAATATCATGAAACTTTATCTTCTTCCATGTGTATCCTCTATTCCATGAATATTTTTTCCACTCCCAAGTAAGAATAAAACATTCCAAATAAGCTTCATAAAAATAACAAATGCAAATGGAAACATCATCCATTGTACTTTATGTGGTTATGTGATATGATCCATGTATAATATGATAGAGCCCTCCATAAGTATTTTTATGGCCACAATGGACCTGTTTAT
Source organism: Viscum album (assembly GCA_963277665.1). Taxonomy (NCBI): domain Eukaryota; kingdom Viridiplantae; phylum Streptophyta; class Magnoliopsida; order Santalales; family Viscaceae; genus Viscum; species Viscum album. The sequence continues at coordinate 1,868,900,771 of OY728150.1, forward strand.
AGTGATAAAAAGAAGATATTGAAGGACACACCATTCTATAGTGTGACCGAGTAGGCTATTTTGATGGATGTTCTATGTATTATAATTTTTGATCTTTGTATTGGTTAGGATATGTTACAAAAGGGTTATTAAAAGCTATTAAAGGGTTATTTCTTATGATATTTCATGATGTATGTATGTAGATATTTTTTCCAAGATTATAAGATTCCTAAATAATGGAATTTAAATTGGTAATAACTTTTCTATTTTATTTGGAGTTTATAATGATAATATATACAATGATTCAAAAAATTAAATATTGACAATATTAAAACGATGAAGATCCAAATGAGAAGATGGAAATTGGTTGTGAATTTAAGCCTGTAATTTATTATTATCTTGGTACTATTATTTATTATATTCTCACAGCTTCAAATATGATGTTATTATTATCCATGTAGATATTTTCAGAATTATTTTTAATGGGTATTTCTGTAATTTATATTATGGAAGGACACTCGAACATGATGAATGAAGGATTTTCATTTTTCAATATATGGAGAAAATATCATCTTTTTGTTTTGTTCCCTATTAAAATAAATATAATAGAGAGAGATATATAGAGATAGAGAGAAGAAAATATTATTGATCATCGGTATACTCAGAAATAAAAGGAAATAAATCGATACCCACTAGAAAAATAACTTCTAGTTGATGAATAATTTTTTCTTGTTAGGTAGTAAGGATTACATTCAATTCAAAATTCGAGATTGTTAAATGGGGAGTTTTTTTGGTCCAGAAAAGAAGAGAAATTGTAGTTCCCACATTGGAATTTTAAGGAGTTCTAAAACTATTCCTTAAAAGAAGAAGATTAAGTCTTGGAATATCTTAATGAATTTACTAAAGGAAGTAGTGTTTCAATAACCTCTCCAAGAATGATAAATATTATTCTATTAGGGGGAGTTTTAAAATATATTTTGGAAGGTGAAACCTAGAGATTAAGAGAATAAATTCATACCTAGTGAAACACTTCAATTAATATGTGATATATTTTTTATCATGTATGAAAATTTTCGTTCTATTTGAATTTTTTATTGGATGAAAGAATTATGAGTGATGTGATCCCCATAGGATAGTGCATATACCCTAAATTTTTTAAGGGAGGTAATTCCTGGAAGGAGTGAGCTAACCCAAATTCCTTTAACCAGTGATCTCAGTGATTTTAGCACACCAATAAAATTTTGGAGTATTCTCTTTGTATTATCCCATAGTGGTGAACTGAGTAAAAATCTATGTATACTTATGCTTAATTTTATTTACATTATGTATAACATCATTTGATAAAGTTGGTAAAAAATTATATAAAGTAAATTTTATAAAAAATGATGTTATGAAATTTGATCAAAATAAATTCATGAGAAAAAGTAGCGACCCTTTTAATAAAGAGGTCATGATCCACTAGATCGGTGTGAGAATAAAAAAAGATGAAATTTGGATAAAGATTCGTACCCTGATTCACCTCCGCCCATGGTATATCTTACGTATGGCCTTTTAAGGAATAAATGAATGATATATAAGTTGATAGATAATCTTGGGATTCTATTATCTTATAATTATAAAAGAAATTATACCAAGGTGATGAGACATTATATAGTAAGTAAATATAAAAAAATATGGAAAATAATTTTGAATGAAATTTTAAAGTTAAAATGGTTAAGTTGAAAATTTAGAAAAAATATATTGGAAGATATATAAATGGGTAAACAGTAAAAAATTAATAACTAATTTATGATATTTGATGAAATAGTTAAAAATATCAGAGTCTTTAGTGAAGATCTAGAATAATTTATAATTTTTAAGAAGTTGATGAGAATATTTTCGGATAGGTTTGATCAAAATATTTCAACTCTAGAATACATGGAGGATCTTACTATTGGGGAATTTCATTATATCCTCAAGCTTTTGAGATGATAAAAAGGCCTTCATTTAAATATAAGATAAATTATTTAATGGATTTTGAAGAATTAAAAAAACTATTGATCAAAGATGGAGAAGTTTAAGATTCAAGTGAATATAAAGATGAGGAAGGCAATAAGGATTATAATAGTGTTAAGTATCTTATCATGAAGAGCTTAAAAAAGGGAAATGAAAATTATAATGGTAAACTAAAATTTAAATTATTTTATTGGGAAGTAATTTATAATTCTTTCATCAACTATCTAATAAATAAATTTGGTAAGTATGGGATGGATGAACAAGATTGGAAATTAAAAAAAAGAATTTTTGGAAAATCTAAAAGGATGAACGATAATTTTATATAATTAAGAATATGTTTTTTGGAAGGAAAAAAAGAATTATGGTGATCAAATAAGAGGATGGATACTTGAATTTATGTACTAAATTAGAAGAAAATTCTATTGAAAAATTCACAACTAACATGAATCATGCTTAAAAAAATAAATAATACTCATGCAGTGAAGAAGAATAATATTAAATAATATATATAGAGAATATGTTGAAATTTTAACTTGAAGAATTTTTTAGAAAAACACCAAAATCAAGAAGGAATTAAGTCTATTAATGAAAGAATATTGTAACAACAATGAAGTAAACAAGGAATATATCTAAATGGAAGAAAATTATATTAAATTAATCAACAATTTTAAGTTTAATGTAATTGAGAAAAATAATACATTGAATGATCTTGATGAAAAAATTACTTTAATAGAGGAATACTAGATGTTACGAATGGTATGAAGAAGATTAGAGTTATCTTTAACAAAATAGTAAAAGTCAAAACTGAATCATTACAATATTTTCAAAAGATTAGTCTAAAGGGTATGCTAAATATTCTCCTTTTAATTCTAAAAATAAAACTACTCCCTTTAATATTTCATATTATAGAAAAAATATAGATATTTTTGGTTCAATAAAGCATTTGTGAAACCCTCTTTTAAATCAAATTAAGAGAAAAATATTTCAAGAAAAACATATGAGCCATGAAAAAAAGAATAATTTATTTTATATAAAAAAAATAATTTTAAATATAATATTATTATTAGTATGGATGATCAAGTTTTAGAGGATATTATAGGTGGTATAGATTGTTTGAGCATAAATCCTACTCTTTTTGGCTCTATATGTCACTACCCAGGAAGAGGTATACATCAATGGGGAGGAATTTAAGATGGTAAATATTTATTTTAAAAGAAATAATGTTGTGAATCATAATATCACTAAAGAAATGTATTATTTATTAGAAGCAATATTTGTTATATGTGATCAATAGGATAATTGTTTTGAATTGTGATTGAATAATCTTACTAGATAGCATACCTCTAATTTTATAGAATTGTTTTTTTCAAAATGAAAGAATCAAACAAGACACTCATTGATGAAGTGTCATTGAATGATTACATGATACATAGATCACCGATTATTTATAATGGATCTTCTTCATATATGATTGGTGAGAGATAATTGTTGAATATTATTTAAGATTATAAGGAATGTGGAGTGAATTTTAAAAATTACAGTTCATTAAAAATAAAACGAACCAATACTGCTCTAATTAAATCCCAAAAACTAAAATACAAAGATGTACTATTTTTTAGGGGTTGAAGCATGAATTATTTAGTGTGAGAAAACTATTTTATTATGTAAATGAAGTTATTTTCACGAAGGAATCATGTGTCATAAAGAGTATAAAGGATGAATAAATCATCATTCAAGGAAAATGAGTAATTGGTAATCTATTTCCAAATGGCGATTCTTCGAATTCCTTTAATGTTAGTTCCCAAGATGAAATACAAATATGTCATAGAATAATTTTCCATATTGGTAATAAAATTTTGAATAAAATATAAATGAATACTATGGTGAAATATCTTCTTAAACATACAATAGATAGAAGTAATGTTTGTGAAACTTTTCAGAAATGGAAAATACTATAAATAACTCACAAAAAAACTAAAATTAGTTACACTAGACCACGTGAACTTATTCATATTGACTTAATTAGAAATATAAGACAAAATTATTTTTGGGGTGGCCTTTATTTTATGACTATTAATAATTAAATAACTTGGATAACCAATGCTATGATTATAAATCCCAAGTTTGAATCAGTATATATATTCTAAATTTTAAAAAGTAAGGTTAAAAAATAACTTATAATAGATATAAAAAACTATGATGTAATAATGGTTGCTAATACACTTAAAATTACTTATAATAATATAATGAAAATAATGGAATCAAGAATTAGCTTAATTTACCCTATACTTCCCAATGAAGATCCCATTATTTATGTGATTTGTATTTATTGTTATCAATTGTTATTTTTTGTCAATGGTTTTCAAAGAAATAGAAATATTTCATTGTTATCAATATGTTTAAGAATTTTGAATGAATGAAGTTTTTGGATGTTTTGATGAATTATCCAAGATATAAAAGTTTGATAAAAAATTGAATATAGATTGGATGAATGGATGAAGAAGAAATTAATCAAGTATTATTATCTTAAGGAAGTTATTTTAAAGGACTTGAGTTTATAACTTATGACCATTGGTGACATTTTATTAATTTATAAAACATGTGATAGTAATAAGATTCTGTTTGGTGATTTTATACCTTTTTATGATAAATATTGTAATAATATTATGTCTTTTAGACTCACGTAACCTATATTTTTTATATTCAATAAATTGTGTCTTGGTCATTGAATGAGGCATCACCTTCAAAAAAACAACAACATGTGATAGTAATTTTGAAGAAGAATGTTTGTTTTCAATAATACAATGTTGGTGAAGTTTCCTTAAGAAAAGTTTTTATTAATAATTTTAAAAATTTTGTTATGGTTCCTTAAAGAGTTTTCTTAAGATGTTATTGATAATAATGTTTCTAGATGGAGAAGGCCTGAATAGATGGAAATCAGTGAATTGAGACAAGTGGATTGAAATGTTCAGACAAAATCGATCAGACCAAATAAAAAATATGATTAATTCAATGTAGTACCATCATACATAGTATCTGTCTAATTGACAATGATTTAAATTCCAAATAGATAGAGAAAACATTGGGACATCCTTGAAGAAATGTTTCCTATTTAGAAATATTGAGTGAAATGGAAAAAATAAGAACATAAATTTTTTAACCTATTCAATTAATGGTAACATTGAACAGATAATGATCAAAATAACTACATTATATGTTTCTAAGTTAAGTGTTATTCATCAATAAAATATTACAATGACTTATGAATGTGATTAAAGCTAAAGTTTCAAGGAATATAAAATTCCTTAAAGGAATATTTCAAACAACTTAAATTAAAAGGGGTATTATATAGTTTCAATGAAATGTTCATGTCAAGAAGACATTTGTTTGATGCATAACATAGTGAAACTATGGTTTCTAAATATTTTGATGCACTAACTGAAGTGAAATGAATATTTTTATAAATTCCATCAGATGTAAATGTTTAATGACTAATAAGTGAAATATTTAGAAGTTACAAAAATGTTAAATGACATTAATGGATAAAGTTCAAAAAATAAAAGTAGATCTATAGAAATAAAAATTGTATGAAAATGATTATTTTTTCTATGTGAAGTTTGAATTTGTAAAGAATGATGATGTGAAAATGCATTGATTCGTGTCCATTAGACAGAGAAATATCAGGTAGAGGATATCTAAATAGATATAAGGAATTTCAAATGATAGAAAAGCCTTCATCATATGGAATTACATAAAACAAGAAAACACGATGTCATCAGATAGAAAATTATGAGATGTTTCACCAAAATAATGTTTTTGAGAAGTGGCACTAGATAGATTATTATTTTCTAATTCATTAGATAGAAGTTTCCATATGAATTTATCAGATAGAGTTTTCCATAACATTTTCATCTTTTAGAAGTATCTCTATGATCTAAGTAGAAAGAGAATGTCGAGGATTCCAAATTATTGCATTAGATAGATGGTTCTAGAAGATTCCATAAAATATAAATCATTAAAAAGATACCGGGTTGAGTTTTAAAAATTCATATGATAGAGATTGACAAATCCATCAAGCCAAATAAGAAAATTAGATCTTCATGGGTTCAACATATGCATAAAAACTAACAAACATTTATGAACACAACAGATGAAATAAGTTCCCTATGAAAGTATGCTAAATAAAATTTCAAAGGAAATATAGAAACAAAGTTATTGGATAATTGTTTTTGTGAGACAAATCAATGGTTATAGAATGTATCTTGCGAAATATTTTGATATATTATTATAATGATGCATAGTAATGTCATGCACATTTTCACTATATAGAAGAAGTTTTATAAAGATATTTGGGATATAATGTTCAAATAAATTTAAAATGCATTTAATGTAATTATAATTGTGATGACACTGAGCTGGTAATTCAATGATTGAATAATTATTAATTGATTTTTTGATTCTATCAAGATTAAGGAAGTTATATAATGTTTTTTGACATCAGGAATGTTTTAGAATAATTGGTAAGTTTTCTAGAGAAATAAAAATGAGTAGGAAGTTAAAAATTAATGTTTAAAATTGGTCAAACAATATACTTGAGTTCCCTCACTTTAGCATAGAAGTAACTCTATATAATGAGTTTCAACTATACAGAAAAATCATTTTACACTGTTAGTATGTGTGGATGAGACAATGTGCTAAATAATTAAAAAGAAAACGAATTTTCTAACCACTAAGATTGAGAAATTCTCATATGTGATGAATTTTTGAGAGAAGAAATTCCACATAGAGCATGGGATATAAGAAAGATCTAATGAACTGAACAAAACTAATGGAATAATTGAATAATATATGAAGGATAATAAGGTAAAGAATTTTTGTTTGGGGAAAAAATATCTGGATGAAAATTTTTGGATGGAAATATCAGAAGAATAATATTGGATATAATATTTAGATGAACAAGTTTTGGATGAAAGAATTTAAGATGATGAATAAGAAAAATGATCTATTAATCTATCATAATATGAATCCAACATATGAAAAAAATCAAATAGAAAAGAATTGACAGATAGAATCAAATGGATGTTTTAGATAGACATGTTTTAGATAAAATAGAGGAATAATGAGTAGATTTTGATTTAATACTTTGATAAAGAAAGGTTTCTTATATGCTTCTATGAAAATAAAAAATAACATAAGAAGGAAGTGAAGAAAAAAGAAGCACTATGAAATCCATGATAATTTTTAATAGGTACAATACTTTAATGGTGTTAAAAATTATATCATGAAGAAGTTAGAGAATATATCTAGTGTTTTTATAAAGAACCAGAGAGTAGCTTTTAGTTGGACAAAGTTCATCACCACTACAGGGAAGATGATTTCATCTACACCCATCATAATGTATTGGGACTAAAATGTAGTGAAGGATTTTATATTAAAACTATACCACAATACTTGATATTTGATTAGAGTGAAAATACATTTAGTGGTGAACACCATACATTGAATGTACGAGCTACTTCTATTAAGTAGTGAATCTTGTAAAAATATAGTATATTATTTTTTCCTTATTTCATATACTTGAATGTGATAAAGAAAATAGAATAATATATTAATTATTTTAATATATCTAACAGTTAAAGGGATTCAAATTTACAAATAGTAAAATAGTTTATAAGACTGATTCACCTCCATAGTGTTCAGAATATCCCAAAATGGTATTATAATTGGTATTAGAGGGAGGTTCACCTTTGTTGGTTTCTCTATATTAAAAATATTATATTTTTAATATTGTAGTTTCTTTCTTAGGTTCACAATAATGTTTAGTTTTGGTGAAGATTCAATTACCTATGAGAATAAGCCTATATCTATCATGACTATGATGAATAATATAAATAAAGAGAAAAGAAATCCAAAAAAGAGATCCCTCTTATCTCATTAATAATAAGTATCATATTATCCATGAATTAATGAAAATGAAGATATATATCTCTTGGGAAGTGAAGATACAGTGGATGAAGTTTCTAAGAAGGATAAAGATAAGTTTCCAACCTTATATGGATACAAAATGTTATGTGATCATGAGGTATTTAAAAATTCTTGTACCAACTGTACTGAAGAAGAAGGTCCCAACAAAAGTGATGATGATGACCAACCTAAATATTTTCAAGATATATCAGTTGAGATATTTATAGATATTATTTATTATATTTCCAAATAATAAAACACTTATTTTGTCGTGTATTTCAAAATATGCATGAATAAATCAACCCACTAGAAAATGAAAAAGTCATTATTAAGAAGGCTTTTCAAAGTAACGTTCTAGAACATATAATGCTATCCAAAGATGTTGTAGATTTAAAATCAAGAAATTTGGATCTATAAATTATTTCATAATTTTTTTAAAGACAAATTATCACATTGAAGAGAAATACAGAGTCAAGAAGTCTCTAGAGGAAAAGTACCATGAACTTTAAGAAAAGTTAAAATATAGCAGATATGTCAAGGATTTTCAATTAGAAGTAAAATATAATAAAATCAAGAAATTTTCTCTTTATTACCAATTAAAGTTAATCTTCATGAAGAGGAAGAAGAAATAATAAAGAAATCTATGAATACAAAGTGATTATGAATGATTTTCATAAAAACACCATCAATATAAATTGTCAAAAATTGTGTGTTTAGTTGGATAACCTTCATAAGACAAAATTGGGACTTCAAAAAAGAATGATAAATTTTATCCTACTATTAAATTATTATTTAGTGGTTCTAAATTGTAAGGACCTATAACATGTTATAATCATATCACTACTTCATTAAATAATCTATCTTAGGTAGTTGTGAAGATAGAGGTACCATCCATTCCATCTTGTAATAATGATTCTAAATATTTTTTCATGACTACATTAGGTTGAAAACAAATCTATATTAGTGTGGATAAAAAAGTGATGAGAATTATAAAAACATGAATAGTGTGGATAAGAAATGAATGTGGAAGATAGTTCCCTACAAAAGGCCCAACAAGTTGTACATAATTTAAAAAACACCATACAGAAAAATAAGAAAATTAAAATTTTTGGTTCAATTTTGGCACTAAAATAGATTTATGTACTATACATTAGATTTTTGGTACAATCCATTAAATTATAAATCATAATTTAAGACTATTATATGGGTGGGTATTGCAGAGATGAATAAGAAAAAATTATAGTGTAAGAAAAATATGAAAACTTCTTAATGATTTGGAATGTTCGAAAATACCTATGAATTTGAAAAAGAAGGGTTTTCATATTATTAGTGAATGATAATCTCTACATGTATCTAAGGATGATTAGAAAATAATACCACATAATATTATGAGTAAAAAAGAATAAACATTGGGAAGAAAAAATAATGATGTTGTTAACAAATGTTATCCCAAGAAAAAAAGTGAGAATATATTGGAATCCAAATCGATGATGTTGAAGAAAACTACTGCATCCAAAAGAAAAAATTTACTTGGATGGAACATAGAAGAATATATGTGGGGAAATTTTTTTTATTACATTTTTCATAATGTTATCTTAGTAAAATAGCCATAATATTTTCAAACAATGAGGAAAATATAAAAATTACAAGAAATATATAGTGCCAAATGAAAAAAAATATTCCACAAATAGATAAAAAAATTTTGTTTATGAGGGGAAAAATCGATGGAAAGACACTAAAAAATTGTCCTATAATAATTATATCCTAAGAATATTGATTCTCAAAGATTAAAATATCATAAGGTTATTCAAATATTTAAAAGATATTGAGAAGATAAAGTTAACGCACTATGAAATTAAAGATGTTATAAGATCCACACAATCTCAATCAGAATTGAAGTTTAGAAGTAAAAACCTGAAGAGTGGAAAATGGAGTAACTTGGTTAATAAAAACATCTTGACCATGATTTTTTATGTTTACTAAGAAGGGAAGATCCACCTTATTCCATTAACATTTGTGCTTTGTAGTTGTTCATTCAAAATGGGGAATTGAAGGTGAGGAATGTTATCAAGGGGTTAAATTTAGATTATAATTTTCTACCAAACATGGTTAGTCATGTTAATTAAGTTTCCATACTAGAATGTTTCCTATACTGGTTAATTGAAGATTTTATGAAAAGGATTATTCCGGGTGTACAAGCATAAAATTTTCAGTCTGGACATCCACATAAGAACAGATTCATTTGGGTTATCTCTCAACATAAAGTTTATAGTCATATATTTTGAAGATATTTATAATTAAAAATATCACAAGTAATGTTTCATTGAGGGGTATACATTTAAATAAAGATTAAGTTGCTATTATAATTGATAAATTCAGTAATTATGATCTTTATGGAAATTTATTTATGTTTATGTATTTGGAAGAGGTACATTTTTATTAATCTCTGATCATTGGATAAAAAATAAAAATCATAACATAAATGGGGAGAAATATAATTTATCAATGATGTAATAAATTTTAATTTATGAAAATTTTCCAAGACTTCTTATCATGCTTATTGAACTTGAGTGTTTTTGATAGGTTTATTGTAGTAAGTGCAGGATTTTCAGGTTAACATTTCTTAAAAAAGATTCATATATTATTTTGGTATCTTTATCCTAGAATAAAAATAGATAATTATTAAAAAAAATTAAGAGTTCTCATTTCATGAGGTAGCATGATCAGCAGGGAAGGGACAACTTTGTTTTCTAAAAAAACCACTTGTTTTTTTACATCGAGCATGATTCACATAGGCTTATAGTGAAATTATGGATGAAATATTTCTTAAAAATGGTATGATATTATTTTCTCATGAACTTTTTATTTCCTTTCCATAAGGTAGAGAAAAAGATAAATGAATTTTTGGATCATCTATGCGAGAGATAAATTTTGAGGAAGAAAAAGAAGTTGAAGACTTATAAAGATTTATATATAGATATATTAATTTGTAGATAGATTTTACAGTATTTCCAACAAATAAAAAAGCGGTAGATTTAAAATCCTACTTATTATGTGAGTTTTATTTTTTTCAATGGTTGTTATTTGATGTCAACTGTAGTTAATGAGATAAAAATATTTCATTAATGTAAATATATTGAAGATGTTAGAAAGAAATAAGTTACTGGAAGTCCAGTTGAAGTATCTAAGATATCCAAGGTTAATAAAAATGTGAATATAGCTTGGATGAATGGATAATGAAGAAATTACTCAAGTATTATTATATTAAGAAGGTTATATTGAATACTTTGAGCTTAAAACTTAAAATAATTAAAGATATATTGTTAATTTCTATAAAATTTTCTATTAATGTCGAGGAAACATGTTTGTTTTCAATATTAAAAAGTTGGATAAGTTTCATTAAGAAATTTATTTCTTAATAATTTTAAAATGTTTTTGAAGGTTCCATAAGTAGTTTACTAAAGAATTTATCGAGTATAATGTTTTTGGATGGAGAAGGTTTGAATAGACAGAGATCGACGGATGAGGTCCAGCGGACTAAGGCCAACAAACTAAGATGATTAGACATAGTTAATCAGACTTAATAAAATGGACGATAGTTTCTAAGTAGTACCATTGAACTGTGTGTCCATCAGAAAAAATATTTCATGTACAAATGGATAGAAAATTTTTTGGCATTCCATTGATAAAATGTTCATAATTACAATGGATAAAGATGAATAGAAAAAAGTAGAGGAAATTTTTTTTATTGATTACATTCATGGCTGTATTGAACACATAATTATTAGACAAAATATATCATATATTGTTAAGTGAAGTTTTCTTCATTGAAAAAATATAATAATTCTTTATTACTATGATTTAAGATAGATTTTTTAATAAAAGAAAAGTATTTGAAATAATAGTTCCATCAACTTAAATTCAAAGGGAGATTTTGGATGTTCAATGACATTTTTTGGTAATAAAGTAATTTTTTAAGGTAGAAATCAGTGGAAGAAAGGTTTCAAGATATTGTGATGTTCGGACTAAAGTTTAATGGTGATCTATTCCAAATCTATCTGATTTACTTGTATAAATATTGATAATTGAAGTCTTAATAAGTCTCAATAATTTTAAAGTAGATCAATGGATTGAGTGTAATAGATTAATTTATATATATGGATAGAAAAGTTTTTTGAAAATATTATGTTTTTTAGTAAAACATTCGAATTCATAAAGAACCTTGGGGTGTGAAGGTATTGGTTTAAATTCATTGAATGAATAACCGCTAGATTGATGAAATATGAATAGATGTAAGGAAGCGCAAAAGATGGAGAAGACTTGTTTAGATTGTTGGTCATCAGCCAAAAAATAATGATTCCATTAGATATATGATTAATAGAAGATTCTCTAAATTTACGTTTCTAAGAAGTGGTACCAGACATATGATTCTAGACTAATTTTTGGAAAAAAATATCCATATGAAGTTATCGAATAAACGTTTCTATATAACTTTTAGAAGATAGAAGTTTCCATACAAGATGAGTGGACAATGAATGTTTCATATTTAATGTTTGAATAACATTAAAATTTTTATAATTTCATTAAAATTGTAATGATTATAAGATGGTCATTCAATGTTTGAATAACCATGAAGGGATATTGTGATTCTAGAAACATTTAGGAAGTTTGAGGAAGTTTGTTAATATCTCAGATGTTCCAAATGAATTGGGAATCATTCTTGTGAAATAAATATGAGTGGGAAGTTTGAAATTAATGTTTAAGTTAGGAAAGAAAATATATTTTAGTTCTAGCTCTTACCCATGGTAGTGAACCAATATAAAGGGTTTTAGAATTATGAAAAATGATTTTACACTATTCATATGTTTAGAAGAGTGCTAGTTCTCATGAAATAATAATTATAAGAAAGTGATATCCTTGAAGCTTGATAAATTATTCAATATTCTATATTTTTGAGAGAAGAAGTTATGGACTAATTAGGGGATATCAGATCGAGATGATGCACCAAGTAAAACTATGGTACTAGATAAAGAAAGGAAGATGAAGAAGAGGGGAATGAATAAACTATTGTTAGGTGAAAAATCTTCCGAATAAATTTTTTAGATAGAAATATTAGATAAAAAATATCCGATAAGATATTCAAATCGATTTGTTCTAGATGAAGGAAGCTAAGAAGAAGAAGAATAAGGATCTGTTGAACTCTCACCAGATGAACCAAACAAATGAACAACATTGGACGAATATGAATGGGAAGAAATAGTTAGGCACATGTTTTGGATAGTCATGTTTCAGATAGAAATGTAAGTGGATGATTGAGCTATTTTTATTTTACTACTATGAAGAAGGAAGGTTTCTTGCCTGTTGCTATGAAATTATCAAAGTAAAGAATAATTAAGTGATGAAAAAAGAACCAATATGAAATCCATCAGAAATATCAAAATGTTGAATATTTTTTTCGGCATTACAAATTATCTCTTGAAGAAGTTTGAAATTATATTTAGAGTTAGTATAAAAAACTCTTGATGAGTTTATAGTTTTTCAAAGGTCATCTCTTGTTTACATAAGAGGATTGTTTCTATCCCCATCCTATAGTGTAGGGAATCACACTTGGTTACATATTTTTGTTATATCCACACCAATATATTTGATATATAATTATAATGGAGAGTCCATGTAGTAGTCATCACCATAAATAAAAAGGACTTGATACACTTATTTAGTAGTGAAACTTATAAAAATATCATGTGAAATTTATATCTACATTAATATACATTCATGATATAATGAAATAAGAATAATAGAATCATGATTTTAATATATCTTAGAGGTATATTGATAAAAATTTATAAAAGGATAAAAGGTTCCTAACACAATTTTAACCCTAATAGTGTTCAACATATCCTAACGTGGAACTCTCACAAAATACATATTCATATAACCTATAAACTCCATATAAGTATAATCTCCATCACATAAAAATATTATATCATCGATATAAACAATGATAATTAGATTACTAGTGGACATCGCATTTATATTAAGTCTATTTTCAACTATCGATTTAGTAAATTTCATTTGTCTCAGGTAGCCATCCAACTTTGAATACAAGGATATAGGAGCCCATTTTAAACCATATAAATCATTTTTTATCATGTATACCATACTTCCACCACTTCCAAGAATTAAAAAACATGGTTATTAAATAAAAACATTTTCACTAATTTCTCGATTTTAAAGGGATGACTCGCATCCATCTAGAATACCTTATAGTGCATGTGTTCTACCATTACAGAAAACATCCTGATAGCCTATAACCTTTACACTAGTAAAAATTTCTTGTAAATGTATACTAATTTATTATAAGAATACCCTTTGTATACCATTCATTCTATGTTTCTCTAAATACCCACTTATTACTAGTTAATTTTTTGTTTTCAAGTCTTTATATAAGATCTCAAGTAGATTTTTTTTTCTGAATATAGACTATTTCTTCATTCACAAATTGAATAAACTAATTTTAATAAACCACCACTAAAACTGTGTCTGGTTCAATACATGAAACAAGTTATATCTAATTTTTAATTCTTAATCATCTTCCTATATTCATTGGATTTTCTTTTCTGCCAATAATATTATCTAAATCAATATGATTACTCAATATATAATTCATTGAATTCTCAATTCCAACCAAATTAGGTTTATCACTAGTTTTTTTTGGAATGAAAATCAAAAAAAATTATGTATATTTATATCTTCCTCTTCATTTTCTTTGTAAAAAACATATACATTGTTAGAATCATTATTTGAAATCAATACTTCACTTATCACATTGGATGTTTTTCTCATTATTATTAACCTTCACATTAAAAATAATATACCATTTTTCAAAGATACATATTTCAGTATATATAGTCTCTAACATTTGATAGTTATCCCATGAGAATCCTATTTTTCAGATTTCTCATCAAACAATCTGATATTGGTGTTTTTTTATTCATTTAAAAATAACTACTAATCAATTTAAATTATAATACTATTATAACTTACTTTTGAAATTTTTTTAGGATATTATAATGACTTATTTCGAATTTAATATGGATGTTCGCAACCATAAAAAAAACTTCTATCTAGAAAATTTTAGAAAGATAATGCTCAAAAATAATTATTTTTCCCAACATAACTACACCTTCATTATTTATTTATACTACTCGATTCTGGTTGGTGTAGGACCCAACAATAGTTCCTACAATCAATAATGTTATCCACTTTAGGATTTTATACATCATATTTTTTCCTTTAATGTATTACTCATATTAAAAGTCCTTGTTGATAGGGATAGGAACATATTGGTCTTATATTGAATTACCAAATACCTCAATTCCCTAATGTGGGACTCAGGAGGATTTGTTATGACATGAAACATATTGGTCCTACTTTTTCACCCTGATGCCAAGTATTTAGGCAGTTAGTCACTAGAATGATCACTTTATGGAAAGTGATGCTTTAAGTGGGCCCCAAAATCTCCCCCTTAACACTTTACCTAATGATCATGGCTGTCCCTATACTTTGATACCAATTTTAGGACGCCAACTATATTCCACAAAATGAAAAGTATTTTACACTTTTAGATATTTTCCTTCATGGGGTTTCATTCAATGATTCCTCCTATAAAATCCCATGTTTATGGGAGTGGGGAATATATGGGTCTTATATAACATACCCAAACCTATCCATGCCTAAATGTGGGACTTGGAAGGATGTGTCATAACCTGACACATATTGGTCACACCATGACATGCTTCTTCCAATAAAAACATTGGTTATTCCAATTTCATGATCAAATTAGGGTGCATGATGATTTATGTGGCCCCATATTTTTAAATTTCAATGTTGGGTGAGATGAGTTATTTTCTTGGATTACATATTACAAAAAAATAGTATAAAATATTCATATCCCAAGAGAAATATACCAGATAATTATTGAAGAAATTTTTCATCAAGGCATGTAATGAAGTATTAATTCCCATAGAATTTGGAACTAAACTATGTAAAGATGAATATTTAATCAATTATAATCAACAAGTGTTTTATTTAATCACTGAAAGTAAAATTTATCTAACAATATCAAGATAAGATATAGAGAATGTCATAACTTGTTATACATGATTTCAAAGTGATCCAAAATAGTCTCACAAGATGGTATAAATAAATAATTATGAGATATGTGAATTGAACTTTGAGTTAGGTTCTACTGTATAGATGAAGTGATGAATTTAATATAGCAGGTTTCATAGATACAAACTACATTGGTGATTTCACTAATATAAAATCTATATCTAGTGGAACATCATTTTTTGGGTGAATATTATGCAACATAGTATATAAATAACAAGAGTTTATTTTCATTAAGAACAACATAGGTAAAATTTTTATCATTATTAAATTCATGTAATATCTAAATGTAAAAATCGATAAGCCATTTAGGAATATTGGTGACAATCAAAATACTTTTAATCTCTAAAATAACCCACTGAAACACTCAATATCAAATCATATTAATATCATATGTCCTTTCATCATAGAAATATTACAAAATGGTGACATTAAATTGGAATATATTTCCACTAATGATAAAATTTAATAAATAATTACTAAATTAGTTCAATGAGAGGGGTTTACAAAATTAAGCCTAAAACTTCATTTTTATCCTTCCTCTCTCACTTGAAGATATGTGGGATACACCACCAAAATGTTTTGGAATTTTTTTTGTGTCAAAAGGGGAGAAATAGTGGTACTACTTTAGATCAAATAAGGAGTGTGGTACAAAAATTTCCTTATCATTGGTTAATATGAATCTATGCTACTTAATAAAAGGGGAAATTATGGAGGAATGTATTGTGGGGAAGTGTATCTCTATCAATTAGGTAAATGTTTCTTATCATAGAGAAATTAAATTTTCTCACAAACAATTCCTTATTTAGTAATGTGGTCTCAAGACTCTTATTATTTGATAAAGACAACAATTCAATGATTCTATATTGAGAATTTTTTAATTTTGTAAGATCATATTGGTGTTTTCAATGTTTAATGGAGTTGAAAATAAAATCTATAAGGGGAGATTGATGTTCCGAATATAATTATTGAAGGATTTTATTTGTTTTAAAATATTTATGGGAATACTTAAAAATAATTGAATATTTATTTGAAGTTATTTAGAATATTGTTTTACATGATTTCAAAATTCCTATGATAACATGAAAACGATCTTTGATTATTTGGTGAAATTAGAAATCTATAATTGAAGCTAAAAAATGGAAAAGTATTGATGTTTTTATAAGAGTCATATTTTTATAAAATATTTTGATGGATTTTTGAAGGGTCATATGCATTTCCTAAAAGTAATTGTAAATTTATAGGATTCATCTAGACTCTATGCAAGATTCTGGTGAAAACATATGATTTTGTTGAAATCATCATAGTTATCTGGAACCAACATAAGTGGATAATGAAAAAATAAGAGTTAGCTAAAAGTGAATGATTCAGTTGGAAATTTTGTAAATGTTCGATAAAATCTCATAAGTTTAATTTCATAATCCTATAACGGTTAGTTATTTATAAATTTTATAAGGGAATTAATTCACAAGAGTCATATCATGCCCGCACAAGATATATTATTGAATTTCAAAGTAGTCATTTTACTCTTAAGAAATATAACTTGAAGTGAAAAAAAAGTTAAGGAACTACACATGAAACCATATGTGTTATTTTAATCTTACAAAATTATATATATAGATATTTTTCATAAGAATAAACCCCTTTTGTAGATTTTTATGTTGAATGAAATTTCTATAATAAGATTATAGAATTTATGTCCATTGATTCTAGTGTTTATCTTCATAGATTGATATAACAAAAATGTGTTTGTGATTCAAGATGAGTGAATAGATTGTGATATTAAAATCATGGAGAATAAGATAAAACTTTGAAAATGATATAATAAGGAAGAATCAAGACAATTATTGTTCAATGAAAGAAAATATATTGTGATGTGAGAAGATTTGACATGCTCTAATCGTATTTCTATTGAATATTTTTTTTTTGAGAAATTAATAGAGGAGATATTTACTCAGGAATTTTTGAATTATCAATTATATATATTTGTGAATTATTTTCTATTGATAAAAATTTATTAAATACCTGATTATATTTTATATATCATATAAAAAGAGGATAAATGAAAAGGTGGATATTACTAGAATTTCACCAGATAAAAAAAATTAAATGAGAATTAAATATTCTGAGATTATGGGATCACACCCACAAGACCAATTGATTAAAGAAATAAATAGAGTATTTTATTGTACTATTTAGTTGTGATAATTTTTTAGAATGTGATATGGAACCAATTTTTATAATCTTATTAATTTTATAATATTTAGAAATGTTGGATTATGGGAAGTAGAATAGAGAGAACAAAAAGAGAACTTAAATAGAGAACATATAGTGATGAAAATGATGACAATATAAGATAACAAGACTAAAAAAAGTTGTTAAATATAGGGTAGTAATCTTATAGATCTTGAGTATTCAGTGACTCAAGATTGATAAGAAGTTCCTGAACTAATTATACATGAGGTAAGTAAGTATGATTCTGATCTAATTTGTGATTAATAGGGTTTAATGATCCAAAAGTGGTGGTCGTATAATTTTTTGATCATTTTAATGCTTGAGAGGAATATCAATATTCTTTTAATGATTCCTAGATTAAAATATATCTGAATCATTTCATTCATGAATGATATTTGAAGACTGGAGTAATCTATTATAGAAATTATCTTTACCTATCAAGAGATAATTAACTATCCAAGGATAGTGTATATTGAACATACTCGTTGGTTTCATTTAGAGTAAAATATATCAGTGTATGAGATGATTTGGGGATAATACCTTCTCAACACAAACTGTAACCACTTGTTTTTACTAGCATAAAACCTATGACTCAGGTAAGGTTGAGATTAATATCTTGAGTGAACTAGATATTAAAAAATAACATAGTCTAATTATAAGGGAAATAAATTGTAAAATTAATAACCCTTGATTCCACTGCATTTTATCAAATGTGTTTCCCATTCTTGGGACACTTCTTAGTCTCTAGAGAATAACCCCAATATTTAATGAAAAGATCACAGTTACTCATCATCGAATAAACCTTGTCCAATAGTGTATTATTACTCCTATCAGACACACTACTACTTTTTGTTGCTCATAGAGGTGATGTTATGAAAAAATTACACAATATCTTAGATGATTAGAAAATTCCTAGCTCAAGTACTCACCACCCCGACCAATTCTGTGAATAATAATAATTTTACCCATTTGAATCTATTTTTTTCAAAAAATTCATTGAAATTATTAGTGGTTTCATAATTTTTTATTATTATAAAAATATAAATATATGAACTAAAATAATAAGTAAAATTAATGAAGTAAATAAAACCACAATTATAATTTGTGTTCTTTAGTCCACACACATCACTATTTATTAGACCTGATAAACCATAATACCATTCAGATTTTGTAATTAAATGTTCATTATCCATATTTAAAAATAAAAAAAATTCACATGTATCAAATAATTCATAATTAACTGATTATAAAAATCCATATCTATGCTATCTTTTGATGCACATCTCATTTATGTGTACAAGGTTAAAATTCTAAAGATACGTTGGATTAAAATCAACCATTTATTTTTTATTCAAAATTTTTATAAACATGATTATACATATATATAATTTTTAAATAATTTATCATGTTGTTTATGATGTTAAACATATCATTTTTATATAAATAATAACTTTTTTTATTAATAATGAATGAAAATTCGATATTATCCAAACAAAATATATAAATCGAATATTTATTTGGGGTAGGAACATAATAATAGCTATCAAATAAAATAAAATATTAAACTATAAATAATTAGGTCATAAGTGTTGAATGATAATGTAGTAACAATTTCTCCATTAATAATTTTGATATTTTATTCTCTATTTTTTAATTCATTTTTATCTTTGATTTTGTGTTTACCAGCATAAATGAGTTATGACCTGTAATAACCCGATATTTAAATTAGGAATGGATCCTTTAAATTTCATTCTAAATATATAATTTGGATATAATATGAATTCTTGTTGAGTCAGAAAATGTTTCAGGTGTGTCTGGGGAACCTTTGGAGCCGAGAATCCATTTTTTTGGGAAACTAGCCATATCTCACGTTTAGTTCATGGTGGTGACACAATTTGGACAACTCTGTGGAGGGAAATTTTCAGATAGAACCATTTTTCATAGTTTGTGCTTGGACATGAATCCTAACAATTAAAGTGGCCCTTCTTCCCAAGTTACCATGCAGACAAGCTGTGCAAAGGCTATTTTTCTGGGTAAATTGTCTTTTTTTCCTTAATGGTCTATTAAGCCACATCTTCTTAACTAATACAATTTACAGTAGAATAAAACCATTTTTATATCATTTTGGAACTCTTTGAAGTCCTAATCTAGATATTTAAAGAGATCCTTTTCTTGGGAACCAATCGAGCTTCTGTTTATCACGTTGGATGCACAACATCAAGTACTCGAGTCTATTTAAGCCTTTATTCTTCTCTCTTTCTCTTGACATAGTTATTGAGATATGAGAGTTTTCCATTTTTACCATATCTACAACATTATAGGACAAATAAAGGGCCGATAGAAGAGGAGGGGATTTATAAAAACTTAAGGTGGATGGTCTATAACTCATCCCTCAAGTACATTGATTTTGGAATTATGTTATGGGTCCCACAAATTTCATCTGGTGCAGTTAATATAATTTATATTCAATGCTTATAATCATTAGAAACATATGGATATGATATTTCCATATATGAGACAATTTTTTTTGTGGTTACATCCCCAAATCCATATATCCCATGTAGGATGTTATTCCATGATTGTATTTTTAGTTTTTTACATGTTTGAGCCACCATTCAGGTCTGACGTTGCTCGACCCTTTTGAAGGTAATATTTCCTATATTAATCGGCTTGATTTATATTTTTAATTGCATAAATTATGATCAAAACCTGACCCACCTAAGGTTAGTTCTTAAATTTATAATTAAATGTGAAATGAAAATTGGAATGTATACCAAGAAAATGACTTGACCAGATTAATTATGAGTGATTAATACGTTTCATGTCCATAACACCCCATACCACATTAATGGAGGGTAGCATAATGAACCTTAATTATTGAATATGCTTTAAATGTAATTAAGAGGTTTTATGATACTTGGACTTATCACACTAATGAAAGGAAAGGATTGAACCAAATCAAATATTACCTAACTTCAATATCAAATAGGAGTGCCCTGACTTGAGCTCACCTTGGATTCTTATAAGGGAATTAATTGAGCACTCAGGAACACCATTCAAATTCAAGTATACAACTTAATTATATTGAAACCCACCTAGATCATAAACCTTGTATATTATTTGGATTCTTAATACAAAACCATAGGATCCCTTCAATATTATTACATGATGATTTGAATACACTCTTTAGATCCATGGTTGGGAAGCTGGTTCTATGGTTAAATCCCATCAGGACCAGTCTTTTCATAGACCAGTTTTACCTTGGATGAACTCGTTGGACTTGGTGGGCATCTCATTGTGGAATGCCTTAGACTATGCTCCTAGAATTACACTCTATCCCTTAGCAAGGCTATTGTAATACTGAGTTAGAGACCCTTGAGGTCTACATCACCGTGGTTATTACCGAGGGACTTCAATTTTAAATACCACTACATGGTTGGTTTTCATAACATGGAACCTTTAATATTGTTAACATGTGAATTATTCATAAACATATAAGAATCAATTAATGGGATGGTTATGTTCAGACACTAACTGAGGGCAGAAGCAGGTACTTGGGTATTTAGTTACGTTCTACTACGTGACTTTATTTATGCATGATTTCACACTGTTACATTTCCATTACATGGGATGAATTTTATAGACTTTTTTGGGGGTGAGACATTGGGATTCATCTTACACCCTCCTCAAGCACCGTTCGGTACCCAGAGTAGATTACATGGTTGCAGGTGCTGATAAAGGGAAGCATAAATCTTCAAACACTTGATTGCTTGTTGTTTAGTATGGAGATTTATTGAAGATGACTGAGTGAGATCTCAAGATGATTAGGATAGTCTTTTATTTCATTTATACTTATGTGGAACATGCTATGCATGATATATTGTATCCATGATTTCCAGTTTTATAGTGACATTCCATATCTGTCGTTGATGAATGATATTCTAGTTGTTTTAGTTATTGTTACCGTTGTTCATATTTTCCTATGTGCCTTCTCTTTACTTATACTACTTCTACTATTTACCTCTGTTTATATTCATTGATTGGGCTACACTTGGGTAATGAAGACACAATATCCCCACATACACACCTGAGGACCTCATTACTAGTCAACAACCTTTGGATTTTAGGGAGGTTCTCTTGAGGCCATGTGGCCCACTGGGATCAGGGCACTAACTAGGAATCTGGGTCCTGGATGTCACAAAGTGGTATTAGAGTAGGTTACTTTCATGCTTTACTATGTGGAAACAATATATTGGAGATTATAAACACTAAAAAATTGGTCAAAATCTATTCTTGGGTGTCATGAATCCATGTTTAGGGTAAAATTTATGTTTCCTAAATTATAATTGTTTTTCTGATTTTCCTATTACAGTAGAAATTATTTCACTATTGGGTGACACACATGATATGTGGTGTGGTTGATTATTAATTTGTTTGAAGAATTTTATTCATCTTTAGACCAATTATATGAGGGCAAGGAGAATTGTTACATGCATCATTATAGGCACCTAGAAATCTTATCTCACGCATATTTCTATGCCATATAGGTGCATTTCACTATTTTTCATTGCTTGGTATTCCAATGATTGTTGAGTGATGATGTGATAGTTAGCTCATGCTTGTGTTAAACTTGGTTGTGTTTTGATTGATTTCATGTATCAATTCATGAGGTCTATGGGCCCTCATGGGTTGGGATGAGTAATTTACCGAGTTGAACCATTATGCTATAAATAAATAGGTGTCGCTTTCATTGATAATGTGTATGGTCACTAATTTAATGGGAATGACTATACATTATAAAGTGAAACATGAAATCTAAAATGAATTGGTTCTACATCTTTATCCAACATTATGATGGTTATGAAAGGTAAAAGAGTGAACCTGACAATTAAATGAAAAATGAAATGAAACTTACACATGAGAACTTACTGATACCTAGACGTCTAAGTGGGTAGATTGGGCAGTATGACTTGGGTAGTGAGTTATCTTACACTCATCTTTCATTAGTGATTCTATCTTTCTTCTTAATCTTGTTCAGAGGCATGTGATTCACATTTATTGACCAATGCCTCCACAAAATCCTCATATCATACATTATTAATGTGGAAATGAACACCCTCCAAATGTGGTGGCCCCTAGGCCACCAATCATAACTCCAGGATTTCCACTTGAGGCACTGCCTACTATACCTGATCTGGGCACTGATTCCCATGTTCATTATAATTTCTTACCTCTAATACAATTCATGAATGGTTCTCCATGGTATGTACCTAAGATGGATGATCTGACTCATGAGTTCCAGTTGTAGCATCCTCTTAATTTCATAGGGGATGGTGGTCCTTAGGCCGTTGAGCCATTTCTAGAATCCACAATGTCTATCTTTGAGTATATAGAGACTCCCTTAGAGTGGACTGTCAAAAGTGATACTTACATACTTCAAGATTCAGCCAAGCATTAGTGGGATGTGATTTCCTAGGACAGTCTTCATCAGGTCATTTTATGGGTTGATTTACAAACTAACTTCTATGGTTAGTTATTTCTTTAGACATTGAGAGATGAAAGATCCATAGAGTTCATCCATCTTGAGCCACGTTCTATGTCAGTTATGGAATATTATTAGCATTTCATGGAGTTGCAGTATTTTTCACTACTTCTAGATAGTGATGAGATTTTTCATGATAGATTATTTGAGGATGGGATCAAGTACACCATCCGTATGTAGGTAAATGTTTTTGCCTTCCCAATTATTTTGAGATAGTCAATCAAGCTTCTATCACTGAGTGCAACCTGAAGGATGAAAATAGTATTAGGTATAGAGGATCAGTGCTATGGAAGGAAAATAGTTATTTTGATGGTTGTAAATGTTCCCTTGAGGTTTCTAGTCAGTGTAGTGAAAACTAGAGTGACCATTTTGATAGATCTAAAGTGTGTCATCATTGTGGACAATGGGGGAATTCTATGCATTAGTGTGATAGAGACCCATTAGAGTACAAGGATTGTGGATGTATAGGGAATCCTCAGTGTTTATGTAGGACGTTTCCCCTAACTTTGAGTGGAAAAGGATCCACACCAGCTCCACCTTGAAGAGTGAGTTCTTTTACACCATGTCTAGAAGGGAGTTTGAATAGTGATGATAGGTCTATCCGAGGAGAAGTTCGTGTCCGTGGTAACTAGACCCCTGCCCACCAACAATGCCAATAGAGCAATTTTAATCATGGTTGTCCATCTGTTGCACAAGGATATGGATCATCTCAATTGCATTCAGTACAACCGATACCTAAGGATCGGACTGTGGGAACATCTATAGTGTGAGGTACTATTCTTGTGGAATCTACTACAGTAGCTTCTTTATTAGATACAAGTTCTTCAAACTCTTTTATCTCTGTATCTATCTGGGAAACTCTCATGCTAGAGATACAATATTACTATGGTGTAATGACCATAGATACACTGTTAGGGGTATTAATAGATGGAATACACCAATGTAGTGACTTCCCCTTGAGGTAGGTTTTTAGCCTTTATTATAAAACCCTTTTCTTCTTGAGATGATGGGCTTCAATTTTATCCCCAAGATGGATTGTTTGGTTCAATATGATTCTTTTGTAGATTTTTATCCCTATAGGGTATCATTTATATCAATAATGGGATGCAGTTATCTACATAAGGGTGAGTAGGATGTCCAAGCTGGTAGAGTAGGACCAGTGGATCAAGGGCTAGGTGGAGTGACTATACAGATTGAAAATCTCTTCATGGAGGATTGGAGTTTATGTAAGGCTGAATTCCCTCTAGTAGTGGATCATTTGAGGGATGTATTTCTCGATGATTTTTATGTACTAACTCTTGAGATAGTGGTACAATTTAATATCGTTCTTGTTTTAGGAGTAGCTCTAGTGTCAATTCCTCCATTGAGGATGGAACCAACAGAGCTTCCAGAGATCAAGCAATAATTAGAGGATTTATAGGCCAAAGGCTTTATATGGACCAATAAATCCTCTTGGGGTTCATCCATTCTTTTTTCCAAGAAGATAGATGGAATATCAGGTCTATACGTGGATTAAATAACGTTAAACTAGATTACAGTCAATAACTAATATCCACTACCTCAAATAGATGATCTCTTCGACTAGATATGAGGAGAAAAGGTCTTCTCTAAGATCAAACTGAGATCAGGTTATCATCAGGTACATTTCAGGCCATAAGACATACATCTTACAAATTTATATAATAGGTATAGTCTATATCAGTACCTTTTTATGTCATTCGGTATTATGAATGTGCCCTCCATTTTCTTGGATATGATGAATAGGGTGTTCCACCCCTATTTAGAATCTTACATCATGGTCTTTTCAGAAGACATCATGGGGTATTCTCACACTCATAGAGACCATGCCAATAATCTTGAGATCATTTTTAGTACACTGAGAGAGCATCATATTTATTCCAATATTTCAAAGTTCCAATTATTTATCAAAATTTTTTATTTTATGGGTCATATTATCGAATAATTAGGCATATCTGTTGACCATGAAAAGTATAGTGCTGTAGTTACTTAAGAGAATCCCAAGAATGTGTTTGAAATTGGGTGTTTCTTGGGGATTTATAGATATTACAAGAATTACATACAAGACTTTTCCAACTTTATTCACCTCTTAATGGTCTTAAAAAGAAGGGTGTCAAGTTCATATAGATAGGAGTATGTGAGAAATCCTTTTTAGAGCTGAAAGGGAGGATTGTATCGACACCTATTCTGACTCTTCTGGATCCCGGTATAGTTTATAACATCTTTTGTGATGCATCATGCATCGTAATAGGATAATTGCTGAGGCATGAGGAAAAATTAATTGCATATGGATCTCAGTAGTTGAGGCCTCATGAGATAAACTATCTAATACATGACCATGATCTAGAAGAATTTTTCCATTCCTTACGTTTTTTGAGACATTATCTATTAGGTGATCTCTTGGTGGTGTAAAAAAACACAGGAGCCTCAAATATATATTTTCATAGTGTGAATTGAACATTAGACAATAGATATAGATCTTATATCTAATATCTATTGATTTTGAGCTTGCCTATATTCCTGGAAATGGCAATGTAGTTGTAGTTGTGCTGAGTAAGAAAAATCAAACCCAAGATGTATGAGAATCTAGTGATGAATGGAAGTTAATATACCTATTTTATGAGAAACATATAGAGTTCTATGATTTTCATGATCAGTCTTATCTCTCATAATTGGTAGTTACCTCTTCCCTCTTTAATAAGGTGGAGAGTAGACAATTTTCAGATCCTAAAGGTTTTGTTCTTCATGGGAGTATTTTAGGTGAATAACCACCTATTAATTATTATGTAGATAGAAATGACATCCTGCATCTATGTGGACGTATCTGGGATCCTACAGATATGAGATAAGAGTTTATAAAAGAGTCTTATTCCTCTCACTGGGCAGTTTATCTAGGAATCTTGAAGATGTTTCAAGACATGTGATGCTGGTATTGTTGGCATAAGGTGAAACACAAGATAAATAGCTTTATTACTAATTGTTCCAGCTATCAGTAGGTGAAGGTAGATCACCAAAGACTAGAATTCTTATTACAGCCTCATCTAGTACAAGAATGGAAATTGGAATTTATTTCTATGGATTTTTTAGTTGGCTTACCAAGGTCGCCGAAGGGTTGCAATGCTATTTGGGTATTCATTGACCAACTATCAAAATTGTCCCACTTCATTCTGTTTAAGGAGACTTTATTAGTTGATGAGTTGGGAAGACTGTATGTCCATGAGACTATACAGCTCCATGGGGTCCCATGTACTACCATTTCAAATAGGGACACTCATTTCTCATCACAGTTCTCACAGGTATTGAAAATGGCTATGATAACATAGGTTTTTCTAAGAATATATTTTCACCCTTAGAATCATGGATAATTAGAATGGAAAATATAGGTTATAGAGAATATGATTCGAGCGTGTTTCCACGATTTTGGTGGTTCTTAGGAAAATTATATCCCTCTTCTGGACTTCGCCTATAATAAAAGCATTTAGGTGAAAATTCAGATGTCTCATTTTGAGGACTTACATGGTAGGCCATACCTTTCACCCCTATGATGGCTAGTGCTAGGTGAGGTAGCCCTACAACGTCCTCATACAATTCATGAGACTTTAGAGCAGGTTCAACTAATCAGAAAGAGTATGACAACTGCTTAGTCTAGACATAAATATTGTGCCAATCATCATTGACAACATCTAGTGTTTTAGTTCGGAGATCATGTTTTCTTTCAAGCATCGCCTAATCCTGGGCATAGATAGTTACAAAAATAAGGGATGTTATCGCCTCATTATCTAGGTAATTTTCATATTCTAGAGGGAGTCATGCTGGTAGCCTATCAGTTTCTACTACCTCATATGTACCATTCCATGCATGATGTATACCACATCTCACAAATTCACCAATATAATGATGATCCATCTAATACTTTTGATCATGAGGAAGTTGAGTTAGATATGGATGCTACCATTGAGGATTATCCAATATGAATCGTCGAACAGTGCACAAAGGCACTCCAAGGCCGTTCTATCCCTTTGGTATGGGTGTTATGGTAGCACAATTATGTTCATGATGAGAGTTGGGAGTGGGAGGCTGAAGTACGTGCCCAATGTCTAGAGTTTTTCTTAGATATAGTTTCTCCACCCTTGAAAGGTGAACTTGGGGATGAGTTATTTTATGGGGGGAAGAATGTAAGAACCCATTTTTCACTCAAGTTTGGATCCTTCAAATTTTGGTCTAAATAATTACTTTGGACCTAATATGGATGCCTAGTGAATAAGAAAAGGTTTTCGGGGGGGTGTATGAGGAATGTTCAGAGCCCAAAACCTCAATTTCTATGGAAACTAGCTAGGTCGCACAGTTAGAGCACAATTAGCCCATGGTTTGGATAACCGTGAAGATGGAAATTTTTATACAGAATCATATTGCATAGTTTGCGTACAGACATGAAGCCTAACCGTGGAACTTACCTATCTACCCAAGTAACCATGAATGATTTGCGCAAGGTTTTTCAAACCATGCACGAGCTTTTTTTTGGTAAATTGTTCTTTTTACTTTAATGATATATTAATCCACCTATTCTTTCTTAATATTATTTATAGTGGGCTTAAATTATTTTACTCCCATTTTGGAGCTCTTTGAAAGCCTACTCTAGGGATTGAAATATCTACTTCATCCGAGATCTAATCGAGCTTCGGTTCATCATGTTTGATGTGTAACAGTAAATACTCAAGTCCATTTTAGCCTTTCTTATTCTCTATTGGTCTCGAACTTATTATAGAGGTGTGAGCATTTCCCCCTTTTTCTCAGATCTACAACATTCTAAGCCAATTCAAAGAATGATACCAAAAGAGGGGAGACGTAAAAACCTAATGTGTTTGGTCCATAACTAATCCCTCAAGTTTGTTGATTTTGGAATTGTCATGTGGGGATCACCAAATTCATTGGGTGCTGTTAATAGAATTTATATTCTATGCTTATAATCATTAGAACCATATGGATATTATCCTTCCATATATGTGATTAATTTTTGGTGGTTATGAACTCAAATCCATTCATCCCATGTAGGATGCCATGCCATAATTTTGTTATTATTATTTGACATGTTTGAGCCACCATTTGGGGGTTTCATTGCTTGAACCTTCTAAGGGAAATATTTTATATATTAAATGGCATGATTTATATTGTAAATTTCATAATGGAAAGTACCATGTATGATCCCCACTTTAACTGCATAAGGTAAGTGCTTCAATTGATTATTAAATGTTAAATAGAAATTGGAATTTATACCAATTATATGACTTGACTGGATTAATTGGGAATGATTAATAGGTTTCATGTTCATAGAACCCCTTAGACCATTAATAGAAGGTATAATAATGGAAAATAATTATTAAATATTCATTAAATGGAATTAAAACGTTTCATGCTATTAGAACTTGTCAAATTAATGAAAGGAAAGGGTTGAACCAAATGAAATATTATTTGACTTCAATATAAAATATGAGTTTCTTGACTCGATATCGCCTTGGATTTTTATCGGGGAATGCCTTGAGCACTCGAAAAACCCATTTCAATTCAAGGATAAAACTTGGTAAGGTTGAGACCCACGTTGATCTCAATCCTTTTCTATTCATTGGATGCCTGGTTTGGCACCATATGATCACTTCAATATTATTACAGGATGCCTTGGACACACTCATTGGATCATTCATTAATATGTAGGTTCCATGGTTAAAGCCTGTCAGGCCCAGTCATTGCTTTGAATCGTTTTACATTGTATGCACTCCTTGGAATCGGTAGGCGTATCATTGTGGAATTCCTTAGACTATTATCTTTGGATTATACTCTTACCCTTAGCCAGGATACAGTTATTACTGAGTTGTCAACCCTTGAGGTATATGTGGCCTTGGTTATTTCCTTAGGAATTCACTATTAAATACCATTAAATCGTTCATTATCATAAATTGGAACATTCACTATTGTTAACATTTGACTTATTCATAAATTGGAAGTAATTAGTTAATGGACTAGTTATGATTAGATGCAAGCCAATGGCTAAAGTAGGTACATAGGTATTTAGTTACGTTGTATTCTTGTACTTTATATATGTACGCCTTCCCACTGTTACATTTCCATGACATGTGTTGGATGTTATAGACACCATTGGCGGTGGACCATTGAAATTTATATCACACCCTCTGTGGGCACCATTTGGAACCCATAGTATATTACATGGTTGTATGTGTTGACAAAGGAAATCATACAGCTTTAAACACTTGATTGCTTGATGATTAGTAAAAATATTGATAGAAGATGACCGAGTCAGAGCTCGAGATGCTTCGTATAGTCTTTAATTTAATTTATATATATGTGGAACATGTTATGCCTACTGTCTTGTATCCATGTTTTCTAGTTTTCTAGTGGCATGACATATCATCAATTGTTTAATGTTATTCCAGTTGTTTAAGTTATTTTTGCTATTGTATCTATTTTTCTGTGCCTTTTGTTTACTTATATTGCATCCACTATTTACCTATTTTTTATATTCACATACTACACTACACTTTGTTAATGAGGTAATAGTCTCCCCATGGACACACCCAAGGACCTCGATGCTAGTCAGTAGCCTCTGACATTTGGGGAGATTCACTTGAGGCCATGTGTCCCACCAGGCTCGAGTCACTGACTAAGTGTAATCCAAGTATAGGATGTCACATAACCAATCATTATCTAATACCCTTAAGTAAAATTTCATGGAATTCATGTCTATATAAATAAATTTAAAATGTTCAAAATGACTATCACAAAGAACCCTAATCAACCTTATATACCAATCAAGAATAATTTTTTTCAGTCATACCAATAATAGATACCAAAATAATTATCATGATTTATGAAAAAATCTACAAAAATACATATCTTGGGGAAAGTATCATGTCTTATATATTTTAATCATGTTTTTTAATGAATATACTCCCGCTAAAAAGACTACCACATATATAATATCCATTTAGAGATCCAATATTCATATTTTACTAAGTTTTAGGCCACTTTGTCATTTTTATCATCCCTTAACTATTTAGGTAGGGAATCATTACAATGATGACAATTACAATTCATATATTCTTGGGTGGATAAAACTTTATCCAAATCCCTAATAGCCTTCTAGTTAAATCAATTTCTATGGTAAAAAAATAATTTTATAGTCTCCCAACTAAGTGTAACACATAAAAAATTTCAAGAATAATAACCTAATCTTATTATGGTTACCCATTAAATAAATTTCTTACACATGATAATCCAGAGGAACACATATTTAGCATGACCAATTCAATTGGATGATGAAGGACTTGAAAAGTGTTTCTTCTGAAGACTATCAGTTTTAGTTTTTGAGGGGTTTCATTTTCGTATTATCATCATCTTAATATGCACTAAATGTATAATAAATCCATTATTATTCCATAATATCACATATTTATTTTATAATGTTCCATTACTTTGTGTATGAATGAATATAATTTTTTTTGGAATTACTATCCCATTAACCAAATTGATATGTTCACACCATATTAATTTTTAACTCTTTAAACAACCCATAGTTTTGTTTACTCACCTAAAAATTGATGAAAAATATATTTATACATGTACAGATACATCCAGTGCATAAGAAATAATAAACCTTCAATTAAATGATTAATATTATATGATATTTAAAATCTATAAATAAGTAATACTAGAGTGATAGATAGACAACCACCACCTTTCTGAAATAATACATAAACCTCTAGGATATTTAAATGTCCAACACAAATCCCCTCTCCCCAAAGACACTTTACTCAAGAGAGAATATAATTTATAATGACTCTAAAACCTAATATATACAAAAAATATTTTATAAATAAATTATAGAAAAAAAATTAAATAAAAAATAATATCAAGGTAGATGAAAAACTAAACATTATGCTCATGTAACTAATATGTAATGGATGTCCTGACAATTTATAATAAGAAATTTATCACATAAATTTAGCTTATAAAATGTTTCTATTTTATAAAAATTTTAAGATTGTAAATATTCAAAAGTAATAAACATATAAATAAACTCTTTACTAATTTTTAAAAACCTATGATATAGATATTAATATTTTATTTTTAATTCAGGCATAAATAGATATAATTTTATAATGACTAAATCTTTTAATTTATAAACATCTTATAAACTGTAAAAAAATAAAAATATTAAAATTTTAAAAATTTGATCTATGTCGTGTTTCATGACTAATAATAACAAATATCAATTATAAATTATTATTGGTAAGTAAGAGTAACATAATGTATTAATCATATTCTCTGATATATAATCAATTATAATATATGATCGATACCGCCTCTTACGATTTTTAATATTTTAAGACTCAAATAATATTTCATAATAAATCATATCATATTCGACAACATAGTCCAAATCCACGAGTTTCATCCTTATCTATCCTTATGATATATGAGTATTGTATTCTCTAATTAAGTCAAAACAAAATAATTAAAATGTATCATATTTTACAATATGGATTCAAACACCTTACAATAAAAAATAATTGTAAAAATAGGCATTAGTAATGTTTATACATTAATAAAAAAACACTTTGACACCATTGATATGTTAAAGTTGATTTTATAATGTTTGAATACAAAAAACCCATAAATTATTGATTTATATTCATCCAAAGAAAAATTCTATAAATTAGGAACATATCACATATGTAAAAAAACAATATCCCTTGTATTTTACTCTTCAATGTATGGTTTATGGGGATTACCAATGATGTATCCAAATTCATCATCCCTCCACATATGGTATACTAACTAGTGGATCCACAATATTATCGGGAAGATTCCCAATCATTTTAGGGGCAATCCTACCTTCTTAGTGCAAAAAATGATTATCAAAGATATATGGGTTCTAGGAAATTATATATAGAGATAAATGGTGATCAAGGATAGAGAGAGGTTCTTATTTTTATTATAGGATCTCACACATCACTAAAAAGGGGATCAAGTACCTTTTATAAGAAATTTTGGAACTCCACATTAAATTAAGTGATAAAACATGAATTTATGAGGTGATATCTCATGGAATACATAAATTATCTTTTATTGGTGTCTTGTTCATTGAAAAGTTAAATGGATATACAATACATAAATAATCTAATGATCCATAAATGATATAAAATACATGTAAAAACTTATTAGTGTATCTTGCACTCATATCTTATACAAATCATATCGTAATGCCTACTTTATTCTATGATATAATTCAACAAAATCATCCCAATGATTTTATGATATAATCATGCCATGAGATATGATATATGTTTCATACGTATCATATGCTATGATATATATTTAATACATTGTATCTTATGACTCAGAGGATATTATCTCTGATATCCCTCATTTTAGTGCATATCTAGTAGTTCTTTGATCTAGATAACTTCAGTTACTCATTCTGTAAATTTCACACCAACAAGTTATTGAAAATTTTGACTTCACCTTAAAATCACATAAACAAGAAAAAATCTACCACCACTGGTCTAGGTTAACCATGAACATCACTCTTGATGTTCACTATAATTTAACTAGAATAAGGGTTTTACTCTCTACTAATCATGATGGGATCCCCACCATATGACTTTTAATTTATTTTATAAGAACTAAAATTCTTGGATTATATCACTACCAAAATAATAATTATCAAGATACATTACCTTACTAACTTAACAACCCAACACATAATCCTATCTCTAGTGTCTGTAGAAATATGGTGCTTTTTCTTACCATTGTCTGATATTATTGATAATCCATCAACACATTACCTAAGTGGTAATGAAAATACCTTTAAATTCGTGACCTAAGTCACTTCAATGTTATTCTCATATTCCTACCAACTATAGACACTAAAACACACTATGATAGGTTATATAAATTTTGATGATTTCCCAAAACACCATGGATGAAACTCTTTTTCTTGACTCACATACTAGATTGTTACATGCACATACCCTTTTTGATTTATGTCCCTCACAAGATATTAACCTACCTTGTGTTTGTAATGAATTTACTAGGTCAATTTAACTACAAACTATATAACCCCTCATCTATCTAGAAGAAAGGACACATAAACCTTATCTCACATACTAGTCATAAGCCATTCTACCAGTACTATCAATATAGTCAATATTTGACTATTCATTAAACATCTTCTACTCTAACACAAAGATGATGTATTATTGAATGGATACATGCCTAATCCATTTCATGGTATTGATTCACACCATTACATTGTCCATCCCATAACCTTATCAGAATCAATGTATGACCATTCACTAAGTCTCACCATACCCCATATTTTAACTATAAGAAGTATGGAAACTAAAGTTTCTTATACTATTTTATTATTTCATTTCCCTGATATTATTTCAACATAGACTTTAATTAGAATGTCTTATATTCTATTGAATGTTTATCTTGAAAAAAACTAATAACTTAGATCAGTATTTTAAGGTCAATATTAAATTACAATATCTAACAAACCACATATATTATGTAAAATCTCACTCTATTTCACACCATGGAAAGAAAAGATCTAAATTATAGATCCCAGATAGGTTGTGCGGGGATACTAAGAGGGGTGGAGTGAATCAGTATACCCAAATTTTATCATGTTTATAATTTATTTTAAATTAACCCTTCTTTCTCTCAACCCCATTCCTTTGTTAATAGGGATGGATCTGATATATTCTATAAAAAATAAAATACACATGTAATGAATATAAGAAATGAGATAGAAACAGACAAATATTTTTAAAAGGTTTGACGATAATGATAAAGTCTAGTGCTTTTCGGGATCAACCAATAGTTGTTTTATGGATTTTCGTATCACTATAATTTATATTGATTAAAAAGTTAGTTCAATTAACACACAAGGTTGACTATTAATATCCATGCCCTATTAAATATTGATGGTGTTATTTATACCAGAACCACTATTTCCTCCATTTCATTTTTTATACTAAAACCATTCATTCCTCATAGATTAATTTAAAAACATTCTGAACAAGATCACACATTGAGATCAAGGATGTCACTACATCAAATTGAATAAGATATTCTTACTAAATAAACAAATCATTGATATCCACATTAATATAGTGAATGAGGCTTAACATACATAGATATTATATCATTTTATATGAATATTCAGTATATTACAATAATACAAGCCTGAAGACTATAATAGTTTATCATATTTGGAAACATGAAAAAAAATCTTATATCTTTGTGAAATATCTTCAACAACTCCTATAAAGATCTCCACCTTTAGTAATTCAAACTAAACCATTCTTATTAACCTAGGTAAATGAAACATAAGAAGGGGTGAGCTCCGATGCTTCGTAAGGATAAATAAAGGAAATGTGTAAGCATAACATGAATAAAGGGTATGGAACTTGAGAATAACATTTGAAGAACCTACCCTGCATATTAGAAATCATTATATATATTAGAAATTCATAATACATGGATCATAATATATTTTAAGTATAATTAATGAAATCACCACCTAAAAATAAAACATGGAGTTGTGAAAGACACATAGGCATATAATATGATTTCCATTGATTCTAAGGCATTGTTTCTAAGACAATCTTGGTAGTATGGGTTTACTCCCCATACAATATTATTAGCATGTGTTCAATCTTCATACCATATTGGTAGTCATGGTTCACTCCCATGGCAATCTTAGTAGTCAAGGTTCATTCCCAAGGATATATTAGTTTATCTAAAAAAGATAATAATCATTACCCAATGCATTGGAGGGAGATATAGTTCACACCCATATCGTAGTGAAACCATACATACATGTGCCACAAGATGATAGATAATCATAACATAACCCCTGAAATGAAATGGGTATTATAAACATGTCATCATATGATAAACTACAGAATAGATAGGATTCATAATCATTTAATCAAAAGCAAAACCCATGAAATAGAAACAGATTTCTAAAACCTATATCTTCTGAAAGAGAAATGTATTTTATAAACATAAAACCTATGAAATAAAAATGGGTTTCATCAATACCATTTCATTAAGAATAACCCATTCATTGAAATAATATTAATGAAATATTTATATCATTTCCTAGAAGGGCATAATTAACTTCAACATATGTCATCTTATATGAAAAATAATTTCAAATTATCTTTCAAAAATGTTTCTTAAGGAAAATATAATTTCTTCTTTGAATTTTTTAAATATATAAAACCATTTGAAAATAATTTTCTTAAAAAATATTCCTCCAAAAATTATAGGGAAGACATGAAATCATTTTGAAAACCTTCTTCCTTGAAAACATATAAAATAAGTATCAAAACATTTTAAAAATGTTTTTTCATTGGAAACACTTTGGAAACATATAAAGAAAGAATGATTTTTTTAAAACCATTTTTCTTGAAAACATATAAAATGAGCTTGAAAATGTTTTGGAATCTATTTCATTGAAAACAATTTGAAAACATAGAATGAAATCTTGAAAATGTTTTAAAAAACTTTTTACTTGAAATCATATGAAATGAGCTTGAAAATGTTTTGAAAACCATTTTTTATGAAAATAATTTAAAAATTTATAAATAAGGATTGAAAAAAGATTAATTTTTTTATTAAAAACATATAAAAAAAGTTTGAAAATATTTTGAAAATTATTTTCCTTGAAAATCACTTATAAAATCATTTTATTGAAAATTAAAATTTTAGAAATTCAATGGAAGATTCAATGAAATGACAACGGTTAAATCCATACATTTTGTACGAGGTAAAAAGAACATTATTTTTTCATAGTAAAAATGTTTGAAAAATTACTCATTAAAAAAGTGAAAATAAGATTAATGTAAAGATATTTGTATAAGAAAAAAGGGTTAAAATTTATTTTATTTATTGTAGGATAATGGTACAATATTTTTTGAAACCCTTTTTGGAAAATATGGTTTTATAGGAATGTATATTTCTGACTGAAGAGAGGGTAAAGTAGGGATTTCTTAAAAAATATTATTAACATTATTATGTAACAAATAGTTGAAAAAATGGTACCAATATATTAATAAATAATTAATAAACCATGTATGATAAAATTATTGAATTTTCTTGAGAGAGGAGACGAAAGATTTCATCAGAGGAAGAATAAATGTAAATAATCCGGAAATGTGATGAGATTTTTTCAATAAACTATTATAACTTGGTAATGTGGGATCATAATATCAATGTACGAAAAATAAATTACATAAAAGAAAAAATATAATTAAAATAATTGAATTTATGATATAGAACATCTAATGGAATTATATAAACCTCAAAAGAGAATTTAGGTGCACAAACAAACACAAGTCTCAAAGAAGGAAAATTGAGAAAAACAATTTCACCAATTTAGTAACATTTAAAACATAGAACCCTTGAAAGAAAGGTCATAAAATGGATATGTTAACACACATAAATTTAATTATAAGAAACATATAATACAATCAAGGTAATTATATATACTATACAAAAGGAAAGTGTGGCGAACATAGCATATATCTCACAGAAATAAAAAGGTGAGATAAAATCCCCTTACCTTGTGTCTCGACATTCATCGTACTCAGTAGAAACACCTATATAATAAATATAAATTTATTATAAATTTTTTCGATAACCATATTATTATATATATTACTATATAAGGTTTTATTATGACCTTATATTACCCACATGTTAACAATCCTATGTTAATGTCTCACTTTGGGTAATATTCGCTTTATTTTTCACATTTGTGTCTTAATTTGTTATATCTTTGATACTTAACCTTCATACATGGATTATAATAACATAAAAAATGATATAAATAAAATTTATATCCCTTATACATGTTTTATAATTATCTATTGAATATATAAGTACAAAATGGAATACACCGTTCCAAGAGATGGTAATCCATACATACGCATGAAAACTGTTTTCGTTTTTATTATCGTATTGAAGGAAAGAAATAAAATTACATATATGTATACATTTATATCATTACTATAGTTTATTTATGGTATATTATATATCATATGTAATCACTAAACCCATCCTTAATACATTCCATGTAGTTTATGAATGAATCATATCACTTTGAGGGGGCGGTAGTCCACAATTCCTCAAACGAAATTATCATATTAACACAAAATGAAAAGTAAAAGATATGTGTTTTAAAAATGGATAAATAAGCTTAAATACATAATAAATATAATAGATTAAATATATAAATAGAGTCTCCACTATGAGAAGTGGTAAAGAAAAATAAACAATGATCATTTAGTGAGGCGGTAGTTCACCGTACACATAAACAATATGTTCATTACCCATTAGGTAGAGGTGTGTAAGTGTAAGTAAAACCATTAGAATAAAAACATAATATTATATTAAAAATACTTTTGTTCTTATACAATAATGGAATTAATATAGTGGAGAGTATGGAGAAGTAAAATAAATTATAGGACTTGAGGGCAGATGTTCCCTATTAATTGGGTAACTTATTTTTGTTTATACTGAAAGGATTACTTGGAAGGATTTATATGCAAAGGGAGGATTCAAAAAGGAAGGGAGGGAAGTTATGAGATTATTTGATTAGAGTTTGGGTGATCCATGGAGATTTATAGGTTTACAAAATTTCAAGAAATGATCCCTTTTTATAGTGGAGGAGGAGGGACACTCTTGAAAATATTTGAAGATATAATTCACAAACGTTTTTCATGTTGAACTTTGATCCAACAATTATTAAAAGTAGATAAAAGGGAGTATAGGGTATAAATATGACTATAAAATGGATTTTTTACAAGTTTATTGGTCGTTTTGGGTCTTAAATTTACGGGTTATTCCTTAGTTATGTTTAATTTTACCTTAGTCGATGTAATTAATTTTAATTAGAGTCACTAATAATTTGGTCAAAAACTAAGTTAAAATTATAAGAAATTATAAATTATTCTGATTCAAAATATTTAATCCATTTTTTTAAATACAGATTATATAATTAGAATAAATTAATTTCAAATTAATCCTACAGACAGGATGACACTATAAGATTTTAAAGTAAAAATGATCAAAAGATTACTGTGATTTTAATCCAGTTTCAATGTAAAATTAGTTACAATTACCTAAATTGGTTAATTTATAAAAATATTATCTAATTAAACATTGAAACCATCTTAAAAAATAATTTTACCTTATAAATAAATGAGATGAAAAAGATGTTTTGAATTAAAATCTAGTATTTTTAAATATTCATTAAATATGAACCCTTACAGAAAAATATAAAACAATTATCGTAACATATTTTGTATTTTTTTTATTAAAAAGATAAAGTTTATTTAGACCTATTAAATCTATTAAAAATTCCAAAATTGGTATTTAAAATGGGTTCTCCATTTAATGATGTTAAAACTACCTTTATAAAAAATATTGGTTTCTATGCCTAAAATCAAGTTTGTTCTTATATTATCTCTATAAAATATATTAGATGAATATAAAAAATATTTTATTGAATAGAAAACATATATATTAACTTAATATCACTCAATAATTTTAATTAATTTATTTTTTTTTATTTTAAAACATCTTTTTGACTCTAAGAATTATAATATTTTCATTTATATTCAATCAATATTCATGTTTATTTCTAATTAATTGGTAACCTATGAATTCTTTTTATATTTTTGTAAAACATATATTTTATTAAATTAGTAAATACTATTCATAATTTCTAATTTAACTACTCGGTTATAGCTTATTATGTTAAAAAATAATATTTTAAAAATCTATTATTGTTTGGTAAAACTCTGTCATCCGAGCTATGCAAGCCATCAGGGAATGTCATTATTGCATGTAAAAAAAGATAAACATGGTATTCCATGGGGACCAAACTAAAATTTATATTTCATGTATTTCATGATTTACTTAGTGTTTCATATAACACATTCCAAAAATAGGGATTTAATAAAAAATAAACTACATTTAATGATATGTGAAATAAAAAATATTTCAAATGCTAAATTAATTTTAAAAAAATTCAAAAAATCTTGATGTTTTAAAATGTACCCCCTTTAAAATGAATTTATCTCTTGAAATTCGTCTTGGTTATCAAGGGTTTAATACTTGAACGCTTCATTCATAGAAACCCACATCATAAAAATGGATACCAAAACTTCCATTCGAAAGGATAATTTTGGAACCATAACAGTTACCCAAAGTGACATATAACTAGGTTTCCACATAGTATAACATAGGTTGGAAGTGAATATTAGACATGACAGATAAGTGTAAATATTTATAGGGAGTGATTGAGGTTATCAATCATAGACAAGTGAATGATAAAATAAAATTTGAGGGCCACAAAGTCATAAATCTGTGGTGATTTAAAAGAGCATCGATTCAACATAATTAAGGTATTATGGAAACACATTTTCTTTTTATAATTATCCAAACATTGATTAATTCTTTTATATACCAAGAATAAAAGGAAATATACTTGATACATTTCTATAAACAAAATTATATTATTTTTGTGTGCTTTTAACTTTTTCTAATTCATCCATTACTTCAAGAAATGGATTTCTAGAAATTAACATTGATGGCCTAAGTACTAAAATACACTTTTAGAAAATATTGATTCCCATAAAAGATGCAAATAATAACTATTTACCAATAACTATTCTTAAATATCAATATGGTTAATACATAAATCTATAAACATAAGATGTAACATTAGCGTTTCATCATAAAAACTTATTCATAAAAATTATAATTATTCATTAACCAAGACATTGTGTAGGCTAGTGGTAGGTGTGAAACCCTTTTCATCCTTTGGTCATGGGTTCAAGACCCATGACCATACCAAACATGATTGGTTGTCACATAACATACATGATTTCATTCTATAAAACACCACTAATATAATTTAAAAAATAAATAATATGGATATCCTTGAAATAAGGTTAACCACTAAATATCCTTTTTAATCAAAGTATTCAATAGAAACTTAGTACATAAATATTACCTCAAAAGTTTAACTTAAACAATTCATCAAGGGTTAACCTTATAAACCTACTGGAAGATGAAAGTCCAAAACATTATAATGAAATTCATGAAATCATATTAACATTGATTCCCCCATATATAAGAAAGTAGCTATTGGTTGTCCCATTCCAAACATGTGAATACCCCATCAAATATTCTCTTGAAACATGGTAATAACCTTAATTACATGAAATTATTATCGAATACATTGATTATTCCATATAAAAATTATATTGGATTTATTAAATAATTTAAAAAAGTTTTAAAATTCCTTTATGATAAAATAAACTACATGTGAATAAGTCCTTAATTTATTCCAAGGTAATAAGAACCATCCAATATACTGATTCATCCCACATATATTTTTTCAAACAAAATTATCATAACATAATGAATATATTAAGGGTTATCATTCCCATAATCATGTGTTTTCCCTGGATATCACCTTTCTATTATGTCCCTTTTTGATTCCATTAGAACCATTAAACGTGTTCTTGTAAATTTGTCGTAAAAAACATAAACTGAACAATACTGATAATTTTCACATTTCATATAATACATTTCTTTAATCCAAATACAGAAAATATTTTATTATTACACTTAATCCTTATTCCATTAGAAAGAAAACCTCATCCTATTACACAATACATATTTCCTTTCACATTTCATCTATAGTCTCTTCATCATCAACATTATAACCATTACTCGTACCATTTTGATAGTCCTATTCAGGAGCTTTCCTCATGGGACATTGTGTTTCATAATGACCATTTATTCCACAATTAAAACACTCAACCTTTAATTAAGCCTTATAGTGTACAATATTCTCATCCATTCTGTTAAATGAACTCTTCATTTTTTCACCTGTAGTCACTTACTTTGTGTCCCTCCTTACCATAGTCAAAACATCTTTTTTTTCCTCTAAGAAATTAACTTAGGTGATTTTTTCCACATTCTTGTCATTAAAGGAAGACAAATATTGTTTCCTCTATGGTCTCCATCACTTGAACCCTTAGTGAAATCCTTCTTTCTCTTCCTTGGTGAGTTCGATAGTAGGTTAAGGTACACATCATCAATCATGTTCTGTGAAATTTTTTTAGGAATTATCATAATATATATCACTCCAGTGATCCTCCCACTTCACTGATCATCAGAAAATCTTCCATCACATTCAACGTTAATCTAGTTCCTTTCATTTACTTCTATTAAATAAAACTAGATGCACAGTGTGATCATTACTTATCATAGTAGAAAACCACATAGTCATGAAAATGTTTACTTATAAGATGTATACATCGTGCCACATTCATTAATCTAAGACACCCTAGATTAATCCTAGTTTATTTATATCCAAATTATATTTAAATCCTTCACAATGATTCAAGAAGATTTTATGAATTACTAAAGCATATCCCCCGGGAAACTAGGTGTGCAGCAAGCCCCACTGTCGTGTACCTGATCAACCCAAGTTAGGACTAGAACGTCTT
This sequence comes from Viscum album, assembly GCA_963277665.1. Taxonomy (NCBI): domain Eukaryota; kingdom Viridiplantae; phylum Streptophyta; class Magnoliopsida; order Santalales; family Viscaceae; genus Viscum; species Viscum album. Next base: position 1,868,943,296 of record OY728150.1, read on the forward strand.
GTTAATGTTATTACCCATAGGTATATCTATTCCATATACACATACACTTGTAGTATATATATAGGTATGTATTACTGGGAAACTACTCACTCTATCCTTTACCATAATTCTAGGACATTTCCTAAACTTGGTGTCATCCATATACTTATCCCTATAGACACCCATAGAAACATCCTTAGTAATATAAATATGGATATCACTTAAGTTTTATCATCCTAGTTTCAAAAGGATGATTAATAATTTATTTTGATACAAACTATAGAAACCTAGGCTTAACATATGTGGATATTACACCATTTTAAGTGAATATTCAGTACATTACAATAATACATGACCAAAGGCCATACTAGTTTAGTGTCTTTGGAAACATGAAAAAAAATCTTCTATCATTGTAAAAGTTATTCAAGATACCCCATAATGAACTCCAACTTTATTAATTCTACATAAAACCTTTATTTTTAACTTGGGGAATAGAAATATAAGAAGGGGTGAGCTCAGATTCTCAGTAAGGTTAAATAAAGGAAATGTTTAAGAGTAACATGAACAAAGGGTATGCGACTTGAGTAGAAGATTTGATGATATTACCCTATATATTAGAAATAATAATAAATATTTTAAATCCATAAGACCTATATCATAATATTTTTAAGATCATAAGTCATTAAAGCACAACATATGAATAAAACATAGAATGATGGCAGACACATAAGCATATAATATTATTTCCACAGTATTCAAGACATTGCTGCCAAGACAATATTAGTAGTATGACTTCACTCCCCATACCATATTAGTAGAATGTGTTCACTCCTTATACCATCTTGGTAGTCATGGTTAATTCCCATGGCTATCTTAGTAGTCAAGGTTCATTCCAAAGACAATATTAGTCTATCCCATGAGATATTAATTGGTACGTAATGCATTACAGGGAGATATAGGTCCCACCTCTCTCATAGTTAAATCATACATACATGTTCCACAAGATCATGAATAATTATATTATAACCCATGAAATTAAATAGTTATTATAAATATGTAATCACATAATAACCTATGGAAAAAGACAGGTCTCATAACCATTTCATCAAAATTATAACCCGTGAAAGAGAAATAGATTTCAGAAACATATAACTCAGGAAAGGGAAAATCATTTCATAAAAATATAAACAGTGAATGATAAATGAGTTTCATAAAGACCATTTCATTAAGAATAATCCATTCACTAAAAGAATATGAATTTAACCTTTAGGTCATTTCTACGAAGGGCATGAGTAACATCAACCTATGTTATCTTAGATGGAAAATAATTTTGAAATATCTTTAAAAACATTTCTTAAGAAAAAAATCCTTTCTTATTTAAAAAAGTATTTTTAATAAATAAAACAATTTGAAAATAATTTTCTTAAAATAGAAATACCTTTAAGACCTAAAAATATGACTTGAAATAATTCGTAAAAACTTTTTCCTTGAAAAATTATAAAATAAGAACGAAAAATTTTAAAAACCTTTTTTTTAATACACATTGAAATCATATAAAGAAATCCTAAAAATATTTCGAAAATGTTTTTACATTAAAATGTATGAAAGGATCTTGAAAATATTTTGAAAACCTATTTACTTGAAAACATATTAAATGAGCTTAAAAATGTTTTGAAATCTATTTCTATGAAAATACATTGAAATATTTTATATAAGTTCTGCAAACTTTTTGAAAGAAAATTTCCTTGAAAACTTATAAAAGATGGTTAGAAAATTTTGAAAATAATTTTACTTGAAACTCACATTTAAAAAAAATTTCTTGGAAATTAATATTTTAAAAATATAGTGGAAGCATCAAAGAAATGATGGTGGATAAATTCATACATTCCATACTGGGTAAAAAGAACATTCATTTTGCATGATAAAAAGGTTAGAGAAATTCCTTTCTCAGAAAGAGAAAATAAGATTCCATTAAAGATATTGGTAAAAGAAAAATAGGGTAATTTTTTTTAATTATTATAGGATAATGGTATAATTTTATTTGAAAACCTTTTTAGAAAACATGGTTTTTACTGAATATAGATTTCCTACCAAATAGTGGGTAAAGTTGGGATTTCTTAAAAAATCTTTATTTACTATATTATTTAACAAATACTGGAATAAATGGTACTAATATATGAATAAATAACTAATAACCATAGAATAATGAAATTAATGAATTTTCTTGAGATACAGGTCTTAATATTTTATTAAAGGGAGCATAAACATAAACAATATAAAAAATTTATGAGATTGTTTCAATAAACTCTTATAACTTGGAATCATGGGATCATACCAACCATGTAATAAAATAAAAATTAATTTAAACTTAAAATATAATTAAAATAATGAAATTAACTATAAAAAATGTAAAAAATATGTATATACACCTCTAAATAGAGTTTTGGTTCATAAAAAAACTTGAGTATCAAAGAAGGTAAATTACAACAAAGATATTGCATCGATTTGGTATCTTTTGAAACTTGGACCTTATAAAGGAAAAGTCATAAAATGGATATGTGAATATCCATAAATTTAGGTATAAGAAAAAAAGAATAAAATCATTATAATTACATACTCCACATAAAAGGAACTAGTGGTTAACATAGCATGTATCTCATGAAAATAAAAAGGTGAGATGAAATCCCTTTACCTTGTTTCTTGAATTTCATTGTACTCATCAAACCACCTGTATAATAAATATAAATTTATTATAATTATTTTTCAGAACCATATTATTATATCCAATACCCTATATGGTTTTATTTTGACCTTATATTACCCTCTTGTTAACAGTTCCATGTTAGGGTTTCACTTCGGGTAATATTTACTTTATTTTTCACATGTGTCATATTTTGTTATATAATTGATACTTATCCTTTATATCATTATTCCCATAATGTAAACCACTATATAAATATAATTAATATGCTTTTTATAATAATTATCTATTTAATATATTATTATAAAATGGAATACACAGTTCGTGGAGATGGTAAGGCGTACGCATGTATGAATACATTTTCCATTTTTTTGTCTTATTGAAAGAAATAAAGAAAATGACATATATGTATATATTTAAATCATTATTATAGTTTATTTATGGTATCATATATATCATATATTATCACTAAAACCATCCTTAATATATTCCATGTAGTGTATGAATGAATCATATCTCTATGAGGAGGTGGTAGACCACACTTCATCAAACGAAATTATCTCATTAACACAAAATGGAATGTAAAATATATTAGTTTTAAAAAATAATAAAAAATCTTAAATACATAATAAAAATAATATATTTTATTTATAAATATCATTTCCATTATAATTTCCCCAATGATAGGTAGTAAGGAAAACAGAACAATCATCATTTAGTGTGGTGGTAGTTTGTCGTACACGTAAACAATACGTTCATTACCCATTATATGGATGTGAGTATAAGTGTGGGTAAAAAATTATCATAAAAAATAATATTATATTTAGTATACTGATGATTTTATACAATAATGGAATAAATATATTGATGGTGGTGGAGAAGGAAAATAAAAGAAAGGACTCGAGGGAAGACGTTACCTCTTAATCGGGTAACTCTTTTGGTTTGTTCTAAAACGATTCCATGGAAGACTTTATTCCCAAGGGGAGGATTCAAGGAGTAAGTAAGGGAAGATGGTAGAATAAATTATTAGAGTTTGGGTGAGCTAAGGGGCTTGAGATCTGTGACTAATTGGGAGGAAATGATCCATTATTATAGTGGAGGAGGAGTGACACTCTTGTAAATATTTGAAGAGAGAATTTCACCCATGTTTTTCCCGTTGCAAGTGGATCCTATAATATAAACAATTATAGATAATAGTGTATAGGGTTAAAATATGTCTATAAAATATCATTTCGACAAGTTTATAGGTCATTTTATTTCTTAAATTTATACTTTAGTCCTTTATTAAGCTTAATTTTACCTTAATTGATGTAATTAATTATAATTACATTCACTAATAATTTTATTCAAAAAAATGTTAAACTTATTATCCATTAGAAATTATTATGAATTCAAATATTAAATCCATTTCTCTAAATTCCAATCATTGAAGTGGCATAAATTAATTTAAAAGTAATCCCTCTGATGGGATGACACCCCATGTTTTTAAAGTAAAAATGATCGAAAGTGTGATAAGTATTAATATCAAATTTCAATGTGAAATTGGGTATAGTGACCTAAATTATTTTAATTGATAAAAATTTTAGCTAATTTTAGATTGAAACCAACTTAAAATTTAATTTATCCTAATAAATAAATTAGATTAAAAAGTAATTTTGAATTAAAACACTATATTTTAAAATATTCATTAAAAATGAATCCTTAAAGAAAAATATCAAAAAAGTATCCTAACCCAATTTTTGTGTTTTTCTTCAAAATATAAAATTTATTTAGATGTATTAAATCTATAAAAGTTCAAAAATTTGGATTTAAAATGGGTTCTTAATTGGAGGAGTTAAAATTACCTTTATAAAAAAATATAATTTTTTATGCATAAAATTAGGTTTTTTATTATCTTAGGTATATCTAATATAATTGATGAATATAAAAAATATTTTATTAAATATATAGCATATATATTAAATTAATATCACTCATTAAATGTAATAAATTAAAATTTCTATGTTAAAACAACATTTTGACTCTAAAAATAATAATATTATCTTTTATATTCAATCAGTTTTCATATTTTTTTATAAATAATTGGTAACGTATAAAATCATCTTATATTTGGATAAAACATATATTTTTATGAATTAGTAAATGCAGGTTATAACTAAAAATTAAACTTCTATGTTAAATATTTTTATATTAATTAATAATATTATAATAATATATTATTGTTTGGTAAAACATGGCCATACATGTTATGAAAGCCATCAAAGAAATTCATTATTTCATATAATGGAAGCTAACCTTGGTGTTCCATGTGGATCAAGCTAAAATTTATGTTTTGAGTTGTGCATGATTAACTTGGTGTTGCGTATAACTCAATCCAAACACAGTTATTTAATATAAAATAAACTATTTTTAATGATTTTTGTAATGAAAAATTTCACAAGGGTTAAATTAATAAAAAATAATAATTAAAAAAATCGTAGGGAGTCATAGTAATTTTAGTGATATTGTATTCCTTAATTTTGATATTATATCCTCTCACTGTCTGAATGATCAATAATTATTTAATGTAGAATAATCCCAAATACCTTCTTCATTTTTTATTAAATTATCTTGATTATACTCCTTCTATTAATGAATTTACCAGCCTTAATGAGATCTGTGGAAGTGATGCACATAATTCATTCAATAGTATTTTATAGAAGATAAAATTTTTACAAACTCAATTTAATCTATATGAAAATTCTCAACTCAATTGAATAAAATAAATTTCATGTATAGAAGTGCAATAAATGGTTCATGTCATGTGAAACCATAACACATTAATTTTCATTATTATTATATTACATTCTTTATCAATTTTGTAAGTTTAGATATTCTCAAATTATTATGCATTCATATGGGAATTAATTCAGGTATGAATGTATGTACTCTTCTCACAATATCAAGAACACTCCTCCTTTACACAATTTGATCATGAAAACTCAAAAGTCTTCACTATCTAATATTATTCATTCAAATATATCATGTTATTTTGGGTTCTTCATTAAGCGATGTGCACTAATTATTATTCTTCTAATATTTGGAACAACTCAAGATTCACTCATGTATGTACAAGAACATGATCTAAAGGTCACCATGCGACCCTTGATTGTTCCTTTAATATATCAAGAGATCATGAAAATTACAACCATTGTATAATATAATTTTTATATGAGATATTTTCTTCATGTGACTGTTTCAATATTGGCTATAAAATTAATTCATGAAAGCTTAAAAATATTCACGGGATATCATCTCCTTTGTGAAGAAACATAAGGATCCCAGGAGGCCTTCTATCTCTTCAAAGAACCTAAAAGGTTCACAACACTTTGTTTTTTGAGAAAATTAGAGTGTTTTCAAATATCACGATCAACAACAATATTCAATGGTTTATTCCACCCTCAGTATTTTAGGTGATATCTCCACCACCATAGAATTGTTCCCTCACTACATTAGCCTCTCAATTATTATCTGTGTCATAAAGAATCTAAAAGATCCCAAAATTTGATCATATATCAAAATTTTCAAATATATATTATTTTCATACATAATGGTTTCAACATACCATTTTAATATTATGATTCTAAAAATCATGGTGTCTCTTCCTTAATACATTAGGGTCCCATGTGCATGTGACGATAAACACATGCTTCTCCATATTCTATGTTGACCGAACTCATAATATTCACATGAATCATTATCTTTTATAGTTTACTTTCATGTAAATCATAGCTCATGAATGTGAATTTTTTTTACCTTTACCCATCCTTTTTGTGGATAAATTACTAGACAGTAGCTCACCTAGATAATTAATAAAAATAGATTGTATATTAATGAATCTGGGACTTAACATGGTGAATTTATCAAGATTTTGATTAACAAATCAACCATCAAAACATAAAAATGATAATATAATGATCCTAGTAGAGAATATTAAACTACCATAATGGTTCGATCATTATATGAGAGTTCTGCATTATCATCACAAATTGTAAATGGTGGTCTAACTATACATTGATGAACCATTGACTGGGGGATAAAGACAGTGATATATAGTCTTGTGGATTAGCACATATCTAATAGATGCGTTATGTTTGCAAAATTTTAAATATATGTAAGGTACAAGTGTGATCCATATTTTACATCGAACCTCTAAATTTTGTGGAAGTATATTATAACATTTTCTATTCCACATACCTCTCAACCCAACATCAATTTTTGTACCCAGATACACTTTCACACATCATATTTGATGGGGAGAACCCACTTTATCCCCTTAAACTACAATGTATGCCATGCGGGTGATATGCACCCACCAATCTATCTTGAACATTTGTGTTTACACCTATTTTCCCATGAAAGCACGTGACCACCCATGTTTCTATACAAGCTTCATGGATTGTATCTCCCTTTTGGTTGAGCTTGACAATACTAAAAAACATGCCTTTTGCAGTGCTAAAAATTGATTTTATCAGTGCTAGAGAAGAACTGACTACTAGAGTAAGATTTAAACCCCTAGGATTTTATTAGTGCTGGAAGAAGAAATAGTAAAGGGATCCTTTTTCAACAATAAAAAAAACTTGTAATGTGTTCCTTTATTTATGTTTTCAGAAGCTTTGATAAAAGACACATTTTTTTAGAACATTTATTTATCACTGATAAAGGGTCATAATACAGTGTGATGTAAGAGGAAACTACAACACCAATGTAGTGTTCTATAATAGTAGACCACAACACCATAAACACCACCAAATATCAATGAAATAAATTAACAATAAAAAATTTAAATGAAATGAAATTTAAAACACAAATATAATTAAGAACACTATATTATAGAAATTTTAATAATTGGTATATAAAATTACATTAGTAAAAATTATTAAATATATTCAGAAGCATCAAATATTATTCTTCTTTCTGATGCTAACCCCGACTAATGCTATTTCCAAAAAAACAACACCTGTTAGAGAAACATAAAGCACCTATATAAAAAAATTATTATGTTAGTAATACTATGAATAAATAAGTTAATAGAAAGGGTTAATTTTAAACTAAAATTTAAGTCACACTAAGAAGAATGTGTATCCGATTGAGTTATGATTGATTGTTTCATGTAAAAAAGTTTCATGTATGTATTAAATAATTATCTATACAAAAATTAATTAAATAATTATAACATAATAAATTATAAGGAAATCAATTAAGTAACATAAGATAGAGTGATGAGAAAAAAATATAGAATAGTTTTCTTAGTTTCGGCAATGTGATGCATGTTTTAAACTAAAACGAAAGTTATATATTGAAAAGACACACTTGGGGTCATAAAAATCACACAACATGATAGATTGAGGTTTTTATGATTCCAACACATCCCAAAAGACTTATGCATCAATTTTCTAAAGTATCAAAACAACCTGAATGCATTTTCTTGGATTTGAGAATGTCACTTGACCTATTTTACTGAAATGTCATTTTAAATCATACTTGTCACATCGTGGGTGGGGTTTACATGAGACTAATTCCTAAATGTCAAAAATGATTTATGATTTTTTTTATAAATTATCAAGACAATCTGAGAAAACATTCTTGGTTTCCAATGAGTGACACTCTTTGAACTAAAATGTCAATTTTCAACTGATAACAAACACATTGAGTTATACTGAGCATATCATAGATTAGATTAATGTGATAATAATTCGTACACATAAAAAATGTCTTAGGGAAAATTTTCTTAACATATCAACACAATAAGAATGTTTTTCTCGGTTATGGATAGGTTAGTTGTCTTGTTTACTTATATTGATGTCAATTATAAATAAAAAGGCACACTTGGAGTAATACAGGTCACACCGTGCATCAGATTGAGGTGAAACAGATACCTACATGTCCCAAATAACTTTTATATAGTTTTCCTAAAGTATCAAAAAAATATAAATTCATTTTCTAGGTTTTTATTATCTCACTTTTCTTTTTTACTAAAATGTCATTTTAAATAAGAAACACACACTTTGACTCAAACCAAACACATCATGAGTCATTTTGATGTGAGACAAATTCCTAGATGTCAAAAATGATTTATGGATATTTTTCATAAATCATCAAGATAATATATTAATTTTTTCTTGATTTTTAATATGTGATACTTTCAGAACTAATATTTTAATTTTAAACTGATAACAGACACTCTAAGTCATACCAGACCCATAATTTATCATATTGAGGTGCAGATGATTCCTAAATATCAATAATGACTTATGGATCATTTTTATAGATTTTAAAAACAATATGAATGTGTTTTATCAGTTTGGAGTATTCCAATATATATTTTTACTAAAATTGATAACAATTTTAAATCAAAATACACAATTGGTGTCATACCGGTCATATGGTACATTGGAATGAGTTTCAGCTAATTCCTACTCATATCAAATTATTTATGGATCATATTCGTAAATTATCAAAACAATATGAATGCATTTTTTCCGTTTTGAGCATGTCACTAATCATTTTAATAATATTGATGTCAATTTTAAATAAAAAGATGAAATTGTATTCATATTGGTCATAAGGTTAATGGGATTGATGTGTGACTAATTCTTAAACATCTAAAATGATGTATGGGTCATTTTTATAATGTATTAAAATAATCTGAATGCATTTTCATGGTTTTGAGTACATGACTTGTATTTTTTTTTCAAAATGTCATTTGAAATTTGAAACATGAAATTTGAGTCTTATAAATCAGATAGTGTATCAATTTTATGTGATACTAATTACTATATGTAAAAAAATTATTTAGGAATCATTATCCAAAAGTATCAAGACAATCCGAGCGTGTTAGCTTGGTTTTCAATGGGTGACACTTTTTGAACTGAAATGAAGATTTTAAACTAATAACATACACTTTGACTCATACCGGGAAAATTGTGTATTGGATTTATGCAAGACTAATTCCAAAATTAAAGAATTACTTATGGACATTTTTCATAAAGTATCAAAATAATATGAATGTGTTTTGTCTGTTTTGAGTAGGTTAGTTGTAATTTTTATTATAATTAAAATAAAAAGACCCACTTGGAGTCATAAGGGTCACAACATATGTCAGATTGAGATAAGGTTGATACCTACACATATAAAATGACATACGGATATTTTTTCTGAAGTATTATAACAATAAAAATGTGTTTTCTCAGTTTTGAGTACTCCACATGTCTTCTTTAATAAAATGTTATTTTAAACTAGAAACACACTCTTTGACTCATACCAATCACATTGTGTATTAGTTTGAAATGAGAACAATTCCAACATTTAAAATATGGTTTTTGAGTCATTTTCCAAAATTATCAAGTCAATCCAAGCAACTTTTATTGATTTTTTAGGAGTGGGAATTTATGAACTAAATAGTCGATTTTAAAATTATAACATACACTTTCATATTAGGAACATCGTGTATCATATTGTGGTATAGATTATTCCTTCATGTAAAAATGACATATGTATTATTTTCATAGAGTATAAAAATAATTTTAATGAGTTTTCTTGGTTTTGAGTTGGTCAATTATCTTATTTACAAAAATTGATTCCAATTTTAAAATAAAAACACAATAGGAGACATACCAATCACACCGAGCATTAGGTTGAGGTGCATATGATTATTACACATAAAATATGACTTATGGATGGTATTTAAAAAATATAATAACATTATAAATGTTTTTCTTGATTTTTAGCACATCATTTTTATTTTTTACTTAAATGAGATTTTAAACTATAAATATGCACTTTGACTCAAACTAGTCACATTGTGTGTATTTTTGAGGTGATACCGATTCCTACACATAAAAAAATGATTGATGAATTATTGTCTAAAACTATCAACCCAATCAGAGCATGTTTTATCAATTTTTAGTGAATGACACTTTTTGAACTCAAATATTGATTTTAAATTAATAAGGGACACTTTGAGTCATACCGAGCACATTTTTTATCTGATTGAGGTGTAGATGATTCCTACACAAAAAATGATTTATGGATAATAGTCTTAAAGTATCAAAAAAATATGAATAAGATTTATCAGTTTTGAGTATGTTAGTTGTCTTTTTTACTAAAATCAATGTCAAATTTAAATATAAAAAAATCACTTGGAGTCATACTGGTCAAATCATGTGTCAAATTGAGGTAAAAATGATTCGTACACATACCAAAATATTAGCAAATATTAACTTCCAATGTTAACATGCTTTCTATTGGAATTTTTGTCAATTTGCGAACACTACATATCGACCCTATTTTGTTAGTTGGAAAACCTTTTTTAGATAAGAGTATATAATCAATATTTAGTGTTATATTTCTACAAAAAAAATACAATGGAAATCATGGTAACATTGGATAAAAAACATTTTATCACTTTTGTGGCTTGTTGTAGATAGTTGAAAGTAAAATATGGCTTCCCAAAAGATTTTTTAAATAAAATAAATAACAATTAGATAAAACTGATAAGGAAGTTAACATTAAAATAGTAGATAAAATGATGAAAAAATTAGTTAAATAAGTAGTCAGAATTTAACTTTTCATGATGGTTTTATGAATTATTAATGGATTTCCTTGTTTTTATTTTCTCAGTTGTAGGATCGCAATCCAATCTCTCATGAGCATGAGCAGCACCAAACAAACAACTGTAACTCAAAAAAAATAATCCAATTGTAAAAGAAAGCAATTATTATATTATGAATTCTAAAATGAAATAAATTAAACATAAATATGAAAAAATATATTAATTATATGGAAAATGATTTTACTGTGAAAACATCAAGATTGTCTTTATGATTGAGAAGAGGTAGTATTAGTGCTCTTTTTGTAAATTTAGTATAAGTAACATGAAAGTATGTGATAAATTTAAACACTTCAGGGGTGAAAAGATTTTTAGGGAGAAACGTATATGTATTTTTTGGTGTATAATGGAAAAAATATGGACATACCACCCCAACTTGGAAAAAATAATTCATCTATATTAGAAAAAAAATTATTATTTGGGTAATACTAAAAAGAAATAAATGTAACATAACTATAATACATTATATTAATTCTATGGACAATGATTTTACTATAAAAAAATCATGACTACCTCTATGATTGAGCACAACATCATAGTTTCTCTTCCTACAAAATAAGTGGAGGGAAATTGATGGAAAGTGATAAATTGAAACAATAAAGGGGTGAAATGGTTCTGAGGGAGAATAATTATTTTAATGTTTTGGTGTAAATATGAATTAAAGATGAATATAAATCTCCTAAAACAAATATACTCTCTTAGGAATAAGTAAAATTTGATCATCCTTTCATTATATAATTTTCTATAAAATAGAGAAAACATATTGTAACATTACCTTTACATATTTCCAAAGGTTTTCCTTCATTATAGTTTGTTCCTCCATGAGATTGGTAACAACTTCATGTGAAGAATAAATTTTTGGCATAAGTATTTAAATAGTTAATTTATAGTATATTAATGAAGTAGAGAACATATAATTTTATGATGAATAACATTTTATATTAAAAAACACTTTTACATTCTCATTGAACTCTATTTCTATTTTTAATGTTTTTAGGGTTTTGGTTCCTCTACCAAGAACCCAAGTCCCCTATTTGTTTCCCCTCTACCATAAAAGACATTGGCTATATTAGGACCAACATAAAATGATTTTGATATCCTAATGAAATCGTCATCCTCAATTTAATTTTTACTTGACCCAATTTTTTTAGCCACAAGCAGGACAATCAACAAATTTGGGTTTGCAATACCTGAGACCTAAAATACTTGCACTGATTGTGATTCCATTATGAATGGATTTTCCTTTTCTTCTTCCACACTAAAATTCCCCTTCATGACCCCCATTTCATCAAATTTTACTACACTCATATTGTCAACCCATTTTTGATAGAAAATTGTCCCTTAAAATGTTGTATAATCCAACTCATATATCTGTTTTATATTGCAAAAAATATGACATATTTTCATAAATTAGATTTCTATCTTTAGATCTAGATATTTGCATCACTTCCTCAACAAGCATAAAACCACTTTTTTACATCATACTATAATCATCATGTTCTTTTTTATAGAACATATATCTACTGATTACAATACTAGTGTACGATATAAAATTTTGATTCATTCCCCTTTTTAGCCATCGACGCCGTTGGATAATTGAATTCATATTTTTAGACAACACCTTATAAATTAGATCTCAAAACCCTATTACAAATTGTTGATTAAGTGTATTTGATATCCATCCTTTGTCCCTTTATGGATTCAAATATCGAATAATTTATTTGTGGGATTCATTGTGTGGATCAACATCTTTACTATTATATAAAATATAAAGGTGAACCTTCTCCCACACCATCAAAAAAATTGTATCAAAATCTCTTTTAGAAATACCTTTTCCCATAAGGCATCTAAGATGATGATATTTCTGAGACTAATGCTATCAAAATATGATAGGTAATCAATATAGAATTCGACAACTTCTTCAAAAATATATCATTCTAAAATACAACCTTAAGTATGACTTTGATTCTTGATATATCCATTGAAAATATTTGTATAACAATCAATGGGGTATATCCATCTGTAATGGACATGACCACATAGTTGATCCTCTCCAACCATGTGAACCATTAGGTGGACCATTATATCAAATAATGATGATGGTAATAGGATCCCAAATTCACATATCATGATTAAAACCTCCTTATCATGATTTAAATCATCTTTATATCAATAACTTCACTACATATGGCTTTAAAGATGAAGAAAAGTCTGGCTAATGTATGCAAGCATTTTGAGGAAGAATGAAATGTAAAGAAACATGAAGAAAATGTTGCATCAAAACATGTAATTCAGGTGATTTTAGCCTTTTTAACTTAAAATTAGTCATTAAAAATAAATTATTGATATGTGATGAATAACCTCTATAAATTTTACACTGTTAAGGACAAGAAAAAAATGAAAAATTTTCTATCTAAATAGAGTTTAAGCTGATGGTGGAAGAAAGTTATACACTTTACCCTTCACTAGTTCCAACTCCTCCCTTATCCCCATTTCAATAATGTCCAACCTATCCTTTATTCCATATTTTGTTTTTCCAGGAAAATATTGTAACATGATGATAAAAATATCAAATACAATGTTTTATATAATCATGAAATCACAAAAATGCCTGACATGAAAATGATTATAATATAATAATTCAAAGATAATTGTTATCTTCTTACAACATGATTTATTAAGGTTTTTAAAAAATGATTAATTAAAAAACGTGTCATTATCATTTAATTTATCGAAGAGTATATCAACCATTACTTGAGATGATGTTGTACCTTGTTTTATATTCCCATAAAATGATATAATCCATGATGGGTATTTATTCCATCGAGGTAAAAAATTTGATGTCCTAAAAACATAGTCTTTAAAGAATGTTTTAACCAAACTGAGTGTGTCCATTTTCCACAAATGGGATACCCCAACATTACTTTGATTCTACATCCTTATAGATTTACATAAGTGAGAAATTCATTTATCATCCCATAAAAAAGGCCATAAATGTGAATTATTCACTTTTATGAGAGTCATATATTATAACACTTGTATATCACATCAATTTCAGATCTTCAATAAATGGATCCAAATGGATATCAATATCATTACTAAGCTACTTTTGTCTAAATATAAGCATATACAACATAATATTTTTGTACTTTATACATAACTATGGAAGAATGTTATAATTTACCAACATGACCTGACATGTACTTTTTATACTAAAATATAAAAATGGAATTATTCCATCTATAGATAACACAAGACAGAAGTTTCTCACCTCATTTTCAAATTCAGGATACCCATAATCAATTTTCTTTCATTGAGGAGAATCTATTTGATGATGTAGGTACCCATATTTAATTATTGTATCTATATTCCATGTTAATTTTTTAATTGTTTCCTGGCATCCATATAGTCTTATGAATTGTTTAATGATAGTAAATTACCATACGTATTTTTAAGGACTTGATTAATTTTTCTTGTATCGATCTACGCCACACTTTGGGAATTTTATGAGTGATTCACTGTCCTTGTAAAAAATATGCAATCATTTGGATATGTAAGTATTTTCTAGATATAATTCCCATTGAATGTATAATTCTATTAGAATCATATGTTCGAAATGGTAGTTTATTTTCTTCCAGTAGCATTTCATTTCAAAGACCATGTAGTTTTGTAAAGATGTTGTCACTCCATCCACTTCCAGCTTTCAAATTATATAACTTCAATATTGTTTATAGGGATTTGAATTCATTACAAATGGTATACAATGGTCTCTTATAAAAACTATTTAACTTTTCAAAAAACCATATATAATCATGATGGATTTTAGAAGGGTCACACCAATCAGTGTGCATGTTCAGTTTTTCCCCAAGTTTAGTGCAACCTTTATTGCTTTGATCTAATCTATCATAAATAAAATGTTATTATAACTCTTTCAGAATAATTTTTATTGAATTAGAACAACATAAACACAAACAAAGGATTTGAGAAGGGTCATATGCATGCTATTTTGAAAACATGATTTACTCTTTAACTCCATATTCATACTCATTATTGAAAAGATAAGTGTGTATCCAGTTTCGATTCATATCCATCCTATTGAGGTCATACAATATTAATTTTTTACAATAAATAAATAAATAAAAATAAGACATTCATTATCAAAGATGAAAGTTGTAGATAATTGTAATAAGGGAAATCAGATATTTGATGGTTTTATATAATTTAAATATAATTTGAAGAAAATAGGTGATTTAATTTATGAAAATAATTAGTCAACTGTATAGGTTTTACACTCTAAATTCATTCAGAGGTGAATGTTTTGGAAAACTATAATACACATCATCTAATCTCTCGAACATTTATGATTGCATTTTTTTTTTGAAACAGATCCTTCATATCTAGTGGATATGCACCTATATTTTTGAAATACTCTAAGTAGTAGTCATCAATCAGTTAAAAATAGCTTAGATTAGTACAAGGAAAATAAAAGATATAGGGATGTGACTGATGAAACAAATTGAAAAAATATCTATTTGGGAGATGATGTTGATGAGGATTCCAGTTATACTTCATTGTGTTCTCTAAAAGTGGTAATTCCTCCAAATTGTGAGAATTACACCATTGTAACTAGTTATTACCTTGTGTACTATTGAATGTCTGATTTAAGGGGCATAAACATTGTTGTCTATTATTCAAGGGGTCCTAGAGGAGAAATTGTTTTGATATATAAATATTTAGGGCCTTTGTGAATTCCATATTTATAGGATAAATCCATCTTTTAGTACTTTCAATCCTCTAAGTAAGACTATTCATACATCTATTAAAATGTCCTACCATGTCTTTCTTAAATCCTATAAACAAATATTAATATAATATAGGGAATTAATGGGTAATAATACACCCAAATATGATAAAAAAATAATAAACTCTCATTAAATTGACAAGAATATATAAAAATTTATTGATAAAACATTTTAATAAATAAAGAGTTATTTCATATACATGGATAGTAATCAGATATTGCTAGGGATGAAACCAATACATTTAGAACTATAACGATGAATAATTAAAAATAATTTCTAATAATTATTCCAATATATATAGAATTTGATAACCCCCACTCTATTTTTTGGAACAAGTTATGTTACAACTGAATGAATTATTACATTTAATATTAATGGTATATTAAATAATTTAAAACATCTCAAAATTAGAATTTCAAATAAAAATGGATAAGGAATGGAAAAAATAATTTTTGGAAAAGAATATACCTAATAAAGATAAAGGTTTTAAATATGTCAAAATTATTAGTTGATAAACTAATTCATGAATTATGTTTAAACATGTTAAAAAGAAGAATTATTTTCCAGAGGATAGAGATTAGGATTTACAATAAAATATCATTTTCTTGATCATTATGGTATCTTTTCTGATTTTGGGAGCATATTATAAACTTTTATTCATAATGAGATATATAATTTTAATTATAGAAGATATAGTGGCTTTAATTAAAATGGGAGATGTCCCACTCATAAAAAAATAGTTTTGAAGTGAGATGAATCTGCATAAGTAAAATTGGATGATGAATTTTAACCATTTATTGAAATCTATTGAACATGTGACAAATTAAATGGTTTTATGAAGGATTTTCAGAATTTCATAAAAACATAGATAAATGTGAAGAAATAGTTAGAAATGTATTATATGAAAAATAATATGATGTAAGAGGAATTTATAATTGACATCACACTAAAGGATTTAAAATATAATCTTTCTTTCATATTAGATATTGTCTTTTCATATCACATGATTGGTAAATTGATTTAATTTAGGATTTTTGAAAAGTTAAAAAGTTTTTTATTATTTTAGAAATAGTGGATCTCTGAAGATAAACTATTTTCATTTAAATGATGTTAGAAATAAAAGGCAATGTTAAAGAATCATATGTTTTTTGATGGATTAAAGTAAAACATATATTGTGTTTATTATAGGTATAATGAAGGCAAAAAATTGATTTTATGAATTGATAATCAGTGGGTAATCATTAAAATATGGCTATATTATTTTAAAGGTATATAAAACTAGCTGAACCATTTTCTAATTTGGGGCCAGTAAAAAATTATGGTAATTATGTTTGAAAGTGGAAATTGATTTTTGGTAGTAAATAATGATCATATTAGGTAATGAGTCATTTTAATATTTACATAAAAGGGCGGGTTGATATGTTTTTATGATGACAATAAAAAATTGATAGAGATGATTTACAAATTATAATGGGTAGATAGTTTACAATTAATAAAATAAATTATAGATTTTAATGAAACAACCCTTGGGATGCTCTTAGTGAGACTTCCACTTTGATATGATCTATTAGGTGGTTGTGGACATTTGATGCAACTAGCGATCTTCCTGTATCAATGAAAAATCCACCAACATGGAAACTGTAATTGTTGATTCTTAATAGGGTATTGATGGATGAATAAGTCGCTTAGCCCATTTGTATTATAACTGAGACTTAGGCTCATAATAATCTATCATAGCCATCTAATAAGGTGGATTAGAAATTAGATGAGCTCTATACATAATCTTGATAGAAAACTCAACATCTCTCTTAAGTGTAAAAATAGACAAGTCACTAGCAAAAACATATTAAAACCATTAAACTATGGGAGGAAAAATATCTCATTGTTTGTCCCCGTTGTCCATCATTATGTTAGAGATATGGGATATAATCTCGCCTAGTTTCGAATGGTCAGGTCATGCATGAACTACCTCTAATCCCTATTCTTCAATGTGAACATCTTCATCTCCCATTAGATATATGAAAGACAATCACTAATGATAATAGCCGGCTTGAGCATGGTATGGAATTAATCAATAAATCCCAAGGATCGGGTCTAGAAAATCATTTCAAACCTTAATAAATGAAAGAGAGTATTGAGATATAAAAAACTATAATTCATTCGAGCCTTGGATTCATTGGACTCTTGAATTGTTTGAGCCTTGGAATTGTTCATCCCATGAGTCGAGCTTTGATTCACTGAGGCGGAGTGCTGAAAGATTGTCACTTATATGGAAAACATCAATTATCGCGATGATTTCATGACTCATGAGAGTTTTTTTAAATAGATTGGGACATATTTATCAGCCCTTCCAAAAAATCACTAATTAAGATTCCTTTTATCACTGCTAAATTAATCAGCACTGATAAATATGCCTTTTATCAACACTAATTAATTTTCTGCTGATAAATGATTTATAATTATAATTATAAATATTTTTTTTGTAAATATATTTATATAATTATATATATATTTAATAAATATATAAAAATATAAATATAAGAAAGTTATTATTTATTTAAATATAGTTATTAAAATTTTATAATTTTTTAAATATATAATTATTTATTTATAATGATATAAATACCTTTTAAAAAAATAATATTCATATCATTATATATGTTTATATAATTATATATATATATATATATTTAATAAATACATATAAATATCAATATATTAAATATATTCACTATTTAAAGAAATTTGTTATAAACTTTATAATTATTTAAATATATATAATTATTTATTTATAATAATATACATACTTTTAAAAAAAAAATATTTATTTATTAATAATTATAAATATAAAAATATAAAAATATTGTAAATATACATGTATAAATATATTTATTTATAATTGTGTTTTTAAAAATATATTTTTAACATTATTAAAGAATATTTAATCTTTAGTGCATGCATGTATAAATGAGTGAAATTGAATAATTAAAAATGAGTACACTTGAACAATATTGTGAAAATGGATTTGATTTTTAATTATAAAAAATTATTAAACAATATTGATATAAATTGAAATGAATATGAATACATATTGAAAATACGAAAACATAGTAAATAGATATATGTAAAATCTATAATTAAACTGATTAAATTCTAAAACAATAAAAATAAAAATAAAACATAAAACATATTAAAAATGAATGAATACCTAACTATAATAAATTTTAAAATAAATAAATAAAATTTACCATGATTAAAGACATGATATATTAAATTTATCATGTTATAATGAAATTCTAAAATAAGTACTAAAATTTGAATAGATTACATAAATATTAGGTGTATGTGTTTCTATATAAGATTTTATTAATTACATAAATAGTTGTGTCTGTGTGTTGTATATAAAAATAAATTAATTATGTATATGTGACACACGTTTGATCTATATTAAATTAAAAATGAAATGAAACTCAATTTTTTCCATTACTCGATGCAATTAGTTAGTATGTGTAATTCATATTAGTTTATAATTATAAACCATTATTTACTAAATATATTATTATTTAATGTAAAGCATAAATATTTTGTATTATATAAATCATATTTATAAACATTCATATATATATATATATTTTGTGTATACTATTTATTATCATTATAAATAATTATTTAAATTAATAAAATTTTTAATATTATTCTCAATTTTTTTATTTCTTATTTTTCTAATTTTCATTTTAAATAAATAAATTTATATATTTAATATATAATATTTATTATTATTTATAATTTATATATAACATAATCAATAGATTCATTTTTATCAATAATTATTTAATTGATAATTTTTTAAATATTATTTTAATATATTGATTTTTAATATTTATTTACTCAATTATTTTATTTTATTCAAAAAATTTATCAATGCTAAAAAACATGGATAAAGGATTCATTTTTCAGTGATAAATATAATGTGCTGATAAAGGGTACCCATTATTAGCACTAAAAATAATACGCTGATAAAGTGTACCCTTTATTAGCGCTATAAATAAAGTGCTAACTAAGGGACCCTTTCCCAGTAATTCTTTCTAGCATTGATAAATTCTAACATTGTTGAAGGCCCTTTTTGTAGTAGTGAGCTCCCAAAGTACAGTCTGATTGATCTACCCCTTATGTATTTTTTGGTTGGACCCCCTTAATGTGTCCCAAATTAGAATAATTGTAAGTGTATAATATAATATAATCCACTCTCAAGCCTCTTTATAAAATATTAATGAAATTACATGGACTTCTTTAATTTATATTCTTCTACTTCATGAAATTATCATGAAAAATATTTTTTATCGTATTAATATCCATTTTCCTTTATTTTTGAATTTAATTATAAATTCCACTACCCATAAACTTCAAATTTAATTCACTTCATTCAATGTTGAAAATAATTTTAAATATCCTAATGTTTCTTAAATATATATTAGGCATTAATATTAGTTCAACAATAGTGACAATAAACATGAAGAATTATCTTACCAAATGATATCCAATGAATCCATAATAATTCCACAAGCATCATCACCAACCTTTTTCAATAATTCTCAAATTATTTCCATATTTATATTTCCATGATTGATAACCCATCATAGAGGAATTCATTATATATTGGCTTTTATTCCTTATTAAATATTAAAAAAACTATTCTCATTAACCATTCGTAATGGATTTTCAATATCCCCATTTGGATTTGTTTGAAACACAATTTCTTAAAATAAAGTCAATGTATCTTCTCCCCATTATTGATAATAAATTAAAATGATTTATGTGGTAAATTCATAATGATCACGATGATACAACTATTTACTATAGAAATGTGTCTTTATTTAGTCATATCTAAGTCCACATGGTCTAAAACAATGTTGAAAACAAGAGTGATTTCAAAAAGATATCAATTATATCCAACTAATTCAATATGTAATACAATTTTCAAATTTTTTATCCTTGGGAAGTACTAAAAAATTATCATTCAAGAAATATACACCATTCACTTCACTCATTAAATGCATCATAAATTTCATGTCAAAAGATAACTTTATCCTCTTTCTATAAGATTACTCATAAACCAACACTCCCCCTTTATACACATGCTTGACATAATCAAGACAATGGAAAAAGTATAATTTGGTTCCCTCCGTTTTTAACATTTTTAGTGATGAAATGAACTTCGGGATATTTATAGAAAAAGACTTGGTATAATCTCTTTTTCCCCCATAATGTGGTGAGATTTCTTTATTTAACTTGGTTAACAACTTTATCAAATATTCTTCAATACATACATATTAATGATCCACCATTTCTAGATAATTCATGTTTTTATAATATATTGAATAATAATTCCAACTTTTTGTCTTCTACTTAGTTCACTCAGTTCTCCTCTTTACAATGAAATTCATCTTAGTATCCCTACAATGTAAGAAAACAAATATTGTATATGAAGTAAAGTAATAAGGTGTAACACTTATGAGATTCTTAATAAATGCAATAGGGTAATGTATTTTCTCTCAACTGTGATACTATTTTCCTTATAACTATAAATTTTTGGGAACACTTTATGATTTTGTCTTCTTTAACATTTAGAGGATTCTTGGTCAGTAAGTAATATTTACATTCATTCATCTTCATCTTGTGTAGATTATTTATCCTCACATATGGTATTAGTGTATTATCTTCCCATAGTGATTATTTTTAAATCACTATAATTTCTTCTTGAGCAGGTAGAATTCATTCAATTTATTCAATCATGTATATTCATCATGCAACTCACATAATTTTTTTTGAAACACATGAGATTTCATTTGTGGATAACCAATCATTAAATTTGAGTTCATATTCTTGTGGAAGAACCTGTTTTATTTTTTCCTTCACACTATATGAATATTTATCTTTAGATTTTTTATTTCTTTAGAAACATTATCTTGATTAGGTCAAATAATCATGAATTATTTCCCACCATACTCTTTTTTGGTGCTTCCACATGGATTGTTAATTTTTTTGAGTTTCCTTTTTTAGGTAACTTATTAAAATTTTCTTTTAGAATGTATTTTATCAATCATATTTTTTTCTCTCTCATAGATTGATTATATTCTTGATTTAAGATTTATTACATTCATTTTAATTTACATTTCTTATTTATAGTACTCTATGGTTTGTACTTTCCTTCCATAGTCGAGGAATATTTTCTTAATTTAGATGAAATTTTTTTCATCCATATTCATATTCTTATTAGGAGTGGTTTGTCTAGTTTTATTCATCTATTAAACACATTCCTTATCCTGTTTATATCTCTAGGAAACTTATTCTAATTTTTTTATAACCCGCTTCTTTTGAGGCTGTGGTAATATATTAATATAAGAAATTTTGTTGTACATAGTTGGTTCCTACCATCACAATTATTATGTGTGACCACATATGTTACAATACACAAATAAATATTCAATAGATTTGAATCTATTTCTATGTTAATAATTCATTCTCTTATAAGGATTTTTTTATTTTGTTGGTTTCTTAATTTATTCACATATACTCCCAATGAAATATAGGTGGTATATAGTCTCCATACACTATCATGTTATTCTATAACATATTATACTACTATCCAAACAACCAGTACCATAAAAAGTATTCAATGAGTATCATTAATTTTCTTATAGTACAAGTATGACTTGATTGAGTACCATTATTTTTTTTGGGTTTTGTTTCCTTCTTAGAAGAATAATTTTTGGATTTATTTTTCTTGATATTTATAGTGTCCACCCTTGTTACTTTGATATATTTATTTTTAGTTTTGTCTTTGAGATGGTACTAATATATGAGACTGCATTAGTAGAAACAAAATTACCTTGGTTATGAGTTACCTTCTTCCATTTTCCTGTAAAAGGTTGATCAAGAGATGATTTTGAGTTCTTATTTCCACCAATATGAGTCTCTTTAAAGAAAAGAGCCTCATTAATAATTTCTATAGAAAAATCCACTTTTGGGGATTGACCCTCTTTATATGTATGGGTGGAATAATTCTTCTTCATAGTAACTTGGGAAGATATATCTTGTGGAACCTTCCAATTTCTCAAATTAACCTATATTTCTATATATTTCATATGAAGGGAAAACATCCCAATTTCAATAGATATCAGCCTAAATTCCCATTCAAATTTCATTTTATTAATCCGATCTTCATGCCATTAACTATATATACTCAAGGAGTTTTAAAGGTATTTGATTCTTTTATATTTAACTTTAAATTGGGATTCTTTGAAACTAATAATATCTTTATGTGATTATTCTAGATAATTGATCTATAAAATATAATCTTCATGAAACTTGTTATTTTATTTTACTAAAATGAGAATCTCTTTTACCTTACAAGTTTTTATTCAAGTTCAGAATCAATGATATTTAAGGAAACACTTAACACTATTTTAAGTGCGTGCACTTCTTCACCAAAAACATGTTTACTCATAGTGTTGTCATAGACATGAAATTTTTATTATTGGTCAATAAATGAAATATTTTCATTGCCAAGAGTCACAGATTCTTCCTTTTCTTCAATGAGGTCCAAAATAGAATTAATAATTTTTCATTTCTTACAATGTTCATACTCTATATTATATATTAATTCTTCAAGATGTTCTTTCTGATCAAGATGATCACGGAGAAAAATATATATGAAACTAGTTTATTTGGAAATGTTTTCATATATGCATTCAAAATTGAATATATAGGTCTTCAATTGTTTAGTTAGACTCATCTACGTTATAATATCTACTGTATGAGTTGTTTTATTAAGAATAATCTATGTCAATAGATTTTATAAGAGATAAATGAAATATCTCTTTATTCTTTGAGATTTTCCACAAACTCTATTCTTACATATTATTCATGTTTCTTAGGGTCATGGATGCATATTTCATTTATTTTTCATTAAGAGTGGAGACTAGGTCATCCTACTGAGGTTATTAAGAATCAAACTCAAATATGATCTTCATATAAACCTCGTAAAAACCAGGGATAAAAAAATTTATTCATTCATAGGAACACATATTCTTTGATACCACTTGTAGATACCTAGTGGATTGTGTAGGGGCATAAAGTTAGGTGTGAATTAGGGTACCCAAAATTTATTATGTATATAATTTCTTTTCAGTTAGCCCATTCTTATCTTGAAAATATTCCCCAGTTAATGGGAATGGATTTTATATGCACCCTCAAAAATGAAAAGAACATGTAATGTAGGTAAAAATGAGATAGAAACACACACATATTTTTTCATAGTCTATCCTCAATGAGAAATACTACTCCTCATGGTTATCAACCATTTTTTGTTTCCTAGATTTTTATATCACTATAATTTTTAGTAATTGAAAAACTATTTAAATTTGTAAACAAGTTTGATAGGTAATATCCACCTCCTCTAAAGGATATATGCCATTATTTATATTGGCCCCAATAGTTCTGTAGTGGAATTGTTTATACTGGAACCACCAATTCCTCAAAAATTAATTTCAACAAATTTATGAACAACATTACACTGTCAACTCAATAATTTCATTTCATCAAACATAAAAAGATATTTTTCATCAATAAAAAATTATTTGAATGACACAATAAAGTTAGTGATATTTCATTATTATCGATCCTGTTATATTAAATCATAGTTGTAATGAATATCACCTATTGAATGAAGAATAATCCACACAATATTCTTCCTTTATTATAAAATGATCAGGTATATAATCCTTATATTAATGAAGTTCCCAACCTAAATGGAATGTGTGCAGTTGATGCATAAAATTACTTCAGTAATATTTTATAAATATAGAATATTCAAAAAATCAATATAATATATCTTCAAATTATCAACCAGATTAAATCAAATACACTTCTTGTATTAAAGTTTAATTCATGGTGTATGTTTTTTGAAACCTCAAGAACACATTTTCTTTATTATTATTATTTTGTTCTTTCTAAATTCTACCAATTTAGTTATTCTCAAATGATTATGTATTCATGAGGGAATGTATTCATGTTTTCATGCATGAACTCTGATGCCTACCTCATTCACTCTCTTCCTTCATGCATGTAGATAATGTAAAAATGTATGGATTCATTTTATAAGATTCTTCATGAAAATATAACATGTGATCTTGTGTTCTTAATGAAGTGATTTCTACTAATTATCCTTCATAGAAGACTTGGAATGGATCAAGATTCAAAAAAGTAAGTGCAAGCATGTGATCATAAAGTAATATCATAACCCTTTATTTTTATCCAAATTGGTCAATAAAATATGGAAATTACAACCTTTTCACAACACAATGTGCATGTGAAATATTCCATTCTTGTGATGTTATCAAAAACAAGTATCAAATTAATTAAAAAAATCTTGAAAAGATTCAAAAGACATCATATCCTTCATGAATCTAGGTAAGGACCATGGGAGGCCTTCTGCCTCTTCAAAAAACATAGTAGGATCATCATAACTTTTTTTGGTAAAACAAGAGTGTTATCAAATATTATGAAGAAAATATAAACATAAGGCTCATTTCACCCACAGTATTTTATAGGTGAGGTCTTGACTACCTCATATTTTTTCCTTCACTACCTTAGCTTCCAAATTATTATACATGTCTAGGTTAATCTCAAGGAGTTGAAAATATCAACCGATCTCAAATTTTTTATCATAGATTTTATTTTCCTTCCAGAATTTTTTTGTTATGCCCAGACCCTCATGACCCCTTACTTTTCCAATTATCGGCGCGACCGATCGGCGAGACCGATTGGCGAGACCGATGAGCGAGACCGATCGGCGAGACCGATCAGCGAGATCGATCGGTGAGACCGATCGACGCAGGTGATCAGTGTCACCCAGCATTGGCGGGCTTTTCTTCTACAGCCTTCCCCATAACCCCACTTTTGGGCCTTTTAACCATTTGAGGCCTTTCAAGGCCATTTTAAGCCATAATTAATATCTAAAAATCCCAATAAACCTCCCTATTAAATAACAATTAATCTAGTCGTGTGTAACCACCCAACCGCGTGGAAGAACCACGATCTGACATCCAAGGCGTTCAAATTTCTTATCCCGTAAAATTGGGATCTCATCTATTTATCACTCTGGATTTTCTTCTCCTTCCTTTTGTCTAGTCTCCTCTCCCTTCTGCGTTGAAGTCCCTTGTTCCCGAGGCAAGTGGTGCACCTGTGCGGGAGCCCTTCAAGTCGTGCACCCCCTATTCCTAGGGCCTGGAGAAAGACTTTGATCATTGATCAATAAGGTAGGGGTTTTACCTTCGTCTCTCCTTTATGCGTATCTTGCGGGGTGGGTACGCTACTGTTACTGTAGAATTGGGTGAACCATACTTTAATGAAGGTAATAAACAGATTCTAAAGAATAAATGGGATGGGTGTGATCGATGATGCATCTCTATTTTTCTCCTCTTTCATGATTAATTATTTCTGAATTGTGCGGGCTTACGCCTACTGAAAATCATGGCCTTTGGTGGTCTTTCTCTGTGCACTAATAAACCCTTACCATTGTGATGTTAAAATGACTTATATTTTGGTTTTGAACCCCTTACTGTGTAAAGGGAATTGGTTAATTACGTATATTCGGATAAACAAATTGGAAGCACCAGGATCTACTCCTTTTCTATGATAACCCCGGCTTAAGCCCAGTGGAATTGAAACCATGTAGTTTGTTAAATCTTTTAAATCTAAAAATACCTACATGGGCCTGCCTTGTGTTAGTGGTAGTGGTTTGGTGGTTTTCATTCATGAGCAGTTTGCGGGTGGCCTTATGATTTTCTTGGATGGGGGCTTAGTTTGATGGGGAGATGCGAGTGGGGATGGGATCCCCTGTTGTTATACCTTGGGGTTGTGTGATTTCTCTTCTTATATCACGAATTGGGGTGGGATCCTCTGTTGTTGGGAAATTGTTGGCTCCTGGATTTTGGGAACATGGGGCTATATCTTGGGGTTTTCTTTGGTTCCCGTACATCGAGGGATCTCACTTATCCCTTTGTTATTGTGACTTTACAAGAGAACCGGGTGTGAATGCTTAAATTACTATTGGATGTAACTTTTTCCCTTGGATTGTGCTTATGATGTTAGTTTCCCAGTAGTGCAGAAACTTATTTAAACATTATCACTAAACATGAAAGCAAAGTTGGGACGTGGGGTTTTGGTTGGTGTGAGTTGTGACTTGGTCATGGGCGTTGTTCTCTTCTCTTATGAATGAATAGTGAGGATAGTGTTCTTTAGGATGGCTGAAGAAAAACCTAGATTAGGTGAGTTCTTGTTACCTATACATAAACTTTTAGTTTTGTGTTTATTATTCGTGCCCCACCCATGTTGGGCACTTAGTGCCGAACACCCCCATTTCATGGGGGAGGGTGCTTTTACCAACACTTCTATTAGTGGTCGATCATTAGCTCCATTCTACTCCCTTTCCCGGATAGCCCAAGTACCTTCAGGAAGGCTGTGATGACCTGAAGTCCATTATTAGCCCAAGAATCTTTGGTCAGGATAGTGTGGTGGTTGGCCCATGTGTGTGCGGGAAGGTTGTTTTCCAAGAGTCTTTGGGATGAGGCCCAGGTGTCTTCGGGCATGTAAGTGGTTGTTCAGACCCAGGTGTTTGTGGGTATGGTTACATGTGGTGGTTGTGGCCCAGGTGTTTGCAGGCGGGATGTGCGGTTGTGGCCCAGGTGTCTGGTGGTGAGGTTTGGTAGTGGGACTACGGTGAGGATATGGCCCAGGTGTGTGCAGGTGGGGTGTGGCAGTGGGACTGCAGTGGAAATGGTAGGATTGGTTCGATGTGTAGGATGTCTTCAATAACTAGCGGGAATGTGGCGCGGGGTACCTAAACATCGATGTGCTATTACTATACACTACTAGACTTGCGTTATTTGGGGAGTGTTCCTTGTTGAGGCTTGGGTGGTTAGTTTCCTTTCTACGTGCTTGGTTATCTCTTTTCTCACGGGGCATTAGTATTACTCCCCACTTGTGCATGAGAGTCTTTGGTTTTTCTCTACTGAGTATACTAGTATGCTCACCCTACGTATATAAAACTGTTTTCAGGTTTCCAGGAGGACTTTGTGGATCATACAGGGCCGTATTAGCTCGGGTGTCAGATAGTTGCAGTTTTTGATTTTCCTTTCTTTTGGTATTTCTTCTTTTTAATATCCTTATACATTGTGGGTTTTACATTTGTAACATGCATTGGGAATGGTTCTTGGCTTTGCTTTTACTTTCGATTTTGGTGTTGTGGGATTCACTATCTTATCTCCTGATCCTATTAAAAGAAAAAGGGTAATTCCTTCCATTTAGTGTGTGATTTCATGCCCTTGGTGCTGGTCTCCACTCTGAGACCTACTGAAGGTTGGTTTCAGGGGTCATTATCTCTCCTTCAACTTAAAGAAGGAAGGGCCTAACAATATGCTGACCCATCCCTCCTTTTGGTGATGGAAGATCGTGATAGAATGGAATCAAAGGTGATGGTTGAGAGATGATGAAGTCTGAAGTTAGGCACAGTGATGATTGCATGGGATGGTAGGTAAACGGTGTTGGGTGACCTTGGTGCGTGAATTAGGCTAGGTAAGACCGACTAGGACAAGAGATTTTAGCCCCCCTGTTATCTGATGCATGAACTCTGGACCTTCCAAAGGACCAAGTGAGGTTACACTGATTGCAGGGTAGAGACCCTAGGAAAGGTACATGAATCATAATGACTTGTGTTCTCATGTTTCTGGGTGTTTTGAGAATTAAAAAAAATAAATAAGTCAAATAAAATGTAAGACCAATATTTTGCACTACTTGGGTTTAGGCATCCCTTGTTTACCTTGTAGCTATGGCACCCAGGAGATGACCACGAGTTGTACGGGTGATCGTGGCCCAGGAGGTTGACTTGGCCGATCAGCAGAGGGCTGATTGAGAGGAGGATGATGACCAGTGGAGGAAGAAGCTTCGAGCCTTCCAACGACAAACCCTTGAGAAGTACGAGGGAAGAACCTTTGACATGAAGATGGAGGGATGGCTAGAGGAGCTGGTGATAGCCTTCGGCCTGATCTGTGCCCCGACCGAGTACCGGGTTCCTCTGGCCGTCAGCCAGATGTGAGGATCAGCACATCAGTGGTGGACCCTCTACCTAGGAGAGATGAGAGATGCTAAGGTGGCATGGGTTGATTTCGAGAAGGATTTTCAGGTGGAATTCCTCTCTTCTACGATGAAGTCAGAGAAGAGGAAAGAGCTACTCTCCCTCCAGCAAGGGAGTTTGTCGGTAATGGAGCTGGGGATCACGTTCAAGGATCTCCTCCACTTTTCTCCAGATCTCTTTCCAGACGAGGAGTCTTGGGAGAGATGTTTAGAGGAGGCGCTCCGACCCTCCCTCCAGTACGTCGTTACCCCCTTCACCTTGCCGACATACTTGGAGGTCCAAAAGAAGGCAGAGGTGGTGGAGAGGATGCACACGCTGGGCGGTGTGTCACGAGAGGGGATTCATCTAGGCCCATCAAAGGGAATGGCCGTCAGCACCAGACCTCCAGCATCGGGATCCTCTAGGTTCGAACCAGTAGGGAGCAAGCCACAACAGTTCCAATTTCGGTCCCTCGGTACTCGCCCTTTCCCTTCGGACCTAGGACCGAGGTGCTTCGTCTGTAGGAGCTGTGGACATCTCTGGAATCAGTGCCCGGACCGAGTTCAGTACGGCAGTGGCAGACAAACCCAACACCCACCTCCGCAGCAGCTTCCAGCTAGGCCCTTTCAGCAGCAGCAGGGGCAACGAGCTCCCCCTCCTCCTAGGGAAGACGTTTCAGGAGGAGGCCAACCTCAGGGCGCTCCTTAGGGACCTCGACCGGGGTGTGGTCGGGGAGGCGACCGAAAACCGAGAGGAAGAGGACTGGGCGTGGGTAGTTTCACACCGCAGAGGCAGCAGTTTCAGCAGGACCGGAGGTTGTTCGAGGTACGATTAGTTTGTTCAGTACCCTTTCTTACGCCTTGTTTGATACTAGAGATTCACACTCCTTTTTTGCACCCAGTCTGGCCCATGATATGGGTCTAGATGCTGAGAGACATCCAGTGCCCCTGGTGCTGAGCACACTATTGAAAGGTTAGACTGACTTGTTATATGTTTGTCGAGGATGCAGGCTGATGATAGGGCCAAATCAGTCAGTCAGGGATCTCCTACTATTGCAGATACAGCCATACGATGTCATTCTAGGCATCGACTGGCTATTCTCTATGTGTGTTGTCATCGACTGATTCCGAGGAAGATTTGTGTTCTTAGACTTGGGTGGACGACGTGTTACTTTCACAGGTGAGCAGAGTGGCCAGAAGGGCAGCAGGCAAGAGGAACCACTCCTCTCCTTGTTAGCTGAGCTGTCAGTAGTGTCAGTGGATGCTGAGATGGTGGAAGTACCTGGGATCGTCAGTGAGTTTATGGACGTATTCCCTGAGGAGGGGACGTCTCTACCCCCTCGATGTGATATCTTGTTTTGGATAGACTTTCAGCCTAGTGGTTGTCCGATTTTGATGGCTCCCTACCGGATGGAGCCTTCGGAGCTACGGGAGTTGTGAATTCAGATCGACGATCTGATGAAGAAGGGTTTTGTTCAACCGAGTGCGCCACTGTGGGGTTCTCTAGTCTTGTTCACAAAGAAGGTAGAATGTGGTCTCAGGTTGTGCATAGACTAAAGGAGGCTAAATCAGGTGACAATCAATAATCTCCACCCTCTTCTGAGAATAGACGATCTCTTTGACCAGCTGAAGGGGGAAGGGTGGTACTCGAAAATCGACCTACGGTCTGGATATCACCAGTTGAGGGTGAAGGAGGGCGACATCTTGAAGACGGCCTTCAGGTGAAGATATGGGAACCTCAAGTTTGTGGTCATGCCTTTAGGCGTTACTAATGCCTTGGTTGTGTTCACGAGGCTTATGAACTCCGTCCTCCGGGAGTACCTAGATCGATTCATAGTTGTGTTCATCGATGACATCCTGATCTATTCAAGATCAGAGGAGGACCATGTGAAGCATTTGAGGATGGTTCTAGAGGTCCTCTGATAGCACCAGATCTATGGGAAGTTGTCAAAATGAAAGTTATGGATGCGAGAAGTGCATTTCCTTGGGCATGAAGTGTCCAAGAAAGGGGTAGCGGTGGAACCATCTAAGATTGAGGCAGTTGTTTCTTAGGAATCACCCAAGAATGTGGAAGAGGTTCACAGTTTCCTCGGGCTGGAAGGTTAATATCGGAGGTTCATACCCAACTTCTCATGATTTGCAGCCACTTTGATAGCCTTGACCAAGATGGACTAGGTTTTCGTGTGGAGTGAGTAGTGCGAGGCAGCCTTCTGCTATCTAAAGGAGAAATTGGTTAGTACCCTAGTGCTAAGACTACCAGAAGAAGGGGTGGTGTATGAGGTGTTCTGCGATGCTTCAGGGCAAGGCCTCAGATGTGTATTGATGCAGTGACAAGGGGTGATCTTTTATGGGTCTAGGCAGCTACGACCTCATGAGAATAATTATTCCACCCATGATCTGGAACTTGCAGCGGTCGTTTTCACACTAAAGTTATGGCGGCATTAACTCATCATAGAACT
This sequence comes from Viscum album, assembly GCA_963277665.1. Taxonomy (NCBI): domain Eukaryota; kingdom Viridiplantae; phylum Streptophyta; class Magnoliopsida; order Santalales; family Viscaceae; genus Viscum; species Viscum album. Next base: position 1,868,975,060 of record OY728150.1, read on the forward strand.
CTTTTTGGTATTCACGGATCACAAAGCTTGAGGTATATCTTCTCCCAGCCGGACCTAAAATTACGACAGTGAAGGTGGATGGAGTTCCTCCAGGATTACGATTTCGAGATTTCCTACACCTCAGGGAAAGGAAATGTGGTGGTTGATGCCTTGAGCAGGAAGTCGCAGAGGGATGCGGTCTGAGAGTCGAAAGACGCTTGGAGGGCGATGGAGGAGTTGGCCACCCTACACCTGGATGCGAGGATGGATAGTGGAATTGGTTGCTTGTATCAGATGACAGTACAGTCCTCTCTATTACTCCAGGTGGAGGAGTCTCAGTGGGGAGACCCAGAGTGCGAAGTAATGCATGACCGAGTTGACCAGGGCAATGCTCCGGAAGGGTGGGCGAAGGATGGTCAGAACCAGATTCTTTTCTGAGGAAAGTTGATTGTTCTAGAGGTGATGCATGGTAAGGTTCTTATTGAGTGTCACAACTCACCCCTAGCAGTGAACCCAGGAGTTTTCAAGATGTACCATGGTATGAAGAAATAGTTTTGGTGGCCTGGAGTAAAATGAGCAGTGGTAGAGTTTGTGGCCAAGTTCCTAGTGTGTCAGCAGGTAAAGACTAAACACTGTGTTCAAAGCGGGTAGTTGCAACCTTTAGATGTCCCTGGGTTGAAGTGGGATTCCATCTTGATGGATTTCTTCACGGGACTACCCAAAGTGCAAGGAGGTTGTGACGCCATCTGTGTAGTGGTGGACCGCTTTACGAAGTCAGATCATATTTTGGAGATCAAGGAGTCGAGTAAAGTGGACGCTCTAGCACAAAGATATGTGGACGAGGTATTGTGGTTTCATGGAGTTCCAAGTTCCATAGTCTCAGATAGGGATTCACGATTTACCTCATGAGTTTGGAGGGGTTTGTAGCATGATTTTGGCACCCATCTGGATCTTAGCACTGCTTTACACCCCCAGACGGATGGGTAGACAGAGTGCACCATCCAGACCCTGGAGGACATGCTGCAGGCATGTGTTTTGGACTCAAGTGGATCATGGGTGCGGCACTTGCCTCTAGTAGAGTTATCCTACAATAATATCCATCACTCTACCATTCGCACGGCTCCATTCAAATCCATATATGGAAGGCTGTGTCGCTCACCCGTGTGCTGGACTGAGGTTGGGGAAGTAGGTGTTCTTGGCCCGGAGGTGGTGCAGAGCACGAAAGAGAAGGTTCAACTTATACGAGAAAGGAGGAAGGTGGCTCAGGACTGACATAATCCATATGACGATGATAGGAGGAGACCCTTGGAGTTCAAGGCCAGGGACCACGTGCTCTTGAAGGTCTCCCCTTGGCATGGACAACAGAGGTTTGGCAGAGGGAGTAAGCTTTATCCCAACTTCATCGGGCCCTTCGAAGTGTTACGATGGGTCGGTGAAGTGGATTATCAGCTAGCCCTACCACTACCGCTACTGAGGATACACGATGTATTTCTTGTTTCCAAGCTCCGACGATATCTGCATGATGATTCACACATCCTCGACTGGGGAGGGCTAGATATCGAAGATGATGCAACCTTCGTGGAGTGACTAGTGATGATCGAGGGTCATGAGGAAAATGTGCTTCGTGGGTGAACCATTCCCTTGGTTCATGTGTTATGGAGACATGGTGGGCTTGAGTAAAGTACCTGAGAGAGGGAAGCATAGATACGTGCCCAGTACCCGGAGTTGTTTTGAGTTTTATCCTATTGGATTAGTACTTTTTTACTTTGCAATGCTTTACCTTGTTGACTATGGATGTGAAGTTCCTTTTTATGTGGATTTGTGTGTGAAGTGTCCTAAAAAATGGGGAGGGAAGGACCGGATTCCTAGTTAGGATGCATTAAAATGGTTGCGCCTGAACCCGTGTGGGTGAGTCTGTGCTGCCCAAAGCGGATAGTATCCTGACACGGAGGAAGGGAAACCCCCCTCCCAGCTAGCCAGACAGTTTATCCCTTTTTTTTTTGCGTGTTTTCAAGGGGGAAGGAGTGGTAGGGAATCTGTGTTTGTTCAGAAGATGAGATGTTCCAATGTCGGAGAGGTTCACTTCTGAGAGGTATCTTCCCGGGTGGCTGTTCGGATCCCCCTCCCTCCAGGTTTGGTTTTGATTCTTCAGGGCGAGAATGGTTTGAGAGGTATCTGATGTAATGAACCTGACCCTCATTACCCCTTCCTTTGCCAATTACCAGCGCGACCGATCGGCGCGGCCGATCTGTGTCACCCAGCCTTGGCGGGCTTTTCTTCTACAGCCTTCCCCGTAACCCCACTTTTGGTCCTTTTAACCCTTTGAGGCTTTTCAAGGACATTTTTAAGCCATAATTAATATCTAAAAATCCCGAGAAACCTCCCCATGAAATAACAATTAATCCAGCCGTGTGTAACCACCCAACCACATGGATGAACCACGATCCGACATCCAATACGTTCAAATTTCTTATCCCGTAAAATTGGGATCTCATCTATTTATCACTATGGATTTTCTTCTCCTTCCTTTTGGAAAGTCTCCTCTCCCTTCTACGTTGAAGTCCCTTGTTCTCGAGGCAAGTGGTTCACCTGTGCAGGAGCCCTACAAGTTGCGCATCCCCTGTTCCTAGGGCGTGGAGAAAAACTTCGATCGTTGATCAATTAGGTAGTGGTTTCACCTTCGTCTCTCCTTTTTGTGTGTCTTGCGGGGTGGGTACGCTACTGTTACTGTAGATTTGGGTGAACCAAACATTAATAAAGATGATAAACAGATTCTAAGGAATGGAGGAGATGGGTGTGATCGATGATGCTGCTCTGTTTTTCTCCTCTTTCATGATTAATGATTTCTGAATTGTGCGGGATTACACCTATTGAAAATCATGGTCGTTGGTGGTCCTTCTCTGTGCACTAATAAAACCTCACCGTTGTGATGTTTAAATGGATTTTATTTTGGTTGCGAACCCCTTACTGTGTAAAGGGAATTGGTTAATTACGTATATTCGGCTAAACAAATTATGAGCACCTAGATCAACTCATTTTCTATGATAACCACGGTTTAAGCCCAGTGGAATTGAAACCATGGAGTTTGTTAAATATTTTAAATTTAAAAATATCGGCATGGGACTACTTTATGTTGGTGGTAGTGGTTTGGTGGTTTTCCTTCACAAGCCATTTGTGGGTGTCCTTATGATTTTCTTGGATGGGGGGCTTAGTTTGATGGGGTGATACGGGTGGGGATGGGATCCCTTGTTGTTATACCCTGGGGTTGTGTGATTTCTCTGCTTATATCATGAATTGGGGTGGGATCCTCTGTTGTTGGGAAACTATTGGCTCCTGGAGTTTGGGAACATGGGGCTGTATCTTGGGGTTTTCATTGGTTCCAGTACTTCGAGGGATCTCACGTATCTCATTGTTGTTGTGAATTTACAAGAGAACCGGGTGTGAATGCTTAAATTGCTGTTGGCTGTAACTTTTTCCCTTGGTTTGTGCTTATGCTGTTAGTTGGCCAGTAGTGCAGAAACTTATTTAAACATTATCACTAAACATGAAAGCAAATATGGGACGTGGGGTTTTGGTTTTTGTGATTTGTGACTTGGGAATGGGTGTTGTTCTATTCTCCTATGAATAAATAGTGAGGATAGTGTTCTTTAGGCTGGCTGAAGAAAAACCTATATTGGGTGAGTGCTTGTTACCTATAAATATACTTGTAGTTTTGTGTTTCTTATTCGCACCCCACCCAAGTTGGGAACTTAGTGCCGAACACCCCCATTTCATGGGGGAGGGTGTTTTTACCAACACTTCTATTAGTGGCTGGTTATTATCTTCTTTCTACTCCCTTTCCCGGATAGCCCAAGTACCTTTGGGCAAGCTGTGATGGACTGAAGTCCATTATTAGCCCATAAATATTTGGGAATGGTAGTGTGGTTGTTGGCCCAAGTGTGTGTGGGCAGGTTGTTTCCCAAGTGTCTTCTAGATGAGGGCCAGGTGTCTTCGGGCGTGGCAGTGGTTGTTCTGACACAGGTGTTTGCGGGTATGGTTACGTGTGGTGGTTGTGGCCCAGGTGTGTGCGGGCGGGACATGCGGTTGTGGCCTAGGTGTGTGCGAGTGAGGTTTGGAAGTGGGACTACGGTGAGGATATGGCCCAGGTGTGTGCGGGCGGGGTGTGGTAGTGGGACTGCAATGGAAATGGAGGGATTGGTTCGATGTGTAGGATGTCTTCAATAACCAGCGGGAAAGTGGTGCGGGGTACCCCAACATCGATGTGCTATTACTATACACTACTTGACTTGTGTTATTTGGGGAGTGTGCCTTGGTGAGGCTTGGGTGGTTAGTTTCTTTGCTAGGTGCTTGGTTATCTCTTTTCTCACAGGGCATTAGTATTCCTCCCCACTTGTGCACAAGATTCTTTGTTTTTTCTCTACTGAGTATACTTTTATGCTCACCCTACGTATATAAAACTATTTTCAGGTTCCCATGAGGACTTTGGGGATCGTGCAGGGCCGTATCAGCTCAGGTGTCAGACAGTTTCACTTTCTACCTTTCCTTTCTTTTGGTATTTTTGCTTTTTAATCTCCTTATACATTGTGGATTTTACTTTTGTAACATGCATTGGGAATGGTTCTTGGCTTTTCTTTTACATTCAATTTGGGTGTTGTGGGATTCACTATCTTATCTCCTGACCCTATTAAAAGAAAAAGGCTAATGCCTTCCATTTAGTGTGTGATTTCATTCCCTTGGTGTTGTTCACCACTCCGGGACCTACTGAAGGTGGGTTTCAGGGGTCATTATCTCTCCTTCAACTTAAAGAAGGAAGGGCATGGCAATCTGCTGACCCTTCCTTCCTTTTGGTGAAGGTGAGTCGTGACAGAAAGGTATAAAATTTGATGGTTGAGAGATAGGATCGATTATGAAGTTAGGCACAGTGAGTATTTTATGGGATGGTAGGGAAAAGGTGTTGGGTAACCATGGTTCATGAATTAGGCCAAGGAAGACCGGCTAGGACACAAGATTTTAGCCCCCCCCCCCCCCCCCGTGATCCGACACAAGGACTCTGGACCTTCCAAACGACCAAGTGAGGTTACACTGATTGTAGGGTAGAGACCCTAGGAAAGGTACATGATTTATAATGGCTTGTGTTCTGGTGTTTCTGGGTGTTTTGGGTATTCAAAAATAAATAAATAATGAATTCAAATAAAATGTAAAAATAATATTCTGCACTACATGGGCTTAGGCATCCCTTGTTTACCTTGCAGCTATGGCACCCGGGAGACGACCACAAGTTGTACCGGCGATCGAGGCCTAGGAGGTCGACTTGGTCGATATGCAGAGGGCTGATCGAGAGGAGGAGGATGACCAGTGGCAGAAGATGCTTCAAGCCTTCTAGTGACAGACCCTCGAGAAGTAAGAGGGAAACACCTCTGACATGAAGACGAATGGATGGATAGAGGATCTGGTGATAGCCTTCGGCCTGATCCGGGCCCCGACCAAGTACTGGGTTCCTCTGGCCATTATCCAGATGCGAGGAGCAGTGCGTTAGTGGTGGACGATCTACATGGGAGAGAGGAGAGAGGCTGAGGTGGAATGGCCTGATTTCGAGAAGGAGTTTCGGGCGGAATTCATCTCTTCTACGATGAAGGAAGAGAAGAGACAGGAGCTACTCTCCCTCCAGTAGGGGAGTATTTCGGTAAGGGAGCTGAGGATCAAGTTCAAGGATCTCCTCCGCTTTTCTCCAGATCATATTCCGGACGATGAGTCTCAGGAAAGACGTTTAGAGGAGGTGTTCTAACCCTCCCTCTAGTACGACATTACCCCCTTCACCTTGATGACATACGTGGAGGTCCATAAGAAGGCATAGGTGGTGGAGAATATGCACACGCAGGGCAGTGTGTCACGAGAGGGGATTCAGCTAGGCCCGTCAAAGGGAAATGCCGTCAGCACCAGACCTCCAGTATCGGGACCCTCTAGGTTCCGACCAGTAGGGAGAAGGATGAGCAGTTCTAGTTCTGGTCCCCCGGTCCTCACCCTTTCCCTTCGGGCCCAAGACTGAGGTGCTTCGTCTATGGGAGCCATGGACATCTCCAGAATCAGTGCTCAGACCGAGTTCAGTATGGCAGTGGCAGACAGACCCAGCACCTGCCTCAGCAGCAGCTTCCAGCTAGGCCCTTTCAGTAGCAGCAGGGGCAGTGAGCTCCCGCTCCTCCGAGGGCAGACGTTTCAGGGGGAGGCCAACCTCAGGGCACTCCTCAGGGACTTCTTCCGGGGCGTGGTCAGGGAAGGGGCCGGCAACCGAGAGGAAGAGGAGCTGGGCGTGGGCATTTACACACCATGGAGGCAGTAGTTCTAGTAGGACTGGAGGTTTTTTGAGGTACAATCAGTTTTTTCAGTACACTTGCTTAAGCCACGTTCAATATCGGAACTTCGCACTCCTTTTTTGCACCTGGTCTGGCCTATTCACTGGGTCTAGATACCGAGAGACTTCCAGTGCCCCTTGTGCTGAGCACACCAGTCGGAGGTTAGACCGACTTGTTATATGTTTTTCGAGGATGCATACTGATGATAGGGCCACATCAGTCAGTCCGGGATGTCCTACTATTGAAGATACATGCATATGATGTCATTCTAGGCTTAGACTGGCTGTTCTTTGTGTGTTCCGTCATAGACTGCTTCCAAGGAAGAGTTGTGTTCTCAGACTTGGGTGGCCTACGTGTTACTTTCACCGACGAGAGGAGTGGACAGAAGGTTAGCAGGCGAGAGGAACCACTCCTCTTTTTGTTAGCCGAGATGTCAGTAGAGTCAGTGGATGCTGAGATGGTGGAAGTACCAGGGATCGTTAGTGAGTTTATGGATGTCTTCCCTGAGGAGGTTACGACTCTACCCCATCGACGTGATATCGAGTTTGGGATAGACTTGCAGCCCGGTGCTCATCTGGTTTCGATGGATGCCTATCGGATGGTGCCTTCAGAGCTACGGGAGTTACGAATTCAGATCGATGATCTGATGAAGAAGGGTTTTGTTCGACCTAGTGCGTCACCGTGGGGTGATCCATTCTTATTCGCAAAGAAGGCAGATGGTGGTCTCAGGTTGTGCATAGACTATAGGAGGATAAATTAGGTGACGATCAATAATCACTACCATCTTCCAAGAATAGATGATCTCTTTGACCAGCTGAAGGGGGAAGGGTGGTTCTCAAAAATTGACCTATGATCTGGATATCACCAGTTGAGGATGAAGGAGGGTGACATCTTGAAGACGACCTTCAGGTGCAGATATGGGAACTTCAAGTTTTTGGTCATGCCTTTTGGCGTTATGAACTCCCCGGTTGTGTTCATGGGGCTTATGAACTCTGTCTTCCGAGAGTACCTAAATCAATTCGTAGTTCTGTTCATCGACGACATCCTGATCTATTCAATATCAGAGGAGGACCATGTAGAGTCATCTGAGGACGGTTCTAGAGGTCCTCCGGCAGCACCATCTCTATGGGAAGTTGTCGAAATGAATGTTTTGGATGCGAGAAGTGCACTTCCTTAGGCACTTAGTATCCGATAAAGGGGTAGCGGTGGACCCATCAAAGATTGAGGCAGTTGTTTCTTGGGAAGCACCCAAGAATGTGGCAGAGGTTCGCAGTCTGCTTGGGCTGGCAGGTTACTATCAGAGGTTTGTACCCAAATTCTCCTGAGTTGCATCCCCTTTGACAGCCTTGACCAAGAAGGACTAGGTTTTCATGTGGAGTGAGCAGTGTGAGGAAGCCTTCAGCTATCTAAAGGAGAAATTGGTTAGTACCCCAGTGCTGAGACTACCAGAAGAAGGGGTGGCGTATGAGGTTTTCTGCGATGCTTCAGGGAAAAGACGTAGATGTGCGTTGATACAGTGACAAGGGGTGATCTCTTATGGGTCTTGGAATCTACGCCCTCACGAGTGTAATTATGCCACCCACGATCTAGAACTTGCAGCGGTCATTTTTTCACTGAAGTTATGGCGGCATTAGCTCATCAGAGAACGCTTTGTGGTCTTCACGGATCACAAAAGCTTGATGTATATCTTCTCCCAGTGGGACCTAAACTTACAATAGTGAAGGTGGATGGAGTTCCTCTAGGATTACAATTTAGAGATTTCCTATAACTCAGAGAAAGGAAACGTGGTGGATGATTCCTTGAGCCGGAAGTCACAGAGGGATGTGGTCCGAGAGTCGGCGGACGCTTGGAGGGCGATGGAGGAGTTGGCTTCCCTACACCTGGAAGCGAGGATGGATAGTGGAAGGGGTTTCTTGTAACAGATGATAGTAAATTCCTCTCAATTACTACAGGTGGAGGAGTCTCAGTGGGGAGACCCAGAGTTCTAAGTAATGCGTGATAGAGTTGACCAGGGCAATGCTCTAGAAGGGTGGATGGAGGATGGTAAGAACAGATGATTTTCCGAGGAAATTTGTTTGTTACAGAGGCGATGCATGGTAAGGTTCTTAGTGAGTCTCACAACTCACACCTAGCAGTGCACCTGGGAGTTTTCAAGATGTACGAGGGTATGAAGAAACAGTTTTGGTGGCCTGGAGTAAAATAAGCAATGGCAGTGTTAGTAGCCAAGTTCCTAGTGTGTCAGCATGTAAAGGCTGAACACCGTGTTCCAGGTGGGTTGTTGCAACCTTTAGATGTCCCAGAGTGGAAGTGGTATGACATCTCGATGGATTTTGTCATGGGACTACCCAAATTTTAAGGAGGCTACGACGCCATCTGGGTAGTGGTGGACCTCTTGGTGAATTCATATCACTTTTTGGCGATCAAGGAGTCGAGTACAGTGGACGCTCTAGCACAGAGATATGTGGAAGAGGTAGTGCGGTTCCATGGAGTTCCGAGTTCCATAGTCTCAGATAGGGAATCACGATTTACCTCACGAGTCTGGAGGGGTTTGCAGCATGCTTTTGGCACCCAGCTGCGTCTTATCACTACTTTACACCCCCAGATGGATGGGCAGATAGAGCGCACCATCCAAACCCTGGAGGACATGCTTCGGGCATGTGTTCTGGACTCAGGAGGATCATGGGTGCGACACTTGCCTCTGGTAGAGTTCACCTACAATAACAGCCATCACTCTACCATTGGAATGGATCCATTTGAAGACCTGTATGGAAGGTCATGTCGCTCACCCGGGTGCTGGACTGAGGTTAGGGAAACATGCATTCTTGGCCCGGAGGTGGTGCAGAGCACGACATAGAAGGTTCAGATTATACGAGAAAGGGAGAAGGCAGCTCAGGACCAGCGGAAGTCATATGCCGGTGATAGGTGGAGACCCTTGGAGTTCAAGGTCGGGGACCACGTGTTCTAGAAGGTCTCCCCTCGACGTGTGCAGAGGAGGTTTGGCAGAGGGAGTAAGCTTTCTCCCAGGTTCATCGGGCCCTTCGAAGTGTTTAGATGGGTCAGTAAAGTGGCTTACCAGCTAGCACTACCTTTTCCGCTACTGAAGATACACGATGTATTTCATGTGTCCTAGCTCCGAAGATATCTGCATGACGATTCACATGTCCTAGACTGGAGAGGGATAGATATCGAAGACGATGCAACATTCGTGGAGTGACCATGATGATCGAGGGTCACGAGGAAAAGGTGCTTCGTGGGTGAACCATTCCCTTGGTTCATGAGTTATGGAGACATGGTGGGATTGAGGAAAGTACATGGGAGATGGAAGAACAGATACATGCCCAGTACCCAGAGTTGTTTTGAGTTTTATTCTGTTGGGTCTGTACTTGTTTACTTTGTAATGCATTACCTTGTTGACTATGGATGTCCAGTTCCTTTTTCTGTGGATGTGTGTGTGAAGTGTCCTAAAGAATGGGGAGGGGAGGACTGGATTCCTAGTTAGGACGATTTAAAATGGATGTGCCTGAACCCGTGAGGGCGAGTCAATGCCACCCAAAGAGGATAGTATCACGACACAGAGGAAGGGAAACCTCTCTCCAACCTAGCCAGACAGTTTAGAACTTTTTTTGCGTGGTTGCATGGGAGAAGGAGCGGTAGGGCGTTTGTGTTTGTTCAAAAGATGAGATGCTCCTATGTCGGAGATGTTCACTCTTGAGAGGTATCTTCCAGGGTGGTTGTTCAGATCCCCCCTCCCTATAGGTCTGGTTTTGATTATTGAGGGAGAGAATGGTTTGAGAGGTATCTGATGTAATAACCCAGACACTCATGACCCCTTCCTTTTCCAATTATCAGCGAGACCGATGGGTGAGATCGATCGGCGCGACCGATTGGTGTCACCCAGCCTTGGTGGGCTTTTCTTCCGTAGCCTTCCCCGTAACCCCACTTTTTGGCCTTTTAACCCTTTGAGGTGTTTCAAGGCCGTTTTAAGCCATAATTAATATCTAAAATCCCGATAAACCTCCCTATTAAATAACAATTAATCCAGTCATGTGTAACCACCCAACAGAGTGGAAGAACCATGATCCGACTTCCAAGGCGGTCAAATTTCTTATCCCATAAAAGTGGGATCTCATCTATTTATCACTCGGGATTTTCTTCTCCTTCATTTTGGCTAGTCTCCTCTCCCTTCTACGTTGAAGTCCCTTGTTCCCGAGGCAAGTGGTGCACCTGTGCGGGAGCCCTGCAAGTCGCGCATCCCCTGTTCCTAGGGTGTGGAGAAAAATATCGATCGTTGATCAATCTGGTAGGGGATTCACCTTCATCTCTCCTTTCTGTGTATCTTGCGGGGTGGGTACGCTACTGTTACTATTGATTTGGGTGAACCAGACATTAATGAAGATAATAAACGGATTCAAAGAATGAAGGGGATGGGTGTGATCGATGATGCTGCTCTGTTTTTATCCTCTTTCATGATTAATGATTTCTTAATTGTGCGGGCATATGCCTACTGAAAATCATGGCTGTTGGTGGTCTTTCTCTGTGCACTAATAAAACCTTACCCTTGTGATGTTAAAATGTCTTGTATTTTGGTTTCAAACCCCTTACTGTGTAAAGGGAATTGGTTAATTACGTATATTTGGCTAAACAATTTGGAAGCACCAGGATCAACTCTTTTTCTATGATAACCCCGGTTTAATCCCAGTGGAATTGAAACCATAGAGTTTGTTAAATATTTTAAATCTAAAAATACCTGCATGGGCCTGCCTTGTGTTGGTGGTAGTGGTTTGGTGGTTTTCCTTCATGAGCCGTTTGTGGGTGGCCTTATGATTTTCCTGGATGGGGGCTTAGTTTGATGGGGCAATGCAGGTGGGGATGGGATCCCCTGTTGTTATACCTTGGGGTTTTGTGATATCTCTGCTTATATCACGAATTGGGGTGGGATCCTCTATTGTTGGGAAACTGTTGGCTCCTAGAGTTTGGGAACATGTGGCTGTATCTTGGGGTTTTCTTTGGTTCCATTACTTCAAGGGATCTCACTTATCCCTTTGTTGTTTTGACTTTACAAGAGAACCAGGTGTGAATACTTAAATTACTGTTGGCTGTAACTTTTTCCCTTGGTTTGTGCTTATGCTGTTAGTTTCCTAGTAGTGTAGAAACTTATTTAAAATTATCACTGAACATGAAAGAAAAGATGGGACGTGGGGTTTTGGTTGGTGTGAGTTGTGAATTGGGCATGGGTATTGTTCTCTTCTCTTATGAATGAATAGTGAGGATAGTGTTCTTTAGGATGGCTGAAGAAAAACCTAGATTGTTTGAGTTCATATTACTTATAAATATACTTGTAGTTTTCTGTTTCTTATTCGCACCCAACCCAACTTGGGCACTTAGTGCCAAACACCCCCATTTCATGGGGGAGGGTGTTTTTCCCAACACTTCTATTAGTGGCTGGTTATTAGCTCCTTTCTGCTCCCTTTCCCGGATATCCCAAGTACCTTCGGGAAGGCTGTGATGGCCTGAAGTCCATTATTAGCCCAAGAATATTCGGGCAGGGTAGTGTGGTGGTTGGCCCAGGTGTGTGTGGGCAGGTTGTTTCCCAAGTGTCTTCGGGATGAGGCCCAGGTGTCTTTGGGAATGTCATTGGTTGTTCTCTCCCAGGTGTTTGCGGGTATGGTTACGTGTGGTGGTTGTGGCCTAGGTGTCTGCGGTCAGGACGTGCAGTTGTGGCCCTGATGTGTGCGGGCGAGGTTTGGCAGTGGGACTGTGGTGAGGATATGGCCCAAGTGTGTATGGGAGGGGTGTGGCAGTGGGACTGCGGTGGAAATGGCGGGATTGGTTCAATGCATAGGATGTCTTCAATAACCAGCGGGAAAGTGGGGCGGGGTACCCAAACATCGATGTGTTATTAGTATACACTACTTGACTTGCGTTATTTGGGGAGTGTGCCTTGTGTTGTTAGTTTCATTTCTAGGTGCTTGGTTATCTCTTTTCTCACAGGGCATTAGTATGCCTCCCCACTTTTGCACGAGAGTCTTTGGTTTTTCTCTACTGAGTATACTTGTATGCTCACCCTACGTATATAAAACTGTTTTTAGGTTTCCAGGAGGACTTCGGGGATCATGCAGGGCCATATTAGCTCCGGTGTCAGACAGTTGCAGTTGATGCTTTTCCTTTCTTTTGGTATTTTTTCTTTGTAGTCTCCTTATACAATGTGGATTTTACTTTTGTAACATGCATTGGGAATGGTTCTTGGCTTTTCTTTTACTTTCAGTTTTGGTGTTGTGGGATTCACTATCTTATCTACCGATCCTATTAAAAGAAAAAGGGTAATGCCTTCCATTTAGTGTGTGATTTCATTCCCATGGTGATGGTCGCCACTCCGGGACCTACTGAAGGTGGGTTTCGAGGGTCATTATCTCTCCTTCAACTTAAAGAAGGAAGGGCCCAGCAATCTGCTGACCCTTTAGTCCTTTTGGTGAAGGCTGGTCGTGACATTTTCAACATACCATTTAAATATCATTACACAAAAAATAATGATGTCTCTTACTTTTATCATTACTATCTCATGCGAATGTGTTGATAAACACAATACTCTCTATATTTTAAGATGCCTAAACTCCTAATCTTCGTGCATATAATTATATAAATTAGTTGATATGAATAAAAAATTTAACCACATGAATGCATAACATTTCTTAGAACTTTAACAATCCTTTTATAAAATAATATTAATAGATAATACCTCACCTCAAACTTCTGCAAAAAAATATATCATATATGAATGGATCTCAGACTATCCAAGATTTTTGTATTAGGAATATGATGATTTAATGCATCATCAAAACATGTAATTGATTTTATAATAATGATATGAGAGAATCTTTAATTAGTTGATGGTTCAATAAGTATATTATATTTCATCATAATCACCGTGACTCATAAATGGATGGATAACTAAGCATAGATGAACCCTCAATCAAGGTACGAAGATGATAATTTAGAGGTCGATGGATCATTGGATTGGTACTAATCGAATGGATGCATTATGTTTGTAAAGTTTTAAATGGATGAACAATATGTTTTCACTAGGTGTCCCACATTGAACCTCCAAATAGCCTGGGACTACTTTATTACACTTCCCATTCCATGAACCCCTCGATCCAACACATAAGTTGGAACCCATACACACTTTTAGACACTATATGGGATAGGCTACACCAACAACCCTTGTATCACCATGCAAACCCTGTGGGTTCTTTAAACTAACTATTATATTGTGTTCCTCTTGGTGCACACCTGATTTCCCATGCAGATGCTCACCTACCCATGCCAACATACACACTTTTTGTGATGGCTATCCCTTGTTTTTTTCTAGATCCCACTTTAAGGACTAATTGAGCTAGACCTTGTGTCTTGTGTAGTTGGACCATATTTTTTTAAGGCCCAATATAGAGTAAATCTAGGTGTATAATTTTAGATAATATACTCTCAAACTTCTTCATAAAATTTTAATGGAATTAAATGGAATTAAAATAAATCCTCATAAAATTATTTATATTTCATGGTCTTCTTTAATTTTTATTCTTCTACATCATGTCCTAGACATGAAAAATATTATATTTCATGGTCTTCACATTCCATTTTCTTTCATTTTGTAATTATATTATAAATTCCAAATCCATTAATTATAAAATTAGATTCAATTATTTTAATGTTGAAAAAAATTCATATTGTACTCATGTTTATTTTACATGTTTTAGGCATTTAGACCTATCCAAAAATAATTATATTAAACATGGAGAATTATGTTACAAAATTAAATCAAATTAATCTATAATAACTCTCCACGAATCATCACTAATATTCTTCAATGCTTCTCAAATTATTTCCATATTTCTCTTTTGAATGATTTATCACTAAATAAATAGGAATTCATCATTCATTAAATTTCAGTCATTATTATATATTGAAAAAATACAACCATACTCATTGACTATCCAGATGGGATTTTTATAAATAACTACTCTATCAGTAATTATTAACCATTCCCAATAACTATTGAATTCTATGCATGAGTAGGAATCTGCCCTTATACTACCTTTTTACCCAACCCAACTCATGCTTTCATGAGTCATTCCCCATTGACCCTTGGACCACACACCTAGTTATCTATTTATAAATCCCATGAATGTAAAATTATATTTATCATGATTTACTATATATGGTTTCATTATCCTCCTTACTTATTGTAATCAATATTATTATACTATTTAATCAATCCCACATCACCCATTTGTCCCTTATGTGACATGAAGTATCTACCCATGATCCATTCGTATATGGGGATTTATATATATAAAAAAACCCCTATCTTGGGTTATCCTCACTCATAAAAATAACATTATTGTTAAAATACTATATTTTGTAATGAATCAAGTAAAAAATAGGCAATGTTTCATGAAACCTTTCTAACATAGTTAACTCACCCTTATCGAGTCATACCTTATTATCACTCAGATCTCTAGTTGAAAATAGAGACCATATATGCGCTACATGTTACAACTCATAATTTAATGAAATCAATTTCATCTCACATAACTCAAGAAATATCCTATCTATGAACTCATCATATGATTCACATCCTTATAGGGTATCCACATACTTATCCTACCTATTATAGAGTTTTCCATTATGACACCAATGTGTATGTTATTTTTTTTATCCAGAAATAGGAATCATATAATTCATGACCACTAGAAATAGTTAATTAATACACTTTTAATATGTTATTTAGGAAAACACTAAATAATTCAATGTCATTATTTAAATTTAACAAAATACATGTTTTTAATTTTTTTATAACACCTAAGAATGATAATTTCATGTGATCCTACATTCTATGTATGATGAATGTAGATAATACTATTGACACCAGATGTCAAGAGTAATTTAATAAACCATAATAGTAATCGTCCCCGCTTATCAAGAAAAACACAACTATAATATCAAAAGGAAAACAAAACAATCCCAACTCCCAGGTAACTTGGATTTCCAACCATACTGGTGTTACATTGGTATGATTATGAATTACATCCCAAATTCATAATAAAATATATTCTATTAATAAAAAAAATAGAAGAAAATAATAATAATGGGGATCTAATACAATTTTAAATCATTCCAATTGTAATAAACCATATATATGATAATGATGAAGCATTACAAAACCTTAGACACACTTCTTCATATAGTAGAGGTTTTCAACTAGTGGAAAGGGTCATTAAATTTACTATGGGGAGACTACACCCCCAATATCATAACCATATAATAAAAATAAATAATAAAACACCGTAAAAATATATAAACATCATGAATATACAAAATCATAGTGGAAGGCTAACTATAAAAAATAACATTCCCAATTGTATAAAAATATAATCCCATGACATATCCAGGATGTCATATATCCAAAATGTTATAACCCAATTGATTGATCATACATGTGTAACCGAAAAAAAGAACAATACATATATAATGGATACTATTAGTTGAGACCATATTACTGTATTCATATCCCCATCAATCCAACTCTATTCAATCACCCATACTAATGAAATCGCCCAAACATTCATCTAAATAATGGGACTATAGATCCTATGATGTGCATATGAAATATTTAAGTATACAACATATTAGGGAAACATTAATGATTCCCTAGTATAATATATTATATATGTGTTTTCATTCACAATATTGAATGAAACAGAAAGAAATACATTCAACACACAAGTAATATAATTAGGTTCTAATGTAATCAACATGGTGATCAATGTTACAAGATTTATAATAATTTAATAATAGATAAAATAATTATATTTGAATATTTCTTATACTATCTTGTTAGAAGTTTTCAGTTTGGTTTTCCTTTGTCAACCTATGATACAAGAAAATAGTTGTTTGAGAAAATAATGTATGTACAGATCTATCCTTGGTCAATGTGTAGATATATATAGGTAAATATTAATATGAGAGAGTAATGTAAGTTAAATTTATCCTATTTCAACCTATATATGAGATAAAGAGGTAGTAATAAAAGAAAATATCATATAATTAGGTATAACATCTATTAACTAGTCAATTAGTGAAGGGACCTAACACTATGTGTGAATAGAGTAGGCTCAATTTTTTTATTACTCAACCTATTACTACATATAAGGACATTATAAAAATGGAATATGACAGTATTAGGTTTAATATTTATTAATATATAATTTTGTGTATGTAAACTCAATTCATATCATTTTGGTAGGATTCAGTTTTTCCACAACATTTTCCACAGAATAGCAGACATGATGTACATGTATTAGTCTCTTAGGTAGTTAATGATGTATCCCATATAAAATAAAATTAAAATCAAATATAATAAAGAAAAAAAAATATAAAATCACCCATCCCATTATCCACTCCCATGGAAAAAAACGTCAAACATAATGTGTAGTGACCATGGTATTTATTATAGGCTAGAGTAAGATTAATTAAAAGAGAGAAGGGGGGATTTCTTTTTAAAAATGAAAAACAAAAAATACAAATTAAATGATTTTATAAAGATCGAATTAAGTAGTAAGAATTTATGACTAAATATAAAAATGTGAAAACAAAATCATATAACAAAGTTTAAAAAAATTGAACATTTGATTTGTTTTAAAATAAATTTATTAGTCATATGAAAATTTAAATATATATGCATTGTAATGATACAATAGACAAGTGTTTTTCTAACAAACACATCGAATAAAATATGATTAAGTTTATTGTAAATTAAAAAAATAAATGATTAAATAAATAAACTGAACATTTTGGTTGTGGAGTTTAGCTAAAGATCTTTGATGAGTCCTTACATCAGCTACCCAAATTTCTCATGGGTTAAATTTATTAGTCCTTGGATTTAATGGTTGAAAAGATACACCAGATACCTTAATTTTTAATTAGTTTCAATAATAAATGGGAATTAAAATCTACCCTAATATTTAACAATTATAGCTAGAAACCAAAAAATAAATAAATCCATTTCCATTTAGTGATTTTAATAAGAATCCTAAATCCATCATTTTCAATGGGTTTGAGCACCAAAATAGAAATAAATAAGAAAATGATTGATTTTTTAGGAATATAACTTATAATATCAATCTCAATATCTCAAGGATAATGAAATAGCACTATATTAGATATAGAAAAATGTGGAAGAAGTTAGAATTATTTACAATGAATGGATTTTGGATGGAATTGAGAGTGCAAATGTAACTAGGATTGATTTTATGATTATAAATATTTCTTAATGAGAATTGTGTCAAGGTATGTTATCATGCTTAAAAGAGATATATTAATTTTCTACAAGGTTATATAGAATCTTATAGAATCATTCTGTGGTCTATAATGTCAAGGGATACTAAATTATGTCATTCTTGACCATAATAAATTATCACTTGTGCTTTATTCCCTGACAACCCTAGGTATCCACTAGCTACAATAAAGTTTCTAGTGTGTTGCCTAGAAGTTCACTACCTATAAAAAATATCCATAGTGAATCCAATACTATCCACCAAGTAGCCGATGACCTTTTCACAGTGCTAATGGATCTGTCTGATACTACCAGCTAGTTGGTGCCCTTGTAATGGGTAACCAGTAGTCCTCCTGCAATAATGGTGGGTTTTTACACCACTTCCAGGTAACTGGTTCGATCCCATTGGGTAGGTGATTCCTTATAGTGGTGTGGTATGATGAAAAATACATCCCCACTATATTTGAAGGATTCCTATTTCTGAGATGACTCCACAACACAATTTTCAACTTTAAAAATTGAAATACACTCAAGGGAAATGGTTAACACACTAAAGAGTGTCTCCAATAATTAAATCATAAATTGAGAAGCACAATAATATCCACCTTTTGGATTATCAAAAAAACCTAAATAAATAAGAATAAAACAAATATAGTATGATAAGTTTTATTTTAAATAACTATGTAAAATATATATAAAAAAAATCTTTATATACATAACAATGTAAATCATTTATCACCCTCTATGAAACAAATAGTCATTTTTAAAAGAAATTAATTTAATCTAGATTTACAAATATTCATTAAAATCATAAACCGATAACAAAAATATACCCCACTTTGATAGAAAAAATCTTCTAAAATAAATTTTTTATAAAGTAAAGAGATTAAATAGTGGTCCTATCTTTCCACACATTCACCAAGAATTTATCCCCTTTTGTGATTATCAAAAATAACCTGTAAATGTGTTAAAAATAATTCTTAGAAATAAAAAGGACCAATGACATAAAAATAATGGAATTGTTTTAACCATCATTAATGATCACCATAGAATCAAATATATTTTTAATTTTTAAAATTATTGATTAGAAATAAAACGAATTTCAATCAAGTTCAAGTTAAAAAAGTACCTAGAAATATGAAATAGTTTTCAATGTCAAATGAAAACAATATTGAATATATAAATTTATTTTCTAAAAATAAAATTTTAAATAAATATTAAATTATAATTTTTTCTCTTCTAGGAATATTTCTCTAATAATAGGATTAACTCACCTTGAATTATTTGATTATAAATATGAGGACTCGTAAATTTTATAGAAAACCGTATAAGTGGTAAATGTAAAACTTTAACCTAGAAATTTATTCTGTTATTAAATTTTAGTAAATATGATGGTAATATAACAATGAAAATTCCTAGAGAGTTTCAAACAATGTATGTAGTAAAGGACCACTGCTCATGCCCAAGGTGAATATCTTATTAAAAATACAACCATCCCTTTTTGAGGTAATAAACTCTAGGTACATATACACCAGAAACTCATCAACATATTTTTATCCATAGATTAATTTTTTACATGAAGTATCATGTTAACCCAACATTATGAAAATCATGGAATGTTTGAAAAAACATTAACTGTATTTTTGAGATATTTTTATTGAAAAAATATTCAATTAATTTAATTAAAACAACATATACAAGGGGTGACCTCTCTTAAGCTAGGTAGTTTTAAATTGGCCAAATGTGATATGAATTTCAACCCATTCACTCAATGCCAAGTGACAGCCCTGATTTGGATTCTATTACATGGTCTAAATTGGTTTTATTGGCATCCTAAAATCCTAAGTGATATCTCTTCTTGTGTGGGGACTCCCTTGAAGATGAAACAACACCCTATTGATGGGGAATTTGGATTTTATGTCTGAGTTCTTATAGAGGTAAACATGGAATCCAAATTTCCATACATGGTGAATTTCATTGATAATGATCAGAAGTTTGAAATCAGAATTGAGTATGATCAGAAGACCCCATTTTGTGACTACTGTAAAATAGTAGGTCATGCTGTCTCTAATTGCATAAATATTCAGACACAAAAACAGTCTATGAAAGACTCTACCACCGATAAGGTGAATCAATGTAAGGTGGTTGGTATGAAGAACAAGGCCAAGTCTCCTAAAATTGAAAAGGGGGAGCACTCTGGAAAGGATCCTCTTGTGTATAAATAGACCCCCTTCCTTCTGCTTCTACTAGTGGAAACCCCTCCAACCCCCATTCTATTAGAATTGAGGATGAATATTTGGAGATAGATATGGATGTTATTAATTTAGTTTGAAGTTATCTTACTGATGATATTACCCATGTGGAGGAGGAGTTGAAAGGCTGTGGAAATGGTACACTTGTCAATGTGGATGCTCCATTGGTGGATAGTATACCTGAGGAATGGAATGGAAAGGATTTAGTCTCTCTAGGGGATGCGGTTCTACAAAAATCTGCAAGTCCCACTAAAAAGAAGTGGAGTGACATGGTTGAGGAGGATGAAGCTTTAGAGGCTAGAAGTGCCCCCATGCTCCATGGAGGTGAATGAACACTCTATGGAGTCTATTAATACTGTCCTCGGTATTTCTATGGGTTTAGATCAAAGAATGAAAACCAGGAGTCTCGCCAAGCATTCGACCAGATCCAAAAACTCTTCAGTAATGAATAAGGGAAAGAAGAAAATTAATAAGGACATCTTCAATTACAAATCTGGTTCAAAATGAATGTTCTTTACAAGAATTTTCAGGGTCTTGAGAACTCCTCCATAATTAATTCTTTTCATAGGCACATCCAGATTCACAAGACGAAGCTACATGGAATTTCTGAACCCAAATCCTCATTCTCTTTGGGTTTTTCAGGCCTCAAAAAATATAGTTTCCATCTGGTCACCACTAATGGTACAAATGAACAAGATAAAAGTCAATGGTTTTTTGCACATGCATCAGTAGGTATAGTTGATATAATTTCAATCAGTGACCAGGTGATCTCTTGTTATATTCAATGGGATTCTATGAAATTTGTGGGATTTTTGTTTATTCTAGAAGCAGATATCAAGACCATAGAAGGTTGTGGCAAGATCTGGGCAATTTGGGAGGCACCTATTCTCCTTGGTTTGTTATTGGAGATTTCAATATAATACATTTTTTCTAGTGAAAAAACCATCTCGGTTCATTCTCAAACATCCCTTAGGGAATTCAAGGAATGTGTTAATGACAATGACCTAACTTAGGTCAGTTTGGTTGGTGTGAAGTACACCTGGTATAGAATATGTCTTAACTGCATGACTACTAGCAAGATAGACAGGGATTTTGTGAACAACACTACTTTTGATAAATGGGACTCTATTTCCAGAATACCCCTTCCCAATTTCTTCTCTTACCACCATCTGATCCTGATTAGTTTTAAGGGTAGAGATCTTAGTATACACTACTACAAAAATAGTTTTTCCCAGCACCCCCTCTTTATCACCGCTAACGAAAAAGCGCTGATAAAGGAGGGTAGCTTTATCAGCGCTAAAAAAAGCGCTGATAAAGGGTGCCTTTATCAGCGCTAAAAAAGGAACTGATAAAAGTACCCCTTTATCAGCGCTTTTTTTAGCACTGATAAAGGCCCCCCCTTTATCAGCGCTTGTTTAGTAGCAAAGATAAAGGGGGGCCGTTATCAGCGCTTTTTTTAAAAGCATTGATAAAGGGTCAACTTCAAATTTTTTTTAAAAAAAAATATTAAAATATTAAAATATAATTATAGTTATATTGATATAAATATAATATATAATTTTTAAATATATTTTAGATAAGTATAAATGTACATTTACACTTAATATACTTAATATATAAAATATTTAATGAAAATGGCTTCTTAAAAATTTTAAAAAATATTTTTAATTAATAATTTTCTAATTATTATCAATTAAAAATCATTTAATAATAATTTGAAGACACAAAAAAACAAAACAATTAATAAAAGATCTAAAACAAGTTGAAAATGGAACTCAAACTTCAAATGGATAGAACTTTTTATCTGGGTGTCCGTTTGAGCTTTACATCATATTAAATCGAGGCCTGTGATGAGATATACATCAATGTGATTGGGGTGGACCCCGACCAAGGGTTTTTTTAGGCCAAATGAGGCCCAGAAGGACTCTAAAACTGAGTTTTTAGTTGGGGTATCCCGATTTTTTTACATTTTGCGGATTTTCAGCCTCATTAATGGGGGTATTATTGGCTTTTTTTGGTGGGGACTGAATTTATTCCAAGGTATTGCATTCATATTGATATTATGTCTTTGAAATTTTATCATTTTTTATAATTCACTGCTATTTATAATCAAATATATAACAATATATACATATTTTTTATATATTCACATGTAAAAATTAATTATAAATATAAATAATAAGATATATTTACATATAAAATATATTAGCTTTATTTAAATAATAACTAATATCCATTTTATTTAAAATAAAAATATATGAATATTTATATACCTATATATTAATCTAACTATATATATATATATTAATCTAGCTATATATATATTAATATAACTATATATATATATTAATATAAATATATATATTAATATCACTATAAATATATATAATAATATCATTATAAATATATATATTCATATAACTATATATATATATATATTAATATAAATAGATATTACTATATGAATAAATATAACTAAATAAATATATATAACTAAATATATATATATATAAACAGAGATATATATTAATATAACTATATATATATATTAATATAACTATATATATATTAATATAACTATATATATATATTAATTTAACTATATATATATTAACATAACTATATAAATATTAACATAAGTATATATATATATATATATATTAATATAACTATATATATATTAATATAACTATATATATATATTAATGTAACTATATATATATTATCATAACTATATATATATATTAATATAACTACATATATATATTAATATAAATATATATTACTATACGAATATATATATATATATATATATCATGAAATGGTAAACAAATCAAAATAGATTAGTGGTAAGGGCTTAGGCCTGCAGGGGGGAGGTCTCGAGTTCAAAACCTGCTGGAGTCAGTGGCGCGCACATATGGGTGGATGTGGGGGGCAAGCGCTACTAAAGGATGGAGGGGGTGCATGTGGGGCGCTGGAAGGGGTGGAAAGCGCTAATAAAAGTGGCGCTCATGCGCTATAAAATCCCCCCATATTGGCATGATTTTTTAATTTTTTGGATTTTTTTGTGAATTTTTGTGAATTTTTTTGAATTTTTTTGATTTTTTAAATTTTTTATCTTTTATCATCGCTTTTTTAAAAGCGCTGATATAGGTCCCTTTTATTAGGGATTTTTTGAGCACTGATAAAGGGCACACCCCCTTTATCTTTGTCGTCTTTAAAAGCACTTTTATAGAGCTGTTAAAGGCCATTTTTAGCGCTGATAAAAGGCATATTTGTAGTACTGATACACCTCCCCTTTTGATTCAACAATGCTTGGGAATCTCAAAGTGGCTGTAGTAAGCTAATTGAAAGACCCTAGACTTACATGAAAGGTGCTTATTTTCTGTTTAAAATGAAAATTCTGAAGTAAAATTTAAAAACATGGAGCAAAGAGGCTTATAGTGAGTTGTATAAGGAGATTATTATGCTTGAATCCTCTCTTAAAAACTCCTAGACGAGGCATCTAAAGTGTATTTCAATATGGATTTTTCCAAGGAATCCCTACTTACTTCTAAACTGAATTCCCTTCTTGATATTATAGAAAAGGTCCTCAAAGAGACATTCAAAAATAAATTTCTAGAAGAGGGGGATCAAAATACAATTTTCTTTAATTCTCTTCCCATAATTAGAAAGGCCAGTAGGCACTTCTCTTTTTTTAAGTTTGATGTTCAGATTTTAAACAATAAGGAAAATATTGTAGATTACATTGTTGATTATTTCTCTAAGATATTCAATGGGCCTTCTATGGGGGAAAATATGATGGATGGTATCATTCCCACACTGGTTACTGCTTCTGATAATACCACCCTCACTTCCCCCCCTTTGGAATTTGAAGTCAAAGATGTTGTTTTCAGCCTCAATGCCTCTAGTGCACTGGGCCAGGATGGATTCAATAACTTATTTTACCAGAAATATTGTGATGTCATCAAGGGGAACATTTTCAAGTTAGTCTCCTCTTTCTTTTCCCTGGGGGAACTTTCTCAGGGCCTCAATTGTCAGTTTTTTACTCTTGTTCCTAATGTTTAGAATGCTTGTGAGATCCACCTTTTTAGGACAATCTCCTTGGTGAACACAAGTTATAAATTTATAAGCAAGATTCTTCCCAAAATGATCTCAAGTATTGCTTATAAGATTGTTTCTTGGAACCAATTAGTTTTTATCAAAGTAGTACCTATATAATAGTGTATCTTCTCTGCCTCACAATGTCTTAACCTGCTCATAATTCCTACAAGAGAAGTTATAACGGCCCTCAAGCTTGATATTAAAAAAGAATTTGACACTCTTGATTGGTCATTTATATATAAGGTGCTTGGTGAATTTGGTTTTAATGAAATTTTTATTAGATGGATTTCCTCCCTCTTTGGATCAGACGATGTCTCGGTTCTTCTTAATGGATCACCTAAAGGATACTTTGCTTGCTCTAGGGGAGTCAGACAGGGGGATCCCCTCTCAGCCCTTCTCTTCTCCGTTGATGAAGATTATCTCAGAAGACTCATTACTCACATGGTCTCTTAGGGACATATAAATCTGATTCAAGCATCAAGGTCACTTGTTTCTCCCTCTAACCTTTTATAAGCTGATGATATCATCTTATTCCTATAGTGGGAAAGAGGAATGTACGTGTCTTGAAAAAATTATTTCATCATTTTGAAAGTGTCTCTGGTTAGTGTATCAACTGGGATAAATCTTCCATTCACTTTGGGAAGATGTTTTCTATTTCCAAGAAGCACTAGACTTATTCTGATTTGTAAATCAAGGAAGGATCACTTCTTTTTCACTATCTGGGTGTCATGATTTTCTGGCATCATCCTAGGGCCTCTTTTTTCTTAAAAATTGTGGATAAATCAATGGCCAGATCTCAACCTAGAAAGGGAAGAGTCTTTGTATGGTTGGGAGAATTATCTTGGTCAAGTTTGTCATCATTTATAAATTGTTTTACTCTTTTGTGGTCTATAAATGGCCAAGGCATCTTCTCAAACATCTTAATACATGCATCAAGAATTTCACCTAGAGTGGTAACGTCTTGGATAGGAGGTTAGTCACTGTTCTTTGGAGGGAATGCTATAGAACTCTCCACTTTGGTGGCATAGGCATAAAAATATTTCTCTCTTTAATGACTCCCTTCAAGTATGCTTAGCCTGTAATATCTTACACAGTAATTATGAATCAATGGGTTTCCTCAAATCTCTATTTTCTAACAATATGAAGCTGGGAAGCAATGCTTTCATTGTCTCCTCTCTCTGGACAGTAGTTAAATCATCATTCTAGAATGTTATGACCTTCTCTAGATGGACTGTTAACATAAATTTTAATAATAAGATCTGGCTTGATAATTGGATAGGTAATATTCAATCTGATGATTTTCAGCATGCTGTAATGGGCTCAGGGGAGAAGGTCTCTGTCATGGATTTTCTGGATAATCCTATATCAAAGTTATTAGTTGTCCTACAATATTTATTTGTTAATTGTAATTGTGTCTCCATCCCTAATTTCTTAGCTTGGGAGCCAGCTAGAAATGGTATTTTGACTAGTAGTTTATATTACTCTCATGCCATCAAGTGGATCATTTATTATTTTAAATGGGATTCTATCTTCAATAAAATATGGATTCGGCATTATCGTCTAACACTTATCTGGAGGCTGGTTTAAAACATATTACCAACTGATGAGGTCTTCCAGTTGTTTGGTCTGCAACGATGTTCTAGGTGTGTTATGTGCCATCAACATCAGGAGGCTGAAGAGAACCTATTCCTATCTTGTGCAATGACCTCATCCATTTGGAAGCATGTTTTAAAAGCCTTTTATCTGGATGAACTCATATTTTTGGGTCTTCAGGCCCTTATTTACTGCAGTTCGGTTATTCAGGTCTCTCCCCAGATTCAGGAAACTCCTCTCTGTTGCTATTGCTGAAGTGATGCATACTATTTGGCAGCTTCAAAATACTGATTTATACAATGGTAAAGGTTGTTTCTTGAAGCTTTCATTGATGTAGATTTTTGTGGCCATAAGGTACATGTTAGATGTCTGTTTGGGTGAATGTTACAACAACATTCAGGATTTCAGGATTCTGAAAAATCTGAGTGTAAAAGGGAATTTCAGACCAACTTTGGGTACTATGGAGGTGTTTTGGATCCCCCCAATTCCCCCTTTGTATTAATGTCAATTCGAATGGCACCTCTAAAGGAAATCCTTGTCCTTCGGTTTGTGGTGCGATTTTTAGGGATCACGATGACTCTGTCAAAGGGTGTTTCTATGGTTCTTGTGGTGTGACAAGCTCTCTTGAGGCTGAGATGCTTGGGATCATACATGTTTCTTCTTTTGTGGAATGAATGGTTGGACCAATATCAGGTTCAAGAGTGACTCTTCTAATATTTTGCAGGCCATCAGAAATGGTGAAATGCATATCTCATGGTGGCTTGTAGCAAAGTAGATGCAATGCATGGAGACCCTTTCGACTCTCAACTTCATCATCACGCATGTCTATCGTGAGGATAACATGGTTGTAGATAGTCTTAAAAACATTGGATTTGGAAAACCCATTACCTGGTCTGATACTCTTCCTGAGGCTTTACTCCATTTTTATAGGTATGACTGTAATAAAATCTGGAATTTTTGCCTCTTTCAATCAGTTTATTTTTATGAATTAATTCTTCATCCTTTTGGAGGAGGGACCCTTCTAAAAAAAACTTGTACAAACTGATGCTTCCCAAATTTATGAATAAAGAGTCACAAGATAATCACACCTAAAACATCCTTGGTAAAGTTAGAGGTATCAAGATAATGTGTTTCAATAAATATATCATATAATTGAAGGTTTTTGAAAAAAAAAATCAAGAATGATATCACCATTCTGAAATTGATCTCTATGAAAGTGGTGTCTCAGATAAATGTGCATATAATAAGAATGTTATATAGGACTTAAATAGATACTAGTTATACTAGTATCATCATAGTTGATAGAGATTTTAACAAATATAAGCCTATAGTCTTAGAGAGTATGTTTCATCCATTTGATTTGGGTGAAAAAACTCATAGATACTATGTATTGAATATCTGTTTTAGAAAGTGAGATGGAACGTTTCTCCATACTACTCCATTGGAAATGAAATTTTCTTTGTATGTGTAAAGTATCACTAGTAATTTTCCTTTCTAGTTTGAATCCTATAAAATCATCATCAGAAAAAAGTAAGTTCAAACATCATATCCATTGGAAAAAATAATCCAATGTTTTTAGTTACTTTAAAATATTGAATTTTTTTGAGATATTTTAGACAAGATTCATTTGGATTTTATTGGAAATAAACATAAAGAAAAATACTAAACATTATGTCTACCCGGGTCATAGTAAGGTAAATAATACCCCTGATCATAATTATTTATATATTATTATCAATATATTTATAGACTTCATCCAACATTAGTTTACATTTTTTATTAGTGGGTGTAATTATTTCATTAGCATGATCAATAGAAAAATGTTTTAAAATATCATTATTTTATTTACTTTGGTTTAGAAAAAATAAATCAACATTTTTCGAAATTTAAAAAATAAGGAAGAACTTGAGTTCTCCCAAAAGAAGTAATTTCAAACACTTTATTCATTGAATCTGAAAATCCATTATAAATAGATTCTTTAGTTGAGATGAAAATAACATCATCAACATAAATTTTGAAAATTTAAGAAATCTTTTGTTTTTTTAGAAAATGGGTGGAATCCAATTTTCCTATTTTAAAATAACTTGATGAAATAAATTTTGCAAACCTTTCATTCTATAATAAAGGGTCTTTTTCTAACCCATAAAGATATTTGGTAAACCTAAAAACATGATTGAAAAACATGGGTCTTAAAATTTGGCTTTTTGTTACACAAAAAAAAAGAAATAAAACCACAAAAAAATTAATTTTAATATTTATTTTAAAATGTTTTAAATTAATGTGATCAGTGAATGCCAAAATAATTCTTATGGATTCTCTCTAAGAAAATGATGTAATGGTTTCACTATAATCGATAACCTTTTCTTGATTATAACCCTTTTCCACAAATATAATAGTATTAAAGGAGATATTTCCTTACATTCAACACGATGACGATTTATTATATATTTCCCCTTTTAAAAATTTAATTTCATTGATATATTTCTTTACACATGACACCTAGTTTAGACGAACTGTGATATACTAATAAAATACAATTATTTAATGAGATAATTATGACCTATCCATTGGATTGGATAATATGGATATTATTAAACACATTGTGAATTTTTTTATAAATGTTTTATTTAATTAAATTTTATTGATTAATTTATAAAAAATAATCAATTTTCTATTAAGTCATTTTATTCTTCAAGAACATGTTTTCATAAAAATTATTTTTTATTGCATTTTGTTCTTGTATATTATAATTAATTTATTATAATTTTTGAAATTAAACTTTAAAAAAAGGTTATAATTTTTGAAATCAACATATAAAAATTATTTTGGTTTGCAATTTTCGGATTTTGTCGAAAAAGTTGATTTTTGGGTGAATAGTGAAAATACCGTTTTTAATGAAAACCATCTTTTATGTTCTATAATTTTCAAATAACCATATTTATTTGGAGTGGTATTAGTGTTTCATCAGTTTATTGTATTTAAATATTATTCTTTTTATACATTTTGGGTCAATATTATGCTTGATCTTGGTATTAAAATATATTTAGACTAAAAAGGCATTTTTTAAAGAAAACCAGATTTCATTGTGTTTTGTTTTTTTATATTCAATTGATTTATTGAATTTATGGAGTCCATGTCCTTAAAAATACATTGCATATTTTGAATTAGTATGAATATTTTTATTAATGAGGTCAATTTCATTTTTGGTCATTATGAATAGTAACTACGGTAAAAATATTACTACATCAATAAAAGGAAAAAACATGTAAATTAAGGTTAGAAATATGTGCTAAGGCCACAATTTTTTTTATCTAAATTCTTATTTGATGTTGGGATTTTTAGTCTTATCATCTTATGATCTAAATTAAGTTATTTATGGGTCACTTTTCAAAGAATATTACTTAATAATATTTTACTCCCTTATATTATTAATGATGTGCCCCTCATCCCATTTATGAAAGGGCATTACTCCTCTATCTTATCTACACCACCTTAAGACCCATATCTCAAAAAAAAACCCAATTCCATTAATAACTTCCACAGACATTAATTTTTAATTGTTTCTTCTATGAAGACCATTACAAGGTTTTGTAATAAGGTATCTAAACGAGTTATACTAAAAGAAAGGTAATCAAATTTACTGAATCATCCAAATTTATTTAATCTTACACTTCCTAAAAATATGTTTTACTAATCCTAAAAAAATTACTCAATTATAATAAATATATTTATATGTTTTTATGATTATGGAATAACCCTTTTACACCAATTTTCCATTATATGTAAAGAGAAAACATCACTCGTGTGTACGTATAGATTACCGTCTCCACATACCAGTGTAATTAATTCTTCATCACCATCTTAAATGGGTGGATACAAAGATGTAAATTATTAGTATACATTAAATTTAAGAAATAATTATAGTCTTAAAACATAAAATATAATTTATCTTCTAACCCTTGGGTGTGAGTTGAAAAATTCAACATTTTTTTAGTGATTCAATGAAAATAAACCCATTTTAATATAATTCATGGGTAAAAGAAGTGTTTTTGATGATTTTGAGAATTTGGAATATAAATTATAAATGTACCAATTTTTGGGTTTTAATGATTTATTTTTATGGTTGACTGAAAAACATTACATTAGAAAACTTTCAGTACTAAATTTTTTTTGGAATGTGAATTCCGGTGTAGAGAACAAACAAGGTACCACCAGTGCAATGGTAGCATAGACAAGCTCCTGCCAACCCAATGGTAGCTCAAATAAGAAACTATTACCCTATTCACACACTGCTACTATCAGAATTAACCTACCATCATAAAAAATAAATATAATCTACCTTAAGCTCCAACCAATAGTTACAAAATCTAACTTTACTATACCATTATTCCCTAATAGTATCCCACCCAACCTACCTTTACAATCCCTCAATAACATTAATTTACTATACCCCTATTCCATTAGCTGTAACCAATAGATAATAACCCATTGTGGTATAAGAAACCACCACTATCTTGCCTCTTTTCTTTCTACCACTATAACTTCCCAAATACCACCACTATTCCTCAATGTAAGCTCCACACTTTTACCACTCTTAAACCACCGTTCCACTATGCCCATGTTCTACCATAGTAATACCATCATCATATTCCTCCACCAATTTTTCTTTGGATATCTCCACATAGCTAACACCACCACTTATCTACTACTATTGAATATATCGCCCCACAGATACACAACTGCAAAGAAAAGAACAATTCTTCCTACTCATGTTGCACCCCCTTATAATTCCAACCATATGACTAAATCAAATGATCTTGATGGGATAGTGTAAAGTCACATTGCAAAGACAATGTATAATCCTTCCCAGGATTCCACTTAGCGGTGCCTAGCAATCGTTGGCCATAAGACCTCAATCATGCCTCCCCAAATTCCAGGGGATGTTGACTAGCGGTTAGGGCCTAGGGTGAGTCTATAGGGAGACGATTACCTATTTGTTCAATGTGTAGACCATAAATCCATATATGAGGAATAAGAAACAATATAATATGAAATGATATGATCATTCTAGTAACCCATCGTAAAAGAAGTATAAGAAGAAATAAAAATATTTTAAAAAATATAAATTATAGGTATAAGATGAATACTATGTAGAAACAAAATGATAATAATTTTGCTAAAGTAGCTATAAGAAATGAAGGAATGATGTCCCAGGGGATCAGTCATATAACACATGCTACACAAAATATAAAAAAGCTAAAAATAGATAATACTAAAAACGAAAGAATAGGCTTAATCCTATAATCTCATACTCTATACTAGTACTGATAATCATACAACATAATCCAATTTCTTCCCTTTATCTAAACCTATAACCATGATTTCTTCTTGGGTAACAAAGGCAACCCAAGAAGGGTGTGATATATAATCAGTATGAAACCCCCAATGGTGTCAAGATCAATCCAATTTGTGAAATATAAAATGAATATCATGCCAAAAAAATTAAACGTAATATTGGAATAATAAATAAATAAATATATCAGATGGGGTTCCACTTAGGAAACCCATCCAACACTACCTTATTTGGACTAAGCTGATGTGTTCCAATTGAGAAGTTCTACACAAGTAAAGTTAGTGGTAAAATATATAATGAGGGGGACTCTACCCAAGTTTATGATTTGGGTTGACTGACATGTCCCTGAATTTCTAGTTTTAATGTGTCCTTTATTATTTAAATTCATTCATTATATTTTAGTAGATACACTCCGAGCCCAACCAATGCTGTCCAGGTGGGACCCTACATAGCTCTTTATAGGCTCTATATAGGACCAATGAAATAAGAGTCCTTCCAAGGTGACCCATGTATGAAATCAAAATTTTAACTACAGGAATGGTGTCAGAAAATCATGAAATAACCTATGGGACCAACCATGGTATCACATTTAGGGTTCTAAGTATGTCTCGTGTCATGGTACAACCAAATCCCACCAAGAACATCCATGGGGTCCTTCATAGGGAACCAGTGTCACTTGTTTAGAGTTAAACTGTATAATTCATGTCGATCCAATCCTATACATAACTAGTGTCTCACTATTATGTTTAAAAATCATTAGAAACTAAATAAAAAACGTGATGATCCCATCCAATGGGTACTTATGTCAAAACCCCTCGTAACTCTATCTGAGTAAGGTGGGGATGTGACTTGGTTATAAAAGCCATACCATTTAACCAAAAAAGAATTTATAAAGTAATTTAACATGTTGGAGAAGTAATATCATCAAGGAATACATTTATGGCACAAGTTATAGGGCCTAATTCATATCTCATTATTCTATCAAATTCTGATTATCAATTTAGGTCATTTATTTTAGGGAAAAAACAATAAAAATGCTATTTAACAAATTAGAACAGTGGATGATAAGATATAAAAATATAGAAAAACCAAAGGGTTTTATTAGTTTAAGGTGTTATACTTAGTAGGTGGATATAAACTATCTAGGATCATAATATACATTATATTTATTCATAAAAATTTATTTAATGTTTTGGAGGTGACGCGGGGAGGGTCCTGTGTGGTGGCATAATGACACAATATATAATATGCAACAAAACATGTTGTAAAGACCTAGAAAACCTACCTTATCCACTTTGTTCAACCATAATCTATATTAGGCCCTTGATTTGAGCTAGAATGAGAGTTATTGGAGAAATTGTCAAATGCCCTAAAAATTAGAAAAATGATCTTGCACTAAAAAAGAAAAACCACGGAGGAATGTAATGATGAATGGAAGGATGAGGAGTGTATAGATTACCTCAAGCAATGTGATTCTTTCAATGGTAAAATATTTGGATGCTATTTGGGGGAGATTTAGGGATCCATAGATTAGGTAAGGGAGAAAATCATCGGAGAGGAAAAGGTCCATTGGAAAAGAAATGGGTAGAATTTGTGGTGAGGAAACTTAAAACATTTGAGGGGTAGAATAATGAAATCACCCAAATAGATGGGGGCACATGGTTTGACTACATAGTTGGCCAAACATTACCCCAAACATGTGCCAATCCACTTCCCAAGTAGGAACTTCACATGGTTGAGGCACATTTTTTTGATAACCATGCACAAACCATATATAAATACACTATCGAATATATATGAAATCACATAGGGGTGTGATCCTAGAGTCACATAATAGGACACAAACAATACATCCCCAAGAACCACACATTCTCACACTACATAGTTTAGGAAAACCACAAGGACTAAGATTCGCGATTACTCTTAGCTACATGGTCCAGTGTGCTTTCTCAAATTTTGGGGCTCTCAGTTCCAGAAAAACTCCAAACATTCTTGATACCTCCATGATTAAATTTTGAAACATTGAAAGGGAAAATCAAAGAATAAAATCCCAAAACTAATGGTACATACTTGTAAGAAAATCTACGGTGTTAAAACCTTCCTTCATTAAGACAAATCATCCTAGTGTTTCCCTTCCGAGTGTTGTAGAACGTCATTAGATTTGTGTTCTGGACAGAACACATGTACATCGAACTCCCACTCCCATGCCTCATCCTACACCTGGTCGTGCCACCATAGAACCTAGACAAGAGGAATTGACATACCTCACAGAGAATTTATGCTTCAACCAATGATAATTATAGGATGCTCCTCATATTACACATCCTCCTTTAGCTCTATATTCTTGAGAGGAAATGAACAAGACAAGTTAAGATAATTCCATCAATGTTACGATAACAGGAATATATTATACATATCATTGTACCTTAGAGTCAACTGAAACCAATATGCTACCAAAACAAACCTATACACTATCTCAAAAGGTGCAATTTATCAAGGTGATTAATTTATCTTTCTCTAGATTATTCTATGATCCAACCTTGGTGATACGCACATAAAGACCAGATGTCCCACATCTAACTCTAAAGGCCTATGATGATGATTAATATAAGACTTATGCATGTATTTAGCTATAACCATACGCTTATGAATCATTTGTTCTATCTATGATGTGTCTTGAATGAGACCACGGAACAATAGTACCTCCTCACCTACCTATAACCAAAATAGAGGTGAACGACATGACCTACCATAAAGGGACTTATACAAATCCATCTGAATTGTTCTTGAAATATTTTATTGTAGGAAAACTCCACAAAAGGTATATTTTTTCCATGAATCCCAAAAATCATGGATAAAATCTTGAAGCATATTCTATAACTATTGTATCATCATCTTAGAATTCCCATCAGTATAAGGGTGACATGTTTCAGTCAAGGGAACCAGTGAACCTAGTGACTTCTGACGCCCCTACGAGAACAGTGAAGTAATAGGGGTTTATTGGTATGAAATGATAGATTGGGGTACAACATGAGGTAAACATATTTCATGAATATATATCCTTCCAAGATCATCAACTGGGAAGGTATCCCGGATCAGTAGGAAGTGTTAAACCATGGTTATTCTATTGATATATACCCACACTACATCATTGCCTCAAGGGTATCTCGAAAATGTTGTCACAAAATCCATTGTTAAATCATTACATTTACACTCAAGAATAGAGAGAGTCTATAAAATAATAACAGGTCATTGGTGCTCAGCCTTTCTCTTCTGACAGGTGGAGTATCGAGAGATAAAACCTAATATCTGCATATTTATACCCGACCCGCAGTACTAACGATGTAGAACTCGATACAGCTTGGTATAACTGAGGTGAACTTCCTAAATTGAGGCATGAGTTTCTTTAATAAAATCTATATGTATATCATAAATCCCCCAAAACATTACTAATTAACAGTAGGGTATCATTTCAATTAGTTACCCAACATGGAGGTGGGTTCTCACCAGTGATGCTCTCCATCAAGATGAGGCTCTCTGAATCAGATAACTGCCTCATCTGGAACCACTCCAAAGTGGTGGATTTCACTTTTAGAGCTAAGGAAACATGTTTACCCCACTATTCTGGATCCTCTAGGTGTATCTTATAAAATATACCCATCTAATACCACTCATTACAAGCCTCATTAATGTCTTACATTTGTATCTTCTGGCTTAGGGAATTTTCTACGACATTAAACTTCCTAGATGTATAAGGAAAATCAAAATCGAATGACTACTGGTATTGAAACCACCTACACTACCTCAGATTCATGTATCTCTCTATGGAGATATATTTTAGAATTTTTTGACCAGCATAAATGATAAACCATTCACCCAAAAAATAGTTCCCACATCATTGTAGACCATGGACCATGAATTCTTGCTCAAGGTTATTTGAAGGGAAATTTCCATCACGAGGTATCTGCTTGCAGAACCCATATGCCACAAAATGATCAACCTACATTAGAACTAATCCCATCCCGATCCCTATAGAATTATAATAAATAGTATAGCATTTTCTTGGATTTTGTAAAATCATGATCAATGGTGAAGTCTGTATTCCCTTTAATTCCTAAAAATATGTCACACAAGATATAGTCCAGTCTAATTTCACACTATTCTAGGTAAATACCATAAAAAACACTACCAGGAGTAAAAATTAAAGGATTAATCACTTGTAGTAGCTAATCATCCCTAAGAAACATCATATGCCAAACAAATTCTTAGGATGCTTCCATGAAATTAGAACACTCACCTCATATGGGTCAAAAGAAAAACCAATGCCAGATGTGATATGATATAATAATTGAACCATACTAGTCAAAAATTGGTAATTGCTATGCTTCAAATATAGCCAATTCTCACTTAGTGTATTCCACTTGATCAAAAGTTAGTTGTCATGGTCGTGTCTGGTGTGAGAAAACACTAAGATGTCATCTACAAAGTCTATTCAAAATAAATCAAGGTGTTGGTGGAAAAATTCAATCATTAGATCCAAAAAGACTTATGTCATGTTTTTAATACAAAAAAACAAGATTAGATACTCGTATAATCTGTACCAACTCTAGAATTCTATATGTGGAATATCAGATGGTCTCACACACACCTGATGGTAGCCAAAAAATGAAATTGATTTTAGAGAAAAATGTTGACCCATTGGTCAGGTTGATGAGGCCATCTAAATGAGATACTGTATACAAAATCCAAGACATGACCACCCAAATGACCTGGTTAAATCTTTGTAGGTCCAATCTGTTGGCGAAGAACATTTGAAGCCTAAGTACCTCGGCCAAGACTACCCCCATGGCCTGATCATCTTGTAGAAGAAAAACTACCAGCCTCACATGGAGACGTTTATCCCACACCTCAGGGTGGTTCTAGCACATATCCTAGTTCACCATGCATTGGAGGAGTGGATCGACAAAAACGATAGTGGTGGACCATCGTTCAAGAATCTAAACACTCGACTAGTTTCCTCACACACTAGGAATTTTTATAGCCTGACTTTCTACACTATAGATACAACACACAAACTATCAATGCGTGACACATAGATGGTACTTCCTCTCTATTTATCGCCCAAATGCCTCTTCCTACCACTAGATTAACCAAGAATCTGACTGTAAGCTGAACCACCCTGGTTCACATTGCTGTATTTTCTTAGGTTCCACTCATTGATGAGGTTCTGGTTTACTATTTTTGAAATGGTGGTTAGCCAAAAGTTGTTCACTTGTGATTAGATGAAAAAAGAAATCTCATTGTAAAACTTTCTCATAGTATCCAGCTCGTTTCCAATCAAGGTCACTGAAAAATGTTACAATTCGTAAAAATTAGCTACATATTTCTTCAGTGAAATTTTATCTTGTTGAAGGTGAATGACCTCATGAGTATGATCTGTTCTCAAGGTATGATGAAATAATTAGTCGAATAAGGATGTCTGGATGTTTCCCCCAACCAATCCTTGATGCTGAATATCTAGAGTGAGGACATCCCACCAATTTTTGGTGGAGTCACATAACATATAGGTGGTGAGCTTGATCCTCTTATCTAGATGCTTCTCAATATGAACGAAGATAAACAACATGAATTATATCCCTAACTCAGAATCTTGAGGTTCTCCATCCCCCGAGAAGTTTGGAGGATACTACTACTAAAAATACCAAGTCAACTCTTCCATAGTAGGGGTAGGTTAGGGAGTACCCGAATCAGACTACATGAAATGAGGAATGTTATAATGGAACTGAGCATCAACACCCAATAGATGATCTGTAGAAGGTTCCTCATATGGCACTACAATAGGTATCATGGGTGGCTCCGGGACAACCACCCCATGAGTGTTCTCATCACCACTTTCTTGTAATACAACATGATTTTTCCAAAGTGTCATAACTCTTCAATTTCCAAACACACTCATTAGAAAAGAGTTATAATAGATATGATATGCGATAAAGAAAGGATAATTATGAAACTTCATACAAGTGAGTCAGAACCCCTAGCCTACTCATGGAGATAGGTCTAGGTGTTAAATGAATTTCACAGAAAGGACCACTGGAGACAAAAACTACTACCCACTCCTTAGGTCAGGTCAGAGTTAAGGTATTTTCGAACATAGTAGAGGTTTAGAGATTTTGAGTGTAAAATTAAAGGTATATGGGAAAAACCCATTACTTTTAAATTATAATCTTCATCAAGGAAAAAAAATTCATTTCAAACCATATTTTATTAAAATTAATTCTAATTTACTTTGGTATTTTTATGATATTTCAGTTAATTGCATCACCAAATCCAATTTTTTAAAGGGACATTCTCTTTATAAATTAAGGTTGTCAAATTAATTAACAAAAAAATGGCCTATAAATCTGGTATTAGGATGTAACAGGTCATACACAGTTATTTGATTTTATTAATTTCCATTTCAAATTTATTGAAGTACTCACCTCTTAAATTTACAATGGTCAATCAAACCAACTCATGTGTCATAATAGATTAATTAAAGTTTCACCATCAATCTATGTGGGAAAACACCATTTAGAATGATGCTGTCACAGTAATTGAACCAATTATTTCATCCTCATAAAAATATTGGCACATTAATATAAATAAAAAAACAATAACCACAACAAGAACAATAAATACCGGAAAAGAACATTGAAAAGTAAATATGACATGACATAATGTATGAAAGTTAGTCCTGTGGTGTCACGTACGATATATGAAATTTATATTCTATAATATCATTGATAAAGAGTATATGAAATCCACATAATAATAATATAATCAATATAGACAACATAAAATGAGTTCATCACCCAATAGAAAAATATATAAAACCATAACAGAGCAAGAAATAACAGCAATTTTCCCATCCTAGGTAATTTGGGTTTTCCCTATATTTGGGATTTCTACTCTCAAAGACATTATCATTACCAAAATAAAATACTTATAATCTCAATCTAAACAAAAAAAGTTAAAAATAGAAAAGAAAAATAGGGTTATAATACCACTTTGTAGTGTCCCACCCCGGAAGCTTCTTAGTGGTTCCTAATGTGGTGGTACAGAAGACCTATAACACACCTCCACAAATGCCAGAGGCAGCTGACTATCATCGAATCCTTAGGGTGATTCCATGGGGAGACTATTCCCTTATTGGTCAGAGTTTCATTCAATAATATATATATATATATAAGGAACAATAATAAGTAGAAGTAGAAACTATATAATCAGACCAATAACCAACACTAGAGGAAATATAAGATGTAGTATAAATAGTTAAGCAACGTAAATGATAGCTAGAATATAAATACTAAGTAGATAAAAATTATAATGATTATGATCAATTACATATAAAAAAATTTAGGAAACATGATATGAGGGAGAGATTATATACCACATGCCATAAAAAAAATATTCCAAAAAATTTCTACTACAAGCATCGTGAGCGTAGGACCATTCCTTTGATCCTGTACAACATGCTAGTATTGGTAATAAGGAATCAAGATCTAGCTATGTCTCTTTATCTATAACTACAAACATGAATTCTTATTGGGTACCAAAGGATACCCAAGTAGTGTGTGGGATATACTTCCTAGGCCACCACCTACAGTGTCTAGATAAATCCAGTACGTGAAATATAAAAATAAAAATGTTCCTAAATAAGTATTTGAAATGGTGGAATAATAAATAACTAAATACATCAGAATGGGTTCAACATGGGACACTCTTATGAATCTAGCTACTTCCTCCAAAGACTGTGTTTCTGAAACATGATGTTCTGCACAATTCCTATGATTGGTAAAATCTATAAAGAGGTGGACTATCCCCAAGATTGGGATTTAGTTTGGCAGACACATCCCTAAATTTCTAGTTATAATGTTTCATTCCTCATTTAATTTCATTCTTTAAATTTAACCAGATACAACCTAATGTCATCTATGAATGCCCATGTGGGATCAAAATTATTTCTCAAGGGCTCCATATATGACCAATTCCATAGGAGTCCACCCGAGGTAACCCATTTATAAATTCCCAACTTCCACTCTAGGTGTGATGTGATAAAATCATGAAATAACCTTCGAGTGCATCCCTTGTATCACATTTTGGGGACAAAGTCTCTCTTGTGGCATGGTAAAACCATCTCACCACCAAGAATGTCCAAAGGGTCTCCCCTAGGGAACTATTATCACTCATATAGAGGTAAAATAGATAATTCATGGTGAACCAATCCAAGACATAGCTTGTGTTTCCCCCATCATGTTCACAAATCATACCAACTATCTAAAATGAACAATAATCCCTTACAAGGAGTCCTAAATTAAAAAAACATTATACCATACATGATGTATGGTTATGATTTGATTTGGTTAGCAGATCCATACTTTTGACAAAAAAATAATTTATAATTATATTTAACAAGTTATCCAATGCATTTAGTCATGAAATCAATTTACAGAACTAGTATAGGGCCTAATTAATGGCTAAAACTTCTATTCAATTATGATTATCAATTTAGGACATTTATTATAGGGTAAAAACACATAAAATGGTGTTTATCAAATTAAAATAGTTGTTGATAGGCAATAACAGACTTGGAATGCTAAAAGGGTTTTATTAGGTCAAGGGGTTCAAATATGAAGGTGGTTCTCCACTATCTAGGATCTAATATGTATGAAAACCCATTTTTAATAATTTATTTAATGTTTTTGAAGAATCATCATAAGGTTCCATCATGCATCACAATGAAAAAATGTTTAAAAAGGAACTAAAATTGTGATAAAGACCTAGACCACCTACCTTATCCTTGTAGTGATTCTGTCATCCAGTGTAGACATTTGAATCAATCTAGAATGAGTGCTATTTTAGAAATCACTAAATGAACTAAAAATTATGAAAATGATCTTGCACCAAAATAACATAGCATTAGAGGAAAGAAACAACGAACTAAAGGGTGAAGAGTGTAGATATTACTACAAGATTTCTGTTGCTTCTGAAGAAAATGGTCTTAGATGCTATGGGAGGGATATATGGTGATCCCTATATTAGTAGAAGAAGAAAACCATGAGAGAGTAAGTGATACACTAGAAATGAAATTGGGAGAAACATGGGTGTAGAAAATTAAAACTTTTTTGGGGTAGAATCATAAAATCACTCAAATACAAAGGGGAACACAGTTTAGCCACAAATTTTTCCAAACTGTGTGCTAAACATGCACCAAGACAATGCCTAAGGAGGACCCTCGCATAGTTGGGGCTCATGTATTGGATAAACTTTCAAAAACCATGAAAAATTACATTGTCCAAGATATATGAACTCATGTATAGGCATGCACCTTAAGTCCTATGGTTTTAAAAAAATCATGTAGCTCTTAGTGCCCCACTGTCCCACTCTCCATGGATTAGGGAAAACGTGTGGGTTAGGATACACAGTTTCTCCTAATAGTGCGGCCTAGTATTATTTCTCAAATAATAGGGATCCAAGCTCTTAACAAGCCTTGTTCATCCCCAAAAACTCTATGAATCAATTTTGAAACATTTAATGGGAAAAATCAATGAGTTAAAGATGAAAAATAATTGTCTGTACCTTTGAAAAAAACCAAGAAATTATATATAATTAATGATATACATCAATCCAATATAATATTTTCGTTGACCAAAGAAAATATTTGGTTGAATTAAATATTATTGAGAACACCCTTCCTATTCCAACACTAAGAAATTGTTTCCATTCCACTTAGATATGAAGGATATTGCCACCTTCCACCACCAGAGTCATGAAAAAAGGACCAGTCTCCCATGAGAGGTGGAGAAGGACGAGAATTCAAGAAAGTCAATTGATAAGATCCCATTTCCACTACATAAATTTATCCTTAGGGGGTTTAAGTGTTGAGTATGAGGTAATAACGACCCAAGAGAATCTATCTTGCCAAAATAAGGATGGAATTCACCATTAGATGATAGAATGTTTGTGTTGCAGACACTCAAGGAAGAGTATAACATAATAAAGAGTAAAAAAAATAATTCCCAACATCATCATGACACTAAGAAAGTGATGAGGCCTATCAAACAAATACCAATTCATTTTTACTATCATATACCTCCATAAAAGATGAGGACATACACTCTAATGAAAATAACTAGAACACATCACCTCCAAAAGGGTACGAAGCCTGATCATGGGAGGTTCATTAGAGAAAACACTTGATTCTTTACAAATGTCATCCAGACCCTCGATTCTGGACACGTTCTGAACATTAAACATAGAAGAATCCACTGATTAATGCATAAATCAATGAAATTACTAAATTACTTGAATATTTCGATGTTTCTCATGTGGAGAATTTTAAAAAATGCTAAGGGCCAATGATCGTCCTATAAATTTCACACTATTTCACTGGGTTGAGAGATTTTGGTCACTCATTTTCACATTCTCACTATTAATGGATGAAATCTAGAAGTTTTTTTCATTTTCATTCAAATACCCATTATAAAAACTATATTTATGGAAAATTAAGGCCTTATCTGCTCAGCTAAAGAGAATCACATACCCCCTGTTAATGAATTCTGCGCTTCAACTATTTAATTTATTATGTTAGTTTTCTATATTGATTCTAAGTGTAATTACACTTAGAGTTATTATATTTCATTAAATTGTAATTTATCTCACCATATTCACTAGATCCCATATAGAGGACACTTAATTCATATTTATTTCTTATTATTGTGAGAAGTGGGATGACTAATGGGTAACTAGAAATTATTAATTACTGTGCTAGGGGTGATTAAAGATTAAATTGAATATTTCACATCTCTAATTAAACCAAAAAATTACGAGGGAGGTTGATCGTGTGAGATTTAACTTGATAAGAGAGAAAATTAGAGAGTATAAATTGAATAATTTTTAATCATGGTAGATAAGGGTTATCCAAGTCTTGGATAGTCTTTTTTAAATTGATATGAAAAAAAATCAAAACCAATGTTACTTAATTTTTTCAACAATTTGAACCCCCCAAAAAATATTTAAACACACCCATAACACCGTATTATCTAGATAAAACCTAATACCCACTCTTAAACACCTTTCTTGAGTTCATAAATTCATTTTTCGAGAGTCCCTTGACAGGTATGAAGAAACGTGGTGCTGCTTCTATAGAAGCCATTATTTTGTTTTATTTTTTATTTTTTTAAATGAGTAGTACCATATATTCTTGCCACATTTATTTTGATCCCAAGGTGGCGAGAAATGTCCCCCCTATACTCAGATATTTAAAAATCACTAAAAAAGATGAAAACCTTTTTTCCCCATTCCATTTGCGAAGCCCCCCTCCCCACTTTTTTCCTCCATAATATTTATATTAGGCAGTGAAAATATAGAGGATAATATATCTTAGGATAATATGACATTGAGAGATATAAACACACCACATTTTAATATTAATATTTAAGAAGTAAAATTAAATGATAAAAAAGACTATGAACTCAAAACTGGAATAATAGAAATAATATATATTCTTTTTTGGATTATTTTATGAATACCCCAAAATGAATATGATAGAGTTAAAAAAAAAATTTAATGTATTTGGAACTAGAAGAGTAACCGAGTCCCAAATTAGTAGGAAGGCTTTACCCTTCCTAATTAAAGGGGTTTCCAACCAGTGGATATAAAAATTACATCCTTGAGAAGTTACCTCAAGGGATGATCTAAAAAGGAAATTTCTCTAAAAATTATTCCATACTTCAACAAGTTATCCTCTTAGAATGGAGAACTATTGAATCCGTTAAGAACTAAAGAAACACTGTATGACTTCTGGGAAATATTCAAGAAACTAAACACATCCTTCCCACATCATCTATATCAGGAAAATCATTTTGTTGAATTTATTTAAAAATGATTAATAAAAATGACCAGATACCACTTGACGGTTCTTTGGGAGGAGCACTAATTTATAAGTCCCTGGTTGAATTCAGAGAACTGATTGATATAGTATCTAGAA
Organism: Viscum album; assembly: GCA_963277665.1. Lineage (NCBI taxonomy): Eukaryota > Viridiplantae > Streptophyta > Magnoliopsida > Santalales > Viscaceae > Viscum > Viscum album. The sequence goes on from OY728150.1 coordinate 1,869,018,051, forward strand.
ATTTCAAACAATTTGGTCTTATATTTACAAATATAGACATATAAGATTTAAAAAGATCTAATATTACTTTGTTAGAAAATAAAATTTTATAAATAAATTCTCTTATGAGACATAAATCCATGAACTATGTACATGAATCGTCACTCACTACACCCCCATTGGTTTTCTAAATGTGTTATTACAAAGAGTATTTCCCTGATGGATTCAACAAAGTTAAAGGGACTAAAATTTATGATGCAATGTTTTAGAGGTATCTCAAGAACCAATGAAGTGGAAACCAATGAATCAAAATTTTTAAGACAAATTAGTTTGGATCTTAAATAAAACAACCTCAAATGACACTATTCTAACAAGCATTTAAATATTATTCTCAATATCTCTTCCACACCCTCTATTAATGAGAAAAAGTTTCCAACCATTTAAAAGTTATTATTAAGGGAATTAAGAATAGTATTCGATAAAGTACATGTGGATATAGGTAATATAATCTGAAAATAGTCAACAAAACACTCTCACCACTAATGGATCAAATCTCAAGGAATTGAAAGTACATTTTGGCATGCTCTTAACCACCCTCAATAACATGGTAAATGAAGGCTCATGTAATATTCTTACTCAACCAATTTCTAACCCTAAATAAAATTTCAGTGATATTACAATAAGGACTATAAAATATCATCAAAATAGTCAAGGAACACAAATGGAGATCAAAGATGTAATTGAAGAGCAGTAAGTACCAAATGAATCTTTCCAAGAAAAAGAACTTGACGAGGAATATGTAAAAAAACCCATAGTAAAGATAAAAAAGGTTAATAAAATATGGAAGATCCACAAAACCCCCCACATAAATTCCCTATAGTAAAAAATAACCCTAGAAAACCATATAAGAATCACTACAATAGAAGATGTTAGAAGTCCTCAATAAAGTGGAGGTTAACATCCCTATACTAGAAAACATTTTGCAAATTCATAGGTATGAAAATTCAATCCAATATGAGGAGAAATATAATATGATGAAATGAAAATGTAAGGTTTGGTATGAATGTTATTATTATTGTAACCCCTCAAATACCCTTGAAATTACAAGATCCATGTACATTTATCTATCCCATGAACAATTGGTAACCTAACTTTTACCAATTCATTGCATGAATATGGATATTTAGTTAAATATATGACTTATTCTATTTATTCTTCTCTATGGATGGGAGAACTAAAAACCACCCTAGTCTTTATTCAACTTGCTAACTGAGATACTTTCTACCCAGTATGTGTTCGACAAGATATCTTTGTAAGTTTACAATATTTACCATTCCCTACAGACATATACATTCTCAACATGGAATAATTTAGTGGTAAAGATCACAATACAATCATTATAGAGAAAAAACCCTTAATAATTGGTATAAAAATAATAAATTTCAATGACGTCACCCATTACATGACTATTTGTAAGGAAATAATGGACTTCGACATCATTGATTCAATGAAACACCCAGATAACGAGCATTTTGTTTTTATGATAAAAAATTTGAATTAACTCTTTCATATTAGGGGGAAATTGAAATGTAATATGATATAATTAAATTATAATAAGGTTTGGAATCACTAAACATTCTTGGTAAGTATATTTTTAAAAGTTAACTTAATTTGGTGATGATTTCAAGTATTGAACAATTCAATGAAATTGAAGAGTGTTAATTTTATAAATTACTCATGTATTTTACAAATATTTATTACTTAAATGTGAAGGTTTCCTGCATAGAGAAAAAAAGATGAAAAATATCTACATATATCCCTTGATTTAGAATTAAAACTGCATCCATTAAATATAAAATATTGATTTTTAAAAAAAGATAAGAAACTGTCGGTCATAATATAATATAATTTAAATCCAATCGATGAAAACCAAAAACATAAAACCTTAAAAAAATAATACTTGGGATATATGATTAACATTAGGGTACATCCATAGGATTATCCCAACAAACTAAATATATAATATTTTTCTGGAATATGAATGCAAACCATTAAGACAGTCCCAAATAGGGTTCAATTTGACCCTTCTGAATGTAGTAAAAATTGATATATAAAACATTTAGTATGTTATATAATCTACACCATATCATAATCTGAATGAATGAGTCACATTCAAATTATCCCAATGAAATCTAGATACAAAATTGTAAAAAATGATAACAATGAATTAGTTCCCATAAGAATTTATAATATCTGATGAGTTTTCAAAGATTATTTGATATTGAACCATGTTACAAGAAATGAATACTTCCCCATAACCTTTGGACCAAATGTTTGACAGGACAACTAGGATGGTCCTTTATTGATTCCTTGATGTATTTTATGGATATTTTCAGGTTCCAATAGCTCCATGTCACTAAGATAAGACCACCTTCATAGGACTCTTTGGTATGTTTTCCTACTGAAGGATGGCTTTTGGTCTTTTAAAGACCTAGGTACATTTCGAAGCTACATGTTTTGTATTTTAACTGAAATATTTGAAATCTACCTGGTGGTATTCTTTGATGTCTTTACCATGTATCTGAATTATTTTCAAATTTTTCTAGAGAGTCTGAAAAAAGTCTTAAAAATATTTATTGAGAAATACTTGGTTTTAAGTTTTTAAAAGATTAATTTTATTAATGAAAATGGATTTTTTGGCCATTTAGTTTCTAAATCTAGGATAAATATTGAAAAATACAAAGGTGGTGTCATTTCAGCATTACCTTACCCCACCAGTATAAGACATATTATATCCTTCCATGCTCATGTTGGATTTTATAGAATGATTTTTTGAGACTATGGTAGGGTTTAATCTCCCATAACCTACTCAATATGTAAATAAATTTATTTTTATGACTCATGCATGAAATATATTAAAAAATTAAAAAATTTCCTGGCTATTTCAGCAATTATCTATCCAAAAACATAGATTCACCCCTTTGATATTCGATGCGATGTCTCCAACCGAGTTATAGAGGATGCACTTTAACAAAATATTTATAGGATTCCAAAAGTGAAAACCTACACTTTTAAACCCTATAAAATTCTGATATTGACTACACAATAACAAATAATTATTTTCTACATGTTATTATAGATTTAGAAAAATATCTTTCTTAAATTTTAGAAAGTAAATTAAATATTTATTATAATCATTCAGTCTTGACATATTTGATTTGGAAAACTGATTCAAGGCCCATACAATAAATATGGTTGTTGTTGATAAATGATTTTGACTTGGACATTACAAAAAATTAGGGATATAAAAATATATTAGTAGAGAACATTAGTAGGTTTCCTCACACTGCTTATGTATAACCAATATCTAAGACTAGTCTGGATGATTCATCCCAAGGTGATCAACTATATAACCTCACCCAAGTGCCTTGGTATACTAGCATGGTTAATATTTTGTTCACAATACCGGTACCATACTTATTTTCTATGAATAAAACTGCTAAAATGAAATATAAATCAAACTTTTTTATGTAGAATGACCGTTATTGATATAAAAGTTTCAATGGAAAAGTTATTAGGAGGTGAATCCCTAAATAAGAAATGAAATAGGTTATTTTATTTCTATAATATTTTATGTGGATTAAATTTTGGGCCTTAGAGAACTGTATAAAATTTCTAGAAGATAAATTGATTTGGTCCTCATTTTTTGAAATTTCTCATGTTTTTTTGTAAAAAATGACAAAATGCTAGTTTAATAGTGGAATTTTCAAAAGGAATGTGATTCCCCCAAAACCATAGATTTTTTGTGAGATATTTAATATACGGGAAATTTACATCATGGTATAATTTATAACAACATTTAGAATTTACTACATTATGTCGGTATTAGATTATGATTTTAAGTGTATTGAAGAAAAAAATATTCAAACAGATGTTTAAAAAACAGTGATTGAGATTTTAAAAGAAACAATTTTTGTAGGTTTGGAATACAATAAAAAACAATTAGGGACAAAGGAACACACTTATGAAATAATAACATAGAGTCCCTCATGACTAAATATGGAGTGAACTATAAAAATTCTAATTCATACCACCCACATAAAAATAGGTTGGCTGAGGTGTCCCATAAAGAATTCAAAAGAATTATAAATAAGGCAGTTCGTCCCAAAAAAAATTTTTTTGCAAGAAATTATAAGATACACTTTGTGAATATAGAACTACCTAAAAAACCCCTTAGTTATGTCACCCTCCAATATTGTTTATACTAAACACTACCTATTACCTATTTAGAAGAAGTACAAGGACAAATAAGCATTCAAATTGGTGAAATCGAAGTTTGAAAAGGCTAGAGAACAAGGGAAGATATAGATGATGGAGATTGAGGATTTGAGAAGGGTAGAATATGAAAAATCACTATTATACAAGTATAAAACTGAATCTTCTAGTGAAAAACCAATCTATAAAAGATAATTTCATGTTGGAGGTAATCTATTGTCATTTTTATTGAGAATTAATCTCTACCCTAGTAAGAATCATTCCAAGTAAAATGGTCCATACACAATTACAAATTAATTTACTTTTGGTGTATTTGAAATTGAAGGATAATTTTCAAAATAACCATTCATGGTAAACAGTTCACAATTGAAGAAGTACCAAGAATCATGTTCAAGAGACCAAAATCCAGCACTGTCAAGTTTCCTATTTCCCTTATATTGGTCTATATGTTTATTCAGAATAGTTTTACTTAAAAAAATTCATGATATAATTCAATTGGAAGTTTGTTTGAACCATGTTTTGTGGAGAAGGACATGGTAGTTTTAAAATGTAAATATCATTATTTATATTTTAACTATTTTAAAGAAATTGAATTTGGTTTATTTCTATTTTGATATTTTTTAGAAACTAGAGTGCAAATTAATAAAAATTAAAAAATATAAAAAGACATATAAATAAAATGTAAAAAATATATAACACCATAATATAGAAGGAAAATTTTGTTACTATACATAGTTTTTCTTGTATAGTTTATTTTATTGATCAATATTTTTTTGAAATTTATCACTTCCCTATCTGGCTTGAAAATATTATGCTAGAATTAATTAAATTCATTATTTCCAAAACTATATTAATTAAATGATTATTTAGTGAATTTATTTACTTACATTATGTACGTTTGGTATCAGTACTAAAAAAATGTAATGTGAGTGAAATATTTTTGTGATATAAATTTAATAACATGATGTCAGTAGGAGTTTCCAACATAATGTGAGGTAACATTAAATATAGGAGAATGATCAATTTAGAGATCCAAATCAAATGAAAATGACATAATTCCTTTGAATATGGATTAAAATGAGAAATTAGAAACCCATAATGGATCTCTGAGACATTGGAACAATGATTGTGAGCGACCTTCTGTAAATATTAATAACTTATTTTTCACAGTTCCTTGAACATTAATGGTTTGAAAAAATTCATAAAAAATAATAAACAAATATGAATAAGTTTCCAAGTCAAAAATTTATACATTTAGGTGAGGTGAATATAGAAACCATGAAGAAGAAAATTCACTTCTGACAAATTCTGTTGAGTTGTATCAATAGATTGGAAAATTGAAATTTGGTTTAAGTAACATTGGAAAGAGGTAAAGATTAAAATTCTTATCGTTAATATTTTTCTTCCACTTAAATATCATTTGTTTCACTCCTAAACATTAAAATTTGATGGAATTCAAGTAAAGAAATTATTTGATTCAAAAAGTAGGCTTGATGTCTCAAATAATTGATTAGTACATATTCTGTTCCTTTTATTTATTGTTAACTTAATTGTATACATGATTTCATTTATTTTTTTCCTCTACCTGATTAAATTGAATTCTTTGATAATATTTCCAAGAAGTTCAGTAGTTTATGTGTGTGTGGGGGGGGAGGAGTGATGTGAGTGGAAAATTTGCACATTTTTTTGTTTTTTATTTAAAATAGCCCAATATTAATCCAATTATCGAGTAAAAATAGAGTTTTTAATGATTTTGATAATTTGGAATATAATTGTTAAATGGTTTTTTGTTTTTAATGATTTATTTTTATGGCTAATTGACACCCCTTACATTAGATATTTTTATAATTAATTTTTTTTGGAATGTTAATGTAGGTGTGGAGAGAAATAACTTCCACCAACCCAGTGATAACACAAAAAAGCTACTAGGATCCCATATGTAGCACATATAAGAAACCATTCCCATGTTCCCACATTGATAACATTTTAGTTATCCTACCATCACAAAACAAAATATAGCCTACCACTATCTCTATCTAAAAATTGCAAAATAAATCTTTCCATTACCAACATTCCTCAACTGTAGCACACATAACCTACCTCTATAGTCTCTTATCCACATAAATATACTTCTCCCATATTCCATCTACTACTATTTTCAGAGCAAAATCCATGGTAGAAAAAGCTACCACCACGGTCATACTGCCTTCCTTATTACCATTTCACCTTCAATACTACTTCCACTATTCCACAATGGTAGCTGCACACTACTACTGCTGTTGAACCATGGTTCTTACATGCCTTTTTATTTCATAATAATACCTTCATCACATTCCACCACCATTGTTGCTCATGGTAGCTCTACAAATCTACTAACACAACTTCGCTTCTATCACCACATCTACTATCCAATGAACCCACCTCTTTGAGGAAAATGATTGTTCATCCTACTAAATTTTTTCAACATTATTATGCCACTCATATGTATAGACTGACTGAGTTTAGTGTGATATATAAAAACCACCTTGATAAGATAACATTGGATCTATATAAATCCAATCTAAGATCCAAATTGATTTAAGTAGAGATCCAGTTGAATATTCCATGATTAAATCCACCCTGATTACACCATAAGTTTGAAAGTTTTTCTATTCCACTAAGTTGTGAAGGAGACCGCTACCTTACCCTACCAGGGACATGTAACAAAGGACCAAGATCCCATGAGAAGTTAAATATGATAATACTCAGAGAAAATTGATTGAGAATCCCCTCTTAACACTAAATAAATAGACCCTTGGAAAGTTTATTTTTTATCATAAGCTAAGAAATTAACTCATGAAGCCATCCAAAAAAATCAAGGTTGTAATTCTCTAGGTGATGATATAATATTCATGTTGCAGACATTAAATGAATATTATGACATAATAATGACTAAAAATGGTGAGGCCAGGCAACATCCTGACACTAAGTGAGCTACAAGGACCATAAACTATAGAAAAGTCTATTTTTCCCATTTCCCCTCTGTACAACATGAGAACACCCACTATGTAGTGATTTAATAGAACAATTCATCTTCAAAAGGGAACTAAGCATGATCTTGGTAGGTTCAGTGGTGAAAACTCTTGATGCTTTTCAAATTTCATCTAGACACTCAATATTAGAAATGTGTCGACTATTCATCGCTGAAGAAGTCACTTCTTGATGCTAAAAAATAACATTACCAAATTACTTTATGAAATACATGTTTCTCACATGTATATTTTTATAGCATGATGAGGACCATTCATTTTACAATAAATATTTCTTTGTTTCCCTAATTCAGAAGATTGAGGATGTTCATTTACACTTGATCACTCTTAAAGGCTTACCTATGGATGTTATTGTCATTTTATTTTTAATCCCCAGTACAATTACTACAATGATGAAACATTAAGACCTTATTTTATTAGTTTAAAAGATTACGCATTTACCCCTAATAATGAATTATGCGATTTAATAGTTTAATTTCTTATTTCAATTATTTGGATTTATTCTTAGTGTAATTGAAATAAGAGTTCTTATATTTATTTAACTTATAATTTAACATCCCATATTCACTAGGCCATACAAAGTGGACACATAAGTTTTCTTAATTACTTGTGATTATGAGAATTTTGATGAATTTAGGGTATTTTGATTTATTCGATTACAGGGATAGGGGTGTTGGAGGCTATAGTGATCATTACACCTATCTAATTAAACCAAAAATTTATAGAGAGGGTGATCAAAAGATATTTCACTATATTACATAGAAAATAAGAGATTATAAATAAAATAATGATTAAAAAAAGTAGATAATTGATATCCAAGACTAGTCCACTCTTTCTCTAATTGATTTTAAAACCAATTAGAACCAATCTTTCATACTGTTTGCAATAAATTGAACCCACAAAAGAAGTTTTAAACATTCCCAAGCACAATATTATATGTAAAAAACCTACATACTATTATAATACAAAATTTATTGGTTTATAAATTCATTTTTATGAGTTATCCATGATAGAAAAACATCACCCTTCCAATCATTAGAATAATGATAACATCTCTTGTGCATACGTGTGGGCTACCACCTCCACAAATATATGTGATTCATTTTTCATGTATTCATTTCATGGATGAATCTGAATATGTATATAATTAATAGATATAGAATTTATATATTTATTAAAATTTTGAAGATGAGGGAACAATGATCTAGGCTCAAAACTACCTAACTAAAAATTAGATGAAAAATTAAAAGTAAGCACAGAGAAATTAAATTTTTAACAAATAATTGTCAATAAATTAGTGTTGAAATGTTATATTAGGTTCATATATGATATTTTAAATATGAATATGGTTCTATTATAAAATTAAAATAAATTTAAATTTTTTATATAAGAGGATAAAAGAACTGACAATGAAAGTGAAATCTAAGGTAAACGTTTATTTTACAACATCATCATTGTTCATGATTGTTTATGTTTAAGTATATGTTTGAGTAATTATAAGATATTTCACTGTTAAATCCCATATAATTTATTTTACTATTTTTATTATTGTAAATTATATATTTTTCATTCTTTTTCCTCTCAGTGGGTAATAAATATTTTAAAATAATGTTATTATGTAAAACCGACTTTATTTCTCTATTCAGAAGAAAATCATTTTTATTCCACATTTTTTTTCAATAAAATGTTCACGAATGTTTTTTACTATCCCATAATTATTTATTAAAGTAATTTTTACCCATGTTTTATATTTTATAAAATTTTATAAAAGGTATATTCTTTTCATTTTATGAACAAGGATCCTTTTCTTAAAGGTTTGAAAAAATATTCATTTTAAAAAAACACTACATGAATGAATTTTTCCATTATAATTAATAATAATTCTTTGAATATTTATTTAAAATTCATTGTATTTCTTTATAATGAATTTTTTTCCTAATACATTCTAAATTTTCATATTTTATATAATTGATTTCAAAATTTAAAAAGTATTTTCCTCATGAAGTATTCCAGTGATTATTTAAAATTATTTTCATCTATGTTAACAACCATTGATAAATATTATGATTTAAGGAGGTTAAAATATAATTAATATATCTTTTATATTTATCTAAATTTATTATGATTAGTTTTACTCTAAACTATGTTGACATTACACATTCCAGTTCTTCCAGTATTGATAGTTATTGATTATTAAAGAATATTGATTAAGTTGTCTTATTTACTAATAGGATGAATTCATTTGACTTATTAATGGATGGTGGTGCCAGAAATTAATGTTACCATTGGTGCATCAGTTGACCTTATGATACAAAATAGGTTGGGTATTTATCCAAGGACTTACCCATTCATGTAGGATATCTTTGTATGAAGCGTAAATGGTAAATTTATGATATCCAACATTATGCACTTAGTCATTATGAAATATTTTGTTGATGAAAATATGATTATTTTAATAGTTATATTATCTATAGATAAGTTTCAATATCATTTTATTATTTATATTGAATTATTTTATCTTTATTTCTTACTTTCATGTTATTCATGCCTTATTTATTCTACGATAGCTTATGCTGTAACATTTCCATTAATGATCATATAAGCACACTAATTTTTATGTTTCCTTAATATTATATTACATTATGTGTACTATTATTGATATGCATGGATATACTAAATGAAAGGGTAATGATCTCAAAGAAAAAATTATTTTTTAATTTATGTTTTCTTATGTAGTATGAGACTCAAGGATGTTTCTAGTTTACCAATGCTCTTAAAATATTTAGTCCCTTGGAATAAAATCACTTGTTTCTAGTTCTGTTGTAATAAAGTAACCACTAACTCTGAGATACAAGGTTGATGCTTTTTACATTTGGTATCATAGTATGGTTATTATAAGCCTTAGGCACTAGATTTTGAAAAAATGATATTAGAGAACATAATCCTACATAAGACTCTTGGGCTATGTAAAAATATAGGATCATACTATAATGTTTTTTGTAATCTAGATATTATGTGGGTTTCCTATAAATACATCTCTTTCAAGATACAACAAGTGAAAATGGTTTTGGTTGAGATGAATAAATTGGTAATAACAATAAAAAATATTTGGTCAAGTATATCTCAACCATCATACCAGTGCACAATTAATGGTCCATAACAATGAACAAAGTATGACACTCGCTTGGTATATTACTGGGTTAATTCACATTTTCATCAAAAAACATTTTGAATGATATGAAAAATAATTTTATGATTTGAGAATATTCCCAAAGAAATGAATATTATGATTTAAGATTTTTTTTGCAAAATTTTTCAATTAATGTTTTGTGTTTCACTAGTTCAATCATAATATAATATGATTCATAATGTTATAATATAATCTAGTATATCCCATTATTTATAATTAATAACTAGTAGAATAAATAAATACTGTATCAATGCACTTAATTTATCTAGGTATTTCTCTCATGGGAAAGCCATTGAAGTTGGAGCTTGAGCTCGAGAAAAACAAATTATAATTATATTTGGGAACCTGACTCAAGTTATGTCCAATAACCTTTCCTATAAGAAGAATCATATTGATGCAAAATATGGCATAACAATTTTATATAGTATCAGTTTACTATATCCTCCATCATTCATTAAAAACAAAAATTTATTAGTATATGAACAATGGTAAAGTTATTTCTCAAAATGGGAAGTATAGGATGAGAGAATGATTTTATGACCGCATATCATCTCATGAAGGATGGGGATAAATGATCGTCATTGATTCAAAACACTTAGGGTGTGTGAGAAACATAGATCATAGTTTGGAAATATTTAAATGCACATTTCATGGAAATATATTTTTCACAAGAAAAACAAGAAGATATGGAAGGATAATTCCTAAATCTACGACAAAAGGAAAGGGGAAATTTTATTAAGTATGAAGAAAAATTTACAATGTTAGTAATTCATGATACAATATATATACTTAATTCAAAGATAATGATATATAATTTATTTTATGGGATAAATACATTCATTATTAGGGTACTGGTATATCAAACATTTTCATCATATGAGGATATAATAACAAGTGCTACCATGGTAAATAAATAATTCTCAAAGTCTTATGAATTTTATGGAAACTAGGAGAATAAGAGGATGGCTGAGCAAACCATGAATTAAATAATGGATATTTGGTATAAGATAAGGTATAAATTTATAACATGTGATGATTATATTAGAATATAACTTGGTTCATTATTAAAGGGAATAAGAGTTTTCTTCAAGTGTGGAGAGAAAGTTCATGATGCTCATGAATGTAAGGGAAATGGATAATCCATAAAAGTGTTGTTATTTAATTATAATGAGATTTATAACTATTCCAACTAGTTCAGAAAGCATCAAGGGAACATACCAATTAAGAATACAATGGGGTAAGGGAAATCTTATGTAATTACTATAGCCACCATGGAACTTCCTAGCAATGTGAAAAAAGGTTGAATTTTTTCCCACTCCTAGATTTATATTTTTATTTTATATATGTAATATAAACTATATAATATTTAAATAATTTTATATGTGTATCAAATCACTACCTCAATTATATGTTATTGAGTTGTTAGGGAAAAATCCCAATTGTAAGATAACCACATCTCAAGTCTATATCTCAACGCTGCTAGAAGTTTGTTGGAATGTGAATCCTAAAAATATTATCATTCTTCCTATAGTTAAATTTTATTTAATTTTGGGCATGGATAGAATATATTATTTTAGATATCATAACTATTATAGTGTAAGGGAAGTTTCATTTGATATTCCAAACCAACCTAGAATCATTTATCGGTGTGAGGATAAACCTAAACTCCTAATTAAAATTAACCCATCATAAGGGTTTTAATACCTATTAATGAGGGATATTTATCATAAATGGTTGGGGAGAAACACAAAAAATAAAAATATCCTATTGTTCATGAATGTGCTAATATATTTCTTGATGATTTACCTAGAAATCCTTTGAATTGTGAAGTTATGTTTTCAATAAAACTTCAACCTAGTACTACACCTATTTCAAAGAATCAATATATAATAGTGCAATTGAGTTTTATGAATTGGATAATAAAATCCAAGAAAATATATATATTGGATTAATTCATCCTAGTTCTTCTACATGGGGTTAACCTATAGGTTTTTAAGAATAAATAAGTTTCAATATGTATTTTTATTTATTATCTGGAACTTAACAAGATAACAATTAAGAACAAGTATCCTCTACCTATTATCAATTATTTTTATCACTAATTATGAGGATATAAATATTTTTAGAAGATTTATCTTCAATCTGGATATCACAAAATAATGTACAATAAGGAGGATATACCTAATACAGTCTTCCATATGTGGTGTGGTCATAATGATTTTATAATAATTACATTTAGACCTACCAATTCTTCTAGAATATTCATAGATTAAATAAATAATGTCATTAGTAATTAAATTGACCTATTTTTTATTTTTTATACATGTTATTCTTATATATATTAGAATATCATGTATGAAAATGAAATACAATTTAGGATTATAATTATGACCCTTATGAAGGAGGCATTGCATTCCAAATTTTTGAACGGTTAATTTTGAAACAAAAAATACCATTCTTGGGTCATATAATTTAAACTGTGGGTATACAAGTAGATAATTTAAATAAATAATTCATTAAACAATGGGATAGGCCATCCATGATGATAGAGATATGTGATTTTCTTGGGTTGGCAGGATACAACCAATTGTTTTTATAAATTTATAATGGATATAAAATCTAATAACTATGTTGACCCAAAAGGGAGCCAAGTTATTATGGATGGATGATTGTTAGTAGAATGTTAAAGAACAGAAGACAAGGTTGGTCAGCCCTAATATTCTTACAAAATCCCACAGAAGAAAAGAGTTTGTGAATTATAGTGATGCATAATAAAGGGACTAAGATGTGTCCTCATGGAGAATGTTATAGTGATTTATTAGGCCTCTCTCCATTTGAAAAATCATAAGAATAATTACATTTCTCATTATTTTGAGATAAAAATAGTAATTTTTCATTTAATATTTGGATGAAATATATATATGTTGAAAGGTATGATATATATTGATAATAAATGATTAATGTATACATTTACACAAAACAAGTTGAATATATGGAAACTAATAAGTTTTGATTTGATCATATATTTTAACTAATCAATACATTAAATCCCTAAGATGGTGAACAAGATGGCTGATGCACTGGGTTGGAAAGACCATGCTTGTTTTTCCATGATGCAGAATGAAATATATCTGATATTTATGGATTTGAATAATATAGATATTTAAATCTTAAGGATAGGTGATAGATCTTATCTGTTATCAATAAGTGGTTGGCTATCCACCCATGAGCGGATTAAATAGGTGGTGTAGGAGGATTAGAACTAAATTATACGGGAAGAAGTGTTATTGATTTTAACCATTATTTTTATGGAATGATAAGATTTAATAATCGATTATGTGTCCAGTCGATACTAGAGATAAAGAAAGATCTATTGGATGAAGCTCATAGTTCATCCTTATCAATTAATCCTGTAATTAAGAAGATGTCTAGATTAATTCTAGTGGGAAAAAATGAAAATGGGTATTGAATAGTATGTATTCTCATGTCTATATATCAGCAAGTTAAGTTTGAGAGAAATATGTTTTAGAAGATTTTATGACCATTACTCATATCAAAATGGAAATTGAAAAACTTTACCATGGATTTAATTATTAGACTCCCAAAAGAATATGAAGGGTAGAATTCTATTTAGGTTATAGTCGATCACATTATGAGAAGAAATATTTTTTTTATTTCCATTATATAATATTTCTCTCTTAATTAACTTACTCAACTATTCATTAAATTAGTTATAAGATAACATATTATACCTCACTTAATTGTATCTTATTAGGAAACAATGTTTTCCTTATAGATCTAAATAATTATTCACTAGGCTCAAGAAATTATGATAAGTTTCAATAATTCTTATAATCCATTGACCGATGGTCTTTCTTAGAGGAAAATTAAAACTCTATAATAATTTTTAGAAAATTTTCAATTTATTTCAAAGGTGGTTAGGATCAACACCTTCCTTTGGTGGAATTATCTTCGAACAATACCTTTCACTAAATAATTTAGACAGATCTTTATGAAGGCCTCTATTATAGAATGTTTAAAACTCAAATGTGATGGGACAATGTTTGGGAAATAAATTTATACAGACTTGATCAAATTTAGGAAATGGGAGATAAATTTAGATCTATTCAAAAATGATTTAGGGAAACTTAAGACCGAAAAAAGGTTATGCATTACATTTTCTGTGAGATCTGGTGTTCAAGGTTGGTTAAAATGTATTCTTACTACTATGAAATTAGAAATTACGTTGAGATATTTAAATAAAGGAAATCTAATCCCCTTATATATTGGTCCCTTCAAAATTCATGATCATATCAGGACAGTATATTATCACAAGATGATTCTAGTAAATCTATCTCATATTCACAATGTGTTCCATGTATCTCTCTTAAGGAAGTACATACCCGATCCTTCACATATACAGAAATGAAAGGTCATACCACATGAGAAATTTACATCTTATAAGGAATAATCAGGGGAGATACTAGATCATGGGGAGTTATATAAAATAATACCACTCACATGGTTACAGTTTCATGGTGAAACCATAAATTTGAGGAAGCTATGTGGGAACTCGATGATGTGAGCAGGTATAAGTATCATCAGTTATTTTTATCAAAGTGACAAAATTTCAAGTGTAAAATTATTATAATTGGAGAGTAATATAACACAACAATATTTTAGGATATATTTCACTTTAATTAAATTAAATTTCATTGATAGTTCTATTTACATGCAACATCAAGTTTAAATGAACAATGATATAGTATTGAAATATTAACAATTATTTTGATAGCTAACACCAATACATTAGATTGAAAGGAATGAATAGGATTAAACAAATTATAGAAAATAGTTGTATAAGTTTTATTTAATGTAAATGTATTTATTATTTTATAATAAATAATTTCTCAATTTTCAGTAAAGTTATTTTATGTTTCAATAACATATTTTATTCAAAAATTGTTTTCATTGAATTATTTTGGTTTATATTATATTTTTATTCCAAATCATTTATAAATTTAATTTTACAATTTTTTTTGAAATCATCATATCAAAATAATCTTAGGGATAATTTTTTTAATTTTATTAAAAATTTGATTATTGGTTCAGTAGTGAAAATTTATATTTTGAAAGACCACTCTTTTTAATATTTTTATTTTTAATTCATATATTTGATTTTGATTGGTTTTATAAATTAATTTGTTTATTTTTTTCAGAAAAAAATAAACTATTCAATTTGGATAAATATTTTTCTTGATATTGGTATAAAAATTCTTATAGTTTTAAAAAATAATTTTTTAGAAAACATTTTTGTTTTGTTTACATTTTTTTAATGAATTTATTAATTTTATAGAGATAAAATATTTAAAAAAATGATTACATATTTATAATCACCATGTAAAAATTTATTTATTTGGCCAATTTCATTTTTTTCATCTTTAATTGTAACTATGGTAAAAATAATACTGACACAATTAAAAGGGTAAAATAGGTAGAGTAATATTAACACTAAATGACAAAGCCAAAAAATGCATCTAAATTATTATTGGGTAAATATATTTTATCCCTTATCTCTTTAAGATCTAAAATTAGTTTTTATGGGACACCAAATGATTAATATGAATTAATAACATTTAAATACTTTAAAAAATTAAAGGTGTGTCCCTCCTCCCACTTATAAAAAGATAACCGTCCTCTCTATTCTGTTCACCACAATGAGCGAGCTAGATTAACAAAAAACTAACCAATTCATTTTAAATCTTATAAATACACAATTAAACGGTTTTGGTATTCTTAGGGGACCTTGCTAATAGTTCTTAAGAAGTGATCTAAAAGAGGCCTACAAAAGAAAAGGTGATTATTTATACTGACTCTTTCAAATTTATTTATTTTTTAACCTCATATAACATATGATACCCATAATAAAATAATTAATATAGAACCATAAATATATTATATGTTTTTATTATTATGTAATAACTATTTTACACCTCTTATTCATCCTAGGAAAATGATAAACATCGCTCGTGTTTACGTACGACTTACCATCTTTAAATAACAATGTAACTAATTAATCATTAATATATTAAATAGATGGTTATAAATATGAAACTAATGTATACCTATGATGTTTATAAAATAATTATGTTATTTTTAATATAATCTATAATTTATGTTTTTGTCTTTTCATTCATTAAAAAAATGACAATGTCCCTTGTGCATACGTGTTGACTACCATCTCCATGAAGCAATGTGATTTATTTTTCATATAAACCTATCATAGATGATTCTAAATATATATATAATGAATATATATATTAAATTTATACAGTGATTAAAATTATGGAGATTATGGAACCATGATCAAGATTCAAGTAAACAAACTACAAAAATAAAAGTTTACATGTAAAATGAACTGGTAAACACTTAGAAATGATGATTTTTTTGAATAAACAGGTTTTAAAATGTTATCAATGGATAATACATGATTTTATAAGTATTAATATTGTTATGGTATATAATTTTAAAAAATTTAAATTTATTATTTATGAGGTTAAAAGAACTTGTGAGGTAAGATAGGCCTGAAGTAACAACTTATTTCACAATCTCATCATTATTCAAGATTAATTATGTTTATGTTTTTATTCAAGTTATTAAGTGATTTTTACATATTAAACCTCATATATTTTCTTTTCCTCTAGTTATTAATATAAATTAGTAGTTTTCCATTCATATTCCTCTACATGGGTTCTTAAATGATTGGAACGTTGTTTTTAATGAAAATCAACTTTATTCTTCTCTTCAATTATAAATACATTTTATTACATATGAATGTATTATAAAATAATTCCAATAATAATTTTTAAGATCATAAAATTATTTATTAATTTAATGTTTACTTACTTTTTAATATTTATTAAAATTTAAATAAGAAGCCTCTATTTTTCAAACAAGAATATTTTCATGAAAGTTTGAACAAAATAAATTTATTAACACAGACCGTATAAACAGATTTTCTTACCAACATGACTACTCTTTTCTATGAATATTTCTATATGAGTTTCCATATTTCTCTCCATATAATTGTTTTTCTAATATTTTAGAATTTTTCTTATTTTAAAGAGATTTTCTAAATAAATAGGGAATTCTCCTCATAAAATATTCTAGTGATTTTTTATATGTATTATCATCCATGTAAATATACATTGATCAATATTATGATATAATGAGGCTATAATATAATGATGTCATCCAATATATTTATTTGGATGAATTATTATTAGTTTAATTAAGGAAATTATTGAAATTCGATATTTTATTTTTTCTATAAAAATACATATTTATTTTTAATGAATACTTATTATTTTTTATTGTCTGTTCATATGATGAATTGATTAGAATTATTATGTGATTGGTGGGGCCCAAAATTACATAGACCAAAGATGTACCAGTAGCTTTGTGAGAAAAAATATGTTTGGTATTTGTACATGGCCTTATCAATGTATGTTTGATGTCTTAGCACGAGACCTCAATGGTAAGTTTAAGATATCTAAAATTATGGATTTCATAATTGTTAAATTATTTATTGATATCCATTGGATTATTTGAAAATTTTTGTCATCAATGGATATGTTTAAAGATTATGTGATTAATTATATAGAATTATTTTATCTTCATTTATTCCTTCTATATTATTTATGCCATATTTATTCTATGATGTCTTCAACTATAATATTTCCATTATTGAGAATCTAATAGCACCCCTTCTCCTTTTTTCCTTTCAGTTGGACTCCATGAAGTGTACAATGATTTTCAAGGGTATTATTAAGGTAATAATAATGTTCATAAATAAAATACTATGTTTATTTTTTTTAAATGCAACATGATGTTCAAGAATGTATCTGGTTTACTAATACTACTAAACTATTTGGCATCTTGGGATGCAATATCTTATATCAAATTCTATTTTAATAAAGTAACCACCTAATTTGGGATACTATCGTCAATGTTGTATAATTAATCATATAAATTATTTCAAAAAACCCATTTAGTTATACTAATTGAATAATCATTGGCACTTTCCATGAGAGTCTAAAGATTATTCCTTTGAAATTGGTTTAGCTCTCCTTGCAATCAATGTATCTAAGTTTCATCATTAATAAAAACATTAATGGAATAATGTTCAATGTGGGAGATAAAATCTTGATTCTCAACCTCATTTAAGGCATAAATTCTTATATGACTTCTAGATTTCAATTACCCAGTAGCATTAACCAAGGGATGCAATTTTTATTAAACCCACGCTTTGGGTAATAGAGTAAGTGGGGGATATTTTTCAACTTCAATTTATTTAGAAGATAGTGTTCTAGTGAAGGTAAAACTACATTGGTAAATTAATTCATCATTTTAAGGATAATATTATAGAATATTCTTTAAAATTTATGTAAATGGACTCTTATTAGGTTTTGGTCCTCTTATTAAAGACTGAGTAGGATTTAAAAGAATTAGATCACACAAGAATAATACAATTATCTGATTTATGGTCCATCATTCAAATATTTTCCTTAGTATTAAGGATAAAACATTTACACCCTAAAACCATAATATATAAATGTATGGGAAGTTTTCTTTTCCAATGGTCATAAGATACTTTTTTAAGGATCAGACTTATGAGAATACAATTAATGATATAGTAATTCGTTTTGACTACCTCAACCCAAAAGTGTTAAGGGACTTTAAATTCATTTAAAATAGTTCTTAAAACGTCTATATGTTTTCTATTTCATTTTTAAATAACAAAATTTTGTTATATTATTATTACACTAGATAAAAGACGATCATAACCATAATAAACACAAAGTTAAATAAAGTCTTTATTCTAGGACACTCTATCATGGTCACATTTGAGGAATAAGAACTTGTATTCCTTTTCATTTTCAAATTTATATTAACAAATGATATAGACTTTAATATACTAATTTTTATGACCCATGAAATAAACACCTATATATATAGTATAATATTTGATAAGTACAAAGGTGTAATATTTAACTGCAATACTAGATACTTGTGTTGGTCCAAAAAATATCAAGGTGTACATGATATAACTCTTTAAAGAAGGAAAAATCATTTTTATACCTGAAGTTAGTCTTTTTTGTTTCTTTTCATGTTGAAAAGTTCCAAAAATAATATTAAAATTGAATGAAAAATTTATTAAATATCTCGCTATATGGTTATAATTGAGCTTGAGTAGCTCATGTGTGAAAAAAAGACCAAAGTGTCTATTAAAAATCCAAGACTTTCTCTCTTGTTCACTTAAAAACATAAACTTTTGTCTTGAAATATATTTTAAATATATATTATAAATATCTAGGAAATGAAATGTGGTCAATAAATGTTTCCATTCTAAATTAAATAACTTTAAAAAATCATTTTCACGAGTATATTTGAATCCATGATAACATAATTGACTAATAAATAGAAAATTATACTTCAATCCATAAATAAATAAACATATTTAATTAATCTAGAGATAGAGAAACCTATTTTAACAATACAAGTGATTTTACAATTTGAATCATCTCTGAACATGACATGTCATTTATCAACTATTTGATGATGATTAAATTTTTAAAGGGTCACCACACACGTTCCTCAAACACCCCCTATCCATATATGTAGTATAAGAGTGGTTTTTCACTTGAGAAAAATTTCCTATAAATTATTTGGAGAACCATATATTTTATTATAGAAATTTAAGTCATAAATATGGTGTTGAAATTCCATATAATACATAAAAAAATTATTTTTGGAAAATCCCTTAACAAAAGTAGTCTTTTTAGATTTTTGCGAAAAACTAGATTGTTTTGAAAAACCAATTTTGGAATTAATTTTAACAAAATTTGGAGAGCCCAAAATAATATTTGAATATTGATCACCATGGGTTAACTTGGAAATAGTATTTTTCATTTATTTAATTTGAGTTCCAAATTTTCATTGTATATTTGTTATTTTCATATAAAAAGAAAGTCATATTTTTTATTTTAATGGTTTACCTTTTTCTACAAAAAAAGATTATAATTATTCTTAGGATCCTTAAATATTAAAGTATATTAATAATAACCGTTTTTAAGTAGATATATAGAATAAATTAGATCATAATAACTTAGATAAATTGTTGATGGAGTTTTAGAAAAATAGAAATAATAAGAATTAATTGAATTGACTTTAACACATACCTTAACATCACCCATAAAGAACTTTTCACTTTTTTCACTTGATCTGGATGAAGAAATTTAGTCATCTCTACTATTAAAGTTGCAACTTTAAGAGATTTCATATCCTATTTCTTTTACGAACTTTTTCTTCTTATTTAAGGGATAATTTGTCTTTATATGACTATTTATTTTTCAATTGAAATAACTAAATTCCGATTCCTAATTACCTATTTTTAGTTTTTGAGTTAGATATATTATTTTTCAGGAACATCTTTATCTTCTTATAATGATGTAAAATTTCATTTTCACTTTTGGATGAATTGTCATTGAAAACATTAAATGAAATTTAACTTTTTGCCTCTTTTATTTCCTTATCCTCTTTCTCATAATGTCTCTTCATAGTTATCACATAGGTCAAGATAGTTTGGATAAGACCAATGATCAGAAAATTATTTATTTCTTTAACTTCTTGAATCACCGGTACATTAGGTTCAAAATTTCTTTGTATAACCTAATGGGTTTTCTTTAATAATTTTTTTAAAGAGTATCACCAAGATCATTTTGACCATTGCATATATCAGTAAAATGTTCAAATATCGTGGTAATAGATATATTTGGATGCATAATAAAACACTCAATTTATTTTATTTACATATAAATTCAAGTATCATTAAGATTTTTTTCTCCATCATGAGTGAATTCTAAGATTTTCAATATTTCATGATCTGTTTAGGAAGTAGATATATGATAAAAATCATTTTTTCTAAACCAAAATCGATATCATTCAAATATTTACCATCTAATTCAAAATTACCAATATCATTAAGTGTATATTGTTATATATTTTCAACTGTAGGAGTTTAACCATGGTTAAAATCTTCCATGAAGTAAAACCAATAAGTTAATTACTTTTGGTGCATTTCTTTCACACCACATGTTTACTAGGACAACATGGTATAAGTAGAGTGGATACATGGTGTTTAGCTGACATGTACACACAATGTAGTTTGGCTAAGTTAACACACTGAAGCCCCTAACATGTGACTCAGATACATGACAACTGAGGTACATGGAATGCATCTAGTTGGTATATGCCATGTAGTCTCCCATTAAATGGTAGAATTAAAAATTAAAAAAAAATTAAAAAAATTATCATTAGAACCTTATTTTATTGATTATCACACCAATATGTGTTTGGAAATTTAAATTTTTTTTTAAAATATTAAATGATCAATTAATTTATTTTAATTAATATACAATTATTGGTTCCTCAATTTATTTTCTATGAATTCCATAAATTATGGGTATCTCAAATTAAGATAAGATGATCATTAATATTAAAGGGAATTAATTCAAATGAGTTTATCTAAATAACAAATAATTAATAATGAAATGAATGCTAGATAGTTACCTTTTCATATTAGTTGCATGTATGACTGATCATGAGTTTGAACAAGACATATATATGTGTTAAAATTTATTTTATTTTATTTATTTAATTTTATTAAATTATTTAATATTAAATTAAATGATGGCTTCTGAGTTATCCCTCACTCTATTATTATGTAAGACCTACATGTCCAATGATATTTATGTATTCCATTTTAACCAATCCTTTGGTTCCCCTCACCTATGTGTGAGTCATAGACACATGTAATTAATGGAGTACCCCAAGGGATGTGGTGGAAGATCATGATAGGAACCTGAAGAAGAAAACATATTTATACACAAATATACATGTGGAATAATGCAACTCATGAAAATATAGGAAAATAGAGCTATTCCCTTAGGTCATAGGTTGACTTAATTTCCTATCATTAAATCAACCCTTAGATAAGTTCATCATAGGGTTTTTTACTTTATTTATTTATTTCTATCCATGCATTATTTATTTTATGTATGCAAGACCATATTCGCATAAATAAATGAATTAATTTGAAAATCTGGAAATTACGTAAATGAATTAGGCACAAATGATTTATCAAACATGGTTAATTAATTAAGTAACATACACATAATATTAATACGAAATGTAAATGACAAAACAAGATAAAATTTATATATAAATTATTTTAAATTATTCAACCCAATATTATGTCAGACTAATCCATATATTACTAGATTTAGAATGAAACCATATAAACTAGTATATTACATGGATAAATTTTGGACACTTAAATTAATCAAGGAGTTATCATAAGAGTTTTTGGTTGAGTTAACTGAACAATAAGTGATTTTAGGAAAATAATATGTTCATTAAAAATTTGGTGTTATGTGTTGAAGCAATCCAAGTTAGTAATTTTGGTTTGGGAAATCCAGTCAACAGATCAAAGAGCTACAAGTCCATAGTTGGATACATCATACTTAATTACTTTCTTAGGATTTTCATGGAAATATTATAGATTATTAAGAAATTAAATTGGTATCCTTACCAACAAAATTTTAAATAAAGTAGACATTCTGAGTTTAATTGCAAGGGCTCTAGGGACTTGTTGTAATGGTTGGAGATTTAATAAAAAACATAATTATAATATGTCACACAATTTTAAATCAAGCCAATTACTTATAATATGATCCTTTTAAACTAATAATAACATGAATTTTTTTCATCCACACCATCCCTATGATCAATATTGGTTGAAGACAACCTTTTAACTAGCAAGAACTTCTGTAGTGGTTCAAAATCCTTTGGGTTGTTCTACTCTATGAAGGAAAATATTACATGCTAGAATCCTCAATCTCTGATATGCCAGCTAAATAGTAAAGTAATGAGAAGTTCCTTATCTATGAAAAAAATTGATTAATGTGGTCAATATTCAATGTTTGATGTTTTTCCCTATGTCTATGAAGTCATAAAGTCTCTCGAAAAAATGGATACATAGAGAATGATTGAGTTTCTCTATTGTCATTACCAGGAGAGAGCCTGATAGAAATGGTTTGAGATATCCAAGGAACTATTTTAGATAATTCTTGGAGAGGTTTCCCTAGTTTCAGTTTAGGTAGTCAATCTTAGTGAATAACTTGAGTGCCTAGTGGTTATAGGGTTTAAACTCAAAGAAAAACCAGGCACCAATCTCATTCTTGAATAAAAAACAAAGAGTTTCTCAAGGTTTGTTGTAAATTTTAATATGAACAACTTTGATATGTCTCTTATAGTTATTCTTACATTCCATTTAAATGTAGATAAAGATATGAAGTGAAAAAATCTTTTTTACCTTATAGTAAATAAATGGAAAGAGAAAATAAATAGATTTATGCTCGATGCTTCTTCACGCCCTTCCAAGAAGAGGAATATTAAGGAAAAGTCAAGGGAATAATATGCTATCTGTTTCACATATGGAAATTAGAGAAGTTTGAAGAAAAACTACACCCATCCAAGGAAGAATGTAGAAGATTCTGGTTCATTGGTTATTGATTGAAATTTATCTATTTCTATAAATTGGTTATTAGAAACAACTTATAGTTATAAGATATGTATTAAAAAATAAGAACCAAGTATATTCTAAATTATTGACCAATTAGAGGTAGATATATGAGTATCCAATGCAGATATAATTACATTTTTAGCTATTGTGGAGTACCAAATAATGTTTCCCACTTAAATTATCTT
The DNA here is from genome assembly GCA_963277665.1 of Viscum album. Classification (NCBI taxonomy): domain Eukaryota; kingdom Viridiplantae; phylum Streptophyta; class Magnoliopsida; order Santalales; family Viscaceae; genus Viscum; species Viscum album. The sequence continues at coordinate 1,869,042,354 of OY728150.1, forward strand.
TTTTATTAAAGTGTTTTTATTATGTTCCTTCAGTTAAGAAAAAATTTATTTTTATTTACATACTAGATATTGACGGATTTATTTTCAAATTTGGGAATAAATGTTTCTTCTTTCACTAATATAACATTATTATGGTAAGGAAAATTTAAATAACAGTCTTTATGTGTTGGATTACCGGAGCCATGTAATGGAAATTGATAATGAAGTTACTTCACATGACTCATACCACACCTAACTTTGGAATCACCAAATAGGTCATGTAAATGAAAAATAAATGACTAAATTTCATCAAGATTGATATTTAGATTTTTTAACTGAAAAAATGGTGTATATCATACATGTTTACAAGTTAGAATTACCAAAGAATAATTTTTTGGGGAAGGTGAAAGGGATAAAGAGATTCTTGAATGAGTTCATACCGATGAGTGTGACCATTTTCTATTAAGGCTAGGGGTGTGTACTCACACTTCATAACATTTAATAATGAATTTATTTGATATGAATATGTTTATTTAATGTGGTATTAGTTGTATTATTAGGATAAATTTAAGGGATACAAGAATGAAGTTGAGAACTATCTTTTTATAAGATTAAAAATATTCACTAAGACCATGGTGGAGAATATCTTAATCAAGTCAATATTGATTATTTATGGGATATTATATCAACTCAATACTCAATATCTGCCTCATTGCAATGGTGTAAGAGAAATGAGAAACCACACCTTCTTGAAAATGGAGTGATAAATGATGATTCATGTGGGTCTTATATTACCATTTTTGGGATACACATTACAAATTGACTCATACATACTAATTGGAGTTCCATGTAAAGAAACAAATGATAGACCATATCAATTATAGAATGAAATGAAACACATGTTGTCTTACATATATATTTGTGGCCTCAAAGCATTTTTAAGGCCTCTTTAGGTAACAAGCTTACAACCGGAGACAAAAAGTGTATCATTATAGGATATCCCAAAGAAACATAGGGATACTACATATAAAATCCTACAAAAAAATGTGGTTTATAGATGTCCCACATTTATTAATGAGGATATTATAACTAAAAGAGATAGTGGAATAAATGTATATTTCGACGAAGTATAAGAAAAAGATACGCAAAAGATGGAACATAAAAAAAATCCACAACGCCCTATGGAAGAAGAAATTGTTCCAAAGACACAATTACTACATATGAGTACTAGAGAGGTCAGAGAACAAGAAAAATATTTTTTTCTAGCCACAAAAGATGGTGAATCATTATTAGGTGATAATTATAATTCTAAAACATACAAGGACGAAGTAAGTGGAATAGATATTTCCATGTGGAAAGAATCCATGAATAATAAATAAGATTCCATATACCATAACCAAGTCTATATTTTGGTAGATCCACTAGTATATGTAAATCCCATTGGTTAAAAATGGGTATTCGTGAAGAAAAAAGACATGGATGGAAAATTAAGTACCTATAATCTATGATTGGTTGCAAAAAGGGTTTAAATGTCATTAAGAAATTAACTATTATGAAACATTTTCCCCAGTTTAATTGATAAAATCCATAATAATTCTACTAAAAATTTATACCTTCCATGATTATGAGGTTTGGGAAATGAAATTCCAAACAACCATTCTTAACAAGATCCTTTATGTAAAAACCTTAATTTTATATGTAATTTTTTTAAATTATATGGAATTATTACGAATCTGCGAATATTGATGGCACATGATTCTTGGGCCTAGTGTGCCCGTAATGTATTTCGGAACTTTTTTAAAGGTTCGTTTACTAAACACGCAAGCAGCATTTTCCAACTTTTGAAATGGTGATCAAATTAAAAATCCAAGAGCACCATTGAATCCACAGTGCCTAGATTGGCTTAAGGAGGGATTCAATTTGACTGTAGTTGGTCGGGAGAAAAAGATATATTTTGTACCTTTAAAAGAATAATAAAATAACAAAGTTATTTTATTTCTCTTTTTCTTTTCCTCCAATGGACAAGCAGCGGTGGTGGGACCAACGACATGTCAAGCCATTAATTGTCTTGACTCCACAGACTTTGTAACAACTCCATTGGAATTTGGGAGGTTCGTTCATTAAATTAACCTCATAAATTCCTAACGGCGTTACTCACCCTCCCCCTCTCTTATTTATATGGATCTCGGGGTAGTGTGTTGGCATGACTTCACCAAGTGACGAAGCTCTGACAATGAACCGCGACACCAACCATTTCGAAGACAGAACCAGTTCCAGTAAGTGGTGATGAGCACCAACGAATCACGAAATTACAAAAACAAACACTTCCTCAAATTTGGATATTATCCAAATATCTTGAGTCATGGTTTATTTCTTGTGTAATCTCAAGAGTTGTTGAATCTTTATACTACCCTCTAGCTATTAGGAAAACATGGAGGGCGCGGGCCAAACAAACAAGGCCCAAAACTTCGGATTTTTCTTGAAATTTGATGTGTTTTTTGCGATCGATTTATTCAGGTTGGGAAAACCCTAGAATGATGTGTTTATCGACGAAAAGGGTGTCACGGGAAGTCCGTTGGCACCTTCAGATAGAAAAATGGGCCACTAGAGCTCACCCAGTGACCCGCGGAAGAACACCATCAACTGGCGCCGGTGGAGGAGGTGATGGAAGTGACCGGAATTGACTAACCACATAAGAGAGGGGAGCGCGCCATCATATTCCACTAGCGAAGAGGGCCACAACTGAAGCCGAAACTAGTGAAAACTACGGCCGGCTTGGGCCTGCCACAAAAAGCGGAATGACATGCAACGACACGCCGCCAGAGAGAGGGCCGCGACATATAGTCACGGTGGACATGGGTGGTCGACAATGGCCGATCACGGGTGGAGGTGAGCGACACACCGTTGAAGATAGCCACGACTTGGAATCCATGATGGAGGGCCAGAACCCACAACCTGTGGGTCCCACAGGTAGCTGGGCAATGCCACATGGCACCACTTGTCAGATTTTCCGAACATGGGGAAACACCCCCCCCCCCTTGTCAGCTGGGGAAGCCCCTGCAAAAAAGGGCCACACCCCTCTATGAAGTAGGCTGCACGATCCCAGCAAGATTTTCCCTCCATGTTCCGGGCAGTGCGAGCCCATCGGGCCACGCCCCTCTGTGGGATAGGTCTTGCCGACCCAGAGTGCTGCACCGCCTAGGCAGGCCGGGCCAGTCCACGGTCCACTAAGCCGAGCCCGCCGCAGCCCAGCCCAATCGGGCCGGCCTAGGCCAGTTCAGGCCTGGCTGGGTTAGACTTGGACCAGTGCGGTTCAACCCAAACTAAGTCTGGTCGACCAAGACCATGTCGGGCAGGGTCGGTCTGGCTAGGTCGGACCGGACCCGGACCCTTCCAGGCCCAATTTCTCTAAAAGATCCATAACTTGTGAACTAGACGTCCATTTTTGGAACCGTTTGTGGCACTAGAAATCTTGGAGAGGGAAGGTCCTTTTTGTATACACCAATTGAGTTTTTTTGAAAGTTGGAGTATGGCCATCTTGGATCGAACCTGAATCCAACCAGACCATCGAAAAAAAAATGCTTATAAGTCAAAGACCGAGCATTTGATTGATGCGTCGTCTGTCGCGTAGCAACCCTTACGACACAGAGGTCTATTGAATTAGTTTTTTGTGGAAATTAATTGAATTTGAGGTATGAATTATGGCTTGAGGAGTGGATTATCCCAGAATCAAGCGTTCTTAGTGAGGGAATCTATTGGCTGGCTCTAACGTGAAGAAAGAACATCGATCCAATGTGGGTTAGAATCTATCCATCCTGTGTGGGTTAGTGCTAAGAAATCTAGTGTAGTTTAGTATCTATCAATCTTTTGTAGGTCAGTGCCTAGGGATCCTTTGTGGGTCAGATTCAATTGATCATGTGTTGGTCAGCTGCATAGCCTCTCGACAGAATAAGATGATTTAGATTTTTGACTAATCATCTTTACTTCTGTACTTGAGTTATATAACTGGTGTGATTTGAGTCCTTACGTTTGTTTTACTTTTAAATTCATGGTTTTAACTTCATGGTGCTACCTTTGTGGTACTTTTACCTTTGTGGTGTTACCATTGAGGTAATTTTACCTTCGTGGTGTTACCTTTGTGGTATTCTTCCCTTGTGGATCATTTGTGATAAAGGCTTACAATTTGGAGCCTTATGTTTCCTCATGTATGAGATGAGTATATCTTGACAACTTAGGTATATGTATTGGCATATACCTATGTATATTTGATGATTGCTTCATGCTTTTGTCGAAGGTATTTCTTTGTGGGTTATCCTTTGCGGAACGCTGGGAGACCTTAGGGGGTCTCACAGTCCCTAATGATTATTGTTATACTTACCCTTGCATGGGCTATGCCCGCACCTTGCTATGTCTTTCACAGACGACATACAACGTTGATCAAGGATAGGGGATCCCGGACTAGATGGTGCTCAGAGGTGGACCATTTGACAGGATGTGTTGTAGTGACTACTGATCATGAGATGTACCTACCCTTCAGCTAGGATCCTCAGTGGACGATCCATGAGCCCTTTTATCTTTTTCAGTTATACTTGTACTTCTCAATTGGGCTTGTGTTACAGTTCCTTTACTTTAGGTACACTTTTTACAACAGCAGTTTACTTCATGGTAACTTCTTGTTGTGTTGTTGGATTATGTGTTTATACTGTTTTAAAGGAATTGCCTTCCCATTATAGAGACATCCCTTTTAGTGCAAGTCTCCAGGACCTGTCCTATGGAAGGCAGTGTTGGGGTAGTCACAGCACGGGCCCCAGGGGACAGGTCATGACAAAGTGGTATCTGGGGAGTTGGTTCTACCAAAGAACTAGGACTCTGATATTTTCAATGTGTAAATAGTGTTATGTGTCATGAGTATGGTTTTCAGTTTGTGGAATCCACTGTTGTTGCAGTGGCCAACACATCCATACACAAGGACACTAATTTATGATTTCTGACTCAGTACATGAAAACATCGATTGCGTTTGTTTTGGAATTGGTGTACTTTTGATCTCTTGAGTCAGCTCATAGGTATAACTTATTGAACGTGGCACACCTATTTTATTTTATGATTCCACCACATAGACAAATATCCAGGATTCCTGAGAGAGTACACGATGACGGCCCACTGTGTGATGAGTCTTCTGTTCAGGCCCCTCTTACGGCGATAATACCATTAGGTGGTGCACTGGAAGCACCACCACTCATTGGGGAGCAGATGCCAACAGCCCCACTAGTAGAGGGTGCATGCCAATGGAGTGAATTGGTCACGTTTCAGTAGTAGAGGCCTATGAGGTTCTGAGGTGAGACGAATCCATAGGTGGCTGAGGACTGGCTGGAGGGTATGGATAGAGTGTTTTTCTTAGTTTGGACACCAACTGATCTGATGGTGATCCTACCTGCCAGTCTCTTCCAGGGAGAAGCTGGGAGACGGTGGAGTCTGTCACTCATATTACAGGATGAGGAAACCCTCAATTGGGCAGACTTCGAGGGCCTTTTCATAGCAGAGTTCATCTCAGCAACCCTACACTCAGTGCTTATACAAGAGCTACTGTAATTACAACAAGGAAGCATGATCGTGGCCCTGTACTTGACGAAGTTCACTGATCTCTCCTGCTAGTCCACTGACATGCTACAAGACCCTTTCATCAAAGCCCAAACCTTTGATAAGGGTCTATGATGGGAGATTAGAGAATTGATGATATCACTTATCATTATGACACATGTTTGGGTGCTAGAGTGAGCGCTTTTGGTGAAGAGCTTTCTAGCTGGGTAGGAACTGACAACAAGATCCACCACCCGATTTTAGGTAGTAGAGTCATCCACAACAGGGAGTATATGGATGATGTAGTGGAAAAAGTAGGACATACCTTCTCTAGGATGACCTTAGGATACATGGTCGGTGGTGAGGGGCTCACAGGATAGAGGAGGACATATGAGAAGCAGTTAAAGCTAATTGTGTGGCGGGCATGGTCACATGGGTCACGACTGCCCGAACCACCATACGAATGACCAAAAGACGGTTGAGTGACCACTGAGGCAGAGGAAGAGGTTTGAATGAGGATGACTGTAGGGAATTAGACGTTCCAGAGGAGCTGTCCATGTAGCAGGAGGTGGGCATCGATTCGAGGTTCTAGTACCACCCCCTCCAGGTGGTCCACCCCGACTATAGGGCGCTGGAGGACAGGAATGAGCTCAGCTCTAGGAAGCTGAGGCCTTATACCACAATGCTCCAGAGATTATTAGAGGTACAGTCTGTGTCTACTACACCCTAGCTACAGTACTTATAGACACAGGTTCCAGTCACTCTTTTATTACCATGACCCTCATACGGAGCTCAGAGATTCTGATGGAGCTATTGACTCGATCCTTACAGCTAGAGACTCCTACGGGACTACATTCAACCATTACACCCTGGTGCCGACAGTGTGAGATTACTTTAGGAGGTGAGATCTTTGGATGTAATCTTCTAGTATCAGAGTCGAGGTCTTAAGATGTCATCTTGGGTATAGACTAGTTATCCATAGTCTATGCTTAGCTTGACTATTTTTTGCCCAAAGTGCGGTGTATCCATGAATATGGGACTAGGTTTTCCTTAAACAGTGATAAGGGAAACTTGTAAGCATAGGATGGAGATTCCTAGAGTAGGGTGCAGTGGATCACACATCGGTTGGCTAGCCTTACTCACAGAGTAGTTGATTTTGAGAGTCCAAGCTGTCCTATAGTGGTGGACCAGTATGCTAATGTCTTTCCTGATGATGTTCTAGGACTACATCCTCGAAGATAGGTATGCTTTTACATTGACATGTACTTAGATATGACACTGATATCTACAATAGAATATCAGATGGATCCCATGGAGCATCGGGAGTTACAAGTATAACTAGAGGACTTTCAGAGGAAGGGGTTCATAAACCCCAGTGTTTCTCCTTGGGCAGCCCCGATTTTGTTTGTCAAGAAGGAAAATGGGAGTTTGAGACTCTATGTGGACTATCGCCACATGAACTAAATGACCGTGATGAACAATTATACACTTCATAGGATTGATGATCTTTTAGATCATCTGAAGGGAGCTTGATGGTTTTTAAAGATAGACCTAGGATCAGGCTATCATCAGCTCAGGTTACAAAATAAGGATGTGAAGAAGATGAACTTCAGATGTACTATGACCACTATGAGTTCCTGGTTATGACATTAGGTGTGACCAACACCCCTGATGTGTTCATGGTACACATGAAAAATATCTTTTATCCATACCTAGATCTCTTTGTGGTGGTCTTCATCGACTATATTTTGTTATACTCATCGTTGGAGGAGGATCATTCCTATCATCTTCTACTAGTTCTAGATACATTCTAAGAGCACCTGCTTTATGGTAATCACTAAAAGTGTTAGTTTTGGATATGGGAGATCCACTTTCTAGGACACGTTATCTCTAAGGATGGAGTTGTGGTAGATTCGGTGAATATAGAGGCAGTTTTTTCTTGGGAGCCACCCAAGAGTGTGACCGAGGTGCCGAGTTTCCTGGGATTGGCAGGGTACTACAGTAGATTCATACCCAACTTTTATAGAGTTTCGGAATCCTTTTATTCATTGATGAAGAAGGGAAAAACCTTCATTTGGATAGAGAGATGGCATCAGAGTTTTTAGGAGTTGTGGCAGAGACTGAGGAGTTCCCCCATCTTGAGGCTACCAGAAGAGGGTGTTGGGTATGTAGTCTACTGCAACACATTAGGGACCGAACATGGATGTGTCCTGATGCAGGAGTGAGTAGTGATCGCTTAAGATTCACGACAGCTGAGAAATCATGAGCATAACTATTCAACCCATGACATGGAGTTATCAGTAGTGGTATTCAACTTGAAAATGTGGAGACACTACTTGATGGGTGAACTGTTTACTATAATCACAAGAGTCTTAGGTATATCTTCTCATAGAAGGACCTGAACCTAATACAACGACGTTGGAGAGAGTTCCTCTAGAACTATGACTCTGAGGTAGTATTCACTCCCAGAAAGGGGAACTTAGTGGAAGACACACTCAGTATGAGGTTTGTTTTATAGCTGCTAAGTGAGGTGACAGAGCAGCTATCCACATTTCAAATATACTTTGTGGATTGATATGGAGTAGTTTACCTCCATTCTATGACTGTCAGTCCCCCACATCATCACTGAGTATGGGAGGCATAACTTGGGGACATTTACTGCGAGTAAAGATGTGCTTAGATATCCTCAAGACATGCAGCTGATGGATTTTCTGAAGGCGGGGAACATATTATTCTCTTTAGAGGATTCACCATGGAACTAGTGGTTATATGGGAGGAGGGGTTGAGGGCATTCCATATGTCCCCTCTCACAGTGCATCACTATGTGGAGAATATGTACTAGGACCTCTGATATTAATAAAGGTTTTAGGGATGAAGAAAGAAGTGGTAGAGTTTGTTTCACGATGCCACACTTGACTGCAAATGAAGGCTAAGCATCAGGTTCCACCAGGCTTAGCGCAGCCACTAGAGGTACCAGAGTGGAAGTGGGATGGTATCTCTTGGAATTTTTGATAGGGATACCATTGACTTCTAGGGGACATGATTCCATCTGGGTGATCGTTGAACGACTCAAAAAGTTGGCCCACTTCCTAGCCATCTGAGAAAATGGAACATGAGAGGGATTGGGACGCCTCTATGTACATGAGATTTTAAGATTTCATGGGGTTCCATCGATTATTATGTCTAATTATGATGAAAATTTTACATCCTGGTTGGGGAAGGGATTATAGGAGGCGTTCGAGACTAAACTATGTTTGCACACCTCCTTTCATCCACAGATGGATGGTCATACTGAGCAGACTATTCAGACATTGGAGATCATGCTTCGTTCTTGCATCCAAGATTTTGTCCGTAGTTGGGAGGATCACGTTCCCTTGGTGGAGGTTTCATACAACTACATTTATCACTCCACCATCATTATGGCACAATTTGAGGACTTTTACGGCCGACCATGCAGATCAAATCTATGTCGAACAGACCCAGGGGAGTCAACACTTATGGGTCCAGAGTTGGTACGGGCTACCACTCTAAAGGTGAAGATCATCTGGGAGCGGATGAAGACTGCAAAGATTAGAAATATGTCTTATGATGATATGAGATTAAGACATATGGAGTTCCATGATGGGAACCACGTATTCCTTCGAGTCACCCCTCGATGGGGAATATGGAGATTTGGACGAGGCGAGAAACCTTCACCAAGGTCATCAGACCATTTCTGATACTTTGAATGATTGGTGAGGTGGCATACTGCTTGGAACTACCACCACAATTGGAGAGGGTTCACGACATCTTCTACGTATCTCAGTTGAAGAGATAGGTGCATGACTCACCTCACGTCATCGACCGCGGTGAGCTATACTTTGATGATGGGGAGACTTTTATGGAGGTTCTAGTGGAGATTGAGGATCGACCGGAGTAGGTCCTTTATGGACGATCGATTCCTCTGGTGTGAGTTTTCTAGTAGCACATGAACTTCCATAAGGGCACATGAGATCTGCAGACTTAGATTCATACTTAGTACCCCCATTTGTTTTCTTAGTCTATGTTGTGGCTTTCGGGGATAAAAATACCTAATGCAGGGAGAATGTAAAGTACCAAATTTTCTATGTAATTTTTTCTAAATTATATGGAATTATTATGAGTCTGCAAAAATTGACGGCGCATGATTCCGGGGCCTGGTGTGCCTGGAATAAATTTTTTAACATTCTTTAAGGTACGTTCAGTAAACGCACAAGCAACATTTTCTATCATTCGAACCAGTGATTGGATTAAAAATCCGAGATCACCGTTGAATATGAAGTGCTGGGATTCACTTAAGGATTCACTATGGATGAAGTAGGTCAGGAGAAAAAGATAGATTTTGGACATTTAAAAGAATAATAAAATAAAAAAGTTATTTTATTTCACTTTCTATTTTTCTCCAATGGACATGCGGTGGTGGCTGGAGAAATGACAAGTCAATACATTAATTAGCATGACTCCTCATTCTTTGTAACAACACCCTTATAATTTGGGTGGTTTATTCATTAAATGAACCTCATAAATTCCAAACAGAGTTACTCACCCTACCCCTATCATATTTATATGGTGCTCGGGGTAGAGTGTTGGCACAACTTCACCAAGCGATGAAGCTTTGGGAAAGTACCACTACACTAAACACTTGGAGGATGGAAACAGTTCCAGCAAGTGGTGACGACCACCACCGAATCACGAACCGAGGAACACTGAGTCTTCATCAAACATGGAAATTATTTAATGATCTTGAATTTGGTTTTATTTCTTATCTAATCTCAAGAGTTGTTGAATCTTTATACAACCCTCTGGCAATCAAGCTAACACGGAGGGTGCAGTCCAAACAAACAAGTCCCGAACCCGCCGCATTTTGATTAAATTTGATGTGTTCTTCACATGAAATTCATTATGGTTGGAAGAAACCCAAAACAATGGGTTTAGCGATGAAGAGGGAATCCGGGGAAGTCCGTTGAAACCTTCAGATGAAAAAACGGGCCACTGGAGATCACCCAGGGACCCACGGAAGACCTCCGGCAACCGGTGTTGGCAGAGGAGGTGAAAGAAGTGGCTGATAATGGTCCACCACGGAGGAGATGGTGGTGCACCATCGCACGCCACCAAAGAAGAAGGTTATGGCCATAACCATGGTAGGTGAAGACGGGGGAAAGCTCGTGCCTACCACAGAAGGTGGAGCGGTGCGAAACGGAGCACCGCTAGAGAGAGGGCCTCAGAATATAGCCGCGGAGGACAGTGGTGGCCAGCCGTGGGCCAAGGCAAGCGACACGCCATCACGTTCCACTTAAGAAAACAGTGACGGAGGTCCAGGACCCACTCCCTGCAGGTTCTGCGGTCAACCTGGCGGTGCCCTGTGTCACCGCCGCTTCAATTTCTGAACGGGGGGAAATGCCCCCCCTCCCCCGTGCCAGCTTGGGTGGGGCCCGCTCCAGTGGGTCATGCCTCAAGTGGGCTGTGCCCCTTCGCATGCCAGGCTACACCCCATCGTGGGTCGAGCCGCGCTAGCCTAGCAGGTCTATCCCACTACGACCCTACCAAAATGGGTCGGGTTGGTGCATCTCGAACCAGGTCGGGTCATCCTAGACCAGGTCAGTTTGGCCCAGACCATGGTTGGGGCGGGTTGGACCGGACTCAAACCCTTCCAGACCCATTTTCGCTAAAAAAGCCATAACCTGTGAACCTGACATCAATTTGAGGAATTGTCTATGGCACTGGGATCCTTGGAGAGATACACTCCTTTTACTATACTCCACACGAGTTTGGGAAACTTTTTGAGTACATATAGGTTGGATCGAACGTGAATCCAACCGAGCCCTCGAAACTAAAATGCTTATAATTCACAGACCTGACATCCGATTGACATGTCGTCGGTCGCATTGGAACCCTTATGACATGGAAGTTCTTCGGGATACTTCTTCATGGAACTTAATTGTGGTTGATGTATGAATGATGGATTGAGGAGCGGATTATCCCGAAATCAAGTGTACTTAGTGTGAGAATCTAGTGGCTAACTGTAATGTGAAGAAAGAACAACGATCCTATGTGGGTCAGCATCTATCGATCCTGTGTGGGTAAGTGCTTATTGATCATGTGTGGATCAGTATCTATCGATCCAGTGTGGGTCAACACCTAGAGATCCTATGTGGGTCAGTATCTATCGATCCTGTGTGGGTTAGTAGAAGATCCTATCGATAGAATAAGATGAGATAGATTTACGACTTATCATCTATACTATTGCAGTTGAGTTATATACCTATTGTGAGTTTTGTCTTTACCTTTGTGGTACTTTTACCATCATGGGGCTACCTTCATGGTGATAACTTTGTGGTACTTTTACCTTCATGGTGTTACCTTCGCGGTGTTACCTTTTTGGTACTTTTCCCTTCGCGGTGTTACCTTTGTGGTATTCTTCCCTCATAGATCAGTTGTGTTAAAGGCTTAAAAGTTGGAGACATTTATTTCATCATGTATGAGATGAGTATATCATGATATCTTAGGTATATGTATAGGCATATACCTAAGTAGAGATGATGACTATTTCGTTCTTGTATTTTAGGTCTTGCATTGTGGTTTATCCTTTGTGGAACTCTAGGAGACCATCAGGGGTCTTGGGGTCCCTACTACATATTGTTATACTCACCTATGCATGAGATACACCCTCACCATGCTGTGTCTTGCGGAGATGGAAGACAACATTGATTGAGGCTGAGGGAGCCAGGACTGGATGGTGCTTAGCGGTGGACCATTTGACGTGACGTACTGCAGTGACTACTGATCGTGAGTTGTACCTACCCTTTAGGTAGGATCCTCGGTGGATGATCTAAGAGTTGTTTTCACTTTTCATTTGTACTTTTACTTTTCATTTGGGCTTGTATTCTGGCCCCTTTAGTTTCATTACACTTTTTACTACAGAAGTTTACTTCGTGGTTACTTCTTGTTGTGTCCTTGGATTTTTTGTTTGTACAGGTTTAAAGGCAATGTCTTCCCGTTATAGGGATACTCATTTTTGGTTATAGTCGCCAGCCCCAGGCCTATGGAAGGAGGGTTTGGTGTAGTAATGGAACGGTCCTCGGGGGACGGGTCGTAACACTTTAGAATGATGTCTATATAACACAACTTGAAGGGTTTGTGACTCCAAAGGATTCCAACTAGGTATGAAAGTTTCAATCATCCATTTATGGATTAATGAAAGTATATAGGTCATGGAAAATTCATTTTGATAAGTCCATAATGGAATTTGGATTCATAAATAACGAATGTGGGCTTTGTGTCAATAAACGGTTCAGTGGGAATGCAATCGTTTTATTAATAGTATATGTTAATGTCATATTACACATTGGAAACAAAATACCAATCGTACAGTCTCTTATGGAATGGTTCAATAAAAATTCTCTATGAATGAAATGGGTGAGGTAACATATATTCTTGTGATTAAGATCCATCTTAATATATCTAAGATATTTATTGGCCTATTTCAAAGTATATAGATTGACAAGATGCTGAAGGTATTTAGTATAAAGAAATCCAAGAGGGGATTTTGAATATAATCACATGGAATTCATATTTCAAAGAAAATTTTTCCTTAAAAACATAAAGAAAGAAACATAATATAAGGATTCCATGCACATCTGTGATTGGGTAAGTCATGTATTCTATTTTATATACTACACTAGATAATTCCTATACATTGAGTGCCATATAAAGATATTATGCTGATCCAGGTGACAACCATTTAATGGTAGTTAGGACTATACATAAGTATCTAATTTATACTAAAGATATGTTCCTGGTCTATAATGGAGATGAGGAACTTGTTATTAGAGGATATGTAGATTCTTTTTTCCAAACAGTTCAAGATGTCATGAAGTTAAAAAAAGAGATACATATTCACTTTTAATGGAATCTCTGAGAGCTGTAAGAGATCAGTGTAGCCTATCATCGTAGATTATACTCCAGAGCCTGAGTATATTGTGGAATATGAGGCAATTAAATAAGTAGTATGGATGTATAACTTCATCCGTGATCTTGTTTTGGTATATACCATTAATGATCCTATCATGATCTATGATAATAATAATACAGGAATGGATCTTGAAAAAGAGCCAAGGTCACATCCCCAAACAAGGCACATAATTCATAAGTATTATTTATTAAGGGATTTTTCTCATAGACGTGAAGTTTTAGTGGGGATTATTTCCATAGAGGAGAACATGGAAGACCTCGAATAAACACATGACTAATATGAAACATGACTATATTTTGATTTCTAGTTGATTGAAGGTCATAAGAAGTTGGTTGTTGTCAAAGTTGGAGTTTTTTAATGTTTGTGTCCTAAGACCAACTATTTTTACTTTGATTACATGTATATTCACTGTATTTAATATTAATAAAACTAATTATTATAGATTTTTCATTATTCTTCATGACACTAATGTAATAATGACATAGATTATACATCGTATTGATAAAGTTATATCAGTTTCTCCCTATGATGATAACTTTGATATCTTATGATGATATTCTTAAATAAATTTCCATGGTTGGATAACATACTATGATGGGACACATGGTATATAGACTTCTAGGTTTGAGTACTCAAAAGAAGATGCCAATTCTTCTCACAAAGTTTGAACTTGGTAATCTCTAAGATGAGAGATTATAAAAAAGACCTATAATAGGAATTCTTCAAGTTTTAGTGTCATTGGATATTCATATATGTGAGCATGTGTGATGTTCCTTAGACATTAATATTATTATTAATTCAATCTACAACTCACATAATTAGATTTATTTCTTAAACGCTGATGATAACTTTTCAAGGAAAAGTTGGATATCTTGGGTGTAACATAATTGACATGTCGTTAATGGATAAGTAAAGGATGGATTTGTTCCTTCCATATTTATGAAATCTGATATCTAAATGAATTTTTTGGAATACAAGAATATCTGTAAATTCTGTGGCCATGGTGTAATGACGTGATTATTTTATATATTCAAAGAAAGATGTATCAGGAATATAGGTTGGTGACATGGATGTGTAACCCTCATGATGATATATGGAGAAAATGAGATTATATTACAGAGTTATCTTTCATTTACAGTTTTCATTCTTGTGACATTAAGTTGTTTCTCCTGGGTTCCATAACCCATTCTAATAGAGTACTACTATAATTTAGACAAGGAAACCTAATTCCAATGAGAAATAATCTTAGAGGGTGATACAATAAGTGTTTCTGTTGATGTTGATTAAATTCTATTTGAATTTACTGATCGGAGAAAATATTATTCTCATGGACAAGGATTAATTTTATTCATGTTTTATTGATCACTAATATTCATAAGATAATAAATAGTTATTTTTTATGAATAAATAATTTATTTGATTACATGAATATATATATATATATAATATATATTTTGATTATTGAATATTATAATAAATATTTTTTTTTCAAGAGTGCGAATTAAATATTTTTTTCAAAAAAATATTTATTCAGTTGTTCAATAATGCTTGAGGAATTTGAATGGACCAAGACTGAGTCCGGTGAAAAATATTAATTAATAATATCATTACAACTTATCTGTTATTGGAAAAATTGGTGTGTGCCACAAAATAGTCACAATGATATCATTATTATGTGGTATGGGGTTTATTAAAGGTTTCAAATGTTATTTAATGGATTATATACAATTTAATAATATTTTAACCTAAACCCTAAATCAATAAATAAACTGTTATGTACATTAGATATATCATCCAAAAAAATGATAATAGTTAATTATTACACATAATGAAATCTCTGTCAACTCCTCCTTCACTTTATCTCTTATGAATGAGAAGCACAAGAGCAATTTATTCCAGACTAGAAAATGAGGGATAAAGAACAAACAATATATGACATTCTATTCACTGTGCTAGCACCTAGTGATTGAGTGGTATTATTCATAGACTATTTAAACATGTGTGGATTACCAATAGAGGGATTATATCCTTGGATGCTCACAACACAATGTAGTAAGTCCAAAATGGTCTATTAAAATGATCAAAAATCATTAAAAAACATGTTCCTAATCCTAGGTATTTAATTTTGAGATATTAAATTAATTAATTAATATTTTTACATGAAAGATCCTCACACATGGTTTTAGAGAATGATTATTAAAATAAATTTTAATATATCTCCCACCAACGAACTCATTAGCTTCACCCAGAACCCCTAATCACAACCATGTATCTGCTATTTAATGTTATAAATATGGGTTCAATACCTCAAAAAATACTAATTATATAGCCACTCCAATCCACTGAGTATCTAGTGACATTCCATCACTGCTTCTATCTATGTCTGATACTATCGATTGGATGATTTCCTTTCACCAGGTAATTTTCAATCCTCCTATAATACTAGTGGTTCTTTCCTCCACTATCGGGTAGCTGATTTGTTCCCTTTGGGTGTGGGATAATGAAAATAACATCCTCACAATTTTTTTTGAATTCCTCTTTCCCAAAAAATACTATAACATGATTTTCTACATTATTAATAAAAAAAATCACTATAAATGGTTATAACACTAAATATTGTTTATTATTAATAAAAAATCTCGTGAGAAGCATAAAATTCACAAGTGAGACTTAATTTTTTTTAGTTTTTAATGTTGGGTCCCTTAAGGAGGGTAATGTTTTAAATTTGACCAAGAATTTGAAATTGAATTATTTTAAAATGGATCCATCGAACATAAAATTTAGTGTTTAAAACAGGACTGAATTTTATAGAAATTCTGTGGTGGTTTGGTTTTAAATTATATTTTCCAATTTTTAAATAAATAAATATTTATCTCATGTGTATAAATGAAAATAAAATTAAAAATAAGGATAAAATTTGAAATATAGAACTTTATCTATTTCAGGAACATGATTTTTTTCTAGGAGTGGTATAACATATGTTCAATGGTGTTGAGCCGTGAACCATGATTCATGGGGATTTTATTTAGAAAAGTGATGAATCCCATAGTTAAGTTTTAAAAACTAAATATTATTTTTATTGTGACATGGTGTAGGGTTTCAAAAGTGGTGATGATTTGGTGAGTTCAAAGGTTTTAAAATGGATTTTTTAATGTGTTGACAAGGCATTATTGAATGGAATTTATTCATGTATTTATGAAGGGAAATTATGTTTTTATTAATTGTTTAATTATGATCAATCTTTATATGGGTGAAATTAGAGGAAAAGGGGAGAGTAATTCTTCTACCATTGATGTTTTACCATAGTATTCTTTGACTAATAATATATACTCTCCTCTATTATATTTTCTTTTATTTAAATGAATGATTATTAGGAATAATTATACATGTACTTGACATAAGATAGAAATTACAATGGTGGAAATGAAATTAGGAATCATGAAGATCAAACCATACATACTGACCACAATCAAATGATAAAGAAATAACTATTCAACATTGAGGTATGATACTTTAACTTTATTAGGATTAATTTTTTTCCTATGGTCTATCCCTCAATCCCTTATTATAATATTACCTATAATTCTATGGTGGCGGTATGAATAGTTTTTTTTGAAATATAATATTTTTCAATAATTATAGAGTAATTGATGTTAATTTAATCATGTATTTTTATCATGAATAATTCATATTAAATTATTCAATTTTCAAAATAAATTATTATATTTTTAAACCTTTTATGAATTTGGATTTTTTAGAATGTTTTTTTTAAATTTCATTATTAGAATAAATTTTTTAAATTCCACTAATGGTTTTGGGTTGGTTAATGAATTATTCCCCTTCTAAAATTATATTCAATTAAATTGTTTTTTTATAAATATGGCCATAATATATATTTTGTAAATTTTATAATTGAGTTGTTAAAATACAATATTTCATAACCAAAATTACAATTTTATGGGAATTATTTCGATGACAAATAGAATATTAAGATTTTATTTCTATCCATGTATTTTAGAATTTTTTTTTCTTAATAATTTTAATATAAAACGAAAATAAATATTTTAATGTTTTAGTTATTTGGATCAAAATCCTCTCACATAAATAAGTAATTTTAAATTTAAATTATTCTATTTTTATCCATGTGATCTTGAATGTCTGGTATTCAATTATCTATAGTATGAGATGAACATGTGGATACTGCCTTTATGTTTGTCTAAGTTTCTATTTGAATAATTTTACATAGAAAATTTATCAAATAATATTTTTCCATGTTGGTGGAAAATTATGTTGTATTCTTAAATTAATTTTTTTTAGAAGACATATAATTTTTTCTCAATTTTTTAAAATAAAACTTTATTCCATCCTTTTGTTCTTCCTACATCATTTTATAATAATCCTTTTTGGGTGGTTGAATATTCCACCAACCACAGTTATTGTATTTATTTTCCCCATATTCATAATATTGAAAAATCATTGTTTAAAAGACCAAAAATGTTAATATACATCTTTATGGGTTTACATAAGATAGTGGGTGTGTCAGGTTTGGTTGGTAGAAAAGGTGTTCCTAGATACTCGGGTGACAATAATGTTAATTGTAAGGAATAAATTATAATAGTGTTTTGTAGATTTTTTAATACAAAAAATGTAATCCCCCATAACACACCAGGTTTTTCATTAACTATGAATTATCTAATTTCCTTAATACAACATTGACTATATCTCCATGATACTCACCATATAGTTTGGAAACCATAATGGGTAGGTATTTCACTAAGATTTAAATATGACACACATTGCGACTTCATGTCACACACCATATATCTCAAAATGGAGTGCCTCATTGTATACTCCACATACATGCAAGATGAAAGGTATCTGAACCACACATAATGTGCCAAATCACACACACCTTGTATTTTAGAAGGGTTTTATTGACATGTAAAACTTGAACACACTATATAGAGTAATTAAATATAACATCATTCACTTCATATAGATTCCATCAATAAGTGGTGAGCTGACTCAACCTTTATCCCGAATTCACATTGCCTAGCCCAAGTTTGCCTCTACTTAATGTTTAACCACTATACATTCCATGTTAATTTACATCACATGGATATAGTCGGTGATAGTACATAGCCATGTAACACTAGTGTATAACACATCATGTGACCTCTAGGGACACATAATGTATTGGGACACTTCTAGTAATCTGTATAAAATTTCTTGTGTGTGTCAGTTTTGGACATACTAGTAGTCTATTCGAAGTATTTTTCAACATAGAACTCGATAATACACATATCATCAACATATTAAATTTATATTTAGAGTGCTATTGAAGTTAGGGTTTTGAATATATATAGATATGACAATAAGTGTGGGTGGGTGGTTATAGAGAATCAATAGTGTTAGGACCTTCTTAGTAGAATAATGTCTCTTAAGAATGATTCCATCATATATTTAGGGGAATAAGACACCATATAATTATGAATGGGAATTGTTCCTCAACTCACAGAGTATGTAACCCTGTTAATCGATGCACATTAAATTTTATGGTTCATGGAACTCTCATAGGGGTTAATAAACCTATTAAATAATGTGTTTTTTTAGTAAGGCATATGCCCCTCATTACGGATGGGACCGATGGATGATATAGATGTGGCTGATGTGAGGTAGTTCAAGAGATACATGTCTGATGAAGATTTTCTAATATACCCTTTAAGGTTCATATTTGGTGACATTGAGGTATGGATGAGACCCCTACTATCCTTGATCTACTTTACATTTAGACTTACCTCTATTTAATTAGTTTTTATCATATTTCATCTTTATGATTATTTCATTATCTCTTGATTCATGTGAGATACAATACTTTATAGAGTATCAATATGAGGATTGGGAATTTCTACTCATCCATGATTTTATTTATATTGAAATATATGTGGTAGCTTTGGGTTTGATACTATTTCATTCGGTTGGGTTTTGAAATAACTTATTGTTTAATGTTTTCATTGTGATTTTGACGAATCATACCAGTTATATTTATACTCACTCTATAAATGATCTTGTTTCCACATGTTTTTCCTATGTAGTGTTACATAGTTCAGAGATTATTTCGATAGGGAAGGAGGTAGTAGTGTTCATGGAGATTTTTCAGAGTTTGATGGTGGTGCATGGCAAGATATGGTTGTTAATGGAGTTCATATAGCATGCAATATAGTGAAGAGGTTCATGCTTATTCAGGGAGTTAGTGGAACTTAGTGGTTCATGACTTTTGTAATGGAATTTCAATTTTTGGATTTATCCTCTAACGAATTAGATTAGATAGTTTTTTCATGTGTTGTTTTTCTATTCGAGAATATATATATATTCTAGTAGTTTTGACTATTATTATGTATTGGTGGTTTATTATTGTTAACTGTAGTTATAAAATTGGGTCTCCAACGTACATATATGTCTTCTTGGTTCTATATTTCATCCCCAAGCCCATTGGTGGTTGGTATGGGGTGGCATATTAAAATTCATACTCGATGGGTTGGGTTTTTTAAGAATGGTACCAGATTAGTTTGACATTTTTGGATAGATTTCGGAGCATGTTTTCTTATGAGGATCGGTCAGGTAATGGTGGAAGCGTTTATAAGGGGTTCCTTAGTTTAGTTATCAAACATTGGAGACCAACTTATGTGTGGTTGTAAAATTATAAATTTTCCAAGACTCTGATTACCTATTTATCGACATTGTACACTATGTAAACATTTTCTAGTATAAGTGAGTATGCACATGAAAAATATAGTTGTCAATCATGACCTTTCATTCCCTTTTTTAAGTAAGATCACTTTTATATGATCTAGAAATAGTGGATACATTCCAAAAGACAAAGGATGCTACCCATAGTTTTATATCACTTATTTAGTGGAAAGGTCATGAAATTCCTATTCATGTTTGAGAGCCCAATTCTATTGATCAAATGAGTGATAAAACATTGATTCATAGATCAATTGTGTGGTATCACTACCTTGTGAGTTGAGGGAAAATCCTTCCAAATTTTTTTTAATAGGTATTCCTTTATAGAGTGGACAATAATTCCCTCTAAGATAGACATAACTACATGTAGATAATATTTTACGAGTGATCTAGTGGTAATATCATGAAAATTTTACCCTACCATGGTTAGATTTTGTACTTTTGTATAGGGAGTTTAATTTTCTGGTGTTATATATGGCTTGAGTTTATGATATATTGTTTCTTTTTTCAGGGAAGCATGATTTTGAATATGCTCAATTTTATGGATATTGCACTTCATATGGATAATTCTAAATTTATTTTTATAATCTCAAGAGTTTGATTAATGAATCTAGTGTGAGTTTTGAGTTTTTCATTGAACCTTATTTCATTCCACACATATGGAATAGACTTAGAGTGAGTTTTATTAGATTATATTTTCCATGGAATGATACACTATGGTTCCCAGAATAAGAAACTGATTTCCTATAGACAAATGATGTTCTGTGATGGGTAATTATACAAGATAATGGTTTCTTTGTGATTATAATCTCACCTTCTTTAGGATCTATATCCTTCCAAGATGCATTTATATTAGTAGAGTTGGATGTGATGGATTAGTATGATATATAATATTCTTTCATCCATTTCTATCACCGCCCTTATGCATTATTTGTCTATATAGGGTGCTGAAACACAACTCATAAGTTGTTTTGCATAATCAATGACTCCAAGCGAGTGATATCTCACAATATTGAATGTACATTTGGTAACTCTCTTCTAAATAAATATTCATTAACATTGGTGAGATCAATATCTTTCATTTTCTGTTATTGGTTTGAAAATAGATATTCATATATGGTTTCTAAAAAGGCCTCTTCAACCATAGAATCCAACTGATATAAATAATAATTTTCTCATAAATATTTAAAGTATATGTTATCCACAATCAAGGAAGTGCTTAGTCTATAATGTTATGATGATGCCCAATATAACTACCCATAGTATTGATCAGATGGTCTATGATAATTTTAAATAATGCATAGATTATTAGGTCTTCTCTCATTGAGGATTGGACTTCATGATGGTTAAACTAAAGATATATATATCAACATCTCATTACAGTTATCTAATATATTGGATAATCTCGAGGAGTTGATGTAAAATTGACAAAACTATTGGAGGAAATATTTTTTGGGATCAGGGTGACCTCTTTGACTAAATTTTTTTAGTGTTCATGCATACATAAATATTTTAAAAAAAATTATGTTTTTAGAATACTTACCCACAAAGTGTGTTTGAGTGTTGTTAGTGAAATCTTAAAAATACATATAATTGTGTTGGGAGTTATAAATTCCATTCTATTATTATGAGGCCCATGAATTTTTTACTGCCTTTATAATAAACCCCTCATTTTATTTTAATTATATGATGACTGGAACACATGTTTAAATTTTATTTTTGGAATAATTTGTGGAAACTAATATTATGTTATGCTCTCTATGTTTGTTTTTGGGGTTTGATAAATCAATCCTTTCAAGCTTGATATTTAGGATAGAGGTGTATTGACTAAACTATGTTATGATTATGGATATAAGGAATCATGTTACCAGAGTGCACTTTAGTGTGATAATATGTGATCCCCTTCGTGAATATTATTATTCTCAATTGATATGGTAGATATCTAAGTATCATTGTTACATCCTGGATCAAGGTGCTGCCCAAAGGTGCCATGTACCAAGTTGGCCTCATGGCCTGAAACACATTTCCCCAAATTCCATAGGCTTTCAACAAGTAGTGAGGGGCTGGGGTGTGATATTGTGGATACTATGCTCTCATTGTCAGATTAAACACATCAGAAAACAAATAGTTACAATAGAAGAAGTAGTAATACCATATAAAAAAATTAAACAGTGTAAGACTAAAAATACTAGAGCATATATATGTGTGTGATTCATGGCATATGTATATTATAAAATATCCAAACAAGTCACAATTATAGAAATAAATACATAAAACAAAGTATAAAAGAAAGAAATAAACTCCAACAGCATCACAAGCCTCAGCTTGGTCCTATTCTCTTGAGATCCAACAACAATCAAGTACCTGATAAAGAAGGGAAATTTCCCTTATATATACCTGTAATAATATATTCATTTTGGGTCCAAAACATGACCCAAACTGGTGTGAGATTAATCCCAATAGGCATCAACCAAAAGATATGTGCCTAACTATTAGTGAATATATATTGTAGGTAATATTCATAAATGAAGAAATAAACTAGAAAGTACTCAAATGTAAACAGTCCTACAGTTTTCAATTACATTCATTTACATTTATTCTTTATCCTTTAAATCATGTAATCTTGGGATCTAGCCCAAGCTCGATATCCCCCTATGTAATAGTAACAAAATATACATCTCATAAAACCATCTAAACAATCATGTAAGACAGAGTCCAAGCTTGTTCTTTGTCATAGAAGACTCGTCATAATCATTCAATAATTTATAAACAACCCTTTAGGAAATCATTCATAGTATAAGCCCTTTGTTTTAATATAACACTAATTTATTAAATAAAAACCCTCTTGTAAGCTCTCATGATCTAACCCCATTAGTCTAATATGGCACTAATCATTTACTAATGACCACTTGGGAAGATCTCACGATCAATACCCCCCGGTCAACCTGGAATCAATAAATTTTAAATGACCTCCTTAGTTTCACTCATGGTTAATACCCCAAGGTCAACATAAAATCTATAAATTATAAATTACCTCAAGGGTATCTCTCACAGTCAATACCCCTAAGTTAATCATCTACACTAAGGCCCTCACAATCCTACATAAATAATGTGAAAGTCCCTACAGTCTTCCTGGTCCAAGGATTCCATGATCCATTGGAAAAATAGTGTGCATATAATATAAACGCATCTCATGTAATCTAAAACTACTAATTGGAAAATAATTCAGAGGCAAATCACATGAATTTAATATAATCAATCAATCTTCATCTTGATCAACCAAGGTTTGGAAAACAAGAATAGCTTATCATGAATCCTAGACCAAATAGCCATAAATAATCAATCAACGGAAACACAACCATGGGGTGAAGCATAATCAAGGTGTCTAACCATAGAAATAAGAAACAACCCTTTATTAAATAATCAATCCATATACTATAATAAACATGGATAAATTCCAAATCAAGAAGTACCCCAAACATGGGTATGCGGCACTTTTAGCATATATAGTCTATAAAAGAACAACAAAAGGCACAAACAGCCTAAATCAATGTCGTATGACTGATATACTTGAACATTGGCCCTTGATTCGATATAGATCGGCATAGATCTATAGAAGATGAAAAAAATCAACATTCAATAACCCACGAGAGAGGAATAATCTGTAAGAAGCACTCAAGGGGATTTCAGAACTCACTACTGGGATTCTAATTCACCTGACGATGTCTCAATCGGAGGCCTGAGGGAGAGTCGGGGTTCTAATCTTCATTCGTCGTTCATGAGCACTTCTGTATGAAACATGGGAATAAGAAGTCATTTTTGGACATGGGATGTGACCCCAGTCTGATATATCAATTAAAACTAAAAGTACAAGGTGTGTTCTTTAAAACTACATGCCGAGTAGTGACCTTAACCTATCCATGACTTAAGCAGTCTTCCAGGTCACCACATAGCCATGTATCCAGTCATTACATAGCTAGAAAATTTTGATAAATGACAAGATAGGTACATGACATGTACTCAGAAGTACATGGTGTGTACCAAGAAAACCTTCTTTTCTTCCTTTAATTTTTTTTCCTTTAAAACAACCCGAAAACAAGATCCATACTTGAAATGAAGATCCAGGTTCTTACAAACTTCCCCCTTAAAGAAATTCATCCCTGAATTTCCCTTCCAAGGCTGGTGAAGAAGAATATGTGAACAGCTCCTTCCATTATGATCATACATCAGCCTCCCTCTCCAAAGTATCACCCTATACTTGGCTATGCTACCATAGCACCCGTACCAAATAAAGAGACTGGCCACAAAGAACCTTGATGCTACGATCCACAATCTGAATAGGGTGCTTTTTGAAGGATGCATCCACCTCCAACTCAACCTCCTCAAGTTGAAAAACATGAGCTGGGTCTGAAAATTAATGTCGTAGCTGAGAAACATGATAGACGTTGTGTATAGCTCGATACCACTGAGGTAACTACAACCCATTGAAAAACAGTGCAACTCTCTCCATAACATCAAATGACCCAACATATCTCATTGAAGGCTTCCCCTGTCTCCCAATCCTCATATGTCTCAACCTTGGTATGATGTGTAAGAAAACCTAGTCTCTGAACATGAACTCCAGAGGTTATCTCCGTCGACTAGAATAATATTTGTAGTGAGATTCTATAGTATCTATACTTTTTCAAATCAACTCACCCTTCTCAGTGGTATGTTGTACAGGACGAGGTCCCATCATAGATGCCTCCCCTGCCTCTAGCCCACATAGGGGTGATCGACATGGTCTATCGTACAAATCCTCATAAGGTTCCATCTGAATTGTTCCCTGAAAACTATTATTATAGGAAAACTCCACTAGAAGTATGTGTCTATCCCAGGAGACCTAGAAATCTAGGATCCATGCTCGTGGCATTTCCTATAAAACCTAAATCATATACTTAGATTGGCCATATGTTTGGGGATGGTAAGTTGTACTTTGAATTACCTGTGTACCCAAAGCCCATTATAGTCCCTTCCAGACATGAGAGGTAAACTGAGAATCCATGTCTGAAATGATAGAGTGAATAAATCCATTAAAACATTCTATCTCTTGGATGTACAACCTTCTAAGATCATCAACACTAAAGGTTTCATTGATTGATAGGAAATGTAAATCCTTCACAAGTTTATCAAAAACAACCCATAGAACATCATTTAATCAAGGAGAACTTGGTTAACCCATCATGAAATCCATCACGACATCATTCCACTTCCACTCAGTAATGGGTAATTATTGTAAAAGCTATGCCTATAGTAGATTCTCTTCCTTCACCTGCTGACAGGTGGAACATCTCATAACAAATCCAGCTACATCCCTCTTTATGCTTGGCCACCAATACTAAATATGTAGATCTCGATACATCTTGGCGACACCAGGATGATCTACCCATATTGAGGCATAAAAATATCACAATATCTCC
Organism: Viscum album; assembly: GCA_963277665.1. NCBI lineage: Eukaryota > Viridiplantae > Streptophyta > Magnoliopsida > Santalales > Viscaceae > Viscum > Viscum album. Next base: position 1,869,068,107 of record OY728150.1, read on the forward strand.
TCACATAAATCTGCTAACACCCATACATGTCCATGAAAATGAAAAACATCATCCTCACCTATAGTCCACCCAGGAGTAGGGTCCTCTCTTGACACACTCTCCCATTGGACAATGACTTTGGAATTTCATAGCTACCTAATTAAAAATTGATCCATTAGATTAGAGGTAACAAATATGGAAGAAAGAAATGTCTATCCCTATTTTTTGTACACCTCCAAATGAATCTTAGAGAAGAGATCCATAAGCTACCACTCACTACTAGCCTCCTGAACTGCCTATATCTGAGCCCTCCTACTTAGCACATCAACTGCTGCAATGCCTTTCCCATGCATGTAGGCAAGCTCAAAGTCAAAAGACTGAAGGTACTCAAACGAAATTTGCTATCTAAAATTTGGATCTTGTTGAGTAAAGATATTCTTGAGGCCTTTGTGGTCAATGTATACTACAAATTTCTCTCCCAGTGAGTATTTTCTCCAACAGCGCAGGTCATGCACAACTGCGGCTAACTCAAGATCGTGCATAGGGTAGTTCCTCTCATGTGGCATCAACTATCAAGAGTTGTATTCCATGACTCCTTCCCCCTATATAATCACTGCTCCTAGCTCGATACTTGATGCATCCAAGTAAACTCTGTAACTCTTACCTTGCTCTGGAAAAATTAGTATTGGTGATGATGTTAGTCTCCCATTCAGCTCCTAAAAGGATAAGTCACAATAATATATCTATAAGTACTTCACAAACTTCATCTTCAGGCTTTTCATTGGCACTATTAAGTGTAAAAAGTACTGAATAAAGATTTTGTAGTAACTAGACAACCCTATAAAAATCAGTACCTCAAAGAAGTTCTTCAGCTGCTCGTAGGAAACTACCAGTCTCACTTTCTCTGGTTCAACTAATACTCATGTCTCTAAGATGACATGACCTGATAAATGAATATAGTCCATCAAAAAGTGACACTTTGAGATCTTAGTATATAACTGATGCTATCTCAGTGTACTCAGTAAAATCTCAAGATAGATTGCATTGTTGTGTCGAGTGTGAGAGTACACAAAGATATAATCCATGAAGACTACCACAAAAGAAGTCATTTAAAGATTGTACACTCACTTCATCAGTACAATGAAAACTACCAGCACATTCATTAGACCAAACAATATAACCAAATAATCATATAGACCATACCTTATATGAAAAGCTGTAAGAGGTATATCTAATGGTCTAACATGAAACTGATGATAAATGGTTCTTAAGTAAATATTTGAGAACACTAGGGATCCTTGTAGTTGATCAAAGGGAAAATCGATCCTTGGTAAGGGAAATCAATTATTGACAGTCAACTAGTCCATATTATGATAATCCACACAATATAGGATGGCATTGTCCACCTTCTTCATAAAAAGAATAGGCGAACCCCAAGGATAAGTACTGGGTCAGATGAAACCCTTTCCCTGCAACTCCTCTAACTACTTCTTGAGATCCTGTAACTCTGGTGTAGCCATCCTATATGGAAGAATGTACACCGGTTCCCACTAACATAATATCAATAGGGAAATACACCCCTCTATTTAGAGGTAAACCATAAATGTCATTTGAAAAGATATCTATGAAATGATCCCCTACCAGTGGAAAGTACATCTGTCAAGTCCCGCAGTAATCTTGATATAAACTAAGAATCTGGGTTGTGATTCCTCTCAACCCATGATTCTCAAGTCTTACTCTTCTCTCCTATAAATACCATTCACCCTTTTGTGGAAAGGATCCACCCTTTAGTGACATGAAACTCACTCTATGACAATATCAGTCAACAAAGGCCTGAAAGGAGACCAACCATTCAATTCTGAAAATGAAATTGAAGCCCGTCATCTTTAAGACATATATGTCCCATAAGAAGTGACACCCACAAACTTCAAGAGGTAACTCCTTGCATTGATGCACACTATCTGTCCTAATCCCAAATAGAGTGTCTAGAATCATAACATCACCAGACGTAAAGATATGGAGCCCAAGGATCTCCACAACTGCAATAGATATAAAACTATGGGAAGCCTTAGTATCACAATGAAAAGAAGCTAACACTGAGGAAACTAGAATCATACCACAAACCATTGAGGGTTCGAGATGCTTCTTTGGCTGGGATTGTTTTATCGCAAAAGTCTAAACTATACTGTGGCCCTGCGACCATGCCTAGCTACCTTGAGTGGATCCACCCTATTTTTTTTTGTAATCATGTCATCTGGCTTCCACAACCATGACAAAATCCTCATCCTGAAAGACCTGATGAGCTCTAGTCCCATGATTGAAGAGGATATGGTGGCCCATCTCTAGTACATGGAGTCATAACAGATCCCCTCTCACCAGTTCCTCATGAGAATAACCATAAAAAATGCATAAGATGACCCTTATTGCCACAAGATTGGCACTCAAATGGGTATCTAGGGCCCTGATGTCTCATGTTACCACTTTTACGAAACTTCTAGCACCTCACCTGACTACCTGAAGATGTATCACTACTACTAGAAGAACCACCTCATGTAAGCTCCCTCCGGCACTTCCTACTATCTGTCGAAGGAGTATCATCCCTGGATGTTGAACCACACAAACTTGTAGCTCCAAACTCCCTCATATTTTTCTTAGTAATCAGCACTGAATTTACTATAGTAGTTATCAATGTCATCTAAAAAACACCTATGATCAGATGTTGTAGCTGATAACATCCTCAAACCCCCTAGCCCAGTGATAACTCATCACCTCCTAAAATAGTTGTGAATCACTGAAGCTTTATAGATCGAGAAGAATAATACATAACAAAAAGGGAACCCTAACCCAAATGCATAAACTCCTAGGCTCGGTCAGCACTCAATGTCTCGGGGTGGAAGAAATCATAGAAGGTCCTCTAAAACTCTTCCCAAGTCATATCCTGATGAAGTCCTACCTATGAGATATCATGCCACCATCTCTTGGAAGAATTACATAACATGTACATTGTGAGATTCACCCACCCCTCAAGAAAAGTCTCCAGATGCTCAAACATATAATGCATGGACTCCATCCATGAATCTGCGGCATGTGGTCCTCCATCCTCTAAAAATGTGAGAGGATTCTATTGTTGGAACTCCCGCTTCCACTCTAGGAAAGTCAGGGTAGGATGTGTGCTCCCTGAAATGTATGCATCATTCTCATAAATCCTTCATGGAATTGTGCATCCGCACTTGCAGCCAATATAATAGCTAGTTCCAACATGGGCATGATGGGAGGATCTATTGGTAGTTCATGATCTACCATTTCCGATGTCTGATCATCGCCCAATGCCAACCGTACAACCAGAGGATGTCTTGGTGGCATGAATTGGAAAGGTCAAGCGCACACCTTAACTCAAGATTAACTGAACTACAACTCAAAAGTTTAAGTAAGGAACATGTTAAGGAAAGAAATCAAGTTTTCATAAAAGATGATTACTCAGCATGTAGAAATACTACATGATGTGTTCCATTAAGATTCAAAATGGGTGTGTACCCCTGAAAACCAGGTTTTTTTAACACCCCATACACACGACATGTTCCTCATGAGAAATGGTGTGTACATGAATATCCCCTCCAACACAAGTACATCTACATGGCTATAACTATATGGTTATGCTGGTGTAACACTACAGGGTGTTTTCGCCCTAGACACAGTGTGTACTCAAAAGTTCCATCCACCCACGTTCTTAGTCACCCAGCGGGACACACAGTTGACTATAACACAACGTGTACTACCAAAACACGATGTGTTATACTAAATTTTTACCAAGCCCATGTCTCTGCTCACATAGTCAGGTAACACAGTCAACCACTACACGACGTGTACATATGGTACATGGAATATACTTAAGAAAATTCATTTCTTCTAGAATAGAAGAACACACTACATGTGTGCATAATATCACACACCATGTATTCTAGGTTTTCTAGATAGTAAGACTCTAAAACTTCTCTGGAACCCCTGAAATCATGAAATTTTTCCAAGACATGCCCAGTTCCGATCCATGAGAGCCCATACTCCATGAAAATCAATGTTTGGAATCCAATTTCATCTTATAACATAACATAATTCAATTAAAGTTCAAATATGATCCACCAAATTCCAATCCAAGATGGCCCATAAAAAATCAAGGAACAAAGCTTGTCATCCATCCAAATGAAACATTACATATACCAACACCCTATCAAAATACCAGTTATTTCTATCATGACATCTATCACAAGCGAATATATATATTGCACAACATCTATCACAACAACATGAAATCAATAATGTACCATAAATGGCATGAAAAGAATGCATGACATATGTACTCTAGAAAGTTCCTATATGATGCATGAGACAGAATACCCTCACCTAATTAGGTTTCAATAAAAATAGAACCACAATTATATCAATCATAATAGCACAAAACAAGTGAATCACCCAACAGTGAAATCAAATCAACTGTGACAATTACAAGAACAGAAAATTGCATTATTCATGGTTAATTAGCTTTTACCTATACACGAGTTAGGTACTCTTGAGAATAGATTATTACCAACTACCCATTCATTACTATCCCCATCTATTGGCTCCAAATAATAAGGTGAAGCAGAAAAAACATCCTTTGAAACCAATTTGTAACGTCCCAGATCCTGGTGCTACCTAAAGGTGTCTTGTACCCGGTATGACACATGGACTTAAGCACATTTCCCCAAATGCTAGAGGCTTCCAACTAGAAGTGAGGGCCTAGCATGTAATTTTTGGTAAACTATTCACTCATTATAAGAGTAAAAACCACATAAAAAATAGTAACAAAAATTGAAGCAGTAACACCATATAAAAGAAGTAAATGGAGAAAGAATAAAACAACTAGAGCATATATATATATATATATGTGATTCATGGTATATGTATCTATGAAAATATACAAAAAAGTCACAATGCTCTAATGAAATATATAAACCAAAGTACACAATAAACAAATAAAATCCAGTAGCATCGCCAGACTCAAATTTTTCCCATTCTCTCTAGCTCCAACATAAATCAAGTAACTGATGAAGAAGGGTGCTTTTCCTTACCTATACCTACATATCATATAATCTTTTTGGGTCCAAAGAATTAACCGTATAGGGTGTGAGATGAATCCCAAAAGGAAACTACCAAATGATATGTGCCTAACTGTCAGTGAATATATATAATAGGTAGTATGTAGGAATGACGCAATAAACTAGGAAGTACTCAAAAGTAAAAAGTCATACAGTTTTCAATTATATTCATTTACATTTATTATTCATCCTTTAAATCATGTAATCTTTGGGTCTAGCCTAATATATATATCCCCTTATATAATAGTAACAAAATAGACATATTATATGAACATCCAAACATTCAAGTAAGACAGAGTCCAAGCTTATGCTTTGGATTGGCAAACTCATCACAATCATTCAATAATTCATAAACCACCCTCTAAGAATGCTCTCATGGTCTATCCCCTTTGGTTTAACATATAACCAATTAATTGAATAACGACCCTCTGGGAAGCTCTCACGATCTAACCCCGATGGTATAACATAGTACTAATCATTTACAAATGACCACCTGGGTAGCTCTCACGTTCAATACCCCTAGGTCAACAGGGCATCAATAAATTGTAAATGACCTTCTGAGTATCTCTCACGATCAATAAACCTAGGTAAATGTAATATCAATAAATTATAAATAAACTCTTGGGTATCTCTCATGGTCTATACCCCAGGTTCAATCATCTACACCAAGGATCTCACAGTTCTGTGTAAATAATGTGGAAGTCCCAATGATCTTCCTGGTCATAGGATCTCACGGTCCATTTGGAAAACTATGTCCATATAATATCCAAGTAGCTCATGTAATCTGAAACTACTACATGGGTAATCATTCACAATAACATCACATGAATTTAAAATAATCAATCAAACTATATCCTAATCATCAAAGGCATGGAAAAAGGAAAGCCTTATATTCCATGTTGATCAAACAACCATAAACAATCAACCAAGGGAAACTAACCCATGGGATATCCCATAGAAAAATTATCTAACCTTAAGCATATGAAACAATCCATTATTAAACAATCAAACCAAATAAGGTAATAAATAGAGTTAAATTCCAAATCATGCAATACCCCAAACATGGGTATATGACACTTCTAGCATATATAATCTAAATATGAACAACGAAAAGAACAATCCACCTACCTCGATTTCGTATGATTGATATACTTTAATGTAATCCCTTGAATCTGCCTCGATTAGTATAGATCTTCAAAAAGTTGAAAAACAATCAACCTTTAATAACCCACGAGAGAGGAAGAATTAGAAAGAAATTCTCTTTAGGATTTGAGAACTCACAAGTGGGATTCAAATGCACCTGATGGTATGTCAATCAAAGCATAGACGGAGAATCAAGGGTTTGATCTTTGTTATTATTTGCCAAGAACTTTTGTACAAAACACAAGAAGAAGAATTCGTTTCCGAACATAACACACAACCCATCACCGATATATCAATTAAAAATAAAATTGCAGGACATGTTCTTTAAAAATACATGCCATGTAGTGGCCTTAACCAGCCCCCAACTTATGCTGTCTTCAAGGTCACCACACAACCATGTATTCATCCATTACACGGCTAGAACACATTTGTACATGGAAAGATAGATACATGGAGAGTACATAGAAGTACACATCAAGTACTTAGAAAATCCTCTTTTATTCCTTTTCCTAAAAAACAACCCGAAAACAAGACCCATACCTAAAATGAAAATTCAGGTTCTTACAATCTTGACTTAGTGCATTTAGTTTACATGGAATATATGGTATTCTTTTTCCAATTTTAATGATCCAAACATTAATATGAATATTATAGGTTGTATATAGTATCATTGATTTTGGGATCATGTGTGATATTATTTTTTTGGATATTTCACCTAATAGATACCCTTAAAGGGGGGAGTATACCACCTTGATTTGGGATATGTAGTGTTATTATTATCAGAATCGCCTTAGGAGTTTTGATAAGTGGTTTGAAGTAATTATCCTCATTGAGTTTGAGAAAATGGTTGTGTTGGTAAATTGTATCATTTATATTTTTAGTTTTTTTTCTTATATCCTCACCATGAATGATATTACAATGTGGTGTTAATTTCTGAAATTAGAAAAGTTTTACTCAAGGTTATGAAGCTAAATAGTAAGGTTATCTAAATATTATGGACTATACAATAGAAATTGTTATAGAATGGGTAATCTATATTATTTTGGTCTATTTTGTAGTAGTTTATGGAGGTTTATATTATTTCTTTGTGTAATCGTCAGTTTCCTTCACACAGAGTGACCACAACCTAACTTGGTGTTCATCAACAATGGAGGTGAGATTTTAAATAATCAAAGGTGTTGATATGTGTTACTACTAGTGTATATTGTGTTTCTAATTAAGGGTTTGGAATGTGATTATATAATAAATGGTGAACATGATAATGATACTTTACAATGTTGATGATCATTATTTTTTATTTTTTATTCATGTTATATGGATGGGTTCCTTTTGGTTGGAAAATTATTCAATATGAAATATTAGTAGGTTTAATCTACTAAAATCTTAATCCTTTTTATATGAATTTATTAATATTGGATTATGTTTGATGATTCCTATAAGAAGGAGAATGATTTTTCTAAACTTGTTGGGTTCTGGGTATTCTTAGGGTCTGTACATCCATGGTTGAATTGAATATATATAAGGATATATGGTAATCAATGTTAGGATTCTTAGCTATATTCTATATTAATTAGCTCAAGTTATTTTTTTTAATTGAAATGGCTAAAGAGTAGTTGGATGAAACAAGATTTATTTTTAATGTTAGAAATAATTTATTTTTTAGTCTCAAATGTATTTTCTTTCAAAGAGGGAAAATTATTAATTTACCATATAAGTTGACCATAAATTTTTTTGCCAGTTCTACAGGACATAAAACAAATTATTTTTCCTAGGGATTGAATTTTTTGAGATTCCAAGATAGTTTTATTTTTAGGGATATTTAATAATTATTAAATAACTAAATATTTAACACATAATCAGGAATATTTTTAACTCATAAAAATGTATCAGATAGAAATTTTGAAATTTTGGTTTTTTGGGAACATGGTGTTTTTCCTGGATGAGGTATAATTTATGTTCCTAGCTGTTGTTCCATGGAACATTATTTTTTGGAAATTTATTTTAGAAAATTAAGAATCCCAAAACTAACATATTAAAGTTAAATATTATTTTTTATAGTGACATGTTGTGGTGGTTTATGGGTGGAAATGATATGGAGAGTTAAAAGTTTTTTAGAATGGAAATTTTCATGGGTTAACAAAGAATTTAAGTGTGTAATTGATTCATAGATATATGAAGTTATGTAGTTTCTGGATTAATTTTTGAATTATAAACAATCATTATGTGGTTGAAATTATAGTAAAATAGGAGAATAATACCTCTTAATCCAAAGTGATTTTCTAGTTTTTTTTTGAAGAATATAATTTCTCACGAATCTTATTTTCTTCCTGTGGGGTGGAAGAGTCCTGGAAATATTTATTCATATTCATGAATTAAAAAAGATTCTCTCACGGTGGAAACCCAAAAAATTTATGATTTAACCACACATATTGATGATATTTTAATTGAAGCAACAAAAGATCACCATCATGATATGAAACATTTTATTTCATATTCACAATTATGTTTCATGTGATCTGATTAAATTTCCCTTCTGGTTGAATCACTTAGATTTATATTTAAATTATATGACAAATATTTTGAAAATATTTTAATTACCAATAATTAAGAAATTTTTTATGATAATTTAATGTATGATATTTATCATGAATACTCCATGGGAAATCATGTCATGATTAATCAAAAATATAATAATTAAATAATATTGATGGCCTATAGAATTTGGTCCCAGAAATGTTTTGGTTAAAATTATTTTGATGAGAATTGATTTATAAAATTTAATTAATGGTTTTGTGATGATTAAATAGTAATTATTAATCTAAAATTAATTTCTCCTAAAAGAGTTTTCCCAATGGAAAACATGACATAAATTTTAATACATATTAATCTATTCATTAAAATAAAATATTTGTTTTCAAAATTTTATCTTTTGTGAGGAATAGTTTCATACTAAATGAATAAATATGTTTTTTTTCTACTGATGGATTTTTGAAATGTTCTTTCATATTTAATAACATGAATTCTATATAGAAAAAACAATATTTAAATGGAATAATATGTTGTATCATCATCCAAATATATAATTAAATGATTTTATATATTAATTATTTCATTTTGATTAGTTGAGATTGAATTTTTTGTTTTTAACTTATTAGAGTATGGAATTAAAATGGATCCATGTTTATTTCTGTTTCAATTTTAATAATATTACTTAAAATATTCATCAAATAAAATTTTTTCATATTGGGGGAACATTATCCTTATTGATAAAATTATTTATGATTAGAAGAATGATTAATTTTATTTGATAACCAAGAATTAAATCTCTTCCCCTACTCACGTTCTCTATTCTTCATTGGATAAGTTCATGAGTCCTTTTAGGTTAGATAGATATCCCAAAAATAACCATTCATTACTTTATTATCATTTTCTTTATACTATAACTCATCCTTTATTTTAGGGTACTAAATCTATTAACAGATGTAATTATGGATTTGAATGGGGTGGTGGGGGTGCTGGGTTCAACCCATTATGGAGGCGTGACTAGTGGTGGAGGTAAAGATGGAATTAAAAATGTGTAATAAAATATTAAATCATTCTATATATTTTTTAACTACACGATATGTAGTCCCCTATCGCACACTATGTATGTATCCCATTGTGAATTTTTTATATTCAATAATTCCAGTCAACAAGTATCTATGATGTATCCATTATGTAATTAAAAAACCACATGTCTAGGGTTTTCACTAAGAATTGAATACCATAATCTATGTGACTCTTAGTGACATTTCAGGTATCAAAGGTTCGAGTGCATTAGTGTGTACATTGATTACATGCTAGATCAATGCATCCAAATCATATATTATGTGGAACTTCACATGAAATGTGTATTTTAAAAGTGGTGGTTTGGTTTTTATAGTGTCTTCATGAAAGGTATCCTAATGGAATACCACACTATGTACTTCCATGAGCAGTCATGTATAAATAGTGTGGTGACTTTGCATGTGTCTAGAATACACAAAATCTAACATGAGAAGACTGATATTCCATGTGATCCCTTAATACACACCATGTAAATTTACTTCATAAGGATTTAGGAGATTATAATACATGAAAATATTTCATGAGTTACATATATTTTATCTACCCTTTATAAATATGATATGTACACTACCTTTTTTATATTCTATGCGGTTTTCACCCAGTTTATAGTTTTGAACATACGTATTTTCCATTATAAGAATTTTTTATGTAGAAAACTATATTATTTATATCTTCTTCATCCAGGTTTTATATTTATATTTTTAATTTAGTTTTATTTTTGAAGCTATGTGAAGAAAATTATGTTATTTGAAAGATGGTTATAAAACAAAAATTGATATAAAAAACTTTCAATAGTATACTGTCTCCATGGAATATGTGATATATGTATGTGATGGAGTAGGTAATTATCCCATTTTAATTGTGACCATTCCCTCCAATAATTGATTAGGTAACCCTCTTGACCATTGGTTATTAAACTTAATGGGGTGATGTTCTTCTATAGGGGTTAGAAACCATCTCAAATGACCTATTCTCTAGTTAGGCACCATCCCCTTATTACTACTGTTACCAAGGGATGATGTGGATGTTACTGATTTGAGGTAGTTTGGGTTCTATTAGTTAGATGATGGTTTAACCGATTACTCTTTAGCGTGTTTCTTCAGTAGAGTTTAGCTATGGATGAGGATCCCTCTATACTCGATTGACTTTTCAATATGACTTATAACTGGAATATTATTTTTTGGATTAGTAAAAGTTTTTATTTTCTAAGAATATCTATTAGTATGTGAGATATGATTCTTTGGGAATTTTAACTGTAAGACTCGGGGGTTTACCCATATTTATGATTATCCTGATCATAGAGAGTATTTAGTACCTTTTATTCTCATCAAATTCCCCTCCATTTGGGTTTGAGAATAATTGTTGTTTCATATTTTCTTTGTGTTTGGGGGTGTCAAACTGGGTATATCTATACTTCCACATATGTGGTACTTTATCCAATTTATGTTGTGTATATACATATATTTAATAGTTTTATGATGATCTTTGTAGAGGTGGAGCTATTTGTTTATATGTATTTGTTTTATAGTGGTTGATGCTTCCACATGGTGGGAAACAGTCGCTGATGCAGTTAATCCTTGAGACCATGTAGTGAGGAGGTTTCATGAAATTCAAAGTGGTAGTATCAATTAGTGGATTTTTTATCAACATTTGTTTTTACTTATTTTGTTATACCCTTTAATTCCTTATATTTTATATTTTTTGTCCCATTCATGAAATCTTATAATATTTAGTTTCTTATATGAAAATATTTACTGGTTTTTTTGATATTATTGTGCATTGGTGGTGCATTATTATTATAGGGTTTTAAAGGTTAATGCATCCTTGTATTGTTGTTTCTTATTGATACTTGTTACTAGCCCATATCCTATTGGAGGTAGACTTGGGGTGGGAAATCGAGAAAATTTACAAAAAAGGTGTTGTCTTGGTGGGCTGGGTTGCATCATCATTCCAGACATCTACTAAGGAACTAGTTTTCAATCCCTTAGATAATATGGATCATCTCAACCAAAAGCATCAAGTATTTGAAATCCCTAATCTAGTTCTTGAACATACTAGTAATGATTCATAAATATAAGATATAATTAGTCAAACAGTAGGCCCTTTGGCCATTACTCATCATTTATAAGATATAATTTTGTACGATAGAGCTATCAATTAAAGGTAAAATCAATTATCATATATTTTTAGATCATATATTATTGTCACAAAAGACCACACTGGGTTTATATCCTTAGATGAAATTTTTATCACAAAGCACATATCAAGTTGAATTATCCTACGAGTATCATCACTTACAATTCTCATATATGAACCCTTGTCGAATATAAATCATCTAATGGATAAACAACTAAAACACTCATAATATATTCCATCCAATTATTATTGTTCAACCATATATGGCCTCTCATAATCTTCATCCACCTCATGAGTCCCTTAAATGTTAACTTCATTTATATAATAATGAAAAAGAGAATCTATTTATGGATATTCACTAATTTTTTTGAATCATATAGTATGATTCACCATTATATCACATCCTATGATATTGTTGTGACATATAACACATGTTTTATTATGTTTCGGATCATATATTATGATTTTGAAGATGTGAACTTTTCACAATATATGATAGAACCAATAAATTATTATATATGATATTGTGTTTCATGTTGTGATGCCTTATATTTTAAATGGTTTATCTTTGCTTATATATCCAAAAAATAATTCTATTATAACATTATATATGTTATATAATCATTGAAATATTCAAAATTCATAATAAAATTAATGGGTATACTTTATTACCAATGTATGGAAGGTTTTAAACAATTGGAATAATGCTTGTTTTTCATCATTGAATGATGAGGAACTATAAAAAGGATGATATCCATTTTATTTTTTAGTAGTTGAGATACCAAGCCTAGTCAAATGTTTTCATGAATATGGTTGAGTATTTTAGATTTATTCTTATTTTTCAGTATCATTTTCCAATTTTTATGAAAATCTATGTTTAATAATTGAATTTTCATAATCTTTTACCTATGTTATTTTATTTTGTTTCAATAATTTATTGTCAAATAATTATTGTTCAATTTATTTTTGTATTTTGGCTTAAATAATTAATAAATATAAATAATGTTTTGGTTAGTTTAGGTTATATTGTTTTGGTTTATTTCTCAATTTATATATAATTTTGTATGTATAATTTAGATATTTATAATCTCTTACTAATTTTTTGTATGATTTTTAGGATAATTTACATCAAACGGTTGATTAATCTTCATCTTCTAGGGAGTACCCTATAAATAATTTTGATGAGTATCCTCATTAGTCTTCAAAAAAAGGGACTTCTATTACCAAACAAAATGAAGAAGGCTTCTAGGTGTAAAACCATGACTAAATCCATTAGGACTGACCCAGATAGTCATAAGTCCTCATCCATACCTTCCCACACATAAGAGGCTATCAAATAACAGCGAGGTTCTGAATGATATTAGTGGGGAGAATATACCCTTAGTATAATATTTTTATAGCTTTAATGTATAAATAAAATATGAAAACACATAGTAATAAAGATAAATTATAGAACATAATAATATAATATTATATATAATAAATTTAATTAAAATAAATAAATAACATTGATCCATTTTAATAAAGCCAAACAAGACTAAATGTAGAAGAATATAAATAAATAAAACTGTCATGTCATTTATTTTACATCCCATTACTACTCCCAAATATATGCTCCTCGACACAACCATCTACCATAGGACCCTTAATTTTTATGGATCCCGATATATAAAGTCTTCACATAAATCGAGATGACCATTTATGGTTTGCATAATAAATTCTTGTAGGACACCACCAATTCATCCTTAACTAGTGTAAAAAGGTATAACAGGTGTATTCTATGATAACAATAAATTCACAAGAAAAAATAAACAATCACACACTGATAACCCATGTGATAACCACAAAATGAATATCCTTGACTATACCTACTTCATCTTCATGTCAGAATGAATATCATGATATCAGAAGTAATGATATACTATCCACAAGGATATTTAACAAACTTCTCAACATCATAAATAATTGTGTGAACATTCTATGCAACATTCACTGGGCATCATGTAAACCATGATACATGAAATTCATTAGTCATGAAGTGATTCTGCTATATAGTATTCACTATGCATTCAGTAAACATGATACTTGGTATCCACTAGGAATCGAGTGAATCACATGACATCCATGAGGCATCTTTATATACATACTATATACTCAGTTCCATCATCTCTATTTTCATAAGTTTTGAAGACTCCCCCTTTAGGAGATAACCATGTCATGATGGTGCGCATGTTATAAAGATTTGGATAATACCACCAATGGCATGGTAACACAGAAAAAATGGTAGAGTATATTAAGAAATGCATAAAATATCCTCAATAAAATGTAGTATAAAAAAACAGATATCATCAACATCAAACCCGATCAAACAAGATATAAGAATAATCTTTCCAAAAGTATCATAAAAATGTATCATGGCTACATACAAACCCACACCCACATTCAATCATAGTGAAGCATGATCATAAAATTATGCCAACATAAGAAACATACCTGAAAAATATGGGCATACAAGAGCTCTAAATGGTAAGGAAATTCATACATCAAGGTTATCGATGAAGAGATGCATTTTTTGTCAAGGTTTAACACTAGATCCATGCCATACACCCATGGAGAACTAGATATCATGTTAAGTATTCTTATTTCATGTTCCAAATCATCAATAAAGAGGTTTATAAAAAATAAAAAAAATAGATTCCATGTCAATAATGGTGTTTATAGAATCACATACATAATGGATTCTATCAATGGAACAAATTTTGAGGTATGTTGAAGGAGATGAAACTAATTTATTTGATCGATTAAAGGTTGGGAAAAAATCATGAATTCATCAATGATTCAAGAAGAGAACCTTAGGTATAGTCAAAAAACAACAATCTATCACAAATCCTTTAATGGAAAAGATATATAATATTAGATTCATGATGAAAAGATTCTCATTATCTCCAGTATATGTAATCTTTCTTGGAAATTATCACTATTAATGAGAAATTTTAATCTGGTCAAAAGGAGTGTCCATGACACATCAAAACAACCATAAATCGAGATGTAATTAAAGAATATTTCATTAGTGTGATTTGGAATTTATAGATTGGGTATTTTTATTCTAGATATATTAATCATCCCAATAGGAAAGGTAGAATATGGAGAATTTTATGAATAGAGGGTTTTATATCACACTCCAAAATTATAGTTCTTTAAGCCATATAGATTCTCCAGAATATAGAATTGAAGGATTGGAATTCATTAGGGAAGGACATAAGAGTCTCAAAAATTAGGTTATATTATTAAGGAGGAAATCAGATAATTAATTTCATATTTTTTGGTTTGGATACAAAATTTCACAAATTAGGCACCAACTGTGTGACCATTTTGGGATTTTAGACAAGCTGCATGGTTTGACTGTACAGTTTGTTAAGCTGTGCACCAAATATGATATTTTCCACCTGATATTCCTATTTATTTTTCTAGGTGTGGTAGCATATTCTTTTTAAGTATTTTCATTAACCATGAACCACCCCTTGAGACTCTTTCTATATTCACCCAATTCCCTAGAGAATCTGTATAGTTTGGAAAAATTGTGCATAAATAGTTCACCCTTAAAATTTACACCAAAAATTTCTGAAACCATTATAAAACCCCTAACACTCATACTAATAAATATATATAAAAAATATTATTAATGGTTTAAATAAACTCAAAACTCACATGAAATAACTAAAGACATTACATTTACCCCTTCTAAAGCCTTTTTTTCATTGAGAAGTTTATCTAGGAATCCAGTTTGAAATAATAAATCCATTGAGCCTACAAATCATCCCCACACTCCCACATTTCCTCAAAAAATTTATTATTCCACCAAAAAATTAGGAAACCAGGAATCATATTTTCCCATGTTATATTCTCACTTATTTTGATAATCCAAAACATGTGTTCCACCTAAGATGCATCTAGATGAAACTCAACATATTCACAGTCGATGACATATATGGTATCAGGCATGTATATCCACTGTCGAGACACATGAAACACATATTGAATACCATGAAAATTTTAAGATAGATATATACAATACAACAATTCCCTGACCCATTTAGTGATCTTGAAATGTCTATCAAAACGTGGGACTATCTTCTCATGCATCCATAAATATCAATAGATTAACCCAGGTGTCACTCTATGAAAAACCAAATCACCTATAACAAACTCCAAAGGTGTAGTCATATGGATGAAATAATATATATATATTTTATGATATTTTATTTATATTTTCTGAATTAGATGAACCCTCTCAAGGGTCTCCAATATAATACTTGGCCCATAACTACTGCCTCACCAGCATCATACAAACAAATCGATAAATAAAGAAGCCTTCAATAGATTTCCTCATAATAGGAAATATAAATCAAAGACTCATAAATATTTTTTATGAGAAATCAATGAAGTATAGTTGATCATCATATTCTCCACAGAAGTCTAGGGATTAATCCCAAAGTCTATCATATAATATATGAATCATTGACCCCAAACAACTCTCTATATGAGGATGGTACGCTATACTCAACCTTAGCTGTATCCTAGAGGATTTTTTAATACCTTCTAAACAATTAGCAGAAAACATGTATGTCTATTAGATACAATTCTCAAGGAAACTCCATGTAAGAAATAAATCACACAAAAAAATAATTTTATCACCTCATATACTGAGTCAGTCTCATGGATTGGTAAAAAATGAGAACATTCATTAAAAATTCAATAATCACCCAAATAGTATCATATAACCTCGGGTTCTTGGGTAACTCCAAAAAATTGTCCATTATGAAATCCTCCAACATTCACATGGGAATAAGATATAACTAGAGTAGACATCCAGGAAACTAGTTCTAACCATTTATCCCTTGAAAATAATGGGATTAAGATAAAAATCTAGAAATGTCCCTCACAATACATGTCCCCCAAAATTTACACATAAAGTAATAGTACATCTTTGTCATATTATTATGTACCACCCAATCAGAGTTATGGAAGTGTATCATAATTTATTCCATGATATTAGTGGAGACTAAAAATAATTTATATACTAGGGCCACATAATCACCATCCAATGACTACCTAGGTGTCAGATCATCTCCTTCTAGTTATTCATGCATCACAACACACTCTAGGTCAATATTTTATACAACATTTAATGTATAAAACTAGGAGGATGTGAAAATGTATTATACACATTCCGTTGATCCTGATTCATTAGAAGAATCCATCCTCAAATCGACCAACTAGTACCTAATATGTTATTGTTCCCCTGAAGTCTGTTCACCAAGATCCTAAAATACCTACATCTTATGGATATGATCACTGATATAAAATTTACGTTAACTAGGTGAATAGGTAATATCAATTTTGAATGTATATGAATACTTTACCCAGTCCCACTGCCTCAAATTTAGGTCTATATATGTGAATATATAGTGAATGCTCTTATGGTTAGTAAAAAAAATGTAAATCCAATGATGTATTATAACCATAACATTAGATCATAAACCATGGATACTATATTAAATTAATGGTTAGGATAGTTCTTCTTATGGGGCCTCAAATAATATGAACATAAAGATACTACCCACACCCTTTTCATTATTATTTCACAAAAACCCTAACATAATGCATCAATGTACATGGAATAATCTATCCCTAGACAGGGAAGTATCAATATTGTAGCTACTTTAAAACTCCTATTTAGCCCAACAAATGAATTCATATATTGTTTAGACCAATATAAAATCATATTTTTATTTGATAGTGAAACCATGGGTTCTAAAAAATGGGAGAAGTTTTAGATTAAACATTGATTGTATCTTGCTATACCCAAAACACACCTAATACAAAAAACATTCTGAGGACATTTTTAGGATATCAATGCCTTAACTTTGTCTAGGACTACTGATATACTAGTCTCAAAAACCAAATAACCCACAAAATTCACCAAATCAATCCAAATGGTATACTTTGACAAATTTTAATAAAGTAGATGTTCTCAAAGAGTACTCAATACTAACTTGATATGTATGTAATGCTACTCTAGGGTTGGTGAGTAGATGAGGATGTCATAAAAAAAACTATGATGAATGATTCACGATATGGTTTGATGATATTATTGTTGAAATCTATGAACACCACTGGTGTATTATTCAAGAAAAATATTGTCAAAAAGTACTTCTATATTGCATACCTACTCGAAAATGGTATCTTCAAAATTTCCTTATCCCAAACCCAAAAATGGTGATAGCCTAATTGGACATCGATCCATGAGAACCAATAGGCTCCCCAAAATTAATCCAAGAGATCATTTATCACGAGAATAGGATATTTATGCCTCAATGTCACCTGATTTATCTTTTGGTAATAAATACAGATACAATTTCTACCACTATACTTCTTGGAGAAAAAATAGGTGTACGTACAATGATGTAATCAACCAGATAAATCCCTTCTTCCCCAGGTCCTCGAGCTATACCCTGAGATCCTTCAACACAACTGGAACTGTATGATAATGGTTTATCAAAATAGGCTATGAACTTAGAGTGATTTCTATCTGAAAATAAACCCTGATGTTAGGATGAAGTCCTCTGAATTCATATAAAAAGACATCCTGATTGAGATCCAAAACAAAAGAAAAAATTAATGGGATACCACTGATCCTACCCAAATATCCATGTTTATAATAAGTTCCATGATCTTCCCAAGATGACTTAGGTCTGGACCCAGTCATCCTACTTCCAACTCCCCTTCTCCTATTATAATGTACTTCTCTCCCTTGGGTGAAGTAAACCATACCATTCTCTAATAGAAATAGATATGTGGTTGAAAACATGTTTGACTTTCCAATAAAATAATCACATAAAAATTCATCATCTTCAAAATCATGAATTCACAATAATGTCAATAATAAAAAACTCTAAGAAACTCTAGGAATCATAGAATGGGGACAAATAGTTGGCCCAATGGTGTATTGAGGATAATTATTTTAGAAGATAGATTGACTGATAATTCTATCCCATCAACAACTTATGCAGATATAGAGGAGTGAGAATCATTGGAACCAAAAATTGGTATACAATGTAGTGGTGATCAAGATCATACATTGAATATTAGATGGAAACACACCACCATCTATTAGAGTCTGATTCACAATATATTTGTGGACTCCTCAACTCAATGACCTTTTTGCTGAGGTACATGACTTGCCCGAATTATTTCCGCTTGACCTGCTACTGAGGACCTCTTCCAGATCCCGAGTTCCCTAAATGCATCTACATTGATCCCATATAGAAATATATTCTCAAAACCCTAGTGTAGAATTATTGAAGGTGTCCCATATTTCCACATTGTTGACATTGGCTTGAAGTTCTTGTGTAGGCCTTACAGTAATGACGGACCTTCCCACATTTAAAGCATTGTAGATGTCCTCTTAATGTAACTGATGAAGCTGAACTCTACTCCACCTACTTACCAATATCCTACTACACATCCCCATTATTTCACTTCCTTCTACACAAAGGGAAACTCATAGTATCATTATGTGGTTTAATTAAATATTAACTAAAATGTGGATGAAGAACAACTGATTGATCTTATTTCATACCCTTATCAACAATCAATGACTTTTGAAGAACCATAGAAAATAGAAGTAGTTGAATATCTAAACCTATCATATAATGTCTGGGTGAATTTTGATTTCAAACATCATAGCCTTCTCTATCATTTTTTGGACAATAGGGGTGAAAAGAGAATTAGTTTTTTTTAAATGGCTAGAGTATACATATACCATCATGAATCACCTCAATAACTCCATGAACTCCTTCAATTGATCCAGATTCAATGTATCGTGTAGAAAATATAGAATATTAAGTCCTTGAAGGACTCCTAGTTGATACCCTCACATATTCCAACCTATCCCATCATGCCCCACAAACTGCTAGAGGGCCCCTATGGTATTAATGCTGTGAGATTCTCCTTCCTTTCCTAAGGCATCTGAATGAGGTCAATGTAACCCTTTATGATGCTTATGTAGTCCTATGAATCTTTTGGCCCTATAGATACATAAAATACTAATGAATTAAATATTTTTCATATTCAACCATGGAACTAGGTGACCTACACCCCATGGTTGGGAAAAGAAAATGCTCTCCCTACTGAGCTGGGACCAATTTCTTTACCACTAGAGTAGTTGGGGGAGTGTTCTCTACTACATCATCTTGCATAGTAGGCAGTGGAATAGGGAAATACTCCCTAGAGGGAGTATCTTGGTCCACTTTAGTTGGTTTTA
Source organism: Viscum album (assembly GCA_963277665.1). NCBI lineage: Eukaryota > Viridiplantae > Streptophyta > Magnoliopsida > Santalales > Viscaceae > Viscum > Viscum album. The sequence continues at coordinate 1,869,088,429 of OY728150.1, forward strand.
TTATCGTCATTATTTAATGGATATCTTCTGAAATATTAATAAAACATTTAAAAAGAAAATAAAAGTCATTATGTAAGATCCCAACCAATATATAATACGACCGAACGGTTCCCCTAAGATTCTACACATAACCCAAGATATATTCCTCATAACAATAACCAAGGTGTCCATCCTTTCATGTTATTTATAGTCATATATATAAGAATAACAACATGATTAGGTTACAATAAATAATACTAAAAAATATAAAACAACATCGAAAATGAATATATCACTAAATCAAGAATAAAAGTATCTACCATAGAGATAGCATGCATCAAGGTTGTAACGCCCTGACCCCAGAAGCCCAGAGTTTGTGAATTATTATGTATCATTGGCATGATCACAAAAGATCATGTCTCGAAAGACTGATTAGCTTAGTAGCTTTGGAAGTACTAGATACATTCATAAGGTTTACATTACATCATAATTTGAAAAACTAAAACAACATTGTTTCCATAGACCAAACTAATATCCTCTCAGACTATCCCTATAGGTCAGTCAAAAAATACTTCTTCGCATCCTGGGAAAAATAAAACATAAAAAGGTGTGAGCTCAGATGCTCATTAAGGATAAAAATATAGCAGAATCTTCATAAATAAGAATAAACATTTAAGACAATGTATAAGACTAAAACAAAATCCTTTTAAAATTGATCATCAGCATAATATGGAAAAGATAAAATCAAATAATTATATTTACTTACTCACATGGATATTCAACTAGTCTAATAATAACATGCAATATCAATAACCACTTTATAAGGATGGAATGAATAATGACAGATTTTCATAACCACATAGTCAAGGCTTTGTGCCAAGAATACAAATAAGATTTTGTCAAGGACTTGTGCCAAGACACTAGTTTAACTCATTAGACCTACCGATACATCGAGGAGCTATAGCAGGCTCCACCTGTCACTTACTACGTCCAATGCATTCCTCATATGAACAGGTTTAAACACAACATAAACATTCATATTAAAACCAGCATACAAAATGTCAATACTTTCTCCACAAACCATGAATGGTATAAAAATAACACATCCACAGTCAAACATATCAAAAAACCTTTAATAAAATATGGATTTTTTTTTATCAAAATAAATCAACTTCAAATAAGCTTAAAATCTATCAAAGGATGTTGACATAGATGAAATCAAAACTATTTAAGAGGAATATCTCTTTTTTCAAATCATTTAAATGTCACATAATTATAAAAGAAAAAATTTACTTTGAAAATATGATTATAAGCTTATAAGGGAAACTTTGATGATTTTATAATGGCGGAAATATAGCCTCACCTGCCGTATAAGTTAAAAAAACATTCTTACCCTAATTTTGTCGAAAAGGTCATAAAGTACCTTTTTTAGAAAATGATGGAAGGATTCCTTTAAAAACATATAATGTAAAATAAGGTTATAATTGAATTTAACCCATTGTCTAGTAACTATTAAAAATGTTTTGGAATACATTTTTAGGAAAACAAGGATGTTGATGATAAAGAGGTCCCAGTAGATAACTACATATAAACAACCTTGAATAATGAAGAGTTTGTAGAATTAACCCTTACCTCGTTGTAATCAATCAAGTTGTATGAAAAATAGTCAATAACAACCAAATGAATAACAGAATATCATAAATATAAGGATAATCATGATAATATATGTCAAATGGCAGTACACAATACACCACATGCAATAAATAAGTGGTGAACAATGGAAATGTCACAGAATTAAAAGTGAGATAAGAAACCCCTTACGTTGAACTTTTCCTTTGTCCAGGGTAGGTTAAACTCTTGAAAAATACTGAAATAATTGTTATTAAATTATACAAGAATAATATACATAAATATGATATCATATATGATCTTCTAATATTTCTTTGTTAATAAAATTTTAGTATTATCATCGTTTCGGGTGTTCACTTACTCGTTTTATTTTATATGTTTTGTTACATAAGAAATGTTTTTTATGGATATGTTGTATATTATTCATATCCATAATGATATCAAGTCCATAAACATTATTTTTAATCATCAAATGAAAATTAGTCTTGAATGGATACGATGGGGAATGGATCTCATCGCGTTCATGGAGACGATAATCCGTACGTACGCACGTGCGACTACATCATTCTTTTGATATTAAAATAATATATAATTGGATGTTATATCATATATACAGAATAATTATCATGTTATATTTATTATTTACATCAATTACACATCATTAATATACCCATACAAATAATAATGTATTGAATAACAATTACACCATGACGTGGAGACGGTAAGCCGTACGTACGCATGTATGGTGACATGTTATTCAAATGATGGGTAGAATAATGAATATGTTTTTAAAATAGTTATAATAACATCAAAATATATATAATATACATGATTTATTATTTTAAAATGGTAACAACAAAGAAACATGAAGTGGAAGAAGAAAGGAACTTGAAAGAGGTGATGAAATATTTATATCTTTTTCGGGTTATTATTTTTGATTTGATCAAAAGGGATCCTTATGTTGGATTTATGACTAAAGGAAGACCTCTAGAATGAAGGGAGGACAGTTGATAGGATATTTGGGTAGGTGTTGGACGAGCCAGGATGCATTGAAGGTGTGCATTTGAGAGAAGGGGATGTGTCCTTTTATAAGAGGGGTGAGGGGAACCTTAGGAAAAGCTAGAAATATTATTTTATAATAAAATAATTTTTGGTTTATAATAGATAAAAAGTGTACTATTTAAAGTATAAGGTAGGTATGGGTCGAAAACCACTCAACCAATAGGTTTTAGATAGGTTTGGGTCACTATATTAACTTTAACTTTTAGATTTAACTCTTAGCTAAATAGTTTGACATTTACCATGTCTCTTTGTATTTTTATATTATATGGTTAATAAACTTACTATATAATTCCAAGAAAACCCCAAGTGGTTCATTAATTATATACCTATATTATATATTTCCTTTGGTCTAACCATAGATTTTTTGGAATAAAATATCAATTAAGAATATAATATTTGTTTTAAAAACTATTTTATGTCAATTTTGACACTATTTGGTATTTTGTTTTTGCTAAATTCATAACAGCATTATTACTTATAAAAAATCATATAAACAACCCTAATATGTCATATTAACCTATAAAATTAGTGTAATTCAGTAAAAGTCTCAAATTACATTTATTTGGATATTTATAATATCAATTAGTTTAATATTTCATTAATTAGGTAATTACTACATCACCATTGTGTCATTAATAAATTAAGCTATTTAAATCCTAAAAATATAAATAAAATACCATTATTTTAAAAATATTTTTAGCTTTCTAATGAATATTTAAAGTCCAATTTATCTTATATGTAAACCTTTATTAAAAATGTTTTAGTTATTTAACTTTGATTTTAACTCTTTTAACTCTTCTTTGAATTAAATAATAATAAATTTCCTAATCTAATCCAAGTGGACCTAAAGGATAATATTTTATTCCTAATGTTGTTTGTGGTCGAATTACACCTATATAATAGAAATAAGACACGTTTTAGGGTAAAAATAATATCCTTTTTACCTTTAATTACCCTATTTACTTTTAACCGTGGTAAATAAAAGTTAAACGTTACTATTCACAAAAAAACTATTTTTTTCTTATTAAACCACATTTTACTCCTTGATATTAACAATGTCTCTCAGTTTTTCGAAATTCAACTCCCAGAAGAAATAAAATTATGTTTTATGTAAATTTACAATGACTCCTAGGAGGTGGGTAAAAGATGGTAAAAAGTTAAATAAAATTTTTATATATCTAAAATTATTATAAACTGACACAAATTAATTACATTGAACTTATATAGGTATTATGTATCTATTTTGACCAAATATAAATTTAAATAAAATAAATAATTATTTAAATAAAAATTCATTTTTAAACTATAACTTAGTGTTTTTCACTATTCATCAAAAATTGAATGTTTTCTGAAAAATACCAAAAATTCACCCTAAGCTAATTTCGATATTCCAAATCCAAAAATTAAGTCCAATTTTGAATGATAAAATTTATTAAATTTCAAAAAGTGTGTATTACTATTCATAACAGTTAGTTTGATTGGTTGTGGTGTGTTAGAACTCGAATTTGCGTAAAACACACACTAATATATTATTCAAAGAGAAGTCTACTGTGGAAGCTTTGGGTGTTACATTATCCCCTCATTAAAATAATTTCATCCTCAAAATTTCTAGAGTATTACTGCGTAAAAAGACTCGGGTGGTTCTTCATCATATGTTCCTCAGGTTCCCACGTTGTCTATTCCATCTTATAGTTTCTTCATAGAACTTTTACCAGACGAGTCATCCGGTTTTCTCAACACTTGTTCTCTTGTATCAAGAACCATGACAAGCTCTTCACAATAAGACAGATCAGGTTCCATTTCTAATTCCTCATAGGTGAGTACATGTGTTGGGTCAGGCATGTATTTTCTCAACAGTGATACATGGAATACATCGTGATCTTTGGAGAGACTTGGTGTAATTTCCAATTGGTAAGCTATATCCCCAATTCGTTATAGAATTTCGAAAGGTCCAATGTACCTGGGACTCAATTTACCCATCTTACCGAAACATATAACACTCGTCCATGGAGATACCTTCAATAAAACATGATCTCCTTCCTGAAATTCCAAATCATTCCTTCGGTTGTCAGCATATCTCTTCTGCCTACTTTGAGCTTCTTTGATGTGTTTTTGGATTACCTTCACATTTTCCATCGTTTCCTCTACAAGTTTTGGGCCTACAAGTTTTCTTTCGCCAACATCATCCTAATTGGTTGGTGTACGACATCTCTTTCCATATAACGCTTCATATGGTGCCATCTGAATTCTTGAATGGAAGCTATTGTTCAAGGAAAATTCTACCAAAGATAAATATTGATCCCACATACCTTGAAACTCAATTGAGCATGATATCAACATGTCTTCTAAGTTTTGAATATTCTATTCTGATTTTCCATCAGTTTGGGGGTGGTAGGCAGTGCTCAGATGAAGTTCAGTATCCAAGAATTTCAGAAGACGTTTCTGGAATCTTGATGAAAAACATGGATCACGATCATAAATAATCGATATTTGTAGTCCATGAAGTCTAAAAACATCATTAATATATAGTCTTTCCAATCATTGAAGTGGTAAATCTTCTCTTATATCAAGAAAATGTGTTGACTTGGTAAGACGATAAAAAATGATCCGTATTGCATCGTTCCTTCTATGAGTCTTTGGTAGTCCCATGAAAAAGTCCATTGTAATACTCTCCAATTTCCACTTAGGTATAGGAAGAGGTTTCATGAATATTCTAGGTTGTTGCCTTCCAGCTTTCACTTTTTGAGAAACCATACATCTTGACACAAAATCAGCAATCTACCTCTTCATGTTGTCCCACCAAAAATCGTCTTTCAAATATCTATATATTTTGGTGCTCCCAGGGTGTATAGAAAAATTGGAACTATGAGAATCATCCAACAATTCTCTTTTTAGATCAGGTATATCGAGAACACAAATTATCTTCCCAAATTTCAAAATTCCATCTTCATATACAGAGTCACTTAATCTCCCATCATTCACTACTGTAATCTTCTTTTGAAACTCATCATCATCATTCTAAGAACTCTTTTTCCTTTCTAGTAAAGATGGTTTGGCAACCATTAGAAAAAGAATTGATGTTTTACCATCCATGGTTATTCCCATATCCATATTTACTAGATCCATGAAAATAGGATCCCTTTCAACTCTCATCTTATTCAAAAATCCATGATAATTTTTGCTCAAATCATCTACCACCTTATTTGCCTTCCCTGGGTGGTAGTGTATCACGCAATCATAATATTTGAGTAGTTCAAGCCATCTCCATTTCCTCATGCTGAGTTCTTTTTGTGAGAAAATAAACATCGAACTCTTGTGATCAGTATAAATCTCACATTTTTCACCATAGATATAGTGTCTCCAAATCTTCATTGCAAAGATTATAGCTGCTAACTCAAGATCATGAGTAGGATAGTTTTTCACATGAATTTTTAGCTATTGTGATGCATATGCAATAACCCTATCATTCTGCATAAGGACACAACCAAGTCCTTTATTTGAAGCATAACTATAAATAACAAACCCGTCATTCCCAGATGGTAGAGTCAATACATAAGCATTGAATAATCTTCTCTTTTGTTCTTTGAAACATTCTTCACACTCTTTTTTCCAAAAAAAATTAACCCCTTTGCATGTGATCTACGTTAATGGGTTATCCAATCGGGAAAAATTCTAGAAGAAACACCGATAATAACATGCTAAAACAATAAAACTGCGTACCTTAGTTATACTCGTCGGTGCTGGCCACTCATGGATTGCTCTTGTCTTAGAAGGATCAACAGAGATTCCATCCATAGAGACAATATGGTCAAGAAAGGAAATATCCTGAAGCCAGAATTCACACTTGCTAAACTTCCCATGTAATTCATGTCTTCTAAGAGTCTTCAGGATAATGTGAAAGTGATTTTCATGATCTTCATATATTTTGAATTATACCAAGATATCATTAATAAATATCAGTAAAAAATCATTGAGATATTCCTTGAATACTCTATTCATTAGACCCATGAAGACATAGGGAGCATTAGTCAATCCAAAAGGCATATCTGTAAACTCGTAAAGCTCGTACCTTGTTTGAAATGCTATCTTCAGAATGTCATCCTTCTTTACACACAACTGATGATATCTACATTGGAGTTCAATCCATGAAATGTATTCAGCTCTATGAAGATAGTTGAATAAATCATCAATGTGAGGTAGGGGATACTTGTTCTTTATTGCTATAGAATTTATCTCCCTGTATTCAATGCACAACCTCATAGATCCATCTTTCTTCTTAACAAAAAGAACATGGGCTCACCATGGAGAAACACTAGGGAGAATAAATCCCTTATTACTCCATTAATCTAGTTGTTTCTTTAGTTCAACTAATTCCACAGGGGCCTTTCCATAAGGGGTCTTCGGTATGAGCCTTGAACTAGGAATTAAGTCAATGGAAAACTCAATTTATTATTTTGGATGATGTCCCAGTAAATCCTATGAAAAAACATCAACATATTCTTGAAAAATAGGTACATCCTCTATTCCAACATTACCTTACTCACCCATAGTTATTTCATTCTCTTCCTCCCCAATAATTGAATTCAGTTGAGCTACTGGGGGTGGATCTTGATAAGAATCAGGTGGTGACGTTTCTACTCTAAAGATAAGGTACTCATTATCATCATAAAAAATTGTAACCTCATTCTTCTTACAATAAATTATCACATCATGGTCTAAAATCCAATCCATACCGAGGATTATATCAAATTCCATTATGGGTATGATGATGAGATCAATAGATAAATAACTTTTATATGCGTTAATGGGAACTGATTTACAAAACATTGGTGCAATGTTACTTCCATTAAGAGTTTTTACTAGAAACTCCCTTGTTAAATCAAATTGGAAATATCTAATTTTCTTAGTAAACTGGGAAGATATGAAACAATGCGATGATCCAGACTCAAATAAAGCATTCGCTAAACTTGGGGAAACCATTAGATTTCCTTCCCCCATGTCTTTCAGAGCTTCAACCTCAGCAGTAGTGATCGCATAAGCTTGGCCTTGATCCCTTGGCCTTTTCTGAGATAAGTTTCTCTAACACTTAGGACATTCATTTGCATAATCTCCCATATCCCTATAATTGTAGCATTGAACATCAGTAGCTTCTTTCTTTCCCTTACAATCACGAGTTTTGTGGCTTTTTTCACTACATTTGTAACAGACTCCCATTCCCTTCAAGCAAGTACCAGGGTGTTTCTTCCTACATTTTCTGCCAGATGTATATTCAACTTTTCCCTTCTTCCCCTTATTTCCATTTCTAGAGTGATCATCAGATATCTTATTCTCTTGATTTGCTTTAAAGTAATAAGAATTATAGAATTCATTTTATGTCTTGATAGCACATGAGACAATATCTTCCTACGAGGAGAAGGATTGTGAGACTAATGCTTGATGGAGGAATGGTTTTAACCCATAAAATAAATGATCAATCTTATTTCTTGGGTTATGTATATAATCCACAACATTTAGACTCATACTTTGCAACATTATTGTCCTCCTTTTTCCTAAGACTCAGAAATTGTCTTTCCATATCCGCTCGATGGTCTTGAGGAAAGTATTTTTCTACCAAAATCTCTCTACACTCTCTCTATTCCATATTTGATACTTCATCATCTTCCTTTGTATTTTGAATCAATGACCACCATTGATCAGCATCTCCAGTGAGGTGGAAAACTTCCATGACAACTTTTTCCCTTTCGCTACTCCCCAAGGCATGAAATATTTTCTCTAAGTAATTTATCAATTGCTCATCTAATAGTGGATTGGTACCCCCCTTGAATGTTGGTGGTTGTTTCCTCCTGAAGCGATCTAACATTGATCCTCCACAATGCGGATCAGGGTTCTCCATACGGGTAAGGTTATTATTAATAACCTGAGTGAGTTGTCCCAGTATGGTGATAAGCTGATCAGCACCAGCTGTATCACCAGCTCCAATATAATTATCCTAAGTAGGAAGGATATCCCTATATAGAGTGCTTGCATTGATACAGTTTCCATTCCTTCCACTAGGCACCATTTCTAAAAAATGGCATAAACTAGATTAGTTTATGAATAGAAATACATAATTCCAAACTCATAAAAAACTTAACATAAATTGAACAGTTTATGGATATAATCTATAATCATAAAAAATGTTTTCCTCGAGGAAGTGTATACTATAAAAACCCTTCATAATGGTTTGTAAAGAAATTGAAAATTATCCTAAGCATATCCCCTGGGAGTGTCGTAACCAAGAGTGCAGCAAAGCCCGTTGTCGTGCACCAGTTCCCGTTCGAGTCTAGCTCAAAGTGGTGTTTTCAGGTTTTACCCCTTGGTACATCTATGATAGAGCCACCTCTACCTGCTCGTATCTAGATAGGGATGTATTTCTTAGAAAAATCACAAAATCTATACAATACCAAAATTATAGGAAGTTCTTTTATACTAATACTCAAAGTTTATCTTAGGGCTATGTGATCTAATCAGTATTTATCTAAATCTAGTTTTGAAGGTTTTTATTAAACTTCCACCGATACCAACTGTAATGACTTGAACTCAAAAGCCTAGATTCAGTGAATTATTACGTATCACTGGCATGATCATAAAAGATCATGTCTAGAAATATTGATTAGTTTAGTAGACTTAGAAGTGCGAGATACATTCATAAGGTTTACATTACAACATAATACGAAAAAATACAACAACATTGTTTCCATAGACCACACTCATATCCCCTTAGACTATCCCTATAGTTCAGTTATAAAATGATTCTTCACATCCTGGGAAAAATAAAACATAGAACGGGGTAAGATCAGATTCTCATCAAGGATAACAATATAGAGTAAACTTCATAAATAAGAATAAACATTAAAGGCAATGTATAAGAATAAAAAAAGCCTTTTAAACTTGAACTTACGCATAATATGGAAAAGATAAAATTAAATAATTCCATTTACATACTTACATGGATATTCTACTAGTCGAATAATCACATGCAATATCAATAACCACTTTCATAATGATGGAATGCATAATTCTAGACTTTCATAACCACATAGTCAAGGCCTTGTGCGAACACTAGAAATAATATTTTGTCGAGGCCTTATGCCTAAGACACTAGTTTGTCTCATGAGACCTATCGATGCATCAAGGAGATATAGCAGGCTCTACCCATCACATACTAAGTCCAATGCATTCCTCATATGAACAAGTTTAAACATAACATAAACATTCGTATTAAAACTAGTATACGAAATGTCAATACTTTCTCTATAAACCATGAATGGTATAAAAATAACACATCCACAATGAAACATATCACAAAACCATCAATATAATATGGAAGTTTTGCATCAAAATAAATCAACTTCAAATAAAAATAAAATCCATCAAAGGATGTGGACATAGATGAAATCAAAACTATTTAAGAGGAATATCTCTTTTTTGAAATCATTTAAAAGTCACATAATTATAAATAAACATTTACTTTGAAAATAATCTTATAATCATGTAAGGGATTCATCGATAATTTTATAATGGAAAAAAATAGCCGCACCATCCATATAAGTTAAAAAACATTCTTACCTTAATTATGTCGAAAAGGTCATAAAATACCTTTTTTGGAAAAAGATGGAAGGATTCCTTTAAAAACATATAAGGTCAAATAAGGGTATAAATTAATTTACCCCATTGTCTTGTAAATATTTAAAATGTTTTGGAATAAATTTTTAGGAAAACACGGCTATGGATGATAAAGAGGTCCCAGTAGATAATTACATATAAACAACCTTGAATAATTAAGAGGTTGTAGAATTAACCCCTACCTCATTGTAATCAATCGATTAGTATGAAAAATAGTTATTAACCACCAAATAAATCACATAATATCATGAATAAAAAGATAATCATGATATGATATATCAAATGGTAGTACACAATACACCACATGCCATAAATAATAGGTGAACAATAGAAATTTCACGGAATTAAAAGTGAGATAAGAAACCCGTTACCTTATACTTTTTCTTGGTCGAGGGTAGGTTAACCTCCTATATAATAGTTAAATCAGTTTTATTAAATTATAAAATAATCTTATACATAAATATGATATCATATATGATCTTCTAATATTTCTTTGTTAATAATATTTTAGTATTATCGTCGTTTCAGGTGTTCACTTACTCATTGTATTTTATATGTTTGGTTACATAAGCTGTGTTTGTTATGGATAAGTTGTATATTATTCATACCCAGAATGATATCAAGTTCTTAAAAATTATTTTTAATCATCAAATAAAAATTAGTCTTGAACGGATACGATGAGGAATGAATCTCATCACGTTCGTGGAGACTATAATTCGTACATACGCACGAGCGACAATATCATTATTTTGATATTAAAATAATATATAATTGGATGTTATATCATATATATAGAATTATTATCATTTTATATTTAGTATTTACATAAATTACACATCATTATTATACCCATACAAATAATAATATATTTAATAACAATTACACCACGACGTGGAGACGGTAAGCCGTACGTACGCACGTATGGTGACATGTCATTCAAAGGATGAATAGAATAATTAATTTGGTTGTACCATATTTATAATAACATTAAATTATATAGAATATACTATAGTTATTATTCATGAATGGAAACAACAATGGAAAGGGAAGTGGAAAAAGAAAGGAACTTGAAAGAGGTGATGAAATATTTACCTCTTCTTCGGGTTCTTCCTTTTGATTTGATCAAAAAGGCTTCTTAGGTTGGATTTATAACTAAAGGAAGGTATCTATGATGAAGGGAGGATAGTTTAGAGGATATTTGGGCAGGGGTTGGCCGAGCCAAAAAGCTTTGAAGGTTTGAATTTGATATAAGGGGAAGTGCCCTTTTATAAGAGGGGTGAGGGGCAAATTGGGAAAAGCTAGAAATATTATTTTATAATAAAATAATTTTCGGTTTCTAATTGCTCAAAAGTGGATAATTTATTGGATAAGGTGGGGATGGGTCAAAAACCACTCAACCAATAGGTTTTAGACATGATTGTGTTACTATATGAACTTTATCTTTTAGATTTAACTCCTAGTTAAATAGTTTGATATTTACCATGTCTCTTTGTATTTTTATACTATACGGTTAATAAACATACTATATACTTACAAGAGAACCCCAAGTGGTTACTTAATGATAAAAAGATCATTATATATGTCCTTTTGCTGAAACTTATATTTTTAGGAATATAATATCAATTAATAATAAAATATTTGTTTTAAAAACTCTTTTATGTCTATTTTGACACTATTTGGTATTTTGTTTTTTCTAAATTTATTACAGCATTATTACTTAGAACCAAATTTTTATAACCAACCCTAATATGTCATATTAACCTAGAAAATTGGTGTAATTCATTAAAAGTCTCAAATTTTATTTATTTGCATATTTATAATATCAATTATTTTAATATTTCATTAATTAGGTAATTACTGCATCACCATTGTGTCCTTAAAAAATTAAAGTATTTAACGTCTAAAAAGTATAAATAAAATAATATTATGTAGGAAATATTTTTATATTTATAATTAATATTTATAGTCTAAATTATATCAAGTGTAACCCTATATTAAAAATGTTATAGTTATTTACCTTTGATTTTAACTCTTTTAACTCTTCTTTGAATTAAATAACAATAAATTCCATAATCTAATCCAAGTGAACCTAAAGGATCATATTTTATTCCTAAGGTTGTTTTTGGTAGAATTAAACTTATCCAATAGAATTAAGACATGTGTTGGGGTAATAATAATATCATTTTTACTTTTAATTAATCTATTTACTTTTAACAGTGGTAAATAAAAGTTAAAAGTTACTATTCAACAAAACTTATTTTTATCTTATTGAACCACATTTTAATACTTGATGTTATTCATGTCTCTGGGATTTTAGAAATTCAACTCACAGAAGCGGTAAAATTATGTTTTATGTAAATTGGTAAATGCTCCTAGGATGTTGGTAAAAGACGGTAAAAAGTTCAATAAAATTTTTATATATCTAAAATTATTATAAACTAAATCCAATGAATTACAATGCCTTAATGGCTCTAAGGACATAATTTTTATTGATTTTTGATAACCCCCCTTTCAAGGGATGAGGGGGAACCCTTACAAGGCACGTAGGCTCAAAGATTACAAGGCCTGTAGGCCTAAGAGATTACATGACCAAAAGGTCTTAGGGAATTCAACCAGACTATCTACAAGGAACTTCCCCTCCCCATCATCTTGATCCTGATAGTAGCTCTACACCTTTTCATGAACGTCTGGCTAGGCTTCCCATGCAAGCAAAGGCTGGTACCGATGGCATAGCCATACCCACTCATTCTGACAATCCATTTTGCTCTACTCTGGTGAGTGCACCTGCTCTGAATCCTTTTCTGGGGCTGCTCCTTTTATGTAGTGTGTCTAGGGCCTACATTCATGTGTCCTAAAGGCCTTGGGGTGTCCCTAAGGTCTTAAGGTGGCCCGAAGGCCTTGAGAATCAACTGGCTTGAAGGCCTTGGGTGGCCCGAAAGCCTTGCTGGACCCGAGGACCAAACAGGTGGCTCGAAGGCCCAGATGGATGAATAGTTCGGGATGCTACAGTATGGAACAGTGCCTGCTACAATACCAAACAGTACCTGCTACAGTGCTGCTACAGTTCCTGGTACAGTGCCTACTACGGTAACCCGGAAATAAGCCTCCACCCAGATTTGATTTCGAGTCTCTTGGATGCACCTAGCGAGTCCTCACCAACTGGGCTGAGGCTCTTGTGCCCAATGAATTACATTGAACTTATATAGGTATTATGTATCTATTTTTACCTAAAAAAATTTAAATAAAATAAATAATTATTTAAATAAAAATTCAGTTTTAAACTATAACTCATCGTTTTTCACTATTCATCAAAAATTGAATGTTTTCAGCAAAATACCAAAAATTCACCCTAAGCTAATTTTGATATTCTGAATCCAAAAATGAAGTCCATTTTGAAAGATAAAATTTATAAAATTTCAAAAATTGGAAATTACTATTCATAACGGTTAGTTTGATTGGTTGTGGTGTGTTAGAACTCGAAATTGCATACAACACACGCTACTGTATTATTCAAAGAGAAGTGTACTGTGGAAGATTGGGGTGTTACAATGGTATTAAATTAAATAACTATTAGCAATCACAAAAATATGTATATATTTTTATTATTATACTACATTCCTAATCATGACACATAAGCACACGCAAAATCTAGTAGAATAGAAGAAAATATCGTCAATGGTAACTAAGATGTTATTACACATGATCTAGCCAAGAACATTGAAAATCCCATAACCATGTCCTGCACAACTTATATTATTTATATCATGTATCATGTTAATACATAAATTAATAATAAAGATATGAATTTATATAAATTTTTAATAACCTGACCTAAACCAATAGGTCTAAACAAGAGAAACACAAGACCTCATGCACACTTTCTGAAATGTAAGAGGCTCTTGACTAACAGTGAGTGTCTAAAAGCTATATCTTAGGATACTACACCCTTAATATCATATCCATTCACTAAAAATAAATAAATAAAATATAATAGATCAATGTAATTAAGGTGAAATAAAAACAACTTAATGTAATATCATATGTAATTCATATCATACAAGTAAATATATAATTAATATCCCTCTGTGGAAATCCAAACCAAAGTAAATTTTAAGGGAGATAAATATTTAAAACAATGGTGTCCTCTAGAGTATGTTTTTGTAATACTACCAGATCTATAGTCCTCATCTTTACCATCTTCCATGAGTTCATTTCCCATGCATGTATCCTTATAAATGAAGTCTTTATGCACATCAAGATTCCTATGTAGAGTGTGAGTAATAAAAACTAGTAGGACACCACCAACTCATTATTAACATGTGTGAATATGTATAACTGGTGTATTCCATGATATTAATAAATTTACAATAAATTATAAATAATCACACCTCCAGAACCCATGTGCAAACAAATCTACCTGGAGCCTTGACCATACCTACTTTGGCTCCATTCTATAATAAATATAAAGATATAAGAAGTAATCAAGAACTAGGAACAATTATTATAAATATACTGATCAATATCTAAGGGAATTGTTTTAACATGATACTTAACATCCACTAGGTATAATGTGAATCATGCTACATTAAATTCAATAGGATTCAAGTGATAGTGCTACTCAGTATCCACTAGTCATCATGTAAAAAAGTCTCATGGAATCCACTACGAATCGATTGAATCACACAACATCCATGAAGAATCATCGGATCCCTACCCTGTGTTATGGTATAACATTTTCACCACCAATTTTTATTAGATAAAATATATTTAAATGTATATAGAATAATAACATTTCCCAAGATAAAAAGGAAGGGAAGAGACCATTATAATAAAAAAACTATTGAAGAAAAAATCAATGAATATAATGAATATCCCAGTATTTTTTGGAAGGAGTTTGTCATGGATAAAATACAAACCTTGTTATAGACTATTTATAATATTGAAGGGGACATTCCCAAGACCCTTTAAATGAATGCACTCCTTATATTCCCTGAGTATTATTCCCATTCGAAAATAGTCATGCCTCTTATAAGGGACGTTCTTTAGCAAGATATGAATAATCTACATATTAAATCATTGTAGAGCTACCCAGTCAACATTATGCTATGTCTACCTATGTATTGGATTACAAAACTGGTTTATCATAAATATTTACCTCTACTAGGAAAACAATAGACAATAGTCCAAGAAATTCATCCTGGGATAAATTATAAAATTAACTGACCATTGATTCAAGTAAGACAACAATATCAAGCCCTGGTAAGTACCATAGAAAAAATATTAACTCAGATGGTATATTCATAAGATCTTTCAAAATATCGTACATCCCAAATAGATTCCCTGAATGGCTAGCATAGATTAGTGCATCCAAATAGGAAACCATACCTTGAAGGGTGTATTTTTATCATCATATATTTAACTTTTAGAATCCTAACTTCATAAATTAATGAATTTAAGAGACCCAGAACATCACCTTAAGCTCTTCTCATCCTAGTGAATTCTAATACTAATAAATATATAATACAAAGTAGTAGGGAAGCATATATTTTGCATATAGACTCTTGAAGGTCTCACATTTATCTGGTGTAATGATCTAGAATCCAAATCTATTACCAATTGGGAACATTTTCATTGAAATATTTTATATCAATCCATCTTGATGCTAAGAAAATGCATATTCATGACCCCTATAACTAAAAACAACATGAAAATGGGAGAGTCAGATACTTCATTTCAAGGGAGAATGGCCTCATATACTCTTTGAACAAACCACTCATAAATGAATAGTTACATGTGATTTTTCTAGAAAATTTTCTAGATGAGCTAGTAATGATTATTATACCTAAAATACATTGGTGAGTTTTAAAAGTTTATTTAAGTGGTGAAATGACTGTAAAATTTCATTAAATAAACCAAAATAAAATCTCATTAGACATAATCATTATATCTAAGAAAATTTAGGATGGCTAAAAGTATATATTTCACTTTAAAACCAACAATAGTGATGGCTCCAACCCCTAAAACTACAAGTATCAATGAAATTATTCCACTAAGACATCAATAATGACATCTATATCCTAATAAAATTTAAAAAAATACATGAATAAGAAGAAGAGTTTTAAAATTTTTAGATCAATAAAATATGGTTTATTCCTTCAAGAATATAAAATCACAAGGTATTTCATCACCTCATGAAAAAATGATATGTTTACCCTGACATATATTTAAAATTATAATGAGTTTGGTTTGAATTATTTTATTAACTATATCTCTTATAATTTTATGTTGGGTAACATCATCTCAGATTGATTCATCTTTAAAAAAATTATCTAATGGATGTAAGATGAATGGTAAGTAACTTTGGACATCCCAAAGAATAATGTCATATGTGTCTCCCCTATAATACTTGATTAATAATAATATCCAGAGGTTACCATTAGATATTTTAAAACTATTAATTATTTCAATAATCAAACATTATTGAATTTTGTACTTTTATTGATTTGATTATGAATAAATCAACCATTAAAGACCCTAATTCCATCTAAAACATATGAGGTGACATCCTCCACCTCGTAGTCTTCCATAAATTGATTCAACTATGCCTAATAAAGAAAAACATTGGAAGTGGATTCAGTATGGATACTTAAAATTTTCCAAATACCCATGGACTTATGCCTACAATATTGGGATGGCCTACACCACCACATCAGATAGACGTTCCCCCTAATGAGGAATCCAAGTATATCGTTGTAATCACCATCCATATTACAGAACAATATTATGCTAAATAGGATTATTATAAAATATTTTATCACACTAATTCTGTTGGAGGAGTCTATTGACTCCGACGAATACACAATTGAGTCTAAGACTAGTGTCCCTATTTCATCCCTTATGAAATCCTTCATGCATTATAAACATAGATAATGGAATTTCGAGGACAATAATAGGGGCATCAATATGATCTCAAATCATTTATATCTCATTATCCGCATATCATAGGTGTATAAATTGGCTGATAAGAAATCATCTAAACAACAAAAAATATGTGTAATCCAATTTAAATTTTCCTATGAGTAAATTCATCCCTAAAGATTAATCTAGTAGTGGGTGAATAGTCATCAAAATTCACTTATTATTTTAATATTCCAATATAAGAGTGTCTCTTTAGAAGGAAATATCATCTATTTTCTTAGATATATGATATATTTAAACATCTCACAATCATCCCTTCATGAATTTTAATTATAGATTCCCTTGTCTCTTTGAGGAACACAGGTAGGCCCTCTTTGAGGCTCTATCAATCCATCAAGTGTTCAAAACCACAATGGATTCCACTTAAATTTACTATTCAAGTATTGGATCCTCTTTGTGACACATATATACTTCATTATTAGTATAGGATTTATAATTCCCTATATAAGGGTGTAAAAACCTTAGTACATGTATAAAAATATTGAAGATGTCAATATTTAGCAGGACTTAATGGACAATAGATCTATAATTAACTTCATAATGACAATAACACTTTATCATTTGGTATATAAAGAGGGTGCTTTAGTCTATTCTAATCTATGTATTCAAGGATATTCCTTGAGTAAGAAGAAAAATATTTGGAAGATAATATTAATGATCTAATTTTTATATCTCATTCCAGATTACAAATTTAAGGTGGTGTATTAAGACGTCAACTTCAATGCCTTATAAAGAGGATTTTGTATTTATATGAATGTAATCATGCCCTATTCATATCATCAGTGTATGAAATATTCCCTTAATGGGAATTGTAGAGTGATATATAGTGAAGGTTCGTTATTTTTCTCCAATGAATAATGGTACATTAGTTTATTATACTACAAATGTGATGGAAAACAACTATAAATCAATTTTATTACATAGGTTTAATCTATTAATAGGCTAGAAAGTAATCTCAACAATCCCTAGAGTGAGTTGAAAGGAATTTTCATGCTTACCATTAATTTATTAAATATAATTTCCCCAGATTTGGGAAATCAGAGGGTTATATTGGATTAATAGAAAAACCCAAAATTAACTTTTTTACCTTTCCATGAGTAGGCCGATTATATTATTAATTCACCTCCATCAGTTGAATGAGTGACTCATATATAACCTACGCACATTAATATAAATTCAAAACACCTTTACTATAACTTAGGAATTAATAATATTCAACCAACAAAACAAATTATCTCTAATTAATTGAAAATTAAATTTTGATACATAGTTTGGTATTATTTCATATAGCCACATGAAATCGATTGATCCTCAAGACATTTCACCATATTAGAGAAAATGAATTCCTAAAAAAGTTGGTGATCCCTCTAAGTAATATCCAAATACCTAGGTAAAATATATATCCTCCATTATTGATAAATACGAGGGAAAAGAACTAGGATACACTTCACTAGATTTAGAAGAAGGTGTTTTACCAGTATTGATGAGTTAAACTAGGTAAACTTTTATACCAATGAATAAACAAAACCTATATTGATTTATGAGACCATGACTTATGAATATTAGTAGAAATATATTTTTTAGTAAAATAACAAAGGGGTGTTTCCTAATGTAATTATATAAAAATTCCTCGATGGTATCATTATGTAACTTTCCTGTTATACTTTTTCTACAAACCACCATGGTTACAAAACAATGATGGGAATGATTGTCCTAGATTAATGTTCCAAGGTAGTTGTTGAGTATGAAATGTTAATATTTTTTATTTTATATGCTTAATACCCAAAATTTATTCTAAACTTTGTCCAATTTTTGAAAAAGAATTTATATATCAAGTTATACATCAGTTTCAATGATTGAAACTATAATTATACAAAAGAAGACTTACCTATTCGAATTATTATATTATTAACTAATATAGTATAATATTTCAAAGTTCTACCATTTATGGATGGTTATTTTAGATGTATTTACTTATAGATGAGTCCAATATATAATGTATCTACTAACTTTATAAAACCCTAAGGTGTATACTTCTAAATACTGATGACATTTAGTCTAAAAAATGAAGTTGAAATTTATCAGAGGGAAATAAACCAAATTTGAAGCACCTCTTTTGTAAATTATTGGAATAATAGATGATTTTGTTATAAATTCATGATATTTATCATGTTACTTCAGTAAGATATTAATAGTTTTCTCAAAAATTTTGTTACATAACATGAAGATGAATCATAAAAAATGTGTATCTAAGGTGATGTTAGTGAAGTTTCACAGTTTTATGGTATATAAGTATGAAAACGAATTTGATCCTAAGGAGACCAAAGTGATACATCTAATCCTCCCTCATTGAATCCTCTAAGAGTTAATAATATTTCAAGGGAAACTAGGTTATATTAGGAATTCCATTTAAAAAATCTTTTTTAGTGTTTTTCTTCCACAAAACTAATGATAGGGGTTCAACATACTAGGGGTATGAATATTTCAAGAAGGATTTATTTGATCTAAGAAATAACTCTGTAAGTCTGAAATTTTAATTTTTCTTATGGAAGTAAAATCCCTTATTCTATATATTTTATATATAGAGAGATGAATTGGTTCTCTCCATGAATAGGGGAATGATGATGGCATGGAGAGTAGTATTTACTACCACAATAAAAAAATTAGAAGTTGATATATGATATATTAATATATCGGATTTATTTTCTATTTAATTAGTTTAATCTAGATAATACACAACTATATACAACACTATGATATCCACTTTATCTCTCACATGGATCCACCAAAATATGTCCCTATTTCTCTTGTATATTAGATAATTATAAATATATTTCTTCATCATCAAGTATTTTGATATCTATTTTACGTTCTAAATAGTGATAAAAAAGGAATTGGAAAATTTCTGATATGTACACCCCTTCTAGAGGGAGTAATTTGTGGACATAAAACTCTATAAGAAATAATTTTTATAATTTTATAAAATCAATATGATTTATGAAATGTACTTTTGTTATGCCTCTCGATGTTTCAATAGAAAAAGAATAGAATTTCCATGACTCTATTGAGCTAGATTGGGGATTTTGTTCTTTTCAAAAAACAATATATTACCTTTAATATTACTTTTTTTATAATTATGTACCAATACTGAGGTGGAATACAAAATTCTCATTGCATCCATAGATATATCCTTTTAGATATAAGTCATTCATTTTGAAGTCAACAGTTACTCATAACATGTAATCAAATAGATCATTGGGTAATACTCCAAAAAGGAGTCAATACCCATTATTGATTTTATATGTGTGTTGATATCACAATCACCCTCTAAGATGGTGTGATATAACATCCCAAGATAATATAATTCCCAATAAAATTATTTTGGTAATCTATCCGAACTTATCATGTATCTGACTAGGATGTGGTGATTATTCACATTATAAACTCTGGAGTAGTTTTTCCGTTTATTAGGGATGAAATAAAGAAGTTTTATACTAATACCACTCAATCCATATCCTTATATTATTCAATAAAAATATAAATTGGGTGGGTATAAATAATAACTTTTTTAAATTTTAATAGAATTTAATTGTAAATACTTTTTTAGATTCATTTTAAAACCCCGGTTAAATGAAATTTTCTTTTAAATTTACATTTTTTTCTATTTAGTAATTAAAATATTTTTGGTTATATTTTTGGATTTCAATGTAGAAAAAAAATTAAATTTTGCATTTAAAATTTAATATAAATTTGACGTTAAATTCATAAATTTTATGTGTAGCTATAGAATTAATTTTAGTACCAATATAAAATTTATATTTTAAATGATTTTAATTAGATCTATATTCTTAAATGAATATGTATTTTACATTTAAATTCTTTTTTAAGATTAAATAAATTTAGAAGAATCACATAAGAGTTAGGGGGAAACATCATATATAAAATTAAATGGTGGAGGATGAGGCTCATATAAGATTGAATCCTCATGTATCTTTTATCAAATCAGATTAAATAAATGTTTAAAGATAATTATTAATAATTTCAATTCTACATGAGTTATTTTTTTGGATATTATAGATTAAATTACATGGAACCCCACCTATATAAGATTATGTTGGTCTACTCATTGTGATTAAATAGTTTATCATGTGATAAAAAAATGGGAGAAACAACATCCATATAAGAATAAATATTTTCACAAGAGATCCATTAAAGTGTGAATAGAGGTAACATTTTTCAATATTAAAAGGTTTTATAGAATTTGTAGAGATGATTGTCCAAGATAAGGTGAGAAGTGTGAATGATAATCCCATAACCCACAATATCAAAATTGGTGTAAAAAATATTCTTTTTCATAATGTCTTTGATAAAAATTGAGATAATCGATTGTAAACATACATATATTTTACATCATTTTCCTATTTTAAAAATTATATATCAAAAACAATATCACAATCCCAAAACCCAATGATTCAGTTTATTTGGATATTGGGTACAAAAAATATTTTTACACATTATTAAATAATCATTTCTTCCAAAAATCTCTATATAATGTTTTTTCCTACACATCGTACAACATATAATTTCATAGGGAAATATAAAAAATGTGGTGAGATTAAATTATCAGTAATGGAAACCGTATAATACAATTATAATGGTTTAGTTCATAATTGAGTGAAAAAACATGAAATTGGGAGAAATATATGATTAAAAGGACCATATAATCGTAAGATATAATAATAGAAAATGAATGATCATTTTAGATCATTTAATGAGATCATAGGATTATAAAAATTTCATGATGGAAGTATAAAAAATATACCATGTCTTAGAAATATTTGAAAACAATCATAAACCATGTAATTATAACATTGTATTATGGATTAACATGTAAATGTAGCCTAAAAATAAGCATAATAATTTAAGGAAAAAGGAAAAAATATTACACAATCATTACTATACATAAATCTATGAAGATAACTACCGAATATCATATTTATACATAATCTTTTAGTCATAGCTAACTGCATTTATAACCATGTATAATATTATAGTATCATGATATATGAAATATTATCAATGAATTAGAGGTATATATATACGACCCCACACATCACATAAAGATATACCTTACACATGTGTTCCATATGAAGTCAATCATTAATAATATCATGAAATAACCCATTGAAAGATAGTGGATTTCAATCTGTATCATATAAAATGACATCGAGAGTAGATTAGAAGATAACAAAATGTTATCTCCCAAAATTGGTATATAAGAAAATAAATTAAAGAGAAATCATGAACATTACTCCATAAAAGATATAACATTTTAGGATAGAGAGTAAAATATTAGTGAATTTACAGAAATAATTTTCAAAAATTTTATATGTCATTATCATAAAATAAATAGTTATAAATAAATAAAAAAACAAATTTCCAATATTTTGGTTGGAAATATTTAAAAAAATAACTTTAAAATAAACCACTATAATGGAACATTTAAAATAATTAATGTGTAAGAAATTAAATTTTGAATGGAGGATAAAAATGTATGAACATGAAATGAAATTAATTTTGAGGATTTTTAGGTAGTTTTAAATAAAACCCACATCAGATGAATATGTGAAAAATTTATCTTTTATAAATAGATAAAAAGAGATATAAAAATTATTGAATATTATATATATAACTATTTTAAACAAATAAATAAACATTATAGTAATAAGAAAAGAGTCATGAAATAAAAGTGATATTATAAAGTATGATTATTATTCTTCACAATGTTATATTTTTATGAATAATGAATCCATAAAATAAGAATATTGTGATATGAAAATTATAATTTAAATAATATATTCATAAAATACCATATGCAATTAAGAAATATAAGAACATAAGGATCATATATGTGTATAGAAAATGGATAAGGTTTCTGAACCAATGTAAATAAAATTAAGCTGACAACATCCTTAAAAAATCTGTAGATTACAAAACAAAAGATCATGAAAGAGAAATTATGATGTGTAAATTTAAATCAAATGATTAGAATATAATTTATGATAAACTAATTAAATGGGTAAGTAGTTACACAATGTTAAAAAATAATAGGATTATAACATGAAAACATGCATGAATGAAGATAAATTAAGATAACGAATCCTTACCTTGAATTCATAATAGGTTAGACACACAATATGCTCTTGTGTAATAATAATAGATTCATTAAAAAAGTATTTTAGAACCTTATTCCAATTTATTAACATTTAAATAATATTTTTATTTCTATTTATTTTATAATTATTATTTATTTTAATTTAACATTGATAATCAACGTTAGTAGTTTTAATCGTTACATTCCTCTTTTGGTATAATTTTTATTGTTATCATTCCATGAACATGATTTAATTATCTCAAGAATTCTCAAGGTAATGGAATTGATGTTTCATAATGTTTTATAAAGTTTTATGTTTTTTCTATTAGAGTATCAGGTATGCATATTCAAGATGAAACCCATAACAAGATTATTTCAGTAAACGTTAACCAATCAGATGTTGTATATTAATATATAATTAAATGTTAATATTACTATATGAGAACCAAAAAAATTATTTTTAAATTAATATATTTATTATTCATTAAATAGTCAACCATGGAGGCAATGAATTGTCCATAACACAAGCAAAATTTTCAATATATATTGGGTGAGCTGAAGATATATGATAGTAATTTTATAAAAATAATAACATTATATAATATTTATTATATTTATGTCATTATTTATTAATTTTTTTAATAAACATAGAGGAGTAAGAAGATGTAAATATAAATTAATTGAAAAGGTAAATAGATTAGGCGTTCTTACCTTACTCCTCATGAAAACTCATTGAGCCCTATTAGATTGAAATTTTACTGAGACTATAACAACTAGGATATGAGAAATAGATTTAAGAGAATATTTTGGATGATTTAGAGGATATATTATTCTTTATGTCTGAATAGATCTAGGTTGGTGAAACGAGCCTTTTTTATGTGAGAAAAATGGAATATTTGTAACATTTATTACTTATTATAAAAATGGAAACCATTTTAAAAATCAAAGTGGATAAAAATTGTAAAATAATTTAGGTATGATATGTTTTGGTTAAAAAATACTTAATACAAAAACATAGTGTTGGTTAGAGTAGATTACTCAAGAGGGGGGTGAATTGAGTATCTATTAGAATTTTGAAAAAATTGGTTCTTTGAAAAATTTCCCCCAATTAAAAATATAATCAATGTCAGTTTGTAGTGAATTTATAAAATTCCTGAATGTTCAATTAAATCCTCATAAGATTGATTAGTTCTCATCTATACTAATATTGAAGATTTTTATAAATTTTAAAACTAACCAACTCATTCAAAATATTTATAAACACTTTCTAAACTAACTTTCAAATTTCAATTTAGTTTTATGTAAAATATAAAAAACACAAATTAAAACTAAAATTAAAAGGTACAAGGAATATAAATAAGAGGTTTATTATCAAGATGAGACTTAGATATCTCTATTTGGTGATCCCCTGCCACCAAGTGATTTACTTTAATAAACAATTTGATTCACACCCTAGATCAGTGTTCACAACATCACACAAGGATGTCCTGGTCACACCTGACCTCTTAGATAGATATTCATGAAAAAAACAAATAGGTCACACTTGAAATCTTCAAATACTCTACATGGGATACATGATATAATAATTAGATCGATCTTGAGGATATAATGTATTCTCTAGTTATTCTCATGAGTTAGTGTATGTGTTGAAAACGGATACACACACTACTAAAAAATGTAACCAAATAAAATAGTAGAGATAAAATGTAGAGAGAGGATTAGAAGTGTCTGTTTGTTGTGAAATTATGATATGGACTCTATTAATGTAGTGGAAATGATGTTTGAGTACTTATCTAGAAGTTCGATTCAAAACAGAGTATCGTAGCTTCTGTGGTATGGCTTCTAGGTATGAAAAGTTTAGCACCTTGATGTTAGGATGTTCAGTGTAGCCAATAAGGTTATTATTTTCTTTTTGATAACCCTATATGCTCCATTTTTCAGATCTTGGGATTTTGTTGTAAGCTACAGAGTTAGAAGAGTTTGTAGTTCCTCTATTTTGTCTTCTTTTAAGAACATTCCTCGTATAAATCTCACCAACTGCATGATCCACCTTGTAGTTCTTTTATACTTCAAGGTTCAATAGGCATGGAGATCTCCCCACATGAATGAACCTCGTACTGTCTATTGATAGTCCTATATAAAACATTAAATAGTGTTAGAAAATTTAATTTTTTTAAATATGAATCTTAAATATAAATTTGAATTAATAAATTGAAAATAGTCTTTAAGACTTCCACTGAGTCATAAGTATCGGAGACTCGTTGGCATCAGTTTTTCATCATCGGTCTTTCATCATTGGGATGTCAGCATTGGTTACTCTATGTATTGGTGTGTTTTTCCATCGGTATCATTGAATCATTGTATCAGTGAGTTATTTTTGCAACGGTATATCATCATCGGTGGGTGGTCATCGGTAACTCGCTCATCGGTGAGTCATCCATCAGTGACCCATTCATTGGTGAGTCGTTCATTGGTGACTCATTCATCAGTGAGTCATCCATCGACGAGTCATTCATTGGTGAGTCACATAAACTATTGGTGTGTCGCCCATCAGTGAGTCACATTGAACTATCGGTGCGACTGATGATCAATGAATTTTCAATCGGTGCGTCATTTGTTCTATAATTGTGTCCAAGATCAGTGTCTTCTTTGATTAGTGACTTCTTTGATCAGTGAGTCCTCAATAGTGAGTCGACCAATGGTGACTCCTTTTGAACTATCAGTTCTAAGGCCTCTAAAAAACTTATAAAGTATATGTCTTACATAGAACACTACCAGATTAAGTGAAAATCATAAATAAATGTAAACATACACTTTAAACATATTGAAGAATAATTATTCATAATTTATTTACATATTGAAATGTATTATATTATGTGACATAATTGATTCATTTATAAATATGCATTGACAAGATTAACTGGAGTTATAAATTAATATATAAATTAATAGCTTTTATAAATTGGTATGATTTATGATTATTAAAACAACTATTTCACAATGGTACCAACAATCTCCCCCTTTTTGATAATAACAAATTATGGCATAAACACGATGTTAAAGAATAATAATTACTTGACTCAACATACTAGAGAGAATTTGAATACTCAATAGGACTAAGGAATTCCATTGAAGATCCCCCTCAATTTTGTAACAAAGGAAATATATATATATATAGAAGGTGAATTTATATCAGTGCATGATCAGGATCCTCCTTTGTATGAGACCAGTTCGTATAATAGATTATATATATATATATATTATTCTTAGTACATGCCATTTTTTATATGCCAGAGTTTCAACCCCTTATATTAAGAATTTATGCTTAGAACTTTCTCCCCCATTTTGGATTAGAAAAAGGTGAAAATAAGGATAAATAATAAAGAGAAATAACACAACAAAAAGAAGAAACAAAGGGATGACAAAAGGATTGTCATTACGGGTCAAAAAGTAGAATAATAAAAATAAAGGTACAATACCCTATCAGATAAACAATCCACATGTAAGGATTTGTATTTTTTGGGGATTTTCATTTATCTGAAGGGTCAAGTGTAGGTTTGGAAGGTGTTGGTTTGGCTGTAGGAAGAACTGGTCTAATAACTACACCTAGAAAGGAAACACCTGAAGGAACAGTTGTTGCAAGGAAAGTCTCTTTTCTGACAAAAAATTTGTTTGATGTTGTTCTTGAATGAATGGTCAAATCTGAGAGAGGGCCTAAGATACAATCATTGGAGTAGAAGGTAGTGAACTATTTCAAATGGAAGAAGAAGGTGGAACCACTATGGATTCCTCCTATACATGCAAGTATGGCTTCAGAAGCTTGATGAAATCATTAATGATTTCACCTCTATATTGAATAGCCTTCTCAAAATCATCCTTATTCTCCATGAACTTATCTAGGAGATGAGTAAACTCATTAAATTGTTCCACTTACATCATGAAGGATTCTATTACTGGAGTAATATTGAGATTTTTGGCCAAATATTTGAAATTATTGATCAAATCATACTTTGTAAAAATCATTGAAAAATACTTATCCACCTTTTCTCTAATTTCCTTCTAAATAGTAGAGGATTCTGTGGTGTACGGTCATACCATATTTTAAATGATATAATTATTCCAATGTAACTTGGAAAGTGTTTCTTTATTAGAATCACTCTGAAGACTCGTGAGCTCTTCCCTCATCACAGTCCTGAGAGACTCCAAATCAGCAGTAGCAGCCCTACTACCTTAAGTTACAGATGGACCAGAGATCATCTTTCCAACTTCCTCCATCAATTTATTTAAATATACACTCAGTAGATGTGTAACTAAGATCCTAAGATCTTTTATAAACACAAAAAATAGTTCTTGTAATTAGTGGTCAGAGAGTTCAAATAATCACTCTTCCTCTTCACTTATTCTCTCAGCATAATATTGTTTCAAATGATTGTATCAGCTATAGTAATAAGATTAGGATGAATATCTTGAATCACTAACCTTTAAATTTAGTATCATCAGCTTATGGAATGCTCATGGATGTATAAGCTTCACTTATGGCTCCAACCGAGGTTCTCACTCACTAAAAAATATGAGCTTTGAATTTCTCAAATCAGCCTTAGTGGCATAGTCACTAGGCACTGGCTGTACAACTGGCTCATCTGTAGGAGGTACTGTTAGTGAAGTAGGTGCAATAGGTTCTTCTTCACCTTTTTCTTATAGATAAGTAATATGAGGAGGTACCATGTCCTCATCTGAGTCTTAATCAAATATAAATAGCATAAGTCGTGGATTAATATTCCATTCACCAGTACAAGTCCAGTCTCTTGAATCTACAATGTCAATCCTGACTCTTCTTACCTACAGCTCAGGTACAATATCAGCTTCATCATCTTCTTAATCCTGTACCCTAGCCAAAATAATAATTTTAGGCACTTATACAAATTGAGCTTGAGGTTCTGTTTGCAATCCAGCAACTTAGCGACTCCAGGAAATTCATCAACAAGAGGCATAGTTTCAATATGATCCTCAACCCTTCCTCTTGGAATCCAGTCATAATTTCATTTAAATCCGGAAGAATTCATTGATATTAAAAAAATAGGATGGTCATGCATGTCCTCATAACTATCATCTTTAGAAGAATGAGCAATAAAATCCTGTTTAGCCAGATCAACATCCTCATGTCTATTAGCTCCATCATCAACTCCATGCAAAGATTCTTAACTTGACTTGTCTACAACTTGTTGTCCAACTTTTTACAAGTCACTGGCATGCTCACCATTATATTTCTCATCAGGATAATCATCATCATCATCATCCCCATCATCATCAGAATTAATTACATAACCTTCCACTCTAGTGACCTCTGTCTCTTCCTCTTCTTCATCACCTAATAAAGGCTCTCGAGCAGGTAACTCCAAAGGTGGGATGGAAGGTCCAAAAGACATATCTTTTGGGATCTCACCAATATCAGGGTCACTCCTATCATCTATTGAAGACCCTTCTTTTCTTTTCATCTTATCCTCAACTTCTTCTTCTAAATAGACTGCTTATTCACCTGGTATAAGGCCTGGATCATCTTGATACTTTGGTCTGGTAGGATGGTCAACATGATTTTAATCCTCATATTATCTTTCTTAATCTCCTATACAAAATTTCTTCATCGATTCCACAATATCTTAATCCTCTTAAAAATATCCTTGTGAAGGCAGAATCCACTACAAGCTATGATCACTACATCTCCATCATCCACACAACCCAACTTCCTCAGCATTGTCAAAATCATTCTAGGATTGTATAAACAAGTTTTTTCTTGGAGGGATTTATCATGTGAGAAATATGTACCATCAAGGAACTCTATATTTTCACCTTCACACCATTATTTAATAGTTAAATTAGTATGGAATCCATATATTTTACAATAGCAAAATCTCCCTTCCTTGGGAAGATTTGATGTCGATTGAACTTAAAGAGTAGTATGGCCTCTCCATCCAACTCAGCAGCTGTATCTCTCCTCAATAATTAATTCCCAATCAATTCCTTTAATAAATCCTCATATGAAAATAAATCTGAGGTTAGAGGAATGTTACCCTGATAGTCAGTGTATATGCCCTCATGAGGCATTTCTAAACATTCAGCCCATTCATTTGAAGAAAAATAAATCTTTTTTTTACTGCAAACTTCATCCTTGATTCCTTAGCTCCTTCCAAATATATCTTTATGTTGAGATAGAACTTTTGTACCATATGGGGATAAAACGACCTTTCATTATTTGAAAACAATTTGAGATATCCTTGAGATTCTAGCACTCTCAGCAAGAGTGACTTGCTTGAAAAAAGCCATTCATAAGACACTTCCTTCTTAGTAGTAACAACTCACCTTCCCAAACCTGGCTTACTAGGAACTGTAGAACCACTGGACTCACCCTTAAGATTCTTAGATGATGATGAATCACTTGGTCCTTCCATCACACCCTTCATCCTTTCCATTTTGAAGGTTTGGGTTCGAAGCGAATCGAAAGGTTGTGGGACGAGAGGTAGAGTGTATAAGGGTAGAAGGATGAAAGGTAGTGAGGGAGGTGAAATGTCAAAGTGTGGATTGAATTTATTTTATTATTTAAGGATTATAATTCATATAAACCCAAAATTGAATAGTGGTAAAGAAAAAAAATTGTTTCATTTCAGTTAAAATAGAAATAATTTTAAAAAGGTCTTTATAGGCATCAATTCAATATAAATGGTATTACACTATCAACTTTATGTAATCAGCTTCATAATATCGGTTCCATGTGATTAGTTTAACAAGAATGGTTTTACATGAATGATCTCACATGATCAATTTTACTTGATCAGTTTCACTGATCGGTTTGACAGATCGATTTGATAGATCAGTTTCACCTGATCGGTTTGACATATCGGTTTCAGAGATAAACAGAATTTTCCTATGGGAAAAAGATCAGATATACTTTAGAGATTTGTCATTCTGATTTCATGTCATATTTAGTTCATTTTCTCAATGATTAAGGGTTTAGTGAATACATCAGCAAGTTGATGCTCAATCCAAATAAACTCAAGAGTTATATCACCTTTTTGATAATGATCTCTCAAAAAGTGATGTTTAACATCAATATGATTTGTTCTAGAATGAGAAATTGGATTTTTAGAGATTATAATAGAACTTGTGTTTTCAAAATTTATGGGGATATGTCTGAATTGTAATCCATAGTCTAATAAAGTGTGTTTAATCAAAAAACTTTGTGCACAACCACTAACAGCATCAATGTACTCTACTTTAGTAGTTGATAATGCAACTAAATTTTTCTTTTTTACTACAACATGATATTAGAGACATTCCCAAAAAGTGAAATGTTCCATAGGTATTATTTCCATATAAATTACTTTTACAAAATTCATCATTTAAATAACTAAATAAATCAAAAGGTTATCCTCTAGGGTAGAACAATCCAAAATTAGTTGTATACTTGAGGTATTTGAAAAATATTTTAACATCAATTAAATGAGACTCTTTTGGGTTTTCATGAAATATTGTACAAATACACACACTAAACATAATATCTGGCCTACAAGTGGTTATGTACAACGCACTCCCAATCATTCCTCTGTAAGAAGTTTGGTCAATGGATTTCCCTTTATCATCAAGATGTAACATACTTGTTAAACTCTTTGGGGTTTCACTACTCTTAATTCATTCAAATCCATATATTTTCAAAAGATATTTATTATACTTACTTTGATTTATAATAATATTTTTTTTAGAAATATTAGAAATCCAATAAAATATATAAGTTCACCCAACAAACTCATTTCAAATTCACATTGCATCATTTGTTAAAAATCATTAAATAACAAATTTTTATAAGATCCAAAGATAATATCATATACATATATTTGAGCTAATAAAACTTATTTAGAAATTATTTTAATAAATAAAGTAGGATCTACAACTCCTTTTGTAATACATTTAGAAATAATAAAATTTCTTAACCTTTCATACCATGCTCTTGGAGCTTGTTTCAAACCATATAAATCTTTAGATAATTTGAAAACAAGATTTGGAAAATGTGGATTTTTAAAACCTTGGGGTTGTTCAAAAAAATATCCTCAATTATATAACCATTTAATAATGCACTTTCGAAATCCATTTGGTAATGTTTGAAATCCAAGTGTGCTGTATAGGAAAATTTGATTCTAATGGATTCATGCCTAGTTACTGGTGTAATAGTTTCTTCATAATCAATTCCTTCTTCTTGATTATAGTCTTTTCAACCAATCTAGCATAGTTTCTTACTATATTTACAGCTTCATCTACTTTATTCCTAAACACCCATTTAGTTCGAATGGTCAAGGTATAATTAGGTTTATCATCAAGATATCATAAATTATTCTTTCAAACTATTTTAGCTCTTCAAATTGTGATAAGAATGCATGACGTTCAACCTAATTTCTCAATGACTGTCTAGTTTGTGTTTTTTGTCTAAATCTCCAACAATATCATATAAGGTATGGTTTTTAAGGGTCCTAGTTGGTTTGGTAAATGTAGGGATAGTTATTTCAAGTTCGTCATTTTGTTTAGGTACATTATTGTATGATTTTGGAGAATTTCTATAATTGGATGGTTTATAGATTTTTTAAAGGATGTTTTGAGGGTTTTTCATTAATGTCCAGATTGGACATATCCACTCCAAGATTTTATAGGGATGTTTTAGTATCATGTGGATAGGTTTCATCAAACATTATAGGTACAAATTCTTCCTCACAATTGGTTTTCTTATTAACAACTCTATAATCTTTTCTTGATGTTGAATATCCAAGAAATATTCCCTCATCACATTTAGAGGCAAATTTATCTAGATTATATTTAGTGTTCAGAATAAAAACATCATATCTAAACACTTTAAGATTATTTACCTTGGGTTTTATATTATTCCACACCTCATAAATAATTTTCCTAATGGTTGGTTTGATTAAGACTCTTTTTATTATGTAACAAGATGTATAAATAGCTTCATCCTAGAAGTAAATTATTTGGTCATATTCACAAATAATTTTTCGAGCAATTTCTTTTAAGGTTATATTTTTTCTTTCTACTACTCCATTTTGTTGAGGTGTCCTAGGAGTAGAGAAGTTATTCTTATAGCAATTTTGTGAGAATAATTATTCAAAATACGGATTTTCAAACTCACAACCATGGTCACTTTTTAAGGATTTAATTTTTAGCCCACAAATATTCTCTATTGTCCTAGAATACTTGGTAATGTGAGGGAATGCTTTGCTTTTGTGTTCTAAGAAAAAGGTCCAAGTATATATAGAAAAGTAATCTACAAGAACAATAACATAGTGCTTCCCATTTATACTTGAAACTCTAGATGGTCCAAACAAATCCATGTGAACTAGGACGAGATTTTGAGAAGTTGTTACTTCTTTCTTTGGTTTGAAACAGATTTTATGGTGCCTTCCTTTTTGACAAGGATTTCACACCTTATTGTCTAGAAACTCTAATTTGGGTAGGTCTTTAACTTAAACTTTTTTGGTTAACTTTTTAAGGGAGTGTATGTTGCAGTTTCCAAGTCCTCTATGCCAGAGAGAAGACTCGTTGTGAAAGGCACTTAGAAAAGAAACATTCTGTGAGGCTAGTGTGTCTAAATTTATCTCACATACATAATCATTTCTTTGAGTATTAAAAACTAAGTTACTATTGGCATAAAAACATGTCATGAATCATTTTTTAATTTAACATTTAATACATCAATACAATTTTGGGATATTCTAAGTAGGGTATACTTTATTCCATCAACATAAAGTACTTTGGAAATTAAAATAGAGTTAGGGTTACCAATTTTTCCTTGGATGATGATTTTTTATTTAACATTGTCACCAAATGTGATATGTCCTATATCAATTTTGACAAGACTTTTAAAGCCTGAGTAGTCCCTTTTCACGTGTCTTGAACAACCACTATCCAAGTACCACAAATTCCTACCATATCTCTTTAGACAGTTTACCTCCAAAATAGTTTATCCAAGAAACGATTTTGGTACCCATATTTATATGGGTCCAAAAACATCATTAATAAAATATTTAGGAACCAAAAATTGTCTTATAGATTTACTATATGTAGAATATAGAGTATTTGTATAATAAACTTTTTTTGGTCTAGAAATAATGGATCCATTAAAATATTATTTAGAACTAGAACATGCTGTAAAATCATGATTTTTGGGAAAGGCTGAAGATTTTATTGATTTAGTCACAAAACGTGTTTTTGATAACTTCTTTTGTCCTAGTTGATATCCTATACCTGATGTGTACTTAGGAGATATATGTTTTCCATTAATTTGAGTGAGGGTATTTTTTTCATTGGTTGACTTTTCAATATCATTTTATAATTTCTCATTATATAACTTTATATCATTATCTTCCTTTAACTGTTGAGAATTTATTTCTCTATGAATAGTAATTTCAGATTTAACAGTTAGAGTAAGATCATGTTTATTCTTTAAAGATTTATATTTATCTTTTAATTCATTACATGTTTCTTCCATAATGTTTCAATATTCAAATAATTCATCATCTGTAATATTCCTTGATACACTTTCATTTTCTAAATAATAATAATTTTGTGAAGGTAAATCTAAGGTTACCTCAGAAGGGTTTTTCAGAAAACACATATTTTTCATATCATCTTTCTAATCATGAGAAAAATCAGATTCACTAGAGTTTTCCTCAGAGGCACTCCAGGTGGCCTTCATGTATTTCTTATATTTTCTATCATTGTTCTCATACTTCTTTTTATACATCATCTTTAAACATTCATCTTTGACATGTCCTTTACTTTTACATTTGTATGAAACTATCTATTCTGATTTTTTATTTATCTTCCAATCCTTTTTCCAGCTGCCCTATGGTCATACTTTCCTTTTTAATTGGGATTTCTAAAAATCTTTTTCTTCTTATAAAATTTCTGGAATCTCTTAGATAGCTAGGATATTTCTTCACCACTGTCTGAAGATGATTCTTCACTACATGTGCTCTCATCACCATCTTGAACTTTATCTTTTTCCTTACTTTTGGAAGTGGTAGTCTTGAAGGCTAAATTTTTTTAATTTCAGTTCTTCCACCTATTGATTTACCTTCAATTCCTCTTTATACATCATTAATTTTCCAATTAATTCATTAAATGTAATATTATCAATGTCTCATGATTATCTAATAGATATAGATGTATCTTTCCATCTCTCTGGTAAGCATTGTAGAATCCTCATGATCTATACGTTTGATGTGACAACTCTTCCTAAAGTAACAATGGTATTCACAATTTAATTGAACCTGAGATACATATTCGAAAGAGATTCACCGGTCTTCATTATGAAATTACCATATTTAATAGTATAATTATTTAATCTCATTTCATTTACATTATATGTTTCCTCATGAGAAACTGACAAAGTGTCCCAAATCTCTGGGGCAGTTTTACAAGAAGAAATATGATTAAACTCATCATCTCTTATTGAATAGTATATAGAATTCATTGCATTACAATTATTGTTATTGAAGTCTTGGTAGGTTTATCCCATGTTTTTCTAGAAGTTTTAGGAATTGAATATTTACTTTCAATAGTAATCCAGATTTCAAATCCCATGTTTTCTAGATGTATCTTCATTTTAAGCTTCCATTGAGCACAATTTGTTCCATTTAAAAAGGTGGTCTATTTTTAGTATCTCGTTCTAGTATATTGTCCATGATATAAATTGAAAAATGATATCCAAGAGATAAAAATTTATAAATAATAGAAATTTTATGATCATTGAAAAATAAATACAATCATAGTTGAAAAGGAGTTGAAAAATATTTGAAAACTGAAAATATCTTTAACACCGTTGATACAAAATTTTGGGCGAAGTATATTACTCAATGGTAGGATTAATTGAGTGTCTATAGAAATCTATATTAAAATTTGTTCGTTGAAAAATTTCCCGCAATTAAAAATATAATCAATGTTAGTTTTTAGTGAATTTAAAAGTCATGAATGTTCAATTAATTTCTCAGAAGATTGATTAGTTCTTAGCTATGCTAACATGAATATTTGTATAACATTAGAAACTAACATAATGGGTCGAAAAATTTATAAACAATTGCAAAAATAACTATAAATGATTAATTTAGTTTTATATAGAATATAATAAAAATAGATTAAAAATAAAATGGAAAGGCATGACAGATATAAAACAGAGGATCAGTGTCAAGCTGACTCTTAGTCCTCTCCACTTACTGGTCACCAGCTACCAAGTAGTTTTATTTAATAAACAACTTGATCCAAACCTTGGATTGGGGTTCACAACAGCACACAAGTCTCTCCAAGTCACACATGACCTCTACCACAATTATTTGTTGGGAAAACAAAAACTAGGTAATAGTTGACCTCTTACATTGCTCTACATGGGATTCAAGAGATATAATGAGATTGAGTTTGAGGAAATAATGAATCCTATAGTTATGCACATCATTCAGTTTATATGTTACAAATAGATACACACACTGCTAAAAAGTTTAACAAAATAAACACAGTAGATCTAATTTGTAGAGAGAGGTTTAGAAGTCTATGTGTGTTATGCAGTGAAGATTTTGACATTTTTATTTTAGTGGAAAGGATGTTTGCGTCCTCCTCTAGAAGTTGGATCCAAAATAGATTATCATAGCTTTTGTGGTCTGGCTTCTCGGTGTGAAAAGTTCAACTCCTTGATGTTAGGATGTTCAGTGTATCCCATCATGTTTTCCAGGTCTTGTTGATGTCCCCATATTCTCTAGATTTGAGTTATTGGGATTTTGAAGCATGCTACCAAGTTTTAGGAGTTTGAAGTTCTTCTGTTCTTTCTACTTTTCAAAACATTCCTCATATATCTCTCACTTACTACATGATCCAACTTGTAATTATTTTATACATCAAGGTCCAGTAGGGTTGAAGATCTCCCCATGTGCATGTACCTCATAATGTCTACTGATAGTCCTAAATACAACATTAAATAATGATAGAAAAATTAATTTTTATAAATATAACTATTAAATATTTATTTGAATTAATAAATTTAAAACAGTTTTTATGACTATAAGTGACTCATAAGTTTTAGTGACTCATTGGCATCAGTTTTTTGATCATTGGTCTATCATCAGAGGTCTGTCGGCATCAGTTACTCTGTGTATCCATGATTTCTTTACATTGGTATCAGTAACTTGTTGTATTAGTGATTTTTTTGTGCTATCGGTCTATCAGAATCAGTGAGTCATCATCGGTGACTCACTCATTGGTGAGTCATCTATCAGTGAATCGCTCATCGGTGTGTCTTTCATCGGTGTCTCATTCACCAGTGAGTCTTCTAACATTGATCCACCTATCAGTGATTCACTTTAACTATAGGTGTGTCGCCCACTGGTTAGTCTCTTTGAACTATTAGTGCGACTGATCATCGGTGACTTGTCCTCAGGGTGTCGTTTTTTCTATAAGTGAGTCCAGCACTAGTGTTTTATTCAATCAGTGACTTCTTCGATTAGTGAGTCCTAAATGGTGAGTCGACAACAATGACTCATTTTGAACTATAAGTGCTAGGGACTCTGAAAGAAATTATAAAGTTTCTGTCTTACACAAAACACTACCAGATTAAATGAAAATCATAAATACATGGAAACATACACTTGTAAAAATATTGAAGCATAAGTATTCATAATTTATTGACTTATTGAAATTTATTATATTATGTGACATAATTGATTCACTTATAAATATGCATTGATAAGATTAACTGAAGTTATAAATTAATAACTTTTATAAATTTGTATGATTTGTGACTATTAAAAAAACTATTTCACAAAAGGCCCAACACTTAGAGATAGGTTTTTGTGATATTTTTTGATTCTTTTAACTTAGTTATAACCCTTTAGATATATTTTATCTTTTTTGTTGTAATTAATTTTTTTTAACCACGGTAACTTATTTTCAATTATAAAAATTAAATTAACAAACAAACATAAATTCTATTTGATAAATATAAAAATTAAATAAATTTTATCCAATGTTTTTCCATAATATAATTTCTTTACCTCAAACAAAAAAACTTATATATGAAAACTATTTTAATAGAAAATAATCCTTTAAAATTGTAGGTGATCATAGTCTTATTTAATATATATTTCTCATTGAAATGAATATAATTTTTTTTGTTTATTCATTTAAAAAATTTACTATAATCATCTTTTAAAATTAATAAATTTTCTTTAATAAGATAAAAACACATAATATACATACAAATACCATCGTTAAAAAATAGATACTTTATTTAATAATTTTAGACATGATTGATTATTTATTTAGAATTAACAAAATTGACATATCATTAGTGTGTGAGAAGGACCCCCGATTATATACAAGATCTAAGAACATAGGTCATTCGCATAAAAAATATGACATAGGAACGGTATGTGAAAAATATTGGATGAGTGGTTATACTATCAACGTGTGTGGGTGAAAAATGTATCTAATGATTGAGGCTTACATGAAATATGGTTATAGGAAGTGGAATACGGAACATGATCCATTAATCTAGATCAAATGAAAATAATGTTAAAGGAAAATAATGTTGTTTTTGATGTATATTCATCTTTCTCTATCAATCCATGTGTGGATCTAATTAACAAATTCTAGGAACAATATGAGCTGAAAACATTGGAAATAGAAGAAACTGCAATTCAAAAAATTAGGAATGTGGAACCATTAGGTACATCTCAAGTATGTTTTAAGATGGGAATTTATTGTCAAAGGGACATAGGGAGTAAATATTGTTACATTGAATCAGTTTATTAATAGTATTAGAAGGACCTCTATCATTCATGAGTTAAGAAGGGTAATAAATAACATAATTTGAGTAGAAATTTATCTACACAAATAAACAATACTAAGGGATAGAAAAGAAAAAGTGATATTTATAGTCACTAATACTAAGTACATATAATCACATAATAAAAAGGTTAATCATACGATTATTTTCATTCATGTAATAGTGGATAAAGATAATGCCCCTGCCATAGATGTTGGGGATTTTAAGCATGGTCTGGATTCTGCATGCTCTAATACCATAAAGTAGGTAGTAAACAAATATCATTCCAAATATAGTAAATTTATAGTTTAAGATGGTATATCATAAAGGTTCTTCCATAAGGTGGTTGATGACCACCATAATAATTACGAGAGTTAAAATAATATGGAATTTATTATGGGAAAAAGATGAAACAAATTTGGGGCTTCTTCCTCTAATAATAGGGAAATAGAGGCCATGGTCAAAAGGAAGTAACACTATTTATGAGTGAACATATTATATTTTCTAAAAGGTAGAAATATAATTATGGTCTTGAGGGAATTAAATTGTCAATGAATTATTTCAACGTCCTCATGGAAGGTTAAATCCATATGATTTCATATTTTTCCTTGTACATAAAGAAAAGATCATCTGAATTGATGGTAGATGTGGCTACTGGGTAATAGA
Source organism: Viscum album (assembly GCA_963277665.1). Classification (NCBI taxonomy): domain Eukaryota; kingdom Viridiplantae; phylum Streptophyta; class Magnoliopsida; order Santalales; family Viscaceae; genus Viscum; species Viscum album. The sequence goes on from OY728150.1 coordinate 1,869,127,425, forward strand.
TTTTAATATCTAATATAAACAAGAAGAATTATTATAGGTAATTACTTTTAACAAAGTATTCCATCACCTTTAAGGTTGAGGTTGTCATGAACAATGTTGTTTCTACTGTGGTGAGTGAGGAATCTTCAAAATAAGAGGACTAATCAAGGGAAATTTTGCCAGATAATGATGATTCCCCATATGATGAAGATTGTAAATCATAGTTAAAACTCAGGGTATGAATAAGGGAGTGACATTTGGGTGGAAGAGGTGACCCTCATGGACAAGGTGGATGATTTCCCCCTCACAGTCGTGGTTGATCTCGAGCTGTTGATTTTGAGTTATAGTTGTTGTTGTTTGGTGTCTCTAACATAGTGTGACTATATATATATATATATATTCATTATGTATGTTTCTATCACGCATGATCCCATCATCCTGTATTTCATTTTTTCTTTCTATGAATAATTGGGATAAGGCCTTTTCCACCCTTCTATACTATTTTGATTATTTATTATAAAATAATTAATTTAATTTTATCCATACATTGATATTGAATAAACATTTGATTATTTAATAAAATTCTTTAATTTTTTTTAAAAATTATTAATTTGTATAAATAAATTTAATATTTACTACATTAATAGTAAAATATTTTTATAACCCCATCATATACTTAGAAAACCCCTTAATAACTCAACATAATATATAAGGGTATGATAATAAATAGTGTAAATTTTGAGATGTGATTCAGCTAGCATGGATATCACATTGATTTCCATGATCCTAAACTTCTTCCTTAGAAAATTTCCCTCAAGATATACCTATTTAATATCATCTTTTTTATAATCTAGGGAAAACCTAATTGATGCTATGTCCTTTAAAATATCTAATAATAGAGCGTCATAAGAAAGACATCAACTAATTTATTCCACTAATTTTTTTATATACATATTTTATAATGTGAATACATTTATTTTTACCCAGTAATTTAAAATATATGTTATAATGACCATATTTAAAACATATAATTTTAAATCATTAAATTTACTTAGCATCATTTTAATTTGGTGTTTCTTTTTGAATAATCTATTCGATAATATATTTATGTAAACTTTTGGGCTTTCAAAGTGACTAGAGAGGGGATGATTCATTGTTTATTATGGGTGTCGAATGAATCTAATAAAAGAAACATTATTTTAGAGTTAAATGTTTTTGTTTTCCATACCTGGAAGAAGATCTTAGAGCTGAATAATAGATATGTTGATCTAATAAAAACATTATTATCTCGACCAAAGATACATGTTTTGAGAACCTAATGTTCCAATTTCTAATCTAGAAGAATGAAACTAATTGATTATATGGGGATATAAGGTAAATATATAAAAAATAAGATATTTTTTTGAACCAAAATTTCATTTTTTCCACATTTATTTTTATTTATTGGTTCATGTTTTTAGATGTGGTTAGTTCATACTTATCGAGGTTGAAACTGATTTGGTGTTCACATTAAGTGCTTGAAGAAATAATTGTATGGAGTTTTTTTGATGATGTAATAAATACTTACTTCGTTTTCATTTATCTAAATAATATATATAATTATACCAAGGAAAGGAGAGTGATGAAACAAATGAAATTAATGTCTTTGGATGTTATACCATTTATGAGTTGATGTTGGGGGTGGGTTATGAAAACAAACTGACCCTACCTCAACCTCAGTCAATTCAAGAACAACCTTATTCAAAATTAAGATGTTCCTACCCAATTCTCAATAATTTTATTAGATCAAATCTATTAATTCAATTCCAAATAAATAATTCGAATGGAAGGAGGACACAATATAATCAACATAGAGATTTAATTGCACTATGAACTATAAAATCTATTTTCAAAAGAGTTTTTTCAAAGAGATAACATAACCAATTGATAACGAGACATGGAAGGAAAATTTAATCTTATACCATAATTTAATATCCAGTATGTGATTTTTGTAGAATATTAAAAAAATTAGGGGAAAAATATTTTGTTTTTTATGGGATTAGGTGGATTGTTTTAAGTAATTCTCATCATACAAGGGAGTACCTATTGAAAAACATTTTTTGTTCATTTTATTTTTTGATAATATAATTCTATTAAGTAGACTATGTTGATAATTTTATCATGTTATTTTTCTATTTTTTCAATCTCTGTTCTTAGGATAATTAGTGTTTGGTGTTGTGTTTCATTTCCAACACTACTTCTTAAATGATTCTGTTTTGTTTCTATGTTGTGATATTCCCATGTTTTTTGTTATATGTTATCTATTTATTTCCAAATGTGTTATATTAAACCTCTATTGGAAGTGTTTTAATAAATATTTTAGGTCTAATAGGGAAATATGAGTTATGGTTTTGAGTTTGAATAATTATTTTACTATTTATCTTTCTTTTTGATTCTAAGACATCAATTTATTATTATATCCTGAGACGACACACTATGAATTTACCTTAGTAGTTTCTTATTATTAATTAGAATTCTTTAATTATCTTAATTTGGATTTCATAAAAATGGAGTTAAATTTTACTTTATTGGTTTTATTTATTTCATCAAGGAATTGAAAAAAACTTCATGGAACTTGTTGGAAGTTTCCACTTCAAACTATATTAAAATCTAGTAAGTTATTGGTATAATTTTAATAATGGAGTAATTCATGTGTTACATGACATTTAAAACATAGTTGAATGTGATTTTATAATATAAATCAAAAATTTATAACTATGATAAATAATTTTTCAATAAAACCCTTATAGTCTAAAAATATTCCGAAAAATTGAATTTCATCATCCCTTCACATCCTGCACATCACTATTCAATTAAATATTTAATATTTATTATCTAATCATCACCACCAACTTTTTTTCCATACATATTAAAATTAATAAAACATTTAATATTCAAAAAAACATAAATTCTAACAGTGGAATATATGAAATTAATTAAAAAAATATTATTTGAGATAACTATCCCTATAACAATTCATATCATTATAGTATGGTAAGAACATAATAAAATTTTATTTTTTGAATTTCGATATGGGATTGGTATTTTTGCAACTTTTTTATGAAATTATTTGGATGTTTTAGTGGTGGTATTCTAGTGTCCTAAAATCATTAGTGAGTCCCAAGGTAAGAGTTAATTAATTATACATTAGGTAGATCATCATGATACGATGGTAGAGAGTCACACTCTAATGGTGTTTGGCCTGATTATCAATCCTTTGAACTAGAGTAAATAACATCATGACCCCTATCGGACACCCCACATATGAGTATGGATGAGGGTAGAACCCTAAACCTAGGGAAAGTCGCATCGCCACCCAAAGGGGTCATGATGTGTTGGTTTCTAGATGGGTTTGACCTCCATACATATGGGATATCCATTATATGACCCATATAGAGTTTTAATTAGACCTGAATGGCTAAGGGGTCATCGCAACCTGACCATCAGTGTTTATTTTCCCACAGCGATATATTAACATTTTTTCACATCACTCCATTGGTTAATTTTACTAGGGGTAATATTTGAAACACACTTAGGGTTCATTTCTTTGAGTGGGTTGTGATAAGGGTGTGATCTCTCATTTTCACCACCTCACTACAACATTCAACCCCTTAAAATAGGATATCTCAAAGGAGTTTTGATAATTTGATTTGAGGGTTCTGAGGATTCAATTATACAGAACAATGGTTGAATCAACATGATTATTTTATATTTGGTGTGAAATTAGTAAAAGAGTTTCTTGGATAGAATATTGAAGCCCCAATTCACCATTTTTGTTTATGTTTTGTTGTGTGTCAGTAGTGGACCACAAGCCGTTGCTCATGGTTCAGTTGCATTACGATCCTTGATGCTCAGGGACATAGAGTAGGTCTCTATGAAATTATGATCAACATATGGGTAATATATTGATCAGTTCCCAAATATTTTAATTGAAATCCTCTATTTTCGAACTACATTAAAACCATGGATTAAACTTTTTAATAGATATAAAATTTGTAGAAAATGTATTTGTTTTTCTATCAATTTCTATTAACCTAAAAAAGGATTAATTATATTTATATGATAAAAAATACGTTCATATGAACTATGTATATAAATTTATTTTAGGGATACATTAACATGTATTTTTAAAATAAATTTGAAATAAAGAATACATTCCATATTCTTAATGATTTTAAAGGGAGGAAACTCATATTAAAAAAAGGGTTTTACAAACTAGGTATATGCTTATTGTTTCATAATTTCCCCCATGATTTAATTTTTTTATGGAATTATTTATTGATATTTTTATAAATTCAAGTAATATTTTGTCATGTGGAAGTCATAAAATAGTGTTGTATCTTCATAGGATTTTAATTTATTATTTTTTGGCTTAGCTTACACTAAACTGTAACCATAATTTAATTTCACTAATTATGTTTCCAATGGTATGACTAGAACTTCATAAAAATGATTTTGGATGAAAATATTTTCTTAAAGAGATTCCATTTGATTTTTTATTTGTTAAAGTGATATTTATACTATGTCTATTAATATATTTATCCCTTATATGATAATTTTTTCTTATATATTATTCCTGATAATAAAATGGTTGTTTCTATGAAGTATTTTAGGAGGTGTGGGATATATATTATTCATGGTTATTATATGTTTCTACACTGTCACTAAAATATGATATGATATTTTTTTATTGATTATCTTTGAAATTTGGTGGTTTTTAATGGGAACCATGGGTACTTTAGTAAGGAATAACATAAAAAGTACTGGTAGGTATAGCATGCTTCACATAGAGTTGTATTTTTTTACAACACTAAGTAAACATTTTAATACATATTTGGGTTCAGTAAAATGGGTTGGAAAACATCGATTGGATAAGAAATGAAATCCTATGTGGCCAATAGTATGGTTGGAGTGCTATCAGATGAGTGTCACTATTCCACTTGGCTAAGGAATGTTGTTATTAGTGTCCCATTTATGTAGTAGGATATTATTTGCTCGATTTAATGATAATACACATTTTAAGGGTTAATTGAACTTAGTATCTGAAGGTTATGCCAATGATGTTGTTTGTTTATTTTATTTTTTTGAATTATTTTATTAATATTTATATTCTCTTATTTTTCAATTACTATAGTCGATGCATTATTATTTACATTTTATTTTACATCACATGATTTTCCATATTTTTTGTATTTATTTGGTTTTAGTTTTTTTTTTGTTATATAAGTGTCCATTACCTTTTTGGTTTCCATTTATTTTGAAATTACAATTTTATCACTCTTAAAATTTCTTGATGGAATTCAAAGAGTGATATTAAAAATTTGGTAACACTAATTTATGCATAAATCCATATCATATTAAAGTATGAATTTGAAAGTGTTTTTATTATTATAAATTACATCACTTTTTAAAATGTTTTTTAATATTGATTATATTTAAACTGGTGATTTTTTAACCTTAGATAAAATTGTACTTAAATTATTATTGCATGTGACTTATATTTATGTAAAAGTGAATATTTAATTTTATAGTGGAATGTTAATACTACAATGATAGAGATTTTATTTCAACGATTATTAATGGGGTATGGTAGGGTATCTACTTGGATTTTTTCTGATATCTATATATTTTTCTTTTTCCCCATGTTTCGATTCGACAACAATTGGTATTGAGATTTTTGTTTAGGTATGGTGGTGGTTCTTAGTAATTGAGTATGATCCATGACACATGGAGTTGGGTAATCATGGTGTTTGTTTTATTTTTCAATTTTATTTATCTTTTGAATGATTACATGTAGGAATTTTATTCTATTATTTTTTAATTCATATTGGTCATTGTATTTATATTAGATTCTATTTTTTATGATACTTTATTTATGCCTTTTTTGGTTTTTTATATTGATTAAAAATACTTATTTCTTATTTTATCATCCAAAATATAGAGTGTTCATGACTTTTAGGTGTATGTAATGTGATTTTATTTTCTCATTGAGTGAAATTATTCCCACCAATAAAAATTTGATTCATAGGAACTATTTTTTAACCTTTGGAGATTGGGAATTACCTTTGATAATTACCATGTCCTTCATTTGTTACTAAAATATATGGTATATCTAGTTTATTATTTATAAAATAGTCTCAAATTATGAATTTGTTTCATGCTACTTTTGTCATTAAGGTGGACCTGAGATAAGGTTATCAGACCTCAATAGGTATGTATGAAGGAGGTTCAATCTATCACGACTAGTATGAAACCTTGAGTTTCTAGGGAATGATGGAAATGTGTTATTATAATCTTTATTTTTATTTGTATTTATTTATTTGTAAAATTAAATATTTTAAGGGAGTTCAAAGAGGAACCATTAAATGGAAATGGAACATGAGTTACAGATTATGTTCATGGCCCATACATCTTATAAGTTCATGGTTTTGTTATTATTTTTTATTTTTCATTGTTTTTAATGTTTAATATTGACCTTAAAGATTAATTGAACTTATATTTATGTTTTTTATAATATCTAGTCTTTATTTTCACTCATATACATTAAATTTAAGATGACTTGAGTTGATTTGTTTGAAGAATTGTTATTATTTAATTATGTTGGGTCTCATTTATTATGTTATATCCTTTCATGTTTTATTTTTTATAATGATATTCTCTTAAATTGTTATCCATATTATGTGAGTGAAAATCAGAAATTTTAAGTGTTTTATTGAATGAAATATTGTTAAAAAATATTATGTATGTGTTTCAAATTAACGGTCTCCCATTTGTTAAATCATTTATAATGATACAAATGTTTTAATGTGGGATTTTAATTAGAAGAATAAAATATGGAAAAAATTGGAATTATAATTGGTGTTGAGTTAGTGTTTTGAAAATTTAATTGTTTTAAAGTGGTGTAAATTTTTTTAAAATATATTATAAAAATATTTCAATACATGTGATTTTGTAACTAAATGTTTTTGACTAAAAAAATTATTATCTAGGATGAATTTAATTTATTTTTGTGTTTGTGGAATATAATTCTTACTTTGAGGCTAGAGTTTATAAAATATAGAAATTCGTAGATCAATTTATTCATCACCAAATAATTTCAAAGAATAATATAAATGTATTATTTTAGTGAAACCAAATTGGAATGTGTTGTTGATTCATTTTATGGATGAGTATTTTAGTGCATAATTGGATTATGTTTTTAGCTTAGGTGTGCATTAATGTGCACAATTTTATTTTTCATTCATAATATTGGTCTACTTAAATAATAAATCATGTGTATTTAATTATGTACTTGAACTCATTAAAAGTCATGTTTTTTGAAAATCATTTCAGGTATGATGGTAATAAATAACTACATGAATAATAAAATTGTCTTTTTACTTTATTTTAAAAATAAATTGTTTCTATTTTATGTTATTTGAGTTCTAATTTTTTATGAATATTTTATTTATTAATTATTATTTATAATTTCATGAGTATACCACTTTATGTGATATATCATGCTTAACATTAATTCTTTTCTTAAAACAACACCTATCAAAAAATATATTTTTTTCCCACTTGTTTGGTTATCATTTTGATGAGTTATCTATTGATGTATCAGTTTTGGTTATATTTTGATGATATTTGTTATTGGAGTAAGGGAAATCCCTTTTTATGGTAGGAAGAAACTACGTTATGTTTAATGTTTTGATCACCACTTTTATATGATTGTTTTGTTAATATTTTTACTATATTAAATTATACATTGATGTCTTAGTGAATTCATTCATAGGAAGTATATAAAACATTTTAGGGATGAAATATTTTTATGACGGGTATCATGTAAAGAAACACATTGTTTTGGGATCATAAAATCTTGGTAATATTTTAATTTTTAGATTTAAAATAGGGATAGATAATTTTTGTTATATTTTGAGTATTCTTGGGGATATTTCTGTGGTGTTAGTTTGGTGGAAGAAAATCATGAGTGAACCTTCAGGTTTTAGTGGAGGAATTATACAATAGGTATGGTGGAAGATCATAATTTCTATTAGTCAGGCCATTATGGTTTTTGACATAAGGATAAATAAATATTTCTATGAATATTCTCTTCATGACCCCTGTGAATAGTTTCGTAATGATGTTCAGCTTGGGGTAGAGCCATATATCTAGGAGAAGTCACACCACAACTAGGAGAGGTTACCCCTTGATGGTGTATATCTAGGGTTTTACACTATTCCTAGATCATGGTCACATAATGAATTGGCTAGGAGAGTGATAACCACAACATTTTTATTAGGCTTCAAATTACAACAATGGTATATATCTTTTTTTTAATAGATCCCCTTTTAGAGATTTTACCAAGGGTCCAATTTTGAACCATGTTGGGGTTTCTTATGACTTGTGGGTTGTGAGAGTGGGGGAACTCACTCTTTTTAACCCATCCCACCCCCCTTTGTTCCACATTTTTTAGATCTCTCAATTTAGTTTCATTGTGAAGATTCATGGGTTTTGGGGTGAGGATTCCATTGACCCACGATTTAATTGAATGGAATCAACAATATATATGTTATCAATAATATGGGGAGGAGATTAATCAATAATAGTTTCATTTTATAATTTATTTTTTATGAAACAATTTACCTCTTATTAAATATTTATGAATTTACTGAAGACAAGAACATAAGAACATTATTTAAGAACATATGAATTTACAAGGTTCACTACTATGTAAGAGTAGACTATAACTGGAATGGTATAGAAATAATCCAAAACAATGAAATCCACTAGAAATAAATAATTTGATGTTGTTACATCAATTAGGAAACATTATTAAACATTCATTTCACTATTATCAAAACAAAAGTACATTTATTTTCTTTATAGATAATATTAAATAGATATTTTTGTAATAACTTATTGAAAAATTCATTAAAAAATCAATATGTAGTCATTGTGATTCTTATACATATTTATCCATAAACTTATTTCAAAATCTTCTTCTTGAGTATCATTCCCATTAGTAGGTCATAACTCCTTCCTGGAATTATTTTTAAGATTTATCTTTCAAGTAATTCATCCAAAAAAGGTCTTCCAATGACTTCAAAAAAAACGATGCAACATTCATACACCATCTTTGTCAGATTCATCCTGATATAAAACCTTATTTGTTGAATTATACCCATTGAATCTAATCATACATTCTGTATTACCAACCAACTTATTCTAATTCAACCATGAGATTCATTCATTTTAACATTACATTCTCAAACTATAATTTTTATATGTTCAACCGGTGTAACTATCTAAACGAAATTTTATTGTAGTTCAAATTTATATAATGTTAATAACACATATTATTCAATAATTTACATTCATTATATTTGCAGGGTCATGAAAATAAGAAAAGTTGGGATCACCAATTTAATTTTCAATTCAATGAAACATTAAAATCCAAATATCCAATTTTGTGCAATTCTGTTGAATGCTTCTCAAAGCTTCCTGAGTATTCATGATGCTTCTCATAAACATGAAAATCCACTTCTTTAGTAAACTTAATTCTTCCTTACTTATAATCATAGATATTCATTCAATGATATTTGATAAATCGAAAGATCAAATTTTCTTCTTCACACTTGATATCTTAACAAAAAAACCATAAATAATATCAAAAGACATAAAAACATTATTCCACATATTTATTATCTTATACAAAAATTTAAAAAATATTGTTTAAAGGATCTATATCTTATTATCCCTTTAAAAAAATTCAAAGTAACTTCTATAATGACTTTCCCATAATCATCCTCAGTCTGATGAATTTTATCAGAATGATATTTCAGATACTTTTAAATAAAAGTCTATATCTGATATATATTTATAAATAATAACCTTATTATCACCCTAAAGAAACTTAAACTTGATAAAATAATATATTTCTATCTAAATGAAATTGAAAAAATATATTGTCTACTATAATTAATCTGATGGATTCATATGATTTGGATTTCATTCATTTTGGACTTCATCTAATGAATTTGTATGAATGAACTTCATTTGATTTAGACTTTGTCTAAAGTCTTTTTCCAATTAGGACTTTAACATATTCCATTTGAACATCATCTATGTTCCTCGGATCACTAATATTAATAAACAAAATCAGATAAAAGCATTTATATTTTATTTATAAAAAATAATCCAGTTACCTTTCATAAATTACTCAACAGCTACGAATCCAAAAAAACATTCTCATCCAAAAACTCCATTTTTCGCCTTTTATTTGGTGAATATTAAAAAGATATCATAGTATAAATTATACATATAAAAATTGGTTTCTCTTGATTTATTATAAAAATTGGATCCTGAGAATTTTATAACTCATGACATTGAAACATTCATAACATCCATGCATCACTAGATTTTTCTCTCAACTAAAACATTGTTCAATGATTTTTTAACCAAAAGGCTAAACATTCAACCCATTTTTTATGCCATAAAATATAAATATATAATCGATCATCCGATAGAATTATCTTGGAAATATTTTTCCATTCACTAATTTCTTGAAATCCTAAAAAAACTTATATGATTTATGTTTGGATAGAAAAATAAAAAATATTTTTAACACCTTTCATAATAATTTACGGAATCATTAAAAAACACCTCCAAACATTCTTGACCCAACAATACCCCTCTTTTGATTTTTTTTAAAAAGGTAACAAAAACCATATAATATTTTGACTGTTGTAATGGATTATTTATCTAAAAATTATAATCATAGATTACGGAACTTGGTGCAGGAAATAATAATAATTGAACAACAATACCATGTTTTCTATAAGAAACTTCTTGAGAAACAATTTCAAACAATTTTCATCAAATTTATTTTTCCACTTGAAACATTCATCAAAATCCCATATTCAACCTATAAGAACAATATTTTCTTAATTCTACTTAGAAAAAAGTTAAAATAGATCACACATACATGTTGAAAAAATATCTTACCCCCTTTAAAAAGATCCCTAAAATACAAGCCACCCATTAAAAGTTACATAGAAACTAATGGTTATATTTATGTGACAAAATTTTTCTCCCCCATAAAAAAATTATCCAAAGAAAGTAAATAGAGGATAATGATATAAGAAACCATGGAATTGAGGATATTTTGGATGAAAATCCATTATCAAGTTCAATTTTTTAAATTTATCCCTCAACAGTGGTATGGAGAATATATCAACAACTTGATCCATATTTGGAAAAAAATTGATCATATTATTCATATTCACTTTGATGAAGTTAAATTTGATAATAATGTATATTAAATGAGAATTTTTCACTAATTTTTTAATGATATTTACAGATCATCAGTTAACACAACCCAAGAGAATGTGAAACATCATATAAATAATCAATTATTACATTTTTGTCTTCAAACACATTAGTTCACTTGTAGATTTAGTGGAAACCACATATTAATATTTCAATATACTAAGAGTAACTAAATTCTATTTCTTTGTATAGAAATTTACATATATTTTTTCATAAGAATAACATTCCACCAGATGTGAATATTCCATCTTTAAAACATCATGCCCAATATGTTTCTTTATAGACAAACAAATCAACATTTCTTAAATCTTCATATTTCAAACCAAAATTAGTTTTTTCTTTTTTTATATATTTGAATTATTATTTTTACCATGAGATGAAATTATTTAGGTGAAATTTGGTACCAAGAACAGAGAGTAACAATATTTACTATATATGTTCTTGAGTCTATGAGATATAATAATCTTATAACCAACTTTCAACCTCTTTAGTATCTAACTACTTTCATTAAAAAAAATTATATAAAATTGTTTCCCTAAAAATATGGGTGTAATCATTCTTTTATGCTTCCTTTTAATACTTAACAAAAAGTTTTAATGCATAATTTTATTTATATAAGAAGATATATTTTTTCTTTTGTGATATTTTCATCCCATGAAAGAATTTAATTTCTCCAAACATGTATGTCTCAAAGTGACTCTCCAAATCTTTAGTAAACTTATCACAAGTTTATTCCTAATTTCTTATGAACTTGATATCATAAAAAAATCACAATGAGGGAAACCAATTTATTTTAATTTCTAACGAGGTTACAATCAGTTATTCCCATCTTGAAGTTCAAATTTCTTAAGAAAGTATCTAATTTAGAGTACCATGATTTTGTATCTTACGTCCAGAAATACAAAACCTTATTCAATAAGAACATATATGTTTATTCTTTCTTGAGCACAATGCCAAAAGGTTGTCCAATATATACTTGTTCATTGAACTCTTGATTAATAAAAGATTCATAGATATTCATATGAATTATTCCATATCTATATTTTGTGTAAATATAGAGAATGATTATAATAGTTTCTAATATTTTTACTAAAGATATCATTTTATAAAATTAAATGCCTTTAATTTGTGTGTAACCTTTATAAACTAGTCGTGCCATGTTTTTTATAACCTTACCTTTATCATTCACTTTATTTGGGAATAACCACTTCATACCCATCATATTTTTTAATTGTTTTTTGTCTAAGTTCCCATATATCATTCATATTAATATTATTTAGCTCATTATTAATAGAATTAATAAACTCTTGGTGTGCCATAACTTCATCAACAAATTTATTTCTCAACTTGTAAATGTAAGTAAGTATGTAAACCAAAATTTTAGGTTATTGTAGTTTGAACTTTTTTTTATTGATCAGAAATTATGTTTTGAACATCCACTCACTTCAACATCCTAGGATAAGATGTATTATGTTTTTCTTAATCATTTTATAGATGAATTTGAATCTTTTTCTCAAATAGATTCATCAATGTTACTATTATTGAGAAATTTTCCACCTATTTAACTAAAATCAACTCATTTTACCTTTCTTCCTTTTTTGAAATTATTTTAGAAATATATTTATTATATTGTTCACGAAATTTTACATTCGAAAAATATACCATCTTCTCTATCTATTTATTATATAATCATTATTCTTTAACATTTCGTGGGTAGCTAAGAAAATTCCATCAACACCACTCAAATCAACATTCCCTTCATTCTTAGTCTTGATTTTTATAATAAAGGGACTCCCATAAAACCTTAGAGGTTTAAAACTTGGGGTTTCTCTATAATAAATACGATAAGGAGTTATATTTGGGTTTATATAATCATTGATTTGGATTATAAATTATTTCTCTGATAGATTACCTAAAATAATATTTAGAAGTATCATGTTCAATCAGTATTGTTAATTTCATCTCCACAAAATTTATATTTCGTCTTCCAGTAACACCATTTTCTTATGGGGTGCATCATTTACTAAACTCAATAATATTTTTTTTTCAAGATAATATTTTAACTTACCAAATTTATATTCTTCACTATTATCAGTTCTAATATTCTTAACATAATATCCACATCCTTATTTCTTCACTTCTCTTAAAACTCATAAAAATATTGAGAGAGAGTAATTTATATTTAAAAACAATAATAAATGTTTTTAGAGTAATGTATTCAATAAAATAACTAAATTACCAATATATATGTGTTTATTATTATCTCATCACATAAAAATGGCTAAATTCATCACTTCTAAGTGATGAGTCAAGTGTATCTAAACATTCATGTGTACTATGTTTGTAATATCTCCTTTTAGGAAGATAGATATATACCAATAAATGCTTATTTTCATTTTAGGAATATCATGAATAATTTTTTCACTTCATAAGATTTATCATTTTTCTCTAACACATATTCCCCATCAATTATTACATATATGATTTTCTTCAATGGTACTCAGATATCATGAACTTTGTTCATCGCCATCTTTGATCATTTTTAATTTGGTTCATTGGCCGCTTGTTATAATAACTATCTTTAAAAATTATAACAATAGATCCATGTTTTCTGAAAAATTATGATATTTTTATCAAAAAGTTTTGAAACACATAAGAAATTGTGTTTCAAAACTTCAATGAAAAAAAGGCTATTTTGGATTTCAACTTTTCCTCTAAAATGATAAAAGATCCAACAACATTAATTCTTAGTATCTCATTATTTATAAAATTAATTGTACCTAAGTTAGAGTTTTCACATCCATAAATAACATTAAATCTCATGTCACATATAATGAACCACCACTTTATAATATTCAAGGTTATTATTATTTTCTAATTTTGAGAGAAGTTTCAATGATAGAGGTTTTTTTCTTTCCATTATCTTTATTCTCCTGTGGTTTTTTGGATTTATTACATAAAACATATTATCTCAAAATCATGATAAGAAATCATTTTTTTTAATTTCTAGGTTCATCATGTCTTTCAAAAATAGTTTCCAAAGGTTGGAATCAATTTTCAATGTTCATTCTAACTTTATTGGGTTTTCACTTTTGAGTGGGTTGACTAATCCCCAGACTTTTCCTCCCATGTCTCATATATTAACAACAATATTTTTGACTTAAATAAGATGTATATGTTGTATTTACAAATCCTCAAATATTCCAACATTAACCATATAGAGATTATCTTCTATTGTAACTTACAAAATTATTAGCATTGTATTTATTTCATCAAATTTCTTAACTTCAACTATAGTATTTCATTGCACATCAATTTTTTGGTTACCTACTAATTTTTTCTTCTTCATCTTATATTTTTTCTTATCCTTGAAAAAATCACTTATAATAAAAAAATTTAGTTTATTGATCAATTTCTTAGAAAATTAAGGTTTTTTAACTTCACTAGAATTATATTTATTCACAATCTTATTAAATTCCCCTTTCATATTAGAATATTCATTATTATTATCAAATATATAGGATAAATTTTTTGATCCATATTGGGTTTCACTTCTTAAAACATTCACTATCTTTTTTAATTGAGTTTTGGAAGTCTGTAACTCATTTCTCATAGTTAGTATGTTTTTGTGGAGATAATTAAACTCTTCCTACTTCATAATAATTTTCATTGAGGATTAATGTTGAAGTTCTTAATTTTGTAAAGTAACTTATTCAGATCAAAAATTCCATTTACCAACAAGGATTTATATTCAAGAAAATATTCCTGATTGTTTTCTAAAATATTTTATTTCTTCAACATCATATTATCACTTTCAAATCTGAAAATATTTTTAGGTCATTATTTTAACTCCCTATTTAGAATAAATTCCATTTCAATAATTATTATTCTAAACTAATTCTTTGATCACTGGTGAATTTTTCATTATTAACATTTTTTTATTTTTTTTGTAGCAACATAACTAGAGTTATCATCCACATCATAGTATTATCATCCACCTCACTCTTTGACAAATAATTTATGCCTATTTTATTTGGAGAACTTATTAATTTTACCCCTAGTATGGTAATTTAATTTTCCAAACATCATATTAATTTATATTCTATAATTTCAATTATCTTCATAAATTTCTTAATTTTCTATTTTTTGTTGTAAATTTGATGAAATTGGATCAATGTATCCACTGTTAATAAATTATTTAGGTAACTTCCCTTTGTACTTTACTGTACAATTTCACATCATTTTGGAAATCAAAAAATTTACCTCATAATTTTTTACTATACTCGTATTTAGTGTTAGAGTCACTACCGTCTTTTTTGAGGAATTTCTTCGACATTACATTCTTATTATATTTGAATGAAATATCCCGATCAACCTTCTCTTTGATGTTCATAACCTTTTGTCTTCTCATTTTTATGTTATGATAGTTCTATGTAAGACATCAAAATATATTGTTTCTAAATCTATATCTTTCAATGATAAAAATTTTCCATCAAACTTATCAAGAAGAATTTGTAATATATTTTCAAATATGGTCTAATCTTGAAACTTCTCAATAAGGAATTTTATGATGATGAAAAATGTATTTCACCACTATACAGATGTCACTAATATATTCATAATTACCCATCATAAGATCTTCTTACTCCACCCTCCATATTTTTAACATTCTTTTATTTACATTCATATTTCTTTCAAAGATTTTTTTCAAATTTTCCAAAATTACTTTTTTGTTCCAACTATTTCTACTATAATAAACTCACTTTTAGGGAGTGATGAGAGTAAATAATTTTTGTCCCACACTTAATTCTGTAAATTATTTTTATCTGCAGCTTTTATAGGATATCTCTCATCTCTAGGTGGTAAAACATCTTTAGTTTCTTCTAGAAAATCATAAAATTGGAAAAAATATAAATAATAATTATATATATAAAAATATGGTGTTTAATTATATATAAAATTGATATCCTCCTACTATTCTCACAATTATGAAAATCTATGGAAACTTCACAAAATTTCAAACCTCAAAAATCTATTAATGCGAGGATCCTTACCGTTGACACCACTTGAAAGGAACTAAACAATATTTGTGTGATCACTAAGTGGGTTAGGGATAAATTATTTATATATTTTTTTTAATAATTTCTTTCTATGAAAACCACATTCACCACCTATTAAATATTTATTTATTTGGGGAAAAAATCACACAATACACTCCACATGAATATTATAATTTACAATGTTCAATTATCAGTATGAGTTTATAGTCCTCAGTATTATATGGAAATAAGAAAATACCAAACAATTCACTAGAAAATAATCCTTTTATATGGTATAAACAAGTAGGGTATATCATTACACTTGTCTTTCACTATTTTCATAACTATTGTTCATGTTCATTCCATATATATAATATGGAACATATATTTTTATCCACTTTCAGAAACCTTCACCAACATGAGCAATATGTTTTTTCTATACAATTTTCACTTCTTTATAGTCACACTTCTTAGAAAAAATTATTCTTTACTTTCTTTCCCGAAATTAAGAAATAAAGTATATCTATTCACAGTTCATCTAATTTCTCTATCTAGTGATCAGTCCAGAAATTATTGTTTAATGACTTTAGAAATATGATGAAACATTATTACACCATGTTCATCTAGTTTCACATGATATAAAACATTTCTTGGATAATTATAACCGCAACGTCTAATCAAAACATATCTGTTTGATAAAACATAATATTCTTTAACCAAGATATTCAATTATTGGAAAATTCCCTGTGAAATCTTTGGATTTTAAATTATTTTCCGATATTTCTTTCCAAAAAAATCCCTATAAGGTTAATTTTTTCATGCATGAATAGTATAGTTTCTTCTATACTTCACTTTCAATCCAATTTTATATACCTGTGATGGAAAAAATGTATGATCACCAATTTAATTTCCCCCTCAATGAAAACATGAAATTCAAATCATCCATTGAGTACAATTCATTTGGATGCTTCTTAAAGCGTCTAGAGTACTCTTGAATATTCTCATAATATTTTCCACCCACTTCGCCAGAAAAATTTTTTATTTGTTGAGAATCATAGATTTTCCTTCTATTATGTATTGGACCTTAAATGATAATATTTTCACCACCACACTTCATATCATTATAAAATCTTTGAAAAGAACATGTAACCACATAAAACAATTATACCACTCTATTATTGTATGGTAAAAAAATTCAAAAAATATATCATCACAAGAATGAATATTTGAGTGTTCATTAAAAAAATAATACAAATATATCTAAATACCTTCCAAAAATATTCATTCCTCTGATGACATGAATCAGAAATCTCTTTCTGTTGCCTTTATACACCATTCATTATTAGATAGATATTTATACAAAACATACATCCGATCATCCAGAAGTAACTTCAACTTGAAAACATCATATATGTATGACTGATAGAAATTGTAAAAAAAATTCATTTTACTCCATCTGATGGATTCATTAGAGTTATAATTCATTTGATTTCGAAATTATTCAATTTTGACTCCATCTGATTAGGATTTTTTCAATTAATACTTCATCTGAACAAATTTTTTGATTAAGAATTTCATATCTTCACTTCCCACTTATAAAACCTCTCTAAGATCCCCAAAATTAAAAAAATACTAACACAATAATTATATCATCATAATTACATTTCATCATTATGAAAACATATGAGACACCTTTTTTGTAGTGGTTTAATAGATATGAATCACAAAAATCTTCTCAGCCAAAACTCCCCCTCAACCTTCTATCCATTGATCTTTCCCATAATCACATTGTATAAAAATTGTACATAAAATAAAATTTTATACCATTTTCTTATTATTCATGGATAATGATATATTTTTTACCCACTACATTGTAAAATATTGAAAATAGAAATGAATCACATGATGTTTTTTCACTAAAAAAATTGTCTAATTATTTTGTATGTAAAAACATAAACATTCAGAAAATATCCTACATCAAGAAACCATCATCTGGAATAGTTTATCTAATATAATATTAATGGAAATATTTTTCTATTAACCATTTTTTATTAAAATTATAAAACAATGATGTTTAATTTTTGAACTTCAAAAGATAAATAATTCATAAAACATTTCTTAACATTTTTTTATTTTCTTCAAAAACCTTCCATCAAATTTGTCCCATCTGGATCTATCATGTATCTTAGAGATTTAGTGTGTGACATGTATAGCAGGTCATGATGTAATGTACTAATCCAAGATCCACTAAAATTCTTCCCCAATCTAGTTAGTGACAAGGAACAAGTGTTACTCATTTTATGCTAGAGGCTACTGACTAGTAGTGAGGGTTTGATGGATGTACAGTGTGGAGACAATACTATCTAGATCATTACAAAACTATAGAGGAAATAATAAAAAATATAAATTGTGTAATATAAAGAAATCTATTAAATATTATAATAACATGTAGTCTAGATATATCTAAATATAAATTCATGCATGAACATGATGAGTCATAATACAAACAGACATCGCACAATAGATAATAAAATAAAAAGTGCTAGGATGAAAAAATAAATAAATAAATAAAATAATCGAAATCAAAAAGGAATTCTCAGTATATTCTCATCAGTTACCCCATGCTCCCATGTCCAGTCCTATTTCATAATGAAAACAACATAGTGAACAATCTTGTTCCTAACCTGCAATCAGGATGTCTTTTCATGTAAAAAAATATAGCTTGAATAGTTAGTGAAAAAAACTTCTTAGGACACTACCAATGTAATAAAATTCAATTGATTCTATGAATATAAAATGATATAATGTAAAGGTATTTCTAAAGTACGAAAATGTAGTAAATATAAACCCATTTTTCACTCATGTTCTTCAAATGATACATGGCTAAATATACCTTCTTTGATACAAGTTTTAATGTCTCTAAACATGTAACATCATGTATATATATGAATATATGTATATATATATATATATGAAAATATATAATTGAATTTATGAGGATTCTCTGAATAAGACAAAGGCATCCACATAGTAATAATATATTAAGTTTCATATTTCAAACAGGGTTCCCCTTACCCAATGATCTCAATGAATGATAAGGGATGTCATTCCCAATGCACCAATAAATGAAATGGCACCCCATTAGAAATTCCGAAATAAAGGATGAGGGAATCATTTCCAAATTTCTGAATAATTGATAAGGGATCTAGTAAAAATTTTCTCAAAAAATGACAGGGGATACCATGCCCAATTTATCATGGTAAGGGAGCATGATGTATCATGTCCAATATTTTACATAACTATGTCACAAAGACAATATCTCTGATATAATAATAACAATAACAAGAAAAATAATTAATAATAATAATAACGTGTTTCCTTTACAACATTAATTTAATCTGAGTTATGGTCCCCAAAGCATTTTAAATTAACGTTAAAGACCCGGAAATAAAGAAATTATATTCCATACAAAATGATTCATCAGGATCATTTCATTTATAAATTCATTTTTTCATATTAAATCGGGCCATATTTGAGTACAATCCTCAATAAAAATATTTTGATTCAATCAATTAATCAAATTGAAATTCCAATCAATCACATTCTATTAATAATTTTATTTCTAGATTGCAAAGGGTCCAAGCGGTGTTATTTTATCATTTAAAACATATGATTAATTGATTGTGTATTCTTCTAATAAGGGGCATGATCAAAACACACAAAGGGGGTATTTTAGTCTCAAGTCAAGAATTATAACTCCCAGAGCTTCATTGAACCCACATTTAGTGGTTGTTCAAGTTGATGTCTCAATCAGAAATAATATCAATGGTTCTTATAGAGAATCTATCTCATATTATTTAAAATTATTTTAAGAAGTTCTGAATTTTAGGAGCAACAAATGAAAAGGCTTGTGTGAAACACAATGTTGTAGTTTTATAAAAAATGAAACATTTAGGGAAACACATATTGGCCTCCTACATTATCCTTAAAAATCTTCACTCGTCCTTCATCAAGAATTGATTCAATCCAAAATATGGGAAATCAAATAAATCAACAAAAATCATGAAAATTGGGAGTATGAGATTTCATGAAGACAATGATAAAGATTAAGGGATAAATCGGAAAAATAATGAAGAGGAATCATAGAATAACTGATAGTGATCCTATGTTACCAATGATGCATGATTATGAGTCAAAACAATGGATATACCTCCATTAATAGAGAATAGAGAGTGGGAGAGATCCCATGACCTAAAAGGGGTGTTGTGAATGAATGCGAAGAGAAATGGGGGAAAATATAATGAAGGCAAGTGGAAATGGTCTTTTCCATCACCTTTAAAGAGACACAATGTTTGACCACATGGTTTTGGAAAACTGTGTTCCTATTGTGTTGTGACACTATTTAAGGATGTCCATAACTGACACAGTTATTAGAGATGGTTAGAAAAGATGTTCTCAAAATGCAGGTGTACCTCTTCCCACCTTCACCCTGTCATACTTTTTCTCATGGGGTTTCACATTGTTTCTTCAAACCATATCCATAAAAAAACATGCCACATTGTTTGGGAAACAAGTTTGGACTAGCCATGTTCCAACCATGGTTCCCTATATTTTTCTACCAAAATAGTTTTTTTAGAGCTCGACACTTCTGAAACTCATCATGAAATTTTGAAAATAATTTAGATATTTATATTTCATCAGAAGAAAAGATTTTTAAGTGTTTCAACTCTCAAAATTATATTCCACATATTTGTTTATGATTTGGACCATCCACCAAAAAATCTAAAATTCATTTGAAAAATGAACTTTTTTATAAAACATGAGATGTTTTAACCTTACCATCTCTGAACTTCTCATCACTAAGAATCCTTGGGGAAAAAATAAAAAAACACCTGACCTACCAAGGTCATGAAGTTCTATTCAAACAATAAAACTACATTTCATAATGCCTAATATGCCTATAAAAGTCACTTTAAGTATACAACACATAAGACAACCATAACTCAAGCGAATGATTAGAACGACAATTAAAAAACAAGGATGGTGCTTACCGGATACCACATAACATGAGGCCTGATCATGTCATCCTCTCTTTCATCAGTTGTCCTATAGTGATTCCACCATAGTTTCTAGGTGTCAAAAACCAATTCCAAGTCATGATGATACCACTATTAGAATTACCTATTAATTCACATTTATTAACATGTCTATCAAATTACAGATTAAGAAATTACCTTTAGTCTATGATTTGATCAAAATATTAAAACTCTAATCAATAAAAATCACAATTGTTTCATTGTATTTTCATTGAAAATCCATGTCTATCCTTTAAACTGTAACTTCTTCAATTCAAAAATATGACAAACATGGTTCCTTACCGACCAAATACAACTATTAGATGAAAATCAGGACAAGACTCTTTCATCCAACTATTTCTCAACTGACTTAGATTATACAGTCAACATGTAAATAAACTGGATACCAAAACCTTTATTCTAAGGCATAAAAACATTGTTCTTAGAACACTCATCAAATACTATACCCAACTCCCACATGCATATCTTTGTCAAACTATCTCATGTCTAAAACTGTTTCCATTCCACATCAAAAGCAACAACACATACTAAGTCCAGCATCTATATACTATCATAAGATACTACGAGATTAATTATGACACTCAGACTTCCAGAATTTACATAATAAAAAATATATAAGGTGTTTCTTGAGAAAAACCACCCATACAATATTTCATTTCTAAAATGGAATATGAGTTCTTGAATTACTATTGAACAAAAGGACTTATGGTCTCGTGTACCTTCCCTTATGAGGGTTCCCACTAATAAATATTTTCCCACTCCCCACCTTTGGATCATACTTTTTGTGACACAAACTAACCAATGAACTTATTACCACACATGATTCCCGGTTTACTCCTCGTCTTAAAAATTGGTATGGCTACAAACCCACTCATTGAGAGTGATTGTGTAAATTTCATTATGTGTTCACTCTTCTTCAAAATATTTCTCACGAAATTCTAGAAAAATCAATGAATAATAGTGTTAAAAACACTTAAATAGAAAATTATGTACTAAGAATCATTTGTATTATCTCAATACCACTCCTCGAGCATAGCTCCCAAGATGTACTTTGGTCAAACCACAAAGATAGATAGGTATTTCGATGTATACTCATTCCTCTATTAGTGTACTTAGAAAGATATCAAGATAAAGGGAATGATAATATCTAAATAAGATCACACGAGGTGTCCATAAATAACTATGTATATTTCTCTGATGTCCTTCTTATATATTCCATGCTATATATGACACAACCAATACTAAACACCACGTCTCCCAACAATGCATATCAAGGTAAAAATATTGTCCAAAAATCTCATGTCACCCACTTAATTTCCATTCCATCCCTCACATAAATATATTCATTTAATTTACCCAAATATTGGGGTCACTATGGTAGAAGCCTCACATTTAAAATCATCAATCCTCAGACCTTACCATCCACTCACTGATGATCAACACATAATAGTTTCCACATGTAAGTAGAATGAACTAATTTTTTTAGGAAATGGGTGTACATACCATTCCACACATTTCAATACCCAAATAACCCTCTCAATATTCAGACATCCATAGGTTGTGGATGACTATGGTATATGAGACATCAATATTAATATACCAACATTTACCTTGGCACTCCTAAAAAAACTATCACCTTATTGTGCCAAAATTTATAAAATGAATTCCTTCCTGACTAATCCATTTCTAAAATTCAAAGTATCAATCCTGAAACCAAATCTATTTTGGGATAGGTACATAAAAATTTCTTCCTAGCAAAGCCATTTTAAATATCAAAGAACCCTATGTGCATATTTGTAAACCTAGGCATCACAATGCCTATAACTTAAAACCCAATCACCTTTTGTGTACGATTCTCATTAAGATCATATAACCATGTTCATTACCTTTAAGGTAAATTTAAACCCAAGTTCTACGTCACTCAAAGGTTTCCCTAGGTAAAAAATACTATGAACTCACTATGGATCGAGTAAAATAAAGGAAATCCAGGTCTCTAACCTTGCCCAATGGTCTCTCACATGAGAACCATATCCCACATAAGGGATTCTATTACTAAGAATCCAATGTGCATATGATTTTTCACTATCGTGTTACAATTTATGGTAGGTAATAGATCATAGACCAATGAGTGTCAAAAATATATTAGAAAAGGAAAAAGAGTTAAAACACATCGCATATCGAAATTTGATAATTCCCTAATATATGCCCATCATACCATAAAACCTCCCAAATCCCTAGGGAAATAATTTCATCACAAAAGAGTCCTAATCAACACAAAAATTCTAACAAGAAACAATTATCATTATTATAAAGTTATCTAAAAAATATACAAGTTTATAAAATCCAAGGAACATCCAAATTAGGCTAACCCATCCTTTGAAATGGGAATATTAATTTTAAACTACAGTCAGAGATAAGATGTCACTGTGATCAACTAGATATACATTAATTTCAAGAAACAAAATGAAAATAATCCAATAATGAACCATGAACAACGACCATGTTTCTGTTAAAGGAATCCTTCAAAAAAACATATAAACTAAGCCTTACAAGTGGTTTATCATTATAAAAACAACCCAAAAGATTTTAAGTTAGTAATTTAATCAATATAGGTTTACCAATAAGATTAAATATGTTCAAATATATGAAACTCTATGTACTAGTGATAATGGTACAAATTTTGAAATTGTGGTTATAACCTTTTTAGATGAATCCATGAATCATTATAAAAATTGTATTAATGTTTCCTTAAACCATTATTTAGCCATATGTTCTCATAAGTCATCTTGGTTAATGAAGATGTTAATTCCAAGATATAGTTGGAAACACACTTTAGGTTTTAATTGCCATTTAAATTAAGTAACACATCACAATGAAAAAGCTAAAAAAGAATATAATAAATGATTATCGAGTTAAGAGGACATGTCAACTATGATTACACTATAAATTTATGCATGACATTGTATAATTTATACTACAACTTTAAATTTCTATCCAATTAGAAAAAAATACCCCCATGGGGTTATTTACCAAGGGATTTAAATAACAAGGTGACCTAATAGGGTCTCGTTAATACATTATAGGTTGAATTATATGGGAACCCATTCCAAATTTATGGAGTAAACACTATATAAATTACAGTTGGAATCCCATTTAAATGAAACCCATTTAAGGTTAAATTTATCATTGTTTTTTAGTATTAAAACACATTCAAGGAGTTTTATAAAAAATGAATATGGTTCTAAAATCACATAAAAGTTTCTAGTAAATAATACATGGATTTAGTCATACATAGAATTTTTTAAGCAATAGTTACAACAACCTTCATAAAATTAATTTTAAAACATTTATCGAAAGGAACCAATTTTATATATGAAATAAAATTCGACATATATTATGATTTAGTTAGATGCACTGCCACTAAAAAATTAAAAAGCACATAATTTTATATGTTGATATTGGAATTCATGTAACTACAAACTAGATTTTACCTAAGGTCTTAGAATATAAAAAGATCATATTTGATGATTTGATTATATAATCTACCACTTCCAATTTATAGAGGCATTTACACATTATAAATTTTATTTGGAATCCATTTAATCAAAACCAATAATATATAATCATATACAACAAATATTTCATTGCTCAAACTTGACATAATTTGTTAGTTAAGGTGCCACCATAATGTTATATGGGAAACCAACATTTAGTTTTATACCAAAACAATGATAACAAATCCAATATCATAACTAGAATAAGGGATTATATTATAAATAAATATAATATAATATTCGTAGAATGTAATTGGGTGGGTTCGAAATAAATCCACACATGGTTGAAAATCAAACAAAATGGTATACAAAAAAGCATGATAAAAAATTACAGAATCATGGTATATAGGTAAGCATGCAAATTAAATGTGAATACTATGTGCCTGAAATTATGAATGAATGAATCCCTTTTTTACCATATTGGGATAAGAGGTAAATCCCATAAATCAATAAATTAATAACCAGTGGAAATACAGTAGTCACCCAAGGAGAAGTAATAATCATTTGTAATAATAAATAATCATGAATAATAGTTCCTTCCTAGGAAACATGATATTTCCCTCAAGCATGGATTGTATGAACTCGGAAATAAGGTATTTACCATATGTAGACACACTCCAACTGTATTTTCTACTATCCAAAAAAGTAAATCAATATTAAAAGAACACTTTACTATCAATTTTTCATGTCTCGACCTAGGAGCCACTAAAATGGAGCCTTAAGCTATTTAATGAAAAGTTTAAAACCATACCTACCCATACACCAGAGGTTTCTGACTTGTAATTGGGGTCTAATTGTGGTACAATCGAGATATTATGCCCTCTGGATTAGTACTAAGAAGCAACAGAATAATCAATAATATAAGTAGTAGACGATAAAAAAATCCATGATAAATAATAAAAAAAAATTAATATATTGAGAGCCCAATAAACAACCCTACATGAACAATATGATTCATAATTCAAGAAGACAACACATAGAAAAGAATAATATAAATTATGCTTGAATAACCAATGTAATAAATTATTTAACAAATCTAACTCTGGAAGGTAGCCTGAGTAATTTATGATCCTTCACATTCGAGCTCCCATGTACAATAATATACCGTAATGAAATACAACACCAGAAATACTCTAATTCATTACCATCAATAATGATGTCTACATGGCTACCAAGAAACAACCTGAATAGGGTGTGTGATAAAATCCATTGGAAACTACTAATGGTTTATAATGAAATTCAGTCTGTGAATATAAAATTATATAGTGTGTAGGTATATCAAAAGTAATGTCTTGAAGTAAATATAAACCCATGTTGACCTCAGGTTTCTCAAAGGATACATAGCTGACTCTACGTGTTTATCCTAAAATGAAATATCTTTGAACATGTTCTATTATTTATATATGTGCATATATATAAATATATATATATATATTCAATGATATACACGCATCGACAAGGATATAAGACATATGAAAAAGTAATCCACATAATAATAATAATATAATATGTTTTATATTTGACATGAGGGAATCCATTCCAAACTATGTCAATGAATTATAAGGGATTCCATTCCCAATGTCTCACTAAATAATTAGGGATTCCATGCCCAATGTATTGATAAATGACAAGGGATTCCATTTTAAATGTATCAATAGAATACGAGGGATACCATGCCCAGTGACTCGATAAATTATAAGGGATGCAATGAAAAATGACTCACAACAATGTAGTGTGAATCATCATGTAGATTTATTTCCTTAACCCTATAAGAATAATCAATATCCATGATTTAAAAAATATAAATATCGATATGTCATAACCTATAAGAATTTATTTTAAACCAAGATATGGTTTCCAAACCATTTAATATTTATGATATAGAAACGTTTTTGATGAAAGTATACACCATGCAAAACAATTCATCATGATCATTTCCATCATCTATTCATTTATCCATATTAAAGAGGTCCATGATTGAGAATGATAATTAATAAAGATCCTTTTATTTACTTCATGAATCAAATATAAATTGAACACAATCAAATTATATTTATTTTTTATAATTGATAATATAGTCTAGGAAGTGGTATTCAACCATTTAATTCATTACCATAATCAATTATGAATTCCACTAACATGTGCCACGATCAACACACTGAAATAGGGTATTTAAGTATCAAGTTTTGAACGAAAATCGTTGAATTTAATATAACCAAAGTTATGTGGTGGATTAAGATGAGGTCTCAATATTCAATGATATAAATGGCCCTCATATAGATTATAGGTTATACTATATAAAATTAATTGGAATTATAAATTTCAGGTGCAATGCACGGAGAGTTCGACATGTGACAACATAATTCATTTTGTAAATAATGTAACATTGACGAAAACCTATAAGACCACGAAAATTAGGCTTAAGAATACTCAATATTCCATTATAGGGATTTGATTCGAACATAAATGAGAGAAATAAGAAGAATCAATATACTTTGAAAAATAGTGCATTGGAGCTTCTATGAAGAAAAAACTGAAGATGGAAATAGAAATTGAGTTAAGAAGGAATATGAATCATATACTAAACTATGGTGATATATTATAGAGGATGATGCATGATTTATATAATGAAAAAATGAGATACCTCCTTGCCTAGAGAAGATGGAGATGGAGATATCCCACTACCAAAATAGGGAGATATGAATGAGTGAGAGGTTAAATGGGAGTAGGGAATCTCAAATGAGGCAAGTGAAAGGAATTATTTTCCAAACCCATTAATGAGAATAGGGTTTTGGATGCATGGTTTGGCTAATCATGCCCCAAACATGTATTGCCACTATCCAAGGACACCATAACCTCACAAAATTGTAGAAAACAGTTAGAAAAAACCTCTTCCAACCATGAGAGTCTCTTTGTAGACCTATATTATGTCACTTTATTCACCATATGGTTCATCATGGTTTATTCAAACCTTGAACCTAAATAAACAAACTTCTTGGTTTGTGTTGCATGATTAACACTAACCACGTGCCAATAATGCACCATTTTATATTTCTCACAAAACTGTGTTTCGAAATCACGATTCTTTTGAAAGTCATTTTAACTCTCATGAAATATATTAAGTATTAAACATCCTCTAAAAAAATAATTTTTAATTTTTCTATATCTTGGAATTACATTTTAAATCTTGGATTATGATTTGGAGAGTCTAACAAATGAAATTCTCTAATACCTATGAAAATTAAAATCCATCCAAAATGTGGGATGTTATACCTAGGATGGATATTCAAGACTCATTTGATAATTTATTTTGATCTCTTAGTGATTTTTGGTAGGATAACTCACCCTTCAACATGGTTTGATATTGTCATACCGTACGGTGATTTATGACACAGATGAGGTAATCGTGATATTTGGATTGATTTTTTAGAAAATAAATAAGGATTATTTGTTGAAGCCAAAATTTAGAGAAGGGCCGCATCAGGAGGATAAAAGATAAATTAATGAATCTGAGATGAATAAAACAGAGATCCCGGGGCCCGAGAGGCGGGCGTATGTAAGATTTGGAAGGCTTTCACAAGAGGTCTTTCGGCGCGAAAACTGTTGCGCATCGGCCTTTCTTTCAGTGTCCAAAACTTCACCCTCGATGACTGGCTGCCCCTGGCCTAGTTTATGCACCCAAGGCGATAACGTATAGTGGCTTGCACGCCCGACCTCATTTCCGCGCCCATGGCGATGATGAATGGGGGTCTGCGTGCCCGACCACATTTCTGCCCCCAATGTGACGTCGAATGGGGGTTAGAATGCCCGACCCCGATTCCGCACCCAAGGATAGGTCGAATGGGGGTTTGCACGCCCGACCCCAAGTCTGCCCCCAAGGAGACGTCCAATGCCCGTTTGTGAGCGTGGCCCAGTTTCCGTTCCCATGGCAATGATGAAGAACGGTTTGTGCGTGTGGCCCCATTTCCGCAGCCAAGGTAATGAAAAATGGGGGTTGGCTTGCCCGACCTTGTTTCTACGCCCAAGGCGATGTCGAATGGTCGTTTGGGTGCCCAACCCCCACCGTGCACACAAGACGACGACTGGATGGAGTTTGCATGCCAGACTCTTGCACGCCACTCCGAGGACTCCAGCTATAAAACAAACCATATCCCAACTCTTCAGGGACGGTTACCGAAGACAAAGTGATGCTCTTCTCTGTGAAAACGCCATCTTCTATGACAGCGTGAAGAAAACCATGGCCTTTAGGTATTGGTTGTTGCGCTATAGGTTCCCTGAAGGTGCCTTTGGATGGGCCCTCTGATCCTCGTGAATTTCATTTCTTCCCAAAGTAAGTTGTGTGCCATGGGTCCCATCTTGCATGAAAGTTCCCGCTAAGTCATGAGTTCTTGCGCGCAACCCATCCAAAATACCCGCAAACTGCTCGTCTCATGTGTAACCCCTCGGGCTTGCGAGCGAACTTTCCAACTTGCACACAAACGGACTAACTTGCGCACAACCCCTTCATCTTGTGCGCCACCCATACCACTTGCACGCTACCCATACCTCTTGCGTGCAACCCGTACCTCTTGCAAGTAACCTCTTCATATTGCGTGTAAACCTTTCATTTGTCACACATACTTTCTATACTGCCCCAGCCCATTATATTACACGCACTCCATGTGTTTGCCTCACCTTGTGGAACCTTGTTCGAGCCTTTCTTATGCGCGACACACCTGTGTCACGTGATCTTTCACCGTGTGGCCCCTCAGGTTTACACGGAGCAATTTCAAAGTCTCTTGGATGATACATCCTGGTGCGTTGCTTCGCATCATGATCCTTTGCATAGGCACGCTAACAGCTATTGCTTCTTCGCATAGCCATGCTAACGTGAAACCCTAGTAAGATCACCTAACGACACCACCTGACCACGACATTTCCTATCCCTTCTCTTCACCAAGGTGTAGAGGGTGATAGTTATGTATGTCCTAGGGGTGCGGAGTCAACCCACTTCGTCCGAGCTGTAGGACATTAAAATTCCAAGCACCTTCATCCTCAACACATGATGTTAAACTGTGACCACGACCCATGCCCTGTGTGTTGGACATGGGGCTCCCCCACCATGGTCATTATGCATGCCCACTGGTCTCCACGGGAGTGAGATCATTCCTCACATGGAATGAGATCCTCTTCATTAGACCAGCGTCTGTCTACAGGGAAAGGGAAACCATGATGGTGTAAGCCCTCATCTTTCCTTGCAGGAGGCAGCACCCTTGCTCCTCCTCTCTTCTTGGGATCCAAATTCCTCTCCCACTGGGCTTTGTCACCACCCAGGACTCCACCCTAGATTTAGTCCCATTCTCCATCTCCCCAGGTTGAGAACCGCGTGTAAGCTCCTGTTTACTCTTTGGGCCGCTAACCACGGGTGAGCCCCACTTCACTTCCCATAGACGCACCTTTCACGATGTGATTGTCGGGTATTTTCTATATATTGCTTCTCACACTAAGCTTGACTCATGTGGGCTTAGAACAAGCATCAACCATGACATCCTCTCTGGGAATCCTAGAGTGTAAGCCCCAAACCACGCCTGTACTACAAGGTCTTTCATCCCTGCCAAAGCAGGGTACGTAGGAAGCCTCCCTGTGGTTCAAGCCAAACACCTAGTCATTCTGACCCCTTCATGTCGGTTCCCACACCAACTGAACTACAAGGCCTTTGATCCTTGGCAATCTGAGGAACGTTGGAAGCCTCCTTGAGTTTTGTACCCACCAACCATTGGTCCTGACCATCCTCACGTCAGTTCACCATCACCCCACCTGAACTATGAGGTCTTTGATCCTTTCCAAGGTAAGGTACGTAGAATCCCCCATGAGGTTCAAGCCAACCATCTATCTGGGCTGCAAGTCCTCCTTCACATTAGTTCACCCCTATCCTGCATGACGTTAAACTGTGAACCTCAATCAGCAGTAATCCATTATCACCCCCAATCAGTGGTAAGTCGTTGTTTCCCCTATTCAACGATAATCCATTGCACCTACCTGAACTACATAGTCTTTGATCCTTGCCAAGGCAATGTATGCATGACTCCTCCCTGAGGCTCAAGCCCAACAGCCATTGGACCTCGGTTCCTCCTCCACGTCAATTCACCAAACCCCATCCCACATGGAATACATGGGTTTGATCATTGTCTTCTAGATAAGGTATGTAGGAAGCCTCCCTAAGGTTCGACCACATCCAGTGGTAAGCCGTTGCGATGCCATTCCGTGTTAAGCCATTTTCAACTCTATCAGGCGGTAATCCTTTGTGACCCCATTCAGCGGTAAGCCATTGCGATCCTGTCCAATGGTAAGCCGTCGACATCCCCATCCAGCGGTAACCAGTTGAAATCCCCAATCAGCGGTAATCCATCATCAGATGAACTATGAGGACTTTGATTCCCTGCTACAGGGATAGGTAGGAAACCTCTTTGAGGCTCAATCCTAAATTCATCACCATCCTCATGGAAGTTCCATCCCATTCACCATCCACTTCATTCAACACTCCATCATCCATCACGATTCGTACATGGTCTGCCACATCCCGATGGGATCATGCCACCTCATTCCCCATTACCCTCAACACAATCAAGAAGCTGACCACACGTTGGCCCCAACATTAGTGTTCCATCCAAAGGTTTCACCCATCTGATTCACTTTAATCAATATTATGATTAGTCTGATCCGTCTCCTATGGATGTTAAACATGCGGTATACCCTCTGTTAAACAAAAGAAGATGAGGAAAAACTTAGATACATCACTATGTCAAATTATTCCTCGCGTTCGACAGGGGATACCTTGGGCTTCTGCAGCCTCGAGAACACCTATAATAAGGGTAAGAAACTGAGACGCGCCAATGTCCCAACATCCAAACATGCCAGTGATTTCCAACATGACTACTCCCCTAACATAAGGTTGTTGCCCTGACCGGAACCTTTGGAATGTCCCAATAGAATCAGTGTAATTAAATGGTTTCCATGAATATATAGAACTAGGAGGAGTTTCATGAACAATATCTTAAATCTATAAGGGATACCCGGACTAGGTGACGAGTTATGGGGAGGAATCTACAGAAGGAAGAACTGATATCCCATCATACCATTTGATCAAGGTGCAAACATCCCGGAACAAGGTACAGATGCCGCCCACTATCCCCTAATGAGACAGACGCACACGCCCCTATGAAAGCATCAAAAACAAAAATGGTGAACCCGACGTGAAATTTTTCTCCTCAACATGGATATTAGTAGTATTCGAGACATTAGTGGATTAGCGTGTAACTGGATCTAGCTATCCAGTGTCGGGTCCCACCAAGTAAATATTGTGACTGGTGTAAAACTCACTAGAAGTTGGGGTGGTATAACATTGGACGTCCCGGTCTGCGACATTGTCAGTGTGGACCCCTCTTAACAGTCATGGAAGATATGATGGCATTAGGGCACTGGTTGTTGATTCCTTTTTATTTCAGCACTGATGAGTTAATCTCCCTGCTTTCAAGAATCATGTTGCTACACTTAGAACTAGATCACCACCTACCCACCAATGAAGGGGAAGGGATGGTGCCAACCTGACAGTCCTGCACGGCTCTACCTCTTCCGGAATAGCATCTACATCCATGACCATGGGGTGCCCACGCCCCATCTCCACGTCTGAGGTTGTTCAGTGGAGGGTGATCAATGACCTCATACACTGGTACGAGGAGGAGGGTATTATCCCGACTTGGGATATGGCCCGCCTAAATTGGGAGGCGTCTGTGCCTCATCGTCAATGCCTCCCCTGAGGGCTGCGTAGGGAGCCACTGCTCCCCACTCCAACATATAACCATTTTGGGAGCCTGTCCCCGGAATGCTTCGACGACTCCCTACCCTACGCCAATGAGGTAGGGGATATCTGGGTTAGCCCAGCCAGGATCCCATTCTAGGGGATCCCACCAAGGGCTTCCACCAGGCCGCATCAGCGCTGACACCTAGTCTTACTAGTTGAGGAGCAGATAAGCCATATACCTGTACTACCAGCTCCAGTCTGTCTAACCCAATGCCTGCGACGAGCATAAGCTGAATGGGATGCCCGCCAAGGGGCATCAACGTTAGCAGATACTATAGCGTGAGCCGCCACTAACACATACCACTAACTCCCTATGTATGCTGAATTGAGACATTCATATTCCCAACCTGGATCGAGGCCCCAACCATTCCATGGGCAGGCTGGGTCGAGTCTCTCGGTCGCCGGCATAGGAAGTGGTCACCGCAAACTAACCCATAGCGATTCCACCCAGTACGGGGGTCCTCCACATACCTCTACCATGGAGAACGCAGATATTCCCTGCTTCCAAGCTCAACATAGAAGTCTTCCCCATGCCACCTTCAATCCAGATGAGGGTCCTCCCAGTGACGATGACGCTCAGTATGAATGTCTCTCCCATGCCCACTACACCGGATATGGAGTCATTCCTCCCACCACAAACCGTTTTGTATGAGGACGTTTCTCATATGGTAACTCTTCAACGTGGGGACCCTCCCCGTGTCCTCGTAAAAGCTGGAGAAGGTCCTCCTCGCCCCAAAAATTAGAGGAGTGAGGGCCGTCTTTGCCTCACTAGCACCCCGCACAGAGGTCAAACTTCTGTTCAGATCGACCAGTACGAGGACTTTCCTCGCACTGATGTCACTAGGGGAAACAAGAATGGGGGTTCTCTCCATGCTCATACCAGTTCTAGTAGAGGCCATACCCGCTCTGACATTACCCACAGAGGTCCTCCCCGTGTCTCATTTGATATATGTCCTGATGCCCCTCGCACCCCGGCTTACTTATGCAGAAACCCTCTCCACTCCAACACCAGTATGGTCGAAGGACCTCCTCTTGTCAAAAATATTCTGTATCTCGAAGAGCCATCTAGGGGCAGGATGGCAGTTCATCACCGCAATAAGAAGAATTAGGGGAAGGTACAAAATGATATCAAAATAGTCATCTTCTCAAACTCTGAAGCAGAATATTACTCAGCATGGTAACCCTCCCCTCACTCTTCCGAGTCAAGGGCTAGGGCAGGAAGAAGGTGCGTCAGTCTAGTACTCCCTGAATGCGATGACCATCGGATTACCGCCTCCCTCCACAGGTATATCCAGGAGGGTGAAAATATGGCAACCCTGCTGGTTACGG
Source organism: Viscum album (assembly GCA_963277665.1). NCBI lineage: Eukaryota > Viridiplantae > Streptophyta > Magnoliopsida > Santalales > Viscaceae > Viscum > Viscum album. The sequence continues at coordinate 1,869,161,611 of OY728150.1, forward strand.
TCGTGCAATCACCACCGTCATAACCAGAAGAACTCTATACCTTGACTAATGATTACAGAGAGCTGTTCTGGGGACCAATGGTGGGCGAGTAGTAGCGTGGCATATCGCCAGTATCCCCAACCCCTGCCCCAGGAATTGCGGATGTTAGCCCATCCTACTGCGATGTGGTGGCTAAGTGGCTACACTCTTTGGAGGACTACTCGAGATTCGGTAGCTAGTCAGCCCAATCTCCGTATTCCCCACCGGCTAGCCTTCCATCCCAGCGGTCTTCCTGAGTAACGATTCCATTTCCTCAGTCACCTTCGGTTGAAGAGTGGGGTAATGAAAGGCCAGACCCATATTCTGAGCCGAGGAGCTTATGGAATATCCTCACAGTGGACCACTTCCCCGAGATGTTCTGGCCCCTGGCTTTGCTGAATTTGTGCACACCAGAATCCATCACCACAAAAGAAGTTTAGTGTTTTCTCCAAACCCTATGGGTGATGCACTTACACCTTTGTCTTTAGTGAGTGTTCATCCTAGGAGCCAAGTGCATTTTGAAGTCATTGGTGAGCAATGTTGTCTAGTTGATTTGGGCACACTCCCTGTGGCCCAGCGCCCTGAGTCACCAGGCCTCCATAAGGCCCTCCAACAACAATGCGTTCAATGTTTTAAAGTACTCCGCAAGATTATCAAGGTGGATTTACCTCATGTGAAAATCTATGGCTGGGAGAAATATGTTGCCCTCCTCTTCAATCCTATTTGATGGAAGCCCGAATCTCTAGGTAATGTCGAGGAAATTCCCCAAGGTAGAGTTGTAGTAAACATGGCCACCCTATCAGAAGAGGATAACGATATGGAGGTCCTAGATGGGGAAATTCCCCCTGATGGCGTGCCACTGCTACGGGACCCTCAGGGAGGGTTACTCATCAACAGAGGAGTTTGCTGGGTATCCCTGCACCCACCGAGGTATTGGTATTTAGCCGAAATCACAGTTAGGGTAAAGAGCATCATGGAGCTGCCAAAACCTATGACCCATCCGCCTCAATGCAGATGATGGAGGAGGACCCTGAGAAATCCGCGTTGCGTGAGAAACTTGGCGAATAGATAAAGTTGTTCGATGACCTCCTGGATGAACGCACTGCATAACAACGTACAGATTATGGGGATCCGTGACTAGTACAGTAGGGGCAGGAACAACTTTCCCTTGGTGGGTTGCCTCGAGGAAACCCTGACCATCCTTCCTCGACAAAACACGGTTGAAGTCAGAACATACGACAAGAGGGTGCGGTATGTCTCACCAAACCCTCAGGAATAGCGTGACAATTCAAGGGACTCAGCTCATGTTCCCCCAGCTACCACGAGGGTCATGCCACCAACCACTCCTCGATCCACGGATCCTTATTACCATGTTGAAGAACCTACCAATGCGCTCATGGATAGGGATCCCCATCAAGACAGGGACCCCCACCAAGATGATCCAATGGCGGCACTCATTGCCCATCTTGAGGCGTTGAAAACGCGTCAGGTGGCAATCCCACTTGATGGAAATCCATATCCAGCATGGGTGGATTATAAGATGGAACCTCTGGGATTTGGGGATCCCTCTTTTTCTCCCCTTGAATGGGACAGGGGACCCACCACAACATCTATCCTACTTCACCTCAAGGTGTGGGCTCATGTTAGGGACTCTAGCGTAGTAGGAGGCCGCTATGCTCTGATGTTTTGTGCAAACATTGCAAGGGCCTACATTTGTCTAGTATAGCCAGATCCCCATTGGATCAGTAACCATTTAGGAGGACCTCTTTAGGAAATTCCTTTTCTATTTCATCTCTATGAAGAAGAAAACAGGTATCACGGACCTCTTAAAGTACAAGCAGAGGCTTGATGAGCGCGTAGCTTTCATTGTCGCCCAGTGGAAAGGACTAACCTACTCCCTTGACATGCCACCTAACTAAGAGAAATTACTCAATATGTGTTTGAGAAATGTTTATATTTTACTAGTTACCTCCTTGATCACCCAGAACTACCATAGAGGATTCCGAGACTTCTATGATAAGGCCCAGCACCTGAAAGAAGCTATGAAACAGGCTAGCCGGGCACATTTTTTGCATCCTGCAATTCCCGCAAGGAGGTCTGTTAGAACCGATCCATCAGCGGTGGCCCAAATAGAGGCCCCCAGACAGCTGGAACTATTTCTAATGGATCTTCCTCTGAAACCTCATAGAGACCCGCCACAATAGGCATAGCATCCAGCCCAGCAGCGGCCCCTTCAGAATCGGCAGGTGCCCCTGCGTAATGCGCTGCCAGTACCTAGGCGGGACAATTAGGCCCTTCCTATTCGATAGGTTCCTCTAGACCCCTTTTAGGGTAAGGATCCAATGGTCCCCTTTCTAGACAGAAGAAACCGTACCTACTCATTCAATGAGAATCGGGTTCCTGGTTATTTCCAAAGTGCCTTAGAACAAGGGATTGTGCGTTTTCCTAAGTGTAGAAGGTCAAAAGAGGCAAACCTCACTGATCTCCCCAACCACTGACCCAATCACCATATCCTAGGGCACACTCTCAAGTAGTGATATGTGTTCAAAGATTGGATTCAAGATCAGGTCGATAACGACAAAATTATTTTGGGCCCAGCCCCAACACAAGTGGCATGTGTTTTCATAAGTCCAAATAGAAATAGTGACGACGAAGGTGAGTGGAAGCGGGTTTCTAACCATGGGTCCCAGAAGTATGATGACTAAATGGATCCAAAAACAGTCACCCGTGCCCATGGTGTGATCCGGGCATGCCTGAATCATCCAGAGACTTCAAGATATGGGACCACCACTTCTGCATCATTGTCTCATCCGACCTCTTCCTAGAAGAGCAAGCATCAGCGGCGCAAGGGAAAGCAATGCGCCCCACCCATTCCATCATCGTATCATACTCTCAGTGTCTTAATGCCCCCATAGATGGAGATTCCTCCAAGAATCCTCCAATCATTGGATGACTTTTTGACTGATAGTCAATGGTACACTTCGGTAAACATAGTGGAGTTGTTAAAACCCTAAATGACTCCCAACGACGGGGAGTGCCAGGTGGATCTCCCCAACGCCCCCAGCTGACACTAATGTCTCTAGAGCCGTGGCCATATGGGTTATTGAGGAACATCAGTTGGAACTTCCATCCAGGCCATGAATGCCACTAGGACCAGATAGCAGGCCCAACACAGATCCCATCACGCACAACCTCCTCATCTGGTGTCATCAGGCTCGCCTCCACCACCGTTTGTGCTACAGGATCAGGCAGAGCCACCTCAACCATGTTGCGACTATCCACGCCCTGCTACAAGCCAATATCAGTCATCCGACCCTCATTTGATAGCCACTCTGTGGGCTTTGACTAGTGGGCAGTAAGATATGACCAGCACCAGTTAGCCGTTGGCCTTGCCGGTAGGGGCCACCGTACCACCTATCATAGAGCGATCTCTTGTAAGTAGAAGTTCATGCTTGTCATGGAAATATGATGTTCTCAAGAACCTTTGTAACACCCCAAACATATTTCCCTAGAGTTGGTGCAGTATTACATAACATTGGCATGATCACAAAAGATCAAGTCTTGAATGACCGATTATTTTAGTAGCCTTTGGAAGGACTAGAGATATTCATAATGTTTACATTACATCAAAAAATGGAAAACTACATCAACATTGTTTCCATAGAAAACACAGAGATCCCATAGAATATCCCTGCAAGTCAGTCATTATATACCTATTCGCATCCTTGGAAAAATAAAACATAGAAAGGGGTGATCTCAGATGCTCAATATGGATAACAATATAGCATAAACTTTCATAAATAAGCATAAAAATTTAAGGCAATGAATTGAACCCAAAAAAATATTTTTCAACATAAACTTCATCCTAATATGGAAAATATAAATCAAAATAATTCCAATTAATTACTCCCATGGATATTCTGCTAGTCAAATAATCACAAGAAATATCAATAGCCACTTTCATAAAGATGGAATACATAATACCAGACTTTTATAACCACATAGTCAAGACCTTGTGCTAAGACTGCAAATAATATTTTGTCAAGGCCTTATGCCGAGACACTAGTTTTTCTCATGGGACCTACTGATGCATCGAAAAGCTATAGCCGGCTCTACCCATCACTTATTAAGTCTAATGCATTCCTCTTATGAAAAGGTTTAAAAATAACATAAATATTCGTATTAAAACTAGCATATGAAAAGTCAATACTTTATCCGTAAACAATGAATGGTATGAAATAACACATCCACAGTCAAACATATCACAAAATCTTCAATACAATATCGATGTTTTGTATCATAATAAATCAACTTCAAAAAAACTTAAAATCCATCAAAGGATGTTGACCTAGAAGAAATCAAAACCATTTAAGAGAAATATCTCTTTCAATTTTGAAATAATTTAAAGGTCACATAATTATAAAAGAAAAAATTTATATTTGAAAATATTTCTATAAGATCATAAGGGAGGCTTAGAAGATGTTATAATGGTGGAAAATATCCACACTTTCCGTATAAGATAAAAAAATATTCTTACATTAATTTTGTGGAAAATGTCATAAAGTACCCTGTTTGGAAAACGACAGAATGATTCCTTTCAAACCATTTTATAAAAAGTCAAACAAGGGTATAAAAGAATTTAACTCATAGTCTTGTAAATAGTAATTTTTTTGGAATATATTTTTAAGAAACATGGATGTGGATGATAAAGAGATCCCAGTAGATACATAAAAACAACCTCGGATAATAAAGAGATTGTGAAAGTAACCCTTAACATGTACTTTTCCTTGGTCAAGGGTAGGTTAACCTCCTATATAATTGTGAAATAATTTTTATTAAATTATAAAATAATCATATACATTAATATGATATCATATATGATCTTCTAACATTGCTTTGTTAATAATATCCAAGTATTATCGTCATTTCGGGTGTTAACTAATTCGTTTTCCTTTATAAACTTTGTTACATAATTAATTTTTTTTATGGATAGGATGTATATTATTTGTATTCAGAATTATATTATGTATTTAAACATTATTTTTAATCATCTAATGGAAATTATTCTTCAATGAATATGATGGAGAATGAATCTTATCGCGTTCGTGGAAACGTTAATCCGTATGTATGCACGAGTGACAATATCATTATTTTGATATTAAAATAATTTATAATTGGATCCTATATCATATATACAGAATCATTATGATGTTATATTTTTTATTTTCATCAATTACACATCATTATTATATCCATCCAAATAATAATGTTTTGAATAACAATTACACCACGACGTGGAAAAGGTAAGCCGTACGTACGCACGTATGGTGACATGTCATTCAAAGGATGGATAGAATCATGAATATGGTAGTACCATATTTATAATAACCTAAAATTATATAGAATATAATGGAGTTATTATTTTATAATGGAAACTACAAAGAAAGAGGAAGTGGAAGAAGAAAGGAACTTGAAAGAGGTGATGGAATATTTACCTCTTCTTCGGGTTCTTCCTTTTGATTTGATCAAAAGGGCTCCTTAGGATGAATTTATGACTAAATTAAAGCCTATAGAATTAAGGGTGGAAAGTTGATATGGTATTTGGGTAGGGTTTGGCCGAGCCAAATGGATTTTATGGTGTGAATTAGAGATAAGGGTGAATGCCCTTTTATAAGAGGGGTGAGGGGAACCTTAGGAAAGGCTAGAAATATTATTTTATAATAAAATAATTTTAGGTTTCTAATGGATAAAAAATGAATTATTTAAAGTATATGGTTGGTATGGGTCTAAAACTACTCAACAAATAGGTTATATACTGGTTTGGGTCACTATATTAACTTTATCTTTTATATTTAACTCTTAGTTAAATAGTTTGACATTTACCATGTCTCTTTGTATTTTTATATTATATGGTTAATAAACATGATATAAACCTCCAAGAGAACCCCAAGTGGTTCACTAATGATACAAATATCATTATATAAGTCATTTTATTGATATTTAGATATTTATGAATATTATATCAATTAATAATATAATATTTGTTTTAAAAACTTCTTTATGTCAATTTTAACACTATTTAATAATTGAATTTTTTTAAAGTCCTAAAAACTTTATTAATTCAAAATAAAATATTTTAATCAATCATAACATGTAATATTAACCTATAAATTTTTTTTATGGCATCAAAACTTTCAAATTATATTTATTTTAACATTTATAATACCATTTTTTTGATTCTTTCCTTAGTAAGGAAAATACTACATCATCATTGTGTTATAAATAAATTTAATTATTAAATGTCTAAAAATTATAAATAAAATACCATTATGTAGGAAATATTTTTTTATTTCTAATGAATATTTATAGTCTAATAGATAACATGTATAACTATATGTAAAAATTGTTTTACTAAAAGATATATGCTTATGTCATTTTTTGAATTTACTTTAACTTAATTAATATATAGTGTCATTATCACATAAACGTGGCTCCATTGGGTCTCAAAATCGACCAAAATATTCCCATGGTTGGACATGTATCTTCCAATAGGGTTAGGACACGTTTTAGGGTAATAATAATATCATTTTACCCTTAATTACACTATTTTCTTTTAACCATGGTAAATAAAAGTAAAAAAGTTACTATTCACCAAAAATTATTTTCATCTTATTGAACCACATTTTACTTAATGATATCAACTATGTCAATCGGATTTTTGAAATTCAACTCAGAGAAGCAGTAAAATTATGTTTTATGTAAATTTGAAGATGCTCCTAGGAGGTGTGTAAAAGACGGTGAAAAGGTCACTAAAATTTTATATAACTAATATTATTACAAAATGTTTCCAATGAATTAAATTTAACATATACAAGTATTATGTATCTATTTTTGACCTAAAATAAATTTAAATAAAATAATTAAATATTTTAATAAAATTTCAGTTTTAAACTATAACTTAGTGTTTTTCACTATTCATCAAAAATTGAAGGTTTTTAGAATAATACCAAAAATTCACTCTATCCTAATTTGATATTCCGAATCCAATAATGAAGTCCATTTTGAATGATAAAATTTATAAAATTTCAAAAATTTGGTATTACTATTCATAATGGCTAGTTTGATTGGTTGTGGTGTGTTAGAACTCGAAGATGCGTACAACACATGCTATTGTATTATTCAAAGAGAAGCGTACCTTTGAAGTTTGGGGTGTTACATTCTCCCCCACTTAAAATAATTTCATCCTCGAAATTTCAAGAGTATTACTGTGTAAAAATACTCCGGTGGTTCTTTATCATAAGTTCCTCGAATTCCCACATTGGCTCTTCCATCTTATGGTTTCTCCATAGAACTTTTACCAGATGAGTTGTCCCATTTCTTAGCACTTATTATTTTGTATCAAGAATATTGATAGGCTTTTCTCCATAAGATAGATCAGGTTCCAGTTCTAATTACTCATAGGTGAGTACATGTGTTGGGTAAAGAATTCATTTTCTCAACAGTGATACATGGAATACATCTTAAACTTTCGAGAGACTTGGCAGCATTGCCAAACGATAAGCTACAACCCCAATTCGTTCAATAATTTCGAAAGGTCCGATGTACCTGAGACTCAATTTACCCTTCTTACCGAAACGTAAAACACCCTTCCATGAAGATTCCTTCACGAAAACCTGATCTCCTATATAAAATTCCAAATCCTTCTTTTGACTATTGACATAGCTATTCTGCCTAATTTGATCTACTTTGATGTGGGTTTGGATTAAGTTCACCTTTTCCATAGTTTCCTCCACAAGTTATGTGCCTACGAGTTTTCTTTCACCAACATCATCCCAACAGGTTGATGTGCAATATATCTTTTCGTATAACGCTTCATATGGTTCCATCTGAATTCATGAATAGAAGCTATTGTTATAGGAAAATTATACCAGAGGTAAATATTGATCCCACATTCCTTGAAAGTCAAGTGAGAAAGATCTGAACATGTCTTATAAGGTTTGAATAGTCTGTTCTTATTGTATATCAGTTTGAGGGTTGTAGGCAGTGCTCAAACAAAGTTCAGTATCCAGGGATTTATAATGACTTTTCCAGAATCTTGATGTAAAATGGTGATCACGATCAGAAACAATAGATAGTGGTACTGCATGAAGTCTCACAACATCATTAATATATAGTCTTTCTATATGTTCAAGTGGTAAATCTTCTCTTATAGAAATAAAATGTGCTGACTTGGTAAGACGATCAACAATGACCCATATTGCATCGTTCCTTCTAGGATTCTTTGGTAGTCCCATGAAAAAGTCCATCATAATATTATCCCATTTCAGCTTAGGTATGGGAAGAGGTTGCAAGACTCCTCCAAGTTGTTGCCTTTCAGCTTTCACTTGTTGGAAAACCATACATCTTGACACAAAATCAGCAATCCCCCTCTTCATGTTTTCCCACCAAAAATGTTATTTCAAATCTCTATACATTTTGGTGCTATCAGGGTGTATAGAGAAATTGGAGCTATGAGCATCATCCAATAATTCCCTTTTCATATCTGGTATATCGGGAACATAAAGCCTCTTCCCAAATTTCAAAATTCCATCTTCATATACAATGTCACTCAATATCCTATCATTCACAGCATTAATCTTCTTTTGAAACTACTCATAATCAACTTGAGAACTTTTTATCCTTTCTAGTAGAGTTGGTTTGACAACCATTTGAAAAAGTATTGATGTTTCACCTTCCATGGTTATTCCCATATCCATCTTTACTAGATCCATGTATATAGGATCTTTTTCAACTCCCATATTGTTCAAAACTCTATGATCCATTCTACTCAAAGCATCTTCCACCTTATTTTCCTTCCATGGGTGATAGTGTATCGTGTAGTCATAATCCTTGAGTAGTTTAAGCCATCTCCTTTACCACATGTTGAGTTATTTCTATGAGAAAATATACTTCAAACTCTTGTGATAAATATATATCTCACATTTTTTACCATAGATATAATGTCTCCATATCTTCAAAGAAATGACTACAAATGATAATTCAAGATCATGAGTAGGATAGTTTTTCTCATGAATTTTTAGTTGTTGTGATGTGTAGGCAATAACCTTATCATTCTGCATAAGGACACAACCATGTCCTTTCTTTGATGTATCACTATAAATAAAAAACCCATCATTCCCTGATGGTAGAGTCAAGATAGGAGCATTGACTAATATTATCTTCAATTCTTCAAAACATTCTTCACATTCTCTTTTCCAAACAAATTTCACCCCTTTACATGTGAGCTTGGTTAATGGGTTAGCCAATCAGGCAAAATTCTGGATGAAACACCGATAATAACCTGCTATAATAATAAAACGACATACCTCAGTTATACTCGTCGGTGCTGGGAATTCTTGGATTGCCTTGTTCTTTGAAGGATCAACAGAGATTCCATCCATAGAGACAATATGGACAAGAAAAGAAATCTCATTAATCCATCATTCACACTTTCTAAACTTTACATATATTTCATGTCTTCTAAGAGTATTTAGAATAATTCTCAAGTGATTTTAATGATCTTCGTAGATTTTGGATTATACCAAGATATCATCAATAAATACCACTAAAAAGTCATCAATATATTCTTTGAAAACTATATTCATTAGATCCATGAAGACAGAGAGTGCATTAGTCAATCCAAAAGGCATTAATGTAAACTTGTAATTCTCATACCTGGTTCGGAATGCTGTTTTCGGAATGTCTTCCTTCTTCACAGACAACTACTGATATCTAGATTGAAGGTCAATATTTGAAAAGTCTTGAGCTTCATGAAGTTGGTCGAATAAATCATCAATGTGAGGTAGAGGATACATTTTCTTTATTGTTAAAGAATTGATCTCCCTCTAGTCAATGCACAAACTCATAGATCCATCTTTCTTCTTAACAAAAAGAATAGGGTCTCCCCATGGAGAAACACTAGGTAGAATAAATCCATTATTATTCAATTCCTCAAGTTGTGTCTTTAGTTCTATTCATTCCACATTGGACATTCTATAAGGGGTCTTCGATATGAGCCTTGATCCAAGAATTAAATCAATAGAAAACTCAGTTTCTCATTCTGGGGGATGTCCAGGTAAATATTCTAGAAACACATCAACATATTCTTTCACAATACGTACATCCCCTATTTGAACATTCCTTTCCACACCCACAGTTATTTCATTCTCTTCCTCCTCAATAATTGATTTTTTTGAACTATCGGGGGGTGGATCTAGATAAAAATTATGTGATGAAGATTATTCTCTAATGATATTGTGTTCTTTATCATAGTCATCATAAATAGTAACCTCCTTCTTCTTACAATAAATGTTTTGCATCATGGTCCGAAATCCAAACAATTCTGAGGATTATATCAAATTTAATCATGGGTATGATGATGAGATCAGCATATAAAGAACATTTATATAACCTAACGAGGACTGATTCACAAAACTTTGTTGAAATGATACTTCCCTTAGGAGTTTTGACTGACAACTCCATTCATAAATTAAATTGGAAATATCTAATTTTTTTAGCAAACTGGGAAGATATGAAACAATGCGATGATCTAGAATCAAATAAAGCTTTGGCTAAACTTGAGTAAACAATTAAATTACCTACCACTACGTCTTTCGGAGCATCAACCTCAGCAATAGTGATAGCATAATCTTGGCCTTGATCCCTTAGCCTTTTCTGAGGTATATTCCCCTGACGCTTAAGACATTCATTCGAATAATTTCCCCTTTCTCTACAACTATAGCATTCAATATCGACAACCTCTTTCTTCCCCTTGCAATCATGAGCTTTGTGGCCTTTCTCACCAAACCTGTAACATACTCTCATTTCCTTCAGGAATGTACTAGGGTGTTTCTTCCCACATTTACTACATGATGGATATTCAACTTTTCCCTTATTCCCCTTATTTCCATTTCCTAAGTGTTTAGTAGATCTCTTTTTCTCTTTCTTTTCTTTAAAGTCATAAGACTTAGAGAATTATTATTTTTGCCTTGATATCACAAGAGACAATATCTTCGTACAACGAGAAGGATTGTGAGACTAATGATCGATGGAGAAATGGTTTTAACCCATCAAAGAAATGATCAATCGTACATATTGGTTTATTTATATAATCTGCAGCATGCCTCACTAACCTTGTAAAGTTAGCCTCATACTTTGTGACTTTCTCATCCTCCTTTTTCCTCAGACTCAGGAATTGCCATTCTATATCTGCTTGATGATCACGAGGAAAGTACTTTTCTAATAAAATCTCTTTAAACTACCTCCATTCCACATTTGATACTTCATCATATTACTTTGTGTTTTGAATCAATGACCACTATTGATCAACTTCTCCAGTGAGGTGGAAAACTGCCATGACAACCTTCTCCCTTTCGCTACTCCCCAAGGCGTGGAATATTTTCTCCAAGAAATTTATCCATTTCTCATCTACAAGTGGATTTGTACCCCAATTGAATGTTGGTGGTTGTTTCCTCACAAATCAATCTAACATTGATCCTCCATGCTGCGGATCAGGGTGCTCTATACGAGTAAGGTTATTATTCATAACCTGTTTGAGTTGTCCCAGTATGGTGATTAGATGATCCGCACCAGTTGCATCACCATATCCACTATAATTATCTTGAGTATTAGGGAAATCCCTACATGGAGTGTGTTTATTGATACAGTTTCCATTCCTTCCACTAGGTTCCATTTCTAAACAATGGCATAAATTAGACTATTTTATGAATCAAAATACAAAATTCCAAACTTGTAAAATATTTAACAAAAGTTGAACAGTTTATGGATATAATCCATAATCATAAAAAGGTTTTCTTTGAGAAGTATATACTCATAAACCCTTCATAATGGTTTGTAATGAAAATGATAATTATCCTAAGCATGTCCCCCGGGAGTGTTGTAACCAAGAGTACTGCAAGGCCCATTGTCGTGCACCAGTTATCGTTCGAGTCTAGCTCAAAGTGGTCTTTTCAGGTTTTACCCCTAGGTACATCTGTTCTAGAGCCACCTCTACTTTCTCGTATCTAGACAGGGATGTATTTCTTAGAAAACTCACAAAATCTCTATAATACCAAAATTATAGGATGTTCATATATACTAATCTTCATAGTCTATCTTAGGTTAATGTACTCTAATCAGAGTTTATCTAAATCTAGATTCCATGGTTTGTACTAAACTTCCTCTAATACTAACTGCAGTGCACCGAACCTACTTACCTAGAGTCAGGGAATTATTACATAACATTGGAATGATCACAAAATATCATGTCTCGAAAGACCAATTAGTTTAGTATCCTTTGAAGTACTAGATACATTCATAAGGTTTACATTACATCATATAATGGAAAACTACAACAACATTGTTTCCATAGACAACAATGAGATCCCATAGACTATCCCTTCAGGTGAGTCATAATATAATTCATTGTATCCTAGGAAAAATAAAACATAGAAAGGGGTGAGCTCTGATGCTCAATAAGGATAACAATATGGTAGAAACTTTCATAAATAAGCATAAACATTTATGGAGATGTATAAAACTAAAACAAAAGACTTTTCAACATAAACCTCATCATAATCGGGAAAATATAAATCAAAATAATTCCATTTACTTACTCACATGGATATTCTACTTGTCGAATAATCACATTCAATATCAATAGCCACTTTCATAATGATGGAATGCATAATGCCAGACTTTCATAACCACGTAGTCAAGGCCTTGTGACAAGACTACAAATAAAATTTTGTCAAGGCCTTGTGCCAAGACACTAGTTTGTTTAATGAGACCTACTGATGCATCGAGGAGCTATAGCAGGCTCCACGGATCACTTACTAAGTCCAATTCATTCCTCATATGAAAAGGTTTAAACATAACATAAACATTCATATTAAAACTGACATACGAAATTTCAATACTTTATCCATAAACCATGAATGGTATGAAATAACACATCTAAAGTCAAACATATCACAAAACCTTCAATACAATATGGATGTTTTTTATCATAATAAGTCAACTTCAAACAAACATAAAATCCATCGAAGGATGTTGACATAGATGAAATCAAAACCTTTTTAGAGAAATATCTCTTTCTATTTTGAAATCATTTAAAGGTCATGTAATTATAAAAGAAAACATTTATATTTGAAAATATTCTTATAATCTTATAAGGGAAGCTACGATGATGTTATAACAGTGGAAAATAGCTGCACCTTCTGTATAAGTTAAAAAAACATTCTTACCTTAATTTTGTGGAAAATGTCATAAAGTACCCTGTTTGGAAAACGATGGAAAGATTCCTTTCAAACCATTTTATAAAAATTCAAGCAAGGGTATAAATGACATTAACCCATAATCTAGTAAATAGTAAAAATGTTTTGGAATACATTTTTACGAAACAGGGATGTGGATGATAAATTAGTCCCAGTAGAAACTTACGTAAAAACAACCTCAGATAATAAAGAGATTGTGAAATTAACCCTTACCATGTACTTTTCCTTGGTCGAGGGTAGGTTAAACTCTTTTATAATATCGAAATAATTGTTATTATATTATTAAAGAATCTTATACATCAATATGATATCAGATATGATCTTTTAATATTGTTTTGTTAATAATATCTTAGTATTATCGTCGTTTCGGGTGTTAACTAATTCATTTTCTTTCATATGCTTTGTTACGTAACTAATGTTTGTTATGGATAGGATGTATCTTATTCATATTCATAATGATATTATGTATTTAAACATTATTTTTAATCACCTAATGGAAATTATTCTTGAATGGATTTGATTGAGAATGAATCTCATCACATTCGTGGAGACGGTAATCCATACGTATGCACGAGAGACAATATCATTCTTTTGATATTAAAATAATATATAATTGAATGGTATATCATATACACAGAATTATTATCATGTTATATTTATTATTTATATCAATTACACATCATTATTATACCCATACAAATAATAATTTATTTAATAACAATTACACCACGACATGGAGACGGTAAGCCATACGTACGCATGTATAGTGACATGTGTTAGGTTTCTGGGGCCCGTAGCAGAAGCCGGTGGGCCGGGGATTTTAAAATTTTCATCGGAGGGATGAAGAAACTTGTTATATCCAACGATCTGATCCCCAGAGAGGTCCGAGGATCTCACGTAGATTATTAAGAGCACAAAATTAAAAGAAAAACGTACTCGTTTCAAATCCGAAGGCGCGGTCGACTGCCGCTAGCCGATGGAAATCGTCGCTTGAAGGATCCAAAATAGGATCCCTCTATATTTCCCACACACACTCCAAAAATCAATGGGAATTCCGATTGTCGAAATCCGGGTGCTAGCACGGCGATTCAATGATATCTTCGACGTCCCAACGATCACCTCATCATTGATCTTCCGATGCATGAGGAAGAACTTGGTCTGAGCTCTTGGATCATCAGCTTCTCTCTCGAGGAAGCGGGAGGAGAGAGAGGCTCTCAATTTTTCATTCCATAAATGAATGAATAGTGATATTAACACCAAGAGAGAGAGCCTCCTCTTTTATTTATAGGATGTTGATAAATACCCGGTAGGGTGCCTCGACCCCCGTTAATATCAACGTTCTCTAAATAAATAATTTCGATGAACTAAACTGTGCCAATATTATTTAATATTTTATCAGATACTTGAAATATATATATAATATATTACGTGATAAAACCGAGCCATTTAACTCGATTCGTTGTCCCTCTTAATATTAAATGAACCTTGAATATGAAATAATATTCATTCGATTAGTATTTTTCTTGTATTTACTAAAATCATAAATACAATAAATAAATTCAATCCCAAATATTCGTAACTTGAATATTAATGAATTTCTATAATTATTTTGCTGATCAAAAACTTGGACAACGATCAGACCCTGTGGCGGGGCCCATTATGTCCATATACCTATTCAACTGAATATGGAAGATTCTTGAATACGCTGTTGTGTGTGATCCTCTAGGCCCTTATGTCAATAGTAGTGACTAAAATTCACAGACCAAGAGCGAGGTCTAGCAACCCATCATGGACCCTAAAGAGATAAGGATATTCATTGCAACGAATACCATCCTATGAACACTGACTTTGTACTATAGTCTCTTTGTCATTAAATATCTCATAAAGCAGGACACACTCTTGTGTCATCGTCCTTATCTTACTTTATTATTTTCTGATCTATCCGGATGGATTTTCCCTTCTACTACTTTGGACAAAGACTTATGAAGGCGGCACCATCCTGATCAACTAGGAATGAGATATACAAATTACTTAAACCTGGAAGCGACAAATCCTTTCTTGACCATTCAACCAACTTCATATCACCAACGACGCACCAAATACAAACTACATCTCCACGACATTACTGCCATGGTTTTTTCCTTGCATTAAAGTACGTAATTAAATGATATACATTGGTAATGGTCTCAAGTCAGGAGACCAATACACATGTCCGTAGATAGGAACAACCAATGACACCCAAAACATGTGGTGTTCCTATTGGAGGGTATGTCCTCATGATCTCACTACTAGAGATCACCAAGTGAGAACTTCATGAGAAGAATTCTCAGTGATTATGAGCCCCCAGCACCTGATAGTCAGACATCTACTATGTCCAGTCAGTAAGATATATCTAGAATATAGAACATATATTTAAGATCAATGTAATTGTATCTCGAGGTTCTCATTATAGCCTGAGATCTGCTATAACCTCTTAACACGACAATTAACCTTTGGACATTACAATTATTACAGTGGACGCAGAAAAAGTTTGCACTATAATGGTATGATAACATCATGCATAGCTAACTTTTTACATGATATGGTAATAAAAAGTACTACATAGTTGGGTCTAGGGAACCCACTATTTCAACACTCCCACTTGCACTAGAGCCAACTTGCTAACTCATCTTTCTAGCTACTCACATGATAAATACCTTGTTTCTACTAAATAATGGATTTAACTGCTGGGCTTGCCACATTTTCACCCCGTTGAATATCTGTTATATTCGACCTCAACGACTTGAGTAAAACTTCTCAAGATAAGGTATCTCCGAGTATATTAACTTTTTCCATTGTCATAACTTGACAACATGGCTAGTAAGAATATCATAATTGTCATTATGATAATACTTTTCTCACTATGTGAGAATAAAATAACTGGAGCAAATCGTTGTGATTGATAACTGCATCTTAGCTTCCTTAGAAGCTGCAACATACTCGGTATTTGTAGGTATGGCTACCATAAGCTTTTATGATCTTGACTCGCTAATCTCCTTTTCCTAACTACAATGATAGATCAAATTGATCTAAGGTTTACAAGATTGTGTCCCACCAAAACTAGTATACCTTCCTCTCCATATTCCAGGTACATATCATTTGTACTTGCCGAAGTACATGATGATAGTTCTGACTGCATTACTTACAGTGCTCTTAGAAATAATTGATATCTGCCTATAATAAATTATATCCTGGCAGTATCAATTATTGTACATAATATGTCATATGTGATTGATCCATCACTAAAGCATATGGTATCAATTCAAAACTTTAATCTCTACACATGCTCCGAATATGTTAACCTGGAGAGATTAAGCCATGTGACATAGGCAAAAATTCTGAACTTGAATTCTTCCAACTTGTATTTATTCAATACAATGTCACTATATGTACGATTGACTAGGACCAAGCAACCTTTGAATATACCTCAATGGATGTTGTTCCCTATAACTTAGGTTGTTACTTGAAGTCAATCATTGGAGAATTGCTTTTAACATGAGTTTATCTAACTGTAAGATCAAAATCTGTTTTCCATATGTTTCTGAACATATTTCACTTGGAAAACATTGTCACTTACACTAACCATTGGTAGACATAAGGAAAAGATTCATTTATAATAAATGTTCTAAGATCTTGTCACTTTAATACAAAATTGGATTTCAGTAACTTTCAACCCTTATTGGCTTCATTTTATGTCATCATCTCTTTCTGGTTGCGTCGTATAGACACCTTCCATGAAATATGATCTTGACATCCAATTAACAATAAAAATATCATAGAAGTTTGGCTATGACAAGAAAAGATCTAATAGATTTAGGCATACCGACTTGGTATAACCAATCTAGCCTTATTGGTATAATACTTGTACCATCCATCTATCTTTTCATTTGAATACCCACCACAGTATTCAATTTATAAGCCCCTTTTCAATTTGATACATGGAATCCATTATTGAATTTTAGTTGATCTTTTCAATCTTAGATTGTTTCCATATACTCCTTACTTGTAGGATTTATTATTCTTAATGAATAATTTATCACCGACCACGGTGAATATAAAACAATCACCATGGTTTCATTATTCCTACGCAATATGTGACTATAGAACATTCTTATTCCACACGTACTTGTGGAACTTGTTCCCTATGACAATCATTTGTGTATCTCGAGCATTGACTGAATCTAAGTCAATTCAGCTCCCACTATCTCTAATAGAGATGTGAACCCTTGTAAAGAAATGTAGTCTAATACATGACTACATCTTTCTATCTTAGGGATTTATGTAATATCTTAAGCAACTGTTAGGATAATTACCTCAAATGCACAACGTGTTTAACTTGATGCATGTTTGTTTAAATCCCAACAAACTCTTTGCATCTATACATTTCTTATGACATAATGGATTATCCATCATACTATGACTCGTATGATATCCATTTGTCATTTTATGTGGAATATTGGTTATGGGTTTAAGCTGTTATTTGCCAAGCACATCCTGAAATATAATAGAAGTTTTTGCAGATTGTAACATTGATACAACTTACATCATAACTTTGATGTATAACATATTCATTTAGGAATTTCTCCACGCTACAGGTTTGTTGACCAATGTTAATATGTAAGACATTATCATTGATCGTCCTTATGAATGTTAACACGGTGATGTAGTTAAGGTAACATGGGTTTAGGAATTACTCCAGGCTAAATTATCATGATCGATGATTGATTGGTCAAGATATTCTTCGACCTTCCGATCCGAAGAAACTTATACTTCATTAGGACATTACTTAATGACTTAATAGAATCTTAAGAAGTATCTTTACATCTATATTTCCTTGGAACAGTTCACACTCTCATGTTGAACCGACCTCAGATTCTTTTTGTCATACCTTTATTTCTAATGGTTTCTTTTTCTAAACAAAGGATGTCAATAATACCAAAGGTGTTTAGCTGCGTTGGTCCTAAATACCATACTGGGTATATTATTGTCGTCCACTTTTAGTTTTACATGAAAAAAAAATCACATTGCCACATTGATTCAAATAGAAGTGAACTATTTATTGAGTATGTTACCATAAAAAACATTCATTCCAAAACATGGAATAATGTCTCATCAAGTCCAAAAGGTCACATGAGATAAATTTTTTTGGTTATACTCCACATCTTGTTCAATTTGAATCAATTACATGGAAATTTTGAAGTTATGTGTTTCTCACTATTGACTTAGGAATCACCCTTTCTCAACTGCTTAGAGAAGACACTTTACTTCCGACAATGTTTCTCTACTAGCCTGGTTACTATATTTCAATACATATATGTGAAAAGAAAATTGTATTTTAATACCCAGGAAGTATAAGAGAAAACAATAATTTTATTTGATGAATATAAACTGAATGAGGAGCGGGTACTTGCTTCTTGAATTTCAGTTTTTAAACTTCCATGAATTCATTTCATTATGTGATGCAAATAACCTCATGTTAAATAACCAACCACTTTTCTTTGAGGGACATTATGAAGGTGCCTTTGGTGCAACTTACCATAGGCCTTTTTGCCTTGTCATTCAATGTATTTTCCATAAGAATAAAAGATGGAGTTATCTCTAATATTCTTATTACTTGGAGAATGTTACCCTAAAGGTAATGAAGCGATTTCTCTATACTGTTTGTTTGTTTGCTTAAACGAAACTATAGTAATTGGGTGTAAAAGGTATATGAAATGTGATGACATGAAAGACTGTGAACTATCTTTCACTTTACACAAATCGAGTGCGACCATCACATTCAAATCTTGTTTCACTTTCTCCTCGAAAGGATCTTGGAGATGAGACTTAATGTGATCATCATCTAAGTCTTGATGTAGAGACCACAACTAACATCAGGATTTGATGATATCATTATGACAAAACCATCATATTCTTTATTCATGAGTCTCCTGAAAGCAATTTTACACCCTCGCTTCCTGAGATGGCTTAACAGGTTGGGACACAAGAACCTTGAATTTCCATTGTAGTGGTATTGTGTGCAAGCGCCTATGCTACATTTTAGAAATTCGAGCTTAGTTTAGACATTAAATTTGTATAATATTTATCACAGTTTTATTGTGGTATTGCTTGCCATTATTTACAAATATACTTTAGCAGATTGTACTTTTATGTGATTACCTAATTGGATATTAATGATTATTTAATCATTAAATGTCTCCCACTAATTTTTCTATTTTTAGGAACCCTATGTACTAGAATAAGAATACTCTTGAGTATTCAAGTGGCAAGGATCCCAGAACCTCCCTCATAGTCTACAAGCTAGGGCTACGCCACTACTCAGAGGGTCCAAGGTAGGCTTTTGGCTGTCCAACCACATTAACTTGCAGTTCCTTGATCTGTTGAGTGAATTTCTAGCTTCAGAAATCATTTAATGATTTACTCAACGCTTGAATCTAAAATTACAACAAACTAGATAAGGCTATATATTTGCTTCCATTTTAGTTAAGTCGACCACCACACAAATAATAACTCCCCGATAGTAAGAGGCACCCTCAGTTGAGGCATGAACCAGCACCTCGAACACCCAGTTTTGTTCAAACTTGAATGGTGGTAGGTTATTTGTGACTTAATATTTTCTTTGAGAGTTTCATTGTTTTTTCTCTCGATGAATGTGATCCATTTCTATTCAAGTTGTCCATCTATGTTTTCGCGCTCACAACTGAACTTTAATAGAAAAACATACGCCGCTTCTTTATACATTTTATTATCTATTATTTTATGTATTTTCCCACTGTTCTAATATTCATAAAATAATACATAAATGCATAAAGGTAAAACTACAACCCGAATATTCTTGAGAATCTAAACGACCTAAGGGGCATCATACCTGTGTCTAAACATGACACTAGATGCATCACAACCCGTGCTGTATGTCTGCTTCTCATTTGGAGCATCGCCTCGTCTTGGCGGAGTCCACATCACGTCTTGGAGTACCGCCTCGTCTTGGCGTGGTCCGCGTGTCGTCTTGCATCGTCTTGATCAACGTGCACCGCCTCGTCTTGGCGGGGTTGACGTCGCTCGTCATCTTCATCCGAAGTACAAAAATACTCGCTCGTAGGTGAGGGGAACTTGGGTATAAATTTACATCAGGTAAATTGGGCGTGCATGCCCTTATACATTTTAACCGAAAATAAAGATGATGTTCATACCGTCATTTAATTAATTACACACATCACACGGAGTTTAAAATAATTAATTAAATAAATAAATGCAGAAAAACTAGGGTCGGTTTTCAAGACCAGTTGTTGGGTATAAAATGCGCGATAAAAATTAAACTGCAATAATTAAGTACGAGGGTTTATTTAATTAAATTAAATGAATTAAATAATTCAAATAATTTAATTAACTATCGGTCCGTCAATTAATTTAATTTTAATGCCAAAATCAAATTAATTTGATTTTATACATTTTAATACTTAAATTGAATTAATTTTCTTCAGGTATTAAAATTATTATTGGTTAAACCATAAATTAATATTTTGATTAATTAATTATTTAAATTAATTAAATTAATTAATTATATTAATTATGGAAAAACTAGGAACCGCAACACTGTGCATGCCCAAAGCGGGTCACACTAAACTCACACAAACCCATTTTGGGATATGAAATGCCTATGATTGGCATTTCACGGCGATGAAAGTTTGCTCAAATTAGTTTTGAATTTGACCAAATGGTCCAAGCCATTTACGGGATAAAGTGGTTCGGTCCGTTTACTGGTACCTGGCAGCAGAGGGGTGCGAGGCTGCACCGGGACTACCAAGGGCAGCTTTGGAGAGAACCACACCTGCAGTGGGTGCGCGACAGCAGAGAGATGAAGGAACTGGGAGTCTGGCGCATAGAAGCTTGTCCGGAAAGGGTCAAGCCAGACTAGGGAGTGGCCCTCTGCTGCGGACTGTGCGACGGGGCGAAGCGGGCTGGTCCGCTGCGTGTGGTGCACCGTGCGGGGTTGCACCAGGTCTTGTGCATCGCGCGGGAGAAGTGCGGTGGTTCTGCAAGAGAAGCGCTTCTATAGGGAGCCTTCAGCTGGGGCTTGTGGCCTGGGTAGTGGGGCGACGTCGGCAGAGGTGTTGCTGCCGGGCTGGGCGGCCGGCGCGCATGCAGCGCTGTAGGAAGGAGGGTCGGCTTGCTGGCCTTCTGCATGCCATGCGGGGAGGAGCGCCAAGCGGTGTGGTTTCAGGAGGAAGGGTTAGCTGTTGCTGCGCCCTCCTGTTTCTGGTGCAGCAGGACCGTGCGAAGGGAGGGCCGACACGTTGCGGAGGCCGTGCGATATGGAAGAGGGGCAGCCAGCCTGAAGGGGAGGCGCCGACAAAGGGGTGTGGTGGCCCTGGATGTCCATCGCGCCAGGGTGTGGTCCCAGCAGTGCTGTAGTGCACCACGCGGGAGAGGGAGTGGGTCCGCACGGACCCCCTGTTGCTTTCCCTTTTTTCGTTTTGCAAGTTGCAGCAAGGCGAGATCCGCTTGGGTCTTGCTTTGGGTCTCCACATAGGAGACCCCCTTTGGGGTCTTTCTGTATATATATATATATATATATATATATATTTATAAAAGGATAATTCCTTTTGAAGTATATTCTTCCCAAAAATCTAAAGGCTAAATATCGTTTAATAATTAAATAGTAATAATAAAAATAAAATAATAAAGTAATAAATTATTATTCTTATAATATTCTAATAATGAAATAATAATTATTAAAAATAATAGAATTATTGTGGAAATTATAATTTTCACAATTTTAATTACATCCATTGAACAAATCTAAACTTTATTGGTTCTGTTGGATGAAATAAAATTAATACCTGAGATTAAACCGCATATTTGATCAAATCCGAAAATTTAAATTGACCACAACATGGCCGTTTGAGATCAGATCGACGCACGGTCTGAACTGATGAGACCGTTTTTGAACCCTCTACTCAATTTTATGAAAATTAATTTGATTTGGCTCAGAAAATATATGCGACTCCCTATGATACCACTGTTAGGTTTCCGGGGCCCGCAGCGGAAGCCGGTGGGCCGGGGATTTTAAATATTTCCTCGACGGGACGACGAAACTTGTCGTCACCAATGATCCGAGTCCCGGATAGGTCTGAGGATCTCACGTAGATTATTAAGAGCACAAAATTAAAATAAAAACATACCCGTTTCAAATCCGAAGGCGCGGTCGACTGCCACTAGCTGATGTCGATCGTCCCTTGAAGGATCCAAAACAGGATCCCTCTAGATTGTCCACACGCGCTCCAAAAATCTGTGGGAATGCCAATCATCGAACTCCGGGTGATAGCGTAGCGATTCAATGATATCTTCGACGTCCCGATGATCACGACATCGTTGATCTTGCGATGCATGAAGAAGAACTTGATCCGAGCTCTTGGATCATCAGCTTCTCTCTCTAGAAAGCGGGAGGAGAGAGAGGCTCTCAATTTTTCATTCCATAAATGAACAAATAGTGATATGAACACCAAGAGAGAGATCCTCCCCTCTTATTTATAGAGACGTTGATAAATACCCGATAGGGTTCCCCGACCCTCGTTAATATCAACGTTCTCTAAATAAATAATTTTGATGGACTAAACTGCACCAATATTATTTAATATTTTATCACATAATTGTAATATATATATAATATATTACGTGATAAAACTGAGCCATTTAACTCGAATCGCTATCCCGCTTAATATTAAATGAAACGTGAATATTCAATAATATTCGTTCGATTAATATTTTACTTGTATTTAATAAACTTAGAAATACAATAAATAAATTCAATCCCAAATATTCATAACTTGAGTATTAATGAATTTATTTAATTCTTTTGGTGATCGAAAACTTGGACAACGCTCGGACCCCATGGAAGGGCCCACTATGTCAATATAGTTATTCAACTGAATAAGGAAGATTCTTGATTACGCTGTTGTGTGTGACCCTCTAGGACCTTATCTCAATAGTAGTGAATAAAATTCACAGACCAAGAGTGGGGTCTAGCAACCCATAATGGCCCTTAAAGAGATAAGGATAGTCATTGCAACGACTACCACCCTGCAAACACTGACTATGTACAATAGTCTCTTTATCATTAAATATCTCAGAAAGAAGGAAGCACTCTTGTGTCATCATCCTTATCTTAATTTATTATTTGTTGATCTATCCAGAGGGATTTTCCTTTCTACTGCTTTGGCCAAAGACTTATGAATGGGGCACCATCCTGATCAACCAGGCCTGAGATATACAACTTCCTTAAACCTGGAAGCAACAAATCCCTTCTTGATCATTCAACCAACATCATATCACCAACGACTCACCCAATACAAAATACTTTTCCACGACATTACTTCCATTGTTTTTTCCTTTCATCAAAGTACATAATTAAGTGATATACATTGGTAATGGTCTCAATTCAGGAGACCAATACACATGTCCGTAGAGAGGAACAACCAACGACACCCAAAACATGTGGTGTTCCTTTTGGCGGGTCTTTCGTCATGATCTCACTACTTGAGATTACCAAGTGAGAACTTCATGAGAAGAAGTCTCAATGCTTATTAGCCCCCAGCACCTAATAGTCAGACATCTACTATGTCCAGTCAGTAAGATGTATCTAGACTATAGAACATATATTTAAGATCAATGTCATTGTATCTCAAGGTTCTCATTATAGCCTGGGATCTGCTATAAACTCTTGACACGACAATTAAACTTTGGACATTACCATTATTATTGTGGAAGCAGATAAAGTCTACACTATAATGGTATGATAACATCTTGCATAGCTTACTGTACACATGATATGGTAATCAAAATTACTACATAGTTGGGTCAAGGGAACCCACGATTTCAACAACATGTCCTTCAAAGGATGGATAGAATAATGAATATGGTTATACTATATTTATAATAACATCAAAGTATATAGAATATATTGGATTTTTTATTTTATAATGGAAACAACAAAGAAAGATGATGTGGAAGAAGAAAGGAACTTGAAAGAGGTGATGAAATATTTACCTCTTCTTTGGGTTCTTCCTTTTGATTTGATCAAAAGGGATCTTTAGGTTGACTTTATGACTAATTTAAGTCCTCTAGGATGAAGGGGGGATAGTTTTGAGGGTATTTGGGCAGGGGTTGGCCAATCCAAATGGCTTTGAAGGTGTGAATTATAGATTAGGAGGAGTGCCCTTTTATAATATGGGTGAGGGGCACCTTTGGAAAAGCTAGAAATATTATTTTATAATAAAATCCTTTTCGGTTTATAATGGATCCAGAATGAATTATTTAAAGGCTATGGTGGGGATGGGTTGATGAACACTCAACAAATATGATTTATATAGGTTTGGGTCACTATATTAACTTTATCATTTAGATTTAACTCTTAGTTAAATAGTTTGACATTTACCATGTCTTTTTATATTTTTATATTATATTTTTAATAAACATTCTATAAACGTCAAAGAGAACCCCATATGGTTAAGTAATGATACAAATATCATTATATAAGTCATTTGGCCTAACCTTAGATTTTTAAGAATATTATATCCATTAATAATATAATATTTTTTTTTAAAAACTCCTTTATGTCATATTTAACACTATTTAATAATTGATTTTTTAAATACATAAAAACATTATTAATTCAAAAAAAATTAATTTAATCGATCCTAACATGTCCTATTCACTTATAGAATTCTTTTATGGCATCAAAACATTCAAATTATATTTATTTTAACATTTATAATAACATTTATTTGATTCTTTCATTAATAAAGAAAATAATGCATCATCATTGTGTCATAAATAAATTTAATTATTAAATGTATAAAAATTATAAATAATATAACATTATCTATGAAATATTTTTATATTTTTAATGAATATTTATAGTCTAAGAGATAAGATGTATAACCTTATATAAAAATAGTTTTACTAAAAGATATAGGCTTATGTCATTTTTGTATTTACTTTAACTTAATTAATATAAAGTGTCACTATCACTTACAAGTGGCCCCATGTGGTCCCAAAAGCACCCAAAGATAACCATGGTCAGAAATGTATAATACAATAGGGTTAGGACACGTGTTAGGGTAATAATAATCTCATTTTTACCCTTAATTTCCATATTTACTTTTAATAGTTGTAAATAAAAGTAAAAAGTCACGATTCACCAAAAATTAATTTCATCTTATTGAACCACATTTTACTTACTAATATCAACCGTGTATCTCGGATTTTTTAAATTCACCTCATAGAAGTGGTAAAATTATGTTTTATGTAAATTTGCAAATGCTCCGAGGAGGTGGGAAAAACAAGGTGAAAAGTTCAATAACATTTTATATATCTAATATTTTGACAAAAATGAATCCAATGAATTACATTGAACATATAAAAGTATT
Organism: Viscum album; assembly: GCA_963277665.1. NCBI lineage: Eukaryota > Viridiplantae > Streptophyta > Magnoliopsida > Santalales > Viscaceae > Viscum > Viscum album. The sequence goes on from OY728150.1 coordinate 1,869,187,409, forward strand.
ATGTATCCATTTTTACCTAAAATAAATTTAAATAAAATAATTAATTATTTAAATAAAAATTCAGTTCTAAACTATAACTCAGTGTTTTCACTATTCATCAAAAATTGAAGGTTTTCAGAAAAATATCAAAAATTCACCCTAAGCTAATTTCAATATTCCGAATCCAAAAATGAAGTCCATTTTGAATGATAAAATTAATAAAATTTCAAAAGGTGCATATTACTATTCATAACGGTGAATTTGATTGGTTGTGGTGTGTTAGAACTCGAAGGTACGTACAACACATGCTATTGTATTATTCATAGAGAAGCGTACCATGGAAGATTGGGGTGTTACAACCTTGACAGCATCCCAGCAAGGCTTTCTATCCTTGAGGCCTTTTGCCAGTTTTCAGATATGCATGAGGCCCTCACAGATGCATTAAGCATCCCCCTCCAGTTTGAGACGGAGGTAGCAAAACTAGAGGCCTTTCATGTAGAAGCGATAGATAATGCTGAATGCCCAACCATTTTCTAATTATCCAGGGAAGATGAAGGTTCTACCATATAGGGGAAAATTTTCTCACTGTACATCACCGGCCAATTCAATGGCATGGTGGTTCACCACTATCTTGTTGACACAGGCTCTTGGATTAACCTTATCCCAACACGGATACTGTGGGAACTTGGTTTATCCGAAGATTAATTGACTCCCTCTGACATGAAAATCCAGGGATACGACATGATAGAGCAGACCCCTATCGATAAGATTCCTTTGACGACCCAGTTCGATGGCCTAGTTTCCAGTAACCAGTTTATGGTTTTCTCCCAAGACACCACATACAATGCATTGATGGGTAGACTATGGCTCCACCTACACGTGGTGGTTCCATCATCGTATCACCAGCGCATCAAGTAACCCCTCAATTGTCGAGTGGGCATGCTCCAAGGTGGCACATCTCCTTTTGCCTCTTGTGAAGCCTGCTACCTGGATGTTGACTGTTACAAGTGCAAGGACAAGCAGATTTAGGATAGTGAGGTTGAACTCGTTGCAGTTGCAACTGACCCTTTGGCAGGTTTGGATGACGCCTATGTCTTTTCTATCCATCAATTGGAGGCCACAACCCCCAATAGTGGGAAATGTTTTTTTCTCTATTACAAGGGGGAAGCATATTCTCATGTCCAAGCGACGTTAGGAGATGAATTCGTACTCCTATACAAATCAGGCACAGGTGATCCCAAAGCCTCTTACCCCCATAAGGTATCGAGATGTCCGCACCATGGGAATGAAAATACATCATATGTGCTTGTTTTGTAGGTTTGGAATTAACCAGATTAAACCGACACACCACTATTTCTCTGATACAATCATGTGTGGCCCCTTGGGCCGAAGACCAGACGAGATCAGATCGACAGTATTCATTGCTATGGTTTCGACAGCACATGAATCTTCTAATGTGTTATCCACTGCCACCCAGTCTAGTAACAACCTCTCACAGGGGGATGTTGACCGAGAGGAAGCTCCTCCCGCTAGGGATCCCTCCTCTGCAAGCGAAGAAGTGGATTTGGAGGATGATCTCCCAGCCTTTGAAGAGGGTGTCTCTGCCACGGTCGATGAACTGGTATAAGTGAACCACAGTAGAAAGGTAGACCCAAGACCCATGTTTTTCAATGCCATCATGTCCCTTGAGGAGCAGCGTGATTTATTTTACTGGAGCTAGGAAGAGATGACAGGACTAGATCCTCAGATAGTCATCCATGGCCTTGGTCTCCCAACAAATCATCACGGGGTCAAAGTTCTTCCAAGGACGATGCAACCTTCTCACAGTGTCATGGTAGAGGCGAAAGTGGATAAGCTCATCAGAGCCAATTTTGTTAAGGAGGTCCAGTACCCCAAATGGATAGCCAACATTGTACCGCTCAGGAAGAAGAATGGACAGATCAGTGTCTACATCAACTTTCGGGATCTTAACCGTCACTATCTGAAATAATGATATTCCCCTTCCTATGAAAAAATTATTGATCAATTCTATAATTGAGTTCCAATCCCTCTTCACCATGAATGGTTACTCCGGATACAATCATATCCAGATGGCCCCCAAGGATGAAGATTCTATAGCCTTTAGGGAACCACAACGTATATTTTGTTACCATGTCATGCCCTTAGGCCTAAAGAATGTATGTTCCACCTATCAGCGGGCTTTGCATCGAATATTCAATTAGATCCTTGGGACATTGGAGGAATGCTACGTGGATTATCTGGTGGTCAAATATCATCGACGCCAGGAGCATCTCAAATACCTTTAGAATGTTTTCGAATTCCTCTATTCTCGCCACCTGAAGATGAACCCAATATAGTGTGCCTTTGGGGTCACCTCCGATAAATTTATTGGATTTGTAGTCAGATATAGGGGCATCAAGATTGACCCATAAAAGATCAAGGCCATCAGCGAGATGCCACCCCTGAGAAATATTCGAGAGATTCGAGGTTTTCAAGGCAACTTATCCTACATACACTAATCATTATGAATCTATCTAGAAAGTGTAAGCCCTTTTCTTGACTCACGAAGAAAGGCACTGCTTAATAATAGGGCGAAGAGTACCAAACCCCATTCGAGGAAATCAAGCAGTATCTACTCCAGCCTCTGGTCTTGATGCCACCCATCTCCAGAAAACAACTGATCCTTTACGTGACTTCCATAGAATAATATCTTGGCGCCCTTCTCACCCAGAAGAACCATGAGGGGATGGAGAATAACCTTTACTAGCTCATCCACAATCTCCTCGATCAAGAGACCAGATACTACCCCATCGAAAATAGATGCCTTGCGCTGGTATTCACAGTACAGAAATTGTAAAATTACATGTAACACCACAAGGTACAACTTGTGTCTCTGGTAGACCCACTGAATTAAATTCTGAACCACCCTGTGTTGACAGGCCATATCACTCGGTGGTGATTGACTTTCTAGCAGTCTGATATCAGATTTTTCTCTCAAAAAGCTATTAAAGGGAAAGCATTGGAAGACTTCCATTATGCCCATCTGTATCCTACTGACCAGTCCTTAGATCTTAATTTCCCCGATTAGGTGATCCTCTTGGTAGACCAATCCATGTCGTTATGGTATATGCACATCGGTGTTGCTTCTCGAAGCCCCACTAGCAGGAGGATCAATGACCCCAAGCTCAACAGGGTAGGCTTGGGTATCCTCTTTATTACCCTGGCAGAAGCTATTCTTCCGTACTCGTTCATATTGTCATAAGGCTGGACCATCAATGAGGCAGATTATCAGGCTCTTATCACTGGCCTCAAGCAGGCCCCCAGGATTGATGTGCTCTATTTTCAATTGAGAGGGGATTTTGAACTGTTCATCAAGCAGATCAACGATGACTATGATGTCAAAAATCCAGATCATGTACATTTATTGGAGTGAACTCTCTATCTAATGGACCAGTTCTTTTCTCGACCAGAAGTTACTCATGTACCTCGATCTCAAAATGGTCGAGATAATTCCCTGGCTGGCTTGGTTTCATCACTTGCAGAGCCCGAGCAGGATGACCGGATTATCCACATGACACACTAGAGAGTCATTTCTCATGTCTCCCCATGTGACAATTACAGCCTGTAGGTGAGCCATCTTACCGCCGATTCCCCCTCATCAGTACCCATAGTTCCCTTTAATGTGGTGATTGAGGTAGCTCCCGATTGGAGGATACATTTGGTTGAATACCTCCAACAAGTTAATTTCCCTGTATATTGGGTGGAGCGCGACTGAATATGACACCGCGCAATGTATTTTACCCACCAGGATGGTCCCAGTCTTGAGAAGATCCTCTAAAAGCACAGGTTCGATGGTGTTATCCTATGTTGCATCCTAGAAGTCTAGATTTCTCAGGTCATGCAAGAGGTTCATGTCGGTTCCTTTGGTACCCACCAGACTGGGCCGAAGCTATCTCATCAAATCTAGAGACTGGGGTACTTTTATCCCTCCATGATCCTTGATTGTATCAAGTTTTCCAAGAGATGCCATGCTGGCCAAATTCATGCTAACATTATGCATCAACCACCAGAGCCTGTCTACACTACCATGAACTCTTATCCCTTTGTATTATGGGGACTATATTTTGTGGGACCATATCCTCTGGCGAAAGCTCGCCAATGTCAGTTCATCCTGACTGCTAGAGATTTCTTTTCCAAGTGGGTAGAGTTAGTTCTGCTCAAAAAGGTCAAGGCCCATTCTATGATTGACTTCATGAGCTCCAATATCATCTACCGGTTCAGATTCCCTCACGTCATCCTCACCGATTACAGAAAAAACTTATGAGCATCTGAGATGAAGAAATTTTACGATAAGTACAATATTTATTCTAACCATACATCCTGTTATAATGCGCAATCAAATGGATAGATCGAGGCATTCAACAAAACACTCTCTAACATTTTGCAGACAATGGTTGGTCAGAATAAGAAGAGATGGCCGGAAAAGCTCCCCAACAACCTTTGGGCTTATCAGACAACAACCCATAATTCCACCCAGGTGACCCCATATTCCCTGGTTTATGAAACTGAGGTTGTCCTGCCCATCGAGATTCAGTTTCCTTCCTTATTAACATCGGTCTATATCCAGCAGTTGCCAGATAAGGTAGTTGAAATTTTCCTGGATGAATTGGAAGTACTTGATGAGAATAGGCTTCGTGCCCTGCACAATCTGGAAAGGCATCAAAATAATATAGCCAGAGCTTTCAACAAGAAATTCCACCTCCATTCCTTCTGGAAAGGAAACTTGGTATTTGTCCTCTGGACACTAATGGTACCTGGTAAGAAACCACCCAAGTTGGATCCCAAATGGGAAGGACGTTACATAATTCACAGGGTATACCCCAATGGTGCATACTCACTGGTTACCATGGATGGTGACCATATAACTCCTCCCACCAATGCCAAGTTTCTTAAGCAATACTTTTCTTAAGCTAGCTGGTCCTGCATGACCCTAAACAGTCAGGTCCTGCATGACCCTAAACTGCTTCGTCCTACAAGGTGTTAAATTGTTCATCATCCTGTAATACGTTAAACTATATAGATTTTCTAGAACTACGTAAGGCTTGAATCCCATCCCCATGGGACATGTAGTAATTCTCAATCATTTCTTCTTGAGCCCAGCCCCAAACTCTCGTATTTGACTATCCCCCCTGAGGGTAGACCTCTTGTAGGATCCTTACACAGTGTAGTGAAGGATTCTTTAGCCCCACTCATGTCAGGATTATGATGGTCACAACATGTGCCCCTCCCTGTTCTTTTGTCCTCCCACATCCTCACCACATGAAGTTAAACTGCATGGCCTTTAAGAACTACATATGACATGATTCCCATCCTCATGAGATATATAAGAATTCCTAGACATTTTTTCTGTTGGCCGAGCCCGAACTTCAGAATTCCCCCTCGGGTCGAGACATATATTGGTACATGCTTTTTCTGAAATTCATGTCGAGCTCATCCCGATCCCACCAAACATCACACTCCTTGGATATTTTAGTCACTCTTACCACCTTAATTTACATTACAATGCATGGGAACATCTATGCTTCACCAACTCCATTGATTGGGACCCCATTATCTTTCACATCCAAAAAACCCCCGACTGGCATGGATGCTCGACCTAATGGCTCTCTTAGCACTTTGGGACAACTACCTAGAGGATGTTGAGCAACAAATTGATACATGTCCCATGTTGCGAATATGGACAATACTTGATGCTCATTTATTGTTCCCATTTCAGGTCACACTATAAGAAAGCTGTGTTTCGAACATGGTCAGTGGCTATCCTATGTCGTTGTCACCACCCCTGTAGATCCCAAAAATTGAGTGTGGTAGTTCATCTTGCTCACTGTATCTTCGAGTTGTGACTCCCTTCGGGCGATGCCAACTATCAGACCCTTATTTGATAGGGAAATTCGAATCTGGATCCTTTTTTCCCACACCAATCACTAGTCGTGTGAGCTTAGGAGCTTTGATGAGGTGGTAACTACACAAGAGGTCATATGGATACAGTTGGTTGGGATGCCCCGTCTCATGTCCTTTGACCCCTTAGAGCCCCTTGCCCATGTTCTCATTTAGGATCATGTGGTGCTGTGTGGACTCATGTCCTGATGCATGTCAGGCTATTTCACCACACCACACATATCCCCTTAATATAACCCTTCCTTAATTTAACATCCATTATGAGAGCACAGGCCCTGCCATGCTCGACATGACCCATCATTTGGATTTCCGTCACCCTCTATATCCATAATGGCCCCCTGAATGGCATGGATGCTCGGCCCAAGGGCTCTCCTACCATTATGGACTAGCACCCTCAAGGACTGTGAGTGGAAATTTGATGCAAGTACCATGATAGGAATATGGTCAATCGTCAATAATGAATTTCCCCCCCTTTGGGTCACATAAGGGTGCATACTGTGTTGTGAAACTCATCAACAGTTGTCTTCAATAATAGTTACTTCTTTGTGGTCTTCGATAATAATAATGATTCTCTCTTTCTATCCCACACATATGACATTAAATTAGGAATATATGGTCTGATATCTATGACCCTAAACTAAGATCACATTCATCCTCACTGCAAGATGTTAAACTGCAAACTGGCTGGGACTTTTCATCTGAGGCCTAGGCTCAACCCCCTTGGCCTTCTTGGGCCCCTGGACCAAGTTATCACATAGGGTTGTATGGTGTGGTGTGGGATTATATCCTCATTCACATCAGGTTACTCGCCGCGCCATACACCTCCCGTGTTTGAGGTATCTTACCCCTTTCTTCATCCTCACTGCAAGATGTTAAACTGCAAGTTGGCCAGAATTTTTCGTCTGAGGAACAACCTTAGGCCCCTTGGACTTCTAGGGCCCCCCAGCCCAAGTAATCACTCATGATTTTATCATGTGATATGGGATTATGTCCTCATTCACCTCGGGTTTCTCGTCATGCTGTACACCTCTTTTGTGTGGGGTATCTTACCCATTTGTGTTCTTATTGCATGATGGTAAACTACACATTACCCACTTCTAGAACTACGTGTGGCTTGATTCCCATCCTAATGGGATATTTAGAACTACCTGAATGTCTAGACATTAGGTCCATCACCATCTCTTAGAAATATCCCCTTTACCTTGGCCCTTTGGCCTATACTTTCCTTGGGAGAGGTGTATATGGTGTTGTGTAGGATTATGTACTCATTCACATCAGGATTGTAACAACCACGCTATATACCTCATTCTCCTGATAGTTCTCTATCCACTTGTGTTATAATTATCTTTTCAAATCGTCCACTCTCAAATTGAGCCCCTCGACCCTCTTCGGTGATTCAAAAATATTCCCATGAGTACTCTGGTTTAGCATATGGAGTATCTAATTTTACTTGGAAATGTTCCCACCCACCTTCCATGCTTCATGTTGCCCTTAATTGGGGCTTCCATAATCTTTCACCCCCGATGGGACCCCCAAATGGCATGGATTCTAGGCCTAAGGACCCTCATACCGTTACAGGATAACATCATCGAGGGTTTCAGACAAAAAATAGATACAAGTACCACTTTGGGAATATGGTTAGCCATCGATGATTATTTTTGTATCCCCATTTCAGGCTAAGATGATATGGATTCTATGTTTCGAACATGGTCAGTGGTTATCCTCCACCATCACGCTATCCCGTTTAAGACTTGAATGTTGGTTACATGGTTCACATTACTTTCCACTCCATCATGTCAAAATGGAATTTCAACACTTCTAGCATTATCCCTCTGTGCACATTTGCACGTTAGGAGGACAAAAGCCATGGTAAAGGCATCATTAGGGATCTGAACTGACTTCCCATTGGCATTTATTCTAGGTATTGAGAAATAATCTATTCAGACCTTGTTTCCCACATCGAGTGTGACTCATGTGGGCTTAGTGATCGGGTTGAGGTCCACACTAATTTGGAGGGATTTCCCTCCTCTATGGTCTGAGCTCTAAGACTATAAACAAAGATCTCTTTTAGAACTACATACAACTTGATTCCCATTCCCATGGGATATTTAGGAATTCCTAGGCTTATTGTCTTTGGGTCTAGCTCGAGTTCCACTAACTTATCTCTTCTGTTCTGCCTTAGAGGCTTCAACTCTTATGGGACCACGTGGTGTGGTGTGGGATTATGTCCTCATCCACGTTAGGTTTTAATTAGCCGTAACACGTACACCCATTTCTTGGATTTATCCCCCTACTTCCTGTCCCACATGACATTAAACTTTATTTTGTCATGCACGATGTTAAAAGGCACATTCAAGAACTACGTGTGGCTTGATTCACATTCTTCTGAGATACGTAGGAACACCCAGACATCTCATCTTCGGGTCCTGTTCAATTGGGATCTAGTTTCTCCTGCCCATTATCATCTAATATTTATTTTCCCCTCGGACTGAGGTTTCCTCTTCAGAATTGTGCACGGTATGGTGTGGACCTTGTCCTCATTCGGCTCGGGTATGCTTTATCAAACCATGCGCCTCCCATTTGGAACCTCATCTCTCCTGTATATGTTTAATCCATAAGACTTTAAACTATGATGCTTCATCCCACAAGAGTTTCAACTGTTGCATATATCCTGCATGATGTTACCAATTCATGTTTGGTCCCATCACATGACCTTAAAATGTGAAATTATTGTCCTCACCGCACGAAGAAAAATGGAACTACATTGTGATGTCCCTACTCGAGGGGACGTCATGTTTGGTATCAGTTACACACCATAACATTTTTCAATGCCTACCAATGGATTGATTCTTGTGGTGATACCTGGACCTTCTATCCTAGGTCCATTGCATCACAAAAAAACGCATTCATCCTAAAGGAAAAACAAGATATATCAAATACCGCTTATTTTGGTGCAAGGGCCAGACCCGCACAACCTTATTATATCTAGCATCGGTATCCTACCGCACTATCCTTATAACTACATACAACATGATATCCATATTTATGGTGTACGTAGGAGGGTCCGTGTAACTTGTCTCAGGCTCAGCCTAACTTTCTTTTTCAGTCTCTGGACCTAAAACCTCCCACAGGAAGCACACAGTGATCTGGAACAGGTCCTCATTCATGTCAGGTCTTGTGATTACATCGTCGTGTGTCTCTCATTTCCTACCATCTATGGTCCAAGATCTATGACCATAAACTAAGACCACTCCACTTCCTCGATGAAAGATGTTAAACTGCATGAAATCTTCTAGAACTGTGTTTGTCTTGATTCTCATCCTCATGGGATACGTAGGAATGACCGTGAATTTTTGTCTCCGGGTCCCACCCCAGGAATCTACAAATCCTATCCCTTCTTTTTCGGCCCCTTTTCTTGAACTCGTTTGGGAATATGGGGTGTGGAGAGTACCTCTTAGGTTCTCATTCATATCAGGTTTTCAATAGATGCACCATGTGCTTCCCGTATCTTTTCACAGTGTGGTCTGAGTTCTATGACCCAAAAATAAGTTCTCCCTATGGGAACTGCACATCACGTTCGGCTGTTTGGCCTCCCTACGTACAATCTATTAAATCAATCCCTCTTAATGGTCAACCCTTGGAACTAAAGTTGAAATATTGTGACCGCATGACTCTTTTCCCCAGTAAGGGACTCATCTCCCTCTATCTGATACGTCTTATAGTCGCATTCAGGTGCGTTTCGACAAAGAGCTCAAATTATTAGCTTTTCAAGGGGACACTCCCCTCATACAATGTCCAATATTCATGAGCCCTTCATTTGGATCCTCATACTCTTCCATTCCTGAAGGGACCCCCTTTACATCTTGGTCTCATGCCATAATAGATTACCTACCATCCTCAACCAACGTCCCTAAAGATCTCAGACGTCATTTATGACAGGGCCTGTGTTTCGAACATGGTCAACAATCGACCCTCATTTGTTTGTCCCCATTTCAGGACAACAAGATATGGATACTTTATTTCAAACATGGTCAAAATCTATCCCCTATCATCACACCACCATCATTGTGGTCCAGATCTCGAGCATCCTGATTCACACATTTCCACTTCCTTATGTTCAAGTGGAATTCCAACACACTCAACTTTACTCTTCAGCGCATCTAGGTGCATTATATAGGTGGGTTAGCATCAGTGGGATGTCATTCACCTAGTTTCCCATCATCCATATCATGCGACTCCCTATGCTAGGAAATTCCCATAACTAATTCTTGTTTCCCACATCGAGCACAACTCATGTGGGATTAGTAGTTCTAGTAGGACATGTACTAGTGTAGCAATGACACACGTACCTTTCCTCGTCCCACATGATGTCAATATACACTCTCAGAACTACGTATGGCTTGATTCTCATTTTCATGGGGAATATAGGAATGCTCGAAAACTTTTTTCAGGCCCAACCTAATGTTCACTTTTTATCCCTTGAAATGAAGAGTTTCTTCCGGGGATACGTGGTGTGGTCCAGACTCCATGTCCTCATTCATGTCGGGTTTATAGCTATCACACCACATACACCCTTCCTAGGATCTTCCCTTTCACTCCATGTTATATTGTATGATGTTAATCTGCATGAGTCCATATGTCCTCAACACATGACATTAACTGTGGCTCTACCCTAAAAAAGTCCGAGATTCCCTATGTTAATCTTGGGATGCGTCGGTTTCCTCTCTAGAGAGGATTCTCCCTACCAGTGTTGGTCTCTGACCACACTGTTCCCCAAGAACTATTTTTGGGCTTGAATCCCATTCCCATGGGATTCATAGGATCCCCTAGACATCATGTCTCTGGGTCCATCCCCATGAATCATTATTCCCATTTCCCCCTCTTTTTTTGTTCCCTTGACCAGAGTTCTTTTGGGGAACCATGAAATTTCATCTTTACCCTGAACAAGTTCAGGATGCCCCACAAAAATGTAGGGAGGATACAGTTTCCTTGTCAAATAGGTCTTATTTAGAAGACAGAATGATCCATGATTAGGTCGGTGCACTCACCTAATGTGTTCTCACCAAGGTGGTGTAACGCCAAGAGTGTTGGATTCCATTCGAGCAAACCACCACTCCACCTTCCATGCTTTGTGTGCTTGTTATTCGGACCCTCATCACCTATCACATCTAAATGTACCCCCTAATAGTATTTATGCTCAGCCTATGGCTTGCCTACTATCCTGGGACAACGTTCCGCAAGAATAATGGATGCCATTTTGAGTCCGACCTCGTGTTTCGAACATGGTCTGCGGTCGGCCCTTGTTTGTCATCAACCTTTCAGTCTAATACAATATGGATACTATGTTTCGAACATGATCAATAGTTACCCTTTATTGTCATGCCACCCCTCACAATGTTCCAAATCTGGGGTATTGTGATTCACACTTTCCACTCCCTTATGTTTGGGTTGATTTTAGATGACCCTGGCTTTACCCCACTCGTGCACTAGAGCACATTAGGAAGACGAAACTTCGATAGTTATGATGTCCTAGTCCCCTAATTGGGCCTCTCCCTTCTCTTCCTAGGAATCCAGATCAGTTTTTTGAACCTCGGGTTCCAGAAGCTTGGTTGGTACTCCTACATTTAAACTATGTAATAATGTGAACATCCCTTGTTTCTCACATCAGGTATGACCCACGTGAGCTTATGAATGGATTTCTATTTATTTCAAGACTATGGTTGGAGAATATTTAACCAAAAAATAAGTAAATAAATCTATCCATACATGAATTTTAGTACAAGAGTCCATATAGAGAAGTGTGTTTATGAGTTCGACCAAAATAGGGCCATTAGGGATCAACATCTTGGATAAATCGCACTAGCGCAACTACCTTTTGGATTATGGCCTCCATGATTGCCTCCCACCCCTGATAAACTTCTCTTCATCAGTGGCCGCAGGGTGCAGTTCACTGACCCTAACATGTGCTTGCACCTGTTTAGTTTTGAGTGAAATCATTTGGTGACCCACTTCCACTAGCTGCTCTCAGGCATCCGCCAGCTGGGACCTCAATTGATCCACAATCTTGGAACTTTTTGCAATGAATAATTCCTTCTCTTTAATCAGTTCTTCGAGGATTCAGACCTCTTGTTCTGCCTTTAGTAACTCTTGGGTACCCCCCGAATCTTCTTGACACTAGGAAACGTCTTAGCATCGGTTTCTCTCGTGTAGATTCTCGACCTTGTAGTCGCAGATTGTCGAATGAGGACGTTGAACATCCACCCCTCCAGCAAAGAGAAAGAGCAGCCAGATATGGAGCAATCCCATCCATTTTATCCATTCCGTATGAGGATGACCAAGAAGGAGCTTGATTCATTTCCACCCTTTGTGCCGCATCATATGACTCTCATCGGCCGACTCTGAATAAGAATCATCTATCTCCTCTGGATCCGCAGGCTGATAGTCAGGGAAAGAAGTGAGGAGTTCAATAGTAGGGTCTTCTTCAGGAACCTCCACCTCGTCAGTGACATCACTCTCATCAGGATGAAGTTCCACCCTAGCCGCATTACCATCCCTCATCATGATCTTCGGCTCACCGAGTACTAGGGTAGGGTTTCCCAGAATGGTTTCTTCTACAAAGGCCGATGCGGTCACTGCTCATCCCACTTCTGTAGATTTCCCAGACTCGACGATTTGTCATGCCTCTAACCTTGATATCACTCTATCAAGAATAAATATCTTGATTTGGTAAATTCTCTATCAAAGAGGGAAACCAATGAGAAAGGACTTACTGGGGCCAAGTGCAGTGGTGTCCAATGACAGTGTCATGGTGGGGGCCCTCTCCACAGGAGAGCCTTCGGCTCTTGTCAACTCGATTACTGATGTCGGATCCTCTTGGACAATGTGGATGGTAGGGGGATCTCCTTCAAGATCATTATCTCTTAGTCCAGCTGAAATCGGTGCCCCATTACGCCCGGTCCCGAGGACTGGCCCCCGAGTTTTCTCCCTGGTCTCCATAGGTGTACCCATGCCCCCGGTGCGGAAGGCTTATTGGGGAACCTTGACCACGTGTTCCGGAATTGGACACGGTTTGGTTGATGGATCGAGACTATTAAAAGATGAAGTCTGGTATAAGGTTTAATCCATACCTCATGTTTCTCTATTGGTTCTGCATCAGAGCTAACAATTTCGCCACTCTCTCGGGAACTCGGATGGTGAGTAGAAGCTTCGAAGGCCCCTCGCTACTAAGACCCTCAACATGGATCTCTTCATCCAGTCCTCCTCCTCCTTCTTCTTCTTCTTCTTCTTCTCTTTATTCTTTTTCATATTCTTCTTCCTCCTATGCACTTTCATCCTTGGATGGTAGCCTCTATGGGTCCTGATCCTAGCCAAGCATTACTTTTACTCAGAGATGTGGTTCTTCATATCGCCCCTACTAGCATGTGTACATGTCCATGACAATCAGGTATGCATGCCGTCGATGAAAGTTTCGTTTATCCAGTATACTGATGTGCCCTATGTCTGGTAGATCAAGCCCGATGCACATCAACCTTTTCCATAACTCTTCGGTGTACATGGACTATTGCATCATTCTCAAAGTAAACCACAGAGAAGGGATGATAGCATCAGCGGACAACATCAGGAGGTAGCTGAGTTGATTTCCTGGGAAGTCCCTAGTTTGACCCTGAGGCCATGCACGAGACCACCCTTCCCCGGAGGTCAGAGTCACGTTATTGGTTTGTACTGCCCCTACCAGTGAAGTACCGGCCCGCGCCGCGCTAGCCCCTCGACCTGTTCTTTTCCTCACATCCCCCGTGACACCACCCCTACCTTCCTGTTTTTCGGGATCTGCACTACTTGCCTTGATTTTCCGAACACGTTTCCAAAGAATCACCTCAGGGTATGTTTTGGTCCAGTGTTTGGAATTCTCTATTGAGAGTCCGACACTGACATATGTTGGGGGAAGAGTAATGATTTCGCCTAGGCCTGCCTTCATGAACATAAGCCACAGCTGGCAGAAAATTCAGGGATGCCGCTCTTCCTGTACCTCTGTATATACTTTCTTGGGCATATGTTAAATGCACCCAAATTGCCTGGAAACCCTGGTTGGCATATAAGGTTCACAAAATATTTTTCCATCAATTTAGGCCACCAGCACACCGCCCGGATGCTCTGCAGGTACTCCCTCTGCTCTAGTGGCCTCGACCATCATCTACCATTTGGGAATCTAGGATTCAGAATGGGTGAAAGTCTAAGTGAGTGTGGCTGTGGATCTTGAGATTGACTCTGTCTTCCCTGAGCATCAATGGGCGGTTCCCAATGATGTTCAAGGGGGATGCCATCATACCGTTACCGGGGGGATGGAATTCAGGACGTCGTACCCACCACAGTGGGCTGCAACACAACTGTGGGGAATCTTGACTAGCCCACAAATCCTCTTGGGTGTACTTCCCCTCGAAATGCACCCCAGGATACTGTATAGTCTAGCCAACACTGATACCCCTATGTTTACATTTTTATTTACCACCATAATCCCGTCCATCACTAGCATCCCCGGGTGGACTCCCATCCTCGTGTCCCTCATACGTAATAACCAACCGCTCAAGAACGCAGTGAGGAACCCAGCATATCACACATTCGTGTCTCGGCCTTCATTGATTCCAAATCCCCATGATCGATACTCCCCCATCTCCAAAATCTTCTAATATGATCCGGCTTTTCCCCTTTGAGATATGTTCGGGCATTGCTTCCCTCGGCCTGGCATCTTCACGGCTATGTCCTGGGTCAGTAAGAGACAAAACCACCCTGAATAGGGTATGTACTTTAGGATATATTTTATTTGGAGTTCCTCTTTAGCCAGATCCAGTAGGTTTCATGATAGGATTGGGTGCAGGTCCTATCCCCCCAGACATCCTCCACCGGGAGGAACTCATAATACTCATAACCCTCTAAGGGGATTCCCCCGATACAATGGACATCCCACAGACTGATGCCCACCTCCCCATGATTAAGGTGGAAAGTGTTGGTATCAGGTGAACAATGACTAAAAAGCTATGCTACCAAGTCCTGTTGTCGATAAATGTGGAATTGAGACATCCAAACGGCCTCGAAAATCCTAGTGGCCTGAAGCTCTAGATCGAATTCCATGCATGTCTGACGTACCCAGTACGCCCAAGACTATTCATTGGTAATGTCTCCCCCGAATCTGAAATCCCACTCTTTCTAGCCCGTCGTCTCTTCAGTAATGCAGCTTCTGAATGTACTTTCATAAATAGAGGAAGATTCCTTGAAAACTGGATCACTTCACGCAATCGTCATGGTCGTTGGATTTAGGACATAGATGGATGCGTTATGTGTTTCCCAAGTAGGATGGACAATTTTAGTAATGTGGAATTGTGGAAGACTATCCTCATGCGTCACCCACGATCACAATGTTTCCTTCTTGAGACCTAGAATTAGAACCTCTTCCAGAAGACCGAAGTTCCATAGCGGTAGGCTAGCACTCAAGACATAATCCTTCCGAGCTTGCGTGAGCATGCCGAAAAGAATTTGGTTGTCAGACATGACCCTCCTTGAACAAATAATCTAAGGGTTCGTGATCATTTGGGTTCTTTTTTCTACTGTCTAAACTTCCATCTCGGTGTCGGTATATTGAGCAACCATTTTTAGAACTCCGAAGGGGTCGATGTGAAAGGAAGAAGATTCAGCGAGATAAAGTATCGGCGGTGTGAAAGAGGGTTGACGTGCGCAACAAAAAAATTGGATGGTGCACAAAACCTGGAGTCAGTCTCGGAAGCTTACGCGCGGTTCATGACCATTTTCATGCACATGATCAAGAAAGCTTGCCGTGAAGAAAAAGTCAAAGTAAGGCCTGGGGGGCTCGACTATTTATAAAGATCTGACACATCTTCCATTCTCATGTATCACTATTGCAGGTGAAAAATGCATTTTTCCACATAGCCAAGGATATCTTTTCTATTTTTCGGTGTACCCTCAGAATCTAACCTTCGAGATCCCTTTCAGCTTCGATTATGAGGGGGGACATTTATTGATGCTGAAATTCAGAGAAGGGCCACATTAGGAAGATAAAAGAGAAACTAATGAATCTGAGACAAAAAGAAACAGAGATCCCGGTGCCCAAGAGGTGGGCGCGCGCAAGATTTGGAAGGTTCGTACAAGAGGCCTTCTGGCGTGCAAACCGTTGCGTGTTGGCCTTCCATGACGTTCCAAAAACTCCATCCTCCACAACCGGCCGCCTCCTAACCTATTTCCACACCCAAGGCAATGAAGAACAGGGGTTTGTGTGCCTGAACCTGTTTCCCCTCCTAAAGTGACATCGAACGGGGGTTAGTGAGCCTGGACCCGATTCTGTGCCTAAGGCGACGTCGAATAGGGGTTTGCACGCCCGTCCCCAAGTTCGTGCCAAAGGCGACGTTGAAAGCCTGTTTGCGCGCATAGTTCCATTTCTTCGCCCAAGGTGATGACAAATGGGGGTTTGCGCGCAAGGCCTCATTTCCACACACAAATCTATGAAGAATGGGGGTTTGCATGCCCGACCTCGTTTCTCTGCCCAAGGTGATGGCGAACGACCATTTGCGTTCCCGACCACCATCGCACGCAGAATCTGATGACCGACCGGAGATCATGTGCTAGGCTCTCACGCGCCACTCCAAGGATTCCAGATATAAAACAAACCGTATCTTCACTCTTTAGGGATGGTAACCAAATTTGAAGTGACACTTTGTTGTGTGAAAATGTCATCTTCCAAGACCATGCGAAAAAAACCACAGCCTTCAGGTATTGGTTGCTACGTGATAGGTTCACTAGGGGAGCCTTTGGGTGGGCCCTCTGATCCTCGTGAATTTCCTTTATTCCCAAAGTTATTTTCATTCAAGGGGTCCCATATTGTGAACACTTTCCTACTACGTCAGGCATTCTTACACGCAACCCGTCCAAAATGTGATCAAACTGTCCGTCTCGCACGCAACCCCTCGAGCTTGTGCGCGACTGGTCCAACTTGCACGCCAGTGGTCTAACATGCGCGCGACCCATACATATTTCACAAAACCTCTTCGTCTTGCGTGAAAACCTTTGGTCTTGCACGCGACCCATACCACATTCATGCAACCTCTTCGTCTTGCTCGCAAACATTGGGTCTTGCACACAGACTTCCTATCATGCCCCGACCCATTCTCTTATGTGCACTCCATGTATTGCCCTCACCTTAAGGCACCTTGTTCGAGCCTTTATTATGCACGACACACCTACGTCTCATGCCCTTTCCCCGTGTGGTCCCTCAGGATTTCACGGAGAAATTTAAAAGTTCCTTGGACGATACTGTTCATTTTGTTGCTTCACCTCATTCTCCTTCTCATAGGCATGCTAACAGCTATTGCTTCTTCGCATAGCCATGATAATGTGGACCCTAATGGGATCACCTCACAACACCCCCTAAACATGGAGTTTCCTATACATTCTCTTCAACAAGGTGTAGAGGGTGATGGTTTTGTAAGTCCTAGGGGTGCAGAGTAAACCCACTCCGTCTGAGCTACAAGATGTCAAAATTCCAAGCACCTTCATCCTCACCACATGAAATTAAACTGTAACCACACCCCATTACCCATGTGTGAGACGTGGGGTTCCCCTGCCTTGGACATTATGCACGCCCACTGCTCTCCATGGGAGTGAGATAATTCCTCACATGGAATGAGATCCTCTTCATCAGAGCGACATTTTTCTGTGGGGAAAGCGCAACCACCCTGGTTTAATCCTCTATCTTTCCTTACAGGAGGCAGCACCCCTGCTCTTCCTCTTTTCCTAGGTTCCAAATCCCTCTCTGGCTAGGCTTTCTCACCACCTGGGGATCCACCCTAGAGTAAGTCCCAATATCTATCTCCCTTGGCTGGGAACCGTGCGTAAGCCCTTGTTTTCTCTTTGGGCCGCTAACCACGTGTGAGACCCACTTCATTTCCCATGGAAGCACCTTTCGCGATGTGATCATTGGGTATTTGATGTCTCTTGTTTCTCACACTGAGCATAACATACATGGGCTTAGAGAAAGCATCAACCATGACATCCTCACTGGTCATCCTAGAGTGTAAGCCCCAAACCACACCTAAAATATCAAGTCTTTGATCCCTACCAAGGCAGGGTATGTAGGAAGCCTCCCTGAGGTTCAATCCCAACACCTAGTCATTCCGACCCCTTCACGTTAGTTCCCAAACCACCTGAACTACGCGGTATTTGATGCATGCCAAGGTGAGGTATGTAGGAAGCCTCTTTTAGGTTCAAACCCACCACCCATTGGTCCCGAACATCCTCACATCAGTTCACTATCACCCCACCTGAACTACGCGGTCTTTGTTCCTTGCCAAGTCAAGGTACACAGGAACCTCCACGAGGATCAATCAAACCATCTATCTGGGCCCTAGGTCCACTTTAATGTCGGTTAACCACCGTCCCGCATGAAATTCAACTATGAACCTCAATCAGCAGTACGCCATTATCTCCCCTGATCAGTAGTAAGCTGTTGTTTCCCCCAGTCAGCAGTAAGCCGTTACCCCAACCCAAACTATGTGGACTTTGATCCTTGCCAAGGAATGGTACGTAGGACACCTCCCTAAGGCTTGATCCCAACAACCATTGGAACCTAGGACCTCCTCCACATCCGTTCACTGACCCCCATCCCACATGAACTATTTGGTTTTGATCCTTGTCTCTTAGATAAGGTATGTAAGAAGCCCCCCCTAAGGTTCGACCCCATCCAGGGGTAAGCCGTTAAGACACCATTTAGTAGTAAGCCGTTGTCAACTCCATCCAGCAGTAAGCCGTTGTGACACCATTAAATAGTAATCCATAGGGACCCTGTCCTACTATAATCTGTCAGCATCCCCATCTAGTTGTTAGCTGTTGAAATCTCCAATCGGCAGTAAGCCGTCATCAGATGAACTACATGGACTTTGATTCCATGCCATGAGGATATGTAGGAAACCTCTTTGAGGCTCAAGCCCAAATTCATCATCACCCTCAGGGTTGTTCCATCCTATTCACCATCCACTTCATTAAAAACTCGATCATCCAACTTGATTTTTACCCAGGCCTCCATATCCTGATGGGATCATGCCACCACATTTCCCATTCCCCTCAAGAACAATCTGGAAGCTAACCACATGTTGGCCCCAACATCAGTGTTCGCTCCAGAGGTTGCACCCATCAGATCCACTTTAATCAGCATTCTGATCAGTCTGATCCATCTTCGATGGATGTTAAACCTATAGAATACCCTATGATAAACACTAGAATATGAGGAAACCCTCAGATACTTGCCTATGGCATATGATTCCTCACGTTCGACGTAGGATTACTCGAGCTTATGCGCCCTCGAGAATCCCTATAATAAGGGGATGAAACCCAGATGCGCCAGTGTCCCAGCATCTAGACATTCCAGTGATGTTCAACGTGAAAACTCCTGTGACCAAAGGTTGCTGCCCTGATTGGACCCTTTGGAATGTCCCAAAAGAAGAAATGTAATTAACTAGTGTGTAGGAAGATACAACACTAGGAAGAGTTTCATGAATAACATCTTAAATCTGTAAGGGAGACCTGGACTAGGTGACGAGTTCCATGGAGGAATCCATGGAAGGAACAACTGACATCCCATCATCCTATTCCGATCATAGAGAAAACGTCCCTGAATAAGAAATAGATGTTTCCCGCATTTGGAAAGTGGGAATGCGGGGAAACAAACAGTGCCGTCGTCCCACAACGAGATGGACACGTGTGCCCCGACGAAAGTGTCAGAAACATTATTTCTCCAAGAATAACTATTTATATTTAAAACCATCATTTCTATTATAATTTCTAAAAATGGTTTAAATTTGTTAAAATGTATACAATTTTTACCCATCTATCCTTGTGAAAATGTATTTTTTTCATCCAAATTTCCATTGATATGAAAAATAATTTCATATATTTATATTATAATAACCTAATTTTATATTAATTATTTTATAAATTATATGTTATAATTACTTAAAAACTCTTTCAAAATTAACATAGTAATAAAGAGGGGTGTTTTACTCCCAATTCTTTTAATGTAATGAAACATTATTTTCTTCATAATATTTTTATGGTCTATGTATTGGCTCGGTTTTTATAATGTCTCCTTGTGATGTAATGATTTTTAAGAAGATTTGTTAATATTTTATTGATATTTTTTAAAAAAAAATTAATTGGAAGTTATAAAATTACGCACTGTACTCATAGAATTTTAATATGTCATTTCATATTTTATATTTCAATTAAATTAAATAATAATTTTTTTTCCAAAATATGTTTTCAAAGGACCAATTGTAACTTCTTAAAATGTTTTTTCTTGATGTAATATTTTTCATGACATAATACCCTCTGTGTTTTTTTCTTAATGGTTAAATAAATATTTAATTTAAATGCATTGATGGATTGTCATAGATAAGGGGTGTTTATACTACATTTTTTTATAGATTCGAAAATAAATATTTTTATTAAATGTGTTTCTGTGGTAGGGGTTGTTATTATTATTTTGTATATGTTTATGAATTGTTATTAAGATTTGATATAATTTATTTTGTGATGGATTATTAGTGACCATTATTGATTGATCTTGGGAACCTTAGGCACTTAGGAATGGAAGAAAATGAAATGTATTACTAGGCCTAACATTCAATTATTATCCTTGAATTATATAAAAAAAGTTTCTAAAAATTTATATGGTATAGTTTTGGCGCCATCAGATGGGTTTTACAACACCGCTAGGCCAACAAATGATCTCTTTAGTGACCTGTACTATAGTTGTGGTTCCATCATATGGGATTCAACATGAATCTAGGTTAAGGAATTCTCTCTTTATTAGAAAAAATACATAGTTAGATATGGTTGTTTTAATGAAAATATAGTATAAGGATCACAGGTTTCATCAACTTTAGTTCCCAAGGGTTAGTGTCTTGATGTCATTATTTTATTTTATAGCAGTGAAGTAATTTCTATTTATATTATATTAATTTTCCTTTTCAGGAGATGATTCTATTTTTATTTACATATTTTATCTACCATATTTTTTCCCTCATATGATTTTTTGGGGCGATTTGTTTTGTGGTTTTTATGTTAGTGTTCATTATCCTTAAGGTTTCACTTTAAACGTGATGTATAATTTTTTATCTAAGGATTTTTCATGGAGGAATTAAAAAGGGGTATTAAAAATATCGATACTTTTAATTATTCATAAAACCTGAGTTTTTTATACTATGATTTTAGAAAAGTTTATTTT
Source organism: Viscum album (assembly GCA_963277665.1). NCBI lineage: Eukaryota > Viridiplantae > Streptophyta > Magnoliopsida > Santalales > Viscaceae > Viscum > Viscum album. Next base: position 1,869,208,629 of record OY728150.1, read on the forward strand.
ATTATAAATAACATATATTCTTAAAATGAATTAAATTCCTTTGATTAAAAAGGTAAATTTTTTTCCTTGGTTAAAATTAAACATAAATAAAGATAAAATTTTAATTATTTTAATAAATAATATAAATTTCAATTTTATATTTATATTTATAACTACCACAAAAGGTATTTAATTTTAGAGATTATACATGGTGTGTGAAGAGGATACCTAATAGGATTTTTTATCAATCTTTTTTTATTTGATATTATTCTTAGGTTATTATTGGATAATAGTTGGTCTCGAGATTTCAATATAGAAAAGGTAGTTGTGCCAAATAATAGATAATGTTTCTTGGAATATACAGATGAGTGATTTGTGGTATTTTTTTTTATTTTGGTGTTTTATTTTTCTTATCTACAAATTCGTATCAATTTTTTTTATTTAGATCATAATATTTCTTTTATTAAAATATATATTCTTTATTTATTCCATGTTTTATTTTTCTTTTATTATAACAATTTACTTTATATGTGAGATTATTTAATGTACAGAATGGTTATACTCCATATATAGTGGGAAGTCTTGTGATGCTCTTTTATAATTAAGAAAATTTATTCCCACTTATATATAGATGATTTATAAGAACAAAAATCTACGTCATGGGGATTGTGATTTCACTTTGGGTCATTCTAGGAGTTGGGTTGGGTACTATGATCTGGGGAGCTTGGGTTTGTTTCTGACAATCCCAAAGGTTAACTTCCCATGATATGCCACATGTGTTTTATAAATTTATAAATAACATTAGAATCCCTTCAACAATGTCATCAATAATTGATTTCTAGAACTTTTTTTAGGTAGGATTATCATTTATGTCGATCTATTCACATAAGAAATGAAGAAAATTACTTTAGTGAAATTATATTCTATATTAAATATGCTTTCCTACTTTGAAATTGGGAAAATATCATTTTTAAGAGATATTGTTTTTCATTGTTGGTATTATACAAAATTTATTATTTTAACTGTGTTTTATCAATTAAAACATGTTTATTTTTCCGGGTGATCTATTTGAGAAGATACAATGGATGAAAACTCAGTAATATGTGATAATTAACACTAAAAATAAGTATTACTGATTGGAAAAGGGTATGGTCGTGTGGTAAAAGGGAATGTAAAATTTATTAAAATAGGATATATATTAATAATGTAATTTTTTTTAATTTAGTTTCATTTGAAACAAGTATTTTAGGATTCCTATTCGTTATATATCCCTAGAAAAACAAGAAAAATTTAAAAAGTTACTAGCTGAATTTAATAGATTTGTCCACTAATTAGAAGATATTAAGTAGGAGTTTAATTCCAATAGATTTGATTAGAAACACACACAACATGAATTTTAAAATAAATTTTATGGAAAATGATTCTATATTACATCAAGATAGTGGTTAAAAATCTAATATTTGATCAATTTACTAAAATACACACTTAATTAGTAGATAAAATAGAGTCACATAATGCATATATTAACCTAGGAGCCATGGGGACTATGGAAATTAATGAATATTTTAATGTCAACAATTGAATTATATTTATGATTAATTTAAAAATCATAATAACGAATCTGTTTTTCAAAATTTTACAATTTATAAACATGTTTTACAAGGAAAATTCATAGGTCTTTCTTGTGATGAAAATGATACACCTAAGTAGGATTTATATGTTTTATCTACACATCTATTTACTTCCCATTAGGTCAATTGTCACTCATCAATAAAGTTTTATAGCCTAAACTCATTCAATTCCAAATGAAACATATATGAAAATAATTTTACAACCTTTATATGGTAGTTACTACATATAAATCTATACCAATTGATGGACTAGGGATGAAAAATTGGAACTATCCCACTGTGTATGACCTAATTAAAACTCCCCTTAGAGTCGGTTAAGATAAACTATCTTTATCTTATCTTTTTTTATATTATATTAATAATTAATTTTTAGAAAATTTTGTATTGGTGTTGAGGTCAGACTAAAACTTTACATTACATAGAGTTTGAAAACCTACTCCTATCAACAAATGAAATAAATCCTAAAATTTGTTTCTTCTCAAATTTACTTATATTTTATTGATTCTTATTTATTGGAATATAAATACGACAATAGTTTTTAATCAATAGAACACTCAAATTGACCTATGTTCTTAGCACCTTCATAATAATCATAAGTTGTATTCCTCAACTCTTCACCATTATATTGATTTTTTATATGATACGATTTAAAATTTAAATTTGTAATATGAAAAGTCTATAGCTGATTGACTATGTTTTGGGGTGAATACCTATATATTTTAGGATAGGATATTAGAGTTTATTTATTTATTTATAATTTTTTTATTTATTGAAATGAAATGGAATTTCTGGATCATTTTTTACACTTATGTTAATTTGATATATATTCCTGATTTAAAAAATCAATATTTAGAGTCCACGTAGACCATACAGACACACTTAGGATGAAAGTGGTGAATTAGGTATGTATTGATTTTAAAAAATTCAAAATATATTTTTTAAATTATTACATTTTTTATTTGAATCCATGTTTATTTTTAAATAATGTATGGATATTTTTTCCATGTTCATAGCAAGAAAAAACCCCATGCAATTGAAATATGTTAACAAAGATCCATATATTGTATTTTAAAAAGGTTTGGCCCCTGTTTGGGTAACCTATTTTTTGTGTCAAATAATACTAGGTCATAGATTCTACTGTACAATTGAATCTACAACTATAATTGGTGGAAACAAATCATCATATAACCAAGTTCATAGAATATTATAAATGTGTGGTCAACATATTACACATGTGAATTGGTATTATCCCATAAGTTATCTATAATCTCATCCCATGAGTTACTTTTCAAAATATTAATTTCAAATTATAACATCACTATGAATTGGGTTGAAATCACTAATAATATGAGATTTTATTCATCACCTAATGACTTATTTGACATCCTTTACGTATTCAAAAATAGCTCATGCAAATCAGCATACAACATCGATTTCTTTAAATAATTGTTTTTGGATACTCATCTAAAAATAAATCTCCATATTTTAGTCACAATAGGATTCAAATTATAAACACCCTCTTTTATTATTCATCATTTTTATTCAATAAAATTATTCAAGGATCCTTATTCATCTTCTTATTTAATGGAACTAGTTTCTTATATGTTTTATTTGACTTTTTAATACTGCACATATATGAGGAGAAATTTTTCATACATTTTGTTGTATTGATACACCTATTATTCATCTTTGCATTTTTATGACATCAACATTTATCACATTCAATGGATAAATTATTAATTTAATTGTTTCTTTTTGAAATACCATAAATGGTATGTTGGGAAGATAAGATAGTCTCAAATCTAAAACCACTATTATAGAATACATAAACATGGTTTAATTGATCCTAAATGTACTAATTCATCAACTCAAAGAATATTCCAAGAATTCCCTTATTTGTTACACCTTCTTTATTTAAACTATAAAAAATATTATATTCTTCTATTCATCACCAGGCTCAACTTCTTCATTAATGATTAAAAATATCTTTAATGAATATATAATTTACAAGTCTAACTATCTTAATAAAATGTAATCAAAAAACATATTTTCAGTGTGGAACCCATCTTTATTTTCTTGATTTATGATATCTGGATGATATCTATCTTTTTCAGTCTTGTGAAAATTACTAGTATTCATTATAATTTCATCATGATAATTACAAAAACATCATATCTAGATGTTTTGAAAACTTGTTTCTTCCTCAATAATTGATGTGTCTTTATCCACATTACTACTAAAAACCTGATAAGTTCATTTTATACATTGACAAATATATGTAGTGGAACTTATAAATCAATATTCTTTAAAAATGGTAAAATGAATGATTAAATAATCTTATGATATTTTAATCAAATAATTAAATCATCAAAATCATCATCTTTTTGTTTCATTAAAATTAAAAAAATATAGAAACTCCCTTTATCTGCATTCTTTAATATTCGCATTCCATGGTTGAAGGACAACTAATTTCTCTCTCCTTATTCTTGGATCACTCACTAATTTAATTTTATATCATATTTAAACCATAATTGAATAATTCATTCATCATATAAAATCATTTCATCTTCACAATATTTGAAATATAGAAACACAATTTTACATCCAACAACAAATTTCAATGTTTTCTAAGTGTTCATGTCTTTCACTTGGTACATTAAAGAATTAATCATTACATGGATTATGATGAGAAGGTACCTTAAAAAATAAATGGGTTATGCTAAAAATTGACAAAAAGTAATCTGAAAAATGTTTCTACACATTAGGTAAGTTGATTAATACATATTATTGGGCTGATGTCTTCAAGTCATGACTTTTTAAATATTTTTACAATCTCTAAATTCATAAGATAATATCTTCTAGTTGATGATGAATTACATTTATCACATGAATTATTTTGATCATTTTTAATTCACACTACCTAGTTTGAAAAGTATATCATTCTAGACATATCCATTTTAATGTGATCTTAGTAATCTATTTTCCTATAGATGAATTAATTAAAACTTCAAATTCCTCTAGATCATCTCAAAACATTTCAAATCTTCATATAAAATCTTCAAATAATTAATGGAATTATGAAAATACTTCTAAACTCCTTTCTATTCTCTTCTTTAGTGTCACAAAATATGAAATAGTAAATATTAAAGAATTATTACAAATTATTCCATTATCTCTAATGAAAGTATTCTTCAACCAATATTAATCCATATCTATTCTACTCAGCTATACTTTTTTCCTTCATTCAAATCACTCAAGCTTTAAAATATTTATGTAGTGTACATTTTATTCTATTTTATAATTATATTAACTTTAAAACTAACATTCAAATATATTTATTATCTATTATTTGTATTATTTATTAACTTTAAGAATATCTCAATTATAATCTAGGCTCATAACCACTACTTAAAAGTAATCCAACTATGTCCCCATAGGTAGCTGCAACTTTCACTTCCATTGGGTGGATTCTGTTTTCATCACCCAATGCATCACTTTTTTATTAAATCATGTGAATTTCTTGATCATTGAAAATAATACAAGAAAAATATAAACATATATAGCCTTTGGCCACAAATATCCCCCTTTCTGTTTTTAATCAAAATACATATCATTTATAAATCAATGATATTCTCTCCCTGTTTTTGATAAAAAATAAAAAGAGAAAATACATTGTATCCCACTTTTTCCACCATTGGGTTCATACATCACTTTTCTCTTCCCCTTAACTATTTGATATCACTTGTATACAACATATAATTTTAAGCGAAGGTTCATCCTCAAATTACACTCCATATTATTTTTTCCATACTAACGAATTTTTACAACAAATTCTTCCCCTTTTTTATTGTGAATGGATTTTCTGGTTTTCGCAATAATCTCTTATAAATTTAAGAAAATAATCTTATATCTATATGATTATTATCATTGACACCAATTTTTTATAACACTATTAGTTTAAGAATCACTAACACCATGAGAGAAAAGATTATACAAAAAATCACTCTATAATAATTTATAGAGATTTTTTGAAATTTATAACAATAAAACATCAAATAATTTAACTTGGAATAAAATTTATTATAGAAATGTTATATCAAAACATAAATTATATGGATATATGGGATAAATATTTTATAAGAACATGATTTACTTGTTTTTATTAATAGGTTGTAGGGATTTTCACTACATGTGATAACAATTTCAATATTTCACATTTTGGATGAATCTGAAAGATATTTTTAATTTATTTTAGGAAACTGGAATTCCTTTAACAAACACATATTAACATTTAATCTGGAATGAAATTCTATTTTGGTTATATAATTACTCACCCTATGTAAACATGATTTATACACATTTAAATAAACATGAGAGAATGAACTCATACCTAAACTATAATATTTTGATCTAACTATCCATATTTCTTAATCCAAGTAGATTTGTTAAATTTTAATATCTTCCCACCCTTTTGAAATTTCACCATTGAGGGATACTCTACAACCATATTCACATGAATCCCATATTTTATGTACATATAAAATGATATTGAAAATGGTAGATCATCCAAAATATCCTTATCATTTGAAATATGGCTCCATATAGATTTATCAACCAGGAAATATTATTTATTATACATGACAAATTTTTATAAATTTTTATTATGTTTTATGTATTTTTTCTCAAATATTATTAACACTTGGTACTTATTGTATTCCTTGAATTTTCAAATGTATTCTCATCTCAGATGGTATTCTTCACCTTGGTGACAAGTATAGTTTGATTCTTTTTAGTTTTATCTAATATCTGAACCTCTTATAACAACTTTTACCTTATGATTAGTATACAAGTAAGATAATTATAAGATATAGATTTATTCCTTTATTCTTCAATAAAATTAATGTTTTAGAAATGGAGGTCACATACAATTTCCCTTTTGTTTCATCTTCCTAGGAATGATAATTAAACATCTAATAGCCAAGTGTCCAACCTGGTAGCACCTTCCACACACATTATTTTTTTGTTTTAAATTTCCATTATTAACAATATTTTCACCTTATTCATAAGGGGAATGTACCACTATGGAAATATATATACATATTCCTTCTCCTAACACTAATTTTTATTTATATTTTCTCCCATTTTATTTTTTTTATTCTTATACATTTGGTCATGATCCATGGTTTGGTGTCTATATCCACAACAGAATCATGTCATTATCGTAGGTGTGAAACCATGATTATATTTTTTTATAACCACTAGAGAGTAATATTCTTTACTAACTTATTAACTAATGTATTCTCACTTCTTTGTTAACCCACTTCTTAGTTTGTGATTTTATCTTTTCAACACTATGTGGATGAAACTTAGAACTATTGTAACAATATTAATCATAACTATAACAAAATATTCCTTACATCTCACATAAATTATATATATTTTCAAAAATGTTTTTTAGAGGCCGATTATTCACATTTTGTGTGGTTTTATCCTTTTCACAAGATTTCCTTTTATGAACCCCTCCCTAGAAATGTATGCCTTCTGGTTTAATAATGAATAATGAAATAAGATTACCCCTGAATGCCACCTAAAATGGGACACTAGTAGGCGAATAACACCAATGGTATATAATCAGACACATGAGATATATTATACTCATATAGATTTAAAGAGAATGATATAAGATGGTAAATACACCAACCAGAACCTGGCATAAAAATAGATGTAATCACAGTACAGTTAATGATATAAATAATAAAAAAAGAAAACTGGATGTACCAAAAGTAAATACTCAATAGTGACCATCAAGTTCCAAAATTTTGAACAAATCATCAAGTAATTACCTTTGAAAAAGATCCCTAACCACCTCATGTAGAACAGAAAAAAAAATTTACATATACATTGGATGAGAAATAATATATACTCAGTAGGACCCATAATGAAACTACTCATGAAAAATGTTAATGACAAAAACTAAAGAATAGGGAATAATCAAATGAAACTAACTCATAACAAAAACTAGTAATAATATTTTACACATCCTCGCCATGAATTAGTCACCATGTGACACATAGGACTAAAGATATCATTATTTAAAACACACACACACACAAGTAGAAATATGTATATGATGGTACCCCGCTTCCACATTCCCATTAGTTTTTCACTCTCACACCCCAGAGGATCATGTACTATGCTCATCCCGCATATAATTCAAGACAATACTCATGTGATTTAGGCCAAAAAACTACAAACATTACTATCAAATAGGTCCCCCCATCTCATGTTGTAATCAATATATATATCCATCTCATCATCCCATCCTACGCCTCATACAACCGTCTCAATTGAAACATGGTAGTAGTTGAGAAGCCATAATATCTTATGTAAATTCACTAAACCTCGATCAATCAAAGTACATCCATGTACACCAATGGGAATTCATGAAAAAAATATATAGATACAAGTATCAACGATACATAATGTCATTCTAGACAAAACATAAATGTATACTAAAACCATGATCCATGTAGGCCTGGGTATGAGCACACCCTATACTATATTCCATTATAGCCTAGGATATGCCTACACATAAATACATATGATTGGAGAGAGGGGGAGAGGGAGTAATTAACCTTCTATTCCCTCTCCATCCTGGATGTATGGGAAAATAACACCCTAAAATTTTTGATAGTCTATTTCCCTACTAACGTTGAAAACAAGGAATATGAACACCTAAAATATCAATAATATTATACACAACCACACTAAGGTAAAATACCTAGCCTTAGAATCATATTCCACTATTATAATTTATGACACCCAATTTCCACCACTATGGACTTGGTCTTAAACAATAATATGAGCACCAAGTTTCATATTAATGAATTTAATAAACATTAAATAATATTAATCAATATTCATTTAAATTATTAAATCATTCATCATTTAATCTAGTTTTATTGACATTTTAAACTTTATTTATGTTCTCTTGTATGTAAATTTAATCCTCAAACTCCATCAACCATCCTGAATCATTTATTAGTAAAGTTATTCATTTTTAATCATCCATGTAATGTAGAAATTTTCCAAAACTACCACTTCAAGAATATACTTGTTGTTCATAGCCTGAAACTATTCCAAGCAGTTGGAACTGATCATATAAATTACATTTATCCCTAAATCCATCATACAAGCATCGATAAAGAGTAAATATATCTATGATTAAACCCCACCAAGGCAACATCCCAACTTCTCAAGTGTCATTCCCACACCATTGTGCAGTGCAGGATGTCTCACACCACCATTGGTATCAACCATAACTATATCAAAGGCTCCCATCCCATTAATAATCAATGATTCCCAACCATATCAATGTTTTCATAAAAACATCAAATCAAAATAAGGGTATAACCGCCCATCATAACACAAACATAATAACTTTCAATTTTCCACAAATAGTAAAATTAGATATGGGTGTGGCATCAGTTAATTGAATCCCATGAGAATAAGGAACATTCTAATTTAGTCATACAAACATATTCTTTAACAATAAACCTTTTAAATCAATTCTTGAAATAAATTTTTTATTAAGGAGACTATTTATACAATAAGAAAACCAATAAGTAGTTTTAACTTATATATAGAAAAAAACAAAAAACATGCTTCATGAATTACTTCAATGTTTAATTAATTTTGATAAGAACAATAAATATTCTTCTTATGCCTGTTACATTTAATTATATCATCATACTAGATGTATGTGGTTTAATAGATTATTTTAATTAATCATGATAAAAAATTTACAAAAAATTATACCATATACATATATAACAATAACTAAAAAAATATAGGAAACAAAAATCACACCATAATTCACATGGGATCAAAACATGACCTTTTATTTAGTTCCCAACATGATATATTAATTTTCATTATCATATGGCATTATATATTTTATAAGTTTAAATTATTAAATTATATAAATAATTATGATAAAAAAATGTTAAATATATTTACCACAACCACATGAAAGTATCATTTTCTCTCTCATTGTAAATTACTAGAATAATTTCTAATATTCTGCAACATGTGATCTCTTCAAATACCATTTTGGAAATATTTATCAACATTATTAATAATAAATATTACCTTGATATTCCCATAATATATAGATAAACATATTTATATCATGTAATGTTATTTCTAACTCAATTATTAAATTAATAATATATTAAGATATTTAATACATGTTTTTTATCTTCTTCATCATTCTTTATGAATGAGATTAGTACTTAACAATATTGTTTATTAGATTCCTATTTTATCAATTTTAATTATGGTTAATACCATACATTTAGAAAATGAATATAAGGAATGGTTAGTTAATACATTCACAAAAAAATAGATGTAAAAAATCACCTACCTGGAGAGAAATAGCTAAACACGACTACTGATCGAAATCAGGAGAGGGAAGGTGATACTTGACGATTGGGAAATAAGAAGAAATATGATTGAATTGAAGAGAGGATCAAAATACACAAACAATAAGGATTCAGATTTAATAATATCTAGGGAAGAAAAATACTCAAATAAGGGGAAAATATTCTTAGTGCTTTTAAAAGAACATAAAATCATTGAAAAACATCCATGAAACCACCTAACATTTAATTTCAAATTTATCTTTCCATTTTAATTCACCACATAACCCATTAAATAATCCTAAAAAAAATAAAATCAAGGATTTTATTAATTTAAATTATTTTAAGATTTAATAACATTATTTTTGGTAAATATTTCATCCATATTGTCAAGGACATACTAAAGAATAAAATTGGGAAGAAAAATGGATTTTTATGAATAAAAAAATATCTTATCATGAGTGTAGTGTGTTTAATAAGGGTAATATGGTGTAAATTTACCTATTTGAACTTTATGTGATAAAGTAATTACCCATATGAGAGAAACATAAATCTCATTTTACCTTGAAAAAACATAGTTTGGGAAAACATCATGACATTTACATAACTAGAGAACTACACATTCTAGTTGATGGAAAAACTAAATACCCTTATGTGAAGATGGATATACATTTATCTATGATTAATAAAAACTAAAATATTTTTATGTGAGGTGGGAGATACCTCTATATGATATTCATACACTATCAATGACCTTTACATTGAACAAGAAAAACAAGTCATGCTCTTACACAAATAAGAGATTATGAACTCACCCGTATTTATAAGAGGGAAAATAAAAATAACCTTACATGAACCACTCTACCTATAAGCAGGATGGGTTATTTTCGTAAGTGTATGGATTTTTCTTGAAAAAATACTTTTCTTTTAGTTAAATTATAAATTTAAATTGAAATGGGATTATAGAATGATTTTAACACCGTTTATCCTTAGAAAAACTCAAACAATTTTCCAAATAAGTAATATTGCATCACATACTTCTCAATAAATTCATATCAATAAGAAATTAAGAAAAACACTATAGAAAAAGGAAGGGCTGCAAACAATAACCCCACAAGATGGATCATATAGATCTTTGAAAAATGAGAATATAATAATTTCACCATGGAATAAAATGAACATCTATAAAATATCAATAACAAACCCTAAAACAATATCCTATGGGTGATACCTTTAAAATTTGACAAAATCCATAAATAAAACATTGAGGAAAGGGAAAAAATCCCATAAAACACCATAATTTCCAACACAACAACTTTTCAAGAATCAAATAATGATTAAAAAAACCTAGGATATCGAGCTTGGATCTATGACTTAGACTCCATTTTTATCTATTCCAAGACACAATGAAACCATAGTGAATGAACCAATGGAACAACACATCCACAAAAAACCTTCATCTGATTATCTATAATCTTAATAGACCATTCCTAAAGTATCACATTAACTTCAATATCCACTCCCTAGTCGATTTTGTGAGAGTCATCATGAAGATATTAGAAAATGTGTGATACATGGAAGATTTCATGAACATAGAATATCTATGGTGTTAGTGATAATGGGTATGCTACAACTCCAACATGTTCTAGCACCTCCAAATATTATAATTTGTTTTTGGAAAACTTAATCCCATGATAAAAACGTATCTACCAATAATGAGAAGACGCTTCTAGGAAAATATGATCTTCAATTTTAAACTCCAATGTTCTCCCCCAATGATTTATATATGACTTTTAACAATCTTATTATATATCCTTTTACTCATGGACCACTTATACCTACTCTTTCATAATCTAAACAAATTCCTTGTTCAAGAGAAACCAAATCTATTACCTTAGTCTAACACAATAGAGATATGAAAAGTCAACCTTATAGTTATTTGAATGGGGTCATACACATATTTGATTGATAGCTATTTTTAAATACAACACTACCCTATGAATGTGTTTCACCCATGATCCTATATAATCTTGAATGTGTGCATACAATATGTCCTATAAATTATATATTGTCTACTATGTATGAATGTTCATCTATAGATTAATAATAGATTCATGTCATTACTGAGAGTTAAAAGTATGATGGTGACCTCTACACACCATGGGTGTAAAATGGAGATCACAATTGGATATAACCGTCTTCAGATCCCCATGATTACTCACTATCTCCTCTATATACATCCATGAAAAAACCACCACTGATATTGACTCCTTAATCCCAAAAAACGATCTAAAATCATCATAAGGACTGTGATCCCTGATACAGTTTCATAACCAACCTGATATCTAGCTATATAGGTGACGTTATCTATCAAGATGGCCTCCCACATCAACTAAGGTATATCAAGTGGATGAAGAAAACCACCATGAACATGGTGGTTCACCTTTACCTTATAGTAGATTATATTTAGAAGTTTAAGGAACTCCTATTGAAGGATGCCTTGTTTTTAAAATATATAAACTTAATCGAAAACTAATCCATAATATTTCCCTATGAAATTAAAGACTATTCATAATCCCTAAAAGGAAAAATCCTTCACAACTAATTTTATCCACACAAAACCCTCAAAACAGGAGGGACCACATTCTCCTTTCAAAACATATTTGGAATCAAGGTTACTTACACCTCCTATAGAAACTATTCAATCTCCCGATCTGAAATAGGCCCCTTATAATTCTACAGAACCTGTAATTTCCACTCTTAGAGTTCCCCCTCTAAGTGAATTTATATTTGACTTCCACTCAATACTAATTCAAAATAAAACACTACGAAATGTTCTCTCTATGATTTTTATTTGTGGATTTAGACCTAATGAAAAATCTTTTAAATTAACAATTCTAGTTGTACAAAAAAATATAAAAGAAATATCCTTTAAAACTTATTTATTAAGTATTTTTAAAATATTCCCCATTATCTATACATTTGAAACACTGGTCCATGAAATTTTGTTGTGTGATCCCGACCAAGGTCTCTACCCCAAATGAATCATCACTTCACTTATCATGGATGTTATAATTAGTGGTCCTTTCATTGAATTAAAAGTGGAAATAAAATCTCATGTACTAGTTTATCTCTCTAGTTTATATCACACATTATGACCAATGAATAATGTTCCCCTACAAACCCATTCTTGATCATTAGTTATTAACTGAAAAATCTGTTATGTCTTTTAACCACCAGATCTTATGAAACTCTTTCATGACCCCATCCCTCTAATGATATCCCTCATAGACCGATAATGAATAAATTTAGATAATTTCCCTATAATTTGTATATAGTACGCCATAAGGTAAAGACTAGTGTCGAGGATATATATTCACACACATTGGAGGCATTAACCACATATATATTTTAGCTGTAATAGATAAAATTGGAAAGACACCAACCAATATCAAGAAAAATATAGATTAATTCCCAATAAATGTAAATTCATACATAAACTAAAAATAAAACTGCAATCCCCAAAAGCGAATCCTTGTATGTGACCACAAAACTCCAAAATCTCCGAAACGAATATTTTTGATAGTTCCACATAGATTGATCCCTAACTAGTAATCATATACCTAAAGATATCATTAATATATATAGGATGATCATAAAATATGATCAATTAATCAAGAAAATAATTATTTTAAAGATCCAAAATAATTTTTAATATATTTATAATGAATTTCATGTTTTATTATACTCAATTGTTTTTTTGGAAAAAATGATAATAATTTATAATAATTTAACCTATCGTGAAAGAAAATCACATGTGTAAAGTACATACTATTTTTAGAAATTGATTTTACCATATAGGTCAAATGATCGTGTAGAACCTACCACACATTGTACTCCAACTTACTGAATGTATATTCAACCTACCACACATTGATGATCAACCTAAAACATGAATAAAAAAGTTACTTGGTGGAAAGTGATAAATCATCCCTTTTTTGTACTGACCTTGTGCCTCAATTTTCATGACATAAAAAAATCACATATCACATGAATAAGTGAAGTTACAATGAAAATTAATTATGTTATAATAAAAAGAGGTGAAGATACCAAATGATTGAAATATGCTACCCCGAAAACCACTGATGTGTCCCCATAATTGATTAAACCTACCATGTGATGTAATTTATCTACCGCATGAAGATATCAAGTGACCACAATTTAAAATTAGATAATTATTCAAATATACTATTCCAACAAACCATTAAGCAAGTCACCATGCATTAAATGAAGATAATTGACCATTGAAAAAATATTCAATGGAGTCTTTTGAAATCCTCAATGTCTATATTTTGGAACATTAATTTATAATCTAAAACATTTAATAATTAATTGAGTATTATGATTTAATAAAGAATATTGAAAAATTCCTTGTTTAGAGAAAACCTCTCCTTATGATAAAGATCTTATCATGGAAAAATATAGAAGGGACTATGCATATGAATAAGATATATTCTCATACATAGAGGACTCACTCAGTGAATTATAATATAATTTTTTTTTAAAACATATATAAAAACCTACTTGAGACCTTTCAAAGAAAGATTCATGGATCCATGAACTACAAAAGATGATCAGATCAAGCTATTTTGAATTATCACACCATATATTCCATTCTCTATTTGTTTGAGATTAGTTTTCCACCTGTGATTATTAAACATTTTTTTTTAACATAGACTCATGAATTTTATTAAAGTGTGGTAGAAACCCTATTTCATTTCTTATTATATATTCTCCCATCATAAACTATTGAACATGTTTTGTATCTTGGAAGACTTGTGCGTAGTTATTTTTTATTTCCCCCATGTAAAACTGTGAGACATGCTCTGAGTAGCATAGACAATCTAAGTAGAATTTTACTATAAAAATGATCAATATTGTTTATAAGTTTATTTTAAAAAAAATACATTACATTAGGTTATTTGCAATTATATATTATTAGGTATTTTCTCGAGACTAAACCTCTTTAATTTATTCAATAATGTGTTTTTCTAAACCAACATAAAAAATGAGTTGTTTCAAAATATAATTGATAAAAATAAAATTTATAGTTAATATTAAATATGGTTTTATATAATGTGTTTGATACATGTAAAACTATATAAAAAGTTAAAAGAGTTTTTATAAGCTGTTTTAACTAAGTTTTGGTCGATATTCTGAGTTGTTTTTTAGAATACCAAATTATATACTTATATATATTTCTTTAACATGGAATTTTAAAAAAAATTGGGACATTTAGATTTAAATTTAATTTAATGGAAATTTTAATTGGAAACTAAATTCACCCCACTATTGAGTTTTCCACTCCAACCAAAACCTGATATAAAATTTTTCTAAATTTCTTTTAACCTTGATTTATTTTTACCAAAAGATAAAAATTTAAATTATTTAAATATTTCTATATTTATGGTTAACAATATTCAAAAAAATATGTTCTAATAATAATAATTCTTATTTTAATGGTACAAATTATTCATAATGGAATAACAAAATTAAAATCAATATTGAGAAAAAGTGATTTTATATGTGAAATATAAGTATGGACAAATTTTATAGACCCAAATATACTAGTACTGAATAGAACAACGACACTAAGCTCCCTCATGATTGTAACTATAAAATTCAGAATTCATTATACTATAGATTGGTAGAAGAAGAATTTAATATACTTTCCCCTTGTTATACTACTTTTGAAACCTGGTACACTCTTATTATATCTCATGAAGGAACATCCAATTATTAAAAAGATATGATTAAATAAATATTCCATAAAATATTATACATTAAAGATGTAACATTAAGAAAAAATTTCTGATATGTATCACTAGTTTAATAAAAATTTAAACAAGATACAATTCTTTGGGAATAAAATTATAAATAATGATCCGTTGATGAATCTTCTAAAATTTATACCAGATAGTTGGAGAGAAGCCACAACTTCTATTATAGATAATAAAACAAAATTAAATTTAATATAATGGGTATTGTTGTAAATTATATAAAATATGATGAGGAACTAGATTTAAATAATGAAGAAAATAATGAAAAAATAGAACATTAGTTTCCTTTACGAAATATGTCTAAAAATAAAGGAGAAGTTCAATTATGATAGTTTGAGTGAGAATGAATCACTATCAGACAATGATAAGGAAATGGATCAAAAATATATGTGATTTATGAAATTATATAAATAGAATCAATTCAGAAAAAAGATAAGTTATGGTGGTATGAAAATGGAAATTAGAAAAAGGATAATCATATAGGTGAAGTGACCAATTATGAGTATGAAATAAAAGGATACACAGAGCCTGAATATACTAAGTTAACATATAAGAAAAGAAATGAGGAAAAAGGAAAAAGGTCTATGAAGGCTATAAAATACACAAGGAATTCCTCTGAGGATATCTCTTGAAACACTCACTCATACTGAGAAGATAAAAATGACAGGGCTAGAATGTGTTTCATGACAAACCCATGAGAGGAAAACTTCATGAAGAGTAGTAATAAGCGCTTATAGTATCTGTAAAATGGATATTCTCGACACATGAATGGGGACTACTCAATATTCAAAAAAACATATCAGAGTAGAAGTTTGACATGAAAAGTTTGGTTATTATTCTAATATAAATATAATTAGACATGATAAAATTGGTAATTTTAGTACTGTTTAATTTCAAAATCTGTATTTGTAACTGGTTTAATCTATAATCTTCTTAACTTCTCACAGTTCTATGATAATGGTTACCAGGTAAAATTTTATAGTAATTATTTAAAAATTATGGAATCTAATAATGTATTAGTTTTTACTACCTTGTGTATTGATAATATTTATAATGTATATTTTATTTCATTATTTTCTCAAAATATTTATTATTTAAATTTCATTGACAATGATTATTGTCCTTTTAATATGATACTAAACCACTAAAGCATAAATTAAAATATAAATATAATTAGCAAAGTATTAGTTCAGGATATTTCTAAACTATAATTCACAAAATAAAAAGTCTCCAACCCATATCAAAAATGGAGACAACAAAATATATATTTCAAACCAAAGAAAGAAGTATCAATTTATTAACCCCTAAATATGGATTATAGGAGCTTGTTTAGATCATATATAGTTTCCAAAAAAATGGGAAGAACCATGATTATGTTCCTATTGATGAATTTTCTATAAACACATGGGGTATTATTTATAGACCAAAAATGAAAATATTGTTCATATTTCTTTAAATATAAAAAATTTATAGAAAACCATATTCTAAATACCATTAATACATTAAGATGTGATAATGACTATTTGTTTGAAAATAATACCTTTTAATAGTTATTCTTAAAACAGGGATAAATCTAAAATTTTATTCCCCTAATACTTCACATCAAAATGGTGTTGTAAAAACAAGATATAGAACTCTTGAGTAAATTTCATAGAGTACTCTTAATAAATATTAACTTGCTATTTATTTTTGGGTGGATGTTATCAATAAAAAATTCTATATTATCAATATATTTTTTAGTAGTCTAATGATAAAGATAACCCCATATGATTTATGGAATGAGAGAAAACCAAAATTTAATTTACAATTTGTGTTTTTGTAAACAAGGTCATTATTCTCAATACAACAGAGAATTTATACACGTTTCATCCAAAAATGATTATTTATTTTTCCATGGATATTAATCATTCAGTAAATCCTAAAGGTAATTAAAAAAAATAATCTTTTTGAGGAATATATACATGTAAAATTAAAAAAAAATAGATTCACATTAGCCTAATAACCCTTTACAAATCCTTGAGTATGATTTCTATAATCATAAAATAAATATTTAAACCAGACCTATTGATTGTTCTAGAAAACATCTATCGAAAACTCACCCCGCATAGAATTTTTTGAACCATAAATTATTGATAAAAATGAAATGAAAAATACTTCAATCCCTAGAACCATTAGGACTCATAGAGACCATCCCTTGGATTCCATAGTTGGAGATATACATAGATTAATTAAAATTATAACTTCTCTTAAAATACAAATTTAACATCAATCCTTCTTTTCATAGTTTTAACCATAGAGAATCGTAGAATCAACTGGTGAGAAATTTTAGGTAATGGAAATGCAAGAAAAATTGAATATGTTTGAGAGAAATAACTTTTGGGAATAGGTATAAATACTTAAATAAATCCAAAACATTGGCATTAAGTTTGTGTTTAAGATAAAAGTTGATTATTATAAAACATAATTTGAAATAATTTTAGACTAGTTTCACATGGGTATATTGAAGAGTAAGGAATTGAATATGAGGAAACAATTCCATATTTTGCTAGAAATGAATCCCTCATGATGTTTCTTTCTTATATATCACATTGAAATTTTAAATTATATTAAAAATATTTTAAGTGTGCCTCTCTAAATTGTTATATAATTGGATATGTTTTTATATAACTACCCCTTGTATTTCAAAGCCCTAATTTTCAAAATCTTGTTTATAAATTAACAAAAGATTCATATGGTTTGAAGAAAGCCCCAATATCTTGGTATCATAGTATCAAATACATTTTTATTTCTAAATATTTTTGGAAAGAAACATTCGATCATTATTTATTTATTAGAATAATATCCAAATATGTTTTTAATACAAATATATGTTGATGATATCATTTCTTTCCTCCAAAAAATTCCTTGGGTAATGAATTTTAAAAACTGATGAAAAAATTTGGAATGGGTTAAATTTACAAATTAAAATTAATCCTTGAATTTAAATTTTCTCATAATAAGGACGGAATAATTTCACACCAAACCAAATACACTAATGATAATTTATGATTGTTTCGAATAGAAAATAAAAAATTTAGTGATACTCCGATGTGTAAAATCCATATACTAGATATTAATGAAACTCGGAAACTAAAAGATTAGACCACTTATAAAGATATTATTGGATGACTAATATACCTGACTATATGATGACCTGATATCTTGTTTAGTTTGTTCATGTGTGCACATTTTCATGGAAATCCAACATAATCACATTTGAGTGTTGTCAGCAGAATATTTAAATACCTCAAAAGAAAAAAAAATCGATGATTGTTTTATTATAGAGGATATAAATTTGATTTAGTGACTTATTAAATGAATATTTTAATGATTTAAAGTTGGTTAAAAAGAAAACATTCAAAACAAGTAATTTTTTTTCAGAAAGTCTCTAGTTTCATGCTGTAGAATGAGAAAAACATCTGTTTCATTATCCACTAACAAACTTGAGTATATTTGTATAAATATTTGTTTTGTATTACATCTATGGATGAAACATACATTACTAGATTATGGATATCAATTTTTACATGTCCTAATAAATTGTGATAATGAAAGTGTAATAAATATATTTGAGAATCAGGTTTATCTTTCAAATAAAAAAATATTGTTAAAATAAATTACATTTTGATAGGTCATTTTCAAAAAGTATATATTATTATCTAATTAATTAGTTTAAAAAATAAGTTTGCTAATATGTTTAATAATCCTTGTAATATTGACATAATTAATAATATTATACACAGATTAGTGATAATAAATTATTTATAAAATTATTGAATTTAGTTCCAACTCAAGTTTATTTTAATATTATCTATGATGCTTATTTTTTGATTGATGCTAAAGTAACTGTGAATTATAGATCATAAGGTTAGTTAAGTGGATGTGAGTAATTTTCATAATGTATTTAAAGTAACCCTATCCAGTTCCTCATACAGTCATTATACCTACTATGAATATTTACTCACATGGTCACTATACCCATGGTGAGACTTATCTCCAACAATCACTAAATTATATACCATATTAACATACATTATATGGTTAATATTCTTTATAGGAAACAAAATTTAGCAGATCTTCCATACCTATGTTTCTATGAGTATATTAATTAAGAACCTACTATGTCTATTATTTACTTATATTTTAGCGTAATTTATTTTTAGAGGAATTTTTTAAAAGTATATTATCATTATACTCCATAAATAATTGAATTTAAAATTTTAATTTGAATCCAAATCAACAGGAATGTTTTCTCTAAAATATCCTATTCTTTTGAAGCCTTATTTTCTCTCTAAACCTTTACTCAAAAAACCCTCTAATATCAAACCTCCCTCTCAAACCCAATCCATTCCAGCACAAAATTATGTTTGAGAATATCATGAATGAAATGAGATTCAAATTCCACACATAGTATTGATGCTTTAATAAGAAATAAATTGGAAATGAATTAATAAATCATGATTTCAGTAGTGAATCCACGTAACACATATTTAGTTTAACATCTAGTGTGTTTGGATAAATAAATTGATTCCTAGGGTCTACAGTTATAAAAATATCTAGTTTGGAAGGTAATTTAAATTAATGGCTGGGAAGAAAGGTTTAAATAAATCTGAATGATATTTTATCCAAAGTTGTTAAGGAATTTAATGTGTTATTGGAATTTATTTCTTGATAGAAAATAGACTCCATTTAGATAATGATAAATAGTGATGTTCTATAGTTTTCTTCAAATAATTTGGAAAAGTGAATGGGTATGCCCGATAAGGGGGAATACAAAGACTAATATAGCTCTTACCACATAAATCATGTCTATTTTTAATTTGAAAATGCTTTATAAAACTAACTGGGAATGGATCACCAAAAAAAATAGTTATATAACATAGTATACAGTGCATATTTCTATATAAATTCATCTAGAAGTTCATATATCCAATAAATGGATATTTTAGTATCATGAGGGACCATGATCTATTCTTTCTATCCTTAGTGGAAAATGGATTTAAGATCAGTTTTTGAGGACAGGTGATTAGGCAATTATATGGGTTGTGTAATACCTATTAAAATTAAATTTATCTACCTTATCTAAAACTCATATCATCTTTTTTAGGACTATATTTATTTATTTCCATAAGGTTAGGAAAAATTAAATTATTTAGATGTCCCATTCCTAACATAGAAAATATGTAATTGCATAAGAGAGAATTGGAATACTAAGAAAATGGAAGGCTTGATTGATTCAATGAAATTATTAAAAATGTTTGACCCTATAATATATCCTATTAGAATGTGGGATCTATTTGATATAGGAATTGATCCTGATGATGTTACTTAATATTAAACTGACTAATTTGATGATGTTATTTAAATGAAATAATAAGAGGAATATAGGATGAAAAATGGAGATTGTTAATGTTGACGATGAAGCTAGGTCCATCCATGAGGATGATAGGTAAGTCAATAATTTCTAGGTCTTTTAGACCACATGAATCCCATATTAATTTTATATCTTTTGAAAAATAAGGTAAATACAAATACCATTTGGACATCGAGGTTCCCTACAATGCTTATGTAGATGAACTAGAAATGGATGGGTCTGATTTGTACAATGCAGATAAAGATCACTCCAAAAAATATACAATAATAGAAAAACCTCCTCAATGTTCCATAATATATGAACCTTATAATGGGGATAAGTCTCCTGGACTTATAATCATAGTTTTTTATTACACTGAGAGTGACGATGATGATGTCTTTGGTGGTAGTCAACCTTAGAATAGTGGATCTTTCATACATTCTTTTAAAAATGTTCGAGAGGGTTCCTTAATTTTTGATACATATTCTCATAATAGATGTGATGTATCCCCTATAAGAACTACTATATATCCATATTTGGAAGACCTATTCGGTCTAAATTCTTCATCTCCAGTTGAAGAACTTTTTAAAAGCACCAAATCAAAACCTATTGCATCTATTGGGAAAAATTATCATGAATCTAACGAGGAAGAATATCAATATATTGGAATAAGATCTGTGGAATTTGTGGATGATGGTAGGAAACTGAATTTTTATTCAAATATTTATATAGCTATGTCTACCCCTTCTATTTTTAATTAATGTTATTACAAAATATTATTTGGATGATTTAAAATAAGATCTAAATGGGGTGTTGAAAGAGTTGTTTCTTGATTTTTAAAATTCTAGGGAGATAATATACGATGAAGATATCTTTGGGGTTGTGAATTTAGTGATTTTTAAACATCATCTCAAATTTTATATTAAGATAGTCATAATTGGAAATGAGATAGGGAACTTGAATGTACTAGAAGGTTCTTTTCAAGAATACACTTCTGATATGTTGTTGAAGTTTAACTAATGGTATTTTAATACAATGTTTCAAGATTATACATATAATGGTTGACTAAAAAATAATCCTTTCCAATTTTTATTTAATGATTCTAGAATCAATGAAGTCATAAGGAATGAGTTAAAATTTGTTTTTGATGAATTTTATAAAATAAGTGAAGAAGTGTTTGATGGATTTGAGACTCATACTTCTAATACATTAGTGGTATTAAGAATAGATGGTGAATAAGATGGAAAAGATAGAAAAATGATAATTTTTTTTTCATAAATACCACCTTTGATGAATCTCTAGTAAGTCAAAACTCAATGTTATTTTCAAATCATTGGAAGTTAATTTGTGGATTCCACGTCTAACCCAATCCTTCAAGTCATAAGTAGAAATATGAAAAAATACGAACTCATATTCTAAAGGCTTTTATAAAAATAAAGATGACTACTTTCAAGAAATAGAGCATGGATCAAGGGTGTACAAGAACATTAATAGGCTATCGGAAACATACCTATATGTTACTAATACAAATATTCTTGCATCTCAATACTTACATATTACCTCCAAATATTCTTCTACAACCTTATCCATTTACACTTTTGGGTTCTCTCTTAGGTAAGTAACCTAGTATATCTAACCATTTTTTTGGTTTATGGTAATATAGGACCATCCTAAAACTACTATATGAAAACCTACCCAACCAACCAAACCTACCACACCCTCTACCACTAAGTTAAATTATCATATCCATCTCAATGAAATTAGTGAGGTTTCATTTTCATACATTAATTTGAGTTCCTGAAAGGTACCCCCCTTGTAATTTCTTTGTAATACCTTTTGATACTAATCAAATACCATTATACACCATTATATTTTTCCTTTTATCATTTATTTATGCATTTATTTATTATATATTAATTTATTTTCTCTATAATTTACTTTTTGATACTACCAATAAGGGGATAAACTGTTATCTTTATTTAAAAATATGACATGTATTTGTTTTAATAGAGAATTTTACAGGTCTTTAATTCATTGAAAATATGCCATATTTTTATTACATGAGTTTTAAATATATTTCATTTTATATTTCATGATTTGTGATCATGGAAAGGGGTATATTGCTAGATTATTCTGAAACATCCTTATTTTAATGATATAAAATATTGTTTATTATTTTTCTAAAGAATTTCAATTTTTATGAACGTCATATATTTTTTAGTGAAATTGTTGAAATTGGATAAGTCTTAAATATAGCAGGATATCCAACTTCATGTGTAATATAATAGCCATGTGAAGAAATTTAACTAACCATGATGTTCAAATGACCATGTTGAAACTTCTGCACATTGTACTCTAATAGGCACGATGTGTAATCATCCTACCACACATTGAAGATCAACCTACAACATATAAGAATAGGTTACCATGACATATTCAAGAAAACAATATCTAAGCCTTGAACTAACTCTATGCCTATATTATGATGACCATAAGAAAAAAGTCACATACTACATGAACAAGTGACGTTACTATGTGAATTGATAAAGCTACCATACAAAGAGATAAATATACTATAAGAGGGGAAGAAGCTACTATGTGAATAAGTGAAGTTAGAACACAAATGATTTAACATACTATGTAATGTAATGTACCTAATATCTGGTTATTTCAAGTGGACATAAGAGAAAATTAGTAGACATTCCCAACTAACTATTCTAGCTGACCGTGAGACAAATCATCTATTATTTAAGTGAATACAACTAACCCTGTATAACATAATTATTAGAGAATTTTCAAATCCTAAATGACTATATTTTATAGAAATAATTTTAAATCCAATTTTTTGGAATTAAATTAGTTTGATAATTAAATAATTATTATTCGATAATAAATAGTTTAGAGAAAATTTCTCCTCAAAATGAAGTCCCACTTGTGAAAAAATACGGAGGAGTATATTCATGTGACTAAGAGACAATATGGTAAACATATGTCTCACATAAAACATTCTGTGATAATCTATTTTAGTAATAATTTTTTTGGAAAGGTTAGTTGATATTTTTCAATGATAGATTCAAGGACTAATGATAAACTTGAGATGATCAGACTGTGCTACATAAAAAATTCACACTTTATATTCCCTTCAATTTCTATTCTTTTTTTTGAAATCTGTGAATTAAACTGAATTTATTCATTAATTAAGACCTTGTGTATTATATTATAGATTTTTATAAATCCTTTTTAATTTAATTTCATTTTTTCTCCCATATAGTACCTTGGAAGAGGATGTGTACCATGAACTCCCTATGTATAATTGTTTTTAATTTATTTCTACCATATAGAACTGTGTAAGAGACACTATTTAGACTAGACTATCTATGTATAGTTGTAATTAAAACCTAATCTATGTTTTTGATTAGTTTATTCTTAAATATAATACTTGGATGAAGATGATTTCCATGTGGAAGATACTAGGTATCGATTAGAGACTGAACCAATTGAATTTATTATTCTATACGTTTTTCCTATTTTTATACCCAATTTTAAAAGAAAAAAAAACATATTTTTATACAATAATAGAAAAACATTACCTTGATATTTAAATATAATTTTTATATATATGTTGTTCGATACAAGTAAACCTATTTCTAAAGGTAAAATAGTTTTTTAAAATCTGTTTTAACTATTTTGGGATGAAATTTCTAATAATTATTTTCAAAGATAAAATCATATACTTCGATAGTTTTAGTTAATTGGAAATTCTCAAATAAATCAAGGGATTTAGTTTTTAATTGGTTTTAGTATAAATTTTAATTTACAACTCAATTTATCCCCCCTCTTGAGTTGTCTAATTTTTTCAATAAGATTTATACTTAGTAGGATCATATCATAATGCCTCTTGAAAAAAATGTGAAATAACCATACTAAATCCTAGTGGAAAATTTATACTAATGTATCACATAAAAATGTAATACTATTTTATCATCCTTACAATGAATTATTACTCAAGTAACATATAAATGTAAATTAATATTTATTGAAAACACAAAAACACATATAAAGGTACCTGAATTTCACTTCCCAACTATTTTTTTCTTTTATGCGCCAACAACTCATGTCATGTTCTCATCCCTTCCATACATCAATTTATCCTTGTTGTGATTTGGGCCTTGTCCCTGGCAAACTCCATCCCATATTGGGACCAACCTCATGTGTTGTCACTAGTTAGTATATCCAACTTTTCATCATGTCTTTCACCGCATGAAAGTATCTCAATAGTTTCCATGTAGTACACTGAAATCAACCATGGCCTGTGCAAATGGATTATAAATCAACCCATAACTAAAATTTATATTCGACACATAAATTTTCAAATATAAACTACAATTATTTTTTAATTAAAATGATTAATCTTTAAAAAATATCTATTTATTCTCTCATTTGTGGAAGGTTACTCATAGAATGAACTCAAAGAGAAAAACAAGGAATAGAGATAAAATTCAGGACATAAAAGGATGTCTCTTGATGTGAAATGATTTAAGACCTTATTTTATAGATTGAAATTGAATTATTAAGAAAAAAAGGAGTACAACATGATGAAAAATACTATTCATATAATGAAACACCTATTCATGGTGTAAAATATTTTTGATACACATGACACGAGGAGGAGCAGAGGAAAAATCGAGCCTAGCTACAGATCATTGAAAATAGCACTATGACCCCACATTATATTGTGTGAAACAATGTTATGAGATTTTATAGTTCAATATAATGAAATTTGAGGTTTAGTATCACATTTAACGGACCATGCTACCCCAGAATATACCGAAAAACATTGAACAGTTGATTTTATGGAATTTATATTGCTAAGGGGTTGCATATTCACTTATGAATACAATTCTAGGATGCTACTGGAGTGGCATTGAGGAGAAATACTTATCCCTGATTATGATGTATTATGATATGACATATTATTCTTCTTATATACTCCATCATTTCTTTAAGATTTATTTTTTACTCTTTCCTCTATCACCCTCTCATGACTAGAATGAGGGGGGGGGGACTATCTCTTGTGATGGGTAATGTAAAAAAAGGTTTTTTGTATGTGTGAATTATTCTTAAATATTATATTAATGTTTGTCTTTCCACATTCAAGTTTTATTATTCCAATATTTATTATTTTCGTTACAAGACCATTCATAATGGAAATAAGAAAGAATAAATTAATGAATCATCTAATTACCTTGATTTGTAAATAACCATTTTATAATTTAGGATTATCTTGTTTAAAAAATTTACCAATATAATTAATTCATTAATAACCCTATGTAATTGACCATATGAAAATATAAATTTCATCATTAAGGTGGGGATACCAAGAATATGTAACTTCCTTATGTCATCTCCAAAGACAAATACAATAAATGAATTTAAATTCTAAATTCACCAGCACATGAACACAAAATTTACAAAACATCAAACATTATCTCATATTGAAAATGTAAACCTTTTTATTTACTATGATTTTATTGTAATCCCATCTAATTATTTATAATTACTAATATACAATGACATTATTTCATGGATTTGAACATGAGAAAATAATGTACTGCCTTTTTTAATTAGAATAGTTATCTTTGAGATTTTATTTATTTGTTTTTTCTCATATAGAATTAAAGAAACCCTAAAGAAAATAAAATTTATGTTTCCATTGTCTAGGATGGGGATGAATGTAGATTTTATATTTTTAAATAATTTTATATTTAGTTTTTTAATATAGTATTCACTTTTTTCATGTGGTTCCCATGTCATAACTTAATATTTAATATTTTATACATAACTACTGCACTAGAAAAATTGGAAAAACAATTCTCTATACGTTCAATGAACTATAATGATTTAAAAAAAAGTGAAATAAAAACAATGGTTTATGTGGATCAAAACAAACAAGCTATTGGAGGTGACTATGTAATATATATAGGGAAACAACCCCTCACAGATTATGAGAGAACCTAAAACACTAGACTAAAACAACGCATCTTGGTACCAATCCTAAAAACCATTTTGAAATAAATTCATAAATTACCCAAATTACTTCCAAGTCTTTCAATTTTTACAGACATCCACATGAGAATCTGAACACCGATGTAGGGATGTTTTTTGAACTCTGTGAAACGTTTCAATTTCAAAACATTAATGTGACATTATAAGACTTTGAATTTTCATATTTTATTTAAAATAAAGTGACCAATAATTGATTCAATGATTTCCACCCCATCATAACACTATGTGGGATGATTTGGAAAATATTTCTCATTCTTTTCATTTCCCCATAAAAATCAATTTATATCATGTTCAACATTTTAAATTTTAATCAATTTAAAGATGAATAACATGATAACACATGGTAAGGTTTTAATGAGATTATTTATAAGTTACCAAATTATGGTATTGGAATCTATATATTAATTCCAAAATTCTACTAATGGTTATCCTTGTGAAATAGTTATATAATGGATTCTATAACTAGTGGCCCATTAACATGAAAAATCAAAGGAGGGAATTTTTTTAGTGATATAGAAGGTAAAATATTGTAGTGGAATGATGAAGGATAAGAATAATAGGTGTAAAATTTGTTAATAATATCCCTAAGGTATATAAACTGAAAAATATTGTAATACCCCATGATTTAAAATAACAAAAATTTATTTGATTTCATATAAATCATATAACATCGACCCTAAATGAACCATGAAATATTATTATATAAATATGACTATTAAAAACTAGGAATTAAATATTTGTGTATGAATAGGATATAACTCTTTATGAAAAATATTTAAAGATCATATTTAATATTGATAAATTCTAATTAAATAACCACCCAATTTTTAGACTTGTCATTATATTCTCCAAAAATATTATTTCTTTGAAAAACATTTATTACTCTCTTTCAGTGAAAAATATACTTAATTTATGAAAATTTAGAAATTATAATTTAAAAATAAAAAATATTTTTGAAATCATCATATCAATAATAAACATGGGATGAGTATTTTGAAATTTTCTGAAATGATTAATTTTTTAGTGAATAGTAAGAAAATACCAATTTTTTAATTACTATCATTTCATTTCATTGAAAAATCCAACAATAATTTCCAAATTTAGAACAAGTTTATATTTGAGTCCTTTATTTATAAACATTATTATAAATTCTATAAAAATAATAATTATAATTTATATTAGTATAAAATAAAATTGGACTTAAAATGGAATTTTATTTATGAAAATCGTTATTTCATCAGGATTTGTGGGATTATTATAAAATAAATTTTTAAATTTTATAGATATTTAATATGAAAAATGGATTCCATATTTTTATCATAATAATTAATATTATTTAATATAGGAAACTGAATTTTTTGTCTTATTTAATTTTCAAAAATAGTAAAAATGTGTTCCTATGGTAAATGGGTAAATCTTTTAATTAAGGTCAAAAATAATATGATCAGAACTAAAAATGACCCTAAATCATTTTATTATCATAATTAATGAGTGAAATTAGGAAATTTACATCCATGCCTTGAATATATGTCCAACTGGTGACATATTTCATTGATAATGAAAATTATATTATTTAAGTTAATTATAATTAAAAAAATGTCACATTTTTACTTTAAATGACTATAATATTTTTGAGAGGGATTAAAAAACTAATTTTTTTGTAATAAATATTCATTTCATAGATAATTCATCTTTTATCAAGTATAATTATTTTTAATTTTTAGAAATGATGTAAATAAATTAAATTCTTCTATAATACTGAGATAATACTTATTAAATTACAATAATTAAAAAAAACATGATATTAAAAATATTAAAAGTAATAAAATTTAATGTAATTATTGATTTCCATTATTTTTTTTGTTAAATAAAAAAAGTTATAGATTTTTTATTTATTTTATTTGAATAAAATTCTTGTTATTTTTTTTCAAAATCAAATTAAATGTATTGTTTTAAAAATGAAATCAATAATATTTTATAATAAATAATATTTTATTAAAGAATTTAAAATTCATTAAAAACATATCTATATCCATGTGATTTGGATGTGGTTGATATTATCAACCATGGTCCTTTTAAAATCTAATTATCCATTTACAGTAAGTATCAAGACTAATAAATAGTAAAAACTTTATTATCATGGTTATTTCCCAAAAGGGTTAATGGAGGTTTAAAAAAAGATATTAGGGAATAAGACTAATCCAAAAATGTAAAAATTTTATTTAATTATAGTATTTATATCAATAATCAGTATATGATTGAATTATATTAGTTTTTATCATTTTCATATGAAAATTAATATATATTAATATAATATTTTATGACATTCCATAGGTGACACACCCCTCAGTTATAAAAGGGAACCTCATGTCCTCTTATCTTAAAAATTAAAGAACAATTTTCATAAAATACCTTCCAAAATACCTTCTTTTATTTCCAAACCACTTATTAGAATCCTTGGTTTTATTAGAGAACCCTCATAGGAAGGTGTTTGGTTAAAACCAAAAGAGGTTGTTTAAAGAGGAGGCATCGTTCTTTACCAGTGATTTTGTTTTATTTATTATTCCACATCCATGAAATATTATTCACCTAACATGATTTGATACCATAATTTTCTACCATATAATGATATATTATTATGTTAATAATATAATTTACATCCATATCCTATTTAATTAGATATGAAATGAAACCATCGTTCGTGTGTACTATAGACTACCGCCTTTTGAACT
Organism: Viscum album; assembly: GCA_963277665.1. Classification (NCBI taxonomy): domain Eukaryota; kingdom Viridiplantae; phylum Streptophyta; class Magnoliopsida; order Santalales; family Viscaceae; genus Viscum; species Viscum album. The sequence goes on from OY728150.1 coordinate 1,869,238,689, forward strand.
TATGAAAACCATTTTCCATAATCACATATCACATCTCTTTATGATGATGAATTTAATTTATATATAAATTTTATAAATTATTTATTTATCATTATGAAAAAGTAATATATCATATATTTTCATACCTTCTCACTCATTGGAGGATAATAATGTCGTTCGTGCATACATGTAGATTATCATCTCTCTGAAAAGATATGATTTGGTTTTAAGTGACACATCAAACGAAAGGTATATATAATACAATTTAAAAAAATAAAACTATTTAAATGATTTTATTATCATTATATAAATATTAAATAATATTTAACTTATTTACATCTTGATCATTCAAAAATGGAAACCTTACTCATGCGTACGTAGGAACTACCATATCAATGATGATAACATAGTTAATTTTCATGAAAATATTTCATGGATGTTTTTAAAATTAAAATTACTATATAAAAATGATCACTATTTCCTGATTATTAGTATAGATATTTTTGAACAATAAACTATTTTACCATAGTCCACCAACTGATTCTATTTTTATTATAGAACAGAATATCATCAAATCGTCCAACATGAACTTAATTAACTATATAGTTAAATATAACATGTTAATAAATAAAATGAAAGTAATAATAAAATTATAATTTCTTTAATAAAGTAAATAATTAACATAATTTTATTATACATGAATACAGATAACTAACTTGATGATTAAGACATGAGATACAAGATTTCATCTAAATTTCTTTTCTATTGAGACATATAAGATATTATTCCCCTATTTAGTTTTATATAGTGTATATAATACCATGTTGACATATTTACCATGAATAAATATTAATTAATGATGTTAAATGTTCTAAAACAAGTTTAACCATTCAATAGGTTATAATTTAAATGATACCAAAGTGGTAAGGATTTATTTTACATTCCCATTTTTTGGTATTTATATAATTTTCATTGAAAGAATATTATAATACCTTCTAAATAAATTCCATATATTGTCATATCCTTTAGATATTGAAGAAGTTTACATAATTAAATTCAAATTTTACTCTCTTTAGAAATTGAACCATGAATATGAATCTTTAAATGAAAAAATAATTTATTTCACTTTTAGTCAGATATATTTTTCTTCCATATACATATTTTGAATTTTTTTACATTAGTCCATTTAATCACACACATGATATATTAAGGAAATCATATGTTATCATATAAATATTCAATGGGTTTAAATGAATCTTTTATATATTTTTAGAAAGTATTATTTTTTAAATTCTATAAAAAAAAGACAAAAGGAATGTTTTTAATGTATATGATGATAAGAGACTTCCCCACCACCATAACTTTTTTATGGTATTTTATTTTCCTACATGTTCTGAATTATTTTAAAAAGAAAATTATTTTATGAAATCAAATTTTTTATTTCACTTCCAATATATTTATTTTTCTAAATGATATAATTTTATTAAAAACCTTATATTTTTTATTAAGAGATGATCTCATTATATATCTTATTAATTTTGTGTCCACTAACTTTATATTGAATAATTTGATTTCGTATGATCAATTATAATTAAATTTATAATAAATATCTTTTTTATTTTTTTGATAGATATGATTATTTCTAAAACATATACCATTTCAACATATGGTGTTTAACACAAAATGATATTTTATTGATTGGGGAGAATCAAGATAAATGAATATTTCTTAGGAAATAAAATATTTTATTGATAAAAAAATATTGTTTATGAATTGAATTGATAATTCAATATATGAGGAATGTATTGGACATGCTGTGATGTGAAGATCCCAGTTATAGGTATCTCCTTGATGCATCGACCTTTCTCATGAGATAAACCAGTTAGACAAATTAAATGGGTTTTTGATGTATACTAACCCATTGATTAAACAATCTTTCTGTATGGTCTTGATGATATATATATCATGATATCTGAGATAATAATTTCCATTTTTATACATTTAATTCTTTTAGTATTAAATTATTATTAATCAATTGATAATTTAATTAATATTATCCCTCTATTCATTTCATTTGCATGTAATTAATTTAATAATTTATATTCTAGTCATCTAACTTTAAATATTGATGATTTGTTATTTACTCATAAATACTTATACTATACACAATCCTTATAATGTGTCTGATCTCACCATTATTTTTTCCTTTACCTGTTATATGAATAAAGAATCTCTGAATGTGTATAGGGATGAAAAATATTTACCTTCTCTATGTTTTATATTTTTTGTTTTCAAATTTACTGTTAGATTAATATTTTATCCAGTTTACAAAAATAATAAACCCTTCGGTCCTTCTGGATACAATTTCTTATGTATTATTATAATGTAATAATGTATCCATTGAATATAGTTTACTGGAATTGGGATCATTATAGTTGGTATTAGAGGTAGTGTATTATAATCCTTGGGAACAAGAATCTGGTAATCATAACTTAGGGATCATAACCGTATGACTAAATTTTAAGAAAAGTCAATGTATGATAACTTCTTAAATTGTTTTATGGTATAAATTTTTTGGTTTTCCTAGAAATACTTCGTTTTTTATACTATAATTGGATGTGGTTTTTTAAGTGATGCATATTGGTGTAATAAACCTAAAATAGATGGTTGAGTGTATCTTGACCATCATTCTGGTGCACGATGTTTGTACCCTTACTTCCCACCATTTGTGATACTCTGGAAGATTTTTCTTGAGTTAATTCATACTTTCACTAGGAATCAATCATTAAGAATATGAAAAGAAACTATAAGAAAATGAAATGCGTCTTAAAAAACTCGCTAAAAAGATAACGCTCAAGGATATCACTAAAACATGAAAGCATCCATCTCAATAGAGGAATAAATTTCATATGTATGAAACATAGAAAACTAACATCAAAACACTATACTACTAGAGATACTTAAAAAACATAATTATGGCCATGAATAAAATATTTATGTGGAGAAATGACCTCATAAAATAAAATAAGCCTAAAAAAATATCTTGATCACAACCAAGAAAATTATTAGAATAACTGGGGATATTGTCTGTGCATCTATGACTCCCACTCCCAAGTGATCTTGTACAAGCCACTACACCACCAAAAGTGTAATTTATAGGGTTTTCATAATTTTTATTATTTCCATAAACTATGTTTTTATAATTATAAAAATATTTTTTATATTTTTTAAAAAGAGTTGATATAGATTAAGTAAAAATTCATACAAGTGATAGAACTCCCTTTATAAGATGTGTAGCTTCCTCACAAAAACAGCCACAATTTAGTCCAACATCGAGATGAGGAATTTCATCTAGATATTCTTATTTATTTCAGCTACACGTATGGGGACATAGAGCTCTAGAACCACAAATGGGATTAGAAGACTCATATGGAACTCAAAAATGGAGTCACATCACTTCTTGTTTTAAATTTCATATAAGGTTCACGTGGTGCCCTTTTATAGGAAAAATTGGAAGTGGTTCTGGGAACCCAGATTTGGTTATACCACTTGTGTCTCGGTTTTGGGATGTTAAATGAAATCATCTAGATTTGGAAAGGAGATAATAGTTTTTTCTTGGACACTTTAATATAAAAATTTCAAATATATAATCTATTGAACATATATAATTATAGATATTGTCAACCAAACCAAACATATGACTTCATGGAGATTTGGTTCCCCAAAAATAATTGTTCAGTTAGGAAATTAAAAGAACTAATTTGGAAACGGTTTCTTGAGATGAGTTGTATCCCATAAAGTTATTTATGGGATCTCAAACGTTCATCCAATTTGGAGGAACTGATTTCATGTAATGTACAAAATACTGGTCTGGTGTCATTGGGATTCCATGTAGTTTGGCCCAATTTCATTATGGATCATCTTTGGGGCCTCTAAATCACCTCCACATACAATGTTATTATAAAAAAGTAACATTGAGATTTTTAACAAAGATAAATACCAAATAATTTCATTAAATAAGAAGTGAAATTTATTATTATTATTATTACAATTTTTAATGAAAAACTAGTTTAGCAAAGTGGTGTGATGGTTAAAATGAAACAATGAATCACAGTGTGATCAAACCCCCACACCTAAACATTTGAAATACTAAGAAAATTGACATTTAAGAAAATTATGTATGGAGATATTTTCAACTACAAGAATAATTAACATTCAATTGAAAATTAATTCCGAATAGAAATGTGATCAAAGAAAAAAAATCAGACTGAGGAGTTATTCTCAATGATCATGGAAAAAGACTACTGAAAAATGATATCAGAATGAAATTAAAGGACATACAAGATATAAATCAAATAAAATAATTCAATAGTTAATCATTTTATTAATTATCCATTTTTTCTTGGTAATAATATTATTCTATTCCTTCCACTTTCAATCGAGTAAATATAATTGATTTTAAAATTTTTATACTCACATGATTCTATCCAATAAACCTACCCCACTATAGTCTATCCTAGAGTCATGATATTTTTAAAGGTTGGGTGCTCATCCTACCGTTTAATCATCATTCTACCATGCATGGATTGATATTCTATAGAGGTGTTACACTCTATAGGTTTCTCAAACATCCCATAAAAATGTTTTTCAACCATAATAGTATTAAGAATTAGATAACCCATATTACTTGCTTCAAGTATTTCAAAATCGGCCACGAACATGTTTAAACATACTTTACAGTTTTTCTCCCTCTACTTGGAAGGACAATATTTTTAATGAACAATGTGATACTAAACAACTTAAGAGAGTCATAATCCTCACTTACTAGGAATGAGAACTCATAATTTGTAATATTCTTTATCCACCACTGAACAAGGGTTATGGATGTGGCCAATAGGATTTTACCATGTTCCATTTGAAAAGAGAGGCAAACATACCGCTTAAAAGGGAACTCAATCATATTTTACAATATATGTATGTATGGACCTCTCTCAACCCGCACTCATTAATTTCATTAATATCAAGAATTTAAACCGAAACCATACCAATTGGTAGTTTGAAAACACTAGATCCTTTTGAAAAAACATCCCTGGAACTAGGACAACTCGATTTCACTATATGTCCAGGTCACTCTTCTCTAGATTTGACCCGATAACATAGTGTAATAGATCAAGGCCTTAATGATTTCCACTGAATCCTTATGGTTCACTATACCATTTTTTCAACTAAATAGGTACCATGCATATCAACATGTACTATCCCTAGATACGATCAACACCACAACACCCCATTTGATTCTATCAAAAGGCCTATCATCCATATGCACCTCAGTATCTAATAGACCATGCATAATATTTTTCCTATATTTATCTTATCCCATAAGACTATTAATCCATATGGAGACCTCTCATGTCGTCCCTCAATGAAGTATAAGGTTCATATTACTTAATAACTAACTAACTATTCGCTAGGGATGTATAACATTTTCAATCCAAGCATTAACTGATGTTGAAACCATCAAGGAGTCTCAACATATTGAAAGACCACCCTTCAACTTTGGGGTTTCATTTCATCACTATGATTCTTACTCAAATCAAATTCCACCAGAACAAAACCTCATAAAAAAAATTTAACAAGTATTTTGGAGGGATTTATTCTCTAAGGGATCTTTCACAATCGAGCTAACCCCTTACTAAGGCACAAGTGTTGATTTTCTAACTAGGTCACGTCATAAAACGTCACTAGGCTTAAAAATAAATTTTATAGATCAGAATAATAGAAAATATAAAGATATAAATATGTAATTTCCTTATTCCCACTCAAGGTATATCTTATATAATATTTAACCCACCATTTACAGGATGGTTTATACTATGAACAACACATTAAATTTGTTTTGAAACAGCTTAACAAATTCACATTTATTTTAAAAAATTAAAAGTCACAGATTTAAAAACATAAAGTAATAATTAAAAGAGAAAATTGGTTGGTAATTTATTTATATAACACAAAAATAAAACAAGATAATTTCATAAAACAATTCATTTCAAGAATCACTTATCTACCTAACATCATATCACCATTTTAGAAATTTATCTTTCAAATTCCATCTTGTAAATTTTTTTATCCACAATGTTATCATAATTTTTCTTAGTTAAATAAATTTTCAATTCCATACAAAAATTTTATAATTAATAACTATCAATATAAATCCAAATTATTTAATGAACCATGAAACCGTGAGAGATGATTATTTTTCATCGTCTCCATTAGATTCAATCGGAGGTATTTGAAAAAAACCACAAACTTTTATTTTCCTTATTCTCAAATAGAGTTGGATCGGGCGAAGGAGACACACTAGGTTGGGTAAATACTCTCACCAAGTGATAATCAACATAAATATATGGCTCCTATAAATTATAATGGTCAATCTAATATAGAGATACTGATATCAAAGAAACAACTAGTTACAGATTTATCAAAAAATTGACACCTCATAGGGGAATACATTAAGGTATTATTAACATTCCCTAGGAAGAACAACTAGATTATCTTATATATAACACATCATTGGTTTTGGAATTGAATAATTAATGGGTTCATTCATCCCCAAAATATTATTATTTAGAAATCAATAACTTTAAATCCACTTTGAATTTAATGGTTTATTATGAATATGTTTTCTAATACAAGGAAACCTATAAGAAGTTTCAATCTACATCTGTAAATTCACATAATAATTTTTAAATCATTATTCCCATGTTTAACTAATTATAATATAAGTAATTATCTTTATCCCACCTTTTAAATTTAATTATAACATCTTAATGATTTTATATTTTTTTATCCATTTTAATTAAGTAATCCAAACCAAAATCAATAATAAATACTTATTTATATAAATATATATATATCAAAGAAACTAATAGAATGAAATTAGAAAAATCAACAAACTCCAAAAACACTTGAGATCAAAACCTGACCAATTATTTAATTCCAAATATGGAATCTTAATTTTCATCAAATGATGATAATATTGATTATAAAAGTTTATTCCCAAGAATTAAAAAAATGTATCCTCATAAATTTTGATAAATTTTAACACTCCAAAATGAAATTTTATTTTTCTCTCTCATTGAAAATTTTTAAAATAATTTTTATTGAGTTACAACATGAGATTTCACTATGTTCCATTGTTGAAATTATTAAAAAAATACTAATAATAAATTTAACCATCTTATTTAGAAACAATAATGATAAACCTATTTATAGAATGTAATATTATTTATAATAAAAATATTAAATTAATAATATATTAAGAAACACACTACAAGAATTTTCAACTTCATCACCATACATTATAAATTTTAAAAATACTTATCAATATTCTTGATAAAAATACAATGCTATTTTATTTCATTATGATTGAACCCATAAATTTAAAAATATAGGTTGAGGAATGATTAATTCACCCTTTCACAAAAAAAAGTGGAAGTAATAGATCCCCTACCTCAAGATAAAAAGATTCCCACCACTAATGATCACAAATTAGTGATGGAAATTAATGCACATAGGTTTGGACGATATTTAGAAAGCATAAACAATTATAAATATTTCCACATGGCTCAAAAAAAATTTATTGGATTGGCTGGTATTAGGGTAAGAAGAAACATAATATGAGTAGAAAATATTCCCAATTTAAAAACATATTTTTCTCAACAAAATTAAAAAAAATATTTGAATTTTAATATAATATTTATATTTGTTTTCCATTTTAATTTCTAGCACGACCCATTCAAGACTCTTAAAAATAGAAATTTCCAAATGTAAGTTCATTCTCATTGATTCAAAATTTTAAATAATTATTTTAGTTTGTTATTTATGTAATATGGGTTATCTTTATTAAGTAAAAAAAATCCACTAAACACTTATGTAATGAATTCACTACCCATATATGAGATTTAAAAATATTTTATTACCCTAATGCAATAAGTTTTATGAAAAACACATAACCATTAAATGACCATAGAACTACCAAAATGCAGCGATTAAAAATTGGATACCCTTATCTTAATAAGGATATACCTTTATGAATGATTAATAAACCTTAACTACCTTTATTTATGTAGGGAAACACAATTACATGAGATTAAAAAACTATCAATGAAAATTATGAGACAAAAAGGAAACAAGGCCTACCCTTACATGAATACAGAATTTTGAGTTGATACTTACATATTATAGGGAAAATATCCTTACCCATATGTGATTCACTCTACGTATATATATGAGGGTGTATTAGCATATCAAAATGTATTATATTTATAGAAAAAATATTTTTTTCCAATACATTGACATATTATGGGATAAATAGATACATAAAATATATATTTAGTACATATAAGATTTACACATACTAACATAATTTTCTAAAAATCGAGAGATCTATTCCCTTATCTCCTCTATTACCACCTTTTTTTTATTAGTCTTTTTTATTCTTGTAGGTGCATTCTGTAATGATCTACTTACTTGATTATTTTGAGATAGAACTCCATAATTCTAGTCTATATTTGTGGAATAGTTATTCTATGATATCAGCAAATATTTCATTAGCATATATGTGGTGATCCCATTATTATTACTCTTCAAAATATTTAATGTTTTTAATATTTTTCTCAAACTTTTCAATATTACATATTTAGTTGATAGAAATTTACCTAAACAATGAAATATATCTTCCCTTGATCATGAGGTGGATTTTTCTCCAATTGTTTCAAAAATATTTCATCCAAATTTATTATCCCTTCTATGATATGGGAATTAATTATATGGGTTGTGTGGAAACATACCTTTTTCTCAATAAATTGGGATGTTTTAGATTATACTTCATCCATATTCATTAGTTGGATTTTTAGTGTTAGATATTTTAGGAAGATATTATTATTTTTTCATGGAAAAATATTCTCAACTTATCATCCCATTAAATATTTATCTTCATATTTTTAACATCAATCATTTTTCTTCCATCTACAAAAAATTTATGCATATATATTACCCATTTATTATTTTAAATTTACATAGGCATACATGAAATCCATGGAGACTTTATACAAATTTTCTAATTAATGAAACACCTCCCTATAAACACTATTAAAACATCATTTTTATATAGACTATTTTTTAATTCTTCCTAACCTAGAGAAATTATTTAATTATAATGTAGAACAATTATTCACTCACTTCCACTACATTAGTGAGAGTGCTATAAGAACTCATCTACATTGATAATGCATCCCTCATAGAATTAAATTAACCATTTACTTGTGATTTCCCATCAGTTGGTCACTTGAAATATGATATCATATATACAATGAATCATTTCGGGAACATTCATATGTAATCCATGTATTCATAATAAATGTCAATAAATGATTAATTGAAATCATCTTCATCGAAAATTGAGATAGATTTAATAGTGTAATCATTATTAATAGATTTATCAAAGTACATACAGCTATGACTATCTTTAGTTAGTGGTTATGTATTTCTCTTCATGAAGAAATTTATTTTCATTACTTTTTATTTTATCTATATTCTTGTCAATTAAATTTTAAATATTAATTTATATTCTTATAGGAGTGGATGTAGATTCTTCTGTTAGAGGTGTTCCTATAAAAATCTCAAATTGAAACATTAAATGTATCATATAGAAACAATTGGGGAAATTTTTAAAGTAATATTTATAGGAAAACTATTTAATTTAATTAATACTAATATACAAAAATATGAGAACAATTTTTTTAAAATTGTTCAGACCTAATGTGGTTAACCTAAACATTACTGTGTAAACACACGTTGAGTCATAAATTCTACACTAAAATTGAATCACCATTTGAAATGAGGATATGTGGGTCATCTTGTAACAAATTTCAAAAAATATAATACATTTATTGTGAAAATATTACATATGTGACTTGGTATACTTCCACAAGTTCTTTTTATTCACATAACAAAAGTTCTTTTGAACATACCCTACATATTGATCTTTGATATATAGTAGTTGGATATACCCCATTAATATTATTTCTTTTCCCAATTATAGAAATAATTTTACTTCCTTCAGGTATATAATGACATCTCATACAACTCTAACTTAGAAACTATTCAAAAAAATGTTTATATCAACACAATTAAAAATATATCTTCTTATCCTAGTAACAATGGGTTACACATGCTTAATAGAGTCTTTTATTAATATTATTATTTATATTTTTATTTGATATATGTTTTATTGGACCCATCTTCATATTTTTAACAAGAACCATTTTCATATAGGTTATCTCTTTGTTCTCAACAATAAAAACACAAGGGTAGTAGCTAATCATACTTTTTATATTGATGTATTGAAGATTTATATTTACATTCTTCAAGATGTATACTTATCATGTGAATAATTGGATTCATTAATTACATTATATAATTTACAAAAACCATAAATGAAATTTTGAGAATATAGACCATCTGCTATCCCAAAATAACAATAATAGAATTCACATTTTTGGATTTAATGATTTCCTTTTAATAAATTTTAAAAATAAAAGTGAATTCAAATAATTCCCTTATTCATTTCATCTCGTTTCTAGAAGTAATGTAAAATTGGGTATTATTTTAGCCCCATCCATGATTCTCTTTATCTTATTAGTCTTCTCACAATATATATAATGTATCCATACATTATAAATCTCTATATCTATATAAGAAAATAGATAACAAATATCACTATGGATTAAATCACATCTTACATTCCCAAATTTAAGAAATCCTAAATATATATAATTTATTAGTTATGTATAAATTCTCAAACATCCATCTCTATTACTCTTAATAAATAAAATATCCTAAGATCTAGAATTCTTAAACACTAGTTTACAACTTATTATTCCACGTTTCTTCATTTTTATTATTCATAAAAGTCCAATAAATTAATTTTAGTCCTAATTAATAATGGAGGTGGAAATCACCCTCCAATATTTTCTAAAAATTCATTGTATTATGGTTTTAATAAACATTATAATGTTTTTAACACGTAATAAAAATATCAATATCTTAAGTCTCACATTATTCAGAATTAAAAAATTATAGTAAATCTTGTCATCTTATTTTTTTGATTTTCTAATTCCATGGATGAATATCAAATACCTTTTTTCTCATAAATCATAAACCACACACCAGTTTTGATGTTTAATAAATTTATTACATGATCAAACAACTCTTAAATCATCCAAAAATAATATCATATTAAGTATTTTTTTAGTTAGTAAAGTCTAATTTTCACCGAGTTGTAACATCTATTTTTATTTAGTGTTTATGTCATATGATAGGGACATGAGAAACTAATACTTACCAAGTAATTTAATGAAGGATTAAAATCAACCAATGAATTATTTTTCAAAATTATTATAATATTTACTCCAATGACTAACTTTTTAGATGAATTCTTATGATCAATACATTTGTTGCAGTAGAAGCCTTATGCTCATTCCCTTTTCAAGGTTTCATCAGAATCTAATGCCATACAATGATGTCTTATTGTTGAATAAAATTGTCTTTTAGAACATGTATTTCTGTGATCATAGTGACTTCATATAATCGAGTGGGTAAATCCATATGTTTAGGTAATTAAATTTTTTCCATGACCTCAATGTTGTAGATATATGTAGTTTACTTCAAAAAGGCATCAGATTTCTCTGGGGATTATAAAACCTCTTTAAATCATATAATTTTCATTAAATGATTGTTGAAAATTTTAAACAAATCCTGAACTACATTATCTTTTTTATAAGGTGTTTTATCATTCATAATACATAATATTAGAGTATTATTAAAAAATAATCTACAGTCTATTGTTTAATTCTTCTTTAATCAATCTTGGTACATCTCTATTCAACTCAGCTGTTATTCATCCTTTACAAAACATTGTCAACATTTCTAGTACAGATGCATTGTCTAGATTCTTCTACTTATCTCATCTATTCAAATTATAAATATATTTTCTCTAACAATTATTCTTAAATATTTTGTAATAGTATTTGACATGAATAAAAACTCAACAATATTCTAATTTTATAGAAACTAACTAAATGTTTTCAAACTATATGTTTATAGACTATGGCATCATACACTTCCTGTTGGTGGATTATTTTTCTCTCACACATGGTATCACATTTACATTCATTTATATAAATGAACTTATTTTTTAAAATGAATATAACAATCACAACCATAGAGAAACTTTTTTCCATGATATTTTATATATGATTGTCGATATGACACCTTTCCCTTGACATTGAATATTTGATGTTATTTTGTGGTTGATAATTTTTTAAAACTCATTTCCGTTAATGGATTCCCTATACATTTTAATCATCATACGAGGTACTATAAAATAATTTTAACATATTATTCCTAGTAACACTTTTCATGTTTGAAATCAAGTCATGTTGTGTCAACTAGACATTTATTAATATCTCTTTCATTATTTTATAATAATGGGGTGTATTAACTTCATCAAGGTGCATCTTTAGTAATCATTTGTATCCACTTGAGACCCACCATTTCACCGATACATGATAAGCCTAAAATTTTAATGAATTCAGTTATATATTAAAGACACATAATATTATAATTATAACCATATCTTCTATTTACACTATAATTTTCATATGTAACATCTTGAAATTTACCATACAATAATTGTGTGAATTATTGAAAATTTCATATCAATTACATTAAAAAACAATTTTTTGTGTAGAGTTTTATATAATTAGTAAAAAAATAATATGAAAAACCCCTATATATTATTTTTTCTTACTAATTTAAATTTTTTACACCAACTGAAACTTTTCATATGATACATTAATTTTATTCAAAGATAAAACTTCATAGCCAATATTATAACTTCATAATCCTTTCTACTCAGCATTAATTCTTATAAATATAATTTTAAAACATATAGTGATAACAAAAAACTCATTAATATGTAAAAATGAAATAGAAACCCCATTTATTAGTTAAAAAATAGAAAAACCTTCTAGATAATATTTTGTTGAATGAGGAACATTATGCCTAAATTTGTTTTTACAAAAAATACTACCCTAAATTTATAAGTTTAAAAAAACCCTTATTATAAATATAAGAAATGAATTTTCTTGTAAGATCCTAGAGAAAATAATAAAAATTAAGAAAATATTTGACTTAAATATTCAAAAAATCATTTAAAAACGTCTCATGGTTGTGAACATTAGTAACCGTAATTATTCCCGCACACATAGTTGTCAAAATAGTTAACCCCAATCATGTCCACACATAGTTTTGAGAAAAGTTAACCGAATTCATATCCATCAATGGATTTTGTGAACATATCTACGAAAAATCATGTCTATATATAGAATTTTTTACATATCAAACATTTATAATGTCCAAGCATAGTATACTAAACATAACTAACTACAATCATATATATGCACAATGAAATCACCTCAGGTGACATGAAACATTACCTAATTCATTAGAGGGGTATATCAGACCCATATATCTTCATTTATAATATCAAATATCTATAATAATAATTAGATTTATAATCTCTCCTTTTTAATCATAACAATCATTGAAAATTCATTTTTATTCCAACAACAACATGTTTGATATAAATCCTATGAAAAAGTAATTTAATTTTCAAAATAAAATCAATAGAGAAAGAATGTTCATGGAAAACAATCATGGAAAAATAAGAGAGATACATTAAAACAACACTTAATATTCTTGATGGAAAACAACTACTTATAATGGGTCTTGTAGAAATGATTGAACATCCCTTTAAAGACTAACTTGGTGATAAACACCGAGGGATATTTATTTCAATAAAAAACCATATGATGGAAATTTTAATTTAGAAAAAGGGATTACATACATATTATTAATGAAAACCACACATATTTTTTTTATCCGGTGAAACAAGTTCCTCCTTTTAAATATAACACCTCAATGATACTATTGTAGTTAAATAATTCAACTGATGAAAATATTACCACGTTTCCCACATGAATAGTTCACATAACCCTATATTTATTAGTCGCTTTAATGATTCTTAATCTATATATAATCACTTATTTAACATTATTATCACATTTTTTCAAAAAACTATTCAATCATTATCTCGTGATTCACCCTTATTTACATAAACATTATCTAATATCACATTATTGAGATTCTGACATCCTTTGAAAATATTAATTCTATTATATTCAAATAACTATTCTATAAGATCTACGAGTTTCCAACTTAATCGTAAATTTAGATAATAAATAGATCATACAACACTTATCTGGTTATGCTAATGGTTTAAAATTAACACACATAAAAAAATATCATTTTATTTTATTTTTATTAAATGAATTTTAAAACATACATCTTAATATGTATATGTTTTTTGTGCTAAGGATGTCATTTATTAAAAATATTTTAACTTAAATGAGTCATTAAAACATTTTAATTTTACCTTTTCTATTATTATTATTCAATATTATCTGTTACTCCACTAGGACATGAATATTTTTCCAGATGCATCGAAAAACAAAGGGACTTGAAAAAATATATTCAAATTAAACTTAATATAAAACTATTAAAAATGAAAATTATTTCATTTGAAATATATATATATATGAAAAATATCTGTGAAAAAAAAAACTCCAGCAATAATAGAGAAAAAATTAAAAAGACGTTAAAAATCATTAAATGAATTAGGTATTTTAATAAGCATATTTAAAATATTGAAGAGTCATGTTGAGTATTTTTTATAAAAAAAAATTTAATCCCTCAACAAATATAGGAGAACAGATAAGAAAATACGAAATTACTAGAAATCATAGAATGTGATATGATTACACTACAAGGGTTGATCTTTTGAAACATAAGTATTTTTAGAGTGGAAACAATAGTGAAGGAATAACACTACATGGTAAATCAAAAGGAATTAAAAAGTTATCTCCATGATGAAAATCCATTTATAGACTTGTATATATTAAATATTGAAGATATCTTGAAGAATGCAAGAGGACGATATGGATAAAAAAAGAATAAAATTATTTTATGGGTATAGTATAAAAAATTATAATATATTTTAGATGTGATACATGATTAAATCCTAATAGAAAACATCATGTATCAACCCCCCTAAAAAATCACTGGTTTGAGGGGAGGAAAAGGTGACACAAACCATAGGTTATATACCCAAGGAACAAGAGGCTATAAGTAATTTATATGGTCTTTAAAGAACTTGGTGAGGGGGTGATTTTACATAAATAATAAAAAATAAATATAAGATAAAAATGTAAACAAACCAACCATTTATATGATTCCCAAATATAAAAATTATGACCCAAAGGTAAAACCAAATAGAAAACAATATCAATGTTTCATTGAAAAAATAGGATACAAATGAAACAATTTGAGATGGAATTACCCAATAACACCAATGTGGAATCATCCCAAGAATTAACTAATATATATATATATATGATCCATCTCCATAACCCTCACCCACAAAATCAATATGTATCACTACAAAAGAAAAAATAATTTCTTTTTCTTATTTCCTAGTAAATAAAATCTAAAAATGTACGAAGGTTCCCTATAAATAGTTGAGTATAATAATAAATAAAAAATCACTAGATACTTATTAAAAAATCCACTATGATAAGAAAATGTTATCAAATTTTGTAAAATATAATATAAAAAATTAAATAATACAATGGGTGAAACATTCAAGATAGTTAGAATAAGAAAAATAGTTCAATTATAACTAATTGAACTATATAAAATTTTAATTTCACTATTTCCTCTTAAAATAACCATACATGTATCACCCACACACAAAAATATTCATGATTAATGGCTATTATATACTCATGAACAACCTCTCTCCATCCACAACCACTTCAAAACTTGATAAATCCCATGTGAAATCTCTCTATTAGCATTGAGAAATAACTTTATTTCCATAAGGCCCCATACAATGAAAAATGAACACTCTCCAACTTGTATTCCAAGACCATGTTATAAATGAACTCATTCCCCAAAAAAATTCCCACCCATTAAAAAAATTTCATTTTTAACAACCAAACCCACATGGGCCCGCCTGTCATGTGGAAGACTGAGCCACCACAAACCAAATCCCACCCCCATACATTAAATGCTGGAGATAAATTGAAAATAGGAGTAACTAAAATGAGAGTTTTGTTTCCCAATGTACTTATATGCACAAACCCAACCCATTCCACGAGTAAGTGAAAATGAATAATAACAAAAGTAGTAACATCTAGAGTAAAAACATGCATATAATAACCGTTAATTAAAATAAGTGGGTGATAGTGTAATAAAAAATATAAAGGAAAAAATAAACATCCACCTAGAATTGTTTTAAAAAAATGTAAAAACCAGAACATAAAATAATTTTGATAGAATAACTCCAACTCTCCATTCTTGGCCACCATACATAGTTTACACACCCGAGTATACCTATGTTCCTCTAAGACCAAGACTAATCTTTCCTTCATATTTATAATAAACAATACCTATGGGAAAATCAAATATAGGTGTGATTATAAACATACCATGTCGGATTCCTCAAAAACCAAATATGGGGTGATATAATACATGATAGAATTATTCATCTTAATCCAAATGAAGAGTGGTATAAAACCCACAAACACAGATATATATGCTAATATAGGAATCCCAGATGGGATTAAATGGTGATCTCTATCTCATAGCCCAGCCTAGAATAAATATTATACATATAGCTTTAAAGGTATATCATTTATGGCTAGCATCTCATGTGTCAATCTGAATAATTCATGTAGAGCTCCCACACCTCACCACTGATCTACAACATGAGGGAGTAATAATTACAATGTACATCATTGATGCTAATAAACATTCATGACCATATAAAAATCTTATGTTGGGTCCTTCACTCATATACTATATGAAACACAATTGAGTGATCCTAGTATCCTATATATACTTCTCACATAATATCACCAGGAAAAGAGTGGAGTGAACCACATCTTGTAACTATGCTCCACAACCGAGTAAGCCACAACTTTGATGGAGGACCCACAAATCGCCATAACGTGATGATGGGCAAGTTACAATCCATATGCAAAGAACTCTCACTGCGTATCAATAATGAGATTACTAATCCTACCTTTGTAAATGATATGGGTAAACCAATGATATAGTGTGATAGGGGAGTAATAACCTTAGTGAAACATGCACAAATGATATGGGGAACCCATACTCTAGTGAAACATGGGATCACTACCCCCAGAAACACATATTTAAAGTATATTGGACATCCACACCCTAATGAAAAAGGTGAGTACTAAACCAAGTAACATATGTGCATAGGATACGGTGGACCCACACCATGGTTCGACTTGGAATTACTGTCCCTAATAAATTCTAGTGACCACACCCAATTAGTACCATTAGTCAATCTTTCTTTGAACAATCATCATGCTCAAAAATATCACATCATATCTCAAAATCCACTACAAAGGACCCCATCACATTCGACACAGAAATAAACTCAGGATGGGATAATAACATGCCACAATTCAAGTCCAATCAAATGAGGTATTATAGAAATAATATTTAGAGGGAAGTATACAGTGTAAATGGGGGTCCAAATGGGGTTTGACCCTGCCACACCATTGGTCATCTCTCATCCAGATGTGGATCAAAATCTATTTTCTCAGGTATGATGTGTACATTTCGTACATGGTATTTTTTACAGTACATGAAAAGCATTCTTGGTACTTTGTGAGTGTAGTCACATGGGGTATTACCCATTCTCCATACCATGATTGTCGACGTTATTCAATGAAATGTACTAACATGTTCCAGTGTACTCCAAGAGTACATGATGTGAACAAGAACATCGGGGTTTGGGTGTGATCCAGTTGTCAAAAATCAGGTCTCCTTCAGAAATTGAAGATGGTGTGTGGTTTCATTCTACATGGAATGTGATCTTCAAATCAATATGAAACCCATTTTATCAAAAAAACTAAATTACACACCATATATTATTCCACACTACATGACATGTAGTCATGATTTCCATAGAAATTATAAATCTTTATGTGATTCTCTAAATATACATTTAATATGTCGAATCTAGATGTGTGACTACCCAAATCAGTGGTCGTTTCCTATACCATCGATTTTGGCCCTCATGTGGCGAGAAATCAGAATCTGGTGATTCCCTTGAAGGGTACAATGCCCCGCATCCCCCACCGATCACCTCGGCTTGATCACATCACATCACTGGATCTAAGATCCATGGAGTATAATTAGAAATCTATGATAACTCATAATCTGTAACAACTGTGTCCCAGTGATAGCACAACCACCCATCCTTAACATGGTCGTCGGGTCTTGGCCCACCAGGTACCAAGAGTTTCCATGCAGACACATGGTCCCCACCCTGGGGCCCACCAACATCCTGAACAGGTCATCTGACTAATGATAGTCTCCACAAGCCAAAACTTTTCCTTTCCAGTGTGCTTTGTACTCACTCACACACACCCTGGGAAACTTCCCAGAAGGTCACCCATCCTAATCACTAATCTAGGCTAAGCACGCTTAACTGTGGACTTCTAATCAGGCAGGCTCCCAAAAAGGAAGGTGCACCTTATTGACATGGGTTGTATTGTTTAGTCATTTAACTCTTTATCATATGAGGGTGTTACAATCACCCCCCCCCCCTTAGAGCACAATGTCCTCCTTGCGGGCCCTACATCTCAACCCAGGCAGTGCAACGCCCCACATCACCAATCGGTCACCTCTCCTTGATCACATCAGATCATTGGATCTAAGACCCATGGAGTATACTTAAAAATCTATGATACCTCATACTCTGTAACAACTGGGTCCCAGTGAGAGCACATTCACCCCGCCTTAACATGGTCATCGGGTCTTCGTCCACCAGGTACCACTGGTTGCCCTACAAACATGTGGTCCCCACCCTGGGGCTCACCCACATCCTGAACAGGTCATCTGACTAGTGATAGTCCCCACAGGCCAAAACTTTTCATTTCCAGTGTGCTTTGTCGTCACTCACACACACCCTGGGAAACGTTCCAGAAGGTCACCCATCCTGATCACTAATCCAAGCCAAGAACACTTAACTATGGAGTTCTAATTATACAGGCTCCCGAAAAGGAAGGTGCCCCTTGTTGACATGAGCCATATCATTTAGTCATTTAACTCTTTATCATTCGGTCGTGTTACAATCACCCCACCTTTAGAGCACAGCGTCCTTATTGTGGGACCTACATCTCATACTCTGAAACAACTGGTCACCCACCGGTCACTAGATCTAAGATCCATAGAGTATAATTAGAAATCTATGATACCTCATACTCTGCAACAACTGGGTCCCAGTTATAACACATCCACCCCGCCTTAACATGGTCGTCGGGTCTTGGCCCACCAGGAACTAGTCGTTGCCGTGCGAACATGTGGTCCCCACACTGGGGCTCACCCACGTCCTGAACAGGTCATCTAACTAATGATAGTCCCCGCAACCAAAACTTTTCCTTTCCAGTGTGCTTTTTCCTCACTCACACACACCTAGGGAAACATCCTAGAAGGTCACCCATCCTGATCACAACTCCAGGCCAAGAATGCATAACTGTGGAGTTCTAATCAGTCAGGATTTCGAAAAGGAAGGTGCACCTTGTTGACATGAGTCATATCATTTAGTCATTCAACTATTTATCATTCGAGGGTGTTATAATCATCCCCCTTTAGAGCACAACGTCCTTGTTTTGGGCCTTACATCTCAACCCAGGCAGTGCAATGCCCCGCTTCCCCCACCGGTCACCTCTGCTTGATCACATTACTTAATTGGATCTAAGATCCATGGAGTATAATTATAAATCTATGATAACTCATAATCTGTAACAACTGGGTCCCATTAATAGCACAACCACCCCGCCTTAACATGGTCGTCGGGTCTTGGCCAACTAGGTACCACTAGATGCACTGCAAACATTTGGTCCCCACCATGGGGCTCACCCACGTCCTGAATGGGTCATCTGACTAATGATAGTACCCACAGGCCAACACTTGTCCTTTCCAGTGTGCTTTGTCCTCACTCACACACATCCAGGGAAAATTCCCAGAAGGTCACCCATCCTGATTTCTACTCTAGGCCAAGAACGCTTAACTGTGGAGTTCTAATCACGTAGGATCCCGAAAAGGAAGGTGCACCTTGTTTACATGAGTCATATCATTTAGTCATTTAACTCTATCATTCGAGGGTGTTACATTCACCCCCCTTTAGAGCATAACATCCTCTTTGTGGCCCCTACATCTCAACCCAGGAAGTGCAATGCCCCATATCACCCACCAATCACCTCTACTTGATCACATCACTTCACTGGATCTAAGATCAATGGAGTATAATTAGAAATCTATGATACCTCATAATCTGTAACAACTGGGTCCCAGTGATAGCACAACCACCCCGACATAACATGGTCGTCGGGTCTTGGCTCACCAGGTACCACTAGTGTCCCTAGAAACACGTCGTCCCCACCCTGGGGCCCATCCACGTCCTGAACGGGTTATCTGACTAATGATAGTCCCCACAGGCCAAAACTTGTCCATTCAGGCAGTGAAATGCCCCGAATCACCCACCGGTCACCTCTTCTTGATCACATCACTTTACTGGATCTAAGATCCATGGCGTATAATTAGAAATCTATGATACCTCATAATCTATAACAACTGGGTCCCGGTGATAGCACAACCACCCCGCCTTTTCATGGTTGTCAGGTCTTGGCCCACCAGGTACCACTAGTTGCCCTACAAACACGTGGTCCCCACCCTAGGGCCCACCCACAGCCTGAACGGATCATCTGACTAAATATAGTCCCCACAAGCCAACACTTGTCCTCTCTAGTTTCTTTTTCCTCACTCACACACACCCTGAGAAACTTTCCAGAAGGTCATGCATCCGGATCACTACTCCAGACCAAGCACACCTAACCGTGGAGTTATAATCAGACAGGCTCCCGAAAAGGAAGGTGCCCCTTGTTGACATGATTCATATCATTTAGTCATTTAACTCTTTATCATTCGGGGGTGTTACAATCCCCCCCCTTTAGAGAACAACGTCCTCATTGTGGGCCCTATATATCAACCTAGGCAGTGCACCACACTTAAGCATGGGTACCTTCTCTGGTACCAAATGTAACAACTGGGTCCCAGTGACAGCACGACCTCCCCGCCTTAACATGGTCGTTGGGTCCTAGCCCACCAGGTACCACTAGTTTCCATGCAGACAAGAGGTCCCCACCCAGGGGCCCACCCACATGC
Source organism: Viscum album (assembly GCA_963277665.1). NCBI lineage: Eukaryota > Viridiplantae > Streptophyta > Magnoliopsida > Santalales > Viscaceae > Viscum > Viscum album. Next base: position 1,869,260,115 of record OY728150.1, read on the forward strand.
CTGAATGGGTCATATGACTAATGATAGTCCCCACATGCCAACACTTGTCCTTTTCTGTGTGCTTTGTCCTCACTCACACACACCATGGGAAACATCACATAAGGTTACCCATCCTGATCACTACTCTAGGCCAAGCACACTTAACTGTGGAGTTCTAATCAGACATGCTCTTGAAAAGGAAGGTGCACCTTGTTGACATGAGTCATACCATTTTTTCATTTAACTTTTAATCATTCTAGGGTGTTACATTATCTATCCCCAAATTTTTCTCACATGAATTTTCATTCAATGAGAGGGTTAAATCTTTCTCAAACCTACCTGACAATGTCGAACCTTCAACCCATAGTAAGAAGTGATGAATCCAAAGATCATAGGGGAATCAAGAACATAAAATAAGTGATACAATCATTATTGAAGGAGTATTTCTCAACTATTGTAAATCATGGATTATCAAAGGTGATAGAATGAACAACATGATATATTTATTAAATCAAAAAATAATCTACAAAAAGGATCATGAGATGGGTGTACAATAAAGATCATTGCTGAAAAATGCATTCTCCATTGATGGGGAAGATCTGTTTCATTCATTGTCTTTCAATCCACCTCTATCTGGTCATCGTTCGCCACTAAATGATGATCCAACAAAGAAGAACTCTTCCTCATCCTCTTAAATATAAAATAATTTTATGTGGAAATCCCATAAAAACCCATTGTAATAGGGTATTTATATAATATATAATTAGGTCATTTAAAAATGAAAATAAATAAATGATTAAATTAACCCACCAACAACTTCCTCAACTGGATGTCCAACACTGACCAACCATAGAAGATTCATTTGGTAAACCCCATTCTCTAGATAAAACTATGGACTATGATTTCTGATCCGAGACACTTTTCAAGGGGTATTCTATTATTTATGAAAAAAAATGAACACATGATATTAAAATAGTAAATATTTTATAATATCAATTTTGGTATCACCATCCCTCAGAATCTCACACCATCTCAACACCTGTATCAAAAAACATTCCTTAAAATATTTCAAAGTATTATAAGAAAAAAAGTGATTATACATCACAAAAAATATTTATTGTGTAAAAAAAACCCAATAATTTAAAACCATAAAATTAATTTATAAAAAATGTTTTTCCAAAAAGTCATCCAATTTATCATGTTTTCAATTCATTAACCAAAAGTGTTTTCATCATGAGTAATTCAACATTTTCACTATAATATATAAAAATAATTTTCATAAATATAAGAATTTATCTTCCATAATAAGTATATAAGGGAAGAAGCCACCTACCACTCAACAGATGATGATAACAAAGAATAACATTAAAAAACCTCTAGATATGTTCTCATAACACTATCCCTTTAGTATATCCCATTAGGATTTCATCAAAACACATCAGGAGTCATAGATATATCCATAATGAATTTGACCTTATGATCCATGTGAGGTATGATGGGAAGATCTAAAAAGAAAGAGGTGAATCAAAGAATTATCATTGATTCTTAAGATACACAAAATTTTATTCATCAAAAATAAATTATGGAACAAAGGTAATATCTAAGGATGTATAGGGGAAGTTTACTTCAAGATCCTAGGAGAATAGAAGAAAAATGAGTCTTCATGTTGGTAAAAACCGAGTTAGACAGTCATTTTTTATCATTAACTATATGTCACATGGGTAAGGAAATATTTTTAACAAACTATGTAAAATCCATTTCCATGATATTGGGTGTCCCCCAGAATACTGCACGATTTGGCTACTAGATTTGACCATCCATGCACATAATATGCATTGATACTGGACATTTTCTAGGGGACACATGGTTGTGTTTAACATTTTGTAAAAACCATGTTATTATTTGGCATGGAAATTATGTCTAAAACTCCCATATCATATGGTTCCTTGGGAAAATTGAATGGTTGACTGAAACCATCCTCAAACTACACACCCTTAAAACCCTTTCCAAAAATCTATAAAACTGACCAAAAACTTCTAAAACTCAAATAATATAATGTATAGATTCTAAATACAAAATAAAAGCGTTAATTTACATGAAATTAAGGGTGTTACATTCTTACCACCTTTAGTATTTATGTATTGAAAAATTTGGTGACTGGACTTGACTTTGACTAGCTCATGCCACTATAGTAGCTTTTTGTGTCATGTTACCATGTACCCTTCTTAGTTAGACCATGTTATAATTGGACATGTAGAAAAAAATAATTTTTCAATGAAATACCATCCATATTCTATCTATAACTTCGGTAGGTACTGAATCAACAAAACATCCATATCATGCTCAATATGGACCTCTTGAATCATATGCTTCAAATAGAGCTAGTACTTCTTCAATTGAGATACATTATTTTCTTCATGAAACTAATTGTTTCTAGAAACTATAACTTATATGCCACATCACCGGTCTACTCAACTATCATAAAATGGATAATTTTCCAAGGATATAGTATTCCTTACATATTAAAAAAATTATGTCCTAGACTTGAATGTAATCTCAAGAAAATGTGATCTCCCACATCGAATAATAATGTCCAATGAAGATGATTAACTTATAAATTTTGATGAATTATATCCTTAACCATCCAATTTCGGATGATCTTAATCTTCCCCATAATATTATCTAGAAGGATAGTTTCCATAAGTGAAATATCACCCATTTATACCAAACAAAGTGGGGGAAACGGTGATGGATATAAAATTCTTCAAAATGAGAAATATATATCATGGATTGGATAATTATATTTTATAATAAATGCACTACTTGTATATGATCCTCCCATGATCCAATAAAATCTATAACACAATCTATAATAATACCTTCCAATATTGTAAATTTCTTATTGGACTAAGCATCTCTTTGTGGATATTAATAATTTTTCATGGTCAATTTTAATTTAAGTTATTGTTGAAAGGATTTTAAAAACTAAAATGTAAATATATGGTTCCATTTATACACAATTGAAACTGGTATTCCGTAAAACATTATATCTTCTTGGATATAAATGTTTGACAAGTGTTCCACCGTGATAGAATCATGAATATGGGTGAAGTGAGCTTACCTTTAAAGATGATCTACAATCATCCAAATGGAAACGTGTTTCCAAATGATTCTTTGTATATCAATGAAAAAATACATCACTATTCCATCCCATTTACACATGTGCATTGGTAAATAATGAAACATACCCACTGATCATTTGAGCTCCTCCTTGAGGTATCTCATGACGTACTCTATGAATTTTCATTTCATGAAATATCACCAATATATTTTTCTCATTGCCTTGTACATATTATGAATTATAGGATGGAATAACCATCTAAAAATATGGCAGGAAAAGAGAATAACATCCTTATAAGTTGGGGGAACCACAATATTTTCTCTAAAACACAAAAAGGATCTCTCATCTAGTGTCTATCTCATAATGTTCACCAAACAACGTAGTTTTGACCACATGGTTATAAATTCACGATCATGTTTTTGAGAATTTTTATACTACTCAATAAAATATGGAATAAATGACATTGGAATGAATACCACATCATATAATTGCTCAACACAATCTAGGTGTATACAATTATGACCAACATTAGCTACCACTAATCCAAATCCACTTTTGCTAGCTGTTTATTTCAATTTATGCATAATTAGTCATTAATTAATTTCAATTTACTTGGTATATACCAAAATTCTTAATCAATAATCTTAATTTATTGCATAAATATTTATTTCCTTATATTCATGTATATTTGTGGGAAAATTCGTTTCGATCTCTTTTGATTTGCGAACAGAGTTAAATTCTGACAAAAAATATTAATTACACCATGGTTTCATGGAATGGACTACAAAGGAAAATTCTAAATCGTGTGTAATTTAAATTTTCTCATGAAATAAAAAAAAACATTGATCCAAAATCCATATAATGATCACCCTACATGAGAACACATCCTATCCCAGATCAAATTCATCATAATAAACCACATGGCCTCATTTTGAAACTGAAAATTGTTTAGATAACCATTGATTTATGTTAGACCATAAGCTCTTGGAAATATTCCAGGAACACATTCATAAATTTTAATGACACAGTTTTCCTTTTGAACTAATTATTTCATGAGTTAAATCATGTATAAACAAGAAATATTTCTTGGTAATATTTGGATAGATCAAAGAAAATAAATATCTGTAAGAAATCATTAGTTGTTCCCATGATATATCAGGTTATACCATTTTAGGATTTATAGAGAATACTATTTGAAAAATTATGAATTAAAGGAAATATACCTCTTGTATAAAAAAATAAAACTTTTAAAGATTATCATAAAGGTTAATTTCTCTCAAGATACCCAACACTATAGCCAAGTGTTGTTCATGAATGACCTTAGTCGAAAGATACACCTGAATATAATCGACAAACACCACCAAACTATATTCTAGATACTGCTAAAAGATATAATTCCTTAATTAAAAAAACATTTAGTGTATTATTAATACCTAAGGACATAATCACATGTTTATAATGACCACAATGAATCAAAAAATCTATAGTTTGAATATACCATATTTAATTAAGATGTTGATGGTACCCAAATGATAAATAAATCATAAACAACCATGTGGTGTCCCTAAAATGATGAAATAAGTCATTAATACATGAAATAAAATATCAATTAATTATAATAAATTATTTAATATTATTATTATCCACAGAGAAATTATGATTTCAAAACTCATTCTTTACAAAAAAACACTAGCACTGCCAATGGAGACATGTATGGTTGAAAGAACCCTTTCCATTTTAACTCTTCAAACTGAACTTTATATTTAATCAATTCCATTAGTTCCATATAATAATATGTAAGTAAAATATAACCAATCCATGATAGGAGATCAATTATAAATTTCATGTATACTTTTGGTTCCAATGAAGAGAAATGTTCAGAAAATTAGTCAATCATTATGTGAAAATATCTACGTGTAACCATATTAGTAGAGTCCAACTAAAGGCTTCCAATTGGTAAGAGAATGTACCAACAACTAGTAAAAATGGTGCTTATCTACATTCCTTCACATACCAATATCTTTTTATGAGATTCACAAAACCATCCAAGGATGTGTAACTAATTCATTGGGAAGAAATATTAATGTGGGTTTTGAAGGATGTCGACCAATCCATTTCCAAAATTAGGTCATAGATATATATCTCAAGAATAAATAAATATTAAAAAAATTACCATTGTCAAAACATAGAGAACATAATACACTTTTAAAGGCTTGAATCTCCCAATAGACCAAATGTGTTTTTTTTAAAGTCATGAGGCACCGTTTTAACATACAAACCCAAATGATTCATGACTAGATAAAAAATAAAATAGAGAGACGTGAAAGTATAAGGAAATATTTTATTAGTGTAGAATTCAATAGAATCATTCCTCACAACACATAAGGACCAGATTTATCATTCATAATCATATACTCATTATTGTAAATATTCTTAGTCAATACTCCATGATCCTTTCATACTTATTGAGATTGTGTTTTTTGAAAAGTAATGATGTTACTAGAATCACCTTGGCTCACTCTATGACTAAAAAAATAATTTTTATAATGATATCATACAATAAAAGCATAATATTCCCAAAAAAATGATATTCATTTCTAATAACTACATTTAGTGTTCTATAAAAAAATGTTGGGGATGTCCCATCTTATTAAATTTGTGACATTATTTTGGTGGTGCTTTTAAATCATTCATTATATGATCAAATGATCTACATTAAAAATTGGAAGGAATAACATTGGTTCATAGTGGAAAATACACCGATCCAATTATTTCATTATAAGATGGTACACCACCCTAGAAATAGGTGTCCCACATTCCCTAGTTCCCAACAATTTAGATCCCACATATTCCCATGGAGACAAACATACATCCTCTATTAGAAATTTCTAAGATAAACCTTTCCACTATGTTATATTTATTAATTATTTTCATATAACATATAATATAGAGGGTAATTATCTTAGAGTAAGTATGCAGTTTTACACCAGACTCAATGATGCTAGCCTTCAAGGATGCACCAATATGAACTTCTAGACAAAAGATAACTATGTTCATAAACATTGTTAAATATTCTTTGAATGAAGGATTTTCTTGCTTGAGGATGAAGAAATATTCCTTCATTTCTATATTAAATGTGTGAGGATGTAATTTTTTGTGGAATAATTAATTAATGTCCTCCCACATAAGTTATTTTTTGACTTTAGCTTGGAAATCTAAATATCACCATTGGAATACAATATCCTAAAACATATAACTTCGAATTTTGACCTTTATCATGGATTATTTACCAAGGAAATAAAAAATGAAGTTCATTTAGTTTAGTAAGACATAATATTTTTCAGTTTTTGAATCCCATAAAAATAGTTTTAGATTAATTTTTTTGAAACTACATTGAATTATCTAGTTTTCCAGGTTCATCACTTTGAGTTCACTTTCTGATGACTTCAAAAGAATAAACAGTACACTGCAAAAGTTTTTTCTTCAACTGGTTCTCAGGTGAAACCAAATTTTTATGGCCTCTTTCTAGGGATTTATATAGATTCTACAAAGTATAATTCTCTATGACCAGAAAAAAAAACTATTTATTCATTACTTAAGATGATATTTAACACTTATAATGATCCAAGACATAAAAGGAAACAATAATCATACCTGATATCCAAGAATCATCCAAATAAACAACCATTATTACTATTTATTGAATTTGATTAACATATTATTAATAATTAAGTTATATTGTGATGTCTCATTAAAAATGTATGATATGTTAGTCTCGTTGACGAGAACCGGTATTATGATATAACTACACATCAAGAAGTTTCATCGAACATATCTATACTTATACTGCTTTGTGGCGTAATGTTCTATATAAAGAGGTTAGATTCATATTTTTATTCCCTAAAGTTAAGTTTCTTGACATTCTTATATCTTTACTACCATCCTAAATTGATAGGTATATTGACAATGATTGATTCCATTTTCAACATCCCGACCCACCCAATTGGATTGAGAGGATCTAGAGGATCCATTAACATTAAGTGGAATCCACATGAAAGAAAAGGTGGGAAATAGATGTAATGGACTTAAGAGAACATTGAGGGATAATTTTACCTATAGAAAAAAAATTAATTTTCATGAAAAAATATAAACAACCAGAACTTCTATATAATATATAAGGATCAACATTACAACTCAAATGAAAAAAAAATAAAAAAAATATTAAAGTATCAATCGAAACATGTTACATCAGCCAACAAATATAGAGTGATAGGATAACCATATCATGCTAAAGTGTCATCATCCCAAAAATATATAAACTAGCTCCAATATCTAATTCCACAAGAAATAACCACGGTATCAAAATCCCATAGTAGCGATGTAAGATAACATTCCCTTTCCCTGGGTCTGGTAAAGAACATAAGAATATGTACTCATGTAACCATGAAGGGGGTGTGTATTACATTTTGTCCACATTCACTAGATACAATCCAAAACACACCAATATTAAAATAATTCCACAACCTGTCCCCCAAGGCCCATGCTGTGACTACGCCAAGCCCGCGTCCTGATGGCCAGGGGCTGACGACTAGTGCTAAAGATGTCAACCTACAAGTGGGAGGAATTTTCCAGGATAGCTGTATGCACACACATGTCCAACCAAGTCCCGACATGAAAAACGGAACCAACATACCACTAAAAAACTGAGCACAAGTACAACAATGTAAAGAGGCCAGAATACATGCCTAACTGATAGAAAACAACTACAACTGAATCCAGTTCCTGATATCTCTCACCAAGGATCCTACTTGAAGGGTAGGTAAAGCTCATCTCTGCAGCTCTCCACATCAACCAGTCAGCTCCGTGTACCTCATAGTCTTTGCTCTCTAATGTCTCACCCAAGTTGGTCGTCATTTGCACAAGACACGACAAGGTGCAGGTGATGCTCATGCAGTGGTGAGTATAAAAACACATAGTAGGGACCTAGAAACCCTTGAAGGACTCTCAAATAGCCAAAAATGAAAACCAAAAAGCATGACTTCCATCATAAGGTACAAAGAAATAGACTCAGCTCAAACCAGGTATACAACTTTGAGTTCCAGAATAAAGATGATTGGTTTCATGAAATAACATTTTATTCCATTAGGAAGTTTCCAAAACTCAATAATGAAGTATTTTTTCCATTTTAGATCTACACAGGTTTGTATGTCACTGATCTATGACAGGACACTCTATAGATGGTCCTCATCGGGTCGTGCATTGCAAATCAACACAGGGTCACTAGAATACTGATCCACAGAGGGTCGCTATGATGTTGATCCAGACAGGGACTTTTTGATGATGATCCGCATAGGGTCTCTATGATGCTAATACACACAACGTTTCTATTATTTTGATCCACAAATGGTATCTATGATGTTGATCCACATAGAGTCATTATGATGCTGATCCACACAGGGTCACTTTTCAATTGATATCCAACCACAGGATTCCCCACACTCGGTGCGCATGAGTTACATAGAATATTTTTTTGAAGATATTGTTCATTCCTTAACTTCCACTAATTTCCATGAAGGATTAACCCAAAGGTTCAACTTGTCGTAAGAGTTCCAATGCGATAGATGGCACATCAATCTGATGCCTGGTTTGTGAGCTATAAGTGTTTTGGTACCGAGGGACCAGTTAGATTCGAGTTCGATCCAACCTAGATGTCCTCCAACTTTCTCCAAAACTCAGGTGTATTATCTCAAAATTAACTTATTTTCTCAAGGATTATAGCACCACAAATGGATCATCAAACATACATATGGATTGTGAGATATGGCCATTTAAGCATACCTGGGCCAAAAGGGTTCAGGTCTGGTCCGACCCAACCTGACCCGAGTCCATCCCGACACAGCTCGAAACTGTTGGGCCGCTACAGGATTAGCCTACTTGGTCATGGGCTGGCCTGCTTTGGCTTAGCATGTCCCGTCTTGGCTGGAAGTGACCCACACGGGGGTCGCTCCCCCTTCGGAATGGACAAAAGATTTTTCGGTTTGCAATGGCGGCGCCACGTGGTGCTGCCCCAATCAGTGGGACCCATGGGGCTTGGATCACCTTCATTGTGGCTTGAAGCCATGACATGACTCTGTGGTGCGTGATGGCATGCCTCCCATGCCGCCAGGGCCAGCTACCACCGTGGCCGGCCGACACCGGCCACCCCTTCTATCGGCCGTGGTGCCTACAGGCGCCCCCTCCCTCTATGGCCAGCACGAGCCAACCGCCACCGTTTCCCACACGGCGCCATGCTGGTGCCACACTGGTGGGACTTCTGCGGGCCACCGGGTGAGCTCTAGTTGTTCGTTTTCCCTTCTGATTGCGCCTATAGGAATCCTATTATGCTGACGTCACTACGTGGCCCCCTAATTCAAGATTCCATTGTGTTGAAAATATTCCCCTAATGAACGTGACAAAAAATGAAGTAACGGAGGGTATAAGCCTTGTTCGTTTGGCCTGCGACCTCCATGTTAGAATCATATCCAGTGTGTAGAAAACCATACATCACATAGATAATGATTAACCCAATTCAAAATTTTACCTCAACAACCATCTGTACTTTCATAGGAATCATGGGTCAACTCATTTTGGTTGATCCGCATTCATCATTCATTTCCTAGAAGGTGGGTTTGAATTAATAAAATCACATGGATTTAAATAAAAAAACCTACCTAAAAACGTAGGGGATGATTCAGTTGTGGAAGAGAAATCTAAGTTCATTGATGCCACCGACATTCATCGATCCTAGATCGAATCATCCACTAACATCGTTTAAGACACCAATATTCATTGGAGGGTTTTATCCTTGGCGATTCATTGGAGTTCCTCAGTTTTTCATCATGAATCGTCCCACACTATACCAATCCTACTTTATGTCAATGTTTTAATAATGAAAAGGCTGAAATAAGAGTTTAATCCTCATTTTGATTAAAGTTCCATTAATCAGTGAAATTAATTAAGAACATTAATTAAAAGAGGTGTGGTTACACAATTGATGTGTTACCAGAATTTAATTTCCCTCATTAAATGCCCAACCACCTCTCTGGTATCTTCCACCATTACTCAAGAAGAGGTATAAAAATAAAATAACATATACGTTAATTTATTATTCATTCATAATGTACGTAAATCTATCTTTTTGACATGACCTACTACAGTCAATATAAAGCCTCCCTTAAGAGAATATCAGCACTGTGAGTTCAATGGTGACCTTAGATTTTAATTCCGAGCACCATTTCAAAAGATAGAAATTCTCATTATCACGTTTACTAAAGGTAACTTATAAAATTTCAAAAATTCATTCCAAGAACATCATGACTCTGAATCATGTTCCATTAATTTTTACAGACTCATAATAATCCCAAATAATTTTAAAAATTTATATGGAATAATCGGGTCTTTAAATTCTCCACACCTTAGATATTTTCATCTCAAATAGGTACAAAAATACTAGGGAAACAAATGGTGGTAATGAGAATGCATCTGATCCTCCCGATCCAATGTGATCCCCTAGAGGTTCCCATGCTACCACCAAACTCACACCAAAGGAATTAACCACCCATGACGGACCCGCTCATGTTGATCCTCTATCTCTATGAGGAACTGTACAAATGTCATCCCCTCGTCGATGTGCATCTCTCCCCAGTCGATAACATGCGATGGATCATGCACAAATCTTCTCTGATTTGACACATGGAAATAATTATGCACCTGATGATTATATGGGGGAAGAGAGAGATGGTATTCCACTTTGCCTACTTTTTTGAGGATTTGGAAAGGTATGATGAACTTCAGAGATAGCTTGCCACCCCAGCGAAAACTCTGTAATCCTTGTTCGGGTGATACCCGAAAGAATACATGCTATCCCTACTCAAAATCCATGGGTATCTATATCCTATCGCCATAAGACTTTTGTCGGATCGATGGAGTCTTCATCCTCTCATGGATGATCTTCACATTCTCTATGGTATCCTATACCAACTCTAGACCCATAAGTGCTAACTCCCCGAGGTCTGCCAGCATAGTGTTGATCTTAAAGGTCACCTGTACAGGGCCTCAAATGGACCCACGATGATGGTGGAGTGATAAATGTTGTTGTATGAGAAATCCAATAGTGGAAGTTGGTCCCCCCAACCATGACCAAAATCAAGAACACAAGCGTGAAGCATGTCCTCGATTTTTTATGGTCTTCTCCGCTTGACCATCTGTTTGAGGATGAATGGTGGTTCTGAAGCGTAACTGAGTCTCGAATGTCTCTTAAAATCCCTTCCACTAGTGGGATGTAAAACGATCATTGCAATCCGATAATATCATCGATGGTGCCCCATTAAGTCGTACAATCTCCTATACATAAAGGCGTCCCATTCTTTCTACTGATCCATGCTCACGAATGGGTTGGAAGTGGGCCGACATGGTGAGTCATTCAATGATCACCCAGATGGAATCATGGACCATGGATGTATGTGGTAGCCCTATCATGAAGTCCCTGGATATACCATCCCACATCAATTTTGGAACCTCATGTGGCTGCGTTAAGCCTGCTAGAACCTAATTCCTAGCCTTCACTTGGTGACAAATGAGGCATTGTGAAACAAACTCCACCATCACATTCTTCACCACTGACCACCAGTACGGAAACTGGAGGTTCTGGTATATCCTTTCCACAATAGGATTCACCTCCAAAGGATATGTATGGAACTCCATCAACAAATCCTCCCATAGAATCATTGGTACCATAATGCATCCTCTAAACTGGAAGACATGTTCTCCACCTTTAGAAAACCCATTAGGATCCTTTCCTGATGATATTGATCACGTTGGGCCTTGCAGTCAACGTCCCCAAGCAATGCCTCCCTGACTCACTGAAGGAGTTAGGGAGTAACTTTTTTAGATTAGAGGTAAGATTCTCCATCACTATCAATGAAAAATAACTGCAACGCGGCTAACTGCTCTATCACCTCACTCTGCAACTATAGACCAGACCACCTTCTATGTGCATCTTCCACCACGTTCCCCTTCCCAGGTGTATAAAATATCTCAAATCATAGTCTTGGAGGAACTCTAGCCATCGTCACTCTCTCAGGTTCAAATCCTTATATGAGAATATATACCTAAGAATATTGTGATCTGAGTAGACTGTAAAATGTTCACCCATCAAGTAGTGCCGCCAAATCTTCAGTGCAAAGTCCACTTCTGCTCACTCCGGGTCATGGGTATTATAGTTCATCTCATTCTATCTCAACTTCAGTGATCCATAGGCGATCACCCCTCACCCCTAAATCAGGACACAACCTAGTCCAGTCCCTGATGAATTACAGTAGGCTACATACCCAATGTCATCTTTTGGTAGACTCAAGATGGGATCTCTCATTGGTCTCTACCACCACTCCCGAAAAATCTGTTGGCATCTATCCATACACACGAAGGTATGTACCTACTTTCTCAAAGGTGACAGGGGTGTCAAAACTCTGTAAATGTTGGGTATGAATCTCCAGTAGTAGCCAGCCAATCCCATGAAACTCCACACCTCGGTCACACTCTTAGTTGGATCCCAAGCAAGTACTACATTTATATTCTTTAGATCCACTGCGACTCTACCCTCTGAGATGACATGCCCCATTAAGTGGACTTCACATATCCAAAACTTTCACTTTGATATCTTTCAATAAATATGGTGCTCTCAATGTGTTTCCAAAACTATCAACAGGTGCATGGTGTGCTCCTCCTCTGACACTAAGTACTCCAAGATGTCGTCAATAAAGTCTACCATGAAGTGATCGAGGAAAGGTAGGAAGATAATATCCATGAGCCCCATGAACACTACCAGAGCATTGGTCAAGACGAAAGGAATGACCAAGAACTCATAATGGACATACCTACATCTAAAGGCTGTCATCGGTATATCCTCATCACATACCCTGAGATTATGATATCCTGACCTGAGGTCAATATTTAAAATCCACTGTTCTCCCTTCTATTTGTTGAAGATATCATCGATCCACAGAAGAGGATACATTTTCTTCTTGGTCACCTGGTTCAGGCACTGATAGTCTACACAAAGACTCAATTTCCCATCTTCCTTCCGGGAGAATGAAACCAGGAATTCCCATGGAGAAACACTGGGCCTTATGAACCCCTTCTTTTGCAAGTTCTCCAGCTATACCCGCAACTCAAGAAGCTTAATGTGAACCATACGATATGCTGGTGTAGATATCAGTGTCGTTCTGGGGTAAAATTCGATATAGAAGTATACCTCTCTTCAAGGAGGTACTCCCAGAACATCCTTAGGAAATACAACAACATACTGGTCCACCACTATAGGATATCTCTATCTTCTATCATCAACTACCCTGAGGGTAAGGGAAGGAAACAAATGTGTGGTCGGCTACACCCTCATCCGGAAAAGTATATCTTATGATGCAAAGGTTCCCTTCTCACCGGGGAAGGAAAACCTTGTCCCATCCTCGAGGACACACCACACATCGGGCCTAAAATAGTCAATCTATGCCTGGACTGTTGATATCCAGTACATATCCAAGATGACATCGTAAGTCCTCGAAGCTGCTACCAGGAGATCCCAGCCAAGGCTCTTGCCTCTTAGAGTATGCTCACACTCATGACACTAGTGTTTGATCATCAAATCATCTCCCTCAAGAGTCTATAATCATAAGGATTGAGCCAATGGAACTAACAGAATCTTCAAGCTCTGAACAAGAGCCATGGAAATGAAAGAGTGACTGACACCTTTGTTTATATGTATAACAACTTAGGTGGAGTAGACAGAGATCGTATCTCAAATTTTTTAGGTTTCTGGGGGTCGTAGCGGAAGCCAGTTAGATGGGGATTTTAAAATTTTCATCTTCGGAATGACTGAACTTATCTTCTCCAACGAACCGAGCCTCGGAGAGGTCAGAGGATCTCGCGTAGATTATTAAGAGCATAAAATTAAAATGAAAATGTACATGTTTCATATCCGAAGGAGCGGTCGACTGCTGCTAGCCGATGGCGATCATTGCATGAAGGATCCAAAGCAGGATCCCTCTAGATCATCCACACGCGCTCCAAAAATACATGGGAATGTCGATCGTCGAACTCCGGGTGCTAGCGCGGCAATCCGACGATGCTTTCGACGTCCCGACGATCACATCATCGAAGATCTTGCGATGCGGGAGGAGAAACTCGATCCAAGCTCGGATCGAGAGATTCTCTCTCTAGAGATTCGGAGGAGAGAGGATCTCTGGCCAAAAATGGCATGAATAGTCCTTGCGCATGATCCCCTCTCATCTATTTATATCGGATTGTGGAAATTACCCGGTTGGGTTCCCCAACCCCCGTTAATTCCACGTCCACTAAATAAATAACTATGATGACTTAAAAATGTTTCAATATTATTTATTTATTTTATCAAATACTTGTTATATATATATATAATATATTACGTGATAAAATCCGATCCATTTAACTCAACTCACTGTCCTGCTTAATACTAAAGGAACCTTGAATATTAAAATAAATTCTCGTTCGATTAATATTTTCTCATATTTACTGACCTTGTAAATATATTAAATAAATTCAATCCCAAATATTCATAACGTGAATATTAATGAATTTATTGAATTCTTTTGGTGATCATCAACTTAGACAATGCTCGGACCCTAGAGCGGGGCCCACTTTTTCCATATACCTATTCAACTGAATAGGGGAGGATTCTTGAATACGCTGTTGTGTGTGACCCTCTATGCCCTTATCTCAATAGTAGTGAACAAAATTCATAGACCAAGAGTAGGGTCTAGCAACCCATCATAGCCCCTAAAGAGATAAGGATAGTCATTGCAACGACTACCATCCTACGAACACTAACTGTATACTATAATATCTTTGTCATTAAATATCTCATAAAGCAGGATGCACTCTTGTGTCATCATCCTTATCTTGATTTATTATTTGTTGATCTATCCAGATGGATTTTCCTTTCTACTTATTTGGCCAAAGACTTATGAAGGTGGCACCATCTTTATCAACCAGGCATGATATATACAACTTCTTAAACTTTGAAGAAAAAAATAATTTCTTGACCATTCAACCAACGTCATACCACTAACGATGCAACCAACACAAACTACCTCTCCATGACATTACAGCCATGGTTTTCTCCTTGCATCAAAGTACGCAATTAAATGATATACATTGGTAATGGTCTCATTTCAGGAGGCCAATACACATGTCCATAGATAGGAACAACCAATGACACCCAAAAAGTGTGGTGTTCCTATTGACGGGTCTGTCCTCATGATCTCACTACTATAGATCACCAAGTACGAACTTCATGAGAATAAGTCTCAATGCTTATGAGCCCCAGCACCTGATAGTCAGAGATCTACTGTGTCCAGTCAGTAAGATGTATCTAAACTATAAAACAAATATTTAAGATCAATGTCATTGTATCTCGAGGTTCTCATTATAGCCCGTGATCTGTTATAACCTCTTGAAACGACAATTAACCATTGGACATTACCATTATTATAGTGGACACATAAAAATCTGCACTATAAATTGTATGATATCATCATGCATATCTAACTGCACACATGATACAGTAATCAAAAGTACTATATAGTTGGGTCTAGGGAACCCACTATTTCAACACTCCCACTTGCACAAGAGCCAACTTTCTAACTAATCTTGCTAGCTACTCACATGATATATACCATGCTTCTACTGAGTAATGGATTTAACTACTGGGCCTTCCCCGTTTCCACTGCATGGCATATTTTCTATATGCGGCCTCATATCCTTGAGTAAAACTTCTCAAGATAGGGTATCCCCGAGTATATTACCTTTGTACATTGTGATATATTGACAACTTGTCTAGTAAGAATATCATAATTCTCATTATGATAATACTTTCTTCACTAGGTGAAAATCCATGAACTGGAACAAATAGTTGGGATTTATGACTGCTTCATAGTTGCCTTAGAAGCTAAAATGTACTCGGTATTTGTAGGTACGGCTACCAAAAGCATTTATGAGCTTGACTCACTCATCTCCTTTGCCTAACTGCGATAATAGATCAAATTGATCCAAGGATTACTAGTTTTTGTCCCACAAAAACTAGTATTCTTTCCTCTCCATATTCCAGGTACATATCATTTGTACTTTCCGAAGTACAAGATGATAGTTCTGACTGCATCCCTTGATGTACTCCTAGAAATAATTGATATCTGCCTATAATAAATTATATCCTGGAAGTATCAATTATTGTAAATATTAAGGAATATGTGATTGATCCATCGCTAAAGCATATGGTATCAACTCACAACTTTAATCTCTACACATTCTCCGAACATGTTAACCTGGAGAGATTAAGCCATGTGACATAGGAAACAATTCTGAACTTGGATTGTTCCAAATTGTATTTATTCAATACAATGTCACTATATGTACGATTGACTAGGACCAATCAAACTTTGGATCTACCTTAATGGATCCTGTTCCCTAGAACTTAAGTTTCTACTTGAAGTCAATCATTGGATAATTTCTTTTAACTTTATTTTATCTAACTGTAAGATCAAAATCTATTTTCCATATGTTTCTAAACATATATCAATTCAAAAACATTGGCGCTCACACTATCCTTTGGTAGACACAAGGAAAATATTCATTTATAATGAATGATCTAAGATCTTGTCGCTTACTTTAATCTAGAATTGGATTTCAGTAACTTGCAACTCATATTGGCATCATTTGATGTCATCATCTCTTTCGGGTTGCGTTGTATAGACACCTTCTATAAAAGATGATCTTGACATCGAATGAACAATAAAAGGATCTTAGAAGTTTGGCTATGACAAGTAAAATTATAATAGATTTAGGCGTACCTACTTGGTATAACCAATCTAGCCTTATTGGTACCATACTTGTACCATCCATGTATCATTTCATTTGAATACCCACCACAGTATTCAATTTAAAAGACCCTTTGCATTTTGATACCTGGAATCCGTTATTGAATTTTAGTTGATCTTGTTAATCTTAGTTTGTTTTCCTATACTAGTTACTTGTAGGATTTATTATTCTTAATAAACAATTTATCACTGGACGTGGTGAATATAAAACCATAACCATGGTTTCATTCTTCCTACGCAGTATGTGTCTCTGGACCATGTCTATTCCACATGTATATGTGGAACTTGTTCCTTATGCCGACCATTTGTGCATCTTGACTATTGACTAAGTCCAAGTCAATTCAGCTCCCACTATCTCTAATAAAGATGTGCACCCTTGTTTAGAAATGTAGTCTAATGGTTGAAAACATCTTTTCTATCTTAGGGATTTAGGTAATATCTTAAGCAACTGTTAGGATAATTACATTAGATACACAACATGTTTAACTTTATGCATGTTTGTTTAAATCCAAACAAACACTTTGCATCTAAACACGTCCTATGATATAATGGATTTTCCATCATACTATGATTCGTATGATATACATCTGTAATTTTAGTTGGCATATTGGTTATGGGTTTAAGACGTTATTTTCAAAGCACATCATGAAATATAATGGAAGTTTCTACAGGTTGTAACATTGATACAACTTACATCATAACTTTTCTGTATAAAATGTGCGTTTAGGAATTTCTCCATGATAAATTTTGTTGATCAATGTTACTATGTAATACTTATCATCGATCCTCCTCATGAACATCAAAATGGTGATAAAGAAAAGGTAACATGCATTTAGGAATTCATACACGTAAATTATCATGATCGATGATTGTTTGGTCAAGATATTCTTTGGCCTGCCGATCCGAAGCAACTCATATCTTCTTACCAAACCTATACTTCACTATTCCTTAATGACATAAAGGAAAATTATGAAGTATCTTTACCACTTTCCTTCTTTGGAATATTTCACATTGTATTTTTGAACTAACCTCATAAATCTTTATGGCATACCATTATTTCAAAAGGTTTCTTTTTCTAAACTAAGGGTGTCAATAATACCATAGGGGTTTAGTTGTGCTGAGCATAAATACCATACTAGGTATATAGTTGACATCCTCTTTTAGTTTTACTTGAAAAAGAATCACATTTCCACAACTGGGTAGGTCTTACATTTTATATTCATCATGTATTGCCATTGATTCAAATAGCAGTGAACAATTTCATGAGTTTGTTACCACAAACAACATTCATTACAAAACATGGAATAATGTATCATCATTTCCAAACGGGAACCTGAGATAAATGTTTTTCGTTATACTATATAACTTGTTCAATTTGAATCGATTACTTGGCAATTTTGAAGTTATGTGTTTCTCACTGCTAACTTAGGAATCACCCTTTCAATGCTACTATGAGAAGACACTTTACTTCTAGTAATGTTTCTCTACTTACATGGTTATTGTATTTCAGTACATATATGTGGAAATAAAATTGTATTTTAATACCCAAGAAGTATTTCAGAAAACAATACTTTTATTTGATGAATATAAACTACACTAGAAGCGGGTACTTTCTTCTTGTATTTCAATTTTTAATCTTCCATGAATTTATTTCATTGTGTGATGAAAATATCCTCCTGTTAAATAACCGACCAATTTTCATTGAAGGACATGATGAAGGCGCCTTTGGCGTAATTTTCCATAAGCCTTTTCTCATTTTCATTCAATGTATTCTCCATAAGAATAAAACATGGAGTTATCTCCAATATTCTTATTACTTGGAAAATATTACCTTAAAATCAATGAAGCTCTTACTCTATACCATTCAATTGTAACTTTAAACAAAACTAGAGTAATTGGGTGTAAAAGTTATAAGAAATGGGATGGCATGAAAGATTGTGAACCGTCTTTCTCTTTACATAAACCGAGTGCAACCATCACATTCAAATCTTGCTTCACTTTCTCCTCGAAAGAATCTTGGAGATGAGACTACATGTAGTCATCATACAAGTCTTGATATAGCGACCACAACTAACATCAGATGTTGATGATTCTATTATGACAGAACCATCACATGCTTGTTTCATGAGTCAACTGTAATAAGTTTAACACCCACGCTTCTTGGGTTGGCTTAACAGGTTGGGACACAAGCACCTTGAATTTCCATTGTAGTAGTAATGTGCGCAAGCACCTATACCACATATTGGAAATTTGTGCTTGTTAGGACATTAATTTTTTTTATCATTTATCGCAGTTTTATTATGGTATTCCTTTCCATTATCTACAAATATACTTTAGTAGATTGTACTTTTATGTGATTACCTAATCTGACATTACTGATTGTTTAATCATTAATTGTCTCCTACTAATTTTTCAAATTCTAGAATCTCTCTGTACAAGAATCGGTATACTCTTGAGTATTCTAGTGACAAGGATCCCTGAACCTCCCTCATAGTCTACAAGTTAGGCCCACACCACTACTCAGAGGGTCCAAGGTAGGCTTTTGACTAGCCAAACGCATTAGCTCGTGGTTCCTTGATCTGTTGAGTGAAGTCCCAGCTTCAAAAATAATTTATTGATTTACTCAATGCTTGCCTCTAAAATTACAACAAACTAGATAAGGATATATCTTTGCGGCAATTTTAGTTAAGTCAACCCACCACACAAATAAGAACTCCCCAGTAGTAAGAGGCACCCTCAGCTGAGGCATGAACCAGCACCTCGAACACCCGGTTTTGTTCAAACTTGAATTATGGAAGGCTGTTTGTGACTTAATATTTTCTTTGAGGGTTTTATTGTTTTTCACTCTGGATGAATGTTATCCATTTATATTAATCTTTTTCATCTACATTGTCGCACTCACAACTGAACATCAATAAAAATCAAATGTCACTTCTTTATGCATTTTATTAATTATCATTTTATATATTTTCCAGATGTTCTAAAATGCATAAAATAATAAATAAATGCATAATGGAAAACTACTACCCGACTAGTCTTGAGCATCTAAACGACCTAAGTGCATCTTACCTGAGTCGATGCTTGACTCAAAATGCAGCTTGCCCCTTTTCATGTATGTTTTCTAGTCTTCTGCAGTGTCACCATGTCTTGGCGGGGTCAACGTCACGTCTTGGAGTACCGCCTTGCCTTGGTGGAATCCACACGTCGTCTTGCACTGTCCTACACCGCCTCATCTTGGCGGGGTCTACATTGCTCGCCGTCTTTGTCCGAAGTACAAAAGTACTCGCGCACAAGCGAGGGGAACTCGGGTATAAATGTACATCAAATCAATTGGACACGCAGGTCCTTATACATTTTAACCGAAAAATAGATGATACACATACCGCCATTAATTAATTACAAACATTACACGCAGTTTAAAATAATTAAATTAAATAAATAATTTAAAAGCTGACATATGTGGCCAGTGCTCAAGACCAGTAGTCGGGTACAATATATTGCGCGATAAAAATTAAAATGTATAAATAAGTATGAGGGATATGTAATTAAATAAAACGAATTACTAAATTCAAAAAATATAATTAATTAACGATCTTTTAATTAATTTAATTTTAATACTTAAAATTAAATTAATTAATTAATCTAATTTAATATCTAAATTAAATTAATTCTCATCGGGTATTAGAATTTATTTCACTACAATTAATATAATAATTAATTTAATTAATTTAATTAATTAATTATATTAATTGATTTAACATAACCAGAGGGTTTACCTTCCATCTATGAGGACCAGGCAGTGGCCGGAAGCATGGACACCCATGGGAGCCTAGTTGTAAACGCGGCGCTGCAGGGTCTTGCAGCACGAGGTACCTGGGAGGCTTCCGGCCATGGCATGGACATAGTGCCAGGGAGGAGTCTGGCAGGACTACATACCGCTGCAGGATGTCATGCTGGAATAGGGTACCGCAGTTAGACTACAGCGTGACCGCGGCGTGACTGCGGCATCCAACGACTCCTGCGGCGGCTGCATATCCCGGTGTTGTCCGAGGGGTGTGGAAGGAGGCCAGGAAAGAGGCCGGGCAGCCACATGGCCGACAGCCCGCTGTTCCGGCGAGGCGGCAGTCTTGTCCGGGACGGGCTGGACGATGCTACATTACTCGTCTGGTGATTTTGGGGCGTCTGTATGTAGGCAGTCAGTCCAATGCAGGGTTCTGGCAGGGGCTCAAGGTGGCCAGCAAAAGTTGGTCCGGCACAGAAGAGATGGTCGGCCTGGGGTCAGGGTGGCCGGTCGAACGCGGACCGGCGTAGAGGAAGGACATCGCGGATTGGGGTCGGGCGGAGACAGGGAGGTAGCCCGACGGAGGGGGTTCAAGTGCTAGAGGAAGAGACCGGCGCGGGACTCGGGGCAGCCGGGTTGGGGCGGTCCGACGGGAGCTGGCGGCGGCTGACCTGTAGGGTTTCGGCGGCCCTACTGCACGCCGTTCAGGAGGAGGAAGGGGGTCCGCTCGAACCCCTATTTTTTCCCTTTTTTCTTGGTGTTTTTACATGACACCCCCCCAGTTTTTTTGGTGATTGCTGTTTCCATGCGCAAACCGGCGCCCCTTTTTTTGTTATTTTTTGTTTGATGTTCTTTTCTTGACCCCACAGTCGGGCTCCCTTTTTTTCCTTTTTTTGTGTTTTATAAAGACTTATTTTAAGTCTTGGTTCCACCTATTTTTTTTATAAACAACTTTAAGACTTATCTTTTCAAGTCTTTTCCACACAAAAAAAAATTATAATGGCTAAAGATAGCCTTTTAAATTAAATAATAATATCATTATTATAATGAAATAATAATTTATTATTATTACATTATTATAATAATAAAATAATTATTATAATAATAATAAAATTATTGTGAAAATAATATTATTTAGAAAATATAATTCCCATAATTAATTTTATTTCTAATGAACCAATTAAATTTTAATCGATTGAATGAGAAGAAATAAAATTAGAACCCGAGATCAAACTGCACCTTCGATCCAATCCAAAAAATTAAACTGGCCATAACTTGGCCGTTTGACATCGGATCGAAGCGCAGTTTGAACCGCTGAGACCATTTTTGAACCCTCTACTTAATTTTATTCAAATTAATTTTATTTGGATAATAAAATCTATGTGCTTCCTCTGATACCACTGTTAGGTTTCCGGGGTCCACAGCGGAAGCCGATGGGCCAGGGATTTTAAAATTTTCATTGGCGGAATGACAGAACTTGTCGTCACTGATGAACCAAGCCCCGGAGAGGTCCGAGGATCTTGCGTAGATTATTAAGAGCACAAAATTAAATTTAAAAAGTACATGTTTCATATCCTAAGGCGCAGTCGACTGCTGCTAGCCGATGGCGATGGACGCATGAAGGATCCAAAGTTGGATCGCTCTAGATCGTCCACACCCGCTCAAAAAATCCGCAGGAATGTCGATCGTCGAACTCCAGGTGCTAGCACGGCGATCCGACGATGCATTCGACATCCCGACGATCACTACATCGAAGATCTTGCGACGCGTGAGGAGAAACTCGATCAAAGCTCGGATCGAGAGCTTCTCTCTCTAGAGAGCGATAGGAGAGAGGAGATCTAGACAAAAATGGAATGAATAGTCCTTGCGCTTGATCCCATCTCCTCTATTTATAGAAGATTGTGGAAATTACCCGGTTCAGTTCCCCGGACCATGTTAATTCAACGTCCACTAAATAAATAACTACGAAAACTTAAAACTGCATCAATATTATTTATTTATTTTATCACATACTTGTAATATATATATATTATATTACATGATAAAATTTGAACCATTTAACTCGACTCGCTATCCCGCTTAATATTAAACGACCCTTGAATATTAAAATAATATTCGTTCGATTAATATTTTCTTGTATTTACAGAACTCGTAAATATATTAAATAAATTCAATCCAAAATATTCATAACCAGAATATTAATTAATTTATTCAATTATTTTGGTGATCTTCAACTTGGACAACGATCGGACCCCGTGGCAGGGCCTACTATGTCCATATAACTATTCAACTGAATTGGTGCGGATTCTTGAATATGTTGTTGTGTGGGACCCTCTAGGCCCTTATGTCAATAGTAGTGAATAAAATTCACAGACCAAGAGTGGGGTCTAGCAACCCGTCATGGCCCCTAAAGAGATAAGGATAGTCATTGCAACAACTACCATCCTACGAACACTGATTGTGTACTATAGTCTCTTTTTCATTATATATCTCATAAAGTAGGGCGCACTCTTGTGTCATCGTCCTTATATTTCATTATTATTTTTTGATCTATCCAGATGGATTTTCCTTTTTACTACTTTGGCCAAAGACTTATGAAGGCGGCACCATCCAGATAAACCAGGCCAGAGATATACAACTTCCTAAACATAGAAGCTACAAATCCTTTCTTGACCATTCAACCAATGTCATACCACTAACGACGCACCGGACACAAAATACCTCCCCACGACATTACTGCCATAGTTTTCACCTTGCATCAAAGTACGTAATTAAATGATATACATTGGTAATGGTCTCATGTCAGGAGACCAATACACATGTCCGTAGATAGGAATAACCAATGACACCCAAAACATGTGGTGTTCCTATTGACGGGTCTTTCCTCATGATCTCACTACTAGAGATCACCAAGTGCGAACTTCATGAGAAGAAGTCTCAATGCTTATGATCCCCCAACACCAGATAGTCAGAAATCTATTGTGTCCAGTCAGTAATATGTATCTAGACTATAGAACATATATTTATGATCAATGCCATTGTATCTCGAGGTTCTCATTATAGCCTGGGATCTGCTATAACCTCTTGACATGACAATTAACCTTTGGACATTACCATTAATATAGTGTATGCAGAAAAATCGGCACTATAAATGGTATGATATCATCATGGATATATAACTGTACACACGATA
Organism: Viscum album; assembly: GCA_963277665.1. Lineage (NCBI taxonomy): Eukaryota > Viridiplantae > Streptophyta > Magnoliopsida > Santalales > Viscaceae > Viscum > Viscum album. The sequence goes on from OY728150.1 coordinate 1,869,284,132, forward strand.
CCGTAATCAAAAGTACCACATAGTTGGGTCTAGGGCACCCTCTATTTCAACAAAATCATCTCTAGAGCACCATCATCATAGGTCTCATCTTCCTGAATTTATGTTCATCAATGTCTGGCTACCCTCTGAGGTCGGTCTGGACCATGTAGAGGTGGTGGTGGAAGAACCTTAAATCACCGCCCACCACCTCCTACATGACCAATCCCTTTTCTGTGTCCTCCGCCTTGCGGACATCCTCGCTCGATTCTTTACCTTTGCCTTGCTAGTCCCTCGAACATCTGATGATTGTCGGTATGGATGGTCGGGTAGTCACGAGCCATGTTTCCCTACCCACCGCACGTGAAGCACAATATGCTACTCTGCTAGCCCTCTCTACATCGTGAGTTCCACACCTCCGACCCAACGTCCTGGGGTCATCCTCTGGAAGGTCTGGCCCACTTTTCCCTCTATGTCATCTATCTAATGCCTTATGCAGATGACTCGGCTACCTATCATAAAGTGGTGGCTCTCACCGTCGGTTCCTACGTATCTAAGAAACACTCCACCAGTAATTCTCAATTATGTACGCCTACTTGCATCAGAATATTGAGCAATATCATTGATGAATAGATCTCCCACCGAAGACCCATGTCAAAGGTCTGGGCCCTAAAAAAGGGTCTCATACCAATTTAGTGGAGTAGCAAAATATGTCAGTGAATACCACCAAATACGGGTCGACTGTGAGGATTCCCTGATGTAAGTGTAGGTGCTCATGAACATGCACATAGAATAGTATCACTAGAAAGAACTCCGCCCTAAAGAGGATATAAAAGTATTTCTAGTTGAGGGTTGCCTCATTGTGTAACTATAGCTTCTGGCTTTAACATCTCCCTATTGGGCCCTGGAAAAGACAACTTGCTAGGATCACCATCTTCTCTACTGGTGTTTCAAGAGGGAGGAAAACTCTTGACAAAGCCTCCAGCTAGTCCCCAGCTGCCTGGGGATCTGTCTCGCCTCAATACCTCAGAGGCCCCTACCACTAGAACTCGTGAAACATGATCAATAGGCATGCACCATCAATCAGTGGGGATACTGGAAACAACAGACCAACACATAGTGGTGCTACTGTTGCACCACTCGAAGGTTCTATCACTATAATAGGGCCATGCACCGAAGCCCCATCGCTCAGTAGGCTTTCATTATGGACCCTCTTTGGAATCTTGGATATATGTCAACATGGTAGATATCTAAAAATAAATAGGTGTGACGTGGTCAATAAGTTATACCTTGTGAGTAGACATAAATGAGGTCAAATGTAAAATATTTCTGAAACACACACAATCTTTGTTTTGATGCACTGAATCAGAAATCAAAATTTAGGGCCCTGACATAGGGAAATGTGGTCTACCACACCAGTAATGTACTCCCCAAACTGAACACCACACTCAAATCACATAACAATATTACTTCATTGGAAATATCATTGTATTAGTTCTTCAGTAGAACCGATAGATATGATACCACTTTGTCACGACCCATCCCCCAGGGCCCGTGCCATGACTACCCCAAGTCTGCCTCCCAAAGGCCAGGGGTTGGCGACTAGTGATGAAGGAGACAACCTGTAAGTGGGAGGGATTTTATTTTATACCTATATGAACATAGATGTCCAACCAAATCCCAACTCGCAAAAGGGAAACAACATACCACTGAAAAACTGAGTACAAGTACAGTTGAAAGTAAAGTGGCTAGAATACATGCCCAACTGAAAGAAAATAAATACAATAGAAAAAAGATCCTAAGAACATTCCCCAAGGATCCTACCTGAAGGGTAGGTACTGCTCCTCTCCGCAGCACTCAATTTCAACCTTTTGGCTCCCTGTACCGCTTGGTCCTGGCTCCCTAGTGTCTCATCCAAGATGCTCATCGTCTGCACAAGACATGACAAGGTGCGAGTAAGGCCTCGGCATGGGTGATTTTAACAGTACCCAGTAGGGATCCTGAGACCCCTGAAGGTCTCTCAGAATTCAAAAAAGGAAAACCACAAAGCATTATCTCAATAATAAAGCACAAAGAAAAATACTCACCTCAAACCAGGTATATTACTCAGTGTTCATGAATAAATATGATTAGTCTTAAGCTATATCATTTTATTCCATTAGAAAGTTTCCAAAAGTAAACCATGAAGGAGTTGTTCCATTTTTGATCCACATAGGGTTGTATGTCATTGATCCATGACGGGATGACTAAATGCTGGTCCTCATTAGCTCGTGCACTACTAGACCATAGAGGGCTGCTAGAATGCTTTTCCACACAAGGTCACTATGATTCTCATCGACATTGGGTAACCATGATGTTGATCCACACAGGGTCCCTATGCTGCTGATATACATTGGGTCACTATGATGTTGATCCAGAAATGGTTGCTATGATGATGATCCATAGAGGGTTTCTATAATGTTGATCTACACAGGGTCTCTATTCAATTGAAATCCAGTCACATGATTCCCTGCACTTGGTGCACATGAGTTCTGTAGAAGATGCTTCTCGTTATAACGATCATGCCTCAAATTCCCCAAAGTTCCAGAAAGTAGGATCCCAAAGGACCACCATGTCTTATGATTTCAAATGTGATAGACGTTGCGTCAATCAGACACACGGTCTCTGAGTTATAAGCATTTTTGTACTAAGGTCCCGGTTGTATTCAGGTTCGGTCCATCCTGGACGTACACCAAATTTTCCAAAACTCTAGTGAAGTATCCCAAAAAGACTGGTTTGTTTCAACAAATCTATTTTCATAGATGGTTCATCAAAAAAACTTATATTTTGGGACATACGACCTTTTAAGTGTATTTGGGCCAAAAAGTGTTCAGGTCCGGTCCGACTCGGTTTGGTCCGACCCGACCCGATTTTGGACAACTCGACATGGGTTGAGAAGACACGACCCAGTCCAAGTCTTACCCGGCCTAGCCCAAACCATCTAGGCTGCGGCAGGCACGGCCCGACCCGCCTCGGTTTAGAGCAACCCATACGGTGGTCGCTCCCCTTTATGAACGGACAAACGTCCGTTCGGTTTGCAATGGCGCCGCCCCCTGTGAGTAGGACCCACGGGGCGTGGGTCCCCTTCATCACGGCTCAAACTGCGGCTTGCCTCCATGGGTCGATGTAACAGCCCGCATCCGCATCTCCAATCCATGGCCTACCTCCGTGGCGCGCGACAGAGCGCCTCCTGCTGTCCCGGCGGCCAACCGATGCTGGTCGCCCCATCTATCCACCGCATTGCCTATGGGAGCCACCTCCCTCGATGACTGGTGATAACCAACCTCTACCATCACCCACCAACGCTGGTCACCGGTACTGCTTCAGAGAGACTTTGGGGGCCACCTGGTGAGCTTCAGTGGTCTATTTTCCCTTCCAATTACGACTACGGGCCTTCGGGGATGCTGAAATCACCGTGTGGCTCCTGGATTCATGATTTCATTGAGTTGAAAATCCTCCCCCAATGAACGCGAAAAAACACGAAGCAGTAGAGGGTATGACCCTTGTTCTTTTTCCTCACACCCTCCACATTAGCATCATATCAAGTGGGTAGGAAAAAAATACTTCACATAGATAATGATTAACCCCATTCAAACTTTTCCCTCAACAACCACCCGTAGTATCATACTAATCGTGGATCATCACGTTTTGGTTTATACAAATTTGTTATGTTTTTCCTAGAACGTGGGTTTGAATTAAAAAATACCATTGATTAAAAAATAATCCCAAACTCGATAATGTAGGGGATGTCATAGTTGTGGAAGAATAATCTACATTCATTGAAGCCGACGATGTTCGTCGATCCGAGATAGATTCCTCTAATGACATCGTTCTATCCTCCATTATTCATTGGAGGGGTTGATCATCGCTGCTTCATCAGTTTTCCTCACTTTTTCATCATGAATTCTCCCAAAACCCACCAATCCTCCCTTTTTCCCCCATTTTAATAATCAAAATTATGAATTAAGAGATTAACTCTACATTTAATTAAAGGTCAATTAATCAGTGAAATTAACGAACCACATTAATTAAATGAGGAGTGGTTACACAATTGATGTGTATCTGAAATTTAATTTCCCGCATTAAAAGTTCTACCACCTTCTTGGTCCCAGCCACCATCACTCAAGAAGTGGTAAAAAATAAAATAACATATTTTTTATTTCTTTATTCTTTCAAGAAGTCCATAAATCTATTATTTTCATTATACCTACACGGTAGAAGTTAAGCATCCCTTTAGCGAATCCCGATGTTGCGAGTTCAAAGGTTCCCTAATATTTCAATTCCAATCACCGGTTAAAAATATAGTAATTTTTGTTCGCACGGTTACTAAACATACATTTAAAAAGTTCAAATATTCATTTCGGGCACAACGGGACTCAGAATCACGTGTCTTCAATTTTCACAGACTTGTAATAATCCCAAATAATTTGAAAAACATTTTATGGAATTTCCATGTCTTTACAAATAAAATGTGAGAAAATCATATAAAATAATATATATATATATATATGAAATTAAAATATAGGCTCATAATTTGAAAACAGTTATCATAAGAATCATATTTCAAGAAAAAATAATTGAACTAAATAATATTTTCAATTTTTTATTTCCACATAGAATGTCCATCAATGTGTGTGTATATATATATATATTTATATCATAGACATTTATGCATAAAAAATGACAGTTCTATAATCATAAGAGGTCTCTCGTCCTCCACCAAGCCATCACATGGTGAAAAATCCCATCTTTCATTACACATTTCCCACCAAGTACCAATTCTTTTGAAAATCCACATTACAAAGAAATACGAACTCACACAGAAATATATTACAAGAATATGTTTCAAATAAATTAATCCAACATAGAAAAAAATATTCCCTTTAAATACATTTATCCAACATCTATCTTTTGCAAAATCAAAACAAAAATTTATAATTGTAAACAGAGTGGTTCTCTAGAAGCAATTGAAATTCCCATATTTTCAATTCATAAATTAAAATGGTTTCCTATATAATCAATTAAATATTTTTAAATATAGAAGTAAAATATTTCAATAAAACTAATTCATCATGTTCAATAATGTGTCAAGAAGGGAGATAAAGAACCTAGCTCTCAACAGATACCGATAATAGAGAATGAAACTAACAAATCCTTATGTATAGGATCCTAACACATTATCTCCAATAGATCCCAAAATGGTATCATAAAAAACATAATTGAGAATATATCTCTCTATATATGTGTGAGGTATGTTTAAAATATCTAAATATAAAGATTAGAAACAAATATTTTTCATTGATTTTGGAGATCTAGTTCACTTTGATTCATCAAAACACCTTTAAAAACATAGGGAGTCACAAGGTTACCAAGGAGGGAAGATGAGTAATATATCCTTTGAGAATATGAGAAAATTGGGAGATATGGGGGTGAAAAAATAGTTAAAAACTCATGTTTGAATCATTAATTTCATGTTAAATGGTTTTAAAAATATTTCCTGAACCATGAACATAAAATTAAACAATACCTAAATTTCCAAATGAATATGATACATGGTTGGACCAATTGTGTTCTGACCATGAATTTACACTAGAAATTTCATATGAGACCACATATTAGTTCCACCCAATTTTGAAACCCATTTCTCCAACAGTGTGTGGTTACTGTCCTAAAATCATCAATCTCACAGAGTTTCTTGAAAAAATTTAATGATTTCCCCAAACATTTCTCAAACTGTGCGTGTTTAAAACCCTTTTAAAGACTCCAAACCCACAAAAACCTCTATAAACTCAGTAAATATTTATATAACTTTGAAATAAAGAAGAAAATGTCTGATGTATATATTAATGGTGGAGTTACACTGTAAACATAAAGTCTATGTTAATAAAAAATTCTGAAGAAAATTTAAATCTATTTAGATTGTTTCTAATGTTATATGAGACCATGATAGCTGTAGTTTGTATAAAATATATTGGGGTGTTGAGTTTTTAATACCAAATAAATATTATATAATAATCTATATAACACCATAACATATAGAAATATCAAAATGTTAATAAAACATAGTGAATAATCATATGTTCTGTACCAATGTTATCAAAACTTATTTTATGTAATTACAGTAGAAATTTCTATTTAGTTATCTCTTATTATAATTTTTAATTGTAATCCTACTATATTTCTTGTATCTCATGAACATATATATATATATCATAATATCAAATATATAGTGTAATATCAAACTCCTTCAAGTCATCAAACATATTGTAAAAAAATACATAACATTCAATATGAAAGATTAAAAACATTTGAATGTAGAAGTCGTTATTAAAAATGTACGAGTCACTTTAAAAACATATTAGTAAATATTAAATATATAACAGTAAATCTTAAAAAATAATAGTAAATAACAAAAAATGATAATATATTTGGAAATTTTACAGTAGGTATTGAAAATGTAAGATTAAATTTGAAAATTTAAGACTCATTTTAGAACAAACTACGAACCATAAGAGTCATGACTCGTAAAGACCCATATATCAATTGAATTTATAAACCTTTTATTTTATTGAATTTCCCTACTTTTATATTTTTAAATGTTCTTAGTGAGGTTATAGAGTAAATGAGTTTGTATAGGGATTGTTCGGAGCCCGATGCTTTGAATTTTAGAAGAAACAACCAGGCCGCGTGGTTTGTAGATGTCGTGCTGCCTAGTTTTCCAGGTTTGGGGTCACTATGTGGGGTGATCCAGTTCACTATTCAGGGTTTTCACTATTTGAGAAAACCATGTGATTGGGTCGTATGTCTATTTATAGCTGAGGAAAATGGTTTACATGGTCTATGTATATGTTGTCTAACCATGCACTACAGGTCGTGTGAGGTGTGGTCCTTGGGTTATGAGGTTTTCACGGTTGGTGCACAGTTTGGAAAAATGTGCTACCAAATGCTGTGACCAATTAAATGGAATTTTTTTTCTATTTTCCCCTCTTCTCTTTTAAAAAATCTCCTCCCATTATTTTTCACTCTATTAGATAGAAACCTCTCCCCTCCCATTTATCAGTTCTCTCAAGTCCAAATCTAGTGAGTAGCGTTTTCCCTTTTTTCTAAAATTTGAATCAAGATTCGTCTATCGTATAAGATAGCCACCATTATGCTCTCTATTCCATAGTCTTATTTCATATTTTTTATTTCCCTTGATCTATTTATTTTACTCTAAGATATTATATAATATTTTTATGGAATTCAACTAATTTTTCCATTTTCATTCCATCTGGCCCAAACCAAAGGATGATACATTATGATTGTTCTACCAGAATCTTATAGTAGGTGGTTTATACATTTTTTCTTATGGTTTTATTTTCAGTTTTTATATTTTAATTATAATGCACATGGATCCATTCATTCTTCACCTCTAAATTAAATTACAAACCTTAATTTATTCATTTCAGTCAGTTTATGTTTCCCTTATAGCACAAAAACATGGGTTGTGGTTTTGCACATCAACCCCATCCACCCATGTGGTGTGTTACTTTTTTCGACCTCTATTTAACCACCCCTTAGGTGTGATAGATCACCACCCTTATAGTGGGATTCAAAATAAATTAATTGAGTTAGTTGGAGAGTATCATTACTCCTCTCTTTGTTACTAAATGCTAATAATATGGTGATATTTTTTATTTAATGATAATGATAAATGTGTATGGGAAAAACATATAACAAGTATTTTGTTTATTTACATGATTAATGGGAGATATTATTATGAAAATAGTGTATCAGAAATATTTGTAACATGTTACATCATGGTATGATACTGAATGTTATTATAGGTATGAAAAATATTGATTAATGGTCAGTCACTTACTATTATTAAATATATGGCGCATACTGATTCACATAATGAAACTGACTATTAATAAAGTATTGATCCAATTGATTGATGGTATGACATGGACTATTATAAATGGCATGACTCTTATTGATCTATGGTACCAAACTAATAAGGTAAATTGAGGTGTCGATCCTATGACTTCTTTATATATTTTTATCATTGAATATCAGTTTCCCAGGTTATACTACTTGATACCTAGCCCCTTTAGTTCTATTACTTTTGTCATATGTGGATTTTTTTGAACTTGTAACTACCTGATTGATGAAAATTTATATATATATTTTCTCATCTATCATAGATTGCTTCTTATATAGATTTTACATGGCATAGATGTATTTTTTTTACATAACTTCCTACTTCTTATTCCTATAAAGAGTTATAGTTTATTTTCACATACTAAATTTTTAATAGACAACGTTGTTGGTTTCTTATTAGTTTTATATCACACCCAATCCAGGTTACCATTGGTAATTGTAAGGATTGCTTAAATTTAGATTGGGATATGGGAAAGAAAATAGTTGTCGATTGCTAACGTATTATAACATGAGAACATGGGAGAAAGAGACATAGTCGTGGATCATGATGTTATTTAGAGAAAACATTTAGCCATTTTGGATCATTTGATATAGATGTATAATAATGGAGGCATGATTCTATATTAAATGTTCCTTTTTAGATATATAACATTACATCATATTATATGAGGTAATATATATTTCTATAGAGGTTAAGTTTATTATTATCATTTGGATGTTTTATTTTTGTTATTCTGGCTATTAGTTATTATTATTATTCTCATATTATATTATCCATTTATTACACCACTATGTGACATTGATTTTGGGGGTATAGGTTCCCCACTATTCTACCATAGACCATCATTTATAGTCAGTAAACCATAGTGTATGAGAAGGTTCTCATAAGATAATGATACCTAATAGATCCAGCCCCTTCTTAGCAGTTTCCTAATCAGGATGTTACGAATTGGTATTAGAGAACTTCTTTCTTTTTCTTTTTGCATGGGAATACTAGACATGAAATTAATAATTTTTCATAGTTTGGTAATGATCATGTTCTTAGGAGATATAAATCTATGTGTTAAAAAAATACAAATTACCCTCTTTGGGACCTAATGTTATAGATTATTCCTTCTATAGTTGTTTTCATTTCACTAATGGGAGAGACACATGATATGTCATGTTATTATTTTTATGATATTGGATTTCATTTTATTCTTTTCTTAGTATGGAAATGATGCATTGATAAAGAATCATTTAAGGCACCTGATATGAACAATATGTCATGCATTATATCATACCATGTATATTTCAATTCCAAAATGTGTCATAATTTTTTCATGTACCTTTAGTGATATAACTGTTATGAAAAAAAACTTTTTGTAAGATAAAAGAGATAGAATATTTCTTTTCTAATGTGATTACATAAACCTAAGTGGTTTTTCTCAGTATAGGTGGATGATGAAACATTAAAGAGTAAATTATTAAATGTTTCGGTTATGTAATTGAGGTCACACAGTCTGGAATACAATCCAATTTAAAATAAGTTAATGTCATTTTTAATGAAAATAGTACATTCACCCTTATAGATTATTATCATTGATTCATTGAGTCAAATATTCTTATATAAACTATTAAATTTTTCTATCAAATGAAAATATCTGATATAGTTAAATAAACTACCAATTTCAATTTATAAATTGTATTGTTTTATAAATTTTCAATGTTACTTCAGTTAGCTGTCCTATTATTTAAATGTATGAATTTATCAATCCTAAATTTCAAAATAATTTCTATTAAATAGGTATTCCAATTAAAAAATAAATATTTCACACCCCAGTAAATTTAATTTGAATGTCTATATACTAGAACCCTTATAGTGAACCAAAAGAATGACCAATACATGTGTTTTGTAGTGGTTAATAGAAAGTGACTCTCATGTGATTAATGATCATTACAACCACTAAGTATTGGATTTAAAATAATGAAGAGGGTAGTGAATCTTATATTTAGTGTCTTGCACCTAACCTATTCTATTATTTATGATCCAACAATTATCATATCATCTCTGAGGATTGTTCTTCGAATTTAATTATTTATCCAACCATGATTCCCTTGGGTTATGATCCACGATGGTGGTAGTGACAATGATATAGAGGTGGTGGGAATGAAGATACCGAAGTTAAATCCTATTGTTTTGAATGTAGAACCACATGTTATCCCAAACAGGTGATATGATTCTTGGTTTCAAGGGGAGTTTCTACGACATATATAGATAATTAAAGAGGTTATGTGACTATCCCCTTCTGTGGGAGAGTTGATGTGAGAGTTTCAGCAACAACATCCACATAATTTTTCAAGGGTGGGAGGATACTAGGAAATAGGTTTATGGATTTATTATATCCTATCAATCATAAATAACCTCAAGAATACTCATGATGGGATAAGAGATCTCCATACATATATTATTTAAAGATTCTCCAAATATTGGTTGGATATTATGGACTAGGTGGGTTAGTACTGGGAAGTAATTTAGAGGGACTTCAAATCTATCTTTTATGATTAATTATTTCCAAAGACATCGAGCACTGATTATCCCATGGATTTCATGAGTCTATAGTAGGGTTCTATGTCCTTTATGGACTACACATCTCATTTTACAGAGCTATAATACTTTTCACCTATACATACAACTGATGAACCAGAGAAAGAAAGACATTTTAAGGATGGTATTAGACTTACTTGTAATTATTAGGTAAATTATTTCTAGTTAACAACCATATCTAATATAGTAATCCACGCTATTATTACTAAATGTAACCTGGTGGAAGATGGAGGACTAAATAAGATTGAAGTAGATCTTTATCCTAGTAGAAAAATATCTTAAAGAGGGAAGCATTTATTTGAGACCTACCATGAGGGAAGTACCAGTCAGAGTTCATGTAGTAATGGTTTTTTAGTTTTCCAAAAGTGTTCAAAGAAGGGGACAAGAAAACATAGTGTAAGAGGGGCCCTTTTTTGTGATGATTGTATAGAATTATGGGAGTTTTGTGTTTATTTTAAATATTTCCCTCTAATATCTAGTGAAAGAGGATCAAATACTACTTCAGGATTAGGTGGAGGATCGATATCTAAACATTTGATAGCATGATATATTGATATCATCTAGTTTGGAAAGGGTGTGGCCTTGTATAGTGGTGTCATGCACCATTTATAAAGCCTCAGTAGAGTGGACCTACTCAATGAATGAAAGTTGTATCTCAGATCCATAAAACATGCCAATTTTATACAATGTCGTATGTGCAGGTGGAGTAGAGTCCTGGACCTTATACAACTCAAGGTATTATTTTAGTAGCATATAACTTTCTATATTCTATTTTTACATAAAGGAATAAATTTATTTTGTCTATGTAATTATTGTGGTCATCCTTGCACTTAGAATTTAGTACTTATTTGGGGATATGGACCTTGAAATCCCTTTTAGTATACATTTTGAGAGTGTAAACCAATGTATAGAGGGACCCCTTAAGACATGCGACTATCATTTCCTATGTAAATTATTTATCTTTAAGATTTATGGTTTTCACATTATTCTCAGGATACATTGGTCAGTCACATATCATGATTATATAGATTTATATCACTGGAGGGTGTCATTTACATCTCTAGAGGGAGGTACTTATTTTATAAAGGGAGAGTGGAAAGCTCTAGAAAGTTGAGATGGACGAGAGCATCATTGGTTGTGTGGTTTAAAAAACCATATTGATAGCCTTTTAATGGATGATTAGAGATTAAATCAAGCTAATTTCCCTCTTATAGTGGATTGTTTTAGGGATTTTTGTACGAATTTTTTTGCATTACCTCCTAATTAAAAGGTGGAAATCCCTATTTTTCAAGTTTTAGAAGCTGTATTAGTGTCCATTCCTCCTTATAGGATTGAAATGATTGAGTTTTTAGAGATCAAGGAATGTATGTAGGAATTAGAAGATAAGGGTTTTATATAACCCAACACATAACCATGGGGTTCACTAGTCCTTTTTTCCATGAAGGATGGTGAAACCCTCAAGATTATTATGGATTTCCAGAATTGGAATATGCTTATTGTGAAGAAACATTAACCCTTTCCTCATATAAATGAACTTTTTTTATTTTCTCCAAGGAGATATTGTTTTCACATAGATAAATTTGAGGTTATTTTATAACTGATTATGTTTTAGAACCATAGACATACCTAATAAAATGTTCCATAGTGGAAATGGTCTTTAGGAGTATCTGGTTTGATAAAACAATCTGAATAGGTCTCATGACATTGTGAGGCATATAAAAAGGGTGTGTAATGTATGTGTAAGGATTATCTAACCATGAACTATATTACATGTGATGTGATGTCCATGTTAGTGGGGTGCTCATGGTTGGCACATGCTTTAGAAAACCTTGTGGCCAAACTGTGTGATCACTTAAGAGTGGTGATTATACTATTTTCTCCACTTCTATATTGAGAAACAATTTCCCTTTTGATTATATATAATATAAAAATCCCTCCACTCCCACCATTGATCACTAAAAATACTAAAGATATAAACTAGTGCTTCTCCTTCACCCAAACATCAAATTTAGATATGCCTATCCCATTTGATTTCCACTGATAAGATGTCTATTCCATAGGCTAATTTATTTGATTATATTCGTATTGACGATGTTACTTTGGTGTGATCTTGTATGGCCTATTTTCAAGGTCCTCATATTTTTTCCATATTCTTCTAATATTGAATAAACCAAAGTAAAATAATGGATGACTGTTCTGGCATATGCTTATGGTAGGGGGTATATACCATTTATATAACTTTTTGTTGTCTATTTGGATATTATTTTTGGCCTGCAAGATGAACATTCCAATTGTTACTTATAAATTAAATCATAAACCCTAAATTAATAATTAATCATAGTTTATGTCTCCCTTTTTTACCCTAATAAATCATGGATGTTTTCAACCTCAACTTGATCCCCCTATATTGTGCATTCATTATTCTTCCCATTATTCAAACACCCATATGGGTGTGTCAGATTTCCATCCTTTTAGTGGGAGCTATTATAAAATAATTTTGTTAGTTGGTGAGGATCAATCCTCCTTATCACATTATTAAATGCTTATAAAATGATCAAATATAATATTTAACAATAAGTATAAATGGATATGGATAATAACATATCCCCTTTATTTTTATTATTTACATGAGAAATGTTATATCTCGATATGTCAGTAGTGTATTATAATGGTATGTGACCTGTTACATCACAGAATGATAACAACTAATAATTAATTTTTATCCTATTGATTGGTAGTATTGAATTGAATATTGTTAAGGGTTTGGCACTTACTGATGGATGGTATGAAAACAACTATTATAAATGTTATGGAACATTTTGATTAACGATATGAAACTAACATTTATTAATGTTATGAAAACTATATATCGATGGTGTATAAATGATAATGGAAATTGAGGAATGGAACCTATTAATTACATATAATTGTATATCTATGGATATAAGATGCATCAGTTATATGCCTCATGACCTATCCCATGCATGCAAATTACTTTTTTCACATGTGTTTTTTTCCAGCTTGTTACTACCTATTGATGCTAATTTATATATATTGATAATCATCTAACATTTCCCAATTCTTCTATAGCTGTCTGATGGGTTAGATGTATTTTTATTACATTATACCCATCATGTTATAAATTTCCATGGTTATAGTTTATTTTCAAAGGATAAATTTGTTATAGATTCCATTGGTAGTAACCTATTGAGTTTATCTCACACCCTATCCCGACCACCATTGGTTCCTAGGAAGATTCTATGGATGCATGTAGGGTTATGATAATGATCCCAATTACCGATGCCTAACTTATTATATCATGGGATCAGGGGATCAAATGACCAGGAAGTGGTTAGTGATTCTTTCCGGGGATAATATTTTGGTATTTTTCATTCTTTTGATTTTTTTATATAGTACTTGATGTATGATTCCATGTTTCCCATTCCATTTTTAGAGACATGGAATTTACTAATATTTTATGTCGTACTAGATACATTAATCAATGGACTATTTATGATTATCTTATGAATGTTTTACTTTTTTTGTTATTGTTGTCAGAATTTATTATTAATCTTTTACTATATTATCGATTTATTAAAACGCTATGTGACTCTGATTATAAGGCTATAGTATGCACACTATACCACCATAGAATATCACTGCTAGTCAACAACCTTTGGTGTATTGGGAGGCATTCTTAGGGCCATGCGACCTACTATATCAGGGGACCACATCGTAGATTCCAGGTCGGTTCATTACATGAATAACAATATAATGGTAATTAATTAACAAAAGAAATAAGATGTAAGGGTTGGATATAATTTACATGATAAATAATAATAACAAAAAAAATATTTTTTAATTTTCAAAATTTAAATAAAAAAATGTTTCAGTTATTCAACTAATAAGTTATATAATTAAAAAAATACATGAGTAATAGGGTCATGTTACTAGAGAAATTTACTGAAAATATTGTAATGCACATTTGAAACTTATGTAAAAGTATTTGGATGAGTATTTTTATTCCTTAAAGTTACTCAGTACAAATAAACAAATACTATGGATAATATAGCTAGGATTGGATCTTGATATAGTGTATTTCATCAAGAAAAATTAGTAGATTATCTATGTTATGATAGAAATAGATATGATCATGGTTTATGAATACTATAATAAGATAAATGGAAATCCATATTTAGGGGTCCTAAATTATTGTAAATGTGGAAAAGGAAAAGAAGATAGACAGTATGTAAAATTAATGAGTAATGTCAATAATTTCTGAACTATAATAAATATTAAATGGGAAATAATATAACCTTTATACACAAATGTAAAAGAGTTTATACTGATGCCCGAATTTGGTAAATTCGCAAGACGTAATCTTCACTAATGGAATAGTTAATTTTATCCTATGATGAAATATAAAATTAATTAAAAGTAACAAAGAAAAGTAAAGTAATTTTTTAGGAGAAATCATGAATTTTAGAATTTCTAAAGGAATAATATGATTAGATATATTTAATATTTTAGTGAAATTAAAAAAACACCTTATTAGGATACATCTACTTCAACATTGGAATCATTATATCTATGTTGGATATTTTATAAAATCCCCAAAAACATAAAATAATTTCACTTAATAAATTGAAAGTAATGTACATTTAAATAGACATTCATTTACTGCATTAAAAGATAACATAGAAGATTTCAACTCATGAAAAATATCTATTTATTTTTCCTATAATAAACCACTAAAAATGTCATTATGAATGTGTGAAATAAATTATAATAACATAATTATTTAAAGAGATTAAAATTTTTAGTCAAGTTAATCATAAAATAAAATATTTAAATTTGAAAATTAAACATGATAGTTTTCAAAGAATAATGGGTGTCTAATTGACCATTATAGATCATTTGGGTTATTAATTAAGAATTTATTTTTATTTTTATTTTTATTAAATTTTCTTATGTATTGTCATATGATAAAAATAAATGAAACATAAAATTTTTTATTCATAAAACCTAATCATTTCTTATCACTTATTTTTCTGGGGGTCTCATAAGATCAGCCATTAACATCTAATTTTTTCAGATAATAAATACTAATAATGGTCACATTTTACCTTAGAAATACCCACACTTCTTATTCCTTCATTTCATATTCAAAATAACTTCTATATTCATAATTATTTTACTTTTTTATATAATTATAATTTTTCATTCTTCTTTATTATAGATGTTGATGACTCATTCTTTATCATCTTGTTCCTTTTTATGTTTTTTCTATTACATTTTACACACATTCATTGTATCAAATGTTATTATTTCAAATTAATTTTAACTAGTTTTATATGTGAACTCTACTTTTTAAAATTTATAATGTAAAAACAATAATTTTATAACCCCATAATAGAAATCACTCCCTCTAAATTTTCATAAATCATTCTAAAAATAATTGATCCATACCTGAATATTATTAAACCTATATACTAATTATTTAAGAATGTATCTTTTTCTTAGGATTTAATCATAGAATTACTTTTCTATAAGAATTCATACCAATAAGGAAGATTAATATTTTATAAACTATGATCTAAAAATATTTTTACTTTATGATTTTTTTGAATGAATTCATACAATCATCACAATCACCAATTTCTATTGTTATGTTTTTTCACAATGTGAATGGATCTATTAAGTAAAACAATATATAATGTAATTCTCAAAGTCATTCTATTATTTTACCCAAATTAATATGCAACACTTTTTACTAAGTTGAAGAAAAATACTGTTTTGTAAAAGTCTCATTTTTGATGTATAGTTTGAAAGTATCTAAATGAACTTGATTTTCATAATATAGTATCATAGAATCAATTTTTGAAATATTTGAAATTCAGTATCTCAAAAATATTTCCAAAATTAATAAGAAGATAAAAATTTAAAACAAAATACACATAGGTTACATGAAATCTCTCCATATAACATAGCTACATCAAAATCAGTATCCGTTTCACATACATTTGATAGTGTAGAAATTTTTAAATACCTTTATGATAAATCATTTTAAGGGTATGTTAATAAAGATAAAACATTAATTTGATCATATATAATCCATGAACCACAATGTTATTTGTGTTTATGATATTTTTTATATTTCTTGATGTTGTTTTTAAAATTAATTGTATGTTTCAAAATAAATTTTTCATTAATTTTTAATAATTATTTCAAGTAAATCATTGTTAAGGGATATGAAATTGATGTGAGTTTTCCTCCCCTCCAGTTTTATTACTAGTGTATTATTTTTGAAACTAAAAAACATATTTAATTTTATAAACAACATAATCAATTACTTATTATCTTTACCAAAAAATAAATAAAATATATTTTAAATATTGTGATTCGGTTTTTCCTTTTTCAAAACATAAGAACAACATGTTGGTAAGGATATATATCATTGAAAATAATTGTAAACAGATATGTGGGAGAATAAAATTAAATAGTACTCACTTATCTAACTGTAGACATGAAAATAAATAAAAACTATCCTACAAGTTATATTTAAATACAAACATAACCAATTAATCATGAGGCTATTGAACAATAAAAATAATCCATTAATGGTTAATTAAAACATATTTACTTAATATCCAAAACTATTGACCAATTATACTAAAATATCCATAACCATATTTATATAAAATCCTTTTTTTATATATTCTCTTTAATAATATTGTGTTCCCAATAAAATAAAAAACCACTTCCAATATAACTTATCACAAACCTATTTTATAATCACAAATGTTATATATAATATACAAAAAAACTCCCTAAAATCCAATACCCCTTTTCCACCTAAAACTATAATTGCATAAACCTAGAATAATATACCTACCATAATGTTTATCTACCCATCGTTTAAATATTCTTCCTAAAAACCAAACAAGCATACAACAAAATATCATTAATCAACATCAATTCACATAAGTACACAAAATTAAATATAATCTGTTGAATATGTGATTATCCTTAAAATTATTAAAAAATTATGATATCTATATATATTAAATTGTCCTCAACTGATAAAATCATAACTTCTAAGGATATCTACACCATTATTTTACAAAAATTGTAGTATCATTGATGTTCCTTTGGTTGTGTGTATAGTTTTAATTAAATAATTCTTCAATAATATTTTTTTTTCATTTTATATGTAATTATAAAAATTATAATTCTCTGGTGATAAAGAATAAAACTGCCCAATGGAGGTGAAGCGTCCACCCTTTAACACTTGGTTGCAAAAATTCAATGTGTTTACCGAACATAAATTTATGAGGTTCTTCCTTGAAATATTTCTAGATAAATTCAATGGGAATCCTAAAAAATAGATGATTGTATGGAAAATTATCTGGGAAATACCTATTCAATATATTAGAGAAGAACTATCTAAAACAGGTTCCATGAAGTGAAATCTCTGAAGGATGTGGTTGATAAATTATACTAGATAGATTAATATAGTATTATATAAAATTATTAAAATAGGTTTCTAGTTAATAAATTAATTTAAATACTCTATCTTTAGTGTTTATCTTTCTACAATTTGACCACATAGTGATTCACTATTCATTTCCCCCATTATACAATTATGTTAAACTAATTTTGTATTGTAAATTACAAATATAATATAAAATTTAACTTCACATATCATTTAAATAAGTAATTTTTATCACAATTAAATTTGAAAAAGTATACTTATTTTTATGTTTACAATGTTGTTGGATGTGATTTGGTGATCCCATGATAAAATTCATGAAAAATAGGGCAACATTTGAAAGAACCCAAGAACATATGTAGACTAAACTGCACACAATAGATACTATATGTTTCCAATTGGGATGAAATTCAATGGGTGAATGAAACTATGTGTGGGATATAATTATCTAGAATATTATAGAGCCCAATTTATCCATTTTTAGTGTTAATATGTTCTATCATTGGTATATCATCACTATTCATAGTCTTCTGGACACTTCTATAATTCAACCTTATGTCAAGTTGAAGGCCTCCATATGATGCCAAATGTTCTGTAGAGATATTCAAGATGTGGTACAATAAGTTTTTAGTATTTTAAAATGTTGTATAATTCCATATACTATCCTAAATCTAGGATCCATCTTGTTTGTGGAATTCAAGATACTGCAAACAAACTTCCACATTGCCTGAAAATTTTAACCATGGGAACCACATTTACAAATTAGACAAAAGGGAATGGTTCTATCAATTTTATTGTATACATTTTTTATCACCCATTTGGTGTTTTTGGGGTTCGCTACCCCCATAAAGACATAATGTATGATTTCAAAGATCAACATGAGTATTATAGTGACATAGTCTTAATATAAATTGATATTACATCGTTTAGGATGAATAACCACCACATTAAAAAAACACACAGTTGAGGATCATAACAGTTTAATGAATTTGGAATAATTGAAACATAATCATATAACTTAGTGATAAATATTCAACATCTTTCTTGATGACCTTTCACTTTAGAACTCCTACTTAGAAACATTATTTATAACCTAGGGAAATGATACATAAGAAATGGACGAGGATAGATGCCCACTATGGGTAAACATGGGATATATAAAAGCATAAAAGGAAAATAAGTATAGTAGAATATGATCATAACATCAAAATATTATACCCTACATATAAAATATCATAATTAATAGTCATGTGATAAATATTTATAGTTCAAAAGACATGAATCATAAGGCAATTAAAAGTATATTCCATGAAATTATAACATTGTAATAATATATGGAATTTGGGGCATATACAAAATATTAGAAAATCCTCTATCAAGGATAAGTACCTAGACCATCATATCCATTTAGTATTGTGGTAATAAACTATGTACCTACTTCATGTTTGGAATGATGTCTTGTGTACGCTCTTGTTTTGGGATTTGGATTCCCTCCATTAAACCCTCTTATTTTGAGATTTATATTCCCTTTATTTACCCTATTTTTTTAGTCTTTGGATTCAATCAGATAATCCCTCATATTTTGGGATTTGGATACCCCTTGTGTAACCTTTTGTTATGGGATTTGGATTCACTCTTGTTTCGGGATTGGGATTTCCTCCCCTGTACCATCCTATTTTGGGCATAGGATTCCCTATTTTTTCCAACTTGGGAATCCCTCTTGTGTACCCTCTTGATGGGATTTTAGGATTTTCTATTATTTTGGTCTTGGGAAACCCTCCCAATATACCATTTGATATAATTATACATTTTTCACAAAAAAATGAATTGAATGGAGATATAGGCCCTACCCATCATATAATGAAAGCATACATGCATTTTCTGTTAGATAATAAAACATTCATCATATCATGACCCTGAAAAGATATCGGTTTTATAAACATAAAATCATCAACCATGAAATTAAATGGGTTTTAATAACATTTAATCACATCATAACCTAGGGAATATGGATAGGTTTTCTAATCGTTTCATTAAATCACAACCTATGAAAAGAAGAGGGTTCCCAAAGCATATAACCTGTGGAAGAGAAATATGCATTGTAAACAAAATTCCATCAAAATATAACCCATTCCGGAAACAATAGAAACCACATTCTGGGATTGTTTACCTTATAAATTATAATCTATTTCAAAGTATTACATCCGATATGGAGAAATATTTTGAAGGATCACATGGAGCACTTTTTAAGGAAAATAACACTTATTTGAAATTCAATTTTTAGAGCATTGAACATAATCAGATTCCTTTTCAAAATAAAACATTGAAAATAGATAAAGTAATATTTTAAATAATTTAAATTTTTTTGAAGTAAAATATATTTTCATATTTGAAAATAACTCTTTATATCATAATTCATTTTTAATACCTTTATATTTTAAAATACCCTTGATAACTTATAAATGAATATTGAAAATATTTATAATTTATTTTACATTGAAAATATTTTGAAAAATTATAAAGAATGATTGAAATATTTTTTGAAATACTTTTTCATAAAAACATAAAAAGGGTATAGAAAAATTTTAAGAAACCATTAAAACAAAAAATAATATTGAAAACCCTCTTTTAGAGAGCATTTTTTTTTTGAAGGAACAATGATTTCTGACCGAATGGAGAAATAAAGTCATATTCTCATAAAAAGATTTTTTTAATTATATTATGTATAAAAGAGTGAATAAATGGTAATAATAAATTAATATATCATGGATAACTAAAGGTGAAGAAAATTAAAGATTGTTTTTGAGATATGAATTATAATATTTTATTAATGGAATCATAATCACAAGCAATCCTCATAAATGAAGAGATGGTAGTAATAAAATATTAACACTATTTTATCATTGAGTTATAATTTAAATAAAATAATTACATAAAACGAAGCCAAAAATATTATGAAATAATAATATTCATGAAATAACATGTTAAATTGTAGTATATTCACCCCATAAAAAATATAAGTGCACAACATGGCACATCAAAGATAGAAACTTGGGAAAAAATACAATTACCAATTTGGTAGTTTATGAACCATAACCCCATAAAATAATGTTCATAAAATAGATATTAAAATACTCATAAATTTATGTATAGAAGTCATAGAATACATTTATGGTCAGTATATACATCATTCAAAATAAATGAGTAGTGAATAAAGCATGTATCTCACAGATATAAAAACTGAGATGAGAAAACCTTTACTATAATTCTTGAAATTATTTGTACATGTTCAAAACTCCTATATAATTTTTTTTGTTATATGTCTACTATAGAACTGTTTTTCTATATATGAAACCGTATATTATTCAATAATGACGTTATATTTCTTGTTTATTAACAATTCCATGTTAAATTAATATTTTGGTTAATAATCGCATTTTTTATCGAACATGTTTTGACTTATTATTCATGAAAATATTAATTAAATTATGATTTAATTATTAAAATAATTTAAAAAATTAGTTATATATCATATATTTTAATTGTATAAATATTTATAATATTCTATAAAAGTTTTATATTATGAAATGAAATACACCATTCCTGGAGACGGTAGGCCATATGTATACATGAACGCTGTTCTATTTTCTTGGTGTACTGAATGAAACTTAAATTATATATATATATATATTATCATAATTGTATCAACATTATTTCATATACATTATATATTCTCACTAAACCCATAATTAATACATTCCATGTAAAATGTGAACGAATCACATCGTTTTGAGGATGGGGTAGTCCACATCCACAAACGAAGTTGTCATATTCACACAAAATGGAATGAATGAAGATTTTGGTTATAAAATAATTAAATAAGAATAGATAAATAATAAGTTTAATATATAGTAAATAAAAATATATTTTATTTCATAATTCTGAATCATCAGACATGGTAAAGGAAAAATGAACAACATCGTTTCGTGTGGCAGTAGTTCGTCATATAAAATATTGGTATGTTTGTTTACCATTATCTGTAAGCGTGTGTAAATGTATGTAAAAACCATATAATAAAATCATATCAATATATTTTTTATAATAAGGTTATTATACAATCATGGAATAATATTATTTGATGGGGTGGAGAATAAAAATAAAAAAATGAGCTTCGAGAAGGATGTTACCTCTTCTTTGGGTAACTCTTTTTGGTTTGAAGTAATGGTATTCCTTGTATGGATTTATTCCCAAAGGGGGGTTACTAGGATAATAGTAGGTATGTTTTTAGGATATCTGGTCAGAGTTTTCCTTAGAAAAAAAATCATGATATGGGTTAATAAGTAGAAGGGTGAGTTCCATCTTATATTGTTGGAGGAGTGGAATTCTTGAATTTTTTTTGAAAGTGAATTAAACCCACATGTTTCCCATGGAATGTGGTTCCAATAATTGTAAAAATATTATAAAATGGAATATAGGGTAGAAATATGAACATTCAATGGCTTTTGGACAGGTTTATCTGTTATTTTAGACTATATGTTTAAGGTTTAGTCGTTTGTTAAGCTAATTTTTCTCTTAATTGATGTAATTAATCTTACTCACATTCAATAATATTTTTTTCGAAATAAAAGTTTACCTAATTATAAAATATAAATTATTAATATTCAAAATATTTAATCCAAATTTCCAAAATAAAATCACAAAATAGATTGAAGTTAATTGAAATGTAGTAATGCATATGGGACAACAAAGTATGGTTTTAAAGTGAAAATGTTTAAAAGTTTTATAAGGATTTTATATAAAATTTCAACATGAATTTAATTTCAAGAAATTATATTGTCCTAATTTATGTTAAATTTATATAATTTAACTACTAAAAAATAAAAAATTTAACGCAATCTAATTAATTTTTTGGATGAAAAAGATATTTTAGACTTAAATTTAGTGTATTTTTCACTATTCATCACAATAAGAAACATATATGAAACATTTCTCGAATTTTCCAAAATTAAATTGTGATATTATTATATTACAAATGAAATTATTTTTTCAACCAAAATTTATAAATGTTTTGAAATTTATATTTAAAATGGTCTTGGGAATAATAGGTGGTAAAATTACATTTTAGAAAAATACATATTTTTATTCATAAAATTGTATTTATTCTTATTGTATGCCTATAAAATATTTTGGATGAGTATCAAAAAAAATTATAAAATAAATAATAATTCAATTTTATTGAGAAGATTAATAAAAAGTTTTTTTTCCAATTAATTGAGATAAAATTGTGTTAGTACATGGAAAAATAGTTTTCTTAGAAAATTAATTTCTTTATTTTTAGAGAGTTCATTCATTAAAATATACTAATTGATAACAAAATAAATAATTCTATATAAAGGTGTAAATAATATTTTAAAATTTTAGTTAATCTTATTCGTAACTTCCATTCCAATGTCTTGGAGGTAGCTATTATAATATTTTGATATTAATATTAATTGCATATTGTAGTTCAGCAACACCCAGCCTTGAAAGTTACACAAGATATAGAATGAAATAAGAATTGTGTGTAACACATGACAAAAATAGTGTTGTGTGTACCTTAAGTTAACAAAAGTGTTGTGTATAGTAAAATATTAGTACCGTGTTTCTTATAACACAATTCAAACATAGTGCTTTCATATAACAGAAGCTATATTTTATGTTTTGTTGAATGATTTTTTAAAAAGGTTATATTTATTTGAGAAAACATACAAACTCATGGTGTTACATTATACCCCACATAAAATTAATTTCACCCTCAAATTCATCTTTAATATTAATGGTTTAAAACTTGAATGTTTATTTCATAGAAATCCACATTATAAAAATAAATACCAAAAATTCCTTAAAAAAGGATATTGGAAACATAACAGTTACCCAATGAAACTCAAAACATGGTTTCCACATAGGAAAAAATAGGTGAAAAGTGAAAACATGGATGATAAATATAACTATCATGTTCTAATGAATAGTGATAAATAACATGATTTTTTAAAATTTAACAATCACAAATCCATAACCCAGACAGGCTTGAAAAAGTTTGTTAATGTCATAAAAAATGATGAGAACATATAAATTTTTTTTATCATGAACTTTTTTTAATAATGAATAATTTCAATGAGGAGGTATAATTAAGTGATTTTAGGACAACCTTACCCATTTTTGTGCCTTGAAAATTTTCCAATTCATCAATTATTTATAGAAATTAAGTTGAGTTTGTTATTCCCGAAGCATTAACAGATCATAAAATCCAAAAATAGAATAATAGGTCATTCCATCTTTCTATATCACAATAAAAAATGTTATAATATGTCATAAAATATGATTAAATAAAAATATGTCAAGATAATAATTTAATTTCTAAAACATCCTCTAATGTTTATCGTAATCCATTCCATAAATGGTTAGCATATGACACTTAAAAATATAAATCACCCTTTATACCTTAAATATGATTTTATATTATTACTAATTTTTTAAATCATGATTTCATACTTTCACTAATAGAATATAATATGTGATTTTATTATTCCAAAATCCATGTAGAATGAGATAGTTTCATGAAACTTCACTAAATTATAAAAAACATGATTTTAATAGGGATTATTAATAAAAAATAAATCATGAAATTTCAACATAAATAGGGGAGGATAAGTGTTCCCTAATTATAATGATCCAATTAATCCATTTTTATTTTATAATATTTCTATTTCATTATTTTTATTAGATTTTTTTGTGGCTTATCATCAATATTGTTCCCTGGATTGGGGAACTTTTTAGAATAATAGAAAAATATCATGCAATTGACACACTAAAGTGTGGGTGGCGCATTCTTGGGGTATTTCTCATTAGTAACATAATTAAGAAAATTCTTCCCATTACTAGGAAATTCATAAACTCTATGAAATTCCCTTTCCAAATTGAAACATACAATATAACCCTTACGAAAATTCCTTCCATGTTTCTTCCCAATCATTGTACATAATCTAACAATCATTTTATTTTCTCTATGATTGTTATATTTTCTGTTGGAATCCATCTTAATTTTATTTTTCAAATAAATGAGAATGAAATGAAATTAAAATGTATGTTTCCACCTTGATATCACATCTAAAAACTTCTTCAATGATTCTAATGTCTCTTATAGGTAATTCCTTTCGAAAATTTTGTATCATGTCATGAAAGAGTTGATACATATTGATTTCATGTTGGATGATAATACCTGAAGAGTACCTTGCAATCCTTATAAAAATTGATTCATAGGGCCCAACCAATTTATCACCCTTATATTTATAGTCCAAGAATTTCTTTTCCATATAATTTTGAAGAATAAGAGGTATGTACTTATTGGAAAATAATATCTTGAACTCCCCCAAATATATGGAGTGAGGTTCATATTTCTGCCTTGTACTATAAATAATATTTCACCACTGAGCCAATTAACCTTACTAATGGTAATAATCCGTAGTGAGTTTTCAGGCTATGAAAACTAGATAATAGAGAATAAATTTTCTAGGATACCTATTTATTTCTCCAAAACTAATGTGTTATGAGAACCACTAAATGAAGTTTGGTGTTTTCTTGTGAAGTACTATAAATTTTTTTTGTACCCTCATTTTCTTATTAGGATTTTCACCATGATTTTTATATTCATAAACTTGTAAAAGAATATAAACATGGTTTTTCATTCTATCTCCCAAAAAATTCAGTTTATTAGGAGGTCAATCATTGCAATAGAAAGCACATTCCACGTTAACACGGTTACTTCGGGATCAGGTAATTGACAAAAACCAGAAATAATAGGGTGACAAAAAACTTATCATAGGGAAAATACATTTAATCATGAAATATTACATATATAATTCATTAATCATGAAACTAGAATATATATATATATATATATTACACCATATTCTTATCCTTATATACATCCCTAGGAATTTTCTTAGAAATATTTCTAGGGATCTCACCATGGTTTTCTCATCCTAGATTCCAATGTTTGACTATAACTGTTTTTTATACAAACTATAGAGACTAAATATTAACATACATTGATATTAAATCATTTTATATGAATATTCCACACATTACAAAAATACATCCGTCATGATTGTAAAAGTTTAATAATTTTTTAATCATAGAAACACAATCTTCTAACTTGGTGAAGAATATTCAACATCTTAATTGAATTTCATTCCTTTTAGTAATCAAACTTAAACCCATTATTTATAACACATGAGAAGGAATCCTAAGAATGGTGTGATCTCAGATGCTTATTAAGGTTTAACATGAAAGATATGTAAGAAAAACATAAACATAAGTGTATTATAACATGAACATAACATTCGAAGATAATACCCTACATATTAAAGATCATAATCATAATTCATGGAATAAATATTCAATGCTTATAAGACATGAATCATATGGTAATATGGATTTAAATCCAGGAAATAAAAACACATTAATAAGACATGGAATTTATGGCATAAAAATAAACATACAAAATATTATGTCAAGGATACAAACCAAGACCTTCCTAACAAGTTAGGCTTGGGATAATAACTCGTGTACCTTCTTCTAGCTTCAAATGAACTCACATGTACCCTCCTATTTCAGGATTAATAATCCCTATGATATACCCTCTTGTTCCAGGCATGGGATTCCCCCCATGTAGCCTCTTTTTTCTAGTATATGATTCCCTCTACTTTAGGGCTTGCGATTCCCTCTAGTGTTCTATGTTGTTTTGTGCTTAGGATGAACTCTTGTTCTCGGATTGGTATGCCCTCCCATGTACCTTCCTGTCTTTGGATTAGGATGAATTCTTTTCATATTCTTGGGACCCCCTTCCATGTATGATTTGAGATCATAAAACATTTATCATTACCCAATTATTTGAAGGGAGAAATAGTTCCCACTCGTCCCATAATGACATCACACATACATGTATCAAGGGATAACAAAACATTCATCACATCATGACCCATGAAAAGAGATAGGATTTATAAAAATAAAATAAAAACACATGAAATGAAATGTTTATAATTAAAATTTAATCACATTATAACCTATAGAAAATATATAGACTTCAAATTATTTATTTGATGCATAACGTCTGAAAAGAATCAGGTTTTGAAAGAATATAACTTATGGAAGAGAAACATGTGTGTAAACATCATTCCATAAAAACATAAATCATTCAAGAAATAATATGAATGGTATTCTTGAATAATTTCCCCAATTAATATTAAGATATATCAATGGATTCCATCTAATATGGAGAAGTATTTTGGGAGATCACATTTGGGAATTTTTCATGGAAAATAAACTTTCATTGAAAATCCATTATTTAAACCTAGAAGATATTCAAAATAATTTTCTAAATAAAAACTTTAAAAATATATAATGTAATATTTGAAATCATTTAAAACATTTATTGAAGAAAATATCTTTTCCTCTTTTTAAACTCTCTTTAATACATTAATATTTTTGAAAACCTTTTTCTTTAAAAATATATTTGAAATCCTATAATGGGATCTTGAAAACATTTATAATTCCTTTTACATTGAAAAGAATATGAATTCATATAAGGAAAGTAAGAAAATATTTTGAAATTTTATTCCTTGAAAAAATATAAATGGGTCTGTAAAACATTTTAAACACCATTTCTTGATTAATTTTTTTTAAAATCCAGTTTTAGAACACATGGTCTTGAACGAACTGACATGTCTTACCAAAAGTAAAAATAAATTCATATTTTTGTAATTTTTTTTAATTATGTTGAGTAAAATAGAGTGTAAATCGTAATAATAGATGAATATATCATTCATAAATAAATTATAATAAACTTGATGTGTTTTCATGGGGAATATATCATAATGATGCATCAATTGAAGCATAATCATAAACATTCACAACAAATGATGAGATTGAAGCAATAAACTATTACCACTCTGGTAACTTTGAATCATAATATAAATGACATAATAAACTTAAATTAATCTTATAACATAATAAAATAATTATATTCAGTATATAACATTTCAAAAGATAGTATATACACCCCATAAAAAAATATAGGGGCATAACATGACATATATCTCAAATAAGAAAACTTGAGACAAAACTTACTTTGCCAATTTGGTAGATTTTGATCCATAAACCACATTATTGAAAGATCAAAAAATGGATACTTAAATACAATTAAAGTTAATAATAAAAACAATAGAAAACATTTTTGGGAAGTATATACACTATACAAAATAAATGAGTGGTGAATAAGGTATGTATCTCACAGATACAAAAAGTTAAATGAGAAAACCCATACCAAAAGTCTTGAATTTATATGTACATTTTAAATCCTCTTATATAATAAATATATGTTTATTATAAATCTACAAAAGTAAAATATTCATATATATCATTCCATATATGATTTAGTTATGACTGTATATGACATGTTTATTAACAATTCAATGTTAAAGAAATGTTTGGGGTAAAATCGCTCTGTTTATCCTACATGTTTTGATGTGTTATTCTTGATAATATTACATAGATAAAGATTTAGTAAGAAGGATAATGTAAAAATGATTTATATTTCATATATATCTACTATATAACTATTTATAATAATATATAAATGGTAGATATATGAAATAGAATACACAGCTCATGGAGACGGTATGTCGTATGTACGCATGAGCGTTGTTTCTGTTTTCTAGTTGTATTGAAATAAAAGTAAATGATATATATATATATAATATAGTTATATTAGAATTATTATTTCACACACATATATATAATTTCACCAATCTCATCTATAATACATTCGAGGTAAATTGTGAACAAATCACATCATTTTGAGGTGACAGTTGTCGATACATCCACATATGAAGTTATTATATTTAAAAAATGTAATGAATGTAGGTATTTTATATATAATTAATCCATATAAATAAATAATTAATAAATATCAAAAATATCAAATAAAAATATATTTTCAATCAAAGTACCCAACCATGAGATGTGGTACTTGAAAAACAAACAACCACATTTTGTGAGGTAGTAGTTTTCCAAACACAATAAGTGTAAGTTCATTACCCATTAAATGGATGTTTGTTCATGTGTAGGTAAAAAAATTAGATTAAAAAAATCTTTTAATATTAATTATAATTTTTTTATTATATAATTATGAAATACGAAGTGTTTATGGGGAGGAGTATGAAAATAAAACAAAATAGTTTGAGGAAGGATGTTACCTATTCTTTGGGTAACTTCTTTTTGTTTTCATAAATGGGATTATTTTAATATAATTATTACCAAAATTTGAATTTTATGATGACTTTATGTATGTGGGGGTAATATTTTGGAATATTTTGGCTGATAGAAAGGTCTTTATGGGTGTGAATATATGGGAGGGTGGGTGTATTTTTAAAGCGGAGGAGTGGTATTCTGGTAAATTTTTGAAATGTGAATTACACTGATGTTTTCCCATGTAATTCGGATCCAATAACTATAAAAATACTATATAATGTATTATAGGATCTAAATATGAACATATAATGGATTTATGACATGTTTCTAGGTCATTTTTGACCTTATGTTTAAGGAATAGTCTTTTGTTAGGTAAATTTTTGTTTTTATCATTGTAATTAATTTTAATTACTTTAAATATTATATTATTGTAAAAAACTAATTCCACATTATTAGAAATTTTAATTAATTATTATTATAAATATTTAATCCATTTTTCCGTATTCCAATAATAGATGTCTAATAAATTAATTTAAATTTAATCCCGCAGATGGGACGACAACAGAAGTTTTTAAAGTAAAAATATTCATTTGTTTGAAATGTTTTAATATCATATTTCAATATAAAATAGATTAAAATGAATTATATTATATAAATTTAGGTAAAATGAATATAATTAAACATTAAAACCAATTAATAATATAATTTAACCTTATAAATTATTTAGATGAAAAGGCATCTTTGGACAAAAATTCAGTGTTTTTTCACAATTCTTAAAAATAAGAAACATCTCTGAAAATTATCAAAATTTACCAAAAGTAAATTTAAATTTTATTATATCAAAAATTAAGTTTATTTTTTAAAATAAAAAGTATAATAGTTTCACAATTTAGATTTAAAATGGGTTCTCTCTTAAGATACTTTAAAATCAACTTTTAGAAAAATAATGATTTTTATTTGTAAAATTGGATTTTTTTGTATCTTATAAATATCAAATATATTATATGAATATCACAAATATTGACTAAATACATAATATATAAATTTTATTATTTACAATAATCCAAAGTTTTTTGTTTAATTTATTGATATAATATTTTTTTGTTCATAGGAAAATAGTTTTCCTAGAAATGTAATTTATTTATTTTCAAATAGTTATTTCATTAATGTATCAAAATTGATAACCAAAAGAATCAATTTTTAAAAATGTGTAATTCATATTTTCAATATTTATTTATTCTTATTCGTAACAACCATCCAAACGACCAGGTAAAAGCTATAATCATTTTTTAATAATAATATTAATACTATATTATGGTTTGGTAAATATAAGCCTCACGTGTTATGGAAGATATCAAAGGAACTCAGCATTGTGTATAACAAAATTCAATCATAGTGTTTCCTATACCATAAGCTAATTGAAGTTTTTCCTATTCCAAGATTAACTTATTGTTGTGTATAATGGAATCCAAACATAGTGTTTTCTTATAACAAAATCTATATATATTATTGTGTGAAATGAAAAAAATAATATTGAAATGTTTAGATTAATTAAAAAAAATTCATAAATCTTGGGGTGTTATAAGTCCTCTTCTCAATTTTGGGATGAACTAAGGGTGATAAATATAAGGGATATAAAAACGTGAATAGAAAATTATGACTCAAAATTCTATAATTGTTTGGTATATATTTTTGTTTGGAATAGCTATTATAGGATGTAACTAGACTATATAAATTTAACGTCATGGTTTGGCCATATTTGCATCATTTATGAGGGTTTTTTTGGAAAATAGAATGTTGGTTTACCCTCAACCAAAGGATTACATGAAAACTAAATAATCAATTAAAACCATGGAACTTTTGAAGGGTTTATGTAACATAGTAATGATAACATATTTATTGTATTTTCTTTTCAAATATACTTGAGTTATTAATAATTAGACTATTTAAATTACATTTTTTTCAAATCTTCATTGAACCCCCATTATTCTATTTTAATTGAATATTTTATGAGAAAATAACATAATAAACTTATCCACACACATTGAGAGAAAAAATAGGGTCTTAAATAAACCAATTTTAATATTATATAACTTAATTAATTTTATGTTTCATAACCACATATTGAAATTTTTGGAACATTTTTCAGGGAACACATTGGTTTTTAGTTTACAATTTTTACAATAAATTTTTATGTTTTATAAATATTTATCTATTTCTCTCATAACATTTTTATATTTGTGGTGGACTATAAAATTTATTTTGGTTTTGTTCTTGAAATGTTCTACTCTGAGTAAGGCACCCCCTTTGGAACCGAAATGGGAGAGAACCCTACACTAGTGACACAAAGAAATATATGATGATCCTTTAAAGGAGAAAACACCTTACCTAGTGACTATTTTAGACCCTGATTTTTTAGGAACTAAAATAAAATCCAAACATAACATTTTAACATGTAATTAAATAATCATACACCAAAATAAATAACTTTATCTGATGTTTATATCCCACTTGCATATATTCAAGCACAAGGTGAACCAGCTAAATTTGAAATGATATCTCATGAAATTCACTTTTGACCAATATTTAATATATTTTCTTGATTAGAACAACATCATATTTTAGATGAATTTAATACTACATGTTAATCATTAAAACCATAAAATGTGTATGAAGGAAAATTAAAATTTAAATGTTCTCTATATTCTTTAGAAGAAACGGTAAGAGATTGGTTGTATTATGTTAACTACCTAATTAGACGATGGGTGGACATGAAAGATCAATTTCGTGAAAATTTATTCATAGACTCATAAACTATAACTATATGAAATGAAATTTTCTAAAAAATATAATTATTTAGGGAAACAAATCATGAATACATGTAATGATTTAAAAGTTCATGTTCATACTATCCATACAAACAAATATGTAATCAACATTCAACAGAATATATTTATGATGGTTTAGTTTTAATTGATCATAACATTATTGATATAACTATAGGTGGTTAAATAGATGATAAGACCTTACATTACTCCAAGTAACCTAACTGAGAATATGAAGAAACACACACAATAATTTGGTTCAAGTTTGAGTTTTTCTATTATAAGTATCCATGAGGTGAAATAATATGAATTTTATAATATGGTGGAAAAAACAATTTTATGAGGTAAATACCCAACTCCGACAGCTTATTATTTCCAAAGGGAAATCCCAACCTCCTCCACCTAGTCATAGAAGAATCTAGTCTATCGACAATGAATATTCAAATTAATTCCCTCAATTGAAAAAATCTTCTAAGAGTTTTTATGAAATCCTTCCAAGCACCCATTAGGAAAGAAAAATAATATCTATCTAGATCTAGGTGTAATGAAAAATAATCATATTAGTAATAGTGTATTTAATCCTTTGGATAAAAATATGAGTTATATTTTCAGTAGGATCATCAAATTATAATAAGGATGGCTGAATTACAAGTGGGGGAGGGGGTTGAATTTTTATTTTAAAAACATTAGTTTAAAATTATTAAAAATAAAAAAATCACAAAATATATTTAATTAAAATCAAATTGTATTTGGACTTGGAAATCAGTATGATTATTAGCGTATCATAATTATGTCGATTCTGATATTTTATTTACCCCAGGTCATAATCAGATGATTAAATATACACAAAATAAAATGGTAATCATAATTGTTATGGTTATAATAGAGTATATAGATCAATGTAATTCTTATATTTTAAAAGATTATATAATTTTAATCAAAGTAATATCATATTTGTAGATGAAATAATAAAATAGCGTAATAAAAATGTTTCATAATAACTTATATTTTGATAAATAAGATATAAATAAAAACATGAATATAAAAGGATCACTTTATATTACATTTATCGAAAATAAATGGAATGTAATGAATAAATTAATAAAAATGAATATACCACATTAAACCAAAAGAGAATAGTATCCAATAAACTAGGATAATGGTTCCATAGTTTTATACTTATAATAAATTCTGTCTTTCCTTAGGAAGGAAATCCCTCGATACGATGATCAAATTCTCTATCTGCCTATCCCAAGTAGCACTTGTTCTAATGGATATTATTCTGTCACACTATCCTCATGTTCCTTCAATCAATTTGATTATCATATTCTCTATCTTCTTAGCCTCAGAATTTATTGATCTTATTCTAATAATTAGACATAAATATTACCGAACAAAAGACTATTAGAAAATTATAATGAAATAAAACAATATATTAACTCTTGAAATCTTCACAGCTCACATTAGTGAGAAATTTGAAAATGAAATCGATTAGAAGAAAAATATTCAATAATCATGGTATTTATAGGTGTCTCACAAATGGTCATCTTGATCAAACTACGATAATATTTTATCTCTATTTTTTTCAATGACTTTAACTCCTAGAAAATAGAATCTTTTTATAATAAAAGGTGTATTGTTGTATTGTTTTACATCATTACGATATAAAAAATAATTCCTTAAATTGGAAATTAGTTTTATATTTTCAAAATATATACATTGTTTTTTTAATATAAATTCGTAGAAATATCATAATAAATGTTATTTACAAGAATTAGTATGATATTTATCATGCCCATTTTTTTTCAATTATAAAGACTTCGATATAATGAATGTCACGATAGGATGTGTTATGTCAATCTTGATAAAGGTGAATAAAAGTTTTATAGTATCCATAATAATTACGATAATCATAGTGAAGAAAGTTCATTTTTATTCATTAAAACATCAAAAATAATTTAATGTATTGTAAAAGTTGTATGTTTTATATAAAAATATTTTAAAAACCTTTGGACATAAAAGGTTATTTAAGTAAGTATAATGATATTGTTTTTCTTATACAAAACAAAAAGAAATTGATTTGATAGAAGCAAAATATATGACTAAAAAATATCTCTCTTTTTGGAAAGAAAAATCCCTAAAACTGAAAATGAATTTTTTTAGAAAAACATATAGTCCTTATCATTAAAAAAACTTTTGTTAAAAAAATTTAATCTTATATCTACTTGACTTTATAAGTATTCATGATATTATGAAGAGAATGATGAATATGATAAAATCCCTTTATAGTGTTGTCTCTTATTAGTAAATTATCACCCTTCAAATAATATCAACCCTTACATATAAGGATTGTCAACTTCTCTATTAACTTTATCATGGGAAAACAAAGAATTATCAGCTAATATTTTATAAAATATTCAATGGGAATATGAATGTTTATGAAATTGACAATTGGAATCTCATCTAGATGGTACTCTAACCAGTTATGATAATTTCCTTTTTGAGAATTTGTAATTTTTCCACACATTGGGATGTAATACTTATGTTCCTCCTAAATTAAATTTGAAGAATCATAAAACTCAAGCGCAATATCTTGATATTACTTATCAATTTCAAGATCATATTTATATACATAGATTGACTCCCATCCTTGAAATGTAAATAAATTCATTAAAAAGAATCATATTTAACATTAAAGTCTCTTTCTATAAATATTTATTTTGAGACAAACCATTTTCTGAAATCATGTTTCATAGCCATCAGATCAGTAGTGAATACGATCTATCAGAATAAAAGAAACATAATTCAGACTAGAAAATTTATAGGCAGTAGCAGTTCAGTGAAAAATATATTCAGAAACTGATGTTGGACAATGGTTCCTCTATTTTATAGGTGATCGAGAAATTTTTTCGATTTCTACAAAAAAATAAATGGTTAAAATGATTGAAAATTTATTCTTATAGTTAAAAAACCTCTATAGAAATATTTAATGTTTACTTGAATTTAGGGGTTTGATAAATTTTTATTGCATTGTTAATGAATATGTAAATAAAATTTAGAAAAAACTTAATTTTTATGTAAATAAGTCAAAAAAATTGACAAAAGTAAATGTATCATATCAAAATAGATTATTAAAAATAATAATATTTAATAATAACACCATTAATAGTAGAAAGTGTCATTGATATGAATTACATGTTCTTGTTAACATGGTTAAATAATTATTTCAGAATAATTTATAAAACATGGAATGTGATGGTTTTTGTAAAATATCTTTACATGGAGTAATCAAGATAAAAACATCATTAAAAATACGTTTAGAAAGTTACAAACAATATTTTATTCGGGAAAACACATCACAATAAAGTTTTTTTAATGTTTTTTTGGAAAAGATAAAATATTAATTAATTAAAAAATACCCCCTATGAAGTAACTAATTTCATTTGTTTTCAAAAACATATTCATAAACATAAGGTCAAAAGTATAATTGATTTAATACTTTAGGAACCATTTATTGACTATTTTACTTATAAGGAGAATTTTGTAACAATTTTTGAACATGAGTTCTGAAAACACATATGAGGATGTTGGTTGAGGTTTTTTTGACAAAAAAGGATCATTTTCAACAATCATAACACGTATTGTCTCCTTAATAGTGCAATATTTTTTATTAAAAAATCTATATTCCTTATAAGTAGTGGAATAACCTAAAAATATCCTTTCATTGGATTTGGGTGAAAATTCATATAAATTATATTTCTTATTCAGGATGAATACTTTTCATAAAAAAACTATAAAGTATGAAACTTTTGGTTTTAAACTAGTCCACAATTGATAATGTTTTTTTATTAATGAATCTTATTATTAAAACTCCATTTATTGTATAAAAATTAGTACTTACAACTTCAACACAAGTTTTTTAAAAATTTATTAGTCACTCAAAATAGTTCTTATTATTTCATGAAGAATATGATTTCTTGTTTCAAAAAAACTATTTTGTTGAGGAGTTTTAGGAGCTATGAAGTCATCTATAATTTCATTGTTCTTAAAAATTGTTTCAAAATCAGAATTTATAAATTATCCACCATGATCACTATGAGTACTTATTAGGGAAATTATTTCCTCATTTTTAACTTTGGCTACAAAAATTTTTAAATAACAAAAGGCTTCATATTTCCTTGCTATAAAATATACCCATGTGTATCTAATTTAATCATCAACCAAGAAAAATACATAATACTTCCCCCCCAATAAATCTATTTTTTGTGGGGCCATAAAAATATATTTGAACTAATTGTAAATTAGAAGAAGGAGAGACTTCACTAATAGATTTAAAATTAGCCTTATATTTCTTACCGTACTGACAAGGGTGACAAAATTTTAAAGAATAAATCCTAGAGTGTGGTAGATCCTTAACAATTATTTTCGTAGTAAATTTAAATATGTTTCTAAGGATATAATGTCCTAACCTTTTATACCATAACCAATTTTGAGCGCCCATTATACTAAGACAAGCTAATTCATGGCTATAATGGTTATTTATGTTAAGTGTGTAAACATTCCA
Source organism: Viscum album (assembly GCA_963277665.1). Taxonomy (NCBI): domain Eukaryota; kingdom Viridiplantae; phylum Streptophyta; class Magnoliopsida; order Santalales; family Viscaceae; genus Viscum; species Viscum album. The sequence goes on from OY728150.1 coordinate 1,869,320,827, forward strand.
TGATGATTTGTTGAAAGAAACTATTAATCCTTGGAATTGTGTACTACACATTCATTATTTATAAAATTAATATGTTATCCTCCATCACATTATTAACTTATGTTCATAATTTTATTCTTAATGCCTTCTACAAATAAAACATTAAAAATTAATTATTTACCAAGAAGAACAATATTATATAGACCAATAATATTTCTATGATAATTTTATCAGAAGCTAACTTTTCCACATTTAATCTAGATTATATTTTAAATAAATTATTACGTCCATTTATATGTCTTAATTACACACAATCCTTGAACGAAATATTTCAATTATTGGTACAACAATTGATTTCCCAAAAACAAAACAATTGTATTTTTTGGAACCCAAACCTTCTTAAGTCCTATATTAGAAAATAATAAATTGGGTATTCACATTAATTTTAAAGAGTATTATTTACAAAATACTACGGATTGTGTTTTTTTGGAAGAATTTTTTCTCTAGTGACCACCACTTTGGTATTTTGGACAAAAGGTTATAATTATCACAATAAAGTAATTGTTACTAGAAAAATGTTTTTATAAGTATACCCAATTATAGAACTAATACCATTAGGGTGAATTTTTCTATATATTTTATCAAAACCATATTTACTATAAGTAATGTTTTAGAGAATTATTATTAAATAAGAAATTTTATTCTATAGTTTGATAACTAAATTTTTATCCTCTCAAGTACTAGTTTCATAAGTGAGTTTATTTTCAAAAACATTTTTCTCAAAAATTAATTTTTCAAAATCTTTAGAAAGATTATCTTTTTCAAAAACAACATTTCCAAGAGTTTTTTTAAAAAATTATTTGTAAAAATATTTCCATTCAAAAAATTTAGAAATATATGATACATTTATTTGTTAAAATACTTATCCTAAAATGTTCACTTTAAATTTTTTTAAAAACATTGAAATTTTTATTTTCTAATAGTTTAGAAAAATGAGATAGTTATACATAAGAATGTATAATATTATTACAACTATATAAGTAGGATTATTCATTTGAAGGTGTTGAATCCTTATCTTCATGATAATTTTGTGTTAGGGACATATTAGTTTCGGATTTGGATGTGTGTAAATTGGCCAAGAAGAATTGTTAATTAGAAGTTACATTTGAAAAAAGCCCAATATTCCCATTACCTCAATTTTCTTTTCTAGAAGAATTATCTGAAGGTTCTCTTCCACTTTCACTCCATAAATCATTAAATTTCAATAATTTATTTTCTTTTATCTTATAATATTTTTTTTAATTCCTATCAGTATTCCTTTTATTTATATCTTTAATTTTGAGCATTGGACAATCAGGACTGATGTATCCAACATTCTTAAAATCATAATAGGTTACTTTAGAATATTTATTTGCATTCTAATCCATGTTATGATTCTTGTAATGATACTAAAAATTATATTTGATTAATATATTGTTCCTCATTTAAGAAATATTATATAATTATTTTTTAAAACACCCAGAATCATTATAATTTGATAATATAACTGCCTTCTTGTTTCTTGAATATTTGGAATCTTTTTCTAGGGTCTACGATTTTTTCAGAATTATAGTGGCATTGAAAGAAACACCTCAATTATTTTTCTTCTCTTTCTCTGCATAACTTTTTAATCTACCCTCATAATACATAATGGTACCAATTAATACATCAAGTGTAATATTACTAACATTAGATGATTTTTTATAACTATTCTTTTATATTCCCATTCATTTGGAATGATATCAATGATTAAATTAATGAATATTTCATCATCAAGACATTTGTCACCAATAGATTAAAGATTATTAATAATCGTCATGAATCTATGATGCATCTTAGAAACTTATTAACGATATAATAATTCAAAATATTGATAATTATATTTTATCATTGCACTTCTAGTTTCAACTACATTAGATGTACTGAAATATTTAGACCCTAACTTCTTATATACAATTTTTGCAGCTTCACATGAAGAAATATTACTATATATGATTCTTGTAATAGATACATAAAATATTTTCCACAATACATGTTAGTGTATCAAATATTTATAAACAATAATTTTATAATAATTCATAAACCAACTTATAGTATTAAATAAGATAAAAGTTAAGCATGTATTTGATCATTGGAAAAATTATCTGATAATAATTTTGGGATAAAAATATGAGTTATATTGTTATTAAGATCTAAAAAATATATTATATATGGCTCAATTATAAGGGGGTGGTGAATTAGAGTTTAAAAAACATTAGTTTAGAATTATTTATACTAAAACAATACAAAAAACCTAATGAAGTAAAATGAAAGAAAATTTTTACTTGGATCTCAGTATGATTATAAGAGTATTGTAATCGGGTTGACTCCTATTTGTTATTTTCCACAGTTTATTATCAAATGATTATATCTAAAATAAATAAAATTGTAATCATAATAGTTATGATTTTATTAGAATATACAAAAAATGTAATGTTTCAATCATAAAAGTGTATAAAATCATAATGAGATTAATATCGTATTCTTGGATTAAATGATTAAATAGTGTAATACAATTGTACATTAATAAAAGATATTATGAGAAAAAATATATAAATTTATAGATAAAGATAAAATTTTGAATTTATATCACATTTAGACGAAATAAAACACTTATAAGAAAACAAGTAATAAAAATGAAAATAACTATTTTAAGCCAAAAGGAAAGATATCAAATGACATAGGACAAGGGTTATCTTGTTTTATACTTAAAATAATTTCTATCATTACTTATTATGGAAATCCCCCAATATGATGATTAGATGTTTTGTCTGCCTATCCATAATAGTCTTTGATCTGACAGGTGAGATTCAGTCAAATAATACCCATGTACCATCAATCAACACAATGCACAGATTGCAGGTCTTCACACCCTTTGAATCCCTCGATCGTATTCACATAATTAGAAGTAGTGATTAAAAAACAAAATACACTTAAATGATTACGAAAACTATGAAGAAGATGTTCTTGCTTTCCATCGTTAGATCTATAACAACTGAAAACTCTTTAAATGAAATCGATAAACAAAAAACACTTCAAAAGAAATACTATTTATAGGTGTCTCCCCAACAACTATCTTGATCCCCCCAATGGTCATATTTTCTCTGAGATTTTTTAACGACATTGACACCTATAAAATGGAAAACTATCATAAAAACGTCTAAAATCATATTTTTTACATCATTAAGATGTAAAAAGAAATCCACACATTACAAATTAGTTTTCCATATTCAGAATATAATATATTCTAATAAAAATATTCTTTCTTAAAAATTTCATTAGGATTGATCTTTTGAATAATGGGTATGATATTAATCAGTCCTGTTTTTAGTCCAACTTTCCAACTAATTATAGGAAATCTAAATCCAAGGGTCATATAGACATTATTCTCAACCAATATTCAACCATAATAATAGAAACATATTAATTCTATCACCTATTGGAGTGTCACAAAACATAAAATATAAATGTTCCCACTGATAGAGGCATACCATTCAAAGTAGACCACTATTCAACCCTTAAAAAATGATCCCAATGGTAAATATCCACCCCATTACTGAAAACCTAAAAAATTAAATTGAGTAAATTTTGAGGGTCCACATGCCCAAGCATTCCACATTTATATGAAAAATGTCTACCCAAAAAAGAAAATCAAAGGAAACTAATATCGATAAAAAAATTCAGAAACAATCAGAGAGGTTCAGGTTACAATCCCCTTGATTTATTATATGAAGAAAATTACCAAATATTCCAATTTCCTGAAGGATATTTATACAAAATGGAAATAACTTGTGTGGATGAATGAGTAATTCATGGGAGGAACATATCTCTATTTATAGATACATCACATCCCACCAAATTCAATGATTCTATAATATTCTCAATTCTACGCACCATAAAGGAGTATAGATTTTCAAATACTTGGATAGATTTGAATGCTTATATAAGTGTGATATATCACTCAAATTTCACTTCATTTATATTTATGAAACTAATGTACAAATAAATTGTCATTCAAATAGAAAACTAGAGTACCTCACACCCCATTAGAGTGTTATAGTATGTTCTTGTTAAATTTAGAACTTATTTTTTGCTGCTGCTGTTTATACCCATCAAATAGAAGATTATCAGGTGAACAATACTTCTAAATTATATTAGGGATAACATTCCTAAAAAACCCCAAATCCATAATTTATGTATATAATGATACAATATCCTTGGATTTTGGTGTTCACATTATCTAATTGAAACATCCTTTATGCCTTGTAGCACCCCTTTAAAGTGAATTCTTCCCCTTTGTTTATATAATAATGTACTCCCTTTCCCCAAAGTAACATCTTTTGTTTTTCTTGACAAATATTTTAATTTTTCCAAATTGATATAAATTATAGGAAGTCATCATGCATTGAATGTTTTAATGGAATAGAAACATGTCATGCATGTTCTTTAGTTGATGATTTATTATGAACCAGGAACCTAAAAATCATCAATAATACTTAATAGCCTGTAAAAGATAAATACTCAATTTGGAAAGTTATCATTGAGTATTCAGATAATAGCACGGATCTATCCCTTTATAATTCACTCTCATCAATCCAATATCAACATAAATTTGAAATTAAACCACTACCTAAAAATATTAAATACTCATATCATGATAATGAAAACAAGCTACCTATAATTTTTTATATTTCACACCCTTCAGACCATGTACTATAATTAATTAATTTTTTTGGGAGTATAATCATGAAAATGGATAGAAACCTATAGACAATATTTATATTAGAACTCAAATTTTCATGTATCATATGTTGTTAAATGACAAGGTTAAATCGATAAGGCATGCCCAAAATTGACTAAAACCAATGATCCATGATGTTGTCAAAAATGAGGTATCCATATTATTGGCTAGTAGAATAACTGATCCAATCACAACTATCCAAAGGTTTAGCCCTGTACATGTAGTTCCTAGGAAAACTGGTCTTATGAAAATTTAAAATGAAAAAATAAATTTTCTCCAACACATGTTATGGATAGACAATGTGTTTATATAGATTATTTTGGACTAATCCATCACACTATGAATGAAAATTTTCTATTTTATTTAATCAAATAGATACTAGATAGGCTAGAGTGGAAGTACCACCACATCGTTCCTAATAGGTATTATTGATACATGATGATCCATATTTCCCTTCAGAAATAGGGAAATAGAACCTTCAATTTTAGAATTATCAAATTTATATACTAGAGTATTATATTTGGGATGTGTAATGATATAGGTACTTTCAATTGATTCATGCTTTATATTTTTTGGAAATTCCCTGGGAATTATGTTGATTTATTCATGGATGATTTAACTATTTATGGTTCCTCTTTTGTTGATTTATTGAGTAGTGTTGGATCTTTCCATTATCATTGTATTGAAATGATTCTTGAATTAAATGATGAGAAATTATATTCCATGTTGTGATAATGTATTTTACATGTACATATCATTTGTGAGGTTTGTATCCAATTAGTTAAATAAAAATGAAATATCATTTCTTCGGTAACATTAAAAAAAATTAGGGTGTAAATTATTTCATATTTCTGGCATTATTTTATCATCATTTCAGTCATGAAATTATTACGTTTTTACCCCATGTACTTTATACTAAAAAAAGAAAATGAATTTTTGTTTGAAAAAAATGTGGATGATATTAATAATTAGAACAAGAGGCTCACATCACCCATAGTAATCCTACCTCCTTGGTGGGACTTACGATTTGAGATAATGTGTGAGACCTCAAATTATGTAGTTGGGGTAGCATTATCAAAATATGTTTATTGAGCTCCATATGTCACTGATTCTACCTCACACACACTAGTCCAATCCCATGAAAACAACACTACAACCAAAAAATAATTCCTTCCACCTTTTTCCCATAGTTAAATTTAGGTCAATCCTTTTAGGGTAAAAATTAAATTTGATCTCAGACCATGTAGACCATAAGTATCTCCTTAATGTACTAGAAGAGATACTAAATTTCATTCATTGTATGATTCTCCACCAAGAATTAAATCTAGATACTAGGGATAAAATAGAGAATATATTGTCTATGTTACAATATTTCTAGTATCCTTTCTTCCATTAACATTGAATCATCCCCCTATATCTCTAGAAATGACATTTTTTCAGTTGGGAAATTATATTGAGGGAAAGATGATATTTATTATCATTATGATGTTTCAAAATATGTTTTGGTATCATGTATTCCTATAGATTTGAATAAATACAAAGATGGTTTCTTGAAACATGATTCTTATTGGTATGTTTGGTATTAAACCTAACTTTGGTGCACATATATTGATCAATTCATCATGCATTACATTCTTGATAGTGAGTTTTAGTCTGTTCCTCAGTTTTTTGACAATCATTTATGAGGGGGACACTTTGGTCCCCAAAAGACATCGAACAAGGTCCTTGCTTCTTGTATATGCTTTCCAATACTATTTTAGGATTCCCATTATTTTTTGGGAGTTTTTCCTAGTTGTTTATGTAAACGATGTTTATCCATAAGAATTGAAATTCAAAAAAAAATTCTATTCCATGACATCTTTTATGTTTTGGGGAATGAATTAATGGTTCAATTTCCAAATTTATTTGGAAGCCAATAAATTCTTATAGAAGTATATTATGGTAAAAATCAGTAGAGGAAGCAAACACAACAATTGATGATTTGAATATAGTTTTGGAGTTTTTGAGAACCGAGTATTTTTTATATGTTTTAATTTCCAAGGCTCATCATTAATGATAATTGTCATCATTTCTATAATTGAAAAATTAAATTAAATTTTCATTGGTATGAGGATATATATCTATTTTTTACTGTATATCAACCCGGAATAAATGGTGATTCTAATGTGTCATGTAGAGAGGTCCACCCAATTCATAAAAAATGGTTCAACATAATAGAAATGATTTGAGTCATAAACTTGATGATTTATTTTGGGATTACTATACTACCTTTAAAACACCCTTTAAAATAAAACATTATGGGTTGTTTTATGAAATATTTTTACCTCATTGTTGACATAATATAGAAAACATATTATGACATTAAAAAATTAAATAATAATATTTTTAGTGAAAGTGAATAATTTTAGTTTCAGATTAAGAGGTATAAATAAATGAAAAGTGGCCCATATAAGAATTACTATATCTCTATAGAGAGAAAAAAGGCTTCCCAAGATACCCTCATCCATCATCATTAATTCTCATTGAGAATAATGGCATCCTTTTCAATTCAATTCTAATGTTGAAGAAAGTTAAACCTTTTTATTATTGGTTTTATCCATGTACTTTTAATAATTTCTATCTATTTGGTGTTTTATAGGTTTAAAATTAATAAATAAATAAAACATTAACATTTAATGTGAACTTATTGAAGCACTTTAACAAAACCTTGATGAATTCCTCAGTGGAAGAAGTTCTCCAACAAGATGAGATATATCATTTCAATTTATCATGTTTTATCCTTATATCCAATATTCTATTTTATTATAGAGACGAAGCTACACACTATAGCTCTGTCTGTATGTGGGGGGAATTTCTTATGTTTTTAGGATATTCGTCATATTTATTCTTTTTTAATTTCTTAACTTACTGAATTAAATTTTTTACATATCCCCACATTAATCTATTAATTAGGACTTATTAATTTTTTTTTCTTTTTTCATCATATTTTTACTATATCGATCCATGATTAACAAACATAGATATTACATTATGTTTTACAGAATACCAAAACACATTCCCAAAGACCATATTTGTTTAGTTCCATTAGAAACTTCAAAAAAATTATTCTAATTTAGTGAAATATCATTAACATATCCCATAAATGTCTTACCCTTAGCATTCCTACCTAAAACCATTCCTTATAACATAGGAAAAATAATCATAGGAAAAGTATGAGATTATATATTTAGTAAGGGTAAAAAATAGAGATATTAATAATAAAATAAACATAAGGGTATAAAAATATGAAAATAACTTTTGATAGTTATACCCATAATTGAAAATATCAAAATATTGAGTCATAGAAATAATCATATGAATTTATAAGACATGAATCATTAAAGAATAACTTTTTCATAAAACAAAAAATTTTGGAAAACACGGAGGTAAAGAAAATCATTTCTTTTGTAGGAAAGGATATTTAATAGGACTATCGTATTGGAATGGTTTTAGTCACAAAACCATCTTAGTAGTCAATTTCCACTCTCAATACAACCATGAAAGACAAAATCCTTTACTGAATTGGTTTCATTTCTCATTGCAGTCCCGTCTGAACATAGTTTAATACCCATTGCATTCACGTCTATGTCATGAGATATAATATCATTACTCAATGCATTGGAGGTAGATATAGTTCCCACCTATAAAATAATAAAAACCCTACATTTGTGTGCCATAATAACAGAAATCATATCTAATATCAGAACATATGAAAAGAAATGGGCTTCGTAAACATCATTTAATCACAACATTACCCATGAAAAAGATACCAGTTTCATCAATCTAATTCCATCATAATATTAAACCATCCATAGATATATTTGGGATATTATCATTTAAAAATATCCCCAATAAATAATAAGTAACACCTAATAATTTTATCTTAAAAAGAAAGTTACTGTGAGAGATCACATGAAAATTATTCTTGAGGAAAATACCGTTCCTTCTCTGAAAATATTTTATTTTCTTAAAATTATATGAATTTTTAAAATAATAAATTTTAATTGAAAATAATCTTTTAGGATTATACGGTAAGATTCAAGTCATTAAGACATAATGGAATCTAAGAAATCCATCCATCCTTTATAAAATAAAAAATCCTCTCAAACTTTTGTCAGAAAAGTCATAAAGAACCTTGTGAGGAAAAATAAAAAAGATTACTTTCAAATAGTTTAGTTAAAATTAAAACATTCCTGAAGAAGAAATTAATTATAGAATAATAGTAAAAATATTTCAAAAAATATTTATAATAAATAAGGATATTGGAGATAAATATTCATGAGTTTATTAGTACATGTAAATAATTCCTAATAATAAGGGGATCGTGATATTTACACTTACCACTTTATAATCGGTAGTATCATATGTATGATGAAATAAAAATCATTATATGGATATGAATATTACATAATCCTCTAGATAATATTCATAAAATAAATTCATCGGTAATATATACACCACACATAATAAAAAACTAGTTTATAAGACATGTATCCCAAGGAAATAAAAAACGCAACAAAAATATCTTACATTAAGGCATAAAATCCTTCAAATGCATTAAAACATTCTTTATAATGAATACATGTGTGTTAAAAATATAAAATAGAACAATATTAATATATATAATACCATAAATGATTTACTTATGACTTTAATTGACTCTTTTATTAACAATTCCATGTTAATGATATCTTTCGGTTAATAAGTGCATTGTTTTCCTTCATGTATTGATTTTTTATCTCTTTTCCCCTTAAATAGATCATGATATCATTTTATCCAAAATGATAACAATGATAAAAACATTATATATATATATATATTAAGTTTATATTTATTCATGGAGATTCATAAAATTTAGAGATAGTAAATAAAATACATAAATCATGGAGATGGTATGTCATACGTATGCATCAACATTGGTTTCATTTTATTTTCATATTAAAATAAATAAATTTATATAACATATTATTAATCTAGAATAATTCTAATTATATATATATTGTATATATTTATAATATTCACCCTTATTACCATATATGTAAAATATATTTGAAAAACAATTCACATCTGATCATGGATATGGTAATCCATATGTACACCCGACCAATGTTGTCATTTACCAAAAGATGATGCGGTAAATTGTAGATATGATATTACCATTATAGAAGAAACAATATTTCATAAATATTATACTTATCCATTAAACCCATCATAGTTTCCACACATAAAATATGGTGATGGAAAATGAATTGTATCACTATGGGGAGATAGTAAGTCATATGCATACTGGAGAGATACTTTCATTTATTATTCAATGGGAAAGAAGATGTATAGTGGTGTGTTAATAATAATCATAAAGTTTTAGAATATAGGGTATGATTATGTTATTATTTTATGATACATATCATATATTTGTATTAGGTAAATACTTGTAGAAAATGAGAGAGACAGGTTAAAGCGATTACATTTTCTTCAAAACAACTCCTTTGGAACTCCAATAAAAGACTATACAGATGGTGTTTTTGGAATAAAAAAACATATATAATGTTGATAGTGAAGTTCAGAAGTGAAATTTTTATATTTTGTTCGAGCTATAAGGGTCGAAAATGTAAAATGTGATGAGGGATTCTTTTATAATGAAGGCGAGGGGCACTTTTCAAATTTCATAAAAATATTAAAATAAAAATTAATTAAATATCAATGAAAATTCATCAAAATGGAGAGTTATTAGAATATAATGTAGTATATGGTGGTAATAACATCAATTAATATATTTTTTTATGTTTTATTGTTTTAAACTTATTTTTTATTCACACTTAAACTATTTTTATTTTTACTACGTTAACTACATTTTCAATATTAAAAGGTGGATATTTTTACATATAAGGATTCAATTGAAACATAAATCCTCAATTTATAGTATTTAAGAATATAATAAATCCCCATTGTCTTTATTTATGTTTTTTATGATTTTTACTAGTCTAATATAATATTATTTACATGAAAGATCATTAGTGTGAATTTTTAGACTATTCATTAAATTAACATTAAGAAAATCAATAAAGAAAGATAAATTCAATTAAATTCATTTAATAATCTAATAATATATCATATTAAAATATTATTTTTTTAATAACCTTATGTAAATTAAATGTTTCTTAATTTATTATTTTTAATACAACATAATTGAGTTTTTCATTTATTTAATAATTAATGCATCTTCATTGTGTAACTATTTATGATAATTATTTCATTGATAAAAATTAAAAATAAATTTTCATGATATATATAAAAAGTTTATATTTTTTAATAATATATATAGTCTAGAATATATTCTATTTAACACTAAAATAAAAATAATGTCCTTATTAAAAACGTGAGTGTGGCATTTTTTTACAATTTGATTTTAATAATATCCAAGTCACTTTCATGGAAAAGTTTTATTTTAATTTTTTAAACATACAACCTTATGTTTTAATGGTATAATTAATATGATATTTTAACATTTTATCATGTTTAATGGTTATTTTATATTCCTTACATCTTTATATCAAAAATTGCCAACATTTTACCCTTCATCGTATTAAAAAAATTACTAATGTTTCTATTCATATTTTATAGAAATTAATAGGAAATATCTAATAAATTTGTACCCTATTATTATAAATACATATTCCATTTTAAATCATTCAATTCAAATATTTTTCAAAAATCAATTAAAAATTAATCCCCGTACGAAAAAATGAGTTGTTAATGTAAAAATGAAAAAAAAAATTGGAATGTTAATATATAAAATTTCAAGGATAAATTGATTAGTTTCAACTATGTTAGGGTACATGATACAATAATTATCTAGGTATAATTTAGAACCAAAAAATATATAGTTTAACACTATAAATTATATAGAGAGAAAATATTTTTTCAATTTAAATTCAGTATATTTCACTATTCATCAAAACTTGAAAAATTTCAGAAAAATAAGTAGTTTATTTTGAAATGTATATTTTTTAAGGGTGTAAAAAAATAGGTTTAAAATAAATTATATATGAAAAGGTGAAAACACTACATTGTGAAAGAATACAGTTTTAAGCATAAAACTGGGAATATTTTAATATCATGTTAAGAAAATACATAAGATGAATTTTAATCATTATATTGAATATTATAAATTTATATATAATTATTATAATACAATTTTTATTGGTATCGAATAAACATGTGATCAATTTTATAATTTTTACAAAATAATTTCAAAAGGGTTTTACATGTGTGAATCATACTTTAATAATTTTGATAGTGCTATTCATACCCACCATTCTAATGTTTAGGCTATAATTTTCTTGTTTAAATAACTACAATAATAAAAGTATGTTTCATAGAAACTCACTGTTTCTTATAAAATTGACTAGTTAAGTGTTTCATGAATCCCAATACATCAAAAAATATTATTATATAAAAAATATTCTCTGTAAAAATAGCATGTTTTTACATCCTAAAAACCGAAAAATGAATTAATCCCTCAAAATTTGTCGCTCTAATTAAATAAAATTATGATAAATCTACCTTATTATATCCTCATGTTACCACATATATTCTTTAATCAAGTGGTTTCTCCCCAAAACTTTAAAAGTTGAGTTCTTTTATTTTGTAATTTTTTTATCTACAATCTATAATTTATACTGCTTTCTCTATATCGAAAAGATATTTTTATAGTGGTATGACCTCTGAGTTTATTAAAAGTGAAGGATCTGGTGTGTAATTCCTCATAATAGATACATGGAACTGATAATGAACTTTAAAGATATTTTAGTGATTATAAAATGGATAGGATACCATTCCAATATGATAAATAATTTCAAACTGAAATCATGTCCATGCAATTTGAAATTGCATGTAGAAAATAAAAGGTAGATATTTGTGAAATTTTTTATTAGAAACTAAAATCATAAAAATGATTATTAAACTACCTTTTAAAAAAGGTTTGATGAAAACATTTTTTTACCCAATATAACTCATAACAAGGTTTCCTCTTTGGAGAAGATAGGTTGAATGTGGAAATATAGACATGGAAGAGGAATATGACTATTAAAGTCAGAGGGAGAGAGATAGAGAACATAGTAAGTAAAATTTTAATAATCTAAAATCCATTCATCTTTTATGACCTAAGTTACAGTTTGGTTTATTAAATTATAAGGTAATAGATTAATATTTTTGGTCTCAAGATCTGTTCCCTAGAGTTGAAGAATTTTCATGAGAAGAGATACTTACTTTATTTCTTAATAATAATATCATCATTTTAGTGTGACTTAATAAATTTCAACTTAATCCATTATTCCATGATATTATGATGAATTTTTCATTCTTAAATAATTATAATATCTTGATATCTATATAATGTTAGGTTATTCTAGATTTCTTAAAATCCATACAAAAAGGTTAACAAAAGTTATCCCATATTAAAAAAATCATCTAATGAAGAGATAACTCATTAATATTTAAAAGCTCATAAAAATAAAAATATATATTATTTAATAAATGTTTAAGCTTACGATCCATATAAAGGATTAAAATACCATAATTTTGAAAAAAGGTATTTATAGTCCTAAAATACACTTCTAATTAGTCCTCCAAAAAACATTATATAGCTATTAATTTTCTCACATAAAACATGTAAAGATCATGAATTATTTTGAAACATGATAATTACATGAATCAACATAAAACCTTTGTGAAAACATGAATGTTTTCAAAAAGTAACCCTTTCCATGAATCATAGAAATATATATACTCAATCCATAATATATTTTTACCAAATTTTCATAATTTCCATTTTCATCAATACATTCCCATAATTTTTATCACAAAAAAACATCTCTCTATTCCATTATTATGAACACATCATACACATATCACCATATTACCTTTTGATACCAAAGAGTGATATAAATGGAAATTACATTCCTTTTGGGGAATACTTAATACAATAGAAAAAATATATACCCAAAGAGGATATTAGTTTATTGTCTTTGGACACTCAATACTTAATCTTCTAACTTGGTGGAAGATCTTAAACAACACCCATAAAGATCTTACCCTTTTTATTTTACTAAAAAAACCTTTATTTATATCTTTAGGAAAAGAAAACATAAAAAGGGTGAGATAAAATTCTTAATAAGGGTAAAAATGGTGAACATAAAACAAACCATAAATATTTCAACAAGAAAACATGAAAAAAAAAGTTTAGACATCAAAATCCAGAGTCATAAAATAAATCTTGGCATTACGTAAGGAATTGATAAGAAAGGAACATTAACCATGATATAATAGAATTAGTATAAAAGATGTAATTTTGGAAATATAATAATCACATAATATGATTTCCATAGTAGGGAAGGCATTTCTTCTAAAACCATCATAATGGACAAAGTCCATTACTGAACCAGGTTTACTTACATTTCCAGCAATGTATTACGGAACCAGATTTACTTTCCATTATATTCATGTCTTTCTCATTAGATATTAATCATTACCTAATGCATTGGAGTGCCATTTAGGTCCCACCCATCTAATAGTGAAATCATTATTACATATTCCACAAAAAAATAAATCATTCATCATAGCGTAACCCAAGAAATATTATGGGTTTCTTAGACATCATTCCATCATGACATAATCTATACTAGATAATTAGATTTCATAAAAATAATTCCATCCAAAAATCAATCAAATAAAAGTAATAAGATGGATAGAAACATAACCCTATGTCATATTAGATGAGAAATAATTTTGAAAAAACACTAGACCTTAATTCCTATAGAAATTATCCTTTCTTCTTCCAAAACATTTTATTTTCCTAAAATGCCAAGGAATTATAAAAAAATTAATTTAGTTTAAAATACAGATGAGAACGTGTATAGGATGCTTCATGAAAATAAGGCGTTAAGAGTACATAAAAATCCATTAATTCCGTATATGTTAAGAAAATATTATCCTCATACTTTTGTTGAAAATGTCAAAAAATACCTCGTATGGTAAACGAAACAATGATTCCTTCCATACCTTGTAGTAAAAGTTTAAAAAATGGGTAAAAATGAATCCTAAAATGAATATAAGAATATTAATCATTATATGAATAAAAATTTAGGAAACATTTACAAGGATGATAAATATTTCTCTAGTAAATACTTATGTATAAACAATCTTTGATAAAAATGAGAATGCAAAATACCCTTACCTTAGATCCAATTTCGTCCTCATGTGTATGAAACTCTTGTATAGGGGTTTAAACATATTTTTAACTTGTAAAATAACCAGAATAATATTTGTGATGTCATATATTATTTACTTATGACTCTATATACCTGTTCCTTTTTCAATTCCATGTCAAACCAACACCTTGGGTAATAATCATTTTATTTATCGTACATGTTTGGACATATATTATTGATATTTTTTTATTAGATCATGATTTATGAACTTCTATAATGTAAATAATGATTTATATGTTAAATATATTCACTATATATATATATATATATTAGATAGATAAATGAAATGGAATACATTGTTCAAGGAGAAGGTATGTCGTACGTATGCATGAATGTTGTTTTCGTTTCATTACTGAATTGAATGAAATTAATTCAATGATATGTATATATAACCATAAATAAAATTGTATTATTATGTAATATGTTTAATTATTACTTATTATATACATACTTTCTAATTATTTTGTAATGGTTAACATGAATAATGAATCTTTTTGCGTCTTGGAGACCGTAAGTCATACGTACGAACGATCAACGATATCATTACCAAACAAATTGAATGGTATTGAAGTGAATAGTGTATTATAACTCAGAATTATTATCATGTAATAATAATGATAAATAGTTATTATTTCCACCATTATACCCATCCACGTAATGTGGTGGGGAAAAATAGATTACACCACGACGTGGAGACATTAAGCCGTACATACGCACACACAATGATTTCCTTTTTTATAGGATGGGTGGAAGATAAAATAGGGTTGTTTAATATTTAATATAAAATATCTATATATGAGGGATTATTATGTTATTACTTTTTAATTAAACAACAATTTAAGTTTAAGTTGAAGAAGAATGATATTTGAAAGAATCAGTAGAAGAGACTACCTATTCATCAACGTTTCTGCAATAAATGTTTTCATATGGAACTAGAGTTGGTATTTTGAGAAGACCAAAAACACTAAAATGTTACTAGGGAAGTTTATAAGAGAAATTTTCTGGGGTTGGATGATCTTGAAGTCTCAAAATTGATTGAGGAAGGGAGGGAGGAGGTACTTATTTATGAGAGAGAAGAGGGGCACTTTAGGAAACTTTCAAAATATTAATTTATTATAAATTAAATTTAGATTAAAAATATTCATAAACATATTTATTTATAGGATAAGATGATGTTATTTATATTCCCTATAATTTAATAATGTTTAGAAATTTGTATAATATTTTTTATCCTTATCGTTTTGGTTCAACCGTTATTTTACATTCTTAATCTTCTTGTGGTATCATGTTGTTAACACATTGTGGGTTAATGTAATTTCCATATATTTCCAAGACTCAAAAAAAGTTATTTATGACATATTTGGACTTATATTAACCATATTTATTAATATTATATTTTTATGAATTGAATATAATTTTATAAACTATTTTATATTTTAGTAATGAATTATGTCAATTTTGGACACTATTCAGAACATGACTTTTTGAAAAATCCATAAAAACATGATTCTGTCAATATAAAAGAATTGAATAATCCCTAATATGTCAATTTAATCCAAAAAATTAGTGGATGTCATCATAATGTTTAAATTAAATTTATTTTAATATTTATAATTTCATTTACTTGATTCTTTCATTAATGAGGTAATCACTACATCAGAATTGTGTCATAAACAAACATATTTATCTAATGTCTAAAAATTTTAAATAAAATAACATGTTGTATTAAATCTTTCTAGCTTTATAAATACATTTTATATACGTAAATATCAGTTATATAACCCTATATTAAAATTTATTGAGTAAAATATATATGTTTAGGTTATAATTATCTTTACTTTAAATTAATTCTTATAAAATGTCATTTTAACATCCAAGTGAATCCACGGGGTATGAAAATCGACCCAAGGATTCCCATGGTTGTAAATAGCTCATAAAATTGGATTAGGACTTTTTTAGGGTAGTTTATTATTATTATATTAATAGTTATTTACCCTTATTTACCAGATTTTCCCTTTAACCATGGAAAATAAAATAACTACTCAAGGTACTATTTATAATGTCCAAAAAATAAGAGGTACCTATTCCCACAATTTTTTACTTTTGATTCAAAATATGTAATCCATTTTCTTATATTCTAAGTATAGTAGTTTTAGTAATTAATTTAAAATTAATTCCTATTGTCAAAACCCAAAAGTGGGTTTTTAAGAAGTAATAACTGTCAAAAGGTTGACTTGTGCTTATGTCCAATTTCAGTGGGAAATTACTTAAAATGACCTAAATTGGATTAAATGATAACAATATATTCTATTTATACTTTAAAACCATTAAATAATATGATTTGACCATATAAATTATCTTGATGAAAAAATGTGTTTTCAATCAAAATTTAGCGTATTTTTTCTATTCAGCAAAACAAGATAGTTATCAGAAAAATATCTAAAATTAAACCAAATTAAATTTAGATGTCCCTATTCTAAAAAAATAGTTTATTTTTTAAAAAATATCATATAAATGTATCAAAAACACAATTTAAAAACTATTCTCAAAAAAGGTTGGTAAAACTGTATTTTTTGGAAAAATAGTTCTTTTATCCGAAAAATTGATTATATTCTTATACAATGTTATAGAAAATATATATGATGAATTTTAATATTATTAAATTCAAAATGTGGTTAATACAATTCGTAGTGGCTAGTTTATATCCCATTAAATAAAATTTTAATAATATATCGTTTTTTAGTGAAACTCAGTATTGCCTACAATGCATGCTATCGAGGAAGGTCACTATTGCATGTAATTCCAGCCTAGTCAGTGTTAAGTTTAGTAATACAATCCTTTGATGTTTTTTATAACATAATACAAAAAATTGTTATTTTATACATTGAATAGAATCTATACTCAGTGTTTCGTGAAATAAAATCTATCAAAAGAACTTAAAATTATGTGTAACAAATACCATGAATAGTGTTGAGAATACTGCAAGATAATATAGTGTTGTGTATAGCCCAAGATAATCTTGGTGTAGAATACAACACATGTCATAAAATACATTAAAAGAATCTATCTCATAAAATGTTAGTGTATTACATTCTACCCACTTACAAAAAATTCACCATGGAAATTCGTTGGGGGTAATAAATGGTTTAGTACTTGAATGTTTCTTTAATGGAAACCCACATCGAAAAAAGGGAGACTAAAAATTAATTTTAAAAAGGAAATATAGAAACACAATGGTTACCCAAAGAAACTCATCACTAGGTTTCCACAGAAGATAACCTAGGTGGGAAGTGAAAACATGGATTTGGAAGGGAAATATAACCATCAAGTCCCAATGGATAGTGATAGTGAATAAGCTTGGGAGAAAGTTAAATACCCGAAATCCATAAATATGTTATGATTTAGGGTTCAATATAGTTTATCGAATAATAGGGTACGAGGATAACTTTTTGGGTTTTCAATACCCTTTCCTGAACATTTATGATTTTTTCATGAGGATAAAAGCTTACTAGATTTTAGTACAATGTCATCATTGTTCATGCCATGAAAAATTACCACTTCATATATTATATAAAGAAATGAAGTAAAAAAATTGCATTCCTGAAGTGTTAAAAGAACATGCGATAGAAATATAGGTCATTCTTTCTATCTCTATCACGAAAAATGTTAGCATATGTTATCAAATATACACATGTCCATCTATGTTGAGATTAATATTAAATGGTACAAAAAATGGACTTATAATTAATCTATCATAAATCTTAAATAAAATAAAACTAATTTATACTAACTAGGTACTTTCCGTTGAGTAATGGTAGGTGATAAGGGGTTCTCACATTTTGGTTCTTGGTTCAATTCCTATAGCATTGTTCGACATGACAGATTGTCACTTATCTAGCAGGTTATCCTTTTTTCTAAAACTATACTATTATAAAATTCTATAAATCATAAAAAATTGTTTTAGCCTTGAAAAAATTATCTGATTTCCACCAAAATTAGTTCCAACCGTGAGGATTATCCAAAATACTTCTATCGAATCTCATAGTAAAAAAACAATTACAAGAAATGTCATATAACAAGCATGTGAATACCATCATTTATCTACCATATATCATATGATATATCTTGTTGGTCACATTCCAATCATTGGAATGACTTAATATTTCATTATCAGGAGTCATGGTAAAAACCTAAATTTCCATATAACCTTATTCAAAACATTCTTGTCTCCATATTCCAAAACTTTTTGGATGTCTTCCTTAAGTCCCAAAAAGTTGTATACTTCATCCATAATATCATAAAACTCTTATCAAAAACTCCATAATAAGTTCCCAAGAAACAATAATCATCCAATTTACTTATTCAAATCCAAAATATCTTCATATAACCATAATTATAATAACATAAGAGGAATATTAAGAGTTATCTTTCCCTTAATCATGTGTTCTCCAAGTATATCACCTTAAACATAAATCACTTTTCAGCTCCTTATAAATATTCAACATATCCTTTCCAATCCTTAATGAAAATTTTATATTGAAAACACTAATATATTTCATGATTCATATAACATTATATTTGAATTATGAAACAAATACACCTCAATGATCCAACATTATTCTTAAACCATTACTCAGAATCCATCATATTTATTTTTGTTAAAATATAAAACATGTAATAAGGTTTATCAACATCAATATGCATAGGTATAATATAAACAATACTATAAGAACATCACATACCTTTCACATGTATTTTATAATCTATTTATCCTTAGCAGTATGACCAATACTTGTATCATCATCATGATTCTAATCATGATGTTTCCACATTGGAAATCAATCTTCATGATTCCCATAATTTTCAAATCTGAAACATTCTCTGGTTAATTATGTTCTATGTAATGTTGGTTATAGACTAAGACCATAAAGAAAAGTGTGAGATATTCATATTAGTGATTACAAACACATATGTCAAATTTCTTATAATATTTCAATCTATGATATCTTCAGTTTAACCCTAGGCTAGTCATGATTACCATAAAATCCATAGGATTGTGTCCTATACATGACATATCCTTAGGTAATCCTTAGACATATCCTTAGAAAAATATCTGTGGATCTCATTAAGGTTTTCACATGCTAGTTTTAAAATGTTGAATAAACCTTCACTCTTATACCAACTATAGAGACCCAAGAATTATGTACATGGACATTACATTTCTTTTGTAGAATACATAATTCATTACACAAAATATATTCACAAACACAATATTATTTTAGTGTATTTGGAAAGTCAGAACATAATCTTCTTATTTGGTGAATGATCTTCAACATATACCATAATGATTTTCCCTTTTTGTTTTCCTACATTAAAAATTTCTTTATATCATGGGGAAAAGAAAAAATAAAAAGGGTGAGAAAAAATTCTCTATAAGGTTAAACATGGATAAAAAAAATACATAAATATTTGAATGTAAAAACATGAAAATAACGTTTAGACATCAAAATCTTGAGTTATTAAATAAATACTGCTAGTACGTAAGACATAGATAATAAAGGAACATTAACCATTATAAAATAGCATTGGCATAAAACATGTAATTGTTTCAATACAATAATAACAGAATATGAGTTTTATATTATCTAAGACATTTCTAAAAATACCATCATAGTGGAAATAGTTCATTACTGAACCGATTTTTCTTTCCGTTCCTGCCATGTATTACTGAACCGAATTTATATTCTATTCCAATCATGTTTATATAATAAAATATAAAAATTTACACAATGCATTAAAAGGAGATATAGGTCCCATAGATCTTATAGTAAAATCATATTTAGATATTCTACAAAAATATAAATCATTCATCATATCATAACCCATGAAATATTATGTGTTTCTTAAACATCATTCCATAATAAAAAAAACCCATAAAAGATAAATGGATTTAATAAAAATAATAGCATCATAAAAAAATAAAATAAAAGTAATAATAGGGATAGAAACACAACCCTATGTCATCTTTGTTTGGAAATAATTTTGATAAAACACTTGAACTTAATTACTGAGGAAAATATCCTCTCTTCTTAAAAAATGTTTCAATTTATTTAAATGTCGTGAATTTTTTTTATAAAAAAAATTTATGTGAAAATACACATGAAAATTTAAATAATAATCTACATTGAAAGATGTCATTATGAATATGTGAAAATATTTTTATGTTTTATAAGTTAAAAAAACATTCTCCTCTTGCTTTTGTCAAAAAAGTAAAAAACAACCTCGTATGGTAAACAAAAGAATGATTCCTTCCATACCCTGTAGTAAAAGAAAAAAATGGGTATAAATGACTCTAAACATAAATATAAAAATTGGAAAAAATTTACGATTTTTTTAACACGCCAATATTTCATAGAATGTTATCTCTTCAAAGTATTTCAATAAATTGCGGTACATGCAACACTGAGTTCGAGCGCACCATTATTTACCAAACTAGCCATTCAAAAAATAAGTTATGAATAGTATTAAAAAAATTTTAAATTTTACATATCTTATATAATTTTAAAATTCATATTTTTTGTTTCTTATACATAATATAAGAAAAATTCAATTTTTAAGATAAACGAGGTATTTTTAAAAAAATGCAGTTTTCCCCCTTTTAACGGAGAACCCTTTTTAAATATAATATTTAACACTTTTATATATTAAATTTAGTGAAATAATATTCATCTTTATAATAGAGACATAAAAATTTAGTTTGGATTATTTTTTGGTACTTTTCTGATGACTTTAATATTTTGATGAATAGCAAAAAAATACTAAATTTTAATTAAAATAACTTTTTTAATTGAAAAAATTCATAGTGTTAAATTATACATTTGAGTGGTTTTAAAGTATCATTAGAAAAGTTTTTTATCATTTAATATAATTTATGTCATTGGATATAATTTCACATTTAAACAGGTCATAAACAAGTGTCAATCTTTTGATAGTTATTATTTCTTAAAAACATGCTTTTTGTTTTGACTACAAGAATTAATTTTAAATTAATTTCTGCAACTTCTGTATTTTGAATTTGAAAAAATGGATTCCATATTTTGAATCACGAGGACCAAATTGTGTAAATAAGTATCTTTTATTTTTACACATTATGAATAATTATTTCGGTAAATATTTTATTTACAATGGCTATAGGGTAAATCTGGAAAATTAGGGTAAACAATAATATTATAATAATGTTAAATTACAATAATATGTGTCTTATTCGTATTGGTTGATACATATCTGACCATGGGAATCCATGGGTATATTTTGGGATCCCATAAATCCTCTTGGGAATGAAAATGACTTTTTATATTAATTAATCTAAAGTAAAGAATAAAATAATAAAAGCATGTATCTTTTAGTAAAACATTTTTATATGGTGTTATATAATTGATCTATTAGTCTATAAAAATTAATTTGAAAGATAATAATATTTATTACCTTATGATCATTTATTTATAATATTTAGACATAAAATAAATATATTTATTTATGACACAATAATGATGCAGTAATTACCTTATCAATGAAAGAATCAAAAAATTGTATAATAAATATTAAAATAAATATAATTTCAATGTTTTTACAAAATCAAAGAATTTTCAAGGGGAATATAAAATTTTAGGGTTTATTAAATGTATTTGTTTTGTATTAATAAAGTTCTGATTACTTTCAAAAAAACCAAATACTAAATAGTGTCAAAATTGACATAATTGATTTTTCTAAACAAGGACTATATTATTAATTATTATAATATTCCTAAAAATATATGGTTCGAAAAAAGATATAGATAAGGTTATATATATTAATAATGAACCACATGGGGTACTTTTGGCTGGTTATAGTATGTTTATTAATAATATAATATAAAAATACAAAGAGACATGTTAAATGTCAAACTATTTAACTAAGAGTTAAATATAAAAGATAAGGTTAATATGGTGATATAAACCTATATGAAACCTATTTTTTGAGATATTTTCGACCCGTACCCTCCTTATCCTCAAAATAATTCATTTTGGAGCCATTAGAAACCGAAAATGATTTTATTATAAAATAATATTTCATGTTTTTGTTAAAGCGACCCTCACCTCTCTTATAAAATGTCACTTGCCCTTCATTTAATTTCACACCTCCAAAGCCTTTTGGATCCCCAAAAACCTACCAAAATATCCTCCCATCATTACTCCCTTCATCATAGAGGTCTTACTTTGGTCAGAAATCCAGCCTATGGATCCCTTTGGATCAAATCAAAAGGGAGAACCCGAAGAAGAGGAAAATATTTCATCACATATTTCAAGATGTTTTCTTCTTCCACTTCCTATTTCTTTGTTGTTTCCACTATAAAATAATAACTCCAGTAGAGTATTAATAATTTGATATTATTATAAAAATGTTACAACCATATTCATTATTCTATCCATACTATTAATGACAAAGTCACCATACGGTCGTACGTACAACTTAACGTCTCCATGTCATGGTGTAGTTTGTTATTAAAACACTTCATTATTTGGATGGGTATAATAATGAGTATAACTGAGGTAATTAATAAATATAACATGTTAGTGATTCTGTATATATGATATACCATCTAATTACATTTGATTTCTCCATCAATATAATGATATTATCGCTCGTGCGTACATTATAAGGCCCCAGCCTTAAACCTTACTTAATCTTGAGTTATTACAAGATTACACATTGAGGATCTTTTCGGGTTTAGAGTTTTAGAGAATTAGATCATAAAACTTGCATTACATTTCACATATAAACAAAGTGGTTACATAAAGATAGTATTCTTCATTCCCATCAATGGAAACACATTTAAAATAAAACATGGATTATTTCTTGACACATCCTTGACTCTATCATCTTATCATGTACCTTTCCCTTGACCTGTGAAAAACATTTCAAAAACTTGGGATGAGCATAAAAACTCAGTATGGGTTATAAAAACATGGAAAGGAAACATGGGTATATACATACATAAGAGTGAAATCATACTTTACCCATAAAACATAATCACTTTAACATACCTCATCAAATCATGAATAAATCATAGAAATCATAAGACATAAAGGTAACTTGAGGCATTCATAACATTCTTACGTAGGGAGTAACCCTCTTGGATACGTTTGGAATACCCATCATAGTATATTCCCTAAAATCTCTTCTGAGAAACCTTAACGTTTCACTCCTTCGCGTTACCCAATGCATTGGAGAGCTATATCGGGCTCACCTGCCCTTAGTTTATCACGGAACCACCCGTCTTCATAATAATGCCCCAGAACCATAACATAATCGTATCACATAAAACATGCATAAAGGAAACATAACATTTCCACATTTCAATCACAAGATATCAATATAACACAAAAACATTGTGAAAACCATTTTCCATACCAAAATAAAAGAAAAGTAAAACATGGTATTTATTTTTCTTTTAAAAAAGAAGGTATGGCTTGTAGAGGAAGCCGAAACTCAAATAACGGTCACGACAGCGGAGAAGTCGTTGTCGCCGCATACGTACGACAAAAACATTCCCTTTTGTCGTTTAGTAAATTCTTCGTATAAAAATATTCCTTTTGAATAAATGTAAAAGTCAAAGGGGTTTATACACCATATAAAAGAAAGTTGTGTATAAAATAAAATATGCCTCAAAGAAAGGAGATTGAGACGAAGTCCCATACCTCGTATCCGACTTGACCCGACCGTTCTTTAATCTCCTGAATAATAAACTTGAGTTAATCTCTACTTGCTTATGAATCTTTTTCAAGT
Organism: Viscum album; assembly: GCA_963277665.1. NCBI lineage: Eukaryota > Viridiplantae > Streptophyta > Magnoliopsida > Santalales > Viscaceae > Viscum > Viscum album. Next base: position 1,869,345,757 of record OY728150.1, read on the forward strand.
TCATTATTCCTTTTATACCATGTTATGAACATCATGTAATCATTTAAGTTAATAATGTTCATTTTGTCGGTATTTGGTTCTTAAGTCAAAAATAGACTTCTTACACTTACATGTTGTAAATTTGGTCATGGGTTTGTTATATCCAGAATGATATTAATTATTTGGATAACATATATATCATATATATTCATCATATACATGTATTTATAATATTACATCACATTTAGAGGTAAGAAATGAAATGCACCGTTCATGGAGACGGTAAGCCGTACGTACGCATGAACGCTACTTCCATTTCTATTTCATATTTTCTGGAATGGAATAATAATTATATAAGAGTATATTATAATTCCCGTATAATAACATATATAATATCATTAACTTTATCCTTTACACATCCCACATATGGTATTAACGAATCAAATCACTTTCAGGGGGCGGTAGTCCGCACTTCCTAAAATGAAGATATCATGTTTACCCATAATGGAAACCATAAAGGTATTCCCAAAATGAAAAAAAACAGAAGCTTAAGGAAAACATATACATATTATATATCATATATAAAAATATTGACATCATAATGGCCACCTTTGAAGGTGTTAAATGAGTATTGAACAATCATCGTTTCAGGAGGCATAATTTCGCCATCCACGGAAACCGTATGTTCTTTAACCATTTGATGCAGTTGTGTGAGAGTGTAGCTCAAATAAATCTTATAACAACATCCTAGTATATTGAATATACTGGTGTTGTTACAAAGGAAGTAAATAAAAAGAGTTTAGGGGGTTGGAGAAGTAAAATAAAACAAATGAACCTGAGAGAATGAATTACCTTTAAAAGTGTAACTCCTTTTGATTTTAGCCTAAAGGATATCTTTGAAAGGATTATGTCCAAAGGGAATCCTCTAGGATGAGGAGAGGGATGTTGAGAGATTAAATGGGAAGGTGTTGGCCAAGCCAAAGGCTTGAGTAGTGTGTTAAATGAGGTAGAGTTGGGGGCCTTTTATAAGAGGAGAGGAGGGGCACTTTAGGAAAGTAAAGAAATATTACTTTATTTGAAAATGTTTTTCGGTTTTAAAAGGTCCCACATTGATATACTTCGTGGCTAAGGTGATAAGGGTTAGAAATCCACTCATACAATTGGTTTTGGCCATGTTTAGGTTTTAGATTTTTTCATTATCTTTCCATTTTATTTAAATCATTAAATAATGAGGTCATCGCTGCATCATCATGATGTCATAAATAATTTAATTTATTTAAAGTCTAAAAATTATAAAACAAATACTATGATATAGGAAATCTTTTTATCTTTCCAATGACTATTTATAATCAAATATCTGATCTTTATAACACTATGTAAAAATTGTTTTTGTAAAACATATTATGTTTGTGTCATTTTTACTTTTACATTAAATAAAAAGTTATTTATGTCATTTCCCACCCAAAATGTCTCCATGGGGTCCCCAAGTTGACCCATGGCTTGTCTTGGTCGGCCATGACACAACCAATAAGGTTGGGACATGTTTCTAGGTCATTTCATATTATTAAAGCATTATTTATACCTTAAACTACACTAATTACCACTAATCGCGATTAAAAACTTAATAAGTTACTATTCACCAAAAAATTATTTTAATCTCATTGAACCACATATTAATTCTTAATGACAACCATGTATGTCAGATTTTCAAAATTCAATACAAATTAGTGGTAAACTTTCATTTAACTGAAAAATCAGTTTGCTTGATTACCACTTAGTGGTTTCACTATTCATCAAAAATTGAAGTTTTTCAGAAAATTACCAAAAATTCACCCTAAGCTATATTTGATATTCCGAATTCAAAAATGAAGTCTATTTTACAAAATTCAAATCATATAAGTCACAATAATTAATTTAATAATTAATTCCCGCTGCCAGAGCAAATAGCGTGTTTTTACAAAACAATAAGTATCAAAAGATTGACACCAGTTTAAGTCTAATTTCAAAGTGAAATTGATTACAATGACCACCATTGGATAAAATGGTAAAAATATATTCTAATTTTACTTCAAAACCAATTCAAAACATAATCTAATCATATAAATAAATTAGATTAAAAAGCAGTTTTGATGTAAAATGCAGTATTTTTCACTATTCATTAAAAAATGAACATTGTCAGAAAAATACCAAAAATTCACACAAGGTAAATTTTGATGTCGCAATCATAAAGGATAAGTTTATTTTGACAAACATAGTTTATAAAATTGTCAAAATATAGATTCAAAAATGGTTTTCCATCAAAAGGCAGTAAAACAATCTTTTAAGAATATTAGTGTATTCCATGCATAAGATTGTATTTATTTTCATTTTAAGCCTCTATAACACTATCTTAATCATTAATAGACATAGATAAAAATATCTATTATTCATTACTTACTTGGGATGTTACATCCTTCCCCCCTTTAGAAAATTGTGTCCCCGTAATTTATTTACTTATCGAATAAATGGGGGTACTTATCCCTCATTGCATTTTCAGATTCCCATGTTACCTCTTCAATCATGTGGTTTTTCCACAAAACCTTTACCTGGTGAATCACCTTATTCCGTAACACTTGCTCCCTGTGGTCAATAATCTGGACCGGTTGTTCCTCATAAGATAGGTTCTCTTCCAGCTGAACTACCTCTGGACTCAAAATATGAGATGGATCTCGCATATACTTTCTCAACATCGAAATGTGAAAAACATTGTGTACCTGAGATAAACTCGGAGGTAAATCCACTCGGTATGAAACTGATACAACTCTCTCCAGAATTTCGTATGGTCCAATGAACCTTGGACTCAACTTTCCTTTCTTACCAAATCTCATCACACTTTTCCAAGGAGAAACCTTGAGAAAAACATGATCACCTACCTCGAAAGATAGATCCTTCCTCGGGTTATCCGCATAACTATCCTGCCTGCTCTGAGCTGTTCTCATGTGTTTCTGAATCATCTGAACTTTTTCTGCCATCTCTTCTACCAATTCTGGTCCCATCAACTTTCTTTCACCCACTTCATCCCAGAAAGCTGGAGTTCGACACCGCTTCCCATATAATGCCTGAAACGGTGCCATCTGTATACTGGAATGAAAACTGTTATTATATGAAAACTCAACCAAAGAAAGATGTTGGTCCCAACTTCCCTAATAATCCATATAACAAGCTCGTAGCATATCCTCCAATGTCTGAATTGTTCGTTCTGACTGCCCATCTGATTGAGGATGAAAAGCTGTACTAAAATTTAATTCAGTACCCAACGACTTCTGAAGGCCTTTCCAAAAGTTAGAAGTAAACCTGGGATCACGATATGATACAATGGAGAGAGGAAATCCATATAACCTGACTATCTCTTTAAGATACAAACGGGAAAGTTGATCAAGAGAGAAAGTATCTCGTATAGCAAGGAAATGAGCAGATTTGGTCAAGCGATCAACAATAACCCAGATTGCATTATTACCTCGAGATGTCTTCGGTAATCCAACAACAAAGTCCATGGATATATTCTCCCATTTCAACTCTGGCACTGGTAAAGGCTGAAGCATACCTTTCGGTAACTGCCGCTCTGCTTTAACCTGCTGACAAGTCAAACACTTCACAGTAAAATCAGCAATATCTCTTTTCATTCCTTCCCACCAGTAATACTCTCGCAGATCTCTATACATCTTAGTACTGCCCGGATGAACTGAAAACGGAGAACTATGAGTTTCACATAACAACTCTCTCTTCAAATGTGAATCACATGGCACACACAATCTCTTCCCAAATCTCAAAACACAATCATTATCAATGTTGAATTCAGGCAACTTACCTTTCTGAACCAGCTCTACCTTTTTCTGCAACTCACTGTCTTGCTTCTGTGCTTGCTTGATTCTATCTGATAGAGAAGATCTCACTGATACCTGAAACAAAACAGAAGGACTTCCTTCACCAACAACTTCTATGCCAAAGTTCATCAAATCGTTAACCAAAGGATCACGTTCCAACCGCAACATTGTTAATGAAGCATTACTTTTCGACTCAAAGCATCAGCCACTTTATTTGCTTTTGCTGGATGGTAATGAATTGTACAATCATAATCCTTGATTAATTCCAGCCATCTCCTTTGTCTCATGTTTAACCCTTTCTGAGTGAATATATACTTTAAACTTTTGTGATCGGTATATATTTCACACTTTACTCCATACAAATGATGCCTCCAAATTTTTAAAGAAAAAACAACAGCAGCTAATTCCAAATCATGTGTAGGGTAGTTTACCTCATGAGTTTTCAACTGTCGTGAAGCATAAGCAATTACCTAATCATTCTGCATTAGGATGCAACCAAGTCCTTTCAATGAAGCATCACTGTATATAACAATCTCACCATTCCTGGAAGGTAGTGCCAAAACTGGAGCATTCATCAATCTTCTTTTCAATTCCTAAAAACAATCATCACATTCTTTTGTCCAGATAAACTTAACACCCTTCCGAGTTAGCTTAGTCATTGGACTAGATAACCATGAAAAATTTCTAACAAACCTTCGGTAATAGCCCGCCAAACCAAGGAAGCTACGAATCTCGGTTACATTTGTGGGTCTTGGCCATTCTTCCACAACTTTTGTTTTTGTAGGATCAACAGTTATTCCATCTTTAGAAACAATGTGACCAAGGAAAGAAATTTGTTGCAACCAAAACTCACATTTGCTGAATTTCCCATACAGTTTCTTTTCTTTTAAGGTTTGCAAGATAACCCTTAAATGTCTTTCATGCTCTTCTTTACTTTTAGAAAACACCAAAATATCATCAATGAAAACCACCACAAACTTATCCAAGAACTCATGGAAAATTCTATTCATTAAGTCCATGAATACAGCAGGTGCATTGGTTAGCCCAAAAGGCATTACTACAAATTCATAATGGCCATATCTCGTACGGAACGCGGTCTTCGGAATATCTTCCTCCTTTACCTTCAGCTGATGGTACCCCGATCTCAAGTCAATCTTTGAAAAAAACTGATCTCCCTGGAGCTGATCAAACAAATCATCGATATGAGGCAAAGGATATTTGTTCTTAACAGTGATATTATTCAAGGCTCTATAATCAATGAAAAGTCTCATAGAACCATCTTTCTTTTTAACAAATAAAACAGGAGCACCCCATGGTGATGTGGTAGGTCTAATGAATCCTTTCTCTAATAAATCTTGCAATTGCTCCTTCAACTCTAAAAGTTCAATTTGTGCCATTCGATAAGGGGGTTTTGAAATTGGCTTAGCATCAGGAACTAAGTCAACAGTAAACTCAACTTCCCGATCTGGTATTATTCCAGGCAACTCATCAGGAAAAACATCAGGATACTCATTTACCACTGGAACATCATTAATATGAACAGTTCCTTTATTTTCAACGACATGTGCAAGGTAACATTCATTTCCATCTTTTACAAGTTTCTCGGCCTCTTGATATGTTATCAAAAGTAAGGGTTCATTCTTGTAAACAAACTGAAAGTCTTTCTGAAAAGAAACTTCTTTAGCTCTATAGTCAATCTTAGCATGGTAAATAGAGAGACAATCCATACCCAGGATAACATCAAACTCTACTAGAGGTAGAACAATAAGGTTTGCAAGTAGGTTCTTTCCACAGATAAGGATAGGAAGATTCTTATAAATTCTTTTTGCCTCAACATTCCCCCCAGGTGTTTTTACCAAAAGTTCAGGAGTCATTTCTTGAGATGGTATTCCCATTTTACTAGAAAAGGTTTCAGAGATTAAAGAATGTGTAGACCCCGAATCAAACAACACACTGGCATAATCTGAAAAAACAAACAAAGTACCTGATACAACTTCATTTGATGGCCCGACATCTACTGAAGTAGTTGCAAAGGATTTCACCACCCCTTTCTTCTTGTAGTCTAACTGCTTCTCATCACTCAAGCTCTTTGTCGGACACTCATTTGCATAGTAACCCATCTCATTGCACTTATAACATTTCACTAACTGTAAATCAAATTTGTTCTTACCTTCACCTTGATCCTTTTTAGTGAAATCACGAGCCTTATGTCCCATCTTACCACATCGGTAGCACTTCCCAGAATTCAGAAGACATTCCCCAGCATGCCTTTTGCCACATTTATCACAAACTGGAAACTTAGTTCTCTTACCATCAGACTTTTTTGAAGAATTCTTACCTTTCTCCTGCCACCTCGGTCTCTTCTTCTGCTGGTTTTTATAGAACACTTGGTCATCGGCAAACTCCATTTCCACCTTCTCAGCACATCGAACAAGCTTTTCATAACTTTTAAACTCACGAGAAGCTAATGCCCTTCGATATTTTGGCTTTAATCCTGAGCAAAAACGATTGATTTTACTATCAAGGTCTCGGATAAAATTTGAAGCATACCTTGCCAAACGATTGAACCTTTCTTCATAGGCAGCCACTGAGTCTTCCTCTTGCCTCAATTCCAAGAATTGCTTTTCCCTCCTAAGTCGAACAGCCTTAGTAAAATACTTCTCAAGAAACATACCTTTGAATTCATCCCAGTCAAGAGCATCAATCTCATCGGCGTCCCTGATATTTTTAACCATAGACCACCACTGATCTGCTTCACCCTCTAAACGGTAAATCGCAAGACTAACCTTTTGATTGTCTGAACACCCCATGACATCAAAAATCTTCTCCAGTGCTTTAATCCACCCTTCAGCTAGCACAGGGTCAGATGATCCTCTGAATGATGGTGGATGTTGCCTCATGAAATGTTCTACCACTGACATGTTCCTCTGCGGTTGATCTGGCTGATCTCGTGCATGGATACCACCACCATTTATCGCTTGAGTCAACTGCGCCATTACTGTAACAAACTGTTCAGTTCCAATTCCGACCATCTCAGGATGCTGATTCGGAAGGTTATTTCCTTCTGTATGCCTTCCTAGCACTGCTTCCCTGTTTCCTCTGCGGAAAACCATTCTGAAAAAACATGTCTTAGATGAAGCAACATGGTAATCTTCAAATGCTATATCACTTCAATTTGACCATAAAAAAAATATTTTTGGATAATCATTAAATAGAATTCTAACTCCTAAAGTTATCTAAACCGACCTCTGATACCAACTATAAGGCCCCACCCTTAAACCTTACTTAATCTTGAGTTATTACAAGATTACACATTGAGGATCTTTTCAGGTTTAGAGTTTTAGAGAATTAGATCATAAAACTTGCATTACATTCCACATATAAACAAAGTGGTTACATAAAGATAGTATTCTTCATTCCCATCAATGGAAACACATTTAAAATAAAACATGGATTATTTCTTGACACTTCCTTGACTCTATCATCTTATCATGTACATTTCCCTTGACCTGTGAAAAACATTTCAAAAACTTGGGATGAGCATAAAAACTCAGTATGGGTTATAAAAACATGGAAAGGAAACATGGGTACATACATACATAAGAGTGAAATCATACTTTACCCATAAAACATAATCACTTTAACATACCTCATCAAATCATGAATAAATCATAGAAATCGTAAGACATAAAGGTAACTTGAGGCATTCATAACATTCTTACGTAGGGAGTAACCCTCTTGGTTACGTTTGGAATACACATCACAGTATATTCCCTAAAATCTCTTCGGAGAAACCTTAATATTTCACTCCTTCGCGTTACCCAATGCATTGGAGAGCTATATCGGGCTCACCCGCCCTTAGTTTATCACGGAACCACCCGTCTTCATAATAATGCCCAAGAAACATAACATAATCATATCACATAAAACATGCATAAAGGAAACATAACATTTCCACATTTCAATCACAAGATATCAATATAACACAAAAACATTGTGAAAACCATTTTCCATACCAAAATAAAAGAAAAGTAAAACATGGTATTTATTTTTCTTTTAAAAAAGAAGGTATGGCTTGTAGAGGAAGCCGAAACTCAAATAACGGTCACGACGGCGGAGAAGTCGTTGTCGCCGCATACGTACGACAAAAACATTGCCTTTTGTCATTTAGTAAACGCTTCGTATAAAACGATTTCTTTTGAATAAATGTAAAAGTCAAAGGGGTTTATACACCGTATAAAAGAAAGTTGTGTATAAAATAAAATATGCCTCAAAGAAAGGAGATTGAGACGAAGTCCCATACCTCGTATCCGACTTGACCCGACCGTTCTTTAATCTCCTGAATAATAAACTTGAGTTAATCTCTACTTGCTTATGAATCTTTTTCAAGTTCATTATTCCTTTTATACCATGTTATGAACATCATGTAATCATTTAAGTTAATAATGTTCATTTTGTCGGTATTTGGTTCTTAAGTCCAAAATAGACTTCTTACACTTACATGTTGTAAATTTGGTCATGGGTTCGTTATATCCAGAATGATATTAATTATTTGGATAACATATATATCATATATATTCATCATATACATGTATTTATAATATTACATCACATTTAGAGGTAAGAAATGAAATGCACCGTTCATGGAGACGGTAAGCCGTACGTACGCATGAACGCTACTTCCATTTCTATTTCATATTTTCTGGAATGGAATCATAATGATATAAGATTATATTATAATTCCAGTATAATAACATATATAATATCATTAACTTTATCCTTTACACATCCCACATATGGTATTAACGAATCAAATCACTTTCAGGGGGCGGTAGTCCGCACTTCCTAAAATGAAGATATCGTGTTTACCCATAATGGAAACCATAAAGGTATGCCCAAAATGAAAAAAAAACAGAAGATTAAGGAAAACATAAAAATATTATATATCATATATAAAAATAGTGACATCATAATGGCCACCTTTGAATGTGTTAAATGAGTATTGAAGAATCATCGTTTAGGGAGGCAGAATTTCTCCATCCACGGAAACCGTATGTTCTTTAACCATTTGATGCAGTTGTGTGAGAGTATAGCTCAAATAAATCTTATAACAACATCCTAGTATATTGAAGATACTGGTGTTGTTACAAAGTAAGTAAATAAAAAGAGTTTAGGGGGTTGGAGAATCAAAATAAAACAAATGAACATGAGAGAATGAATTACCTTTAAAAGTGTAACTCCTTTTGATTTGAGCCTAAAGGCTTCCTTTGAAAGGATTCTGCCCAAAGGGAATCCTCTAGGATGAGGAGAGGGATGTGGAGAGAGTAAATGGGCAGGGGTTGGCCGAGCCAAAGGCTTGAGTATTGTGTGAAATGAGGTAGATGTGGGGGCCTTTTATAAGAGGAGAGGAGGGGCACTTTTGGAAAGTAAAGAAATATTACTTTATTTGAAAATGTTTTTCGGTTTTAAAAGGTCCCACATTGATATAATACGTGGATAAGGTGATAAGGGTTCGAAATCCACTCATCCAATTGGTTTTGTCCATGTGTAGGTTTTAGATTTTTTCATTATCTTTCCATTTTATTTAAATCATTAAATAATGAGGTCATCGCTGCATCATCATGATGTCATAAATAATTTAATTTATTTAAAGTCTAAAAATTATAAAACAAATACTATGATATAGGAAATATTTTTAGATTTCCAATGACTATTTATAATCAAATATCTGATCTTTATAACCCTATGTAAAAATTGTTTTCGTAAAACATATTATGTTTGTGTCATTTTTACTTTTACATTAAATAAAAAGTTATTTATGTCATTTCCCAACCAAAATGTCTCCATGGGGTACCCAAGTTGACCCATGGCTTTTCTTGGTCGGCCATGACATAACCAATAAGGTTGGGACATGTGTCTAGGTCATTTTATATTATTAAAGCATTATTTATACCTTAAACTACACTAATTACCACAAATCGCGATTAAAAACTTAATAAGTTACTATTCACCAAAAAATTATTTTAATATCATTGAACAACATATTAATACTTAATGACAACCATGTATGTAGGATTTTCAAAATTCAATACACATTAGTGGTAAACTTTCATTTAACTGAAAAATCAGTTTGCTTGATTACCACTTAGTGGTTTCACTATTCATCAAAAATTGACGTTTTTCAGAAAATTACCAAAAATTCACCCTAAGATATATTTGATATTCCGAATTCAAAAATGAAGTCTATTTTACAAAATTCAAATCATATAAGTCACAATAATTAATTTAATAATTAATTCCCGCTGCCAGAGAAAATAGCGTGTTTTTACAAAACAATAAGTATCAAAAGATTGACACCGGTTTAAGTCTAATTTCAAAGTGAAATTGATTCCAATGACCACCATTGGATAAAATGGTAAAAATATATTCTAATTTCACTTCAAAACCAATTCAAAACATAATCTAATCATATAAATAAATTAGATTAAAAAGCAGTTTTGATGTAAAATGCAGTATTTTTCACTATTCATTAAAAAATGAACATTGTCAGAAAAATACCAAAAATTCACACAATGTAAATTTTGATGTCGCAATCATAAAGGATAAGTTTATTTTGACAAACATAGTTTATAAAATTGTCAAAATATAGATTCAAAAATGGTTTTCCATCAAAAGGCAGTAAAACAATCTTTTAAGAATATTAGTGTATTCCATGCATAAGATTGTATTTATTTTCATTTTAAGCCTCTATAACACTATCTTAATCATTAATAGACATAGATAAAAATATCTATTATTCATTACTTACTTGGGATTTAACATACATACAGATTACCGTCTCCACGAACGTGATGAGATTCATTCCCCATCGTAATAATTAAATAATATTTTTCATTTTATGATTAAAAATAATGTTTATGAACACAATATAATTATTTATAAGAATCTGATACATCATATCCATAAATAGCATGGCTTACGCAACCTTGCATATAAAAAAACGAGTCAGTTAACACCCAAAACGATGATACTACTAAAATATTGTTAACAATGAAATATTAGAAGATCATATATGATATAATATTTATGTATACAATTCTTGTATAATATAATAACAATGTTTTAACTATTACACAGGTGTTTAACATACCATCAACTAAGTAAAAGTACAAGATAAGGGTTAATTTTACAATCTCTTTATTATAATAGGTTTTTTTAAGTAAGTATCTACTGATACATATTAATTATCCATGTCCATGTTTCATAAAAGAGTTTTCAAAGGGATTATTTTTAAGGTAATTTTTACTAAAACTTTTTTCTAAAAGTTTTAAATATTTATTCTTCTATACCTTTTTCATTAATGTCCTTGTTTTAAAAACGGTTTTAAGGATTTATTTATATGGAAATGAATGTTTTAAAATGTCAATTCCTTTCAAAAGTTTCAAAGTGGTATGGGACACTTTGATTCAAAAGTATCTTTTAAATGGCATACTTTATATTACTTTTATATGATTTCATGAAAATGGATATTTCTCACAATGATTTCTACTGATCATTTTAAACTATCTCAACTTCCTTTACGAGATATTATTATTGATTGAGGTTGATTTATTATGATACAAATCTTCCATATTGTATTGAATGTGATATATTTGAATGTGAATGTGTTATTTTTATACCATTCATGGTTTATGGTTAATGTATTGACATTTTTTATGCAAGTTTTAATATGAATGTTTATGTTTTGTTTCAACCATTTCATATGACGAATGTATTGGACTTAGTATGTGATGGGTGGAGCCCGCTATAGCTCCTCGGTGCATCGGTAGGTCTCATGAGACAATTAGACGTGGAATTGGCCGAGGCCTCCCAATTTGATATATGGTTTTGGACAAGGCCTAAATCATTTTTAGATGTATTAGATGAGGCCTTGATTTTTTTTTCAGAATGTCCAACATTATACATTGCCTCATTATGAAAATAATATTGATGGTTCATGTAGTTATTTGACTAGTAGAATACCCATAACTATGTTTTATTATGGAATTAATTACTCAGTTCATATTTCTGCCAAAGCTTATTCATGTTTATTATTTGTAATGGCATGTGTTTTTATTTATTCATCATGCCTAATGTTTATGTAATCATCCACTGTATTTCTTACCCTTAATGAGCATTTGAGATCACACATCTCTTAAGTTTTATTTTCCCTGGATATAATGAAGTTAGTTATGAGTGACCTGCATAGATGGTCTATGGGATATGAATATGGTCAATGGATACAATGTTGTTTTTGTTTTTCATTTTATAATGTAATGTAACGTTCATGAATGTAATCTATTTTCCAGGACATCTAAACTTATTGGTTCTTCGGGACATGATTCCTTGTAATCATGCTAATGTATTAAAATAATGCACTGACTCTGGGTGACTGGGGTTGCAGAGTTACATTTTTGGAATCATGTAAATTGATGATAAATGTATCCCTTGTAAATACTTACGTATAAACAATCTCGGATAACAATGAGATTGAAAAATTATCCCATACCTTAGATATGATTTCTTATGTATGTGTCTGAAACTCTTGTATAGTGGTTTCAAAAATATTATTAACTTGTACCAGAACCCTAATAATATATATAATATCATATGACTTTATATTACCTGTTTATTTATCAGTTCCATGTTAAAGTGACATTTTGGGATATATTCATTTTATTTATCGTATGTGATTGGACTTTTTATTCATGATATTATTATACATATCATGATTTATGTACTTCTAGAATGTAAAAAATGGTTTATATATCATATCTATTTAGTATATAAATATAAATATAATAGATAGATAAATGAAATGGAATACACCGTTTTTGGCGATGGTATGCCGTATGTACAAATGAACACTATTTTCGTTTCTTTATTGAATTGAATAGATGTAAGTAAATGAAATATATATATATATGCATACATAAATATAGTATAATTATTATGTCATATATTTCAGAATTATTTATTATATATATATATAATTTATAACCATTATTTAATGGTTAACATGGAGAATGAATCTCATCACTTCGTGGAGATGGTAAGGCGTACGTACGTAGGAGCGAAGATATTATTCCGATAATTTTTGAATGGTATTGCAATTGATGGTGTATAATGTAACACCCCAATATTTTATGAGAAATATTATTTTTAATTACTTTTATGTCTTGTGTTGTACGCTACAACAAGATTATATTGCGCTATATGCAAAACATTATTATCTTGCAGTATACGCAACACAATTCTTCGCTCGTGTTACACTCAATTTCATGTTCGTTTTGTGGAAATTATTCTACCAAACATTATGTTTAGATTTTGTTTAATGTAGAAATGAAATAAGTTTTGATTATGTTATACGCAACACCAAAAAGTGCTTTCACAACACGTAGCCCTGACTTTCCTTGCATTACACGCAATCAAGTCCTTCCTCGATATGTAATACGCAATACCGAGTTTCACTAAACAAGATATTATTATAATATTATTATGAACTAGCTATTATGAATAGAAAGATGCACTAGTTGATATTTTATAAATTTTATATATCAAAATGGACTTAATTTTTGGATTTGGAATATCGATATTAGCCTAGGGTAAAATTTTGGTATTTTTCTGAAAACATTCAATTTTTGATGAATAGTGAAAACACTGGGTTACTATTTAAAAAATGAATTTTTATTTAAATAATTATATATTTTATTTAAATTTATTTTAAGTATAAATTGATACATAATACCTATATAGGTTTAATTTAATTCATTGGAGTAATTTTATAATAATTTTAGATATATAAAAATTTTATTGAACTTTTCACCGTCTTTTACCCACCTCCTTGGAGAACTTGAAAATTTACATAAACCATAATTTTACCACTTATGTGAGTGGAATTTCGAAAATCCAAGAGACACAGTTAATAGAAAGGAGTAAAATGTGGTTTAATAAGATAAAAATAATATTTGGTGAATAGTAACTTTTTACTTTTATTTACTATGGTTTAAAGTAAATAGGGTATTTAAGAGTAAAAATTATATTATTATTACACTAACACATTTACTAATTCTATTGGATAAGTTTAATTCGACCAAAAACAGCCTTAGGAATAAAATATTACCCTTTAGGTCCACTTGGATTAGATTAGGACATTTATTATTATTTTATTTAAAGAAGAGTTAAAATAGTTAAAATCAACGTTTAATAACAAAAAAAATTTAATATAGGGTTACACATAAGATAAATTCGACTATAAATATTCATTAGAAATATAAAACAATTTCATACATAATTTTATTTTATTTATAGTTTTTAGACATTAAATAAGTTAATTTATTTATGAAACAATGATGATCCAGTAATTACCTTATTAATGAAATATTAAAATAATTGATGTTATAAATACCCAAATAAATGTAATTTGAGACTTTTTATAAATTAAAATAATTTATTTAGGTTAATATGACATTTTAGTATTGATTCAATTAACTCTTTTCGAACAAATCATGATTTTATGATTTTCACAAAAATCAATAACAAAATAGTGCCGAAATTGACATAGAATAGTTTTTAAAACAAATATTATATTATTAATTGTTATTCTATTCATAAAAATCTAATGTTCAGCCAAATGACTTATATAAGGTTATATATATTAATAATGAACCACTTGGGGTTGTTTTGTCTTGTTATAGAATGTTTATTAACCATATAGTTTAAGGAAACAAGAAGACATGATAAATGTTAAATTATTTAACTTAGAGTTAAATCTAAATGATACGGTTATAATAGTTTCCTAAACTTCTCTAAAACCTATTGGTTGAGAGGATTTAGACCCATACCCACTTTAGCTTCGAAATAAATCAATTTGGAGCTATTATAAACCGAATATGTCCTTATTATAAAATAATATTTTAAGTTTTTCCTAAGGATTCCCTTTCCTCCCTTATAAAAGGAACCCTCCTCCCTCTTCTCTTTACACAATTTTGAGCATTCATGCTCGGAAAAACCCTGCCCATTTACCTTATAAACTTCCATAGAAACATTATAGAGGTTATGATCTCCTCAATAGACCATCTCTAGTGCCTTATGAGGAAGCTTAAAAGAGGTGTGTCGAAGAAGAGGTAATCTCTTCTACTGAATCTTTCAAGTTTCTTTCTTCTTCAAATTACTATTATTTAGTTGTTTAATAATAATGTAATAACATCAATATCAATAAAATACTGATATGTTATTATAAATATGAAACAACCCCATTTCACCTTCTATCCATCCTACAGAAAACTAAATCATTGCGCGTGCGTACGTACGGAATACTGTCTCCACGCCGTGGTGTAATCTGTTTTTCCAACACCACCTTAATTGGATGGGTATAATGGTGTAAAGAATAACTATATATGGTTATTATAAAATCATATTGATTCTGAGATATTATATCATCCAATCCAATTCCATTTCAATAATTATGGGAACGATATCATCGCTCCTGCGTACGTAGGGATTACCGTCTCCACGATGCGATGAGATTCATTCTACTTATTAACCATTCAAGAATGATTATAAATTATATATAATGAATAATAATGATATATATGACATAATAATTCTGTTGTATATATATATATATATATGTCATCTACGTACTTCCATTCATGTCAACACGGAAAGGAAAACAACGTTCATGCGTACGTACGGAAACCGTCTCCATGAACGGTGAGTTTCATTTCATTTATCTATCTATTATATATATATATACTGAATATATATGATATATAAATCATTTTTTAAATTAATTAAGTAATTAAATTATGATATATGTAATAATAGTGTCAATAACAACAAGCCCAAACATGTACAATAAAAAATACGATTTTACCCAAAACACTGATTTCACATGGATTTGACAAAAGAACGGGTATTATAAAGTAAAAAGTGAACCATATAAGATATCATAACAATGAATATGATTCTATAATAAGTAAATGACATTATTTAAATCATTATACAGGAGGTTTGGATACGTATAAAGTATATCAGACCTAAGGTAAGGGATAATTTTTCAATATCATTTTTATTCGAGATGGCTTATACGTAAGTATTTACTAGGGTTATATTTTTCATCCATGTCCATAAAATTGTTTTTAATAAAGTGTTTAATATTATTCCAAGTATTTTTAAATTCATTTTACCCCTATTTGACTTTTTCTATGTATTATGGAAGGAATCTTTCTTTTGTTTAACCTACGTGGTACTTTTGGACTGTTCTGTTAAAAGTACGAGGAGAATGTTTTTTTTAAAATTTTATGACATGAACGGATTTTTACGGTTTCATAACCCCTTATTTTCATGAAGCTTATTCTACAATATTTCACTACTATTTTCAACAAATTAATTTTCTTTTAAAATTGTATGGAATTTTGTGAAAAAAAATGATTTTGAAGAAGAAAGGATATTTCCCTCAAGAATTCATTTCAAGTGTTTTATCAAAACCATTTTCTATCTACGATGAAATTATTTCATATGTGTATGTTTCAAGTATAATGTCTCTATGATTTAAATGGTTTAAATTTTTTTTATGATGAAATGATATCCATTTGTTTTATATGGATTATTTTATGATGGAATGATGTTTATGAAACCCATTTTTATTCTTTGTGTTATGATGAATGATTTATGTTTATTTTGTGGAACAAGTAAGAATGATTTAATTATGAGATGGGTGGGACCTATATCTACCTCCAATGCATTGGGTAAAGATTTATATATCATGATATAGACATGTTTGGAACGGTAAGTTAATATGGTTCAGTGATACAGGACTGGAACGAGGAGTGAACTCGATTCATAAAGTGACTTTGTCCACTAAGATGGTCTTAGAAGCAATGCCTTGGCTACTATGGAAATCATATCATGTGCTTAATGGTTTTCCACAATTAAATGTTTTATTCACATGATATTTTATCATGATTGATGTTCCTTTATGACCTATTCCTTATGTACTGCCATGATTTATTTCAAAACATAATATTTTGATGTGTAAACTTTATGTTCATGTTTTGAAGTTAAAATGTATATGGTTTGTTTTATTTTCTCCATGCTTACCCTTTATGAGAATTTGTGCACACCTACTATATGTTTTCTTTTCCCCGGGATATAAAGAAAAGTTTTAGCTAAAAAAATAGAAGATCTTTATGGGAGATGTTGAAGATCTTTAACCAATATTATAAGGTTATATTCCGAGTTTCCAAAGACACTAAACTATTTCGGTCCTTTGGTGTCTGTTTTTGTTATGTGTTAGATATTCTGCAAAAGTAATGTAATGTATATGTATGTCAAGATTTGAGTCTCTACATATAATATCTAAGAATTATTATCATGTTATAATAATCATAAATATAATTATTTCATGATTATACCTATCCATGTATGGTGGTGGTAAAAAACAGATTAAACCATGAAGTGGAGACGCAAAGTCGTACGTACGCACACACAATTATTTCTTTTATTGTAGAATGTATAGAAGGTGAAATAGGGTTGTTTCAAATTTATAATAACATATTAGTATATTATTGATACATATGTTATTACTTTAAAATGAATCATCTAATGAAGAGGAAGTATAAGGAGAATGAAATTTGAAATATTTGGTAGAAGAGATTACCTCTTCCACAACGTGTCTCCTTTATATATCCTCTTAGGGAACTAGAGTTGGAATTTTGAGAAAACCTGAACATCTAAAATGTAACTAGGTAAGTTTAGAAGAGAAATTGGAATGGTTTGGTAGTAATTTATGGCTCATATTGAATGAAGAGGAGAGGTAGGATGTTCCCTTTTATAAGAGAGAATAGGGTCACTTTAGGAAACTATCAAAAACTAATTTATTCTAAAATCAATTTCGATTAAAAATGGTTCAAAAATTATTCAATTATAATATAGGATTATTTTGGTTCGAACACATATCATATAATAATATTTTGACTTGTTTTGAATATTTTCGTATCCTTATCGTTTTGGTTTAACCATTATGTTAACCTTTTTAATCTTACCATGATATCACACTACATAAACAATGTGGGTTAATGTAATTTCCATATCATTCCAAACAAATCAAAAATAGTTATTTATGAAAATTTTGGACTTATATTAACCATTTTATTGAATCTAATATTTTATGAAATTTAATATCATTTAATAAACTATTTTATGTTTTATGTTATGAATTATGTTAATTTTGGACTCTATTCAAACATGAATTTTTTAAAAATTCATAACAACATGATTAATACATAAAAAAAGAAATTATATCATCTATAATATGTCAATATCATCCATAAATTTTTTTTGTGGCAACTAAATATTCAGATTAAGTTTATTTTAATATTTATAAATTCATTTATTTGAATCTATCATTAATGAGGTAATCACAACACCTTAATTATGTCATAAATAAATATATTTATATAATCTATAAAAATTAATAATAAAATTCCACAATGTTGAAAATATTTTAATCTTTTGAATGACTATTTATAGACATATATATTAGTTATATAACTCTATATTAAAATCTACTGAGTAAAAGATATATGTTAAGGTTATAATTATCATTACTTTAAATCAATTCTTATAAAAAGTAATTTTCACATCCATGTGAATCCATGTAGTCCCAAAATCTACCAAAAGATTTTCATAGTCATAAATATCTAATAAAATAGGATTATGCCATCTTTTAGGGTAGTATAATATTATTATAATATTAATTTTTACCCTTACTTACCAGATTTACCATTTAACCATGGTAAATAAAATAATTAATGAAGTTACTATTCATAATACCCCAAAAATACAAGTTTACTATCCCCAAAAATTGGACCTTTTTATTTAAAATATGAAATCCATTTGTTCAAAATATAAACACTGTATTTGAAGTAGTTAATTTAAAATTAATTCCCGTTGTCAAAACTAAAAAACGGGTTTTTTAGAAGTAATAACAATTAAAAGATTGACATGTGTTTTTATCCAATTTAAATTGAAAATTACTTCCAATGGCAAAAATTGGATTATATGATAAAAATATATTCCATTTATACTTTTAAAACCATTAAATAGTGTAATTTAACCATATAAATTATTTCAATAGAAAAAAAAAATTTCAATTAAAATTTAGCGTATTTTTAATATTCATCAAAACATGATTGTTGTGAAACAAATATCAAAAATTCATCCAATGAAAATTTTGATGTTTTTATTCAAAATAAGAAGTTTATTTTTAGAAATAGAACATATAAATGTGTCAGAAACTAAATTTAAAATGGTTCCCCAAAAACGGCGGTAAAACTGCAATTTTTTTGAAAAATACTTCTTTTTTCAGAAAAATTTATTTTTTTTCTTATACCATATTCTACAAAATATATAAGATGAATTTTAATGTTATTAAAATTAAAATGAGGTAATATTATTCGTAACATATATTTTATATAAAAGTAAATAAAATTTTAATAATATATTGTTGTTTAGTGAAACTCGGTATTGCGTTCAACGTAAGCTATCGAGGAAGGTCCAACTTGTGTGTAATGCAAGCCAATTTAGTGTTACATTTAGTTAAAGATTCATTTAGTGTTGTTTATAAAATAATCCAAAGATATTTATTTTATCCATTGAACAAAATATATACTTAGTGTTGCTAGAATTGAATTCTATCAAAAGATCATGAAATTGTGTGTAACAGAAGCCAAGAATAGTGTTATATATACTGAAAGATAACACAGTATTGTGTATAGAAAACGAAAATATTGGTGCAGCATAAGACACAAGACATAAAAGAAATTGAAATAATATATCTCATAAAATATCATGTTGTTACATTACCTCAATCACTTTTCATGGTTACTAGTACCATTCAACATATTCTTTCAAATTATATAGTAGATTAATTCATTGAAGTTTCATTACTCATCATTTCTATAAAATTAATTTTACAACATTATTATTGAATTAAAATACATTAAAACATAATCATTAGATCACTTCACTATCATACTTTACTTCATCGATAGTGATCATTTGTGATTTGACTTTATCTTTGGTCTTAAGTGTTTAATAACATTGATCAATATGATCGACCCTTAAATTTCCAAACTGATTAGCATAATGACCATTTTTCATACACTTGAAACACTAAATTGTTCGAGGTTCATTCAATGCATCATTTTATATAATCAGATAATTATCTATACTTTTTGCATCAATTCGATATTCAATTTTCTTATTACATTCTTTTCCAAAATGAAAACATTTATTAGTCCCCTTAAGACAGTTTCCTTAATGTTTCTTTCCACACATTGAACATAATGAAAAGATAATATTATTTTATTATTGGGATTTATATTCTACATTAATGTAGTTATTATATTTTTTATCAAAACTGTGACATTAATATCTTACCTTATGCTCCATTTCATCATTGATAGAAAAACACATTGTCTTTTCACATCTACAGAAGTCTTTCAAGGACAACTCCTTTCTAAGACATGGTATTATTCTACTGAAGAATCTATAAAAAACATTTTTTGGTAGTATTTCAATTCCATAAGTATAAATGAATAGCCTTATAAAATTATCCTTGGTGGAACCGCTGGAATCATCATAAATTTTCATTAACACGAGGAACACTTTCTCCATCTTTACTGAACCTATTTCACTTCCCATTCCGGTCATGTTTGAACCATGTTCAATACCTATTCCAATCATGTCTATCAAATGAGATATAATATTATTACCCAATTAATTTTATGGAGATATAGGTCCCACCTATGATATATTGAAAACTATACATATGTGTTCCAGAAGAACACAAATCATTCATCATCTAAGAACCCATGAAAAAATGGGTTCCATATACATCATTCCATCATGAAACAACACATGGAAAAAGAAAAGGGTTTCATAAATATCATTCCATTATAAAAATAAACATACCATATAAATGATAGGGATATTATCTTTGAAAAATATCCCTAATAAAGAATATTTAACAATAAATAATTATATCATAAGAGGAAAAAACATTGAGAGATCACTTGAAAATAATTCTTGAGGAAAATATCCTTTCTTCTATGATTTTTTTCTTTTCTTAAAATTCCATTATTTTTATGGAATACAATTTCTTTGAAAATATCCATAAAAACATATAGTTGATGCTTCAAGGAATTAATACATAATTAAATTATAAAAACCTATTCATGTTGTATAAGTTAAAAAATATTTCTCTTATACTTCTATTAGAAAAGTAATAAATTACCTCATTGAGAAAATGAAATAATATTTCTTTAAAACCATTTTCTAAAAAATCAAAACATCAGTAAAAATTGCATTGATTATATTGTAATTGTAAAAAAATATTTGAAAATATGTTCAGTAAAAATAGACATGGAAGATAAATATTTCTCAATAGATACATACATATAAGTAATATTTAATAATAATGATATTGTGAAATTAACCCCTACTAATTTTTAACTAGTATAATCATATTACCCATGAATGATATAGAAATATTTGTATATTAAAATACTATAATATTCATGATAATACTTGTTAAAGACCTTCATGGGGAGTATATACACTATCTAGAAGAAACATATATTGTATAAGACATGTATCAAATATAAGTAAAAGTGAGATAAAAATACATTACCTTATGTCATGAATTTCTTCATATAGGTTCAAAACTAATGTATAAAAAAATATAGCAACCTAGGGATAAAAAATAAGGATATTACAAAATTTTAGATCAATACTCAGTACATTATAGAAATACATGCTTGAGGACCATAATAGTTTATTGTCTTTGGAAACATTGAAATAAAATATTCTAACCTAGTGAAGGATCTTCAAAATATCCCATATAGATCTACACCTTCAATAATTGTAACTAAAATATTTTTTTTATAAATTGGTGAGAAGAAACATAAGAAAGGGGATAACTCAAATTCTCAGTAAGGTAAATAAAGGTAATGTGTGAGAATAACATGAATAAAAGGGTGTGGAAATTTGGAATAACATTTTAATATCATATCCAATATATTAAAGATCGTAATAAATATTATATGTTCATAAGACATGATTAAAAATGAAATAAATTACATAAGTGATGAAAAAATAACATATGAAAAACATTTGTAATTGTGGGAGACATATAAGAATATAATATTATCTCCATAGTGGTCAGGGAATCACTACCAATACCATACTGGTAGAATGGGCTCACTCCCCATACCATCTTGGTAGTAATGGTTCACTACCATTTCCATCGTTGTAATATTATTTCACTCCTCATACCATCTTGGTAGTCATAGTTTAATCCCATAGCCACATTATAAGTGAAGGTTCATTCCAAGACCATCTTAGTCTATCTCATGAGATATAAATCTTTACCCAATGCATTAGAGGGAGATATAGGTTACACCTATCTCATAATAAAATCATTCATATATGTTCCATAGGATCATAAATAATCATATCCTTACCCATAAAATGAAGTGGGTGTTATAAATATATAATCATATCATAACGTGCGGAGAAATATAGTTTTCATAATAATTTGATAAAAAGAATAACCCCTAAAAGAGAAATAAATTTCATAAATATATAAACCATTTAATAAAAAAATCTTTAATAAATAGCATGAAATTATACATAATCCATTCATAGATATAATATGAATGGAACCTTTAGATCATTTCATAGAAGGTCATGAGAAACATCAACAAATGTCATCTTAGATGGAAAATAATTTTGAAATATATTTCAAAAATTATTCTTGAGGAAAATATTATTTATTATATGAAAAAGGATTTTTAATACATATAACAATTTGAAAAGGTAATTTCTTATAAATACCTTGAAAACATATAAAAAGTATTGAAATCATTTTGAAAATAATTTTCATTAAAAAAATTTAATGTAAGATTCAAACCATTTTGAAAATAATTATCTTTGAAACCCCTATGAGAAATTATAATGAATGATTGAAAACATTTTGAAAAAACATTTCTCAGAAAATACATTCAAAACATATAAATAATTCAGGAAAACATTTTGAAAACCATTTTCATTCAGAACCTATAAAAGGAGCTTGAATGAATTTTTAAAGTCAATTTACGATGAAAATCTATTTTAAAAACATTGTTTTAAATATTAACCATTAAACATGAAAACAATATTCAATTTATTGATGGTGAATAAATTTGTACTTGTCAAACAAGGTAAAAAGGACATCCCCTTTTCATGGTAATGGTTAAAAACTACACTTTCAAAAAGAAACAAGAAGATTAATCTGAAGGAAATGTTAAAATAAATAATGGGTAAAAATACATATTAAATTGTAAAAGATAATGGTACAATATTCTTGGAAACCCTTTTTAGAAATCATGGTTTTGGAGGAACATATATGTGACCGATGAGAGGGAAATGTTTGTATTTCTTAAAAAAACATTCTTAGATATATTATATTCCAAAGAGTAGAAGAGGTGATACCAATATATGAATAAATAATGAATAAATATAGGATAATAAAATTATTGAATGTTCTTGATAGACAGGTCAAAATATTTCATCAATGGAATCATAAACAAAAACAATCTCGAAAAGCAATGAGATTATTTCAATAAACAATTATAAATTAGTAACAAGAGATTATACTCTCTATGTAAGAAAATGAAATTTCTTTAAACATAAAATATCATAAAAATAAATAAATCAATAATATAACACATAAAATGGAAGTATATACACCTCGAAAGACATTTTTGGTGCATAACAAAACATGAGTCTCAAAGAAGGTAACTTGAATCAAAACTATTTCACAGATTTAGTAACTTTTGAAAAAAAATCTACATGAAATTAATATCAAAAATTTGATATGTTAATATACATTAATAATTTAATAATATACATTGAATACAATCATGTGTAGTATATAAACCACACAAAAGGAAAGAGTCGCGGACATAAAATGTATCTCATGGAAAGAAAAAGTTAGAATAAACATCCTTAACTTCTATCTTGACTATATTCATACTAATTAATACCACCTATATAATAAATGTACATTTATTATATATATTTTAAATAATCATATTATTATATGTAATACTATAAATTTTTTTATTTTGACTTCATATTACCCTGTTGTTTACAATCCAATGTTAAGACTTCACTTTGTGTAATATTCGCTTTATTCTTCACATGTTTCCTAATTTGTGATATCATTGGTACTTATACATTATATCATGATTAATAGAATTTAAAACATGAAATAAATAACATTTATATATAGTATACATGTATTATAATTATCTATTTAATATACAAGTAAAAAATGGAATACACTATTCATGGAGACAATAAGTCGTGCATATGCATGAACATTGTTTCTATTTTTATTATCATATTGAAAGAATGAATGAAAATGGAATATATGTACACATGTATATAATTATTAAATTATATCCATGATATAATATATGTCACATATAATCAAAGTACCCAACCTTAAAACATTCTATGTAGTGTATGGATTAATTATATTGTTTTTATGCGATAATAGTCCACACTTCCTCAAAAACAATTATCGTATTAAAATTAAACTTAATGTAAAATACATGTGTATTAAAAAGGAATAATCAAGATTAAATAAATAATAAATATAATATATTACATATATAAATAGTGTTTCCATCATAATTTCCACCATGATAAGAGGTAAATAAAATTGTACAATTATCTTTTAATGAGGCCGTAGTTCCCCATACACATAAATAGTATGTTCGTTACCCATTACATGTATGGGTGTGTAAGTTTAGGTCAAAAAATAGAATAAAAAATACTTGTATATTTAGTATACTGGTTCTGTTATACAAAAATCTATTAAATAGAGTGGATGGGATGGAGAAGGAAAATAAAAGAAAGGACTTGAGGGAAGATGTTACCTCTTAATCAGGTAACTCCTTTTATATTATGGCCAAAGGTATCCTTGGAATACATTATGAACAAAGGGAGGCATAAAAGTGAAATGTAGGGAATTGGGAGATTATTTGGGAGGCCCTTTTTAGATACAAGAGTCTTGAGAGGTGTGATGAATGGGGAGGAAAAGATCTCTTTTTATAGTAGAGGAGTGGTACTCATGTAAATATTTGAAGAGAAAATCTAACCCAAGTTTTTCATGCTTCATGTGGATATAATAAAATTAAAAAGTCTATAAAAGGAATGATAGGGTCTAAATATGTAAGGAAAATGTATTTTAGACAAATTATATTTTGTTTTGGGTTATAATGTAAGGTTTTAGTCCCTTATTAAGCATAAATTAACCTTAATTGATGTAATTAATTTTAATTACATTCACTAATATTTTTGGTTTAAAACTAATTTTACCATATTGAAAATTATAAATTATTTTGATTACAAATATGGAATACGTTTTCAAATATTCCAATTACAGAAGTGGAATAAAATAATTTAAAATTAATTATGCCGAAGGGATGACAATATGTATTTTTAAAGAAAAAATGATCAAATGTTTGCCAAGTTGTTATATCTAAATTCAAAAGTGATATTGGTTAAAATGAAATAAATTGGATTAATTGAATAATAAATCATCTAATTAAACTTTATAGAAAAATTTAAAATATAATTTACATTTAAAAATAAATTAGATAAAAAAGTATTTTGGAATTAAAATTTAGTATTTTTAAATATTCATTAAAAATGAAACCTAACATAATAATACCGAAAAATTATACTAAGGTAATTTTTATGTTTCACTTCCATATAATAATATTATTATGAAAATATTAAATCTGTAAACTTTAAAAATTTCCATTTAAAATGGGTTCTCCATTAAAAGGGGTTCAAAATACATTTATAATAAATATAGGGTTTATGCATAAAATGAGGTTTCTTCTTATATTATATCTATCGAATATATTTAATAAATATAAAAAACAACTTTATTGAATATATAACATATATATTATATTAATATCACTCATTAATTTAAATTAATTTATTTTGTTGCTTTAAAATATATTTTTGACTCTAATAATAATAGTAGTTTTCTTTATATTCAATCGGGCATCATATTTATATCTAATTAATTGGTAACATAATAATTAATATAATGATTAGGTAAAATTTTCATTTTAATAAATTAGTTAATAATATTCATAAATTATAATTTAACTACTAATTTATAGCTTGTGATATTAAATAATGATAATTTAATAATATATTATTGTTTGGTTAAACATGGTCATGCGTGCTATTCAAGCCATCAAGGAAAGACATTGTTGTGTCCAACATAAGCTAACCTTGGTGTTAAAAGTGGAGAAAGAAATACAATATGATGTATTTAGTTCATTATTAACTTGGTGTTGTGTATAACATAGGCCAAACGTTGGGATTTAATATAAAATAAACTATTTTCCTTGTTATGTGAAATGAAAAATATAACAAATGTTAAATTAATTGAAAAATAATAATTCAAAAAATATCAGGGTGTTACAATATAAGTTTATAATACACATTAAATGGAAATACATTAATTTAAATAATATTATATATGATTTAATTATGACTTTATATTACTCCCTTATTAACAATTCCATGCTAAAGATATGTTTTTTTGGAAATAATCGCTTTGTTTTTCATTCAAGTTTTGATTTTTTATCCCTGGTCCTCATACAAAAGTAATTATGTCATCATATATAGAATTATAACAATGATATATATATTTTATATATCTATAGTATTCATGTATTCATTGTTATTTATGAAATATATAGATAGAAAAAACAATACACAATTCATGGAGAGGGTAGGTCGTATGCGCGCATTAACACTGTTTTCATTTTCTATTGACATATAATAAAAGAAAATTATATGATATTTTATAATTAAATAATATTTTTTATTTTTTATATATATCATATTTATTCATAAAATTTACC
Organism: Viscum album; assembly: GCA_963277665.1. NCBI lineage: Eukaryota > Viridiplantae > Streptophyta > Magnoliopsida > Santalales > Viscaceae > Viscum > Viscum album. The sequence goes on from OY728150.1 coordinate 1,869,372,647, forward strand.
CTTATTACCATCCATGTTAAATATAGATGGAAAATCAATCATATCACATTGTAGAGATGATAAGTCATACCTACGCATGAGCGACATTATCATTTTGAAAAAATATTTTTGTCAAAGAAAGATAGATATGAAATTATCATTTCAGAAGTATAATAATTTAATAAAGATAATATATATAAATTACAACCATCAAAATTTCGACTCATAAAATATGGTGATAGAAAATAAATTGTATTGCTATGTGGAGATGGTAAGCTTTACGAATAAATGAGTGATACATTATATCATGTTAGATGGGAAAGTGGGTGTATAGTTGAGTTTTCATAATGATAATTAAATTTAAGAATATTTATAATTATCAAGTTATTATTTTTTTATATATATAATATATTTAGAGGAGGTGTAGAACAAAATAAAAAATGTGTGATCAGTTAGAGTGATGAAATATTTTTTCGAAACTGACCATTTATATCTTCTCAAAATTACTCTAGAATTGGTATTTGGGAATATTAAAACCTCAAAAATGTGGATATATAAGTTTATAAGATAAATTTAGACGCTTGGGATGAGGTAGAATGCTAAAAGTGGTGAAATGAGGGGAGGTATGTAGTGATATTTTGTAATTAAGCTGAGGGGCACTTTTAAAATTTCAAAAAAATCTAAATTGAAATAAATTAAATATCATTAAAAATAAACAAAAATTTAAATTTATGATAAGATAATTTGGGATAGTGTGGTAATAACACCAACCAATATATTGTATACATGTTTTTTTTTGTAATTTCATACTTTATCTTTTCCATTAACAGTTAGTTAATCTATTTTAAGTTTAACTGCGATAGATACATATGCTTCATTACAAGGTGAATATTTTTAAATATAAGGTGTAAATCGATCCATAAATGTAAAATTTTGGTAATTTAGAAAATAATTTATTCTCTTTTACATCATTTATTATTTTCATTATTTTTAACTAATTTAATAAAATATTCTTTTCATAATTTATCATCAGTGTCAATATTGACACTATTCATTACCCTAAATTTAAGAAAATAAATAATGAAATAAAAGACATATTTATTTATACATGAATAATATGTCATAATCAATTATAAAATCAGTCTATCAATTAATAATTTCAAATTAAATTTATTAAAATATGTTCAGTACAACTTAATTTAGTTTTTCATTAAAAGATCAATTAATGCATCATCATTGTGTAATAATTTATGATAATTATTTCTCCACTAAATTCTTTAAAAATATCCCTGATATATATAAGCCTCTAACGTTTAGTAATAATATATATTGTACAGTATACCTTCTATTTAACAATATAATAAAATATTATACCTATTAAAAGTTATACTGTGACATTTTGTCACTCTCTTGGATTTAAATAATATCCCAGTGAAATTCATGAAAAAATATCCATTTTATTGTTCAGTTTATATCCCCATGTGTTAATGGTATTATTTACCTCAACAAGTAATATTTTATAATTTTTTAAGTCATTTTTTAATCCGAATCAAATTATTTTTAGGCCAATTTACCAAATATTTACCCATCAGCATGGTAACAAAAAATAACAAATGATACTATTCGTATTGTAAAAAAAATATAAAGAAAATATTTAATAAATTTTGATCATATTTTTAAAAATATGGAATCCATTTTTTGAAATTCAATTACAATAATTTTCATAAAATAATTAAAAATCAATCCCATAGACTGGGAAAAAGAATATGTTTTGAAAGTAAAAATGTCCACATTTTTGAAATGTTTTTATATCAATATTAAATGGGATATTAATTCATAGGACCTAAATTGGATTAAATTATATAATAATGATCTTATTAAACATTAAAACCAATAAAAAATATTATTTAACAATATAAATTATTTAGAAGAAAAAACAGTTTTAAATTAAAATTAAGTATTTTTAAACATTCCATAATACATGAAAAATATTAAAAGTAACCAAAATCCAATTAAAGTAAATTTTTTATATTAATAAACAAAATAATAATTTGGTTTTTTAAAATATAATTTTTAGTAGTGTAAGAACTATATTTAAAACAATTTCACCATTGAAAGCAAAAAAACATATTTTAGAAAAATTAATGATTTTAAGTATAAAACATTATTTAATTTTTTATCATGTCTAGATAAAAAAGGTTAATGTTAAATATTATATTGAAATTTATATATATACATATCATTACTATAATTAGATTTTTTTTATATTTTATTTTTAAAAACACATTAGTGTGCATTTAAATAGTCTATCAAGAAAAGGTTTACTTTTAATTTCAAAAGGGTTTTACATGTGTAAACCATAATTTAATAATTTAAGTAACTATATTCAATACATCCATTATAATAATTAGTTTTTTATTGTCTTGTTTAAATAATTAAAATAATAATATGTTGTTTCGTAGATAATCTATGTTGTGTGGAATGTAAGCTAAGCTGGTGTTGTGTGTAACAAAAGAAATTAAAGAAATCAAATTATTTAAAAACAAATCTATTTTGTAAAAATATATTGGTGTTATAACAAATCACCATTAATATAAACATTACAAACAAAAATAGTCACTATAATTTTATAAATTGAGCATACCTATGCCTCATCATATCCTCAAGTTACCATGTATATTATTTTTATGGGTGGTTTCTCCACCAAACATTAACTAGGTGTGTGGTCTTATCATGTAGTAAATTATATCTATGATCCAGAATTTATACCAGTTTATCTTTATAAGAAATATCATGATCCAATGGTATGACGTATAATTTATGTACATGTGAATGACTAGGAATGTGCTTCCATAGAGGAGATACATGGAATACATTATGAATATCAGAGACAATTGGTGTATGTTCTAATAGATAATATAAAATTCCAATATGATAAATAATTTAAAAAGGAATTCATGTCCTTGAAATTTGAAATTTCACATTAAAAGTCACATGTCATATTTTGAGAATTTCGTTGTGGGATACTCCCATTGTAAAAATTAATATTAAAACCTTCATTCAAATAAAATAATGTTGGAAACATAACTGTTATCCGATACAACACATAACTAGGTTTACATATAGAATAAAATAGGTGGAATGTGAAAATATGGGCATGTAAGAGAAATATAACTCTCACGTTTTGATGTAGAGTTACACAAAAAAATTTCAGGATAAAATTGATATTAAAAATCCCTAAATATATGATGATATAAGCGATAATTTGATTAATTTGAAAAGAAGGTTTTGGGATTATATTTTTGGTTTCAATGTCTTTTCCCAAACGTTGAATAGTTGTCATGAGAAGAACTACTTACTTTATTTAATAAGAATAACATCATACATTCATTATTCCTATATTGATTAAAACTTCATCACTTCTTCCATGAAATGAAGGTGAATTTTTCATTTTTGAAACATTAGAAGACCATGAGATCCATTGAATGATAGGTTACTACATCTGTCATTACATCAAAAAAAAGTTAACACATGTTATCTGATATTCATAAATCCTGGCATAGAGGGATAATACTTTAATCTGTAAAACCTCATCCATATTTTATCTTAAATAATTTCATAACTGGTTACCCTTATGATCCTTAAAGAAGATTAAAATGTTATACTTTATAAATAAGGTCCCCATATTAACAAAATAAACTTATCCTTAATCCAACAAATAATATTTTTTATATCTTAATTATCACACACCAAATATGTGAAGATCATGTATTCTATTGAAACGTTGTAATAATCTGAATCACCATAAAACCGTAGTGAAAACATGCATGATTTCAAACATTAAATCATCCTATAAATCCAAAAATTCAATAAACTCAGTCCATGATCTCTTAAACCACAATTTCATTAGTTCCAAGGTCATCAATAATATCCTATTTATTTTATAAGAATAAAACATCTCTTTATCCCATTATTATCCAAAAATCATGTACATATCATCTTTTAATCTTAATCAAATTTCATGGTTACTAGTACCATTATACATATGAATTAAAATAATACACATTACCAACGCTAAGATGTTTCATTATTCCTTAATAACATTAAAGTACTTATACATCATTAATTTGAATTCCAATAAATAAAAACTCAACCATTACAATGACTGATTATTGTAGTCCGCATCACCAATAGTGGTTTCATGCATTTTTTCTTTGTCTTTGGTATTAAGAGGTTGTTGATGTCGATCATCATCAATAACCCATAAATTTAGGTAGCCATTAGAAAAATGCGTATATACCTTAAACATAAAGCATTTAAGTGTGTGATTTGTATTCTATATATCCTTTTCACTATTCAAATAATTTGATATCCTCTTACCATCCCTTCGATAGTCAATTTACCGATGATTTTATTTCCCATACTTAAAGAATTTAATTTCCCCTTGTGAAAGTTTCATCCAAGTTTATTTCCACACTATGAACATAATGTAAAGATCCACATTTATTCTCCATGTTCTTTTATTTTCATTTAATATTCATATTTTTTTTCTTTTCATAACTATGAGACTGAGATGTAACAACAACCTCCATTTCCATCTTAATAGCACAATGCACAATATCATCATAACTACTTGATTATCTTATGGGTAATTCCATTAGAAGAATTTATTTTAACCCATTGAAGAATATATCAACCTTAAATCAGGTTGGATTATATTACTAGAAGATTACCTTGATAGTCTAGTAACATTATCCTCGTAGGTACCAGTAGACAAATCATCATGTTTCTTTAACTCAAGGAACTCTTTATCCTTTTAGGAATAAGGAACACAGAGATATTACATATTAATGAATAATTTCTTGAACTCATCAAAATACATGGAATCAATTTAATATTTATGACTTGTATTTTTTATTAGAGTCCTCCACTAGTTATCTTCTCCTTCTAAATGATAAAAAGATGAAATTGATTTTTCATGTTCTGAAAACTGATGGAAGAAAACTATCTTTTCAATGGTACCGATCCATTTTACATAAAAAAAGTTGATCTGAAGACCCACTAAAAGAAGGTGGACATTATCTCTTGAAAGAATCAATATAAAATGGGTCCCTCATATAATTATTTGGAAGTACAAAAAAAAATTAGCTTGTTTGTGTATAATGATATGAGTAGAAATTCTATCTCCCATAACATTTGGATGACCTGGAGGAAAAGCGTTGCACTTCCAATCACAATCAAAATTAATGAAGTTCCATCAGGTTCTTACCATTGAATAAAACAAAAATTATAGAGTGAGTAATACTAATCATTGTGAGAAAACTATATAATGAAGGGATTTTACTTTAAATCCATGACATTACAGTTTTAATAGAAGATTATCCATGATCATTACTAAAATTATAGGATTTTAACTTATTCTTAGACTTATCATTCAGGATATTACTAAGGTTTTCTCATCTTAGTATCCAAAGGTCATCTAAATGTCTTCTATGATACCAAAAATTACAATTTACGCTTAACGTACATAGATATTACAATATTTCTTATTAGATTAAAAACACATGCCCAAAGACCATAAAAGTTTAGTGCCTATAAAAACATTGAACACATTCTTCTAATTTAGTGAATGATCTTCCATGTATCCTATAAAGATTTTATCCTTTAGTATTTATACCAAGAGCCATTCTTTATAACTTGGGGAAAAGAAAAATATGAATAGGGCATGCTCAGATGCTTATTAAGGGTAAACATGGGATATATGAAGCATAAAATAAACATAAGGGTATAAGAAGATGGACAAAAAAATTAAAATTATAACATTCAAACAAAATATCATAATATTTTGACATAAAATAAATAAAAAAATTCACAAGAAATGAATCATAAAAGAATAACATTGGCATTAAATATAGAATTTTGGACGAAAAGTAAACATAGAAAATAATTTAATTAGTAGTCAAGGATATTTTTCAAGACTATCAGAGTGGAATGTTTTTACACCCAAAACCATTTTAGTATCAAAGTTTCAATTCTATGACTATCATGGTTGAAAAAGTCTTTTATATAACTAATTTTAATCCCTTTTATAGTCTTGTCCAAACTGAGTTCAATCCCCATTCCAGTCATGTATATATCGTGAGATATAATATCATTAATCAATACATTGGAGGGAGATGTAGGTCCCAACAATCACAAAATTAAAACCATTCATATGTGTTTCACAAGAACATAAATCATTAATCATATCAACACCCATGAAAATAAATGGGTTTCATAAACATCATTCCCTCACAACAAAACCTTTGGAAAAGAAATGCTTTTTATAAATATTATACCATCATTAATATAAACCATCTATATAATGAATATGGATATTATACTTGAAAACTATCCCCTATAAAGAATATGTAACATCAAATAATATAATTATATATGGAAAATAATTTTGAGAAGTCACTTGAAAATTATTTTTCAAGAAAATTTCATTTCTTCTTTGAAAACAGTTTCTTTTCATAAAATGATGCAAAATTTTAAAAGGAGAACATTTATTTGAGAATAAAAATACATCATTATTCTGGAATCATCAATTAATTAAGACTTTATGAAATCAAAAAAATTTGTTTCTATAGTAAAATTTTAATAAAGTTATTCTCTCGAACCTTTGTTAAAATAGTCATAATGTAACTTATTTGGAAAATGAAAAAAATATTCCCATAAAATTGATTATTAAAAATAGAAAAATGATTAAGAATTAATTTAATTATATAATAATAGTAAATATATTTTGGAATTTTTTTTATGAAACATTGGCATGGAATATAAATTTCTCTCAATAGTTACATACATATAAATAATTGAGAATAATAATGTGATTGTGACATTAACCCTTACCACTTTATAATGAGGGTAATCATATTACCAATGAAAGAAATAAAATTATATGGATATGATAATACCATGATATTTAGGATTATTCTCATAAAATATATTCAAGGGTAGTATATACACCATGCTGAAGAAACATGTTGTGTATAAGACATGTATCCCACAAAAATAAAAGTGAGACGAAAACCAAATACTTTTTGTATTGAATTCCTTCATATACTGTCAAACCTCTAGTACAATAAATATAATTTTTCTATACATCTATAACATAAAAATATTTCTATATATAATACCATATATTATTTACATATGACTTAATATAACTCTATTGTTAACAATTTCATCACAATGTTGTGTTTTGGGTAACAACCACATTATTTTTAATTCATGCCTTCACTTGTTATATTTGGCCACATTATATAGATAATGATTTAATCATATATAAAAATATAAACATGATATATATATATACTCAGTATAAAATTACTCATGTTGATTTATATAATTTAGAGATAGAAAATAAAATATATTTTTTATGGAGACCGTACACCTTATATAGTCATGAACACTATTTTCATTAATGTTTCATATTAAAAGAAAAACATATATGATATATTCGCAATTTTGAAGAATATTTATGTTATATATATCATATATATTCATAAAATTCCACATTATTACCATCCATGTGAAATATGGATGAAAACATAATGAGATCTCATTATGGAGATGGTAAGCCAAATGTACGCACGAGCGACAATATCATTTCCCTGAAGATTGGGTGGTAAAAAGATAAATATGATATTATCATTAAATAAGTATAATTATTTCACACATATAATATATAATCATTAAAACCATCATAATTACTAGTCATAAAATATGGTGATGGAAAATGAATTGTATCGCAACATGGGGATGACAACCCATATGTAGGCCCGGGTGATACTTTCATTTTATTGTTCGATGGGAAAGGGGATATATAATGGGGTGTTCATAATAATAATAGTAGTTAAAAATATTTAAAATGATTATGTTTTTATTTTATGATGTATTTCATATATTTTGAGTAGTTATATAAGAATATAAAAAGTGAGTGATTGGTTAGAGCGACTACCTTTTCATCGAATGGGATCCGTTAGGTCACCTCCAAAAGACTATAGAGTTGGTCTTTTAGGAAGATCAAAACATATATAATGTCCCCAAGGAAGTGTATAATATAATTTTTTAGAGTTTGGTTGATTTATAAGCTTCATTTGGTGAAATGAGATGATAGAGGAGGTTTCCTTTTATAATGAAGAGGGGCACTTTTGGAATTTCTGAAAATGATTAAATTAAAATATATTAAATATAAATCCAAATAACTCCAAATGGAAAATTATTTGATGATAACATGGTATATTATGTTAATCCCATAAAACATATATATTTTATAATTTTTATGTGGAAAATTTAATCCATGTCTTTTTTATTAACCCATAGTTAACCCATTTCAGTTTTAACTATTGTAACAAAATTTTCATTATTAAAATTCAGAGGAAGATATAATCTACAGCTCGTCTAAGGCCCCTTGAAGATGCAACAGAGTGGAATTCTATCTGGTTTATTGGAAATTTGATTTTTATATGCAGCGTGATCCTTTGACGTTTGCGACCTGGGTAAGTCTATCGGGTCTTCCACTTTCGTTCCAGAACCCCTCTTTTTTGTGTGCAATTGGTAATTTAATTGGGTGGTTCTTATCCTCTTATTGGCGTACTGAGGTGGTGTGTAACCCAATTTGTCCAGGGATCTGTTTCAAAGTGGATGTTGCAAGGCATCCAGTCCGAAGCATATGGATCACTGATGATAAGTAATTTCGATGGAGGCAGGAGGTGGTTTTTGAATCCTAGATGCACTACTATTTATCTTGTAGCCACTACGGTCACTTGGCATTGAATTTCCATAGCAGGAGGAAGACAGGTTTCTCACAGGAGAAGGTAATGAGTCACAGTGTAGGGAGAGTTGCTTCTACCCTGGAGAGGACCTTGCAAATGAGGCACACTAATGTTGGTTTTCCAGTGAACGGGGATGAGGCAGGAGCCAAGTTGGTTCGTGCAGATGTTGTTGGGTGTGCTGAAGGCGGAGACATTGTTGAGTAGGGCACTCGGGTGGGGGATCCTAAAAGTGTAGGTGTTGTTGGAGATGAACCTATGGTTCTAGTGTTTGTGCAAGGGTGGAACGAGATTTAGTTGGCAAGGCAGTGGGAGGGGGAGCACGGTCTTCATTCGCTTTGCATGGGATGTCTCAGGATATTGATGTCCCTGATTGCTCCCCTAGTATGAAGGAGTTGCAGGACAATCAGGCTATGGCTGTGGATTCGGGGCAATCTACTTCTGGGATTTTAGTGAAAAGGATTTCATCACATAAGGTGGGAAGTGAGCCACAATATCCGATAGTTAAGCAAGTGTTTAACCGATTTAAGTATGATCTTTGAGTTGGGAATGCAAATACAGTGGGTTCTTTGGCATGCATTCCCTTGCTGTCTGGGCATGTGGAAGGCTGTGTCTAGGAGCAAGAAGATAATGCTGGATTTATGATGATCTTGGTTCCCACAGGCAATGGATTCCTGGAACTGGACAATGGGGAGGACTTTCATGAAGAGGAGAATGTTGCAAAGCAGGACAGTGGTATCTTGCAGATTGCTGATTCTCTAGTGGATGCTGCAACTGGTGAAGAGGTGCAGAACCTGGTGGATCGACATCAATGTCCCAACACAACTGACTCTTGCAAGTCTCAGCAATATTGTGGTTCCGAGGGGGGTTATGGAGAGGTGGATATCTTAGGAAAGTTGGGTGACATTTCGGATAGTGAGAAGGAAAAAGATGGTGGGTTGATTCGGCCCTCCTTCAATGATGTTGTTCAAGGTGATAGGATGAAGGTGCATGAGGTTGAAGATAACTGGAATTGTCTACCACTTTGGAAACCGAATAAGGATTATTCTTATCTTTCAAGGCCGGTGTCTACTAGAGCCTCTATTGGGAAGGAAAGATGGGCTATGAAATCCTCGAAGGAGTTTTTAACTTCGGAGAAGTTGAATCTGAGAAGAAAATATCCCAAGGTTCATAAGTACTATGAAAGCTCCAAATGAGAAACAGATAATGCAGATGAATTATTCTATAATGGGGATGGTGATGGGGTTGGTTTCTATGATATGTATTTGTTTTGCTGGCTTTGTACCTACTTTATGCTTTTTTCTTAATAAATGGTCAGAGGCTTGCCTCTGACTGAGCATTTTGGGTAATAATAACCAAGAAAATTTCATGTAAAATTGACTATTAAATTATTAAATTTAAAAAAATATGTGTCAATTATAGAATTAAATTCATAAAAATTTATTTTATCATGTGTTAGGGTCAATTTATTATTCTTATCACATTTTTTTAAGCTCAATTACCCGAATTTTACCCTTTACTCTGGTAATAATAATTACAAATGTTTCTGTTTAGATTTACCAAAAATTAAATGGAAATATTTAAGAAATATTTACTTTCTGATTCCAAATATGGAGTATATTCTTTCAATTCAGTTTTTCATAATTTGCAGTAATTAATTAAAAATTAATTCTACAGAGGGAACAAAACAACATGTTTTTAAAGTAAAAAAGCTCAGATGTTTGAAATGTTTTTATATCCAATTTCAATGTGAAATTGATTAATATGAACTAAATTGGATTATATCATTTAACATTGATATAATTATACATTAAAACCAATCTTAAATATAATATAATAGTTTAGATTTTTTTTGGTGAAAAGGATGTTATCAATTAAAATTAAGTATTTTCATTATTCAATAAGGCATGAAACTTATGAGAAAAATAAAAAAAATTGAACCGATGTACATTTTGATATTACAAATTCAAAATATAATTTTATTTTTTGGAAATAGAGTATTTAATACTTTAAAAACCTATATTTAAAACATGTTCACCATCAAAAGGAAAATAACTAATTTTAGGAAAAACAATGATTTTAAACATAAAAATAGATTTATTTTTATATCATGTAGAGAAACCACATTGGATGAATTATAAAAATAATTCTAAATATATATATATATATATATCATTAAAATAATCCAAAAAAGTTATTTTTTATTCTAAATATATAAAACACACTTGTGCACATTTAAATAGTTTTTCATAAAATGATTTTCTTTTATACATCAAAATACGTTTACATATATAAACAATACATTCAAAATAAAATTATTCTTGTTCATACATTCCATTATAACTTCTAATTTATAATTTTACTGTCTAAATAATTAAAATAATAAAATTTGTGTATCGTAGAAACTTAGTATTTCATGTAACATAAGCTAAGATGATGTCGCGTGTAACAAAATACATCAATGAAATCAAATTATTTAAAAAAATCGATTTCATAGAAATCTAGCAATGTAACATTATACCCCCTTAAAAATATTTTCTCCGTAGAAATTAATCACTCCAATTCAATCAAATTAGGATACATCTACCTCATCATATCCTCAATTTCCCACATATCTTCTTCATAGTAGTGTTTTCTCAAAAAAACATTTACCAGGTGAGTGGTCTTATTTTGAAGAAAATTATATATACAATACATAATTTATATCAGTTTATATTTATAAGAAATTTATTTATATAGTGGTATGAAATTTGCATTTTATAGATATAGAGTATCATCTATGTACGTTGTAAAAAGAGATACATGGAATGCATTATGAACTAGAGAGATATTTGGTAGAAGTGACTATGGATATGCTACTGTTCTATTATGATAAAGAATTTCAAAAACAAATCCAGTCATTGTAATTTGAAATTGAAAATCACAAATAAATGATTTGTGTTTGAGAATTTATTTGTGGGAAACCCATATCATAAAAATAAATACAAAATCATCTATTTGAAAATGGAATGTTTGAAAAAAATAGTTACACAAAGTAACTCATAACTAGGTTTCCATATTTGAGAACATAGGTGGAATGTGAAAACATTAACATAGAAGTGAAATATAACTATCATGTTTTTATGTAAAGTGATAGAGAAAATACTTAGGATAATGTTGACCATGAAAAATCCATAAATCTGTGATGACTAAAGGAAAAATTAATTCATCAAAAAAGAATGTACTAGGATAATGATTTTTTAAATATGCTTTCTCTAGAGTTAAAGAATTATCATTAGAAGAAATACCTAGTTTATTTCATAATAATAACCTCAACCCTTTATTTTTCCTTGATCAATTTACACTTCATATCATTTTATAAAAATGATGGTTAATTTTTCATTCCAAAATCATTAAAATATAATTTTATCCAAACAATGATAGGATATTCCATTTGTCATGACATCCTGATAAAATGGTTAACATAGTTTATCCAATATGCATAAATCATTATATAAAGTCATTAATCATTGACCTCTTAAAACTAATCATTATTTCAACATAAATAATTTCATAAATGGTTACCCTTATGAACCTTTAAAAATATTAAAACCCGTGCCTTTCAAAATTAGGTCACTAAATTTTTGAAAGCAACTTTTATTTGATCCCACAATGAACATTATGTAGCCCTTAATTTTTACATAGTAAACATTTGAAGAGCATTTATTATATTGAAACATGGAAATAAACCGAATAACCATAAAAACATAGTGAAAACATGAATTATTTAAAAAATTAACTCTTTCCATTAATAAAAAAATTCTATAAACTGAATACATGATGTTTTAACTAACTTTTCATTATTTCTGAGGTCATCAATGATATCCAATTTAATTTAGAAAAATTAATCATAACTTTATGTCATTATAATCCCAAAATAATGCATATATATCTTTATGACCTCAATCACTTTTCAAGGTTACTAGTACGATTCAACATATATGTTAATATATTATAGTAGACTAGTCCTTATATGTTTCATTATTTCACAATACCATTAATGTACTTATAAAACATTATTATTTAATTAAAATACATAAACAATCAACCATTCCAGCACTTTATTGTCCTACTATTCATCACCAATAGTTGTCGGATGAGATTTTCATTTTTCTTTGGTCATAAAATGTTTCTAACATCGATGATAATCATTAATATTTAGATTTGGGAATTGATTAGAATAATACACATTTTCTATACACTTGAATCATCAATGTGTGGGAGGTGAATTATGTGAATCATTTTCTCTATTTTCATCATTATCTATTATTTTACCATTACATTGACATTCAATTTCATGAAAACATTTTTTTAAAAACATAAAACAATTACTAATCCCATTAAGATAGTTTACTCTATGTTTCATTCCAAACTTTGAACATAAATGAAAACTCATCTTCTTTTCTACATTGTTTTTATATTTTCCTTGAATCCCCATCTTCCATTACTTTTCAAAAACATGATATTGATATGTAAATACAACCTTCATTTCCTCCCTGGTAGAATAACACACAATCTCTTCATAGCTGCTGATGTCTCTTAAAGATAACTCCCTTCAAAGACATGGTTTTATGTAACTAAAATAATACATTATGTTTAGATGAAAATAACAGAATCATACCTTCGGTGTCTTGTAAATTTATCCTCGTAGGTACTAGTAGACTCATAATCCAATTTATGTAACTCAAGGAACATGTTCTCAATATTTATTTAAAGAAATAGAGGAAATTAATTTTTAAAGAAATTGTTATTGAACTCATCCAAAGCCATGGATTCTATTTCTTCTTATTGCATAATATTCTTGACTCGAGTCTACCACTGGTATTCTTCTCCTTCAAAATGATAGAAACCCAAAATTATTTTTTCATATTCCAACAAATGAATTACATAAAATATATTTTCGATGGATCTGATACATTGTTTTGAAAAAAGTGGACCAAAAGACCCACTGAAAGATGTGGGCCATTTCTTCTTAATAGAATCAGAAGAAAATTTCTCCCCCTCTACTCATTCAGATGTCCAGAATGATTCATAGGTTGGGTGAGTATAGTGAAAATATTTTTCATTGCAGCTCCCTTGAATTTGTTTATATAAGGGGGAAATCATTGAAGTGCCCATAAAATTCATCTAAAATGCATTTCCTTCAATTTTTATTGTTTGAACTGAAACAAAATATATTATGAGTAACAGTAATCTACCTAGAAAAACCATTTGATCAAGGGAAGGTTCTTTAAATCTATAACACCATCAGTTTAATTCTATATTATCCATTTTATTTACTATAATTATAGGATTATAACCTACACATAGATGTATTCATAGGGATATTGATATGGTTTTCTCATCCTATTTCCAAAATGTTGAATAAACCAATGCTCGGATAATAACTATAATAATCCAAGCTTAACGTACAGAGATATAACATTTTTTGTGAAATACGTAGACAAAAAAACAAATATCGTATATGTTTAGTGAATTATAAAACTTGTGAAACATTATTATAATTTAGACAAATATATTTAAAATCTCTCATAAAGATTTTATACTTTAGTATTCCTACCAAAAACCATTCTTTATAACATAAGGAAAAGAAAAATATGAAAAGGGTGATCTTAGATGATCATTAAGGATAAAACAGAGAGATGTAAATCATAAGAAAAATATAATTGTATAATAATATGAACATAACATCTGAAATTTATACCACTCATATAAAATATCATAATAATGAGTCATTTAATAAATTATAAAAATTTATAAGTCATGAATCATAAAAGAATATATTTGTCCTAAAACATAGAATTGTGGAAATTAAATAAGCATATAAAACAACTTAATTAGAAGTAAAGGATCTTCTTACAGACTATCATAGTAGAATTAGTTCACTCCTAAAACCTTCAAAGTGGTCAAGGATCACTCCCAATACTATCATGGAGGATAATGTTCTTTAAAGAACTTATTTTACTTCCCATTATAGTACTGCCTAAGGAAAATACAATCCCTATTATAGTCATTCACATCTCATGAGATATAATATCACTAAACAATTAATTGGATAGAGATATAGGTCCTACGAATCCCATATTGAAAAAATATATGTGTGTTCCAAAATTACATAAATCATTCATCATATTAGAACCCATGAATGTTTTTATAAATATCATTCCATTATAACATAACATGTAGAAAAGAAAAGGGTTTCATGAATATCATAACAACATAAAAATAAAACAATAATATAATGAATACTGGTATTATCAAAAAACAATCCTCATTAAAAAATAAGTAAAATAAAATAATATTTTGATAAATTGAAAATAACATTGAGACACCAATTGATAATAATTCCTGAGGAAAATATCATTTCTTCTTTGAAAATTCTTTCATTTCTTGAAATGTTGTGAAACTTTTAAAGAATATATTTTCATTGAAGAAAACATTGAAATATTATATTGTAAGGGTAATGTAATTATGACTTCATGAAATCATAAAAACTCCTTCATGATATTTAGGATAAAAAGCATTCCTCTTATACTTTTTCAAAAAAAATCATAAATTATCTAATTAAAAAACGGAAATGATTCCATTGAAATCTTTAAGTAAAAATTCACATATAGGTAAAAATGAAATTAATTTTACTGGAATAATATAAGTAGTTCAGAAAATATTTTTAGGAAACATTTTCATGGAAGATTAATATTCCTTATCATATACTTACATATAGATAATCCCAAATAATAATGAGATTCATAAATTAACCCTTACAACATTATAATAAGTAGAATTATATCATCCATTAAAGATAGTAAATTATGAGGCTATAAAAGTACCATAATATAAAGTATAGGATTCATAAAATAAATTTTTTGGAAGTATATACACCACACAGAAGAAAAAATTAGTGTATAAGACATGTATCGAACAGAAATAAAAGTGAGACAGAAATCCCTTACCTTAAGTCTTGACTTCAATAGTATACATTCAAACCCCCTGTATAGAAAACATTATATTAATATAAATCAACAAAATTATAATACTAATGTATATATTAACTCATATTACTTACTTATCAATTTTTATTATTCCCTTATTAACCATTCTACGTTAAAGATATGTTTCAGGTAATAACTATATTTTTACTACATGTTTTAACTTGTTATGCTTGGTCCAATTAGATAGATTGTGATTTAATCATCTAAAAAACATAAAAATGATATTTTTATATAATAATTATTTATTTAATCATTTTTATTTATAACATTTTTATAATGAAAATAAAATGCATTGTTCAAAGAGACGGTAGGAGAAACATACACATAAATGATGTTTCTATTTTCTTATCATAATAAAAGAAAGAAATTATATGATATATTATCATTAAAGAATAATTTTGATGTTATATATATATATATATAATATATTCATATCATTAACCATTATTACCATCCATGAGAATTAAACAGGAAAGAAGAATCACATCACATTGTGGAGATGTTAAGCCATACGTTCAGATGAACGACATTATCATTTCCCAAAAGATTGTGTTGTAAAAAGGAAGATATTATATTATAATTATAGAAGTATAATTATATAATAATTATGATATATAAATATCAAAAACATCATGATCTCACTCATAAAATATAGTGATAGAAAATTAATTGTATCGCTCCAAGGAGGTAGTAAGTCGTATGTACGTACAAGAGATACTTTCATTTCCTGTATGTTGGGAAAAGAAATGTATAATGGTGTGATAAAAATAATAATACAATTTTATAATATTCATACTATTTTTTTGGTTTATTATATATATCATTTATTTAGAGATGGTATATAATAGTAGAAAAATAGAGTGATCGGTTAGTGATAACCACATCTTCTAAATGGATCATCTAAATCTCTACTAAAGGACTCTAGATTTGGAATTTTTGGAAGGATGGAACCTCTATAATGTGTATACAGAAATGGAGAAGAAAATTTGGCTTTTTATGTTTGGGATATAAGGCTCAATATGTTGAAATTATATGGACAAGTGGTTTTAGTTTATAAGAATGGTGAGATGCACGTTTGGAATTTAACTGAAATATTAAATTAGAATAAATAAAATATCAATCCATGTATCTCAAAATAAAATAATATTATAATTTAATCTAAAAATTAATTATAATACTAGAAAACAATATATTTTATATAAATCTGGATGGAATTTTAATCCGCATCTTTTTTTTAATTAACCAAAGATATCATATTTTATTTTTAACTAAAATAACTATATTTTCAATTAAAAAAGGATTATATATTTAATTATAAGGTTTCAATTTAACAATAAATTTTATATTAATTATATTTTATACAATAATTAATTCCCATTTTCTTTATTTATAATCTCTATCATTTTGTAACTAATTTTAAAAAATATTATTTTCTTAAACTATCATTAGATTCAATTTTGACACTACTCATTAAATTTACTTTAAAAATCAATACAGTGAGATAAAATCAAAATAATTAATTTAATACACCACTAATATTTCATATTACCATTTAAAATTAGTTTAAAATAATAAGTAACTAAAATTTTATTTATTTTAATATTTTTAATACCATTTAATTTAATTTTTCATTAATAGAATAAGTATTTCATCATAATTGTGTAATTAATTATGATAATTATTTCATCACTAAAAATTAAAAATAAATTTCCATCACATATATAAAAAATTTATACTTCATAATAATATATATATTCAATAATTTAATATATTTTACAATATAATTAAAATGTTATACTTATAAAAATTGAGAGTGTGACATTTTTTTACTCTTTTTGATTTTAATAATATCCAACTAAAATTAATTTTAATGTTACCATTAAATTTATTAATTTTAAAACATATGTATTAACGGTCTATGTAACATAATGTAATAAAATTTGAGTACATTTTTTGGGTCATTTTGTTACTCCTATCACTTTTGTTTTAACCTAAATTACACAAAATTTACCCTTTACCATGGTAACAAAATTACCATTGTTACTATTCATATTATCCAAATATAAAAGAGACATATTTAATAAATTTTTAAATTTAGAATAACAATATGGAATCCATTTATCAAAATTAAATCCATAAAATTTCCCGAAATTAACTTAAAATTAATATATAGATAGAATGAAAGAACATATTTTAAAAGTAAGAATGTTTAAATGTTTAGAATATTATTATATATAGTTTAATTATAAATTTTTTTTATTATGAAATAAATTATATTAAATGATATAATATTTATCTAATTATCCTTTAAATCAAATGAAATATAAAAATTAATTTGATAAATTATTTAAATGAAAATTTTTTTTTCATTTAAAATTCATCATTTTTCACAATTAATCAAAATGTGAGACTTATCATAAAAATTCCAAAAGTTCAATGAATGTATGTTTTTTAATTCTAAATTCAACTAAGATGTTTTTTTAAATATAATTTTCAATTTCGTAAAAAACTAGTTTTAAAACATGTGCACCATCAAAAGAGGAAAACTACTTTAAGAAAAAAATACATTTTTTGAGCATAAAACTATACATTTTATTATACCATGTATAGAAAACACTTAGGAATAATGTTAAAAATTATATTTAATATTATACATATATCTATATTTCATTAGAATAATACAAAATGATAGATTTGTTAATTTTATATTTGTAAAACACAATTTTTCAAATTTATATAGATTTTAAAAAAAATGATTTACTTTTAATTTAAAAATATTTTTTCATGTGAAAACCATAGTTTCAAAATTCAGTTAATCCTATCCATACACATCATTGAAATGGAAAGGTTATAGGTCTCTTTTTTTAAATAATTTCAGTGATAAAATTATGTTTCATAGAAACTTAGTGTTGCATGTTA
Organism: Viscum album; assembly: GCA_963277665.1. NCBI lineage: Eukaryota > Viridiplantae > Streptophyta > Magnoliopsida > Santalales > Viscaceae > Viscum > Viscum album. The sequence goes on from OY728150.1 coordinate 1,869,391,395, forward strand.
TGCAAGATCATCTGGTGCTACATGTAGATAAATATGTCAACGAAATAACATTATTAAAAAATATATATTTTATAAAAATATCAGGTTGTTATATTTACTCCAACATATAATTTTATTTTTCATCTTTTTTCTCGGATACTCTTTTTTATGCCTGCTTGATCAGGAAAATAATTGAAATTTCGTGATTAATTCCCCTATTTTATGTTGTTCTAACATTTAATGAAAAATAATTTCACTGATGTCATGTGATATTGGGAATATAATATTCATTTATTATGTCATTTTACATTAATTGAAGAAAAATTTCTTTCATAACTTATTTGTGTATAATTTTAATTATCTGAATTTTATTGTTTAGATTATAAGATATGTAAATCCCATTATTTTTAGAGTATTTGAGACTTATGTTCTCATTAATAAACCATTAATCAAACTTATAGGCTTGAAATTTACAACATAATTATTTTGTCATGATTCAGTCAAATGTGCATCTTTTAGAGGGTTCGGTGGGTAACCAAGATATTGGTTAACCCTTTACCAAATTATTACATAAAAACATAATAATAAATTAAGAAGAATAAATTTTTCATGCGGTGTAGTAACATAGAAATGATCACATATTTATCATATAAATTTTAAAATTCACATGAATTGTCAACTATTAAAATTATTAAATTATGTTATTTTATTTTGAATCACCATTTAAATCCCCATTAGTTTTTTTGTGGTTCAAAACCTTATTAAAAATTCACACTCTAAAATTATAACTCTCTTGGGGAATAACCTATGGTCTTAATTAGATTATATTTAATCATATAGAGAAAAATAAATTTTATGTGTTACAAAAATGTCATAATAAGTATTTGGAGAAAGCTCAAATGACACATGAATAATTTTAATATCACAAAAAATTATTTGGAGATATTATAAAGTGTTTTAAAATAAGAAAGATAATTCCCAAAATTATTTATGTCAGGTGTATGAGAATCTAGTCAGTTTTTTTTGAAATTTTATATAAATAGAAATTAATTTATATTACATGTATGATATTTGACATATATGGAAGATATTTTGGCTAGATTGTAATTTCTATTTCCTAATATTTAATAAATTTTATTATATTTTAAACTGGTATGATGTTTTAGTGGATTTAAAAAAGTAAAAAGTCATATTGCATATGATTTTTTTGCAGGATGAAAGACTTTTTTGGCACTCTTATGATATTTTAGATTGCTTAATTTCAAAAATGTGTGATAAAATATGACATTTTGAGATATGTGGATGAGAATTTATATACATGTAAGAAATTATATCTATATAAAAAATATTTGAAACTGTTTATGATATTTATAACATTTTAGGGGACTTCATTTCAAGTTATGAAGTTATAATCACATAATAATAAATATGTGATTCATTTTGTGCGGTTCAAATTTCTAAGATATCATATTAATGTTTTTGAGATAATTTTGGGGAGATGCGTTTCCTATATTTTATAACAGGATTGTCGATATTTTGAATCACGTTAAACCTGCTAAAAGAAGTATAAAAAATATCTAAGTATTTCTGATATTAAAAAATACTTTATAGTACTATATTTTAAAATTGGACATTTAATTCATTGTTTATTAGAGGAAGAATATGAGGGTAGATTTTTTATTTACATGAGATATTAGGTATGAAACACACGTGAATTTTTTTAATGATTTATAAGAAAATTGATCATGGATCCTCCAAATATTTTGATATTTATCATACTTTATATTTGAAGTCATGAAATTTTTTTTCATACACCAATTTGTGTATATAATCAAGACAGGAGAATTTTATTTGTAATCTCTCTAGTAAAAATGATTTATCAAAGAAAGGTTTTTAATAATGATAAATAAATAATAAAGGTCATCTATTATACCCATAATTAAATAATATAAATATAATCTGGATATATTTATATGATTAATGATCTAAATAATGATGGTAAGAAAAATGGGAGGGTTTCTATGAATAAGAACTAGAAGAATCCACTAAAACCTATAGAAATAAATAATAGATGAACAAGAATATGTTATAAAAAGAACATGATGGGTTTCAAAGAATGAAAATATGAAAAATAAGTGGATCATGTGGAAACATTACCACTAGTTATATATAATTGATGGAGAATAATAATAAAGGTTATGTTTTTAAATTTTAGCTTGTGTGAACATTGATAAATTGTTATACCTGAGAATATATTTCCATATTGGAAACAATAATATTTTAGTTGAGTGTTTCCATCAATTATTTTAATGAGAACCTATGACCTATGTCATGGATAAAATATGGAGGTTCAAGATATTAACTTGGGGATATTATTATAGTCTTGGACACACTATATTTTGGAAGGAGATTTTTTGGTGATGTAACATTTAATGAAACAATTATTTATATACTATAAAAAGTGGATAAAACCCAAGAGAAACAACTAGTGGGATGCTATCTTGAATTGAGAAGCTAAGGGATGTCACTTATTTTTTTCATTTATAATATTGAGAAAATATTGTTAACCTATTTAACTTGGATTGAGGGTGATAACAATCCAAATACACATGTTTTGATAAAATTATTTCAGTGGAGAAACAATGACTTAGCTACTCTATGTATGAAAAGGTGTTGGATTCATTGGAAGGGTTGAACCTTGTAAAAACACTAATCTTGATTTTATTTTTTACTAAATTTCATATATGTTTATACTAGGTAAAACATCAAAATATCTAACTATATCAACCATAAATTCAGGTTCATTTATAAATTCTTTTAAGGGTTCAAAGAAAAAAAATTATTAGGAAAAAATTGACAACACATGATTCACATCCATCATAGTATGTTTCAAATACCCATTTAGAGGAATAATTGGAATCAAAGTGTATGTTTCCACTAAATTGGATTTACTATTCTATTTATATAGAAAAAAATAATAATATACCACAATTATTTGTGATGAATAATTATCCTACCTAGTTTTTGTTAGTTGAGTACTTATAATGTAGAGTTTTTAAGTTTGGATGGATGATATTTCTGAGGGAACATAGTTGGAATAGTCTATCTTCGTCACTACTAAGATAAATTTAGTGGTCTCAAAAATGAATTATCTTAATAGAAGAAATTTTTTGATATGTATATATAAAATATTTAAAGAAAGAAGAATAACTACTAGAAGAATTTATTCAGATTGGTGAATAACATTATGAATCCATTTGACGGTCCAAACCGATTGTTCAAGAGTGGAGTGAATTAAGATTCCAACTTTTATCGTTTTTTAAAAGGAAATTTAAATAACATTAATTATAATATTCCAATAGAAAAATTTATTTAGGTATATGTAATTTTATTCTTTTAGGTGGTTTCTCTATGGTATGATAAAAACCCAGCTGAAGCTATTTCTAAAATGCATATGTATTTTTTAAAAAATTACTCACAAAAAATAAAATATATCATACATATATATGTTAACTATTAGATGTTTTCCTTGAAAATCATCTTTAAGAGAATTATGATATAAAAATGGCTGAATGATATAACCAATAAAAATTGTTTATAAAATACAGTAAGAAAGGAAACAAGAACGTACAATGCAATTTAAAATTTGTGTTTCTATTACAAGATGGAACATAATACTTTCCACTTCATAGTCATCTACTTCCATGGTTTCTTATTAAAAACAATGAACTTGTTCCACAACCCGAATTATATTTTAAATATACATTCAAACAAATGATATTCTATGAGACAACCATCCCCTTTTATGGATATTCATGTAATAATAGATGTAAAAATTATATGTAACATGCATATAGAACTATTTAATAAAAATCATGATCATGTGATAACAAATATACAATGTATTATAAATACATATTTGATGTAAATTAAAATAGAGTGAGAACAAAATGAGGGATGAGAGTGTTTCAAAGCATCAAATGGATTTTTCACATAGATGTAAAAGAACAAAGCATCATGGAAGTACATGATAAGGTATTTAGTGTAATCTAAATGATTGAAAATTACTTTTTAATGATGAAAATAACATTTATGGAAAAAGTTGGAATCCATTCATGTTCATGACAAATAATCCATTGCCACCAAATAAAATTACTGAATTATTAAAACCATGTTTCATTATATTAGGAACCTTGAATTTATATAGAATCTATTACATTTTAGTGGCATATATGTCCATTTCTCCCATGACTAGGTATTCAAAACTATAGGAAATATTGTCCTTGGTTTGGATAAATTCTTCCACACTAATAATCCATTCATTGAATCCATGTTTCAATATGTGATTGTCCTCATTGATCAATACACATAGTTACATATTGGTATCCACTTGAATAATCCCCTTAACCATCATTTCAAAGTCATCATATGTGTCATTATTCTCAAATTACCAATTCGAAATTTCTTAAATTGATTTAATTATGAGCTCCCACACCTCCCTTTTTTTCTTTAACCTCATTATCCATTTCTCAAAACATAGCACTACATACCACCTTCTCTGGAATCAGATCAACCATGTTAATTCTACATTGTATTGATTCCATTACTTGAACATAATCCATCATATGAATATCATTCTGAGATACTGAACTCTCTTAACAATCATGGTCATTAGGTCATGATTCTATATCCATTTCCTTATTCATTTTTTCAGACGTAGTTTCCATCAGAAAAGGTAAGTGACAGTATTCCTTACATAATTTAGTATTCTTTAAATTTAACATAATATAGGTGTTTTATTTATTTTTCAATTTCCTCCATTTATTCCTCATATAAATGTGAAGACCCTTTTTGTGCACTTCGTCAACACTTCCCACTAAAACATGGATATATATCACATCCTCCAAATCAAACTCATAAAATCATTAAAAATATGAACGTTTCCTCACTGGAATTGTGGTTTGGATTCTTAATTATGTCAGATCCCACTGTTCATGTACCTAAACTTCAAAATTATAGTTTCAAATATGCTTATTAGACATAATATTTGGACAGGTCCCTCCGAACCATGCCTTTCTTATTACATTCTCCCACTCCTCATTATCTCCAGTAGTTACACAAACTATTGAATATTCATTAATTACTTCCTAAAACACCTTATTTTATATATCTCCAATGTTAGTTTCCATTGCCTTATTAATGATAGATTTTATAGTTTTATTCATTTGAAGATCCACATGGAATTTTGCATACAAACCCTCAATGTTGAGAATTATTCTTCTTAAAAATGTTGATAAACAATGGGTTTGGTGGTAACCACCTTGCGTCTATCTCAATGATGTCATCATTTTACTCTCCATTTGATGTTAACTATTTAGTTATAATCCATGTTGAAAATTCTATCCCTGATAGCTTCCCTAAATAATGTGTTCTAATACACACAAAATCATAATTAATGCTTCAATCACATGATATACCAATCTACACTTTCTCCTTCAAACTTGGTCAAGAAAAAGACACCAAACTTCCAAATATTATATTTAACTTATGGAATATGTTTTTAATCCCATTCCTTTACACAATCATTGAATTTCACAATTTCTTTCATGAAGAAAATAAATCCACCCACGATTCAAAAAATAAATGGTTTCTTATATCAAAACTATCATTAAATATAAATAAAAAAGACTATTCAGGCACTCTTGAGACATCTAATTCAACATAGATTTTTGGAGAAACATTGTAAAAGAATTTCAACATCAAATATCAGATAAGTGATATATACTAGTAAGACTCACTAATATTCGAATAACCAAGGGGTTTTGAAAATAGAGTATGATTTTAGGAAACAATATTGAATCACTATGGTCGAGGTATCACATTCCATATAAAAATTGCAAGTCATCCAAAATAAGAAAATTGTAGGTCCATTGTAGATACGAGGGGAACACGACCAAGCATGGACCATGATATTCATCAACATGAACAAATTCATTTTGTGCCTATTTTTGAGATGGCCCACCATTGTTAAATCCTTTAATCACTAAGAATCAAAAATAAATATGTTGAATGAATCCAACAATTAATGTATGGAAGGAAATAGTTCTGGGATAAATAATGGGTATAAGGGATGAGGAAATGCTAACGTGAAGGAAAACATTAGTCCCTCCCCAACTGAGGTAAGAGGGACAAGATCACCAATTATTTCTTTCTATTGTAGTAGAGGGATACTTATTCACCACATTAATTCACCAGTAGTGTGATCATAACATATTCTCAATATATCACCCAAATCTATCAATGAGAGGCACATATTCATAAAGAAAAATATTTCTCTAAATCTCCATTATAGAATATTCATCAAACTATCCTCATACTGATTACTATGATATTTCATTCATAAATTTTCAAACCCTTAAAAAATTATTTAAAATAAAGTAATATAATTTTTAGAAATTTTTTACTATGTAAAGAATACATAGTCAGTTCACCATGTAGTCACCTCACCTTGTGGTTATATGAAACACTCACTTGGTCTCCTCATGTGCTCAAATAATTCTATTTTGTGTTAGGTTGATTACTAATGTTACATGTTCAATATGTATCCAAAATTCTCTATATTTATGAACAATCTGTTAAGGACATCCTGGAGTGATGTAAATATTTTGTGTAGTCATTTTATGACATTATGATGTTTATCTATTATGAATGTGGTCATTTTAGGACATAGAAAATTTTTTATCTGACATAAAATTACTATTTTATTCATGTGGTCAGATTGAATTTATATTTTGGTTAGATTAGTATAGTTAGTTTTTTATAATGTTTAGATTAATTTCATTTTGTGTAGGTTTATATGGTCACTTGAAAACATATCCATTTATACATTTTTTCCAAAGAAAATTTTGACAATCATAAATCTACGAATCCATTAATAATAAAATAATTATGGTTTTTGTGCATTAATATATGGTTTCTATAGTCTCATCCAAAAATGTCCACTATTTTATTATCAAAACAATTGTATGATTGATTTTTTTGAAAAAATAAAAACAAAATCATTTGATAGATAATAATTATATGAGTTTACATATTATACTCCCCCTTTTGGGATTATCAAAAAGTATTTTATAGTTATAGGGAAATGAAAATTTTGACATAAAAATTACATTACATGATGTTTATTGTGAAATGTCCAAAATAATGTTGAAAAAGATAACAAAAAACCAATATATTTCATTAAATTTAAAACAATTTAACACATTGGAAATCATAGTAACAAATTCCATCGTAGAGTCTTTAATATGAATAAGAATAAGAAAAAAATATCTTTTTAATCCTAGGAATGAATATGATATTTACCTTTTATTATTTTTGATGTAGTATGAGGTGTTTGATATAGTAAAGAGACCAGAAAAGGTTTTTGAATAACCGCAAAACTAAAAATAGGTTGATGATTCTAAACATCCAAGACATGAGTCATACCAAAAGTAATTGAAGATGACATGGTAGATGTAGGTTTCATAAATATAGGGAGATATGGAGGTTCCAAAATGAAATTATTATTTGTATAGAGATAAGGATCTAAGATCCTATAAAACTAAATATCAAATCTAAATGACATTAAAATAATAATCTTTATTTAAAAAACACTTTTAGAGTAAGAGTGACAACCTTCATTATGTCCACCTGAGTCATCAATTCTTCATTTAGAATATGAATTTGGAGATTACTGAGTAATGACCTTAAAATGTATTTTAGATATTACTTGGTCAAAATTATTCTTAGATAATAGCTAGAAAACATTATAAATATGGATTTATATATGCCAGCATATATAACATCAATTCCAACCAACGCTAATTTTATTGTATCATGAGTTTGAACTTCTTCCAACACCATTTCTATATTCTTATGAAATTCATGGAATACAACTTTTAGAACATATCTCACCGGTTTTTTATTTGATATAAATTAAATTAACCTTCACTAGAGGAGGAGAGACAATTTTATGAGATAAACGATAAGATGTAGATGAGGTTAATGGGAGTAATAGTTTTAAAAAAACCTATGATCTAACTTTTGAATCATTCAATAGGGATATAAAGTAAATTCTACAACATGATATATTAGATTCTTAATTTCATTCTACATTAAAAATACGTTGAGATGAATCTTTTGTTGATAAAGATTAATGAAAAGAAAAAAATATCCCTGAGATTTCCACTTTCTAAACAGATTGACATTATTTTCAACTATTTGGTATTATTTATTTTATTAAATCAATTATATTGATTTTGAACATATAAAGATCATACTTAGACATAAATGATGTAGACAGAATTAAATAAGGGATATTGATGGATTATGTAGAAGTAGACTAATAGATTCAAAATCATGTTAATTCTACATTTGAACTGTTATTAGATACTATAAATTACTTATTGTAGCATAATTGTCCTCACAACCTTAAAATTGTTTGATGTAGGAAGATTCAAGAAGACATGTACCATCATTTTTACCATTTTCCATGACAATTTTGTTATATTTAGGTATAAACGTCTCTTTAAGTACATAGTTGACTTTTTTTCTAGAAGGGAACACATAAAACTATTCCTATTGGTCTATTTGATAAATCAAGGGACCTTTAAATTAACCAAGGGGGCTTAAATGCACCATGGGAGTTAGAAAAGGAGATACCCTATACGCAATTATTTGTTTCAATTATGGTAGATTATTTCAGAAGATTGATCACTCGCCTTGTCTACCAGAACAAGATTAAACCTATTCAGGATTATAAGAACTTTGATGTTCCAACACATATTTTATATACTGATGAAATCATCCTTTTCATATATGAAGATAAACAGAAAATTTAAAGTCTCAAATATTCCCTCTCACATTATGAATAAATAACTAGTCAAACCATTAACTCGGTCAAATCATTATTCTGATTTTGGAAATGTCTCCTTCTAATAGAAAAGGATAAATTATCAATAACTTGGGTATCAAAGAAGGATCCTTTACTTTTACTTATCTATGTGTTCCCATTTTATGGGGAAATCCAAAATTTAGTTACTTTTCATACACTGTTGACCAAATCCTCAATGAACATTCATCTTATAAGGGTAAATACCTCTCTATGTCTGGCATAATATTTCTTGTAAAATATAAAATCTTCTCTAAAATGGTCTAATCATTGATGGTTTAGAAATGGACAAATGGTCTCCATAACAAAATAAATGTTTACAACAAAAACATTATTTTGAACAGAAGAACTATTAAAAGGAAACATGGGACCATTCCTTAAACAACGTGTTGTAAGCTAGTAGATAGGGGTAGTCATGGAATTAAAAACATTAAAATCATTAATGAATCTTTATAATCCATACTCACTTGGAACCCACTTTAAAATAACATTTATTCCATTACATTTATCAGAAAAAGATTAATTGAGAAGTGAAAGAAAATATGAATTATATTAGCTCTTCCATTTGGCTGTCCCTTTTGTAAAGACTTTACCAACATCATTATTATCCTTATATGGATGGTTAGTGCCGATTCTTTCATGAATTTATGGTTAGAAAACTGGACTACTGTTCGTTTATTCTACATTTTTCCACCCAATAATTTACTGGATCACAAAAACTGCACTCTCGGGGATGTTTTAAATTATAATAACATCAGTCATCTTGATAAAATTATTCATCTTTTTTACAATTATCCCTATTCCAATTCTGATGATTTCCTAATCCAGTAACCTACTGATAATGGCATCCTAGACTACAATAATTTTTACAACCATAACTTTTATAATTCTAAAAATAATTTATATTGGATATTTTTTTGGACAATCTATTGATTAAGGCCTCATGGATAGCTCTTGTTTGGAATATTACTCACAATAGAGTCCCCATTGACATTTGCCTTCAATATTTTGGGATTAAAATTTTCTCTAACTATCATCTTTGTATCAAACATAGATAATATACCAATAATCGTTCTATAACGTTTTCTTTGGATTTATCTCGTTAGAAATATATCTTTGACATTTTTTGTTGAATATAGCTACTTATTTATTCAATCACCCCTCAAATAATGTTATTCTGGATATTGAAACAGTTCAAAATATCAAGAATCTCTTCCTGACTATTATTGTTGAGAGTCTCCATGTGATCTGGTATGATATAAATTCTCTTATTTATAATAATTGTTCATCCATTATAAATATAGGTCAGACACAAATTCTCATTTCCATCTGTGAAGCTGCCTCGATTTAGAAGGATAATTGTGAAAACACTATTAAATACATTGGGATCCTCAGACAACTTATGATTGATAGAATCTAACATCAACCTAGACAGACTTTTGATGTTTTTTAGCAAGCACCGCTCCAATGTTGGATTATAGTGAATGTTTATGGTGCTTATAAAGGCACTCTGGGACCCTCATGTTGTGGTGATATTTTCAAAAACAACCTTGGAGAGGGTCAAAGATTTTTATTTGGAATATATAGAATCGAGTTGTCTCTAGAAGCTAAAACTATGTGAGTGATACATGTCATTACATTTTCTAAAAATTGTGGTTGGAAAAATATTTCAATTTTAAGTTAATTGACAACTATATTCCAGGCTATTTGGAATGGTTTGGTGCATCTTTCCTGACCACTTACAACTCATTGGATGAACGACCTCCTTTAACTTATGGAGATAAAATATATTGTCACTCATACCATTCATGATGAAAACATATGTGCAGATGGTCTTTCTAATAAGGGAGTTAACCATGACATAACCAAGCTGGATGACCTTCCTATCTCTTTACTTCCTCTATATAATAATAATTGTAATATGATTCCATATTTTAGACTCATGTAACCCCGTTTTCAATGTTTAATAATTTCTTCTTTGGTCTTGGACCAAGGCACCACCTTCTTCAAAACAATATCATATTGTATTATTCCTAGTTCCAATTTTTTAATTTATCTCACTATATCCTTATTAGAATTGAATATCTAATTAGTTTTCTCACTATATTCTACACATACATACTTCCACGGGTTCTTGTTGATCTTCATATGCCTATAAATTTTCTAATTAATAAAAAACAACCCTGTGAAACTATTTATTCCTCCCACATTTGAATCAATACTTTTTACTCTTATAGAGGTGTGATATATTTAAGATATAAAAATTATGTGAATCTTGGATAAAATTTACATTACTATGAAATATAATTCATTATATACATTAAAATTATTATTTTTAACTTCAATCATTATTAGAAATAAAAAATATTTCTTGATTTCTAAAAATAATGTTGTCCCTTTTCATAGGGAAAGTCAAATTTTGGAAAATGCATAATAATATATTTTTTCTATCTAACACAGATAGTTTATGTCTTATAGAAGTTTGGATTCAAGTTATATCCTCAAGATAATTTCTAAACTCAATGTGATCATGTTCAATAGGAGTTGAACTTTTATAATACTCATACTCTTTAATAGGAGGTTTATTAAAACTCTTAGCCCATAGATTTGAAGAAAATACCAACATTTACCTGTTTAAAAAAGTTTGAATACAACCCCTGGAATTTAAATTATCAAACTCAATATTTAAAAATAAATATAGTAATTTTTTAGGATAAAAGGGGTTTTCATTTTATTTGAAAAAATTATCTCTTCCTTCTGCCTAAATTGATTTTGAAAGAAAAATTCATAACTATATCCATGTGATATGCACTTTTTTATACACTAGTCAATATAACTAATAGGGATTTTGAGGATTAACTAAAGCACTTGAGATATCATTTCATTTATTGTACTTCTTTGGTGTATGAAAAGAATTAGGAGGTGTGTCTTCAAGAGCTCATTTCATTCAAACCATTCTACCACTTAGATTTGAAAATCTTATTGCTCTAGTTCATTTACTATAGAATAAAGGGTTAGGAATATAGATATTATAGGAAAACAATATAGTGAATTAAAAAATAATTTGAATGTAGTGTTTTGATTTATATAATAATTTTATTTTATTCAATAATTTAAGTGATATAATATAATAACAATAATCTAAAAGTAATCAAGGTAAAATATAATTATAAAATTTAAATAGTCATGGTATGTTAAATGATCATAATATCTGTTTAAGGGTAACATAGGTAAGTCATGAATAGTATACTTTCCATATGACTTGCAATGTGGTAACATGGAAGTTTTACGGAATGTTAACTAACCAGAACACAAATTATAATAGTTACATAGCTGAACATATAGATAAACAATCATGGTTGTTTAACTTACCATATATAATTACATTATTGTAACTTTTACCAGTGAATGAAAATAATAATAATATATTTAAAAGCAAGATAAATATTACATAAAAAATAACATTATGAATATAACCTAATTATATGTTAATTTTATTAATGATTCAATATAAACATGGGTTAAAATTCGAAATGTAAGTTTTAAAAATAATTCAACCTTATTATGTCATGTATATTATAATTATATCTTTATATATTCAAATTATTTATAAATATATTTGTATGATTATATTTAATACTAATACACTAATTTGTTATATCATGATTTGAAATACGATCTCTCAAAAAGTGATATATTATAGTAATTTAATTATTATGAGAATGAGAAGGGATATTATTATAAAATTTAATAGTACTCATTTTCTCGTAATTTATTAGGTCATTTTGAAATGTATATCCATAGTCTGCTAATGTGAGTTTCATCCATATAATATTTACACAATAAATTCCTATAGTAGTGTACTGAGCATCAATAATAGATAACGAAAACGAGTTCTCACTGTTACTAGAACATGTGACTAGAAAATTTATCAACAGACAAAATGTTCTTGGAGTTATTTTCAGATCTAACTTATACCCACAAAAAATGGAATTTGAACAACTAGATAATACTAATTCCTGACATATGTAGTATAATACTTTAAATGTGGTTTAATTTTTAAGGTATTTCAAAATCATTTCAATATAATTCAAGTGATTATGTTTTTGATATTATTGAAAATGTATACAGATACATAAACTAATCATAATATTATGAGGTATAATAGTTATGTATATTAAACTCCCAATGATATATATTTATGTAGTCTGGTTAACTATATTTTTTAGTTTCATCTGGATCATGATTATAACTTTCAATCGTAGAGGTATGACTAAATTTTTCGTTATCCATGACAAAATTTCATAGAATACCATTTGTATAATGAATTCTATTTCAGAAAATTATATTATTGTTCTAAAAAAACTGAAAACATAGAATAAATTTTAATTCAACCATTAAAATAATTTAAAATTAATATTTCATCATGTTATAAAATTCTTTAATCAAGGAGAGTTTGGATGAAATAAAAATAACATCCTCATAAAATATTTGAACTAATAAAATATCTTTTGATTTTTTATAAATATTATGAACATCTATATCAATGATAAATTTATTTGAAACAGTGAGGAGATTATCCAATCATATGAATACTTAGGAGCCTATTTTAAACCGCACATAACTTTAGAATTTAAAAAACAAGATTTGGAAAATGAGGTTTTTGAAATCCCATTCGTTACTCTACAATAACATATATAAATATACAACCATTATGAAATGAACTACTGACTTCCATTTCATATATATTTAAATTTATATGTGTTATATATGAAATTATAATTTTAAAAGATTCATCTATATATTACCAGTGCAATGGTCTCTTCATAATCAATGAAATCTTCTTGATAATAACCTTGTGCCTCCAATAATTTTTTTAACAATTATTCCAGACTCATCAAACTTATTTCATTACACCCACTTGGGGATAAAATTTAGATATACCATATTTCTATCAACTAGTTCCCATAAAATATATTTTTTCTAATTGATTCTATTCTTCATACATATCTTTCACCCAACGATCATCATTTATTGCTTCATTGATGTTATTGGGTTCAAGCTGAGGAATAAATATTGGCGTTTTAAATGGTTTTTTAATGATGCTCATGTATGAGTACCTTAATCCAATTCTAATACATTATATTTAAATAGATGTTTTTAAGGTTTCATAATTCTAGGGATAGAAATAATTTTGGATTCAAAGTATTCGTTGGGTTAGGCAGATCATGATTGTCTCTTATAAGAGATTTATGAGGTAAATAGGTATAAAATTCTGAGGTTTTAGAGGTACTATTGATACTCAAAATTGATATATAATCCTTGTTATTTTCTATAACATGTATTAGTTCTTGTGTATTTTTCAAATTAAAAGTCACATGTACATATTCTTCTCAAACATTAAATATTTATGTAAGAGTCAATTTGATTTACTAGTTACTGATTAACCATGAAATAATCCACTATATATTATAAGTGATTTTTTTCAAGATTCTAATTTATGTTTAGAACGATGTGTATTCATCAAAAAATATATAAAGTGGTTTACTTTTGTTCTTGTACCATTCTATATTTCAAATGGAGTATTTATAAATATAGTTCTGTTGAGAAATATATTGACTATATGAAATTCTATTTTAACAGATTAACCCCAATAATAGACTATCAAGTCATATATTATGAGCATACTCTATGAAATTTTGTGTATAGTCCAATTTCTTCAATCTACAACCCCATTTTGTTGAGGTGTTTTGGGGATAAAATATAATATGATTATAGACATATTGTTAATAGATAGATTCAAAAAATTGATTGTCAAATTTTTGTCCATGATCAATTCTAAAGGTTTTAATGGATATTATAAGACAATTATCAATTAAATCTTCATATATGAAAAAATAGTAAGGAAGTTCACTTTTATAGCTAGGAATAACACCCATGTATATCTAGCATAATCATAAAAATTTACATAGGAAATTTTTTCCTATTAAATATTTTGAAGGTATAAATAAATCCAAGATAACCAACTCTAGAGGTTGAGAGGTAAAAAGAAAATTATTTTTTTGAAATATATTTTCTATTAACATCCATTTTGGTTGATATTTTACACTATTTTCTTAAGGAATTCTATTTTGGGCGGATCCCTAACTAAAAATTTCATATTAATCATTCTATGTGAATTTATATTTCAATGGATAGTTCACCTATTCTAAAAAAATATTCTCTACCAAATCACTTAAATAAGAAACATTTTGGAATAAAATAGAATCTAAATTAACATCATTAAATATTGTCTTTTCTCAACATTGAATATATAAAAACATGATTGGAGTCATAAATATTAAAGGAAATATTTTCAAACATAGTAGGAAAACAATCATTAAATTATTGAGAAATAAAATGAATAATATACTTTATTCCATCAATAAATAATACTTTAAAAATATGAACTGATTTAGAGTTATTTTTTTGAACGACTCCAATTATAATTGATTTTGAATTGTTAGCAGATGTGACATATACACCGTACACTATAACTTGGTTCTTGAAGTTTTAATAGTCTATAGTAATATATCTGGAAAATCCATTGTCTAGATACTATTGATTTCGATTGAGGCTTTTAAAAATATTTCCAATGGATTATAAAAAAGAAATGATTTGGCACACAAATTTTCTTTGTTATGGAGATGATAAAAAATTTAAAAATTGGAATCCAATTTATCTTTCATAAAAATCATTATTATCGAAATTATTGAGTGAGAAAAATAACATTTAAAGTCCAATAGTTTTTGAAAAATTGGAAAAAATAAAGGTTTCCTTATAATTTAAGGATAAGGTCTTATTATTTAAACTAGGTGGAAATCAATTTTTATATGGATTTCCTTTTTTGTAGATCCATATGCAATTCCAGATTTGGATTTAGGTATTTTTTGTTAAAAAAATATTTATAGTCATTTTTTCTAGTATAAAAAAATATAAAATATATTCTATATTGGCTTAATGCTTAATTTTTAAATAAAATTTTTCATTTATAAGATTATCATTCGATTAATTTTCAATACAAATATTATATTATTCAATAACACATAAAATATATACCTTTTTTAATTTTTTTAT
The DNA here is from genome assembly GCA_963277665.1 of Viscum album. Taxonomy (NCBI): domain Eukaryota; kingdom Viridiplantae; phylum Streptophyta; class Magnoliopsida; order Santalales; family Viscaceae; genus Viscum; species Viscum album. Next base: position 1,869,407,419 of record OY728150.1, read on the forward strand.
CTTTTAATTTATTCACAATGTCTTTTAGTAAAGAACAATATTCAACTAATTATTTATTTTAAATTCCAATGTCATTAGATATATGAGAAAAAAATAGATTATACCTTTGAATAAATTTCCACAAATCATATATTTTCGTTTTCGTTTCTATATTCTCAACTAGATTTTAAGTCTCTAGTTCAACAATCATATGACCTTCAAGTGGATTCATCACATTCATTGGGTTTTTCCTCTCCGTATTCATTATTATTCTTATATTTAAGCATTATATAATAATCTTGTATATTTAGTGTCCTCTAACACTAATATCATGTAATTATACTAGAGAATTCATTCATTTTGTAGTCTTTCCAACTATTTCCTCCTTTTTCATACATTCCAAAGTAATTTTATTTCTATAAAAATTTTATTCCTTTAAAAAATCATGAATATTCATTCCAATTAACCCATTTTCTTATCTATTTCTGTATCATCCTCTTTTTCAATTATGGTGTCATCATTGATAACGACCACTAATTTAAATTTTGTTTAATTAAAATAAAAATACTTCATTTTTCATTCACCATATTTGTTTTTCACATTTATCACTACTTCGTACATAATTAGTTATCCAATTAACTATTTTCTTGATAGTTTACTTATGTTGAAATATTCCTGAATAGAAACAATAATAACACTCCATCGATCTGGTTGACATCTTAAGATCCTTTATAATTGTGCTCTATCTTATTCATTTTTTACGTGAAATAATTGTAATTATTATTTCATTTAACTTGAGTCTTATATAAGATATTGATTCAGTATTAATTATTTTAAAAGTATCAAATATTATCATATATATATTTAGCATCACTTAATTAATATTATATGGGAATTAACAATACATGGAATTGGTATCCCTAATGTTTTACACAGTATCACTATACTGAATTCTTTTAAACACATCCTCCCCTAAAGAACAAATAAATCATTCAGGGGTATTCAGTTATAATATCATGTAACATTATTTTTTATTTACCATTATGGCCATAAAGTTTTAGTTTTTTTGTATTAGTCTTTAATATATCCCCATAAGTCCACAATAATTCTATAAATATCAATTTTCATTTTCAATTTACACTTCCCCTAATTCTGAACAATAAAAAAATAAAATTCTATTTATATTATAACCTTCATACATATCCTATATACTAAAAAAATATGGAGTAAAAATAAATTAAAATTTCATATTAAAAACATGATCAAGGAAAAAAGAAAAAAAGAAAAAAAACTGATCTTAAAACCATAATATTAGTACCATTAGATATCTAAAGAGGGATTGAATTGAGATTCCAATTTAATATTTTATTTAATAAAATAAAAAATCCCATCAATAAAATTAAACTAGTTAAAAATAAAATTGAGAAAAAACAATTATATCCTTTGAAATAACTTTTCATTGTTTTGATAAAATCATAATTAAAACTATTTTAGAAAAAGAAACAACTTTTTAAAACATTTTACTAATAATAAATTAAACATATCACATACAAATTATAACTATTTGAGATTTTATTTTAAAATCACAATTTATAGAATAACAATAGACAAACTGATGAAGGATATAACTAAAGAAAATATATTGAAAAACAATGTAAGTAAAGAAATAATAACACATAGAGAGATTTTAAATTATATTTTCTGTTTTTATATGGAACATAATACACTCTAATTGAAATTCCCACACTATCGAGAATTTTAGTTGAGACTAGTAAAATTGATGCACAACCTAGATCGAGTTTTAGATATATAAATTCCCTACAGAAATTATAGGGCAAGAACAGTTTCTTCTATAGTTATTCATGGGATTAAAAAGTTAATATGTTTTAGAAAAGAGTATTTATCACTGTTTACTAAAAATATAAATCTTGTGTTAAAATATATTCAATGTAGAACTCACACACCTCAAATTTACATTAAAATAGATCGAGAACATATGAGTTAAAAGAGTGATTTGTAGAATATCAATATTTTATTATCTTAAGAAAATAAATTAACTATAAATATATCCTTTAAAATCTTTGTAAAAAATATTTTACTCAGTAGAAAAGAAACAGAGTGGCATGGAAGAAAATAATTATGTATTTAGCTTCATCTAATAGTATTTTTAATATTTCACCCACTTATATCTATGAAAAAATCTACTTTTAAAATATAAATAAATTTCTGATTATCTATTGAAGAATATTAATAAAATAATCCAGTTACTTATTACACAAATATAGAATCCTTAAATACTATAACAGTAATTAAATTCTACACAATATCTGATTTTTAATTTTAAAAAATATCCTTACTATGTTAATTAGACATGGTAGCATCACCTTATGGACACATAAAATGTAGTAACGTCACCATAAAATCCCATAATATGATCACATGATCCCCTCATGCAGTCACATATGTCATTCACATGGTAGGTCTATTACCCTTGTTGTAGGTATATCAAATAACCAAAGTATAGTTGTTTATTTTCCAAAAAATTGATTGATTACCTCATGTGGTTACTTGAATCATATGTGCAGTCACTTGAAATCTTTATGTGGTCAGTTTAGTACATACGTGTTCTATTCAAGAGTTATAATTTTTTATTTTTCACATATTAACTTGTTTTTTAATGCATTCAAGTTGAATTTCTATGTTAGTTACTTATATACAGTCAGTTTTCATTCACAGTTAGCTGAATTTCAACATGTGGTTGGTTAATACAGTAACATCAAAAATTTTCCATTATTGAATTTTTTCTACAGAATCATTTTAGTATCATAATACATATAATATATAAATTGAAAAACAAAAAATATTTGTGAGCATCGAAATAAAAATTTTACAGACTAATATAACATTAATTATCCTTATTCCCTTAGTCAAGAAAGTTCCAACTGTGATGATGGTTGTATTGAATATACCAAAATTACACTTTCTTGAAGTTAAGGACTATATAATGATTTTTCATAATGAGGCATTTATATATATCATGAATTTTTTTATGGGACTCTATAATGAGAAATCATATCCCAATGAAATGGTGGAAGTAATTGAAGAGGTATAAGGAAAGAATATAGGTTTATACAATACTATCATAAAGTATATAAAATATAAGGATGTTTCAACAACAGATTTCAATGAAATTATTTCATTATTTGATGATGAATTGGTAAAATTTCACTATGAGAAAGAAGTACATGAATTATATTTCAAGGATGCATTCCATGTATAGGAAAGGATTTTTCCTATCTCTATAAATGTAAAATATTCTGAATTTTCAGTAAAATTAAAGAGGTTAAAGGTATTATAATGTTATTTAAATGACCCATGTTAGTTTAATGAGAACTAGTTGATGAAGCTAAGGAAGTAATTGGATGAAAGGGATAATAAAGATGATGAAAAAAACATGTTATCAATATAAAATTACAACAGTCTAATGTCAAGCTAAAAAATATGGAATGTTCCCATATTGACTCTCTAAAATATATAATAAGAATATATATATTCACAAAATTTTTTGATAATTGAATTACCATTGGATGACTGAAAAAACATCGAAATATTGTATTTGGATCATCTATTTGTTTTTCTACAACATCCTTAATAAGAAAAAATTCTTATATCATAGCTGAATCTATTAGTTAAAACTATGTTTCTATTTCATGTGGATATTATAAATCCAAATAAAATAAAATATTTATGAATAAAATTGTTTCAAAACCCCTAATAGGTCAATGGTGTATTTATGTGAGTATTTGAGATTAATCTCGACAAAAAAATTAAAATAGTTGTGTCAAATCATAAAAATAACATGTTTTCTATTTGAAAAATCATGAATCATTGCATCTATATAGAAAATAGTGGATATTATTGGATGATATTGTTGTTTGTTTAAGTTTAGTAATCGGTATATGGATTATTAGAATAATATTTCATTGTTTATTTATTTTTTATTCTTTAGAATATTGGAGAAAATCATAACCATTAAGAATACATAATTAGTAGAAAAATATTTCATAAAGAATAATGAATCTGTTTATAGGTAACATAATTTATTGCATTGAAAATATTTTTCATACTATAATAAAATTGTTCACTCATTTGAAGAGTTTTGGTATATTCCAACATGAAACAACACTCATGTTAAATGGCTTAAAATTCAATTATATAATCAAATTTAGGTAAAGAAAATATACCGTAGGAGGAAAAAAAGTGAAGAAAATTACTCCCAAGAAGGAAATGAAAAACACTTTACTGGATATGAAACTTATTTGGACTATTTTCCTCTAATATGGATAAGTAGACCAAACCATTTACCATTTAATGATTTACATGAATATAAAATTTAATGTGTTAAGATGGATTCTATAATGCGTAGTGAACCACATATTTATAGGTTCTAATTTGGAGAGGAAATTTGAATTGTTCACCTAGAGATGGGGATGGTATGTTGAATTGAGATTCAAGTTAGAAATGAGAGATTTTGGATATATTATTAATATTTTTTTAGATATTGAATAAATAATTTTTTTTAAGTTAACAAGAAAGATCCAATGAAAATTCATGGTTGCTGGCTTCTATGATATATGAGTCAGTAGTAGTTCAACTAATGTCATAGGCTGGAAACATCACAAATTATGTCTTCTTTAGGGGGGGCCCCATTCTGGTGGCCATCATGTTCTGATTTTCATTAAGCATTTATACTCTAACAAAAAAAATATTACGGTTGTGCCACTAGTGATATGCTATATAATCTCACACAATGACTCTTGGAGGTGTCATGACTATTTTGAGAAATGTAACTTTTCATGCTACGACCCTTAGGGGAACACTGTAAATGGGTAATAATTCATTTTAGTAGGGGTTGTTCAATACTTTTTTTTGTTATGGATGTTAGGTTTTGTGAGGGAAATAGGATCAAGATAAACTATTTTTGGTATTCTCTCCCACTCTTTCATATCAACCAATTATTCCTTTATAGGGGTGAGTTTTTGAATAGTTTTATGGTGATCAAATTCCATTTAATCTATTTTTCCCTTCCCTTATCACCATTTCTATTATTTTAATTTTTATTTATTTTGTACTAGGTTTTGCAATGAATTTATTTATATTATGATGAAATAACTTGACTATAATGAATATGTCCTTAAATTATGCTAGAGGATGTCTATAGAGGTTGATCAAATTATTTTTGAGGTGGTGTTGGTTCTATATAGACGAAGAGTCCGTTTTTAAGAGGTTATTATTATTTGGAATATGATAAATAATTAAAAATTTATATATAATTAATTTTTAATGATTATTGGATTGATTTAGGGGACAGAGTTGAAATACTACTATAATGGCATGGAACTCTCCGGTCTATTCCTTTGATGAAATATAGTTCTTGGGGGTGTTCTTGGAGGAAAATGTGACTTATACCAATTTTTTATTCCAAAATTCTAGTTTTTTGAATAGTATTTCTTGTTTTGTGAACATTATTGCCGGCGTCGGTGGGCCATTTGTACTATCAATGTCTATGATTCATTTCTACTATCTGATTTGGTGACCCATTTGTACTATCAGTATTGGGAATTCATTTTTACAATTTGCGTCGACGAGTCAATTGTACTATCGATGTCAGTGATTCATTTGTACTGTCTTCATAAGTGAGTCGTATGTACTGTCGGTGTCAGTGAGTCATTTTTAGTATCAACCTCCATGATTCATCTATTCTTTCACCAATGGGGATTCATTTTTACTAATGAAAAATGTGATTCATTTATACTTTCGACATCAATGAGTCATTTGTGAATAGTGTTTCTAGAACAGTTTCATTTCCATTGCACAATTTTTATATTTTTTCAGATTTTCTAGTTTTTCATTTTTCACATCATTCATTACCTGAAAATGATATAAATGGAGTATTTAAGTGTGTTTGAAGCTATTTCAGGTTCAGTAAATAATATCTTAGATTTTTAAAGAAATATATAAGATTTTTATCGACTAAACCATGTAGTTTAATGCGATCCTCCTTTAATGGAAAATCTACTGTATCTTAAACCACTAACCCATTAAATCATCTAACAGAACCAGATATCATCCTAACTTTTTCATCCTTCTTGTTCCCATATATGAGACACTTTTACCTTTCTTTCTTCTTATATGATTCTTGTGATCAATATTTCCTCCTTGGATTGGTTTCTCTTAAAGCTCATCATACTGCAAGAACACCCCTTGTTTTGGTGAATCCAAGTATTGTCGATCAATATTTAATATAAAGTATGATAGATCATTGTTCTTATGGGTTATAATCCTTTTATTTCACATTTACATATTATTTCATGCGATCTCCATGTTCCTAATGAATTCTTCATGGGTGTCGGTTGGTGCAGTCATGCTGCGACATCCTCCAGTGGATGCAGTTGTCATGGTGGTAGGCGATCTTTATCCGTTCCATGGATCATTACCATGTAAATAATGTGAAGAACCAATTGAGGTAGGGGATTAGTGGTTTCACTGTTATCTAATGTGAAACTATAGAGTTATCATGTTTTATACAATTTGATCACAATGGAATTGAAGTAATAAATATTTTAGAAGGATTAATAAATTGGTATCGATTGTATGTTATTGCCTCTTGACTTTATAGATAGCGTAATACATATTCTAGACTTATTTATCACGTTGTTATTGAGGGAAATTGGTAAAAACATAATCATGGATTAATTGTAATTATTGTTTTCAAACATGAATAGACATGTTAATGAATCTGGTTGTTATTGCAGTAAGAATGTTTGATTGAACTAATTGATGAGCTAGATTCATGTTTATTCCTGTTGATAATGAATAAAAATCATGTCAATCAACTATTTAGTGAATTTATTGTAGCTTACTACTTTGGTAGCCCATAGTTATAACCTACAAATTAAAAAATGGTTAAATACAAATGGATTAAAGAACCCGATGTCTGATAAAAGATAATGTCTGGTCGGGTTTTGAGTTATACTCTTGCTTGTAAGGCCGAGTGCCTTGTACATTGGTACCATGATTGCTCATTATGTATGAAGTCTAGATGCCTTGTATAAGGTCCAAGAGCCCCATTGATATGATGTTTGTTTCCTTCTTCTCGTGTTCTGATGTGAGCCTGGATGGTTGTTGCGATATGTAGGGGCAGAAAGGATCATTTTTTGTCATAGCAGTTGACACCTAGAGTGAAAACATGCATAATTTTATACATGTGGGTGTCAGGGAGGACACTAGAGATGATAAAATATGTTGTATTTGAATTTTGGATGCTTGTTGAATCTTGTCAGATGTTTATCTGCTTTACTTTCTCCACTAAATAAGGCAACATGTTTTTCTACCCTCTTTCCAACAAGGGGAAAAGACGTGTGGGGTATGCCACATGATTTCTTTTTCCAGCTTCTCGAGGATTGATGGGTCTTAGATCATGCTATGGGTGCAAAAGATTCGATGGGTAGTTCATCTACTCACATTGGTGATCTCATTGTGTTTTGTGGATTAGAATTTTATTCTAGAATGCATGGGAATATGGGAATGAAATAATGCTATTAATAAATTATTGAATAAATGATGCTAACTCTTGGGGTAGAATCTTGCAGAGATGAAATGATGAGGTATAATTTTTGAGAAGTTGTGGACTTGGTTTTGGTTAAGCTTAGATGGCATGAAACATTGGTGTGATACTAATGACATATAATGTGGAATTAAAAATAGTTAATTAATAGTTAAAGACTTAATTATCCTCAAGTTAAACTGATAAAAAGGGATAAAGTATTTTAATGTTACTCATTAAATGTTTTTATACTTATTGGATGCATAGTCTTAGTAGCACCAGCTATGATTCTGAGAGAGGTTAGCTGTAGTTGAGTCTTTGACTCGGTTATTCTCATAGTGTGGTTGGGAGCTATTGTATATTCTATAATGTTTTTTGTTTCTATACGCTACTCCACCACACCGGTTAGAGAAAATTACACCCCTCGGATTCTGAGCCATGGGGGGTGTTTTCCCCAATATTATGATGGTATGTTGGGAGGATGACTACCCCCATTTGCACCGCTCTCTTATCGAGGTAGTTACTAGTTATGGAAGGAACAATAGTTATTTTTCCTCCATATATGTTTGTAGGAGCGGCGTCACTGTTGCAACGGCAGGAACTGTAGTGGCAGAAGGTCACTATAGCAGTGGTAGAGCACTACAGCAGCGGAGGGTACTGTGTAGCACTGTAACAGCGCGGATACTGTAGGAGTACTATTCACAGAATGGACTTTGGGCCAAAAAAATGGGCCTACATGCAATGTAATGGGCTAAATGCCCACTGGGCCTTTGGTCTATGTAATGGGTCTCCCTCTACCTAGTAAAAAGAGGTCTTTGCTTTGCTTTAATAATAAATGAGGCTTCGGCCCCAACCTTTAAAAAAAGTGTATTGGTTGTGATGGATTGAGGTTCTTTACTGAATGTATGGGCTGTAATGGCTTGAGGTATAATTATTGATGTATGATACTTGTTATGTGAGCTGTGGTGGCTCCTAGAAACTACCCGGTTACATCGGTTATGTGGATGTAATGGTTTTGTCGCATGAGGTTCATTTTGTGGAGCTTCGTCTAGGTGTCTACGGGAAATCCTTTTTAGAGATAGATGCTCAGGATGTGTGACATTGGGGAAAAGAGGAAAACTCATGGGGAAGTGGTAGTAGGATACCCTAGATATTTTTTAATATATTATATACTATTGTATGTGATACTTGGTGAGAGTATCCATGGTGATTATGGGAGAATAGTATACTTGTTTAGGTGACGAGTTAGTTTTTATTTTTATTCACTCTGCTTTAGCATAATTTATTTACATTTTTACAAGAGTCTCTAGGGAGGATCCTACTGAGTACACAGTTATAATCTCCCTATATATTTATAATTTTTTTAGGTTACTTAATGTAGGTTGGAGATAAGGATGGTTACAACTAGCTTCTGGTTGTAGCAGCGGTTTGGGATTCGTGTTGGCTATTGTTTTTTACTTTGTTTTGGGACATTTAGTTCTCACTTTCAGTTATAGTAGTTCTTGTATGAAATTACATATGTTTATTTGGGATTTATTTTATATTAATGAATGTGATGGAGTTTGTTGGTGTATGTCATATATCTCTTTTCTACGTGTTTTCTCTTTGAGGGTAATACCTCCCATTTTTTTGAGTTTACAATAACCTCGGTGATAGCCGCTAACCCAGGGAATACTGAAGGTGGGACTCATGTGTCACTATCTCCCTTCTGACATTTTCTGCCTCAGAGGGGTACACCTTATTGGGAGGGGGTCATTCTAGAGGGGTATTAGAGTCTCCGGATGAGGTATATAATGTAGTTTTCTATTTGGAAGATGTAAGGATTCATGGGTTGGTAGGAAATGGTTTCAAACATGTTTAGAAACTGAGGCAAACACTAAAATACAGCTGATAAATTGGCATTTAGGGACCCCTGTGATCTTATGCACATACCTTTATGTTTACAGTAATTACTAAACGATGTGATACTGGATGCAGGTTAGAGACCTAGGAATGGATCACACATCATTCTTCTTTGTGACTCTGTTTGAATGGGTATACATTGAGAGAGGTTAACTGAAAATTCATAAAGAAAAATAATTAATTAATATTGAGTCTCCCATATTTTTGGTTTATGAGATTTAACTATTTTTTATTTTGTAGGTATGGATCCATGTTGACGTCCTCGTCAGGTTCATGCAGAAGATGTTCAGTAGGTTGCACTAGTAGATCTACGTAATGTAGATATCGAAGATGACCACATTTGGAGGAGGAAATTCTGAGAGATTCAGTGCCAGGGTCTACAGAAGTATGAGAGCTCCATTTTAGATACATCCATAGAGTACTGGTTGGAAGAGGTTAGTACATCTTAGAGCTCAATTTGTGATCTGATGGAGCACTGGTTTTCATTGGTTGTAACGATGATGCATAGAGTAGTGAGGAATTAGTGGTTATTGTTCCTTGGGGATTTCGAGGTGTTAACAGTCTCTTTGGAGGTATTCTAGTACAAGTTCAGATTTGAGTTTTTTTTCTTTTTTTGTGAAGGCATCTGTTACCAAGAGATGATTACCATTCGATAGGGGAGCTCTATTTTGTGATAGTTTTGAATCCATTTGAAGAAATTTCATTGATTTGTTTCAAAAATAGTTCCAGATGAGGAGGATTGGGTGAGACATTTTGAGGAATCATTCCATCCAATGATCCAGTAGTAGGTCTTCCCGTTTATGCTGAAGGCATATCGTGAGGTGCTAGAAATTGTATAGGTGGTCGAGAGGACATTATCCAAAACCGAATCATCGTGACAAAGTTGTTATCAAGAATACTCATGAAGCAGAGCTGTGGTCCGAGGTTCCTAGTTATCAGGGAAGAAGAGTTTCTGTTGGGCCGACGGTAGGTCTGATCCCTCAACATCTCATTTCTCGGGGTGGAGGCTCTAAGGACTCTAAAAAGGGATCATGCGCTTGTTTTTATTTTGGAGGTTAAGGAAATCAGCATTGAGAGTTTGTGACCACTCATAGCACTCAGCGTGCACTAGTTGTTCCCCTCCATGTTACTCTTTTGAGGTTGTTCGAGCCAAGGTAGCATTAGTATGTTCCACTAGCTCAGGATCAGTAGAGAGAATATGGGGTAGGCAGAGGACATCCTCAAGATGATCCCCATCATCAGAGAGTAGAGTGAGACCATGATGGCAGTCATCATCAGGGTTAGAGAGGCAGTGAATCAGGTCATGGTCAGCTTCATGATTTAGCTTTGCTAGTGCCTGGGGAGCATGGCACTGTTCGAGGTACTCTTTTCAGGTTTTCTACAATGGTCTATTCCTTATTTGACTCAGGAGCCACACACTCCTTCATATCAACTGCCCTTGTTTATGCTTTGGGACTTGAGGTAGAGATAATTATAGTTCCCTTGGTGTTGACTACAGTGGTTGGAGGTCAAGCTGACTAGTTTGATGTATGTAGAGATTATGATCTAGTTCTAGGGTAGCAGCACTCTTGGGAAGATTTCTTATATTTACATATACAACCATATGAGGTCATCCTTGGCATGGATTGGTTGTATTTGGTATAGTCTATCATGGATTTATTCAAAAGGTAGGTGGTATTATATGATTCTTATGGATATCCACCATTTTTTGTTGGTGAGCAAGACTCTAATATGGGTCACATTCTTGTTCATTCCTTTCCATCCTTAATGGCTAAGCTAATGCTAAGTTCTTCGTAGGTTCAGCTGTTGGCATTTCCCAAGGTTGTAGAATAGTAAGCTGATGTATTTTAGTAAAAGGTTTTAGAATAACCCCCTCGATGAGAAATTGTGTTTGGGATCGATCTAGAGCAAGAATGATTTCTTATTTTTATGTATCCATAGAGGATGGCCCCTTATGAGTTATTGGAGATGCACCTCTTGTTTTTTTTTTCAGAAGAATGCTGATGACAGTTTTCGATTCTGTATCGATTATCATCACTTGAATAATGTGATGGTTAAGAATCTATATCCTATCTCGAAGATTTATGATTTATTCAATCAAATGAATGGTGAATGTCGGTTATTGAAGATCAACTTGCAGTCAGAATATCATCAAATGCATGTGAAAGATAAGGGTATCCCAAAGACATTGTTCCATTATCGTAATGGGAATTATGAGTTTGTTTAAATTTCATTCGATGTAATGAATGCTATAGTCGTGTTCTTGTTATTGATGAACACAATGTTCTATGAGTTCCTAGATATGTTTGTGGTGGTTTTCATTAACAACACCATTGGGTTATCCACATCTGAGGAGGATCATACAGAGCATGTACATTCGATTTTGAGAGTTCTTTATCAGCATCAACTCTTTGAGAAGTTATTGAAGTGCGTGTTTTGGACTCAAGAAGTTCGTTTCATGGGGAATATTGTATCCTAAATGGGATTAGTTGTGGATCCATTGATTATAGAAGTTGTTGTGTCTTGGGAATCCCCCAAGATAGTGTAAGATGCACAAATTTACTTGGTCTCATAGGGTATTATAGGAGGTTCGTAGCCGATTTCTCTTAGGTACTAAATCCTATGATAGTGTTGAAATGAAAAGAGTATGTGTTTGTGTGGACTGATCATTGTTTTTTAACTTTTGAGTAACTAAAGGACAATTTTTTCAGTGCTCTAGTTCATTATCTTCCACTAGAGGGAGTTCTGTTTGATGTTTTCTGTGAGGCTTCATATCTGGGGTTAAGAAGCGTTATATTGTAGTAAAGATCAATTTTTTATTATGGGTCTCGGAAGTTGTGTCCCCACAAAAATTACTATTACACCCATTCTCTTGAGTTAATGGTAGTGGTGTTTGATATGAATTTATTAAGACATTGCATCATTGGTTAGGGTTTTTTGGTTTTCACCGATCATAAGAGCCTGAGGTATGTTTTATCCCAGCATGAATTGAACTTCTAGAAGTGAAAGTGGATGGAGTTCTTTTAGGAATATGACATTGAAATTTCATATACACCTAGAAGGAGGGATCTTGTAGCTGATGCGAGGAGCAAGAAGTCACATAGTGATACAGTGTGCAAATCTAGTGATTCATGGAGAGTAATGGAAGAACATTCAGCATTACATCTGGATATGGGAGAAGTCAGTGACATTGGATATCTTTTCTAGATGACAGTGTAATCATCTCCGGTGTAATAGGAAGAAAAGTCCCAATTTGGGGATCTTGAGGTGGAGGTATGGAGAGACCAATTGGTCAGTGGTGAGGCCCCTGATGGTTGGTTTGAGGATGAACAACACCATGTGTTTTATCAGGAAACGATTTTCATTCCATTGGATACATGTGAGAATGTTCTTAGAGGGTTCCATAGATCACCATTAGTGGTGCATTATTACATTAAAAAGATGTACCGAGCCTTGAAGAGTCAATTTTTCTATCCTGTATTGATGTGTGTAGTTACAGATTTTTTGTCTCATTGTTTGGTCTCCCAGAAGGTGAAGACTGAGCACCCTCTTCCCGGTGGTTTGCTTCAGCCGTTGGATATTCCTCAGTGGATGTGTGTGGACATCTCAATAGACTTTGTTACTTTTTACCTCAATATCAGGGAGGATATGACTCTATATGGGTGGTATTGGATCATTTTATGAAATCAGAACACATTATAGAAATCAAGGAATCGAGCATAGGGGATGTTTTGTCGAGGTAGCCTCTAGATGTGGTTATGATTTTTCATGGAGTCCTGAAGATGATCATTTCTGATCAGGATCCTCATTTTACCTCCAGGGTGTGGAGAGGTACCTATCATGATTTCAATTATCATTTATACCTTATCACTACTTTTCATCCGTAGAGTGATGGTCAGACAGAGCGGACCATCAGACTCTTAAAGACATGTTTCTCTATTTTTTCATGGATTTTAGAGGTTCTTGGATGGGGAAATAAACCTTGGTATAGTTCACTTAAAATAATAGTTTCAACTCCATGATCGGTATGGTGCCATTTGGAACCTTTTATAGATAACATTTCCGTTCTCCGTTGTGCTGGACTGGGTTTGGAGAGTCAGAATTTCTCAAGCCAGAACATGTACAGAACCCGACAGGGTCGTTTAAGTTCATTTAGGAGTGGGTGAATGAAGCACATGATCATCAATAATTATATGTAAATCAAAGGATGAGATCTTCAGAGATTTATTTTAGGGATCATGTGTTTTTTAAGGTGACTCCCCATTATGGGTAGTGAATGTTTGGTTGTGGGAGTAAGATTTCTCCCTGATTTGTTTTGACTTTTGAGGTGTGGGCTTGTGTTGGAGATGGTTCATATCGAGTAGCAGTTCCCCCACAGATGATCCAAAAACCTAATGTTTTTAATGTGTGGAATCTCTATCGTTATCTTCATGATGACTCTCACATCATCGATTGTGGAGATATCGATTTTGACGATGATTCAAACCTCAAGGACCAACCAATAGAGATCTAATACCATAAAAAGAATGTGTTTCATGGTCATGCTATCCCCTTAGTCTGTGTCTTGGTGTGACACATTGGCATGGAGGAGAGTACATGGGAATGTGAGTCGCAGATGAACACTCAGTACCCTAAGTTGCATAATGTTTAGTTTTTTATGATGTTTGGTTCATGGATGTAGACATTTCTTGGTTATGAGATGTATTTCTCTTATTTCATTTGGATTTCTCTCTATTAGGAGTTATCTCCCCCAAGATAGTTTTTAGGAGCTACTTTTTGATTTCATGTGATTTCACGCGTCAGTTTTGAAGTGGTCAAGCTCCTTTGGTGATGAGAACCATGATATGTATATCGATGGGTGGTTGTTCAGACCCCTTTTCTATTTAAATTTAGTTAGGTTTTGAATTATAGAGGGAGATAATGTTTGAGAGGTATCTAATGTAATGTCCCAGACCTCTCTGATCCATTCCTTTGAGTAGATCTAGTGTTTGGTGTTTTATGGGGGGTCATGGAGACTTATTCCAAACACTTTTCAAAATTTCCAGTTCTGTGAAAAATGTTTCCCGTTCTATGAATAGTATTGTCTGTGTCGGTGAGTAATTTTTATTGTTGAAGTTAGTGAGTTATTTTTACTGTCGACATCAGTGATTCATTTGTACAGTTAGCTTTGGTGAGTCATTGGTATTGTTGCTATTAGTGAATCATTTTTACTCTCCGTGATAGTGATTCATTTTTACAATCAGTGTTAGTGAGTCTTTTGTGAATAGTGTTTTCAGAACTGTTTTAATTTGCTTTCTCAAATTTCTAGTTTTTCCTAGATTTCCCATTTTTTCCTTTTTAACATATTTCTTTGACATAAAATGAATTAATTTCCATATTTATGTGGGGATGAACCCCTATCAAGTTCGTTAAATCATATACTTTGTTTTTTAAAAAATACAATGGCTTTTAAATGTTCAAACCACATGGTTTAATTTGATTCAATTTTAATGGAAGCATCACTGTTTCTTAAACCCCTACCCCCTTAAATCTTCAAAAGTAAAGAGATTTATTACTCCCTTGTTTTAATTTCTTGTTCCTTGGGGTGAGAAACTTTTACCTTTCTTTCTTCCCATATGAATCATGAAATCAAACATTCCTCCTTGGATTGGTTCCCCTTGAAGATATTCCTACTACATGTGCACTCCCTATTTTGGTGCTACCAAATAGTGTTGATAAATATTCAATATAAGATATGATCTACTGTTGTTCTTTTGGGTTCCCTTTCTTATGTTTCTCCTTGACCTATTATTTTATGCGATCTCTACATTTCTATTAGAGATTTATTGGGTTTCGTTTGGAGCGATCGTTCTGCAGCGTATTCAGGTGGATGCAGTTGTTACAGTGGGAGGAGATCATGATCCATTGAGTGGATCACTATCATGTAAAGAACATCAAAAACCTTTTGATGTTGGTGATTCGGGGCTTCACTATTCATTTACATTAAACTGTAGTTTTAGCATGTTCTATCCCACTAGATCATAACCGAATTGATGTAATAAATATTTGATCCATAATAATAAATTCATATGAATCATATGTTACTGACTATTGTTTTTCTAGATAGTGTGATATAAATATTGTCTTATTTAGCATGTCCTTCATGATGGAAATTGGTATAGAACATAAATTTTGATTAATTTTAATTATTTTTGTCAAACATAAAGTGGCATGTAAATAAACAAGTTTGTTGTTGCAGTAAGAATTTTTTATTAAACTAATTAATGATCCAAATTCATGTTGATTATTGTTGATAATGAATTAAATAAATGTAAACTAACTGTTTAGATAATTTGTGATAGCTTACTGTTTAGGTTTTTTGAAGTTGGAACCTACACATAATAAATCAATTAAATAGAAATGAATTAAAGAACCAACTGTTTGATAATAGATAATTTTTTTTAGGGTTCTATGTTACCCTTTTTATTATAAGATTGAGTGCCTTGTGATTTGGATCCATTAGTGCTCATTATGTACAAAGTATGGATTCCTTGTTTAAGGGTCAAGAGCCCAGTAGATATGATATTTGTTTCCCACTTCTTATATTGTGATGTGATCCTTAATAGTTGTTGTCATGTGTGGGGGTAGGGAGGCCCATTTGATGTGGTAGTAGTTGACACATAGATTGGTGAGATGAATCATTTTATGCATGTGGGTTTTAGGGAGGACATCAAAGATGATGAAATGTGATGGATATGAATTTTAGATTCTTGAGGAATCTTGTTAGTTGTTTATATTGTTTACTTTCCCTAGTGATCAAGGCATCTTGTATTTCTATCTTCCTTCCAAAAAGAGGGGAATACATGAAGGGTATTCCATGTGTTTTTTGTGTTTAGATTCTAAAGGATGGATGTATCTTCACTCTTACTATAAGTTGAAAAGACATGGTGGGTAGATCCTCTACTGACTGTGTTGAGACCCTAGTGTTTGGTAGTGTAGAATGTTTTTATAGAATTCATGAGAATATGGGAAGGTAATAATGTTTTTAATAAATGATATTAACCCATGGGGTTTTAGTTTTCTGGGATGCAATGTCCAGGTAATATTTTTGAGAAGCTGTGGACTTGTTTTGGTTATGCCTAGAGCTCGTGAAACATTTGTGTGATGCTAATGAAATGTAATGTGGAAGTAATAATTATTAATTAATGTTTACATAATTAATTAATTTAAACTTTAACTCATAAAATGGGATAAATTAATGTAATTTAGCCTTTTTAAATGGTTGTGTTCTTATAGGATACATAGTCATTGTAGTTTCAGTTGGGTGTTTGAGAGACATTAGTTGAAGCTGAGTCTAAGACTAGGTTATTACCATATTGTGGTTGTGAGATATATTATATTCTTTACTTTTTGTGTCTCTATACGGTACTTCACCTCGTCAGTTAGGGAAATTGAAATGACAGGGATTTTGAGCCATGGGTATGTTTTCCCCAGCATTATGGTGGGTGGATGGATGGATTACTACCCCCGTTTGGACCTTCTCTCTTCTCATGGTAGTTACTTATGCTGTTAGGCACAACAATTAGTTTTTCCCCATATATGTATGTAGAGGGTTGAAATGGATTTTGGGTATTCACACACATATATTATAGATATTTTTTCTTATGGACTACTATAGCTGTAACGGGTATAGGCTGTAATGGATTGAGGAACCTTACTCAGTGTATGTGTTGTAATGTCATGATGTATAATTCTTGAAATATAGTACACATTATGGGAGATTTTGTGGATCCTAAAAACTACCTAGTTACGTTTTTTATATAGATGTAGTGGATGTGTTTCATGAGTAACATGTTGTGGTGCTTCACCCAAGTGTTTGTGGGAAAGCAATTTTGGAGAGAGATGCTTAAGAAAAGCGAAGTTGTGGAAAAACAACAAACTAGTGGGGAAGTGGTAGAGTGGTACCCTTTATAATCTTTATTATAAAATATATTCTTGTATTTAATACTTATTTATAGTATCTATAGTGATGCTGAGAAAAAAATATACCTTTTTAGGTGATGAGTTAGTTTCACTTTTTGTTCACTGTGCTTTCGCATACCTTATTTACTTTTTCAAGTGAGGATATGGGTAGGATCCTATTGAGTATACTATTATACTCACCTGATGAATATATAAAATATTTTTCATGGAACATGGGTAATGTGGGAGATTATGATCATTACTACTAGAATGGGGTTGCAGGAGCTATTCAGGCTTTGTGGTCGTTGTAGTTTTTACTTTCTTTTGGTAGTTACAGTTTTTCCCATTCTATAGTTCTTGTAAGAAATTTCATATGTGTACTTGGTATTTATTTTAAATTACTATATCAGTTGGAGTTGGTTGGTTTCTATCTTTTCTCTCTCTTTCGTATGTGTTCCCTTAGAGGTAATTCCTCCCATTTGTGTGTTTATTATAACCTAAGTGCAAGTCACCAACCCGGGGCCTATTGGAGGGAGGAATCGTTGGTCACTCTCTCTAATCTCATATTGTTGGCCAAGGGGGGATGCACCATGCGAGGAGGGGGTTATTACAACTATCTTGGTTGATGTGTGTGTTGGATTAGGTGGTGACATGAAAAGAAGTTATCCAGTGGTAACTCAACAAATGAGGTAGTTTACCCTATAATATAAGTTCATATGTACTTCGATAAACGATTTTATATAGAAATAATTCTTAATGGTTCCTAGAAAGGTAATTAGGAAATGAGAGAGTTTATATATATTGGTTAGGGTGGTTATGAGCCTCATTTAGCATGAACAGGTTCTCTTAAGTAGTTTATGTGGCCCAAGATATCCTATAGACTGTGTCATAAATTTAATACAGTTTTAGTTGATTTGATGTGAAAATATATATGGTTACTTAGGTATGACTGTTGATAAATGTTATAAAATGTTGGGTTCCAAAGGAAAGTTGGATAGTCGTGTGTGGAATAGTCAAAGTAAGAAGGTTGAGATGTCAATTCATCTTATACCAGAAGAGTGACATGTGTATGAGGGCGGTTTATGGATAAGAAACAACCTATAGTGTAGGGATGTGGGGGGGGGGGAGTGATTAAGAGGGGTTTCCTATACATTATCAGATTAATGAACTCCATTATGCTAAGTGAGATGGGATCTAGTAGGGGGTGATGGTAGTTTTTGATACATGGAATATAGATTTCAAGTGGTTTATGATGAGAAGGAAAGATATGGTCATTGGATAATATGGCTATTAGTTGTTATGGGTTTTGATGAGGATACACTGGTTCTCAAGGCTAAGTTTGTAGTGGCATGTGTGAATCGTTATCACCAATGGGTGGTGGGTGAGGGTAGGTATGAATGAAAAGAGACCAGGATTGGTCTAAATGACCTTACCAGATATAAAAATATTTGATACTAGATGTTTAAAGATGTATAATTATGTACAAGGATTAATCCTAGGTGTTTTGATGTAGTGAGATACATGAATAGATAAATAAATTTTGTTTTTATATTGCTTGTGCTCATGTTAAGCAGTAGATTCTGGTGGGAGAGAGGGACTTGAGGCCTTACCAACCAATTTGTGAGATGAGAATGGTGGGATTTCATTGATTTATATTCATTATTACATGTTAAAGATGATTTATCCTTGATTTGGATGGTTGGATTGAGGATGATGGCCCATAAATGAGTGATATGGTAGAGGATGAGGATCAATTGATCATACCCTCATGACTGAGAAAGGGTCAGGGGTTTGATATGATATGATTCGTGGGTTGAATAATAATTGAGATTGTGTTTTGGTTTTGATGTGATGTGAGAATTGATCATATGAACTCCCTATGTGTGATGGGTTCATTGAGGGAATATTATGTTAGATGTGGATTGACCATAACCTGAGTGATAAGCTTGAGGTTGAGGCTTGGACTTGCGCAACCTTCCTAGTGAGAGGGTTGGATGAGATGCCTAGTATGAGACCCTTCTCTAAAGGAGTAGAGGACAACACATGGATGAAGGCCTTCCTAAAATCATTTTTTTGGATTATTTTTTTCAATTAGAATATGAGTTCATTATAGAATGGTTTTGAAGATGGTATTCTTAGGTTCTGTGGTGAACATATTATCACCTGGTGACCTGATTAGCATAGATTTGTGGTGGCCATATTTTTAGAGGATGTCTGCACACTTGTGTGACATCATTATTTTTTTAATTCATCATGATTACACATATATTATGGTGAATTCTAGGGGAACCTATTTTTACCCAACATAGCTATATTTTTTACACTCTACATGGGCACATTAGAGAACATAAAGACCATACAACGAAAATCAAAGTTTAACACGTTATGTGAAGATGATAAGGATAAAGATGATTGATGGGAATGTTAATATTAGATGTATGAGGATCAGGGATGGATGTTGGAAAATTATTTGTATTATGTCATTTTGTTGGGTCTGTATAGATGATCGGCCAAGGTGGTGATTGGTGTCATATGTTTTGATGACTCTGAGACTTCATGCTTTTTCATGGTATATTTTTGATATAGATTTAATGCTTAATGTTTTATATATAAATTGATTATTTTTATTGATAAATATATAGTTATTTTTCACTATCTTCTTTCATTTATTGAAGAATATAACTCCCCATTATATTGTTCAGGACCTCACCACTATAAGATAACCTCAAGTGTAAAAGGTTGTATTCTTGAGGTTATAGAACACTCTATATCTGGTGGTTGTTTTGGGTTATATAATTAAAAACTAGTACATGATATGTTTTTCATACTATTTGGGTAGATGGTAAGTAGGTGGTTTAAGAATGTGTAAGAGCTTGTGGTGGGCCTCATGATACTACATCATGAAAACCTTTCTGCTAGTATTTCCTTACTTCTATTGGTATGTGATTTTTGTACTTGGTTTGTTCTTTTAAAGATGAGATATTTGTTAAATATGACGGTTTTACCAGATATTATAATTATCATTTTTATTTAGGAACATTGGAAATATTACTATGTTCATGCATCATATTTGGAACATAGACCTCACATGGAATATTCCTACTTGTGTGTGATTGAATTTTTAGAATGAGGATCATGATATTAAATTTTACTCAATATACTATATGGATGTTTCCAATATAAATTATTTTTAGAGTTTTACTCAACTAAAACATGTAATTTTCTCTTAAAAAAGGTCTTGTGGATCGTGGTGTATGATGTTCTACAGTGGCAGCTATACGATATCTTGTGTGAGGAATTTAAATGGGTCTCTAGTAGGTATATATGAAGTGTAATTAAAAAGGAAAGATATGAGGATGGGAATATGTTCCTTTGAGTATGGAATTTTGGTAAAATAAAGTGTAAAAAATGTATATTGAAATTTCTATATATCTTATTTAGAGAATTATACATAACAAGACTAGATGGTCCTCTCAGAACCCTGATGTGGTTGAGAAAAAGAATGTGAATTCATTTTTATTTGTATCAAAATGGATTTGAATGGATGTATCAATTGATTTCACAACCCCATTTGTTCTAGGTATGCTTTTGGGAAACATATAGTGATATTAGGTGGAATATCATAGTTTTGAAATAGCACCCTTGTGATATGTGATCATTCAGTTTGCCTTGTATTGAGTGAGATTCCATGGCATATAGGGTGGGGATGAATTTCTCAAGGAGCATTGTTAGAATGTTTGGGATATGAGCCATGGTTTTTTGGAATAAAATTCCTAGGAGAATGAGTTCGATTGTGTGAATCGGTGGATCCATTGGGTTTGGGTGAGACATAGTATGACCATGGGGCATGATAAACTATGATTAGTTTTCCGAGAATCAAAAAATATAGAATAGATTGTTTTTGTTTTCTTGATTTTTTGGGAAAATATTTTGCGTATAAGAGTTGGTTCATATAGGTTATGTACACTCCCATTTGTATTTTGGGAAGATGAAAAGTCATTATTTGATTTCATCAAAAATTTTCTAGGTAGTGGATGTAACCAAGTTGTTCTAAAATTGTTTTGTTGTGGTGAGAAATCACATGCCTATTCTCTATGGGGTCTGGATCATTATTAGTATTGACAGGATTGGTGAGGGTTTTTTGGGTAACATTTTTCTTATGCTCAAGGAATGGTATAAAGGAAACTACAGAGTGGGGAGTACATTATTGTATATATTAATATATTTTTCTAGGTGATTACATAATAGGAGGTGTCTAGGGTTTTATAATACTGTTATTGAATAAGGTGGCCGATCAAATCCAATATATAGATGCTATAATGGATGAAAAATTAATTATAGAGATTGTTGTTTTGGTTTAGTGGATGGAGATAATAACTCTCATATTTTGGATAAAATTATATCAATTTTGGTAGTATTACCCTCATGTTGGAAGGACTATGGAGGTAGGGAGGACAATCGATGGATAGTGGAGTTGACACTATGATGATGGTGCATGGAAAAACCCAATATAATTTGGTTCCTTAGTAAATACCAAACTTGAATTGTAAATGAGGGTTTAAATGGAGTGATTTCAGTATTATTGAGCATAGAGTCGATGTGGTGTGATTCAAGTTTGATTTAGATTAGAAGTGTTTCGATTCTCAATGAGGGATCATGGAGGCTATATCAGGCGGTTGGTGATCTGACCGTGGAGTTACTTGAAGAGTAAGGTCCTATATTTTTTAGGTGTTTGAATGGTAATTTTTTTGACATAATTAGTTCAAGTGTCATGATTAGGTGGTCTGAGGACATGTTGGATGGCGATGCAGAACAGTTTCAAGAAAATTAAGGTGGAGGATGCCTGAATATTGTGTTTTCACAGAATTGGATATAGTGATGTGGAAACTAGAAAGGAATATTTGTTTAGAATATGCTTGGAGGGTCTCTTGATGGCTGGGAGGGAATTTCAAATAGGATATCCCAATGGTGGAAATTACCATGGTTCTGAATTTTTATTCATGAGTGTATCTTTATGGTGGAGAGCATCATAAGTTTTTAGATGAATCATTTTAAGATAGTATGGTTTATCAAGGGTTATGGGGGGAGTGAGCATTATGTCAATATTAAAAATGCGTGAAATAGGGTGGATCAACTAATAATTAATATTTCAATATCCTTATATTTTAAAATAAGGACATTATGTATGATAACTTGTATGCGAAAAGGACCAAGATTAAATGAACTACGAAGTATTATTATTTAAATATGACCATTATAATATAGATGCTAAATTGGAAGGTATAAATATGATTAAATAAACAAATATATATATATATATATATATATATATATATTATAATAAATATAAATTTATTGATTAATTCACAAGTAATAAGAACACATGTTTTAGTAAAACTATTTTATTCTTCAAAGTTATGTTTTCACGAGAAATTAGTTTTGATTACATTGTGTGATTGAATAATAAATTAATTGAGATAGATTTTTAAAAATTTATTTAATAAAAAATATATATATATTTTGAAATCATCATATCAAAATTATTAAATAGTAAAATATTGAGTCTTTTATGAAAATTTTGATTTTTCAATTAATATTGAAAATAATGATTATTTTTAAAATTTATATTTGAATTAATTTTTTAATGTAATATTATATTTTTGATTAGTCTTAAATTTTAGTTAGTTATTTGGGATTCAAAATAATATATTTATATGTTTGTAAATGGATTTTATAAATTAATTAGGTATATGTTATTCTACACTTAAAATTGAATTTTTTTGAAAAGTCGTTTCACATCACATTTATCCTGAATAAATTAAAATTTAGTTCTACCACTTTTGTGTTTTGAATTTAGAGAAATAGACTCTATAATTTGAATCAGTGTTTCCAAATTTTTTAAAAAGTTAATTTTTATTTTGGGTCAATATAAATAGTAATTATAATAAATTTTCTTTCTATTGGAAAGGGTAAATCAGGATATTAAAGAAAAAAATAACATGATAAAAGACATAAAATGACCTGAACACTTGATATAATTTTTTGGATGATGAGGTATTGTATATACTAATCCTAGATATTTTAACATTACCTTATTCAATTTTGTTTGTGATTATGACGTTTGGCATATTTTATTTAAGGAAAAGTAAGTTATGTCACAATCATGTTTTTAGAAAATAAACTATTTTAAACATTGAGATAACTAGATGATATGTATGGTTATAAAATTAATTTTTAGATATAATTAATTTATATTAATAATTGAAATTTATTTTTAATTTTTATTAAAGGTACAATTACATTAAACTCTTACAAAATGTCAACGCATTAATTATTCAATAACTAGAAAAATAAAATAAATGATATTAATTTTTCTAAATGTAGTATAATTTGAAATAATTATGGTCAATAAGGAATTTAATAGATAAATTCTACATATTAGGGATTTGTTAAAGTATATTATTTTCATTCTATTTGTTTTATGGATGTTATAAAATTAAAATGTAAATGGATAGTTTGTAAATTGAAATTAATGATATGTTATGAAAATAATATTTTACCAAATGAAATAAAAATACAATAAATATTATTATAAGTAAACATATTAGTATTAGGTTTATAATATCACCCATAGTTCAATTATGGTTTGTTTCTCAATTTATTGTATACCTCTTGACCCTTAAATAGTAAATATCTTTATTGTGACAGTAAGTGTGAAATTGTTTAACGAGGGGTTATAACCAAATGATAAGGGTAAAAACATAGTCAAAACATGTCTACTTTTTATTTTATGCGGATATTTAGTTCCATACTCATCTTATATTATAATTAAAACATTATTTATCCATTTTTACTGAATATTATTTTATATTAGTTTAACATTTTATGTTATTTCTAGTGTTCCCCACTCTCTTATAAAACCGAATCTCTAATCTTCTTTTATTCACACTAAAACCCCCATTTTTTCTGCTAATAAACTTCCAAATAACACCCTAAACTACAATAACTCATTTTATAGGGTTATTTTTGTCTTAATGTAGATTTTAGAGGATTTATTGTGTTACAAAATGGATATTTACCAAAGAAGATGTATTGTTTTCAACAAAATGTTTTAGTTTTATTTCCCCTTTCACATCCTCAAAATATTCTCCAACCATAATAAAATTATTATAGTAGTATCCAATATATATAATAATATTTTATTATGTTAATTACTTAATCTATATCTATTTCATAATCCATTAAATGGAAAATCAAACCATCATTATTTTGTACGGAGGAATACTGCCACGTGAATCGATGGAAATTTTTGTCCCTCACCGTCTCTCATGGATAGATTAAAATTATATAATAATATTTTTATATGATATTCATGACATATTTTATCATTATTAAAATATAATATATATTTTATCTTTTAACAATTTTATTCACTGAAATTGATAACATCCTTCCTGCGTACATGTGAAATACCACCTCCATTATTCGATGTGATTTGTTTTTCATACCCAAATCACTTGGATGATATATATCAGTATGATTAAATAATTCATATGGTATTTGTTATATTTTTATTATTTTTTAATTATAAAATAACACTTACCTTTTTTTGATAATGATATTTTAAAAAGGGAAATGTAACTCATGTGCACGTCTGACATATCATCTCAATGATTGAAACATAATATATTTCATCGTATCTATAATTAAATAATGGATTTAAAATTATAATTTATATATAAAAAGGATCATTATTTCATTATTATTATTGTGTATATAATTTATTAATTACATCATTAACCATTGTCTTCCTACCAAATCCATTTTGGACATATGAAAAAAATATTGTAAAAAAGTCCAATGTGCATTTCATTAATTAAATATTACATCGTAAGATAAAAATAATAGGAATAAAAAAAAATAAAAGGTTACTATGTAAGAAAAACATATTTTATAATTCTATTATTTAGGATGATAAATAATTTATGTGACGTTTCAAACTCAAGGAAAGGGGCTTTCTTTTAAAAATCATATTTTTAAGGTTCCATCAAAACACCATTTATCTTGTATAACAATATTTGTAAAATTATTTTATGGATGTATTTATGTGGATATAATGTAATTATAAATAAAAATTTATATTTTTAATTTATTCCAATGGTCTTCATATGGAATATTTTACAGAATGATTAAATTATTATTAAAGAAAAGGAAAAAGGATGTTTCTTTTTTAATGTATACATCGACAATAAATCCCTAACCACAACCATTATTTTATTTATATATTTCGCTATAATATATCATGTTTCTTTATAAAAGATTATTCCCAATGTTTTTGATATATTTTAAAATGTTCTTAAATTGGATTGTATATATCAATATTTTTAAATGTTTTCTTTGTGTGAAAATGATAGTTTTAGGAAGAAAAAATTATGTATTCTGTTATGGATCATTGTAATTGGTTACGATGACATGTGGTTCTTTTAGAAATAGATGGTGGGTGAAACCATTATAGATATATAATCAATTGGGTGAAGGGATCAAGTTACTCATTTAGATATCTCTTCAGATATTATAAGAATATACTATGATGGTTATTCCCAGTATAACCGTGATGGTTATTCCATGTGTCACAATGAGGGTTAATCTATAAGTAAGAGTGATATGAAAATGATACCACAAGTTATCTAGAAGACTTCTCTATTCTTTATATAGGATTTTATAGAAATAATTTGATTATAAATGATAAAATAATTTATATGCTACTTCATATGGTCTAAATGTATAACTTTGGGAAAAGTTTATTATGAGTTTTTATTGATTTCAATTAAAAAATTATTTGATTAATTTTGATTTTTATATTTCTTGTAAAATTATTTATGAAAATATTTTAGTCGAGAATTTGATTTCATGGGTATGTAAATCAATATTTTTAATTAAAATATTAATTTTAAAAAGGAATATTTTTATAAGTATTCATTGACTGACAGTTTCATTCTTTCTTTTTATATCCCTTACTGAGTTTTTTGTACTCATCACACATTTTAAAAAAATTACATTGGATTTTTGAATATTTAAGGAAAATTAATATGTAATTTTTAATTTAATGATGATTTTTATTTACAAGAAAATATAATTTTTCTAAATAGTTCAATATTACAAAATATGGATACTCATTAGAAGTCTCTTATTTTAAATATATGGGTTTTTTAAATAATCATTATGTCTTAAATCTCTAAATTTAATAACCTAAAATTACTTTTTGAATGAAAGAAAAATAAATATTGTAAATAGAAACAATATTAATTAATGTTTAGGGATGAGTCCTTATATTCGGTATGAGAGGAGGGTTTAGATAGATTTTGAAGTTATGATGTCATTTCAGAATAAATTAATTTTTTAATAATAAAAATAGTTTGTATCTTATGAATTTTTATGGTTTTCATTATTGGGGTCTGGATAACACTTAAATAAACTAAATATAAAGGGTTTGAATGATTTTATTATTATAAAATTTATCGGGTATTATCTTTCCCTTATGGATTATTTTAATTTCAATAATTCATTTTGTGTATAAATGATGTTGATTTAAACATATTAAGGATAATTTATAAAGGTGAAAAGAAAATTATCTTTCCTAAAATTATTATCCCATCCACAGTATTTAATTTTCACTATAATAGTGAAAATTTTATCATGTATTTTTTAATGCTTTTTGAATATCCAAATCACTTGCAACAAACTATTTGTTGTACCCAACACCTTTTCATTTATCCTAAAAAATTTGGATCATGGTGTCTCTTTCTTATGATTTCTAAATCGCAATTGATCCATGTCATTGGACAATAGAAATACCCCCATGTACAAGACTATTTTGTTTTTGGAGTTATGGATTTCATAATAGAATAAAAAATGTTTATCAACAGTATAAAAGAAGACCATGATTCCATGATTTAAATTACGAATCATTTTCTTGTTCCTGATATGTAAAATATATATGGGTTTATATTGAAAAATCATAAATTCATATTTCATATATATGATTTGTAGGAATAAAGTGTAATGGAATATGAAAATTAAGCATGGTTAATGTTTTAAGGATTATTTGTGGATAATTCTTTTATAATTTTAAAATATGGGTATTTTATCAATCATGAAACACCTATGGATTATTATATAGTAAGTTTTTTTTCAATGTTTTGAAAAATAATTTAAGTGGAATTGATAGTTTTGAAAAATGGAATATTGAAAAGATGATAATTTTTGGAAGAAAATTATTCTGTTTGAGGACCATATAACCCATTAGTTTTACATATAAAAAAGTTATTTTAGAAGAATGTCTTTAATTCTGGTGGACATAACTTTAGAGGTACTGAATACCACTGGGGTCTATAGGATCATTCATATTGAATTAATTATTGGTTATTACAATTAAGGGAACATATAAACCTTAATTAGGGGAACATATATGATTAAGGTAAATAGAACATTATGGTATTTTATTTTGGGATTAATTTTGAATTATATCTTGTTTTAATATATAATTATCATGTGGGTTAATAGATATTCATGGATGTTATTGAAATTATTATCATTTCATGGATATTATATTACTAGGGAATATATATTTTTGGTGTGATACATTATGTGTTATTAATATGACTTGAAGATAAATGATAATTAATCTCATAAGTATTTGTGATAAATTTATTTTGATTTTTTTTAAACAGGGTCTAGAATATATGTTGAATTTTAGGTGTAGTTTTTATTGAATGACATGAGTTGCACATTGGGATTTATTTTTGAATATTTAAAGATTAATGTTGTATGAAGGCTTATTAAATTTGGGAATATTAGTATATAGTGCTAACCAATTAATGATTTTGTTAATATCTATATATCGAAGTAATATATTGTTATCCTTTTTAGAATTATTTGAAAAATTAGAAGTTTAATTACTTCTTTAGGGAGGAAAAATCCACATTGAAGAATCATCATTCAATCAAAATGAAAATATTGATGTGGAAATTTATTAGTGGATGAAATTTTACTTTTTAGTTAAGTATATTTACTTATGATTTTATTATAAATGACAAAGGAAGTCCTAAACTCTAGAAAAATGATCTTGAAATAAAAATGTAATCTGTTTAATTATTTTTCTATGAAATTAATGGTCTTTTAACTAATCATAGATGTACAGTTATTTTGATTGTTATTTTTCTCATGACAATTTTCTATTCCACTCTCTGTTTTTACTCAGGCACTATTTTTTTTCTCCCATGTCTATGATTTCACATGCCAATAATTGTTTTCAACAAATAATCCTAGTTATGTATTATTCTAGATGACTTTTTAACTTCTCTTTTATCTCATTCCATGTGGAAGTTTTATTAACCCTTTTTTTTATGTGGGATTTCAAAAAAGGTATTTTAAAAATTAAAAACCCTAGTTTCCATCCTCAAGATAAAATTTAAAGGATGGATTTTTTAAAAGGGGGATAATGTAATATATTGAGATTATAAAATATGGGGATTATTTTTTATAATGTGTATGACACACAACACCAAGTTTAAATGAAGACTGATATATTATTTTTTCAAATATGAATCTTATAATATAGTTGTTAAATTGGATAATTTTATTAGGACTCAATAATTTTATAAATATATATAAATTCAAATAAAAATCAAATAATTTAATAATTCGTTGAAAATAAGGACCCACGTTTTATTGAAACCATTTAATTATTCAAAGTTATGTATTTATTAAACAAGCGGTTTGATTACTATATCTGTGAGAATAATATAATTCATTTTTATATTTTATAAAAAAAATATTTCTTAAGATAAAAATAATATTTGAAAAAAAAATATCCAAAATATCAAATTTTTAAATAAAGATATATTTCTGAAAATTTTGATTTTATAATTAATAGTGAAATATATTGATTAATTTTTAAAACGGTGTTTATTTTACCATTAAATAATATTTATGATTTTTTATAAAATTAATTTTGAAATTTTAATTTGAAATATTCAATTATTGTTTTTTAAAATTAATTTTATTAAATAATTTAGTACAAAAACATTCTATACATAATTTTTTTTGAAAACCCATTTTTTATCAATTATTTCTAGTTAAATTATAAATTAAATTATGAAACATATATATTTTTAATTTTGGAAATTAATTTCTATATTTGGAACTAATTTTTAAAATTTTCTTAAATAGTAACTTTTAATTTATATAAACATTAAATATAAAACTTACTAAATTTTGTAACGATGATTAATGGTAAATTGAGTATTCAAAGATAAAAATAAAATTATAAGGACTATAAAATGGGCCAAAAATCTTCATTAATATTACTATACGAGTCCATATCATCCATAATAATGCAACATTCAGTTATTTGGAATTTTAAAACTATCATCTTGTTATTATGACAATTAAAATATTTTATTTACTGAAAAGTAATAAATGTCACACTCTTGTTTTATATACTATAACATTTTTAACATAGAAATAAATTGAGCATATGTTTTGTTATAAAAATTATTTTGAAACATAAAAGATTTATATTCATCATGGAAATTTATTTATAATGTTTATAATATATTGAATTAACATAAATGCATATAATGGGATGACAAAGTAAATATTAAATTAAGGGAAAAATAAAATAAATGTTATTAAACACATTTGAAGTAGTATAATTTATTATATTTAAGGGTATTAAATAATTTTATAGATAAATATAAAATTTTTCAATAATTTTAAAATAGCTAACTTTAATTTCATATTTTTACATGTTGTTATTAAATTCACTGTAAATGAATAGTTCTAAAATTTACATTATTGTTATTTTATGAATATAATAATTTATTAAATAATATAAATTTAATAGAAATCATATATTTAGAACGATGAATAGTATATGTCGTATAATATAAAACATGGTTCATTTAGGTCCCCCTTTTTCATTTATAGTATCTATATTGACCACTAATTCTTAAAAAACATAGTTATCCCGGTAGGTGTCAAAATGGGTAATTAGGTTTTAAAACCAAAAGATAAGGGGAAATAAATAGTTAAGAATTGTACAATTTTTAATTTAGGTGATAATTTATGATATATCTTCATCATATATTTAAAATAAATCATTTTTCCTTAATAATTTTAGATTAATTTATATTATATTAATATTTTAAGAAATTTTTTGAGTTCCCCTCCACTCGTGTATAAAAGAGAAACGATTTTACTCTTTATAGGACACTTAGAAAACAAAATTTGGAAAAATAATTTAAAACCCACTATTAACATCAATTAACACATTTTAGATGCCTTATTTTGGTTATAAAACCAATAATAGAGGTCTTAAGGTGTTAAGAAAATGATATTTTCAAAAGTAGAGGTATATTTTTTGACTACACGTTTTAGTTTTATTTCTCATGACACATCCATTAATGATTATATTATAAAATTGATAACTTATATATATATATACTGAGATGTAATTATGTGAATTTAAATTCCTATATCCATATCAACTTCCATCAAATTGAAAATGAATCCATCGTTCATGTGTATAGAGGACTATAACCTCACGGACAAATGTAACTATTTGTCTACCACTGCCTCTCAGGGATGGATTATAAAGATTGAATTAATTTTTATATTTTATATTAATTAAATAGTTAACATTTTGAGAATATAATATTTCATTTACCATCTTACATCTTTAATCACTATAAAATAACAATGTCATTCATTTGTACATTTGTACTACCTCCTCCTTGAAGTGTTGCGATTTCTTTTTCGTCACCATAACACATATATTATATACAGAAGTATACTAAAATAATTAATATGATATTTTTTATATTATTATTATTATATATTGATAAAATAATACATACCTTCTTTTCATAATGATAGTTAAAAAATAGGATTGTTAATCATTCTTACGTATGGACTACCATATCCCTTGTTGTAGCATAGTTCATTTTTAATAACTGTATATAATGGTTAGATTTAAAAGTACAATTTATTTATAAATAATATAATTAGTAAATGTTTATTATTCAATTTATGATGAAATAATATCTAAATCTACCATAGTAAACTTACCAAGTCCATTTTGGACTTATAAAATGAATATTGTAAAAAAATTTGACATGAATTTAATTAAGTAAATAATTAAATACATCATGGTAGAAGATAAAATAAAAGGAATAATAAACTTGAAAATGGTTATGAATAAAGTAAAAAAATTATCCTATGTTAATTATTCTAGAAGATAAAGAACATATGTGATTAGTTAGATTCATGTTGAGGGACTTTCTGTTAAAAATCATATTTTAATAATTCCCTTAAGACACTATTTATCTTTCATAATAATATTTTTAAAATTATTTTATGGATGTTTTAATAAGTATATAAGTGAATTAAACAGGGTAATTTAGGTCTTTTTTTACTCTCTTTTAAAGGATTTCAAAAGAAATATTTTTTATAATGTTTTAACATCCATTACAAAAAGAAAAAAAGGAATATATATGACACATTAGGGAGATTTTATGGAAACATATTTGAACATACTCTTTCCATGATGATTTTAGAGTTATATTTAACGAATAGTGTTAAAAAATATTTTAATAATATTTTAAATTGAATAAATTTTTATTAAATGATACAAGAATTTATGAAAATATTATATTGGACCAAATAAGTGAGAAAAGGCTGTAAAAAACAAAACAATCCATTTATGGGTTGATTGTAAAGTTTTTTGTGACATTATAAACCCCTAAAGGTTGAATAACTTAATATTATAGTGATTTTATAAGGGGTTAACAGGGTATAAAACTAAAAGATAAGGGTAAAAATAGGATACAAACATGTAAAAATTATATTGGATGAGAGTATTTAGTCTCATAATAATATTAGATTCTAATTTTGTCAATTTAGATCCATTTGGACAAAAAAATTAATATATATTAATTTAATATTTTATGAAATTACAGGAGTTCATCTCCCCACAATTATAAATGGTCACCCTAATTTTTTTATTAACCCAATGTTGAGCCTTATTACCTAGACAAACATTATATATATTTCTTTTCAAATTCACTAGAAACATACTAGTTGTTATTTTCCTCTATAAATATCACCCCTATATCCTATTAGAGGAGACCCGATGATTCATTTCAAAGAAATGATAATTTCCCTAACTGATCACTTTTTTTTATTTTTTTCTCTTACCTATTATAAATATGTTTTATTCTTAATATAATAATATCTTATGTATCCCAAATATACTGAAAATATAGTATGAATAATTAATAACCGTTGTTCAACCTTTTTATAATCAAACGAGAAGTGAATTTATCTCCTTTGCGTATATACAACTTATTGTCTCTATATATTGATACAATTGTTTTTCAAAACGATATTATATAGATGATTATTATGATGGGTTTTATATTTATACATTTTTTTTATTAAAAAATAATACTTATTTAATTATAATATCATCCCTACCTTCTAACCATTAAATCTATTGGGAAATAATAATGTCACTCATGCATAGGTGTGGACTACCGCTTCGATGTTTCGATGCAATTATTTATTTTGTTTTTATGGTAGTATGGAGGATTTTTATGAATATATATGATATATATCATATAATAGTGATATTTGTTTTTGAATTAATATTTATCATTTTTTCTACTTTCATAAAAATGAAAACAACATTTATACGTAAGTACAAATTACTATCTCCATTAACAGTATAATTCATTTTATATCCCTAACCATCATGGAAGAATATTTTTATAATTACTATATAAGATATTTTTACCAGTATTAATTTTTTTTATGATTTACCTATAATAAAATTACAATGATAAAAACTACCAAATTAAATCATACATGAAAAAATGATGCAATTACCACTTGGAATAGTGATTTTCAAAAAAAAATAATTTATAACCAGGCTAAAAGAGGTTAAAAGAAAATAATATGTGGTTATATATATGATTATGTTAATAGAATTATATTTCTAATAAACTTAAATTTATTATACATTAGGTTTGAAAATGTATGAAGAATTTATGGCTTAATGTAAGGGATTTTATGTTAGAATCCAATTTTTTATCAAGATTTTTTTATCATTATGTTCCAAATGATTAAGTGATATAATATATCACTCAAGAATATAATTATTTCAATTATCCCATTTTTATTACTTGAAAATAAATATTTTCCTTTCAATATATTCACCATATATACTAATAATACAGAAAATATGTTTTCATGGAAAATAAAATTAATTCCCTCTATTTGGTGAAAAAGAAACATTATTCCATGTCAATGTTTTTTAAAAATAATAATGATTTTTTCACTATTACACTATGATTGATTAATATCATTTTAACAATGAATTAATTTCTAAAAAATGGTCTGAAATGAATCAAATTATCGTTTTCCAAAATAATAACTCTGAGATTGTTCTAAAAAATGTATTGAAGGAATGTTTTTGTATCTTATGACAAGATATGAATTTCCCACTTTCATAGATAATAAATGTTTTGAAGATTAATTTAAATGTTACCATGGTAAATTTCATTGGAAAAAATTACATAATATTTTGGAATATTTTTAATTTGGAAGATGTTATATCAAAATTCAAATTTTATTTTCCTCAAGAATGTTTTAATGATATTTTCATTCATAAAAGATAATAAAATTCAATTATGTTATAATAGATTAGGATCTATAGAATATGATCCACAAATAAAATTCAATGATGTTTTTGTAAATTTAATGAAGTTTTTTGTAACTTGTGGTTCACTGGGAATATGATCCACGAATAAAATCCTTATTTATTATTTGGGTGGATTATGTTTAGAAAAGAATAATATTTATTACACCAATTCCTTTTCAATGTGTTTTTCTATGATGAAATATTTATTAAACCCATTTATTTTTAGGTTTATGATATTATGAATAGTTTATGTTGTTTTGGAACACTTAATAATGAATTTCATTATTTTATGGGTGGGAACTATATATCCCTATAATTAATTGGATAAATATTGATATCTACTGAGATAAATATGACTAGAATTTGGTGTGAACCAATTTCATTGAGGTACTTTTTCCACAATTATAGTCTTGGGTCTGATCATTTAATACAATATTTTTTAGAGTGTAAACCCATTTCATTTTTAAAATTTTTGAAAATATCATGGAATATAAAAAAAAGATTTTATATGCTTATGTGTATTTCACAAGTCTATATATTATGCCTATATAATGCTATCATGGATAAGGTCTTATTATTTATTTGTGATTATAGTCTTATAACCTATGAATATTTATGCCAATACTCATGATTATGATCTATGATGTGAAGGGTATGTTATGAAAATGGAATTATTTTGAATCCACACCATTTTTCTCTTGTTATGATTATAAAATCATTGGCATCCCATTTTTTACCCTTATTGAGCATAAGATCTCACCATTTATTATGTGTCATTTTACAGGAATTGAAGAATGTTTTTATGAATAATATGTCTGAGATGAATGATGGTTATGAACATATTTGTGGTAGATGATATAGAATTATTATGAATTAACTGTTAATGTTTCCAAACTTCAATGATGTTAAACCTATATGATACTGTCATTGATTTTTATTTATTATAATGAATATTCAACTACTAAAATGTAATATTATTTTATTAAATTTTCTCATTAATCTACTTGGTATTAAAGTGAGGTTTATTTACCCTTTGGAAACTATGTTGAAAAATTTATTTAGAACCCTAGGGATAAGTATATTTGTAGGATAAAAGGTTAATTTTTTAAATTATCTAGAATAAAAAAGGTCAATCCAAAGTTATAAACAAAATAAAGGGTATCTATTTAGATATTAAATAAATTATTTTTCATGATTATGTGGTTTCCCACTATGATTATTATTTACTACACAATGTTTTCAGCTTTAGTCAATAGTTGGAATCTTAAGTAATTGTGTTAATAATGAATGTGATGGAAAATTAAACGATTGTATTCCTATAAAACCGAATGTTATGGTAGATTGAATGAAAATTATTTTTTCCATTCTCAAAAAACATGATCAAGATATGAATTACCTTTATCTTCCAAATTTTAAAAACCAGGATCAATGATTTTTTGATTCCATCATGAGGTATCATCCATTTTATTTTAGTTGGTCCACTAATCTACTAGTCAAAGAAAAATTTATCAGTAACACTGAAAAGATATTTTTCAATCTATAGTGTTTTAAACATGATAATATTACTTAGGATATTTATCATTTTAATGTTCAATAGATCAATGGTGGACTATTATAATGAACAAAAAGAAACATAATGAAATTGACACTATAGAGTGGGTTGAATTTATCAAATATTTTTAATAAGTATTTTATTTTTATTATTCATATGAAAATGGAGACTTAATTCATTGAGTTAAGATATATGGTTGAAGAATCCATTGGTTCCTATGAAGAAAATTTTATAAGACATGTGAGGTATACTTATCATATAATCATCTCACCTGAATGTAAAGATGATATATTCTTTAGTGGTGTAAAACCAAGTCTATGAATGGAATTATCCATAAAGGAATTTAGTGACTATGAATAAATCATTCAATGTGTCATGAATTTATATATGTAGATTAGATTTCACATCAATATAATGGATTTAACAAGGAAAAGAAAATATAATTGAAAGGAAATTCTAAATACTATGGGGTAAAGGATATAGTATTTACTTTGTTCAATAAATCTGGAAGAAAAAATGGCAGAAATTCACTTTGGTGAACTGGAAGATGTTTTATGTGTGGAAAAAATGGTCATCAGGAAATTGAATGTTCATGTTATGGGGTGAAGTTCTCTAATGATAGAAATAGTGTGAAATCATCACTATTTACACCACCCACACTCTAGAGTTTTAAATTCATAGAGGGTGGGAATTATGATAACCAGTGACCAAATATAATGGTTAATTGTGATGAGTGAGGTCGATAACATCCTAATCCTAATGAAAAAGGGAAATTTAATGTGATCACTATATTTAATGAGGGACATGATTACTATATGGTGAAAGGTACTCTTACACCCACTCTAGAGATGATAATGTAATATTTTATTCTAGATCTACCAACAATTTTATATCTAACTACTTTTATAAGGGTATCATAGTTCCACCTAATAAATTAGATTTTGAGCTCGATGTAAAAATCCCAAATTAATGATGATCATAACTCGAGTTTGTGATTTATCTCTAATTGTTGTTTTTGGAAATATAATTATTGAAAATTCTATAATTCATCCCCTAGTAGATTTATATTTTATTTTGGGAATGGATTTTCATCCTTTCCATAAAAAGAACATCAATTATCTAGGAAGGGATGTTATGTTTTATATTAAAAACCAACCTATGATATTCTATCATTGTGAGAAAAAATAAAATTCATATGGAAATTACTTCCAAATAACGGGTCACAATTTCTATTAAAATGGGTGTTTATCTTAGTTGTGTAGGAAAAATTCAACGTGAAAGATATTCCAATTATTGTGGAGATTATTTATGTCTTTCTAGAATAATTTCTTAGTTTCTACCGAATCAGGATGTTATGTTTTATATAGTAGTCACATATGATGCTACACCTATTTCTAATACATCTTTTAGAATGTACATGATTGAGTTGGAAGAATTAAAGAAGCACCTCTAGGAGAATCATCCCAAGTAATTCATTCATCCAAGTTAGTATCCATGGGGTGTACTAGTTTTTTAGTAAAGAATAAATATTTATTAATGTGAATATTCATTGATTATAAAGAATATAACAAGGTCAATATCTTGAAAAATTATCCTCCACTATATATTAAATACTTGTTTGATCAACTCTTTCGACATTAACACATTTTTTAGATTTATATTAATTATTGATACCATCAATTTAGGCTCAATAATGAGGATATATAAATAAACAATTCTATAAAACATATGAACTCAATGAGTTTATATTTATTTTATTTGTTCAAAATAATTTTCCGTCTATCTTTATAGATTTAATGGATAATGATATTAGAGAGTACCCTGATCGTTTTATGGAAGTCATTATATATGATGTTATTATATCTTCAAATACCATGGAAGAGCCAAAATATGACTAAAGGATTGTGTGGACAAGCCTGAGAAAAGAGAACAATAATGAAAAACTTTCTATGTGTAAATTTTGGAATCGAATAGTTTCATTATTGGGTTATATAATATAATGTAAAGGTATATTATTAGACCTTTTAAGGGAAAAAGTTACTAAATAATGTTCTATAACATCCATTGTTACTGAGATCTATAGTATTCATGGTTTTGTTGGATATTATTGGATAATTGTGGTGAATTATTTATCGCCATCAAATCCACTCACCTAGTTTAATTAGAAGGGAACCAAGTTCCTTTGGACGAATGAATATGAGAAATGTTTTAAGTAACTTATGAAGATGATAGTCAATACACCTTTGATTTCATTTCCATATAGTGTAAAATGGGTTATAATATATAGTGATACAATAAAAATGATAATTGGAGGATTTAACATGAATAATTATATGATTTTATATTATGCATCACAAAATTTACGGTCTATGATAAAAAATACCGAACTCGTGATTTAGATTTATTTGTGGTAAATTTTGTATTAAATATATAGAGAGATTATTTCTATGTAGAAAGGTGTCACATATATACTTATAAATAAATTATAAATAATATTTTCATAAAAAATGATAAGAACATATGATAAATATATGATTGGAGGTGATTGAATATTATGAATTCCAAATACATGACTATGTTGGAAAAAAACAAGTTAGTATAAGCTTTGGGTTGAATGGATCATGATGAATTTTATATTATGAGGTCCAAAACTGAATAATATTTCTTGGATTTGAAAGAATGTATTTTTTAAATCTTAATGGATGGGGAGAAATATTATCTTTCACAAATGAGTTTCCAACCATCTATCAAATTAAAGATTAAAGAGGCAAAGAGATAAGATGTAATGTTGTAACAACAGGAGAGAAATATTCTTGAGAACAGCCTTGATTGTGATAAAACAATAAGGTTCATGAACCTTATATTTTTCCCTTGGGTAAAGTTTTAAGAGAATGTGATTTTGGATGAACCTTATACATCTTCTCTCTTTATTTAACCCTGAATTATTAAAATGAATAGATATTTGAAAGACATTATTAGTTGGATAAAATTAATAAAGATATTTTAGAGTTTTAATCTTGTGGATTATTATATCAGTTGGTTAATGATGAATGATATAATTCTAAGGGGATATTCCAACCATAACCCATTCTATATTAAATCTGGGAAAACATCACCATGTATTTTTTCATCAGACTCACTAAAATATCTAAATATAATTATGATATATTATTTGTAGTTCATCAGCATATGAAGTCAGCATAGTTAATTTTTAATAGTGAATATTTCCCTCTTGATCAACTTACTTGGTTACACATTATGTACGTGGAAATGTTTCATGGTTTGCTGATTACAATCATATCTGATTGGGATATGAGAAAATCTTATAAGTTTTGAAGAAGTATTATGTTGGATATTGATATAACGTGATGTTTTATCACTAATTATTATGATTAGAAAGATTTTCTTTCTTAGAGGATTACTAAAACTATATAAGATAAGTTGAGAGATTACAATATAGATTTCAATGGTTAATGCGATCAACACCTTTTTTGTTGTAATTTCTTATAACAATACCTTTCACTCAATCAATTAGATGGTTCGTTATGAAGCCCCATATAGTAGGATATATATAAATCCAATGTGTTTTAATGAGGTTATATAATAAAAATATAATTCAAAATGTTGCATATGATAAAATGGAAGAGACAGTTAGTTCTTTTCAACAATACACAAGAGATGTTTAGGGTCAACAAAATAGTTATGCTAGAAATCATTGAAAGGATCTAGAGTTGAAAGTTGATGATAAGGTATTCCAAAGAACATATTCATTGAATAAGGTGATGATATTTGAAAATAATTAAAAGATAATCCATATGTATATAAGGTATTTTAAAATTCTTGATAACATCGAGATGGTATAGTATCAATTGGAACTCCCATTGAATCTCTTTCAACTTCATTATATGTTCCTTTTATATCTCATGAGTAAGTTTTCAACTAATCCTTCACATAAGAAAAACTCAATGGCCATATGAATGGAGGAATATCATTATTATAAAGAACAAGAGGTGGAGATTCTTGATTATAGAGAGTAAGTGGTATGAATGAAGACTACTCACATGGAAAATTTTATGCGGAAAAACAACCAATATGGGGAAGCTATGTTGAAATCTGAGTATATGATGACATATATATTCCCTCAGTTGTCTTTTCAGAGTGAAATAATTTTAGGGAAAATATATTTTACGGGGTTATAATGTAACACCACATTATTTAAAAATACATATTTCTTCAAATAAATTTTATAATATCAATTGTGTTACACACAACACCATGTTTAGACGAACCATGATATAATTTTAAATTATTATTTCCACCTAGTTAATGTATCAGTAGGTATGAATAGTAATCCATAAATTGTGGAAATATATAGATTAAAAATTTATAAAATTAGTTCATTAAATATTAATTATTCATAAATAAAAAAAATCATTTTAAAATAAAGGATATGTTTTTCTGAATAACAGTTTTTATGTGGATAATATATTTTTATGTTAACAAATTAAATTGATCCCTATTGGTGTAATATTTTAATTAAATATAAATATTATATAATATATAATGTTTTTACATTTTTATAATATTTTTTATTACATGTTGGATAATAATAAATCTCATTTTGCACTTAAAATGTATTTTTCTACAAAGCGTATTCTATCGCATTTAGAAAAATTAATTTAAATTAATTTCATCCATTTAAAAGTATTTAATTTTATAATGTTAATTAAATATTTTTAATCATGAGGTTAAAATTTCATAAATATGCACTATTTATTTTCAGTCATTTTTAATAGTATTCATGATAAAACTTATCATGTCAATAATGGTAACATCAGGTTAATATAGGTTAAAACTAAATGGTAAGTCCATATATTTTAATCCTAATTCTTATTGTATGAATGTAATTAATCCTTAATAACCTTTGTATCTAAATTTATAATTTTAATTGTTAATTTTCCATGAACTAGCATATATAATACATAAATTAATGAACGTTACAAAATTTCACTCTCTTTGTTTTAAATATCGCTTATTTGTCTATATATGGACAAAAACATTTATAAACAAATATAAGTTTATATTTTTATCTTAATGAAATTATCTTCCTCATATAAATATATTTTAAAATTTTAGTAACTATATAATGATATTAATTTCATTTGAAACATTGATGGGGTATTTATCTATTTAATAAAAAAATATAATAAATGAATTTAAAAATATTAAAAATGATATAATATGAGTAATTTAATGTGTCCCATGAATAGTATAGATCTATGTTATAAATTAGGGAGATGTGAAAACATTATATTTTAAATTCACATTTTTATTTTTGTATTTAAATTTTAATATAATGAATCTTTTAAAATTAAAATAATTATTTGTTAACAAATATTATATTTTTAAAATATATAAAATTTATATAAATATTAGTTTCACACAAATAAATGGGATATTGTTATAAAAACCATCCACATTTCATTTATGGGTTATGAATCATTTTTTATGATGTTATTACCCTATAATGTGTAGAAAACATTAATATTACAGTAATTGTTAATAGGGATAATGGAGGGTAACATTAAAATATAAGGGTATTAAATTAATATATGGGTATTTCCAGAATCATATATTATGATATTAGTAAACCTTAAAGTTTATAGAACTTTGTGTAAAACCCAATTTAAAAAAAGGGTTACTAAATCATCAACACAAAAAGAAGGAATGGAAAATATGAAGTATATCAGAAAATCAGGTTTCTAAATAGTAAAATGTTGGTGGAAGGAAGAGATATGAGCATGAAATAAAGGAATAAATAATTATGTAGGGTGGTAAATATCATTGATCAAAATAAATTTGAAGATAAATGAAATGTTATAGACCTCAAAACAATAATTTTGTGATGAGATAAATGATTGTTGATTCATTAGACAAGAATATAATTTTATACATTCTTTGTTTCAAGACCCTTTGCCTAGAAATTTGTGATTATTTAAATATTTAAACTAATTAATAAGGATATATTTTTTTAATATGTAATATTTCATCATTTAACTAATTTCTACCATAATCTCTTCTTTTTCTCCAAAACATAGTATTCAACATGAGTTTTCATGTCCGATTCCCAAAAATTAACTCTTAACAGATCATATATTGCACAAAAGACAATCTATATATTCCTACAATCATTCACAAAGACCAAAATGGTTATAAAGGGGTTTCCTATAGACAAATATCTAATACATAAATAGTAAATCCAAAAGTTCAACTTAATCCATTCCATAAGTATCTATCTATAGAACTCATTATCATATATCTCCAAAAACATAATTATATTATTCACAAATAATCCTTATAAAAAACAATATGGTTTATTATACATATATATAATAAAAACCCACCTCAAATATCATTAATAAACTATAAATATTTTATAATATTAATATTTATCTATCAAATAATCAATGTAAACATATTTCATAATTACCAGTACATCATAATAACCAGTGGCAGGAACTACACCCTTATAACCCTTTGGTTTTGCCTTTAAGTCTCGTGGACCTTTTGGATGTGATGTGTGGTCACCAAACTTGAGAATTTTATTTTTTATAAAACTAATGAAAGAATTATTTGATAATAATATTACTAATTCTCTATGATCCTATTAAATTCTGATTAAAATTATGGCTATCATGAAAAATAACTTGTGCCATAAAATGACTTTTTTTAACCACTATGGTTTTCTATAAGACTCCTTATTTTCCACACAATCAACTAAATACCTCTAAATCATGCACACTTATAAGACTATATTTTCCCCATTTTTATGTCTTCCATAGATTATAAACATTCAATTAATTTAACTTTATATGCAATTCAGCATAATATTTCATTACTTAATGAAAAACATATACAAAAGAATCCTTGTATATATTTCATGACCCACATAAATCCTTAATTCTAGTACATAATCATTCCAACCCTTCCAATTCATTTGTAAACTATTAACTGGGCTTCATTAACATATTTCATAATACCTTCTTATATTCATATTTTATTTATAGTATTGTTATCATAAATGAAAAATAATTTACTCATACAACCTGGTTAATAATATTCTTGAGATTCTCCCACATGATAACAATTTTAATAATTCCTATTATTTCCTCATTTAAAACATTCCACAATTGATGATTCCTAAGGTAAATAATTATTATCATATATTGAAATAATTGAACTATTCATTTATTCTCAGTAATTACTTACATTTTTTTCATTCTTCACCACATTTAATACATATTCGTATTCCTTTGACACATTTATTTCAGTGCTTCACCCCATATTTTCAGTATGTAGTAAACTAAATATCAATTTCCCTATGGTATCCTCCACCAAAACACTCAAGGATCACTCTCCTTATATTCTTTCATAATTCTAAGATTTTGTTCAGAAGAAAATTTTTAACCATTATTTTTATAAGTAATTAATAATAAACACAATATCCCATACTTTGGTCATTATCACATTTGATTGATCATCACCACATTTTCTATCACATTCAATATTAACCCAGTTCCTTCTGGTTACCTCTGTTGATAGAAAATATTAAAATAGAAAAGATGATAATTCATTAACATTCCAAAGGGAAACTTATAATCCAATAAGAAATAAATTATAAATGATAAGTATGTCCTTAACTATTGGCCTCTATGATTCAATGTATATTATCCACGATAATGATTCCAATCATGTTCTTTAACATAACAATCCAATTAAGTCCATTATAATGGTTTATAAATAGTTTGTGAATTTCCAAATACTATCACTCGGGATTGTCAAACCACTGGTTCATTAAGGCCCATTATCTTGTACAAGTTAAAACTTGTGTCGAGCCAGATACACCTATTTTGAATTTATTACACTATGAACATATTTTCCAAAACTATAATCATTTATAGTATCCTTAAAGCAATTTAATTTCTCAGAAATGACTCACAATAAACTTCACAATGATTCCTTGAAATTTTTTATATACTTATTCATTATTATATTCTTATCCCAAGGATTATCACTAATGTTTTCTCATCCCATTCATCAAAGGTTAACAAAAAATTCATTTAATAACATGTTTGGGGACCTAAACCATTTACACATAATATTACATCATTCTTAAACATAAATACTCAATAATTAAAACCTATGTTTTATAACAAACTAGCGTCTTTAGAAGAATAGGTTCTAAATTTATAAAACATGAAATCTGCCTTTTATTT
This sequence comes from Viscum album, assembly GCA_963277665.1. Taxonomy (NCBI): domain Eukaryota; kingdom Viridiplantae; phylum Streptophyta; class Magnoliopsida; order Santalales; family Viscaceae; genus Viscum; species Viscum album. Next base: position 1,869,451,437 of record OY728150.1, read on the forward strand.
TCCATAGTGAGCTCTTAAAATCCATTGAATATTCTAATTATATATTTGAGAAAATATAAGGAATAAAAAAAGGTAAGTGGTGATCTAAAAATCACTGTTATAGAATAAACACGATAATGAAGTACAACATGTGAGTTGAAGGTATAACATGATATCATAAAAGAGAAGGTAAATGAGTAATTATATGAAAGTATATCATAAAAAACAATGTATAATAAGATCATGAATCATAGAAAATGTTGAAGTGGCATGTAACATGACATAAACATGATGCCAATATAACAACAAAGATAATAGCACATTGTAGAAAAAGGCCCTTAATGGATTAGGTTTACTCGCTAATCATATACGTGATGTATCATGGGACTAATGTTATTCCCATTAAATTGTATAATTATATACGTGAACCCATGATAATTATTTCATAATCATTATGTTTATATGAATGAAATCAATCATTAAGAACAACCTAAATATTTCCTAAAAAATAAAATTAGGTTTCATAATCTTGCTCTATATCCTATTTAATTGAAATTTCATGATGTTAGAATTGGATAAAAAATAACAAGTAATGTATTAAAATATTAAAAGGATGTTAGAATAAGATTGTTATATATTTTAGAGACGTATAAAAATAATTTTTAATCATTCATTAACATTAAATGTTTTTTTAATTGATGAATAATAGTATATTAATAATCATTCTTGATAAAAATACCATTTATAATTTGAAAATATGTTTTAAGAAACTAATAATTCAAAAAATATTTTGGAAATCATAAAATATGTAATTGAATATTCAATTAATATAATGATCGGGATGTCGTAAAAACTGATTCATGTTGAAAAGTTTTAAAATAATGATTCCTTTTACAATTGAGGAAAAATAAAAATGATCCTTGTCTTTCACAAAGAAATGAGTAATCGTATTAAAAAATTTCTTAAAAATGGTAAAAGGGGAAAAATTACTTTAAACAATCATAGAGAAACATTAATAAAATTTTGAAAACATTATTTGAAAACATGGATTTGGAAGAAGAAGGTTTTTTGACCGAGGAGATAAAAAATGTAAAATTTTCATTATAATAGTTTTTCAATAATTTTAAGTACCAAAGAGGGGAATATGGTACTTTAACCCAAAAAATAATGAATAAACACTGGATAATTAAAATTAAGGGTTTCATTATATAATTATGAAATTATTTATTTCAATGGAAATTAAATCCTATGGAATTTTTATTAAAATGAGATTGGAATATAAACATTTATCACATTGCTAAATTTTGAATCATAACATCCCCAAAATGAATAAGGTAAATTGAAAAATAAAATATCACTATTTAGATATGATTAGTGATATATTATTTAGGTAATAATTACGAAAACCACTTAAAATAGATGAGGTTCATAAACAACATGTGTGTCAGAGAGGGAAGTTTGATATGACACTCTTATAATGTTCGTATCACTTGGGTGAGGGTTAATCAATGAGGTGATTTTGGAAAAAAAATTATAGCCACATATGTAAAAGTGAATATATAACATAATTCAATAAAAATTATGTTCACAAATAATTTTTGAATAATATAACCAACGAAGTAGTAATATATCCCAATAAATAGAAGTTCAGTTAAAAACCCCTTTCCGTATTCTTTTATTTAGTTGAAGTATCCAAAATATTCTTTATAATGGGTTTATCCCTATTATAAACTTATATTGTTATTATATTATTATTTCTAATATCATATATTATACTATTATAACATCTTATTACCTATTCTCTAATATAATTTAATTATCACTATTGTTTTGTGTGTAAATGGCATTGTTTTCAAATGCATGTTTTGTCTGGTATATTCCTAATCACAAGAATATGATATAGTTAACTCTTATTCCAAATTATATTAGATTTATTAATATAATTATTTCTCATTATACACACCATTATAATCATTATTTAATTATTAACATGGTAAATTACACCACATTATAGAAAAATTAGGCTATACATATGCACGAGCGACATTATCATTTCCATAACAGATTAAAGGGGATGGAAGTGGACTGGATATATATTTCAAATAAAAAATATACAGTAATATATATAATATATATTCATTAAACTTATCATTTATTTTCTTCTATGTAATGAATTAGTGAAAAATGGATCACATCGCTTCAGGATGTGGAAGTCTGTTATACACATGAGCGATATTATTGTACAATCAATGGAATAGAATGTGTGAATGTATATGTGATATTATAAGTATACATGTATAGTTATAAAATAAATATCTTATTTAAAAGATTATTAATTAAATTTAAATTTAAATAAAGAACCATGTCAATAATAAAATAATTTTGCATGACATGAATTTTTATATAACAGAAGATCTCATACTAACTGTATTATAATTAATCAAAACAAAGTGGATTTATATTCATAATTATGAATATATAAAACATAAATTTCATTTAAATTCTTTCATATTATGTGTATTTTTACTATAAATAATGGAGATACATTATACATATTAAAATTATTTTTGTAAAAATAAAGGGTTTTAAATCCTAAAGATAAACATATACAAAAATTAAATATAATAATTATTTATGTAACACCTTGAGATTTAAAAAAGGGGGAATCATGTTATGTATTTAATTTTACATGAGACACCAATATTATAAGATAATTTAACACACTAATAATTTATGATATATTTATTTTTAAATAAATTCAATCACTTTGATTGTTTATGATGCTCACACCACCTAGTATAGACAGAAAAATACATTATTAAAATATTATTATTTAAAATTTCACCATTAAAACCAAGTAAATAATTTGGTGGGTATAAATAGAACTATATAATTTACTTAAATATATGTTTTACAAATTTTAATATGTTGTATTTTGATATAAAATAAATATAAAAATCATATGAATGAAAAAGAAATATTTTTTGTAAAACATTAATCTTCTAAAAGACGATTTAGTCATGCTTTATATGTATAATTTAGAAATAATATTTAAAGTATTTTAAATTTTATTTGATAAAATTAACCTCATTATTGAAATTATCATACCATAAATACCATATGGTGATTTTATTTGATTTTTTTCAGAAATGTTTCATTTTTTTGATGAATAGTGAAAATACTAATAATTATTAAAAACTGATTTTTTGATTAAAAGAATTTGTATCAAAAAATTATATTTTAAATTGGTTTTAATGTATTATTAGTTCAATTATATTAAAAATTATCTAATTGAGTTATATCCAATCAATTTAATTTTTAATTTTTATATTAAATCCTTCCAATCTTATGAGAATTTTCACTTTGGAATCCCTCCTTTTTAATCCCATTTGTGGGCATAATTTTAAAATGGGTTCTTATGATTTTGTGAATTTAATTTTAATAAAATATTCCATATTTTTAATCATGAAATTATTTATTACCAAACAAATTAAACATAATATTTTACCATGATGAATAGTGAAAACAATTAATATTAAATATTGTGGTTAAGGTAAACACAAGTTTACCTGGAGTTGAACTATGAAGATATTACTAAACCATTATTTTATAATATACTAATTTTATTCCATATAATGATATAATATTATTTTATGGGAATAACTTATATCCATCTCCTATACCATCAAATAGAAAACAAAACTGCTAGTCATATGTACGATAGACTACAGTCTCACGAACATATATAATTAATTTTATATCACCACATTTCAAGGATGGATATATTTATTGATTTAGCACGTGTAAAATATATTTATGGTTTTATTACACTTCTTTAGATATAATATCATGTTTAAAATCTTAAGACCCATTCCTTTTAAAAAATGAGAATTTTTACCATCTATATGGAAGACTATCGCCTTTTGAAGCGATGTGATTAATTTTATCACATAATATTTACTTGAACGTAAATAATGATAAATTTAATTAACATATTTGACATATATGAAAGTATTTACTCTCTAAAATTATTATATCACCAACTAACATAACCATTTACCCAATAATGAAATGATAGTGTCGCATATGCGTATGTACGACTTTACATATCCATGAATCTATGTGATCCATTCTCTATGTTAAAATTTTAATAATGATTAATAATATTTATTAAGTGTAAAAAAAATTTACTTATATAATTAATATCAATCTCTATATTGTGTTAGTTTATAATATGTTCATGAACTAAAACAGTAATGAGAAAACATGCATGAGAAAACCATAAAATTAACACATGATATAATAAAAATAAATAAATATTATTAAAAAATGATAGGTAAATGTTATAAGAATATCATATATGATATTTTAAATATGAATAATATTATCATATAAATTAGTAACCTTTTTAAAACCAAAATATATGAGGCTAAATATCATTAAAAAAAAGAAAGTGTGATGTAGGGGTGTTTATTTTAATTTACCTTCATTTAATCATTTTGTAATTTTATGAACCCAATTTCATTTATATGGTGTTTATAATTCCCCATTTAATTTAATATAATTAATATATCACACATGATTACATTTTATGTTTTAAGTTTAATAATTTTATCAAATGTTACTTGACCTAAAAATTACTATGTAGAAAAGATTTTCATAACTCAATTTTTTTCATTGTGTTATATTATGTATTAATTGTATTTGAAATTTTAATATTGTTCGTGTAAATAAATTTTAATATATTATATCTTAATTACAAATTTATTTGGTGATTTATGTTTTATACACATAATAAATTCATTTAATAATTATCACTTTTATTATCATGGTCTTTGTGATGATTTGTTTCACAATCTCATCTTAATTCAAGTTTCTTGTGCATGAATTTATATTTAAGGATGCAATTTGATTGGTTTGTTATAATCCCATTAACATTTTTATCCTCTATTTATTCAGGAAGTTTTCATGAAATATTACCATCTTCTTATTTTCAGTACTTAAAATGATTATGATAATGTTTTATGAAATTTCAATTTCTTTCTCTTTTTAGTCAAAATTCATTTTTCTTACAAAAACATTTTTTCTAAAATAATTATAATAATTATTGTAAAATTAAAAAAATAATTTAATCAATAAAAATTAACCCATATTTATTACATTTTTAATAATTTTTAATGGAATATTTATTCCATTTTCGAAACAAGGACCGTTTTTATTTTACATAAAATGTGAATCGAATCATTATTTTAATGTTTATAGTATGAAAAATATTATCCAAAATAATGACCAAAAAATGTTTTAAATAGTCTTTCATATTTTTCATATTTTTTTAATAAATATAATTATATTTAAAATGGTTTGAGAATATGTAGTTATAAAATTAAATTTAAAAGGGAAAATAATATTTTCCTCAAGAATGATTTAATGAATTTTTAGAGATATTTTTATTTATCAATCTACCATTTATTATACATATGACCCATTGAGTATATGTTTTATTTTTACCATCCTCATTATTTTTATCAATATTTTTCAATAAATTTGAATAGAGAATGTATTAACATTGTCTTACTTGATTAATTTTTGTAATCATTAACAGTTTCTCTAAATATTCACATTCATGTTGTTATTAGATATCAAAATGCCCCTAAATTTCCATTTTATTTATCATGTATATACTTATTGCCTAAATTACATATCATTTTTTCATATGATATTTTACTATGAAAGTTTTATGATTGGTAATGGTAATTATAATTATTCTATATTCCATACTTGATAATGTAATTTTTTGACAAGTCATATCATTCATGAATTAAATAAATATTTTTTTGATACTTTATTTTTCTTTGTAAGACATTATAATCTTATAGGAATATTTTCTGAGTTATATGATAAGATTTCCTACAATTATGAGTCATGGTGTGTTTATAATTAATATTATAATAATATTTAAATTATTTTATATTACATGCACATAATTGTCTTAGAAAGGTGGAATATCTTCTAAACAGATTCTTAGATCTGGAATATGTTACCATGTTTGATTCTATATCATGTGATTTACCCTAGGTGGGACCTAAATTTGTTCAGCATGAGATGTTTTGGATGGGGCATCTTTTGGAACGTGCATTGGACAAATTAATTATTTTAATTTATTTATTTAATAACCAGAAACAAAATAACTCGCAAATGGGGATTCATATGGGAGATTTTAGACCACCTTTAAGTTTGGAAAGTAATGTTCACCCTATTCACAATATAGCATTGATCGGCGTAAGGTGTTTATCTTAAGCACCATCGGGGTGACATAATAAAATAAAATAGAATATTTATTAAAGTTTTTATTATAGAGACTAACATAAAATGTTTTATGTAAATATATGGTTGTGGATAAATCATAAGGTTATCTATATAACTCTAATATTTTATAAGAGCTTTCACACCTCTTAGTTTGCGTATAGAGAGTTGATTAAGAACAATGATCGAATTGAAGAAAACCTTGAGAGAAATGATATACACAACGAGATCAACACCTTAATCTCTAGAAAATGTGTTCTTAACCAAATATTGACCCATAATTTTGGTAGGGATCATCAATTTGGTATTATCCCCTTTTGATAACAATTTTGAGCATGGGTAATATCTGCTTTTGACCTAGGCAAAATGTTCGTCACTTGAGCCCTAAAGATTTTTAATAATTATTTGAACTATTAACTCATCATTATATTGAAAACAAATCAAGGATAATTAGAAGGATGAATGAGGGTCATTCATCAATTTTTTGTCATTATTATCTCCCTATATTCTTCATCTATTCATAGCAGGTGTCAATTTGATCCTACATTTGAAAAAATACCCAAAAATATTTCATTACACAACTGATCATTGGCTTAGTGGTTTAATTACATTGATACAGATTCAAGATTGATACCACAATTAGGGTGAGATACTGTATGATGAGATATTATAAATAACTTGACATCCAGATTGAGGGTTTTGATACGTTGTGTGGTGTTCAGGAGGAGTAACGCTTGGATATAGTTTCCAGACTAGATTGAGTGGTCATAATTCAACCACCAATGACTAATAAAGGGGAGATTAGTGGTACGTGTAGTAGTTCATGGTAGTTCTAGGTAATGTAGAGAGTTTTGCATGTGACAATGGAATCTCATTATGGTACTCTAATTTAGTGAGCAGTAGATAGGATCCATGGCAACCAAGTACATGATATTTAGGTGTCGTGTGAGATGATGATGTGTAGCCACAGATAGGTGTTGTGTGTTCTAATTTTTTATGGGATAGTAGGTTTGTTATTTATTCATGTATATTGGTAATAATATTATATGACATAGAAATAATAAAATAAAACAAAAAAAGAAAAAAAGAAAATAAAAAATTAAATGGGGAGTGGTGTTGCATGCTCGGCGTGGAGAGATGGGGGAGGATGGTCCACCTTTATTTAAAATATTTTTATTTTAAAAATAATATTATAAGTACTAATAATAATAATATTATAATTATTATCAATAATATGTTATGATTTTAACTCCTCCATATGATGTTTAATTGATGAATTGTCAGTGGCATCATGATGTAGTATTTATGACGGTCATTTTAATACTGACATTGGTACCTTTTTTGAAATCGTTCCTTGAGCCAAAAAAACTACAAATAAAAATAAAATTATTAATATTTTGTGATCTTGAATATAAAATATTTTCTTCATATGCATTCATAATAATGAATAGTCAATAAAGTTGTAGTCATTATATTTAGGTAGATGTTTGAAACAAATAACAGGTATTTAATTGGTGTTCGTCGCTCATCCCCATAAAGCACCATTCACATGTGATATAGGGAAATATAAATTTTTTATATGATTTATTATTTTGGAAATTAAATATCCCATAATGGTCATTTTTTTCATGAGGATTTCAATGGTGTGATTCTTTTGTCCATATGGGACTATTTCCATAGTCATATAAATGGAGTTACATTTTTTCCTTCAGAAATACAATGTGCCTTGTGAGTTCATCATTATTTTGGATGAGACATGTTTTGTTGTACCATTAATCATTTTTTAGTACTACATAGTTAGCAATCGTTGTTCTAGAAAAGACACAGCCTAACCTTAGAGTTTCACTACACACTGTGTGAGTCCCTTACATGCAGCATACTGCTTTATGAATCTTCAAGGTATGTATCTCCTTCATTTGAAATTGAATTTTTGGATTATGAGTATCACTACACACTGTACACCAGGTTTTACAAAATTGACTTATATTCCTTAAGTAATTCACATTTTATTTATACATCATTATGAATGATTTTAATAGATTATGAAAATTCAAGACCAAGGCTAAACCTAGGGTGTCAAATATTAAATTATTTCTTGATTTAGACTTCTGATATATGATCATATTATTTTCCCACAAAAATTTTAATTTGTCACACTATGTTTTTTGGTATTAGTCAATGGAAGGAACCTTAATGACTTATGTTAACATTGAATATGAAGGAAGATGTGGTGACTAAGAGAAACTAAATGTCAAGATGAAATGAATAAATGATACGATGATTATAACTAACCAGTTATCATAAAATATGATTAGTAACCCATACCATAACATAATATATAACTCAATAAAAAATGTAATTCTAGATTTTTTTGGAGAACTAGATTTGTGGAGACTATAGAATAAAGAAGGAATGATTTTATTCTAGCTTGAAATGTGGAAAGAGAGACTAAGAAAAATACCTTAATTGAATTGGAAAATGTTTTATGAACTAAAAATACTGGAATAAGGCAATTAATTTAGAGGAAATATGAAGAGTATGATGTAGGAGTATAAATTTCGTCAAAGGGATAGATTTATTATTAATTTCCATAAATGTGAGGAAATTGGGAATTATCTGAGTTATTTTACTCTTCTAGTGGCTAACCCCTAGACAATGGTTGGAAATGTGTTGAAATAAAATGGAGAAAGTAATTATGTATTGGTTATAAGAATCGAGAAACATCTAAATATCATGTTAAATTTTAGAATAAAATATGTCTTAATTATCTTATTAGTCATTAAAAACAATATGGTTTTATGAGTTTAAGGATGATTATAAGTTTAACATATTTATTTCTCCTTCTGGAAATTATGTTATATAAATTTAACACTTTTTTGGATATTTTTTGAAAAAATTGTTATGAATAAAACCTATTGGTTTAATATTTGGGAAATTTATTTCCTGAATAATGAACATAAATTTCATGGACATAATATTAAAGGTACGAGTATCCTTTATGTTTTATCTTATATTTGATGTTGTATTAATTGTTGTTCATCAAAATCTAGAAACATCATTAGAATGATATTAATATTGTTTTTGAAAAAGTAAAACCCACATTCTGGGTGATTACACATTACATCTGGTGAATGACACTGGGTGTAAACCCATAATTGAAGGATGACAAGTTTTTAGTGCCAACCACTAGACTATGTTATGTTCTAGATACTATTTTACTATTTTTCATATCATTTATTAGATTGATAAATATTTATTATCATGTAGTGGTGTTACTATTGAAATTTAGAGAATAATAACTTGTTATTAAGATATTATTTAAGGAAAACATTTGGAAATGGTAGGAATAAGTTAAAAAACTTCTATAAATCTTATGACCTATTAAAAATAAATTCTAGTGATTCCAACATAAATTTTTATTTTCTATATTTATTCCATGGATTAAGAGATTAATTATCAATTGATTGATGCACAACTAAAAGTTGAAATTGTGCTTATAATGTTAAAACATATCTAGAGAGTATATTACCTTATATTCATATTCAACAAAATCATTCCTGATATTTTGTACAAGGATATTGGAACAAAATTATTATCCTATTAAATTCATATCATATGAATCAAATATAATTTTATATAAACACAAATTTATGGTTTTTTGGACTTTAGTAATACATTGATCTTTCATTTTATTGTGATAAGTGATCCCTATGACTCTATATAATTATTAACACTTTTATTTCAGGTTAATATCTTCACTTCCCACCTATGATCCAATACTTGTAAATCTATTTATATGTTATTACACATAAACAATTTTATTTAACATTATACGATGGGAATTTTCAACCACGAAATTTTCAAATTTACATCATTTTATTTAAATATGGTAGTTCAAATTGCAAGGAAGAAATTTATTGATGGTTGGGATAATTAAACATCCTGTGATGTTAAAATAGTAACATTATTTTTGATATCATATATGATAGAAAATAATAATATTATAAGATAATTTTACCCAATTATAATTTAGGTTATAATTATTTTTAAATAAATAAAATCTCATTGATACCTTGTGATGCACGTAACATTGGGTTTAAATGAAACATAATATATTATTAAAATATTATATTTAAAATGTGACAATGATAACCGATATATTATATTAGTGGCTAAGAATAATATTAACTAATATATAAAAATACTTATTTGATACATTTTTATTTTTTATTTGTTGATTAGTAATGAAATTTATAATCATTTTAATGAAAAATAAATGCTTTTATGAAAAAACTATTTTGATAAAAGTCAACTTAGTCGCGGTTTTCATGCAAAAATTTAAAATTAAAATGTACCTATTTTAGGAACATTATTTGGTAAAATGAACTTCATCTTTGTAAATAAATATACCAATATTACCATTGGGTAATGTTTTTTTATTTTTATGAAATGTTTCAGTTTTGATTGAATAGTGAAAAATGCTAATTTGTATTGAAAAATGAATTTGTATTTTAATAGTTTATGGGGATAAATTATATTAAAATTGTTTTGAAAGTAATATTAGATCAAATATTTAAAAATTTAACTAATTTAGGCCATTGTAATAAATTTAATTTTTAATTTCTATATTAGATACTTCTATAATTATGAGAATTTATTATTTAGAAACACACTTTGTCACCATTTCTACAGGAATAATTTTAAATTGGATTTTCTAATTAATTCAACTGAATTTATAAAAATGGATTCTTTTATTTTAAAAGGTAATGCTTTGGTCAATGACCAAAGAATAATTTATTGATAAGAAAAAGGATTACAAAAGACAGAAAAATGGGATTTTTTTACAATCTCTATCAAATAGATATAATAAGTCAGATGGCAGAGTGTCAAGCCAAGTCCTACTCTGTTGAAATCCTTTGTTAGCGAGAGCATCAGAAACAACATTCACTTCATGGTAATCATGAGTAGCTATGCAATCAAACCCATGAATAATGTTCAGACAATTCATCCAAAGAGTGGTAAGCGACCAGGCAAGATGAGTGATGCCATTCTAGATGGCATAAACGATAGTGGTGGAATCACTTTCAATCCAAATATTTCTCCAGCCTCTTTGAAGCGCAAAATTAACAGCATGGATGGTCCCCAGCATCTCAGCCTCAAGCGATGAAGAATGACCACATCCAACATAAAAGCAGCCGTGACACTAGCCAGATGAGTCTTTGAAGATGGCACCACAACTTGCAGGGCAAGGATTGCCTTTGGAAGTGCCATCCATGTTCACTTTTATCCATCCCGGCATCGGTGATTGCCATAATACTTCAAAGAAACGTTTGCTCTTTGGGTATATACCAGGCACACGGAGATGACAAAGGATCTCAAAATCGCCAACTGAGTTGTTGCAAGAATCTATTTGAATTGAAGCGTCATCATGAATCACAATAAGAATCCAATCTTTTCCTCCATTGAGACTAAATGAGTGATTGTTATGAATAAAATCATTACAAGCGTACCCGATCTTAGGCAGGAGCTCCACCACCGCCGCAAGAAAAATAATTTTAACCTGTAGAGAGGCATCATATCTAATGCATTTTTTTAAGAAAAAACAAATAGAATCAGATAAGGGCCATCTTCAATTAAATAATTCAAGAACATAATTCCATAAAGTAGAGTCCGTCGCAGAAGACAGGAAAAGATGATCAGCGTCCTCCCTGTACTGATTACACAAGTAAAATTTAGAGTAGTGTTGAATGCTAAAAGCATGAAGATAGGCTTCAGTGGGTAATCTATTGTGGGAAATGCACCAAATAAGGGTGAGCCTAGAAGGTTTTATCCAAGGCTAGTTAAATTGGCTCACCCATTGACAATTAGATTCATCCCTATAAAATCAATGGTTATAGTAGTTTTTTGAGTCTAGGATGCCATTTGGTGTAGGTTCCCAAACCAAGAAATCACCATTAGGAGAAAAGGATGATTATCAATGATCTATGCAATATTTTCAGGGAGGTCATGTCTATGAAATAGAAGGATCTCTTTTATAGAATGAGTAGTATCTTCAAGAATAATATTAGGAGGTAACAAAGAAATCAAGGGGTTACCACACCATTTGCAACACCAAAAATTGATGGAAGAATCAACACTTAGCACCCATCTAGAGATTTTCAAGATTTTGTGATACGAGTCCCTAATAGAGGTCTAGATCGAGGAGTTGATGTAATTAAAATTATCATTCATGAGTTTAAAGAGGAATCTATGAATCAATAATTCAAAATATTTAGAGGTATAATTAATAATATGCCAAGTAAGAAAGGCTTGAAGAGAAATATTGAAAAGATTTAAATTTTTTATACCAATGCCACCATTATCAAGGGGTTTACAACAAGAATTACAAGGGATTGTGAAAATTTCCCTTTCAAAAATACTTCCCATCCAAATGAAGTTTTTAATTCAAGTATTAATTTTCCTGAAGATGCTGACAATCCATTTGTAAATCATAAGAGAGTAGACCATTTTGGAGACAATGGTCGATTTGACCAAACATATTATACCAGCCATGGAGATTGATTTCCCCTTCCAAGTAGAGAGTTGATTAGCTATTTGATCAGTGATATTAGCAAAGTAGATTTCTTTAAGATGACCCGAGAATAGATGGACACCCAAATAATTGAAAGGTAAGAGGCCTTCTTTAATTCCAAGAGAAGTTGTAATGCTAGATTTCCTTCGAATAGGGAATCTCTTTCTAAAAATATTTACGATTTATTCTAGTAAATCGCTTGCCGAGAGACATCCTCATAGTGATTAAGAGCTTGTTTGAGTACATGTATATTTTTTTGATCACCTTTGAAAAACAAGATGATATAATCATCATATAAAATGTGGGAAGGGGTATTTAGATTTCTGGTAGCTTGTATAAGATTGATCCTACCTTGATCAACTAGATTATTGAGAAGTATACTTAAGTAGTCTTTAGCAATAACAAAAAGGATGGAAGAGAGAGGGTTTCCCTACATGACACCCTTAAAACATTTGAAAAAACCCATAGGGGTGCCATTAATCAGAACAGAAATGAAATCTGAGAGAAATAAAGTTTTAAGTATTCCAATGACAGAATCATGAAATCCAATTTTTTTTAAGACTTTGAAAATAAAGTTCTAATAAATGGTGTCAAAAGACTTCATGATATCAAGCTTGATGGCCACACATCCGCCTCTAGTGTTTTTATTAAGACTAATGGTACATTAGGAGGAAGGAAAAATATAGTCCTGGATGGACCTACCTTTAATAAAACCAAACTGATTCTATGAGAATATTTTATTGAAAATAGGCGCAAGTCTGTTTGCAATGATTTTGGTGATGATTTTATAGAGAGTGTTAATCAGGGAAATAGGTCTGAATTGATGGATCTCTAAGACATTTTCAACCTTAGGTATTAAAGTTAGAAATTGAGAATTTATTCTGTGAGGGAGAGATCCATGAATTAAAAAGGTATTAACAAGGTTACAAACATCATTGTGGATAATATCCCAATGGTTTTGATAAAAAAAATTATTAAACCCATCCAGACTAGGTGCACTGTCTTGATTAAGGCCAAAAACAGAATCATTAATTTCCTGATCAGGTGGAGTGATTAAAAGTGATTCATTTTCTCTTTCATCCACCATTGAAGGAATAATTTCAAATCTGAGATCAATATTCATCTCCGGATCATTAAAAATGATGTAAAAGTACGAGATAACCTGATCCGTTATGGCCTCTTCAGAGTTAATGATCAAATCATTATGAATAATCTTAGAAAGAGGATGATTTGCCTTTCTGATTATTTTAAGGGAATTAAAAAATTTAGTATTACGATCAGCATCAGTGAGCCATTTAGTCTTAAACATTTTCTTTCAAATATTATCCTTAAACGTGAGCAAAGAATTAAGTTTATGGGAGATATTTGCTTCCAATTGAGGGTCCATATTAAAATCAGAAATAGTGTTTTGAGTTTGGACACGACTAAGATCATTTTCAAGAGAAGAAATATCTAGGTATATTTGAGAATTTGCAGTTTTACACCAACCCTTAAGGGCCTGTTTTAGGATTTTCAATTTGTAAATACTGGAAAAGGAATCCTTATGATGATTCATGGAGTTCCAAGTGTTATGAATAAAAGTGACGCAATTAGGATTCGAAGACCAAGCATTGTTAAATTTAAAAGGAAGAACAAGCTTATGGTAATTCGTAATGAAGGTAAATGGAATAGGATGATGGTCAGAGTTAAGCCTAGGCAGAGTAACACATGATATACTGCCCCAAATATCAAGAGCCTTCATGTTAACAAAAGCCCTGTCAAGCTTACTAGCAACAGTTTTATTATAATGTTTTCTATACCAAGTATATTTGGCACCAGTAAGAATGACTTTGAAAAGGTTACAGTCTTCAATAGTAGATTTTAATTCCCTAGAGGATATAGAACGATGAGAGGGACTGATTTTTTCGCAGGAGTTAAGAATGGCATTGAAATCCCCCATAACAACCCAAGGATCCTGAATGGAGTTGGCCATATCAAGGATCTCATGCCATAAAACTCTTCTTTCTTGATATCTATTATTGGAATAAACCATAGTGAAAAAGGAATGCTGACCATTCCACAAGAAATCGAAGGTGAGTTGTTGCTCAGTATTTTTAAAAATGTTGATTTTTTGAAGAGTATTATGATAAAAAATCCACATGGAGTCAGTTTGAGGACCATTTTTACAAGAGCTTAGAAAACTGTAATTAAGAGAACCAAATCTCGTGAAGTTCCTCTTGAAGTTGACTTTAGGTTCTAAAATGGCAAAGATATGAGGCTTATGAGTTCTTAAGAACCTCTTAAGTGTTTTATAGGTATCATTGTTGACCAAGCCTTGGCAATTCCAATAGAGAAAAATCATGACTATTTGAGTTTTGGGTTAGAACCCTTCTTTTTTTAGATTTTCCAAATCCTTTCTTCCCTTGGTCTCGTGTAACCATAGGGGAGGAAGGATGTTTTTATTTTCTTTCATAAGTTTTAGAGCTTGGAGAAGCATCTATTTTCAAAGAGGAATTAGAATTAAGGTCAGCAACCTGAGTACCTAAAGCTGTACTGTCCAATGAGTGGTCCTGCTCAGCGACGGAAATAGGGGATGTTCCATAGGAGGAGGATTCTTAAAATCTGTCCAAGTCTTTGGATTTTGGTGAGCACTACACCAGACATAAGGAGGGGACAGTAGGGGAGGCAGCTGTGGAGTCAGGCAGAAGGGAAGTGCAGTTTTATGGGGAGAGAGAATTGATGTGTGCAATAAGAGTGGTAGTGATGTTATTAGTAGCAGCATGTGCATCAATTTCAGTAGTAGAAGAAGGAAATTTATCCGCAGAATAAGGAGTAGAAATTGCAGAAAGAGGCAGTAACAAGGCAGAATTCTGCATGGCGACATTAGGGCTGGTCACCACCCTGTTAACAGGACATATAGCAGAAGAATGTGTAGACTCATCATGTGAAACAGGTACTAAGTGTGAAGTGTCGTGTGAAATATGATTCGCAAAATTTACAACATTAACATCATGAGTAACAAGAACAGGAATTCCAGTACCAGGAGTAGTGATTTTAGAAAAAGGTAAGGGTTGTATAGAATTACCTGGTTCTGAAGCTTTATCCCTAGTACCTTGTGGCATATTGGCAGCAACAAAGTCACCATTTAGTTCCAAAGGAACCGAAATAGGTCTCTCTAAATACCTACAAGCATTCTCATTCAATGTTGTTGTACCAGAGGTAGAAGAAAAAGTATAAAAGTTGGAAATAATGGCATGCTTGCTCCTATCCAAGTTATTTCCATTACCTCCAGCCACTATTTCCCCTATATCAGTGACAATGTTATCATTTTTTTGAAGAGCCTATTCTTCCTTAATATAAAAATGGATTCTTTAGTTTTAATTTAATAAATATATATTATCTAATAAATTCATATTCATTTATACCCATAATGAATAATTAAAATAGTAAAAATTAATTTCCATGTTTAATGTAAAAATAGGTTCATCATGGGTCAAAATAAGAAATTAAGTGTTCAAAAAGTACTAAAAATGTCCAAAACATTTTAATGGACATATATAGAACTTATCCAATATAAGGGTCACAAATAAAACAATATAGAGTCATCTTCAATGATAAAAATGTTAGTGTAATTGATTCTTTTA
Source organism: Viscum album (assembly GCA_963277665.1). NCBI lineage: Eukaryota > Viridiplantae > Streptophyta > Magnoliopsida > Santalales > Viscaceae > Viscum > Viscum album. The sequence continues at coordinate 1,869,467,913 of OY728150.1, forward strand.
AAAAACTTCATTTGTGTCCTCTCCCGCAGTTACAAAATTCCACCCCTCTCCTAACATCCACTCGAATCCAAATATACTTGGTTTAGTGAAGAACTATAAAAATAAATCCCATTAAAATATAATATATCCATTGTTTTGATCATTAATCGAACCATGGAAGGATTTTAGTGGAAATATAATGAAGTTGTTCGAAGAAGAGGAAACATTTTTAAACAAGCATTTTTATTTTGATTCTTCTTAGACCGAATTAAAATATTAAAAAACAATGATTTTATAATAAATTAATTATCATTCATATACTGATATGTTATTTTATTTAGGTCATGACCTATATCCATATCCCTTTCCATGAAATGTTAAACAAACACATCGATCGTGTATATGACAAACTACCGGTTCACTAACTGATGTAATTTGTTTTATATCACAACCTCTCAAGAATGTGTTTAATAGTGGATTTAAAGAAATTATTTTATATTTATGATATCTTTATAATGAATTAATTTTAATATGATGTATACATTATGGTATTCCATTCCGTTTAAAATACGATAACAACGCTCGTGTGTTCGTCAGACTACTCACCCACAAAATGATGTGATTTGTTTTTTCGCTTACTCTTTACAATAAGATAATAAGGATAAATTTAGTGAATATATGTGATATAAATTACAATTTATTTATTATGTAAAATTAAAATATAATCCCCTTTATTACCCTTTCACCCATTAAAACAATTATAATGTCACATGTGTGTATGTATAACCAATCATCTCCATGAATCTATGTTATCTATATTACATTTTCATCTTACGATAATGGTTCTAAAAATGTATTTAATATATAAATTAAAATTATAACACAAATATGATTCATTATATTATAAAAAATATAATATTTATAGGATCTAGAACATTCATTAAAAAACACCCAATGTAAAACAAGGAAATTATCACCCAAAATAATGAATATAATGAAATATTAACATTAAATATTTGGTAAATTTTTAGCGGAATATATATGGTATTATAAATTTTAATATTACTTGTTTATAAATTATTAACATTTTTGAAACCACTTTAATGTAGATTAAATCATGTTCATCCAAAAGGAATCATATAGTAAGGGACTTCGTCTCAATTTCCCTTTATTGAGATATATTGTAATGTTATGTGCCTAATTTCTTCAATATAGTGTATATAATGACCCTATTTCCTATAGTATCTTGAATAATTCCAACTTTATGGTACTTGAGGAAATAAATATAATTATTTAATCTATGTTTATTTAACTTGAAAATTACCATGTGCTGAAGATTTCATAACCCAATTTATTTTCATTAGTTTATATAACTTCTTAAATATAATTGAAATTATAATATTATTTAATAAAATAAATTTGACTATATGATTAAATTATTCCAATATTTTTATGTGCATTTAAATTTGATACAGCTAATATATTTATTGATTAATTATAACTTCAAAATCATAGTTGTGTATGGGTTTGTTTCACAATCTCATTTTAATTAAGATTATTTTTGTATGAATTTACATTTATGTAAATCATATGATTCTTTTATAATAAACACATTGAAATTTATTTCAATCTAAATTTAAATGAATAATATCATTTTTTACTCTGGAGCACTAAATATGGTTGAGACATTGTTTTATAGAAAATCCGACTTTATTTCTCAATTTGGTCGAAAATCCCTTTTCATTCAAAAAAACATTATATAAAAATGTTTTCAATTTTTTTTAACATTATTTTATTGAATGATTAAATAAAACTGAACAAATGATTTAATTTTTAAAAAATATTTGTGAAAGAATATTCATGTCACTTTAAAAATAAGGCATGTTTGGGTTTTAACGATAATATAAAAAGAATAATTATTGTAACACATGTAAAATCTAATGAATTACATGCCGTAATGACTAAAATATATTTTATATCATAATTTATAAATTTGGAAAAAAATGTTGGAAATTTCATTCAAAAAAATAAAATAAATTTTAATTTTAAAAATGATTTTCAAATGGAAATGTCCATTTACATGAAAAATGTATTAATGAAACATTCATGGTTTTTTTCATCAATAACATCAACCAATTATAGTAATTATTATCCACTATGAATATGTTGTATTGATACAATACTTATAATTTATATAGATGTTTTCTAATATTTTTTTTAAGGTAAATAATTTTTATTCTCTTTGCCTTTTAATTTTTTTAATGATTAAATATCCCCAGAGATATTAACTTTCATGTTATCACTGGACATTAAATATTCTAAAAATATTAATTTTACTTTTCATGGATACACAGACTAAAAAATTGATATATCATTTCTATATATGATATTTTACTTTGAATGTTATATGATTGAATTGGGAAATTAATATTAATAATATTTACTAACTTAATGTAGAAATATATTTGTAAGGTTTGTTGTTTATGAATTAAATCAATAATTTCACATATGAGCTATGCTTTTGGAATACAGATATGGGTGGGGCTTGTCGATAGATAAGCCATCAATGCATATCTAGTCTCAAGAGATGAATGATTTTTCTATCCTTAGTTAATTGAGTTTTTGGTTTTCATGTACACATCGGTTTTAAACTGTACTGTGAAATGTCTTAATAGAACTGGTCACATCATGTTTGATATCATGGTTCCCAATAATTATCAATTTTTTTAATTAATAATTCATGTATTATTATTTAAAATATTTTATACACTTTACTATCTCTAGGTGTATTTCATTCATTGTTGATTGTTTCAATGGAAAATCTATTCAATTATATAGCATTTTATATTGAATATGCCTTATATAATAATGATATTGAAATTCATTAAATGGAATGTGTGTTTACACATTTAACTTTATATAATTATTATTACATTTCTAATAATTATAGTCATGTTATTTATTTTATGTAATTTTTCATTAGTTAACTACCTTGCTATATTTATTATGAATTATATTATTTTGATAGGAAAGTAATTAATTAAATAGAATGCGTGTTCTAATATTTACATCATCATCCATCCATAAAATGGCCGAATGGCCTTAAATTTTTTTATATTATGATAAAGACCCCTTTAAGGGAATTAGGGGGAAACCCAAAAAGGATTCATGGAAAAGGAAAAATCACACTCGAAGGAAAAAAAGAGTAAAAGAAGAATGACAACACGAAGATGCCCACCCTAGCATTTGATCATGGTGAAGCTTTCCATCATTTCAAGTGTGCTCGAAAAGAAAGTGTCATGTGTCAAAGCATAAGCCCAATACAATGGCTGGCGCCATGCCCTCTCAAACAACCAAATTCGAAAAGCTCTGCAAAGATGAACCTCCAACTCTGGATCCTCCTCTAGAGCTCACTCTATGTAGTCAAGTCAGGTTGCACAACCTTCCAACATTCAAAAACATAACCATCCACAAAAACACTTACACCATATCATAATTTGAAAAATTCATCATTCTCTAGTCATCACTGTCGACCTGCCTTCCTACTTCAACACTAAAGACCTTCACAAATCCAAAAATCCTTCTTGATCAACTATGCCTCCACCTCCAAAGATAGCGTCGAACCCTGCCACGTCACACTACCACCGATGTTGCACAAGCAACCAAAAGACGATCCAAGAAGTGAAAAGATGGGTCATCATCACCTAGGACTGGATGACCGAACAACACACTGAAGGAGCATCACCAATGAAGGGATCCAGGTTGAAATAATCTAAAAATGCCTCTTTGGGAATGGATCCTCCCAGAGATGAACCGCGAACGAACCCTCACCGAAATCTAGCGCAAGAAAACCCCAAACAGTAGGGAGAAACTAATAGGGAAGGATATGAGCATGCGATGCCGCAAATCACACCCACTAAATAACCAAATTCAAATCCAACAAAGAACACTCAAAATTGGAAGAGGCACTGAACCGCCGGTGGGAAAATCCCCTACCCCGTCCGAGCCATTCCCGAGCCAACAATGACCCACACTGAAATATCTCGCAAAAGATGTGCCAAACCGCACTGGAGACAACCCAAACATGTTGTGCCCTTGACTCGCTGAAGCCTTCGAGCCACTCCAGAACCATATTGCTGATTCAGACCGGAGAAATACTGGACCACACCATGCCGAATCTATCGAGACTCGACGAAGCCTCCGAGCCACTCCATAACCAATCCACCGATTTGCACCGGAGGCAGCCCAATCCATGCTATGCTGAAGTCGTCGAGACTCATCAGAGCCTCCATCCAATACATCAAGGCACACCGAAGATGAACCGAGCCAAGACACTTCTGAAACAAGACCCAGGTGAAGTCGAAGCTGAGCCGCTGATCCTTGCCGGAGGATGGAAGGAAAAGAGACCCGTGAAGAAAACCCTAGACATGTACAGATTGAGACACCTGCTGCTCAAAGGCCTGTAGTGGGTAGAATATCTATTATAATATTTACATCTCTCTATGTATCATTCAATTTATATCAATGATAGTTAAATTATTTAATTTAGATTTGCGTTCAATTATTTACCTTATAATTTATACTATTCTTAATGATTGATGATAAATTCAACTATACATAGTCTTTACTATGCATTTCTGCTCACCAATATTTTTTCCCTTTCCTATGAAACTAAGAAGTGTACTAACATTGATATGAAATGATATGATAGAATAAATAATGTTACTTTATAAAACATATTTTGAAATATTATTATTGAAATGTAATATTTGAATCAATTAGGTATCTTGTTTCCTAAGAATACTAAACTATTTGGTTATTGATGTTGTGATTCCATATATCTTATGCCTATGTAATAAAGAGGACTTCGGCTCTGGGCTACTCAGATATGGGTCTTTAATATTTAAAAGTAACAATTTTATTTCATTTAAAAAATAATAATTATGTTTATTTGATATTATATTAAAATAATAGAGGGACTTAATTTTAAAAAAAAACTATTTTATAAAAATCTGTATTTTCACATTCACTAAAAATTATTATTTTCCAAAAAATTAAAAAAATCCCACCATAAGATAATATATTTAAGATGATTTCAGAAATGAAGTTGGATTTTCAAATAAATTTTCTAAATGTGATAAATATAATTTGTCACGTTTTTGGGAAATGCATGACTACTCCACCTTTTACAAAAACACAATTTTTTAGATAACACATATTTTTATTTCAAATGGTTCATATTTTATTTCTAATAAATTGATAACCATTTGATTTGTTTTATATAACTTTAAACCAAGTTATTTTAAAATTTTAGTTATTTATATTCATGCCCATAAACTTAACGTCTAGGTTATAGTTTTCTTGTTTAAATAAAAAAATATTTTATAGAGTATTGAATTTCATTTAAACCCAATGTTACAGTTATCATAAGATATAAAAGAGGTTGACTTTATTAAATGATAAATAAATTTCAAATATAGTACGTGTTTTTCACTTACTATATTTGATCCATTTTAGATGTGGATTCACCCATCCTTTTAAATAACTCTAATTATAATGTTAGGTCAATGAAACATTCTAAGATCCAAGGATTATAACTATATTTAAGCATTTCAGATGCTGATTTCGTTCTTAATGATTTTTCATTACATGACTCTAGGTACGATAGTGTATTCTCATTTATAATATTATTCCCCCATCAAGAGTTTGGACTCATGTTCACACGATGATGATAGCATTCAATATCATAATCTGATCTTACCCTTTCTCTTGGATATTCCAATGGCCTTCTACAATGTTATTTTTCATTATGATTAGCATATTCTTCACATGACCTCATGAATGGATATCTCTATTTTATGTTCATTTTATTTTCTATTCAAGTATTCTTTTAAATATTATATATTCTTGTGCTTTAACCATTCACATAATATCTAAATGACCCTATCCTCAAAAACCAATTTCTTTTATAAAACACATATGAATTTCCACATCATCATGAAATCATCTATGATACAACAATCAAATATATCTCAATTGGTTATTTAGAAATAAACTACATGGTTAAAATTTAAAAATAGATACATTACTGAAATGGATATTTGGAAAATAACTATGTAACAATTTTTTATAACACACAATTGGGTATATGACACACATTTAAATTCATCTACATACCTAAACATGTACATGGTTGTCAACTATGTATAACATGACTACGTGGTTCCTTAATTATCTATATTTATAGAAATAAAAATTTGAATCAACAATTTGAATTTATTATGTGTTTAAATTAGCAACATGAATTGGATATGTAGTTGAATCAGCCACGGGAATTGTATAAAATATGAACAGTACACAGATGGAATTCAAACCTCTTCATATTAATTCCAGATATTTTAAAAAAAATCCCATGAAGAGAATATATAGATTTTTTAGGAATTTATAATTAATCAACAAAAAATATGTTTGGATCATTCCCAATCATCCACAAATATATATCATTGATTCTTTGATGATTGAATCACAAATCCTCACTCTTGATATATAGTTTATCACAAATTCAATATGTGGCCTCTGAAATTCCATGGATAGAAATACTTCAAAATTTATTTTTTAAATTTAATTAGACTATATATGAATATTACTTGGTAGTACCAAATAAAAATCCAAGATTAATTAATCATCCTTTAATCTTCACAATTTAGTCATCATTATAATGAATATAATTGGTTTTGAACAGAAATTATTGGGAACACTAACAAAATAAAAAATTCATCATCTTTTTCAATTCATATTGACATTAAAATATTTAGATACATTGAAAAAAAATCAACACACACAATGTGGGAATAACCTAAACCTTGAAAAATAGGATTTCCTCATAGTTTTTTTTGAAATTATTCTATAAAGGAATTTTACTAGAGATTGTTTGAAATATAATAATAAAATACTTTTACAAGAGCAGTCAAAATAATGATTTTTTTGAAAAAAATTAATAAAAAAATATATTTCCTTTAACAAGGTAGAATAAAATAATACTTATTAAATATATTCTTATAAAACCATTCTTTAAAATACCACATACCATATATAAATAATCCTCTTTTTCATTTCAACCATTATTTAAAATTAAATATAAAAATTATTTAGAAAACCAAATCTCTCTGCGTAAATAACTACAATCATAAAGGTACAACATCATGGTATAATAACATCCCACTTGGACCACATGAGATAAACATATTAATCAGGATATTTATATAATAAAAGTTATGGGAATACCTTATATAAAACCAACTACCAAATAAAATGTTTTAGGAAATCTACCCATGGCTATAACTTGAGAGAATACATGATTTTACAAAATTCAATGCAATAGTAATAATATATTGCATCATATCACACTCTAAAAAACTATCACACACCTAGTATTATTAGAAAAACTCCCATGTATCCCAAGAACAACAATAGTGGACTCATACCATGTGACTGTCCAGTGTAGTATAATTGAAAAAATCCTTCATGGATTCCTAGGATTCCATGGAAAAAATAAATTGAATGTGATGAAATAGGTAACCATTACAAAACTCATAATACATAATTATTAAATCAACCACTCTATAAATACACTCATAAGTAACAAACCTCTTTCATCCATCACCTAGTATCAAAAAAACTCAAGAAGCACCCATAAAGGAATTCAATAATAAAGTGAAAAAATAAGATTTCATTTAACCTTAAAATTTAAAGACCATTTTATGGTATCAATCATGCCTCCTTGAAAATAGACTCAAAATTATATATCATTTCTTATTGATTTGAAGAAAATATAAATTAAATTTCCTATAACCTTTCACTTGGAACCAACATTGAAATAAATTTAATGATTATTTAATATTTTAATAAAAAATCCCGAAATTTTAAAACACCACACCTTGATTTGTCATGTAACCTAAATGGTGTAATATAACATTATTTATCAACAACAATTTAACCAATTTCTTTAAATTTTTTAGTATTAATTGAAAAAACAAATTTCTTTTGAGAAATTAGAAAAAAATTATGTTACTTGTTAATTTACATTGATACCATTTTTTCCCTTTTAAACCTATCATATATTGTAATTATTTAATAATAAAACCATTTAAAACTCTCAAGAACGTAGTTAATTTCATATATAAGAAAATCTCAAAAAAAAAAGATTCTCATTCCAAGTAGTAATCCCATGTGATAATACATTTCATACACATTTGTTGGAAAATGATCAAAAATCATTGAGACAACTAATACAACACCTATAAAAAAATTCAAATACTATACTCCTAAAAAACCTTATTTCCAATGTAAATATAGTTAATTTCTATGGGAGAAGGAATATTTATGGGAAATTAGAGAAATATGAGAGAAGAATAAATAAAAATATAAAAAGAGTTGTTTAACATTGGATATCAACTTGAAATCATGGCTCATAAGATCAAAAATGGAATAAGGAAGATAGAGATATCCTTTAATGTTTGACTATGTATGGGAGAATATAACAGAGGTAGGAATGTTGGTGAAATTAAATATATTTGAATTTAAGAAATGTTGTAATAAAAAATTGTAAAACGATGTGCATGCCAATTTCATGGTTTGAAAACCAAGTTTATGATGAAAAATAAATACCCCAAATAGTTTCATGGAATTAACCAACCCAAGAAGAACATATGGGTGGACCGGGTGGGTAGTTTATGTTGTAAAACACTAATGAATAACATCAACTATGATAAGTTTGTACCTATAGCTTATCCATCACTATTGAACAACCCTAAAAATACAATGATGCTTTTATAACTCCAAAATAACACAAATGTAAAATGATGTTCTTCAATATTAACATATGGGTGGTGAAATTACCACCAAAATTATACTTTATTCCCTTTTAAATTACATAGTAAATGTTTAATGATCGAGAAACAATACCATTGAGGCACCTCAAATTAATAGGTGGGAGGGAGGTTACCAACTATAAGGGTTATATGTAAAGGTAATATAAAAAATAAATAAACTCTCCCATACGATTCTATAAGTCCATGTATATCTACAGACCTCTCTTTAAAAACACAATTATGATCACCTGATCTGAGACCCAAAGCTGACTAAAACTAAGTGTAGGTTTCTACACCATTTAAAATTTCTCTAAAATTTATAATTCAATGGATATATACATCACAAATAAAATTAAACATTTAAACTCCTCCCAAAAAAAATCCAAAGAATCACATGATTCCAACATTCATAAAAATCCCCCACAAAATCATCTATAACTCCAATGGAAACATGAACCAAATAAAAATCAGTATATGAGGAAAGAAAACCATATCCAATATCAAAAATATATAACACCCTTAAAAACTAGGAACTATAATTCATTTTTAGACCTCAACATTGAAAAAAATGGGCTCCAAACACTACTTAATAAGTACTCTAGATTCGAAATAATGACCATGAAATTATATCATTATCTCAAGGAGAACCCATCAAAAAGATAAATTTAAATTCATAGGATTTTTAATTTCTAAAGGCAATATATTTTCTTGTTGAACATGTATTAGACCAGTGGTATCCCATGGTTAGATCATTAGGAATCCAACAAAAAAACAACCACAACCTACATATATATCCCAATAAAATCATAACCAACCCCAAATGGAACATAAAAATAATAATTCATTCCCACTGATAAGAAAAAATATGATAAATCCTTGAGGTATACCCTGATATAATTCCTCAAAAAAAATAAACAAAAAACATATTACCGGAAAACAACCCCTTAAAATAACTTTCCATATAAAAAATCTAGATTAAGACAAAATAGCCACATTAAATACCATACAGCAGAGCCATCTTATTAGAATGATTAGAATGTCAAGGTATTCTGTACTAAAAACATAATACATGTATATGAACTAATCCTTTAAAGAGATCAAAATCCATTAACCTTATCTTCAGTCTTATGATCAGACAACTCTAACTACCCCCATATAGCACACCAGAACTCACATTAAATTAAACTACACTACTATCCTCCATTGATAGGGACCTTGTAACACCAAAAGTTTTAAAAATTAACATCATAGTATTTTATAGCGTATGAAACACACAACCCCAAGATTTGAAGAAAATATAAGACCCATAGAATTTATTATATATTTATTTTTAAACCAGTTCAACTTAATAAATATATTGAATTAGAAAAAACAAAGTGTTTAGAATTCGTTACACATAACACTGGGATTATGGTTCATTACACACAGTCCCATTTTTATCTTTCATTACACAAAATACGATGTTTAAATGAAAATTCAAGTATTTTTAAAATATTAATATTGAATATCATATTTATCATCAAGATGATAACATTTATGTAATTAATAGTAATATCAAAATTTTGAAAATTATGGTTATTGATTTTTTACAAATAAAACAAGAATCATTTTAATGAAAACATAATATTTTCTGAAGAATTATATTTTTCTAAAATAAGGTTTAGTCACACACTGAGGACATGATTTAAATTTGTTTTTTTTAAAACATATATAATTTATCTACTAAAATGAAAATTGTTTTTGAAATGAAAATAACAAAACTAGTTTATTGTGATTTTTTGAGATTTTCTAGAAATGATACTTTTTTATGGAATGTGAAAAATACTGATATGTTTTTTGAAAACTACCTTTTCATTTAAATTATTTATAATTGTAAATTATTTTTATGTTTTTTTTATTTTAAAAATAGTTCAATTATATTCAAAATAATCAAATTTAGGCTGATGGAAACATTTTCATGTTGAATTTGTATTCAAAAAAATTGTATGATTTGGAATATTTTATCTTTAAATACTCTCTTTCTCATCACATCTATGAGATACATTTTAAAAAATATTTTTCCTCCTATGTGAATGAAATTTTGGAAAATTTATCACATATAAGAAAACAAAAAAATATATTGATTAATACGGTAAAAATAAATTTTTACCAAACTGGATATTTAAAACTGCAAAATTTAATTGGTGTCATTAAGGTAAAAATGAGTTTAACTTGGGTTTAAACTATGAATTAAAGGGTTAATGTGGGTTAATAAATTCTAAAACACCATTTTGATATCCAAATTTCCACCTTATATCGTCATGAATTGATAATTTCATATTTAGATGCTTTTATCATCATAAAAATGTCAGTATGATTGAATCAATTCAAAAAGATAAAAGTGTTCCACTCACCACACTTATAAAATTCCACCCCCATTCTCTCTTATTCAAACCCTCAAACAATATTTTAATATCCAATAACAACCGAAATATCATAAAAAATTTTAAACATTCATCCTAGACTATATATTTTTGTTATGAAGCCAACATAGGATGTATTTAGTGCAAACCTAAGGTGGATGCCCAAAGAAGAGGTAACATTATTCAATGAGCATTTTTATTTTATTTCTACCTATATATCTCTCAATTATTTTTAAAACAACTGATGTAATAAAACCAGTATCATACATATACTAATATTTTTTTATAATAATAGTATAACTATAAACTATCTCTACTTTCCTAAAATGGTTGAATAAATCTCCATTCCTATGTACATTAGAATATCGCCACATGAACTTATGTCATTCATTCTTCCAATAATGACCTTAATAGTTGGTTATGATGATGGATATAAAGTACTCATATGTTATTTAATACTTATTAATAAATATGTAGTCATTATATCATATATTTATAATTAAAATTTCAATTATATAGGGGACATGATAACCTCACATGTGTAAATGACATACTACTACCTCAGAAAGAGATGTGATTCATCTTTCACTAACACATTGCATGGAATTTGATAAGGATAAATTTAATGATTTTATATGATATAAATGAAATAATTATGATATTAATAAAATATTAATCATTATCTAAATATAATATATCCTTTTATATTCTTACCTTTTCAATCACATAAAGATGATACCATCATTCTTATATGTGGGGAATACCAACTTTACGAAGTGATGTGACTGTATTTTCATCACCACACCTCATGGATGATGTGTATAAGTATATTAAATGAAAAAAATATAATATCATGATAATTTTGGAATCTAAAAATATTCCTTATTTTACATAATTATTTTTGAAAAATGGAGATTTTAATCATGCGTATGTATGACCTACCATCCCCAGGACTGTAACATAGTTCACTTATCAAAACCATCATTGATTATTCATAATAAAATTATATTTTTTCAATAAATTCTATAATAATGTCATGATTATTATTTTTTAGAAGATGATACAATGTAATATGTTTAATAACTACATCATTAATAAGAAACCAGACATAAAAAATATGGCAATTGACCTTCGAAACAATGAAAATAATGAATGATTATTAATAAATAGTTGTAAATATGTAATAAAATGATGATATATGTTGTTTTAAATAATAATATGATTATATTATATGTTAATAACATGCTTAAAACTACTATATATATGAGGACCCAACCTTGTTAAATTACATAATCTTCAATTTTAGTTAAGAAGTCACTTCATTTCATATTGAGGGTATTTTCATGTTTAGATTTTCAGAGAATTGGGATATAATACAAACATAACAATCCTCATTCATTAGAGAAGATACCACAAAAACAATATCCATTTCTACCGAAATATATGTATTTTTAAATAAAACCTGTTTTCTTTCATAAATCTTCATAACATTTAACTTGGATTCATTCTTTGTCTTAGACATACTTATAGACTTTAAAATTTATTTATAAACATGGGATAAGCCCCAAAATTTGATTAAGGGATAAAAACAGAAGGAAAGATAACATTTTTCCAAGAATACATTTAACTTAAGAAATGATTTTTGAAAATACATACTTTTTAACCATATAACTTACTTTTTGAAAAAAGATATTTAGATAATATTTCCAAAAAAACATAGAACATAAATAGATCTATAAAGTTATCTTGGGGCATTACTTACAAAATATTTTAACCCTCTTAGCTACCATATAATTTGTAATCCTCACAACTACCATACAATTTGTGTAACCATCATTTTTACACTTGGAGTAACCATATGACCGACCAATGACAAACACATAACCAATTAATTGGAGTGAGACATAGGTCCCACCCTTTATCATATAAAATTATCATGAACCATAACATAATTGTCAATGAATAATACATGAATAAAAATATTCACATTGAATTTTGAAAAACAGTATGTTTAGAAGAGGATTTTATAAAAAAAAGTGACTTAAAATAGAATATAATTGAGAAGATATTCAATTGAATGAAAGGTATATGTTTATAAACTAGAAATTCACTTAATATAAACAAAACACCTTCACAGAAATGATCTTAAAACCACATAATTAATTAAGTAGAAGGTTAACCCCAAAATGGAAATCGGGTTTTGAATTCTCTTACCTCGGGTTTGTCTTACTTCAAACAAGTTTAAAGCATCTGTATAATAGTTAAAATAGTCTTATTAATATCATACAAAAAAATCTTCAGGTTTTTAACACCTTATATGGTCATTTCACAACATCATTTCACCCTATAATTTTTAGTAGTTTGTTCCTTCTATTTTTTTGGGTGCGTTTATTACATGATGTCTATGGTCAGTTTGAATTTCTTTTTCTTGTCGTATGGAAATGAAATTAAAGAAGTGAAATTAAAATAAATTCATATGTTTATATATTATATAATGACACCATAAATCATTTTTATCATATATGATGATGGATCATTATAAAAAACTTTAATGATGTTTGTTTAGATCATTTTTTGTTGTTCCTTAATAATCATGAACTTGTTTCATTATATTATTCAATGTCATGAATAAACATTCATTAAATAATTAAATAGTTTATAACATAAACATTAAAATATTTTTCAACTATAAAAATGGTTTTATGAACATATTTAAAGGAGTTAATGGATATTGAAAACACTTCATCCACAATTTTGGAAAATCGGCACATTGTGGTGGTGTTTTTTATTTTTAGAACTAGAGGGAGAGGAGAGGAAAGAATATGATGAATCTTTTACATGAACATGATAAAATAAAAAATGTATATGATTATTGAGATTTAAAACCTCTTAAATTAGTCGAGGGAATGTGTCTAGTAGAAATGAAAGGAATTGAAAAAAACACAGGAAAAAGGAAGAGGATTCTAACATCTTGATCTCTTCCCCTTGTGATCCTTCTTAAGGCCTTTCGTTTTGGAATTTTGGATAGAATAGAACGTTTTTTATGGGGGTAAGAACATTGAGGATTGGATTTGATATAACTTAGACAATTATCATGTTTTGGGACGTGTTTGAGAAAGAGGGGAATGAGGGGGTATTTATAGTGGATGAGAGGAAGGATTTTATATTATTTTAATCATTATTTTAATATTTTTTCTCAAGTCTATGTATAGTCATGATGCATGTGACCCAAAATAGTAATAATTTCAATATTGTTAGAACCAAGTGGGATTATATCATTGTTTCATCACATGTGATGCAGTAAAATAAGTATTTATCATTTATCGTGATTTATCGTATTTTACTATTCATAAAAAATTCAATATTTTCATAAAAATCCCAATACGTCACCCTAAAAATTTATCAAAAATTTTCATTAAAATTTTAACTCCATTTTTTTTAAAAAAAAATCAAAATATTATTAATTTAATTTTTTAAATTAAATCACAATTTATTCCAAAATAATAGTTTAAATCCATAAGTCATTTTTTAACACCTCGAAAATATTATCAACATCTCGTTATCTTATAACCTTAAGAAAATAAACAATAAATTGATTTACTATTCATAAGGGTCAAATTACCATTCATATTACTATTTATAAGGGTATGTTATTATTCACCAAAAAATAGTTGGTTCTATGATACTTAAAATAGCTTACTGGTCAAAATTGTAGATGATACTTTTTTTAACATAAAATCCTAGAAGCTTCAAAATTAAGTTTAAATGTTAGTTATAACTATCCACTTAAACATTTTTTTCAAAAATTTTAACTAATTTTTAAAAACCTGGGGGTGTTATATATTAACCACCTTATAGAAATTGCATATAACGACCCATACTTTACATACATTGTTATTACTTCTGAATTTAAGCACACATATTACAACATATAACAAAACCATGAAAGGACCCTATAGGTATATTGTCTTTAGAAACTGGGAAACATAAACAAATGGTTCATAAAGCATCTAAATTGTCTCATATTTATTTCATCATATCTAGAGTCCCTTTTGGCATATCCTACTTAATAACCTTCTTCCTAACCTTGGGAAACAAAACATATAAAAGGGTGATCTCAAAAGCTCTGTAAGGGTAAACAAAATAAATATCAATCACATCATATTTGTAAGAACATAACATTTTGGAAATCTTAACATGAAAAAGAGATCATAATTTCATAACATGGGATAAATCATAGTAGTGAAATTTAATCCAAATAATCCTAACTTGAAACTTTGTGGAATACACACATAATCATATAGAATCATTTCTTAGTAGTCAAGACTCATTGGCAAGATTATCTTAGCGGACAAAGTCCATTTCTGAACCGAGTTTGCTCCTCGTTTCAGTCTTGTTTCACTGAACCGATTTAACCTGCCATTCCATCCATGTCTATCTCATGAGATATAAATCTTTACCCAATGCATTAGAGTGAGATATAGGTCCCACCCAACTCATAATGATACCATTATTATGTGTGCCACAAGATCATAAATCATACATCATAGCATAACCCATGTAATAAAAATGGGATTCTTAAACATCATTCCATCATAAGATAAAAGGACATCATAAAAATAATTCCATCATAACATAATCAAATCAATGTAAAAATAGGGATAGAAATAGAACCATATATTATCTTAGATGGAAAATTATTTTTATAAAATGCTTGAACTCCATTCTTGGGAAAAATATCCTTTCTACTTCAATTTTTTTTCCTTTCTTAAAATTACATAAAATTTTAAACTAAAAGATGTTGATTAAAAATAAACATGAAAATTTGTAAAGTAAGCTTTATGGAAATAATGTTCTAAAATTCCATTCAGACCGTATAAGTTAAAAAAGAACATTCTTCTCGTACTTTTGCCGAAAAAGTCAAAAAGTACCTCGTACTAAAAATGACAAAATATTCCTTTCTTATCTTTTACTGAAAACTCACCAATTGGTAAAATCTGATTTAAAAAATTGTATGTGGATGGAAATAATATTACATATTGTGGAAACATGGATTTGGATGATAAATATTCCCCAGTAAATTCTGAAGTATAATCAATCTCGGATAAAAATGAGATTGTGAGATTTTCCTTTACCTTAGGCACGATTCGCTTCGTACGTGTCCGAACCTCCTGTATAATGATTTAAATAATGTTATTTACTTATTATAGAATCATACACATTTTAATGATATCATATATGGTCATATTATTAGCTTCTTATTAGTAATATTTATTTGTTACTTGTTATTTGGGTGTTTATTGTTTTTTTGTTCTTATGCATGTTTTGTCGAATAAATTATTATTATTATTTTAGGTTATAGATACCTCATTTATAGAATGTTATTAGTGTAATATATATCATATTTATTCATTCAATTCATTTATATAATCATTAAGCATTGAAGATCACGTAAAATGAGTCCCATCACATCGTGGAGACGGTAGGCCGTACGTACGCACGAGCGATGATATCATTACCATGATCGTAGAATTGTATTGAAGTGTATGTATACTATTTCAGAATTAATATCACTTTACAATAATAATATATAGTTATTCTCTACACCATTATACCCATCCATGTTTTGTGGTGGTGGAAAACAGATTACACCACGGCATGGAGACGGTATTCCGTACGTATGCACGCGTGGTGATTTCATTTTCCATAGGATGGATAGAAGGTGAAATAGATTTTTTTCATATTTATAATAACATATAAGTATATGAGTGATACTGAAGTTATTACTTCATAACTAAACAACTAAAGAATAATAAGTAGAAGAAGAAATAAAGTTCAAAGAATCGGTATCAGATATTACCTCTTCTTCGATACGTCTCTTTGAAACCTTCTCTTAGGACACTAAAATTGGTATTTGAAGAATCTCAGGACCTATAGGATGTTTCTAGGGAAGTGGAGAAGAGATATTGGCATGATTTTTCTAAGCTTTAAGGCTCAATGTGGTGTGAGGAGGAGAGGGAGGAGGTGCCCTTTTATAAGAGAGGAGAGGGGCACCATATGAAAACATAAAATATTATTTTATTATTAAGTCATATTCGGTTATTAATAGTTTTAAATTGATTTATTTAGTAGATAAGGTGGGTATTGGTCGAAATAATCTCAACCAATGGGTTTTAGACAAGTTTAGGTTACTATTTTGACCGTATCATTTAGATTTAACTCTAAGTTAAATAATTTAACTTCTACCGTGTCTTCTTGATTTCTTACACTATAAGGTTAATAAACATACTATAACAAACCAAAAGAACCCCAAGTTGTTAATTATTAATATATATAACCTTATCTAAGTAATTCTTCCGCACCTTAGATTTTTAGGAATAAAATAACAATTAATAATATAATATTTGTTTTAAAAACTATTTATGTCAATTTTGACACTATTTGGTACATGATTTTTGTGAAAATCAGAACAGCATTATTAGTTAGATCAAAGTTAATCAAATAAATACTAACATTTCATATTAACCTATAAAATTAGTGGAATTCTTATAAAGTCTCAAATTAAATTTATTTTGGTATTTATAATATCAATTATATAAATATTTCCTTTATAAGGTAATTACTGCATCATCGTTGTGTCATAAATAAATTAAATTATTTAAAGTCTAAAAATTGTAAATAAAATACCATTATGTAGTAAATCGTTTTAGATTTCTAATGAATATTTATAGTCGAATTTATCTTATTTATAAACCTATATGAAAAATGATTTAGTTATTCAAACTTTGATTTTAACAATTTTAACCCTTCTTTAAATAAAATAATAATAAATGTCCTAATCTAATCCAAGTGGTCCTAAATGGTCATATTTTATTCCTAAGGTTGTTTTTTGTCAAATTAAACTTATTCAATAGAAATATAACATGTGTTAGGGTAATAATAATATCATTTTTAACCTTAATTACCCTATTTACTTTTAACCGTTGTAAATAAAAGTAAAAAGTTACTATTCACCAAAAATTATTTTCATCTCATTGAACCAAATTTTAGTCCTTGATATTAACCGTGCCTCTCATATTTTCTAAATTCCACTCACTGAAGTGGCAAAATTAAGTTTTATGTAAATTTTCAAACTCTCCTAGGAGGTGGGTAAAAGACGGTGAAAAGTTCAATAAAATTTTTCTACGTCTAAAATTATTATAAAATGACTACAATTAATTACATTTAACTTATATTGGTATTATGTATCAACATTAAAATAAAATTAAATAAAATACATAATTATTTAAATAAAAAGTTGGTTTTTAAATAGTAACCCAGTGTTTTAACTATTCATAAAAAATTGATAGTTTTCCGAAAAATATGAAAAATTCACCCTAGGATAATTTCGATATTCTGAATCCAAAAATGATATCCATTTTGAAAGATAAAATTTATAAAATTTCAAAAAGTGGGTATTACTATTCGTAACGGGTAGTTTTAATAATATTTTAATAGCATATCGTTGTTTAGTGATACTCGGTATTGCGTACAACACAAGCTATCGAGGAATATCGCGATTGCGTGTAAAGAAAGCCAAGCTAGTGTTGTAGTGAAAGATTCCTTTGATGATTTATATAACATAAAAACAAAATATTTCTCAAAACAATCTCGGGTGTTACATTCTATCCCCCTTAAAATGAATTTTTCCTTCAAAATTCGCCACTTTGTGACAAACAGATGAGGATACCTCTCCCTCATCATATCCTTATGCTCCCATGTAGCTTCTTCAAATTGGTGTTTCCTCCATAAAACTTTCACCAAGCGAGTGGTCTTGTTCCATAGGATTTTTCTCTAAGATCTAGAATCTCTATCGGTTATTCTTCATCAGAAAGATCTTGCTCCAGCGGTACAACTTCTGAGCTGAGTACATGTGAAGGATCGGGTATGTACTTTCTCAGGAGAGATACATGGAACACATCGTGAACCTGTGAGAGATTCTATGGAAGCGTCAATCGGTAAGCTACCTTCCCAACATGATCCAATATTTCTAAAGGACCGATATACCTATGGCTCAACTTTACCTTCTTTCCAAATCTCATTACTCTCTTCCTAGGAGATATTAGTAAGAACACTTTATCACCAGATTCAAACTCTAGATCTTTTCTTCGGTTGTTGGCATAACTTTTTTGTCGACTCTAAGATACTTTTATGTTTTGTTGAATAGATCTGACCTTTTCTGCCATCTCATCAACAATATCAAGTCCTAATAGCTTTTTTCCCCAACTTCATCCCAGAAAGTTGGAGTCCTGCATTTCTTTCCATAGAGAGCTTCATAAAGAGACATCTGAATACTGGGGTGAAAGCTATTATTATAAGAAAATTCAACCAAAGGTAGGTGTTGATCCCAACCACCTTTTACATCCATATATCATGCTGTTAACATATCTTCTAGAGTTTCAATTTTTCTCTTAGACTGACTGTATGTCTGAGGATGATAAGCAGTACTGAAACTCAACTCTGTATCCAGAGTATGCTGAATACTTCGCCAGAACATTGAGGTAAAACTCATATCCCGATCAGATATATTAGAAAGTGGTACTCCATGCAATCCTACCACTTCCTTTACATATATCCTGGAAAGCTGATCCAGAGAGAAATCCTCTCTAATAGCAATGAAGTGTGAAGACATTGTAAGACGATCAACTATGACCCAGACAGAATTATTGCCTTTGGATGTTTTAGGATGTCCGGTGACAATTTCCATAGTGATGTTTTCCCATTTCCATTCGGGTATGGGCAATGGTTGTAACATCCCCTTAGACTTCTGTATCTCAGCTTTAACTTGCTGACAAACCAAGCATCGGGAGACATATTCAGCAACATCTCTTTTCATGTCATCCCACCAGAAGTACTCTTTCAGGTCCCTATACATCTTTGTGCTTCCAGGATGAATAGAGAATGAAGAACTATCAGCCTCATCCAATAGCTCCTTCTTTAATTCTGGGATGGGAGGAACACAAACCCGATTCCAGAACCTTATTATCCCATCACAATCAAGGTTGAATTCAGGAACATTTCTCACCTTATTTTGTAACTCTACATCTTCTTTTTGTGCCTCTTTAATCTTCACATGTATAGATGGGTGAACATTCATTTTAGAAAGATACGATTTTTCCCCTTCCATTATAATTCCAAGATCTATCCTTTTTAAATCCATAAATATTGGATCTTTTGTGATCCTCATAATGGATAAGATAGCATAGTCTTGTCGACTTAATGCATCTTCCACCTTGTTTTCTTTCCGCGGGTGGTAATGAATTGAGAAGTTGTAATCCTTACTCAGCTCCAACCATCTTCTTTGACGCATATTCAGCTCCTTTTGTGTTATAATATACTTTAAACTTTTATGATTATTATAAATATCACACCTTTCACCATAAAGATAATTCCTCCAAATATTTAATGCAATGATTACAGCAGCTAACTCCAAATCATGAGTTGGGAAATTTTGCTCATGGATTTTCAACTGTCGTGAGGCATAAGCTATCACCATATCATTTTTCATGAGAACACACCCCACCCCTTTCATGGATGAATCACTGCAGATCACAAACCTTTCTCCACTACAAGGCATTGCGAGAACAGGTGCACTAGATAACCTTCTTTTCAACTTCTTGAAATTCTCTTCACATTCCTCCATCCACACGATATTAACTCCTTTTCGAGTAAACCTGGTGAGTGGATTAGATAATCGTAAATTTTTTTTGACAAAACGTCAATAATATCCAGCCAAACCAAGAAAAATCCGGATCTCAGTTTCTTTTTTTGGTCTCGACCATCATTCGATAACCTCTGTTTTTGCTGGATTCATAGATATCTCCTCTTTTGAGATTATGTGACCCAAAATGAATCTTTTTAAATCCAAAAGTCACAATTGGTAAATTTGAATAAATCTTCTCTTTTCTCAGGGTCCTCAATACAATTCTAAAGTGATCTTCATGTTCTTCCTTCCTCTTTGAATGGACAAGAATATCGTCTATAAATACAACCACAAACTGATCAAGATAGTCTCTAAAGACTCTATTCATCATATCCATGATGATAATAGGGGCATTAGTAAGACCAAATGGAATCACTATAAATTCATAGTGTCCATACCTTTTATGGAAAGCCATATTTGGTATATCCTCCCTTTTGAACTTTAATTGATGATACAATGAATGAAGATCAATCTTGGAAAAGTATTGAGCTTTGCGTAGTTGTTCATATAAGTCATCAATGTGCGGGAGAGGGTATTTGTTCTTGATATTGATCTTGTTATATTCCCGATAATAAATGAAGAGTCTCATTGATCCATATTTCTTCTTAACAAACAGAACAGGTGCTCCCCAAGGTGAAGCACTAGGGCGTATGAATCCCTTATCAAGATTCTCTTGGAGTTTCTTATGGAATTCCTGCAACTCAATTGGGGCCATTCTATAAGGTGTCTTTGAAATAGGCAAAGCGCCTGGTATGAGTTCTATTGAAAAGTCAACTTTACGATTTGGTGGAAGACCCGACAATTCCTCTGGAAAGATATCATCAAACTCCCGTACAATGGGAATATTCATAATCGTGAGTTTCTCACCTACCATTTGAGATAAATAGCCTTCTTTTAGTGGAATCAAGACCCATAAGATGGAAGAAATTTCCACTAGAAGGTTATGTTCTTCCTTGCATCGACAGATGATCATAGATTGATCTAGAATATGAAACGTGACTTCCTTACTTTGGAAATTGATATGAGATCCATATAAAGAAAGTCAATCCATGCCAAGAATCACATAAATTCCACTATAGGAAGGATCACAAGATTTGCAGGAAGCACTTTCCCAAAAACTTCAATCAGAGAAGAATTATAAACTTTTGATGCGATTGTTGTGCCATTAGGGGTTGTCATAGCTAACTCAACATCTAATTGTTGAGGTAATACAGCGATACCATTAGAAAATTCATTAGAAATAAAAGATTGGGTGGATCCAGAATCAAATAAAACATTTGCTGCATTAGAGTGGATGGTAAGTGTACCTTTCACCACTTCGTTATCGTACTCCACATCGTTGATAGAAATTTCATGTGACTTTCCTTTTTCTTTAGTGTTAAGAGTTTGTTGATGTTGATCATCATAAACAACCCTTGGATTAGGGCATTGATTAGAATAATTTCCCATTTACATTCACTTGTAACATTGAAGTGTAGGAGGTTCACTCTGTGTAGCCTTTTCTTTGTTCACATCACTAGACATCTTCTTCCCATCATTGCGGCATTCAAATGCCTGATGATGTTCCTTTCCACATTTGAAACATTTACTTGTCCATTTAAGACAACTCCCTCCATGTTTCTTTCCACACTTTGAGAATAAGGGAAAACTCATCTTCTTTTCAGTGTGCTCTTTAGATTTTCCTTTGAATTTCACTTTCCTCTACTTATCAAATGCATATGACTGATGGGTTACTCTAATCTTCATATCAATATTGAGAGCACATCGGACGATTTCCTTGTAGCTATTGAAGTACCTTATGGCTAATTCCCTTCGAAGAATTGGTTTTAAGACACTAAAGAATCGATCGATCTTACTCTCAGGTTGGATAATAATCCCAGAAGCGTACCTTGCAAGTATTGTACAATTTTTTTTGTAGGTACCAATAGAGTCATCATCATTTTTCTTTAGTTCAAGAAACTCCTTCTCCATCTTTGTTAGAACAATATGATGGAAGTACTTATTGAAAAATAAGTTCTTGAACTCGTCCCATTCCAGGGACTCAATTTAATCTCTTGGCCTCTTATTCTTGATATGATTCCACCACTGATCAGCTTCACCTTTCAAATTATATACTACTAAGATGAATTTATAATGTTCAGAACATTGAAGAACTGAAAATATCTTTTCAGTGGTATTGATCCATTGTTGATCCACTAATGGATCAGTAGACCCGCTGAATGAGGGTGGACGCTGCCTCATGAAGGATTCAACAGAATGTTTCTCCTTCCTTTGCTAGTTTGGAAGTCCTTCATGATTCATAGCTTGAGAAGGTTGTGTGAGCATGGCTACAAGATTTTTCATTCCAGCTCCCATAATGTTTGGTTTCTCAGGGGGAAAATCATTGCATTGCACATCGCATTCCTCATTTACATGGTTCCTTTGGGTTCCAGCCATTGACTAAAACCAAGGAAAATAGTGTGAGCAACACTAATTATAATAGGAAAACCACATAATAAAAAATTTCACAGTTAAGGTCTTATCATAGGTTGTTCATGTCCATTTCTAAAACACTAAGATTTTGTTATATGCTTAGATATATCCCTAGGGTTCTTACTAAGGATTTCACATCGTAGTTTCCAAAGGCTGACTATACCTTTCCTCTGATACCAACTATAACGACCCATAATTTAAATACATTTTTATTACTTCAGAATTGAAGCACACTTATTAAAACATATAACAAAACAATGAAAGGACCGTATAGGTATAGTGTATTTAGAAACTGGGAAACCTAAACAACTGGTTCATAAAACATATACATTGTCTCCCATTTATTTCATCATATCTAGAGTCCCTTTTGGCATATCCTACTTAATAACCTTCTTCCTGACCGGGGGAAAGAAAACATACAAAAGGCTGAGCTCAAATGCTCAGTAAGGGTAAACAAAAGAAATATCAATCACACCATATTAATAAGAACATAACATTTTGGAAATCTTAACCTGCAAAAGAGATCATAATTTCATAACATGGGATAAATCAAAGTAGTGAAATGTAATCCCAATAATCATAACATGAAACTTTGAGGCATACACACATAATCTTAGAGAATCATTTCTTAGTAGTGAAGACTCATTGCCAAGACTATCTTAGCAGACAAAGTCCATTTCTGAATCAAGTTCACTCCTTGTTTCAGTCCGGATTCACTGAACCGGTTTAACCTGCCATTCCATCAATGTCTATCTCATGAGATATAAATCTTTACCCAATGAATTGAAGGGAGATATAGGTCCCACCCATCTCATAATGATACCATTATTATGTATTCTACAAGATCGTAAATCATAAATCATAGCATAACCCATATAATAAAAATGGGATTCTTAAACATCATGCCATCATAAATAAAAGGACATCATAAAAATAATTCCATAATAACATAGTCAAATCAATGTAAAAATAGGGATAGAAACAGAACCCTGTACTATCTTATATGGAAAATAATTTTGATAAAACACGTGAACTCCATTCTTGAGGAAAATATCCTTTCTACCTCAAAAACATTTTTTTATTAAAATTTCATACAATTTTAAACTAAAAGAAGTTGATTAAAAATAAACATGAAAACTTGTAAGGGAAGATTCATGGAAATAATGTTATAAAAATCCATTCAGGCCGTATAAGTTAAAAAAACATTCTTCTCGTACTTTTGCCGAAAAAGTCAAAAAGTACCTCGTACTAAAAACGGAAAAAGATTCCTTTCATATATTTTACTAAAAACTCACCAATGGGTAAAATAGGATTTAAAAAATTTTAAGTGGATGGAAATAATATTAAATATTTAGGAAACATGGATGTCGATGATAAATATTTCCCAATAAATTCTGAAGTATAAACAATCTCGGATAAAAATGAGATTGTGAGATTTTCCCTTACCTTAGGTCTGATTTTCTTCATACGTGTCCGAACCTCCTATATAATGATTTAAATAATGTTATTGACTTATTCAATAATCTTAATCATTGTTATGATATCATATATGGTCATATTCTATGCTTCTTATTAGTAACATTTCATTATTACTTGTTATTCGGGTGTTTATTGTTTTTTTGTTCTTATGCGTGTTTTGTCGAATAAATTATTATTCTCATTTTAGATTATAGATAACTCATTTCCAAAATGGTATTAGTGTAATATATATCATATTAATTCATTCAATTCATTTATATAATCATTAATCATTGAAGATCATGTAAAACGAGTCGCATCACATCGTGGAGACGGTATGTCGTACGTACGCACGAGCGTTGATATCATTCAATGATTATGGAATAGTATTGAAGTGTATGTATACTATTTCAGAATTAATATCACTTTACAATAATCATATATATTTATTCTTTACACCATTATACCCATCCAAGTATGGTGGTGGCGAAAAACAGATTACACCACGGCGTGGAGACGGTATTCCATACGTACGCACGTGCAGTGATTTCGTTTTCCGTAGGATGGATAGAAGGTGAAATAGGGTTGTTTAATATTTATAATTACATATCAGTATATTAGTGAAACTGATGTTATTACTTCATAATTAAACAACTAAAGAAGAATAATTAGAAGAAGAAATAATTTTGAACAAATCGGTAATGGATATTACCTATTCTTCGATACACCTCTTTAAAACCTCCTCTTAGGGTACTAAAATTGGTCTTTGAAGAATACCAGGACCTCTAGGATGTTTATAGAGAATTGGAGAAGAGAAGTTGGCAGGGGTTGGACGAGCTTTAAGGCTCAACGTGGTGTGAGGAGGAGAGGGAGGAGGTGCTCTTTTATAAGGGAGGAGAGGGGCACCTTAGAAAAACTTAAAATATTATTTTATTATTAGGTCATATTCGGTTTTTAATAGCTCCAAATTGATTTATTTAGAATATAAGGTGGGGATGGGTCTACATACTCTCAACCAATGGGTTTTAGACAAGTTTAGGTTACTATTTTGACCTTATAATTTTGATTTAACACTTAGTTAAATAATTTAACTTTTATTGTGTCTTCTTGTTTTCTTACACTATAAGGTTAATAAACATTCTATAACAAGCCAAACGAACCCCAAGTTGTTAATTATTAATATATATAACCTTATCTATGTCATTTGGCCGAACCGTAGATTTTAGAAATAAAATAACAATTAATAATATAATATTTGTTTTTAAAACTATTTTATGTCAATTTTGACACTATTTGGTACGTGATTTTTCTAAAAATCATAACATCATTATTAGTTCGATAAAAGTTAATTAAACCAATAATAACATTTCATTTTAACCTATAATTTTTTTTAATTAATTAAAAGTCTCAAATTAAATTTATTTTGGTATTTATAATATCAATAATGTTAATATTTCTTTAATAAGGTAATTACTGCATCATCGTTGTGTCATAAATAAATTAAATTATTTAAAGTCTAAAAGTTATAAATAAAATACCATTATATATGAAATCTTTTTAAATTTTTAATGAATATTTACAGTTGAATTTATCTTATTTATAACCCTATATTAAAAATTATTTTGTTATTCAAACTTTGAATTTAACTATTTTAACCCTTCTTTAAATAAATTAATAATAAATGTCCTAATCTAATTCAAGTGGTCCTAAATGGCCATATTTTATTCCTAAGGTTATTTTTGGTTGAATTAAACTTATCCAATAGAATTAGGACTTGTGTTAGGGTAATGATAATATCATTTTTACCCTTAATTACCCTATTTACTTTTAACCGTGGTAAATAAAAGTAAAAAGTTTCTATTCACCAAAAATAATTTTCATCTAATTAAACCAAATTTTAGTCCTTGATATTAACTGTTTCTCTCGGATTTTCGAAATTCCACTCACAGAAGTGGTAAAATTATGTTTTATGTAAATTTTCAAACTCTCCAAGCAGGTGGGTAAAAGACGGTGAAAAGTTCAATAAAATTTTTATATGTCTAAGATTATTATTAAATTACTCCAATGAATTACATTGAACATTTATAGGTATTATGTATCAATATTCACATAAATTTAAATAAAATAAATAATTATTTAAATAAAAAAGTTAGTTTTTAAATAGTAACCTACTGTTTTCACTATTCATCAAAAATTGAATGTTTTTAGAAAAATACCAAAAATTCACCCTAGGCTAAATTCGATATTTCAAATCCAAAAATGACTTCCATTTTGAATGATAAAATTTATAAAATTTCAAAAATTGGTTATTACAATTCATAACGGCTAGTTTTAATAATATTTTAAAAGCATATCATTGTTTAGTGAAACTCGGTATTGCGTACAACGCAAGCTATCGAGGAAGGTCGCGATTGCGTGTAAAGCAAGCCAAGCTAGTGTTGTAGTGAAAGATTCCTTTGATGATTTATATAACATAAAAACAAAATATTTCTCATAAAAATCTCAGGTGTTACATTCCATCCTCACAATTTTATTAACTCATAGACAAGTGTGGGTAAATTTTCCTCATTGCATTTATAGACTCTCATGTTGCTTCTTCAACCATGTAGTTTCACCACAAAACCATTACCTGGTGGATTACATAATTCTGCAATACTTCTTCTCTTTGATCAAAGATCTGAATAGGTTTTTGGTCAAAAGAAATGATCTCTTCTAGCTGAACTGATTCTAGGTTCAAACCATGATTTTAAATTGGTACATACTTTCTCAACATCGAAACATGAACAACAATGTGTACCTGAGAAAAACTATGAGGAAAAGCTACTTGGTAGGTGACAGGTCCCACATTTTCTAGAATTTCATATGGTCCAATTAATTGTGGACTTAGCTTTCCTTTCTTACAAAAATTCATAACACTTTTCCACTGTGAGATTCAATGAAAAACATGATCACCTTCCTCAAAAGAAAAGTCTCTCCCCCTATTTTCTGCATAATGTTTATACTTACTGTGAGCCATCCTCTTGTATTTATGAACCATCTTCACTTTCTCATGTACGTCATCTAATAATTATGTTCCCATCAACTTCCTTTCCCTGACTTCATCCCAAAACGATGTAGTTCAACACCTATTCGAATACAATGCCTCACAAGGTTCCATCTGTAGACTAGAATAAAAACTATTATTATATGAAAACTCAACTAAAGAAAGTTGATGATCCTAAATTCCCTAATAGTAAATTTAATAGGATCAATGAATATCATCCAATGTCTGAATCATTTTTTCTGACTGCCTATCTGATTGAGGTCGAAAATATGTACTAAAATTTAATTTTTTGCACAACGACTTCTGAAGGCCCACCCAAAAGTTAAAAGTCAACCTGGGATCCTAGTCAGATATAATTGAAATAGTAACTCCATGTAACCTGAAAATATTTTTGATGTACAATCATGAATGATGATCTGATGGTATTGTATCTCATATCGTAAGAAAATGTATAGATTTATTCAACAAGTCAATAACATCCAAAGTCACATTATTACCTAGATAAGTTTTAGGAAGTTCTAACACAAAGTCTATGAATATATTCCCACCTATCCACACATTCACTAGAATTGGTTTATGAATCCCCTTTGGTAACTACCCCACTAGTTTTTCCAGTTGATATGTCAAACATTTCACGGTAAAATATTCAGTATCTATTTTCTTTCCATCCCACCAATAATAATCACGAAGGTCTCTATACATCTTAATACTACCAGGATAAACTAAAAATAGAGAGTTATGCACTTCACATAAAAAATCATTCATCAATTGGGAATCATAAAGAACAAACAACCTTTTACCAAACCTTAACAAATTATCTTTATCAAGGCTAAATTCTTGGAACTTTTCCGTTTTAACATATTATTCCCTTTCTTATAGATCACAGTCACCCTTCTGTGCATTCTTAATTCTGTCTAATAATAATGACTGAATAGAAACCTAAAAACACCAAGGTATATCCTAAAATATAAACTTCTAATCCGAAATTCATCAAATCATTTATCAAGGGATCATGATTGAAAAATAAAAATTCATATTGATGCATGATGGTTTTGACCAAGGAATCTGCCACTTTATTTTCTTTTCCTAGATGGAAATTGATCATGAAATCATAATACCTTATCAATTGAAGCCATATTCTCTATCTCATGTTTAATTCCTTTTGAGTAAATATATATTTCATACAATTATGATTGGTATTTATTTTGTATTTGGCTTCGTATAAATTATTCCTCTAAATTTTCAAAGCAAACCCCATAGCTTCCAATTCCAAATCATGTGTGGGATAATTTAACTCATAAGGTTTTATTTGTATTTAAGCATAATAAATTACCAGATTTTTCTTCATCATAACAAAACAATGTCCCTTTTATGGAATAATCACTATAGATTACAAACTCACCATTTTAGGAAGGCATGGCCAAAACTAGAGAATTCACCAATCTCTTATTTAGTTCCTGAAAAAAAACATCACATTATTCTATCCAAATAAATATAACCATTTTCCGCGTTAACATAGTTAGTGTTCTAGATTAACATGATTTTCTTTAAATAACCTCATATAATAACCTACCAATCTACCAAATCTATGAATCTATGTAACATATTTAGGTCATAGCCATTTATCAACCACTTCTATTTTGGTAGGACAAAATGTTATTACATCATTTTATAGAATGTTCCCAAGAAAATAAATCTTTTGTTTCATAAAATCACACATTATGAATTTCATATAGAGTTTATTTTACATTATGGTTATAAAAACAACTCTTAGAATTTTTTCAGGCTCCTATTTACTCTAACAAAATACCATAATGTCATCGATAAACTCAACAACAAACTTTTCCCAAACTCATGAAATATTTTATTCATAAGATATATGAATAAAATAGGTGAATTATTTAACCCAAACGACATAACAACATATTCATAATTTCCATATATATTAAAAAAAGTTGATTTTGGGATATCATCCTCCATCACCTTTAGCTGATGGTATCCAGATCACTAGTCTATCTTGGAAAAGTACTGAGCTCCCTGGTGTTGATCAAAAAAGTCATCGATATTAGAAAAATTATACTTGTTTTTAACAGTTATTTAATTCAACGATATATAATCGATGAAAATTATCATGGAACCATATTTCCTTTTAAAGAACAAAACAAGAGCACCTCACGGTGAAGTGCATGCATGAATGATTCCTTTATTAATGAAATCCTGTATGTTATTTTTTATTTCCATAAGTTCCATTTAAGCCATTAGACATGGGGAGATTGTAATTGGATTAGCATTAGGAACTAATTCAATAGTTAATTCGACTTCCTGGTAAGGTATGACCCCAAAAAACTCATCACAAAAAATACCAAGGTATTTATTTACCACTTCAAAATCATTAATCTGAATAGTTCCCTTGTTTTCAACATTATGATCAAGATAAATTTCATTTCCATATTTCAATATATTATCACCTTTTTTGATATGTTATCAATTTTATGGGTTCATTCTAGTGTAAAAAATGAAAATATTTTTAAAAAACAACATCATTATCTCAACAGTGAATCTTAACATAATAAACATAAATCCAATCCATTTCTATAATGAAATCAAAATCTACTTAGGGAAAACAAAAACAATTGTAGGAAATTTCTTTCTACATACCAAAAAATAACGATTCATATAATTCATATTCACTATAATATTTTCCCATGGTGTATTGAAAATAAATTCAGGTCTCATTTATTTAGGTGATATTTCCAATTTACCAGAAAATTCCTCAGAAATAAAGGAATATGTATACCCCATATAAAAAAAATCATTAAATATGATTAAACAGACAAGGTACCTAGTAAAACATCATTGAATGGCCCAACGTCTGAAGATGTAGTCGCAAGGGATCCCACTACACATTTCTACATATATTCCAGCTTCTTTTCTTCATTCGGATCACTCTTTGGTTAGAAATGTTCATAATGACCCTTATATCCACATTTAAAACACATAAAATAATTCTTATCATGATTAATATTTGGATAATTTTCATTAAAATATCATGCCATATGTCCAAACATACAATATCTAAAACACTTCCCAATTTTGGTAAGGCATTCCTAGGGTTTTATCCCATACTTTTCAAAAATTGGAAATTGGAATTTCATACCATCATTTTTTTTGGTTGATTCTTACCCATCACCATCCATATGGACCTCTTCTTATCCTTCCTGTCAAATATCACATAATCATTAGTAAACTACATATCTACCCTCTCATCACATCATACTTCTTTCTCATGAATTTTGAAAACATAATAGTCAAATACCCTTCAATTCCTTGGCAGTAAACCCGAGTAAAAGCTACAGATTTTACTATCATGATCTAAAATAAAATTTGGAGAATATGTCACCTGTTGGGTGATGTTTTATTCACAAACAACCATTGAACTTTCATCTTTTTTCATTAATTCAAGTAATTTATTCTCTTTTTTTAGTCGCACCACCTTAGGGATATATTTTTCAATGAAATGTCTTTTAAATTAATCACACTTTAGGGAATCGACCTCATATCTACCTCTAATATTTTTTAACATTTACCACATTCGATTAGCTTCAGATTACAAATGGTAAATGTAAATATTTAACTATTAATTATCTAAATAGACCATAATATTGAATATCATTTTATGGTATTTAATCCATACATCAGCCGCTACTGGTTTAGATGATCATTTGAAGCCGAAGGGTTTTGTCCCATTAAATGTGACTCTATCATCATGTTCTGTTGTGGTACCTCTGGTTGTTCAATTGCATTGATTCCACCTTCATTTAGTTTATATGTTAGTAGATCCATTACTATCACAAACTGGTCGGTTCCAATCACCAACATTCTAGGCTGCAGATTTGGAATGATATCGTCCCATTGGTGTGTCTCCCCTACAGTTTTGCTATTTCTACAATAGAAAACCATTCTGA
Organism: Viscum album; assembly: GCA_963277665.1. Lineage (NCBI taxonomy): Eukaryota > Viridiplantae > Streptophyta > Magnoliopsida > Santalales > Viscaceae > Viscum > Viscum album. Next base: position 1,869,499,844 of record OY728150.1, read on the forward strand.
ACAAACATATCATAGTCATATAAACATGGTAATATTTAAATTCTATATCATTTCAAATTAACCATAGATAAAAAAAATCATTTATGGTGTTTTATTAACATCATCTTAAAACCTAAATTTATCTAAACCATCCTCTAATGCAAACTATAAGGGCCCGACCATATTTCATTAAAAAATCTTGAATTTTAGTCAAGAAATCACTCCCTTTAATATTGACGATATTTTCAGGTTTACAGTTTTAAGGAATTGGGATATAATAAATACATAACATTCGACATTCATACAGAGTAGATACCACAAAATTAGTTTCCATTTCTTCTAAAATATAAGACTTTTTATGTAAAACATGATTTCTTTGAAAAATCTTCATAACATTTAACTTAGAATAATTATTGGTCTTACACATCATTATAACCTATAAAATTAATCTAAAAACATGGGATGATCACATAAATCTCATTAAGAGTTACAAAAAGAATGAATGAAATCATTAGTTTATAATTACCTGTAAAGTATGAAATCATTTTCAAAAATACACACTTGATACCCATATAAACTTACATTGTGAAACATGATATTTACATGATATTACCCAAAAAAATATAGTACATAAATTGAACCATAAAGGAATCTTGTGGAATTACTTACGTAATCTTGTAACCCTCTCACCTACTTTATAATTTGTAACCATCACATCCACCTTACAGTTTGTGTAGCCATCATAGTTACACTTGTAGTAACCATACGACTGACCTGCAACATACAAATAATGAATGCATGGGTGGTAGATGGAGTTCCCACCCTGAATCATTGACAATTCCCATTAACCATAACATAATTATCAAACAATAGTACTTTCATAAAAACATTCACTTCGAATTTTGTAAAACTATAAGTTTAATAGAGTATTTTATAAGAAAAGTCACTTATAAATAACCCATAATTTATATGAGAATCAATAAAACAAAATAAATATGTTTATAAAAGGTAAATAAACATAATTAAACATAATATAAATAAAAATTAATCTCAAAAATGTTCTTAAAACAACACAATTAATGAAGTAGAATGTTAACCCAAAGAATGGAAATCGAGTTATGAGTTCTCTTACCTTGGGGTTGTCCTACTTCAAACTCATTAAAAACAAATATATAATGGTTAAAAAAGTGTTATTAATATCTTATAGTAACATATTCATATTTATAAAACCATATATGATCATTATATAACATCATTTCACCCTTTAATTTCTAGAATTTTGTTTCATCCATTGTTTTTGGTGCGTTCTTTACGTGATTTCCATGGCCGATTTGTATTTGATTTTCTTGTCTTATATAAATTAATTTACATATGTGGAATGAATTTGTATTAATATGTTTACCGAATATATAATGATACCATAAATAATTTTGTAATAATATATGATGATGAATCATTACATAAAACATTAATGATGTTTTCTTAGATAATTTTTGGAGGTCACTTGAAAATCATGAACTTGTTTCATTATATAATTTAATGTCATGAAAAAAGAAAATTATTGAACATAATATAGGTTAAAAAATACAATTAAAAATAATTTTCAACCATAAAAAGTGTTTTAAGACCATTTTTGAAGGATTTAATGGATACTCCAACACTTCATCCACAATTTCGGTTAATCGGAACATCACATACAATGTTTTTATTTTTAGAAAAAGGGGGAGTGGAGAAGAATGAAGATGATGAATATTTTACATAAACATGATATAATAAAAAATATATATGATTATTGATATTTCATACCTCTTGGATAAGTGTAGGGAATGAGTGCTTACAAAAAGAAAGGAATTGGAAGGAAAACACCTGAAAAAGGATGAGGAATCTTACCTCTTGATCTCTTCTCCTTGAGATGCTCTTTAAGGTCACTAGTTTTGGCGTTTTGGTATGATCATAAGCTTCTGTACTTGGGGAAGAGCCTTTATCATTGGATTTTTTATAGCTTAAGACATTCATAGTGGTTTAGAGGTGTGTCAGAATGAGGGGAATGATGGTGGTATTTATAGTAGAAGAGAGGATAGATTTTACATTATTTTAATCATTATTATAACATTTCTGCTCAATACTGGGAATATTCAAGATTCATGTGACCCCAAATGATAATAATTTCAAATTATTTCAAACTAAGTGGGCTTACGTCAGCCTTGCATTACCTATTATGCATTAAAACAAGTACTTATCATTTGTCGTAATTTATCGTATTTTACAGTTCATAAAAAATTCATGAATTTCTGAAAAATTAGAAAAATTCACCCTCAACATATTTCAACCTTTAGAATTTATAAATAAAATATATTTTTTGAACATAATTTTTAAAAAATTGTAAATTTAATTTTTAAATAAAATCCTAATTTATTCAAATATATAAATTTTAAATCTATAACTCATTTTGTAACACCTTGAAAAATTAATCAACATATCATTATCTTATAACCATAAGAAAATAAAATAATAATATGATTTACTATTATTAAGGGTCATATTACTATTCATATTAGTATTCATAAGGTATGTTTCTATTCACAAAAAAAAAGCTGGTTCTATCATACTCCAAATAGCTTAATGATCACAATCGTAGATAACCATTTTTAAAAATTCATATCATTGAAGATGGATTTTTTTTAAAAGATAGTTATAAATATCTACAAAAAAATTTTCATTCATATTTTTAAAAAAACCTTGGCGTGTTACAATATATGTGGTTAAAGGTCATTGAATCAAAAGGAAGCATGAAGTACGGTATTTCATAACTGAATTTCAATTTATTGTGTTAAACATCAACTTCGATGATTATGTCACTATAAGATAATGTGTATTATTATTTTTAATTCCTTATGTTTTATATTCACTTGTTTAATGTTGGTTTTCAGTATAATGTCATAATAAATTCATTTAATAAATATCATTTTCATTTTATGATCATTGTAAGAGTTTAGTTAACAATCTCCTTCCAGTCGAGATTGTTTATTCATGTATTTCTATTGAACAAAATTATTTCCAAATATACTAAAAAATGTATTTAATTTTATTATCCTCAATAAATTCATAATATTATCATTTAATATCATTATTTGTTCAATATTTGGTAATTATATAAATTGAAAAAATGTTTTCAAGAAAAACCGACATCATTTCTCTCTTCATTAAAAAACCCATTCTCTTCCAAAACGATGTTTTTATTTTTTTTTTATTTTTTTAACATTTAAAATAATTTATTAAATTAATTTTAAAGCATTTTAATTTTTAAATTTTTTAAACTTATCATAGGTCATTTTTAAAACAAATACCTTTTGTCTTTTAGTAAAAAATGTGAAGGAATATTTTCTTTAATGTGTTAGACATGAACAAAGTTTACAGATATCACGACCAATAAAATGTTTTAAAGATTCGTTTATGTGATTAAAAAATTATTTTCAATGAAAATTATTTTAAAATTTTATTTTGGACAATTATTGTAAAAATGTGTTTTTCAAAATGAAATCAATATTTTAAACAAGAATTTTTTTAAATATATTGTTATAGTTGTTCTTTCATCATCAACAACACCTGTTTATTCTATCACCACTGGGTATATTTTGTATTGATATCAACCATAATATTTCAATGGATATTTTATGAACATTTAGACCATGTAACGTATTGAAATTCACTTTCTTGATTCATTATTTGTATTCAATATCTTTCCCATGAGATATTCACACTCCTATGATCATTAGAAATTAAATTTTCTATAAATATCTACGCAATTAATCATTGATATGTTAATTAATTAAACAAATGTCACTCTTTTATATGGTGTTTTAACGTGCTAGTTATTTGGTTGATTAGGTAAATATTTCTAATCCATATTATTTATTCAATACATATATTTAACCGAATTATATATTATTCGTGATTAAATTGACTATTCAATATTTGAAGAATGCTTTTGACATTTGGTTTTGGGTATGGACCAAACATTACATAAAACCTCTACACATCAAAAGGTCTCACGAGACAAACCAGTTGGACACATTAGATGGGTTTTTACCTAGTAATTTTAAACTATATTGAGGAATGATCGTGGTATTTAATTTATAAGATGGATTTTGAAATAGTAATCTTAAATTTATATGGGGAAAGATCTTGAAAGTATGGGTTTTAATGTTTCAAAAACATGATGTCTAAATAATAAAGTATTTACATCATTAATGATTAAGATATCTAATTATCCAGTAGATTTTATCCATGATATTATATATGGATGCATTTCATTCATATTTTATTGATTAAATCTCATGTATTTATTTTGATTTACCTTTCCATATTGATTATTCTGTATATATTCAGGTAAGAAATTTATTTAAAAGGAATTAATTTTTTTTATTTACCAGGATATATTGATTATTATTTATTGATCGATGATTTCTTTCGATGTACTTAACATAGAAAAATAATTTTATATCAACCTTTTTTGGTTCCCTTTCCCAAGAATACTCGAAGTGTAAAATAATATATACCAAGAATGTTCTACTAGAAATAGTGGTATTCTAAAACAAATTGGTGGAAAATTGTGTATTGAAATGTAATATGGGAAAATTTAATGTTTCTAGTTTACCAAGACTACTAAACTATTTGGTCTTTTGGGATTAAATTCCTTATATATTATGATAACATAATAATTAAGGCCCTAACTTGAATTTAATGCGGTTAGGGTTTCTACAACCTATCTAAGATTTACCTCTATAGTCCCAAAAATTTCTAATTATCCATACTATATAAATGTACCCAATTAAAAAGTAGGAACTGTAATATAATAATTCAAAAAACATCCTAAGTCACCCAAAGGCCAACAACCCATGGTGTCTTGTGATGTACCTTAGGCATGTTTTCACTCATCGAGGATTGTAAACTAGATGAACTATATCAACCATAAATAATGTGGAGTTATTAAACCCTTTGATATATATAATTTCAAATTAAATAAATCCTTGAAAAAGGTAATAAGTAATAAAAAATAATGAAATCACCAAAAATCAATTGAATATCGACATAAAAAACCATAAAAGAACACACCAAAATAAGAACTAGAAACAAACCACTACTAACCACAACTATGTGAATTATTGTCCCCCACCAAATCCCAATAATATAACCTGAAATATCTGATACAAATAAAAAAAGAGGAGATGAGTTGATTCTAATTTATGAAATATTTTGCGAGAGGATTTAGAAACCAAATGGTTTCTGTAGGGCATGAGAAAATAATGCACAATAATTTTTCAACAACAATTTCATGAAATTACTTTAAAAATGTATTTTCATTAATGGTAGTTTAAAATATAATAGGAAAATATTTTTCTTGGAGTAGATATAATAACTAATGATGTGAAATTTAATTTTCATAAAACTATCCATTTTATATAAAAACCTTTATAAAACAACCTATTTTTTAGAAATACATTTAAATCAATTCATAAAATTTTTCATATTTCATGTAAAAAAGCATAATATCCTTTAAATACTATTTCAAACATATTTTCAAAAATACATTAGAATAAAATTTCAACATTCATAAATAACTATAATAAGGAAGGTACAATTTCATAAATGAATAGAATCTTAAAATTACTATAGGTTACCCTCATATCTATCTAGAAGGGAAAGCAGATTAAATTAAGGGTAATCCTCTAAAAAACCACCAACCAATGAATAGGTGTCATGGTATCTAAACTATAAAATAATGTGAGACAATCATAGACTATAATAGAAAATGAAAAAAATTAGCCACCATTATAACGAACACAAAATTTCACATATTTATATTAAATTGTAATAGATTATATTCATTTCATTATACAAAAATACTCATGAGGATCGTTAAGTTTGAGCGCATTTAGGGAATTGGATACATTAATAGCTGGTTCACAAGTGAACTATATCATCTCTCACTATATTCATCATAAATAGCACCATTCCAAGATATATAATTCAAAATACCTTTGTAAACATCATTGATAAAGGAAACATAAGAAAATGATATCTATGATTCTCGGTAAGGGTAAAAAATGGAGACACCAATGATCAAATTGTCTTAACATGAGAATAAGGGTATAAGAATAAGTGAATAATACTTGGAAACTATACCATTCATATCAAATTTCATAACATATTGTTATGGAATAAATCATGGGAGATCATATGTGTAACACCCCAAGATTTCACAGTATGTTATTGTTTTAAAGTAATTCAATAACTTGCATTACACGCAACACTGAGCTCAAGCGCACCACAACTTACTAAACTAGCCGTTAAAAAGCGGTTATGAATAGTATTAACAGAATTTTTAACTTTATATGATCCTTATAATTTTATAATCCATATTATGAGTTTCATAGACATAATGTAAGAATAAATTCATTTTTTTAGAAAAAAAAGAAGTATTTTTCAAAAATGCAATTTTACCGCCTTTTATTGGAGAACCCTTTTTCAATAAAATATTTGAAATTTTATATATTAAATTTTAAAAAGTAAACTTCTTCATTAGAATCGGGACATAAGAATTTAGCTTCAATAAATTTTTGGTGTTTTTCTGATAACTTTCATATTTGGATAAATAGTGAAAATACAATATTTTAACTAAAAACTACTTTCTTAATCAAAATAATTTATATTGTTGAATTATAAATATTAATAGTTTAGAAGTATAATTATATTATATTTTTACCATTTAATCCAATAATGGTCATTATAAGTAATTTTACATTTAAATTTGACAAAAACAAGTGTCAATCTTTTGATAGTTATTATTTCATAGAAATACGCTTTTTGTTTTGATAGCAGGAATTAATTTTAAATTAATTTCTTCCACTTCTATGTTTTGAATTTAGAAAAATGGATTCCATATTTGGAATCAGGATTTCCAAATTGTTTAAATACGTAACTTGTATCTTTAGACATTATGAATAATTATTTCGGTAAATATTTTATTTACTGTGGTTAAAGGGTAAATCAGGCAAATAAGGGTAACACAATAAAATAATAATAATATCAAATTACCCTAACACGTTTCATAACCCTATTTGATGATACTTATCCAACCATTTTCATCCTTGGGTCGATTTTGGGACCCCATGGAGCCACTTGTAAGTGATAATGACACTTTATATTAATTAAGTTAAAGTAAATACAAAAATGTCATAAGCATATATCTTTTAGAAAAACAATTTTAACATATGGTTACATATGTTATCTTTTTGACTATACATATTCATTAGAAATATAAAAATATTTCCTACATAATGGTATTTTATTTATAATTTTTAGACAATTAATAATTAAATTTATTTATTACAGAATAAGGATGCAGTATTTTCCTTATTAATGAAATAATCAAATAATTGGAATTATAAATGTTACAATAAATATAATATGAAAGTTTTGATGACATAAACGAATTTTATAGATTAATATGACATTTTAGTATTTCTTAAATAAATTTATTTTGGATTAATAAAGTTGTTATGACTTTAAAAAAATCAATTATTAAATAGTTTCAAAATTGACATAAAAGAGTTTTTAAAACAACAATTATATTATTAATTGATATAACAATCAAAAAAATATAAGGTTCGGCCAAAGCACATATATGAATATATGTATGTAATTAATGAACCACTCGGGGTTCTTTTGGTAGTTTATAGTATGTTTATTAACCAAATAATATAAAAATACAAAGAGACATAGTAAATGTAAAACTAATTAAAAAAGAGTTAATTGTAACATATATGGTTAATATAGTTACTCAAACATCTCTAAAACCAATTGGTTGAGTGTATATAGACCCACCCCCACCTTATCCTAGAAATAAATCAGTTTGGAGCCATCATAAACCGAATATTAATTTATTATAATGTAATATTTTATGTTTTTACTAAGGTACCCCTCACCGCACTTATAAAAGGGAACCCCCCCTTCTCTCAAATTCATACATTCAAATATTTTTAGTTCATCCAAACCCTGCAAAAATATCTTCTCAACTTTACTCAATTCATCCTATAGGCCTTTATTTAGTCAGAAAGCCATTCTATGGAGCCCTTTTGAACAAATCAAAAGTAAGAACTGGAAGAAGAGGAAATAATTTCACCACCCTCTTTCAAGTTCCTTTCTTCTTCCACATCATTTCTCTTTGTTGTTTCCATTCTAAAATAATAATTCCAGTATATTTTATATATTTTTCTGTTGTTATAAAAATGGTACAACCATATTCATTATTATATCCATCCTTTGAATGACATGTCACCATGTGTGCGTACATACGACTTACCGCCTCCATGTCTTGGTGTAATTCTTATTCAATACATTATTATTTGGATGGGTATTATAATGATGTATAATTAATGTAAATAATAAATATAACATGATAATTATTCTTTATATATGATATACCATCCAATTATATATTATTTTAATATCAAAAGAATGATATTGTTGCTCGTGCGTACATACGGACTACTGTCTCCACGAACGCGATGAGATTCATTCCCCATCGTATCCATTCAAGACTAATTTTCTTTTGATGATTAAAAATAATGTTTAAAGACTTGATGTCATTCTGTATATGAATAATATACGTCCTATTCATAATAAACATGGCTTATGTAACAAAAAAGATATAACAAAATGAGTAAGTGAACACCTGATACGACGATAATACTAAAATATTTTTAAGAGGAAATATTAGAAGATCATATATGATGTCATATTAATGTATATGATTCTTGTATAATTTAATAAACAATTATTTCACCATTATACAGGATTTTATCCTACCCTCATCCATGTAAATGTACAAGGTAAGGGGTTTCTTATCACACTTTTAATTCCGTGAGATCTCCATTGATCACCACATACTTATTGTATGTGGTGTATTGTGTATTGGCATTGGATATATATTATCCTTATTTTATTTATATTAATGATATTTTGTTATTAATTTGGTTGTTATTGACTATTTTTCATCTGACTCGATTGATTGCAATGAGGTAAGGGCTTATTTCACAATATTTTCATTATCCAAGGATCTTTATACGTAATTACCTACTGGGACCTCTTTATCATTCCCATCCATGTTTCCTAAAAATGTATTCCAAAACATTTTTACTATTTACTAGACTATGGGTTAAAGTCATTTATACACTTTTTTGACCATTTATAAAATGGTTTGAAAGGATTATTTCCGTCATTTTCCAAACAAGGTCCTTTTTAACCATTTCAACAAAATTTGGGCAAGAATTTCTTTTTAAACATATACTACGGGGGCGCCTATTTTCAGTCGTTATAAAATAGTCAAAGCTTCCCTTAAAATATTATAAGAGTATTTTCAAAATTAATGTTTTCTTTATAATTATGAGACTCTTAAATTATTTCAAAATAGAAATAGATATTTTTCTAAAAAAAGGTTTTTATTTCATCTATGTCAACATCCATTGATGGATTTTATGTTTATTTGATGTTGAATTATTATGATACAAAACATCCTTATTTTATTGAATATTTTGTGATATGATTGACTATGGATGTGTTATTTTTATACCATTCATGGTTTATGGATAAAGTATTAACATTTAGTATGCTATTCTTAATATGAATTTTTATGTTATGTTTTAACCTTTTCGTATGAGGAATGCATTGGACTTAGTAAGTGACAGGTGGAGCCCTCTATAGCTCCTCGATGCATCGGTAGGTCTCATGAGACATACTGGTGTCTTCCCACAAGGCCTTGAAAAAATATTATTTGTAGTTTTGGCACAAGTCCTTGACTATGTGGTTTTGATAGTCTGGCATTATGCATTCCATTATTATGAGTGTTGTTATTAATATTACATTTGATTATTCAACTAGTAGAATAGCCATGTGAATACGTAAATGGAATTGTTTCATTTCATTTTTTCCATATTTTTCTAAATTTCAAGTTTTAAAGGCTTTTGTATTAATTATTCATTTCCTCAAATGTTTATTCTTAATTATCAAAGTTTCCGCTATATTGTTATCCTTACTGAGCATCTGAGCTCACCCCTTTCTATGTTTTATTTTTCCCAGGATGTGAAGAAGTATTTTATGACCGACCTTCAGGGATAGTCTGAGGGGATATGAGTGTGTAATATGGTGACTATGTTGTTTTAGTTTTTCACATTATGATTTAATGTAATACTTATGAATATATCTAGTGTTTCCAAGGCTACTAAAATAATCGATCTTTCGAGACATGAACTTTTGTGATCATGCCAATTTTATTTAATAATGCACCGACTCTGGGTAACTGGGTTCGGGGCATTACAGTTGGTATTAGAGAAAGTTTAGCATAAACCTTGGAAGGTAGATTTAGATAAACAGTAATTATACCACATAGACATAAGATAGACATTGAGGATTAGTATAGAATAACTTCCAAGAATTTTGGTATTGTAAGGATTTTGTGACTTTTCCAAAAAATACATCCATTTCTGGATACGAGAAGGTAAAGCCAGCTCTGGAACAGATGTACCTAGGGGTAAAACTAGAAAAAACCGCTTTGAGCTAGACTTGAACGGGAACTGGTGCATGGAAATGGGCCTTGTTGCACTCTTGGTTACGACACTCCCGAGGGATATGCTCAGGACAATTCTCATTTTCTTTATAAACCATTATGAATGGTTTATGAGTATATAATTGCTCAAAGAAAACATTTTTATCAGTATGGATTATATCCATAAAATTTTCAGTCTATGATAGGTATTTTACAAGTTTGGAATTATTCATTGAAATTCAGAAAATGACCTAGTGTATGTCATTATATAGAAATGGCTCCCATTAGAAGGAATGTGAACTCTAGGAATACGTATGATCCAAAGGGTAAGAAGGATCATATATTTCATGGTATTAGGCCATCATTTAGAAGGGAAATACTCTCCCATATATTTTCAATATATGAAGAAATAGTATAATGTGTTTATAAGCTAAGTAAATAATTCTCTGAGTCCTATGGCTTTGAAGAGAAGCAAGAGAAGAAAAGGATGGAAGAGAGAAATATGGATAAAGGGAATAGGGAAAATAAGAATTTTCCCATATGTGATACCTGTGGGAAGAAACACCCTAGGACTTCCCTAAAGGGAATGAGAGTTTGTTATAAGTGTGAAGAAAAAGGACACTACATACGTGACTGCAAGGGTAAGAAAAAGGTTTCAAATGTATAATTCTTCATCTATAAGGAGTTGGGACACTACGTGAAACAATGTCCAAATCATCAGATTATTCCCCAAATGATGCTATTGGATAATAATCATGTTATTATACTCCCTTATATGAGGAGGAATGATTAGAGTTCTTATGTTGTTATTAAAGAATTATGTCATTTGAATGTTGTATTAATGATATACTGGTTATAATAATTATGAAGTATATAAGGATTATACTGCAATATTATTTCATTAAGGACTTAATATTGTGTGGAACCATGAAAAGTGACTCAATTGTAGGTTAAATTTTTAGAAAATATATGGTCAACTGCAAGATAAACCATAATATGGTTATGATACTAAGGTAGTGATTTTGGAATAATACATGTTTGATTTGGATAAATAATATTTGATATTATTGACTACTTTGAAGCTGATTAATGATTTGTATATACCGTCATTGTTGGAATTTACAACATATTTTGGATGGAAGAATTATATCCAGTATTCTATAAGGAATAATGGAGCATGAAAGTTATCAATAAGGTTTTATGGTAATTCAGGATGTTTCACTGTTTCAAAAGAATATATGATAAAGGTGTTCACATGTTTTTACGTGGAAAAAATATCTTCATTGTGTTTACCATCCTTATAAATTTTGGACTGTGATTTTGGACAGAAGTATTTTGAATAATTATTGTTTGAGATTATTTTTGGATTTCCATAAAAGGACAACCCGGAGGTCGGGTGGAAACCCGTCGCGTCCAGCAAGGCCGCGAGACTTGAACCCGCAACCGAATGGCGACAAAGGTGTATCACCTACCACTAGTCCACGTGTTGTCCTTGATTTAATAATGTAGTTTTCTTAAAAGGACTTGTAGATGAATTATAAATTAATTTTTTGAACCCTATATGAATTGGATAAATAGAATATATTTTTTTAAGTTTTATTATCTTTTAGATTGAAAGATGAGTTTGTGGTAGAAATTAGTTAAAGGATGGAACTCTACTTGTCAAGTATATGTTTTTTTTGTCTCTTATTATATGAAGAAATAAATTCTTAAACTTTAGGTAAAGGATATTAAAACTAAAAATGTGTTATCCTAATTCCGTATGAACCGATGATATTTTAAATCATCAGAGATTAATGGCTTTGAGACCCTCAATTCTACAATTTTTTTTGGGATTGATGACCTCAATCACTCCCTATAAATATTTACCTTTTTCCTCCAATTACGTGTCTCTAATTTCCACCAATGTTCCCCCAATCGAGATCATAATTTGGTGGTGACTTTTTTATTCCCCTTTTCCTTTTATTAAGACTAAATTTTATTAACCCAATTTTTGATGTGGGTTTTCCCACAATTTTATTTTCAATTTTGAACCTTTTTTTTCGATGAAAAATTTCAAATTACGAGGACACAATTTATTGAAGGAGGGAATAATGTAACACCCTAGGATTTCATAGTAGGTTATTTTCTTCAAAGTAATTCAATAACGTGCACTACACACAACACTAATCTCAGGCACACCACGACTTACTAAACTAGCCATTAAAAAGAATTTATGAATATTAATTTCTGAATTTTTAACATTATATAATCCTTATAATTTTAGAATCCATATTATGAGTTTCTTAGACATAATATAAGAACAAAATCATTTTTTTAGAAAAAAAGAAGTATTTTTCAAAAAATGCAATTTTACCGCCTTTTAATGGAGAACCATTTTTAAATCCAATATTTGAAACTTTTATATATTAAATTTTAAAAAAAGAGAATCTCCTTTAGAATCAGGAAATAATAATTTAGTTTCAATAAATGTTTTGTGTTAATCTGATAACTTTCATATTTGGGTGAATAGTGAAAAATACTATATTTTAACTACAAACAACATTTTTAATCAAAATAATTTATAGTGTTGAATTATAGATTTTAATTGTTTAGAAGTATAATTAGATTAAATTTTTACCATTTAATCCAATTATGGTCATTATAAATAATTTTACAATTAAATTTTATATAAACAAGTGTCAATCTTTTGGTAGTTATTATTTCATAAAAACACACTTTTTGTCTTGACATCAGGAATTAATATTAAATTAAGTTCATCCACTTCTGTGTTTTGAATTTAGAAAAATGTATTCCATATTTGGAATCAGGATGTCCAAATTTTGTAATCAGGTAACTTTTATTTTTAGACATATTGAATAATTACTTCGCTAAATATTTTATTTACTGTGGTTAAAGGGTAAATCAAGTAAATAAGGGTAACAAAATAATATAATAATCATATAAAATTACCCTAACACATGTAATAACTCTATTGTATGATTCTTATCCGATCTTTGGCATCTTTAGGTCAATTTTGCGACCCGATGGAGCCACTTGTAAGTGATAATGACACTTTATATTAATTAAGTTAAAGTAAATACAAAAATGACATAAGCATATATATTTTAGAAAAACAATTTTAACATAGGGTTACATATGTTATCCTTTCGACTATAAATTTTAATTAAAAAGATAAAAATATTTCCTAAATAGTGGTATATTATTTATAATTTTCAGACATTGAATAATTAAATTTATTTATTACACAATAATGATGTAGTATTTTCCTTATTAATGAATGAATCAAATAATTTGTATTATAAATTTAAAAATAAATATAATTTGAAAGTATTGATGACATAAAAGAATTTTTTAGGTTAATATGAAATGTTAGTATTGCTAAAATGAATTTATTTTTAATTAATAAAATTTTTATAACATTAAAAAAAATTAATTATTAAATAGTGTCAAAATTGACATAAAAAGTTTTGAAAAGAAATATTATATTATTAGTTGATATAATATTCAAAAAACCTAAGGATCGTCCAAAGGACTTAAATGAATATTGGTATGTCATTAATTAACCACTTGGGGTTCTCTTGGCAGTTTATTGTATGATTATTAACCAAATAATATAAAAATACAAAGAGACATGGTAAATGTAAAAATAATTACCTAAGAGTTAAATCTAAAAGATAAGGTTAATATAGTGACTCAAACATCTCTAAAACCTATTGGTTGAGTGTATTTATATCTCTCCCCACCTTATCATTGAAATGAATCAGTTTGGATCCATTCTAAATTGAATATAAATTTATTATAAAGCAATATTTTATGTTTTTACTAAGGTTCCCCTCACCGCACTTATAAAAGGGAACCCCCTTCTCTCAAATTAATACCTTCAAAGGCTTTTGGATCGGCCAAAACCTACCAAATATCCACTAAACTTCCCTCACGTCATTCTAGAGCCCTTACTTTAGTCATAAAGCCATCCTATGAAGCCCTTTTGATCAAATCAAAAGGAATAACCTGAAGAAGATGTAATAATTTCACCACCCTCTTTCAAGTTCCTTTCTTCTTCTACTTCATTTCTCTTTTTTGTTTCCATTCTAAAATAATAACTCCATTATATTTTATATATTGTACTGTTATTATAAATATGGTATAACCATATTCAATATTCTATCCATCCTTTGAATGATATGTCACCATACGTGCATACGTATGGCTTACCGTCTCCACGTCATGGTGTAATTGTCATTCAATACATTATTATTTTGATGGGTATTATAATGATGTGTAATTTATGTAAATGACAAATATAACATGACAATGATTCTGTATATATGATATACCATCCAATTATATATTATTTTAATATCAAAAAAATTATATTGTCGCTCGTGTGTACGTACTGATTACCATCTCCACGAACGTAATGAGATTCATTCCCCATCGTATCCATTCAAGACTATTTTTCATTTGATGATTAAAAATAATGTTTAAAGACTTGATGCCATTCTGGATATGAATAATATACAACCTATTCATAACAAACATAGCTTATGTAACAAAACATGTAAAACAAAATGAGTAAGTGAACACCCGAAACAACGATAATACTAAAATATTATTAACATGCAATATTAGAAGATCATATATGATATCATGTTAATTTATACGGTTCTTTTTTTATTTAAAAAAACATTATTTCACCATTATATAGGAGGTTAACCTTTCTTCAACCAAGGAAATGTACAAGGTAAGGGGTTTTTTATCTCACTTTTAATTTCGTGAGATTTCTATTGTTCACCACTTATTTATTGTATGTGGTGTATTGTGTACTGCCATTGCATATATATTATCCTAATTGTCCTTATATTCAGGATATTCCGTGATTCATTTGGTGGTTATTGACTATTTTTCATACAACTTGATTAATTACAATGTGGTAAGGGTTTATTTCACAATCTTTTCATTATCCAAGGTTGTTTATATGTAATTACCTACTGGGACCTCTTTATCATCCACAACCATATTTCTTAAAAATGTATTACGAAACATTTTTACTATTTACTAGCCTATGGGTTAATGTCATTTATACCCTTTTTTTTAATTTTTATAAAATGGGTTGAAAGGAATCTTTCTGTCGTTTTCCAAACAAGGTCATTTTTAACCTTTTTGACAAAATTAATGTAAAAATGTCTTTTTTAACTTATGTGGCGGGTGCAACTATTTTCCTCTGTTATAAAATAGTCGATGCTTCCCTTAAATGATTATAAGAATATTTTAAAAAAATTGTTTTCTTTATAATTATGTGACTCTTAGATGATTTCAAAATAGAAAGAGATATTTCTCTAAAAAAATGTTTTGATTTCATCTACATCAATATCATTTAGTGGATTTTATGTTTATTTGAAGTTGATTTATTATGATACAAAACTTCCTTATTGTATTGAATGTTTTGTGATATTATTGACTTTTGATGTGTTATTTTTAAACCATTCATGGTTTATGGATAAAGTATTGACATTTTGTTTTCTAGTTTTAATACAAATGTTTATGTTATGTTTAAACCTTTTCATATGAGGAATGAATTGGACTCAGTAAGTGACGGGTGGAGCCCACTATAGATCCTCAATGCATCGATAGGTCTCATTAGACAAAATAGTGTATTGGCACAAGGCCTTGACAAAATCTTATTTGTAGTCTTGGTACAAGGGCTTGACTATGTGGTTATGATAGTCTGGTAATATGCATTCCATCATTATAAAAGTGGTTATTGATATTGCATTTGATTATTAGACTATTAGAATATCCATGTGAATATGTAAAAGGAATTATCTTATTTTATTTTTTCCATATTATGCTGAAGTTCAAGATTTAAAGGCTTTTTTTACTTATACATTGCCTCAAATGTTTATTCTTAATTATTAAAGTTTCTGCTATATTGTTATCCTTACTGGGCATCTGAGCTCACCCCTTTCTATGTTTTATTTTTCCCAGGATGTGAAGAAGTATTTTATGAATGACCTGCAGGGATAGTCTGAGGGGATATGAGTGTGGACTATGGAGACTATGTTGCTGTAGGTTTTAACTTTATGATGTAATTTAAGACTTATGAATGTATCTAGTGTTTCTAAGGCTACTAAACTAATTGGTCTTTAGAGACATGATCTTTTGTGGTCATGCAAATGTTATGTAATAGTGCACCGAATCTGGGTAACTAGGGTCGAGGCATTACAATATGACAAGATTTTGAATGGAATAAAAAACCTAAGACACGATATCATGACATAAAAATTGGAATCTGGAATAAATATAAAATTATAAAATTTTGAAATTGTTTGAGTAGAATCGAGTCTACCCATTTGGTTAAAGACATGGAATCAAGCTTTGAAATAAATTTATGGACGTAAAAATATGTCCACACATAACCATAGAGACATGACAGTAGGTATATTGATAAACAATTGGACAAAGATCCATTTACAGACATAACCTTTTCTACATGAAATCTAGGACCATTATTAATCTTATGGCATGAAAATTGTGTCTACACATATCGTTGTCAACATGAAATCAGGATCATGATTTTTTTTACTAATTAGTTATCTACATTTCTCCAATGCATTGAATGGATATTTTGGTCACACCCATAAAATAATTAAAATAATAAATATGTGCAACACAATATCAAAAAAAATTATTATATTATAACTAATAAAAGTAAATGGGTTCTATAAACATCCAATCATACCATAACATATGGGGAAGAAGTAGGTTCAATAAACAATTCATCATTACATCATAGAATGAACATTGAAAAAAAGGGCATCATCAATATATTATCATCATAAACATGAACCATATGTAGAATTAATATGTATGATATCATTGTACCATGGATTTTGTAAAACTTATGTAAAAAAAGGATTTCATTTTATATAGAATGTGATTTTGAATGACGTAATGATAGATTATTGAAGAAAATAACAATTAAAACATGTAATTATTAATTTTAAATTAATAAATGCATACAATATTTTGGAAATACATTTATTTTAAAATATAATTGGAATATTATAAATGAATCATAAAAACATCAAGTGGCCATAATGTAAGGAAATTATATTAAATCCAAACATATTAAAACAATGATTCCATTCAAATAATTGGAAAACATTCAAGGGGTTTGAAAAAAAATAGGAATATATCCATTTAAACTATTTTATAAAATTTGTAATATGGGTAAAAATTAATTTAAAAAATCAATTCATAATATAAAAAAAATTAAAATAATTTTCAAAAACATGGACATTGTTGAAAAAGTATTTTCGAACGAGGAGAAAACTAAATTTGGTTTTCCTTAAAAATAATATTTGGTCTCATAAGATATTTAATAGGGGAATATTAAAAGGACATGTTAATTATATATAAATACCCATGAGATAATAAAAATAATTAATTTATTGATATTAATATCATAAGATTTTATCATCCAAAACTTATTCATAAATAATCAGGATAAACAAATGGGATTGTGTCATAAAAGCTTTAAAATCATGGAAGGGTTTGAATCATAATATCCATGAATAAAACAAAATTATATGGATATTTATATCACATAACATTAATAATAATAATTAAAATGTCATTCAAGGTTAGTATATACACCATGAAAAATAAATAACTGTGTAATATGACATGATTTCTGTGGTAACAAAAGTGAGACTATAATCCTTTACCTTATGTATCGACATACATCATACACATTTAAACCAAATATACAATAAATATAGGCTTATTAAACATATATTAAAATATCATACCCAATATGTATCTAACCATAGATTATTTACTTATAATATTTTATCACATGTTTATAAACAATTCTTTGTTAAGATAACTAGTTTGGGTGATAACCTCTTTATCCTTTATGTATGTTTTGGTTTTGTAGTTTGGGTACTTGTTCCTTTATCATTATTAGATTTTATACATAATATTATCCATGATATATTATATATATATATATATTCATTATATTGATATATATAGTCACCCTTAAAATTTATAGATATAAAATTGGATTACACCGTTTCTAGAGATGGTAGCCCGTACATACACATGAACCTTGTTATTGTGTTCTGGAATGATGGAAATAATTAATGGTAAGTATTTATTTACCTTTGAAGAATATTTTTTTACTATATATATAATATATACTGTTTAATTCTATCCTTATTTCCACGCATATCCAAATAATATGAAAAACATAACACATTGTTTCATGGAAGCGGTAGTCCACACAGATAGATGAGTGATATTATCATTTTACAATGGATTAGAAGGTAAGAATATACATCTGTTATTAAAATTTCAGAATTATAATTGTGTAATTAATATAATTTTAATATGTTAAAACCATAATTATATCAATCGGTGATATACTATGATGGAAGATAATTTACATCCGTTTTTTATGCTTTAGTCCACCTTACACACAGTTGACAGTTTTGTTTCTAAATAAATAGAAGAGGGTGTGGATAAAGGTTATTAAAATAACATAGTGAAATATCAGTATATATATATATATATATTATATTATATCAACATTTTTGAAATTCCTTTTATATAGTTTTAACAAGAAATAAAAAAAATTCTCAGTTAAGAGTGATGCATATTTTTCAGAAAACCTACATTAGTTTGCACAAAAATACATCCTATGAGAATGTTTATAATAAAAATAAATCACTTAATATTATTTAGGGTATTATTTTAGATATTTTTATTCTTATTGGTGAAAAAAAGATCTGGAATTTTGAGTAGGATAGGAGAGGGTGTTCCCTTTTATAAGGGGAGGTGCAGACACATTTGGAATTATTGAAAATAAAACGTTATATATTAGTTTTACACATTACAAATAGATAAAAATAAATCATTATAAACCCTTAGATGATATAAGATAAAAATATTTCCATAAAATGGAATTTGGACTTGTTTTTAGTTCATTTTTACACCAATCGTTTTAGTTTAACCCCTGGGTAAACTCGTTTTAACTATAACCACAATAAGTAATTTTTTCTTTTTTTAATATTTTTTATGGCCAAAAATTATGTTGAATTTATTATATGATATTAAATATTATCAATAAAAATATGGAATATAATTAAATAATTAGTGTAAAATATTTTCTAGAACATATTTTAAAATTAAACCCCTAGAGGAGATGAAAAACCTGTTTTCCCATGATTTTTTTTCATAAGTATAAGAAGTTATATTGTAAATTTTGAACAAAAAATTGATAAAAATGGAATAAATTATATTATTAATAATATAATGTCTCTAATATTACATTAAAATTAATTTTAAAGTATACTAAACATTGAAAATACATTAAAGGAAATGACAGTTTTCCATAAAAATCATATGTTTCCATTAATCATCAAAAAATTTCTCAGTTCAAAAAATTGCAAATAATTCTCTATAAGATAACTTTGAATTGATGATTTGAAAAATTAAGATAATTTTTTAATATATATATAAAAAATTTGCTGCAAATTATTTATATTATCTTGTCACAAAAAATAGTAAAACTATTATTTGTAAAATTTTGTTTTGGAACATAAAAAGATTCTACTAGAAAATTTA
The DNA here is from genome assembly GCA_963277665.1 of Viscum album. NCBI lineage: Eukaryota > Viridiplantae > Streptophyta > Magnoliopsida > Santalales > Viscaceae > Viscum > Viscum album. The sequence continues at coordinate 1,869,520,062 of OY728150.1, forward strand.
TTTGAGTAATAAAAAACCATTATAATTATTTTTCAAAAATGGTAATTCTTATTCATATGACTAATTTTAATGGATATAATATAAAAATAATGTTTAAGTGAATGTATTAATACTATATTTTGGATCGTTAAAACTCGGTGTTGTCCTTAACATAAGCTATCGAAAAATTAAATTTGTTTGAAAAAATATATTTCATAAAATCTTAGGGTGTAACATTATACCCAATAAAAATTATTTTCAACCTTAAAATTATATCCTTTGAATAAAAATATCATTTGATACTTCTTCTTAATAATATCAGTATTTTCTTATATAGTTTATTCATGTTGGTTGTTTCTATATAAAACCTTTTCTAGGTGGGTGGTCTAGATTCATAAAACAATCCCTATATGATAATTCATATAAATAAGTTTTTACTCGTAATAGATGTCATGATATAGAGCTATTAATTATGAGTTTGGTATATCTGGAGGATCTGGTATGTACTTCAATTGGATATATAAATGAAATGAATCATAGACTTGATGGAGGTTCGATGAAAGTGCCCAGAAAAAAAATCAACCATACCTACTCGAGAAAGAATCCCAAAATGGTTAATATATATAGGGAAAACATTAATTCATTCTTAATATTATAACCTAATCCCATGGATAAATTTACTGGAGGACCTTCTAACAATCATCAAACTCTAGATCATGATTATAATTGTTGGCATATCATTTGAATCGACTTTGAGATTCTTTAATGTTATTTTGAATGGATATGATATTATCATCCATTTGTATACCAATATCAGGTTACAATTTCGTTATTTCTCTATCATCATACATGAATTGCAGATTTATACACTCCTTTCCATATAGGGATTCATAAATATCCATCCCAATGCTCTAGTGAGAACTGTTGTTTTATGAAAACTGGACTAGAGTATGGTACTCATCCCAACCACCATTGAAATCAACAGAGAAATATGAAATAATTTATTGTTTGTTTTGAATTGTTATCTCAGACTAAAAAACATTTTAAGGTTGATATGAAATGCTAAAACATAGTTGTATATCCAAGTATGGATGAAGACTTCACCAGAACATCATATCATTCTTTAGATCTCAACCAAACATAATAAAATATTAGCCTCCAGGAAACCTTATCACATTATTATTCTTTATTGTATCAATATTATCTATAGTGAAATATTATCTAGTAGTTATTAATTTTACTCACATTGTAGGGTGATTTACTATAAACCATAAAATGTTATTCTATTTATATGTTCTGGGGAGTTCAATGAAAATCTACATGATAATTTTTTTCCATTTCCATTTTGGAATGGGTAATGGTTGTAAAATACACTAAGAATTTTGTCTCTAAAAACTAACTTGCTGATATAACAAGTACATAAGTACAAACTCTAAAATATCTTTCTTAATTCCATCCAATAAAAAATAATCATTCAATTCTCTATACATCATCCAATTTCTCGGATGGATAGATAATTGAGAAGTACAAGGTTCCTCTAATATCTCATTATTAAAATTTGGTATTTACACAACAAACACATGGTTCCTAAAAATTATTATTCCATCATAAACATTGTTCAACTCAATAACATTTTGATTATATTCTATTATTCTATATATTCATTATTTTCCACATTAATTTACACAAGGATATATGGTTTGACTCCCATTATAGAATTATAATATTTATCCCCTTACTTCATGATTTATATATCTATCCTTTTAAAATACATAAATAAGGAATCTTTTGTGATCCTACTCATGGATAAGTTTACTCGATTCTTATTCCTCGAGGCATCAACCACCTTCATCACATTCTAAGGGTGGTAATTAATTGTGTATTTATAATCATTAATCATCTCTAACCATATTTTCAGTTTCATATTCAACTCCTTATATGAAAATTCTTCTTTAAAATTATATATATTATATATTTCACACCTTTATCTATAATGAAAATTCCTAAATATCATTATTGAAAAAATTACAACAACTAACCCCAAATATCAAGTTAGGTAATTTTACTCATGAACCATTAATTTTCATGAGACATAATCTATTTCCATATTATTATGAATGACATTTCATATTATTCCAATATTTGAAGCATCAATATAGATTAAAAAAATATATCTAATATATGGTAGTTTAAGAATATGTTTTCTTACTAATATTTTCATCAGTTCTAGAATTTTCCTTAAATTCATTTGGTAAATTTGACTCGGCTCCCATTTAAGTAAATATAATCATTTTAATGGAAATACATGATAAATTTTCCACAAATTATTATTAAATTATAACTAACCCAAGAAAAATATAGATATTATTCACCATGGTTGGTTCAGTCCAACTCTTAGTAGACTCTATCATAGATGGATCCATTTTTATACCCTCTTTTATGATTATATAAACCAAAAATGAAATCTCTTTTAGCAAAAATTCAAACAATCATTATTGTTTATATGTATTCTACTTTATCAGGTATATTTTCAAAATTCTTAGTTGATCTTAATTTTATTCCATTCATTTTGAATATATAATATTATCAAACATAAATACTACACCAAACCGATTAAGGTAATCACTAATAACCCTGTTCATTTAATCAATTAAAATATGGAAGGAATTCATAAGACCAATTTGAATCATTATATACACATAGATTCTATATATTGTATGAAATACATATTGGGAATATCCTCTTTCATGATTCTAAATCTATGACATCCTAAATGAATTCTTATCTTGGAAACATATTGAGATGTGTGAAACTGATCAAACAATTCATCATTATGGACTAAAGTATACTTATTATTGATTATGATCTTTTTTAGTTTCCAATAATCAATTTTGAGTCACATATATCCATAATTATTCTCAAAAAATAAATATAGATGCACACTAAGGCGACCTAATTGGAGGATGTAATACATTGTTAATATTTTGATGGAGTTGTTTCATTAATTTCTACAACTCAATTGCGTCTATTCGATAGAGAGTCTCTGAAATATTTGAATTACTGGTTTTGAGTTCTATTGAGAATTCATCTTTGATATTCAGTGGAAGACTATAAAAATATTTAACTAATACATCAGAAAACTCTCAAAAAATAGGCATATCATTGATTTTGAGTTTCTCTCTAACCATATTATATAGACAACACTTTTGAATAAAAACCAACAGACATACATTGGATGCAATGTCTATAAGAATTTTATTTTTTTTCATCGCAATGATCTATCGAAATAGGTTTGATCAAAAAATCAAACATTATTTCCATTATTCATAAATATATACGAGATTTATGTATACAAATATAAAACATGATTAATATAAAATAAAATATAACTATTGTAATGATTACTAGATTCACAGGAAGCATATTACGACAATTTTCAACTAGAAAAAAGAATCTACTTGAGATGTGTTCATCATAACAATATGGGTTTTCATTACTAATTAAATATATAATCATTCAGGTGTCATATTGATTCCCTTTAATTATTCTTCAGATTTAAAAGAATGGTTAGATCTATAGTTTAATAAGATATTAGTAGTACTATAGTAGAGGTCACCACATCATCATCAAACCCCTAATTAAAAATTGTTGTCACCTGAGATTTTACATTATCTATATTCATAAGATGTTTCCAATATCGATCAACATCATTATCTGTTGGATTTAGTCAGTGGTATTTAAAATTATCATACTCCATACAATTGATATTGTATAACGTGGTTAGTGCATCTTGTGTATATTTCCCTCTATTTGAAACATTATCTAAAGTCTTTCTATCACATCAAATTTCAACCACTTGATGACATTCCTTTCCTCACTTGAAACATTTATATGTAACCCTAATGAAATTTCATCCATGTTTTCATCCATACATTATCACAAAGAAAAGATCAACTTTATATATCCCTAGTTTTTAATTTTTTCTTTCAATTAAAAATAGTATTTCACATAAAAACATCTAGATTTATAGGTAAATAAAATCTCTAATTGTATGATAGAAATACATTGAATGATTTATTTAGGGAAAAAAATTCCCTTATAGATGACTCTCTTTAAGGACTTGGTTTTAGTCAACGAATGAATCGATAAATATCTCTTTCTGGTCGAATGATATTTCCAGAATAAAACCTTCCATGTGTTCTAAATTTTCTTCATAGCTACATACAAATTCATCAGCCCAACGTTTTAGCTCTTGGAATTCCTTTAACATTTTTTGACTGACCATTTGAGGAAAGAGCATATTGAAAAATATGCTCCAAAATTCATCCCACTATATAAAGACAGTTTCTTCATTTCTTCACTTATTCTAAAAAAGACTCTACCATTGATATGATTCTCCTTGCAATTGATAGAGAACTAAAATGATTTTTCTATGCTACAAACACTGGTGAGTAGAAAGTACCATTTTAAGGGTACTGATCCATTACATTTAAGTTATTTTATTAGTAGACCTACTAAAATATGGTGGATTTTTCCTTCTTAAAGTATCAACAACATATTTTTCCCTCCTTTTCTCTTCATGATGTTTAGTAAGATTCATAGTTTTCAAAAATTTTGTGAGAATTGAACTAAGAATTTTATTTCAAATTCCAATAACATTTGGGTTCACAATAAGAAATTAATGCATTATCAATCACATTAAACATTAAAAAAATTAATATTGGTTATAGAAATCAACTAAAACAAAAAATCATAGTGGTATAATATTGGAATCATGGGATATAAAAATGGTTCAAAACCATTAATATAGGCTGGAGAACCATTAGAATATCATATTCAAATGGATATCCAAACCACTATTTATATATATATTAGTAAATTCCTATAAAAATGGTTTTAAGTAAATTGTTTTTATAGGATTAGTGGAATTATTGGTTACTAACAGTTATAATGGAACCATTTACATATATCTACTATAACTGTTTGAATACATTTTTATAGACGTATTCCATTGGTTTAAAATATTAGTATAGAGATATATCAGCGGTTTTTAACCATTAGAATATAGACATTCCAATGGTGTTAATAGAACCATTGGTATTGATCTATACTAGTAGTTTTAAAACAACTGTTATCGAGTTCCCATAAAACCAGAAATGGAAGCCCACCCACTCTACCAAAAAAGCCAGCAAAAACCCTAGTAGTAGCCCCCTTGGTCAATTACCTGCAAACAGTTTCACCAAACAATACCAACCAGCATAAAAACAATGTTAACATAATAAAATAATTAATTAATTTAATCAGTGATAACAAACATTCATAACTAGACACGTATTCATTCACAACTAATCATCAAAAATCAAAAGTCATAAATATTTGAAAAAGTATAACCGATTGATCTATCCCTTATCAATATCACCATACATATATACAAATTCATCCTAACCATCATCCCCACCATCAATCTTGCATTCATCTTCACAATTTTCCCCACTGTCATCCTCACTATCATCCTTTCTATCACCATCGATAGTATCATCACAAGGAATGTCATCATCATAACTACCACCAATACTACTGCCCATTTCATTATATAATATATACGTATTAAAAAAATATTCTTCAAGAGTTGTATAGGTATCTAGTGTAATGGATGGAGATAAGGCTTCTAAAAATTTGATAAATTCATTATTGTCCTCATGATGTTATTTTGATTACATTATTTTAGTATGATAAGAATTCGTTAAAAATGAGATTTTATATGACAAATTAGGATAATTTAAGATATGATTAAATAATTATTTGGTAAATTAACATAATGTGGAATTTATAGATTATTTTTATTGTATAATATTTCAATGAATATTTTTTTCATGTAATTATAGTATTTTTGTAATAGAATTTTTTTTAAAAAAAAGAAAAAAATAATAAATACGTGTATAATATTGTTACATTGAAAGGTGAAATGTATAAAATATTTGCTCTTATTTTTTTGTTTCAATGTTTCTATAAATTAATTTAAATTGGGCTAAAATTGCGAAAAGTAATTTACACTTTTCAATGATGAATTTTGATGAAGGAATATAGAAAATATTGGTGTTTTTTTTGTTAAAAATAAATATGAGAGAATTTTATTTATTGTTTATTTGGTCAAATAATATTAATTTTTAACTATAATTAGAGTTTGTAAAAATCAAATTTTGTGTTCTTGGAAGCTTAATTTCTTTAAATGATGTGTATATTGTTTTCTTTATGGGATAAATAAATGGAAATAGTTTTCATTTCATTAATTTTTTCATTATATTTTATTATAGTTCTCAGTGGATTCCAGATATTTAGTAAATATAGTGCTTATTATGATTCTAATCTATGTGAGGAATGGTAATATATCTTCATGAAAGGGGAAGTGAACATATTTGAGCTTATAATTCACAATAATAGTGTATTATCGTTAATATGATAATTTAATTTAGTTGTTTTTTAATTGATTGATATGATAAAAGCTAATTATTCAAAGGAGGTTTCACTAAAAATACTTTTTTATATATTAATAATAAAAAATCACGTAAAATTATGTTATGTTTTTTAGAAAATTATAGAGAATTATGTATTCTCTTGAATAAAATGAGGTTAGTGATTTTATAAAAACAATTAAGTGGAATAAAATTCTTCATGATGTTTTATCTTATTCAATTTATTCTATGAAATTTTGATTATATAGTTTTTAACAGTCATTAAATGTTATTTAAAGGGATAAATTTATATAATAGTGATTAAATGTGATAATGTTATAAATTGATGAATTAATAACGGTAAATTATATTAATGTGTCATATTTTATTGATTAAATAGTGTTTTTTGTGTTGTGAGGGATTTTAAATGAACTATAACAATTTTTTTTAAATCAACATGTGACATGTTGACAAATAAATTTTATTTTACATGAAATATTTTCTTCTTTGGGTTGAATAATTTATATACATAATGTCCTTTATATCATGGATTTTAGAAATTAAGAAATTTATTTGTTATTGTAACTATTTATGTTGAAATTTGAGTATTGTAAACTCTCTCATTCTAAAATAAGATTCATTTATTTAATTCTCCATCATTTAAAATCAATTTTTAGTCATTTTGAAATATTAGTTCTTTATCTGTGATAGATTCAATAAATATATCATTTTATATGAATTTTATGTGATGTGAATGATTTAAAATTATAACCCTATCTCTTCTAATTCTAGTTTGGTGGATTATTATTTTTCTATATTGTTAACTAATTATGTTTAATTTATTATATTTTTAATTACCATTTAGGTTAAAATACTATTTTTATATTTTATTTTTTATTTGATATGGTAATTGTAGTTTAATTTTATTGAGTTTCAATTTGGATTTTTATATGGTCAATATTACTTATTAAGAAGCAATTTAATTTTATTAGTTGGATAGTTTTACGTAAGGTTTGTCTCAATTTGAATCATTTCATATATTGGTATGTCTAATTGATTTTATAAAGGTTAACTGGGATTGATTAAGTACAATTCATGTAATTTCAAGTTTTTTTAGTACAGTTATGTTTGGTTTTTTGGGTAATTTTTTATCAGTGATAGGTTCCAATCAATTGATTATAGTTAAGGATAGTTATGCATTTTATCAAACATTTTTGAATAATTTTTTTGTTTAGTTCAGAAATGATTTTTTCATTCTAGGATATTTATTTATAGTGTAAAAAATTCCTCAAGGTTAGTATGGGTTGGGATTATTTAGGTATACATAATTTTTTGTTTTTATTCGTCTATTTTAGATATTATTCAGTTTCATTAGTTTTTGGGTGTTTTTGTTTGTCTTAGGATTGTTAGGGTTTGGTATAGATCGGTTATGTTAGTTAGAAATGGTAATATTTTTTTATTATTTTTTATAATATATTTTGGGTTTATTTGATTTACTTTACATCAAATCATGTAGGTTTTGGTTGACCAAACTCATGTGTGGTTTGAAATCCACTGACATGTTTTCCTCTTTTTGGTGTATAATTAAAACTTACCAACTCTTTAAAAAATGGAATGTGATGATGGAATGAAAATGACTCAAAAAAATTATTTCAGTGGTTGAATTTTAATATATTTTATAATACTTATAAGGTTTCCATCAGGTGAAAAAAAATCCTCTAATATCAATTACATTCATATATAAAATAGAATTTCTATTTATTTTAAAAAATAAATTATATAAAATTTAATTTCTTATTAAAAATTATTTAAAATTTTTAAATAAAAACATAGTATTAATTGAGAAAATGTAAAAGTGAATAAAATTAATGTTGATGTAATATATCCTTATAAAGCATCTCATGAAGGAATTAATACATATGTTTTATTTTGATGAAGTCAAATCTTGATAGAATAGAAATGTATGGTGTGAAATTTTAAGCCTTAATGGAAACATTAATGGTGATTCTTTGGGCATGGTGTCATGAAATATTTTATCTGAATTCCATGTTGATAGTTATCTTACATGATCTTTTGAAATTTAACAACTAAACTAGTAATAGTGATACTGAATTCCCTTTTTGATTTCAATTCCACCAAAATTGTATCCTCTATTTTCTCTTCTTACAATTATGTTTATGAATCATTTTCACCTCTTAACATATAGTGTTCACATAAACTATTCAAAATTTATGTATGGAAACATCATAAGGACATGGAATTTTTATGACCCCTTTTCTAATTTCACAAAGTAATCTCTTAAAAATGGAAGATCATAACTATCACCATTAGAGGGATCATGAATAATAGTTTCAACCATATCTAATTTTTCATTAGGGAGGGTGGTTTAATATTGGTGGTGGTAGTGGAATGGTTATGTTATACCTTAATGAAATTGGGTTTTCTATATTAATAACAGATCCTATTTTTCTTATTCCAACTAATTATTAGGTCAAATTCCATCAGATCCTGAAAATATAGTGGAAGATATCATAGTTGACATTGGGTGACCTTTTCAAGTTCTTTCCATGATAAGGCATCTAATTTAATTATGATAGTTCATAGTACCCCAATAATATCATTATATTTGTTTTTATCTATTTTTTTATTCCCTATATCCATCTATTATTATTCTATAGTCTTATACATAAGGCATTAGAAGGGTCCAATATGTAACTCATTCATATATTTAATCCCACTAAATATGGTCATGAGTTGTTTTATATGAGGACTCATCAACAACAACAACAGAAAACATGGAGGGGTGGTTGTAAAGATAGTATTTATTTGATCTTCTCTTGAGAGATATGTGCATTATGATAGGTGAATTTAATATAAATTTTAATCATTTGTGATGAATAAAGAAAGGAATCATACTGAAACAAACTTATGCTGTTTAAAAACACAAGGAATATATCCCATGAAGAATTTTTTAAGGGAAAGATAAAATTCAGAAAAAATTATGTTAATTGATAAAATTAAAATTTCATTTACAATTAATGCATTTTTTCTATGAAGAGACATAAAATACCACAATCCCATAATGGTAATATCAAATTATAAATGAAATGAGAATAAAATTATATAGTAGAAAATAAAAAAATATATAAAATAAAAAAATAATAGGGAATACAATATGGAAACAAATATATATTGTAAAATGACTGAATATAAAATTAAATAAACAAATATTAATATGATTATGAATCATTGGATCAAATCAATTCTGTTCTGTTTATGTCATTTTAGGTTTATTTGAAGATAAATTTAGTTTACTTATGTTTGAGTCGGTATAATGCAGTTTTTTCTCATATGAATCATTTTAATTCAATTAATTTATTTTTTTAATATTATTTATTTATTATTTATTTTAGATGTTATATTATTAAATTAAATTATATTAATTGTTATATTCAATTGGTTCAAGTTGGTTTGGTTTTTTTTAATCAATTATATTTGGGTGGGTTGAATTCATTATGGTTTTAGTTTGGTGGGGTTATAAAGAAATAATATATTTATTTATATTTTCAGTTTTGAATGTGTTATTATGATTTAGTTTTAGTCAATTTGGTTCCATTCGATTCAGTTATATTTAGTGTATTTTGATTCTAGATGGATGATACCTACTAAACACAGTTTGACATTGTTTATGATAATTAAATCGGGTTCATATCAATTTTTTTATATTTTATTTTACATATTTATTTTGGTTTGTTATTTTATTTTAAATTTATTTATATTGATTTCGAACTAATCAATTTTGGTTGTTTTTTTTCTATTTAATTCAATTATGTTAAAACTAATCTGGTTTCTGTTATTTTTTGTTCATTAGTTAAATTTTGAATATTTTATTTTATTTATGTTTATTTTGATGTATTTTATTAAGTACAGTTGATGTATATTCAATTTGGATTGATTGATTTTATGTTAAGATTACCTAATTTATCTTAGTTCATATTCATTTAGATTTTATTCATTTTGGTAATGTACTAATAATTATTATACAAATTAATATTATATTATTATATATATTATTTTATAATTTTTATGAGTTTTTATGAGGTATTTAAAAAAATATTTCCAAAATAATGAATATATTCTTATATGAAAACAATGGTTTAGGTGTAAAAAAACATAATTACCTGGAGGAATTACTAATGTGTCTGTGAGATCTGTGATGTGGGTTTAATATGACACTTTATAATAATTGTTTTTTCATGAATTTGAGATTAAAATACCTTTATACTATGGAGAACGAGTTTAAGATCATCAAATGGTAAATCATTATCGATCTCAAAAAATGTACCATCCATCCAAGAAAATTATGTTTATGTTGGTTCTTGTTTTGTGTATAGTGTATGATTCAAAAAAATATAGAGGTTGATAATGAAATTTGATGGGGATGCTTTAATTTCTTATGCACTACATGTGTTCAAGTGTAGTAAAAGCTATTCCATAAGTATTATAAAAAATAACTAGGTTTTTATTAGAAAACAAAAATGAATCTAATATGGATATCTTTTAATTATGAAAAAAACAAGATTTGTTGGGTATTTATGGTGATCTAAAATATTTTCCCACATAATACATTTTTTTGGAATAATATATAAATCCATATAGTATAATGAAATCCTAAACCATTGGTAACAAAGGTAAAATTGATGAAATGTACAAAGATTAAGGGTAAAACTTTGCCTTCTTCACTGATTTTTGTAAGCTTAGAGAAATTTTGTAAAAAATAAAATTAGGGTAGTTTTTGTAATGATTAAGGAATAAAAAATTCATTAAATAATGTTACAAAATCATTGAGAATATAAGACCAAAAAATATGAATATGAAGATAAGTCATATAGATAATTTCATTGTTTTTCTATAAATGTTATTTATTAAGCACAACATAACCGAGAAGATAGCTTTAATGTTTCGAAAACTATCTAATTTTTTAATAAATCCACTATGAATAATCTTATATACTAAACTCCATTTTACACTTCCTTATAATAATTTTATATTTTAAATACCCCAAACTATATAATTAATTAATAGAGTTGTTTTGAAAAATTCAAATGCATCCATATAATTTACAATTGGCCAAATTTTATTCAATAAAAACTATTATGGACATATATATATAATTAAAATATCATTATAATATCCCAAAATATATAATTATTTATCAAAGTTGTTTAAAAAAATTATAATCAATCTATATATTTTAAAAATGAAGAAATTTTATTTCCATAAATTATTTAAAAAAATAAATTATAAATGAGTGTTGTACCTTTTTTCTATCATTATCTGATATCATAGTCCACCCCAATTTTTTGAGGTATTTCAAAAAATTCTTATCATTTTATTTCTTTATAATACTTATGAAAAATAATTTTCAATAATAAAAAACTATACATTAATGGAGATCATGGTAATTTTCAATCAAAAACCTAAAATTTGATAAATATCATTAAATATATAATAATCCAATAAGAAATAATTTCCACATAATGTGTTGTTGGAAGAATATACATGATATTCTTATTCTCTAATTCCATACCATGTCTATCATACTAGCCACTATAAAAATCATGCTACTATGCTCTCTAAAAATCACCTAATTCTATGAGCTATGTTTTCCTCATAGCCTCACCATTGAGAAAATTATAGTGAAGCTCACACTAAAATATAAAACTCATATCTATACAATAATGATACAACCTTAAATCCAATGAATTTTCATACTCATATTTTCACCCATGTATTTTCGATTACTTCATTTGGATGGTTCCTCTTGGAGAGTGGCCTGACAAGAATGATGCTAGGGTATTTGGAAAGCATATCCATAAAACTTTTACATTATGTCCTAGTTTTTCCAATAATTTGACTATAATAATTATACTCCACCATTATATTTTTATACTGGTTAAAAACTACACGCAAGTGTGTACACCAATACAATATAGTGGCATATATATATGTTAAAGAAAAAGGGAAAATATTATATCAATCAATATATCATTGAATATAAATTATTGTCAAAACAATTACTGGGGTTTTATAAATATACATGAGGTAGACTGATCAGTTGGGGACACTAGGTTTGTAACGCCCCGACCCCAGTTACCTAGAGTCGGTGCATTATTACATAATATTGGCATGATCACAAAAAAACAAGTCTTGAATGGCCGATTAGTTTAGTAGCGTTGTAAACACTAGATATATTCATAAGTCCTACATTACATCATAAAGTGAAAAAAACTACAACAACATGTTGTCTTCATATCCCATCATACTATCCCTGCAGGTCATTTATAAAATACTTCTTCACATCATGGGAAAAATAAAACATTGAAAGGGGTGAGCTCAGATACACAGTAAGGATAACAATATAGCAGAAACTTTCATAAATAAACATAAACATTTAAATAAATGTATAACTAAAACAGAATCCTTTTAAACTTGAACTTCATCATAATATGGAAAAGATAAATTGAAATAATTCCAATTACTTATTTATATGGACATTCTACTAGTCGAATAATCACATGCAACATCAATAACCACTTTCATTATAACAGAATGCATAATGATAGACTATCATAACAACATATTCAAGGCCTTGTGCCAAGACTACAAATATTTTTTGTTAAGGCCTTGTTCCAAGACACTAGTTTGTCTAATGAGACCTACCGATGCATCAAGAAGCTATAGTGGGCTCCACATGTCACGTACTATGTACAATTCATTTTTCACATGAACAGATTTAAATATAACATAACATTTGTATTAAAACTAACATACGAAATGTCAACACTTTCTTCATAAACCATAATTGGTATAAAAATGACACATCCATAGTCAAACATATCACAATACCATCAATAAAATATGGATGTTTTGTATCATAATAAATCAACTTCAAATAAGCATAAAATCCATCAAAGGATGTTGACATAGATGAAATCAAAACTATTTGAGGGAAATATCTCTTTTTTTAAATCATTTAAAAGTCACATAATTTTAAAATAAAAAATTTAAATTGAATATATTCTTATAATATTTTAAGGGAAGATTTGATGATTTTATAACGTCAGAAAATTGACGCACCCACCGTATATGTTAAAAAAGACATTCTTAACTTAATTCTATCGAAAAGGTTAAAAAGGACCTTGTATAGAAAATGACGGAAAGAATCCTTTCAAAACATCTTATAAATATTCAAACAAGGTTATAAATTACTTTAACCCATAGTCTATAAAATAGTAATATTGGTTTGAAATACATTTTCAAGAAACATGGATGTGGATGATAAAGCGGTCCCAGTAGATACTTACATAAAAAAACCTCAGATAATAATAAGATTGTGAAATTAACCATTACCTTGTACTTTTCCTTGGTCGAGGGTCGGTTTACCTCTTGTATAATGGTGAAATAAATGTTATTAAATTATACAATTATCATATACATTAATATGATATCATATATTATCTTATAACATTACTTTGTTAAAAATATCTTAGTATTAGCATCGTTTCGGGAGTTAACTTACTCGTTTTCTTTTATATGTTTTGTTACATAAGACGTTTTTGTTATGTATAGGTTGTATATTATTCATATCTAGAATTATATCAAGTCCATAAACATTATTTTTAATCATCAAATGAGAATTAGACATGATGGATACGATGGGGAATGAATATCATCACGTTCGTGGAGACGGTAGTCCGTCCGTACGCACGAGCGACAATATCATTCTTTTGATAATAAAATAATATATAATTGTATGGTATATAAAATATAAAGAATAATTATAATGTTATATTTATTATTTACTTCAATTAAACATCATTATCATACCCATCCAAATAATAATGTTTTGAATAACAATTACACCACGACGTGGAGACGGTAAGCCGTACGTATGCACGTATGGTGACAAGTCATTCAAAGGATTAATAGAATAATTAATATGGTTGTACCATATTTATAATAACATCACATTATATATAAGATACTATAGTTATAATTTTAGAATGGAAATAACAAAGAAAGAATAAGTGGAAGAAGAAAGGAACATGAAAGAGGGTGGTGAAAACATTACCTTACCATCGGGTTCTTCCTTTTGATTTGATCAAATGGGATCAATAGGTTGGATTTTCAATCAAAAAAAGGCCTCTAGGTTGAAGTGAGTGATTTTGAGACTATATTTGGGCAGGGTTTGGCCATTCCAAAAGGCTTTTAAGGAGCGAATTAGAGAGAAGGGGAGTTCCCTTTTATAAGAGGGGTGAGGGGCACCTTAGGAAAAACTATAAATATTAGTTTATAATAAATTCATATTCGGTTTATAATGGCTCCAAATAGGATTATATAATGTTTAAGGTAGGGATAGGTCTAAAACCACTCAACCAATAGGTTTTAGATAGGTTTGGATCACTATATTAACATTATCTCTTTGATTTAACTTTTAGTTACGTAGTTTGACATTTACCACATCTCTTTGTGTTATTATATTATATGGTTAATAAACATAATATATAAATCCAAGAGACCCCAAAGTGTTACATTAATGATAAAAATATCATTATATAAGTTCTTTGGCCGATCCTTAGATATTTAGGAATATATTATCAACTAATAATATTATATATTTTTTAAACCTCATTTATGTCAACTTTGACACTTTTTAATAATTGATTTTTGTTAAAGTCTAAAAAAATTTATTAATTCAGAAAAAATTCATTTAAGTAATCCTAATATTTCATATTAACCAATAAAATTGGTGGATTTCATAAAAAAATCAAATTATATTTATTTTAACATTTATAATAACAATTATTTGTTCTTTCATTAATATGGAAAATACTGCATCATTATTGTGTCATAAATAAATTTAAATATTCAATGTCTAAAAATTATAAATAAAATTCCATTATTTAAGAAATATTTTTATATTTCTAATGAATATTTATATTCAATAATATAACATATATAACGCTACGTAAAAATTGTTTTTCTTAAAGATATATGCTTGTGTCATTTTTGTATTTACATTATCTTAATTAATATAAAGTGTCCTTATCACTTAGAAGTGACCCATCAGGTCCCAAAATCGACCCAAATATGCCCATGGTCAGAAATGTTTCAACAAATAGGGTTAGGACACGTTTTAGGGTAATTTAATATTATTATAATATTATTTTTTTACACTCATTTACCGGATTTACCCTTTACCATGGTAAATAAAATATTTACCGAAGTAATTATTCAAAATGTATAAAAATAAAAGTTACCTATTTACACAATTTGGACCTCCTGATTCTAAATATGGAATCCATTTTTCTAAATTCAAAATACAGAAGTGGCAGAAATTAATTTAGAATTAATTCCCGTTGTCAAAACAAAAAGCGTGTTTTTAACAAATAATAACTATAAAAAGATTGGCACTTTCTTATGTCCAGTTTAAATGTGAAATTATGTCCAATGACCAAAATTGGATTAAATGGTAAAAATATAATCTAATTATACATTAAAAAAATAAAATTCATAATTTATCACTATTAATTATTTTGATTAGAAATGTTTTTTTAATTAAAATTTAGTAATTTTCACTATTCATCAAAATATGAACGTTATCAGAAAAGTACCAAAAATTAACATTAAGCTAATTTTGATATTAAGAATACAAAAATGAAGTCCATTTTGAATGATAAAATTCATAAAATTCTAAAAAGTGTATATTTCTATTCATAATGGCTCGTTTGTTTGGTTATGGTGTGTGTTAGAACTCGAAGTTGCGTACACACACGCTAATGCATTATTCAATGTATTATTCAAAAAAAAGAATACCGTCGAAGCTTGGGGTGTTAGATTATCACCTCCTTCAAATAATTTCATCCTCTAAATTTCTAGAATATTACTACGTAAAATGACTCGGGTGGTTCTTTATCATAATTTCCTCAGGTACCCATGTTGCCTCTTCCATCTTATGGTTTCTCTATATAACTTTTACCAGATGAGTCATCCGGTTTCTCAGCACTTGTTCTCTGGAATCATGAATCCTGATGGTCTCTTCATAATAAGATAGATCAGGTTCCATTTCTACTTCCTCAAAAGTGAGTACATGCGTTGGGTCAGGCATGTATTTTCTCAACAGTGATATGTGGAACACATCGTGAACTTTGGAGAGACTTGGCGGAATTTCCAACCGGTAAGCTACAACCCCAATTTTTTCTAGAATTTCGAAAGTTCTGATGTACCTGGGACTCAATTTTCCCTTCTTACTAAAACGTATAACACCCTTCCATTAAGATACCTTCAAGAAAACATGATCTCTTACCTGAAATTCCAAATCCTTCCTTCGGTTGTCAGCATAGCTCTTCTGCCTACTTTTTCTGATTTGATGTGGTTTTGGATTACCTTCACCTTTTACATCATTTACTCCTCATGTTCTAATCCTATGAGTTTTCTTTCACCAACGTCATCCCAACAGGTTGGTGTGCGACATCTTTTTCCACATAACGCTTCATATGATGCCATCTGAATACTTGAATGGAAGCTATTGTTATAGTTAAATTCCACCATAGGTAAATATTGATCCCACATACCCTAAAAGTCAAGTGAGAAAGATCCCAACATGTCTTCTATGGTTTGAATAGACCGTTCTGATTGTTTATCAGTTTGGGGGTGGTAAGCAGTGCTCAAACAAAGCTCAGTATCCAGGGCACTCTAAAGAATTTTCCAGAATCTTGATGTAAAACGTGGATCACGATCAGAAAAAAATCGATAGTGGTACTCTATGAAATCTTAAAACATCATTAATATATAGTCTTTCTAATTGTTCAAGTGGTAAATCGTATCTTATAGAAAGAAAATTTGTTGACTTGGTAAGTCGATCAACAATTACCCATATTGCATCATTCTTTCCAGCATTCTTTGGTAGTCCCATGACAAAGTCCATCGTAATAGTATCACATTTCCACTCAGGTATGGGAAGAGGTTACATGACTCCTCCATGCTGTTGCCTTCTAACATTCACTTGTGGACCAACAAAAAATCTTGACACAAAATCCACAATCTCCTTCTTCATGTTGTCCCACCAAAAATGTTGCTTCAAATCTATATAAATTTTGGTGCTCCCTGGGTGTATAGAGAAATTGGAACTATGAGAATCGTCCAGAAATTACCTTTTTAGATCAGGTATATTAGGAATACAAAGTCTCTTCCCAAATTTCAAAATTTTATCATCATACACAAAGTCACTCAATCTCCCATCATTCAAAGCTTTAATATTTTTTTGAAACTCTTCATCACCAGTCGGAGAATTCTTTATCCCTTCCAGTAAATATGGTCTTCAACCATTTGAAAAAGTATTGGTGTTTCACATTCCTTGGTGATTCCCATATCCATATTTACTAGATCCATATATATAGGATCCTTTTCAAATCTCATGTTGTTCTAAACTCCATGATCCTTTCAACTCAAAGCATCTTCTACCTTATTTGCCTTTCCCGGGTGGTAGTGTATCATGCAACCATAATCCTTGAGTAGTTCAAGCCATCGTCTTTGCATCATGTTGAGTTCTTTCTGGGATAAAATATACTTCGAACTCTTGTGATCAGTATATATCTCAAAATTTTCACCATTGAGATAATGTCTCCATATCTTCAAAGAAAATATTACAGCCACTAACTCAAGATCATGAGTAGGATAGTTTTTCTCATGAATTTTTAGCTGTCGTGATGCATAGGAAAAAACCCTATCATTCTGGATAAGGACACAACCAAGTTCTTTCTTTGAATCATCACTATAAATAACAAACCCATTATTCGCTGATAGTAGAGTCAATATATGAGCATTGACTTATCCTATATTCAGTTCATCAAAACATTCTTCAAACTCTTTTTTCCAATCAAATTTAACCCCTTTACGTGTGAGATTTGTTAATGGGTTATCCAATTGGGAAAAATTCTGAACGAAACATCTATAATAACCTGATAACCCAATACAATGGTGTACCTTAGTTATAGTCATTGGTGATGGACATTCTTTTAATTCTCTTGTCTTAGAAGGATCAACAAAGATTCCATCCTTAGAGACAATGTGGCCAAGAAAAGAAATATCCTGAAGCCAGAATTCACACTTGCTGAATTTCCTATATAATTCATGTCTTCTAAGAGTCTTCAGGATAATACGCAAGTGATTTTCATGATCTTTATATATTTTGGAGTATACCAATATATCATCAATAAATACCACTACAAAATCATCAAGATATTCCTTGAAAACTCTTTTCAATAGATCCATGAAGACAGAGGGTGTATTTTTCAATCCAAATGGCATTACTGTAAACTCGTAATGCCCATACATGGTTTGAAATGTGGTCTTCGGAATGTATTCCTTATTCACACACAACTGATGGTATCTAGATCAAAGGTCAATCATTGAAAAGTATTAACCTCCACACAGTTTTCCAAATAAATCATTAATGCAAGTTATGGGATACTTGTTCTTTATTTTTATAGCAATGATTTCCCTGTAGTCGATACATAACCTCATATATCCATATTTCTTCTTAACAAAAAGGATAGGGGATCCCCATGGAGAAACACTAGGGTGAATAAATCCCCTATTACTCAATTCCTATAGTTGCTTCTTTAGTTCCACTAATTCCATAGTTTCGATTCTATAAGGGATATTCGATATGGGCCTTGATCCAGGAATTAATTCAATGGAAAACTCAATTTCTCATTCTGGAGGATGTCCAGGTAAATCATCTGGAAACACATCAATATATTCTTTCATAATAGGTACATCCTCTATTTTAACATTCATTTTCTCCCCCACAGTCATTTCATTCTATTCCTCCCCAATAACTGAATTTAGTTGAGCTATTTGGGGTGGATCTAGAAAAGAATTAGGTGGTGACGATTCTGCTCTAAAGATAAGGTGTTTCTTATCATAACCATAAAAAATCATGACCTCCTTCTTCTTATAATAAATCTTCGCAACGTGATTCGAAATCCAATCCGTATTGAGGATTATATCAAACTCAATCATAGGTATGACAATGAGATCAGCAGATAAAGAACACTTATATGCTCTAATGGGAATAGATTCACAAAACATTGTTGCGATGATACTTCCCTTAGGAGTTTTAACTGAAAACTCCCTTGTTAAATCAAATTGGAAATATCAAATTTTCTTATCAAACTAGGAAGATATGAAACAATGTGATGATCCAGAATCAAATAAATCATTGGCTAAACATGAGGAATCCATTAAATTACCTTCTACCACTTCTTTCGGAACTTCTACCTCAGCAGTAGTGATAGTATAAGCATGACCTTGATCCCTTGGCCTTTTCTGAGGTATGTTTCTCTGACACATAGGACACTCATTTTCATAATGTCCCATCTCCATGCAATTGTGGCATTGAACATTGGTAGCTTATTTATTCCCCTTGCAATCATGAGCATGGTGGCCTTTTTCACTACTCTTGTAACAGAATCCCATTCCCTTCAAGAAAGTACCATGGTGTTTCTTCCCACATTTACTGTAGGATGGATATTCAACCTTTCCCTTATTTCCCTTATTTCTATTCCCATAGTGATTGGAATATCTCTTATTCTCTTTCTTTGCTTTAAAGTCATAAGACATAGAGAATTATTTTTATGTCTTGATAGCACATGAGACAATATCTTCGTATGAAGAGAATGATTGTGAGACTAATGCTCGACGGAGAAATGGTTTTAACCCATAAAATAAATGATCAATCTTACTCCTTGGGTTTTTTATATAATCTTCTTCATGGCTCGCTAATCTTGTAAAGTTAGCCTCATACTTTGCGACATTCTCATCCTCCTTTTGTCTCAGACTCCGAAATTATGTTTCAATATCTACTCGATGGTCAAAAGGAAAGTATTTTTATAGGAAATCCTCTTTAAACTCCCTCTATTCCATATTTGATACATCATCATCTTCCATTTGTTTTTTGAATCAATGAACACCATTGATCAATATCTCTAGTGAGGTGGTAACCTACCATAACAACTTTTTCCCTTTCACTACTCCTCAAGGCATGGAATACTTTATATAAGAAATTTATCCATTGCTCAACCACTAATGGATTTTTACTCCCATTGAATGTTGGTGGTTGTTTCATCATGAAGTTTCCTAACATTGAACCTCCACGTTGTGGATTAGGGTGCTCCATATGGGTAATGTTATTTTTTATAACCTGTGTGAGTTGTCTCATTATAGTGATAAGCTGATCAGCACCATTTGTATCACCAATTCCACTATAATTATCTTGAGCAGGAGGGAAATCCCTAAATGGAGTGCATGCATTGATACAGTTTCCATTCCTTCCACTAGGCGACATTTCTAAATAATTTCATAAACTAGATTACTTTATGAAGCACAATACATCAATCCTAACATGTAAAACACTTAACATTAATTGAACAGTTTATGGATATAATCCATAATAATAATAAAAGATCATTGAGGAAGTATATACTCATAAACCCTTCATAATGGATTGTAAATAAAATGAGAATTATTCTATGCATATCCCTCAGGGAGTGTCGTAACCAAGAGTGCAACAAGGCCCGTTGTATTGCACCAATTCCCATTCGAGTCTAGCTCAAAGTAGTGTTTTCAGGTATTACCCCTAGGTACAACTGTGCCAGAGTTTCCTCTACCTGCTCGTATCCAGACAGGGATGTATTACTCAGAAATATCACAAAATCTCTACAATACCAAAATTTTAGGATGTTCTTCTATACTAATCCTCAAATTCTATCTTAGGGCTATGTGCTCTAATCAGAGTTTATCTAAATCAAGATTCCAAGGTCCGTACTAAACTTCCTATGATACCAACTATAATTCCCGACCCCATTTACCCAGAGTCAGTACATTATTACATAATATTTTCATGATCACAAAAGATCAAGTCTTGAAAGATCAATTAGTTTAGTATCCTTGAAAACACTAGATATATTTAGAAGTATTACATTACATCATAAAGTGAAAAAAAACTATGACAACATCTTGTATTTATATACCCTCATACTATCCCTACAGGTCATTCATAAAATACTTCTTCACATCCTGGGAAAAATAAAACATTGAAATGGTTGAGCTCAGATGCTCAGTAAGGATAACAATATAGCGGAAAATTTCATAAATAAACATAAACATTTAAGGAAATAGTTAACTAAAATAAAATCCTTTTAAACTTTAACTTCCACATAATATAGAAAAGATAAAATAAAATAATTCCATTTTCTTATTCACATTGATATTCTACTAGTCGAATAATCACATGCAATATCAATAACCACTTTCATAATAATGGAATGCATAATGCCAAACTATCATAACGACATAGTCAAGGCCTTGTGCCAAGACTAAAAAATATGTTTTTGTCAAGGCCTTGTTCCAAGACACTATTTTTTCTCATGGTACCTACCAATGCATCGAGGAGCTATATTAGCCTCCACCCGTCACTTACTAAGTCCAATTCACTCCTAATATGAACATGTTTGAACATAACATAAACCTACATATTAAAACTAGCTTAAAAATTTCAATAATTTCTCCATAAACCATGAATGGTATAAAAATAACACATCCATAGTAAAACATATCACAAAACCTTCAATACAATATGGAAGTTTTTTATCATAATAAATCAACTTCAAAGAATCTTAAAATCCATCAAAGGATGTTCACATAGATGAAATAAAAACTATTTGAGAGAAATATCTCTTTTTTCTAAAATCATTTAGAAGTCACATAATTATAGAAGAAAAAATTTACTTTGAAAATATTCTCATTAGATTGTAAGGGAAGCTTTGATGATTTTATAATGGCAGAAAATAGCCGCACCCGCCGTATAAGTAAAAAAAAACATTCTTACCTTAATTCTGTTGAAAAGGTTAAAAAGGACCTTGTTTGGAAAACGATGGAAAGATTACTTTATAAAAATCTTATAAAAAGTAAAACAAGGGTATAAATGTCTTTAACCCATAGTCTATAAAATAGTAAGAATGTTTTGAAATACATTTTTAAGAAACAAGGATGTGGATGATAAAGAGGTCCCAGTAGATACTTACGCAAAAACAACCTCGGATAATAAAGAGATCGAAAAATTAACCCTTACCTTGTACTTTTACATGGTCAGGGGTTGGTTTTCCTAATGTATAATGGTGAAATAATTTTTAAAAAATTATACAAGAATAAATTACATTAATATGAGAATATTTATTCTATTTTAGCATTGCTTTGTTAATAATATTTTAGTATTATCGTCATTTTATGTGTTAACTTACTCGTTTTCTTTTATATGTTTTCTTACATAAGCCATGTTTTTATGGATAGGTTGTATATTTTTCATATCCAGAAAGATATCAAGTCCTTAAACATTATTTTTAATCATTAAATGAGAATTATAGTTGAATGGTTATGATGGGGAATGAATCTCATCGTGTTCGTGGAGACGGTTGTCCGTACGTACGCACGAGCGACAATAAAAATATTTTGATATTGAAATACTATATAATTGGATGGTATATCATATATATACAAAATCATTATAATATTATATTTATTATTAACATCAATTATACCTTATTATAAAACCCATCCAAATAATAATTTTTTGAATAACAATTACACCACGACGTGGAGACGGTAAGCCGTACGTATGCACGTATGGTGACATGTCATTCAAAGGATGGATAGAATACTGAATATGATTGTATAATATTTATAATAACATCATAGTATATATCAGATACTGGAGTTATTAATTTATAATGGAAAGAAAAAAGAATGAAGGAGTGGAAGAAGAAAGGAACTTGAAATATGGTGGTGAAAACATTACCTCTTCTTCGGGTTCTTCCTTTTGATTTGATCGAAAGGGATCCTTAGGATGGCTTTCAGATCAAACTGAGGCCTCTAGGGTGATGTGAGGAAAGTTGAGAGAATATTTGGGCAGGGGTTGGCCGATCCAAATGGATTTGAAAGTGTGAATTAGAGAGAAGGGGGAGTGACGTTTTGTAAGAGGGGTGAGGGGCACCTTAGGAAAAGCTAGAAATATTATTTTATAATAAATTCCTATTATGTTTCTAATGGCTCAAAAGTGGATTATTTAAAGGTAAAGGTGGGGATAGGTCAAAACCACTCAACCAATAGGTTTTATATTATATAGTCAATAAACATATTATATAGTTCCAAGAAACCCTCAAGTGGTCCATTAATGATACACCAATCATTATATAAGTCGTTTGGCCGATCCTTAGATTTTTAGGATTATAATATCAATTAATAATATTTTATTTTATTTAAAAACTCCTTTATGTCAATTTAGACACTATTTAAAAATTAATTTTTTTAAAAGTCTTAAAAAATTATTAATTCAAAAAAATTTCATTTACATAATCCTAACATGTCATATTAACTAATAAAATTTTTAGACGTCATCAAAACTTTCAAATTATATTTATTTTAACATTTATAATACCTACTATTTGATTCTTTCATTAATGAAGAAAATAATGCATCCTTATTGTGTCATAAATTAATTTATTTTTTCAATGTCTAAAAATTATAAATAAAATACCATTATGTATTAAATCTTTTTATCTTTCTAATTGAATTTTATAGTCGAAAATATAACATATATTACCTTATGTAAAAATTGTTTTTCTAAAAGATATATGCTTATTTCATTTTTGTCTTTACTTTAACTTAATTAATATAAAATGTCATCATCACTTACAAGTGGATCCATGGGGTCCCAAAATCAACCCAAAGATTCCCATGGTTGGACATGTATCAACCAATAGGGTAAGGAAACGTTTTATGGTAATTTAATATTATTATAATATTATTTTTTTACACTTATTTACCAGAGTTACCCTTTAACCATGGTAAATAAAATATTTACCGAAATAATTATTCAAAATTTGTAAAAAAAAAAGTTACATATTTACACAATTTGGACCACAAAATTATAAATATGGAATCCATTTTTATAAATTGAAAACATAGAAGTGGAAGAAATTAATTTAAAATTAATTCTCGTTTTCAAAATAGAAAGCTTGTTTTTAACAAATACTTACTATCAAAAGATTGACACCTTCTTATGTCCAGTTTAAATGTGAAATTATGTCAAATGACCAAAATTGGATTAAACGGTAAAAATTTAATCTAATTATACTTTAAAACCATTCAAATTTGTAATTTTTCACTATTAATTATTTCGATTAAAAAAGTAGTTTTTAATTAAAATTTAGTAATTTTCACTATCCATAAAAATATGAATGTTATCAGAAAAGTAGCAAAAATTCACTCTAAGATAATTTCGATATTCAGAATCCAAAAATGAAGTCAATTTTGAAAGATAAAATTCATTAATTTTCAAAAATTGGGCATTACTATTCATAATTGCTAGTTTGTTTGGTTGTGGTGTGTGATAGAACTCGAAGTTGCGTACAACACAAGCTACTCCATTACTCAATGTATTATTCAAAAAGAGCATACCATCGAAGCATGAGATGTTACAAGGTTCCCAGGCTCTAAGGGAATTTCAAACTGTACAGAAGGAGGGGGACACAATGTCTACTATAGTGTCTTAGAATGTTTTCAGGAATATGTCAAAGGATCGTGAATATAGAAACACATGGAGAAAAAATTATAAAGAAAATAAGATGGCATACAATTTTTTTTTGGAAAATATATAATATGGATGGGGAGAATGAGATATTATCAAATAAGGTAAAGAAATTAATGAAGGATTAAATGAAAAAGGTTTTGAAAAATAGTCATTCTAAATATCTTGAGTTCTTCTAAATACATTTTGGAATAATAAGGTGTGCTAGATTGAATTTAATAATGAGGGTAAGTCTGTGACTGGGTATACCGAGTGGTGCCCCTTGCTCAAGTACCTACCCCTCATATCATCTGGCTATGCACTAGTACAACTAATATTATCTGAGAATAACTATACCATAGGTGGTGGATACTGATTAAATGTAAAAAACAAAATTAATCACAAGACATTACGACCTATTGAAATATATATTCGAAATAAAATAAGCACAATATGAACAACTGGAGGGAATCTCATTTATCCCATTTAGTGATTATTGTACATTATAGTTTTCATTCATATCTCTTAAATGTTTTCATTTTCTACATTTGAAAAAAATGAATTAATTAGAAAACCAGAACTAATTTTTAGTCCAGTGATGAAATAATATGGTACATGACCTAATTAAAGAATACAAATTGCAAAACAAAATAAAGGATACATAGTGTTCTAGAGAAATAATTTTTTATTTAGTGAGAAGAATATCTAAACAAAAAATTTATTGTCTAAAAAATCAATATGTTTAAGTTATCATTATTAGAATGGGTAAGATATAGTTTTCCTGTATTTTTAATTAAATCAAAATCTATTTTTAGGTCATTTGGTTTATTTTGGTCAATTTATTAATCCATAGACCGATTTTGAATGAGTTCAGTAATTTGATTCAAATTTTGGGTAGGGTCATTTTTTCGTTTTTTTAGGTCATTATTTTCTTTAGGTTTTATTTTGATTTCAATTATTTTAAAAAGTTTCAATTCTATTTATTTATTTTCAATTTAACTATATCAGTTTTATTTTGATTTGGTATGTTCTAATATATTTCAATTAAATATTATAATACATAACACAATGAAAAATTCAAAAAATATAATGAAAATACACCTATAGGACATGGTGGATAATAAATATTTTTTATAAATAGTAATGAAATTATAATAATAACAACCCTAAATACCCATTTCGAGCTATACAACAAGAACTGGGAACAGATATGGATGATTCTTTATATTATCCACCAAATCATTAGCTTCCCAATAATCATTTACTATTAAACATAGTCATCCTATGTAAGGAATTTATCTGGTCCACTGGGATTAGGGATAGTTTCAATTTCATCATCACTATCATTAAAAATATGTATTCGGATTGCTTCCAAATTTAAGACATGGATGTTATTTCATATAAAAAACTTGTCCCTCCATTGATTCC
Organism: Viscum album; assembly: GCA_963277665.1. Taxonomy (NCBI): domain Eukaryota; kingdom Viridiplantae; phylum Streptophyta; class Magnoliopsida; order Santalales; family Viscaceae; genus Viscum; species Viscum album. Next base: position 1,869,546,612 of record OY728150.1, read on the forward strand.
AATATATCTAGCTCATCAGTTATAAGATTGTGATTCATTTTATTAACTCAAAATCAACATTCATCAATAAAAATCCCATGCCTCATCATAGAATCAAACAACATTCATTACACCAGAGTGATTTCACCATGAGAGTAATAATCCAATGTTATTATTGTCCCAATGATACCATGATAAGATACATTTTCAAACAAAATTCTAATATTTGATTAACTAGAATAATAGTCTATTATGGTAGTTACCAAAACACTGTCAAGTTGTGTTATATTTTTCATTTATCACTCATTGATAATAAAATTTTAACCATTGACAACAATTTTTTTGTGTTTTCGAACCACAGAATTAGGACCAAATTTCCAATATCATATTTACCTAGAGTTAATGTCAGTAAGGAAAATCAATACATATAATATAAATGAATATTAAAATTCATGAAATATTAATATTATCAATCTATTAATGTAATAATTTTACCATAAAGTTCAAAAATGTAGAAATATATTTATTATGAAAAGTATCTCACCTTATCAATGATAAATGATGATGATTTCTATTTATCATTAATATATGTTCCCCGCTAAATTTTAAAAATAGTTTAAATGATATTTATAATTACATAGGATGATAAATCATAAGAATTTTCAATTTACTTACCTGATGTAGTCATCAAACAAGTCAATGTTAATTTTTTTTTTCAAATTTCCATCTCCCACTCTTTATAGATTAATGTGGTCAACATATATTATTATATAATTTCCCATATTTGTGGAAGTTATGGAAAACTAGGTTCAATTTTTACATTATAAAATTCTAAATTTCTCATTGGTATATTTCATCTCGTAGTTACAAAATACAAATAAATTTAATATAAATCCATATTTTCATTAGTGAAGTGAACTTTCACAATATGAACTTTATAATGGTCCAGGTTTCGGACATAAGAATTAAATGTGTACATATTTCATTTTGCTGGATACATACAATGAAAATAAATAGGTCATATAAAAAGCCCTTTGGTTAGAAGATGGATAGTTTTATGCAACATGATGCCAAAAATCATAGAGGAAATACTTTTTCTAGCTATAACATAATTAATGGTTCCTCTTCCACCATTTTTATAAATTAGTACATAGAATACATGTTAACAAAAAAATATCTATAAAAATGGGACAACCAAATAAATTCCACCCATACATTATTTAATAGTAGATGAAGTATTTATATTACAATCAACTCATGTAAAAGAATGTGATAATATTGAGTCTTCAAGTAGTTCCTATTCAACTCCCTTATGTTGACTCATTTTTATATGAATCTTAAATAGACATCACTAACGTTCATAGTCTCTTGGACTTATAGAAATTCATTTTTTTCTTGTATTAACCATCATATATGATTCACAAAGAATAATCCATTTATTTTCAATGATACACTTATGAGTCAATGTTGGAATGATACACCAATCAACTAATTCAAACTGAGACCATAAGTCAAAATTTGTTTTTACCTTGTAATTTTAAAGAATTGAAAGAAAAATTTGGAATATATATTTTCATTTTGAATTACATCAAAGAAATGGTTAATTTTTTTGAAGAATAAGGCATCTTAATTTATATAATTATCTTCTACTAAATGCAATTGGTTTCAGTGGAAAAGTTTTTCTGCTTTTTAGTCATCATATAACCCTTATCTAATGAAAAAATAATATATTGTAATTCCTTAAGATCATCCATTACAAAAATACACTGAGGTGGATTATCGATCTCCATTTAAGTAATTTGTATTGTGTATTCATCATAAAAAATTACATGATTTCCCTTTACGCTCCATACAGACATCATTACATAAGTATAAAAACCATTTATCATCCACATAATTTCATCACATATTTTAAGTATGTATTTTAAATATGTTCCATATGTACACACACACACATTGAAAATATTTTTCACCTATATCATTAATGGTTTAATGTATAGATCTATATCACATCGCATATTAGAATGTCCAAGTATGAGTATACTTATAAAAGTGAATGTTTTTTTCTTACACATACATGTAAGAAGCTTCAATAATTTATATTAAAAGTTTCTACGTGCTTTATGAAGACTGAATCTTCCCAAATATATTAAAACCATGAAATGATTGACCTAAAATCGCATTATGCACATCAGTTTCAAAATCAAGATATCGAGCATCAAATGTACAAAATGAAAGTACATCATTATGGTAAAATAACTCATCATTATCCATATTTTTCTTGGTATCATACCATAAAAAATTTATAGATGTTTCATCAATCATTATTAGATTATACTATTTGGAAATTAATGTGAATGACCACATTATATTCATTGGAACATGAGATAATGTTCCATCAGCATTTGGATTCCATTTGGATAAGACAAATTTTATAAAATCATTTCATTCAGCATGTTCCTCCCAAAATAATCTTCACTCTTTCATGTAATCATAAATGTTATTTAGAGAATCAATGTTTGCCAATTGATTTCTATTCTATATAATTATCAGTGTAAATATCTACATTTTCTGGAAGTAATTATTTTAAAAATATAAAAATATAATTTATTTTAGTATTATAAATCCCACATATTTTTTCCAATAAAATAATAAAATTAAAAATCCAATTGTTTTTTATTTTACTGCACTGTCGAAATATTGGAGATGTGAAATCATCATTCAATTTTTAACCCATTCAACATTAAAATTTTTACTACATTCATCATGTTTTTCCTATAAAAGTCTTGTTGGGTCGTCATCCTTTTAATACCATGATGACGAATAAACAACAAATGGTCTTCTAAAAAATTCTCTAATATAGTCCCCTCATTCAGATAATGGAAATTTTAATATTTAATTTTCTCCCCATTTTAATACCATACATAATAGTTTGTTTGAAACTCATATTTATTTATATGGTTTCTATCTTATTCATTACATAACCAAGGTATTCCAATGCAATAATAATATTAACACTGTATATGATCTATATCTAGAGCATCTTTTAATGAAAAATATAAAATTACCTAGAAATTAATGAAAAATAATTTGAGATCTAATCAATTTCATTCGTCCAAATTCTATCCATTATCTAAAAAATGTTATATGTCACGTTGTAAAATAAATGGAATAATATTGAAGATATATTTAAAATATATTTAAGGATATTTGAATTTTCCACTTTATAAGATCCCATAATTGAAACACTAGTCTACATGAGAATCACAATATAAAAGACATCAAAATACTAAATATATAACAAAATACTATAAATATAAAACCATGATATTTAATTCTATTATATCAATGAAAAATAAATATACCTAATATTACTAGAAATTGTGATTTTAATTAAAAAATTTATTTTTTATCATATTCAATTCACCTTTTTATTGTGTGATACAATGAGTGTATGTGAAATAAATATGATAAATTAGTTGGAATGTCCAAAATTGGGGGAAACTAAATTTAATTTTTATCTGACACAATGTGTGGGAAGCCCAGAGAAGGTTTAATCATTGAGTGTATGACATAAAATTCTGAGCATGTGAATGAAATAAAGACAACATGATCTAAACTTATAAAATAATTCTATAAGAGATTCATTTGAATTTGGTTTCTTGAAATGTTTTTTTGTAAGTTCGTTTATATTATAGGGTAACTAAGGTTTTCCTAAAGTATTTATTTTGGATAATATAAAAGTATTATATTAGGTAAAATGACTGGTACATTTTATTTGGTAAATTATTTGTATTATATTAATATAGGATGTCTGGTTTAATATAGTTATTCTAATTAACCTTTAATGAAGTAGTAATTGGATGATTTTATAAGGGATTAATTTATCTTGTTCATCAAAAATTCAGGTTGAATTGTAGTGGAAAAATAATCTAAAATCAAATTTGTTCAAATATGTATAACAAAATATCAATGTTATTTTATCTTCATAGATTGGGATTGGTTTTTAAAATATTTAATAGAAAACCATTCAAATAAAATTATCTATAAGGAATTATATTCATGTTATCAAGGATGAAACACATAGAGTTGAGTGTATGGTATTTTTTGAGACATGAAATGCATAATTTCAATTTTTAAAATAAAACTTTTAAATTAATCATTTTATAACCCTATAATGATTAAAAAACAAAAAATGTACTATAAAAAATAATTTTATAGTTACGTCATATATATATATAAATATATCACACAAAATAACAGATTATTATTATATTTATATATAATTACAGTGTATTTTAATTTAGAAAATACATCACACTCAATCAGATTTATTATTCAATTAAATTACAATTACAATTAAAACTAACTTCTTAACATTAAATTTAGAATTGGAAAAAAGTACTAGTTATTATTTATGACATATAAAATAAATGAAAATAATTTTTGAGAAAAGATATCAATTATTCGAAAGTTACCAATTGAAAATTTAGGAATAATTAAATGAAAACATTAAAGGATATAAATTTTAGTGGATGCAGAAGAAATTAGAATTCTATGAATCAATGTTTTATATTTAGATAGAAAAAGGAAAATAATTATTTTTTGAAGATGTAAGCCATTTGGAATTCCCCAATTTAATGTCAAAGAAAAACTGAATTGAAAGAAAAACTATGGTTGGATCACCATGTTTGGGAATGATAGGTCCCACACTTGGAGTAGAAGATATAACCACTCTTAGGGAATAATGAGGATCAATTTCAAAAATGAAGAGGTTATTCCCATGATGGAATTTAGTGGAACCTTATACAAATATTTTTTTAAACATTGGAATAGATAATTTATACCAAAGATTTAAAAATAATTGAAGGTATAACTTTGAACCGCACACCCTATACTAGTAGTTATGAATATACCATGGTATATTTATCGGATGTACCAACTGTTTTTTGAAACCATTTTTATAGTCTTCATTAAATTCCATACAAAAAGGGTTATTACAAAATATTGGTATTTAAGGAGCAATATCAATGGTTTTTGGAAGTGATTTGCATATGTCAGTTAGTATAGCCTTTTTTTCACATGTGTGAGCAACAAAAATCATATTGGGAAACCACATAATCAGAAAAAAGTATTTATTGCATATATAAATCATGGAACATTACATTAAATTTACGAAACCTCTGGTAAAATCTAGTTTATTCATGGCTATGATCTATTCCGATTCTACATGATTAGTAATAAATGGTTTGTGAATTTCCAAAGCAAATCTGCCATGTATATAAAAAGTAGTGTAAAAGGACCGATTTCATGGACTATGAGACCAAAAAGTCAAATCCCAATGAACCCTTTTCGATGTTATTACCCTTAGGTACAACTATTCTAGAGCCTCATCCAATTATATTATTTAGACAGGGATCAAATTTTATGGAGTCCACTCACTCTATCCTTCACCAATAATCTAATACATTTCCCAGTACTTGAACTTATCCTTAGGCATAACCATATGGTTCTTATTAAATTTTTATCATATTAACTCCAATGTATTTCAAAACCAATCATAAGATACAAAATATAATGACCCTGATATTTTATTCATAGGTATTACTTCTTAATATATGAATATTCGATTCATTAAAAAGACACACATGAGGACTATTACGTTTTGGTGCCTTTGGTGAAGTCGATACATAAAAAACATGTTTATAAGTGAATGCCATTATCTCCATATAAGACCATCATTACTAGAACTTGGATTAGAGATATCATTTATAATATATTTCTTTATGGCCTGGGGAATCGAAACCTAAGAAAAGGGTTATCCTAGATGCTCAATATGGGTTAAAAGGGAGATATAAATGATCACATAATCCTAACATGAGTAAAAGTTTATAATAAAAAGAGAATAAAATTTAAAAATAATACCCTATATATCATAGATCATAAGCTTCATTAAATGAATACATATCTATAGTACATAAGACATGAATAATAATGGATTTAATGAACATAAGTTGTGAGAGCATAACATAGACATATGAATGTCTCATAAACTTAAAATTGTGACATATTGGACATGTATAAATAGAGGAAAGTGCACTTAATAATTATGGACATAGAATTAGGCCCTCACATAAACATATGCACATGAAACCAGGGCCACACATAATCTCATCAACTTGAATGATGATCTACACAATACCTTATATAAATGAAATTGGTCCCATACATGACCTTATGTACATGAAATCAATGACCATGATTAAACTTATATACTAAAAAACAAGGTCAATTCAAAACATTATTATACTAAAACTAGGTTCACTCATAACATACATACTCATGAGTTACCAAAATAAAAACCCTACATTAGAGGAAGATATAGGTCCCACCAATCAAATAATATATACCATATAAATACATTCCAAAATATAATAAAACCACCATCGTATCAAAACCCATGAAAATAAATGGGTTTCATAGACATATTATCGTAGCATAACCCATGTAAAATTAATGTGTTTGATTAAAAAATTCATCAATACATCATAACATAACATTTGGATGACATCTTAGATGTCATCAGAAATATTTCACCCCATGTAAAGCATAACCCACTTCAAAGGATGTAATATTTGGTGAAAAATTATTTTTAAAGATCACTGGGAACATATCTTGAGGAAAATAACTGATCTATATTGGAAATCATGATTTTTAAACAATAAAATCACAAAATATTATGGAAATCCTTTTTAATGAAAATATCCTTGAAACATATAAATGATTCTTCAAAAGTATCTATGTTTGTGATATAAGGAAATTCCATTCATTCACTACATGTCAGACAAATACTCCATTCCTATTTTTGGTAAAAATCATAAGAGACTTGTTAAAAAACTGACAAAGAGATGTCATTTTGAACAAAATTTTATAAAAATTATTACATGTTTAAAAATTTATTCAAACTATCAATGGATATTTTTAAAAACTTACTATAATTTTTTTTAGAAAACATGGACAATGATGAATTTTTTTTGATGTAGGAGAGAAATAATGTATGTTATCCAAAGAAGCATTTCATTGGCATCTTTAGTTCTTAAAGAGATAAAAATTAATGGAAAATTATATTATACTGAATTAACATGATAATTACAAAAATTATTAATTTCTTGATATATGGATCATAATATTTTATCATCATAATCTTATTCATAAACAATCCCAATAAATAATTCAATTATACCATAAAACTGTTACCTCCATGGTAACTTCTGTATCCTAATCAACATGAAATAAAGTATACTTTATGGATATGTATATCATATAATTTGTTTATAAATAATCATACATGAAATAAATGGGTAGAATATATTCCAAAAAAAGAAATAATGGTTTAATTTTTCTTGTATCCACATAAATAAAAAAGAGATGAGAATACCTCTACACAAGTCTCAATATCCCATTTACATGTTCAACACTCTTATATAATAAATAATGGTTTTATATAAATATTTTATAGATCTTTACTCATGTTTATGCTTAAATATATGACTTTATTGTAATCTTTTATAATATGTTTATTAATAATTCTTCAATTAAATCATATTTTTTGGGGATAACCACTTCACCTTTCATTTATGTTTTGGTTTGTCGATCCAATCCTGGTACTTTTATATATAAAAATTTATTACACCTTTCATGGAGATCGTAGGCCATACTTACAGATGAACATAATTTCCATTTTCTCAATAGATCGAACGAAAGAAAATAATGTTTAATTTATCTTTACAAATTAATTTTTATATTAAATATATAATATATATTCATTAAATTTGTTCTCTATTCCATACATTTCAATATAACATGAAAACCATATAAAATCGTTTCGTGGGGCTGGTAGTCTACACAAATACACACGTGTGACGTTATCATTTTCCAACTATTTGGAATGTAAGAAGTTATATGTATTATTATAATATTAAATTATTATTATTTCATAAAAACCATATAGAAATTTTATATCCATAATTATAGTTATCTATGAGAGGTGGTGATGGAAAAAAAATACATAACTTCATAAGGTGGTTGTCCGCCATACACAAAATTCATTTTTTTGTTTCCCGTTTGATAGAAGAAGAGACAGATGTAGGTTATTCCAATAAAAAATAAAATAAAATAAAATTTAATATAATTATTATAATATATCATCATATTTAAATAATAATTTAAATATTTGGATGAATAAATAAAATAAAAATGATTGACTAAGAATGAAGCATCTTCTTCGGGCGTCCTCTTTAGGTATTCAAAAAATCATTATTACAAAGTTTTCAGAATAAAAAATGGATTCTAAGACATGGGGGGAATAACTAATGCAATTTAAATAGGTATAATCCAAATAATATTTCTTTGTAAGTTGGATAATGGGAGGATACGAGGTTATATTTTATAAGTGGGGGAGAGGAAACATATGGATTTTTTAAAAAACTAGTTATACTCACGGTTTAGGCATGAAATACTGCTACAAAATGAATCATTAACAAAATCTAGATTATATAAGTTCGATATATGGCCACAATATAGGATTTTGAAACAAATGTCCTTTTAACCATATTATATTTAGTTTAATTTCCTGTTAAACCAATTTTAACCCTAATCATTGTAGTTGATTTTTAAAAATTATAAAATTCATTATAAGAAAAGCATATTTTGGCCTTATTTTATATAGATAATAGTTCTGATTACAAATATGGAATCAATTTTTCAAAATTCAATGCATATAATCATGAGAATTAAATTTATAATTAAACTCTCCAATGAGACGAAAAAGTAATTTTCCATGGAAAACATTTTCATAAGTATAAGATGTTTTTATATACAAATTAGACATAATATTGATTAAAAAAATTTATCTATATTAAAATAATATTATTCAACTAATATTTTTTAAACACTTTTAAAATTTAATTTTGGTTTTTAAATATTTTAAATGAAAAGGATTTTATCAATAAAAATTAGTTTATTTCATTATACCTCAAAAAATTAGTCATTTTAGAAAATATAAAAATATTACTCTTTGATAATTACAACATGGAAATCTAAAAAATTAAATTCATTTTGTAAAATAAATTATATAAAATATTAAGAAATAAGAAATATTACCATATGGGAAAAAAATATTAGAACCATTTTTACAGATAAAATATATTTTTGAAACATATAAAGACTTTACCTAAAAATATTATACATATATATATAACCCTTAATTTTTTAAATATTGACATTCATATTAATACTATCATGTTTACATTATATTTTACAATGGACCTGTTTAAATAATATTGAAAATATTATATTGTGGTTTGTTAAAAATTACTGTTAAATATAATGTAATCTATTATATAAATTAACTTTATTTGAATAAAACATTTATCAATATATTGGGTTCTTACATACATTGGATCCTAACACATGCGACCTTACTATCCTTTAAATAGCCTAATCTGGGCACTATCTACTATCTATATCATATCTAAGGGGATTACTAGTGTGTGATTATCAATTTAGAATAAATAAGGACTTCACTCATAGCTACATTGGTTCCCATCACTAAAAAATAGTGAATGTGTGAAAACAAGTAACCAATTCAATCATTATAAATCCAAAGTAACTTCTCACCATAACATCTGACACCCTCAAAAGAAAAAAACTACTTCAATACATTATCAAGTATCCATAAAAATCCAATACCACCCATAGTGGGAGACCATAAAAGTGAAATAAATTTGATTTTAAAATCCCACACCTTTTGAACACAATTTTTAGGATCCAAACATGCCTCATTGAAAACTAATTGGTAATTACAAGTATTATATAAATAACTGGATACTAATTTATAAAAAATTTATTTAAACATATAACATTATACAAACCTTTAAATTAATATATGAATCAATTTTGATTTTTGTAAAACCACTTTGTAGATTAAAATATCACTCGTTTATTCATCACACAACTCAATGAGGTTGAAATTATATTTTAATGAAAAAAAATTTCCAATTTTTTTTATAATTTTCAGCATCATTATAATCCATAGATAATAATTAAAAACTAATATAATAATTAAATAGAGAGATAATATATATTAAAAAAAATTAAAACAAATTATAACTAACATATATAGTTTGAATTTTACAATTAAATCATTTAAATCATTCATGTACACAATAACATTCAAACTAAAATAAATGCACAAGAACACCTATTATATTCCATGAAGTACCCCAATATAATAAATAAAAATGAATTATCATTTATGATTATCAATATAAAATGAATTTATCTGATACCTACAACCCTTAAATAATAAAATCCTTAATTTTAAACTCATCTGACTGTTATTTCTTAACTAAATAGTGGACATCCTTCTTAAGAGAAGAAAAATCAGGGGTAAATTTGAAAAATATGAGGGAAAATAATGAAAAATATTTGATAAAAGGATTAAATTAAGATATCAACTATAAATATAGGGAAAAAATATAGAAAATAATTGGGATATGGAGATCTCATATCATGCATTCCATTGTTCGACTAAATGGAAAGGAGGGAGGAAAGGGAGGGAAATGGTTAAAATTTCGATAGGTGAAATTTTGGAAGGAAAAAATTTATAACCATTGTAATACCAATTCCATAGTATGAAAACTCTTTTCACAATCTATGTTTTGATCCCTCAGAATATTTCAATGGTTGAACCACATTTCATGACCTAAACAACCCCACGAAGCACCATTTAAAGGACTGAACAAACTTTTTTAGCTTGAACCTCCCCAAGTAGAGCACCCATGGGTCCTGGGAGGGTATTTCATGGTTGTATCTTTTTACCATAATGAAAAATATTATTGGATTATGGAAGAATCCTCTAATTACTTCTTAAACCATAATGAATAAAATTAAAGCCCATGAATATTAATGTAACTAAATAATAAACATAAATAACAAAATGGTAACATGTTTGTGTGATAGATCTTGAGTACTATCAAAATTTAATTCTATCCATTAAATGAATAAAATTACATTAATTTGATTACTTTTATATTATAATATTTTGTATATTGCAATTCCATTATAATTCACCTGAAAATCATTGTGAGGTGTTGTGTTACTTTATCTATCTTGTATCTTCTCTGGAACTTTTATTTTTTTTATGCTGTGATATTTTCATATTTTTTGAGTTATATTCTCCATGGTATCCTATGTGTGGTGATATATGACCCCAATTAAAAGAGGAATAGTCCTAATTTTTAAATATTTTTTGAAAAATACATTATGGTTTTTAGTTAAAACATTGTTTTATGATTTATATTGTTTTATTATTTTAATATCTCTATTTATACTAATGACATTAGTTGACTAAAAATAAATTCCCATTAGTGGTTAAATCATAATTAAATTAATTATTTACATACCATTATCGAAATTTATTCATAACATATTAAAATTTTGGTGGAGAAGTGCCATGGATTTTTCCAAGCCATTTATGAAAATGCCATAGACCTTTTTAGAAGAGTCCACCTCAAACTATATTACCTTATAGGAAGGATTCTGAAAAATATTAATAATGGTGTTATTTTATTTTTGTGATACAATATTTATTAAATTTTATGATCTTAATTATGTTAAGTTATTAATTTAGATCTTTGATAATATATATTCTTATTAGAACTCATTTGGTCATGGTTTATTTTTTTTAAATACATTCTCCCCTTCGAAAACATCCCACACATCCATATTCCCTAACAATTGTTTCCTCATAATTTAATGACCAGCACCAAACTCAATTTACTTTATTTTGAAATATTATAAAATTGATAAAAAAAAAATTTAAACACATTACAGAATAATAATGTTGGATATATATATATATATATATATATATATATATTATTGAATGAAATCCATGTGGATAGAATGGTCGTTGAGTTTATATATATTTTGTATACCCTAGTTTTAAAATTATTTATTAAAATATTATAGTAGTAATTTTATAAGGATGGTGAAAGGCATATGTATTTAATATTAAATTTTACCTAGAATTATACTATTTTATATGATTGATAAAAAAAGAGTATATCCATTCATTGATGCGTAAATTCATCAAATTTTATTTTAAAAATTTAATAAAATTCATGAAGGTGAGGAGTTGATGGTGTCCTTATCAAATTATTTCACAAAGAATTAACCTTTACTATTAATACATATTTATATTTGAGTATAATTAGTAAAAAATATATGGGAATAAATTTATTACCCCATTGTTTTTAAAATTACCATGTTCAATAGCATACAAAATAAGAAACCATGGGCATGATCAATATGTGGAAGATTATTATATTATTATTATAACATAGTTATTATATCAGGGTTTATGAAGAGTGTTAAATAGTTATATGAATATATATTAGTTTATTCTAATAAATAAAAATTTATTTATTAATTTCTATGAAATATGACCACATTATTTTTGTAAAGTCATTTTATTATTCAAATGTATCTCTTCATTAAAAATGATATTAAATGGTTTTTTGAGTTAATTTTATAATCATTTTAATGAAACAATTAGATATATTATTTTATTAAACAACTTCATTTTTGAAACTAGTTTTTTAAAATAATATTTGGGGTTAATACTGGAATTTTTCAGAAAAAATGATTTTTCTTTGAATAGTGAAAACTAAGATTTTAATTAAACATTTATTTTATTTTAAAGTTTTTAGAATAGAAATCTATAGTATGGAATATTTTTAACATTTATTTACCCCATTTTAATTTAAGATAATATAATTTTAGTGTTTCATATAAATTTGGTAATTTAAACTTGTATAAAAACATTTTATTTGTAAAAATGACAGTTTTTTCAAGAAAATAATTTTGCATCGCTTTTATGGTTGGAATTTAAGTCAAATAATGTAATTTCATGGTTTTAAACTTAAAAATGGATTCTATATTTTTAATTAGTGGATCCAAATATATAAAATATGACACTTTTATTTTTGGTAAAATTGAATAGTAACCACACTGAATTTTTAACCATGATAATGTGTAAATCATATAACTAATGCTAAAATTAAAATTATAAGTTTTATATAAGGAACCTAAAAAATATCTGGGTTTTATTAAATGGGTCCACTTCATCAACAATAAAATAATATTCATTTATAATGAATTTTATTACCATTGGGAATTGATTGTATCATTTAAAGTTTTTTATTTGAAGAAAATGAAAAAATATCACACTCTTTTTTAATAACTATAATAATTTTAACATTTGGATAACCAAAGTATTTGTTTAGGTATAAAAAATATTTCAAAATTTAAATTTTTTATCTTCTTCTTGGAAATTCATTTTAAATTTTTTAATAAATAATTAACTTAAATTCTTACTTAATGATAACGAAGTAATTATTCAATTAATGGAAATAATTAAATGTTATTAAAAAATTAAAATATATATAATTTTAGAAAATTTAATTGGTTTAGGAATTTTATAGATGAAATTGATCAGTTAAGGATATAATAAAAGAATTTCGTCAAATTTTATTTTTCTCCTAAATGTTATTAGAGTCAAAGCACTGATTTTTTTAATAATATACAATAATGATATTTTATGGAAAATAAAATTTTATTATATGATATAAAATTATAAAAATATAAAATTATCCCAACCGATTATGATATATCTAATAATGTCAAAAAATGGTCTTTTATGGGTATTTCTTTCATTTATTTTAACTATATTGGCCCTGAAAGAGTGAGTATCTTTGTCACCACAATAAGTGTGAAATAGGTTAATGAGTGGTTAAAACCAATATATAAGTGTAAAGACAATGGTAAAACCTAAATTATTTTTATTATATGAGATTATTTTAATATATCCTCATCCTATATTATAAATTAATTAGTTTTGAACCATTTTTAAATCAGTTTTAATTTATAGTAATTTAATATTTTTATAAATACCAAGATTGACCCTCCTATCTCTTACAAAAGGTGACCACCGCTTTATCTTCTTCATACCACATTTAAACACCTTTCTCAATTGTCCCATAACAAAATATACTCTCTATTTCTTTATACATATTGAATATGTTCTTATCTTATTAAAAGACTAGATCTAGTTTTCTTTAGAGAAAATCTAAAGGAGTTCTTTTCCACGATGATGTAATCTCCATAACTAATCAATTTCATTTCTACCCACCATTATATATCATAAATATAAGGTATTTATAAAAAAAAAATTATTTTATTATTTATATTCTGAAATATTATTATGATTACTAAAATGCCATTATATATCATTTTTCCCATCAAAGGGTATGTGAATGTATCATGCATCAATAAATATAATGTAAAGTTTGTGAAAAGAGATACAATTTATTTTTTCATTAAAATATTCTAGATATGATTATAATGATGGGTTTAATGTTTATATATGAAGGATTTTAACACCGTACTAATTATGTTAATGTTATTTTTTATTTTTAAATTATAATTCTAAATTTTAATGGGTACTTTTCTAAAGAAAGATTTAAAAATAATATAGTGTTATCTTTATTCACCAAGAAAAACATACCTTGATTCTATTAATTCCCTTATGGGTTTATTATCCAAGGATATAATACTTATTCTATATCTAGGAGGATTATTATATATAATGAAAATTATTTTTAAACCTATTTCTATGTGTTATGTTGTGATGAATTTTTTCTGAAACCCATTTCTTTTCATGGGTTTTGATATTATGAATATTTTATTATCCTATGCAAAAAAAATTTATGTGTTTCATTATTTAGTAGGTGAGTCCTATATCTCCCTATTATTCATTGGTTAGTTTAGAATATCATATGAGATAGTTATGGGAAGCAGGATGATGTGCTTCATCTGTTATGGGAAAAAAGTCAATTTTATTGATCCATAATAGAAAATAGTTTTTGATGACTGATCCAAAGGTATTTTGGTTTAACATTTTTATATGAAATGGTTTCTATAGTTATTATGGATCCACACAAATTTTTTATATATGAACTTATATTTGATGACTGAGTTATGATGATTTATCATTATGATGGTTTAACTCATTTTAAAATAAATAATTTTATATAATAATTTATGTTTGTGTTCATTTCTATATTTGGTAAGAATATTTTTTATTATGGTCCCAATCTTATACCATTTTGATCATCTTATTCTTTCAAATGGTCATCAATTGATTTCTCTAATTCTTACCATTACTAGGCATATGAGATCATCCTTTCTTAAGTTTCATTTTCCCTAGGTTATGATGAATAATTATAGTTAATTTGTGTTTATAGTTGTTTTATTAGTAATAAATTTTATGGGAAATTTTGAATACATAACATGTATTATGAGAGTATGATTATACTGGGAGATAATGTTGATCATTATAAACAGGTTTTTTTCTCAAAAATTGTTATCATTTTTTACAATTTCTCTTACACACCAGACCTAAAAGGTCTATAGGCATTGAAGTAATAAAATATTTCCTCTTTTTTGTGGGGTATGATTTTGATAAAAAAACAATTAGGTCCCATTTATTGATATTAAAACAATAAATTTGAATATTATATTTTTAGTAGTACATCTAGGATTGCATGTCTTAGACAATTCTGGTTTCAATTAAAGAAGGTTTTAGATAATATTGGAGTCTATTATGACTTCACAAAAGGTAATATTAAGAGTTTTGGATAACATGGAATGTTTATAAGTTTAATATTGATTGTATGTTCAAATTAAAATACTTTCTGATTTTTCAATTTTACATGATGACATTTTCAGTTGACTAATAATATTTTTGCATTCAGATATTTTTTAGGTCAGTGTATATTTTAAGCTTAACATGTGATAATTGTAGTTTAGGATTAATTATATTTTCCATTTTGGACATTTTTATAATGATATGGATAACCTTAAGGGTTTATATGACAATTGATTTTGATTTAATTATCGGTTACTACATTTTTGGTGATGAAAAATAAATGGTATGAGATAATAGTTTGTAGTTAGAAAAAAAATTATATTTAGTATATTAAAATTTTATTTAGTATTTTTATTAAATTTATTGTATTGTTATAAATATAATACTAATATTTTTTTATCAAAATGAGTCATGTTTTTCGAGCAGTAAACCTATCACATCTGCATGACCACGAGGCTTGAACCTCAATCGGAGGGTAAATGGGTGAATCCCCTACCACCGGCACACATGATTCCCTGATTTTTATGAAATTATTTTATTATTTATTTAAACTATATAAAAGATGAATGTTATGTTTATTTTGGGAAAAAATGTTTTTTTGTATAGATAACCGTGAGATTGAAATTGATTTCTATATTATGTGATTAATGTTATTTCAGAAAATTTTAATTTTTATGGAAGCATATATGAATATGGTAAATAGTATAATACATAATTTTATTAGGGGAATAATGGTTGTATTTTATCATTGAATTATAAATGATTTTAATTTGGATTTTTGGTTTTTTATATTATTTACATATTCTATTTACATATCTTGGAGATCATATTATTATGGAAACTATTTTGTTTAAGATACATTAATAGAAAGTAATGTTATTTTAATATAAACGTAATAAGGAAATGTGATAAAATATTTATTATTATTGGATTTCAATCACATTCATTAATATTTTGATGAATTTTATAGATAATTATTTATTTAATTATTAATGTCAAAAATTAATGATTACAATTGAATTATGGAATGTAAATTGGGATTTTATTAAAACGGTTCAGATCACGGAATTGGTAATCAAAAATCATGACCCCACAAATTTATTGAAAAAGAGTAAATGAAACACACACATATCCCAACTTAAAAAAAGTCAGAAAAGTCCCGTAAACCCATAACCCCTAAACAATGGCTATGGGGGCCATATAATTATAGCCCGAAGACCATTTCCACAACAGTTCAAAGAACCAAAAAACCCCAAAACTAAATGCAACAACTTCCTGGGCCGTGGAGCACCTGTCACCAGTTTCACTGTACCTATCTCGATGTCAACATCACTGCCGACACCCTCCTCGCATTCCAATGTCTCTGCCTGTCAAGGTCATCCGCAAATCATGGACCTGCCCTCCCAATGAAGGAAGACACGCCATCCCATGAAAATACACCCGTCTTAGGAATCCAAGTCATCGCCGAACACTATAGATCGTCTGATCCATGCTTCATCCAAACCATTCGGATCCCGAGATCTCCCCAACCAACGTCACTGACCACCACCTGCCGGCCAACCCTCCTTCCAAGAACACAGTCGTCGGATCCCGATCAACACCATTGGGAATCCATCACCAACCCTAAATACACCTGCATCACCATTTGCTGCCTCTATTTCCATCCAACTAGTCCATTGCTCACAAGCCACCAAGGACGCCAAACGATGCTAGAGGCGTTGGATCCACGTGACAGGAACCAGCCAATATCAGCAGACATTTTGGCCATCCAGCACATCGCATCGCCGGAAAACCCAATCGCCCCTCCAGTCCCCATCGTCGAACCAACCTGCACGAGACCCGCATCCCATCGCCAGCCAACCAAGATCGTCCTATACATGTCACCAATAAGTCACCAGATAGCACCCAAAACCAACATGCAGCTATTGAGGGCCAGCCACCTGGATCACACCGCTCGGATCCCAAATCATGTGCCACCTGCTCACCAGTCAACTAATATCTTGTCTTTCAATGGATTATGTGATCCATTAGAATATGATTCAAGTTATTCAAGATTAAAAATGTTCATCTTTAGTAGTCATTGTTTCGGGAAAAAAGACGAGTTTGTGGTTAAATTTATTAAAATAAAAAATTATTCTTGATTATTAAGAATATTTTGTTGGGGTTTTAGTATAAATGTAATGTAATTACTCAAATCCAGTAAAATGATATTTAAACAAGGTTATTTTTTTTTACTTTTCTTAACAAGAAATCATTGGCTTTTTAACCCACCATAGATATATAGTTTTGAGATGGTTAACTTTCTCATGTCCATGTTATAAATCATCCTATATTAGGCATAAAATATTATGTTTTTCATCAATATCCAATTATTAACTTCCCAAAAATATTTTATGACATGGATGTCTAGTTACTTTTTCTTTTATATGACCATCGTACTTCCAATTCTCTTTTTCAAGAAAAAATTAATTTACTCTTTTTACGATGTGGTATTTTAGCGAAGGTATTTTCCAAATTTAAACCATGGTTAATCAATAACATGATTAAATAGTGAGGTTTAAATTTATTAAAGTGGGTTGGGATAATTTAATATCCCACGAATTTTGAGAATAGTGACTATATTCGATGGATTATAAAATACACCACAATATGCGCAATAAAACCAAATATTTATATAATATAACCATTATAACATAGAAATTAAGTTAGTTTTTATAAATTGTATTAAGTAATTTTTAAATATATATTAATGGGTTATAATCAATACAAAACAACATATTAATTATTAATAAATAAGAACTCAATTTTTAGTACTCATTTTATTCTTCAAAAATATGTTTCCAACAAAAATGATTTTAATTGGTTTTTACAAGCTAATATTAAAATTTATTATTGAAAATATAATAAATTTAATTGTTTTAAATAGATTATTTTTTTTGAAATTATCATATAAAAATTATTTTTTTTGGAAATTTTAGTATTTTTCTAAAAATATTGAGTTTTAATTGAACATTAAAATATAATGATTTTTAACGGAAAAAATATTTTATTTTAAAGTATTTATACTATAAAATTATATTGTAGAATATTTATAAACTATAATTTCTTATATTTTACTTAAATTAATCCAATTATGGATGTTTAAATGAATTTTACAAATGAATTTATTATAAAATTATTTTATATTTCCAATGGACATTTTTTTGAAATATCATTCTTTGTCACATTTTTCATGATTGATTTTAAATTATAATATGAAATTTCTGTATCATGAATTTTCAGAAAAAGAATCCATATTTGTAATATTTATGTTCAATTTTTTTAATAGTACCCTTTTATTTTTCATTATATGAAGAGAAACCTTAGTAATTTGTTTTACCAAGGTAAAGGGTAGATTAGACAATTAATGATAAAATTGAAATAACGTGTTTTATAATAAAACCCTAAAATTTGAATTAATTTTATTACTTGATTTAATTTTGTTCTTAATCATCCAAATTTCAGGTATAATTACTTTTTAATACATTTGGATGTGAGTATAGCCTTTATAATATTTTATTTAAAGAACAGTAAAAAATACCACTTTTTTTCTTCATAAATACAATAATTTTATCATGGGTATAGACATTGGATATGTTCAATTGTAAAGAATATTTTAAAAATTAATGTTTATATCATCATCATGGTAATTTATTTTTAATTTTTATTGAATAAATAAATACTGTAAATTCTTGAGCAACTCTGATGTAGTAATTATTCATTTAATGAAATAATCAAATTCATGATATTAAAATTATTAAAAATATAACATGAGATAAATAATGTATTAAGATAATTTTATATTATAAAATTAAATATTAGTTATATAATATTAAAAAAATAATTTTAAATGTTTTTTATTGACATTAGAGTTTTTGTAAGGAATAGTTCTAAAATTTGACAATATGGAAATTTAATAAAAACATGATTTTATTAGGAGAAATTTATATCCTAAAAAATATTATATTTGGAAAATTTAATAGTATATGGATTATCATAACATCTATGTTCCATTTATGGTCTAGGTTTTTATTTATAGTAATTAAATTGACTCTTAAAGAATAAAAATATTACGTGTCACTGTATATGTGAAAGTGGATAATAGTGGATTAAAGCCAATTGTTAAGAGCAAAAAAGTCAAAACGTGAATAATTTTAATTTTAAATTCCTATTTTGGCCCATAATAATCTATATTTCAAATAAATAGGTGTTGATGATTTCTTAATTGAATATTAATTTATATTAATTTAATATTTTAATAAATTTCAATAATGTCCCTCCCCTCTCTTATAAAAGGGAACCTCTCATTTCTTTCATAACATCACATTTAGAATTCCATATCAACCATAATATAAACAATTCTCTTATATGATTCCATATTAAAATTCTAATTGATTTGGTGTTCTCAAAATAACAACTCTAGGGTCCCTAAGACTAAATCTAAAAGAGTTATTTACCATGAAAATGTAATCTCTTTAACTAGTCATTCTGTTTTATACTCTTATTTAACTCCTATATATCAATTTAATTTACTATGAAAAAATAAATTCAGCATCCTAAATATTTATAAATTTTACTATGATTCTCAAAACTCTAGTGTACAACCTCTTAAAAATTAGAAGATGTGCAATTGTATTACTTATTCATTCATACAACATACCATCTCCACATAACGATATAATTCTATATTCATCATAATATTTTATCAAGGATTATTATGATATGATTAATTTTTACATATAATATTTTTTAAATAATTATACCTTTAAAATTATAATATCAGTTAAACCTTTTTACCATCAAATCCTTTAAGAAATGATGATGACGTACTTGCATACGTGTTGACTTCCACCTCTACGAAGTCATGTGATTCGTTTTTCATTAATATTTTACATTAATGGTACTAAATATAAATTAGATGAAAATATATGATATATATGATATAGTATTAAATATTAAATTTTTTAATTTTAATTCCCCTTTATTTTATTCCATCAATAAAAAAATGGAAACAATGTTCAAGCGTACATATGACCCACCATCTCTATGAACAGTGTATTTCCTTTTTCTATATCTAGATTTTATGAATGATTATATATATGTATATAATGAATAGATATTTTTTTTGTTACACTATTTATTTTATGTTACTGATATTACCATGATCAATGTATACGTAATTGAACTACTAAACCAAACCAATCATAGAAAAAGTTGCAGCTATCACATAGAATGGAGGTTTAAATTAAAAATTATTTATTAATATGAGATAAGATGTCCTAAATAAGTCATACATGGTATCTTAGATATTAATATGTTTATGGAAAAATTTATAATAAATATATATTTATTATGCATGATTTTTTAATGTGAAGGTGGGAAGAAGGGGCTTGAGGTAAGGTATTTTTAAATGAATCCTAATTTTAATTATGATTTGTTAAACATGAATTTATATTAAGGAAATTACATGATCCTTATCCAATGAATCCATTTAATTTTCATATCCATGTGTTATTTTATTGAAATAAAAACAAATTTCTTTTATTTTCCTCACCATATATACTTACTTGATTGGAAATACGTTTTGTTAATGTAAATCGACCTTGTTTATCTCTTTAGTAAATTTTTTTATTTGATTTCCATGTTAAAAAAATTAAACACAGTTCTTATCATTCTCTTATAACTGTATAAATTTATTTGTATGAATTTTTTACTTTTTACAAAATTATTTAAATGGAATAGTTTTTCCATGTTACAAAAGAGGCAATTTTTAACATTTTTTTACAAAATTGTTGGAGTATTATTTTTTTAGAATTATAAATAATGAATTAAATTTCCATAAATAATAATTACTAAATTATTGTAGATTCCTTATAATTTTAAAAGTTTAATTTCAAAGAATATATTGTTCATATTACATTCCTAGTTCTTATATTTTCATGAGTGATTTTTTAATTTAAAGGGGAATTTTCATCAAGATTGTTTTAATGTCCATTTAATGGTATATATGTTCATAAATGACAACAAAACATGATTATAGTTATGCTGTTATATGGTACTAATTGACTGATAAAATCCTCATTCATTCTCGGTATGGATTCTGGTTATGAGAAAAATGTTTAATAAACATGTTCTCAAGGGTTATGGTACGATAAAGTGTTTATGAAACCAATTTATTTTCATTTGTTTTTATATGTTGAATGTTCTATGATCCTATGGTAAAAATATATATGGATTTCATTATGTTATAGGTGGGACCCATATTACCCTCCAATTAATTGGGTAATTATTATATCTTATGTGATAGTTTACAGAAACAGGTTGATGTGCATGATCCATTATGGGAAACAAAAATAAGTGATTGATCCTTTTTTAAAAAATACTACGTTATTGATCAACAATAGTAAACATGTGTTAATTCCTAATCCCTTTGTCTTGTAGTTGACTATGACATATGAAATGGTTTCTATACTTATTATGATTCCCACAAATTTATGAAATGAAAATATGTTCCATTATTTAGTTATGATGATCTCTCATTTTTATGATTCATATCTTGAAAATACTAAAGTATTATAAAATAACTCATGATTATTATCATTGTCAAATTAAGAAGAATATTTTATCTTATGTTCATGATCCTTTATCGTTATAATTAAATTTTGATTTCATATGATAATTGATTGATATATCCAATTATTACCATCAACGAGCAAAGGAGTACACACTTTCTCATGTTTCTATTCCTCCGGTTATGAAGAATGATGAAAAATTATTTTTTTAGAATGGATTATTATGTAAGGATTTTATGGTAGATGGTGATGACATTACATGGAATATGAAAATATGGGTATAGTGGGAGGTGTTGCAGATCATTATAAACCAGTTCTTTGAGAACCCAATTTGTTAATATTTGTTCATATTTACCAAAAATATAAACCTAAAAGGTCATCAGGAATGTAAGTAATCAAATATTCTATTTACGTGTTTTATTTTTTTGATGAAAAAATGGGCCAAGATATTTGTTGTAAGTGATAAAACATTTCCCATTGGGAAAATCTTTTTTTGTGCATAATTTGGATATGTGTATTTTCCACCTCTTATCCTAGTATTACGCATTTGTATATCTCCATTATCATATTATTAATAGTGAAATATGGACTCCTTGTCTCAAACAATGTTGTAAAATATAATGCTTCCCTTTATTTTTTTGGATATTCAATTCTCATTGGTTTTATCTCTTATACAATTATTGGATAACATATCTTCCCCTATGCATGAACCATATCTTTTTATAAACTATATAATATAGAACAATTTTTTTATTCATTAATTTTCTCATATAGAAACTAGGGACATTTGAATCACCTATTGATGTCCAATCTATAAATACACATTCAATTGTACCCCTCCTTAAAATTTACAAAAAAATGGATATGACTAGTACTATGTTAATATATTCCTACAACCATTTAACACTCCCTTTCTATATACCATAATATATATGTTGATAATTTGAATTACTATTATCCTTCCAATGATATGGTTAATTTTAATATCTAATTACAACTGAACCCTCTTAGTAAGGTGATGGTACATGGGCTACATATCCATCCCATCAATAACCATCCATGGGAATCTATCTCGAATAAGGGAATGACCATGTAAACTTATATGAATCAAATATATTTATAGTATAACTTGAAACTCATATCTGGTTAATATTAATATATTTTGATATTTAGCTGTGAAATAATAATTGACCAATTATTCAAATTTGTTTAGAACCTTTCCTAGTATATTTATTATCATCTCACTTTTATTAATTCAAATAAATCAACCTAAACTCAAAATTAACCATTTTTCCTTGTTCGATTATATTGAAATGATTTGGATTTTTAAAACCCCCATTTGTTTTTTGGAATCACTCCCTTAAAGTTAAATTATACCATTACTATATTCCTCATTAAAATGGAAACAATATTAAAATGATTTTTTTGACAATTACGTGTTCTTGGAAGCCAAATAAAACCAATGTAATACCTGATAAATCGTCAAAAAAATAAACATTATAGCTGAAGGAAACAAATAATCTTGTGTATCAATATTAAACTAATAACCAACACTTTCACATTGATGGATTATACATTATAGGGTTCACTAATGAAATAGAAAAAACTATTCGACCTATAAGGGAATAATACTGGTATTAGATCCTCCTTTATAATGAGAGGAATCCTATTAATAAAACGTGTTCTAAATCATGCTATTATGATTATTAATAATGAAATAAGAGGGGGATATCATACATTTTATAGAATATATTCATTAAATGAAGATAATGGTGAATCATATACTTTCTAATGATAGGAAATAAGAAAAACCATCGGGTGATATACGTGAATACATTTTATCATTTAAAATGATTAAATTAAAAGTGTAGGACCATAAATGAATCAATATCATGGAATAATGACCAAAGAAATTAATCAGGAGGACTTGGAAGAATATATACACATGGTATCACATGAAGAATGTTTATCAGACACTATGTTAAAAATAAATTCTTTTGTTACGATCTGGGAATCTCTATCTTATATAACAATATAAGATTTAGGGATATCAAAAATAATGATGTCTATTTTTTTCATTTTCAATAATCTCGTACCTAAATAAAAAATCACAGATCGGATTTATCGAAAACATTAAAACTCATTTTTTTTTCAATCAATGTTTTTATTATTATTTTATATGTAAAAAAAATTATTTAATAATTGAGTGAGAACATATAAAAAATAAAAACTTATGTAAAAATCATAAAAAATTATGAAACCAATTAAAAATTAAAACCCCAATAAAATTAATCACCTCATATCCTAGAACCAATTCCATTAAATAAAAATTTAATCAATAACACATGCTACCACATCATACAATAAACCACTATAAGTCACACATGTTACTGTGAGTGATGAACACTACCATTGACCTCAGGCTAACTTGAGCCATGCAACCAAACTAATATTCCAATAGCATTACAACCACTAATCTAGTAAGAAACCACTATATACTAGGCCATAAATAATGAAGCAAAACATTGAACTAATAAACCACCAAGAAAGGATCCATAATCAATAATAACAACAAATAACAACCATCGAGGAGAACCAATGGAATTTCCAATAATAAAGAAATAAATATGTTTATATCATTAATAATACAACCCCAACATTAATTATGCATGAGAATATACTAATGTAACAACACTAGGAAACACCATAGCAATGGTCAGAAAAATAAATGAAATAGAATCACTAAAACAATTCCAACACATATATCACTTTGTAGGCACATATTTTATACCAGATAAATCTAATTGATGACCCCTCACACAACACATTATCATATGTGTTTTTCAATGAACAAATTTACACATCCTTCAATTAAAGGACTAGAACGACCCCATTACAAGGTACAACGCATGAAATATACACCCAAGATGTATAGAGAACACATACATCACAATATATTGGAGAAAAGAAAATCAATCCTCAATAACAAGATCAATCATTGAGGGATCCTCTGATAAAATATTAATTTGGAATGATGAGTATAGTATTAGACCAAATTTTGGCTCTAATATAGCGGGTATTTCCAAAATATATAATGAGGAAGAGTGAGGGATTTTACATCAAGAAAAATATAATAGGAAAAAACATACACATAAAAAATTAAAAAACAATGTAGTTTAACATGAATTCAATAATTAGGTGTAAATGAATCCACCTACATGATCTCATAACTCTAAATGCAATCCCCATTGAATTGTCCATGTTGATGTCAAGAATGAAATTATGAGAAATATGGTCATAGTTGGAAGGTTATTGAGAGACCAAATTGATAAATTCCCCTAAACCAAATTGTACTGATTGAAAGAGATAGAATTCCTCTCCAATATAAGGAAGTAAGAAAAAACATGTAGAAACACAGTGAAAAAGGTAACGGCTGGAATGAGTGAGATTTCACATTGGGATGACGAAACAAAAGAACCCGAGGGGGAAGGCTAAAAGGGTGAAAGAAAGGGAAAAACTATCTGTGAAGGATATAGAAATATTAGAGATTCTGGAGTAATAATTTTTTTAAATCCATCCAATATTATTTTTATATAGTTTGTCAAAATACTATTCATTATAGAACAAAATCATTATATAAAACATATTCGTTTTCCTAAGTACTAATTTTTAGTTCTTGTAGGTATTTGTGGCATTGAAAAAATTGAAATTCGAATTTCAATGATGTAATTAAATTTCGTTACATTGAAAAAATCATTTTTACTCAACATATAAACAGTTATGTAGTGATATAGATCAAACATAGTAATATATCTATATAAAAATGTAAGATAAATTATATAAATTATGGGCATACCTTTATAATGAAATTTTACATTACATTGACAAAATACTAGATATAGAAAATTTCAATATAGTATATTCCATATCAACTTTTTAGTGTTCACTAAATTACACAAACCAATTCGAGGAAGAAATCACATGGAATTCATCTAGCTAATGAGAACATCCCTTGTCCCTCATACACGTAGCTGAGCACATCGTATGTGAATAAAATAAATAAAATTAATCATTTCCTCAGCTCGATTCAATCAAGGAGTTGTATAACTTATTTTTTCATATGATTTGAAAATAACATTTTCTTTAGGACCCTACCAATTACATAATCAAAAGTATAACCAACGACCTACTAATTCACAAACCTTGATGCACTGTGTATGAAAATTATCGAACTCTAAATGTTCCCATTATAGGTATCTCACAAAATTTTGTTAAAAATTATTCATAATATAAATAAAACAATAAATATATTAAAAAATTATTAAATTATATGAGATATACATTGGTGGGGATCCATAACTAATTATTATTGAATTTCATACATCACAATTCTATTCTCTGTATCTAGAATGAAACTGTTCGTATTAATTACAATATTATACTCATGTGGACCATCACATATGACGAAAACTAGTAATAGTTTATGAATATAATTTATTGGAGACAACTAAATGTCATACATTGATACGATACTATAATTCCAATAATCGTGTAAAATAAATTACAACAAAAATGAATAAAATATAAATTGTTATATATGTTCATAAAAAGGAAATCCCAAGGATTGATTTTTTCAAACCCTATACACATGATATCCAACCACCCCATGAATAGGTCACTCTAGAGAGAGCCCCAATTTGGAAAGAGATTATGCCATTTGAGATAAAAGAGCATCCTAGAGGGTGAAAACCAATATTGATGATGGTTTGACATAGATATTCTTCAGAACATATGGGTTTCACCTCGAAGCCCACCCGATCGAAACTAGGTGACTCAAAATGTTGAGAAGATTCATAGGAATAAATTTTTTTCCAAGAGCATGATCCTATGAATCAAACCCTACACCTCCAAAATAGGATAGTGTCTTGTACAAAACTCTGTCACCACTACTCCATCTCTAAAGTAACATAAATTGATATTTTCTTTATTGTAAAATCATGATACATTATTCGGTTATTTTACAAAATCTCACAAATATATTATACCAAGAAAATTAATATGATCCCAAGGCTTTTACTGCATCAATAGTTTTATCAATAGATTTTATACATTCATATTTGTTAATAATTAACAAATTATAACATCTCTAGGGTTTCCTAAACTCAAACTCTTGTAAAAGTATCTAAAAAATCATTCTTTGAACACTCGTTTCTAATATTATATCACACATTAATCCCATGAAATCCTAATAACCAATATGTTTATTATATTTATCGACTTGAAATATAACTAAATTACAATATGATTAATGTGAATATTTCATTTTATTTATAACTCTGTGTATCCACTAATAGGGATCTCATAATTTATTCTCATTTCCATAATCTAATGAATAGAAACATAAGAATGGGGTGATCTTTTATTTTAGATAAGGGTAACAATAAGATGTAGTAATTTTTGATCAAAATTGGCCCTTTAAAAATAATGAGGGTATGAGATTATAGTCAATGTACATGACCATTATATGATCATACCCAAATAATCATATATAATAAATAATATATCGAAGCATAAATATATTATTAGAATATAAATGTGAGTCATCATACCATGATGAAATCAAAAAAGATAATAAAATGGTAACAATATAAGAATTATAAGTCTTCTCATTTTTCATTAATCCCTAACAAGAAAACTTATATATAGTATATATTCTCCCAAAATTAATTGGGATCACTCACCAATACCTTAAAAATAGCAGACGATGTACTATAATATATTGTGTTCATGTAACGTCTCGGACCTGAATGCCACTTAATAGGTTCCCCAAGCCTAATTAGAAAAATTGACTCAAGAGAATCTCCCAAAATGTTAAACACAGTCAACTAGTAGTGAGAACTTAGACTATGTCCAATGGGTAACAATTCCCTCATCACCAAAGTGTATCACATTAGATAATTATAGATAAAGGTAAATAGTGGTAGCAATATAAGTAAATAGAATCACAGTAGAAATAGACAATGGAAAATAAATGAAATTGTTGGTCGGCGTGGATACTCAAGAGGGGGGTGAATTGAGTTCCAATTAAAATTTTCTGTTAAAAACAATGTTGATAACAATCCCCCTATTTCAAAAACAGATTACACTGTAGTGAATTTATACGGATTATAAAGGTTCAATTAGTTTCTCAAAGATTGATTAGTTCTCAGTTAACTTAATCTTATGATTAAATTAACTTTTGAAACTAACTTACTGGTTTATAATAAATATAAACACTTTCGAGTTTAACCATCAAAGTAGCTTTGAAAATAAATTATATTTCTAAGTAATGGCAGCGAAAAATGAAATAACTATGAAAAATATGAATCTAGTATGTAGCTATAAACACAGAGAATTAATCAAGAGGTTCAGTCTCAAGCCGAGACTTAGTCCTCTCCAAATTTATATAAAAATGATCCACACCCTGGATCGGGGTTAACAACAGTGAACACACTGTCCAGGTCACAAGACCTCTACCACAGATCTGCGTGGGGAAACAAACAACAGCTTAGAGCTGTCCAGGTCTCACACGACCTCTACCACTTTCCACAGTGGGAAATGAAGTGTAAAAAGGATTGCTGAGGATTTACAGATCCTCCAGTGAAAGTTCAGGAGTCAGTGTGTGTGTTTAGTACAGCAGATAACACACACTGCTCAAAATGTAAACAAATGTATCACAGAGGATAGATGTAGAGTTTAGAAATGGCTCTAGTGATTTCAGTGTAGCTCTGGACTCTTTTGTGTTTGGTCAGAATTTATTCTGAGTCCCCTTATCATTTTTGATTGAGAAGAGTGTCGTATGCTTCAAGTTCAAAGGCAGTGAGATGTAGTCGATGAAGTTCTTCAATGTTGTTTTGTGTGCACAGAACTCTTCTTGAGTAGTCTTGATTGTACAAGAGGTTCTGTCTTTCTTGGTGCTTCCTCTTATTTCTTTTTCTCTGTATTCTTCTTGTGTTCTTCCATCCACGCTTCCTTCAGCAGAGTCTTCTTGTATTTATGTCACGTGCTTCGGAAGACAGAAGAGGTTTCCTTTTCGCGGGTACGAGGTACGGTTTCCTGACATCCGACAACCTTTATTAATTAATTGACAGAGCATTAAAATATACCTAATATGACCGTTGGTTAGATTAAATAAAGATAAAGATAAAGAGATTAAAACAGTTGTTTATGACTGTTGGAGAATCAAATGATCGGTAGGTCATCATCATTTGTGAGTGGTGATCGGTGAGTCAGTTTGATCAGCATCGGTCTGTCATCTGATCGGTGAGTCAATTTGATCAGCATCGGTCTGTCATCTGATCGGTGAGTCAATTTGATCAGCATCGGTCTGTCATCTGATCGGTGAGTCAATTTGATCAGCATCGGTCTGTCATCTGATCGGAGCGTCTGATGGATCGGTGCGTCTGATGGATCGGTGCGTCTGATGGATCGGTGCGTCTGATGGATCGGTGCGTCTGATGGATCGGTGCGTCTGATGGATCGGTGCGTCTGATGGATCGGTGCGTCTGATGGATCGGTGCGTCTGATGGATCGGTGCGTCTGATGGATCGGTGCGTCTGATGGATCGGTTAATATTGGATCTAGAAGACTTCCAAAATACTTTGTAAGTCAATAAGCATACACAAAAACATGATAACAGATTCATTAACAGATTGTAATTGAGTTTATGAGAAATCAAACCAGATTAAGCATTAATGGTATGTGATGATTTGTGATTATTAAAACATCAATTATAGACATGAAATCAACAATCTTCCAGAGAGCTCAAAAATCTTCCAGAGGGCTCAACAATCTCCCCCTTTTTGATAATCACAAAACTTTATCATAAAATATAAATAATATGATATAGTATTAATAAAAACATAATGCTGGTTAAACCATAAAGAGAATAAATAAAAAGAGATATATAAATCTCCCCCTGAGATATATACATCTGTTCTCCCATATATATATCTCTCTTCTTCTTCTCTGTTCTCCCCCTTTGTGATAAGCAAAAAGGAGGGAAAGCAGATAAGTGAAAGGGAAAGGAAAAGCAGGCAGCCGAGAGTAGAGAGAAGAAAAGAAATTGAAAAAGTACAGAATATTACAAGCATCACATTGTTCACCCTATCAAAAACAATACACAACTATTTGGTGGGATACAAAGGGGCTTTGCCTTTGTCTTTGGGATCAATAGTGGGTAAGTTTGAAGGCTTAGAGGCAGGCTGTACTGGGCGAATCTGAAATGGGGGAAGGAAAACTCGGGCAGGTGGAGGAGCAGGTGCCACAGAGAGTTGTTGTGGAGAAACAGGAGCTGGTTGAGAAGCTTGCTGAGGGACTGGTCTTAACTGAGAGAGAGCTTGAGCAACAGACAGCTGATTTGGAGCTACATCAGAGTCACTGAGAGGTTCAGAAGTAGGAACTACGATTGCAGTGGCCTGAGTATTCAAATAGGGCTTCAAAAGATGAATGAAGTCCTGAATGACTTCGGCTCCATACTTCATAGCTTTTTCAAAATCATCTCTATTATCTATGAATTGTGCCAAGGAGGGGATAAAATCTTGCAACTGATGAACTTGAGTTTTGAAAGCCTGAGTGACTGGAGGTAATTTCAGATTCTCTGCTAACACCTTGAAGTTGGCAGCCATTTCATGCTTTGTATAAATCTTGGAAAAGTAATTATCAGCTTTCTCTTTGATCTCTTGCAGAGCTTTCTTAGCATCTGCTGAATATACCAAAGCCATCCTATGACTGTTCTCACAGAGATATTTCATCTTCCTCAAGGATTCTAAATCAAGAATTTGTCTAACAGCAGCCAACTCATCATGCACAACATCTCTTAAAGCTTCTAGCTCACGGGTAGTGATCTTCACTACTGGAAAAACATTCTATACCCACGGTTCAAAACCGTGGGTATAGCCCCCAAAACCGTGGGTATAGCCTATACCCACGGTTTTGGGAACCGTGGGGCTGAGTGGCGTAGCAATAGGGGTCTTAGGCTATCCCCACGGTTCATACAAACCGTGGGTATATATAGGGGTCACCGCGTACACACACCCTGCATAGGTGGCGTAGGACTGCCCCCACAGTTTTCAAACCGTGGGAATTTATATTTCAAAAAAACGGCAGGCGGGAATCGAACCCGGGTCGATGCACAGCAGCACAACGCCTCTGACCAACCGACCTACCAGCTTATCTGGTATATACTTATATATTTATATAAATATATTAATATTATCAGTTTTTCGTAAAATAAAATGCGCGGAAGTAATCGATGCAGGCGGTATTCGAACCCAGGACCCAACACCAGCCGAACTACACCTCTTACCAACCAAGCTATCCAGTTGTTTAATATATATTTATATATTTATATAAATATAATAATATAATCGGTAATCGAAAAAATGTAAAATGCGGGATTTGAACCCGTGACCACTGCGAATATAATTTATGAACTGACCAACTGAGCTGGAAATATATTATTTACAATTTCATATATCTGTTTACTTATATTCGTAATTATATTAATCCAAACTGTGTTCCCGCCCATTTTTTTCGGTGTCCCACGTAATTTTTTTTCCTTCCACCAGCTATACCCACGGTTTTTCAAAACCGTGGGTATATGTCATCAAAAAAATACCCCAATACCCACGGTTTTTCAAAACCGTGGGTATAGATATTATGAGAAAACTCTATACCCACGGTTTGGCCAAAACCGTGGGTATAGGTCTACAAAAATAAGTTATACCCACGGTTCTGGGAAAACCGTGGGTATAGGTGACCTATACCCACAGTTTTTGGAAACCGTGGGTATAGGTCCACATTTTACTCCTATACCCACGGTTTTCGAAAACCGTGGGTATAGGGGTACTCTATACCCACGGTTTTTTGCAAAACCGTGGGTATAGGCCCGTTTTCCAGTAGTGCTTGGTCACCTTGCCTGTACTTGCTTGGCCAACTATGTGAGTTAACTCAGCTTTCAACTTCCTGAGGTCAGACTTGTTGAGATGTTCAATGAAATTTCTCAAAACTTCCATCATACCAGAGATGGTTGATCGGAATTCGCTGGATAGAGATACCAAGCCGGTGTGAAGATCCTTCATAGTCTGATTCAAAAAGGCTATGTGCCTGCCAATAAGTTCACCAGTATTGGCCAGGTCTGGCTTCACAGCATTGGATACCCTTTGTGAGAAGGCTTCCAATGAATTTTTAGAAACTTGTAGAGACACTTGAGTAAGAGCATTAGAAATTTCCTCTCTAACTGTGTCTCTCACAGCAGTTAGAAATTCAATCTTAAACTTATTTAGATCAGCTTGAGAGATTCCAGAACCAGGTAGATTACCATTTGTAGGATCAACAGCAGGAACAGACCTTGCTTCTCTTGGGAGGTTCTTCTTCACAGCTGCAGCAGATTCTGACATTGCTTCTTCTTCTTCAGAATATTCTAAGACCAACACAGCATAACCAGGGTAGTCATCCCAAACAGCAGCACACAGGGTGTATTTTGGTTTCTCATAGCTTGTTGTTCCACTGATTTTTGGTGAATCAACCTTGCCACTGATATGTATTTCTTGTTCTGACTGAGGTGATTCTATTTGATCTTCAGAAAGACCATCCACTGGTCTGTGATCACCATCAACAGCAGCCTTAGCATCATCAGCATGTTCATCATCACTCTTCTCAGAAGCTTCACTGTGATATTCTTCAGTATCAGAATCTTCTTCATTATCACCAAGAATAGGTTCTGATTCTGGTAGGTTTAAGGGTGGACTAGCAGGTCCAAATTCTATTCTTCTCTTGGGACTAGCAGTGTCAGGATCACTCCTATCATCAGGAGATGATATACTTCCTTCCTCAGTCGCATCTTCTTCTTGTTCTTGTGCTTTGGTAGCTTCATCCTTTCCTTCTTCTTGCTGATCATCATCAGAATAAGCTGGTTCCTCATCTGGTTTCAAGCCAGGGTCTCTCAAATCCTTTGGCCTCTTGCCATGATCTATGGGATTGAAGGCTTCATACAATTTTTCTTCATCTGAAACCCAACACTTCTTCCATGGATTCCAATTGATTTTCATCCTCTTGCAGATCAATTTGTTAAGACATAAGGTATGATCTGATTCATCAACTTCATCATCTTTATCAATACATTCTAGATTCTTGAGCATGGTAGATATCATCTTTGAATAAAACAAGGCAGTGGCTTTCTTGGACGGTTTTACCATTCCAGCTATGTGCACCATCACATATCTACACAAATTGATCTTCTCATGTGTTTTCAGAAGAAACAACATGAAAAAATCCTGGTACTTTACAGCAGCAAAATCTCCTCTCCTAGGGAAAAGTTGGTGTTGAATAAACTTGAAAAGAAGTCTGCATTCACCATCTAATTCTGAAGTTGCGATTCTCCGTGACTCCCTGTTTCCAGTCAGAATCTCCAGAGATAATTCATAAGAGAAGTAATCAGATGTTAGAGAAATATTCCCAGCACAATCCTCATACCGACCTTCATGAGGTACATTCAAGCATTCAACCCACTGCTTAGATGAGAAGGATATTTTCTTTCCTTTTACCACAGACGACATCCTGGCAGCCTCCGCACCATCTAAAGTGATTTCCAGATTCATATAGAACACATGTACCAGCTTCGGGTAGTCTATTCGAGAGTTGTCAGAAAACCAGTCTATCCATCCTTGCGATTCAAGAACTTGCAGTAAAAGTGACTTACTTGACAAAAGCCACGCGGAGCTGACTTCTCTTTATACAGCAATAATCCGAGTTTCCAGATTTGGATTTACTGATCGTTGAGAGGTACTACTCGACTCGCCTCGAGCACGCTTTGAAGGTACATGGCTATCCGGTCCTTTGCTCGGTCTCTTTTGCTTAGCCATTCGAGGATTTTGGGAAGGCAGGAGTTCGAAGGTTCGAAGTAGAGGGAAAGAGAGGTTGAAAGGTTCGGCGGGAAATGAAAGGTCAAAGGTTTAGGGAAGATAAATAGCCGCGTATAATTTATTTTATCATTTAGGGTTCCCATAAAAAATATAAAAGAAATTTGCTAATTAATTATATATAAAAGAAAAACGGTATGACAGATCAGTTTCACAGATCAGTTTCACGGATCAGTTTCACAGATCAGTTTCACGGATCAGTTTCAGAGATCAGTTTCACAGATCAGTTTCACATATCAGTTTCACGGATCAGTTTCACGGATCAGTTTCACAGATCAGTTTCACAGATCAGTTTCACCGATCAGTTTCACAGATCAGTTTCACAGATCAGTTTCACGGATCAGTTTCACGGATCAGTTTCACGGATCAGTTTCACGGATCAGTTTCACAGATCAGTTTCACAGATCAGTTTCACAGATCAGTTTCACAGATCAATCATACACAACTCTTGTTTAATAAATTTCATTCTTTCAGAGTATAAAGTCTTTGTAAAGATATCAGCTAATTGATGTTCAGAACTAATGAATTTTAAAGAAATATCACCTTTTTTATAATGATCCCTTAGAAAGTGATGTCTGACATCAATGTGCTTAGTTCTAGAGTGAGATACAGGGTTCTTAGATATATTTATTGCACTAGTATTGTCACAGTTAATTGAAACATGATTGAGATCAAATCCATAATCCAATAAAGTGTGTTTCATCCACAGAATTTGTGCACAACAACTACCAGCAGCTATGTATTCTGCTTCGGCAGTAGACAATGCAACTGAGTTCTGTTTCTTACTACACCATGATACTAGGGATTTTCCAAGAAAATGACATGTTCCAGATGTGCTCTTCCTATCCAACTTACATTCGGCAAAGTCAGCATCTGAATAGCTAGTTAGGCTAAAAGATTTTCCTTTTGGATAAAGCAAACCTAAATTTATAGTATGCTTAAGATATTTAAAAATACTTTTAACAGCCAGTAAGTGTGATTCTTTAGGATTAGCTTGAAATCTAGCACACATACATACACTGAACATAATGTCTGGTCGACTAGCAGTAAGATAAAGTAAACTACCAATCATACCTCTGTAATTGTTCTGATCCACTGGTTTCCCAGCTTCATCTGTATCCAATTTACAGGTAGTACTCATAGGTGTGTCACTTTCCTTAATACTATCCAATCCAAAACGTTTTAAAAGATCCTTTGTATATTTACTTTGATTTAAAATAATTCCATCTTTAGTTTGAAAAATTTGAAAACCAAGAAAATACTTAAGCTCTCCCATTAAGCTCATTTCAAATTCATTTTGCATATCCTTTGAAAAATCAGTACATAAGGAATTTTAAGAAGATCCAAAAATAATATCATCAACATAGATTTGTACTATTAATACATCTTTTGAAACCCTTTTGATAAAAATAGTGGGATCAGCTACTCCTTTTGTAAATCCTTTTGAGATAAGAAAGTTTGAAAGCCTTTCATACCACGCTCTTGGAGCTTGTTTTAAACCATATAAAGCTTTAGAAAGTTTAAAAACATGATTTGGAAAATGAGGATTTAAAAAACCAGGTGGTTGTTCTACAAAAACATCTTCTACAACAAAACCATTTAGAAAAGCACTTTTGACATCCATTTGATATAGCTTGAAATTCAGATGTGATGCATAGGCAAGTAAGATCCTAATGGCCTCTAATCTAGCCACGGGTGCAAAAGTTTGCTCATAGTCTATTCCTTCCTCTTGACTATAGCCTTGTGCAACTAGCCTAGATTTGTTTCTAATGATGTTTCCAGATTCATCAACTTTGTTTCTAAACACCCATTTTGTACCTATGGTCAAAAAGTCCTTAGATCTTTCTACTAGTTTCCAGACTTTGTTTCTTTCAAATTGATTTAGTTCTTCTTGCATAGCCATTACCCAAAATTCATCATTGATAACATCATTGATATTTTTAGGTTCTAACTGTGAAAGAAAAGCTTGATGTTCAACCTGATTTCTTAGAGAAGCTCTAGTCTGTGTTCCTCTATTTAAATTTCCTACAACAGCATCTAAAGGATGGTTCTTTAGAGTCCTAGATGGTCTTGAAAATATAGGGCTAGAGATTTCAGATTCATCTACAGATTGAGGTTCAACAGAAACTGGTTCTGGAGAATTTCCAGAGCTGGAAGTTTTAACTATAGGTCCATTGCCTTTATCATTGAGATTCAAACCAGAGATATCATCTTCAAGAGAGATTTTAGGTTCATGTGGATCAGTTTCATCAAATTTTATGTGAACAAATTCTTCCACACATTTGGTTCTTTTATTGAAAACCCCATAGGCTTTACTAGAGATAGAGTAACCTAGGAAAATTCCTTCATCACTCTTGGATGCAAATTTGTCAAGATTGTCTTTAGTATTGAGAATGAAGACTTTGCAGCCAAAAACTTTGAAGTAGTTAACCTTAGGTTTCCTATGGTTCCATAACTCATAAGGGGTCCTCTTAAGAACTGGTCTGATCAAGACTCTATTAAAGACATAACAAGCTGTATTTACAGCTTTATCCCAAAAGTAAATAGGCAGTTCATATTCATTGAGCATAGTTCTAGCTATTTCTTGCAGGGTTCTATTTCTTCTCTCTACTACACCATTTTGTTGGGGCGTCCTAGGGGCAGAGAAATTGTGACTATATCCATTGTGTGAGCAGTAAGAATCAAACTCATGATTTTCAAACTCACGACCATGATCACTTCTCAGGGTCTTAATCTTGAGTCCACTAAAATTTTCTACATATTTGGAGTATTTAACAAAGTAAGAACAAGCTTCACTTTTGTGAGCTAGAAAGTATACCCAAGTGTATCTAGAAAAATCATCTACAAGAACATAGACATAGTGCTTCCCATTCAAACTAGAAACTCTAGAAGGTCCAAATAAATCCATGTGAACCAACTCGAGAGGTTGAGAAGTTGACACTTCTTTCTTTGATTTAAAAGAAACTTTATGTTGCTTTCCCTTTTGACAGGGATTACAAACTTTGTCTGCTGGAAATTCAAGTTTGGGTAAATCTCTAACTAAGTTCTTCCTAGAAAATTTTCTAAGTGAGTGTACATTGCAGTGTCCTAATCTTCTGTGCCAAAGCCAAGACTCTTTATGAAAAGCATTTAAACAAGGAATATTCTGTTTAGCTAAATAATATAAATCAACAGCATAAACATTTTCATTTCTTAAAGCAGAAAATACTAAAACATTTTTAGAGTTAAAAACATTGCAAGAATCATTTTTAAATTTCACATAAAAACCATCATCACACAACTGAGAAATGATTAACAAGTTATATTTAAGTCCATCGACAAATAAAACTTCAGAAATCAAGATTGAATCAGTGTTACCAATCTGGCCTAAGCCGATGATTTTTCCTTTTGAATTATCACCAAAAGTGACAAAGCCTCCATCAACTTTTACTAAGCTCTTGAAACAAGAATAATCTCCAGTAATGTGTCTTGAGCACCCACTGTCTAAATACCATATCTTCTTGTGACAGCTCTTCAAGTAGGCCTCCTACAAAACAGATTTAAATGGAAGATAATTTTGGTACCCAGATCTTCTTGGGTCCAGACATGTTAGCCAATAATACTTTAGGTATCCATATTTGTCTAATGGGTCTTATATAATTTGTAGAGTTAACATTCTTTGAAAGATAAACCTTGTTAGATCCATAACTTTGAATATAACTGGTTGAGGCATATGAAGTTCCAGAATTAACTATCTTCTGTCCAGATTTAGGAATGAATCTAGTTTTGGCAACTTTTCTTTGTCCAGGTTGGTACCCTATACCAGTAGTATATCTAGGTGAAACTTGCTTTCCTAGCATTTGTGTTAGAGTATTCTTGCCATTTGTGAACTTCTCCAAGTATTTTCTGAGTTGTTCATTAGACAATTTTAGTTCAGTATTCTCTTTAAGCAACTGAGCATTCTTTTCTACTTCTATATCCAGATCAGACTTATGCTTAACATTTAAAGCACACTGTTTCTTTAAACCTTTATACTTATCTTTAAGCTCATTTCAGGTTTCTTCAAGCATATCACAATATTCAAACAGTTCAGATTTAGACATGTTATCACATTCAGAATCATCTCTAGAATAATATGAATTTAAAATAGGAGCTTCTGATGTTACCTCAGAAGTGTTTGTCATGAAACACATGTTTGCTCGATTCCTTTCAGAGTCTGAAGATTCAGCTTCACTTGTGCTGTCTTCTGAAGCACTCCAAGTAGCCTTCATGGCTTTCTTATACTTGTTATCCTTGTATTCATACTTCTTTCTGTATTTCAGCTTTGGACAGTCTGCTTTTATGTGTCCTTTTCGTTTTCATTCATAACAGACAACTTCATCTGATTTATCGGACTTCTTCCAGTCCTTTTTCCAGTGTCCTTTGTTATCAGACTTGCCTTTGTAGTTTGACTTTCTGAAAAACTTCTTCTTCCTAGAGAATTTCTTAAATCTTCTAGCAATGTGTGCCATCTCAACATCACTGTCAGAATCATTCTTACTTTCCTCACTTCTTGAACTTTCATTGATAGCTTGAGGCTTTTCCTTATCCCTATTCTTTGAGGTAGTAGTCTTGAAGGCAATAGACTTCCTTTTAGGTTCATCATCTTCTTCTTTGTTTACCTTGAGTTCTTCTTCATACATCATCAACTTACCAATTAGTTCCTTGACTGGCAGTTCTCCAATGTCACATGATTCTCTAATGGAGACAGAGGTTCCTCTCCATCTTTCAGGTAGACATCTCAAAATTCTCATGATTTGTTCCTTTGCTGGAACATCCTTTCCCAGAGAAGTCATTGTGTTGACAATTTCATTGAACCTGAGATACATATCAGAAATGGGTTCATCAGGCTTCATCTTAAAATTATCATACTTAATAGTGTAGGTATTCAATCTCATCTCCTTAACATTAGTTGTTCCTTCATGAGAAACAGCTAAGGTATCCCAAATTTCATAAGCAGTTTTACATGCAGAAATTCTATTAAATTCCTCATCTCCTAGAGCACAGTACAAGGCATTCATAGCTTTACAATTATTATTGTAAGCAGTCTTTGTAGGTTCATCCCACGTAGATCTATCAGTAGTGGGAACTTTATATTCAGATTCAATAGCAGTCTAGATATCAAAACTCATGCTTTCTAGATGAATTTTCATTTTAAGTTTCCACTGAGCATAGTTATTTCCATTAAAGAAAGGTGGCCGGTTAGTAGCAACACCCTCAAGTCTATTATCCATTATAAACAAAATTTAAAGTGATAAAAATTTAGAAATAACATAAATTTTAATAACTTTAAAATACAACTAAAATCACAGTTAAAAAAAAATAATATAGAAAATATTTTGAATCAATCCTCTGATACCAAATGTTGGTCGGAGTGGATACTCAAGCGGGGGGTGAATTGAGTTCCAATAAAAATTTTCTGTTAAAAACAATGTTGATAACAATCCCCCTATTTCAAAAACAGATTAAACTGTAGTGAATTTATACGGATTATAAAGGTTCAATTAGTTTCTCAAAGATTGATTAGTTCTCAGTTAACTTAATCTTATGATTAAATTAACATTTGAAACTAACTTACTGGTTTATAATAAATATAAGCACTTGCGAGTTTAACCATCAAAGTAGCTTTGAAAATAAATTATATTTCGAAGTAATGGCAGCAGAAAATGAAATAACTATAAAAAATATGAATCTAGTATGTAGCTATAAACACAGAGAATTAATCAAGAGGTTCAGTCTCAAGCCGAGACTTAGTCCTCTCCAAATTTATATAAAAATGATCCACACCCTGGATCGGGGTTAACAACAGTGAACACACTATCCAGGTCACAAGACCTCTACCACAGATCTGCGTGGGGAAACAAACAACAGCTTAGAGCTGTCCAGGTCTCACACGACCTCTACCACTATCCACAGTGGGAAGTGAAGTGTAAAAAGGATTGATGAGGATTTACAGATCCTCCAGTGAAAGTTCAGGAGTCAGTGTGTGTGTTTAGTACAACAGATAACACACACTGCTCAAAATGTAAACAAATGTATCACAGAGCAGAGATGTAGAGTTTAGAAATGGCTCTAGTGATTTCAGTGTAGTTCTGGACTCTTTTGTGTTTGGTCATAATTTATTCTAAGTCCCCTTCTCATTTTTGATTGAGAAGAGTGTCGTATGCATCAAGTTAAAAGGTAGTGAGATGTAGTCGATGAAGTTCTTCAATGTTCTTTTGTGTGCACAGAACTCTTCTTGAGTAGTCTTGATTGTACAACAGGTTCTGTCTTTCTTGGTGCTTCCTCTTCTTTATTTTTCTCTGTATTCTTCTTGTGTTCTTGCATCCACGCTTCCTTCAGCAGAGTCTTCTTGTATTTATGTCACGTGCTTCGGAAGACAGAAGAGGTTTCCTTTCCGCGGGTACGAGGTACGGTTTCCTGACATCCGACAGCCTTTATTAATTAATTGCAGAGCATTAAAATATACCTAATATGACCGTTGGTTAGATTAAATAAAGATAAAGATAAAGAGATTCAAACAGTTGTTTATGACTGTTGGAGAATCAAATGATCGGTAGGTCACAAGCATTTGTGAGTGGTGATCGGTGAGTCAGTTTGATCAGCATCGGTCTGTCATCTGATCGGTGAGTCAATTTGATCAGCATCGGTCTGTCATCTGATCGGTGAGTCAATTTGATCAGCATCGGTCTGTCATCTGATCGGTGAGTCAATTTGATCAGCATCGGTCTGTCATCTGATCGGAGCGTCTGATGGATCAGTGCGTCTGATGGATTGGTGCGTCTGATGGATCGGTGCATCTGATGGATCGGTGCGTCTGATGGATCGGTGTGTCTGATGGATCAGTGCGTCTGATGGATCGGTGCGTCTGATGGATCGGTGCGTCTGATGGATCGGTGCGTCTGATGGATCAGTGCGTCTGATGGATCGGTTAATATTGGATCCATAAGACTTCCAAAATACTTTGTAAGTCAATAAGCATACATAAAAACATGATAACAGATTCATTAACAGATTGTAATTGAGTTTATGAGAAATCAAACCATATTAAGCATTAATGGTATGTGATGATTTGTGATTATTAAAACATCAATTATAGACATGAAATCAACAATCTTCCAGAGAGCTCAACAATCTTCCAGAGGGCTCAACATAAATAATTGGAGTAACATACAATAACTACTGATGATATATGTTATCTCACCAAAATTATGGAAACATGGATATAAGTATAAGGTATACAAGAAATACCCAATGTTTTATAAATTAAATACATATATATTACCAGTATCCCGAGATACAGCTTGGTCATCTGGTACTATCATCATTCTTACACAACAAGCAATTAAGGGTCTGAATCCTTATGTTTCCCTTTATCAAAACCTTCATACCTATAATCTTTCCCAAGTACCAATGCCACTTAGAGAGGGTGTGAGATAAATCTCAGTGGGCCACCACCAACATTTTATATAACATCATGCCTGTGTAATGGAAATGTAATGTTGTAAAGACATGAATATATAAATAAAGTAGTAAAATGTTTCTAAATACCCAAGTACCTCTTTCATCCCTTGTCTGGTGTTGGAATGTGTAACTAGTTAATTAATTAATTATGTTATATTTTAAAGAAAAAAATTCATGTTAATCATAGCCTACTCTAATGTCAACTAATGATAGTATAAATAGTGAAGGTTTAATAATGTAATAAGTAAACAATAATTGATAAATATTATGAAGTGGTTATATGGTATTCAACAAGGAACTTAGACCTCGTGGACCACTAACTAAGTAGTAACTAGGTCTAGATAAGGAATTAATAGTGTAAACCATGGACCACCATCCATGGTATTCACACAATAATATTTCTAACCGATTCAAAGGAATACATCCAAGGTAAAAGCGACATAAGCAGTGGAATGGACCAAGGATACATCTAAGGCACCTTAAGTCATATTGGATTAAAGGAGTGTATCCAAGCCATCCTGTAATAATAATGAAGGGATACAATGGTGATATATTGGGCATCTAGAGGTAGATCAGGATCAGGTCCCTAGACATTTCTCACGTAAGGAAACCAACATCCTTGAATCTTATTGACACCCTAGCGCACCCAATGCATTCCCTCAGTAATCCTAGATCTAACCCAAATGAATAATTCCTATAATTATGTGAAGGTCCACATGAATAATGTGTCCACATACATATAATTCATTACAACTAATTTGGTCATATGAAAAATATACCATTAACAAATTCCCATGGATAATGACTTTTCATTCATTAGTTTGATAAGGCCATGTACCATGAAAACTTTTAATTAAAACCATATAAGTCAGGTCAAATTAATAAGATTTTATCTACTTCCAGCCATGAATGTGGAATGGATTTCTACATACATGAAACCAAACATTTGTTTACAATTAATAAGGCCGAGTCATGTGCTTAATTTTTCTTTCCATAACATCATTTAAATAAATTATAAACATTGTTCACTGATGTTTAGTGGGTCAAGTGGAAGTGAAAATGTAAAAGAAATTCATAATTCAAGGATTCAATAGGAAATTAATATAAGGAGGATTACAACTTGTTTGTTCAATCTCTAATACACCTTAATAGTGTCTCAAAAGTGTTAAAACAACAAAAAACCTATAATGGAATATCACCATAAATTGGATATTGGGAGATGTGGATGTAACCCCCAACAACCAATCACATTTATTTAATGATAATAACCATATTGTTTCAATTTCTATAGGGAAGGAATATAATTTCAAGAAACGACACCTGAAGAAATGGTGGGCCCCATAGGATAATTCAAAAAATCCACAAACCTGAGAGAAGAGTTATAGAACATCCAAATATTACTAATACAACTCTACTCCTCTAGTATAGGAAACTAATTAGTCTTATATCAGAATTTAATTGAAAAATAGATGTAAAATTATAAAGTTTGATAACTTTGTTGAGATAATGAAGAGAGAAGAACATCTAAGAAAGACTCGTGTACTTACCATTTCACATTCAACGTGACAAATGAAAATCGATCGGACCCCGAAAAGAGGATATCTCTCAATCCCAAGATTTGTCCTTAAAAATATCCAAAAATGGGTATAAATAGAGGTTGTATCTACTAGATTCAGTTTGGAAAAGAAGGGATGTGTTTATTAAATAATTAAGGGAAAACTGGTGATATTACACAAAATTATCCTGTGAACATTTTGGCCACATGGTTTTCCAAACCATGCACTAACCTTGCACAAGTACATGATGAAAAGGGTAAATCACATTCTTAATCTATTGAGTTAAGGAAATCATGCACCAACCATATGAAATGGATTTTCTCCAAAATGAATTACACAAGTATGGTTAAATCTTCCAATTGTCCCTACCCACACGGTTGACTCTAACATTGTAAATTGGCCATTTTTTCAAAAATAAAGGATCATGGATTTGAAAAATCCCCAACCATCCAAGAGAACTTTGCGAACATATTATAAATCCGCAGTAGGTCTATAATAATGAGGTAGTCCGAAATTTAGAGTATTTGTACCTAATTCAAAAACTGAGTTCCTACATTCATTCCCCTTATAACATATTTTCCCCAAGTTCATCTTCCTTGGGTGGTGAAAGGCTATTTGAGATTGACTCTGGAATCTAACCATGTGCATGGGTCTCCCGCTCACAAATGTCATCGTATACACGATCGTGCTGCTATATCACTCGTACTATAGGGACAAACCAACCTTAGAAAGACATTATGATCTGGTAAATGATGCATATATGATAATTCTCAAAAGAAGAATTACAATCATGATCAATGTCCTTGGGATCAAAAGTATGAGATGGGCCACTATGTTATCAGTGATGCTATGAAGGTGGAAGACATCATTCATAGATAGGTACTTCTAATCTAGTAAAAAAATATGCTATCATCCTGAATCATTATAATATCTCAAATAGCCCTAAAAAACAAGTTGATATCTTCCCATTATTCAGTATCTATCTGTGAACCATCATAGGAAATAGTCGTAGGTAAACATGATCCCGAACATTGAATTCTAGAGGCCATCAAAGACAATAATCATAGTATTTTCCTAGACTAAGTTGTAGACATATACTTCCTGACCATATAAACCTTCAAAAAAGTATCCTTCATGATTCAAGGAACTAGTAGGGCTACCTCACCAACCTCTTTCCAATATAAGGGTGAACATCAGGGTGTACGATGCATGGATTCAAAATGACCCATTTGAATTGTCAGCAGAAATCTATTGTTATAAAAGATCTCGATGAGAGGGATATGATTATACAAAGAACCATAAAAATAAACTAAACATGACCAAGAATTTCCTATAGAACCTATATCATCCATTCCAAGTTCCCATCAGTTTGATGATGAAAATATGTGCGTAGAAGAAACTATGTACCCATATATTTCTGCAAGCCCTGACAAAATGGTGATGTTAAATGAGGGTCCCGATATGAAATGATAGTTCATGGACCCCATGAAGTCATATGATCTCAATAATTGACATTATTCCTAGACCATTAATTGAGAATGAATTTGGAAGAGAAATTAAGTGGGATTCTTTCCTTAGACGGTATATAACTACCGAAACAATGGTGCTACACCTAGGTGAC
Source organism: Viscum album (assembly GCA_963277665.1). Classification (NCBI taxonomy): domain Eukaryota; kingdom Viridiplantae; phylum Streptophyta; class Magnoliopsida; order Santalales; family Viscaceae; genus Viscum; species Viscum album. The sequence continues at coordinate 1,869,591,593 of OY728150.1, forward strand.
CAAGGTAAGATGAATACGAAATCCATAGAAATATCATCCAACATCCATTATGGTAATGGAAGTGGATATAAAATGATTTTTTGTCTATTGTGCTCCAAATTTACCTGAAGATTGGTGGAACACCTACTAATAGACATAGCTATCTTATTATTAAACCCAATTCACCAATACTGGCATAACATTCCTCGATACATGTTAAAGATTCATGGATGAACTGACCAATTAGAAGAATGATACACATGAATTAACCCCTATCTAATATTTGCAGTAACCTAGAAATGTATATGTATATGATGTATGTATTCTATGTCCAAATACCATTCTGGTTGCATGTTAGCTCTTGAGATACCCTTTTAGAGAATAAACCCTTCAGGATCTGAGAAATTCCTACTCTTTACCATCTCAAAGAGGAAAGAAGTAACTGTAATGGATAGAAGAAAGAATTTTCATGACTATCACGAAACTCTAGATGATTCTTATAAAACAGGGTCATTAAATTCCATTCATCATTGGCTTCCCATAAAACGTATGCCGTATCTTTTAGAATCAATGCATTAGTGACTAAATTTTCCTTTACAAGCGTACATGAAAGCTTAAAATCGAAGTAGGGTAGATATTTGACTCACCATCACAATCTGAGATTCAATTCATGTTGTGAAAAAATATATTTGAGGACATTGTGGTCTATATACATGATAAAGAGCCCACCTAAAAGATAGTGTCTCCATCTACGTAAGGCATGACCAACTTCTCATTTTTCAAGCTCATGCGTCGGGTAATTTCACTAATGAGGCATCAACTATCAAGATCTACACACAACAATCCTGTCCTCCATCAATAAAACTACTAATAGGTCAATGCCTGATGCATCACAGAAGATGATATAGCCTGTGCAAGGATATATAAGAATCAGAATAGTTGCTGAGACAAGCCTACCTTTTAGCTTATAAAAGTATTTCTCACTTGCTTATGACAATAAAAAATAGCACACTTATTTTCATGTCTAGTAGTTTGTGAACTATGGTTTGAGAAGTCCTGTATGAAACAAAATTTATAATCATCCAGTCCAAAGAAGTATAATATATCAATCATGTTATTGGGTACTCCTAGAAAACCATCGCACACACATTCTCTAGTATAAGAGAGACTCACGATTCTATGATAATATGAATCAAGAAGCAAACCTTGTCAACACAGAAGTGGATCTTAATAGGATTATCATAATTTTAATTCTCTCTTAGAGTAATAAAAATGCCCTCAAGGTTCTTGTCAGGGTCTTTACGTTCGTGATGATACACCAAGATGTATTCCACAATGTATTTTGAAAAAGAATCCAAACAGGGGTGGAAAATATTATTTATCAGAGCCATAATGATGGCCTGTGTTTTTATAATACCTAATGACACCATGAGGTACTCATAAAAACCATAAATGCTACATAAAGTTGGAACGAGGTATGTCTAATGGCCTGACTCACACATGATGATAGCCCAATCTTAGGTTGATCTTAGAGAAGACTGGGAATCCATGGAGATGGACAATGTAATAATTTATTAGAGGAAGTGGATATAGGTTCTTGATCATTATTTGGTTCATCCATTTGCAATATATGCATATACTAAGGGTCCCATCCTCCTTCTTGGAAAAAATAATTGGTGAACCCCAAGAGGAATTGGTAGGCTGTATAAAACAGTTAGACTCTAGATACTCAAACTTCTATTTGATCTCATGGAGATCAGTAGGATCCATCCTATAGGGGGAAATGTAAACTAGCGTAGTAATTGGGAAAATATTGATAAAAAATTCTACCTCTCAGAAGGTGTGCCAGAAAAGTCGCCAGGAATGACATCCCTGAAATGATCTACTACGGGAGGGAATTTATCACCATCTAATAATTATTCCCCCATTATGAGATTAGAAAAATTGAAATCCACCCCACCTAGTATAGAATTATCTGGTCCATCTCGTCTATATTGGACAACCCACTCACCATAATGAAGATAACTACTTCCCTCTGGTGATGTAAATGATACCCTGTGTTGATTGATGACTACAAAGGTGTAGTACATAACCAAATAATACATCCAATAATGACATGGAATATCATTATATCAAGAACAAATAATCCCCATAGTAAGGGATAACTTCTTACCATAAGGGGTAGTCCCTGGATGGGTTTATGCCCTCTTATCATATCTCTATTGGTGTATCTAGGTTCATTACACCACAGTAAAACTTTATTTACATCACCCTAATTTCTATGATAGATAAAGAGATAAATGATTGTGAATATCCTATATCAAATAAATCATATTCCACAGTAAAGGATAATATAATATAAACTCATTTTTTAGATGGTCCCACAGCACGATCCTCAGGTATCAACTATAATGCATTAAAACGACATGATCCATGACCATATCCAATAGCCAGTCTACCATGATAAAAACAACTATGCTGGTGATGCTGGTGATTAAGAGTCCATTTACCATGACCAAAACCTCTTCCTATACCATCACTTTCGGTGATACTCTATCTCCCCACCTATTGTGACGTAAAATATCCTTATAGTAAAGGTGTATTTGGTGTAGAACCTCTTCCACTAGATGATTATGTTAAGGTCCAACAAAAATGATAGAGATGCCCCATATGTCCGCATGCCCATCAATCTAGTGTGTCTATATCCCACCGGGGCTTCATATGTATTATATTTCCGTAATGGTAAAACCATATAGAGCTATCTACATGGGTACCCTGGATACCACCTCCCTAACGAGAACCCTCTAGGGATTAATTTCTATTTCCAGAAGAAATACTGACTGGATGCTTCACTCATCCTCTATACCCGATAATATCTCCATTCCTTAGGTTGTGTTCATTAGTTGGATTCTAATTAATAATCTCAAAAAATTAGGAAGGTGGAAATAGTCACAGGAGTATGAAATTCATACTAGATCCCATCATCAAAGGGCCTAGCACACAAAATATCATCACTAACTACAAGAGGTACAAAGAATTGAAACTCAACAAAACATGATCAATACCCCATAAATGACATAGACCCCTACTCTAGATCCATGACCTCACTTTCTCTATCATATATCATTATATGTGGAATGAACTGATCATATAATGGAGTTTTAAAATCAACCTATAAATGCCATGATGATGATTATCTTGATTAATCACAACCTACCAATGTTGGGCTGAATCACATAGCATGTAAGTACAATGTATGCCCTAAATATTTTGAAGAGTCTTCAGATTATCAACTAAAGATATGGTGTCCTATAGCTAATAATCATAAGAAAGAGGACCTCCATCCCCCTAGAAGGTGGGTGGATGTTGTAGTTGAAATTCATTAGTCAGATCATCCATCATTGGTGCATCTCATGGAGATCCATGTGTGGACTACATCTGATGTTGAAAACTATCACGAACATTTGAATTAGTGCCCAGGTTTTGTGTAATAGGCAATGCCTCTATGGTCAGTCCTAGTAGAAAGACTGGTAGCTTATGTTCCACCATGTCTAGAGCAAGGTTGTCTATGCTCTGTTAGCTCACAACCCGAGGACTTCATGGTATTATTGGTCCATAATCTCGAATGTCATGCATGAGAATAAGTTTACGATCATAAAGATATAATAACTATAGAAATATTAACATATAAATACCCACTAACCAAGGAATACATAAATAAATACTCTCTTAAAAGCATAGGTTTCAATAAATTGTCAAATATTAGTTTTAGAGGTTATAGTAAATGGAGGGTCAATTGTACCATGCGTCATAATTTACTAGAAACTGTTCAACTTGTTTTATATTTAATTACCATGTTTTATATTTTACCTTTCATAAGCATGAAAAATTGGGATATAGATGTGAAAAAATATCACTTCTATGTATTCATTTGATTATAACATGTATCAATGTTCTTTTAAAATAATTTTTCCATCCTAGTGAATTTGGGACCATACTCTTTATCGAAGATATTAATACCCTATAGAATTTCTAATAAATTGATTGATTTGGTAAATTAATTATTCCAACAGATTACAGACCATAAAACCTCAAGAATTGAAATATGAAATAACTCAATCAAATTCCACAAAAAGCACAAGAATATATACAAGAAAGGCCCACACAACAATCCCAATAATATCAAGAAATAAATACAGTGAAATGCATGAATATTTAATCGAAATATACATAACATGTAAATTCTAGCTGACTATAAGGATTCATGTAACAAAAATCTTTTCCCTCATATCATATGGATAGGGAGGAAATTAATTATCAATAAGAGTAATAATCAACAACTACACGCAATATCTGTGTCACCTAACAGTGAAAGGATAACAACTTTTATAGGAAGAAGTTGAAAAAATAATAATTAAAAAAACTCATATTTTACCAAAGACATTGGTATGGGACTCCCAATAAAGACTTATGATCATGTCTAATGAATTCAAAATGTTTAATATATTGTCTACAAATAGTAATGAATGAAATAAAAACATTAGATACCAATTTTGTATGTCCTAGACCCGAATTCCACTTAATAGGTTCTCCAAGCCTGGTTAGCCACATGGCCTCAAGCAAATCTCCCTAAATACAAGAGGCTAGAGAATAGTAGCGAGGGACTAGGGTGTATCCATTGGGAAAATATTCCCCCACCGTTAGAGTGTTGAGAAACGTATAATTATAAAAATGCATAAATAGTGGAAGAAACATGAGTAAATTGAATTCACAACGGGAAGAGACAGTAAAAATAATTGAAATAGCTGGAATAACATACAATAGATGATGATGAGGATATGTATCATATAACTAGAAGTCTATAAAACATGGATACTATTTTCATACATACATGAAAAAACAAATTTAGAAAAAAAAATGAAATATATAATATATCCCAAGCATCCCGAGATACTACTCAGTCATATTTTTCCGGATCCATCCATGCATAGTAAGAAATCATGTGTCCTAAGCATTAAATTTACCTTTATCAATGATATCATACTTTTGTTTTACCCTGGGTACCAATGGTGTCTAGAGAGGGTGTGAGATAAGTCTTAGTGGGCCACCACAAATGGGTTCTATAACACCCGGCCTGTGTAATGGAAATGTAACTGTGTAGTAATGCCTATAAAAATAACGAAGTACAATGTAACTGAATACCCATGTACCTGTATTATCTCTCAGCTGGTTTTTGAACATGCAACTAGTTCATTAATTAATTATGATTTAGTTTATATACACAAGTCACACGAAGAATATCCAACACTGATATCAACTCGCGATAGTATAAATTTTGAAGTTTCCATGATTTAACAGTGAACACATTATTGATAATTAATATGAAGTGGTTCCATGGTATTCACCAAGGAAAACTAGGCTATAATGGGCCGCTAACTCAATAAAAATTGAGTATAGCTAAGGGGTTAATAGTGTAATCCAATGGTCATTATCCAAGGTATTACCAAAATAATGTTTCTAATAGAGCCCAAAGAATACATCCAAGGAAAAACAAGAGATAAGGATTGGTTGGGACTATGGATGAAACCAAGGTGCCTGAAGTTATGATGAATCCAAGGAATATATATAGGGAACTAAATAAAAATAATGAAGGGATCCAATGATGTCATACCAAGAATTCAAAGAGAGATAAGTATTGTGATCCTGGGTAAGTCTCACCAAAGGCAAAAAATATCCTTGAATTGGGGTAATGTCCTCGAGTATCCAAGGAATTCCCTTAAAAATCCAAGAGATAATGTGACCCAAGGCTTCCAAAAAAGATTCCATGGACCATAGGTATATAGAGGCACCTTAAATTTAATTCATTCTAAATAATTTGGTCATCTGATATCTAATCCAGTAATAAATTCACTTGGTTCAATACTTTCCTTTCATCAGTTTGACAAGGCTATATATCATGAAACATTTTAATTAAAACCATGCAAGTTATGCTCAATTAATAAGGATCAATCTACTGCCATCAGTGAACATGGAATGGTGTGCTAAAAATGTGCATCCAAACATTCATTTATGTTTAATAATGCAATGTCATATACTTAATAATACTTTCTATAACATCATTTAAATCAATCACTTACATTTAATCACTTACCTTAGTTGGTTCAAGTGGATGTGACAAGACACAATTTATTCACAATTTTATGATTCAAAAATAAATTAATATTAGGAGGCTTACAATTTGTGTGTTCATGCTCGAACACACCTAAATGGTGGTTCAAAATTTCAAAAACACAAAAAACATAATTATGGAATTTCCCCATACATTGGGCATTGGGTGTTGTGGATGAAAACAACAACAACCAATCACATTTATGGAAATATCATAACCACATAATTCCAATGACTATAATCATGGAATATAGATTCAATAAATGAAAGCTATGGAAATTGGCATGCCCCACTTGACAATTTCTAAATCAATGAACTTGAGGGTTGAGTTATAGACCACCAAATGAAGACTCATGCAACAAAACTATTCTAGTATTGTCCTATAATTCAGCCAGGATCAGAGAAAATCTAAAAAATAGACATAAAAGTAAAATACTCGATAATTTGGTCATGTGTAAGAGGAATGAATAACAATTAAAAAGGACTTGAGTTCATATAATTTCACATCGATGCTCAATTGAACCCTACATGAAGGATATCTCACTATCCTAATATTTTTCCATCAAAAGCTCTAAAATGGGGAGAAATTGTGGTTCTGTTTGTCGGAACCAAAATGGAGAAGAATGATTTTCTTAATTAGGTTGCTAATGGAAAAATGGAAACATTTCAAAAAAATTATCCTATGTACTATTTTCCAAACTGTGCACCAACCAAGTATGGGTACATAGGGAAGAGGGGAACTCAAATTGTTATTCTCAATTGTTAGGGAAAATGTGAACCAATCGGAAAAAAAAATTCTGTAAAATTAAAACCACCAGCACGGTTAGATCTGATTGTGTGCCTTAACAGCACAATTTTCTATAACTATGCGACAGTTCCTTTTTTTACCAAAAATACGGGATTTTGGCTCCAAAAATGTTTTGTACACCATTGAGACCTTTGGGATTTCCTTAGGTATCCCCAATAGGTTTATAATAAGGATTTAGAAGAAAATTTAAAAGATCTTTACATGAGTAAAAAACCAGTTTCCTACTGTTGACTCCATAATCCCTAACATTCCATATTAAGAGATAGGAAATATATACACAATTTATTGCAGGTTTATATAAATCTAGGCCCACACATCAGATAATTTACACAGTCCCTCGATGTTATTGGTTCACATAACATTCTCATTTATCTCATGAGATGTAATATTATCCAATGCATCTGAGGGATATATGATCCATTTGCACTCATCACATAATAATCACTATACATAAATTTTCCCCAATATTAATAAAATGATAAACCCATTATAGGTTAATTTACCCATATAAAACATTGAGGATTTATGAATCATTCAATAAAACATCATCACCACATGCAATATAGAGAACAAATATTCTTGGTATCGGAAGATCATATCACTTATTTAACCTATGCAAGGTCAAATGATGTTTATACAGATTAAAACAACCTTCTAATATTACAATATAAATCATGTAGAAAAAAAAACAAAATACTTATTTTTAAATACATGAAATATACATAAAAGTGATTTCATTAAATATAAATTATTTATTATTTATAAAACATGTTGAAAATTAATTTTTAATACCTACAAGGGATTTAAAAAAATAATATAAATATGCATCCTTAATATTTTTATTAGAATTCATAAAAACACTGAATATTTCATTAATAACAACACAAAACATTAAAGTCTCTTTTAAAACGAAGATTTTTTTTCAATACAAACATTATATTTTGAAAAATATAAATATGTTTAATTATGATTTAAAAAAAAATTGATTTTTTTTAGAAAATAATTAAAAACATTTAATTAATTAATAAAAATATGAATTCTTATAATGGATAAAGAACTAATATTCACAAAAAAATGTTAAAATTGGAAACAATTTTCAAAATGAAAAAATTGAATACATTAAAATATTTTTTAAAACTTTTATAAAGATAGTAAAAATAACAAAAAATACTTAATTAATTATTTAATAATGGATTTGTAAATCAATAAATGGAATACAGATATTACGGAGGGAGATTTACAGAAACATAGAACATGTGCGAGTAGTTTCCCTTTCAAGCATCACATGAGGTAAATTATTTACAATGGGAAGTGAATTTGATAGAGAAAAAGTTTAATATAAATAATTATAGGACCATAAAACAATTATTTTAGTTTTTAGAGTTTAATTTAGCCAAATATTTCTATATATGAAAATGAATTCTTAAAAATTCCTATTTTATAAATTTACTGTAAATAACCTGTACATATTTGGTAACAATTTATTCAAAACCCCAGGGAAAGGAGAAGATGAAATTAATTTTCAAATATAATTAATTTCATGAAATTTATGATAAAAACATTTATAGGAATGAATTAACTCCAAAAATAATAAACTATGGGTGAATATGGAATATATATGAAATGAAGAATGTTCCAATAGGAAATTTTAGCCTTTAATATTAACTTCAAAAAAAGTGATTCATCCTCGAATATAACAAATATAACCCTCTTAATGAATTATTAAAAAACTTATATATATATATATATTATATTTTAAATTCATTAATATAATCCATTCATTACCCACATATTAGTCATTTAATTTATATCTTAATCATCATATGCAAGTAATTTTTATTATTTCTAACTTGTTTTATAATGGCGATGTCAAACCTCATTTTTTGAAAATATGTTAATCACTCAAAGATTATTAAATATTTTGAAATAATTTTTTTCAATCATTTTTTCATCCATACATTCCCTTTTTAATCTTTCTACAACTTCACTGATAATAAGATACATGTTGATCATTTTTGGGAGGTAAATTATAGATATTAAATTATTAATTTATAATTATCATTTTTTTATAATCCATACAGAAATATATTCATGAAATATATTGAAACATGAAATTGATTTAAATTTTAAAATATTTAAAATATTCAAAAATATGTAATCCATTCTTTAAAAACCCCTTTGAATTAGCAATATATGTTTATTATGAAAAATAAAACACATTGTTTATTAAGGCAATAGACTCCCCCAAGTATGCGTGGTGCTTTTATTATTATATAGAGAATTGATAAAGGTATGTATTGATTTTACCTTCAATATAATAAAATTTTTATTATAATAAATATTTATCATTAATTTTATAAAATTTTTATAATAAGATTCATAGATGATATATTATATTTATAAAGAAAAAAATAATTGGGGTGGATAATACTAATGTTGGGGATTTGGGATTTCACCTGAAAGACATTAGGGAAACGGAGCACATGGAGTAATTTTTTTAAATATGGTTTAAAAATTTAATATAGTGATTATTAAAATTATAAATGGTAGATTTTATATGGATTTTTTTAATATAAATTTTTATATAAGTGGGTTGAACTGGTGCATTTTTTGGTGAAAATATGGTATTTTGCTATCAAAATATTGTTTGCAGAGTGGTAATAATGGAATCTCATGTGAGATACGTGAGTTTGGTGTGGAATGGTTGGTGATATATGTTGGTATAAATTCACAACCTAGCTAATGTCTTATTTATGGTGTAAATATCATGCAAACCTAAAACAATTCGAGCAACAAAAGTTACCCATTTTTACCCTTATTATCCTTGATTAAAATTTAACCATGGTTATTATTTTTTAATAAAAATATAAGAGGAAACCTTTTACCAAATTTTTACACGATGAGTCAAAATTTTTAATCCATTTAATATAACTAAATATTTTAATAAAATAAAATAATATTATAAATTGAACCAGATAATATATTGAAAATTTGTTTTGGAAGAAAAATTTATTTTTATAATATTGATTTTTCTTTGTCAAATTTCAAAACAATTACCACTTCAAGATATGTTATAATAATAAAATTTCTAAATAAAAATCAAATTATAGCCATTATTTTAATAATATAAAATTAATCTATGTTCATAATAATTATGAAAACACTTATAAAAATAATTCATTGAAAATAAACCTTCGACCCTTAACATGGATATTAGTTTTATGTTGAGTTAAAACAATTATATTAAAAATGAAATATATCTCTCTACATAATTTTCACAATAAAAGATTTATTTTACGTTCCTTCCAACGAAGGGATGGTTTTCATCCATTTCAAATGAGTGTTTTTGTAATTCCATGATTTTGTAAATGGTTGAGGACATGAAGTGTCTTATAGAGGATTAAAAGAGAGTTTTTGGTGTTTATCGTTCCAAAACAGAAAATGAAATAGCTTGGTGCTAGCCATGGTGGACCTAGTGTGTACCTTAGTGAAAACAGGCCTGTGGGAAATGGTTGGGGCAAGACATATCCTTTTTGTGGTGCATGAATGGGATTATTGTTAGCAATGTCCTAGGTGATACAAAAATAATCATTTTGAACAAAATGGTAAGGGGAAAACAACCATAGTTATAATAGTATTTAATATAGCTAATAGTTTACTAGGCTATTAATAAAGAAACCTAATTTATTGATAAGGTATAGTAGAGGCCATTTTTTTGTTGTTTTTTGGTATTTCAATGGCCCAAACCATTCTGTATTCCTTATGTCACTCTCAATGATATATGTTTGGTCATTAAAAAATATTTGAATGTAATTAGGGGATGGTTAGTGGCATAATAAATCAATTTCCATTAATTAAATTTCTATATTCCTATCACTCTATAAGTTTGATCAATTTTGGGAGTTTTTATTTAAGACATCAAGTGGTTCTGTAGGATCTTTCTGAAGTATGATTTATTTCTTATTTTGAAAGATCCTATATTCAGTTTTGTTTAACTATGGCCTACTTTCATATACCTTTTCTAGTGATTCTAGTTTTTGTTGTTTTAGTAGAATTCTATTGGTGATTCATTCTTCATTTTTTTTAATTGCATCTTTTCTTCTAGAATGTTCATCAAATTTTATTTTTCTTAGTGTTTCAGAATCATATGAGCCTCGAAGAACTTTGATTAGTGGTGCCCATGAGATATGATATTTTTCGTTGTTCAATTAGAATCAATGATTACTATTTATAGAAATTGAATATTGGGTTAGTGTTTATTATACCATTTTATAGGTCTTATTGTATTCCATACTCAAAAACTCATGTCATGTTCTTTTCGAACTAGTTATAAGTGTTCTTGGATTGGGATTATTTAACTGTTGGTGACTGATGTTTTTTTAGGAGATGACACCCTTGAAAAACATGATTTTGGTTGTAATATCGTAATTATTTCTAAAGATAACATTGTATTGTTTAGAGTTACACTACTTCATTGTGTTGGGAACTTTTAATTTGGTCTTCCTTTCTAGTATCTCGTCACGAAAAATCGATAAATAGTTGTTACCTTAATTGGAAGAATACTATTTAATGTATCAAAATCTATCCTCTTTAATTTTTTTCGGAATGGTATAATAATTCCCTGTGAAGTTTTATTTTTTTGTATTTTTATTTTTTATGATTTCCCACATTTTTCATAATAGATCTTTTGAAATAAAAAATATTTATTTGGAGGTGTTTTAGAGAAATTTGTGAATTTTGGAAGGTATATGGAAAGATCATGGGTGGTGCAAGATATTAGGAAACTGTGTTTCCTTCCACAAAAAAACATGAGAACCCAAATAGAGGGGATTCTTATGGCTGGAACATAGTTCATCAAACATTTCTCCCTTTTAAGAAAAACTGTGTGACCCTACCTAGAAAAATATATGTACATTTTAAATTATCAAAAAAAATTAATTTTAATATACCATAACCCCTAATGCTTACCCAAATTAAACCTTACTCAGAATAATCCATTTTCATTCATTTTTGGGGGATCATGAATTCATTCATAGGGCTTCTGACCTCATTTCCTAGGGAACTAATAGGTGGATAGAATATCTGAATCTCCCCAGGTATGTGATTTCATCCCATTAAAAAAACCCCCTCTCTCTCTCTTCCACTCATATTTCTAGATAAAAGAGGGATGTTTACCAGTTGTTGGAAATGGGTTTTATATAGATTTAATATTACAAGTTTCTCTAAAATCATGAATCATTGAACTTAATCAAGATCTCATTCTCAATCTTAGATTTTTATATCCATTTCAAATTAGAGAATTTATTGGGGGTTTTTTGTCATTTAATTCAGGTAGTTCATCTCTTATTTAAATACCAATGTCTTGATTTCAATTATGTGTGTGTAATTGTAAAATTTTTATTAGATTATTAGAAATTTAGTTTTTTAGATTGAAAAAAATTAATTTTGTGAATTAATTAATCAGGTGATTATGAAATTTGGAATATTTAGATTTTGAATTAGGATTATTAATTGTTGAAGTAGATATGCAGTTATTAAGATTATAGAAATGGATGAAATTAATCATTGAATCAATTATGGGGATATTAAGATTGTGTAATTGGAATTAATTTTTATTGAATTAATTATTGATATAATTAATTTTTTATTTGTATTCAGTTAATTATTTAATTAATTAGTGGAGACTTTTGGGATCATGCAATTGATTGAGAATATTAAATAATTATTTTAATAATTAATTCTATTGATGTGATTAATTAATTCGTTAATTAATTAATGGGATTGATTTGAATAATTAAATATTGAATTATTTAATCGAATTGATGTGATAAATTTATTGTTTAATTGTTAATGGAATTGATGTGTTTAATTAATTAATGAAATATTATGAATTTAAAATTGCTGAATTTGGTTAATTAATTGGTGAATTAATTGATTGTACAATTGTGAGATATGTGATATTGTCAGATTTTGATATATATTATTTTTTAATATTTTGATGGATGTGAAATGTGATAATTAATGGTAACAGTGGTTGTTAAAAGGGAAATAAGACCATTAATGGTAATAATATAATTCATATATGAAATTAAACAGTGAATGGTAAAAAAAAATTAATATGTTAATTGAGATAATGAATAATAATAATGGAACTGAAATGTGAATTGAGATAATGAGTTGTAACAATATCATTCTTATATGAATTGTGATAAAGAATTGTAACTGTAGAATTATGAGATATAGAATTCCTCAGGGATAGTTTAGACTCTAGAATGGGCCAAATCAATAATTGAGAGTTTGGGAATCCTCTTGAACCCAGGGTTTATGTATCAAAATAAAGAAAAATTGAATAAATATAAACTAACTAATTTATATATTTTATTTATTCTTTATACAATTACATACACTATATAGCTGTAAAAAATTTTAGATGCCATTGGCGGTCAATGTATTCACTTATTTGGGTCCTTTCTCAAATTGACACTTATCACATAAATTGGAATAAAATATATATAGTTTAGTTTTGGATGTTTTATTTCTTGTTTCGATCATCTCGTGATTATGATATTTATTTGGTAATGGTTATATCGTTTGGACATTGATTATTATTTCATTTATTTTTTTAATCTAGTAAAGAGAGTATAATACCCCCATGATAGATACTAAACCCCTACATCAAGTCAGTAGCCTCTAGAAAATGGTGAGGCATGCTTGAGGTCATATGACCAACCAGATCGGGGCACTAGCATGCTGCATCTAGGACGAGATTTTGCAAAGTTTTATCAAAAGAGTCTAATATTATTTTATTTTTTCTTACTATTTTGGAAAGGTGTAAAAGAGACTAGGGAGAATCTGAACTTTTACATTATCTTGTAGAAGGGAGTACCTAACCCATGAATGGGGGAAAACCAATTTTTCTTGGGGTAGGAGAGCGTGGTTAGTATTTTCTATTACAATTTGATGTTTATTTCACCTTAGGTTATAGACATGTTGTGTGATGTGCGATTTTTTTTGGTTTTCTAAAATTTGACATGCCCCCTAGTATTTTATGAGAGTTGAGTGTACATGCATCCTTCTAGTCACTCATGGTTTTTTTGAGACGTGCATCAATTTAGGAAATCACAAGAAAACTAGTTTTGTGTATTTTGTTGAACATGAACTATTTTTCCATACCTGTGAAATTGAAATTATTGGTTCCAAATATGGAATTAAGAATTGTAAAATGAATGAAGATTTGAATAAATGGGTGTTTGAGGATAAAATTTAATATGATAATGTTTTTTCCCTTTATTAACCATTAAGATGTTGTATGATCATTAAGTGCAGTGATAGCATTGTGATTTGGATCGTGTGGTGTGTTATGGTAGAAAATACTTGTCACGACTTATTGTGATTTCCACTTATGTAAACATGATAAGGTGGTGTTTTGTGTCTTGAGAGTTTTTTTTGGAATGGCAGAGATATTCAACCATGACGATGCTAATTAATAGGATGAAATGAGGCATGTATAAAGTTTCTACACTAGTTTTGATACCTAAGGAACTTATAGGGATGGGTAAGTAAGTAGGATAAAAATTCCCTGAGAACAATTCGTGATTAATTCAGATTATGGTGAGTGACTCAGTGTGGGTTGTAAAGATTCAGTCTTATCATACTCAATATTTTTAATTGAAGCACCCTATGAAATTAATTAGAGAGTGTTTACCTGAGGGATTTCAGATCTGGATTGAGTCTACTGAGACAATAATTGGGTAATTGGAGACTACTTTTTAGAAGAGGATAATTTTGTATTCTTAAATATATGAGGATAAGTGAGGTGATGGTGTCAAATTTAGGATCATACTACATATCCCGAGGGAATATTATGGAATGATATCTCAGATATATTATTGGAGAACATCAATCAAGAGACACCATGGTAGGGGAGATCCACTGAGTTCATGATGCAGAATCAGGAGAGTATATCCCCGATGGACAATGCTAGATTATTTATTGATATTAAATGCTTCATTCTAGTAGTTTTAGGGGATGAGATGACTATGTTAAAGCATTTCTAGTATAGACTTAAATTGGACATTAATTCATTCATTAACCTATTTCTATTAAAGAATATTGTTGAGGTGGTGTATTAAGCTCTCATGGATGAGGGTATCCAAAAAGTTTCATCTATTTCAAGACAAATTTTTACTTATTAATGATCTGTAAGTAAATTTTTTGAGATAAGGAAGAATTTGTTTGAGAATGTTAGACACATGGATAAGAGGAGGAGTGTCCAGGGGGAAGGATTAGGTACTCCAAATCTTACACTAGGTATTTTGCACCAGTGTGGTATGTAGGGGCACTATAATAGAATCATTCACTAACCACCTATAGAGATCCAAGGCTGTGATAAAATGGTTGATCTATATAGGTTATGTATGAACCCACACATGTGGGGTAGTGATAGAGGAGCTAGAACGATCCAGACTGCAGGAAGGGTATCTTATGCACCATATCATCCTATGAGCTACAGTTATACTAGACAAGAAATTATAGGAAGTAAACATGGGGATTTTCAGAATGCGTTCTTGTATCAATAGAGTGGTGTAGTTTAGGGGGCTCAGACTACATCACAGGGAAGAGGGGAAGGACAATTTTATGATGTTTGTTCTACAGTTTTGGGTATAAATGATAGATCATTGTTAGTGAGAGGTACTATTCTTATAGATTCTAAACTAGCTTATTCATATTTTATAATGTTGACTCCCATTATTTTAGTTGTTCACAATTTGTGATTTTTTGGAACCGGGAAGTGGAGTTCATGAATTGATTTTTTGATGATAGTCAAACTTTTGGGATTATAGTCCAAAGACTTCTTTTTGTGTAAGGGGTGTCCTCTTAAGGCTGTAGAGTATAATTTTGTATTAGGATCTTCACATTATTTTTATGACAGTATTTGGCCTAATTGAGGGTATGGACTAGATAGTGTAATGACAATCCCACATAGATTGTTTCTAGAGGAAAGTGGATTTTTGGTCTCATGAGGGTGATGACTACATTTACCATGGAGAGTGGGATATCATGTCAGGTCATTAAGGGACAATTCATCTATAACTGGGGGATCATACTACCCTGATTTTGGATTTGTTTCTAGATGAAAAGGATGTAAAGAATGATATCTTTCTACCCATAGTGAATAGGTTTCAGGATGTGTTTCGTGAATAATTGTCCTCGAATCTGACTAAGAGAGATGATAAATTTACAATTGATCTTATTCCAATGGTTGATCCAGTTTCTGTTCCACCATACATAATGAAACCATAATATCATTAGGAGCTTATGACTCATCTAAAGGAGTATTAGGATATGGATTTATCCATCTTATTATATTTCCTTGGGGTTCTTTTGATTTCTTTGAAAATAATTCTGACGATACTCTATGATTGTGTGTTGTTTATTGGATACTGAACTAGATTAATATAAAAAAATAGTATCCTCTTCCATGTATTAATGATCTGTTTTACCAGTATATGGGAGATTCTATTTTCTCAAATATTTACATGAGATTAGGGTATCATTAGCTGATAATTAAAACCCTTGACATACCTCAGACATAATTTAAGGGAAAGTATGTCCTATATGAGTTCATCACAATATTATTGGGATACCAAATACACTAGAGGTGTTCATGGACTCAATGAATAGAATATACCATCTGTACCTGGATCAGTTTTTGGTAGTGTTTATTAATGAAAAATTGGTTTACTCTAAGACTCATGAAAATCATCCCCAACATATTGGCATCATCCTAATTTTATTGAGATGGAATCAACTATATTCTAAGCCATATAATAATAAATTTTAGATTAAATAGGTACACATATTAGGTCACATAATCTTGGATGAAGTTGTGTCAGGGGACCTAATGAATGATTAGGTAGTTGTTTTTGGGTGAATCCCAAGAATGTTTTCATAATTTACAGAATGTTTGGTCTAGCTAGATATTACCAGAGGTTTATTTTGGACTTTTCTGGATTTGATGACCAATATAAGTATTTACCAAGAAGGGGGTAAATATTGAATGGTCATAAGCTAGTAATAAAGTCTTACATGAGTTATAAAATCACTTCAAAATGGAACTGAACTTTATCCTACCTGATCTTGGTGAGAAGTATACAATGTCATGTGATTCTTATTGGATATGGATTGGATTATTTTTTATTTATGTATATCGAGTTGTGTAATATTCATCTTGTCATTTGAGGTAACATGAACCGAACTACCCCATGAAAGGCATTGAACTAGTTGTATTGGTTTATTCTTTGAAGGGATGGAGACATTATATATTGAACAATATGTTCATAGTATATACTAATAACATGATATTATTGTATAAAGATTCATAGAGAGAAATGAATCTCTAACAATGTATATGGGATGAGTATGTGTAGTAATTCAATTTTGACCTAGCATATACACATATAAACGGAAACAATGTTTTTGTTTATTTGAGTAGGAAGACGTAGAATCAGGAGGTTCATGAGTCTAGTGTTGAGTGGATGATGATGAATTTTCATGATGAGATGGATGTTTTGTCTTAGGAGAGTTGGGAATAGAAGACACTAATTTCACCTTATGTGGAGATTACACTCATGGAGAAAAACGAGGGATAGAATGTATCGTGATCTGTAATTATTGATCTTGAGAGAAATAAATAATGTTTGGGAGTCAAATTCAAATTTTACAATAGATGAGGATGAGATCATTTATTTCAGTAAATGGTTTTTCATGCTTCTAACCAAGTGGGATGAGCTAATGCATGAAATTTGTGCCTCCATGTAGGTGGTGCATCCATGAGAGTCAAAAATGTACCATGACATTCAATGATAGTTTTGGTGTACATGCATGAAGTGGGAGATAATAGGGTTTTTGAAATGATGTTACATCGTTTAGAAGGTGAAGGGTGGTCATCAATAACCTAGAAGGTCACTATAGTCATTTCCCATTCCTAAATGAAGGTAGGACGACATGACTATGAACATTCTGTTGGGTCTCCCTAGGGTACCTCGGAAGAATGAAACTATTTGGGTGATTTCAGACCATTTTAAAAATATAAAACATTTCTTACTAGTGCAAGAGACAGTATTAGTGGATTGGTTGAGTGAAATGTATGTTTGAGAGGTGACCCATCTACATGGTGCGCCCAAAAGACTGTTTTACACTAAGAATGATTTTTACATCACTCTTATCGAAGAGGATACATGAGGATCTTTGTACACATGTTTTACTAAGTATGAAGTTCCACCCATAAATGGAAATTCATAGGATACTATATAGGTTCAAGTTGAAAATCTATGAGCATGAGCCCTAGAATTCAGGGGGTCTTGGGAAAATCAACTAGAATTTGTGAAATATACCAATAATAATAATTATCATGCAAATATTTAACAGAAAAATACTAGGAACTTTGTAGTATCCTATGAAGATCACCTATATACTGGATAGTAGTAAGCGATTCGAAGTTGTTTGGATCGAGTCACATGCCTGAGACATCAAAGTAGGTGCTGATGATTTGGAAATGTATGGATATGAACTAGAATTGTTAGAAGAAATATGTAGATAGATGTCCAATACCACTTGATTATATAGAGGGTGATCATTTATTCATTTGGGTGAATCCAAGGTTGGGTCACCACAGGAAAAGAGATATGTAAAGTTGGCACCCAGGTTTGTTGAACAATTTGAGGTTGCAGAGAGAATCCAGCTGGTGGTGTACCGATTGGCTCTTTTAGAGAGTTACAGTGTTATAAATCATTTATTCTATGTGTCACAACATTAGAAGTATTACCCCAACCCTTCTCATGTTATCTATGTGGAGGATGTCAAGAATGAGATAGATGCATCCCTTGGAGAGCCTATGATATGTGTGTTGGATCATAGTTAGGAATTGTTTTAGAGAAAGCTAAATCCAATAGTTATTGTAGTGTGTAAACATGGTTTTGTTCAGTTGTAAACTAGGTAGAGAGAACTAGATATGAGGGCTTAATAGACTAATCATTTCAACTCAGAATATTAGAGATGCTTGGGAGTAGAGGTTTAGGATGAGAACTTATAAGGGGAATATATTGTAAGGCTCAAACCTTATCTTGAGATATCTCAGGCTAATTTATAGGTATAGTATTTTCTTGTGTTGTGTAAATTTAATTTTGGTTTTATATTAGGGTATGATCTGATTAAATTTTATTGTTTTGGATGGAAGAGGGAGAGTGCACGGTCGGTGTATAGTTTTCCCAAATCGTACACCCTACCTCAACGAACAATGAGAACCCAAATAGAGAGGATTGATATAGATATGACACAGTTTATCAAACCACATTCTCCTTTATTTAATGAATTAACCCCCACTAGTATGGGTTCGTGGGTTTGGCACACAGTTTGGAAAATAGTATTCCAAAACCTATCAAACCGCACATGAGTTCTTAATTAACATTAAAATCAGAATTAAAATTACGTGAACCACAAAAACTCAACCAAATTGACTCTAAGATAGAATAATTGATTTTATTTCATTTTTGGAGATGTTCTTATGCTTTCTTACGGATTCTAACATCTTTTCTTAGGGAAGAATGATGATATTCTCCTCCCAACTATTTGATTTCTTCATGGATGATCTCTCTCCCACTCTCTTTCCAATCCTCATTATAAATAAAAGTGATGTGGTTACTTAATGATGGAAAGGGTTTAGATATATGTTTAATATATATATTTTAATTTAATTATTTGATATAGGAATTGAATCAAGATCATTTCTATTATGTGGGTTTGACCTATCTGTTTTATAATTGGGATTCACATTGGGCAATTGTTTTTGGATGAATTGATGTATGTGGTCTATTATTCAAATTCCAAATTCTAGATCTCAGTTACGATTATGTAATTTTATAATTTATAATAGTTGATCATAAATTTTGTTTCTTAGATTGAATAAATTAATTTGGTGAATTTATTAATTTAGGTATTTTGAAATTGGGAAAATAAGATAGTGAATTAGGACAATTAATTGCTAGATTAATTATAATATTATTGATATTATAGTATTGGAAATAATTAATTGTCAAATTATTTTTGGGGATATTAGGATTTTTTAATTGGAAGAATTAATTGTTGAATTAATTATTGTTATATCTAAATTTTTAATTTCATTTAATTAATTGTGTGATTAATTAATAGAGAATTTTGTGATCATGAAATGGATTGAGATTATTAATTTATTATTAAATTAATTTATATGGTTTATGTGACTGATTATTTAATGAATTAATTATTTATATTAGTGTGACTAATTAATTTTTGAATTAATTAATTGAGTTAATGTGATAAAACAATTATTTAATTAGTAATTGAGTTGATGTAGTTAATTAATTATTTAATTAATTAATGGAATTTTGTGAATAAGATGTTATTTAATTTTGTTTATTAATTGGTGAATTAATTGATGGTGTAATTATTATATATATATTTTTTGTAAGATTGTGATATATGTGATATTGTAATATTGTTATGGATATGAAATTATATAACGAATGGTAAATATTTCATTCATATGGGAAATGAGACAGTTAATGGTAAAAATGGAATTGATATATAAAATGAGACAATGAATGGAAACAAAGGAATTTATATGTAAATTGAGAAAATAAATGCCAACAGCGGCATTCAGATGTGAATTTAGACAATTAATGGTAACAAGAGCATTCATATTTGAGTTGAGAAAAATAATGGTAAAAATGGAGTTCTGAGTTATGATATCCCTCAAGAATAACTCAAACGTAGACACAAACCGAAGTAGGTAATGAGAGTTTGGGAGTCCCCATGAACTCAATGATTATGTTGTTAAATAATGATATATTGATTAAATTTAATCTGAAAACATTATTTGTTTTTTATTCTTTAAAAAACTCTTTACAATATTTGACTGCATATTTTTTATATGTTATTTGTGATGGCCTATAGACTTATACTCACACCATATTGGGTTACCTAATCTGTAGATTAATAGAAATCATGGTTGTAGGGAAAGATAAGGGGAATGCTCCATGTGTTAGATGGATGAATTGGGATAGAGCATGGATGAGGGAACCATATATGGTTTGAGACCTTATTAGGAATAGTCAATGAATTTATCTATTTTGGTACTTTTGTATATTGAAACGTGTCTTATACATTGGCATGACATATCTACTATTTAGTTTGGGATGTTGTATTTCATTTTTTCCATCTTGTGATTCTATATTACATTGGTAATGGATATATCACTTTTCTATTGATTATTATTTCAACTAGTGTATTACTCTCATAAAGTGGATATAGTCTCCCCATGATTTATATTTGAACCTCGATACTATTCAACATCCTCTAGCATAAAGTGAGGCACACATGAGGTCATGTGACTGACCGGGTTGTATAAAAAGTATGCAGAACCCATAACAAGATGTTACAATTGAAATAGAATCCAGGAGGTAGGATGTTACATACCATTTGTGGCCCTAATATACACATGTTACGTTTTTATATATATTTTTGAAAACATTGTTGGTCATGTTTGATTGTGATCACATGTGGGGGTGTGCATAGCCTGTGAGACCCATTTATGTTAATTTATTTGAAGTGTATGCTTCTGGCTTATTTGATCATGATTAAAACTGATCACATGTATTGCGTGTTTCTATATTTTTCTCATTATGTCATTATATGTTTTTTTAATTACCTTGTTATGTATTTTACCATTCCATTAAAGGTATTTTTCTTTATTCCCATAATTTATGGACCTTCCAAATAGGGTTATCCCATAGTGGAGAAGATCACATGACGTTCAAATATGGAAATGATGGACCTGAGCATAGAGTAGTGATTCAATGATGCCTCGTCTATACCCATTGAATCACTCAATTCGAGGTGGATACTAATTAGAATAATGACTTGATTCCAAGAAAATACCAAGTAACAATATCACATTATGACTTTTGGATACTGAGTAGAATGGATCACTTCATTACTGGTGGATTTTGAGTAACATTTTTAAATTATTCTATAAGGATGTCAAGATGTTTGATTAATATCCTTGTGGATAGTTCACGATTAGTTCTGGAATCTCATGTTTCCTTATAGTATGGGGTTGAGGAAGGAATAAATGGGGTCTATGGGGGCTTGGTTGACACATAGGTTATCAATATTTTTTTATGATTTCATTCACACATACTATTATCATGACATACACCTATTATACATAAGAGAAAATGCTATGGAATTATTTGTGGTGTACTACTATAATTAATTACTCAGCCTTTATGAGAATCTCAATGAATGTGCAGACTTCATATATAGGGATTTAAGGAACGGAAATGGTTCAATGGAAGATAGTAGATTCATGAATCATGGATATTGTGACATGACTAAGACAGTCTCTAGATGATATCCATAGAGTTTATTTATTTATTTTCATACAATATAAATATGATTTATATTTCTATACTATGGCCCTTTTATTTATGATTTGACATGTGTTTCATTTGATATTATTTATCTTACACATTATTTTATATAGGTTATTATTTTTTATTTTTATTATTGGTGGAGGGATATGATTATGAGGGTATAATATTCCCTCTTCAAGATTTACAACTCTTATTTTTTCTCAATATCCTATTGAATATGGGGAGGCAAGAATGATGTATTATGGATATATGGAAAAAATTGATGGTTCTAGTTAGGATGTTAAAATGTGGCATCAAAGCATAATTTTCCTATTTTTTCTAACCAAACTGATACAAGATTTAAATGAGTTAGGTTATGTGACAATATGGTAGGATATTTTCCATATTTCTTGATAGGACATGTTTAACGGACCTCCAAGTGAACATTTATGATATTTTTGTTACAATTATATGAAATATTGGATAATTAATGCATCATGATGGGGAATATAAGATAAAAATACATACATATATATATATATATATACATGTTATTTATCACACAAAGGTTAATTTATTTTATTCCTTAATGGGTGATATCTATTTTGGATTGAACAATTTTCTTTGATTACGTATCATATCTATTTTCCAAGCTATAGTGAAATATATTTTTACATTAATTAGTGGATCCTGATGATGATATTAGATTTTTTTATGTATGTTAACTTTACTATCATTTAGGGTGAAGAACATTATTAGTGCTAGGATGGATATACTTTGTGTTATGGGTTGAGTCTTAAGAGATCCTCTGCGTGATTCTAAAGTCATATTATGATTTTTCCTAACAACTTAGATTTTTTCCAATTATATTATTTCATTTAATAATATTTCCTTTCATAGGAGACTGATGTGAACTACAAATTACATGGGCTGGGATGTCATTTCTAGAGAGGATGCCACGACTCCAACACATACAATATAGGATTATACAATAGTGAACACTCCCACACCTATTCTAACTATAAATGCAGTGGGCCTACCTCATCCAAGAGTGTTTCCACTTGTTCCCCCCAAGGTGTAGGCGAACCAAGGTCCATGGTATACTATTCTAGATAACTCCTTGTCTTTAATAACATAGAAATTTATGGAACTAGAGTAAAAAAGGATTCAGAAAAATATATAGGAATCATTGAGGTTTTCTATGACTTTATTGAGACACATGAGAAAATGAATGTGAGAATAGAAGCATTCATGCTACAGTGAACCTCCAGGATGTGGTGGGACCTGATGTAGTTGTCTGGTAGATGAAAATATATCACATAAAGGGCCATTAAGGTCTAATATATGAGGTGATTATTTATCAATAAATTGATTCAATACTTAGATTAAGAGTTTTTAGGTTTTCATTGGGGTCCATGAAAATATCCACACACTCTTTTCATTTAAGTAATATAATTTAATTTTATTATCTCATAGACTGAAATAAGCCACACAAGTCTATGTAGAATTATATAATTCACTATATTAACATTAGATGATAGGTAAAATTTATTGACATATGAGGATACTAATAGGTTCTACGTAAGGCCATGAAAATCAACAAGAATCATGAGGATGATTGAGGAGTTTGAAATAATCAACCTTCTATTACTAGTGTTAGAGGACCTTTTAGATACAATATTAATGTATATTATGGTTTCATGAAGAGTAAGATCATGTTTTTTGTAATAGGGTATTTTTTTTAAGAGAGTAAGAGATAATATTCTGTAGGTCCCTCAGGTGATACTCCAAAATGCTTCAAATGTTGGAAGGCTTATTGATATGGAATGCTCTACACAATACTTACATTATAGTATGTTGAATGTGGATATATTGGAATGCTTTATAAATTATACAAAATTTATTTGAAGATAGGTTTCCATAAATGACCCATCAAGAGGGGGAAAGGGAACCATGGATATTTTAGGGTCGAAAATAATTGGCATAGATGAGAACAAATCAAGTGATTTATGTACATCAGTGTTAGGGTCTCGGGGATGAGGCAAGCATTGTATTTGTAGTGGATTATTCTCTAGTAGATGCATGTGAGGTATTTTCTACCATTTTATTTATTTTATTAATCACTTACACATTCAAAAATGATAATTATATATTTTATTTCCATTCCACTATAAATGCACATATTATTTCATGAATTGACTTATTGTTTAGGTTGTGTTCTATGTTTCTTTTCTATGATACCAATTTGGGAAAGAAAGTGAACCATATTTAGTGAAGAAAATATTTTCCTATATTCCATACTAGTTATGGATTACTATTGTACCCCATTATTCGTGATTTTATGAGTTCAATGTGATTCTTGGTGTGAAAATGAAAAAAACTTCTAAGATAAAATTTATTACTACCATAAATGGGTATTGTTTACATTTACCAATGGAGGGAAGTGTGTGATGACTAGTGCGTTGCAATTGGGATCAGGTAGAGTTTTACCAAACATGAGACATATTGGAAAAATTTCAGAAAATATTCATGGCTGGGATCAATGGTCTCTTATTTATCCATTTTCATGTTGTGGATCTATATCAAAACATTTTTTCAACAAAATTCATAGGACATACCGAAAATTTATGAAATGATTTTGAGATATAATTCATTATTGATGTTTATCTCATTTAAATACAAATTTATTTTATAGTTCCATGTCAAATTAATGGGATCAAATAGAAAAAATGATGACTTGGAATAAGAGGGATTTATTAGTCAGTGTACATCATTGTGGGGTGAACCAATGTTTTATTAGAATGTGGATAATGGTCTTCAAATCTACATAGATTAATAGAAGCTAAACCTGGTGGCCAGGTAGAGTAGGTATCATATTCTTAAGTTCATCTATTTATCTAACTAGTTATGAGGGGATTAATGGTTCTCCAAAATTGATATCTGAACATGCTATAACTAGGTGTTGGTCATTGATGAGGTCATTCTTAAGATGACCGTTCAGATCATGTGTGGGATATATTAGTACTTTGTGATGTTTTTTGGAATAATGAATTCACTAATAGTGTTTAGATAACTCATTAAAAAGATCATACTACCTTATATTGACTGATTCACTACTCAGTCCATTGAAGATGACCTCATATACTCACCAAACCCATAGAAACAAGCCCATTATCTCGAGATAGTCATGAGTATGCTTCGAGCGCATTGGATTTATGTCACATTGTAAAATAATAACTTTTAAATTTGAGATATGAAATTATTGGGTAATGTCATTTTTGAGACACTTATATCCATAGTCTTGATGAAATTTGATGTATTGGTACCCTGTACACATCTTTTTAATATGTATGAGATCAATGTATTTATAGGATTAGTGGGTTACTATTAGTATTTATATTTAGGTCTTATCCCCTTTAATTACCATTCATTAATACAATGAAGGATAATGAAGTGATTTCTAAATGGATCGACTTGTTTCAAGAGGCGTTTCACGTGTTAAATCTGATTTCGAATACAACTCCAGTTTTGATACATCTCAAGACAGGTTTTTTTTATGTTGTATAAAATAATTCATCACAAATTGGTATGTAAGTATTACTGATGTAGTGATGTCATGTAGTATCCCATGGGTCATATTATCTATGGACTGATGAGAATAATTCTCTTATATTTTTATTAGATCTAGAATTCATAGTCATTATTTGCTGTGTTGGTCACTCAATATTTTCTCTGATGGGTGTTTTATAGACACTAACAATAAGATACTCCAATATATTTTCACATTACAAGATCTCAATTTTAGGTAGATTAATTGGGTAGAGTATTTGAATATATTTAAAATTGATTTAAAATATGCAATAGGTAAAGGTGATGTCATTTAATATTGTCTTGCTATAATATGTGGGAAGATAAAGAGAACAAAGAACACTTTTTATTAAGAAAATGGCACCTGATGAAACTATTGGATTATTTGAGGATGAAAGCTTTTGAGGTTCAAGAATCGTTGAACTATTCCCCAATGGTGGTGACCTGTTATTTCATAAACTAGGAAAAGTATTGACTAGAGACTGACCTAAAGTGAGTTGTGATATAGGAACAACTTTTTGGTGGTGACTTTATACCTATGTGGTAATTGGATGACAGTAATGTGATCCTTGTAAAAGGGATGGTTTCAATCCCAACTTCCATATATGAAGACATTATGATATAATAATATACCATATGGGTGAGGCATCCTAGATGTAAAATGATATACAATAACTCCAGGAAATTGTTTTGGTGTCTAGGTGTAACGCCCGAGACTTTTATGAGAAATATTTTGTTTTTATTAAAGGAATCTTTCACTACACACAATAATAGCTTGGCTTTCTTTACACACAACTGTGGCCTTCCTCAATAGCTTGTGTCGTACGCAATACCGAGTTTCACTAAACAACGATATGCTATTAAAATATTATTAAAACTAGCCATTATGAATAGTAATAACCACTTTTTGAAATTTTATAAATTTTATTTTTCAAAATGGACTTCATTTTTGGATTCGGAATATCAAAATTAGCATAGGGTGAAATTTTGGTATTTTTTTGAAAACTTTCAATTTTTGATGAATAGTGAAACCACTAAGTGGTAGTTAAAAAAACTGAATTTTTCATAAAACTTAATTTTACAGCTTCTGTGAGTGTAATTTCAAAAATCTGAGAGACACGGTTAATATCAAGGACTAAAATTTGGTTCAATGAGATGAAAATAATTTTTGGTGAATAGTAACTTTTTACTTTTTTTACCACGGTTAAAAGTAAATAGGGTAATTAAGGGTAAAAGTGTTATTATTATTACCCTAACACATGTCCTAATTCTATTGGATAAGTGTAATTCGACCAAAAACAACCTTAGGAATAAAATATGACCATTTAGGCCCACTTGGATTAGATTAGGACATTTATTATTAATTTATTTAAAGAAGGGTTAAAATAGTTAAAATCAAAGTTTAATAAGTATATCATTTTTAATATAGGGATATACATAAGATAAATTCGACTATAAATATTTATTAGAAATATAAAAATATTTCCTACATAATGGTATTTTATTTGTAATTTTTAGACTTTATATAAGTTAATTTATTTATGACACAAAGATGATGCAGTAATTATCTTATTAATGAAATATTGACATAATTGATGTTATAAATACCCAAATAAATGCAATTTGAGACTTTTTATGAATTAAACTAATTTTATATGTTAATATGACATGTTAGTATTGATTTAATTAACTTGGTTCTAACTAATCATTCTGTTATGATTTTCACAAAAATCAATTACTAAATAGTGTCAAAATTGACATAAAATAGTTTTTAAAACAAATATTATATTATTAATTGTTATTTTATTACTAAAAATCTATGGTTCGGAAAAATGACTTAGATAAGGTTATATATATTAATAATAAACATCTTGGGGTTCTTTTGTCTTGATATAGTAAGTTTATTAACCTTATAGTGTAAGAAAACAAGAAGACACGGTAAAAGTTAAATTATCTAACTTAAAGTTAAATCTAAATGATAAGGTTAAAATTGATACCTAACCTGTCTAAATTCTATTTTATGAGATTATTTCGACCCATACCCACCTTATATTCTAAATATATCAATTTAGAGCTATTAAAAACCGAATTTGACTTTATAATTAAATAATATTTTTAGTTATTTCAAAGGTGTTCCTCTCCTCCCTTATAAAAGGGCACCTCCTCCCTCTCATCCTCGCACCACTTTGAGCCTTCAAGCTCAGCCAAACCCTGAAAATTTCTTCTCTCCACTTCCGTAGAGACATCCTATAGGTCCTGGTCTTCTTCAAATACCAATTTTAGTGCCCTAAAAGGAGGTCTCAAAGAAGCGCTTCAAAGAAGAGTTAATGTCCGTTACAGATTATTTCATCTTTATTTCTTCTTACACTTCTTCTTCTTTAGTTGTTTAATTATGGAGTAATAACATCAGTATCACTCATATACGGATATGTTATTATATGTATGAAACAACCCTATTTCACCATCTATCCATCCTACGGAAAATGAAATCACCGCGCATGCGTACGTACGAAATACCGTCTCCACGTCGTGGTGTAATCTATTTTCCACCACCACCTTACTTGGATGGGTATAATGGTGTAAATAATGATTATATATGAATATTTTAAAGTGATATTTATTCTGAAATAGTATATATACACTCCAATACAATTCCACGATCATGGCTACGATATCATCGCTCGTGCGTACGTACGGAATACCATCTCCAAGATGTGATGCGACTCGTTCTACATGATCTTCATTGCATAATGATTATATAAATGAATTGAATTAATGGATATGATATATATTACAGTAATACCATTCTGGAAATGAGGTATCTATAACCTAAAAAGAAGAATAAGAATTTATTCGACAAAACACGCATAAGAACAAAAAGTAATAAACACCCGAATAACAAGTAGCAATGAAATATTACTAATAATAAGCTAAGAATAT
Source organism: Viscum album (assembly GCA_963277665.1). Classification (NCBI taxonomy): domain Eukaryota; kingdom Viridiplantae; phylum Streptophyta; class Magnoliopsida; order Santalales; family Viscaceae; genus Viscum; species Viscum album. The sequence continues at coordinate 1,869,620,528 of OY728150.1, forward strand.
GACCATATATGATATCATAAAAATAAGTATGATTCTGGAATAAGTCAATAACATTATTTAAATCATTATATGGGAGGTTCAGACACTTACGAAGCAAATTGGACCTAAGGTAAGGGAAAATATCACAATATCATTTTATCCAAGATTGTTTATAATTTGGTATTTACAGGGGTGTATTTTATCATACACATCCATGTTTCCTCAAATTTAATATTGTTTCTATCCACCTAAAATTGTTTAAATCCAATTTTACCCTGCGGTGAGTTTTTAGTAAAAGATATGAAAGGAATCTTTTGTCGTTTTTCGTATGAGGTACTTTTTGACTTTTCCGAAAAAAGTACGAGAAGAATGTTTTTTTTACTTATACGGCATGAATGGATTTTTAAAACATTATTTCCAAGAATCTTCCTTTATAAGTTTTTAAGTTTATTTATAATTAACTTCTTTTAGTTTAAAATTGTAAGACATATTAATAAAGGAAAATGTTTTTTAAGTAGAAAGGATATTTTCCTCAAGAATGGAGTTCAAGTGTTTTATCAAAATTATTTTCCATATAAGATAATATAGGGTTATTTTTCTATCCCTATTATTACATTGATTTTATTATGTTGTGATGTAATTATTTTTATGAATTCATTTATCTTATATGAATTGTTTTATTATGTCATGATGTTTAAGAATATCATTTTTATTACATGGGTTATGCTATGATGTATGGTTTATGATTTTGTGGCACACATAAGAATGGTATCATTATGAGATGGGTGAGACCTATATATCCCTCCAATGCATTGAGTAAAGATTTATATCTCATGAGATAGACATGACTGGAACGGCAGGTTAAACCGGTTCAGTGAAACATGACTGAAATGAGGAGTAAACTCGGTTCAGAAATGGAATTTGTCCACTAAGATAGTCTTGGCCATGTGTCTTGACTAATAAGAAATGATTCTCTATGATTATGTGTGTATGCCACAATGCTTCATGTTTTAAGTTATGATTATTGGGATTACATTTCACTACTATGATTTATCCCATGTTGTGAAATTAGGATCTCTTTTGCAGGTTAAGATTTCCAAAAGTTATGTTCTTATGAATATGATGTGATTGATATTTCTTTTGTTTACCCTTACTGAGCATTTGAGCTCACCCTTTTGTATGTTTTCTTTCCCCAGGTCAGGAAGAAGTTTATTAAGTAAGATATGCCAAAAGGGACTATAGATATCATGAAATAAATGGGAGACAGTGTAGACGCTTTATGAACCAGTTTTTTTTATGTTTCCCAGTTTCTAAAGACACTATACCTATACGGTCCTTTCCTGGTTTTGTTATATGTTGTAATAAGTGTGCTTCAATTTTGAATTAATAACAATGTATGTAAATTATGGGTCGTTATAGTTGGTATCAGAGGAAAGGTATAGTCATCCTTTGGAAACTAGGATGTGAAAGCCTTAGTAAGAACCCTAAGGATAATTCTAAGCATAGAACACAATCTTAGTGTTTTAGAAATGACCATGAATAACCTAGGATAAGACCTTAAGTGTGGAATTTTATTCTTGATTACGTGGTTTTCCTATTATTATTAGTGTTTCTCACACTATTATTCTTGGTTTTAGTCAATGGCTAGATCCCGAAGGAACTGTGTTAATGAGGAATGCGACGGGAGATGCAATGATTGTCCCCCTAAGCAACAAAACGTTATGGGAGCTGGAATGAAAAATCTTGTAGCCATGATCACAAAACTTTCTCAAGCTATGAATCATGCACGACTTCTAAACGAGCAAAGGAAGGAGCAACATTCTGTTAAATTCTTTCATGAGGTAGCGTCCACCTTCTTTTAGCGGGTCTACTGATCCATTAATTGCTGAACAATGGATTAGTAATACTGAAAAGATATTTTCAGTTCTTCAATGTTCTAAACATGATAAAGTCATCCTAGCAGTGTATCGTTTAGAAGGAGATGCTGACCAATGGTGGAATCTTATAAAGAATATGAGGCAAAGGGATGAAATTGAGTCCATGGAATGGGACGAGTTCAAGAACTTATTTTTCAATAAGTACTTCCCTCGTATTCTCCGAACAAATATGGAGAAAGAGTTTCTTGAATTGAAGAAAAAGGATGATGAATCTATTGGTACCTATGAAGCAGATTTTACAAGACTTGCAAGGTACGCTTCTGGTATTATTATCCAACCTGAGAGTAAGATCGATCGATTCTTTAGTGGCTTAAAACCAAGTCTTCGAAGGGCCTTATCCATAAGGGACTTCAACAGCTACGAGGAAATCATTCGATGTTCTCTCAAGGTTGAGATGGAGATTGGAGTAACCCATCAGTCATATGGGTTTGATAAGAAGAGGAAAATGGAATTCAAAGAAAAATCTAAAGATCACACTGAAAAGAAGATAAGCTTTCCCTTATGCTCAAAGTGTGGAAAGAAACATGGAGGGAGTTGTCTTAAAGGGAAAAGTAAATGTTTCAAATGTGGAAAGGAAGGTTATCGGGCATTTTAATGCCACAATGATGGGAAGAAGATGTCAAATGATGCAAACAAAGGAAGGGATACACAGAATGAACCTACTACACTTCAATGTTTCAAGTGCAAGGAGATGGAGCATTATGAAAATAAATTCCCTAATCCAAGGGTTGTTGACGATGATCGACATCAACAAAATCTTAAGGCTAAAGACAAAGGAAATTCACATGCAATTTCTATCAGCGATGTGGAGTATGATAACGATGTGGTGAAAGGTACACTTACCATCCACTCTAAAGTAGCAAATGTTTTATTTGATTCTGGATCCACCCAATCTTTTATTTCTGAAAATTTTTCTAAGGGTATCACCGTATTACCTCAACAATTAGATTGAGTTAGCTGTGACAAGACCTAATGGCACAAAAGTCGCATCAAAAGTTTATACTTCTTCCCTGATTGAAGTTTGTGGGAAAGTGCTTCCTGCAAATCTTGTGATCCGTCCTATAGTGGAATTTGATGTGATTATTGGCATGGATTGGCTTTCTTTATATGGAGATCATATCAATTTCCAAAGAAGGGAAGTCACATTTCATATTCCAGATCAATCTATGATCGCCTATTGATGCAAGGATGAACATAACCTTCAAGTGTAAATTTCTTCCATATTATGGGTCTTGATTTAACTAAATGAGGGTTATTTATCTCAAATGGTTGGTGAGAAACTCACGATTAATAATATGCCCATTGTACGGGAGTTTGATGATGTCTTTCTAGAGGAATTTCCAGGTCTTCCACCAAATCGTGAAGTTGAGTTTTCAATAGAACTCGTATCGGGTGCTTTGCCTATTTCAAAGTCACCTTATAGAATGGCCCCAATTGAGTTGTAGGAATTGAAGAAGCAACTCCAAGAGAATCTTGATAAGGGGTTCATATTCCCTAGTGCGTCACCTTGGGGAGCACCAGTTCTTTTTATTAAGAAGAAAGATGGACCAATGAGACTCTGCATTGATTATCGAGAACTTAACAAGATCACTATCAAGAACAAATATCCTCTCCCGCACATTGATGACTTATTTGAACAACTACGAGGAGATCAATACTTTTCCAAGATTGATCTTCGTTCAAGGTACCACCAAGTAAGGGTCAAAAGGGAGGATATACCAAAGACGGATTTCCATACAAGGTATGGACACTATGAATTTATAGTGATGCCATATGGTCTTACTAATGCCCCTGCTATCTTCATGGATCTGATGAATAGATTCTTTAGAGACTATCTTGATCAGTTTGTGGTAGTCTTTATAGACGATATTCTTGTATATTCAAAGAGCAAGGAAGAACATTATGATCACTTGAGAATTATATTTAAGACCCTAAGAAAGGATAAGCTTTATGACAAATTTACCAAGTGTGAATTTTGGCTTCAAAAAGTTTCATTTTTGGGTCACATAATCTCAAAAAAGGGGATATTTGTGGATCCAGCAAAAACAGAGTTTATCGAAAGATGGTTGAGACCAACAATAGTAACCGAGATCCGAAGTTTTCTTGGTTTGGCTGGATATTATCGAAGTTTTGTGAATGATTTTTCATGATTATCTAATCCACTCACTAGGTTCACTCGGAAAGGAGTTAAGTTTGTTTGGATGGAAGAATGTGAAGAGAATTTCAAGGAGTTGAAAAGAAGGTTATCCAGTGCACCTGTTCTCACACTGCCTTGTAGTGGAGAAAGGTTTGTGATCTATAGTGATGCATCCAATAAGGGGCTGGGGTGTGTTCTTATGCAAAATGATATGGTGATAGCTTATGCCTCACGACAGTTGAAAATCCATGAGCAAAATTACCCAACACATGATTTGGAGTTAGCTGTGGTAATATTTGCATTAAAGATTTGGAGGCATTATCTTTATGGAGAAAGGTGTGACATTTATACTGATCACAAAAGTTTAAAGTATATTTTCACACAAAAGGAGCTGAATATGCGCCAAAGAAGATGGTTAGAGCTGATTAAGGATTACGACTGGTCAATTCATTACCACCTTGGGAAAGCAAACAAGGTGGCAGATGCATTAAGTCAACAAGACCATGTCACTTTATCCATGATGAGGATCACAAAAGATCCAATATTTATGGATTTACAAAGGATGGATCTTGGAATTATAATGGAAGGGGGAAAATCGTATCTTTCTCAAATGAATTTTCAACCATCTATACATGTGAAGATTAAAGAGGCGCAGAAAGAAGATGTAGAGTTACAAAAGAAGGTGAGAAACATTCCTGAATTCAACCTTGATTGTGATAGGATAATAAAGTTCAGGAATCGGGTTTGTGTTCCTCCCATCCCAGAATTAACGAAGGAGTTGTTGGATGGGGCTCATAGTTCTTCATTCTCTATTCATCCTGGGAGCACGAAGATGTATAGGGACCTGAAAGAGTACTTCTGGTGGGATGGCATGAAAAGAGATGTTGCTGAATATGTCTCTCGATGCTTGGTTGGTCTGTAAGTTAAAGTTGAGAGACAAAAGTCTAAGGGGATGTTACAACCATTACCCATACCTGAATGGAAATTGGAAAACATCACTATGGACTTTGTCACAGGACTTCCTAAAACATCCAAAGGCAATAATGCTATCTGGGTCATAGTTGATCGTCTTACAAAGTCTACAAACTTCATTTCTATTAGAGAGAATTTCTCTTTGGATCATCTTTCCAGGATATATGTAAAGGAAGTGGTAAGATTTCATGGAGTACCACATTCTATTATATCTGATCGGGATCCGAGATTTACATCGATGTTATGGCGAAGTCTTCAGCATACTCTGGATACAGAGTTGAGTTTCAGCACTGCTTATCATCCTCCGATAGATGGTCAGTCTGAGAGAACAATTCAAATTCTGGAAGATATGTTGAGAGCTTGCTCTATGGGTTTCAAAGGTGGTTGGGATCAACACCTACCATTGGTGGAATTTTCTTATAATAATATCCTTCACTCCAGTATATCAGATGTCTCCTTATGAAGCTCTCTATGGAATGAAATGCAGGACTCCAACTTGTTGGGATGAAGTTAGGGAAAGAAAGCTATTAGGACCTGATCTTGTTGATGAGATGGCAGAAAAGGTCTGATCTATTCAACAACACATAAGAGCAGCTCAGGGTCGACATAAAAGTTATGCCGACAACTAAAGAAAAGAACTAGAGTTTGAAGTGGGTGATAAAGTGTTCTTAGGACTATCTCCCTGGAAGAGGGTCATGAGATTTGGAAAGAAGGGGAAGTTGAGCCCTAGATATGTCGGTCCTTTCGAAATACTGGATTGTGTTGGAAAGGTAGCTTACCGATTGGAGCTTCCACCGAATCTCTCTTAAGTTCACGATTTGTTCCATGTATCTCTCCTGAGAAAGTACATACCTGATCCTTCACATGTACTCAGCTCAGAAGTTGTACCGCTGGAGCAAGATCTTTCTTATGAAGAAGAACTGATAGAGATTCTGGATCGTAGCCAAAAATTTCTACGAAACAAGACCACTCGATTGGTGAATGTTTTATGGAGGAACCACCAATTAGAAGAAGCTACATGGGAGCTTGAGGATATGATGAGGGAGAGGTATCCTCATCTTTTTGTTACAAAGTGGCGAATTTTGAGGGCGAAATTCATTTTAAGGGGGGTAGAATGTAATGCCTGAGACTTTTATGAGAAATATTTTGTTTTTATCAAAGGAATCTTTCACTACACACAACACTAGCTGGCCTTCCTTTACACGCAACTGCGGCCTTCCTCAATAGCTTGTGTCGTACGCAATACCGAGTTTCACTAAACAACGATATGCTATTAAAATATTATTAAAACTAGCCGTTAGAGTTATTTTAACCACTTTTTGAAATTTTATAAATTTTATTTTTCAAAATGGACTTTATTTTTGGATTCAGAATATCAAAAATTAGCCTAGGGTGAAATTTTTGTATTTTTCTGAAAACGTTCAATTTTTGATGAATAGTAAACCCACTAAGTGGTAGTTAAAAAAACTGAATTTTTTCATAAAACTTAATTTTACCGCTTCTGTGAGTGGAATTTCGAAAATCCGAGAGACACGGTTAATATCAAGGACTAAAATTTTGTTCAATGAGATGAAAATAATTTTTGGTGAATAGTAACTTTTTACTTTTTTTTCCAAGGTTAAAAGTAAATAGGGTAATTAAGGGGAAAAGTGTTATTATTATTACCCTAACACATATCCTAATTCTATTGGATAAGTGTCATTCGACCAAAAACAAGCTTAGGAATAAAATATGACCATTTAGGCCCACTTGGATTAGATTAGAACATTTATTATTAATTTATTTAAAGAAGGGTTAAAATAGTTAAAATCAAAGTTTAATAAGTATATCATTTTTAATATATGGTTATACATAATATAAATTCAACTATAAATATTCATTAGAAATCTAAGAAGATTTCATACATAATGGTATTTTATTTGTAATTTTTAGACTTTAAAGAAGTTAATTTATTTATGACACAAAGATGATGGAGTAATTATCTTATTAATGAAATATTGAGATAATTGAAGTTATAAATACCCAAATAAATGCAATTTGAGACTTTTCAAGAACTAAAATAATTTTATAGGTCACTATGACATGTTATTATTTATTTAATTAAATTGGTTAGAACTAATCATTCTGTTATGATTTTCACAAAAATAAATTACTAAATAGTGTCAAAATTGACATAAAATAGTTTTTAAAACAAATATTATATTATTAATTGTTATTTTATTCCTAAAAATCTAAGGTTCAGCAAAATGACTTAGATAAGGTTATATATATTAATAATAAACAACTTGGGGTTCGTTTGGCTTGATATAGTAAGTTTATTAACCTTATAGTGTAAGAAAATTAGAAGACACGGTAAAAGTTAAATTATCTAAATTAAAGTTAAATCTAAATGATAAGATTAAAATTGATACCTAAACTTGTCTAAATTATATTGGATGAGAGGATTTCGACCCATACCCACCTTATCTTTTAAATATATCAATTTGGAGCTATTAAAAACCGAATTTTACTTTATAATAAAATAATAGTTTTAGTTATTCCAAAGGTGCCCCTCTCCTCCCTTATAAAAGGGCACCTCCTCACTCTCTTCCTCACACCACTTTGAGCCTTCAAGATCGTCCAACCCCTGACAATTTATTCTCTCCACTTCCCTAGAGACAACTTATAGGTCCTGGTCTTTTTCAATGACCAATTTTAGTGCCCTAAAAGGAGGTCTCAAAGAAGCGCTTCAAAGAAAGGGTAATGTCTGTTACCGATTCTTTCATCTTTATTTCTTCTTACACTTATTCTTCTTTAGTTGTTTCATTATAAAGTAATAACATAAGTATCACTCATATACTTATATGTTATTATAAGTATGAAACAACCCTATTTCACCATCTATCCATCCTACGGAAAACGATATCACCGAGCGTGCGTACGTACGGAATACCGTCTCCACGCCGTGGTGTAATCTATTTTCCACCAGAAACTTACTTGGATGGGTATAATGGTGTAAATAATGACTATATATGATTATTTTAAAGTGATATTGATTCTGAAATAGTATATATACACTCCAATACAATTCCACGATCATGGGAACGATATCATGGCTCGTGCGTACGTACGGAATACCGTCTCCACGATGTGATGTGACTCGTTCTACATGATCTTCATTGCATAATGATTATATAAATGAATTGAATGAATGAATATGATATATATTACACTAATACCATTCAGGAAATGAGTTATCTATAACCTAAAAATATGAATAAAAATTTATTCGACAAAACACGCATAAGAACAAAAAGTAATAGACACCCGAATAACAAGTAGCAATGAAATATTACTAATAATAAGTTAAGAATATGACCATATATGATATCATAAAAATACGTATGATTCCGGAATAAGTCAATAACATTATTTAAATCATTATACAGGAGGTTCAGACACTTACGAAGCAAATTAGACCTAAGGTAAGGGTAAATATCACAATCTCATTTTATCCGAGATTGTTTATACTTTGGTATTTACTGGGGTGTATTTTATCATAAAAATCCATGTTTCCTCAATATGTAATATTGTTTCCATCCACCTACGATTTTTTAAATCCAATAATACCCTTCGGTGAGTTTTTAGTAAAAGATATGAAATGAATCTTTTGTCGTTTTTCATACGAGGTACTTTTTGACTTTTTCGACAAAAGCACGAGAAGAATGTTTTTTTAAATTATACGGCATGAATGGATTTTTAAAAAATTATTTCCAAGAATCTTCATTTAAAAGTTTTCAAGTTTATTTTGAATTAACTTCTTTTAGTTTAAAATTGCAAGACATGTTAATAAAGGAAAATGTTTCTGAAGTAGAAAGGATATTTTCATCAAGAATGGAGTTCAAGTGTTTTATCAAAATTATTTTCCATCTAAGATAATATAGGGTTCTGTTTCTATCCATATTTTTACATTGATTTGATTATGTTGTGATGGAATTATTTTTATGAATTCCTTTATCTTATATGAATTTTTTTATGATGTCATGATGTTTAAGAATCTCATTTTTATTACATGGGTTATGCTATGATGTATGGTTTATGATTTTGTGGCACACATAATAATGGTATCATTATGAGACGGGTGGGACCTATATATCCCTCCAATGCATTGAGTAAATATTTTATATCTCATGATATATACATGACTGGAACAGCAGGTTAAACCGGTTCAGTGAAACAGGACTGAAACGAGGAGTAAACTTGGTTCAGAAATGGACATTGTCCACTAAGATAGTCTTGGAAATGAGTCTTGACTAATAAGAAATGATTCTCTATGATTATGTGTGTATGCCAAAAAGTTTCATGTTTTATGTTATGATTATTGGTATTATATTTCACTACTATGATTTATCCCATGTTATAAAATTATGATCTCTTTTGCAGGTTAAGATTTCCAAAAGTTATGTTCTTATGAATATGATGTGATTGATATTTCTTTTGTTTACCCTTACGGAGCATTTGAGCTCACCCTTTTGAATGTTTTCTTTCCCCAGGTCAGGAAGAAGGTTATTAAGTAAGATATTCCAAAAGGGACTATAGATATTATGAAATAAATGGGAGACAGTTTAGACTCTTTATGAACCATTTGTTTATGTTTCCCAGTTTCTAAAGACACTATACCTATACGGTCCTTTCCTAGTTTTGTTATATGTTGTAATAAGTGTGCCTCAATTTTTATGTAATAACAATGTATGTAAATTATGGGTTGTTATACTAGGTTTGAATAGATGTATTGATTTATTTATTTTTATATGCATTTCTGACTAGATGATATAAGGGAAACAAAACTGTTTTGGTAGAATAATCCAAATAATTCACTATAATCATATGGATGTTTGTAGAAGTAATTATGGACTCTATGATGGGGTTGTACAGTAACTTGATGACCTATGATTATTTTGGGAGGATTCTGATTTTCTAATGAAATTTGATCATTTTATATCGATATTGGAAACTCACTAAGTTATTGATTTGTGAAATATATATATCCGTGAGATTATAAACATTCATGGAGTTCCATTATATGATTTTATGATAGATATGCATTTTTACGTCAAAGTTTTAGTAGGGATTGTATAAGTACTAATATAATCAGTTGAAATTCATCCCAACATACCATCCCTTGAAAAAGAGATAGTGAGAGTATAAAATATGTATATTAGAGGATATGATTCAATATTGTTTCCTAAACATCATTGTAGAATATGATGATCATGTTTTCTTGGTTGAGATTTCATACAAAAAAGATATAATGTTTCTATTTAGATGATACTTTATGAGGAAATCTATGATAGGTTTTTTCATCCACCACATTGTTTATATGAGGCTGGTGAGGAATGCATTATTGAACCCATTATATAAGAAAAGATCTAAAAGGTAGTGTAACTAATTTGAAAAGGTATGAACATTTCTTAGTGTAGTTAGTGATCTTATGCCGACCACTATAGATGACCATTTTTGTTTACTGTAGGAAACATTATTTTTCTATGAGTTACTACATGGTTAGGCCACCATCATTTAATAAATCAATTGAAACTAGCCCTACATTATGTAGGATGCTTTTTCATCAATGAGATATTTGGGAAAATTCTTTACAATCTGGATATTCCTTCATAAAAATTTGGTATGAATGATGTGTTTCATGTGTCTCAACATCCAAATTCCATGCCTAACACCATGCATCTCATTAAATATGAGGTTGTTTTTATAGATTCTGAAACATCATATATGTATTTCGAAAATTAGATTATAGACCTATGTGATAAATTACAATGATTGAATATGGTACCACATATCTAAAATATAGTGGCATCTGGTATAAATATAACATGATAATAGAGAGTGGGTGTAACATCCCAAGTAAGTAACGAATAATAGATATTTTTATCTATGTCTATTAATTATTAAGATAGTGTTTTAGAGGCTTAAAATGAAAATAAATACAATCTTATGCATGGAATACACTAATATTCTTAAAAGATTGTTTTACTGCCTTTTGATGGAAAACCCTTTTTAAATAAAAATTTTGACAATTTTATAATCTTTAATTGTCAAAATAAACATATTCATTATTATTGGGACATTGAAATTTACATTGGATAAATTTTTGGTATTTTTCTGACAATGTTCATTTTTTAATGAATAGTGAAAAATACTGCATTTTACATCAAAACTGCTTTTTCATTTAATTTAATTATATGGATATATTATCCTTTTAAGTGGTATTAAAGTGTAATTAGAATATATTTTTACCATTTAATCCAATGGTGGTAATTGGAATCAATTTCACTTTGAAATTGGACTTAAACTGGTATCAATCTTTTGATACTTATTGTTTCATAAAAACACGCTATTTGTCATGACAGCGGAAATTAATTATTAAATTAATTAATGTGACTTATATGTTTTGAATTTTTTAAAATAGACTTCATTTTTGAATTAGGAATATCAAATATATCTTAGGGTGAATTTTTGGTAATTTTCTGAAAAACTTCAATTTTTGATGAATAGTGAAACCACTAAGTGGTACTTATAAAAAATGATTTTTCCGTTTAAATGAAATTTTGCCATCATTGTATTTTGAATTTCAAAAATCCGACATACATGGTTGTCATTAAGAAGTAAAATGTGGTTCAATGGGATTGAAATAATTTTTCGGTGAATAGTAACTTATTAAGTTTTTAATCGCGATTAGAGGCAATTAGTGTAGTTTAAGGTAAGAATAATGTTTTAATAAAATGAAATGACCTAGACACATGTACTACCCTCCTTGGATGTGTCATGGACGACCAAGAAAATCCATGGGTCAACTTGGGGACCCCATGGAGCCACTTTTGTTGGAAAATGACATAAATATCTTTTTATTTAATGATAAAGTAAAAATGACACTAACATGATATGTTTTACTAAAACAATTTTTAAATGTGGCTATAAAAGTCAAATTTTTGATTATAAATAGTTATTGGAAAGATAAAAATATTACCTACATCATAGTATTTTTTTTATAATTTTTAGAGTTTAAAAAAATTAAATTATATATGACATCATGAATGCAACGATGACCTCATTATTTAACGATTTAAATAAAATGGAATGATAATGTAAACTCTAAGACCTACACATGGCCAAAACCTATTGGATGGGTGGATTTCGAACCCATATCACCTTACCCTCGAAACACATCAATGTGGGACCTCTTAAATCCGAATACCATTTTAAAATAAAGTGACTTTTCTTTACCTTCCAAGAGTGCCCCTCCTCTCCTCTTATAAAAGGCCCCAACCTCTACCTCCTTACCCACACTCCAAAAGCCTTTGGCTCGGCCAACCCCTGCCCATTTTGTCTCTCCACATCCTTTTATTACTTTTTTAAGCCTCCCTTTGGGCAGAAGTCTTCCCAAGGAAGCCTTTGAGCTCAATCCAAAGGGAGTTACCCGATTTTAAGGTAATGTCTTCACTTGAGTCCTTTTGTTTTATTTTGCTTCTCCAACCCCCTAAACTCTTTTTATTCATTTAGTTTGTAACAAATATATTATCTTCAATATACTAGGTTGTTGTTATAAGAAGGATTAGAGAAACACTTACACACACCTATATCTAATGGTTAATGTACTTACTATTTCCGTGGATGGTGAATTTATGCCTCCCGAAATGATGATTGGTCAAAATTCTTTTAACACCTTCAAAGGTGGCCATTAAGATGTCACTATATTTATATATGATATATAATATGTTTATATTTTCCTTAAGCTTCTGTATTATTCATTTTGGGCGTACCTTTATGGTTTCCATTATGGGTAAATGCGATATCTTCATTTAAGGAAGTGCGGACTACCGCCCCCTCAAAGTGATTTGATTCGTTAAATACCATATGTGGGACATATAAAGGATGGAGTTATGATATTATATATGTTATTACACTGGAATTATAATATACCTTTATATCATTATGATTCCATTCTATAAAATACGAAATAGAAATGAAAGTAGCGTTCATGCGTACGTACGGATTACCGTCTCCATGAACGGTGCATTTCATTTCTTACCTCTAAATGATTATGTAATATTAAAAATGCATGCATGTACTGGATATATATGACATATATGATATCTACATCATGAATACCATTCTGGACATAATGGATACATGAACAACTTGTAATTATAAAGGGCTTATTTTTTACTCAAGTACCAATGATCGTTAAAACGATCGTTATTAACTTAAATAATTACATAGTGTTCATGACATGGAAATAAGTGATATAAAAGGAATAATGAACTTGAAAAAGGTTATTAAACAAGTTGAAATTAACTCAAGTTTATTATTCATGAGATTAAAGAATGACCGAGTCAAGTCGGACCCGAGGTATGGGACTTCGTCTCAATCTCCTTTCATTGAGGCATATTTTGTTTTATACAAAACCTTCTTTTATACGGTGTATAAACCCCTTTGACTTTTACATTTATCCAAAAGGAATCTTTTTTATATGAAGCGTTTACTAAACGAAAAAAGGGAATGTTTTTGTCGTACGTATGCGACGACAACGACTTCTCCGCCGCCGTGACCATTATTTGAGTTTTGGCTTCCTCTACAAGCCATACCTTTTTTTAAAAGAAAAATAAATACCATGTTTTACTTTTCTTTTATTTTGGTATTGAAAATGGTTTTAATAATGTTTTTATATCAATGTGTTGTATTGATATCTTGTGATTGAAAGGTGGAAATGTTATGTTTCCTTTATGCATGTTTTATGTGATACGATTATGTTGAGGTTCTTGGGCATTATTATGAAGACAGGTGGTTCCGTGATAAAATAAGGGCGGGTGAGCCCGATATAGCTCTCTAATGCATTGGGTAACGTAGAGGAGTGTAACGTTAGGGTTTCTCCGAATAGATTTAGGCAATATACTATGATGGGTATTCCAAACGTAACCAAGAGGGTTACTCCCTACGTAAGAATGTTATGAATGCCTCCAGTTTTCTTTATGTCTTATGATTTCTATGATTTATTCATGATTTGATGAGGTATGTTAAAGTGATTATGTTTTATGGGTAAAGTATGATTTCATTATTATGTATATATGTACTCATGTTTCCTTTCCATATTTTTATATCCCTTACTGAGCTTTTTATTCTCATCCCAAGTTTTTTTGAAATGTTTTTCACAGGTCAAGGAAAAGGTACATGATATGATGATAGTGTCAAGGAAGTGTCAAGAAAGAATCCATGTTTTATGTTAAATTTGTTTCCATTGATGGGAAATAATAATACTATATTTATGTAACCACTTTGTTTATATGTGGAATGTAATGCAAGTTTTATGATCTAATTCTCTACAACTCTAAACCTGAAAAGATCCTCAATGTGTAATCTGGTAATAACTCAAGATTAAGTAAGGTTTAAGGCTGGGGCCTTATAGTTGGTATCAAAGGTCGGTTTAGATAACTTTAAGAGTTGGAATTCTATTAAATGATTATCAAAAAATATTTTTTTTATGGCCAAATTGAAGTGATATAGTATTTTAAGATTACCATGTTGCTTCATCTAAGACATGTTTGTTCAGAATGGTTTTCTGCCGAGGAAACAGGGAAGAAGTGCTAGGAAAGCATGCAGAAGGAAATAACCTTCCGAATCAGCATCCTGAGATGGTCAGAATTGGAACTGAACAGTTTGTTGTAGTAATGGAGAAGTTGACTCAAGCGATAAATGGCGGTGGTATCCATACATGAGATCAGCCAGATCAACCGCAGAGGAACATGTTAGTGGTGGAACATTTCATGAGGCAACATCCCCCATCATTCAGAGGATCATCTGACCCTGTGCGAGCTGAAGGGTGGATTAAAGCACTGGAGAAGATTTTCGATGTCAAGGGGTGTTCAGACAATCAAAAGGTTAGTCTTTCTATTTACCGTTTGGAGGGTGAAACAGATCAGTGGTGGTCGATGGTTAAAAATATCAGGGACGCTGATGAGATTGATGCTCTAGACTGGGATGAATTAAAAGGTATGTTTCTTGAGAAGTATTTTCCTAAGGCTGTTCGACTTAGGATGGAAAAGCAATTCTGGGAATTGAGGCAAGAGGAAGACTCAGTTTCTGCCTATGAATAAAGGTTCACTCGATTGGCAAGGTATGATCCACATTTTATCCGAGACCTTGATAGTAAAATCAATCATTTTTACTTAGGATTAAAGCCAAAATATCAAAGGGCATTACCTTATCATGAGTTTAAAAGTTATGAAAAGCTTGTTCAATGTGATGAGAAGGTGGAAATGGAGTTTGCCGATGATCAAGTGTTCTATAACGACCAACAGAAGAAGAGACCGAGGTGGCAGGAGAAAGGTAATAATTCTTCAAAAATGTCTGACGGTAAGAAAACTAAGTTTCTAGTTTGTGATAAATGTGGAAAAAGGCATGCTGGGGAATGTCTTCTGAATTCTGGAAAGTACTACCGATGTGGTAAGATGGGACATAAGGCTCGTGATTCCACTGAAAAAGATCAGGGTGATGGTAAGACCAAATTTGATTTATAGTTAGTGAAATGTTATAAGTGCAATGAGATGGTTCAGTATGAAAACGAGTGTCCGACAATGAGCTTGGGTGATGGAAAGCAGTTAGAATACAAGCAGAAATGGGTGGTGAAATCCTTTGCAACTACTTCAGCAGATGTCGGGCCATCAAATGAAGTTGTATCAGGTACTTTGTTTGTTTTTTCAGATTATGCCAGTGTGTTGTTTGATTCAGGGTCTACACATTCTTTCATCTCTGAAACTTTTTCTAGTAAAATGGGAATACCATCTCAAGAAATGACTCCTGAACTTTTGGTAAAAACACCTGGGGGAAATGTCGAGGCAAAAATAATTTATAAGAATCTTTCTATCCTTATCTGTGGAAAGAACCTACTTGCAAACCTTATTGTTCTACCTCTAGTAAAGTTTGATGTTATCCTGGGTATGGATTGGCTCTCTATTTACCATGCTAATATTGACTATAGAGCTAAAGAAGTTTCTTTTCAGAAAGACTTTCAGTTTGTGTACAAGAATGAACCCTTACTATTGATAACTTATCAAGAGGCCAAGAAAATTGTAAAATATGGAAATGAATGTTACCTTGCACACATCGTTGAAAATAAAGGAACTATTCAGATTAATGATGTGCCAGTGGTAAATGAGTATCCTGATGTTTTTCCTGATGAGTTTCCTGGAATAGTACCAGATCGGGAAGTTGAGTTTACTATTGACTTATTTCCTGATGCTAAGACAATTTCAAAACCCCCTTATCGAATGGCTCAAATTGAACTTTTAGAGTTGAAGGAGCAATTGCATGATTTATTAGGGAAATGTTTCATTCGACCTAGCACATCACCTTGTGGTGCTCTTGTTTTATTTGTTAAAAAGAAAGATGGTTAAATGAGACTTTGCATTGATTATAGGGCCTTGAATAATATTACTGTTAAGAACAAGTATACTTTGCCTCATATCTATGATTTGTTTGATCAGCTCCAGGGAGCTCAGTATTTTTCAAAGATTGACTTGAGATCGGGGTAACATCAGCTGAAGGTAAAGGAAGCAGATGTTCCGAAGACCGCGTTCCGTACATGATATGGCCATTATGAATTTGTAGTAATGCCTTTTGGGCTAACTGATGCACCTTCTGTATTCATGGACTTAATGAATAGAATTTTTCATGAGTTCTTGGATATGTTTGTGGTGGTTTCCATTGATGATATTTTGGTGTTTTCTAAAATTAAAGAAGAGAATGAAAGACATTTAAGGGTTATTATGATAACCTTAAAAGAAAAGAAATTGTATGGTAAATTCAGTAAGTGTGAGTTTTGGTTGCAACAAATTTCTTTCCTTGGTCTCATAGTTTCTAAAGATGGGATAACCGTTGATCCTGCAAAAACAAAGGTTGTTGAAGAATGGCGAAGACCCACAAATGTAACTGAGATTTGTAGCTTCCTTGGTTTGACAGGCTATTACTGAAGTTTTGTTAGAAATATTTCACGGTTATCTAGTCCAATTACTAAGCTAATTCGGAAGGGTGTTAGTTTATATGGACAAAAGAATGTGATGATTGTTTTCAGGAATTGAAAAGAAGATTGGTGAATGCTCCAGTTTTGGCACTACCTTCTAGGAATGGTGAGTTTGTTATATACAGTGATGCTTCATTGAAAGGACTTGGTTGCGTCCTAATGAATAATGATCAAGTAATTGCTTATGCTTCACGACAGTTGAAAACTGATGAGGTAAATTACCCTACACATGATTTGGAATTAGCTACTGTTGTTTTCGCTTTAAAAATTTGGAGGCATCATTTGTATGGAGTAAAGTGTGAAATATATACTGATCACAAAAGTTTAAATTATATATTCACTCAGAAAGAGTTAAACATGAGACAGAGGAGATGGCTGGAATTAATCAAGGATTATGATTGTACAATTCATTACCATCCGGGAAAAACAAATAAAGTGACTGATGCTTTGAGTCGAAAAAGTAATGCTTCATTAGCAATTTTTCATTTAGAACGTGATCCTTTGGTTAAGGATTTGATAAACTTTGGCATAGAAGTTGTTGGTGTAGGAAGTTCTTATATTTTGTTTCAGGTATCAGTGAGATCATCTCTATCAAATAGAATCAAGCAAGCACAGAAGTAAGACAGTGAGTTGCAGAAAAAGGTAGAGCTGGTTCAGAAAGGTAAGTTGCCTAAATTCAACATTGATAATGATTGCATTTTGAGATTTGGGAAGAGATTGTGTGTGCCTTGTGATTCACAGTTGAAGAGAGAGTTGTTATGTGAAGCTCATAGTTCTCCGTTTTCAGTTTATCCTGGTAGTACTAAGATGTACAGAGATCTGCGGGAGTATTACTGGTGGGATGGAATGAAAAGAGATATAGCTTATTTTACTGTGAAGTGTTTGACATGTCAACAGGTTAAAGCAGAACGGCAGTTACCGAAGGGATGCTTCAGCCTTTACCAGTGCCAGAGTGGAAATGGGAGAATATATCCATGGACTTTGTGGGATTATCGAAGACATCTCAAGGTAATAATGCAATATGGTTTATTGTTGATCGCTTGAATAAATCTGCTCATTTCCTTGCTATACGAGATACTTTTTCCCTAGATCAATTTTCCCGTTTGTATCTTAAAGAGATAGTCAGGTTACATGGAGTTCCTCTCTCCATTGTATCTGATCGTGATCCCGGTTCACTTCTAACTTTTGGAAATTCCTTCAGAAGTCGTTGGGTACTGAATTAAATTTTAGTACAACATTTCATCCTCAATCAGATGGGCAGTCGGAATGAACAATTCAGACCTTGGAGGATATGCTACGAGCTTGTTCGATGGATTATCAGGGAAGTTGGGACGAACATCTTTCTTTGGTTTAATTTTCATATAATAATAGTTTTCATTCCAGTATACAGATGGAACCATTTCAGGCATTATATGGGAAGCGGTGTCAAACTCCATCTTTTTGGGATGAAGTGGGTGAAAGAAAGCTGATGGGACCAGAATTGGTAGAAGAGATGGCAGAAAAAGTTCAACTGATTCAGAAACACATGATAACAGCTCAGAGTAGGCAGAAGAGTTATGCGGACAACAGAAGGAAGGATCTATCTTTTGAGGTAGGTGATCATGTTTTTCTCAAGGTTTCCCCATGGAAAAGTGTGATGCGATTTGGTAAGAAAGGAATGCTGAGTCCAAGGTTCATTGGACCATATAAAATTCTGGAGAGAGTTGGATCAGTTGCATACATGGTGGCTTTACATCCGAGCTTATCTGAGGTACACAATGTTTTTCATGTTTCGATGTTGAGAAAGTATATTCCAGATCTATCTCATGTTTTGAGACCAGAGGTAGTTCAGCTGGAAGAGAACCTATCATATGAGGAACAAACGGTCCAGATTCTTGACCACAGGGAGAAAGTGTTACGAAATAAGGTGATTAATCAGGTAAAGGTTTTTTTGGAAAAACCACATGATGGAAGAGGCAACATGGGAATCTGAAAATGCAATGAGGGATAAGTACCCCCATTTATTTGATAAGTAAATAAATTTTGGGGACACAATTTTCTAAAGGGGGGAAGGATGTAACATCCCAAGTAAGTAATGAATAATAGATATTTTTATCTATGTCTATTAATGATTAAGATAGTGTTTTAGAGGCTTAAAATGAAAATAAATACAATCTTATGCATGGAATAAACTAATATTCTTAAAAGATTGTTTTACTGCCTTTTGATGGAAAACCCTTTTTAAATCAAACTTTTGACAATTTTATAATCTATATTTGTCAAAATAAACATATTCGATATGATTGGGACATTGAAATTTACATTGGATAATTTTTTGGTATTTTTCTGACAATGTTCATTTTTTAATGAATAGTGAAAAATACTGCATTTTACATCAAAACTGCTTTTTCATTTAATTTAATTATATGGTTAGATTATCTTTTTAAGTGGTATTAAAGTGTAATTAGAATATATTTTTACCATTTAATCCAATGGTGGTCATTGGAATCAATTTCACTTTGAAATTGGACTTAAACTGGTATCAATATTTTGATACTTATTGTTTCATAAAAACACGCTATTTGTCCTGACAGCGGGAATTAATTATTAAATTAATTAATGTGACTTATATGTTTTTAATTTTTTAAAATAGACTTACTTTTTGAATTCGGAATATCAAATATAGCTTAGGGTAAATTTTTGGTAATTTTCTGAAAAAATTCAATTTTTGATGAATAGTGAAACCACTAAGTGGTACTTATAAAAACTAATTTTTCCGTTTAAATGAAATTTTGCCATCATTGTGTTTTGAATTTCAAAAATCCGACATACATGGTTGTCATTAAGAAGTAAAATGTGGTTCAATGGGATTAAAATAATTTTTTGGTGAATAGTAACTTATTAAGTTTTTAATCGCGATTAGAGGTAATTAGTGTAGTTTAAGGTAAGAATAATGTTTTAATAAAATGAAATGACCTAGACACATGTCCTACCCTCATTGGATGTTCCATGGCCGACCAAGACAATCCATGGGTCAACATTGGGACCCCATGGAGCCACTTTGGTTGGAAAATGACATAAATATCTTTTTATTTTATGATAAAGTAAAAATGACACAAACATGATATGTTTTACTAAAACAATATTTAAATAGGGTTATACAAGTCAGATATTTGATTATAAATAGTCATTGTAAATCTAAAAAGATTTCCTACATCATATTATTTTTTTATAATTTTTAGACTTTAAATAAATTAAATTATTTATGACATCATGATGATGCAACGATGACCTCATTATTTAACGATTTAAATAAAATGGAATGATAATGTAAAATATAAGACCAACACATGGAAAAAACCTATGGGATGGGTGGATTTAGAACCCTTATCACCATATCCTCGAAACACATCAATGTGGGACCTGTTAAATCCGAATTCCATTTTAAAATAAAGTGACTTTTCTTTACCTTCCAAGAGTTCCCCTCCTCTCCTCTTATAAAAGGCCCCCACCTCTACCTCCTTACCCACACTCCCAAAGACTTTGTCTCGGCCAAACCCTGCCCATTTTTTCTCTCCACATCCCTCTATTACTCCTTTAAGCATCACTTTGGGCAGAAGTCTTCCCAAGGAAGCCTTTGAGCTCAAACCAAAGGGAGTTACCCGATTTTAAGGTAATGTCTTCACTTGAGTCCTTTTGTTTTATTTTGCTTCTCCAACCCCCTAAACTCTTTTTATTCATTTATTTTGTAAAAAATAAAGTATATTCAATATAATATGATGTTTTTATAAGAAGGATTCAAGAAACACTTACACACACCTACATCTAATGGTTAAAGGACATACTGTTTCCGTTGATGGTGAATTTATGCCTCCCGAAATGATGATTGTTCAACATTCTTTTAACACCTTCAAAGGTGGACATTAATATTTCACTATATTTATATATGATATATAATATGTTTATGTATTCCTTAAGCTTCTGTATTTTTCATTTTGGGCATACCTTTATGGTTTCCATTATGGATAAACGCGATATCTTCATTTAAGGAAGTGCAGACTACCGCCCCCTCAAAGTGATTTGATTCGTTAAATACCATATGTGGGACGTATAAAGGATGGAGTTATGATATTATATATGATATTACACTAGAATTATTATATACCTTTATATCATTATGATTCCATTCTATAAAATGCAAAATAGAAATGAAAGTAGCGTTCATGCGTACGTACGGCTTACCGTCTCCATGAACGGTGCATTTCATTTCTTACCTCTAAATGATTATGTAATATTATAAATGCATGAATGTACTGGATATATATGACATATATGATATCTACATCATGAATACCATTCTGGACATAATGGATAAATGAACAACTTGTAATTATAAAAGGATTATTTTTTACTCAAGTACCAATGATCGTTAAAACGACCGTTATTAACATAAATAATTACATAGTGTTCATGACATTGAAATAAGTGATATAAAATGATTAATGAACTTGAAAAAGGTTCTTAAACAAGTATAAATTAAATCAAGTTTATTATTCCGGAGATTAAAGAACGACCGAGTCAAGTCGGACCCGATGTATGGGACTTCGTCTCAATCTCCTTTCATTGAGGCATATTTTGTTTTATACAAAACCTTATTTTATACGGTGTATAAACCCCTTTGACTTTTAAGTTTATCCAAAAGGAATCTTTTTTATACGAAGCGTTTACTAAATGACAAAAGGGAATGTTTTTGTCGTATGTATGCGGCGACAACGACTTCTCCGCCGCCGTGACCATTATTTGAGTTTAGGCTTCCTTTACAAGCCATAACTTTTTTTAAAAGAAAAATAAATTCCATGTTTTACTTTTCTTTTATTTTGGTATAGAAAATGGTTTTCATAATGTTTTTATATCAATGTGTTGTATTGATATCTTGTGATTGAAAGGTGGAAATGTTATGTTTCCTTTATACATGTTTTATGTGATACGATTATGTTGAGGTTCTTGGGCATTATTATAAAGATGGGTGGTTCCATGATAAACTAAGGGCGGGTGAGCCCGATATAGCTCTCCAATGCATTGGGTAACACGAAGGAGTGTAACGTTAAGGTTTCTCTGAAGATATTTAGGGAATATACTGTGATGGGTATTCCAAACGTAACCAAGAGGGTTACTCCCTACATAAGAATGTTATGAATGCCTCAAGTTTCCTTTACGTCTTATGATTTCTATGATTTATTCATGATTTGATGAGGTATGTTAAAGTTCTTATGTTTTATGGGTAAAGTATGATTTCATTCTTATGTATATATGTACCCATGTTTCCTTTCCATATTTTTATATCCCTTTCTGAGATTTCTATGCTCATCCCAAGTTTTTTTGAAAAGTTTTTCACAGGTCAAGGGAAAGGTACATGATATGATGATAGTGTCAAGGAAGTATCAAGAAAGAATCCATATTTTATTTTAAATATGTTTCCATTGATGGGAAAGAAGAATACTATCTTTATGTAACCACTTTGTTTATATGTGGAATGTAATTCAAGTTTTATGATCTAATTCTCTAAAACTCTAAACCCGAAAAGATCCTCAATGTGTAATCTTGTAATAACTCAAGATTAAGTAATGTTTAAGGCTGGGTCCTTATAGTGGGATACATATTTTTAGGCTCAATGGCCTGATTTTTTTGAGTAAAATTCGGTGACATGCATCTCAAACATGATATGGATTTCTATGGGGATTATAATATCTTTTTGTTTTTTCTTATATTTATAGGCCTTGTTTCCGTAAAATTTCAATGAGTTTTTAGAAATATAATTTATTAGGTAAATGGTTGTGGTAATGGATCATCATACACATGTTGAAAAAGGTGTTTTGGGTAATTTTTTTTCCAAAATGGGCATGTCCAAGGTCCAGTGAATTCCATTGTGACCTTATTGTGTATCCCAATGGAAAATAGTGTAAGGGAAATGGATTGAAAAATTCATTGTGAAGATGTGGTGTGTGAGATTTCCAACTTTTGGGCACAACATAAAAAACCCCACCACAGACATTTTTAAGGGTGTGGTGAGTGGTAAAACAACCATATATTTTGTATCATTCCATAGGGATTCCCATTTTCAAGGTTTTGCTCAAGGAAATTACACCCATTATTAAAAAATTATGAGGTTTATCAGTGGTCATGTGAATTTTGAATTTTTGAAGCCATTATTTTTTTCCATACATATATATAAAAGTGAAAGGTATGTTCATAAAACTATTTTTGACAGTAACAATGATATATTTAATAACTTCTATCTTATTTTAAATTAATTTAATTTGGTTATTTTATTTATCTTTTAGAGATTAAATATTTCTATGATCATTTTTACAAGAGGTCCAATGGTGATATATCATTATTCCAATATCATATTTATTCATTATTCATATCAATATTACCATACCATTGGTTAATCTAAGGACTTATCTTATCATTCTTTACTGGTGCCTCTGGTTTTGGTAATTTTTTTGAATGATTCGGTTGAATAATTATTATGCAGGATGAATTTGTTAATTTAATTTTAAAAAATCCTTGGACAATGTTGTTGAAATGAATTTACACTAACATGTGCTTTAAAATTAATCATTTTCTTTTTTCTGTTATTGAATAGGTTATTATCCATTTAACCAAACTGAAATATTACAATTAGTGGTAATTATATATAGGGAAAATATTTACTATACCCTTATCTTGTTCATATTATCCATCACACCCAGGGATTAATTTCTTTCTATATTTTTAATTTTTCTTGGTTTTCATGGAGTGGGGGTTTATTCTTGTTGGGTGGTGATCTAGGTTTGGGAGATGACACCCCTCATGAATAGCATGTAGATATTGAAAATGATGACATAAGAATATTCGTCATATTTTTGGACCTTGTATGAACGTGTAACCATAATAAATTTCTTATATAAGCATAATTTGATGACCTTGTGTGGTTGTGATCAAAATTCAGTGTTTTCATATCCCCTTAGGTCTGTTTATGATACTTGTCTTAATGATTATTATTATTGAGTCAATAAGGTTTCCTTATGACTTTTCCATTCCTTAATGTTTGGGGATATTGTTGAGTTGATAAGGTTTATTTATTGCTTTATCATTTATTCTTGTTTTAAAAAACACAAACACCTTATCATAAGGAAAATTTCGTTTATGCTATGTTTTACTTTCATAAGGAAAATTTTCCATCCCCAAGGAAATTTATATCTACAATATTTTTCATCGATTCATTTTATCTATGTATAAAATTCAGTTTTGTATCCAAAACCTCGGAATCCTATATATACATAGATATAAAGCATTCTGTTTTTTGGATCCAAATTCAGGTTCCTAACTCTCTGAATTCAGAATCCGAACTCTTTGGAGTTCTAACTCCGACTTCTCTGAATTTAGACACTAAACCTTTCTTATTTCTGACTCTATGTTCTCTAATTTCAGACTCCGAACCCTTCGGAGTTCTGACTTTGAGTTCTCTGAATTCAGACTCCGAACTCTTTTATGTTCGGACTTCGAGTTCTTTGAATTCAGACTCTGAACTTTGTATGTTCAGACTCTGAACATTGATGAATTCAGACTCCGAACATTGTAAGTTCAGACTCCAAACACTTATGAATTCAGACTCCAATCATTGTATGTTTAGACTACAAACTCTTATGAATTCAGACTCCGAACATTATAAGTTTAGACTCCAAACTATCATGTGTTCTAACTTCAAATTCTACTGAATTCATGACTCCGGATTTCTTGGAAATTCTGACTCCAACATTTATAGAATTCTAACTCCGAATTATTCTAATAAACATAATCTGAATATCTATGTGTTATAGACACAGAATGTGTTTTTGGTAATAATTGGAACTATTTTTTTTCTTTCACTCTGAAAAATGATTTTATTTATGTAACCATATTTTTTTAACTCATGTTTTGGTTATAAAATGACATCATGCATTTAGTTACTAACTAACTATTTTTTAGTGACATGGGTACATGTCCCTCCAAAAATCAAGGAAAAATATGACTTTTGGAGGAGGGTGCCGACCGTTGAAGTCGTGCCTATAAATAAGAGCTCATTTGAAAGATCTTATACATTGTTACAACTTTGATGAAGAATTTGATCAATCTAGAGCTTACATGTTGTTGAAGTGATTTCTAGAGGCAGATGCTCTTATAACCTCTCAGGCTTTGCGCAGAACTTTTGAAAAGCTTGTTCAAACTTTTGTTCATGTATAATTTCTTTGTGCAGAGGTGCGATTTCCTTAAAATCAGAGACTTCGAGTTGTGAAGTCATAGGTGCCGATTTATTTACAAATCAAGGGACTGTGAGGATAGAAAGACAGATATGGATCTTCGAATAGATGGATTACCTGGGTTTGGGTAATACAAAATTTCTTGAAATTATAAATCAAGGGACCTTTATCCAATGTTATTGGATACCCCTGTCTTTAGGTTAAAAGATTTACTACTTGTTACTTTTAGTGTTTCAGTCTTTGTTATCCGCTTTAATATTGGTTGTTGAGGAACGTATAACTATCTTATACTTCTTTATACTTGTACTCTGATTAAATAGGATTCTATACACATTAAGGAAGAGTATTTTTTGTTGTAAACTTTTTTTAATTTTCACTATCGGAATCTCCTTTTCGTAATTACATTTCTGTAATCATGAAATTTATTAGAACTTATAGGTATTGTAAATTTTGTTTATACAATGTTTCGTTACAGAAATTTTAAAGTATACAATTCAACCCCTCTTGTATATTATGTATCTACACAATATTTTGAATCTAAAATAGATATCATATCTATCTTACAATCGATCCAACAATTGGTATCAAAGTTTGGCTACCTCATACTCTGAACCAATCCAACAATTGGTATCAGAGGGTTGGTTAAATTTGAATTAATCTCACGTTTAGATTCAAAATAGAAATCTCTTTATTCATTTTTTTAGAATCATATTTATGGACTCATAAAGTTTGGAATCATATTTTGTTTTGAGATACTCTAGTTTTATTTTCCTTACTTAGCATATTTACAAACTTTTATTAATAACAAGTTTGTGTGGAACGTTTTTCCTTAAGATATAAGGTTTAAATGTTGGTTCTATCGACAATCTAAGTCCTACCAGACCTCCTATTTTTGATGGAAATTATTATGAGTAATAGAGTGATATGATTAAGACTTTTGTTATTAAAACTAGAGTAGATAAATACCTAATGCTGACAGGAGACTATAAGATTCCTAATAAGAAATTGTGAACTTTTACTAATCAGGAGAAATCAGAATATCAAGAAAATTTCATAGTCAGAAATAAATTGCTATGTTCTATGACAAGAAAAATCTATATTAAAATATCTTCATGTGAATATGAAAAAAATATTTGGAAGAAACATGAAGTTAACATTTTGTTACTTCTAAATTTATATTGACCAGAAGAGCTATGTTGAGAGCTGACTACCATGGCTCTAACTTTCTTTATGGAGAACCTATAAGCAATGTTCAGCAAAGGTTCATGATTATTGTGAATAGCTTACAATATATGGGAGAAAATGGTTTGGATGATGAGTCCCTTGTAGATAAGATCATAGAAATCATTCCAAATGAGTGGGAGTCCAAGAGGACAACAATTGATGAGAACAGGAAAGTCACCAAGTTTTCCTTACATGGGCTGCTTAGAAATCTTCTTCAGTAAGAGGCTAGAATGAAGAGAGATGCTGATAATTTTAAAAAGAAGAATGGGAATGGAGGAACTTCTTTTAAAACTAATTCAAAACATATGAAAGATAAGACTCTATAAAGTGTAACTATATCAAAGTCAAAGAAATTAACTATTCAAAAATAATCTAGTTATTTAGAAAATTCTGAGAATGAATTAGCTAATCTTGCTCATAGAATGAACAAGATAGTAGCTCAGAAGAACTATCAAAATAAGTTCAAAATGAGAGACTACAAATATATGAAGGATGGGGAATTTACTTGTTATGAATGTAGAAGAACAGGTCATATTAGAAATGATTTCCCTCTAATGAAAAATAAGGAAAATAAGGAAAGAAATTCAAAGAGAAACAAGAAGAAGTTCAATCGTTCAAAGAAAAAGAAAATCCATAATGAAAATGAAACTTGGATTTCTAGCTATGGAGACTCTTCGAGAATTGAATCTTCTCAATATGAGTCATTAGCACGGAAAAATATTGGATTCATTACTACTATTATGTTCCCATATACATGTCTTATTTACAAGGTACACTCTTTCGTGGCTTTAACAAATTTATCTCCTGATAAGAATTACTATTTTGAAGATAGTAATTCTAATGAAGATACTTCATCTTCCAAAAAAGAAGAAATACCTTCATACAAATAAGTATCTAGATTTTCCAAGTTGTTAGAAGCAAGAAATTTTAAAATTTCTATTAAACTAGACAAGGAAAATACTAGGGAAGAATTCCTTAAAAAAGAGATTTCAGACCTCTATAGAGATCCTTAAGATAAGGATGAGCTTCTCGAAATACATTCTAAAGACCTTAAGGAAGTAAATTCTGAAAAGGAAAAACTTTATAAAGATCATAAGAATGCTATTTTAAAAATAAATATTTTTATGGAAGAATCTAACTCTAAGGAAATAATTCATGAGGATAAAAATTAAGTCATAAGACTAAAATCTGAAATATATTCTTTTAAAAAACTTCTTTCAAACATTAACTCTGGTAAATAAAATTTTGTCAAGATGTATTCTCAAATAAAACCTCAAGGAAATACTACTGCAGTATGTTATACTCACAGAAAACCAATTTTCAAAAACAAGTATTTTATGCCATCTAGAGACCCTTTTTGTACTAAATGTCAAAGTGGTGGGAATTGGAAGAAATTTTTTTCTTTGAATAATGTTCAATCTCTTGGTTTTCACAAAGTCTATTTTTCTAAACAAATGTGGATACCCAAAATTTTATTGTCTAACAATTCCGTATCCAATTAATTTTGGATTCCGAAAGTCTAACATTCTTATTTTTAGGAAAGTAAAAAATTTACCAACTTCAATACTTGGGACATGGATAGTTAATCCTCCCAACATATGACTGGTAACAAAAACATCTTTGAAAATATTATCAAGATGAAAGGAGGAAAAGTAACTTTCGAAGATAATGCTAAGGGAGCAATTATTGGTATATGTAACATCATTCTTCTTATAAAAACATGGATTTCAATTGTTTTATTTGTTAATGGTCTTAAGCACAACCTCATTATAATATGTCTACTATGTGATGAAGGTTACCTTGTGAATTTTAGGAATGAAAAGTGCTTAGTAAACAATTCTAAGGAACAGTTTATTCTCTCTGCCAATAGGCAAGAGAATTTTTACACACTAAATTTAGAGGACATTAGGAACCAAGACCTACCTTGCCTTAGTGCATTGGAAGATCATTCTTTCTTATGGCATAGAAGGTTAGGTCACTGTAACCTTAGGAACCTATGAAAACTCTCTACGAAAAGACTAGTTAAGGATCTACCAGAGCATAGATTTGATTCTACAAAGGTTTGTGATCCTTGAAAATATGGAAGGAAACATAAATCATGTTTTAAATCAGTTGGTGAAGTCTCAACCATTGATGCATTACAATTAGTGCATATCGATCTTTTTGGACCAACACAAACAACATGTAATGGAGGCAAATATTATGTATTTGTCTTAGTTGATGATTACATTAGATTTACATGGGTCTATATTATAGAAAATAAATCTAAAGCTTTTTCTTATTTCAAAAATTTTAGATCCCAAGTTAAAAATGAGAAAAACCTTCATTTGATATCTATTTATTGTGATCATAGAGGGGAATTTCAATATTTTGATTTTGAAACTTGTTGTAGTAAAAAGGGAATTACACATAACTTTTCAACACCTAGAACACCTCAAAAAATGGTCTTGTTGAAAGAAGAAATAGAATTCTTCCAGAGATAACAAGAACCATGTTTAATAAATATTCTATAGCCAAAAATTTTTGGGCTAAAGCTGTAAGTACTTCTTGTGATACTATAAATCGAGTTTTCATTAGACATTTTCTTAATAAAACCCCTTATTAGTTATGGAATGGAAGAAAACCTATACATTACAACTTCATGGTTTTTGGTTTCAAGGTATTAATTTTGAATACCCAAGATAATTTACACAAATTCGCACCAAAATCTGATGAAGGAATTTTTAGGCTACTCCACAACTTCTAAGGTTATATAGTTTTTAATAAAAACACTTATACTGTTGAGGAGACAGTGGATGTCAAATTTGATGAAACTGATCCTTTTGTTTTTAAAAAACCTCATCCAACATATTTGGATGTGTTTTCAAAAACTAATTATCAACTTTTGTTAGAAAATCCTTCTAAAAAAGAAAATGTCCAAGAAGAAGCGTCTGAAACATTTATCCCAGAATATTTCCTACCCTATGTTGATGAACAGGTTTTACAAAACCCAAATCAGTTGTTTCAAAAATAAAATCATCCTAGTTATAGTATCATTGTGATGTAAATCAACCTTTAAAGACTAGAAGTTCCTTAAAAAATGAAGTAGAAAATCTAGCATTCCTTTCCCAATTAGAACCAAAAAGCATTGATGAAGCTTTATGTGATGATGATTGGATAAAATCTATGCAAGATGAACTAAATGAATTAGAAAGGAATAATGTCTGGACTTTGGTTGAAAGTCTTAAGGAAATATCTGTTATTATAGTAAAATGGGTCTTCAAAAATATGTGTGATGAAAATGGAATAATACTAAGAAATAAAGATAGATTGGTTTCTAAAGGATATAATCAACAAGAAGGAATAGACAATGATGAAACAATTTCTCTAGTAGCTAGAATTGAATATATTCATATTCTACTTTACTTTGCAGAATTGTTCAATTTCATACTTTTTCAAATGAATGTTAAATGTGCTTTCATTAATGGTTTTGTAATAGAGGATGTTTTTTTGAATAGACTCTTGGTTTTGAAGATATAAAACATCCTGAACATGTTTATAAACTTCCCAAATCTCTGTATAGACTTAAGTAAACCCCTTGAGCATGGTATGATAGGATTACATGATTTTTTCTTCAAAATAGTTATGTTAGGGTAAATGAAGATCCAACCCTTTTTATAAATAAATATAAGAAAAATGTTTTGATTGTTCAAATTTATGTTGATGACATTATATTTGGATCAAATCTGAAATATTTAACTCATTCCTTTGTGGATCTAATGAAATCTGAGTTTGAAATGAGTATGGTGGGTGAGTTAACATTTTTCCTTGGTTTTCAAATTTCTCAAAAACCATATGGAATATATATATCCCAACATATGTATATTAAATATCTTCTTAAAAAGATTGGATATGACAACACTAAAAGTATTAGTAAGCTCATTGGTACCTCAAACATACTTGATCTTGATGAAGGTGGGATACCAGTAGATCACACATCTTTTAGAGGTATGATAAAAAGTTTACTTTACTTAACAGCTAGTCATCCAAACATAATGTTTTTGGTATATCTATGTGCAAGATATCAATAAAATCATAAGGAATCTCATTTAAAGGCATTGAAAATAATTTCTCACTACTTAAAGGGAACCATGGATTTAGGACTCTTTTATACTTCTGAAAATTATTTTGTTCTAAAACGTGTTCCGAATGATGTTTTTTGTGGATGTAGAATGGATAGAAAGAGTACATCTAGAACATTTCACTTCTTAGATGATTCATTAGCTTCTTGGTCATGAAAAAAGAAACACTCAGTAGCACTTTCTACTGCTGAAGCTGATTATTTAGCAACTAGAAGTTGTTGTGCTCATGTTTTGTGGATGCAACACACACTCACAGACTATGGTATGAGTTTTATCAAAACACAAATTATGTGTGATAATACTTGTGACATTTCCTATAGTAAAAACCCTGGACAACACTCTCGTGTAAAACACATAGATATTAGGCATCACTTTCTTAGGGATCACACAAAAAAGGGGATATCATTTTTCAATTTATCAGAATACATGATCAACATGCTGATATTTTCACAAAATATTTACCCTCTGATAGATTTAAATACACCAAACAGAGGTTGGGAATGATAACCATAAGGTAATATTCCATATTAGCTTCGTGTTGAAACCAATATCCTTACAGTAATAAAAACTTTTTCATAGTGGTAGTACATTTTCTTATTAGTCAGATTTTTCAAATCTTGTGTAATGAAATTTTTGTAGTAAGTTTTTTTAAAAAAATTCGTAATGAATATTTTCATACTCAAACTTTTGATAATGAAGATTTTAGTACTCAAAATATTTGTAATGAATATTTTCACTCTCAAAATTTTTGTAATGATGTTTTTCATACTCAATATTTTTGTAGTGAAGATTTTCGTACTCAAAATTTTCATAATAAACATTTTCATACGTAAAATTTACGTAATTGAGATGTTTTTTCAAATTTTTCATAATCGAATTCTCGGAATCTAAAGATCTTAAAAAAAAATTCCCTCAAAATGAATAATCTTCTTATAAATCTTAAAGGTATGTTACCTTTCCTGATTTTTATAATAATCTTTTACTTGTTGGTAGTTTCTTTTGATTTTAAAATTTTCAGAATCTCTTTTCCTTAAATCCGAATGTTTTCATTAAAAAACCTCAAAAGATCGTATCCATGATTTCCTTGCAGCTACGATATCAACTGTCAGATATGATCATATGGATTTTCATCCATTGGATTCTGTCTGTAAAATGAACCGTCTCATCAAATGCCTATATAAATGACCCCCCTAATGGTTGTCCCTCATCGTATCTAAATCTCTCTCGTGCGGAATTTATTCCCTTCTACATATGCTCATTCGAAATTTTCAAAAGTTTCTCAATTCTGAATTTCTATAGAATAATCCTATCATAATGATATGTTTATGGTGAGGGCTATTTCGGAGTGGCAAGTCTATAGAGAAAGGTGGGTGCATCCGAACTTCTTTTCCAAGTATGATTCAATCATCTCAAAGAACATTAAGATGAATGGATGGGAGAGAATTTATATATTGAAGCCAGTGGCTCAATATTTGGTGTATCCATATTTACTAGTTGAGATTTATAAAACAGTCAGTATCCTCAAGGAAGAAGGAAGAGAGAAGTTTTCATTCAAGAGCTATAAAATGACTTATGCTCTTCCATATACTAAAGAATCTAGTTTGGTTGGTATTCTATACGAAGGGGAAGCAGAATTTTGTTCCCATAAGTTTCATGATGTCAAAGGAAGTTTTGTTAAGGAAAAGGCTATGGCATGTCTTAGACTCCCTGATGTTAAGACTCTGAAGATCACTAACTTGTCTACAAATTATCGGATTCTCAAATTATTGGTTCAAGATTTCATTATTCCGAGAAAAGGTGACAAGGATACATTAAAGAAGATGGAAAAGTATATTTTAGATTTTCTGGTGAACCTAAGGAAGGTTAGTTTGGTTAAGCATATTCTCATTACGATTGAGAATATCAAGAATGAAAACTTGAAGGCTCAAATAATCATGTATCTAGCTATTCATTCCATGTTAATTGTTCGGTGCTTAGAATCTCTTTAAATTAATTTTAGCTCGAAACCAAGGAATTAAAAAGTCATGATAGTCAATTATTATACCCTCAAGATGAAGAACATTGTCTGAATCAATGAAAAAGGATGGAAAGAAGAGAATGTTAAAGGAAGAAGGAGAGGAAGAAAAATCCCATAATGCTATGGAAGCTCAATCCACACCTGCAAAACCTAAGAAGAAAAAAAGAATATCCTGATGAGGTTATAGACAAGTGGAGGGAATATGAGAGAAGTATGAAAGTAGGGGAGCCATGTTTTGGTTTTGATCCCACTAAAGAAAAAGCCTTAAATGAGAAGGCAACTGATGATCTAGAAAAGAAAGATAAAGAAAAGTAGTTAATAAAGAAGATGACTGAAGCTGAGATAGTGCAATACCTTTTAAGGGATACTGAGAAAGCATTAGAGAGCATTCCGATACCAGAATATTTCTTGGTAGAAGCCTTACATGAGGCTCCAAGTAAGAAATTTGTCACACCAGAAAATGTCCAAGAAAATATTGTTGAAGAAAAAGAAGTTGTCAAAGTAGTTAAAGAAGAATTAGAAAGTATTGTTGACATCGTAGATTTTATTATCAAGTAGAATATTTTCATGAGAAAGAAATCCCATCTGAGAAGCTCTCAATACGAACTTCGGAAGCAGAATATTAAAAGTTGGCTACACCTGGGAAAGATGAGAAATAAGTAGATGATAAGGCTGAAGATGAAGTGAATAAGCTCTCTGAGGAATAATGTTCTAATCATGACTTAATTCATCATGAGTATGCTGATCCAAGAGCTGAGAAAATGGAGATAAATGAAGATAAAATTATTCAGATTTCTGATAGTGAACATAAATCTCCGGATGACGAAGCCATTCTGAAAATTAAGAGTGGAAAAAAGGTGGTTGTTGGTACACCTAGAAAAGCTGTTGTGAAGAAGAAGAAAGCTGGTGGGTCTTCAAAGAGGAAACTTGCTGAGCTAGAGAAATATCCCGCCCCAAAAAATGTTTCAGATTCGGAATCATCATCACTTGGACATGATTTCATTGTTCAATCATTGATGAATCTGGTTGATACCATTCTGATTTTTCAAGCATTTCCTCAAGATGTCAAATGATTCAACACACCTTGAACCAGAAGTCAGATTTAGTATCCATGGTTATGGATAAGTGTGTCAAGCTTGAGGATGATTTCAAGAATTTTTTAATCAGCTACAAATCCCATAAAATATTATGCAGAAAGATGACCATTCGGTCAAGGAAAACCATGGAGGACATGAACAAATTTTATGAGTTACAAGAGAGTGTCAATGAGGGTTTTGACACCAAATATGGGAAGATCAAGGATCCTACATGTAGATTTTAGGAAAAACTAACCATCGAGTAGAATTCTCAGATTCATGATGTAAATGATTTGAATGGGAAATTGTATTCATTATCTCAAAGATAGAAGAGAGAAAGATATCTTCATATTGAAATAGAAGAAAATCTTGTCAACCAGGTAGATGGCCTGAAGACTCAGGCAGAGGATCTCAATGCTCAGGATGATAGAATGAAATATTTAGAGAAGAAAGCTAAGGACCAAGATCAGTTTCTTAAGAAAGAAAAGGATGACTAGAAAGAGCTTAAAAAGCTGAAAACAATAGTGAAGAAGCTGATTCCCAAGGAAAAGG
Organism: Viscum album; assembly: GCA_963277665.1. Taxonomy (NCBI): domain Eukaryota; kingdom Viridiplantae; phylum Streptophyta; class Magnoliopsida; order Santalales; family Viscaceae; genus Viscum; species Viscum album. Next base: position 1,869,654,877 of record OY728150.1, read on the forward strand.
AAGGATTTTTATTATTTAAATCTGATCTATTGCTGTAGTTTCCTTGTTCTAATTTTTTTCCAATCCTAATGAAATTTTGGTTGCTAGTTTTTGTTTGGTAGTTTTGTGCTGATATTTCAGGTACCATATTTACTTTTCCATTCCCTATATTTCTTTTTGAAAATCATAAAGGGGGATAAAGGAAATCGAATTCTATATAAAGAAGAAATTTTACTAAGTATATGGGAGTGTTTACCTAAGGGGGAGTTTTCATTACAAAGATTTCCGTATTCAAGATAATAAAAAATATCATTATGGAAATCTAAAATATGATTTGTAGTGTTCCAAAGCCTATGGGGAAGTTATTTGTATTCAACTGTTCCCACGTGTTAAGAGAGATAAGTTTTACTTTCAATGTTTATAATTTTTTTCTAATTTCCTTATTTTCTTTTTCATTAGGATGTTTGTGCTTTCCAAAAAGGGGTATATTGTTGAGTCAATAAGGCTTCCTTATGAATTTTCCATTCCTTCATGTTTGGGGAGATTTTTGAGTCGATAAGGTTTCCTTTTGACTTTATCTTTTCTTGATGTTTTGAAAATAAAAAACACCTTATCTTAAGGGAGATTTCATTTACCCGATGTTTTACTTTCGTAAGGAAAATTTTCCTTCCCCGAGGAAATTTATCCTTATAATATTTTTCATTGATTCATTTTTTCTAAGTATAAAATTTGGTTTCGTATCCAAAACATTGGAATCATATATATACTTAGATATAATGAATTTTGTTTTCAGATTCCGAATTTAGGTTACGAACTCTTTTAATTCAGACTCTGAACTCTTCAGAGTTATGACTCCGAGTTCTTTGAATTCTAACATTGAATTCTTCTGAGTTCTGACTCCGAGTTCTCTGAATTCAGACTCAGAACATTGTATGTTCAGACCCTGAAATATTATGAATTGAGACTCAATGATTTGTATATTTAGACTTTCAACTTTGTATGTTAAGACTCCGAACTCTTATGAATTCAGACTCTCAACTTTTTAAGTTCAAACTCTGAACTATTATGTATTCAGACTACAAACTTTTAACGTTCAGACTCCAAGCTCTCATGAGTTCAGACTCAAAATTCTACTGAATTCAAGACTCTAAATTTCATTGAAACTCAAACTCTGAATTATTCTAATAAACAGAATCTGAATATCTATGTGTTATATACAACAAATGTGTTTTTGGTTAGACTCTGAAATATTTTATTTCTTACACTCCAAAAAATTATTTTGGTTATGTAACCATATTTTTGATTACTCATGTTTTGGTTATAAAATGATTTCATACATTCAATTACTAACTAACCATTGTTTGAGTGACACATGTATAGGTCCCTCCAAAATTCAAGGAAAAATATGATCGTTAGAGGATGGAGCCGACCGTTGAAGTTGTGCCTCTTAAATAGGACCTCATTTGAAAGAGATCATACAACGTTACAAATTTGATGAAGAAGTTGATCAATCTAGAGCTTACATAATGTTGATGTGAATTCTATAGAGAGATAGGAAGTTATGAACTCTCAGGATTCATACAGAAAGTCATAACGGCTTGTTTAAACTTTGCTTCATGCAGAATTACTTTGTACGGAGGTGTGATTTCCTTAAAATCAGAGACTTCTGTTGTGATGTCAGAGGTTCCGATTTCCTTAAAAAAACTAGGGCTTACGAGGATAGCAAGAAATATACCGATCATTAGATTGAGGGCTTACCTAGGTTTGGGTAAGACATGATTTCTTGAAATTATAAATCAATGGACCTTTATCCAAGGTTGTTGGATACCCTTTTCTTTGGGTTAAAATATTTACTACTTGTCACTGGTAGTGTTCAATCTTTGTTTTCCACTGTAATTTTGGTTTTTCAGGAATGTATAACTATAATATATTTCCTTAGACTTTTACTCTAATTAAATAGGATTATATACGCTTTATGGTAGAATCATTGTTGTTGTAATATTTTGTTATGTTTCATTTCCAGAATTTCCTTTTTGGAATTACTTTTTCGGAAAAAAGTAAGTAATTAGAACTTTGAGGTGATGTAAATTTTTTTTATACAATGTTTCCATAAATAATTTTTAAATTATACAATTCACCCCCCTCTTGTATATTGATTATCTAAAACATAGTTTGATACTACAATTAGTATCACATCTATCTTACAATCGATCAAACATTTATTATAGACTTTTTGATCATGTTTGATGCTGAAAATGTGTACTTTATTTTTCCACTATTCACCCATGATGATATACTATGATTTTTTTGAATAATATACCATTTTATGTTTATTTCCATTTCTTTGGATGTACATTCCTTGGTGCCTGAAATTGATAGACCCTCGTGACATTCTAATCTCTTTGATCTAGGATTGGGAAACTTAGGGATTGATCGAAAAAAGAACATCATGATATATTTATCTTTGAAAGAGTACCTTATTAAATCATGGCCTATCACTCCCCTTTTCTATAATGGTTCTTAATTTTTCCTCTCCATATGGACCAACAACACCACATGAGGCATAATTCTTCTTCCGTTGCAATTTGGGTTAGTCTTCTTAAATTCCCATTATCGTTTTAAAATAACTCGATAGCAAAGATGCTGGAAATCCTTGTAGGTAGGTATTTATGCTCTGATAATCGAAAAAATTTGATTTTTCATCTTGTTAACTACTTCATTTGTGATAAAGTTGGTGCCTCAAGGGTTCTTCTTGACATTGTTTGGATTAAAGTTGCTGAGGAGTTCGGTAGTAAACAACAGGTCGTATATGAATCATGTTTTGATTTTTTTTGGATTGAAAATATATGGGTCACTCCTCTGTGTCTTGTAGGTATTTCTCTAGACATTTCTACAAGAAAGGTGGTGTGGGTTCAATAAGTAGTTTCAAGACTTCTGTGACCAGTGGGTTAGCGGGTGTGGAGGTTATGACCAAGACAGCTCTCTCCCGGGAAGATAGTCTATTAAGAGTTCCTCAAGCGGTTGTGGATGTCTCTATGAAGAAAAAAAATGTAGAAAAGGGTGTTATACCTGAGGTAACTAAGGATCAAAGTAGATATAAGTCTCAAAGAGTGGACAAGGGAGGTTCTTAGATCGACCTAGGCGCCTCATATGCTAAGGTGGTGTGATCAGAGAGTGGAAACTGTGATAGAGGTCTGTCAACGGATCCTAAAGAATCATGGGAGAGTATGTCATTAGGTATCAGAGCTATTCCTAGAAAGGAGGTGGATATTATTTTGTTGGGAAATCATTTTTATGGTCTATATAACGAGGATCTGGTTCTGGATGAGAAGGACCCATCCAGTTACTCCAACAATGGGAAGAAGGACCTCGAGTCCATTGATGATAGTTCTAGATAGTTTTTAGATGAAGTTGAGGGTGAGGTCCATGTTCAAGGAGATGGAATCTCTAGCCCAAGGAGATGTAGTACCTGGAAGGGATGAAAAAACTGATAAATGACAACTCAAACATGCCACTCCCTTTGGATACATGATCATCAAAGAAATCAAAAGACAAGATGATGGTCAGTGGTACACTTCCTTCCTCCAAGAGTGATAGTTAAAAGAAGAAACAAGATGTATGTATTGATAAACACTTGTAATTGATAATGTGATCACAAGAATATGTAGTTTATTAGGTTCTAACACATAATGATACTAATGATTAAGAATCCAGAATGAGGGGATGACCTATAAAGATAATCTTCAATGATGAGATTAATACCAGGACTGCAAAACAAGATACGATTTTAGTTGGATTGTTCAACAATGCGAATGTCAGTCTTCAAGAATATATTAATTCTTGGGACAAGCTTATTTTTGATTTTTTAGACCTTATAATAGAAAAACTAGACATCCAGGTAAAAAATATTTCTTGGAAGTTATTTTGACCATCTAATTCCGAAAGGCTAAAATTTTTCTACAATGGTTCTTACTGTTAATTTTGTGTTTGAACTCAGGTTTTCTCACTTTTTCACAAATGTGTTTGAATAATAAACAATTAATTTTCAGTATAGATTTTTTTATAATCATGTTGAATATTTTTTTGGAATTCATTTATAATGATCACTCAATTCTTATTTGATGTTAAGTATCAAGAATAAATTCATTCCTAGTGGATGCTCAGTATAATGTTCACACGATGCCTAAATAGTTTTGAGTAGTGTATTTATTAACCCTGTAAATATGTCTTGATTAAATATTATATATTCTTTCCACGATGAACTATTTGAGTCAGGGTGTGCATGACATTCAATAATGGTGATGGTGGAATAAATAATGTGGTAGGGATATGTTTATACCTTGTGGATGGCATGCGATTTACATAGTGCCTAATTGATGCCAATTATCATATTTAATTGATTCCTAAAACATTTAATGTATAAATATCACATGATTACTTGTATATGAGGATTATTATAATTATATTCATACTTGGTGTATGATTAGTAGAATTTTTACATGAAGCCTTAAGGATGTAGAGTAGTTTGTATACTAGCACTATAGATTGTTCATGATTATTTTATATATAATTTTTTCCCATTAAACAAGTGGATGAAGAAGGTATATTTACAGATTATGGTGTCTTGGTTAGAATTGTGATTATAATTATGTGATGGTTAAATCTTTTATAATAATTTATTATTATCATGGAATATAACTATACATGTCCATTCCTATTTAGAACTCATTGGGGGTGCCATATTTGGATGTATTACTGACACCTTATATGATAATCTCAGGGTGAGTGAATAAATAATGTATATGGATCCATGAAAGGGAAATAAAGTTATGGAATATGGATGATTTTTATAGAATAAAGATAGTCGTGTGGTCAAAAAATCTAGATTATTTTTGTTAGGTGGTATTTATTTATATTTTCACAGTACTACTCGTGTTTTCTTTACCCCACAGGGAGTCTTTCTTATTTATTGTATGGAATTATTTCTATATTTTATTATTTTTCATCCTCCTTATATAATGATTATTGTCATATTATTTTAATGATATTATTATTAGGATCTGATAGTGAGGGTATAGTTTTCCCACATTTGATGTTCTGGCCCCAACTATTAGTCGGCATCCTCATACTTATAGGGAGGCATGCATGAGGTCTTGTAGAACTCTAGATTAAACTAGTTATTTTGGTTGGGGAATTAATTAAATTTCTAATTAACAATATTCAAATAACTTAATAAAAATAAATTTATAATATTTATATAAATTAATTTTAATGTTAGCGGGTATAATGAATAAAATCAATTTTAGAAAAGATGTATCTTATAGGAATAAATTGTATTATTATGTAAATAGTAATAACTATCGAATGAACATTAAATTATTTTATTTGATATACTATAAATTTATTTTATTAAATTTATTTTTTATCTATAATATAGTAAAATACATCATGTGAAAAATTATAACTTTTATTAATATATATTATTACATAAAACGAATTTATTAATTATCTAAATAAATTTAAAAAAAAATTAAATGAATTTGAAATGAAATTAAAAATTATTTTTTATTTCAAATTATATGTCATAATGAGGTTACCTTTATCTATATATGTCAAATTAATAACTATCTTATTCATATTCTATTATAATTATTATATTTTTTCATAATAAAATGTCTTATGGTTTTGTTTTAGCTCAATGTTTATTGTAGAGGATTCCATTATAATATTATATTATTAATATAAAATATATAATAAAATACAATGATTTTACATTTTATCCCTTAAATAAATTGTATCCTCACAATTTTCCTTTCATACACTAATTAAATTAGGTGTCAGTATTCTTAGTATAGTCATAACTAAAGATATTATTTTGAATGAAATATCAAATGCACTGGTCATGGTAATAGTAGGAAAATTATTACATGGCTGAGTATTATGGGTCATATAATAGAAGAAATCACGATTAGGACTTCATAGTTTTTCGTTCATTGATAGAAAATCATAGGTTTGTTTAGGATAATAAATGTGGATTATTAAAGCTAAAAAATTGATTTGGGGTCCCTATAGAGAATGATAATCACTATGAAAAATTAATTTCAAAAAAGGAGAATGAAAAGATTTATAAAAAGAACATTTGGACACAAACTAACTTATGGTGATATAATCACAAAACTTGAGGATTCATCTGATTATGAAATAATTCTATTGGTGATTTTATACTATACAAGAACATTCTTGATATATTAGAGTATCTCAAAAAAATAATCAACTAAGATATCATTACATATTATAGGGAGCATAAATTTACCTTAATTATAATAATAAAATTTTGTGTTAGTCATTACATAGCTTCTTTCTTGATCCCTTGGTCAAAGTGGATAGAGATCTTTATCATCCAAGAAATCCCTTGGGATAGGTCATTGACTTGGTAAATACCCATGTTCCCCACATTTATGACATTGACCATTATGTGTTACCATATGATAAAACTCATTTTCCTCAATTGTGTTACACAAAATATTCTATTAATTTTATCAACAAGATAGCTTAAGGAGTCATTTATCACACATAAAAAATAGTATCATTCCATTGAGACATTTTCTTGGCTGTATCATCCTATATTATTGACACATAAGAAATTTAATCAACTATACACCATGGTCATTACCAAATGAACATTGATAAAACTTAATTTTCTCATATTTTAGGTTTATTTAAATTAAAAAAGGTTAAAATTGTTTACTATAACATGAGATATATGGTTACAAAAAAACAAAACGATACTCACTACATCACTTATCCTGTTTGATTTCTTTTTAGGAATAATTTCTCATTTTATATCATATCCATTGTTATCCTAGTTCCTCGAGGCTTCATCCATTACCTAAAAAAATTAAATTAAAGGTATATGAAAAATAATAATTGAATAATGGAAAAAAATAATCATAGAGAATGTAACTCATAAATTATGATCATATCCTATCATATGAATCTATAAGTTTTATTATAGTTTTTCAGAGTTAACTTTCTTATTAAGATATTTTACCAAACTATTTATGTCTTCCATCATATAATTCCACTTAAATACTTCATTATGGTTTTTAAAGAAAATATAAATCAATATATGAATATACAAGAAGGTCCCTCAACATAGTTTTGAAACCTATGTCACCTGGTTTCCACTGAGTGGATAGGAAGTTAACACTCATCCAACCATTATCTAGGTTATTATGCTTGGTGGATCTATCCTAGAACATAAATCCATGGTTTTGTATCTATAAAAATATTTCATTAAAAATAAATAATATAATCAATATATTACCAAACTTTTAATATAATTTATATATTAATAATTATCTATATAATTCTCACAAAAAGGTTTGAAATTAAATTACCCAAAAATAACTAAAGCTAAATTAGTTACTAATTTATAATCCAATGACTTACACTCATAGATCTACTACTAAAACACATTCTTCAAATTCTAGATTCAATTATAAGTGATATTTTCCAATATAAAATTAAATCAGTGTTAAATTAATATTACATATCAAAAAATAGTATTTTAATTAGTGATGGAACACTACAATGAAAATTTTAATATTGAGGATATATTAACCTAATATGTTGGGTTCGCTAAACAAACATATAAATATTACATAAAGAGTCTTTTAGTTTATTGAGTTCACATGCCAATCCCTAAATTGTTTTATGAGATATAATTTATTACCCAATTCATTGAAATGATATTTAATTTCACACCCACCGAATTCACTCCTAACTCCCATTTGTCTCATGGGATCTGAAATTACCTAATTAATTAGAAGGATATATAATTCTCAGACCAGTAATAACATAATTAATACCATATTTAATGTTTCGACGGTTTCATAGGAACATTTACCAATTAATCATATACTAATTAACCCATGGGAATTAAATGACTTTTATAAAAACATTCTTAAATATTAATCATATAATCCATATAGATAAATAAATTTTATATTATCATTAGATCATATCCCAAGTGTAATATATGTATTATAGTAGGATTCATAAATAAATAAGAAACATATTATTAATTTTTTTTGGATAAATCACTATTCAAAACAAAAATAAATACCCATTTTTGAGAGGCATAAAACATAATAAAGGTGTTATCATTAAAATGAATTACTTTTATAATAAAGAAAAGTGTAAAATTTTAAATTTGAATATTAAAAATATTTTTTTAAAAGAAATATTTTCTCCGATTACATAAAAAGGTTGATGTGTTTCATAATAAAAACACATGAATTTAAAATCCATATTAAAACCAAGATTTCACTTTAATATAATACCTTTTTCTTTTAATATTTTACAATATTTCCTTTTCATTTCAAAATAATTATGAATTATAATAATTTTTTTTGACATTATAAAACATAAAAATATGCCTTCTTAAAGAAGAAGTTGTATACTAATGAAAGAATATGTTCACAAAGAAATTCTATAAAAAATATATTTTATCAAAATGATTCATTTTTAAAATGCTAAAAAAATATTTAAAACATTTTTAAATAAATTCAAAATAGTGTATATATACATTAATAAATTTTTAAATCATGAATAACAAAATAACTCAAATGAATTTGGACATAGAAGAGGAAGATTCCAAACTAAATTGAATAGTTGGGGTTGGTTTCATTATCAAGCATCACATTGATTAGATTAATCACCAATGGAAATGAAAATAATTGAGTATATGTAAATATAATAATAACCACAATAGTGGAAAATGGATTAGGTATTAGTGAAAAATTTCCAACATATTTCACCAGATAAAAATTCATTCACAATGATGTCAATTTTAAAATGAGATTGCAAAGAAACTCTTACAAGTATTGTAAACATTGAGTTAACACACACATAAATAGAATAAAATGAGTTGTATTTATATTTCTATTAATAGAGAAAAATCTAGGATTAAATGAATGCATAGGTTCATATATTAACAAAAAAATAAAATCATGTGGTGGATATGGAATATGTCTCAAAGGAAGAAATATGAAATGAAAAACCATTACCTTTAATATTGACTTCTATAAAATTGTTTTAATATAATTTATTAAAAAAATAACCATTTTAATGTATTATTAGAGAACAGTATTAATATTTTTTACCTTCTATATTCCTTCATTATGTTTATTTTCAAATACATATAGTTTTTTAGGTTTATCTTAATCATCATGTTTAAGTATTTTCCATTATTATGAACATGTTTCACAATAAATACCTCAAACCCCATTATTTTATTATAATTTCATCATTACTAGAATACAAAAATACTGAAATAATTGAGTTTCAATGAACTATTCATCTCTGTGTTGACTGGATCGAATCATTGTGCATGGTTTATGGGAATAGAATACAAGTTAAACTTATTTTGGTTATTTTGGAGATATTAAATTTTTATTTTTTAAGGATCATTAATTTTTATGTCATTCATTAATAACTGTATTGATGAATTATATTTTAAAGAATGAAATTATATGTATTAAAAAAAATATATTTAAATCATATGAGTATAAAAAAGGTGAAAAATAGAACATATCACTCTAAAGAAGTGATAGTCTGCACATACAAATGATTGTTTTTCATTTTTTATAACAAAATCAAGCTAGAATTTGATTTTAATTTTTAGAATATTATAAATATTTTATATCTTAAATTTATGCATTAAATATTAATTTTTAATGAACCATATAAGGTTTTAAGATAAATAAGACACATTTTTTATAGGGTTGGTAGTCCGCATGTATGATTGGATGACCTTTCATTCCTCTATATAAAAAAGGAATGTAGATAATGATTGTATAATCTATATAATAACATTTATGAATTATATTTATACATATTTTATTATATTAATATGGTAATAATAGGAATATAGGATTGTGTATTAGAAATATGGATATGAAATGACTATTGGGACGATAATACGTACATTAAGGATTTCATAATTCTCTTGAAAACATCTGAAAAACGATTACATGGGTGAATATATTTTAACCAATGTCTTCTAATTATATAGAGGGTTTTTTAGGAAAGGTAAAATGGTGTATTTTTATGTAATTCCAAACCATAATTATGGCTTGATGATGTTGGTTGTGGACTCCTTTTAAAGGTGAGAAATGGGAACTTTTCATTGGAAAAGAATGGGAAATGATGGAATCTCTTGTGATTTAGGTGACATTGATGAGGAAATTATTTTTAGATATATTGTTATGAAATAAAACAGAAATTTCATCTCCTAGAGGGTCTCGTTTTTATGTGACCCCAACAAAATTAGGAAAACATATATAAGCAATTTTTACCCATATTAATTTTGATTAAAAATTACCATTGTAATTATTTTTTTACTAAAATATATGATGAACCATTGTGAAAATTTAAACATTATGATTCAAAATAATCAATATTTTAATTTTAATTAAATATTTTAATTTTATGAAATAATTGTTTATGTTAAGTCATTAATTTATATAATTTATTAAATGAATCTTAAACTAGTAAGTGTTCTTAGAATAATTTTATATCAATGAAAAACTAAATGAGGGTTCATATATTACATAAAATATATTAATATTAAATTACAGTCCCTATTTAATTATAAATGTCTTATTTTATATTTATATGTATTACAAATACACTTGTAGGAAAAATTCTTTGAAAATAACGCTTTTACAATTTCAATGGTTATTAGTTTTTACCTGAGTAAATTATTTTTTATCTTGAAGTAATATTTACATTATGAACTAATATTACCATTATAATTAAAAATATTCAAACATTAGTATCTGATCAAATTTAAAAATCTAATTGAAATTAATTATAATGTAATATTTCAAATTTCAAAAAACCAATTTTTAAAAAATGAACACTCTGGTCATATTATGTATTTACTAAATTCATAATAACTACTATTTGATAGATATGAACTTATTTTTTATATATATTATAAATAAATTTTATTAAAATCATTATTTATCCATTATATAATGAAAATGCAATGAATTTAAACAATAATTTTTTTGTAAAATATATTTTTATGGGAAAAATAATTTTATTAATTAATTTGTATAACTAATTGAATTTTATGAATATAATAATATATAAAAGGCAATTATTTGTCTTTATACATATGTTACATAATGAAATTACATTTATTTATATTCTCCAACTTAACAGACACACTCCACCGATCAAATTTTAATAATTTTATATTTCTCAAAATAAAATGTTTCCCAGTTTCATTTTAGTTTTGTGTTATATGTGGAAGAGGAAATTTAGTATACTATATTATCAATGAAATATATATACTAAAATATGATGGCGTTATAATTTATCTTCTCAATGATCTATACAATTAGACTGCATTTTTTTAATTATGTGTTTGGTATTTTTGTGTGACCAAGGTTACTTGACCAAGAAAATGGATCTATTATTATAACAGTAATGACTAATTTCTCTGTCGATGATTGAAAACACATCATATTTAAACGTGAACATCTAAATCCAAAAAAGTTTGTTTATATCATCTATTGTAGTAACTAACTCTAATTTTTTTATGTCAACTAGAATTGTTTATTTGGAACTCATCCAAGTGATAGGTATGTTTATAATAAAAAATGCACCAAATTATGATCTCATGTCATCTTTATAAAATTAGAAACTAAAAAAAGATTAAAATACGACCAAAAGAACCATCCTCACCTCTAAAGAAAATGAACATATCCATATATCTTCTAAAGTACATTAGAATGTTCTTAACAATAATGAATTGATAGTAATAGGGAGTATATTGGTAATAACATGTAATAATTTCTTCATAAGTGACATTGGGATTAGTTTAGAACATTAAATACGTGATAGATCTTTTGAAGAATGTATAAGTAATTAAATACACCATTTCAAACTCCTTACAAGGATCCAAAATCATAATAATATTTACACCATGAAAATATGGTAAAGACTTCTTAGTTGATATATTCATGCTAAACAAATTTAGTATATTACTAATACATGTGTTCTAAAATAGTTCAAGAGTCATCTTAGATCTATATCTATTTAAATTTATTCCTACAAATTACTTTTCATAAACTATGACTTTTACTGAGAATAAATTACACAATAACATCTTTAACGATTGTTATGTAAGGATGTATTTTTGATAACATGTACTCTATATATATATATAATATTAGAAATACTAAAACTCACCCACTAATCCACTGTTATATCAAAGATTTATCTATGTTATTTATCAAACCAAACTCATTGATCTCATCATTAAACATCATATCCTAAATCTAAGAAGCTTTGTTTAATCCAGAAATGGGTTATTGTGACTTCATAATTTAACAAACTCATTTATAATTTAAGAACCATAGGTTTATATCATATACAAATCCTAAAATAATTCATCATTATTGAAAAATATTTTGACTTCAAATCGATATATCTTATAAACAAAATGAGATGTTATGTAAAGTAAATACGTCTTAACAACAATATGTAAAAAAATAGTCATAGTCAATACCATAGAATTATTGGAACAATTATACAATATATATTATTTATAGTTATACATTCTACTATCCATATCAGTTTTCTAATAGAAAACCAACTTGAACCCAATGGGTGTCACCCATTCATATAAATCCACCATGTTCTAAACCATGTTAGAAGATATATTGAAATAATTTAGATTCCATGTATTTTTACAATATTTATGAAATGTAAAATAACAATTGAATTCCACAAGATAATAGGTTCATCACCAATAGACATTACATCATCACCATTTTCCAAACAAATCCATGTCTTGTGGTCCCATAATTAACATTATAAGACCATAGGTTTTCTTATGTAAATTAAATTGGTTCTTCTTCCACAACACTTTATAATACTAGAACAAATATCATCTTAAGAACACATCTTGTTTATTAGTATTGAAACTATCTATTTTAAAATTTCCTCCTAGTGATTCTAATAAATATATATTCCTTTAAATTAAATGCACTAGTTAAACCCAGAAAAACATTTTCTTTAATATGATTATATAATTAGTATCATTTTTCTTCATTATTTTAACCAATCAAAACTACTTTTTTGACTTTTAGTGGTGTTTTTCAATATCTAAACATTTTTTGAGTGATTCAAAACCCAAAATCTATAAAAATTTCATATTTTGACATTTTATAAACCATATCTCATAAGGTTACATTATTGATATTTTATATGAAACAAAGATTAGTTGGAATATATATATATATAACATAATCCAAGAATGAAAAAAGAAACTCACATCGACTCATTATTGGTCAAACCATGTCTAAAATGTATGATTCCATCACTCTAGTACAACATTCCATTATGGTGTTCTATGTATAGTGTGTCATAGATTAATTTCATCATTTATTATATTATCTGTAAATTATTTGATTAATTATTCACAGAGATGCCTCAAACCCCTACACATGTATATGGTTCTAAAAACATCAACTTCATATTAACATTAATATCGACTAATGTTACTCAAACACAACCATCCAAAATTTAAACATTAATAAACAATATTGAATCAATTTAATACCCAAGTTATTTTCTATTTTTAGTTTTATAGAATTTTAAAATAACTATAACCTAATAAAATCCATATCATTCTCATCTAATGGAATTTTTCCCATTATACCATGAATCCCTTATTCCAGAATAAGTCTTCAAAACTCAAAAATTTCATTGAACATGATCTCCTTAGAGACATATCTTAAATAATATCATTATTATTATCATTGGTAAATGGTATCATAATAAGGTTGATCTCAAATTCTTAGTATGTTTAATCATTTGAGACATGAATAGAAATCATAAGTGGGTATATAATGAGTTAGTTTTTATCAAAACATAATCAATTTACATTAACATACAATAATATATCTTTACTAAAAAAATACTTAACCACAAACCATGTATCAATGAATACATATTTATAAGAATATAATATATGACATTCATAGACCACAACCCCCAATATCATTACATAATTATAATCATATTGCCAAAGATTGTGGCACAGAGATAATCAGAAGGAAAAATAACAAAGTGAGAAGCCATCAATACATTTTTCCCATAACACTGTGATAAAGAAATCACAACCTAATTCCCATAGTGATGTGACCAATAATATATATTTCTTCTATTTATATAATGGGATATATAATCTTATCAAATGAATTTTTGTGTGATATACAACCACTCATAAGAATATCCATACATATGTGTGAAACAAGAACATAAAAATAATTATAATTTCATTATAGCATAGTCAACCAATGTAAATAAATATGTATCATGAAACATTCCTTTAAACATCATTATATGTCATTGAATTCAATTAATAAGATGGTTACATGTCCCTATTGATTCGTAGTAATCATTAAAAGATAATGCAATATATAATTTTTTTATATTATTATTATATTTATACTTTAAAAAATATAAAGAAATGAATTTTTTAATCATTTAAAAGATTGAAAATTCATAGAAAAATTGGAATATTTTCTTTTTGAAAAAACTATATGTATAAGAAAATTAATCCCAGAAATGAATAAATGTAATAATGGTTGGAAAATGTGATCTTTTAAAAATATTAAAAAAAATCATTTCACACCTTTATAAAATAATTCCAAATAAAAAATAAGAAAAAAAATATATTTTTAAACCTTTTTGAATGTGAGAAATGAAATTTTTAAATAATATTACACAATATTTTAAATACAATGAAAAAATTATTTCAAAATATATAAACAATATGGATATTGGAAAAAAAGTGGATGGTAAAGACAAAAAACATTGAAAGAATTGGTTTCAAATAAAACATAATATAACTTTTGAAATCCGAAACTGAAATGATAATGAAAATAAAATCAAATTAGTATAAATATATTCTTAATATAATGTTTCCAAGAGGAATTATGTACACTATATAAAATAATATAGGCCCACAATATGAAATATGACGTAATAAAGTGAAATTAATATGAAAACGCATCATGAATAGTTGAAAAGTGTATTAGGAACATATATATGAATTGATTATGTGAAAGATATATATCAAAATAAATTAATTAAAATTAAACATAATATAGTCATTGGATATATTAAAAATAATCATGGAAGTACACAATCATTAGTTTAAATAAATAACTAAATGAATATAAATTGTGTTATGTGTCCATTTATGGGTTTGATAACGAATAAAAAAACATAAAAATAGAACATGAAATAGAAATTATAAAAAGTTTATTTTTCATAAAATCTATCACCATTCCACAATTACACAATTTTAAACCATAATCGGTGCATAATTTGTAATTTTATTCAATAAAACAAAAACAATGAAATAGAACCATGACCCAATAAATATTCATATAATGACTCACTCTAAATTACGAATATAATTAATTATGATTTATCATTAACATGACTACTAAAATTATTTATAATTATTTTAAATATTATAATCCATTTTATTATTACCCATATATTTTTTTTGTTGCTGAAATTAACATTTGAGTGTTAACTCTTCTGTTTCCCTTATGTGTTTCAGTTTGGTGCTTTTATTACAAGGGAATTATTAATGGATTAATCTCCTACATAATTTGTATTATAAGGGAATAAATGTGTTATATTTATTTTTTGATTCTAATAGACTTTTCATATAACATATTTTAATGGTTTTCATGAAATACTTGGAAATTAACATCTTTCATTATTTTTTATTTAACAAAAGAATTTAAATGGTTGGTTAATAAAATATTTTATATTACCAATGAAAAATTATTAAAACAACATAAATTTATCCTTTTCAAATATTATTACATGTATTATTGTTTTTATGGTAATTCATTAGACAATAATTTCAACAATGTGTATGTTTGTGGTCAAACTCCCAAAAACCAAAACACATTATTGGGGTTGAATGAGTCAGAATAGAATATTTTATAGTGATAATATCATATTTACATATGTTTAGTTGTTTTAAATACATGATTTTAATGTGACTAATAGAAATCAAGAAGGTATAAAAAATTAATATAAATTTAATATGATGTTATGAATTTATTACTTACAATGTTTCTCAGTATGATCATCTTAAATATGACGATGACCATTCATTTTTAATATTATATTTATTGAATCTTGATAATTTTATAAATTTAAATTTTATTCATTTAAAAAAAATAGAACTAGATATGTAAGGAATTTCAGAATAATTCAATACATTATTTCATGGTGGTGATAATCCTCATGAAACACAAGTGACATTTTCATTTTGTAATGAATTATAAGAATATAGATAATGGATACTAAATCAACATAATGAACTTAAAATATAATCAATTAATTATTAAATTATATTAATATTGTTATGGAATATTTTTATGAGTTTTCAGAAGAACAATTCTTAAATTAGACACAAGTTGAGACCACAACCTATAGGATGTGGTAATGAGTATTAGGTTTATTATATTTTTCATTATCCTTGGTGGTTTTGGTTTTTTTATTATAGGTATGGTGATGGTGTACTTTCCTAGTTGGGATGAGGGGCACTTTTAGAAATACTAATTTATTAATATAAAATTAAGGTCACACTAAAGTCATGTATTTCATAATTTTAAAAAATATTGGATAATGGATTAAACAATCCACAAATACAACAAATTAAAGATAAATAATAGATATATTTGTGTCTCTGATTCTTAGTATATCAATTATTTACTATTTAAAACTAATCTAAAGTTACCACCATTTACTGTGTTAATTATTTTGTTGAATTAAATTTAGCATACATTATTACCTAACTTGAGAATTTCAATTGCAAATTTTAAGACCAGATTAAAAGAATAATTTTTTATAAGTGGTAAAAATTTATTTTGAATAAATAATAATTAATATAATAAAACAATATTTTAAACAAATGCATTCGAAGCATAAAATGAATTTACATAATAATTATTTGTTTTATTTCTTCCCCTAATATTTACCGGTTTATTATTTTACAAAGTATTTTTATTTCCAAAGAAATGGAAAACCTAATGATTAATATTGAACACCTAAATAATGTAAAATAAGTACGCTTTTTCGATTTGATTAAAATATAACTTGGGTTCCAAAATGTAATACCATAATTTTTAAATTTAAAATATTAATTAAAAATTCATTATTTTACTCATTATTTTTTTGAGAAAAATGCTTCATATGTTTTCATTTCATTTTGATACCATAATTATTTAATAAGAGTTACCATGTTTGTAAATATTGTATATAAAACTATTCAACTAAAAATAAATCATTTCAAAACAAGTCTTCAAATTCACCTTTATATAGTTTTTATTGGATTAATTAAAATATAAATTTCCTTTTTTGAAATTAAAATTATAAAATTTTATGAATTTTTCTATAGATAAAATAATATAATATACCAAAAATTATTATTATAGGAAATTAAATTCCAAAATATTAAGTTTTTTGAACATATTTTATATTGAAAAAATGAGTGTTATTTTTTTATTTAAACATTGAATAATTGATCAATTTATTTTAATATATTAATTCAAATCATTGTGAAAAAATAGTTCTATAAAAAATATCCCTTTTAACATTAAACTTTTTTAATCTCATTTACTTATTATTTATCATTAAAGAATTCATATTTTGAAAAATTCTTTGGTATTAAAAAAATTAATTTTTCATGAGGAAGGATAATATTCTTACGTAAAGAATTTCAAATAATTTTTTTATAATCAATAATATTTTTACTTAAAGTTTTATTAGTTTTTTATTTTTCCTAATGGTGTTTCACGATTTATACTCATAATTTTTTTATTTTTATATTTCGTTACAATTAAATTCATCCCAATTTTACTAGTTCAGTATTATTTACGAGGTAGTATAATAAAAATATTCTCAAGTTAAAGGAAAGTATATACTAAAATCGTGGGGGTGTTACACTCTAACCCCCCTTTAGTAAATTGTATCATAGAAATTTAAATTTATCTCATTAATAAATATACGTGATGGTGTTCTTAATATAGTCAATAATGATGATATAATTTTTAAACAAGTTATCTATCTTAAAATAATTGGAATAATTATAATTTTTCTAATAATATAAATATGTCAATAATTTTATTTTATGTAACACTTTTTGAAATTATACATCTCTGATTGGTTATAATAATTATGTGTTTCTGGGGAAAAGCCTTCCCCATAATCATTTTCATAATCTGATTTAAAAAATTAATCTTAAAAAAACAAATATTTATGATAATAATTCACAAACAAATAAAATTAAATAATAATTTTATTTTCTATAAAAAACATTTTTCAACTAAAGATATATTGGATTTAAATATATTTACAAACTATAACTCTTTTAGTTTAACAAGGATTTTATTATGTTTTATTCATTTAATAATAATAACATAATACATGAACATAAGTAAATAAAAATAAACCATGATAATTATTAATAAATTGTTAACCTAAAAATCTTGGAAACCAATACCACTTTAATTATTTAAAGTCATCATTCCCCAAAATAATAATGACTAATAAGATCACATACTAATAAACCTATGACTTAAATATAAATACTCAAAAAAACTTGAATTTCATTATCACGAAATAACATTACATCCTCTATATAATATATAATTATCAACTAATATTTTAATAATAAATTAAATCATTGTCCCAATTAGTCAAAATTAACAAAACCTCAAATCACAGATCAATATAAATAATTATTCATACCACAATACTGTATTCGTCCAAAGTTTTGGTAAACATATTCTAAAATTTAATTAGTCTCTATTAAATCCCATAACATAATACCATGAAAGGGGAATATATACTTTGAATTAATGATAAACCATAAACATATAATCTCATGATGGTATCCAGATCACATTAAATATTAACATCATATAAAACCCGACACTATAATGTTGTCTTGACCCTAATATGATACTAACTATTACATTCCAGACATATACACTTAGTTTTTGAGTTAAACAATCCTTTACATATTTGTTTTGATACCAACTAAATTAAAAAAAATGCAACCATCCATAATTAAAATAATAGTAACCAATGTCCAATCGCTTATGTACTGAAGACCGTTTAGGTTTAATGTTATAATGAATTAGTTGAAAAACATTATCAAATAAAACCTATATCTCTCTCATCCAATGGAAATTTCAACCTTTCAAGAAAGAATTTGTTATTCCATACTGAGTATTCCACATTTCCCATAAAAGTCTCTACACAAGATACACTTTTGGAGGCATATTGCATAATATAAATCTTTATAATAATGGGAAATTTAATCAATATAACGGCGAGCTCAAAATTCCCAATAATGGAAAACAAATAATATATAATTATAATATCATAAGTGATAATAATATGATAATATGTATGCAAAATTATAATAAATTTTATTGGAAAAAACATATGATACTCATACCCAAGACTTTATAGATCATAAACTACGAGTAATTGAAAAGAATTTGGCATAACATAATACAAAAAATTCATCAACTATGATATATAACTACATAAAAAAGAAAATGAATATGGAATAAGAATACATAACAAGAATAATAATAAGAAACTATTTAATATTGGAGTAGGAATAACTAAATAATTCTTATTACAAGTAGGGTTATTAATCACTAATAAAATTGAAATGTGGAACAAGAGTCAATAATAATTTCACATAATTATCTTGCTAGATAATAATTCATTAAAAATTAATTTTATAGATATATAGGACCCCACCCATCAATATCCATGAATATTAATTCCATAAAAATTTGGAAACAATCATAATTTTATTGGAACTCAATTAACACATGATAGGAAATATGTTTCATGAAAAATTCCTTTAAATTCCTTAAAATCATTCTGTGGAAATAATAAGGATGGTGGAATATACCCAGGGAAGGTTAATAATCATTAATGGGTGTCTAGATATATGAAAAAAAACTTCTTTTAAAGAAACCAAAATACTCTTTTGAAAATTGGATGAATTAATATTTTTGGAAAATAAAAAAAAGTGATGAAGTCTAATAATAATGGGAATATTATTTTCATTTAAAAACCAAACAAACTTGTAATGTAATATTGATAATTAATAATTTCCCTTATGGTGGGAAAGTGTAGTCAAGTGATAAATATTATGAAAATATTTTCACACAATTTTAATAATGTTAAATTAATCACTGACATCCAAAAATTCTAAATGGAGAATAGTGTGTTCGATATAATTTTTTCTACACAATAAAAAGCCTAAATGACCACAAAAATTATTTCATTAAATTTAATCACTTCGAAAACATTTTGAAAATGCAACCCCATTCCTACATAAAACATAATATCGTAAACCAATATAACTTACCAATTAAATTAATTGGTGTTAATAAGATTAAATAAATCATGAAATTTATGTGAATTATACATTTATAATTGTTACTACATTTATAATTGTTATTTTTAATAAAATAAATAATTATTAAAATAACCATTTCAAAATTGTATTCAAGTGAATTTTAATAATCTTTTTTAAAAAAATTAATAAATAGTGAAAAATAATAGTTTTTAGTGAAAAGTGTCTCTTCATTTTCATAATTAAAAAGATTAAATTTTTTCTAATTTTTTTGTAAATAAAATTATGTAAATTGTATTATAACAAAAAAAAATTGGTAATTTCAATCAATTTTATATTGAATTTAAATATTAGAACATTGTATACTTATGAAAAAACCATTCTTTAGAAAATGATAGTTTCTATATGTGTGTGGGAAAAATTATAAATTACAAATTTCTATTACTATGAATTTATTTTTAAAAATTATATTCATTTTTTTAATAAATATAATTTATTATATATAATATGTTAAACTTAATTTTTTTCATAATGAATATTAAAAATAATAAAAATTAATTATCTCGATTAATGATAAAAAAAGTTTAATAGGATATACAAATAAAAATATATGGGTCAAAATGACCTATAAATAAGTCTAATTCTTATTTTAGGGCAATATTGACCTTATATATTTCATTTTTTTTGATAATGAGTCAGTTTAGATCCTTGTTTATTTCAAAAATGTGGGAATAGCGTTTTTCCGTTAAAAAATTTCAATTGTGTCGTCTCCCTCATATATAAAAGGCCTAACCCTCTCTTATTATATTCATACATAACAAGTGAAAATGATTGGAAAATCACTAACCCAACAACATACTTACATTCATAACCACATCCTAGAAGAATTTTTCAGATCATATAGCCAATCTTGGAAGTTATGAGACATAATCCTAAAGAGGGTGTCCGAAGAAGTGGTGAAGATATTAACCATAAATTTTCATTTTACTTATTCATATACCTTCATAAAATATTCTTATACTATTATAAAATATCTTAAATATTATATATATTACATTGATATGTTTTTATGATAATTTAATAACATATATCCTTCTCAACTTCCATCAAATTAGAAATGAAGCCTTCGTTCCTATGTGCGACAGACTACCACCATGCCAACCCATGTAATTAATTTTCAATCACCAACTCTCATGGAGAGATATAATTATATATGTATTGTAATAATATTGTATTAATGAAATTAATATACATTTCTATTTATAATATCACATATACCTTCATAACAAGCAATCTGTAAGAAAATAATAATGTCCCTCGGGGGTATCTGTGGATTATTGTCTCCACGTAGGGATGTGAATTGTTTTTCATATTATTTTGTTGTGGATTTTTATAAGGATATAATTAATGAATATAATATAAATATTTTATAAGATAATTTTAATATAAAGATGGATTTTTTTAAAATTTCTAAAATTTTATCTGTTGGAAAATTAGAAACAGTGACCATGATTGCGTACAACCAATCTTCCCCATGGTGGGTGCAACACATTTTCCCATATATAAATTTTATAAAATATTATAATTAATTATATAATGTTTATATATGATATTTTTATCATTTTAACATTATTATGTCATTTAGTTACATTAAAATTATAATGACAAAAATAACTGAACTAAAACATAAATGACAAATAAAGTAATAATCCCCAAACAATGATTTAAACGAAGCATTATTAATAAATGTGTCATAGAAGAATGTAAGTAAATCATAGATGATATGAAATATGTTATTATTTTAATTAAATATATTTATAATAAATATATATGTTTTATAAAATAAGTATGTAAATGTACAATGGAAATATGACCTATGGTATGAGATTCCTTCTCAATTTCCATTCATTGAATCATATTTTAATATTATACACCAATTTATTTTATATTTTATATCCTTACCCAGTTTACCTATTATATAGTAAATAATTCATAATTCACAATACTTTATATTTAAATTCATATAATTTCATAGAAGTTGATTTGACTCGAATGTCACAAAGTGGTGAGTGATTCATAACTCAATTTCTTTTCATTGCATTATATTAATTATTCATTAGCCAGGATATTATATGAATAAAATTTTAATGAAATATTATAATACAATGTTTTATTTGAAATGTTTTATGTTTATTTAGATTTAATAAAAATATTATATTTAGTGATTAATTGTCACATCAATGTTATGGTCATTTTATGGGTTTCTAATCTCAAATTTACCTCCATATAAAATATAAAATATTCACCGTTTATTTATTTTTGGTCATGTATAAAATGATAGTTGCTATTTTATATCATTGATATATTTATCTTGTAGTTATTTAATATTTCAATTTATGTTAATTATTTCCTAGATCATACAATTCAAAATTTACTGAATTAATAAGGGTTTATTCCACAATTAAATCATTATTTAGTATTGTTTTTGTATTATCCCATGTGGTTATTTTTTCATATTGATATATTAAAAGTAATATATTTTATTATCATTTGGTTATTTGTGAACAAATCATGTAATGGTATAAATTTCCTCTCATTGGTACATAAAATGATTGAGAAGGGAATTTTAATACTATTTTATCTTATTTATCACACCACTCAAGAATTCATTATAATCTACATCAATGTATTCGAAAAAAATCAATAATGTATTAACATTATTAAAATCAATTATTAAAGGAATTTCAATCCATTTTATACTTTTTAATATTTTTTAAAATGATCTTTCTTTTATGAATGAGGTGTTATTTAACCTTTTTACAGAATTGTTGACAGAATTTTTTCAAATTATATTTTTTTTATGATATTACATTTATTCATGAACCCTCATTTTTGTGAAAAATTCATTATATGTCTATAAGTATATTTCTAAATAATATTTTTAAATATTCTGGGAATTTTTTTGAGTGTGATTTTCATATTGAAAATGATATTTTCTTCCAAAAAAATTAATTGAATTTTATTTTTATTTATATTAATAAATAAAAAAACACTTATTTAAATTATGTGTCATTGTGAATATTTTGTAATGATACCAAATTAATTATTCATTTTAATGGTTTATGACTATTTGAATAGGGATGTAATATTTTGAAACCAGTCACCATATTACTCTAAATAGATTATTAATATTTTTATTCATTGGGGGAATGTATTAACAATTACTATATGGTTTTTAAATATGAATTTTTTTTATGATTATGTCTCATAAATATTAAATGATTAATTCATCTAAATTTTTAAGTGATGCGTGGATCCCACTATATCCCCTTGGTGCATTGGTAGACCTCATGAGACAAACTATATTGAGTTTTGGATAAGGTCTTACCCACTTATATAGATGTATTTGAACTAGGAATAAATGTTATTTCATGTGTCCTAGAATATGGGCTCTATGGTATGTTGTATATGTATGAAATTATCCATTCCATCATTAGAAATTTAGTTATTATTATCCATGTGATTTTTATATTATAAATGTATAAGATTATAGCTCAAGAGATTATATATAAGTTTTTATTTGAGAAACATTTTTCATCACATATTATTCATGTTATCAATGTTATTGGTTAAATGGAATGGGGCTCAGTTAACTACCAATATATATTGATTAATCATTAGGTATTCATGATAGCTTCTTTTGTATGTGTTCTCTCATTGAGCAATAGATAAAAAATCTTTCTTATGATTCTTTTAACTGGAATTTTATTAAATATTTTATGAATGATACAAAAAACATTTTAGATGGATTATAGATTATATCAAAAAATATTTTTTTTGTATTTTATTTTTTCAAATTAAAGTGTAATTTAATTATGTATATATTTTACCTATAATACTAAACTTTTTAGTTCATTGGGATCTGACCACTTCAATATATTCTCAATGTAACAAATTAACCATGGACTTTGAGCTATTAGGGAGAATAAATTTAAAATCGGTATCAAAGTGGATTTTTTATAAACATATAGAACTATATTTGGAAGACATTGTATATACAACATAACCTAATGATAGACATTGGGGAAGATTATATTTGAACATACAAATTTTAGGGTGAGGAATGATTATGTAGTTTATTAGAAATATATCCCTATTTTGATTTTACTCGTGAATGTGGTTCTGTAAAAGTTCTTCCTAGAGATAGTTAATATGAAAAGGGATCATTGGGATTTCCCTTAGTCATCATTTTCTTCACAAAAATAGGCCTTACCACTGACCTAGTTTTGCACTCTGCGGGGATATTATTAGGATTATCAACATCTTATTTGTAGACCATTATGAAGGATTTTAAAAAATATGACTTGATAAAATTCCCATTGAAACCATGTTTATAATTATGATATTATATATTCATAGAATATTAAAGATATGATAATTATTTCATTAGTTTTTGGACTGTACATTATGATCCATATTGTAATAATATACTATAGTGTATGGAATTGTTTAGAAACCCTGCCTATCAGTTGCAACGATAACCATATCAATGAACATATTTCTTGTAGTTCTTTCTATCCTGGGAAATAAATGATACTAGAGTTGGCGCTATACATGGAACTGATAAAATTATTACCATATTAAGTAAAATGATTGATGTTATGAGAAATAAACTTTCCCCACAAAAAGTATCTTACTTATCCAACATGGGTATCTTCATTATTACAAAAATTCCTGAATCATAAACCTCCATTATTAAATGGGACTACAAGTCAAATTTTAGTTTGGGAATGTAAATGTTTCATAGAAAATATATTTCTTAATCTAGGATGTAATGAAATAGAGTAGGTATTTATTTTAGATTTTTATCTCTCAGGGAATGTGGATCATTGGTGGTTGTTGATTCAAAACACTAAAGATGATGATGAAATAGTGGTCATGAAATTGATGTATTTCAAGGATTTTTTTAGATAAATATTTTCATTGTGATAAATGAGGGGATTTATAAAGAAAATTACAAATTCTATGAAAATAGAAATATAGAAATATTGATATGTATGAATCCGACATAGCATGGTTAAAAAATAATTTTGTACAATACATAAGTAATCAAATGAGAATTACTGCCAATTTATTTAATTGGGTTAGATAATACTTCAAGGGGAAATATTTTTCTATTGTATATATAGATCCCAACCCAGAGAGACATTTGTATTTCTATATCACACAAGGTATCTTCATTTGTGATAGAATTTGGTCTCTATTTTGAATCCTTTAGACCTAATAGGTATAGACTCTTCCTTTATGGACATAAGGCATCCATCTCATAAGATATTTTTTTATATTGTTGGGTTTTGTGTTTCAGAGGATGTGCTACTTCGGTGGTAGAGGGTTGGAGGAAGGGTTGTCTATTACATCTAATTTTATATCAAGATTTATCCTTGACTTAGGTGGTGCAATAGAGGTTTTAGTACATGTGGTCTCATATTGACATTTTGAAATTCTAGTGATATTTTTATGGGTGTGGTTCATGGAAATGCCAAGATTTCGAGTTGTATAGGTCTTGTAAATGGTGTTTTTTATTTTTCTTTTTTTGAATTGTTTTTTGATTCAAGTAATCTATATTTAAATTTTAGTGGCATAATGTTTTTGTTCTTCTTGATGGTTATGATGGGATTTATTCTATGATTATTATCGATATTAATCAACTTTTTGGTGTGATGGTTTATGATGGTGCAATTCTTTTCATTAACCATTCAGATGGGGATCGATGATCGATGATAACGAGGGGGTATCAGGTGTCATGCGACTTCATTGATACATAAATGAGGGGATCAATTCGTCACTAAAGGATTAAGGGTGAAATAATCAATTTAATTTTTTTTGTATTGGTGGAGATATAGGAGTGTAATTTAGTTCCTTGTGTTTTGTATCAAAATTTAGATGTATGAAAGATGAATGTTTGAAAATATTGATACTTAATGGGCCCAAGTCTATCATAATTTATTATCATCAAAGGATGTATTTAATGATATATATATATATAGAGGAAATTATACATGCCTTATGGATTCAAATTAAAGCAGGAGAAGGAGGGGAACGAAGAGAAAACAAAAAGATAATTGTAGGACTGGAATGAATGATTATTTTGAGTGATTTAATTGTGTAAAAAAATTCCATGATACTTTAATGAAGGGAATGTGAGTGTTCTTCATGTTTGGTGATAATTTCCATAATGTGTAAGAATGAATGGGTAATATTGATATCACTAATGTTTAGTCTTTTAACTCTAAGGATATTTAAATCAAGGAAAATGAGTTCCCCCCGAATTAAAAAAATATAGGGTTGAAGAATTTAAGGGATTATAGTAAAGATTATACTGTTAACAAAGATGATATTGTATGATTAACATTTTGGATTTTTGGATTCAAGAACTATAATGAAAATTTATTTTTACCAATGGTATTTGGGTAATAAGAATCATGAAACATATAAGGATTGTGTAAATTTTTGAAAGCATATATTCCTTCAACTATTATTTACATGAAAATTATGTATATGATCATGGTTTTATATATTTACTATTGATAATAATTTAAATTTATTAAACAAACCATTTTTGGAATTCTGTAAAAGGATATTATCAAGCATAATAGTAACAAACCCAATACCAGTATCATAGAGTCGGTGGTCTTTTTATTACAATAGAATAGAAACAAGAGATAAAATCATCATGGATTGATTTATTTAGTAGAATTTAAGAAGTAGATAAATAGTTGGTACCCTTAAAATATGGATTAATAAACATAGAACACAACAAAGTAAAATATAATTCCTTATTGAAACCTCTTAAAAAATATTATATTCAGAACCTGGGGAATAAAAAAATAAAAGGGTGATCTAGAAATCTCATTAAGGGTTAGGTACAAGGGAGGATAATGAAAATTATTAATTATAATCAACAATGATGGGTAATTAACATAAAAACACATGTTAATCAAAAACCTAAGAATTAAAAGGTATTAATATATTTTTTCATAGTAAAAATCTTCTGAATAATAATAAAAGATTACTAAATGGAAAAAATTCTTTATTATTGGACTTCATGTGTTTGGAACATGATCCAAAATAACAAAAAGATGGTTTATTTTTTTGGGTAGAAACCCATATGATTGTTCTTGGATACAAACACAATGGTTTTTCCATTAACTATTTTCATCTCATGAGACTACTGATGCATTGATTGGCTATCTATAACGGGGCCACACTAGTATGGATTGTATTAACTGGTCCCCAACCCATATCCTACCAATAAAAATCATTCTTTATATTTCATAGTTTTAATAAATTATATGTCTTATCATTAAATATCTATATTAATTAAAAGATACTCATTTATCAATATGTCTCTGTTATTCAAATAAGAATCTAGAGTAATATGCTTAATGGTATCAAGATAAAACATGACAATTAAAATTAATCATAAACCATTAAATATAATATTGTATATTGTAAAATATGAGACCAATAATATGATTCAATAGAGGGTGTAGAAATATATTTTGATACTCATACAAAATCATTGAGAAATTCTTGAGAGAAAAACAATTATATAAATTTAAAAGATGATTTATTTTGGATAGTATTTTTTATTTGTCATAAAATAATATTATAATCATGCATATCCATGAAAATATAATTTATAAAAAAATTAAATAATAACTTATGCATAAATTATTTCCAAATGGATTTAAAATAATAAAAAAAGGAGTGTTTAATATTCATTGGAAATGAGCCTCTTTAGTGCGATTTTAGGAATATTTTTAAGATTATTTAAAATAATAAAATGGAATAAAAGTTCATATAAACCATGAAATTAACAATGATTATTTTCAAGATAAAAAGTGTGATTTTTTAAAACATATTGGTTTTCTTAAAATATATTATAGACTGTTCTTGAAAATGGGTAATAAATCCAGAAGTTCCCTTTAATTAGGTATGATTGTCAAGGATAATTGATAAGGGATCTTTATTATCATATATTTCTCCATAAAATAAATAATAATTGAGTTAGGTATATTTTTTTAAGAATAAAACATAATTTTTTTTGGAGTACATAAGAATTATTAATAATTTCATTTGACAAAAGACCGAGAGAGAGTAACCTGAAAGAAAAAAATAAAGGTTCAGTGATAATCCCTTTCCAATTTGTAATCAATCGAATAGTATGCCCTCATAAAGTCAATAATCATTAAATGAAACCTTAAATACCATTAATACCTAGAGATTCATGATATTATACATCAATGGGAAGTACATGTACCACATACACAAAGAATATCTCAAAAAATGAAAGTTATATGGGAAAACTCTTACATTATGTTTGAAAGCATTCTCCACTTGTTCATAAAATCATGTAAAATGAAATTAGATTCATGAATAATATAATTAATAACCTATCTAAAATTACATTTTTTAGTATGCTATTATTATGTTCATTTTTTTCTTTTTGTTACGTTATAAGGTTAAATTTTGTGGTTCGGGAGTGTTCGTTCCATTGGTTTTCACGAATGCCTCACCTATATACAATTAAGGTCACATGAAATGCAAATAGTTATAAGAAATTAAAATAAAATCTTATTAATGAATTTATAGAACATTAAATTGTTATATAATTCATTTGTTTATTTGGGGTGAGGTTGAACCATTAGCTAATACATTAATGGTAATCATTTAGATTATTTTGGTGGTTTTTCAAACATCACAATTTAGATTTGTTTAATTAATTAATATAATGTATATATAATGGTTCCATAAAATTAAATAATTTATAAAAAAAATATTATAAATTTCTTAATTTTTTTTATGCCTAGTTATGAAGGTGGAATTGAAAATTTAAAACGCATCGTCTACGAAGGCAGTAAATCAGCACCTCACAGAAGATGTTTTCATCCTTATAATAAAATGAACAAGAGAAGATAAATGATGGTAAATTTTCCATTTACATAATAATATTATATTATATATAATATTATATAGTTATTATTCATTTTTGGAAAGAGTTGGATAGGTTATTATAATAAAAATAAATAAAAATAAATGAAAACCAAAAGAAATGGTTAAGGGTTTTACCTCTTGAATTATTCTCCTTGAGAACCTCCCTAAGTTACATGGGTTTGCTATTTAATTGTTATGAAAGTCTCTTATATGTGGGGGAGATATATGATAAGATTATTGGGATTAAGATTAATAGTTTTTATGGTTTTCATGATGTGAGGAGAAAAGGTGTTGAGGTTTGGTATTTATGGGGGATGAGAGGAGTGTTTTTTATTACATTATTAATTAGTATATTGTATTGAATCAAGAAACATAATAGTGATGATTCCATGACTATATAAAGTAAACAATGAATTTTAGTTCGAACCTATGGTGCTTATATCATCCATACCTCAACCATGACTCAATAATTCATCTATTTAGGTTATACTGTAAATTATAATATTTCATTATCCAAAAAAAAATCAAATATTTTTAGAAGAAAACCAAAAATTCACCACATCAATTTATCAAAGTATAGAATTAAAAAAATAGACTCCATTTTATGAATTAATTTTCTATATATTAGAAAAAATGATTAATTAGTACCATCATTTATTCTGAAATACCGATTTTTAATTTTAACTGATTTTTTGAGAATTTGTAAAATTAGTCAAAGAATCATAAAATTTCTATATAATCATAATAGAAAATATTAATTCATTAATATATTCTTTAAAAATTAGTTTGCTTCTAAAAAATAATATTAATTATCAAATTTAAAAAAAACAATTATGCATTTCAAATTTAAATATACTAAACTTATAATTTTTAATACATTTATTTACTTATTCCATGATATAAATATATCATATATTCATTTATGTGATACTGAATTTGTATTTATACTTTAATATTTGTGATAAAATTAAAATCATAAATAAAATTTTTTTATAATGCAATTGACCTTTTATAAAAATCATGTTTTTTTATTCATTGAAAAATAAATACTTTTAGAAAAATATCTACATTCCACTATAAGATAATTTTGACTTTCCAGTTTCAATAATTTTGTTTATTATGTTCCATTAAATTTCTTGAAATTTCCAAATTTAATTTTAATACAAGAAATCCATTAAAAGGTGGTAAATATGTGTTTAAAAAAAATATTATTTTATGCATAAAATCGGATTTATTCTTATATTAATCATAATAACTTCTTTATTGACTATAAAAATATCATTTAATATTCTAAATATAAATTTTAATAATATATTTCAATAATATTGATTAATATAATTAAATAATATAAAATTCCATTGCTGTCATAAAAATAGTTTCTATAGAAAACACATCTTTTTTGTTCAATTGAATTTTATTCTCATTTCTAATTTATTTGAAACAAAATCGTTGATTTTAAAAATATGTGTAATCTATTTTTTTGGTAATTTACATAATTACTTTCATTCCAAGAATTCCATTGGTTATGTGATATTTATCATAATAATAACATTTATTCATTTGCTTAAGTTTGTTGTTTTGTATAATGTGAAATATAAAAGAAGAAAAATATGAAAATAACAACATATTCCAAAATCACGGGGTTTTACATTCTCTTCTATTTAAATAAATTGTGTAATGTAAATTTACAATTTTACTTAAATAAATTATATATTGATACATGAAAATTTCTTTTTCAATTCCCACATCAAAAATAGGGTTTGTAATAAATCCTATTAATAAGGGGGAAAGGCAAATATTGAGGTCAGAACAAAGTAGACATTTGAATTAGAAAAAAATGTTCAATGGTAAAATATGGACATTGAATAATAATTTAACCATTTATTTCTTATGGAGAGTGATAGAGAACATGGTCATTGTAATTTTAACAATCAGAAAGCCATAAATTTTTTATCAGTTAAAAACCACTGTTATTATTAAAAGAAAAGTAAATATTTAAGAATTTTTTTAAAACACATTTTCCAAAATTTGAGGGTGTATTTTTATATCCATATAAGAACATGGTAAAAATAAACATACCTAACTTCATTATATGTCATTATTTAATCATTATATTTTTCATTGATCTATCTTCCCTTCATCCCTTACACCTATAAAGGAATGATCAATATATATTTGTCACACCTGAATCTTTTCTAATGAATCATATGGTTTATAAGTCATTCCATTCATTATTTACCAACTACAAGAATGCATGAATATGTTATTAATGAAAAATAATTTCAAAAGTTTAAATTGATCCTTTCAACAAGTAGTTAATCATAGGATCTGTCTAAAAAGATGTCTGTCCACATTTAATAATAAAACATTTATAAAGAATGTCCCTAAATTTAAAAAATAAACATAAAATAAGATTACCCCAGTAATATATCATTTATTAACACGTTCCAAATACATGAATAAATTAATCTCATCAAAACAATTATGAACCATGCATTCCAACAATAGTAAAATAATAGGTTTTTCTTAGGCCTAAATATCTAATAATTTCACTGTAACAAAAAACATAAGATCAATAACCACATTAATGGTCACCAATACTATCCCATAAACAGATATTTAATATTATCTCAATATAATGCACAATTTTTTTTATATTTTATAAGAAATATGTTTCAATAATATTTACATACAATAGAATCACTTCCGTTGAATACTAGGGTTATTCATCACATGCTTCAAATTATTAAAAGAAGTATTAATGTAGCATAATCTTTATATATCTCATGGTTCTTAATAAGAGAGTATTGATGATAAAATACTCAAATATCATAATTACTAAATCCACGAATATGCATATTAATCATTATTCTTGGTCTGTGGTTGCATCATAAGATTGACCATGATCTACCATCCTCTTTTGGTGTATATTCTGTTGACAATAGAGAAATTTTTTATGTGGTTTCCCATATCCTTTCAGTTTATAAATTATAAATTGGAATACTTATTCATACCCTAGAAATTACTTCACACTCAATGTTTTGATTTCAATGCTCTAAATATGGAAGTTCTTCATTTCCAATATAATTTTATTAAGATCACAAATCACAGTAAATTTAGTAAAAAAAACTCATAACATCATCCATGTCTTCAGTTTTGGCATATCTCGGGAAGAGAATAGTTCTATAAATGCAAGTGGAACTTCAGGGAATCATCCAAATCATCTATATCCTCTTTCAAACAGAAAATTGTTCAATTTTTTGGGACATTATGAGGATATTGATATTTATTTAGAGTGGTTTTATTTTCAATATATAGTTTTTGGACAACCACAAGAACCTACCCATTATAAAATAATGTCATTTTGTTGTTCTAAAAGGTCACAAAATTATATTTAATACTTCCAAAGATACAAAAACATATAATATTATACATGTATGAAACTCATAGATCTCACCCTTCTATATATATATCAAGATTGAGGATATCATTATGTCATTTTTTTGGGAGATGAATTCAAAAATATCATAGTAATACCATCCTTTCCTGGAATAGTAGGAATGCTGAGAATATATGTTACATTCATATATAAACCATAAAGATAAGAATAAATGTTGTATATTAGAGGTATGATATGTCTACTACAATTAGATTTAGTTATCATGGATGATTATAATGGTTTCTAAATCATCTGAGAGTGATCTCAGTATTATTCATGAATTTAAATCATCTATATTAGATAATAGGGTCATTTATGATCATTCTTTGTTCATTTCAAGGTTGTTCCTCAACTAAAAATAAAATTTAAGGAAATATGTTCTTTCTAAAAGTATATAATTGTAAAACATAATACATCCTTAACAATGAATACTTCCAATATCCATATACAAACAATGATATATAGTATATTGGTTCATAAAATCATGAATCATAATGTAGAATTTCAAGGAAGAAAAACACAAAACATAAATTGAAAATTTTTCAATGATAATATCATAATCATAAAGATGGTTTTTTGGGGGACATATTTACTTTTAAATCCATAATAATAGTTTTTAAAGTGAAATTGAATTATCCTAAGCATATCCCCTGAGAGTATCAAACCAGGTGTGTAGTATGGCCCATTGTTGTGAATCAAGTCACACCTATTCATGACTAACACACCTTCTCATAATTTTTATCCATAGGTACATTTATCCCAGAACCATTTCAACATATAGTATCCAGATAAAGATGCACTACTAAGAATACACACATAATCTCTACAATATCAAAATTCAATGATTTTATTATTTTCATATCCTCTACGTCTATCTTAGTTTTATGTTCCTTAAACAATTTTTTCTAAAGCTGGTTTCAAAGGATTCTATTAAATTTTTTTTGATACCAACTCAAACAAACCCCACCCTAGTAGTCCATAATTGGTAGTCATTTTATTATGATGGGACATATATAAGAGGTAACATCACAAATAATCAATCAATTTAGTATTATTAATGTACTAGATATATATATGGTAACCTTATTACATTTATAAATAATCATAGAACATAAGAAATGGAAATTAAATTCTCCCCCGACACTTATTCATTGATTTCATATTTAGAATCTAGGGAATGAAAATAAATAAAAGGATGAGATTGAATGCTCAGTAAAGGATATGTAAAATAGAAGATAGTTGAAATCTATAATAATAATCAATAGGGAATAGAAAACAACTCATAAACACATTCTAATTAATATATTGATAATGAAAATACAAAAATTGATTTTTCCAAAGTGAGAAATCATCTCCATAATAATAAAAGATTATAGAATGAAGGAAATTATTAATTATGGGACTTTAAGTATATAGAACGTGAACCATAATATAATCAAGAGAGTTCATGAATATGGGTAGAAACCCATCTGATTCTTCTTGGAAACAAACAAAAATGGTTTGCCAATAACTCTTATCGTCTCATGGGATTGTTGATGCATCAAGGGGAAACCTATAACCGGGGCCCACCCATAGGGCTTCCATTAACCATTCCCAAACACATATCATACCATTCAAAATAATTAATCATATATCAAGTCTTTTTTAAAAAATATTTTTTATCATCAAATATCTATATTGAATAAAATATATATTTATTCATATTTCCATGTTAGTCAAATAACTATAAAGACTAATATGGTGAATGATATCAAGATATAACATCTCCATTAAAAATAATCATGATCCATTCAATAAAATATAGTAGATGTTAATTAAGGTATCAAAAATAACTTTCAACAATAGGTGTATGAATGTAATAAAATATTGTAAAAAAATCATAGAGAAATTCATTAGAGAAATAAAAATTTTATCTTTGAAAAAATGATTTCTTTTGTAAAATCATTTAATTTTTTCATAAAAACATATTTTAAAATGTATATCTGCAAAATTAATAGATAATAAAAATGAAATTATATTTTATACATAAATTATGTCCAACAAATGTGACAACATGATAAATGGAGTGTTTAGGAAACTTTTGAAATGCCCCACTTTACCGCAGTTTAAGGAAAATAAAAATGATTCCTTAAAAAAGTATATTGTTTATATAAAACCCAAAATGGAAAAAAGAGTATAATAAATGGTGTGATTTTAGAAAAATAATTGGGTCATAAAACTGAGTATGGAGTATAATTGAAAATGGATAAGAAATCAAGAAGTTCCCTTTATCCGGGCATGATTATTCGGAAAAATCGAGAAGGGAAGCTTATAAAACAAGTATTTACCAATAAAAGAGATAATATTTGAGGTATGTATATTTTATTGGAAAATATGAGGATTATATATGAATGGATAACAATTTAATTGGAATAAAGAGAGAGAAATAGTAACCTGAAGGGGAAATAGTTTTTCAAGGAGGATCCCTTATCACCTGATAATTAATCAAATCATATACCCAATAATGATAATAAAAGTAAAATGATAAATTAAATACCATATATACAATTAGATTCAATATATGATATATAAAACAGAAGTACACATACAAAATACACAAAAAATAGAGGTGAATAAGCAATATCTCACTAAATTTAAAGTGAGATAAAAAAGTACATACTTTATATCCTAAAGAATTCCTCAGCTATAATAAAAATCATGGATGATGAAATTAGATTTTTTAATAAATTTTTTCATAAAAATGTTAATTTTTCATTTATATATAATAATTTTATTATATTCATTTATGGGTTTTGAGGTGTTATAGGGTTCAATTTCATCATTCAAGTGTGTTCGTTTCCACGGTTTTCATGATTGGTAACCTTGTATACGTGTATAAAATATCACTGAAAATGGATATAATTTTCCATAATTATAATTACATGTCATTAATGAAAATATAGAATACTAAATGGTTATATAAATCATTAGATTATTTGGGTTAATGATGAGTCATTAGATAAGATGTTAGTGATAATTGTTTATATTATTTTGGAAGTATTTTGATCATCACAATCTAGTTTGGATAAATTAATTAATATAAACTATATATTCAAATTAAATATAATTAAATAAGATACAATACATTTATTATCAAATTTTATAACAATAAAAATGTTTTTATGACCATTGACAGTGTAGTTTAAAAAATAAAACACGTCATCCATGAAGGTGGTAAATCATCACCTCAGGGATGATGTTTTAATATTTAGAATAAAAGGAAAAAGAGAATAGAATTGAAGATAATTTTCCTATTAAAAAATAAAATTGAAGAATATATAATATTATATAGTTACAAATAAAGTGAATATAATGAAGGTTAAGGAATTATAATAAAATAAATACAAATGAAAATAAATTGGAATGATTACAGGTTTTACTAGATTTATTATTCTTCTTGAGAACCTCATTAAGTGACATGGGTTTGGACTTTAATTTAGAAAAATGTCTCATGTAAATGGTGGTGATACTTCATAATAGTATTGAGTATAAATTTGATAATATTCATGGATTTGGTGGTGTCACGAACCCAACCGAGTCTCCATCTGACCCGGTGCCTGATCCGGTTCGAGACATTGCCTGAAGGGAATTCCCGATCCCCATGGGTAGGCACAAGTTCCTGGGTATCAAAAGAAACATGTGGGAATGGTTTTCCAAAAATAGAATTCAAAAGAAAAACTGAAATGGTAAATAAACAAAAGCTAGAATATATAACTAAACAAGCCCTTAACATTCGAGTGAACTCAATGTTTAAAACTCAACCGATAACTCTAAGAAGACTGAAAATAAAAGAAAACTAACACATCTATCAGCACCATAATGCAACTTGGGGATCCAAATCTTCAAACCACTATTGTCAAACCTGTATGAAAACCCATCGATAACCCGAACCACCATCACTAAGTAAGATGCCTCATCCTGGGATACACAAAGAACACGATCTAAAAACACCCAAAGGTGTATAAAGGGTGTGAGGAAAAGACCCAGTATAATTCCATAAAAAGAAAAGGTTTCTACACTTAAATATTAAATGAAAAATACACTTGTTTGTTTAATAAGTTATGGGACAGAAAATCATGATCACTTTAATGAAACAAAATCAACAAAAACAACTTCAATGAAAACAACCAAAATTAAGAGTACACCATTACCTTTATGAAAAATCAAACCTTTAATAAAAACCCTATGTTATATAGAAAAATAAAACCTTTATGAAATCCCAAAGTTACACCATATACCGACAGTGAGTGAAATGTAGTTCAAGAGCACAAAAAGTGGGAGATTCCCTATAGGTAATATAAACCACTTGGAATCTAGAACATCGTGTATTGGGGAAACATGGCTTACAAACCATGACCCTATCCAATAGTGTCATAGAAACCATGACCCATAGAATATGTGGCTTAGAAACCACAACCCACAGTAATCCATAAGGGTAGTTAATGTTTCAATTATTAATCCTGGTAGTGAAACCAGGCTGATTCACCTCCGGAACACTAACCCACAAGTTCTAGTTTCCCCACCAAATACTCTAGGATTCCCAGTTTGTTCTCATTTAAATTTAAGGTTCACATGATGTGCCACAAATCATATTAATATATATAAAGAATATGAGGCGCTATCCGTACCCAATACCACAATTACACACATAAAAATTCCACTTTGAAATAATACAAACACTAGAATCATTTAAAAAGTTAATCTGCATCATTTATAAAATCAAATAACCCATTTGTATAGGAAAAAAGAAACAATTTATGGATTAAGGGAACCATTAGAGTATTTATTAAACAACTCATTTTTATTATAAAAATCCTTTGAAATCTCATCTTACAATTTCAATATAAGGAAAAAAAACATAACTATTTTACCATTAGAAAATTCACATCATCATATGTGTATGTCAAACACATCCAAAATATACTTTTGCACCA
Source organism: Viscum album (assembly GCA_963277665.1). Taxonomy (NCBI): domain Eukaryota; kingdom Viridiplantae; phylum Streptophyta; class Magnoliopsida; order Santalales; family Viscaceae; genus Viscum; species Viscum album. The sequence continues at coordinate 1,869,692,768 of OY728150.1, forward strand.
TACAATCAAACCCTAAAACATTCTTAAGCACACAAGAAATCCAAACCAACACTTTATAACACCATGTCAAAATTATTGTTCACACCAATTGCACAGATTAAAAACAAAATGCACAATTCATTTAAATGAAAATGAATGACTAAAAATAAATTTTCAGAAACTCTCACCCATACCAAATGAGAAAACTACTACTCAAATATGCTGCATGATAAACATAAAAAAATCCAAGTTTTAATGAAACAAATAAATTAAATAACATGGAAAATTTGTCAACAAACAATATAATTTGTTAAATAGTATTTAAAGGCAGAATCACTTACCTCGCATGAGGAAAACTGTTGATTTTGGTTTAAATTTTCAAACGCTCTACAAGAAACCAATATAGAAACCTAATAATGTTGACTAAACCCCAAATGAACAAAAATTTGACCCCCTAAGCATGACTATAAAAATAGAAAAAAAATGAAAAATGAAACCCTACAAATCAGAGTGAGTCGTGTGATGGGTCGAAGGAGGGTCGGCGCGACAGGTCTAGACATAGAGAAGTTTTGTGGAAAAACGGGGTTGGCCAAGGAGTAGGGGCGTGACCTGAGGGAGTTGCCAAAATGGAAGAGGAAGGGGGTGGTTAGGACTTGATGGAAGTGAAGCATAGAGGTGGCATGATGGGATCTAGGTGTAAGGAGGGTGGTGGCATGGGGGATGTTGTCGGATAAGAGAGGTAGGAGAAGTCGGGACTTGCCGGAAGAGGAGGGTCGACGACCATGGGGAGGGGCAACGTCGCAAGCGGACACTAGGGGGAAATGGGGATGCATGAAATTGGGTATGATGGAGGTGAAACACTATAAAAAAGAGTGGAAAATAAATATAGAATAAATTAAAAAAATTAGTAAAATTATAATTTTTTGAAGAAGATTGTTGACATGGATTGGTTTCCCACTCCATGTCAACGATGGAATTTATTAAAAAATAAAGAGTAACAGTACAAGATCGGGGTGTAAAACACTTACACCAGTAGGGATATAATGACCATAAAACAAAACTAAGAAGCAAACAACTCAGATCTGAAAACATCAAAATTAAAGATCACCATAGAGACTGTGCGGTCCGGCCATCATCCCAGTGAGTCATCATGCTTCTCCCTTGAATATCTAGAGTCCAAAGATCAAACACAGATTTCATAACATCATAACTGAATAACATTCAAGTCCATGACTATCACAAAAAATAGATCATCATTGACAGTAATTAGAAAATAGAACTTGACAGCAAGCAGGTGTGTATCATGAAGATTAATATGCCCATTGATAGAGCCAAGAACATCAGAATATGTTCTCATAAAAGGATGATTTCCTCAAAATTCATCTTAACAAGAATAAAATCCTCAACTCAGAATTAGAAGCCGTATGCAGAGAGGAAAAAAAATGACCAGCCAGAAATCTACTTCAGAGAAGAAATGAATGTAAAACATGTAGAATCCAGAAGTCTGTCCAAAAACTGAAACATTCATAACCATATTATAGAAACCAATGCATATCCAACCAAGAAGATCATTTGAGTTGAGTAGAAGCAGTGAAACATAATCACCAGACTGGATTAGCACAGTCCACCTGCTTTTTCTGCATCTCGAGAATAAAAAATCAAGACAAGAGCATCATCCAGCCAACTTCAAGTTTATTTGCTATTCATCATTGATTTTTCAGTGGAGATGGATCTTTTAATATAAAGATAATACTCAGTTGAAATCTTACCTTCCTGAAGCTCTTGATGAGAAATCTCCTGTTGTCTATCCATATGCCTGATCCATTCCTGAATATCATGTTAATCAAAAAGTGGCGAGAAATAGTACATAACAGTACTAGAAACTGATACATGAGGCATTTCCTGAGGATCATTAGTAGGTTCTGATTTGGGAGTCTCTACTTGAGACTTCTCTTGGGAGATTTCTACATGCTCAGATTTAGAGATGTTCACTGATCTGGTAACAGTGGTACATTCTATGTTTGAGTAGTATTTACGTCTTCTAGTTTTTCTTGGTTGTGGAGTGATGTACCCATCCTCATAAACTAAAGTTTTTTTTGCCATTTTTGGCCATATTATTTAAGTAGGATTCTTACATCTGAACTGAATTGTAAACTTCCTCAACATTAGAATCTAAGGCATCATGATCCTCTTCCTCTGAGTTTTCATTTGGTACAGTGGTATCATTTTGTTCTTGAAGGGGGAGGGAAATCTAAGTTTCGATCTTCTTAGAATCACTAAAGTGCTGGGTTCCATTAGGTTCAATCTTAGAGGGGGTAATCGTATTTTCAATAACTGCATCTATAAAATCTGAAAGTTGAGTTTCAGAATTGTGTATATAATCCAATCTACTTGTGAAAACTTTTTGTTCAACTTGGGAGGTACCATACTTATGACCTTTTTCAACCCAGGTGGGTTTCTTAACCTTATAACAGTCCTGTTTTTTGCTACAGCAGATAGAGGGATGACCAAGTCTGAGACAAATATAGCAATAGTTAGGCAATCTCTCATATAAAAGCTCCTGAGAGAAACTAAGCTTACCACTCTGAATCCAAATATGTGAAGGTAACTGTTTTGAAACATCCACTTCGATGAAAATTCTAGCAATAGAAGGCCTAGAAAGTTACTTTGTGGTAGAATCTATTCTCAAAGGATTACCAATGGGATTTTCAATAGCAAAAAAATCATTTTTATTAAAGAGGTGCAATGGCAGTTTGGGAAATCCCACCCAGATTGGCACGACTGGGGATTCAATGTGCGGATCAAACTCTGTTTCCCATTTTAAAACATTCATAAAACACCCACCAAAGAACCAAGATCTATGGACACATAACCTATAATACTCAGCTTTAGTCCGAAATCTAAAGATTATGTGAGAAGAGTTTAGTATTCCTAAATTGAAACCTGAAAATCCTATAGATTCAAGCGTAGAACGAAGGTATTTCAGATAAGGCTTGCGATTCATGAATTTGCCAACTAGAGTAAAGCACAAACCTTCTGCAAGAGATTTTACCTCATCTTCTGAGAAGGAAATCGCGTCGTTCCCTATGTGCCGATAGATCATGGGTGAGATTTTGAGTTCGGGAGCCTCATCCTTCTGAGGAATATCATCTACGGATCTTCCAGCAACCACATCTGCAAAGGATCTGACTCGATGGTTAGGGTTTTTCGCATTCGTCGGGTTAGAGAGGTACGGTGCTGCAGACTTCATCTTCTATAGTAAAATAATAATAATAATAAAAGTTTATAACATCACATAATATTTACAATAATAATTATTATCAGAAAATTAATTAAAATTTAATAAATTTTATATCCTTAACACTATTAATAATAATATTATTATTATTCAAAAAAAAATTCGCATTATTATCATTAATAAAAGTTCATATTTTATATTAAACATCTTATTTACATTTTATTTATATTTCATTATTCATTATTATTTCATTATCTCATTATGTTTTAACTCATCTAGAATGTCGGGAAGACATCAAGGTCTCATAAGAGAGTTATGCCCGTGCGACTAGTGACGCTAAACCCAAACCACACATAATAATAATAATAACAATAATAAACTAAAATATGAATAATTATGTTGTTAATAATAAAAAAAATAAAACCCAATTAATATTACTAAAATAAAATAAAAAGTTATATCAATTAGGATAATAATAATAATAATAACCCTGAATAACATTATTATTATTATCATTAAAAAATTTATTTTAATTTAAATTTATTTCATCACACTTTTAATTTTATTTCATTATTATTAATCCATTTTATTTAATTAATTTAACTTGGTGAGGTTGAATAGTGACCCAGGTGAGGCTACGTGGCATCGACCACGGGGCGCTGGACGCAGCCACGGGAAAACATTCATTTTTAAATAAGAACTCAGAAATTTTATGTCGGGCCTCGACCCAAACTACCTGATTCCCAATTAATAATAAAATAAATAATTTAAAATTTATGGGTGTATCAATTCTCCACAATATAGAGCATTCCATCCCCGGAAAGACACAACTAAAGATGAACCCTGAAGTAGCAACTAATGCCCCCTTGGGGATTTAAAAGGATCCCTACTAAAAGCAAGTGAGAAGAGGAAAACACTCATTCATCTAAGAAAGTGGCTCAAAAGACAACATCAAGTAACTCGTAAAAAGGATTTATAAAATGTGTTTCACAGCCCAAATAGCTAGAACACCTCAAAATAACTGATCAAGTAAAGAAACTCTCACCCCCATAGAAACCAACTTTACTAGCTGAAACACCTCAAGAACTATAAAATAAAAACCACACCGTTTGACTGGAACAAACAAAAAAGAACAAACACATCCAAGGGACACTCTTATCACCTACCAGCATGTCATATTTTGGAAAAAAATAAAAGGTGATCATGGGGAAGCCCAAAGGGGCTCCCAACCATAAAAAACCTACCAATTCTGGAGACGAGATTGAAAAACTGACACAGGGAGGCACGATCAGACTCCCCACCATTATAAAAACGGGACAATGCTGATTCATTTCAGACACATCTAAGCGAGACCCACTGTGGGTTCTCCCAGCTATTAAAACTGCTAGAAAGTACAAAAAAATTGAAATTTATCGATAGTGACAAAACACCCCATCACAAGGGGCAGGGAGGCTGCGGCCTAACTACAGGGGCATCAAAACCACATCCCAATACAAACTGACATCTCTACATCCCTGGATAAGAATTAATTAACATTGAGACCAATTTACCTGACAGACCCCATAAGGACCACTAAAAGAGATTAAATATTGTGGGACACAACCCACGAGACATTGAGTGAATGAGATGACCAAACCTACTCATATCCATAAGTAACCTCACACACCTAAATGGGTCATTAGAAATGGAACAACCACATAAAAAAATTTAAACTGCTTTTACTCTCAACACCGAAGACAGAAATAAATTTGGGGTTCCATCAACTCTCAGGGTTACTGACCACATGATTGTTTCACTCTGAGGCTTATAGTTAGAGCCCTGATGTTTGAATCATCTACTACATCACAATTAGGTTTTGAAAACTGTCAAAAAAATATTCTCATTTTGGTGCTACACACAACCATACCGCAACCGAGAAAACATCAACAAACACAACTCACAAAGACATCAAAATACACGCTTGCATAACATCCACAAAAATAAGGGTTTATATGATGTTCATGAATCAACTATTTAGATAAACCATGAGACATAAAATGGAATGACACAAAATGAACACTCCCCCTTGATCATGATGATTAGAACTCCCAAACAGTAGTACAAACTCCCATGAAAACAGGGATTCTCGAAGGACTCTATTCAATCTACCATTACTCTTCAAAAGAACTCACACAGAAAGAAGTTACAAAACATGACCCTAGTGTCCGATGAAAGAACTAAGAGCATTTCAAGACATTGGTCAACACTGATAACTTGGAACCTCCTTCACCCTTCCTCGCGATATTTCTTTTTACCATTTTCCGAGGAACGTTCAGACGCAACGATGTTAATAATCATACCTGACGACTCAGAAAACTGAAAGTTATCAAAACTACCTTAAACATACCTCACATATGTCATCCCACATTGAGAGGATACAATTAACTAAAAATGATGAGGGGCATACTTAGAACTATCAAAAAATAAAGTAGAGTCTTCAATTTAATCAACTGGAGGGTTGACCAACCGAGAATTACCAATGGTCGCACTTCAATCGCATATTAAATATTTTTTGGGGGAATTCACTAGTCAAGAAATAAAACCATGGACCCAATTAAAACTAGTCCAATGATCAATAAATATCGCAAGAAAACACTAAACGTGCAGGGGGAACCACTGCTAGGGATTCCCGAAGCATTTTTCGAAACAGACCACTAACCACACACTATCAAACCAACATACCAATATGAATTCAAAATCGAGACAAGAATTAGTCAAAAAGGATTATCGACTCGAAATACCTCACCTTAAATTTTTTTAAACCCATGGAAACACCACACAATCAATAGTTATTAAAACACTAAATTTTCTTTTAACAAATCCTTTTGAAGATAGATGAAGCTAGTGGGTTGTACAATCACCAATGGTGTCCCGTGGGCCTCACACATGAATGTTTTCACACCACACTAGAACCCACCTCATGTCCATCCATATATTCATCCTCTCATACCATTAACAATTACTCTTTCCATATACACTCAGGAATGCGGTTTCCCATGAGATCTCTAAGGATCAAAACCAAACCTTTCTATTTTTCAAAACCAAAACATTCAACCCACACATTTCAAAACATACACAAAATTTTCTTTTTAAGACGCTTAATTTAAAAACATTTTCCAAGACCAAATCATTTTTTCTTAAAAATCATATTTCCACAAATTCAAAACAAAGAGATGAGGAATGATGCAAGAAAAAACTACTGTTAGTGGGTGATTGAAACCTACATTTTTATCTATACCCCAATAATGCTACTACCATAGAGAGTATTTTAATACAATGTCACATACTCCACATGGCTTTCTAGACCATGCAAGATCACTAGGACCACTGAACCTATCCTCTTTTTTATCTCCCCTAAACAAGATTAACCACAAGAACCAAAGACTCTGACAATCCTCAATATACCCTCGTAACTCAAGTCCTACCACGATGTGTTCTTCCAGGAACATTGCTCGTAGATCGAATGCCAATTTTCGAAACCCTTAACATTGGTTTGATCAGAATCTATCAAAAAGAATACGACCCTAGATAGAAAACCACCTATGATAACATTTTGTCACATACCAAGATGTGTTTACATCTAAAGTGGCGCCTGACCTGGTCTGTGACATGTCCCGAAGGGAATTACTAATCCCCACGAGCTGGAAAAAGTGTCTGGGTATCAAAAGTATCATGTTGGAATAGTTTACCAGAAATAAAAGATAGAAAAACAACAGACATGTTAAATTAAAAAAATCTAGAAAACAAATCCAAAAAATCCATTAACATTAAACTAAACTCAATGTTTACAACTCAACCCATAACTCTAATAAGACTACAATGAAAATAAAACTAACACATCTATCTACAACTTCATAAAATGTGAGGAGCCATCTTCTCAAACCACCATATTCAGAGATGTAAAAAAAACCATCGACAACCCAAACCACTACCACTATGCACGATGCCTCAACCTAAAATAAAAAAAAGCTCTACAGACACCCAAAGGTGTATGAAGGTTGTGAGATAAATACCCAATAAGATTCCATGGAATGAAAAATATTCCATGAATAAATATTAAATGACAGATATAGTGGTTGGTTTAATAAATGATGGGACTCAAAATCTTGAAAACTTTGATAAAACAACATCAACAAAAACAACTTCAATGATAAAGACATAAAATAATAGTATAGACTTACCTTTAAGAAAACCTAAAACTTTTAAAAAACCTCAATGTTTAAAAAAATCATTCCTTTAAGAAAATCCCAATGTTACACCATATGCCAATAGTGAGTGTAATGCAGTCCATGAGCCCAAAAGGTGGGAGATGCCCTATAGGTACTAATAACTAGTGGGATCCTAGAACATTGTTTCTTGGGGAAACATGGAATAGAAATCATGACCCTAAGAAAATGTGGAAAAGAATCCATAACCCTTAGAAAATGTGGCCTAGAAACCAGGACCCTCAGTAATGAATATGTTTAGTTAGAGTTGCAATTTTCAATCCTATCAGTGAAACTGGCCGATTCACCTCCTGAACACTAGCCCACTAGTTCTAGTTTTCCCCACCTAATACCCCAAGATTCTATATTTGCACTCATTTAAATTCCATGTTCACATGACGTGTCAAAAATCACATTTTGATAATCATGGAAAACAAGGCAATATCCATACCCAATACCACACTTACCCACGCACATAAATTCCACATTGAAATAATACGCACACCCAAAACCTTTTGAAAATCAATCTACATCATTTAAAAAATCGAATAAAACAACTACTTGATTAAAAAGAAACAATTTCACGATTATGTGATCAATTAGAATATTTATTAAACAACTCATTATCATTATCAAACTCCTTTGAAGTTTTATCTTGCACTTTCAACACAAGGCATAAAAAACATAACCATTTTCCATTTAGAGAATTCACCTCATCATATGTGTATGTCAAACACTTCCAAAATATATTTTTGTACCACATTATCAAAACATAATACTTGATTAAGAGCACATGCAATCCAAACCAATTTTACACAAAGACATGTCAAAAACACAGTTCACACCCCTTGAAAAAATTAACAACCAACTTCACAATAAATTTAATTACAAATGATTGATTAAATATAAATTTTCTAAAAAACAAACCCATACCTAATGAGTAAGATACTAATCAAATCCAAAACATGATAAACATCAACAATACTAAATTTGATCCAAAAAAATAAAATAAAGAACATTGAAAATTGATCAAACAAGCAGGATAATTTTTTTAATAATATTTAAACACGAAATGACATGCCTCACATGAGGAAAACCCATGAGTTTGATGAAAATAATCGTGCCCCAATAAGAAACTGACATAAAACACTAATCAAGAGGATTAAAACCCAAATGATCCCAAATTAAACCGTATAAACACAAAACTATAAGCTGAAAAAATGGAAATATGAAATCCTACAAACCGGAGTGAGTCATGTGAGGGGTTGGAGGAGGGCCGAAATGACTGGGTTGGTCGGGGAGTAGGGGTTTGTTGAGACAGGGATGGATGAGGAGAAGGGGTGCAGTGTGAGGGAGGTTGCAGGATGAGAGTGGAAGGGGTGGATGAGACATGCTAGAAGAAGAGCATGGGGGCAGCACGATAATATCTAGTGGGAAGGAGGGAGATGACATGAGGGAGGTGGTCGGGTGGGAGAGGTAGGGGCGGTCGGTACTTTATAGAAGAGGAGGTCCATTGACTAAGGTGAGAGGCGACGTCGCGAGCATACACTAGGGGGTAATAGGGAAGTGCGACACAGGGTAAGTGGGAGGGGTATCCCTAAGAAAAAGAGAGGAAATAAAATAATAAAAACAAATAAATAAAATAAGTAAAATAATAATAATAATAATAATAAATGTTAATAACATTACATAATATTATAAATTATAATTATTATCACAAAATGAATTAAAATTTAAAATTTTTACATCAATAACACTATTAATAATAATAATAATATTATTATTCTCCCACAACAATCTCATTATTATCATTAAGAAAAATTCTTAAAGATTATTAATATTCATATCCTCATTTTATTTCTCTTTCATTATTAATTATTATTCAATTATCCCATTATGTTTCAACTCATTTATAAAGCCGAGCAGACCGCACGGTCTCAGAATCATGCCCTTCCCATACGTCTGGTAATGCTAAACCCAAAACAACAACAACAACAACAATAATAATAATAAACTCAAATACGAATAACGATGTTAATAATAAAAAAACAAAAAACAACCAATTTATAGTATGAAAATAAAATAAAAATTCATATCTATAATAATAATAATAATAATAATGTCTCTGAATAACATTATAAATACTATTATCATTAAAACACTTATTTTATTTGATTTTTATTTCATCAAAAATTTAATTTTATTTCTTTATTATTAATCCATTTTATTTAATTAATTGAAATGGGCGAGGTAGAATAGTGACCCAGGTGAGGACGCACGACTTCGTTCGCAGGGCACTGGATGCTACCACGGGAAAAACATTCATTTTTTAATAAGAACTCAAAAATTTAAGTTTAGGCCTCAATCCGCACTACCCCAGGCCCAATAAAAATAATAAATAATAATAATATAAAATTGTCTGGTATGATAGGTGGTGTGAGGAGAGAGGTGGTGAGGGGTGGCATTTTCATTGGGGGAGAGGGGTGTTTTTTGTTATTTTCATTAGTTTATTATTTTAGCTCAAGACCACAAATTATCATGATTCCATGAATAATTGTAGTATATATAGAAAGTGAGATTGATTCAATGGATCTTACTTCATCCATCAAGGAATAATTCTTGAATTTTGCTTATATCATAAATTATCATATTAAACTATTCACAAAAAATTCAACAATTTTAAAAAAATACAATAAAATATTCTTTTCCTTTTTTAATGTGAAAAATTAAAAAGAGGAATAAATTTAATAAAAATAAATTTCTAAATATTATAAATTTAATTTTTTATTATAATAACCATTTATTCGAATTTTTTTTTAAAATATAATTTATTTTATGACACTTTGAAATGTTAGTGAAGGTCACATAATATTATTTTATAATAACAAGGAAAATTTATTATTTTTTTTCATATATTTTTCAATTATTTTTTATTTTAAATAATTTTATTAATTATAATATTTTAAATAAACATTTATGCTTCATAAAAATAATGATACTTAATTTATTATTTTTAATACATTTATTTACATATTTGATGATATAAATATATGATATATAAATTTTTGAGATACAATTTTTTTTATACATTCATAGTTATGACCAAATAAAAATCATATTTTTACTTTTACTATAACAAAATTAATAGCTTTCTAATAATCTGGTTTTTTAACTATCAACTAGAAAATAAATAATTTGAAAAAAATACCAAAATTTTACTCTATGATAATTTTAAAATTCTTATTTTTAAAATGAATTATATTTTGTTCAACCGAATTTAGAAAAGTTAAAAATTTTAGTTTTAAAATATGTAAACTATTTAATGGTCGTAAAACTATCTTTAGAAAAAATAGTGTCTTGTATTCATAAAATTGAATTTATTCTTTCATCATGCCTATATAAATTAATAGTTGAATTACAATGAAATTTTATTTAATATGTAACATATAAATTTCATTAATATGTTTCACTAATAGTTGTTAATTTAATTTAATAGTATAAAATTCTCTTATAATGAGAGAATTTTTTTTTATAAAAAACATCTTTTGTGTTCAATTTTTTTATATTAATTTCTAATTAATTTGTATCCAAAGAATTCATTTTATAATTACATATATACTATATTTAAATAATTAATGTAATCTGTTTAATTACATCAATTATAATTAATAGGTTCTAAATTTGGTAATAATAATATTTAATCTTTTGAATGATATTGGTGTTCTATGTAATGTACACTAATGAAGAAGATAAATTTTATAAAAAAATTAAATATCATAATATCATTGGGTGTTATGTTATTTTGTTTTTTTGATACATTTATTGCAGTATACCGAATATGGTTTAAAATTTGTTTTTGTCAATTTTTTTTGAATTTCATTAAATTATGTATACATAAGATTAATGTAATTGATAGCCTTTATGGATGATATGATCACTGATGTTAATGAAATAATATTCAATGAATTTTATTTGATTTCATGGAAAATGAATAATCCGAATATAAGAATCATGTGGATTGAAATTGATTTTAGAACCAATGTTATTTTTAAGAATATTCATCACATGTTTGGGAAAATTATAGGAATTATTTGGTTTTAGAAAAAGGACATCCCTTACGTCTAGTTACTAACGGTAATATATGGTAAGGCCATAGGGCATAAACCCAAAAATAAAGGCTTTAATGGGTGAAAAACCTACCATAGTCCTATGTAACATTCCAATTGATATGAAATTGATCTTAATTATATGATTTGATTGATAAGTCTTTATTGTATGGATTAAGTTGAACATTGGGTGATATTTTTATGGTTTTATAAATTAATTTATTATTGGATATGTTCTGAAAACCATATTGGTCATGGATGATGTCTAAAGATATGAGATATTACTTTTCATTCTTTTATTGATCTTATGATTGGTTAAATGTTAATTATATTTAATTAGAATTTTAAAAAATAATATGGGATATTCATTTTGAGAAGTAATAAATGATGTGTAATTTGATTAGAGAAAAATAAATGATAATATTGTATTTAAAAAGCATCATGTAATTATATTTTATGGTGTCTTCAATCTTGATAGATAAATAATTTCTTCAATCTAAAACAATTATCTTAAAAAATGTTATATAATTACCATAATATCTAATGAAGAAAATGGTCATTTAGCCCCTTAAATATTTATGGGTTTGTGTCCATTTACTCTCTTTTGATCATCCAATTTCTTATGATCGACGACCTCAATCACTCTCAATAATTAATTACGCTTTTTATCTATTTATATATTTTTAGTTCCCACCAATTTTCTCCTACATGAAAACCGATTTATATATTATTACAGATGATAATTTATTTTTCTTTCTTTCGAAAGAGGAAGCTTTATTGACACTTTTCATGATGTGGGTTTTCAACCGTGGTTTTGATTCCAATTTCAAGCCCTTTATTCTCATGAACTAGTAAAAATTGTAATGAGACATTTTATTAAATGTTGGGAAAATGAAAAAACCCAAAAAACTAAAATAATAACAATTTACTTTGTGTCATATGATATATAAAACAACAAGATAAAATGAACCATGAAACATATTTTATTATAGTTAATCACCTTTAAATCTTGTGTTATGCATAACCTTGAGTCTAAATGAGTTATAATATATTATATAAATATATCCAAACCATTTAATATGAGGGTATGAATATGAATACATATATTATGAAAATTATTTGTTTAATAAAAGTTTAAAATAATTTCATTGTTAATATATTTATTAGTAAAAAAATATGAATAATTTGAAAGTAAAAAATGTGTTATGGAAATCATTATTTTTATAAAAGTTTCTTTCATCATGATTTTCCCAAAACATATGAAATTAATTCTTATAACTTTTATAAAATTTATGTTGTAAAATAATCTTATTTTTTAAAGAATAATTTAAATAATAACATTATGTAACTTTTTTATAATTTTCTAAAAATATTATTTTTTCTAGGAATAGTTAAAAATATAGGAATTTATTGAAAACTGATTTTCCATTTAAATAATCAAAAGATAGAATTTTGAATTAAAAATAATTTCAACATAAAATTATTTTAAATATTTTATAATAAATACAATTTAGGTCATTTTAATCAATTTAAAATTCAATTTTGATATTATAATCTTATATAATTATGAGAAATGTGTCTTTGGAAGCCCACTATTTCATCACACTTATATGTTTAATAGTAAATACAATTTTTATTCTTCTATGAATTTAATTTGATAAAATTGATTCAATATATGGAATAAGAATAATTAATTTTATATAATAATTTCCTCTAAATTCATTGTATTAATGAATAATAAAAATAGTAAAAACTAATAATTTTTATTATGGTCAAGATGGGTTTTCCCAGAGTTAAATTAAATTGAAAATGGATAAAATGAACTGGAAACATGTTGAAAAAAAAATTTATGGATATTTAGTACTTATCTCAATAATATTTAAGGAATAATCCATATTTCATCCTTTTGGCAAGTGATGGACAAGGTTATCACATTTTCTGTTCAGAAATTCCAAGTGTGCCTCTCGAGTACTTATAAAAGGCCACCCACTATCCTCTCTAGTACATACATCCAAATCAATTTAGTTCATCTAATTCAAAAATAATTCTATTCCATAACTCTATTCCTATAATGAAAAATTCAATTTATTGATCATAAATCAAATTAGGGAAGGCATTAGGTATAAACCTAAAGAGGTTGTCCAAAAAAGTGGTAACTGTCATAACCAGGCATTTTGGTTTCACATATTCTTCTAACTCTATAAAATATTATTCAACTATGATAAAATAAAAATGAATATAAAATGATATATAATTAATTTTTTTTATTTGAATTAACAATAAACATCTCAATATTCATTAAAATTTTAAATAAACCATCTAATTAGGGCACGGTGGACTACCGCCTTGCGAACCGATGTAATTAATTTTCCAACATCGACTCTCATGAATGGATATAGGGATGGATTTAAAATGAGTGTATTACATTTATTAAAATAAAATTATTAGGTAATTATAATATCTCATATTTGTTCATACCACCCAATCCATTGGAATACAATAATGTCACTCATATATATGTGTGGACTACCTCTTGCACGTACCAATGTCAAATGTTTTTCATTTTATATTGAAATGGATTGTAATTATGATATATTTAAAGTATATATTGTATAATATTAATATAAAAATGATTTTATGGTGAAATTTTATTTACCTTTTTTTGTTCTAATTGTTTAAAAATTAGAAACAATGTTCCTGATTATATAAGACCTACTATCTCCATGTGTTATGTAACTTATTTTTCCATCTTAAATTTTTTTAGACGATAATAAATACTTATAAATGGATTATATATGAAATTTATATTATGTTTATGAATCTATACATGATGGAATGATGATCAATGAAAGACAACTGGTATTACTAAACCAAAACATTCATGAAGAAAGAAGCAATTATCACCATAAACACTGATTTAAAAAAATATTTGTTAATAAACATGAAATAAAAGAGTATAAGTATATTATATGTTGTATTATATATATTAATATGGATTTTTAATGTATTTGTAATAAATCAATGACTATTTTTAGGAATATGAACATGTACAAATGAAATCGTACATGACTTAAGGGATTCCATCTCAGTTTCCTTTCATTGAAGAATATTTTAATGCTACTTACCAATAATTATATTATAGAGTATACAAAATCCCTTTTTCATGTAATGACATCAACAATTCATTCTTAATGTAATTATATAATTCAATTAACGTTATTTCTTCATAGGGGATATTATTAGAGTTTTACAATGCGGTAACTGTTTTATAACCCAATTTCAATTCATTGGGTTATATAAATTTATCATTTTCATTGATATACTATGATTATGTGTGTAATTAATTTTTATTATTTTATTTTTTATTTCCACTTATTTTACGAGTATTTACATTTAATACAAATAATCAAATAATCAATTTATTCTTAATAAAATGTTACGATAGTTGAAATAGTTTCTTATCTCACTTTTTAAATTCATGAGACATGTGCAATACTTTCTCTTTAATATGTCATATAACTAACATATTTATCTTTATGTTATTTATGGTTTCGATTTTTTATTTCATTAATGGGGAATATGATCAAAATTATATTGGATTGGTAAGGGTTTATTCCACAATCTCATTGTTATTCGGTAATTTTTATGTTTAACTCCCCCATGGGAGAATTTTTTGATATTTTTATCGTATAAAAATTATATTTTAAACACATCTAGTTATTCATTAACATGTATTGTAACAGTAAAATTTATCTATCTTTATCACCTAAAATGATTTAATGAAAATACTCTTTATTCCACTTATCAGTCAACAACCCATTTTCTTACAAAAGAGAATTTTATAAAAATGTTTTCAATAATGTTTTAACATTATATAAATGATTTATTAATGTAAATTTTACCCATGTTTGAATTTTTATGAAATGATCTAAAAGGTATATTTTTGTAAATTTTTTGAATGAGGGCATTTAACCTGTAGACTACAATGTGAAATGAATTTATTTTTTAACATATATAGTGTATATATAATTAACCACCATCATGAACACTCATTTATTTGAAGAATTATTTATAGGTTCTAATGACTTTCCCTTTTTCCACACATTAGTCCCCCAGGCTAGTTTGACACACGACCTCACGCATGCCTCCCTATACGCTAGAGGTTATCGAATAGTGGCGAGGGTTTTTTATGTTGATCAAGGGGAGTCTATACCCTTTTTATTATAGTAATGCATTAATAGACATAAATAAACAATAGGGGAAGAATATATAATCATAAAAAATACCAATATCTCATGATATTTAAAGAAAAAAACACAAAATCAAATGGAAATGGGAAACATTCCATTCCAAAGTAAGTTTCTTGTGTCTAAAATGAAAACTGAAGATAGAGAAACCGATGACTCCCAAGAGAGTTCTGAACCACATCCAGTTCCATCATCCTTGATCCATCACCAAATATGTATTCTAACATAGGGCCTTTTCTCTTCAGCTTTCTAAAAAAACAATGTCTATTGAGGGATCGATCGAGAAGCCTGAGTAGAGAATGACTACAACATAGTGGTAAACACAAAAAATGTCTAAAATAATATATAGTATTTTTTTTATTTTTTGTAATGTAATAAATATAATTCATAATTAATCAGTTATCACAATATTAATATAGTTTTTATTTAACCATATAACCCTCTTGGGTTCTCAAGGACACCCAAACCTCAATACCTTCTTCTATCATTGCCGGAGTCTAACCAATTTCACATCATCACATCACAATCCATTTATCCAATGGGAGTTCATTATCCATTTTATTTTTATTTATAATATATCCAATTGGAACCACAATCCAATGCCAACAATTTGGGTGTAGGGTGTCATGCCTAGGACCCTGTGGGATTTGTATGTAGAAGACCATTCCCCATTTTTTTTTTCAAAACATGATTCAGAAGAAGCAGACCGGGTACCATAAAAGTGGTCTTGGGAAGCGTCATACCATGTTCCACACATATTTATCACTATGGGTTTCACAAACAGTATATTATGTCCTGCATACATGGGCTTTTGAACCAGTAGACAATGTACCACACACATTCATCAAACATTCATATACATTTATAGCACACACATATTTTAAATATATATCAAATATATCAAAAAATAAATTACAATTTCATATCAATCATGATTAACCAACTTTATTACTCCTATCAAAATAATTCTCCTTAATTAATCTGATAAAAAATTAATCCCACACTTTCGATTAATTAATTATATAATTAATTTATCACATCCATTCTATTATTTAATTCAACTATTATTTAAATCCATTTCCCCAATCATAATAACTCATAATTATTCTATGATTAATTATCTAATTCAAAAACATAATAATATATAATTAATTCATGTATTAATTATTAAAATCTTGACATTATGATCCCATTTTTAATTAAATAATAAAAGATTCTAAAATCCAAATATTTCACAATTTCATCATTAATTAATTCACACAAATTAATTAATTTAACTAAAAACATATATTTCTAAAAAAATATATAATCTATAATTTTCCTACATGTAATCCAAAAAAAACTATGGGATTTAAATATTAGACCACCGACATCAATTTGTTGATAAAGATCACCGAAAAAATACCCAAAATTGAGTGTCACAATTATGTAGATCTAAATTCAAATCTACAACCCTGATTCAAGATGAAAAAATATTCAATATTTATTTGGTCCAGATATAGATCCATAAATATAAATCTAGATTTACCAAATCTAAATCATGATCTAGAAAAAATAGAAGACAACTACCACTAATCAAAAGTGAGAACAAATGAAGATGAATGGGAAAACAACATGAAAAGTTCCTTATAATTGGAGGGAAAAAATATTTGATCTATGATTTGAATTGACAAAATGGTGGTTGTATGAGTTCTTAATCCCTCCGAAAATCTATAAAACTACCCAAAATTGTAAGGATCCGAGTTTGGGTCAAAATGGGTGAGTTTCAGGAGTTTAATGGAATGAAAAACTAATTATTGGGCACATTATATGTCATGCACATTTCCTGGGTATGGGTTTATTGTTTTCTCTTTTAGTGTGAAAACTATGCACCCATTATTTTTGGGGAGAAAAATTTCTAATTTTTGGACACATGGTTTGAAAAACATTTCACCACACATGTAAACCATCACTATGCATGGTTGCACGGTTTTCTCAGATGAGGAAAACAGTTTTCCTTTACAGTCCGCCAACCATTAATAGCCCATTTTTATTCCATTTTTTGTCAAGTACCACCTTACTACACCAAAAAAACCCAAACAAAAAGTACCCAATAGAAAACAAAATAATACATAAAAATGATAAGGATTCTACTCTATAAAATTTAGAAGCATAAAATCTCCCCACATTTTAACAAATGATCCTCGAGAAGCCCTCAAATTCTTCTCAATGATTCTATGTAAAAAGATGAGGGGAATGATTTATAATATATTATTCCATTTCCCAAGATTGATTTATCTCATGATCATGCTTCCTTAATACAAAATCTATCATCCCAATGTTTCCCTACAACACCTTCTCACTATGATCCAACACATGTATCAGATGCTCCTCAAAGAATAAATCTACCTCAAGATCAATTCCATCCACCTCAATCACATGAGAAGGCTTAGGTAGATACCCCAATTGTTTTGGTATATGTAAAATGTCTTACATAACACCATTTTCTTAGAGAATAGATAATCATTACACCAACATCACGATTCTCCCCATTTCCTTAAATGGTCCAACAATCCAATGTACCAACATTCCCTCTCTTTGTATCATATGGTGACCACACCTAGGCGACACCTTACGGTATATATGGAAAACAAATATAATGTTGAGGCTTTGTCTACATCTATCATTATATCAAATTTTCTACTCTGATTCATAGGTATACATTTTCAAATAAGTTGAACCTTCTCAAATGTCTCCTCCACAAGACTGGGCTCCAAAAACTATGACTCACCAACCTTTATCCAGAATAGTGGGAATCAACATGTACTTATATAAATATACTCATGTGATTCTATCTATATAGTTTCCTGATAACTACTTTTCATGGAAAAGCATCACTAAATCTAGATACTTCTCCCAAGATCCACCTATGTTAAGAACACATGCCCGCATCATATCCTTAACCACCTATATGGTATGATCTGATTTCATATCTATCTATTAGGTGGAAGGTAATACTAAACAATAATTGAATATCAAATGAATTCGAATATCATTTCTATAATAATGAAATAAAATGTGATTCAAAATATAAATCTATATTTTATGGAACTCCGTACAAATGGAATATATCCCGAAAATATAGTTCTCCCAGCTACTCTACTGAGAAATTTTCCCATATAGTTATGAAATGTGATATTGGCTTCAATATATCATAAATAATCTATATAGTTTCATTATTCATAGGCATCTTTGGGATACCCACCATGAAATCCATAGTCATTTTCCCACAACCATTCTAGAATGGAAAATGGATACAGCAAGCCTTCAGGTCATTGATGTTCTTCCTTCAGCTGTTGATAGGTAAAGCATCATGTCATGAAGTCTTGTATATCCTTTTTCATGCCCAAAAAAACAAAAACACTGTCCTAGGTCACGGTAAAATTTGGTCACACCAGAATGTACCAACCACGTTGAGTCATGAAATTTACACATCTGATATACTCACAGGTTTGTAAGAACGACAACTTGAGTTTTGACATAGATTATCTCAGCCTGATCTATGATCCAATATGAAGGTGTTGCACAACCATCAAGGATTTCCGTCAAGGATAAACAATATGGAACCTCATACATTCTTTCCCTAATCTATATCTAAATTTAGACTCCACTAAAACTAACATGAGTCGAATCTTCTCTTGACTCTCCTAGACAATAATGAGCATCTCATCCCTTAGGTTCATCATCTCCCACTCATCTCTATATTCTTGAACCTCCTCAGTCTATGTTTTTCTGATCAATGTATCAGAAACATAGTTCCCATTTCCAATCATATATGCAAGATAAAAATTAAATGACTACATAAAGTCCACCCATATCCTCGTCTTGAGATTTAATTATATCTAAAAAATTATGTATTTTAAGCTCTTATCATCCATACACACATTTAATTTCTCACAGGAAAAATAATTACGCCAACATATCAAAGCATAATGAACTACTGCCGGCTTGAGGTCATGTGTAGTGTAGTACCTTCCATGTGGCCTCAAATACTATGACCCATACTAAACAACTTGATCGCCATGTATCAATACTCCTCCAAGATTGATCTATGAAGTATCCCAATACACTATATACTCCTCACCTATCATGGGTAGAATCAACATCGGTGCTGTTGTCAAATTCTTCTTCAACTCTTGGAAGACATCCTAAAAATAATTTTACCATTAACTCTTTATATCATTCTTGGTTATGCATGAAGTATTATACCAAATGGAAAATGTTTTCGACGAATATTTCAGAATATCTAGATAACCTCAGAAAGCTACAGATATCGAATATGTTCTTGGGTTATCCCATGATACCAATTTCAAAACCTTCTCCAGATTTATTAAGACTCCTTCTTCAGATAAGATGTGTCCCGTGAATTATACCTGGTCAATGGAAAACTAATACATTGATATATTTTCAAATAGAAAATTCTCTCTTGGTGTACTCAAGATGATGACATGATGTTGGGAATGATCTTCATAATTCATGGAGTACCCCAAGATTTTGTCCAAGAATACCTCTAAAAATTTATCTTGAAACAGATTGAATATTTTATTCATCAGGTCCATAATCACTAATCATTCATTGTTTAACCCAAACAACATTAAGAAGTACTCATATAGACTATACATGTTTCTGAATGACGACTTATGTATATCATATGTCTGAACACTTAGCTAATTCTAATCTGATCTCAACTTGATCATCAACAACACATACGTTCCAATAAACTACTAAAAAAGATTTTCAATTTGCTGATGATGATAAAATTTAATTACAGTTATATTTTTCAACTTTCTGTAATCCAAACATAAGAAAAAAACCAAACTATTCTTCTTTACAAACAAGGCACATGATCCCCAAAGCGATGTACTCAAACATACAAATCTCTTATCCTCCTATTCCTCCAAAAGAGTCTTATACACTTGAATATTTTTCAATTCCATTTTGCATTATGTCATAGATAATGGATCATCCCATAGAATGAGATCAATAGTGAATTACACATCTCTATTAGGTGGAATCACTAAGAATTCTTCAAGAAATACATCCTGAAACAGCTCCACTAATGGTGAAAAACATCATTTTTCAAACCTACAAAATCCGATAAAAGACATGGAACATGGGCAATGATCTCTACTAGTTTCTTAGTGATTTCCCATTATCTTCCTAAATGGCGATCTTAATCCCCTTGGTGAAAATAATTGTCACCCTTAAGAGACATGAACATCACTCTCGTGTTGTAACAATCATTGTGGCCTTGGTATGCGACATGCCATTCATACCCCTAATTTGTTTGATTTCTACCAAATCTAGAATATAGAGATCCCCATGAAATTTATTCTCTTAGATCTCAAGATAATATACATTGAACATTGATTTTTCAATACACCACACTCCCAATAGTGTATCTATAGTCATAACCCCGATCAAAACTCCACCACCATGCTCAAAATATTATCAATTGTCGATGATATAAAACAATGAGAGGAAAAATTATGAAATAATAAAATAGACAATGTATAAGATAAAATAAAAGTAGCACTCATATTTTATGATCTGTCCTCACTATCCTAGAGTGTAGGATAGACTAAAAGTAGTTTTCTTACCCCACATCGCTGTGATGAAGTCTGAATCCCATGATTATTACTACTCTCCTGATATGGGAATTATTTCCCTTAATCACCACATACACTACCTATACTGACTTTTCTAGAAGAAATCCAACTCCTATACTTTTATGATGTAGATGATCCCCTTCCCACACCCTAGTTTTGTCTATCTCTATTATCAGAAGCCATATTTTTTGGTTTCATATAGAACCAATGTAGATGTCCCATCTTTTTTCATCCTCACCATTCCACTAGTGGTTCAGGATAGTGTTTTTGTATGTTTCCCATCATAACAAAATAGTGAAAAAATGGGTAAGGTCATGTACAATTGATCCCTCTGTCTGTGTATTCTTCTTCCACTACTCTGGCTAAAATATTCATAACAACACTTCCTACTCTCAGAAGTCGTACCCCATTTCTATATAGAAGTAACCACATGTCTTACAATGGAAGCCTCCCTTAGGTTCCACTCATCTATGAGACCCTAATCCAAAACTTTAGAGAACATATTTAACTAAAAGAGGTTAACTTGGGTCATATTATCTCAATAAATTCAATATTGAAAGCATATCATCATAGCTATCTCATACCCTAAAAATAAAGGAGAAAATCAGTAGAAATATGTAAAGATCCCAACATAGTCCATCTTGTACATGATATATGAAGTCAATATCATGATGCCATCTTCCCTCTTCTGTCTCAGCAACCCTGAGTGGAAGTTTACAAAAAACATTTCAAAAACATCATTCCATATAATACCACATGATTATCCAGTCCATGCATGATTTTCCCACCAACACATCACTAATCCTTATATAATATAAGTGGAGAAATGAACCTTTTCTGAGCATTAATAACTATGTGGTCACGTATCATATCTATAAAGTCAACCCAAAACTCATCTCCCTCGATTCCACCCTTTTTAGTAAATTTTGAAGGGTTATAAAACTAACACTAAATTTTTAGGTTATACAATATCTTCTAATCCTGTCATAGAACTCATTCAATAAATTACATTAAGTGAGTGATGTTCTCTTATAACTACTCCATTACTTCCTCACCTGACACTATTAGTGACTCAGGTTAAACCACCGGAGAATCATCCCCTACCATGTACTCCTGTCATCATCTAAAAAATCATCACCATGGATCCATAATTCTACAATTCCAAACACATACCTGAGAAAATATATGAAAACATTAACACATTAAAGGGATGAGAAAATAACAACGATTCACAATTTTTTTCTTCATGTCTCAACACACAGTCAAAACTGAGGTGCTATCACTACCCTTAACCCTCATAAAAATATGTATTGGTTAATAAGGGATGACAAATCGTCATTATTAAATAATCATTGGAAACCAATTTATTCACATTTTTTGCATCATTTTACCTTTATAAACATTATATTAGGAACCATTTTCAATTTAATTTCATAGGAACAGAATAAAATTAATGTTTAACAGCTTACCCAAAACCAAATTTCCATGAATTCCTAAAATGATGCATGTCACAATAATGCTGAGTCCCTATAATGATGCATGTGAACCCACATATCCTGAAATACTAGCCAAATAGTCAAATATAATCAAATTAGTGAAACAATAATCACGTCACACCACATGTGTGTCACCCAATGAGAAATAATATTCATCTATAACCTAGAACTGTAATAACTACAATTCCCACAGTGGGTACTTGGGTTCTCCCCCATGCATGGGTTAGAAACTTCCATGCAAGAGATAATAACCTATGCCTCAAAATTACTAGTTTCAGGACTACTGTTGACAAATTGTATGTCAAAAGGAAAAAGAAAACTAGCCTCTGATTCAACATTGTAACATCCCGGCAAGGGTGGCATGCATAGGGACCCAAAGTTGGTTTTCCACTTTACTATAAGAATGCCTCCACATATGATATAGAATTTTGAATATATATGAGTATATAATATATTGATCATGAGGAGACTATACCCAATTTTTTTATAGTAATACAATATTTGAAATAAATAAACTATATTTGATGAATTTATAATAAAAAAATACCAATCACTCAAATTTTTTAAAGTATGAAATAAAATATACAAATGAATCAAAAAAACATTCCATGATAAATTAATTTTCATGTATCTAAAATAAAATCTAAAAAAAGAAAATGTTGACCCCTAAATAATTTTGGATATATTCCAAAACACTTTCTTAAAGCTATTATTAACTTCACATTGTATCACAACATTTAATATAACTTGTGGAAACCCATTCAAAACAATTTCGTTTAATTCTAAAACACTTTTATAGTTTCTCTCTAAGTAAATATAAATTCCCATGAAATAACACCCAATGTGTTCCCCTATAGTCCATAATATAATTGAAAAAATATAAATAAATCCAGATCCTTATATATTCAAAGAGAAACCTTTTGAAAATAATCAATTTTAGCCATTATATAAAGGGATCATTCATGATCTACATGAAATAAATATACCACTATAATTGTGTACGCTAGTATGCATCACATAAAAAATTTCCATTCTCATATTTTCACTTTATCCAAGTCATAAGATGGATATGGGATACAAAAAATTAAAAACCCTTATATCCAACTCATTTTTTTCTCATTGTTCATATTGAACAAATCGAAGAATACATGATAGTTCACTTTATAGTAAAAGAGCATAGTTGGAAAAATAAATTATTTTTTCTTCATCATATGTTATATTCAATGTGTAATATTTTAATTTGAAAAGAACACTTTATTATAATATACCATTTATGGGTGGGTGAAAAAACTTCAATATATTTTAGAAAATATTTAGATACCCATTTTCTACATAAAAAAATACTTTTTTCAATTTATGCTTCTAAAAACATGTTATAGAAATTGATAAATAAAAAACCATGTGTATTCAATAAATCATATCATGTTATTATAAAAACTCTTTATTAGTAAATATATTTTCATATATCGTAAGGGGAAACAGATGAAGATACTCATATTTTAATATGATTAGTCTGAGATTGAAAAAATTCTTTATAATCAATTTTTTTGCATTAACTATTTATATTATCTCATGAATATATATTACAAGATCAATATATTATTACTTTTATTTCAACCTCTTGTATATTTACAAAACATTTTAAAATATAAATTCTTGGTTGGGTATATTTCAAAATTTACGAAATAAATTCAATAATATTTATACATAATCTTGACATTCAAAAATGTTTCACAAAATCTCTCATGTATATATTGGTTAATAAGACATACAAAATTATTAATAATCCTTCCTAATAACCGTTTTTTTCAATGAACATGATTCTATACCTGAGGATTTTTTGTTAGAATGTTCAAAAAACAACTCATCTTCATATTTAAACATTATTTTACTTGTACCAAAAATAATGTACTATAAAAATATACATCATCTCTCTAGTTGACATATATATTCGCATTACATTATGATTATTATGTAATTTTTTTTTGAACTCAATTATATTAAAACATTTATATATATTATAATATGTTAAATTCCTTAGCTAGAACATTCCATAGTTAGTATATAAATAACGTTTGTTATAAATTTATGAAAATTACAAAAAATGTTTATTAAAAACACCCATAACATTTGATTTAGACAACCATTGTTAACATGTTATAATTAATAGGTAAATGAGATTATGTACATCTTTTTAAAAGTAAATCCAATAATAAACTATCGATGTTATCAATGTAGAAAATAACATTCTCCATTACATGAAAACAACCCCTAAGTTCCAAAAATCAATTTTTTTTCTCTTTCCAGAATTCAATATATTGAAAACATTTTTAAATCATATATTATATACCATATATTAGTTTGAAAATTGAATTTAATTCTATAAAAATTAATTATTTTAGTAAACCATTAGTCCTATAAACTCATAAACATATTAAATCTTGTTGAAATTTATTTCAAATACCAAATACCATTGATTATATATGACTAATATCCCATAAGAAATTGATGTATCAAATCATCTTGAGTACATGCTCGGAGACTAATATTAGACTAATCATTTAAAATTTAATTCCTTAAAAATTTAATTTGAAAATCTTTATACATACATCTCTATCTAGATTCTCTTCTTATTATTCTTAAACACTTCATTACTAAGGAAGTAAATATTTTCACTCAATGATTTTTTCTTATAATCTTTTGTTAAATCAATAATATTTCTTAATAACCTTTCTTAACATACAATTATTAAGAGATTACAATATTGAGCTATCATTTTAAGGATTAATTATAAATTTTATCTTGATGACAATGACAATAATTTCACCCAAACTAGAAGCATTTATCAAATGATTTATGTGTATAAATATTGTCTTAATAATATATTTTATTAAATGGTATCCTAATAAAATGATGAACCATATTAAGAAACACATTATAAACATTATTGGGACAATTTTGTTATTTCATTTATCAATGATTCTTCTCCATTTTTAATCTCACATCTAAATTATTTAGCTAGGGAATAATCATAATAATTTCACATATAATTGATAGATAGATTATTATATATCCCATTTTAAAATATATCAAATGGATAAACTCAACTCTTTTCCACTATTATCCTAAATGATAGCACTTCCCATCTAGTGTAACCCATGGAAATAGCCAAGAATATAATAATAAATGATGATCCATGAGAACATGACTTCAGAATGAAGTAACTCAAGGATGATCTAGTGTCACCAATACATTCTTGTCTTAAAGATGATGATATAGGGGATTCCTTTTATGACACAAAACTACTTTTCTTAATGATAAATGTATTTACAATTCCTTATATGAATGGAATATAACAAATAATATTTAAATGAGATTTACTCTCACTATATTATTTCATGTTATTATGTTTTATATATGTATGTTTTTCATTTTGGTTTGGGATCTTATTCCCTCCATTAAATCAATATATTCCAACAATATTGATGTCTACGTCTTTACATAAACATTATCATAGTGTTACTCAGACTAAAATAAAATTAAAAATCATTCATAAACATCAAGATGAACTATATTCATATGGAATGTAAATAGTTCATGTAAAATAATAGAGTTATCCACATGAGTTAGTTTAGAATGACTAATAGCCAACCCCATTCACTATCCATGATATGGCATAATCCCCTAGGTATGTATGTAGTCCAACCCCAAGTTCCTCTATATAAAGATGATTAAATAAAGTGAGAATAAAATTTATCATAACTCTAACACTTAATATGAAAAACTATATAAAAATACAAATTCCCATTTTATAATGTCAATTACCAATTAATTAATACATACATAAAAAAAATAATTTCATTATATAGTCATTCACATCCTGTAGTGCAAGGATATATCCTTTAATTAGATTACCAAAATCATAAAAAATTCACATTACACAAAAGTTTACTGAACATTAATATTTTATAGAATCACCTTCATATAAAATAACCATTAAAATATTTAAACATGACAAAAATATTTTTGAAAATCTCATAAATAAAATTTAATTATAAACCCCTTCAAGATTTTCAACTTTTACATTATAACCATTCCATTATTAGGAGTGTTCAAAGTTTTTATTCCATTAAATTATTTTCAACATGAACACCACATTTTCCTGACATTGTGTGCTCTTTCTTTTCTGAAATTATAAAGAATTTCCATTTTAGATATATTTTATTTTGTAAATTATAAAAAAATTATTTCAATTTCAATTTTTTAATATTTTTAAAAAATAATATACCCACATTGTTTAAACCTTTATAATATCAATCATGAAAACACTTTTTTGATCATTCTTAACTAATATCAAAATAAGGGATCCTTTTTATCCGAAAAATTAAAAATGATTATGCATGAAAAATTCCTTAATAAATGGTATAATTTTAAATGTTGGACTTATTTCTAAATTAATAACCCTTTATATGTTATATAATAAGATTTATAAATAAATTAATTTAATTATAGATTGTATTAATTTCAATGCTATTTGTAAAATGTATTTTAATAATTAGAATTTAATATCTAGGGAATATTTTATAATAAATGTTTCATAAAAATTTAATTAATTAATTATAAACCATATATTATATAGTAATAAATGAATAAATGTCACAATAATTTAATTTTCCAAAAAAAATTTATTTTTATTTATAATATGTTTATAAACCATTAAAATAATTTAATTTGTTAAAAAATTATTTAACCAAAAAATGGCTCGCCCTTATGTAAGAACCACTTTTTACATACTGATATGATCTATTATCCATTACATTGGCACTAAGCGTAAGGGTAAACAAGTTATAGATACCTTGTGTAAGGGAATAATTCATTGACAATTATTATGTACCTTTACATAAAGGGAATTTACATTTTATATTTACATAGACCCATCTTTATAGGGGCACATAAGTATAACACATATGTAAAATGTCTATTATAAGGGTGAAAGTTTTATTACATTATCATGGACTGTTGATACCACTATGTTTTTGAAGTACCTTTATGTTGTCATCTCATGTAAGGCTATGGAATTTAGGTAGTTTTGACAAAAATACACCTACCATTACACATATTTAGGGAAAACCCGATTACCTATATTTACCTCTGTTTATATTAAGCTTAAAAATAGGTGATAATTAAAAAGGCCAATCTATGTAATGATTAGTATAGATGACCCTTGCATAGGCTATCTAGATAATTTTATGGTCTTGATTACATTTCATAGCCTATCTGCCTATGGGTAAAGATTGAGTAACCATTACATATCCTTGTACATAATGGTAAACATGTTTTCAATGAAATATAATTTCCAGAATCATTTAATTAATCTTTCTTCTGATTCTATTATTTATATCATTTTATCTTTTATAAAACATATACATTCATCCATCTAATACTACAATTTTTTTTTATTTTAGTGTAATAACAAATTACTTGATGATGTTATTAAAAATCCATTTTTGATGATCTCTATTAAAGATAAAATGAAACTATAGAAAATAGAAATTATGTACTATTGTAAATACTAACATACCATACAATTAATATCCAATTCTATATCATGAACTTTATATGAGTTTGAAGAATTTCACATAAGTGGATAACAAAATAATCCCACCTCTGTAGTGTGTATTTTAGCTTATCAGAATCATCTAATGTTCATATGGAATTTATTCTATTTATATGCCATGATATTTTATCAAAAAGACTATTTAAGAATAAAAGTGATCAATCATACATAGATTATTAGTTGATCTGGAAGAATACCTCAATCCCCATCACAGGGTAGTATTCTTTATAAATTTCTAGAGGACACTCCTCTATTGAGAATATATTAACTTATGTGTTATAACATATTTGTCAATTACATTGTACAGTTCATGCGATATATATGAATGAATTTATTCTAAATAATTTTGCATTATCAAACTTTCGATTAAATTATATTCACATATTTTATATGAATTTTTAAATTACAACTATTATCGTAGGAATCATATACATTTCCCCATTTTTTTATATACATATTAAAATTTTCATGCAATAAATCAAATAAATATATATTTCATATATATATAATTAATTAATAAATATCTCCAACAAATATAAGATTGTTCATGTATATGATAAGTGTTTAAAAAAGTTACATTTCAAAGTGATCTTAGATAGTAATGAGTTAAAATCCTTTTATATATGTCATAGTTGCTCACAATGGATAATTACTAAATCAACATTCACTACGAATGGAAAAGGGGCTATTAAAATTCTTAAAATTATTTATACTAATATATGTGGTCCTTTTCCTATATGAAATAGTGGAGGGGATTGTTTACTTCATTAATTTTATTTATGGAAATAGAATATATGTATATTTCTACTTAATGATTCATAAATCATACTTCATTATCATGTCTAAGGAATATAAAATTGAAGTGGAAATACATATTGGGGGGATTATAAAGAAAATTCCTTCAGACTATGGTATAGTAAACAATACTCTATAGGGATAATGAACCACTGACATGAATGAAAGTAATTGATGGAAATTAGTTATCATAATGTAAAAAATCAATGATTTATGATATAGAATTCATGTATCAAAATATAGTTTGTTTTTTATACCTTATACATGATGTAAAAATTATTATATATAAATGGGAACTCAATTAAAAACATGAAATTTATGGTAAAGTAAATACAAATAAAACATGTGATGTTGAAAAGGGTTTTTGGAGCCATCAAGGTATTAACAATGTTGAAACAATCTCACCAATAATGATGTAAAATTTTATATGAATAAAATTTTTAATAAAGACCTTCCATGGATAATAAATTTTTTAGATGGATTTCAAAACTACTTCTCTAAATTTGAAATTAGTTTAATGTGTCAACAATACTAAACCAAAAGGTCTTATAAATTCAAAAAATATAGATAATGTTTGTAGGCTATATAGATCCATTTACAGACCTATGTATGTTTCACGATCTTGTAATTGAAATTTTTATATAGGTATATGAGAATATGTGTTCGTTAAGAATGAAATAATTTTATTTTTCAATAGCTGGTTTAGTTATAATTCCTTCATTTTCAAAGCATTTTTTTAATGACATATTAATTTTTGAAAATGAAGTTGGAGAATAAAAAATATTTAAGACATGGATAAATTAAAGCCTCTACATGAAGAAAATATATGAATATAAATATATATAATAGGGATCATGATCAATAAATATTGATATAAATGGATTCTTAAACTAACATATTGTCCATATGTTGGAATGATTGTAATTAGGTAAAATTTGAATCAATCCAATAGTGTATTTTTACCAATGTGATATGGTATCAATTTTTTAAGAATAAGTGAACATGAAAATAAGAAGTGTTTGGGAGGATGAGTAAAATTAAAATTATTCATTAGTTTTATAAAAAAAATTTACATGTTTTTTACTAGGTTGAATGTATCCTTGACATTATAAAATATTTGATTATTTCAATTTAACTAGAGAGATATTGATTAGGAATTTTTAAAAAATAACCTAATGTACATGAGATGTAAAAATAAAATTATCCTGATGTATGGTAGGGGTGATGGGTTAATATTGAGAGGATACAATGATTTTATATTTAATATAGACATTGATGATCTATTATATCATTTAATATATTTCTTTTTTCAGAATGTTGGTACCATTAGGTGGAGAAGGTTGAAGAATCCTGTGGTTTTATATTCTATAATGGGATTTGAATATGTAGTGGCTTCCAATATAGCTATGTAAGTAGTAAAAATATGAATATTTTTCTTATATATTGGTATTATACCCATCATTCTAGACCCTATCACAATATACATTCATAATAATACAATAGTTGGGATTTCCATGCAACTCGGGTAAAAATGGAGTACATTGTATATACTATGAAAGGGTTTTATCTTGGTGGATTTTACTCAGAGAGGTGAAGACTCTTTAGAAAATTATTTATAGATGATAATATTCCATAACCAATAACTAATTCCATACCACATCAAAATATTTATTCTCATGTGATAGATAGTCGGATGGGAGTTGCTAGCAGTATGAACTAGTGGAAGTTTGAGTGTTGTGAGTAGGTACAAAAAACCAAACTCTTGTATTTACATTTTTTACAACTACATGCATATAGATTTATATATACATTTCATTCTCATACTATTATAATTTTCATATATTTTCATCCATTATTTTTGTAATAATTTTCAAATAAATCATTTGAATCAATTGTTTATAGTAGATCCCAAATATAATGATAACATCAATATAAAATGATAATAATATTAAATAAAACATATATGTATTTGATACAACATACTGATAGTGTATAAATGATTTCTTACCATTATATAACCAGTGATCATAAGCATTGATATATATTCTCCAGAACGTCCTTGTTCATGATCTCGGAAACTGGAGACCATTTGTACATTCCTGAAAATATGAACAATGCATTTTTTTGTGTAATTGGTTATTCTAATATCTGATAATGTGTATTGTTCTATTATCTTGCAATATGTATCATCATAAACCATTTTATTTCATTAATTTATATTAGGTGTAAACCATTACATTTATATTATGTAATGGTAGCTTGCATTGGGTGTGTCAGTAGTGGTCTAACACTGGTTTAATGGCCAAGAAAGAAACTTTCACATATGAAAGTAAGATATATCATACTATATTTATATAGGGTGGTATTACCATCACTAATTATATATTCATGAAATAAAAATTTAATCTCATCTAGTATTATCAATAATAAATAAATTAGTAATTGTTGGTGACAAAATTTATCCCTTCATCTTTATGATATATCATAATATATCAAGATTATACTAAACATTGTGTGTGTATGGGGGCCGGAGTTGTTTTTGTCACATCACCTAATCTCTTTATGATCCTTGATTTCCTCTTAGAATTAAAACATGGGTTCTGAGTAGTGCTCTGTAATGTCTGGAGAATAATATAGGGCCCTACGCAGTACATGTATTGATGAGTGTGGATTATTCTATGTGAATAAAAATTTAGGATATGGTAGTCCATACCATATGGTTTATGTGATGTTCGAGTATGAAAACTCACTAGGATATAAATAAATTCAATATTATTAGTGTTTCAAATAATATAATATTACATTATTTACACACTTTATTCTTAATTAATTAAGGCAATATAAAATAGATATTTTTTAGAAGATTAAATATACCTATATATGACATTAGAAACAAATATTCATGGGACTAATAATTCTCACAAATTTGATAGCCTATCTCACATTTCTCTAAAAAATAGACTATAAATAAAGAGAATATAGAACCCAAATTGATGTAATTCATTATATATAGAAGGAATGGTTCTCATTTGATTGAAATCATGTTGATGGTGTTGTCTATTTTCTGTGAAATCAATTTAATACTAAATGTCAATATACCATAATTCTTATTAAGAATTTATAAACGATAAAGAGGAATATAACTTTGATTTTTTAAAGCAAGGATAATTATTCAAGACTGTACAAATATTTCATAAAAACTAAATGGAGGTAATTTTTTTATTTTATTTATATGAATAATATATTATTCCTGAGATCCCTATGTTTTAGTGAGGAATTTCACATCAGCGATAATGATATTTTGGTTTCCAATATAATGAGAAAAAAATTATAAAAACACTATTAATCATTTTTTATTAATTTTTGGTACAAATTTTTTTATTATATTTAAATACTAATAAAATATTTGAGGGAGGCATAAGAAGAAACATTTAACTTTTTAAAAATAATTTCCACTACCATGGATAACATTGTTTGAGAATGTCGTTAATCCTCGAATGATTGGATTTTTGTTGAGAAAAAAACTCTAGGATGTAAAAATGTGTGTGGGATAGTTTTGGTCATTTTTTTGTTTCTATAGGATTCTTTTTGTGTGTGGAGATGTGTGTTGGTGAAGGGGTCATTTTATATATGATAAGAGAGGAACATTTGGAATAACTAATTTATTAAAATATAATTAAATTCAAAATCAGGTAAAACATCACCATAATATCAAAATTCAAGAGATAAGATTATGGGTATACAATAAACTAATTAAACCAATTATAGAAAAGTTTTTATTGATATTTATGGAATTATATCTGAATTTATTCTCTAATTTGATATTTAATATTTCATATAGGTCACAAAATTTTTTAATAATATTTTTTTGTATAAAAATGAAATTATATAATTATTAATCAGTTATTAAATTATGATTCTATACATGAAATCAATTTTATGAGACTCATTTTATATTGGAGACAAAAAGTTTTTTTAGAAAATTATACTTAACACAATAGATATAGTTTTTATGGAAAAGAATTCTATAACATAGAGTTTAATTTACATAAGAATCATGTGAAATGATTCTTACCATAATGTTTATTGAGTTCTTATTTAAACAATTGTGGTATTTTTACATTAAAATTATCCCCAAACCTAATAGACTAATTTGAATACTAAATAATTTGAAATTGTGGAAACCCGAACCGAAGTATCCCAGAAATTTTGTCTAAATCATTACATTATCATAATATACAAGGAATCAAAACCCAAAGGGAATAATGTTTATATCGTATTTCAATAATATATACATACATTCAATTTTTATAACAATTAAATACATAAAATTTATAATATATTTTGTAAAAAAATCCATTTTTTTTCATTATGTATCCTTGTATATTAATCATAATACACATCCTAGTATCCTATATAAAATAAAAAAAGGAAGGGGTTGGATTAGATGCTCAATAAATGTAATCATGCAGTGAATTTTATGATTATATATGGAATAATTAATATAAAAATGTAAATAATTTAAACACATGTCGTTTAATAAGTAACATGAGAATAATATGGAAGGAATAAATGATGACAATTTAATTATATATATATAATCACTTGATATTGAAAACATAGCCATGTTTATTATAAATAATAAAATAATCACCTGAAATATAGAAAAATAATTCATAATTATGGAATAAAAAATAATATATATCTAAAACATACCACTAAGTCCTTTTGTGAATACATCAAATAAATTGATAAGGCCTCAACAAAAACCCATTCTAGTTTGTTTCGTGAGACAAGACGTTTAATCAAGGGGCTATTGTATACTGCAAACATTACATAATAAGCCTAATAAATTACTAAAATGAAAAGGGTGAAACCAAATAATCATAAAAAAATTTAGTGAAAGGCTGACATACAAAATTATAATACTTACCACAAACTGTAAACATAATCATAAACCATCCCATGTAATATAAATGTTTTTTAATTTTACATCCCGATTAAAACTAATCCTAAAACATCTAGATAAATAATAATTACTGTATAAAGATAAAATATAAATTTTTGATGATACGAATAATAAATGGGTGATGTCATTGACAAATATAAATATGATAAAAATATACTGGAAAACATTTTTTAGTCTAATAATATTTTCATTTTGAAAATAATATTTTTAAATAAAAAATAGACAAAAAATTTTGTAAATAAATTTATTTCAAAAAAATTATTAGTATTTTAAAATTTATTTTAAATCATATAGTGGTAATGAAGGCATAAAATTCCGTTCATGTCACAAACATTAAAACAATGATTCTGTTCACATTTTCGGTAAAATATAAACATGTTTTTATTTGAAATTTACATGAATATTCCATTATATTTTTAATAGAAAAGTTAAAAATTGTAAAATAATATTTAATAAATATTTTTTAAAAGGATGAAATCCTTTTTGAAAACATTTTCACAATAAATGGGTTTTATTGAAAAATTACATTCGATAGAATTGATAAATAAAGACGGATTTTTCTAAAAAAAGGATAAATATTTTTTTGACCAATGAGTGGAAAATGGTAATATTAGTTGAAAAGGATCATTGATAACCACATGAGAATAATTTTTTTATTTCAATATATAAATATCAAATAATTCTTTCCAAGAGAGACATAAATATAATGAATCCTAAATATGAATTAGATTGTGAACTAAACCCTTACCACATTGATAAATTTGAAATCATCCTCTACATAGAATTGATGAAATTAAATGAGAAATTAAATAACCTAATGATAAATGGATTCCTAATATATAATATCAAAATGGAATTATATACACAACAAAATGGTAATAACTTGTGAATATGGCATATATCTCATAGAAGTAAAAGTGAGACAAGAAACCCTAAACATGAGTCTAACTCATCACGTATGTTTGAAAAATTCATAAATAATAAATTCATGTTTTTATTTAATTTCTCAATAAAAATTTTCATGATTATTATTTTGTTTAATTTTTTACCATGTTTTATACAATTTCATAGTCAATTAATATTTCTGTTTTTGTTTCCACGATATTTT
The DNA here is from genome assembly GCA_963277665.1 of Viscum album. Lineage (NCBI taxonomy): Eukaryota > Viridiplantae > Streptophyta > Magnoliopsida > Santalales > Viscaceae > Viscum > Viscum album. The sequence goes on from OY728150.1 coordinate 1,869,728,215, forward strand.
ATATATTTGTAACAAATGACTTTAGTAAGATGACTACTAGTCATGTGGTCATTAATTGAACATCGAAATACAATAATAATGAAATATATTTCATATTTATAAATCAATTTTAATATTAATAACAATACTGTAATATTTTTTTGATATCTTATGCATGTTATGATTATAAATACGGTACGTCGTACATATACATGAGTAACATTTCCATTTTTAATTGATCATTATGAAAATAAGGAAGGTGATATTTTATAATTTTATATTGATAATTTTATCATTATTAATAAATATTATTTATTAAAATATAATAATATGTATCTTCCATGTGGTTTGGGGGTGAAAATATAGTGACATCACTTCATGAAGGCGGCAATCCAAACATACATAATTGATGATATCATATTTATGTGAGTGTAATCATCTGAAATAAAATGATATATTATTTTTTAATAATGATAAATGATTCATTATTTTCATAATTATTTGATTTAATTCAAATATGATAATTTAATTTTTCCTTATTACCTTCATTGTAATGTGTTATTGAAAATCGAATCATATCACTTTGTGAGATGGTTGTCCACTGATCACATAATAGACGTCATTGTTTCACCTATAGATTTGAAAAAAATGGTAAAAATAATATAATTACTCAATAGGTATAATTTTGTAACTAAAATATATTATATTATTTATATTTATCACCATTATTTTCTGATTGAGGTGTTTATGGATAATTTATCGCATCAGTTCATTGGGAGGTAGTTTGTTGTACAAATGAGAAACATTATCATTTCCCATTTGAGAAAATAGGAGATAGATATAGGTTATGAAAATAAAATAATAACATCTTATTATATTTAATATACTTCTGTTATTATATAATACATATTTAATATGATTTTATGGATGTGGAAGAATAAATAAAACAAAATCACATAGTTATTAATCTTACCTCTTCTCAGACCACCACTTTAATAATATACAAAAAGTAATATAATATTTTATTTATGAAAAATAAAATTCTTTTAGGATTATATGGTGGATTTTTTATAGTTATGCATTCTTTTATTGGCCAAAGAAAATAGATTTATGGGTTTTATGTTGTATGGGGTGAAGTGGGATTTAATATGTGTAGTGAGTAGAAAAATTGTAATTTCTGAAGTGAAAAGGGTGTACCCACGGTTTTCAAGTATCATAGGGGTATATAATTTTTTTTATCAATTATTAGACATTTTAATGTCAATATACGTATATAAATAGATTTTAAAAATATATAAATTATTTTATCCCTTTTATTTTAGTTTAAACCCAAGTAACCCCATTTTTACCTTAAATATGGTTGTCAATTTGTAAGTTTTCAATCTAAATTATGGTAGAAAATTAATTTGAAATAATTATAAAATTTAAATTATACGTATTATAAATAAATAAACCATTTTAACAAAATAAATCCATATATGTAAAAAAATTAAATTGAAAATGAACCTTGCAGGAAAGATATGAAAGAGGGTTTTGAAAGCGAAAATGTTCATAAGTTTAAAATATTTCATATAAAAGTTCAATATTAAAGTTATTTCAATGAAATTTGTATTCTTACTACATATATATAAATGATGTTTTTAGATACAATTTAGTACTTTTAACTATTAATAAAAAATGAATGATTTCATAAAAATCCCATAATTTAAAACTAAGATAAATTTTGTATTTTTATTTCAAAAAAAAGTTTATTTTCCAATTAAAATATTTAAAATTAAAAAAATAAAAAATAAATTATGTCTAAAACACATGATGAAACCAACATTTATATAAACTAGTTTTATTGAAATAATTTATTCTATATTAAAGGGATTTTTAATTTTGTTATAATTAGAAAAGAGTCATGAAATTTATGTTATAATCGTTTAAACTATATAATTTTCATTATTTAGGTTGTGTTAATCATACCCTACAACTAAAATCTATGTTATAAAAATCATGTTTGAATAATATTATTTTAAAAAAGTATCATATTTCATTTAATCCCATTATTTTGTGCATCACATGCTATTAAATTAAATGAATTTATTTAGAAATTACAAAATTTAAAATTCATTACACGAAACATTACTTTTTAAATATTTTTTCCCATGTAATATATGTTATCGAACATTATGTTCCCCTTTGAAAATCCTTGGGTTTTTCATTATACCATAATAAAAGAAATTAAATCTTCATTATTTAATCTTGATATAGATAATCAGATGTTTGAGATATGAGAAATACTTTATTTAAATCCAGCATCATGAGAAGAGTTGATAAAACAATCCTATTCATAAGTGTGAACTGTAAGTACAATGTTCATATGGAATATCATGTAACTATGTGTATATTTAAAATAACATTAGTTATAAGTGAAGAGATGAACATTGAAGAAATGATTAAACAATTTTAGATATTTTATGATGTCATTGATCCTAATAAAGTGTGTGATCAATATAAGGTTAAATAGAACAAAATAATAAATATTTAAATGGTTAAACTACCATCGGTTCATCAAAAATGAGGGTATTAAGAAATTTTTTTTGTTTCAATATCATTTTCCTATATTTGAGTAATTATTTTTATATCATTAAATATAAGGAGATGTACTCACATTATAAATTTTTATTTTGAACGAATAACATCAATTATTGGTTATTTTTATCAATTTCACTTCATTACTCCATGAAATGAATATCCAAAAGTGGATTTTTATTCTTAAATCGCTAAAATTATCCTATAATAGATCATAATATCTATATATAAGTCATAACCTCTTCCTTATATATTTACTAAAAAATGATAAGAGAAATTTATCCAATAACATCCAAAAATAAAATTAATCCTTTCTAAAATAGTTATACGTTAAAATTTTACATTATATTTCTGACCAAATTTTGATAGAAGGTCACTAAATCAACATAAATATCCATATAGAATATATATTTTATCTTTATTTATCATTAAAAATATTTTAATAACTTGATAACCATAAAACATTAATGAAAACATTTGTGTTCCAATAATGAAATTGTAGGCTGTCAAAACATTCCATATGTCAATACTTGCGGGAAACCTTAACAAAGATGATATAAACCATAAATCCATAGATCAATTTCATCATAAAAAATACTATTACATATACATGTCATTGTTATCCCAGCAATAAGAACTTATAAAGGGTCATCCTTTCTCAATATTTATTCTTCTTGGATGTCCAACTTCACACAGAATTACTTTTCTTCGACATCAATATCATTCAACATATGCTCTAAAAACCCATTATATAGTAGTAATATAATAAAATACTTATACATTTCATAGTTTTTATTTATATATATAAATGATTAAAATAATCTTATAACACAATTCATGAATCCAACCACAAACATGTTAATCCTTCCACTTCATCTGTAGTAACAACAAAAGCTTGACCTTGATCCCTTATCTTATTTTGAGGTATATTCCCCTGATGCTTGTGTCATTCATTTTCAGAGTTTCCCATATCCTTATAGATAAATCATTGAAAAATTGTATATTTATTCATTCCCTTATAGTAACAATCATGGTTTTCATTCTCTCCACACATTAGAAAACTCACACTCCTTTTAAGAAAATATTAGAGTTTCTTTAATAAATTATCACAAGATGTAAGATCCTTATTTTCATTCATGAAATTATCTATATTTTTTCCATAATATATTTATACTTATTCCCTTCTAATTACATTTACTTAGAAAATTCATTATCAATATTTCTATCACATGATAATATATCCTCTTATAATGATAATGTTTGGGAGAATAGTTAGCATTGATGAATATTCTTAAGCCCGAAAAAAAGTGATCAATATTTATCTATATATTATTTGTATAGTATGTAACATACCATTATAAAATTTAATTGTTTTCTTTATATTTAGAATAATTTTAATCTCCCAATTTTATTGAACTTAAGAGTTGTCTCTCTAAATCTACTCATTCCTCACGAGGAAAATATTTTTCCCTAAATTGCACATTAATATCCTTCCACTCCATGTTTTCTATTTTCTTCCAATACTAATTTTTTTCAATGAATTACCACTATTAATATGTATGTATTAATAGATGATAAACTACTAAGAAAAAATTTATCCCTTTATCTACTTCACAAAGCGATAAATATCATCTCCATGTAACTTATCTATTTTTTAGCTACAAATGGAATTTTGTCCCATTTTATGATGGAGGATGTTGAAATGCGAAATGTTCTAGATCTATTATGATATATGATAGATTATTAAGCCACCCTATATAGGACAAATTAATTCAATATAACTATATTATTGTTCACCAATATGTTTATAATTTTATTATATCTATTTAAAACTCCAACTTCAGATTCATTATCTTACCTAGTGTGGAAATCGATATATGGGGTACGTAAATTGATATGACTCTCATTTAATAATTTAGGATGCTTTTAAAAAAATTTAATAAATGATATTTGATCATAACATTGTAAAACATAATTTATTATCACAAAACTATTTAAATATATACTATAAGACAAAAAAATTATGCATAGATAATCTCTTTATTATTAATATTTTTTGCTTTGAGTATATATTTATTTTCAAATCCCTCATAATAGTTTATAAAAAAATAGGATTTATTCTATGTATATTCATAAAGTGTGTTAAACTATGTCTTTATTAAGGCCCTTTTTCAAACACCATGGGACAATTCCTTCAGGAACAATTCACCCTTTTCGTAGTTAGTACCTCAAGGTACATCAGTGCTAGAACCATATCAATATTTTATATAAAAAATGGTTGTATTTTATAAAAAAACATAATCTGTTCCTTATAAAAAATTTTTATTTTCTTCTATACATATACTACAATTATTTAAAAGTTTTATGTTCTAAAATATAGGATTTACAAAATTTAGTTCTCTATGTTATTACAAAACCTCCCATTTATATCATCCCTAATTACCCTAACCCTTATAGCCCGAAGCATGGGTTTACATTATTTAATTGGAATAATATACAGGAACTCTAATTACATCGGTTGAAATATTTTACTATTAATTTTATAAAAGATACATAATTTAAATTACAATTAAAATTGATAACATAAAATAAACCATGTATTTTCTTTGAGAAGACCATTATTTATCATAGTTTATCCCTGTATATTAATCACAAAACTGTTCATGGTATTTTTATGAAAAATATTAGAAGGGGAGAGTTAAAATAATCCTCAAGTATTTGTATACAATGGAATATATGAATAAAGAATTAGTAATCAATATGTAATGCTAATCAACTAAATATAATTCCATTTAATCAACAACACAAGTATGATATTGCAAATATAAATGATGATAAAATAATTCCATATAAAAAATAAAATGTTCTTGAAAACATTACCAATCATATTCTACCGAATAAAATAATTTCTTGTAATATAAATAACAAAATTAATAATGGTGGAATTTATAATTTTCATACTCAAAAACATACTATTGAGGCATTGTTTTAGACATATAAATAAATGGTCACGGCCTTAGCCAAAACCAAATCTAGTTTTTCTCATTAGACCTATCTACAAATTTAAAGTCAATATTAGGACCCAATAATCATAGACCTAGTACAATGAAATTTTTATATGAATGGGGTGAAAACAAATCAACAAAAGAATCCATTTTAAAATACGATAACACAAAATTGTAATACTTTCACCAGTTAATAAACATAATCATAAACCCCCTAAAGAGATATAAATTGTATCAAAATGCTACATCCCTTGTAAAACTAACCATAAATTGTTTACCGAAATAATAATATGGGTATCTTTATAACATATCCATTTTGGATCATATGTAAAATAAAGGGGTGATTTCATTTATTATTAAAAATGCTAGAACATATCCTTAAAAGCATATGTTTGGAAAATAACCATCTTATTTTGAATTTAAAATTATAAAATAAATTCACAAAAATAATTGAAAAAACATTAGATTGAAAATAAACATAAAAAATGTTACAATGATTTCTAAAATAGTGAGTGTTCATGTAATTGGAAAAGTCTATTCATGTTGCATATTTTAAATCAAATATTCATTCCACATTTTCAATAAAATTAAAATAATAATTGTTTTTAAAAAAAATTAAGATTATATTTAAAGTTTTTTTTAAAAGTCATCATGGATAAAAATTATTTCATAAATCATTATTGAAAGGTTATGAAAATTGAAAACCTTTTACAAAAATAGGGGTTTTGATGAAAAACCATTTCTCACTAAATAGAGCATTAAATTTTGATTTTTATTTAAATATTTTATCAATAATTTTACGTTATTAAGGGTGTAAAAATTATAGTATTTTTTAAAGTAATTCATGAATAATTATAGGTGAAAATAATATATTTTTTGTAATATAAAAATATAAAATACAACCCCCAAGAGTGATGAAAAAATAAATAATCTTGAATAATGACGTGATTGCTAAATAAATCGTTACCAATTTGGTATCTTCTGAATCATAATCCCCGTAAAATAAGGTGCATAAATTGACACTTTAAATTCAATTAAGATAAATATATTCATGATATAAAATTTCTATGGGGTAGAATATACATCACAAAATAATAAATAAGTGGTGAATATGGTATATTTCTCACAAAAGTAAAGGTGAGACGAGAAACCCTTTCCATGACACTTATTCATCACATATGTTCCTTTACTTATAAAATACTAAAATTATGTTAATTATTTAATTTCTAAATGACTTTTTCAATTTTATTAATTTTTTATTTCAGTTTTTACTATATTATGTTAAATTAGTTAATCTATTATGTTTACATTGGTTGTTTCGACGGTATTTGTCTTATGTGTCAAAAATGAGTTTTGTAGATTGACCATTAGTCTAATAGGTCCTTAAATAAACTTATATATATTAATAATTATGAAATTATATACCTATTTATACATAAATTATAATTTTAATCCAAATTGGGAAAGTTGGATTTTAGAAATGATGTTTGTTATGGTCATGGAAATGGTTGGTCATACATACAAAAGAGTGACATTTCCATTTTTAAAATATCATTATAAAAAAGAGGTCAGTGTGATTTTATAGTTATGTAATGATATTAATATAATAAATAAACTATTATTTATTTTAATTTAGTTATACATATCGTCTATATTGTGTGGGGATCAGTGGAGTGCAACATCGTTTTGTGGAGGTGGTAGTCCAAATGCAAATGAAACATGTTATAGTCTTTCTGTGAGTAAAAAGTTATGAGAAAAATGATAAATTGTATTTTAATAATGATAAATATCACATGAATGTAATATTTATTTCACTTATATTCCATATATTCCATAAATTTATCCTTATTACCTTCAATGTATTGTGTTAGTGGAAAATGAATCATATCACTTCGTGAGGTGGTAGTTCATCGTACACACAAAGAATTTTAAAGTATTCCCAATTGAAAGAAATGCATTTTTATAGAAGGTATATTTATTCGATTAGAATAATTATATTTTATGTATCATATATATACTTTATGTTCATCACCATACTCATCCTTGAGTGTTTTTGATATTGATCGAGTAACATTGATTTGAGAGGATATTGTCCACCATACGCACAAGTGACATTATCCTTTCCATTTGAGGGAAGAGGAGAATGATATATTTTATTCAACAAAACTAATAAAATCGACTTTTTTGATTGATTTTTCTGTTATTAGATAATCATAAATTATGAAAAATTGAATGAGATGGAATAATAAGTAAAACCAAATACATAGTTTGTAATTTTACCTCTTTTGGGACAACCTCTTTAAAATTGTACATAAAGCATTCCTATAATGGATTTCATAAAATATAAAAGATTATATAATAATAGGATGGGTTTTTGGATGTTATTTCGGTAGTTATTGGGGGAAAAGTGCATTAGGGGTTTGAATAAGTGACGAGAGGGGTGGCCTTTTAAAATTCTGGTTAGTTTCACACTTGTAATATTTCAAAAGGAAAAGGTATATCAACTTTTTTTGAATATAAAAAGATTAAAAATATATTTTTAAAGAATATTAGACACGGTAATTTTTAATTATGGCTATAGAATATAATTTAGAAACTTTTTTTCTATTTTAACCCTTATCGCTTTTGTTTAACCATGGGTAAAGCCATTTTTACCATTACTATTGTAATTAATATTTGCTATTTATAAATTTAATTATTGTAAAAAATTAATTTGAAATTAATAAAAAATAAATATTTTTTTGAATAAAAATATAGAATGTATTATACCTAATTCAATTCAAAGAAGTTTAAAATTTTGATTTAAAATTAATCCCACACATTCGATGAGAAAACAAGTTTTTGAAGAGAAAATTTCCTAATGATTACAAAGTCCTTATATAAAAACAATTTATAAAAATGATTCTAATGACTGAAATTGGATTAATATATATATATATATATATATATATATATATATTTATATTTACTTCAAACCTGATTAAAAATATAATTTAAAATTATAAATAATTTAAATATAAATAATGTTTTGAACTAAAATATTGTATTTTTAACTATTCCTAAAAAATTAAAATTTCATAATAATACTAAAAATTAACCATCATATTTTTTTATATGATGACTTGAAAAATTAATTTTAATTTTCCAAATATATTTTTGGAAAGTGGTAAAAAATTAAACATATACATTGTCTGCAAAGCACTAATAAATCGCTTTTGTGAAAAATACAGTTTTTAAGAAACATTTCTTTTACGTTTAACCGTTTTTTATTTTATTTATAATAAATATAGAACCATTTTATTTATTATACAAAAAATTGAAAAATATAATTTTCATTGTTTAGTTATTAAAATTCATAATGGCCAAAATAACCGTTATATTATAACGGAAAAGTTTAAATAATAATATTTTAATAGGGTATCATGTTTTATTTAAATACAATGTTGTATGAATCTGAATCTATTGAAGATGTTAAATTTTTTTAAAAATAAATATATCATAACCTCTTAGGGTGTTAAATACACCTCTAAGATCTGTGTTCTGTTTCTTATATTCTATTGAACATGGTTTTCTCCTTTTAAAACCTCATGGTGTCCTTGAAATGGTCGAAAACAATTTATTATTGGAATGGAGAATAACATAGGTTCTAAAAAGTTAATAATATATTTCTCAAATAAAAATTTCTATTTTTCTTAAAAAAATACTTTTATTAAATTTTTGGTCTATAAAATGGTTTTATAATTTCTTAATTCATTATTATATCATTATGAGGAAAATATTTAATTTATTTTAAATAATAATTATTCAAATTAAAAAAACATTTTATAAAAACATAAAAAATTAACCATAATCTAATTTTAACTATAAAATAATGAAAATTATTTTTACTAAATTAATATTCTAAAAGTAAGCAATTTCACATTTAATGTAAAACACAAAATAAAATGAAACTCAATTTTTTTAAGATGTTGAATTTTGATGTTTTTTCATTCATAATGTTATTATATATGTAATACCAATGAATAGTAATTTATATATTTAAAAAATAAATTATTTTACAAGAATTATCCTTTTAAAATTTGAATTTATTTAAATATTGAAATGTAAAACATTTTTAAAAAATAGAGCTTTTTAAAATATTGATTCTAAAATTAAATGGATTTAATCACATCACATGTTTTATTTATCTTATAAACATAAATTTTTTAATCAATTAATTAGTATTATAGAACTTCATATAATTCATTAAAGAAGTAATTATATTTTTTAATGAATTTAACTAGAATGATTTTATATTCTACAAGTTTTATTATTTTTTTCTTATATGATATTTTTAATATTATTTTAATTTTATAATGATGCTTCACATTCTACTCATAATTTATTAATATTTATCATGAGTTGTTATAATATATATCATATTTAATTTTAGTTCAATGTCAGATGTGAAACAAGCTACTCAATATCATATTTATTTAAAGGAAAATAGAAGTTAAAATCTTGAGGGGTTAGGTCCACCACCATGGTCTAAAAATACTATTAATAAGTTTTCCAAAATTATTCTACACGTAATTCATAAACACTATAAACATTAAAAATAATTCCTTATTTTATTTCATTGGAATCACATAATCACACTGACAATATTCATCGATAATAGTAATGATGTACCTAATCCATGAGGGGATTTACTATCTATTGGACCATGTACATCACTATGTACGTGATCGAATAGTCCCCAAGACCTTCTACCAATATTCCGATGGAATAGAATCCTCTCTAACCTTATTATTGTAAATGTTATAATTATGATTATTCATATCAGATATATATAAACCAATTACCATATTCCAAACTCTATAAAATATTTGAACTGTATATATGTATATTAAATAACTATTCTCTTAATAGTTACTATAAATCCTATATTTCCTAAATAAGATATATAAATTAAATTATTTTATATGGAGTGAACATAATAATAGTTCTCTAATTTTAGAACTACTCCACAATATAGTATTATATTATATATTCGAAATTTATGTTCCTAAACACTTGATCCATTAACAACATGTATATCTACATAACCTTATTTAAATTGATTCATATATCTAATTATATGTTTATCATCATAAATGTGTGACTCACACCCATTAAAATGTTTCTCCCATCACATAATTATTAAGATAGGTAATTATCACAATTATAATATTGGTGATTCTTAGATTGTTGTTTGGACAACCTTATTCCAAATCCATTACATAGAGAAAAACAATTGTATTCCCCTAGTAATGTAATCCTATTATAGACTTCCAATTAAATATAACACAATGATAAAAAAATAATATAGGAACATAATCTTATTAGAGTTCCCATAAACAATGCTCCTTAAGGTATATAATCCAAATTCACCATAATTGGCTAGACATACCCAGTTTGACGATTGAGTTATTTTATATGTTTTGGTGTAAGGAATGTTATTCTATGTATTTAAGGTTTTTTGCCAGAGAATATCAAATTTAATATGTAACGTATGTATATTAAATTAAAAAATTACATTATCCCTTGAAATATATTATTATATCATTTTATTCCTTGATAAAATTATGCTTATAATGATTTACTTTTTGAATTAATACTTTAAATGCATCTAATTCATAAGGAATATTAACTTTTCATGTAAATATATATATTTATATGTGTTTGTAAATATCCTAATGATAAATATTGGAGGCAAATATCACAAAACCACACCATTCTTGAATGTCTGTAAACCATAGGAAACTTTATTCATGAAAAAATCTAATTCATAATAATTTTACAACAAAAAATGTATAAAATATATTCAATAAATAAATTTCTGTTGATAACATAATTAAAAACCATGTTAAGGTTGATGAAAACTAAATAATTTTTTTTTTCACATATATTATGTAATAAATTTCATAAAAAGTTTTTAGAATCTACTTATCTTATAAATTAAAACATATATATAATATTTCTAAATCATTACTGTTTTAAAAGAAATATTAATATAAATAAACATGTTATGTATTTTAAAACATGTTATATAAACAATAACATTTCATATTTAATTAACACCTCAAAATAACATATTTACATCAACTAATATTTCTCATTCATATATATTTTATAAAATATAATCAATTCAGAAAATATATATTGTATTTTTTGTATTTTTATCTATATAATTCATGACTGATAAAAGGAATTATCAATATTAATTCATGATTGATGCATAAAAGAAACTAATCATGACTCTTATGTATCTAATCACATGATTATATTTGGGTTTTCATTTAGTTCATGTAATATTAGGAGATATACATAATATCATTGAAATGATATGAAAATATTGTTTTTGTGAAACCAAAGTTTCATTTGATTGTTATAATATCAAATATCACATATTATATAGCAATAAAAATCCATGGGACTATAATACATCATAGGATATAATATATGGTAGTTTTATACTATGACTTATCCATTAATAATTATTCCAATATACCATAAAATACAATATAGAACTAATAACCTTATGATATACATTTTATTTAAGAAAGAAGTATTAAAAACTTGTGGATCAATTGATTCCAGTGGATTTTAAACATTCTATTAAAATTGAATAATCATCCAATAATCCCAAAAGTGAAAGAAACCCCATGTATTTCTTAATCTACCATTTATATAATAAACATTATAAATCATGAAAAAAATTACAAATCATACCTGTATTATAGAAATATCCATATTTTACACTTTAATGTAGTATTATTGATAGGGATCACCAAATAAAAAACCAAAATACAATTTCTTTTATCATAATAAAATCAACATTGGTTCCTTATTTGTAACAACATTACTCTTATACATGAGAGGTGTTCTACTGAATTCCTCGATGAATGTGAATGAAAAACATGGAACTGAAGAACGTTTTTTTATAGATTTAATGCATCCTAGTACAAATCAATAATGGAGGTCTCATCCTATTTATGGACTCACTTATTAAAATGATTTAAATATATAAATATATGTTATATAGTGACATTTGATATGCATTATGACCCATTGATTTTTTTAAAACCTTCTAAAGACATTAAATGTTTTAACTTGGAATGTATCACTCTAAATAATATGTCATTTATAAACTATTTAAACTAATGTAAAATGTTATATGATTGCATGAAATGTAAAATTAATAATGGGAATTTACATCTTATAAATTATTTATAAGTAGTAAAATTAAAAAACACCACATGATAAAACAAAATATATATAATAATTTTTACATCACATTATGAAAGTTAAAATGGATGTCATAATTGAATGTATTACAATGTGAAAAAGTGAAAACAAGATAATGGAAATTTTGAATTTTGAGTATTCATGATCCATTTTAATAATGACAAACAGAAACTATAATGTAAAAATGAATAAAAATTATTATGATACAACATATATTTTGAAAATAAAATTATATATCCTTATTAATAATAAAATATATGGAAAAACTTATTATAAATGAATTATTTATAAGAACTATGGATCCCAAATGTTGGTTACTAATCTAATCATTGGAATTCAAACACATCCATTTGAAAAAAAATATATTAATTGGGAATAGTAACGTGAGGGTAATAATAGTTTTATATCTCATTTAAGTGTAAAATTGTATTTAACTTTCATATAAGAAAATAATATTTTATATTTATAGGATGCTATAGGTAAAATAAATGTTTTAAAATGATGAATTAATTGTTTATTTTCATTAAAAAAATTTAATTCCAATATTAATAAATATAATGTTTTTAATGAAATTTTATATTCAAAAAATAGATTTAAATAATTTATATTTTATTATATAATATGGTAAATATAATCTTATAAGATCATAAGTAATTTTTCATAGTGTTAAAAATTACATGTAATATTAAAGTTAGTATTTCTCAATTAAATGAGAATTTTTTTTATAATAAAATTTTATTTTTTATAATATTTTGTTCATAAAATGGAATTCATTTTTATTATATCTATGTAATAAATTATAGGGTCATTTCATTGTATTCTTCTATAATAGTTGAATTTTTAGTGAATAGTAAAATATAACAACATACAGTAATAGGCATTATTAGATAAATAGATTATGGTTTGAGTCATTGTTGATGTAAGTACCCATTATCTCCAAATCTCAAGAAAAATTTACTATATATGAGTAGAAGAATCAACACAACGTCATCCAGGTATGATATGGATTATATATGGAAAACAAAGTGTAATTGGACCATTTATTTTTAGGAAATAAGTCATGTCAATTAAGAGAACTGGTCACACATATACTATATTCATATAATGAAATTAAATTACACAACACTATAATAGATATGGATTTATCTAGGTCATATATGTATTAGTTAAATCAATAAAATAAATGTTTGAATGTGAACCATGCAAAAAGGAATGTTCCATAGAAGAATAATTTAATGAAACAATTTCAACAATGTAAAAACTATTCAAAGAATCATCGTTGAAAAATCCCAAAGGTAATGGGAGTTTTTTATAAGTGTAGAGATAAGGTACATATGGATAATGAATTCATGTGAAAGAAATAAATCAATAATATATAGTTCCTTAGTTCAAATTAAATGGGGAATTATTTGAACCAATGTCCCAATGTTCAAGTTAATCTACCATAGAAGTGGCCAAGGGGTGAAAGACTAGATTACATGATCACTAAAGCTATAAGTAAGTTACTAATGATGTGGTGGAATGTACATTACAGATATCAATAAATTTATCTTATTATTTGTTATATTCTAGATAATAGCATTATTTTATATCCAACTAGTTTTCCATGACAATTACACATTTCTAATTTTATTTTAAAAGAAATATTTAAGTCAAAACTCGTATGGTAAGTCTCAATGCATCAAATAAGTTTCATAATTTCCTCATTATGATAGATATATGTGATTTATTTTCTAAAAATATTATCATAATAGTGGTTAACTTTGATATAATCCTTGATATGGACTAGGATTTAAAATATAATTCAAAAATGTATTACAAGAAGAATGAACATATGATTCCTGATGAAGGTGTATAATTTATTATCCTTATAATAGACACATCATCACCTACTACATGTCTAGAACTCCCCATATTTTCTTTTGTGAATGATATTCTTGTGAAGAAGAGAAGAAAAACTCAATGTACGCATAATGTAATCATTAATTATTTGATGTTACAATTCTAAAATAATACAATAATGTATTTGTTGATGAATTACTTGTAAGTAACCTAGAGCATGATTTTTAGTTTTAAATTGATTTAATCCATTACTCAAGAACATAATCCCAAACTCCCAATGGAATGGACATTGTGGAATTAGTGGATTTATAGAATAAGTAATGGAGTTCGGAGATACAATATTTTTTCAACCTAGTGTTTCTCTAAGGGGAACCCATGTACTCTTCATTAACAATAAATATGGATCCATGAGACTTTGAATTGTTTATACAAAAATAAATGATATTATGATAGAGAACAAGTATAATTTTCCTCACTTTTATGACTTATTCAATAAACTTGACTAACAATAATTTATTTCAAAGATTGACCTTTGTTTTGGGTATCATAAATTGCGAGTAAAGATGAAATACATTCAGAATAAAACTATTCGAAGGACGTATGAACATTATAATTTTACATTAACTTCATTTATATTGAATAATGATCCTACTATTTTTATGGTCATAATGAAAATATTATTCGTTGAATATCTTTATGATAATGTTATGGTATTAATTTATTATATTTTTATGTATTATATGATCTACAGTGACCATGAGAATCACATTCATGTCATTCATTAGAATTATAGAAGAAAAGGGTTATTTGATCACCTTAGTAAGTGTGATATCAGTCTCCAAGAAGATTCATTTAATGGATATATAATCTCTATGGATGGAATATCAGTTAATACTATGGAGATTTTTTTTTCATATAATAGTTTACAATAATGAACATACCTGAGGTGTATAGTTTCATTGGGTTTTATGTTTACAATAAAATATTTTTTCATTATTTTTCTTGATTGGTGAACCCATTAATGAAGATTACATTTAAATCAGTTGTGTTTGTTTTAAAAAATAAATGTGAAAAATTTTTTGTTGATAAAATATCATATTTTTAAATTTTATGATATAGAATGTAATGAAATGAAAATTTCAAGGAAAGTTTTTTCTTAAACTCTTTGAAAATTTATGATTCTGTAGTTTTTGACGGCGCTTGAGTCCAAGGCCCGGTGTGGCCAGAATCAGTTTTTGAAGTTTTTTTTTGGGTACTTTTAGAAAACGTACTTATGGGTTTTTCTTTCTTTTGAACCTGTGCTTGGAATTGAAATCTAAGGACACTAATGAACTCACAGCGCTGGTATTCGCTTAAGATACCTTTACCGCAGTTGAGTTTTATGCGGGTTAAGAGTTAATTTTTGGAGTTTTAGAATAAAATAAATAAAATTTGTAGTACACAATTTTATTTACAGATCTTAGTTATTTTCTCCATGAGGAAGTTAGGGGTGGGGCCCATATCTCACATGATCTCCCATGTGAGGATTTAGTGTGGTGGGGCCCAAACGAGTCCCTAACCCTTCAACTCCCTTGAACCCCCCATTAACACTCCCCTTCATTTATTTCATTGATAACTCCCCCTCATTTTATAAGAGGAACCTCTCCACCTTCCTCCAATTAAGAGTTCCAACACATTTGAATTAATTTAATGGGATTATATAATTATTTAATTAGAGTGAATGAATTTTGTAATTGGCGTGTGAATAAAATAAAAGCATTAGCTATTAGTTTTGGAGGCATTTGTTGTGTTGGGGAAAACATGGGAAAGCTCTGGAGAATTAGAAAAGAAAAGTGCTATTCTCTGGACGAAGAACACCTCCGTTGAAGAATGTCATACTCTCTCAGTGAAGAACACTCCACGACTTCTCCTACCTCATTCTTCCTCGGCGTCAAGGGAGAAGACACCACTCGCGAGAGGCGTCACCTACGACAACAACTCCTCCATCAACATTGGCGGGACGTCATTGTTCTTCCGCGACGCCCGAGTACCATGATGCTTGTCTCCCGTGGATCGATGATGTGCACCGTCAAATTCGAGGTAGGGGAATTTTTTATAATTTAATTTATGTGATTTATACCCACGAACTTGGGTGATTATTCGTTGAATAATTGCTTGAACCTCTAACACGGTGGGTAATGGCTAACGAACAAGTCTGGACCCATTGCCATATCATTCTTGATGCGCGGAATATTTGGCGATGGATGAACAGAAGGGAAAAGTTGATTTGAGGCTGTCGTAGTGAAGATCCAGACCCGAGGAGGCCGCAGGTTCATATGGAAGCTAAAACGGACCCCCGGAATGACTCTGGTGGCCCGCGGAAGGCCACGGCGGCGCGGATCGCCGGTGCGGCGGCGCCGGCGACCGGAGGAACTAGCCGGCAATGGATATCCACATGGAGGCGGTGGAACCCTAGAACATTTCTGGTGGAAGACCGCCGAGGTGGCGGTGGAGTGGAACCCGCGCAACGCGGGTTGTGGGGAAGCCGGGCGGCGCCAGCCTGGCGCAGCCGTTACGTGGAACCGAGGAGCCGCGCCCCCCCTCGCTCGGCCAGCCCGGCCGAGCCATGGCACGCCTCGGGCCGGGCCGCGCCCGCCGGGCCGGACCCGGACTTGGGTCGGGTCGGCCCAGTTCGGGCTGACCCAATGTGGGTTGGGTCGGGTCGGGCCGGGCCCAGACCCCCCTCTTCAGACCATTTTCAGTTAATTTCCCATAACATGAGCTACGGACCACTGATCGACCCACCGTTAGTTGTGTATGATTATTCGGATTGAGACAGACGATTTGTAAAATTACATTCAAGGTTTTGGAGATGTTTGGGTATGGCCGGGTTGGTTCAAACCCGAAACCAACCGGGCCCTCGGAGCGGAAACACTAATAACTTAAGGATTGGACGCCCAATTGACGTGTCGTCAACTACATTGGTTTCCTTTTGTTGAGAAGGTTCTTTTGGAATACTCCATATGGGATTCAAGTGATATTGGAGTATGGTAGGGTTGGTTTTAGCTTATGAAAACAACCGGGCCCCTGGAACGGAAAAGCCAATAACTCAAAGATCGGGCGTCCATTTGACATGCCATCTGCTACATTGAGACCCCTATGACGAGGTGGTCCTTTGTGATACATCTAAGTGAGACTTCATGAAACTTGGATTATCGGCATGAGGCTCGTGGAGCGGACCCTCCCGGTGACAAACGAGCAGATTGCAGAGACCTAGTAGCTGGATGAGAATTGATGACTACTGATCGATTGACTCAGAGTGATTTGGATGGCCTAGTGGGGTGCGCATGGTTGTAGCAGCAGACCCACGGAGGAGGAGCACCATGTTGTAGCGGCAGACCCACAATACTCGACGTAAGGAGTACCTCTATAGGCTATGAGGGGGAGCGCTTGGTTGTAGCGGGAGACCCATGGTGGGAAGTGCTTGGTTGTACTAGTAGGCCCACAGTACACGACATGTGAAGTACTTCAGTAGTCCAAGGTTAGTGGGAAGTGATTGGTTGTAGCGGCAGGCCAACTGTACTCGACAGAGGAGGAGCTCTCCAGCAGCCGTGGTTTCGACTTCGTGAATAATAATCCTAGTTTGATCTGAGTCAATGACCATTGTTTTTTCCTCATGGTTGAGATGGGTTACTTGATAACTTAGGTATATGTATGGGCATATACCTATGTAATGGTTATCCATTGAAATCATAGTTTGTGTTTTATCCTTGTTGAATTTTGTGAGACTTTGAGGGTCTCGGGGTCCCTACTGAGTATCGTTATACTCACCCCTTCATAGGTTATTCCCGCATTACATTGTGTTGGATGCAGATGACAGACAACACTGATCGAGGTGGAGACTTGTGGAGCTTGACGGTATCTGGAGGTGGGCACTTGGCGAGATTACAAAGAGCGGATGGTCAGACCTGAGGTGCTAAGGTGGCCATCTGTACCCACCCTTCAGGTCGGATTTCTGGAGGATGACTCAGTGGTTGTTGTTTTACTTTACTGTAGTTGTACTAGCTTTTATGTTGTACTGAACATACTATTGGGATTGTATTTACGACACCTTACCTCTCAGCACTTACTTTTGTATTCTGTATTACTTAGTTCTTTCTTTTGTTGCATACTCTGTTGTGTTTGTTTACTTTTATAAAGGAAATGCCTTCCCTTTTTATCAGGATTTACGCCTTTGGTGCTAGTGTCCAGCCATTGGCCTATGGAAGTCAGGCATGCGGTTGTCACGACACGGGCCCCGAGGACGTGTCGTGACAAATTGGTATCAGAGAAGGCAGTTATAACTCAGAACTCAGGACTCTGGTCATTATTTATATCTAGCAATAGTGTTACGTGTACCAAGTGTGGTTTTCAGTTTAGGGAGTCCAATGTTGGTGCGGTGGCCGATGTATCCGTACACCATGACCCTGACTACTGATTTCTGACTTAGTGCATGAAAACACTGATTATGCATGTGTATCAAAAGTTTTCCTTTATGCCATCTCAAACCAGGTCAGCTCACCAGGTATAGTATTTGACCGTGTCGCATCTGTTTGTTTCTGGATGCCTCCCTATCGACGACCGGCTAGAGCCCTGAGAGTTGTACGTACTAACAGCCCGCCGAGCGATGAGGCCTTAGAACATGGCCCTTTTTCGTTTGAGGCACCAGTGAAGGCACCAGCGGTACTACCACCTGTTGTTCCACAGATTCCCCCAGCCCCAGTAGTAGGCGATGCACGTCGCTTGAGCAAACTGCACGAGTTCCAGTGCCAGAGGCCACCAAGTTTTTGTGGAGAGAAGGACCCACAGGTGTCTGAAGATTTGCTAGAGGCTGTGGCGAGAGTCTTCAGACAGGTAGGGACACCAGCAGAATTTATGGTGATCCTTGATTCTATCCTCCTTCAGGTAGTAGTAGGAAGATGGTGGAGCCTAATGCTTCAGATGCACGACGAGGCGACACTTCTATGGGCATACATCGAGAGCATGTTCCAGGCGAAGTTTGTACCAGCCACCTTTCGAGCAGTGCGTATACAGGAGCTACTGCATCTGCAGTAAGGAAGCATGACAGTAGCACAATACTCAGCAAGGTTCAAAGACCACTCGCGCTAGTCCACTGATATGGTATGGAACCCATTCTTCAGGGCTCAGACCTTTGAGCAGGGACTCGGGCCTGAGATTAGAGTTTTAGCTGTCTCTCACAGCATCCCGATGCAGACGAGGGTGTTGGAGTGAGCCCTCTTAGTGGAGAGTTTCCTTGCTGAGAAATATCTAGTAGTGGGATCTTCCAATAGTTGACATGCAGCGGAGTCTTCTACAGTTGGAAGTAGACAGATGATACGGGGGTCCAAGAGGACCAGAACCACAGGTGGTCGACCGCATGACTCAGGATTGTGTGTACGAGGCACCCGGGGTGGATAACGACATACCGGGAGCGGAAATGGTTACTCCTACAGTGGGCTTGGTCACATGACACGTGTATGTCTGACCCTCCATAAAAACGATCAACAGATAGATGAACGACCTCCCAGGTAGAGGTAGAGGTTCGATAAAGGAAGACCGCATGGAGCAGGAGACCAAGGCAGAGGAGCTGGCTGTGCAGCTGGTGGTGGACGATGCTTCAGGGGTTGCCACCACCACCACCAGGAGGTCCACCCTAACCGAATGGAACTGGTGGACATGGAGATAATGGCTTCAGGCAGCTGAAGCATAAAACTATGGAGCTCTGGAAGTAGGTGGACTGAAGTGGGACTAGTTCCATGCATGGAGGACTTTTTTCTTGGTGCTTCTAGCTTCTTTGATGTTGTTGTTTTTGGTTGTTATGTGTCTTTGTACTTCGAGCTGTAGTAATAAAAGACACCTGTCCTTGTGACATTTTCTTTCCTTCCTTTTTGTGTGGTTAATAATAAGAGGTTACGGTTAAAACTATTGACTTGAACCTCACGTTCATGATTTTTACTGGAGTAAACCCATTGACCACAAACTGATGCCGACAGTGTGTCTCAACCCTTGGAGATGAGAGTAACGGTTGGATATCTTGGTAGTAGCGTCGAGACCTTAGGACATCATCCACGACCTAAATTCGTACCTTTCATGTCAGGATGACTGTATTAGGAAAAGGAAATTTTTCATCCAGGGGATGGGACCAGATTTCCCTATTTGGCAAAGGTGAAATCCTATAAGCTCTTGTAAATCATAGGCGAAGAATGGTGAAGACGAGTTAATTGTCTAATCTCACCCATAGTTCGTCGAACGAACGATTTACAATTTACTCTAATCTCAATAGTCTCAGGTGTATCTTATCTCAGAAGAACCTAAACCCAAGACAACGGCGATGGCCTGAGTTCATCCATGGCTATAACATTGAGATAGTCTATACTAATGGGAAGGGAAACATAGTAGTGTATTCTCTCAACAAGAGTTATGGAATTCAGCTGTTAGGAGAGGCCACACAGCAGCTGGCCACATTGCTGATATACTTTCTGGATGGGGATGGTGCAGCCTATATGCAGTCACTCCTCCAATTCTTCAGCAGAGTAAGAGAGGTGGCTTACCGCCTGACTATTCTACCTCATTTTCACTGGGTGCACGAAATATTCCACGTATCTCACCTGAGGAGATGCGTGCACAACCCGTCCCACATCATTTTCCACAGGGAGCTGGACCTCAATGAAGGGGCGACATTCATGGAGGTCCTGGTGGAGATTGAGGATCGATAGGAGAAGGTCCTATGTGGACGGTCGATTCCTCTAGTGTGCATTCACTGGCAGTATGTGAATCTCTAGGAGAGCTCATGGGAGCGGGAGGCTCAGATTCATGCTCAGTAACCCCTTCTGTTTCCCTAGTGTGTGTTGTAGCTTTATGAGGACATGAAGAACTAAGGTGGGGGTAGTGTAAAGACTTGGAAATTTCAAGGAAATCTTTTTTAAATTCTTTTGAATTTTATGAGTCCTTAGTGTCTGACGGTGCTTGATTCCGAGGCTTGGTGTGCCTGGAATCAATTTCTGAAGTTTTCTTCGGGTACATTCAGTAAACGTACGTGCGGGTTTTTCTATCTTTTGAACCGGTGCTCGGAATTGAAATCTGAGGAAACCGATGAACTCACAGCACCGGTATTATCTTAAGGAGACATTTACCATAGTTGTGTTTTATGCAGTTTGAGAGTTAATTTTTGCGGTTTTAGAATAAAATAAATAAAATTTGTAGTACACAATTTTATTCAAGGATGTTAGTTATTTCCTCCATGAAGAAGTTAGGGGTGGGGCCCACATATCACATAACCTCCCATGTGAGGATTTATTGTGGTGGGGCCCACACGACCCCCTAACCCTTCAGCTCCCTTGAACTCCCCATTAACACTCCCCATCATTTATTTCTTTGACAAATCCCCCTCATTTAATAAGATGAGCCTATCCACCTTCCTCCCATTAAGATTTCCAACACATTTTAATTAATAAAATGGGATTCTCTAATTAATTAATTAGAGTGTTTGAATTTTTTAATTGGTATGTGAATCAAATAAAAGCATTAGTTATTATTTTGGAAGACATTTTTTGTGTTGGGGAAAACTTGGGAAAGCTCTGGAGAATTAGAATAGAAATGTGTTCTTTTCCCGAAAAAAAACACCTCCATCGAAGAACGTCATACTCTCTCGGCAAAGAACGCTCCACAACTTCTCCTACATCCATTTTCTTCCATGTTAAGGGACAAGACACCGCTCGTGAGAGGCGTCACCTATGACAACAACTCCTCCTCCAACATTGGTGGGACAACACCGTTCTTCCGCAACGCCCGACTACCATGACACTCGTTTTCCGCAGCTCGAAAACCTGTGACGTCAAATTCGAGGTAGGAGGATTTTGTATAATTTAATTTATGTGATTTAAACCCACTAACATGGGAAATTATTTGTTGAATAATTGTTTGAACTTTTAATGCAGTGGGTACGGGATAAAGAACTAGTCCGGACCCATCGCCATATCATTCTTGATGCGCGGAATGTTTGGTGAAAGATGAACAGAAGGGAAAGGTTTATTTGAGGCCATCACAGTGAAGAGCTGGACCAGAGGGGTCCGCAGGCACAAAAAAGAGATAAAACGGACCACCAGAATGAATTCGATGGACCGCAAAAGGTTGTGGTGGCACAGGTCGTCGGCGCAGCCGCGCCTGCGACAAGAGGTGGCGACACCCTAGTACGCCACTTGAAGAATACCACCACAACACTAGCTACAGCGATGGTGGAGTGGAAACCGAGTCGTGCGGGTTCTAGGGAAGCTTGTCAGCGCTAGCTTGGCGCCGCCATTACGTGGAATCGGTCCCCCCCCCCCCCCGCTTGGCCAGCCGTGGGCTGGGCCGGGCCCTGCCCAATCTGGCTAGACCCGAACATGGGTTGGGTCACCCAGTTACGGCCGACCCAGGGTAGGTGGGGCTGGGTCAGACCGGGCCCAGACCCCCCTCTACGGACCATTTTCGGTTAATTGCCCATAACATGAGCTATGTACCTCCAATCGACGCACCATTAGTTGGGTAGGATTACTCGAATCAAGGCGGTCGTTTTGGTATATTACACTCAAGGTTTTGGAAAAGTTTGTGTATGGTCGGGTTGGTTCGAACCCGAAACCAACCAGGCCCTTAGAGCGGAAACGCTTATAACTTTAGGACCGGATGCCCAATTGACGTGCCTTCAACTACGTTAGTTTTCTTTTGTTGAGACGGTTCTTTTTTCATACTCCACATGGGATTCATATGAGACTGGAGTATGGTTGGGTTGGTTTTAGATTAAAAAATCAACCGGGCCCCCGGATCGGAAAAGCCAATAACTCACAGACCGGGAGTCCGATTGACGCGTCGTCTGTTGCATTGAGACCCCTATGACGAGGCGGTCCATTGTGATACTTCTACGTGAGACTTCATGACACTTGGATTATCTTCTTGAGGCTCGTGAGGAGGACCCTCCCGGTGAAGATCGTGCATATTGCAGAGACCTAGTAGCTGGCTGAGACATGACGACTGTTGATCGATTGACTCGGAGTGATTTGGATGGCCGAGTGGGGAGTGCATCGTTGTAGCAGAAGACCCACGGCAGATGAGCACTTGGTTGTAGTGGCAGACCCATGGTACTCGATATAAGGAGTACCTATATAGGCTATTAGGGGGAGCCCTTGGTTTTAGCGGTTGTCCCATGGTTGGAAGCGCTTGGTTATAGCAGTAGGCCCACAGTACTCGACATGTGGAGTACTTCAGCCATCCAAGGTTAGTGGGAATTGCCTGGTTGTAGTAGTAGGCCCACTGTACTCGACATAAGAGGAGTTCTCTAGCAGCCGGGCTTTCGACATCATGAATAAAAATCCCGATTTGAGCTGAGTAAATGACCTTTGTGTTTTTCTCATGATTGAGATAGGTTATTTGATAACTTAGGTATATGTATTGGCATATACCTAAGTAATGGTTATCTGTTAAAATATTACTTTATGGTAATCCTTGTTAGACATTGTTTGTACTTGATGGTCTCGGGATCCCTACTGAGTATCTTTATACTCATCCCTACACAGGCTATTCCTGCACTACGTTGTGTTGGATGCAGACGACGGACAACACTGATCGAGTTGGAGACTTGTGGAGCTGGACGGTACCCAGAGGTGGACCACATGGCGAGACGTACACGGAGCAGACGGTCGGACCTGAGGTTCTGAGCTGGCCATCTGTACTCACCATTCACGCACGGGCCTCGAGGACGTGTCGTGACATAGAATATACTATATGGGACTAATGGGATAGTGATATATAGTTGTACATCGGGGAAGAGAAATGGTTGTTTCCTTTTGAAAATTGATATTGTAATTTTATATGCATTAAGCAAATTGATAACACAGGAGTAGAACTATCTAACCCATGTTCTTTAGTTGATATCTCTTTGAATATATAAATGCATTATCTATATATTGAAATGTGTGAGATATAAAAAGACCATAATATCCATAAAAAAATATGTTCATAGAAAGATCACGACATTATGAAAATGAAATGGCTTTACTTAATCAAGGATTATGATTTCCAAGTACAATACAACCCATGGAAAATAAGTAAAGAGGAATATGCATTTAAAAGGACATGTTATAGTGTTATGGCCCAAATATGGATTGAGATAAATCATGTGTTCATATATCTAGTAATTATGTATATGATAATTATTGAGGAAGGGTATTTATTATTCCTTATCAAAATGATTAAGAAACCATCATCGTTATAAATTTTTAAAATTTATCAATTAAATGATTATAGATTTAAGAGGAAATGTAATGCTGTGAATGATGGAAAATTATCAAACATTATTTTTAATGATAGAGTTTCTAAATTTGGAATAATATTATGTGTTCTATATGTACCTAATAGAGAAATGTAACTTTTTTATTATGCTCATATCATGAATTTCTACATACACCGTAGTAGCACAATTACATATATGGATTTGAGGGGTCATTTTTGATACATATCAGGAAGAAAAAAATCACTTATTATTGGTATAGATGTTTGGTTTCTCAATAAGTTAATGATGTGAAACATCTTCTTAGATTATTATTAAAAAATATTTATATTCGAATAAGGAAATTTGATGACATTACTAAAGTCTTTTCATAGAACTACCACAAAATCCATGATATAATGATGTAATATAGGTTATTATTGATCTCCTAACCAAATATACACATATCCTTAATATAAGAGAAAAATTACCTCTTGAGAACTTCACATTGATCTATATTATTGATGCTAAAGAAATAATTGGATAACTCATTTAATTATGTTTGACTGTTTCCCTGTTTTTCATCAATGTTTAAGAAGTGTTTTTAGATGTATGAAGATATTGATAATCATTTGAGAACTATATAACATCCTCAATCTATTGGATAGTCTTAACAGAATATTGAAACTGTTTTTGAAAATTTAATATCATGATCACTTGAATTTTAGGGTATGCGGGATGAAAATTTTCTTTTGGTAGAGTTTACCAATAATAATATTTTCCGTTAAAGTATTTAAATGGCACTATATAAAGCATTATATGGAATGATATTTCATACTATAACTTATTGGGATTAATTAAGTGAAATTAATCTTGTAGACATATATGAATTAGAAGGGATAACCATAAAGGTAAAGGCTATTCAGTCTCAAAATAAAGAATCTAAAAGTATGAATTATAGTTATACCAATAGCCAAAGGAATGACTTGGAATTCCATGTGGTAGATCATGTTTTCTTGATAGTGTCTCTTTATAAGGGTGTAATAAGTATTATTAAGAGAGTGAAACTATATATTGAGTAAATTAGACCCATGTATATACTTTAATGAATTGGATTTATTTCTTATCATTTTCCAATGCCACCAATTTTCTCAAAAGTACATGATGTATTTTTTATAACATTGTTAAGAAGTACATGTGAGACTCAATGATGTTTCCACCTCTTATTAAATATAATTGGGCCACGATCTATCATATTATGTAGAACCTATCCATATTATTGATTAAATTGAGAAATTATTGAATAATTGTATTAATATTCTAGGAATGGTACATTAGAGAAGCCACAAATTGGAGGAAGTAATATGGGAACTAGAGGTTGTTATGATGAAGAAATATTCTCATATATCTAGAAGTAATATAAAAAAAAATTCAAGGTACATTCTATTATTTTAGGGAAAAATTTAAGACCCTGAGAATTTATTAAATATTCAAATTTTAATAAATTGCATCTCTTCAATATCCTTTCTTCTACCAACACCGGTTTTTAATGAAAATACTCTATTACAATATTATTTAAACATTAAAATTATAATGTAGGCATTAATTTGGAGGCTATGAATAGTACAAACGAAATTATGATAATCATATGGTTTATAAATTTATGAAATAAAATAAATTTATATCTATGGGATAGATATAAAATAAGATTTTGTTTATAGAAAAAGAAATATTTACCGAGATATTTTTAAAGAAAATAGTTTGATAACTTCTTCATCGCTTATGAGAAATTTTAATCTATAAAATTTTATAAAAATTACAAGAGAAATTAAACTTAGTTTTTGAAGTGATCATATGAATATTATTTTGGGACAATTTTTGGGATTTTTCTAAAATGTTTCATTTTTTAATGAATATTGAAAAACACGTTTTTTTAAGAAAATATCATTTTCTTTTATATTATATACATTGTTAAAGTTGATTTTAAATATTATTAAAATTACAAGTTTTTCAAATATATTAGAATTTTTGAAATCTAGGCCATTTCAATCATTTTCATTTATAATTCTGAAATAAAAATATTGTAATGTTTTGAACAATTTCTCTTTTAAAACCAACTTTCTCATCACGTTTGTGAGATTAATTTTAAATTAAATATTTCTAATTCAGTATATAAAATTCATAAAAATGAATTTGATATTTATAATAAGAATAATATATATTATCTAATAATTTCAACATAATTTTTAACTAAAACAAATATATAAATCAGTAAAATGTAATTACAATGGTTAATGTAAAAATGGGTTTACCAGGGGTTAAACTAGGAAGATAAGGGTAGAAAATAACCTAATTTTTTTTAAATAAAATTAGTTTACATCCCTATTTTAAAAATTATACTTCAGAAGTTCACATATAGGGTCATTTGAAAGGTTATTTCTTGTCAATGAATTTATCATTTTGAAATCGTTTGGGAAATTTTCATGTAAATTTCTAGAGGGATCTCTTTCCAAATTTATAAAATGGAGCTCTCTATGATCACATATTCACACATGCCAACCCATTATATTTCCCAAAACCTACCAAATTATCTTATAAACATCATTTTCACATTATATATTTGATTTTACACCCAAAATACCGTCTCAAGGGTCCTTTGTAGTAGATCCAAATGAGGATTATTGTAGTGAAGCTAATTGTCTTAACAAAGGTTTTTTGTTCGCTTTATTATATTTTCAACCTAAATTATACCTTAATACATAAAATATAATAAAAAATTAATCTCATATATTCTTAAATTTTATTAATTTTAGGGAATAATATTTATCTATATCCATATCTATCAAATGGTAAACAAAAGCATTAATCGCGCGTATGACATATTACCACCTCAAGATCCGATGTGACTTGTTTTCCATCAAAACCTATTATGGTTCAATATAATGATGTAATCATTATTATATATAAAATTTATGATATAATAAATTTTATGGAATTATAATATCACAGATAAATTATTATATTCCATTCCATTTAAAATATGATGAAACTACTCGTGTGTGTGGTGGATATAACAACCATAGATTTTATGAGATAGATTAATTTTAATTTATTTGATATCTTGTGTTGTAATATACACCAATTATATATTTCCTTATATTCAACAAGTTATTATCTTTCCATATACACAACACTATACATGGTGTGTGTTTCACACAATTTCATGTTCTTTTGATAGATTCTATTTCACACAATAGTAAGTATAAATTTTGAACAATGTATAAATGAACTATGATTGTATTATGTAATTAGAAACAAAAAAGAAAGCTTTCACTACACACAACATAGTCTTGGCATGCGTTACACACAAGAGAGACCTTCCTCTATAGCATGCATTCTACGCGATACCGAGTTTCACTAAATAATGATAGATTATTAAAATATAATTATTTAATAAGATATAAACTAGATAATATGAATATTATTATCTAGATTTTTAATTTTATATGAAACTAAAAATCATCTTTTGTATTTTATAGAAAATGATATAATAAAAAATAAAATTTTTTGATAGAAGAAATATTTTTAAAAAAATGTAGTTTTTCCACCTTGAGATGGAACACCAATATTAAATAAAGTTTTTAATAATTTAATATATTCTATTTGAAAAAATATACATATTCCATGGAAGATAGAAATAAAAATTTAAATGGGTAAAATTTTTGTATTTTTCTAATGAAATTTATATTTTTATGAATTTTGAAAAATACTACATTTTAATTCTCAACTGCCCTTTCGTCTAATTTATTTATTATTTTTTATTAAATTTTTAATGGGTTTTAAAGTTTAATTTGAGTATATTTTTATCATTTAAGCCAATTTTGGTCAATAGAAGTAAATTTACTTTTAAATTGGACAAATGAAATTCTTAATATTTTGAAAGTTATTATTTCTTTAAAACCAACTTTGTGGTTTTGAGAACGAAATTAATTTTAATTAATTGCTAAAATTTTCTGTTATGAATTTTGAATAATGGATTAAATATTTGGAATCACAAGGTTAAATTTATGGAATTAGGTAACTTTTATTTTTAGACATTATGAACAATAACATCAGTAATTATTTTATTTGTAATGGTTAAAGGGTATATCTAGGTAATAAGAGTAAAAAATAATATTATAATAATATTAAACTACCCTAAAACCTGTCATAATCCTATTGGATGAGATATTTTGGACCATGGGCTTCCTTTGGTCTATTTTTTGACCCCATGGATTCACTTGGATGTGAAAATTACATTTTAGAAGAATTAATTTAAAGTAAAGATAATTATAACCTAAACAAATAACTTTTAAAAAATTGATTTTAGTATAGTATTATTTAACTAATATCTATTTCCAAAAATATTCAATAAAACTCTAAAAATATTTCTTTTATCATGGTATTTTATTAGTAATTTTAAACATTTGAAAAATATATTTATTTATGAGGAAATTATGATGTAGTGATTACCTAATTAATGAGTACAAGAGAAAGGCCCTCACATCCCCAGAAGGAAGTCGAGGAAAGATCCTCACAACCCCAAAAGAAATAAGGGGGAAAAAAGGAAACCGTGACTAGGGGAAATTCATTGTGGTTCAAGGGAATAACCAAAGGGATGGAAGGACTACTCATTCTTGTCAAAATCAATGGAGGAATGGTCGGCCAAGAAGGGTAAAAATAAGGAATGAAAATCAATAGAGAAAGGGTAATGTTAATCATCGAGAAAGAGAATAATATACAGGGAAGAAGAGGATGGGTAGTGCTTGAAAATTATCTTCTACTCCAAGGAAGAAATTCTTGAATAATTCAGCTCCCCAGTATCTAAGAAGAGGAGATCAAAATAATTAATAAAAAAAGGATGAAATTTGATTGCCAATATGGAGAAATAAGTGTGGATGAAAAAACAAGAATGAATACTGGCCCAGAGATTCAATCAGAGAAAAATCTACATAGAGGAATTTATTCAGACATTGGAAATGATGATCACTCACCTTGAAGATCTCATCAGAGAGGATCTAAAAACCCAGGTTAGTATGCTACACATAGAAATTTATAGTGTAGTAAAATCAAGAAATAATAGCTTGGTGTTTAATCAATTTGTGAGCTCTTTCAGCATGTAGTGGTTCTTGTTGTTTTATAATGGTTTCCAATTTTTCTATAAAATGGTTTCATAAATACAAATTTTTATTTGGAGGAAATAAATGAATTTATAAATTTTATAATTATTTTGCATTGATCATTTTTATTCCATACACGAATTTTCTAGATGAAATAGACATATTATTGATGATTTAATGCCTTTGGTTTGAAGTAATATGAATTTTATGATTTTTAAAAAAGTCATGTATGAATATTGTCCAAAATTGTCATAATTAATAACTTAAAACATACAATAGTTTATTAAATGATATTAAATTCCTAAAAATATAATATTTGAAAAAATGGTCAATATAAGCCAATATATGTCATAAATAACATTTTTGGTGTTTTTATATGATATGGTAAATACATTAACCCAGAATGTGTAGATAACTTGATATCCAGGTAATATTAAAAAGGGTAAAATAAGGGTTAAACAAAAAACTATATGGTTAAAAAAATATTCAAAACTCATCTAAAAATTATAGGATAATGTATTTTAGAACCACTATCATCTTCAATTTTAATTACATAAGTTTTAGACCATTTTTAATCAAAGATAAATTTGTAATAATTTAATATGCTGAGAGATTCTTTAAGTGTTTATCTCATCTCTTATAAAAAAGAACCTTCTCCCTCTCCACTTCATTCATTTTGAGAATCAAATATTGGCCAAAACTATCCCATTTCTCTTCTAAAAATCCCTAGTGACATTATATAGGTGCTAATCTTCTCAAAATACCAACTCTAGTTCTCTAAGATTAAATTTAAAGGAATCACATCGAGTAATTGGTAATCTCTTCTACCTATTCATTCAAATTTCTTTATTTTTCAACATCCTCTTCATTAGTTGTTTAATTATAAATCATTAACATAAATATGACTTATGTTATGATATGTTTTTATAAATATAAAAAACTACTTCATTTTCTATCCATCCTATGAAAAACTAAATCATAACGTGTGCGTACGTACGACATAGCGTTTCCACGTTGTGGTGTAATCTATTTTTCACCACCACCTTACTTGGATGGGTATAATTGTGTAAATAATAACTATATATGATTATTAATAATTTTAATATGTTGTACACCATCCAATTGAATACCATTCAACCAATATGGGAACGATATCATAGCTCATGCGTACATACGGCTTACCATTTCCATGACACGATGAGATTCATTATCCATGTTAACAATTATAAAATTATTATAAAGAATATATAATAAATAATCCTAAAATATATGAAATAATAATTCTAAAGTATATATATTTATTTCATTTAATTACTTCCATTCAATTTAATATGAAAACAAAAATTAAGTTCATGCGTACGTATATCTTACCGCCTCCTTGAACGGTGTATTCCATTTGATTTTTCCTTCTATTATATATTATTATCAAATATATATGATATATAAATAATTTTTTACATTCTATAAGAAAATAAATCAAGATATAAGTAATAATATCATGAATAACAATTCCAAACACGTATGGTAAATAAATCAATTATTATCCAAAACGTTGCTTTAACATGGAATTGACAAATGAACGGGGAATATAATGTCGTATGATAATATAAGATGATATCATAAATATTATTACAGTACTATTAAAATTTAATAATATGTTTAAACCCACTATACAAGAGTTTTAGATAAATATAGATAAAATTAGACTTATGATATGGGATTATTTTATCACACTTTTATTTCTGTGGGACATATGCATTAAACACCACTTATTTATTCTGTGTGGTGTCTATGCTTCCCATCAGTGTTTTATTATTTTTATAATATTTTTATAAATTTTAAATATTCATTTAATTTCCTTTATTTATGTTTCATATTATTCCACTGATTATAATTGGTAAGGGATAATTTTTCAATTTCATTTTTATCTGATATTGTTTATATGATAGAATTAACTAGGGATGTATTTATCATACATGTCCAGGTTTTCAAAAAATGTTTTCATAAAATTATTACTAATCTTAAATTAATTTTTACACATTTTTAAAATTTAATACAAGGTATGGAAGGATGATTTATTTTGTTTACCATGCAAGGTACTTTTTTTATTTTTATGAAAAAGTACGAGGAGTATGTTTGTTTAACATATACAAAATGAATGAATTTTTACACTTTAATAAAGCCCAATTTCCATGAAGATTCCTCTACACGCATTCATGTTTATTTTCAACTAAAATATTTTCTTTTTAAATTTAATGACATTTTGAGAAAATAAAAAATACCAGAATAAAGGATATTTTCCTTAGGATTTATCTTCATGTGTTTTATCATTATTATTTTTCCATGTAAGATGATGTTCTTAAATAGGGTTATGTTTCTATCCCAATTATTACTATGATATTACTGTGATAATTATGGAATGATATTTTATATGTATTATTTTATGATGGAATGATATATAAGAAATCCATTTTATTTCCTGACTTATTCAATGATAGATGATTTATATATTTTGGCATATGTAATAATGATTTCATTATGAGATGGAAAAGACATATATCTTCTTCAAATGCATTGTGTAAATATTTATATCTCATTTAATAAACATGACTTGAATGACTAGTAAATATGGTTCAGTAAAAAATTACTGAATAGAAGGTAAATCATGTTCAACAATACATGACTTGAAGTGGTAGTAAACCTAGTTCAGTAATGGAATTCATCTACAATGATGGTCTTGGCTGCAATGCCTCGGATAAAATAGAAATCGTGTTATGTGATAATTCATTTGATACATTTACATTTTTATGCTAATGATATTTTATCATGGTTAATGTTTCTTTATGATATATACCTTACACACTACCATGATTTATTTCATGTCTCATTATTTTGGTGTTTGAACATTATGTTCATGATTTTATATTCCAATTTTTATGGTTTGTTTTATGTTACCCATGTCTACCATTACAAATTCTTTGAGCTCACCCTTTCTATGTTTTCATTTCCCCAAGATATAAAGAATTGTTTTAGGTCGGAAAAAAACATAGAATACATTTATAAGAGATTTTGAAGATCTTTCCCCATGATTAGATGATTATGTGGTTAGTTTCCAACTCCACGATACTAATACAGCCTTCTATGTGTCTGTTTGTGTCAAGTATTTAGTATTATGCGAAAGAAATGTACGTTCCATGTACATCACGATTAGGTCTCTACAGTTTCTATCACATTGAATGTTTACTCATCCTTTGGAAACATTGATTTGGAAACTCTAGTGAGAACCCTTGAAATATTTGTAAGGAAAAGTCTTAGGATGTCCAAAGGATAAGTAATATAAGGGATACAAACCTAGGTTTTTTGTGATAATAATGAAAAACCTCGGGTTAAAACAAATATATCTTTTATTGAAATTTTACAAGTAATTTACTTTATTTATGTGTTTCTAATCTCTAATATGTATTTCACACACTTTGTTTTCTTATTATAGTCAATGGCCAAAACTACATAGAACATAGTTAACCAGTAAATGTTTATGATATGGAAATTATGGGAATTATGAAGATCGATTTACAAATTGGAAATATCATGAAGAGAATCATGATGAAATTACTATTATTGGTCATACTGTTGAGGATAATGAGATTGTAAACGACATGCGAAAGGTATGTGATGTTCTTTTGGTATTGTTTACAATAATCCTAAAAATCATGATGTTGAGTTACCTTAAGACATGATTCATATTTAAGGAAATATAAAGATTATGGATCTTAAGTAATGGTTAAATAATAAAGTTTGATGATTTAGGTGTATATGTTTTGGAATTAAAAGATTATGTTATATGAATCATGAAATATATAGGTGATTGAAGTATAAGTTTTTCATTACATATTAAAAGGATATGTCTAATATTTCTATGGTGATAAAAAGTTATTTAAAGGTAAGGTGATATACTTACAGACCACATTATTAGGGGAATTATAACCTTTAATATGTCCCTTATGTTTAGATAAGGAGTTTTGGATAAAGATATATTTGATTTTAATAAGTAAATTGAATGATACTAGTTTCTCTAGAACTAATTATGGAGTTATTAACAACTTGGTTATGATTTTATGGATGATGTATACCTCTTTTTTGGAATTAAATAATTATATCCAATTTGTTTTTGAATAAGGAAACATGCATTTATTCAATATGGATATCTGATAATTTAGGTTGTTACTATGACTCCAGATAATACGTGATTAAGTTATTCACATGTTTTGAATGTGACAACCAAGAACATCCTTATGAGATATGGGAGATAAATGTTATGTCAATTTAGTTCACTTTTTTCCTAAATTTTTATATTTTATTTTATATTTGGATTGTAATTTCAACCATTTATTGATAGTATAAGTTATATTCCAGTTGAAGTTTGTTAAATTATTGTATTATCTCACTATAGGTGGAATTATGTGTATATGATTTCTAGTGCTAATATTTTTTGTGATAATAATAGATGGAACGAACTATCATTATGTTTATATATCACATGATCTTCTAACACTTTAGTAATTACAAATTCAACATCTTTTCATTGAATATGATGTGAAGTGTAAATTCATCAAGGCACAACCAACGATGATATTGTACTGAAATCATGAATTTTATCTCATGATCATAAACTTTAGGAAAGGTACCTTGAAATAAAAAAATCTTATCCTAGTACCTTCTCATTCAATGAGTCATATGGTCCCTCAAATCATCTCAAATTTATGGTTTTCAGGTAGTTACTTTTATCCAAACCATATTCTCTATCACAATGCATCAGAACATGATGGTTAGATTTCTCTTCCATATCTAAGATTTCACTTACCAATATGTTATCCTATGTGGAAAACCATTTATTTTTTAGTTTGTGAAATTATTATATTTATAATGGTTCTTTTTAAAATGATGTTTTAGTATCCGTTTTTATGATGTGTGTTTCCATGAAATAAAATTTCATGTAGAAAATAATTTATAACCCCAAAAGATTTCAAGGGTGATATTTATCTTATGGGGGGGTACAATGTACACCCTAAACTCTAATGAGAAAGATAATTTTTTATTTCATGATGTATTTTGTAGTACTCTACACCTTGATTATTTTTCTCTATATGAAACAACAAATTAGCTTTCCATATATGCAACACTATATTTGGCTTGTGTTGCACTCATTTTTAGTTTCTTTTAATAGAATTCATCTCACCCAACACTGACTATATATTTTGTTCAAAGTATAAATTAACTATATTTCGATTATGTTATACAAAACACCAATGTCTTCCTTCACTACACGCAACACTGACCTGTCTTTGGTTACTACAAGAGCAACTTTCCTCGATATCATGTGTTGTATGAGATAACGAGTTTCATTAAACCACAACATGTTGTTAAAATATTATTATTTAATGGGATATAAACTAAATTTTTTGAGTTTTATTAACTTTATATTTAATTATATATGAAATTAAAATTCATCTTATGTATTTTCAAGAACATAATATAAGATAAAATTGAATTTTTTGGAGAACTATTTTTTTAAAAAAGTCTAGTTTTTCCGCTTTTTGATGGTGCACCAATTTTATATCTAGTTTTTTAAAAAATTTATATATTCTATTTGACAATATATATATATTATTTGGAAGATGGAGTTAAAAATAAAACTTGGTTAAAAATTTGTTATTTTTATGATGAAATTTGTATTTTGATGATTAGTGAAAAATAATGCATTTTAATTAAAAATTGCCTTTTCATTTAATTTATTTTTATAGTTAAATGAATTTTTAATTGGTTTTAAGGTGTAGTTGGATTATATTTTTATCATTTAACATAATTTCTTTTATTGGAAGTAAATTCACTTTTAAATTTGACATAAACACATGTCAATAATTTGATAGTTATTATTTCTTAAAACCCCGCTTTTGGTTTTGACAATAAAAATTAGTTTTAAATTAATTAATTCAATGTTTATGTTTTGAATTTGGAAAAATGAATTTAATATTTCGAATCAGAAGGTTCAAATTGTGTAATTATGAACCTTTTATTTTTAAAAATTACGATTAGTAACTGCAGTAATTGTTTTATTTTACGTTGTTAATAGGAAAATCTGGTTAATAGGGGTAAAAAATTATATTATAAATATATTAAACTTCCATAACACATTTACTAATCCTATCGGATGATATATTTCCAACTATGGGCATCTTTGGTTTGATTTTGGGAACCCATGGATTCACTGGGATGTGAAAGTGGCATTCTATAAGAATTAATTTAAAGTAAAGATAATTATAACCTAAACATATATTTTTTACTAAATATAATTTAATATAAGATTATATAATAGATATCTATGTCTATAAATAGTCATTAGAAATATAAAAATATTTGAAATATCATTGTATTTTATTGAAAATATTTATACAATAGATAAATATATTAATTTATGACACAATTAGGATGTAGTTATTACCCCATTAATTAATGATTCAAATTAATGAATTTAAAAATATAGAAATAAATGTAATTTTAACATTTTGATTCCATTCACTCATTTTATGGTTGACAATGACATATTATAGAGGATTTAATTCCTTAGTTTTTAATAAATTACATTTTTATGAATTTTAAAATGTTAAATATGAATGGTGTCCAAAATTGACATAATTCATAACTTAAAACATAAAATAGTTTATTTAATTATATTAAAATACAAAAAAATATTGGATTCTCCAAAATGGTTAATATAAATCCCAATATGTCATAATAACTTTTTTTCTCTATTGACATGATAGTGTAATTAAATTAACCCAGAATGTGTAAAGAACATGAAATCAAATTAAAATTAAAAAGGGTAAAATAAGTGTCAAACCCAAAGGATAAGGACAAAAAAATATTCAAAATGTGCTGAAAAATTATTTTTTGTTGGTAAATAGAACCAAAATCATCATATATTTGAATTAAATATGTTTTGGGAATTTTTAATTGTAATTGAATATATAATAAATTAATATTTCTAGTCTTTCCTAAAGTTCCCCTCTCATCTATTATAAAAGGCAACCTCATCCCTCTCTTATTTACTCCATTTTGAGCCTTCAATATAAGGACCAGACCTTAAACATTACATAATATTGAATTAAATGAATAATTCACATTGAGGATTTTTTTAGGTTTAGAGTTTTATAGAATTAGGATATAAATATTACATCACAAAAGATTAAAAATTAGACACTTCTTCACAGTCCCCATTTTATAATAAAATAAAAACTCTTGAAAAAAAGAGTCATGTCCAGTTCCTTGTTTTAGATAGCATGTCTTTTCCTAGATCCCCTCCTTGACCCTATTCATCATTAAGACCCGTGATAACATATCAAAACATGGGATGAGCATAAAAAGCTCAGTAAGGTTTTTGAATCAAAGAAGAGAAAACATTTGTTCATAAATACATACAAAACATGAAATCTTTTACTTACCTCATGAAATAATATGATTTTATGAATAACACATAGAAATCATAAATCATAAAGGTAACTTGTGGAATTTATATCATACATACATTGTACCTATCACAGCTACATAGGGAGTTACTTTGGAATACCCATCACAATATATTACCAAAATATATTTTGAGAAACATTAATGTTCACCTATGTCACGTTACCCAATGCATTGGAGAGCTATCTCGGGCTCACCCGCCCTAAGTTTATCACAGAACATCCTGTATACGCAAATAATGCCCGAGAACCATAACATGATCATAACACATAACATAAGCATAATGGAAAGATAACATTTCCACACTACAATAAAAAAATATCATTTCATGATATTGAAATAATTAATCTATTCTCATAATCATTTTCAATACCAAAATACCTAAAAGGAGTATATGGTATATATTTTTTTCCATTTAAAACATTACATCTTGTTAAGGACGCCAAAGATCAAATAATACTCGCGGTGGCGGAAAGGTCATTTTCACCGCTTATGTAAAAAACATTCCTTTTTTTCATTTAGTAAAACTCTTCATATAAAATATTCCCTTTAAATGAAATTAAAAGTTAAATTGGTTTATACACCGCATAAAATAATGTCGTGTATAAAACTAAATATGCCTCAATGAAAGGATATTGAGATGAAGTCCCTTACAAATATCATTTTGTAAATAAAATTGATCGCTTATGTGTATTCACTACAAGCTCACATAAAGAATGTATAAATACATAATAAGATATAAAAATTCTTTTGTCACATAATCAATGAATTAAATAAATAAGAATGATAAGTTCAACCCAATGAATGGGAATTGGGTTAAGAAGTTCCTTTACCTTGTGTCCGAATTGACCCATTCATTCTTTAATCTCCTGAATAGTAAACTAAAGTTAATTTCTACTTGCTTAAAAACCTTTCTATGTTTATTATTCCTTTTTATATCACTTATTACCATGTTATAAACATTATGTAATCATTTAAGTTAATAAATATTATTTTGTCGGTATTTGGTGCTTGAGTCAAAAATGAACACCGTATATTTATAATTTTTCCATGTGGTCAATAGTCCATTATATCCAGAATTATATTCATGATTTATATATCATATATATCATATATATAAATTATATACATGTATTTATAATAGTACATAACATTTTGAGGTAAAAAATGAAATCCACTGTTCATGGAGACGGTAAGTTATACGTACACATGAACGCTACTTTCATTTATATTTATTACTTCAATGTAATTAAAAAATAATGATACATAGGTATATTATAATTATATTATAATTTCTTATATATAATATCATATATAATATCATTAACTCTATCCTTTTTACATCCCACATAAGGCATTAACGAGTCACATCACTTTGAGGGGTCGGTAGTCTGCACTTCCTCAAATTGGATTATCGTATTTACCCACTATGGAAACCATAAAATAATTCTATAAATGAAAAATACAGAAGCATAAAGAAAACATAAACATAATATATATAATATATAAATATAGTTCCATCATAATGGCCACTATGGAAGGCGGTAAGAGGTAATTGAACAATCATCGTTTCGTGAGGCGTTAGTTTACCATTCACAGAAACATTATGTTCTTCACCCATTATATGGAGGTGTGTGTAAGATTAGTTCTAAGAATTCTCAAAACAACATCCTAGTATATTTAGGATACTTTTTTTGTTACAAAAGAAATTAATAAAAATATTTTATGGGTTGGAGAAGTAAAATAATAAATAATAATTTAAGAGAAACTGTTACCTCTAATTTGGGTAACTCCATTTGGTTTGAAACGAAGGACTTCTTGAAGTGCCTTATGCCTATGGTGAGGCTTTTAGTACGAGTAGAGGGATTTAGGGATATTAATTGTGCAGAGTTTGGATGATCCAAAAGGCTTGAGAGGTGTGAGTAATTGGTTAGAAGTGTCCTCCTTTTAGAAGGGGGGGGGGGGCTCTTTAAGAATGTGTCAAAACACCTTTTTATTATAAACATATCTTCGGTTAAAAAATTCCAAAAATCATTATTGTCTAGGATAAGATGACTCATATTTTAAATAAAATCATCCAATAAGAATGGGACATGTTTTGTTTAACATTTAAATCATTCTAATCTTATTTATCTAAATGATTTATTAATTACGAAAACACTTCATCATTATTATGTCATAAATAATTTAATTTATTTGTTATCTAAAAATTATA
The DNA here is from genome assembly GCA_963277665.1 of Viscum album. Lineage (NCBI taxonomy): Eukaryota > Viridiplantae > Streptophyta > Magnoliopsida > Santalales > Viscaceae > Viscum > Viscum album. Next base: position 1,869,768,040 of record OY728150.1, read on the forward strand.
AATAAAATACCATGATTTAGGAAATAGTTTTATCTTTCTAATTAATATTTATATTCGAAAACATAACTTATAAAACACCGTGTAAAAATTAATTCACAAAGAGATATTTGTTTAAGTCGTTTTGGTCTTTACTTTAAATTAATTAATCTAAATTGTCATTATCACTTCTAAGTGGCTCAATGGGGTCCCAAAATCGACAAAAAATGCCCATGGTCGTAAATGAACCAACCAATAAGGTTTGGAAAAGTGTTAAGGTAATTTCGAATTATTATAATATTCTTTTTACCTTGAATTACCTTATTTACCTTTAACTGCGGTAAATAAAAGTCAAATTTACTATTAAAAAAAATAATTTTCATCTTATTGAACCACATTTTACATCTTGATATTAAACGTGTCTCTCGGAGTTGTGAAATTCAACTCACAGAAGTGGAAAAATATCATTTAAATGAAAAAGGCAGTTTTTTAACTACTACTAAGTGGTTTCATTATTCATCAATAATTGATGTTTTTCAGAAAAATACCAAAAATTAAGCCTAATAATTATTTGATATTCCAAAATAAATAATGATGTCTATTTATCAAAATTCAAAACATATAAGTGGAATTAATTAATTTAAAATTTATTCCTGCTGTTAAAACAAATATCATGTTTTTAAGGAAAACAATAACAATCAAAAGATTGACACTTGTTTATGTCAACTTTCAGAGTGAAAATAATTCCAATGACCAACATTGTATTAAATGATAAAAATATATTCTAATTACACATTAAAATCAATTAAAAAGATAATATAACCATATAAATAAATTATATTAAAACGCAGTTTTGAATTAAAATACAATATTTTTACTATTCATTAAAAATGAACTTTCTCAGAAAAATTCCAAAAATTTATAGAATGTATGTTTTGATGTCCCCATTCTAAAGAAGGATTCTATTTGGTTATATAGAATGTATTAAATTGACCAAACTATATTTAAAGAGGGTTCTCCATTAAAAGGTGGTAAATCGACCTTTTAATATAAATTATGCTTAAAATTAGATTCATTCATATTTGAAGACTCTATATTTTTGTTGGAAAAAATAAAATACATTTAACCATCATGTATAATAATATTGTAGTTAGTTTTGATCATTCCCGCCAATACAACAGCTATGAGTTAACTACTATTTAAAATAATAATATTATCTTATTGTAGTGAAATGTAAGATTTCAATGAAACCTGTTGTTTCTTATCGGGTACGCTATCAAACATAGAAACCCTTTTAAAGTAAAATTAATATTTAATTAACAAATATTAATAAATATGAAAATATATTATTCTTCATTTACCTGGGATGTTACACCCATCCCCCCTTTTTGAAATTGCGTCATCACAATTTTTATTCACTTATCAAAATAAGTGGGGGTATTTATCTCTCAAAGCATTTTCAGATTCCCATGTTGCCCCTTCAACCATATGGTTTTTCCAAAAAACCTTTACCTAGTGAATTACTTTATTCTGCAACACATTCTCTCTATGATCAAGAATCTGGACTAGTTGTTCTTCATAAGAGAGATTCTCTTCCAACTGAACCACCTCTGGGCTCAAAACATGAGATGGATCTGGCATATATTTTCTTAACATCGAAACATGAATAACATTGTGTAACTGGGATAAAATTGGAGGTAAATCCACACTGTACACAACTGATCCAACTTTATCCAAGATTTCTTAAGGTCCAATGATCCTTGGACTCAACTTTACCTTCTTACAAAAATACATCACACATTTCCATGGAGAAACTTTGAGAAATAAATGATCACCTACCTTAAAAGAAAGATCCTTCCTCAGGTTATCTGCATAACTTATCTGTCTGGAATAAGCTGTTCTCATGTGATTTTGAATCAACTGAACTTTCTCTGCCATCTATTCTACCGATTCTGGTCCCATCAGCTTCCTTTCACCTACTTCTTCCCATAAAGTTGGAGTTTGAAAACGCATTCCATATAATGGCTCAAATGCAGCCATCTGTATACTAGAATGAAAAATGTTATTATCTGAAAATTCCACCAAATAAATATGTTGGTCCCAACTTCCCAATTCATCCAGTGAACAAGCACATAGCATATCCTCCATGGTCTGAATTGTTCGTTCTGACTGTCCATCTAATTGAGGATGAAAAGCTGTACTAAAATTTAATTCAGTACCCAACAACTTCTGAAGGCCTTTCCAAAAGTTATAAGTAAAATTGGGATGACGATCAGATACAATGGAGAGGGGAGCACTATGCAACCTGACTATCTCTTTAACATACAACCAAGAATGTTGATCTAGAGACATTGTATCTCTAATAGGAAATAAATGAGCAGATTTAGTCAATCGATCAATAATAACCCAGATTTCATTATTACCCTGAGATGTATTTGGTAATCCCACAACGAAGTCCATGGATATATTTTCCCATTTTCATTTTGGAATCGGTAAAGGCTGAAGCATCCCTTTTGGTAACTGCCACTCTGCTTTAACCTGCTGACAAGTAAAACAATTCACAGTAAAATTAGCAATATCTTTTTTCATTCCATCCCACCAGTAAAACTCATGAAGATCTTTGTACATCTTAGTACTGCCAGGATGAACTGAAAAGGGAGAACTATGAGCTTCACATAACAACTCATTCGTCAACTGTGAATCAAAAGACACACATAATCTCTTCCCAAAACTCAAAACATAATCACTAACAATGTTAAATTATGAAAACCTACCCTTCTGAACCAACTCTACATTTTTCTGTAACTCACTGTCTTCCTTCTGTGATTTCTTAATTCTGCCTGATAGATATGATCTAACTGACACCTAATAAAAAATAGAAGACTTTTCTGCACCAACAACTTCTATTCCAAAGTATATCAAATCAAAACCAAAGTATCCTATTCTAAACGTATCATGGTTAATGAATCATTAGTTTTTCGATTCAAAGCATCAACCACTTTATATTAATTTCCCGGATGGTAATGGATCATGCAATCATAATCCTTTATTAATTCCAACCATCTCCTCTGTCTCATGTTCAATTATTTCTAAGTGATTATATACTTTGAAATTTTTTGGTCAGTATATATTTCACATTTTTTTACAAACAAATAAAGCCTCCAAATTTGTAAAGGATAAACAACAAAAGCTAATTCCAAATCATGTTTTGGGTAATTTAACTCATGTGGTTTCAACTGATGTGAAGCATATGCAATTACCTGATCATTTTTCATTAGGACACAACAAAGTCCTTTCAACGAAAAATCACTGTAGATAAAAAACTCACCATTTCGTGATGGTAGTGCCAAAACTGGAGCATTCACCAATCTTCTTTTCAATTCCTAAAAACAATCATCACAATATATTGTCCAGAAAAAACTTAACACCTTTTAGAGTTAAATTAGTCATCAGACTAGATAACCATGAAAAATTTTCAACAAACCTCTGGTAATAAATTTCCAAACCAAGAAAACTAGAAATCTAGGTTATATTTTTGGGTCTTGTCCATTATTCAACAACTTTTTTTTAAAAGGATCAACAGTTATGCCATTTTTTTGAAAAAATGTGACCAAGAAAAGAAATTTTTTGTAACCAAAACTCACACTTGTTGAATTTTTCAAATTATTTCTTTTCTTTTAAGGGTTGAAATACACCCCTTAAATGAATTTCATGTTCCTCATTACTTTTAGAATAAACCAAAAAATCATCAATGAACACAACCAAAAACTTCTCCAGGAACTCACAGAAAATTCTATTCATAATATCCATGAATATAGCAGGTGTATTGGTTAAACCAAAAGGCATAACTACAAATTCATAATGGACATATCGAGTACAAAATGATGTCTTCGAAACTTCTGCTTCCTTTACTTTCAACTGATGGTACCCCGATCTCAAGTCAATCTTTGTAAAATATTGATCTCTTTGGAGATGATCAAACAAATCATCGATATGAGGAAAAGGATACTTATTCTTAATAGTGATTTTATTCAATGCTCTATAATCAATGAAAAGTCTCATTGAACCATATTTCTTTTTAACAAACAAGATAAGAGCACCCCATGGTGATGTGATAGGTCAAATGAAACCTTTATCTAATAAATCCTGAAATTGCTTCTTTAAGTATAAAAGTTCAATTTGAGACATTTGATAAGGTGGTTTTGAAAATGGATTAGCATCACAAACCAAATAAACAGTAAATTCAACTTCTTGATTAGGTATAATACTAGGAAACTCATCAAAAAAAACATCATAGTACTCATTTACCACTGGAACATCATTAATCTGAACAGTTCCTTTATTTTCAACAATATGGGAAAGGTACCATTCATTTCCATCTTTTACTAGTTTATTAGCTTCCTGATATGTTATCAAAATAAAGGGTTTATTCTTGTATATAAATTGTAATTCTTTCTAAAAAGAAAACTTTTTATCTCTACAGTCAATCTTAGAATGATAAAAAGATAGCCAATCTATACCCAAAATAACATCAAACTCTACTAGAGGAAAAACAATAATGTTTTCAGGTAGATTCCTTCTGCACAGAAGGACAAGAATGTTCTTATGTTTTCATTGTGTCTCAACATTTCTTACAGGTGTTTTATCATAAGTTTTATATTCATATATTGAGATGGAATTCCCAATTTACTAGAAAACTTCTCAAAAATGAAAGAGTGTGTAGACACTGAATCAAAAAACACATTGGCATAATCTGAACAATCAAATAGTGTACCTCATACAACTTCATTTGATGGCCCAACATTTGCTGAAGTAGTTGCAACGGATTTCACAACCCCTTTCTGTTTGAATTGTGGCTTCCTTCCTTCAGTTGAGTTCTTTGTTGGACACTCATTTGCATAATGACCCATTTCATTGCACTTAAAACATTTTACAAACAGTAAATAATTTTTTTTCATACAATTACCCTGATCATTTTCAATGAAATTACGAGGCTTATGTGCCATATTAACACATCGGTACCACTTAACAGAATTCAAAAGACATTCCCCATGATGATTTTTGCCACAATTTTAACAAACTATAAACTTAAGTTTCTTACCATCAAACTTTTGAAGAGTTCTTCCCTTTCACCTACCACCTCGACCTCTTATTCTGTTGTTTTTCAAAGAATAGATGATCATTATCAAACTCCATTTCGACCTTCTCCGCACAAAGAACATGTTTTGCATAAATTTTTAACCCATTAGAAGCTAAATCCCTTTGATACTTTGGCATTAATACTGAGTAAAAATGGTTGATTTTACTATCAAGGTCTCAAATAAAATTAGGAGCATACCTTTCCAGTCGAGTGAATTTTTCTTCATAAGCATCCACTGAGTCATCCTCCTTCCTTAATTCCAGGAATTATTTTCCATCCTAAGATGAATCACCTTATGAAAATATTTCTCCAAAAACATACCTTGGAATTCATCCCAATTAAGAGCATAAATCTTCTCACTATTGATGATATTTTTTACCATCAACCACCACTGATCATCTTCACCTTCAAAATGGTAAACAACAAGACTAACATTTTGATGTTTTAAAAAACCCATGACATATAAAATCTTTTCCAGTGATTTAATCCACCCTTCTGCTATCATCGGATCATATGATCCTCTAAATGATGGGGGATGTTACCTCATTAAATGCTACACTACTAACATGTTCATATGTGGATGATCTGGATGATCTCGTAAATGGATAACATCACCATTTATAGCCTAAGTCAATTGTTCCATCACTGAAACAAACTGTCTAGTTCTTATTCCGACCATCTCAGGTTTCTGATTTGGAAAGTCGTCTTCCTCCAGATGTCATCCCAACATAGATACTCTGTTCCCTCTACAGAAAACCATTCTGAACACAGAAATATCTTAGGTGATGCAACATGGTAATCTGTAAATGCTATATCATTTCAATATTACCATAAATTAATATATCGACATTTATTTAACAATACTCTAACTCCTAATGTTATCTAAACCGACCTCTGATACCAACTATAAGGACCTAGCCTTAAACATTACATAATATTGAATTAAATGAATAATTCAAATTAAGGATCATTTTAGGTTTAGAGTATTATAGAGTTGGGACATAACTATTACATCTCAAAAGATTACAAAGTAGACACTTCTACATAGTTTCCATTTTTTCATAAAATAAAAACTCTTGAAAAAAATAGTCATATCTAGTATGTTTTAGACAGCATGACTTTTCCTTGATCCCATCCATGACCCTATTCATCTTTAAGTCATGAGAAAACATTTGAAAACATGGGATGAGCATAAAATTCTCATTAAGGGTTATAAAACAAAGAATGAAAACATTTTTTCAAAAATACCTACAAAACATGATCTCTTTTACTTACCTCATGAAATCATAAGATTTTATAAATAACTCATAGAAATCATAAATCAAAAAAGTTACCTGTGGCATCCATATCATACATACTTTGTACCAATCATAGATACACAAGGAGTTACTTTGGAATACCCATCATAGTATATTCCCTAAATATCTTAGGATAAACATTCACGTTTACCTCCATCACGTTACCCATTGCATTGGAGAGGTATCTCAAGCTCACCCACCCTAGGTTTATCACAGAACCTCCGGTATACGTAAATAATTCCCAAGAACCATAACATGATCATACCATATATCATAAGCATAAAGGAAATATAAAATTTCCACATAGCAATAAATAAAATATCATTTCATGATTTTTAAATAATAAATCCATTCTAAAAATAATATTCAATACAAAAATATATAAAAAGATTTTATGGTAATTATTTTTTTCCTTTTAAAAACATTACAACTTATTAAGGAATCCAAAGATCAAATAATATTCATGGCGGCGGAAAGGTCATTGTCATCGCTTACATAAAAAAACATTCATTTTTGTCATTTAGCAAAACAATTTTTATAAAATGATTCCCTTGGAATGAAATGAAAATTCCAAGGGTTTTATACACCATATAAAATAATGTCATTCATAAAACTAAATATGCCTCAATGAAAGGAGATTGAGACGAAGTCCGTTACAAAGATCATTTTGAAAATAAAATTGATTGCTTATGTGTAATTTCTCTAAGCTCACATAAAGAAAGTATTAATACATGATAAGATATAAAAATTCATTTCCCACATAATCAATGAACGACATAAATAGGAAAGATAAGTTCAACCCAATGAATGGAAATTGGGTTAAAAGTTCCCTTACCTCCTGTCTGACTTGACCCGTTCGTTCTTTAATCTCCTGTATAATAAACTAAAGATAATTTCTACATGCTTAAAAACCATTTTCAAGTTTATTATTCCTTTTTATATCACTTATTACCATGTTATAAACATTATGTAATCATTTAAGTTAATAACATTTATTTTGTCGATATTTGGTGCTTCAGTCAAAAATGAACACCTTATATTTACAAGTTGTCCATGTGGTCAATAGTCCATTATATCAAGAATGATATTCATGATTTAGATATCATATATATTGTATATATCCAGTATATACATGAATTTATAATAGTACATAAAATTTGGAGGTACGAAATGAAATGCACCGTTCATTGAGACGGTAAGCCGTACGTACGCATGAACGCAAATTTCATTTCTATTTCTTATTTTAATGGAATTAAAACATAATGATACATAGATATATTATAATTATAATATAATTTCATATATAATATCATATGTAATATCATTAACTCTATCCTTTATACTTCTTACAAAAGGAATTAACGAGTCACATCACTTTGAGGGGGAGGTAGTCCGCACTTCCTCAAATGAGATTATCGTATTTACCAACTATGGAAACCATTAAGGCATGATATAAATTGAAAATAAAGAAGAATAAAGAATAAATAAACATAATATATATCGTATATAAATATAGTTCCATCATAATGGCCACCATGAGATGTGGTAAGAGGTAATTAAACAATCATCGTTTCATGAGGCGTTAGTTTGATATCCATAGAAATATTATGTTCCTCACCCATTAGATGGTGGTGTGTGTATGTTTATTTCGAATACTTCTCATTAAAATATCCTAGTATATTTAGGATATTAGTTATGTTACAAAATAAAGGAATAAAAAGATCTTAGGGTATGGAGAAGTAAAATAAAAGAAAACAATTTATGAGAAACCGTTACCTTTAATTTGGGTAACTCCCTTTGGTTTGAACCAAAGGAATTCTTGAGGTGCCTTATGCATAAGGTAAGGCTTCTAGGAGGAGGAGAGGGATGTAGGGTGTAACATCCCAGGTAAATAAATAATTTTACATTCTAATTTTTATAAATATTTGTGAATAAAATGTTAATAATACTTTAAAGGGAATTCTATGCTTGATGATGTACCAAATACGCAATAACAAGTTTCTTTGAAATCTTACGTTGCACACTAATAATATAATGATATTATAATAGTTAACGCCTAGCCGTTGTAATGGAGGGAATGAATATAAATAACTAAAAAATGATTACATATGTTTGTCAAATATTTTTACATTTATCCAATAAATGTTAGAGGCTTAAAATCCAAATGAATCCAATTTTAAGAATAAATACTCTAAATTTTTTAAAAGATTGTTTTACCGTCTTTTGATGGCGAACCTTTTTTAAATATAAATTTTGACAATTTTATAATCTATATTTGTCAAAATAAACTTATTATTTATTATTTGGATATTGAAATTTACTTTGGTTAAATTTTCGGTATGTTTCTGACAATGTTCATTCTTTTTAATGAATAGTGAAAAATATTGCATTTTACATCAAAACTGTTTTTTCAACTAATATAAATATATGGTGAGATTATCTTTTTAAATGGTTTTAAAGTTTAATTAGAATAAAATTTTACAATTTAATTCAATTGTGATCATTATAATTAATTTCACTTTGAAAATGGACATAAACAAGTGCCAAACGTTTCATAGATATTGGTTCCAAAAAACCCGCTATTTGTTTTGACAGTGGGAATTAACTATATGATTTATTAATGAAACTTATATGTTTTTAATTTTTGAAAATGGAAATCATTTCTGAATTTTAAATATCAAATATATCTTATTTTTAATTTTTGGTATTTTTCTAATAATGATTTTTTTTAATGAATAGTGAAAAATACAGTTTTTAATTCAAAACTGCCTTTTCATCCAATTTATTTATATATTTAGATTGAAATTTTCATTGTTTTTAAATTATAATTGAATTAAGTTTTTATCACTTAATACAATTTTGTTCATTGGAAGTAATTTCACTTTTCAATTGGATGTAAGAACAAGTCAATCTTTTGATAAATTTTACTTCTTAAAAACCCGTCTTTTGTTTAGACAACGAGATTTACATTTAAATTAATTACTAAAATTTATGTGTTTTGAATTTGATGAAATGGAATCCATATTTATAATCAGAAGGTCCAAATTATGTAATTAATACTCTTTTGTTTTTGGACATTATGAATAGTAATCACGGTAATTATCATTAATTATCGTGTTTAATTAGTAATCGGGTAATTAAGGGTAAGTAAATAATATCGTATAAATATAAAATGACCCCAAAATGTGTCCTAATGTTGTTGGTGGTGTCATGGCCGACCATGTGATGCCTTGTTCTAACCTTGGGACCCCATGGAATCACTTTAGTGTGATAGTGACCTTTTATCATATTTTTTTAATGAAAGGAAAATGTTACCAATGTATGTAACACCTAAGTAAAATAATTTTAATTTTGTCTACATAAAATATCTCTTAGAAAACAAATATTCATTTTAAATCTAAAAATATTTCCTAAATCATGATATATTTTTCATAATTTTTATACATTAAATAAATTATTTTATTTGGGACATCGTGTTGATGCGGTGATTACCTCATAAATGAATGATTTAAATAAAATGATAAGATAGGGTGAAATATAAGTCTTAAACTTGTAAAAAACCTATTGGATGGGTGGATTTAGAAACCTTATCAACTTATACTCGTTATATATCCTTTTTGGACCTTTAAAATATGAAAATAATTTTATAATAATGTAATATTTTTTAACATTCCAAGAGGGCCCTCCTCTTCTCTTATAAAAGGCCCCCACCTCTACCACCATACCCACACCTCTAAATCCATTGGCTCGTCAAACCCCTGACCATTTCATCTCTCCACATCCCTCTCTTCATCATTGAATCGTCACCTTGGGCAGAATTCTTTTCAAGAAACCCTTTTGGTTCAAACCAAGAAGATTTACCCGATTTTAAGGTAATGTCATCACTTGTGTTCTTTTGTTTATTTTTCTTATCCAAACCACTAAACTCTTTTTATTACTTTATTTTGTTACAACACCAGTATCTAAATATACTAGGAGGTTTTTATGTTAAGGATTCTAGCTACACTTACACACACCTCCGTCTAATGGTTAATGAACATACTGTTTCTGTGGATGGTGAATTACTGCCTCACGAAAAGATGATTGTTAAATATTCTCTTAACACCTTTAATAGTGGCCATTATGATGTAACTGTATATTATATATTATTTATATGGTATTGATGTTTTCCATATGCTTTTTTATTTTATATTTAAAACATACCTTTATGCTTTGAATGTTGTGAAAATGCGATAATTTCATACGAGGAAGTGTGGACTACCGCCCCCTCAAGTGATGTGACTCATTCATGCAATACATGGAATATATAAAGAATGAAATTAATGAACTTATGTGACCTGTAAAACATATATATTATAATTTAATTATAATATATATATCTCTCAATTATTTTTAATTCCATTAATATGTCAAAGAAATGAAAGTAGTGTTCATGCGTACATACGGCCTACTGTCTCCATGAACGGTGCATTTCATTTATTTTTACCTCCAAATGTTATGGAATAGTATAAAATGAATATTTACTGGTTATATATGATATTTAAATCATTAATACTATTCTGGAGATAATTTACTTATAACTACATGGACAATCACTTTCAAACAAGTTCATTTTTGACTCATGTACCAAACATCGACAAAAACGTCTGATATGAACTCACATTATTAACCAATTATTATAACATTATAATATGTGATATGAACTGAATAGTAATATTTAAATGAGTAACATAATCAATTATAAATTGACCAAAGTTTATTATTCATGAATATAAAGAAACGAACAAGACAAGTCAGACTTGAGGTAAGGGATCCTACCTCTCTCTTTCTTTTTAAGTACTTTTTTTTATGTAACATACTTTAGTCTCCACCATCTTATGTTGGGGGATTTTATTTTATATTAATAATTATGTAAATTTTATGTTAATATGATGAGATACCCTATTTTATATCTTCAATCCATTTTTTGATGTTTTATGTGGCATCATTAGGCTGCCGAATTTTCATAAAGGGATTTTCATCTCACTTTTTATTCCCGTGAGATTCATGCTACATTGGCCACTATTTACATTTGTGTGGTGTATGTACGGGCCATTATTTTACTATTTGTACAATATAATCTCATTTATGGGTAGTTGCATCTTCATTTTTAGACCCTTATTTCATGGGGTCTATGTTTCGAAAGTTGCCCAAATCGGTAAGGGAACCTTTCAGACTCCTCTTTTAAAAAGACTTATTTCGTTATGTCTTTTAATTTACATAATTTTATGTTGGGATATGTTCTTATATATCCTTATTGATGTAAATTTTATGTCCAAGTGATGAGATACCATTTTATCTCTCATCAACTAATGTTATGAATTTTAAAGTGACGCTGTTAGGATGTCGAATTTTACCATGGGAACTTCTTAACCCAATTTCAATTTCTTTGGGTTCAACATGTAGTTATTGAATATGTCATCCTTTGAATATGTGTGAATGACCATTGATTGTTTTACAATTAATATCCACTTATATTGGGTGTATTTATATTTGTCACACTTAATTATGAGATTGATTTATCCTTAATTTAAAGATACCTTCTTTATAATGGATTTCATCTCATGTTACATTTCTATTGAGACTTCATTGTTGTTATGCACCAGTTCACTCTTATAAGGTGTATATAATTTCCTTTGGAATATTATATAATGAATCCATTTATTCTCATTATATTATAATGTTATGATTAAATGTTATTCCTCAATTATTTTATTCAAGTGTCGCTCATTTTGTTAAAACTGCTTCAACTAAAATATCGTTTTAAATGTTTTAATGATTTATTCTTATAAATATTTCTCATTAATATACATGTTTTCAAAATGGTTTTAAGGATTTATTTATATGGATATTAATGGTTTAAAATTTTAAAAGCTTCAAAGTGGTATGGGACACTTTGATAAAAAAATATCTTTATTAAATGTTATAAATGGTTTTGAAAATTGTTTTTATAATAGATTAATTATTTCAATATCTTAAAATGTTATATTGTTATTACAATGTGGGAATGTTATTTTTCCTTTGTGATTAAGTTATGCTCTATGATTATTTTATGGTTCTTGTGCATTTTTTATGAATACGGGTGGTTCCATGATAAACTAAGGGTGGGTGACCGTAATATAGCTCTCCAATGCATTGGGTAATGCGAAGGAGTTAAACATTAAGGTTTCTCCGAAGAGATTTATGGAATATACTGTGATGGGTATTCCAAACGTAGCCATGAGGGTTACTGCCTACGTAAGAATGTTATGAATGGCTCAAGTTACCTTAATTCCCTAGGATTTCTATTGAGTTATGCATAAATCTTATGATTTCTTGAGGTATGTTAAATTGCTTTGTTTTATGAGTAAAGTATGATTTCATTGATTCTTATGTATACATGGACTGATGTTTTCTTTTCGTACTGTTATAACGCTTACTAAGCTATTTATTCTCATACCAAGTTTTTGAAATGTTTTCATAATATATTAAGGTGAATAGGGTCAAGGATGTGATCAAGGAAATGTCAGGCTGTCTAAAACAAGGAACTAGACATGACTCTTTTGTTGAATAGTTTTTTATTTTTGTGAAAAAAATGGAAGCTGAGTTGATGCATCTACTTTGTAATCATTGAAATGTAATAGTTATGTCCTAATTCTCTAAAAATATAATCCTGAAAATATCCTCAATGTTAATTATTCATTTAATTAAATAATAAGTAATGTTTAAGGTCGAGTTTTTATAGTTGGTATCAAAGGATGGTTTAGATAACTTTAGAGGTTAGAGTGTTAAGTGACAAGTTGTGTATAACCACAATGGTTATTATATTAGATAGAGTCATTGTTATTTTTGAAGGTTGGAATGAGTGTGAGATAACATGGATAAGTATATCTTAGTGTTTATCTTCCTCTTTAGTACATAATGATTTTGTTGATATACTGACACTGACATTTCTGGTTTCAGTAAATGGATGGATCTAGCAGGCACCAAAGTGACAATGGGTTTGAAGGAAACTGTGGTGGTTCTCTGATTAAGAGACTGGATGAAATGGGGGATTCCATGAGAAATCTCGTGGTTATTCTAAACAAACTATCAGGTGTCATGATCAAACACTTGAACCTTGGTGAGTTATCTTATACATCATGTAAGAGTGAATCAACTGGACATGGAAGTTTAGGTAATAATTATAAAGGTAACCATTAAGGTTTATATGATCTTTACTTTTGAGGTAATTATGGGATACTATACGTTATGATGGAATATGAACGACATGAGATAAACTTGGGGTTAAGTTAGGTTATGGTTATTTTTGAAGATTTTATCTCATTTTGGGGAATGTTTTAAGAATTATATAGTATTGGAAAAAGGACAACACACAGACCGTGTGACAACACGTCGCGTCAGATAAAGCTGCGGGATCGAACCCACAACCAAAGTGTGACTGGTATTTATCGCCAACCACTGGTCTACATGAAGTCCCTAGTTAGTTTGACTAATTATTATTTTTTAGTTGGATGATTTTATGAATCAAGAGTAAGTTGATTTTGGTTTATATATGGAAATTGTTAACCTATCATGGAGGATATGTGATTAGGTTAATTACTTTTCAGTATGAGACTTTAAGAGAAACTGATGTTATTTGGAGATAAATGTTAATTTGTACCTTGGGAGACTTTGTGATTAAATCCTTCAAATATTTTAGTTTCAATCATAGTTGGGTTTAATTTGAAGAATTTTATGGATAGATGTTTATTGAATGGTCTTTGTTGAACTTTGGGTTTTGTTTGAAAAATTTTGGAGATTAGGAGTAGTTTTTCTTTTTGTAAAAAAAATATCCTTTTTGGGTATTATCTGATCTCATACTAAACTTTTTGGTTTGGTTTTGGTTGAGATATAAAGACATTGGAAATATATATTTCTATTTTGTGGATTAGGTGATTCTCAAGAAGTTGATTATAATACTCTTAATGCGAAAAAGCCTTCCTAAATACTCGTCTTTTGGAGAAAATATGAGTTTGATTAAGGAATCTAGTAAAAGTAAAAAGTTTATGTGAAAAATTAATTATGTTTCATTAATATTTAGTTAAGTTCAAAAATAAATTCATCAATAAAGAGTAACTTAAAACAAAAAATGTTGTCTATTAACTTTTCCTACTGGGGAATCGAATACCGTTTAACCCATCACAAGTTTTTGATTTTCTTGTGGTTAAATTTCTCCTAGACATGTTTACTATAACTCTCCATCAGAACATGAACCTTTGTTTTCTCCTCCATATCCATATTTTCATACTTATAATCCTTGTATGGGTTAACTCGGGTGACCTTTGTACTTCTCTCCCTTTCTTTTGAAGTGATAGTTTTACTGACTCTTGTTCTGATGTGGGACTTTCAATGAAATTTCCAAGCCCAATTTTGAAATTGTGAGGATGCAATTCCCAAAAGGGGGGAAGGATTTAACATCCCAGGTAAATAAATACTATTACATTCTAATGTTTATCAATATTTTTGAATAAAATTTTAATAATACTTTAAAGGGAATGCTATGTTCGATGGCGTACCCAATACGCAACAAGGAGTTTCTTTGAAATCTTACGTTGCACACAAATAATATAATAATATTATAATAGTTAATGCCTAGCCGTTGTAATGGAGGGGATGAACATAAATGACTACAAAATTATTATATATGTTTGTCAAATAGTTTTACATTTATCCAATAAATGTTAGAGGCTTAAAATCCAAATGAATCCAATTTTAAGAATAAATACTCTAATATTTTCAAAAGATTGTTTTACCGCCTTTTGATGGAGAAAATTTTTTAAATATAAATTTTGACATTTTTATAAGCTCTATTTGTCAAAATAAACTTATTATTTATGATTTGGATATTGAAATCTACTTTGGTTAAATTTTTGGTGTGTTTCTGACAATGTTTATTCTTATTAATGAATAGTGAAAAATATTGCATTTTACGTCAAAACTGTTTTTTATATGGTTATATTATCTTTTTAATTGGTTTTAAAGTTTAATTATAATATATTTTTACAATTTAATTCAATGGTGGTCATTATAATTATTTTCACTTTGAAAATGGACATAAACAAGTGCCAAATGTTTCATAGATATTGCTTCCAAAAAACCCGCTATTTGTTTTGACAGTGGGAATTAACTATATGATTTATTAATGAAACTTCTATGTTTTGAATTTGTTAAAATGGAAATCATTTTTGAATTTGAAATATCAAATATAAATTAGGGTTAATTTTTGGTATTTTTCTGATAATGATTTTTTTAATGAATAGTGAAAAATTCAGTTTTTAATTCAAAACTTCATTTTCATCCAAATTATTTATATATTTAGATTGTCATTTTAATTGTTTTTAAAGTATAAATGAATAATGTTTTTATCAATTAATACAATTTTGTTCATTGGAAGTAATTTCACTTTTCAATTGGATGTAAAAAAAGTCAATCTTTTGATAAATTTTACTTCTTAAAAACCCGTATTTAGTTTTGACAACGAGATTTACTTTTAAATTAATTACTAAAATTTATGTGTTTTTAATTTAATTAAATGGATTAAATATTTTAAATCATAAGTTCCAAATTATTTAATTAAGAATTTTTTGTTTTTGGACATTATGAATAGTAACAACGGTAATTATCATTAATTATCGTGTTTAATTAGTAATCGGGTAATTATGGGTCAGTAAATAATATCATAAATATATAAAATGACCCCAACATGTGTCCTAATGATATTGGTGGTGTCATGGCCGATCATGGGATGCCTTTTTCCAACCTTGGGATCCCATGGAATCACTTTAGTGTGATAGTGACCTTTTATCATATTTTTTTTAAAGAAAGGAAAATGTAACCAAAGTATGTAACACCTAAGTAAAATAATTTTAATTTTGTCTAAATAATCTATATCTTAGACTATAAATAGTCATTGGAAATCTAAAAAGCATTCCTAAATCATGATTTTTTTTTGTAATTTTTAGATGTTAAATAAATTATTTTATTGATGACATCGTGATGATGCGGTGATTACCTCATAAATGAACGATTTAAATAAAATGAGAAGATAGGATGAAATATAAGTATTAAACTTGTCACAAACCTATTGTATGGGTAGATTTATAAATATTATCTCCTTAGACTCGAAATATATCGTTTTTCGACCTTTAAAAACATAAAATCATTTTATAATAAAGTAATATTTTATAACTTTACAAGAGTGCCCTCCTCTTCTCTTATAAAAGGCCCCCACCTCTACCACCTAACCCACACCTCTCAAGCCTTTTTCTCGGAAAACCCCTTCCCATTTAATCTCTCCACATCCCTATATTAATCATTGAAGCCTCACCTTTGGCAGAATGCTTTTCAAGAAACCCTTTTGGTTCAAACCAAGAGGAGTTACCCGATTTAAAGGTAATGTCTTCTCTTGTGTTCTTTTGTTTTATTTTGCTTCTCCAAACCCCTAAACTCTTTTTATTACTTTATTTTGTAACAAAAACAGTATCTAAAATATACTAAGATATTGTTATGTGAATTATTAGAGCTACACTTACACACACCTCTCTTTAATGGTTAAAGAACATACTGTTTTTGTGGATGGTGAATTACTGCCTCACGAAACGATGATTGTTCAATCTTCTCTTAACACCTTTCATGGTGGCCATTATGATGTCACTGTATTTTATATATGATATATATATGGTATTTATGTTTTCTATATGCTTCTGTATTTTATTTTTAAAACATACCTTTATGCTTTTCATGTTGTGCAAATCCGATAATTTCATACGAGGAAGTGTGGACTACCGCCCCCTCAACTGATTGACTCATTCATGCAATACATGGAATGTATAAAGAATGAAATTAATGAACTAATGTGATCTATAAAACATATATATTATACTGGAATTATAATATATATATCTCTCAATTATTTTTAATTCCATTAATATGTCAAAGAAATGAAAGTAGCATTTATGCGTACGTACGGCCTACCGTCTCCATGAACGGTGCATTTCATTTTTTTATCTCCAAATGTTATGTAATAGTATAAAATTAAAATGTATGGATATATATTATATTTAAATCATTAATACTATTCTGAAGATGATATAATTATAACTACATGGACAATCATTTTCAAACAAGGTCATATTTGACTCATGAACCAAACATCGACAAAAACGTCTGATATGAACTCACATTATTAACCAATTATTATAAAATTATTATATATGATATGAATTGAATAATAATAATAAATGGAGGACCTTAAAAAATTATAAATTGACCAAAGTTTTTTATTCAGGAATATAGAGAAATGAACAAGACAAGTCAGACTTGAAGTAAGGGATCCTACATCTCTCTTTCTTTTTAAGTACTATTTTTTATGTAACTTAATTTAAGATCCTATTTATTATGTTGGAGGGTATTATTTTATATTCCTATTTCTGTAAATTTTTTGTTAATATGATTAGATACCATATTGTATCTCTTCAATCCATTTTTTGATTTTTTATCTCGCGCCGTTAGGCTGCTGAATTTTCATAAGGGGATTTTCATCTCACTTTTTATTCCCGTGAGATTCATGCTACATTGGCCACTATTTTCTTTTGTGTGGTGTACGTACTGCCCATTATTTTATTATCTGTACAATATAATCCCATTTATGGGTAGTTACATCTTCATTGTATGATCCTTCTTTCATGGGGTGTACGTTTCGAAAGTTTCCCAAATCGGTAAGGGAACCTTTCTCACTCCTCTTTTAAAAAGACTTATTTTGTTATGTATTTTAATTTACATGTTTATATGTTGGGATATGTTCTTATATATCCTTATTGATGTAAATTTTATTTCCAAGTTATGAGATACCATTTTCTCTCTCATCAACTAATGTTATGAATTTTAAAGTGAGGCCGTTAGGCTGTCGAATTTTACCAAGGGAACTTCTTATCCCAATTTCGATTTCTTTGGGTTCAACATGTAGTTATTGAATATGTCATACTTTGAATATGTGTGAATTACCTTTGATTGTTTTACACTTAATATCCAATTATATTGGGTGTATTTTTATTTTTCACAATTAATTATGAGATTGATTTGTCTTTAATTTAAGGATACCTTTTTTATAATGGATTTCATCTCATTTTACATTTCTATTGAGACTCCATTGTTGTTATGGACTAGTTCACTCTTATATGGTGTATATACTGTCCTTTTTAATATTATATCATGAATCCCTTTATTCTCGTGATATTATAAAGTTCTTATTGAATGTTTTTACTCAATTATTGTTTTCAAGTGTTGCTCATTTTGTTAAAAACCCATTAACTAAAATATCGTTTTAAATGTTTTAATTATTTATTCTTATAAATATTTCTCATTAATATCCATGTTTTAAAAATGGTTTTAAGGATTTATTTATATGTATATTAATGGTTGAAAATTTTAAAAGCGTCAAAGTGGTATGGGACACTATGATTCAAAAATATCTTTATTAAATGTTTTAAATGGTTTTGAAAATGGTTTTTAGAATGGATTCATTATTTCAATATCTTAAAATTTTATATTCTTATTACAATGTGGGAATGTTATTTTTCCTTTGGGATTAAGTTATGTTCTATGATTATATTATGGTTCTTGGGCATTTTTTATGATTACGGGTGGTTCCGTGATAAACTATGGGCGGGTGAGCCTGATATAGCTCTCCAATGGATTGGGTAACTTGGAGGAGTTAAACGTTAAGGGTTCTCCGAATAAATTTTATGTAATATACTCTGATGGGTATTCCAAACATAACCATGTGGGTTACTCCCTACGTAATAATGTTATGAATGCCTCAAGTTACCTTTATTCTTTATGATTGCTATTGAGTTATGCATAAATCTTATGATTTCAGGAGGTATGTTAAATTGCATATGTTTTATGAGTAAAGTATGATTTCATTGATTATTATGTATACATGGACTGATGTTTTCATTCCGTACTGTTATAACCCATACTGAGCTTTTTATGGTCATCCCAAGTTTTTGAAATGTTTTTACAGGACATAAAGTTGAATAGGGTCAAGGATGAGATCATGGAAATGTCAGGCTGTCTAAAACAAGGAACTAGACACGACTCTTTTGTTCAAGAGATTTTATTTTTGTGAAAAAATGGAAGCTGAGTAGATGCATCTACTTTGTAATATTTGAGATGTAATAGTTTTGTCCTAATTCTCTAAAACTCTAAACCTGAAAAGATCCTCTGTCATGAACCAGGCCAGGTCACCATCCGACCCGGCGCCCGACCCGGTCCACGGCAAGACCCGAAGAGCGTTCTCGATCCCCACGGGATGGCACAAGTGCCCGAGTATCAAAAATAAGCTTGGGAACGATTTACCTGGATGAATAAGTATAAAACAGACAACAAGCTAATTAAATTGAAACTAAAAACTGACAACCAAATAGACCCTTATACCAAGTTCAGATTTAAAGTTTACAACTTGAACTAAAAACCCAAAAGAGACTACATCAAAGGAAACCAAAACTCCAACACAAACCTCTGTGCGACATGAGGAGTCACATCCCGAATCCACCACCATCAAACCCACACAATGATGCCACCGAAAACCTGAACCACCAATGCTAAGCCAGATGCCTCAACCTGGAATAAAAAAAAGAAACAGAATATACATACACCAAAAGGTGTATGTTGGGTGTGAGGTAAAATCCCAGTAAGATGCCACCGAGAAAGGGTTCCACGCACAATTATTAAATGAAAAATACATTTGCAACTTTAATTAAAGAAATGTACTAAAAACTTGAACAACTTTGGAGAAAATAGGTTTAGAGAAAAGAGTTTTAAAAAAGAACAACTTAAATTAAAACACACACACACACACACACTTACTTTAAAAAAACCAAGTTTCATGCTGATGAGCGTAAAGTAACCAATGAGCACTAATATGGGAGATGCCGCATGGGTGTTAGCTAGCTTGGGCCCCTAGATCTTCGTGTCTCAGTGAAACGTGTCTTAGAAGGCCACGACCCTCATAAAACGTGGCTTAGATGGCCACGAACCTCAGAAAACGTGGTTTAGAAGACCACGACCCTCATAACAGCACATGTTTAGTTAGTGTTTCAATCGTCAGTCCTGCTAGTGAAACTGGGTTGAGTCACCTCCAGAACACTATCCCACTAGTCTAGTCTACCCTCCTAGCTACCCGGGCTTCCCACTATGTGCTCAAACCAATTTCAAGATCATGTCACATGTCATAACAATATATTCAAACCAGAAAAAGTCCTACACACACCAGAACCACCATTTGCACACCCAAAAATCCATTTGAAATAAGCACACTAAAAATATCTCAAATATAAATCTGCAGCAGTTATACAACTAATTAAAACAATTGTACAATCAAAGAGATCACTTTCATTATCATACATGCCACTAACAGAATTTATTAAACAAATTCCACACATGTCGCATGACTTTTAGCACCAAAAATATTCACACGATTTAACCAAAACAATTTCCCCCTTAATAATTATTTAATAAAACAATTCATATTTTCATAAAAAAAAATTAAGAGAAAAACACCGCTCTACACATTAGACCGACCCAAACCCCCTCACATAAACACATGCACACAATGCCACCTTAGGAACCAAATATGCATCACACACGTGATTAAAGAAACCACCAGAAAAACATGCCAACCCATTTGAAAATACGCCGAACAACCAAAACAACTAAAATACACTCAAATGCTCCTTTATGACAGAATTCATACCGACGCTACTCCAAAACACCAATTTCACCCCTTGCACATCCTAACAAAGTAACTGCACAGTTCATAAAACACTGGTGAATTGACTGTCATTGGTTCACACAGCGACAACTTACTTATATCACCTAAACACACTAATAAACACATTAAGACATACTAACCTAAAAAAACAAATTACATCAAACAAAATAATTAGTAAGCCAGCCTCACAAATAAAAAAACACACTAACAATTAAATAGAAATGATATTTCAGCAGCAAGTACGCATACTATGACAACACGCTACTAAAAATATTTCAATTCACATTAAACTTCAAAGAGAAACCAATTTATGCCACACAAATTAATTAAACAACACTATAAACTAATTGAAATTTTACATTAATTAATCAAATAACAATTGAACATGGAACCACCTACCAAGGAATGTAGGAAACCTCATGAACGTGGCGTGAAACTCCCGCCGCATGCCAAACACACCACAAACAACATAATTAATCCCTAAAATAAGCAATCGGAGCAATTACACCATAATCAGACCAAATGCGAATCCAAAATCCAAATTGAAACTCAATAATATTAAAATAACTATCAACCGAGGTATGGAACACTTACGGAGAGGGGTCCGAGATGCTATCCGAGCTTGCGCGGTGCGGAAAAAATTAAAAAGGAAGCTGCTGAAAAAAAAAACGCAACAAAAGGAGTGGTGCACGCACAGATGGAAAAAACATGAGGATGGTACGGCTTGCTGCAACATGGAAGGGGGGATAGTCAGGTGCGTGCAAGGGCGCATGAAGCAGGTCAAGCCACTGGGCTGGTCGGATAGAGAGAAATCGCCCGAACAGAGGTGCGGCGCGGCTGTACGGAGAAGGGAGGAGAGTTCGGCCCGATGCGGAGGAGGAAGAAGGCTTACTAGGAGGGAAACCGCTGGTATGAGGAGGTGTGGCAAGTGGTGGGTGTCGCCGAAGCAGAACTGAATTGGAAATGGATTCTCCAGTTGTGGAAGTGCCGATAAAGCAGAGGGAGACCGGTCGGGAAGGATTTGTCGGAAGGAGGAGGGGGTGTGCGCAGGGGAAACCCGAGCTGGGTGGGGTGCGATGAAAAAAAAAACGAATGGAAGGAGGTCTGGATGGAGCTGGTAGGGGCGGCATAAGGTCGGGGCGGCGCACGCTGGTTTTCCAGGTTGTCCGGCGGAGAGGAAGATGGCGCGAGGGAGGTGTGTGCGTGGTGAGGAGGCTGGCGGTGGGGCTGTGCGACACCGGTTTGAAGGGAGGGCACCGGTGGTCTGCGTTTCCGGATGAGAGGAGGCCTCTACGGTGCCACAAAAAAGGATAGAGGTGCTGGTCCGGTTCATCGAAGAGGGAGAGGAGAGCGATGCTTTGTTGAGTAGGAGGGGGTGCGAGCATGGTGTCTGTCCAGTAGAGGAGGGAAAAGCGGGTGTGGCGGCTAGGGTTGCAAGAAGGGGTCGGTCCGCAAAAACAAGGGGGGAAACGAACGGGAGAGGGGAGCAAGAGAGAGGGAGATAAAAAAAATAGAATAAAAAGAAAAGAAAAGAAGAAAAAAAGAATAAAGAGAAAATAAAATAAAATGAAAATAAAATGATAAATAAAAACCCCAATAAATAATAATGAACTTGTCACTAAAAATAAAACAATACAACAAACCATAATAATAATAAATTTATAAATTTAGGCCGAACACTGTGCAAGTTTGCATGAACGGTCGTGCGCACGGTCACGCGCACGGTCCCATGCATGCAAAAGAACCCAAAAAAATCAATTTAAAACAAAGTGTCGGTCGCGTACGTGGTCGCATGCACGGGCGCGTTCGGGCACCTGGTCGCGATTACATTCGAGCACCCATAAAAGATATATATTTCTTCAAAAATAGAACCAGTTCAACCCACATATCAAAAGCAATACTTAAAATAATTAAATTAAAAAGTAGTGTCAGCCGGGGTGTGACAATTCTCCCCACCATGACACTTTCTGCCCCCAGAAAGTCCAAAAAGACTGGGTCAACCAAGGGTTTCAAGTGAGACCATGAAGACACCTAAAACACAACCTCAATCACCCGAATATTGGTCATTCAAAACACTGATGACCTAAAACTCATAATATCCTAAAACCAGATTCACTAAACAAAATGACCAACAACAAGGAATTCACCTCGAAATTGAACTACCACATGGAACACCCCGACCCCTGGCTTAGGGATCACCAGGGCCGCTCGAGATCTCCAAGAACAAACATCCAACAAACCACTATCTGAGCTAACCAATTAGCATGGTCGAGGTCGGGCGGAGTAGAAGTAAGATGTCACACCGCCATGTGCACTTTGAAAATAGAGCCTTCCACAAGCCCATCCTATGGTGGTCTCCCCACCATATTAGGGTTCTCGGCAAACATTTGTTCTCCAAACCAAAACGACTCCCAAAGCCAGACAACTCTAACACTGGCTTGACCCTCAGAGTTCCCTATGTTGAACTAACACAAGACGGGACATCGGCGAGACCCACACAGGGTCTCCCCACCATTTTAAAATTTCCTAACACCACGAAACCCGCGTGGGCATTCCCAGTTTAATTTAAGCAATACTAACTGAACCCTTCATTACGAACCCACCGCATGGGCCGACCTGCACTGATTATTCCTATAGTGGACAGCACTCCACCATATGGGATATCTTTGATAGAAGAAACCCCTAATCAGGAGGCGAACCAGACAGGTGCATGACAATTCCACAAGACATGAGCATCTCCGACCACAAGAAGGTTCATGAAGCACACCCACTAGCTTTACAAGAATATGGGTTTTTCCAAACCTCTTTAAGGCCCAAGAGGAACTCCAATAAAATAAGACCACGATGAGTAGACAAGGGATCCATGCCCCTCACAAAAAAAATGATGCCTTCGGAGAGGGTACCGCAATAGGGAAAATTAAGTTGTCCCCATCCTGACATTGCGGACTAAAGTCAGACCAAGCATGTCCCAAGTCCGACGAGTTTTGACTGCATGCAAGCTTCACCCCGAGACCAATGGCTGGGGCAATGATGTCTGAAGCATCTCCAGCCTCGCAGTCACAAGCTGACCACTTCTAACTGGAACTTCCTCTGCTGGAAAAGAAGCCTGCATACTTCTCCTCGTGTCTCACGCGGCCACTCTATTAACATACCAACTTAGAATTGCAGCGAACGACCTAGAGTGTCTAACTGACCACACTAGAGATAGGGTACTGAGCGGTCTGTCAAACACGTGACACAAACTGAAGAGAGGGGCACTCCATGAACAAGTCCCTTTGGTTCACACTCATCAACGGACGAAGAACATTCATTTACCACAGTACAAACGGGACGAAAAACTATTACGAGCTTTAAACTGATCGTTACACACAACCTCTGGGGAATAAGAAACAAGCTCATTAGAAAGGTCAACATACCTCCTTCACCCTCTGTTGACTGGTGAGGTACCTACGAGATCAACCACCTTTCTTGCTTTCTCTTCTTTAGGTACAACCGTGGAATGAGGCTAGTCTTGAGGATCGCTCACGACATCCCAATTTTCATCGAAAACGGAATTATCACCATTCACTAGCTTAGTCCCGCTCCACCAGACGTACTTGAGACAATCTTACATCCGCACAACATTTGAAGTTCCTTCAAAACCAGAGACACTTCCAAATTTCCCAAATCACTCAACGACATCCAACTGACATCGACGTCTATGAACAGTCAACTCCCCCGAGCCGAACCCAACTCTACCACTCCACTGAGAGTCTGGGTCGGGCCAAGAACTAAGGGAGACCTGCTGGAACCCATGGAACGTTTCTAGGGGCATATCCCAAACAAGAAACACAAAACAGCCTTCCAGAAATCCAAACACATCACAAAACAAACACCAACACTCCAGAAACAAATCCAATAATTCCAACTTAAAACATCAATTCATTTTCAAAGAAAAACACTCACTTGAAAACCCAAGTATTGCACAATAAGCCGAAAAGCTATTTTAAAAATCCATCTTTACTCTAAACGCAATTTCATTTTTTCTGTTTTCAAAACCATTTGTCCACAAAAACCCATTTAAGAAAAAGGCCCACTTTCTAGGAAAAAAGAAGAAACCTTAGAAATCAATCAACCACCACTGATATTCCATAGTGCCTCGTAAATATGCATTTTTGTGCCACTCAGGCACCCGTCTACACGATTCATCAACTATCCATTAATAAAATCCACACACACATGCGAGCACCCATAGGAATACCACTGGAAAAAAAAACAAGGTTACCCCGCTTTCAAAACAAAACATTCTCAATATCTGAAAATACCTTTTTATTTCAAACCATTTCAAAAATTCAAGACTCATTTTAAAAATGATTCCCATTTCAAAAATAACTCACTTCAATTTCAAATAACTCAAAACGTTCTTTTAGAAAATCAACTTCGACAAATCAACTCCAAATTTTAAAAACAAGGTCCAAGAGAAATGCACCCCAAAATAAAATAAGAGCAGTAGTAAAGTCCGCATCCCTTTTTAAAGGAAAACAATTTCACAGAAACTCCCAAAACTGAAGCAATACATCACAAGAATTAAAGCACCTGGGCGGATGACTAGTGGTCGTGTCTAACCTGGCTACATGGTTTAGCAGATCATGACCTAGGCAAGCACCAACCACTAAGAGTGTCGAACCGTACTCTCGGGCATCACATGGGTCGCTACCCCATGTGAGACCACGCACAGTACCGATTTACTCCTATTGTCATCCCCCATCCACAAAGACTAAAGCTTAAACATGGATCCCGGACTACCCCTGGTTACTCGAGGATCGGAATGAGAAAGAGTTCGCGACGCTCTTCCCACACCTACCACTCGAGTACCGACAATCCTATCTCCAATCTACCTGACATCCCAAATAACAAGAACAAAAACCTCCTCTGATACCATTTGTCACGAACCAGGCCAGGTCTCCATCCGACCCGGCGCCCTACCCGGTCCGTGGAAAGACCTGAAGGGTGTTCCCGATCCCCACGGGCTAGCACAAGTGCCCGGGTATAAAAAATAAGCTTGGGAACGATTTACCTGGATGAATAAGTATAAAACAGACAACAAGCTAATTAAATTGAAACTAAAAACTGACAACCAAACAGACCCATATACCAAGTTCAGATTTAATGTTTACAATTTGAACCAAAAACCCAAAAGAGACTACATCAAAGGAAACCAAAACTCCAACACAAACCTCTGTGCGAAATGAGGAGTGACATCCCGAATCCACCACCATCAAACCAACACAATGATGACACCGACAACCTGAACCACCAATGCTAAGCCAGATGCCTCAACCTGGAATAAAAAAAAAGAAACAGAATCTACATACACCCAAAGTTTTATGTAGGGTGTGAGATAAAAGCTCAGTAAGATGCCACCAAGAAAAGTTTCCACGCACAATTATTAAATAAAAAATACATTTTCAACTTTAATTAAAAAAATGTACTAAAAACTTGAACAATTTTAGAGAAAACAGGTTTAGAGAAAACAGTTTTAAAAAAGAACAACTTAAATTAAAACACACACACGCACACACATTTACATTAAAAGAAACCAAGTTTCACACCGATGAGTGTAAAGTAACCAATGAGCACTATTATGGGAGAGGCTGCATGGGTGTTAGCTAGCTTGAGCCCCTAGATCTTCGTGTCTCAGTGAAACATGGCTTAGAAGGCCACGACCCTCAGAAAAAGTGGCTTAGATGGCCACGACCCTCAGAAAACGTGGTTTAGAAGACCACGACCCTCATAACAGCACATGTTTAGTTAGTGTTGCAATTGTCAGTCCTGCTAGTGAAACTGGGTTGAGTCACCTCCAGAACACTAGCCCACTAGTCTAGTCTACCCTCCTAGCTACCTGGGCTTCCCAGTATGTGCTCAAACCAATTTCAAGATCATGTCACATGTCATAAAAATATATTCAAACCATACAAAGTCCTACACACACCAAAACCACCATTTGCACACCCAAAAATCCATTTGAAATAAGCACACTAAAAATATCCCAAAGATAAATTTGCAACAGTTATACAACTAATTAAAACAACTGTACAATCAAAGATATCACTTTCATTATCATACATGCCACTAAAAGAATTTATTAATCAAATTCCACACACGTCGCATGACTTTTAGCACCAAAAATATTCACACGATTTACCGAAAACAAATTTTCCATTTAATAATTATTTAATAAAACAATTCATATTTTCATAAATAAAATTTTTAAGAGAAAAACACCACTCTACACATTAGACAGACCCAAACCCCCTTACATAACCACACACACACAACGCCACCTTAGGAACCAAATATGCATCACACACGTGATTAAAGAAACAACCATAAAAACATGCCAACCCATTTGAAAATACGCAGAACAACCAAAACAACTAAAATACACTCAAATGCTCCTTTATGACAGAACGCATACCGACGCTACTCCAAAACACCAATTTCACCCCTTGAACATCCTAACAAAGTAACTGCACAGTTCATAAAACACTGGTGAATTGTTTGACATTAGTTCACACAGCGACAACTTACTCATATCACCTAAACACACTAATAAACACATTAAGACATACTAACCTAAAAAAACAAATTACATCAAACAAACTAATTAGTAATCCAGCCTCACAAATAAAAAAACACACAAACAATTAAACAGAAATGAGATTTCAGCAGCAAGCACGCATACTATGACAACACGCTACTAAACATATTTCAATTCACATTAAACTTCAAAGAGAAACCAATTTATGCCACACAAATTAATTAAACAACACTCTAAACTAATTAAAATTACAAATTAATTAATCAAATAACAATTGAACATGGGACCACCTACCATGGAATGTGGGAAACCTCATGAATGTGGAGCGAAACTCCCGCCGTATGCCAAACACACCACAAACAACATAAGTAATCCCTAAAACAAGCAATCGGAGAAATTACACCATAATCGGACCAAATGCGAATCCAAAATCCAAATTGAAACTCAATAAAATTAATATAACTATCAACCGAGGTATAGCACACTTACGGCGAGGGGTCTGAGATACTGTCCGAGCTTGCGCGGTGCCGAAAAAACTAAAAAGGAAGCTGCTGAAAAAAAACGCAACAAAAGGAGTGGTGCACGCACGGATGGACAAAACAAGAGGATGGTACGGCTCGCTGCAAGATGGCAGGGGGGGATAGTCAGGTGCGTGCAAGGGCGCCTGAAGAAGGTCAAGTGACTGGGCTGGTCGGATAGAGGGAAATCGCCCGAACAGAGGTGCGGCACGGCTGTACGGAGAAGGGAGGAGAGTTCGGCCTAATGCGGAGGAGGAAGAAGGATTCCTAGGAGGGCAACCGCTTGTATGAGGAGGTGTGGCCAAGCTATGGGTGTCGCCGAAGGAGAACTGAACTGGAAATGGATTCACCGGTTGGGGAAGTGCCGATAAAGCAAAGGGAGACCAGCCGAGAAGGATTTGTCGGAAGGAGGAGGGGGGTGTGCGCAGGGGAAACCCGAGCTGGGTGGGGTGCGATGAAAAAAAACGAATGGAAGGAGGGCTGGATGGAGCTGGTAGGGGCGGCGCAAGGTCGGGGCGGCGCACGCTGGTTTTCTAGGTTGTCCGACGGAGAGGAAGATGGTGCGAGGGAGGTGTGTGCGTGGTGAGGAGGCTGGCGGTGGGGCTGTGCGACACCGGTTTGAAGGGAGGGCACCGGTGGTCTGCGTTTCTGGATGAGAGAAGGCCGCTACGGTGCCACAAAAATGGAGAGAGGTGCTGGTCCGGTTCGTCAAAGAGGAAGAGGAGAGCGATGGTTTTTTGAGTAGGAGGGGGGGTGCGAGCGTGGTGTCTGGCCAGTAGTGGAGGGAAAATAGGGTGTGGCGGCTAGGGTTGCAAGAAGGGGTCGGTCCACAAAAACAAGGGGGGGAAACGAATAGGAGAGGGGAGCAAGAGAGAGGGAGATAAAAAAAATAGAATAAAAAGAAAAGAAAAGAAGAAAAAAAAAGAATAAAGAGAAAATAAAATAATATGAAAATAATATGATAAATAAAAACCCCAATAAATAATAATGAACTTGTCACTAAAAATAAAACAATACAACCAACCATAATAATAAAAAATTTATAAATTTAGGCCGAACACTGTGCAAGTTTGCATGAACGGTCGTGCGCATGGTCACGCGCACAGTCTCACGCATGAAAAAGAACCCAAAAAAATCAATTTAAAACAAAGTGTCGGTCGCGTACATGGTCGCATGCACGGGCGCGTTCGGGCTCCTGGTCGTGATTACGTTCGAGCACCCATAAAAGATCTATATTTCTTCAAAAATAGAACCAGTTCAACCCACATAGCAAAAGAAATACTTAAAATAATTAAATTAAAAAGTAGTGTCTGCCGGGGTGTGACATCCCCAATGTAAATTATTCATTTAATTCAATAATAATTAATGTTTAAGGCTGGTTCCTTATATACGGAGCTTAATTGAGTAGATTTTGGACGATTCAAAAGGCTTGAGAGATGTGAGGAAATGGTTTGAAATGATCTCCTTTTATAAAGGGAAGGAGGGGCTCTTTAGGAAAGTGTGAAAGAATTATTTTATTATAAACATGGATTCAGTTTCAAAAGGTCAATAAATCATTAAAGCCAAAGATAAGATGACTCATATTCGAAATAAAATCATCCAATAAGAATTGGACATGTTTTGGATAATATTTTAATCATTATAATCTTATTTATTTAAATGATTTATTAATGGGGTAAACACTACATCATTATTTTGTCACAAATAAATTAATTTATTTTTTTAAAAAAATTATAAAAAAATACCACGATGTAAGAAATATTTTTAGTTTTATAATTAATATTTATAGTCAAAAAAATAACTTATATTAAACCATGTAAAAATTAATTCACAATGAGATATTTGTTTATATAATTTTTTTCTTTACATTAAATTAATTAATCTAAATTGCCATTTATCACTCCCATGTGGCTTAATGGGGTATCAAAATCAATCCAAAGATGCCCATGGTTGTAAATTACTCAACCTATAAGGTTTGGACAACTGTTAAGGTAATTTTGAATTATTATAATATTTGTTTTACATTGAATTAGTTTATTTACCTTTAACCGTGGTAAATAAAAGTCAAAAGTTACTATTCACCAAAAAATTATTTTCATCTTATTGAACTAAATTTTACTTCTTGATATTAACCATGCCTCTCAAATTTTTGAAATTAAACTCAGAGAAGTTTAAAAATTTCATATAAATGAAATGGTCAGTTTTTTAACTACTACTATGTGGTTTCACTATTAATAAAAAATTGATGTTTTTCAGAAAAATACCAAAAATTCAGCCTAAGCTTTATTTGATATTCCAAATTCAAAAATGATGAATATTTTTTCAAATTCAAAACATATAAGTGGAATTAATTAATTTAAAATTAATTCCTTCTGTTAAAACAAATAGCGTTTTTTAAGAAACAATAACTATGAAAAGATTGACACTTGTTTATGACCACTTTCAAAGTGAAATTAATTCCAATGACCAAAATTTTATTAAATGGTGGAAATATATTATAATTACACTTAAAAAATAATTAAAATGATAATATTACCATATAAATAAATTAGATTGAAACACATGTTTGAATTAAAATAAAATATTTTTACTATTCATTAAAAATGAACTTTCTCGAAAAAATTCCACAAATTTACACAAAGTAAGTTTTAATGTCCCCATTATAAATAAGAATTTTATTTGGTCACATAGAATGTATTAAAGTGAACAATACTATATTTAAATAGGGTTCACCATTAAAAGGTGGTCAATCGACCTTTTAATGTAAATTATACTTAAACTTAGATTCATTTATATTTTAAGCCTCTATATTTTAATTGGATAAATGCAAATACATTTAACAATCATGTATAATAATATTGTTGTTAGTTTTTTTCATTCCCTCCAATACAATGGCTATGATTTAAATACTATTTAAAATAATAATATTATATTATTAGTGTGCAACGTAAGATTTCCAAGAAACTCGTTGTTGTATATCGGGTACGCTATCAAACATTGCAATCCTTTTAAAGTAAAATTTATATTTAATTCATAGATATTAATAAATATGAAAATATATTGTTCTTCATTTACCTAGGATGTTACATTAAAGCCCGAAAAAACACATCCCATTTCTCTTTTAAACTTCCCTTGTTACATTCTATAGGTTCTAGTCTTCTCAAAAAGCCAAATATAGTGCCCTAAAAGAAAATTTTAAGAAACCATATCGAGGAAGAGGTAATCTCTTCTACTAATTCATTAAAATTTCATTCTTCATATACATATTATTCATTAGTTGATTCATTATAAATAAATAAAATAATTATCTATCTAATGATGTTTTGTTATTATAGATATGAAACTGCATTATTTCACCTTATATCAATCCTATGAAAAATGAAATCACCACGCATGCGTACATAGGGCTTACCATCTCCACGATGTGGTTTAATATGTTTTTCAACACCTCCTTAATGGGAAGGTATAATGGTTTAAATAATAACTATATATTGTTATTACTATTTCTGAGATATTATACACAATCCACTTCAATACCATTCAACAATTATGGAAACAATATCATCGCTCGTGCGTACATACGGCCTACCGTCTCCACAACTTGATGAGATTAATTATCCACATTATCCATTCAAGAATGATTTTAATTTATATATAATAAATAATCCTGAAATATATGAAATAATAATTTTTCTAGATATATATATATATATTAGTTACTTACTTCCATTTAGTTCCACAAGGAAACGAACACAATGTTCTTGCATACGTACGACCTACCGTCTCCATGAATAATATATTAAATTTCATTTATCTATCTATTTTATATATTTATATTCTAAATATATATAATATAAATCATGTTTTACCTTCTATAAGTAATTAAATCATGATATGAGTAATAATATTAAGAATAACAATTCAAAAGATGTATGATTAATAATACGATTATTACCCAAAACTTTGCTTTAACATGGTATTGACGAATGAACGGGTAATATAAAGTATTAATTGAAACAAATATGATAACATAAATATTATTATGGTTATATTACATGTTAATGATATGTTTAAATCCACTATACATGAGTTTCAGACACATATGGAAGAAATCATACCTAAGGTAAGGGATTATTTCTTCTCACATTTATTTCAGTGGGACATATGCCTTAAACCTAACCTATTTATTTTGTGTTGTGTTTATGCATTCCATGAATTTTTTATGATTTTTATTACCAAGGTTCTGATATATACTTATTCTTGTAACTCTCTTTATTTTACGAGGCATATGATTCCACTAACTATAATTGGTAAGGGATAAAATTGCAATCTCATTTGTATCTGAGATTATTAATATGTTAGTATTTACTGTGGATATATTTATAATCCATTTAAATGTTTTATAATTTTTTTTCATAAAATGTTTACTATTATTAATTTCAGTTTTAACCTGTTTCTACTTTTACAACACGGTATATGGGGAAGCTTTATTTTGTTTTTCATGTGAGGTACTTTTTGATTTGTCAGAAAAAAGTACGAGTGTTTTTTAACATATATGAAATGAATGGATTTTTACATCTCCATAATGCCTTATTTACATGAAGATTCATCTACACGTTTTCAAGTTTATTTTCAACTAATTTTTTTCTATTTAAATTAGGTGACATTTTGTGAAAATAAAACTTTTTTTAAGAAGAAAGGATATTTTCCTCAAGAATTATGTTAATGTGTTTTATCAAAATTATTTTCCATCTAAGAAGGAGTTCTTAAATTGGGATATGTTTCAATCCATATTATTATGTTGGTTTGATTGTGTTAATTATTGAATGATATTTTAAATATATAGTGTTATAATGTAATGATATTTATGAAACCAAATTTATTTCTTTGGTTATGCTATGATAAATGATTTATGTTTTGTGGAACATGTAAGAATGATTTAATTATGAGATATGTGGGACCTATATCTCCTTACAATGCATTGTGTTTGTATTTAAATCTCATTATATTGAAATTATTGGAAAAAAATAAAATCTTGTTCAGGAATACATGGATGGAAAGGTAAGTAAATCTGGTTCAGAAATACAAGGCTGGAATGACATATAAGCCTAGTTCAATAATAGACTTTGTAAAATATTATGGTCTTGTAAGTAATGCCTTGGATAGTATAAATATCATATAATGTTCTTTTATGTTTTCCATAATTAAATTTTTTATTTCAATTCCATTCTATAATGGTTTATGTTCATGTATGATCTATGTGTTACGTACAACCCAGATTTATTTCGTGACTCGAGATTTGGATGTTTCAATTATATGTTCATGTTCCTCTATTCAAAATTTTAATTTTTGTTTTATTTTCTCCATGTTTACCCTTACTGAGCATTTCATCTCCCCATTTTCATTTTTTCTTCTCCCCATGATATAAAGATATTTTTTAGGTAGGAAAACCAAAGGGTAAGATCTATAACGGAGATGTTGAAGATCTTTAACCATTATTAGATGATTATGTTCCACTTGTCCAGAGACAATAAAATAATACGGTATATGTGACTAATTTTCTATCAGATATTATGTATTCTTCATAAGAAATATAATGTCCATGTACATCATGCTAAGGTCTCTACCGTGGACTACAACCTCACGAAGCGATGTTAATAGTTTTTAACTTACTATTTACAGGGAAGGTAGTAAGAATAAAATTAATAGAAATATATGATATGTGTTATATAATAATGAATCTTTAAATTTAACATATCATTCATGTTCATATCTTTTCTCCTGTTAAGGGAAAAATATCATCGCTTGTGAGTACGTGTTGCCTTCCCTCTTCACAAAGTTGTGTGATTCATTTTCCTTGCACAATATTTTGGATTTATTTTAATATTGTATCTATACATAAAATTTTATATTTATACCATTATAATAATTATTTTTTTAATATCTTATATTCATTTTAATATAATCAAAACATTCATTATAATATAAATAGGATAAAATAAGTTAATTAACACTATAATCAATGAATATAATGAAATATTATTAAAAATGGGTGGTAAAATCTAGTAAGAGGAACATATATGAAATTATAAATTTATTTTTGTTTATATAATAAATAAATAACGTGATTTAAATTATATATGAGTTTAAATCATGTTAAAATCATGGAATGTGTGAGGTGATATAAATCACCTCAATTTCCATTTATTTAGGTGTATTGCGATGTTATGACCCTAATTTATTTTATATAGTGTATTCACATCCCAAAAAATGTAATATCATCATTATTTAAGAATACATGTTATTTTTTAATTCATTTTTGATTATTTTTTGTTGGGTCTTTGGGCATAGAAATTAATATTTGGTAAAAATTATCATCAAATATCACATATTTTTGTGATTGTAAGAATTATCTTTAAATAATTAGTTTATTGTGATAATTTTTCATTGGAAATGTAATTTATATTAAATATACATATCATTGTATAATTTATATGATTATATCCAAAACATTATAAAAAAATTTTATATGTAGTTATCATTTAAATTTCTTTGATTATCTTGGTAAACATTGATAAATATATATACTTCCCTCAATAAAACATTTTGATAATAAAGAATGTTGATTCATGAATTAAATTTATCATTTTATATGTTGGAAATTATTTGGACCTATAGTTATGTCTAGGGAATGAAAATTATATATATCCTCGATGCATTGGTAAGCCCCATGAGACAAGTCAGTTGTTCAAATTGAACGGGTTTCTACATATGGTTTTAAACTGTCTCATGAAAAATATTATTAGTAGAGGTATCATGTGACTGAGAAAATTAAATGTAATAATTATGAATTTCATTCGTTAAGAATTTATTTATTATTCTCCAATATATTTTCTTAATGAAAATATCTATAGATTCATTTCTTTCTCAATTTATTGATTAAGTGATATGTTTTCTTCTATTATATACCTTACTATATAGATTATTCCTTATTTAATCTTGGTATTCATGTTATTTAAATTTAATGTGAATCAAGATATTTACCAATACATTTTGTGTATTCTTAATCATACTATGATAATTAAGTTATTTTAAGGGTTTCTGTTTTTTTAATATCCATACTATATTCATTATGCCTTATCTTATCATGATAGTCGTGTTATTTAAATATAATTTGTTTTCATCAGTTTTCCATACCATGATGGTTATTTTTATTGATTGTTGATATATTCCTATATAAATAACCCTTATTGAGAATTTTTCCTCACTCTTATATTTTCATATCATTAGGATATGAAGAAGAATTCATGGAATGTGTTCAAGGATGCCAAATGTTTTCCATTTCTATGATTTTTATTTTATATCAATATTTAAAATGTGTATCATGTATGTATTTAGTTCTGAAAACATATAAAAAATTCAATCCTTCAAAATTTAATGCCTTTTACTTATTCTAATGTAAGAAATTAGGAACCAAATCTGGGCTACCGGGGTCAGGGTCACTACAACTTCATGAGATGATAGTCGGTCGCACACACGAGTGATATTATCATATCCCATATGTAATTGATTGTCAAAAAACCTATATATGATATAATTACCCTACAGGTATAATTATTTAATATATATTATATATATATATATATATATATATATACTTTAGAAACACCATCATACCCTATCGTAAGAGGTGTTGATTACAATTGTGTCACATCAGTTCGTGAGGTTGTAGTATGTCATACACATTAGTGATGTTATAATTTCCCTTTTTAGGGAATGAGTGTTGAAAATATATCATTAACTTAACATAATAATATCATAATATTTTTTAGATTCATGTTTTTTTATTTAATCAGGTATTATGTATATTTTCATATGGTTGAAAAATAAAAAAAAGTCTAAACTACAGAATTTAGATGTTTACATCATTTTAGACCACAACATTCAAATTATTCTTATAGTATCCAATAATACATTTTTGAAAATACAAGGCATAAATGATTACAGTATGTATATTGGGATGTGATTTGGGTAGTTTTATTCTGAACCATAAGGGTTTTATTATGTGGATAAGAGAGGACTGGGGTGGCCTTTTATAATTGAGGATGGTTTGAAGACATATAACTTTTGAAATTAGAAATTTATACCCTTGTTTTACCCATAAAAAAGGAACATAAATGTAGTACCATAATTTAAATTAAATTATAAGGTCACAATATTTCCATTCAATGTGTTATGGATGTTTTCTATGTCATTTAAGCCCTTATCTATTTAGATTTACCCCTAGTAAATATATATTTTACTCTAACCGCATAAAATAATTTGTAGTGTTTTACTAATAAATATGTAAAAAAATAAGATGATATTTTAAATAATATTTCTTATTATAATTCCAAATATTTGATGCACTTTTTCAAATTCCATTCACATAAGTGGAAACATTTAGTTTAAATCTAATCCTACATAATAGACGAGAATGACAGTTTTCAAATAGAAAACATTCAAAAGATTACAAGGTTTTTATAAATAATTTAGATATTAAAATTACTTTAATTACCAAAATTAAATTAATATATATATATTTGAAATAATTTAATTTTAAACCTATTTATTATATAATATAACATTAAAAATAGTTTATAAAAAATTGAATTTTGCAATAAAAAATTATTATTTTTCATTATTATTCAAACGAAAATTATTCTTTTCACAAAATAATAAAATATAAAACAAAGTTATATTTGAAAATCAAATTTCAAAAAAAATGTTTAATTTTTAAAATAAAAGGACTAAATGTGGTAAATATTAGATTTAAATTATGTGTGCATAGCGCGATTAGGCCGCTTATTAGAAATATATTGAATTTCAGAAAAAGAAATATATTTTTCATTCAAATGATTATGAATTTATTTCAAATTGATAGATATATATTTTATTTATCTTATATATATTTAAAAATTATAAATTGAATAATTTAGTTAGTATTCCACAAAACCACCAACTTGATGTCTATGTTATATTGGTCATGTTAAAATAAAAATATTTTTATAGACTATCATGTTTCATTTAATCTTAACGATGCATGCATCATAAGGAACTGAAGTAATTGAATTTATTTCAAATGAAATATTTCATAACATCTTGGTGTGTTAAATTATCTTTTTTTCATGTTGTTGTGTGTCTTATATGATATAATATATGGTGTTCTTATTTTAAAATCCCATGGTGTTATATGGTTTTATTCCATGGTTTGATAGATTTATAATACAACATTTTGTCCTTATCATATAAGTGATATAATCTGAATTTTTTCAAAAGGGTAGAATAATATATGATTGTTTTTTTATGGATAAGAATATGGAAGGAGAAGCATTTGTTAGTGAAAAATATAGGGGATATGTGAGTTACATGGAATGACTTTTAGGTTCCAATTAAGGATATTTTTCTCTACACCGAGCCCATGCTTAGTAAAATTACATAATTTGTTTACATATAATATTCCAAGTGGTACTATTTTTATAATTTTAAAACCCATTTTATGTTATTTATAATTGGGTTGAAAAATTAAATTTTAGGTTTCATGTTTTTTTCATATAGAATGTCTATTTTTGATATTTTCAACTTAATCCTAGTGGGAGACTATTGGACCCAAAATAATTTTTGTAAAAGATTTTTTCATAAGTAAATTTATTAACTATGTAATTTTCATACGTTAGAAATATAGAAATTTTATTAGGGTTATTGTTATAGGAAATTAAATACATGATATAACCAACTACATGAGGAAATCAGGTTCATAACCCAAACATGAATAAGATTAATGACTAAATCATCTATGTAAATTGGATACATGGATAGAAGTGATACACGATAAAACTAGGTATCCTTCTAGAACATGAATTAGCTACATTTCTAGAACAACTATGTTGATAAACTATATATAAACATCATCTATGGGAGAAAATAACAACATTACCATCTTCCATAGTTAGGTGCATCTCTAATCAGGTTCGTTGATGTTGGATATGTAGATATTTGTATCCATGGGTTTGGAAACATGTAATCAATAGTTACATAAATTTCATTATGTATACCATGTATGATTGTTGGAATAAATCAAGGTATATCTTTAACCAATATCTATGTGAATGTGTGTGTTGTAATGTAACAAGAGGTTTAACCACAATTAATTGTCTTTTTATGATCATGAGACATAAGGAGTTTAAAAACTGAATACCCTGATCATGGTTATATATAAGTTTATCTCATAAAATTTAAAGGACCTTTATGTTGTACAGGTAGAGATATTATGATGTATATTTTTAATTATGAAATATGTATGAAGTTACAACCTGAAGTACATATTAAAATTTAAAAATCATTTATGTCCCTTAAAATGGTTGTTTCATCATATATGATAATTATAGTCTAGGATATTAATATCTTCATAAAATTAGATCTATAATAAAAATATGATAAGAGTGAGAAACATATGGTGCTTTTTAATAGGCTTTACAATATCTCATTAGGAAGGTAAAAAGGATGAAAAAGGATTTATTCTAGGTGTCAAGATCCCGCTGGAAGTTTAATTTACTTGTCTGTGGAGAAAGACCCTCATTGAAGTTTGTTTGTTTTATATACATATGAATAAATATTTATTAAATATCTTGGGTAGTGAGTTCTATATTTATGGATACTGGTGATTTCACCACATGATCTTAGTAACTAATGAGGAGGCTCTATGTGACCATTCCAAAAGTGTATAGATAAAGTAGTAGGATTTAGTGAATTTGGTGCACAGGTTCATTGTTGTGTATTATCCATGGGCTATAAAATTTAGAGTGAAAAATAAAAAACATATGCTTTATTTAATACGATCAATTTTTTTTATAAGGAAATATAGAAGTAAATTGTTGTGTTTATCATTCTGAGAGAACAAGGTGCTAAAAAGAGAGAGAATTTTTTAACTTCTATAAATTGATTCACCCCAATGGTTTAATACTATCTATTGTTCTAAAAAAATTATGATCATCTATGAGGAAATGGTTGGTGCTTAGACCTCGTTAGAGGCCCATATAAATGTGGATTAGTATTTGGGTTATCTCAAATAAAGAGCATCAATAAGGACTTATATTAATTTTGTATAGCCTAATTATTAGTACCGAGTGAACAAGTTATCCATATTGGAATCATGTTATTGGAGAATATAGTGGGTTTATTCTTAGATATTTGTGCTAGTTTTAGGATATAAAATTGTGATGTATTATTAGAATTGTAACTTCATATTTAATGTTACTAAATCAAATGTTTGATGCGCTTCATACATGGAGAAAGTGAAAAAATCTAGATAACCCACATTCAGTTATTGAAAACCAATTGAAATCATCATCATTTACTCTTTTACTATGTCACAACCATCTAATTTGAATAGAATTGTTTTAGGGATCTTTTTAGGATATATCAATTCATATCTTCTTGAAAATGTCATTAGATAGTTTTGTTTCATCTTAATAAAAATATTCGATATTTTTGGATAAATATATACTAAATCGAATTATAGGGGAAGGGAACCTAAAAAATGATTTATTTGGTACTTACATTTGAAAAGACTTCAATTTTATCATGTTAGTTGACAATTATAGAAGATCATGGTTTTTTGGGATCAAATAGGTATCATAATATTTATAGATTGGTGATTGTTAATTAGGATGAGACCATCAAAGAAGATGTTGTTTGGTTTTACAAACAAGGTTGGAGGCCCATAACATTTCTGGATAATTTATAGGTCACAAAGATGATATCATCAATGAATTAATGCTTGTAATTTACATTTAATAAGACACCAAGAAATATTTTACTTAATAATAGGTTGATCTAGGATTAAGAATGTCAAAAAATATTTTTAAGAAATTTTTATTTACCTAATTGAATATGTAGGAACACGGTTCTTCCACTCATGTTGGGATCCAATTATGTTTATTATAATTATTTATTTTTTACTTAGTAAGAATTCATAATAAGTTATAAACGTTCTCATTGGTTTCAAGGTCTTGTTAGGAGCTCATAATCCATATTTTTTTAGAGAACTCGGCCTTGTTAATGTTTTGTAGTAAACTATGTGTGGAGGCTACAATGATAGAGAAAAGTGTGCATGTAGCAATTTTTTGGATAGAGCCTTAATATATGGTCGGCACATGGTTTCCCTACCCA
The DNA here is from genome assembly GCA_963277665.1 of Viscum album. NCBI lineage: Eukaryota > Viridiplantae > Streptophyta > Magnoliopsida > Santalales > Viscaceae > Viscum > Viscum album. The sequence continues at coordinate 1,869,808,595 of OY728150.1, forward strand.
TGTGTATTAACCTTGTGAGTTCCCCTATTTCTCTAGGTACATGTTCTGGGTTTGAACACGGTTTGAAAAACGGTTCAGACAAACTGCACACAGTCTAAATTTACTGTTATTTTAAATTTTTACAATTAATGATATAATTAAGTATCTTTTTCTTACCTTATCAAAATTAAATTAGTATTGACCTAATGTTCTCCAATTTTGGAGATTTTATAAGGCCTAACCTAATAATCACAAGATCTCTTACGTCCTTTAACGGTTTGAGCTTTCGCTCATCACGTTGGATGTAGAACATTATGTTCTCGAGTCCGTTTGAATTGATCATCATCATTATTTCTCTAAACCTTGTTTTTGAGATGTGATTATTTTTTCCTTTTCTTATATTAAATCCATTCCATGATTAATAATTGGATAATACTGGTTAAGGAGGGTCGTACAAGTCTATGGTGGGTGGCATATAACTCATCCACTATGTTGGTTGATTTTCGAAATTATGTGTGCAGCTTGCCAATTTCATCATTATCCATTCATTGATTTTTTATTACATTATTATAATCATTATAACTATATGGATTTATCTTTATAAATCGTTTATTTGTTGTTATTGATTACCCCCACAACTCTGCTCACCCCATTTAGGATGTTTTTCCTTATTCTTTATTTAATGTCTGGACACGTTTGATTCATTTTTCGGGTGAGCCTTAGCGTGACCATTATAGGGGTGATTGTTCCTATATTAAAATACATATTTTAAACTATGAATTGTATAATGGAAATTACCATGTATGATCACCCCTTTACTGGAATAAGTTAAGTGATTTAATTTTAATATTAAATATGAAACGAAAATTGGAATGTATAATAAGCACATGACTTGGCCTTTTACAGTGTAATTGAATAATAGGTTGAATGTCTATATCAACCCTTACCATGTTAATTAAGGTACCAGAGTGAACTTCAATTATTCAAAATGCTTTAAATAGACTAAATAAATCATTTTATTCTACTTTTCCATGTCAAACTAATGAAATGTGTTGCTTAAACCAAATGAAATTATCGATTAAGTATGATAGGATTAAAGGGTTTCTCACCACATTTCCTTGTCACACTAATGAAAGGAAAGGCTTAAACCAAATGGAATTTTATATGAACTCATTATCAAATAGAAATTTCTTGACTCGATCTCACCATGTATTCTATAGGGAATTTATTGAGAAATCGGGAACCCCATTCTGATTTAAGGATGCCAGTTAGTTTTGTTGAGACCCCGCTAGAATCAAATCCTTTACTAACTTTGGATGCCTGGTATGGCACAGTAGCACCACATAAATATTAATACATGATTATTTATATACACTCCTTGGATATATCATTAAAAATTAGGTTCCATGGTTAAATCCCCTCTGACCTAGTCATTCCATATTCATGTTTTACCTTGGACAAACACCTTGGGCACAGTATGCATCTCATTTTTGAATATCATGGACTAGGTTCATTGAATTACAGTCAAACTCATAGCTAGACTATAGTAATTACTAATTTGGTAACCCATTTGGTCTATGTTTTCTTGGTTATTACCTTAGAACTTCACTATTACATACTATTTTTGGTATCCATGTTACATCGTGGAACCTTCACTATTTATAACATATGACTTATTTATAAATTGGTAGTAATAAAATAACGAACCAGTTACACAATAAAGCCCCATCATAGTGTAAAATAATTTACTTTTTTTAATTCAATACATTTCTTTTTTTACATTATATATTCATGATTTTATACTATTACATTTCAATTACATGTGCCAGATGTTATATGCACCATCAGTGGTGGACCACTAAGATTCATCTGACACCCTCTCAAGGCACTATTTGGTACATAAGGTAGATTACATGTATTCTAGTGTTGATAAAGGGAAGCATAATTCTTTAGACACTTGTTACATTTGTAAAGACCCGGAAATTTCAAGAGAAATTTTTTTTCCTAAATTTTCTTTGGAATTTTACAAGAACGCAGTTTCTGACGGAGCCTGATTCCGAGGCCCGGTGTGCCCAGAATCAATTTCCGAAGTTTAGCTCGGGTACATTCAGTGAACGAACGAGCCGGATTTTCTATCTTTTGAACCGGTGCTCGGAATTGAAATCTGAGGGCACCGATGAACTCACAACGCCGATATTTGCTTAAGGAGACATTTTCCGTAGTTGTGTTTTATCGAAAGCGGAGGTTTGTTTTTTTGGGTTTTCTTTAAAAGTGTAATAATAAAATAACGTGCCATGTTGCACTTTATTTTATTTCAGCCGCCATTGGGAGTGAGGTGATTGAAACCTCCTCATGGAGGTTGGAGGTGGGGCCACCACACCTTAACCTCCCTTGAGAGGTTATGGTGGTGGGGCCCACCCAAACTAAACCTCCCATGGGTGGTTTATTGTGGTGGGGACCACACGGGGCTTAACCCCCCAATTAATGGGAGGAGAGGAAACCTCCCAACTCTCCCTCATTAATGAGGGAGAGCCTCTTAATTCCTCAACTCCCCATTAAATGGGGAGAATCTCCTTGGCACCCCCCCCTCTTAAGTGGTGCCAACGGACCTCTTTAATTGCGTCAACGCAATTTATTTCACCCGACCCCCCTTTTTTAAAAATTATGTAACCACGATGGTTACATACCTCTCCCCCACACCTATATATAGGGATCTTGGGAGAGGGTTTGGGGGACGACTTCACCAAGTGACGGAACGCTGGTAAAGTACCACGACGCCCAACACTTGGAAGAATTAGAGTTCTCCAACGAAGAACGCCTTTTTCCAAAGCAGAAAGACGACACTTCTTCTTCCTTTCCACGACCTCCTTCCGTGTTGAATGAATGGGCGTCGTCTGCAAGGAACATCGATGACTCTTCATCTTCAAACGTTTCCCGACGTCAACGAACCGACACCGCTTAGATCCGTGACTTCGTCAATGACGATTACGGAGGCACATTCCACGGGGATGTCTTCCGCGACACCGATTTCCGCATCGGCGACGAATGAACTTCGAATCCGAGGTAGGGGTTTTGTCTTTTTTTCAAATTACGTGTTTCATTCCCTCGAACATGAAAGAATAATCTGTTGGACGTTGTTCCAAATTTTATTAAAAATTATGAAAAGTTCATCATTGTGTTTTTACGATTGGCCGACTGTTATCGTTATAACGGGAGGAGAACGGGCCGCACGAACACGGCCGATTCTCCTCCCCCTTCTAATCTTGGGTGTTGATTTAGCGAAGACAGCGTGGTGTCGTCGCACCGCGTAGGAACAAAAGAAAACACGGCCGGAGCGGGCTGCGACGAAGGAACGCGATGCCATCATGTCGCGCCGTAGGTTTCAAACGAGGCCGCGGACGGAGTCGGACCGCGGCGGAAGGACGCGGCGTTGTCACGCCGCATCGAACGGATTCACGTTCATCTTTGAAGTGGCGGCCGGAAAAACTGGCCGCCAGAGAACTCGAAGGAGGCGGCTAGAAATCCGGCCGCCGGCGCCGGAAGGAGTGGGACCGCGGGGTCCCGCGGCGAGAACCCGGCCGGCCGTTACAGGGGGGAGCCCGGGGGTGTAACACCCCCGGCAATAAACATGGCGTGGCCCCTTAAAGGGGCCGCCGTTTTAAAATTTAAAGGGGGGAAATGCCCCCTCCCTTTAGCACGCTGCGCTGGCCGAGCCGCCGTGCCGTCGAGCTGCCGCGCCGTCGAGCCGCCGAGCCGTCGCGCCACCGCGCCGCCGCGCCGCTGGCCGGGACGAGCCGCTGGCCGGGCCGAGCCGCCGGGTCGGGCCGCCACTCGGGCCGGGTCGACCCGGTTCGGGCCGGCCCAGGGGGTACTGGGCCGGGTCGGACCGGGCCCAGACCCCCCCGTCTTCGGACAGGATTGGTTCAAATGTCCATAACTTGGGCTGCAGACATCCGATCGACGAACCATCAGTTGCGTAGCGATCCTTGGATCGAGACGGTCGTTTCGGTATACTATACTCAAGGCGCAACTTCCTTTTCGGGAGCCTACGTGGTTAAAACTCCATAGTTAAGCGTGCTTGGCCTAGAGTAGTGATCAGGATGGGTGACCTCCTGGGAAGTTTCCCAGGGTGGGTGTGAGATAAAAAGGCCAATAAATAACAGACCGGGCGTCCGATTGACGCGCCGTCTGTTTCATTGAATTCCTCATGATGAGACTGAACTTTTGGCATACTTCGCCCGAGTTTTGGACGCAGTTGGATTATGGCTGGGTTTGGTTCGCTCACGAAACCAACTGGGCCCCTGGAACGGAAAAGCTGATATCTTTCAGACCAGACGTCCGTTTGACGAACCGTCAGCGGCGTTGGTGATCACTTTGAAAAACGGTCCCTATGGGTATACCCTATGAGTGTTCGGGGTATAGTTGAGTTACGGTCGGATTGGTTGGCATACGAAACCAACCGGGACCCTGGGACGAAAAGGCTAATAACTCACAGACTGGGTGTCCGATTGATGCGCCGTCTATTGCGTTGAGACCCCTATGACGAGGTGGTCCTTTGAGATACTTCCTTGTGGGACTTTTTGATACTTGGAGTATCAACCAGTAGCTCATGGAGCGGACCCTCTTGGAGACGAGCGTGCGGAGTACAGAGACCGTGTAGCTGACCGAGAACCGACGACTGCTGATCGAATGACTCGGTGTGTTACAGAGGTGCGCTTGGTTGTAGCGGCACATGGGAGCGCTTGGTTGTAGCGGCAGAACCACAACAGAGGTGCTCTTGGTTGTAGCGGCACATGGGAGCGCTTGGTTGTAGCGGCAGACCCACGACAGAGGTGCGCTTGGTTGTAGCGGCACATGGGAGCGCTTGGTTGTAGTGGCAGACCCACGACAGAGGTGCGCTTGGTTGTAGCGGCACATGTGAGCGCTTGGTTGTAGTGGCAGACCCACGACAGAGGTGCGCTTGGTTGTAGGGGCACATGGTAGCGCTTGGTTGTAGCGGCAGACCCACGACAGAGGTGCGCTTGGTTGTAGCGGCACATGGGAGCGCTTGGTTGTAGCAGCAGACCCACGACAGAGGTGCGCTTGGTTGTAGCGGCACATGGGAGCGCTTGGTTGTAGAAGCTGGCCCACGGTACTCAACAGGAGGAGCACCTCAGTAGTCTTAGGTTAGTGAGCAGTACCTCAGAGTCGTGACAGGACCACTGTACATTCCAGAGACGGAGCTCTCCAGCAGTTATGGTTTCGATAATTAAAATCCTGGTTTGAGATGAGACTTGTGACCCTTGTGTTTCCTCATGGTTGAGATGGGTCACTTCATAACTTAGGTATATGTATGGTCATATACCTGGGTAGTGGTTATCCGTTGATTTCATGATCCTTGTGTTTCCTCATGGTTGAGAGGGGTTACTTGATAACTTAGGTATATGTATGGACATATACCTAAGTAGAGGTTATCTGTTGAGATCTTCTTTGTGGTTATCCTTGTCGGTTTTAGAGAGACCTTGAGGGTCCCAGGGTCCCTACTGAGTATCGTTGTACTCACCCCTGCACGGGCTATGCCCGCACCTCGTTGTGTTGGTTGCAGACGACAGGCAGTGCTGACGGAGGCCGAGTGTTTGGGGACTGGACGGTACCCGGAGGTGGACTACACGATGAGTCAGTACCTGGAGGTGGACCACTGGGCGGGACGTGCTCGGAGTGGATGCCGGGACCCGAGGAGCAGTGGAGCTATCTGTACCCACCCTTCAGGTGGGCTTTCCAGTGGACAGCTCGGAGTAGCGGCTTTTACTTTACAGTTGTTGTTTTCCCTTTCGAGTTGTACTTTACTTTCAGTTGGGTTTGTATACTGGCCCATTTACTTTTCCGCACATCAGTTGTACTCTGTTTTTACTTATTGTTTACTTTCAGCTTTCTTACTCTGTGGTGCTTGTTTACTTTACAAAGGCAATGCCTTCCCTTTTTACCGGGATTTACGCCTTGGTGCTAGTCGCCAGCCCCTGGCCTATGGAAGGCGGGCTTGGGGTAGTCACGGCACGGGCCCCGAGGACGGGTCGTGAAAAATTGGTATCAAAGGTGGTCGGTTCTACCGTAGACTTCGATCTTTCTTTCTGTGAAGCAATAGTGTTAAGGGTACTGAGTGTGGTTTTCAGTTCAGGGAGTCCAGTGTTGGTGTGGGCGACCGACGTATCCATACACCAGGACCCTGAAAACTGATTTCCGACTTTGTGCATGAAAACACTGATTGCGTGTGTGTTTTAAAAGGTTTTCCCTAAAACAGCTCGAACCAGGCCAGCTCACCAGGTATAATCGTTTGACCGTGTCACGTTGTTTCTTTCAGGATGCCTTTTCTCGGACGACCAGCTAGAGCCCAGAGGGACGTGCATACTGACAGCTTGCCGAGCGACGAGGCTTTGGTGCAGGGCCCTCTTGCAGTTGAGGCACCAGCAGAGGCACCAGCAGTAATACTATACGTTGGGTCACCGATGCCACCTGCCCTAGCAGTAGGCGATGCACGCTACTTGAGTGCGCTGCACGAGTTCCAGCGCCATAGGCCACCTAGGTTCTGGGGAGAGACAGACCCGCTGGCGGCTGAGGGTTGGCTGGAGGCTGTGGTGAGAGTCTTTAGGCTAGTGGGGACGCTGACAGACTTCATGGTAATCTTTTCTGCCAGCCTTCTTCAGGAAGCAGCAGGCAGGTGGTGGAGCCACTTGTTCTAGTTTTGCGATGGGATGACCTTCACATGGGTGTGGTTCATCCAAGGGATGAGTCCGGATTTCCATTATCGGAAAAGGAGAAATTTTAGCAGCTCTTGTGGGACTAAAGGAGGTCCAGGTCATCCAAGAGCGGATGAAGACTGCACAGTGCAGTAAGAAACAGGAAACCGGTGCCAGTCTTAGAGACTCGGGCGTGTTAAATGTTTCAAGAAGAGGAAGCTTTAAATAGAGTTGAGTCTGCGAAGCGGCAGACGTAGAGCTAGGAGAGCAGCATGAGGTGGTGTACATCTTAACATGCTACAACCACCCGCCTTAGTTATCCCCGCTAGGCTCAGGGAGCTGGAGGGAGGAGGAAGAGTGCGGCTACATGCGGTCAAGGAGTGTGACCAATGGCTCTAAAAAAATGATTCAAGGGACGTCTGTGTCCACTACTAGATGCTGTAGTAACAGACGTCGATATGAATCATTCCTCGCTTTCACAAATCTTGTCCTAGACCTAGAGTTTCCGATAAGCTGTGGACTTGACCCTCACGTCTAGAGATACCTTGGGAGGAGACTCGATAATCACACTTACGCCGACGGTGTGGTCAGACCCTCGAGGCGAGAGTTTCGGTTGGAATCTCTTGGTGGCAGCGTCGAGGCCTTTCGACGTTGGTTTGAGTATGGACTGGGCAATAACAGTTCATACACAAATTGACGGTATTAGGCAAAAAGGTTGTGGTTTAACCACGACGTCGGGATGGGTTTTCCTTGGTCGGCGGAAAGGAAACCCCAGGCAGCACAGGATAAACTCATGCACAGTAGGGTGAGACCGATCTCTCTTGAGTCGGTCAACCTCGTGGCAGCAGTTGTTTTGAGTTTCAATTCTAGAAATAATTGGAGACTTCTGGAGTTCGAGGTTGATGATCACGTCCTTATACGGGCCTCACCTCGACGAGGTTTACGGAGATGTGGCCGAAGCGGCAAGTTATCTCTAAGGTTCAGCGGACCTTCTTAGGTCCTTAGCTGGGTAGGCGTGGTGGTTTACCGCTTGACCCATCCACCTCAGTTGCACCTGGTGCACGACGACTTCCACGTATCTCAACTGAGGAGATACGTGCTCGACCCTTTGCATATCATCGACCATGAGGAGCTGGACGATGGTGATAGGGAGACAAGCACAGAGGTTCCAGTGGGGATCGAGGATCAACAGGGGTGGTCCTACGGGGACGATCGATTCCTTGGGTGCACTTTCTTTGACGATATGAGAACCTCCAGGTGAGCACATGAGAGCGAAAGGCTCAGATGCGTGCTTTCTACCTCTTTAGTGACCTTAGTTGTGATAAAGCTTTACGAGGACGTAAAGCCCTGAGGTGAGAGTAATGTAAAGACCCGGAAATTTCAAGGGAAATTTTTTTTTCGTAAATTATCTTTGGAATTTTACAAGAACGTAGTTTCTAACGGTGCCTGATTCCGAGGCCCGGTGTGCCCAGAATCAATTTCCAAAGTTTAGCTCGGGTACGTTCAGTGAACGAACGAGCGGGATTTTCTATCTTTTGAACCGGTGCTCAGAATTGAAATCTGAGGGCACAGATGAACTCACAACGCCAGTATTTTCTTAAGGAGACTTTTTCCGTAGTTGTATTTTATCGAAAGCGGAGGTTTTTTTTTTGGGTTTTCTTTAAAAGTGTAATAATAAAATAACGTGCCATGTTGCACTTTATTTTATTTCAGCCGCCATTTGGAGTGAGGTGATTGAAACCTCCTCATGGAGGTTGGAGGTGGGGCCACCACACCTTAACCTCCCTTGAGAGGTTATGGTGGTGGGGCCCACCCAAACTAAACCTCCCATGGGTGGTTTATTGTGGTGGGGACCACACGGGGCTTAACCCCCCAATTAATGGGAGGAGAGGAAACCTCCCAACTCTCCCTCATTAATGAGGGAGAGCCTCTTAATTCCTCAACTCCCCATTAAATGGGGAGAATCTCCTTGGAACCCTCCCCTCTTAAGTGGTGCCAACGGACCTCTTTAATTGCCTCAACGCAATTTATTTCACCCGACCCCCCTGTTTTAAAAATTATGTAACCATGATGGTTACATACCTCTCCCCCTCACCTATATATAGGGATCTTGGGAGAGGGTTTGGGGGACGGCTTCACCAAGTGACGGAACGCTGGTAAAGTACCACGACGCCCAACACTTGGGAGAATTAGAGTTCTCCAATGAAGAACGCCTTTTTCCAAAGCAGAAAGACGACACTTCTTCTTCCTTTCCACGACCTCCTTCCGTGTTGAATGAATGGGCGTCGTCTGCAAGGAACATCGATGACTCTTCATCTTCAAACGTTTCCCGATGTCAACGAACCGGCACCGCTTAGATCCGTGACTTCATCAATGACGATTATGGAGGCACATTCCACGGGGATGTGGTCCGTGACACCGATTTCCGCATCGGCGACGAATGAACTTCGAATCCGAGGTAGGGGTTTTGTCTTTTTTTCAAATTACGTGTTTCATTCCCTCGAACATGAAAGAATAATCTGTTGGACGTTGTTCCAAATTTTATTAAAAATTGTGAAAAGTTCATCATTGTGTTTTTACGATTGGCCGACTGTTATCGTTATAACGGGAGGAGACCGGGCCGCACGAACACGGCCGATTATCCTCCCCCTTCTAATCTTGGGTGTTGATTTAGCGAAGACAGCGCGGTGTCGTTGCACCGTGCAGGAACAAAAGAAAACACGGCCGGAGCGGGCTGCGACGAAGGAACACGATGCCATCGTGTCGCGCAGTAGGTTTCAAACGAGGCCACGGCCGGAGTCGGACCGCGGCGGAAGGACGCGGCGTCGTCACGCCGCGTCGAACGGATTCACGTTCATCTTAGAAGTGGCGGCCGGAAAAACTTGCCACCGGAGAACTCGAAGGAGGCGGCTGGAAATCCGGCCGCCGGCGCCGGAAGGAGTGGGACCGCGGGGTCCCGCGGCGAGAACCCGGCCGGCCCCGCGCCGGCCGGCCGTTACAGGGGGGAGCCCGGGGGTGTAACCCCCCCCCCCCCCCCGAGAATAAACATGGCGCGGCCCCTTAAAGGGGCCGCCGTTTTAAAATTTAAAGGAGGGCAATGCCCCCTCCCTTTAGCACGCCGTGCTGGTCGAGCCGCCGTGCCGTCGAGCTGCCGCGCCGTCGAGCCGCCGAGCCGTCGCGCCACCGCGCCGCCGCGCCGCTGGCCGGGACGAGCCGCTGGCCGGGCCGAACCGCCGGGTCGGGCCACCACTCGGGCCGGGTTGACCCGGTTCGGGCTGGCCCAGGGGGTACTGGGCCGGGTCGGACCGGGCCCAGACCACCCCCCCCGTCTTCGGACAGGATTGGTTCAAATGTCCATAACTTGGGCTGCAGACATCCGATCGACGAACCGTCAGTTGCGTAGCGATCCTTGGATCGAGACGGTCGTTTCGGTATACTATACTCAAGGTTCACCTTCCTTTTCGGGAGCCTACGTGGTTAAAACTCCATAGTTAAGCGTGCTTGGCCTAGAGTAGTGATCAGGATGGGTGACCTCATGGGAAGTTTTCCAGGGTGGGTGTGAGACCAAAAGGCCAATAACTAACAGACTGGGCGTCCGATTGACGCGCCGTCTGTTTCATTGAATTCCTCTTGATGAGAAGGAACTTCTGGCAAACTACTCCCAAGTTTTGGACGCAGTTGGATTATGGCTGGGTTTGGATCGCTCACGAAACCAACCGGGCCCCTGGAACGGAAAAGATGATATCTTTCAGACCAGACGTCCGTTTGACGAACCGTCAGCGGCATTGGTGATCACTTTGAAAAACGGTCCCTATGGGTATACCCTATGAGTGTTCGGGGTATAGTTGAGTTACAGCCGGATTGGTTGGCATACGAAACCAACCGGGACCCTGGGACGAAAAGGCTAATAACTCACAGACTGGGTGTCCGATTGATGCGCCGTCTATTGTGTTGAGACCCCTATGACGAGGTGGTCCTTTGAGATACTTCCTTGTGGGACTTTTTGATACTTGGAGTATCAACCAGTAGCTCATGGAGCGGACCCTCTCGGAGACGAGCGTGCGGAGTACGGAGACCGTGTAGCTGACCGAGACCCGACGACTGCTGATCGAATGACTCGGTGTGTTACGGAGGTGCGCTTGGTTGTAGCGGCACATGGGAGCGCTTTGTTGTAGAGGCAGACCCACAACAGAGGTGCTCTTGGTTGTAGCGGCACATGGGAGCGCTTGGTTGTAGCGGCAGACCCACGACAGAGGTGCGCTTGGTTGTAGCGGCACATGAGAGCGCTTGGTTGTAGCGGAAGACCCACGACAGAGGTGCGATTGGTTGTAGCGGCACATGGGAGCGCTTGGTTGTAGCGGCAGACCCACGACAGAGGTGCGCTTGGTTGTAGCGGCACATGGGAGCGCTTGGTTGTAGCGGCAGACCCACGACAGAGGTGCGCTTGGTTGTAGCGGCACATGGGAGCGCTTGGTTATAGTAGCTGGCCCGCAGTACTCGACAGGAGGAGCACCTCAGTAGTCTTAGGTTAGTGAGCAGTACCTCGGAGTCGTGACAGGACCACTGTACACTCCAGAGACGGAGCTCTCCAGCAGTTATGGTTTCGATAATGAAAATCCTGGTTTGAGATGAGACGTGTGACCCTTGTGTTTCCTCATGGTTGAGATGGATCACTTGATAACTTAGGTATATGTATGGGCATATACCTGGGTAGTGGTTATCCGTTGATTTCATGATCCTTGTGTTTCCTCATGGTTGAGATGGGTTACTTGATAACTTAGGTATATGTATGGACATATACCAAAGTAGAGGTTATCTATTGAGATCTTCTTTGTGGTTATCCTTGTTGGTTTTAGAGAGACCTTGAGGGTCCCAGGGTCCCTACTGAGTATCGTTGTACTCACCCCTGCACGGGCTATGCCCGCACCTCGTTGTGTTGGTTGCAGACGACATGCAGTGCTGACGGAGGCCGAGTGTTTGAGGACTGGACGGTACCCAGAGGTGGACTACATGATGAGTCAGTACCTGGAGGTGGACCACTGGGCGGGACGTGCTCGGAGTGGATGGCGGGACCCAAGGAGCAGTGGAGCTATCTGTACCCACCCTTCAGGTGGGCTTTCCAGTGGACAACTCAGTGTAGCGGCTTTTACTTTACAGTTGTTGTTTTCCCTTTCGAGTTGTACTTTACTTTCAGTTGGGTTTGTATACTGGCCCATTTACTTTTCCGCCCATCAGTTGTACTCTATTTTTACTTAGTGTTTACTTTCAGCTTGCTTACTCTGTGGTGCTTGTTTACTTTACAAAGGCAATGCCTTCCCTTTTTACCGGGATTTACGCCTTGGTGCTAGTCGCCAGCCCTTGGCCTATGGAAGTCAGGTTTGGGGTAGTCACGACACGGGCCCCGAGGACGGGTCATGACAAATTGGTATCAAAGGTGGTCGGTTCTACCGTAGACTTCGATCTTTCTTTTTGTGAAGCAATAGTGTTAAGGGTACTAAGTGTGGTTTTCACTTCAGGGAGTCCAGTGTTGGTGCGGGCGGCCGACGTATCCGTACACCAGGACCCTGACAACTGATTTCCAACTTTGTGCACGAAAACACTGATTGCGTGTGTGTTTTAAAAGGTTTTCCCTTAAAACAGCTCGAACCAGGTCAGCTCACCAGGTATAATCTTTTGACCGTGTCACGTTGTTTCTTTCAGGATGCCTTTTCTCGGACGACCAGCTAGAGCCCAGAGGGACGTGCGTACTGACAGCTTGCTGAGCGACGAGGCTTCGGTACAGGGCCCTCTTGCAGTTGAGGCACCAGCGGAGGCACCAGCGGTACTACCATACGTTGGGCCACCGATGCCACCAGCCCTAGCAGTAGGCGATGCACGCTACTTGAGTGCGATGCCCGAGTTCCAGCGCCAGAGGCCACCTAGGTTCTGGGGAGAGACGGACCCGCTGGCGGCTGAGGGTTGGCTAGAGGCTGTGGTGAGAGTCTTCAGGCTAGTGGGGACGCCGATAGACTTCATGGTGATCTTTGCTGCCATCCTTCTTCAGGCAGCAGCAGGCAGGTGGTGGAGCCACTTGTTCCAGTTTTGCGATGGGATGACCTTCAAATGGGTGTGGTTCATCCAGGGGATGAGACCGGATTTCTCTTATCGGCAAAGGAGAAATTTTAGCAGCTCTTGTGGGACTAAAGGAGGTCTAGGTCATCCAAGAGCGGATGAAGACTGCACAGTGCAGTAAGAAACAGGAAACCGGTGCCAGTCTTAGAGACTCGGGCGTGTTAAATGTTTCAAGAAGAGGAAGCTTTAAATAGAGTTGAGTCTGCGAGGCGGCAGACGTAGAGCTTGGAGAGCAGCATGAGGTGGTGTACATCTTAACATGCTACAACCACCCGCCTTAGTTATCCCCGCTAGGCTCAGGGAGCTGGAGGGAGGAGGAAGAGTGCGGCTGCATGCGGTCAAGGATTGTGACCAATGGCTCTAAAAAAATGATTCAAGGGACGTCTGTGTCCACTACTAGCTTCTGTAGTAACAGACGTCCATATGAATCATTCCTCGCTTTCACAAATATTGTCCCAGACCTAGAGTTTCCGGTAAGCCGTGGACTTGACCCTCACGTCTGGAGATACCTTGGGAGGAGACTCGATAATCACACTTACGCCGACGGTGTGGTCAGACCCTCGAGGCGAGAGTTTCGGTTGGAATCTCTTGGTGGCAGCGTCGAGGCCTTACGACGTTGGTTTGAGTATGGACTGGGCAATGACAGTTCATACACAAATTGACGGTATTAGGAAAAAATGTTGTGGTTTAACCACGACGTCGGGATGGGTTTTCCTTGGTCGGCGGAAAGGAAACCCCAGGCAGCACAGGATAAACTCATGCACAGTAGGGTGCGACCGATCTCTCTTGAGTCGGTCAACCTCGTGGTAGCAGTTGTTTTGCGTTTCAATTCTAGCAAGAATTGGAGACTTCTGGAGTTCGAGGTTGACGATCACGTCCTTATACGGGCCTCACCTCGACGAGGTTTACGGTGATGTGGCCGAAGCGGCAAGTTATCTCTAAGGTTCAGCGGACCTTCTTAGGTCCTTAGCTGGGTAGGCGTGGTGGGTTACCGCTTGACCCATCCACCTCAGTTGCACCTGGTGCATGACGACTTCCACGCATCTCAACTGAGGAGATACGTGCTCGACCCTTCGCATATCATCGACCATGAGGAGCTGGACGATGGTGATAGGGTGACAAGAACAGAGGTTCCAGTGGGGATCGAGGATCGACATGGGTGGTCCTACGGGGACGATCGATTCCTTGGGTGCACTTTCTTTGACGATACGGGAACCTCCAGGTGAGCACATGGGAGCGAAAGGCTCAGATGCGTTCTTTCTACCGCTTTAGTGACCTTAGTTGTGATAATGATTTAAGAGGACGTAAAGCCCTGAGGTGAGAGTAATGTAAAGACCCAGAAATTTCAAGGGAAAATTTTTTTTTCCTAAATTTTCTTTTGAATTTTACAAGAACGCAGTTTCTGACGACGCTTGATTCCGAGGCCCGGTGTGCCCAGAATCAATTTCCGAAGTTTAGCTCGGGTACGTTCAGTGAACGAACGAGCGGGATTTTCTATCTTTTGAACCGGTGCTCAGAATTGAAATCTGAGGGAACCGATTAACTCACAACGCCGGTATTTGCTTAAGGAGACTTTTTCCGTAGTTGTGTTTTATCGAAAGCGGAGGTTTGTTTTTTTTTTGGGTTTTCTTTAAAAGTGTAATAATAAAATAACGTGCCATGTTGCAATTTATTTTATTTCAGCCGCCATTGGGAGTGAGGTGATTGAAACCTCCTCATGGAGGTTGGAGGTGGGGCCACCACACCTTAACCTCCCTTGAGAGGTTATGGTGGTGGGGCCCACCCAAACTAAACCTCCCATGGGTGGTTTATTGTGGTGGGGACCACACGGGGGTTAACCCCCCAATTAATGGGAGGAGAGGAAACCTCCCAACTCTCCCTCATTAATGAGGGAGAGCCTCTTAATTCCTCAACTCCCCATTAAATGGGGAGAATCTCCTTGGCACCCTCTCCTCTTAAGTGGTGCCAACGGACCTCTTTAATTGCGTCAACGCAATTTATTTCACCCGACCCCCCTTTTTAAAAAATTATGTAACCATGATGGTTACATACCTCTCCCCCTGACCTATATATAGGGATCTTGGGAGAGGGTTTGGGGGACGGCTTCACCAAGTGACGGAATGCTGGTAAAGTACCACGATGCCCAACACTTGGGAGAATTAGAGTTCTCCAACGAAGAACGCCTTTTTCCAAAGCAGAAAGACGACACTTCTTCTTCCTTTCCACGACCTCCTTCCGTGTTGAATGAATGAGCATCGTCTGCAAGGAACATCGATGACTCTTCATCTTCAAACGTTTCCCAACATCAACGAACCGACACCGCTTAGATCCGTGACTTCGTCAATGACGATTATGGAGGCACATTCCACGGGGATGTCTTCCGCAACACCGATTTCCGCATCGGCGACGAATGAACTTCGAATCCGAGGTAGGGGTTTTGTCTTTTTTTAAAATTACGTTTTTCATTCCCTCGAACATGAAAGAATAATCTGTTGGACGTTGTTCCAAATTTTATTAAAAATTGTGAAAAGTTCATCATTGTGTTTTTACGATTGGCCGACTGTTATCGTTATAACGGGAGGAGACCGGGCCACACGAACACGGCCGATTCTCCTCCCCCTTCTAATCTTGGTTGTTGATTTAGCGAAGATAGCGCGGTGTCGTCGCACCGCGCAGGAACAAAAGAAAACACGACCGGAGCGGGCTGCGACGAAGGAACGCGATGCCATCGTGTCATGCCGTAGGTTTCAAACGAGGTCGCGGCCGGAGTCGGACCGCGGCCGAAGGACGCGGCGTCGTCACGCCGTGTCGAACGGGTTCATGTTCATCTTGGAAGTGGTGGCCGGAAAAACTGGCCGCCGGAGAACTCGAAGGAGGCGGCTGGAAATCCTGCCCGCCGGCGCCGGAAGGAGTGGGACCGCGGGGTCCCGCGGCGAGAACCCGGCCGGCCCCGCGCCGGCCGGCTGTTACAGGGGGGAGCCCGGGGGTGTAACCCCCCCGGCAATAAACATGGCGCGACCCCTTAAAGGGGCCGCCGTTTTAAAATTTAAAGGGGGGAAATGCCCCCTCTCTTTAGCACGCCGTGCTGGCCGAGCCGCCGTGCCGTCGAGCTGCCGCGCCGTCGAGCCGCCAAGCCGTCGCGCCACCGCGCCGCCGCGCCGCTGGCCGGGACGAGCCGCTGGCCGGGCCGAGCTGCCGGGTCGGGCCGCCACTCGTTCCGGGTCGACCCGGTTCGGGCCGGCCCAGGGGGTACTGGGCCGGGTCGGACCGGGCCCAGACCCCCCCGTCTTCGGACAGGATTGGTTCAAATGTCCATAACTTGGGCTGCAGACATCCGATCAACGAACCGTCAGTTGCGTAGCGATCCTTGGATCAAGACGGTCGTTTCGGTATAATATACTCAAGGTGAACCTTCCTTTTCGGGAGCCTACGTGTTTAAAACTCCATAGTTAGGCGTGCTTGGCCTAGAGTAGTGATCAGGATCTGTGACCTCCTGGGAAGTTTCCCAGGGTGGGTGTGAGACGAAAAGGCCAATAACTAACAGACCGGGCGTCTGATTGACGCGCCGTCTGTTTCATTGAATTCCTCTTGATGAGACGGAACTTTTGGCATACTCCGCCCGAGTTTTGGACGCAGATGGATTATGGCTGGGTTTGGTTCGCTCACGAAACCAACCGGGCCCCTAGAACAGAAAAGCTGATATCTTTCAGACCAGACGTCCGTTTGACGAACCGTCAGCGGCGTTGGTGATCACTTTGAAAAACGGTCCCTATGGGTATACCCTATGAGTGTTTGGGGGTATAGTTGAGTTACGACCGGATTGGTTGGCATACGAAACCAACCGGGACCTTGGGACGAAAAGGCTAATAACTCACAGACTGGGTGTCCGATTGATGCGCCGTCTATTGCGTTGAGACCCCTATGACGAGGTGGTCCTTTGAGATACTTCTTTGCGGGACTTTTTGATACTTGGAGTATCAAGCAGTAGCTCGTGGAGCGGACCCTCTCGGAGACGAGCGTGCAGAGTACGGAGACCGTGTAGCTGACCGAGACCCGAGGACTGCTGATCGAATAACTCGGTGTGTTACAGAGGTGCGCTTGGTTGTAGCGGCACATGGGAGCACTTGGTTGTAGTGTCAGACCCACAACAAAGGTGCGCTTGGTTGTAGCGGCACATGGGAGCGCTTGGTTGTAGCGGCAGACCCACGACAGAGGTGCGCTTGGTTGTAGCGGCACATGGGAGCGCTTGGTTGTAGCGGCAGACCCATGATAGAGGTGCTCTTGGTTGTAGCGGCACATGGGAGCGCTTGATTGTAGCGACAGACCCACGAAATAGGTGCGCTTGGTTGTAGCGGCACATGGGAGCGCTTGGTTGTAGCGGCAGACCCACGATAGAGGTGCTCTTGGTTGTAGCGGCACATGGGAGCGCTTGGTTGTAGCGGCAGACCCACGACAGAGGTGCGCCTGGTTGTAGCGGCACATGGGAGCGCTTGGTTGTAGCAGCTGGCCCGCGGTACTCGACAGGAGGAGCACCTCAGTAGTCTTAGGTTAGTGAGCAGTACCTCGGAGTCGTGACAGGACCACTGTACACTCCAGAGACGGAGCTCTCTAGCAGTTATGGTTTCGATAATGAAAATCCTGGTTTGAGATGAGACTTGGGACCCTTGTGTTTCCTCATGGTTGAGATGGGTCACTTGATAACTTAGGTATATGTATGAGCATATACCTGGGTTGTGGTTATCCGTTGATTTCATGATCCTTGTGTTTCCTCATGGTTGAGATGGGTTACTTGATAACTTAGGTATATGTATGGACATATACCTAAGTAGAGGTTATCTGTTGAGATCTTCTTTGTGGTTATACTTGTTGGTTTTAGAGAGACCTTGAGGGTCCCAGGGTACCTACTGAGTATCGTTGTACTCACCCCTGCACGGGCTATGCCCGCACCTCGTTGTGTTGGTTGCAGACGACAGGAAGTGCTGACGGAGGCTGAGTGTTTGAGGACTGGACGGTACCCGGAGGTGGACTACACGATGAGTCAGTACCTGGTGGTGGACCACTGGGCGGGACGTGCTCGGAGTGGACGACGGGACCCGAGGAGCAGTGGAGCTATCTGTACCCACCCTTCAGGTGGGCTTTCCAGTGGACAGCTCGGTGTAGCGGCTTTTACTTTACAGTTGTTGTTTTCCCTTTCGAGTTGTACTTTACTTTCAGTTGGGTTTGTATACTGGCCCATTTACTTTTCCGCACATCAGTTGTACTCTGTTTTTACTTAGTGTTTACTTTCAGCTTGCTTACTCTGTGGTGCTTGTTTACTTTACAAAGGCAATGCCTTCCCTTTTTACCGGGATTTACGCCTTGGTGCTAGTCGCCAGCCCCTGGCCTATGGAAGGCGGGCTTGGGGTAGTCACGGCACGGGCCTCGAGGACGGGTCGTGACAACATTATCTTCTAGGATTCATCTAGTAGAAGATGGCCGAGGATTAGCTCAAGATTTTTGGGATGGTTTATATATTTACTTTTTTACATTGATTTGTTCATGTTGACTTGCTACTTTGTATCCATGGGTTTTATAAAAAAATATTCATGAAATATCATCATCATTTTTTGTATGTTATTCATGTTATCTTAGTTATTTTTATCTTTGAACATTTAAATTGTTCTAAATGTTTACTTATATTTCATCTATAATTTACCTCTATTTATATTTATCAACTCTTCTACACTCTGGTAATGAGGGAATAGTCTTCCCATGGACTCACCCTAGGACCTTGCTACTGGTCGAATGCCTCTGAAATTTGGGGAGATGCACATGGGGCCATGTAGCCCACTGAGTTTGGGGAACCTATTAACTGCCATCTAGTTCTGAGATGTCACAAAGTTGTATCAAAGTTTTTCCTTTCTCTATTTACTATTTGGAGTCAACAAATTGGAGATTATGAACACTATGGGAAATGGTCTGAATCCGTTATTGGTTATCATGTACCCATGATCATGGTCAAAAACAAGTTAAAAAAATATAATCATTGTTTTAGTTTCCTATTACTATAGAAATTATATCACTTTTGGGGGACACAAATGATGTGTGATGTTCTTGATTATAATTCTGATTGAGATTTTATTTTATCCTTGTCTCGATGATATTAGGAGAATGTGCATTGTTAGAAGCATCATAGTAGGCACCCAGAGATTACATGTCATGCATATTTCCATTTTATATAGGTTTATTTCACCGATTTTCATTTCTTTTTATGTATATGATTTATCAGTGATCCTTTCATTGTATTTATATTCCTTGTGCTACTACGGGATGAGATTGAGTGGTTTCATATTTCAATTCATGAGGGTTTATGGGAACTCGTGCGTTGGAATGAGTAATTTATAGAATCAATCCATTAATTATAAATTCAATGGGGTGTAATTTTCAGTGATAACCATTATGGTTCTTGATTCACTGGGAATGAAAGTCTATTTTAAAGTGACATTGATACCAGTTATAAGAATATGGAAACATAAAGGTGGAATTGTTGCAAGTCCTTATCCAACCTTTTCATTTTAATGAAGGGTAAAGGAGTGAACCTAGTAATTAAATTCTAAATGAAATGAAACGGTTGACAGTAAATGATGAGGTGAGGAAAAATTAACCCTTCATCTATTGGAACCACTGAAACTAATAATTGACCACATAACAATACCTAGTCATCTATGTAGGTAGTTGGGGTAGTATGACTCATGTAGTGAGGATTTCATTTTTTATCTTCCATAAGTTTTTCTATCTATATCCTATATATTTTTATGACATGTGTTTGGATTTTGAAGAACAATGTGGAGACGATGTCCTCGTATCATACACCAGGAGGGTGTCGATGAATATACTCCATATGTGGTGGTACTGGTGCTTCCAGTATTACCTCTAGGATAACCACATGAGTCCCTGATTTCTATACCTGATTTTTGAACTGACACCTGAGATCATAATACTTTCTTATGTCTCATGAAATCCATTTTTGTTTCTCAAAATCTTGCACCTATGATGGATGATATCATATATGAGTTCTGACGACGTCATCCTCTTACTTTTCAGGGTATGGTAGTATACAAGATATTGAGTCTTGGATAGAGGACACAATCTCCTCATATAAGCATCTTAAGATGCCTCTAGAGCATAGGGTCAAGCTTTATACATACATGCTACATGATTTGGCCAAGTGATGGTGGGATGTGATTACCTATGATGGTCATCATCAGGGCATTTTATAAGTTGATTTTTAGACTTACCTCTATGAATGGTTATCTCCTCCAACACTGAGGGAAGAAATATCCAGAGAGATCTTTCATCTTATGCAGGGTTTTATTCATTAATGGAATATTAATCACATTTATAGAGATTCATTTATTTTCACCACTTATAGTTGGTGTTGTGATTTTTCATTCAAAATGATTCGTGTATGGGATTGTGTACACCATTTGTATAGAGGTCAAAATATTTTGGGTGCCTATTTTTTTTATTGGAGCAGTCAATCAGTATAATATAACTAATCGAATCTTAAGGGATGGTAACAACCAAAGGAATAAACGATTCATGCTATGGTAGGCTAGTAGTTCTCCCGATGGAAGGAAATGATCCCTCGTGGTTTCTCATTAGGGTAGTGACAATCAGAGTACCAGTTTTGATGACTCCTTGGTGTTTCATTAGTGTGGATGATAGAGGAACATGAATCTTTATTATGATAGAGATCTAATGGAGTGTGGTTCATGCGTACGTATGGGGCATATTTATGGATCCCATAGGGCCATTCTATTATATTCAAGTGAATAAATTATCAATGGCAGATCCACCTTTAAGAGAGTGCTTTTTTGTGCCACATCAACCAAGGATTTGGAATAGAACTGTTTTAACTATCTGAAGAGGAGGTTGTGGTTGTGGTAGCTAGACCTCTGATCACTAAAAGCGTCAAAAAAATAGTTTTGATCATGATAGTCTAGAATTTTCATAGGGTTATGGATCAGGTCAGATGCAATCTTTACAGATGATACCCAACGATCATGCTACGGGACCATCTACAACATGAGGTACTATTATAGTTGAATAAATATTTTATCTTCTTTATTTTTTATTGTTGATTTATACTCATTTATCTATGTATATATTGTTGAATGAATATAGATGGAAATTCAGTGCTACTTTGGTGAAATGACCCTAGATACACAATTATTGGTTTGATCGAAGGTCATATTCTAGTATAGGGACTTTCCCCTAAAGGTAGTTAGTTATCTGTTCTTATAGAACCTCTTCATTTTCAAGATGATTGGATTCGATGTAGTACTTGGTATGGATTGTTCAGTTCAATATCATGAATTTTTAGACTGTGATTGTTGCACGATATCATTTTCATCACTAGACTGAAGCAATTATCTACATAAGGGATAATGGGATGCCTAGACTAGGAGAGATAGACCATAGCTTCATGAGATACGTGGAAAAAATGCATTGATTGAAAATATCTTCATGGAGGATCACAACCTAGGCCATGCATAATTTTCTCTAGTAGTAGATCATTTCATGGATATTTTTTCTCATGATTTTTCATGATAACCTCATAAAAGGGAGGTAAATATTACCATTGAGCTTGTTCTAGGATAAGATCCATTGTTTATTCCTCTGAACATGATGGAACCTATAGAGCCTCAAGAGTTCAAGTCTTAGTTAGAGGATTTTGAGGACACAAGTTTTATATAGACTATTACATCCTATTAAGGTTCACCCATTCTTATATCCAAGATGGTGGATGGTACCCTATGTTAATGTGTGGATTACAGAAGGTCATACTGAATTGTGTTAAAGAAATGTTATCCTCAAACTCAAATAGATGATTTCTTCAACCCAGTCTTAGGATCTATGGCCTTCTCTAAGATTAAACTAAAGTTGGGATATCACTTAGTTCGAGTAAGGCCATTATACATATCTCATACATTGTTCCATATTAGGTATGGTCTCTATGAGAACCATATTAATCTTCCCGGTAATACGAATGAACCCACCATTTTCTTGGGCATAATGAATTATGTTTTTCATGCCTATCTAGATTCTATTGTCATAGTTGTTATGGAAAACGTCTTAGTGTATTCTCACAGTCATAGAGACTCTTCCAAACACCATGATATTGTTCTTAGTACACTCAGAAAGACTTATATTTATTCCACATGTTCGATGTTCCACTTCTGGATCAACCATGTTAAGTTTTTATGTCATATCATATTGGAATTAGGAATATATATCAACCTAGGGAAGGTTATTTTTGTAGTTTCGTTGGAGACCCCGAACAATGTGATTCATATACTTTGTTTTTGTGGATAGTTGGATATTACATGCATTTCATACATGATTTGTTCCCCCTTTATACACCTCTTATGCAACTTACCAAGAAAGGATTTACATGCATGAGGTCATATGTTTATGATAAATCCATCCATAGTTTAAAAAAGGCTTTCCTCTTCACCTATACATATTCGGATATTTCATGGAAGAGGATATATCATCTTATATTATGCATTATCCATTGTCCTAGGAGTCGCTCTGATGTTGGATGATAGATTGATTATGTATGAATATTGGTTATTGATTCCTCATGATAGAAATTATCGGAATCATGACCTTAATCTTGTGAACATTTTCCATTATGTATGTTGATGGAGTCACTCCCTTTTGGGTGAGCACCTTATGGCATACATGGACAAAAAATCCCCAAATATATCATTTCATATCATGAATTGAACTAGAGGTAGTGAATACGGGTTGAATATCTTTAGCCCATTGAATTTTTGCTTGAATATATACATGTAATGGGAAACGTATTCACTGATCCATTATAAACGTAGTCACCTATCGTACATGAAGGAAGTGATGAAGGGAAGATAATGGCCTTCTTTTTGGAGATGCATATAGTGATTCATGGCAGTCACGAACTATCTTACCACTAATCCTTGACAGTATCATCTTCCCTCATAGGGAAGGTGAAGGGTAGAAAGTGTTTAGATCCATATAGATTGGTTATCCATGAGATATTATCAAGATATTACCCACCATTGGATTGGTTTTTAGACATAGATGAAATCCTTTACATTCATGGGAATGTATTGTTTCAAATAGATATGAATTAGGAGTTGCTAAAAAATTCCCATTCTTCTTAGTGGGTAGGATATCTTGGAATTTTCAAAATTTATCAAGATATGTGACACAAGTATTGGTGTCTTAGGATGAAACATTAGATAACATGAATTATAACTTGGAGTTCCACCTTTTAGTATGTGAAGGTGGAGCTCCAAAACCCTAAGGCTTTGTATAAAAGATTCCAATCCCAAAATGGAAATGGAATGTTGTTTACATAGAATTTTTAATTGGGTTACCTAGTTCACCAAGTGGATGAGATGGTTTATGCGTATTTGTTGACCGACTAATAAAAGTATGACACATATGTCTTATTCAGGATACTTTCTTAGTTGATGTTATTGGAAGACTTTATGTCTATGAGTTCATAAAACTATATGGGATTCTTTGTACAATCATTTTAGATTGGAAAACATGTTTCACATCATAGTTCTAGAAGGTTTTATTGAAATATATCGGTACATAGGTGCTTCTATGTACAACATTTGACCCCCATACCGATGGACAATTAGAACAGATAATATCAGTTTTAGAGTAATTTACCCATTAATTTGTTTTCTATTTCATCAGTTCATGGGATGTTAATATACCTTTCATCATATTATTATATAATAATAACTTTTAGGAAACATTTCAGATCGATCCTTTTTAGGTCTTATTTGGTAGGTCATTCCATTCTTCCCCTATTCTGGATACAGGTTAGTGAGGTTGACTTGGACCATGTCTCAAACATGAGACTTGAGAGTAGGTTTAGAAGACCAAGAATCATATGAATACTATATAGTCTAAAAATAATTCTAACATCAATCACCATTGATGACCTCTGATGATTGAGTTCCGAGAGATTTATTCCTTCAGTTATCACCCAAGATAGGGAATATGTATTTATGAAAGAATGGGAAGATGTCAACTCATTATGTAGGGTCATTTTTTGTTTTAGAGAGAGTCAGGACAATAGCATACCAGTTGATACTACCTGAGAGGTACTATGCCATGCATTGATACTTCCATGATTCACATCCTCACCAATATCATGTTAAACCATTTCATACCTTCGATATAACCGAATTTGAGTAGATGTTGATTATAAATTTGATAAGTATCCAGTATGCATCATTAAATAGAGAATAAAAAGTTTTCTAGGATTCTCTATACCTCTTGTATGGGTGATATGACAGCACAGCTGCATAAAAGATGAGAATTGGTAGTAGAAGGCTGATGTACAAGCCCAGGGGCAAGAATTTTTCTTAGATAGAGTTTCACCCCTATTGGAAAATTATCTTAGGGACATGTTTGTTTAATATGGGAAGACTATAAGATCACAAATTTTCTATCAGGTATGGATCCTTTAAATTTCTATATAATTCTTTATTTTGGACGTAATAAAGACTCAAAATGAGTTAGCAATGGTATCAATGGTGTATAGGTATTTTTCAGAGCCCAGAACCCATATTTCTGGGAGGACTAGGCATCATACATAGTTTTTAGTAATTTGTGTGAGGAGTCTGCGTAGTTTGAGAAAACTGAGGGGGTAGTACGGTTTTTATGATAGACACATATGACATGCATTGTGCATAATTTCCCTTATAGTGTGGCATAACCATGTGTGTGAAACATTTAATGAAGTTAATCATCCATGGTTTATGCATTGTTTGGAAAACCATATAGAAAAACCATGCTTAGGATAATTTTTGGGTGATTTTACAATATTTACCATAATCAACTAATTAATAAACTCCTTTTACAATCCAATTTCTAGAAGGATGAAACTCTGTTTTTCACATTTTGGATCTTTCTGAAGTCCTAACATAGTGATCAAGAGATATTTTTCATCCGAGATCACTTTGAGTTTCACATCGTCACGTTGGATGATAAAAGGTATGTAATCGAGTCTGTATTGATTTTTCACTGTCTCTCTTTCCCTCAACCAAGTTATCAAGCTATGATAATTTCTACCTTTTTATAAGATCTACTCTATTCCATGATAAATTAATGCTTAATTCTGGATGTGCAGTGTATTGGAAGCATTGCTATTCTATACTGAAAATAAAGTATGTCTTTAATTTATTATCAATCCTCATTTGATGTTTTGGAATTTTTCTAGGAAATGGATTATATAGTAATTTAGGCATCAATATTGATCATTGTGCTGTTTCCCAGTGTTTGAAAAATTTTTGGGTCCAAAATTGGAATTTGGAGAAAAGTGATTTTGGAAAAGGGAGTTATGGGAATGATTGAAGGGTGCTTTAATATTTCACACAAGGAAAGATTTGGGATCAGAGTACCAAAATATAGAAAAGGAAAAAAGGGAACACAAGACATAAATGTGTGCAAAAGATGTGGTTTCCTGTAAGAATCTTACTTAAAAAATGAGATATCAAAATGTGTTTTTTGCGCTCAGAAATAGTCTTGTGCACACCCAAAAAGATGCATCAGAAACATGTGTGTTCATGGTTATCAAGGCCTATAAATAGGAAGTTACCACCATGAATGAAGAAGAATATTCAACAAAGATCCAGGTTCTCTACTACATGAATGATTTGGATGGAGTTAATCTTTCATGAAAGATTTTGATTTAGTCTAAAAATACCAAGTGATAATTTTTGAGTTCTTGCACAAAAGTTCTGGGTTGCATGAAAAACAAGTGTTGTGTGAATGTCATATTGTGAAAAAATCCCAAATCATGCACACAAGTTCATTGTGGTTCTTCTATTTGTCTTTTTATAACTAATTTTCTCATTTAGTGCATTCAAGTGCATCAATTTTGGGTTATGGTGCATGGATGGAACCATTCTAAGTCAAGGGAAATGATTTTGATGCCAAATCATATAAGAGACCTTCATGTTGATAAAATGAGTTTGACCTCTCTTAGAGCAGTGAGCAAGGGGGAGTCAGCAGATGTGTTCTGATGAATGTAGTGAGTGATAAAAAAATGTTATAAGGTTGTGAGCATGGCACATAGTGACTGTAACTGAACCACTGTATTAAACATGTAGTGAATATTAGTAGATTTTGGTATGATCAAAACACTATTGGCATACAATTTTTGGATGCACCCCTTTGTGGGGAACCACGAAAAAGATATGTCTCATTCCTTTTTTTCTGAATGTTTTATTACTTATCATATCCATTATTCAGGTTTAATGAGTTCTTACCAGTGTATGAACATTATCCATCACTTTAAAATTAAAATTTGACAAACTGATTCATCCCTCCACTCTCAGGGTTCCCAAGGTCCTAAAAGTTGTATCAAAGATAGTTTACTGGTTTTTAATCTCTCCTTTCATTATTATCATAGAGAAATCAGTAATCATAAGGGGAGTGACCATTTTCGATGGAAGTGACTTTCAATTTTGGAAGAATATGATGAGATCACAACAATGATCTCCTTTAATGGATGTCTTTTTTTATACTATGCATGTAATTTATTTCTCTAATCTAGCTAGGCTATTTATGACTGATACAAAGAGAAAAATATATTATGTAGATGCTAAATCACAAAATGATCTGAATGCCACACTTTTTGATTAAATATATGTAAAGGTAATGAGTTCCACCTCAACAATGTCTATGTGTGAAAAGCTAAAATATATTTATGAAGGAGATAGTTATTTGAAGGAGGGGACACATAATGTTTTTCTCAATAGGTTTGATGATCTGAAGATTTAATCTAATGAAAATATAGATTTCGTCCTCAATAAAATTACTCAAGTTATAGGAGAATTTTTGGGGGCATAGAAAAGAGATCAACGAAATTTATATTGTAATGAAAATCTTGAGAATACTTCCTCCTCTTTACAATGAAACGATATAATTTCTTATGGAATGAGATAGCTCTAAAATCATTCTGGATGATTTTCTAAGAATCGTGGTGGCATATGAGATGAGAGTCAAACCAGAAGATGCAACTAATCGTGCATGTAAGGAAAAAACATTCTAAGCCATATGAAAAAATAAATTTTAGGAGATAGTGTTGTTGAATATTTTAAGGAAAATGAAATTAATTTCCTCATTGGTATGAAATTCAATGAGAGAAAATGGAATGTTTAAGTTAAGCTACCTCTATCTTGTTTTCATTGTGTAAGAGTTTGGAACATTTCCTCTCGATGCACACTCTCATTTGGTGATGAAAAGAGTGAAGTTGGAGATATTCAGAAGCTATGGAAAAGGTTTTACGAAAAATGAGACTTTAAATGTGGAAGGAAACTAAAATGAAATTTTTTTTTCTATGAATATAATAATGAAGATAGTGAATTATTTGAGGAAGAATAAGCATAATTTGAATCTAGAAACCACGCTTCCATGATGGCTATAATTGAAAAATCTAAACCATCAAATATTAATCCTAATATAACTAGTTGACCACTAATTCAAATCCAATGTTGAAACATAATGATGATATTTTAGGCTTGAGAATAAATGTAAGAAATGGAATAAGTAGAAGTAAATTATTGAAGAATCATTATAATATGTTGATCATCTTGAAGATGAGATTGAACAACTTGAAGAAGTTGTGAAAGTACAATCATCAATACATGAAAGAAAAAATGATGTAGTGGAACTAAAACTCTAAATTGAAGAATATGAAAAGGCCATTGTTGGCCTTACCTTGAGAATTGATGGAAAGTGAAAAACTACTGACAATCAGGAAGAATAAGTGGTTACTCCTAGAATTAAAATCGAAAGAGGATCAAATTCAAAAGAAGCAAAGAAGAAAATACAATTTTTAAAATTCTCATTTGTTGAATTACTAGTGAGGGATAAGAATTCTTCTGAAGTAGTTAAAATAACATTGAATGATCAATGAGACACATTAATGGGAAGAAGTGGAATCAATTTTTATGTTGAAAAATAAAATTATGTAAGTGAAGTTGTGCAAAATAAAGGCAGGATGAAAATGGGTCATGTTGAAAGGACACCTGAAGGGTTAAAAGAGAAATAGTAAATTCAAAACAAAGGAAGGAATAATGATTTTCCCATGGAATCCAAAAGTTATTAGAAGCCAAAAAATTTGCCTTGGGAAGGATACATGAGGAGGTATAAAAATGAGATGAAATTTCCACTATCAAAATTTTAATTCTATGGCTATCTAGCCCATACCATGTCATATTGCAAAGAGGTAGGGAACCATTTGAGTGTGAAAGAGATAAGAGATGAACAAAAGAGAGAAAAATAATATTATACTTATTATAGAAAAAATAATTTCTCTGGATATTGTTTTTAGTGTTCTAACATTTGTCACAAAGTTTTGTATTGCAGGCAGTGGAATTATAGAAGAAATTCGTACAATTCTCAATGAAAGGGAAATAATCAACAACAAGACGGTGTTGCTATTTCAAAAAAAATTTCTCCTTTTAAAGAAGAGTATGTGTATGAAGAACCCAATTTCTTATAAGAGGTAATTGAAACTCCATCAATGTCTTATTCTCAATCCAATATCTCATGGAAAGGAAAGAGGAGAATTTAGAAATCCAACCTTACCGAAGTATCTCTCAAAGCCACCTAGAGATCCATATCCTAGACTCTTGATAGATGATGATCATATGACATGATGGGTAATGATGACCAACTGAAAAATTATATGATTATGGTTGATGTGATGATGAGGTTCAGTAATGATGGTGCGCAGAAGATCAAATGTTGTGGGATTAATAAACTTGCAAATGTAAAGGTGAAGAAAATTGAAGGTCTATTTGTGGAAAGATATGGTCATGATCTACTTAGTGTGAGTCAAATGTGTGAATTAAGAATTATTGTGACATTAAATCAGAAGGTATTTACTTTAATAGGAACTATTTGGATTTATTTTATGAAGGATAGAAGAACAGAAGGGAACTTCTATCAGGTTGACAGTAAAGAAAACATTTACTACATGACCGTTGAATAGAAAAACAACTCGTGGAATCAAATATTAGGGAACATTAATCATTATGAAATCGAAAAGATATCAAATATGAATATATTCATGTATATTCCCAACCTGAAGCATGAATGGGAAAAATCATGTCATTCTTGCTTGTGTTGGAAGCTGGTCTCTAGTTTTTATCGTCTATAGAAGATAAGGGCATCAAACATTATTGATATCATCCATTAGAATGTATGTGTACTAATAAATGTTTCTAGAATGCATTGATAAATAATCAATTTTATTTTTAATGATGAAAATAATACAATGGATTGTGTGATGGTTATAAATAAGAAACATCAAATTCTTGATTGTGTGAAAACTTATCTTCTGAATTTTTGAGAATGACACTATGCGAACAATCCATGTTATGTGATCTAATAACGGAGGAGAATACATGTATATTGAGTTTGAAAATTACATGTAAAATCATTTAATTAAACATTAGGTGGAAACTCTGAAAAGACCAAAGTAAAATAGAGTATTTAGCACTAGAATCAATAGGTGAACAATACGGCCAGAACTATTTGGATTGAGAGTCGTATCACTTTCCCATATTGAAAAAATGTCGTTCAATCTACAATTTATATTCTAAACTAAACAGATCTCTCTATGGGAGATACAAAGACACTTTATGAGTTGTGTAATGGATAGAATCCCTCATTGAAGTATTTCCATATTTTCAGAAGTAAATGACTCATCAGAAACAAATAAGGAAATGAATTAAAGTATGGTGATGTGGTTTATGAAGGAAAATTTCTTGGATATTAAATGAATATAAAATCCTACAAATTATTGAACATGCATCATAGTAAAATTTTGGAAAGGAGTGATAAAAAGATAATTGATGAGAAGACCCCAAATATTATGTGGGGATCTTAAGCTATTGTTATTAAAGATGCATAAGACATTGGACATGGAACATATTTAAATGAAAATGTTGAAGAAGAAGTGAATAACATTTAGGAGCATCCAAATGATGTTGGAGAAATCCATGGATGGAGAGAATTCAGTTGAACCTCAAAGGAAAAATCTAAGAGGAAAGATTGATCAATCCAACATCATATAAGATAAGATTGAACACACACAAACATGGAAAATGTGGAACAATTCTGAATCAGAATTCCAATCAATTGTGAAACCATCCTCATTTGAATAATCTACAATGGATGTACAAGGGGATAAATCCATGAAAAAAGAGATAAAATATATTGACTAGAATGAATCGTGGGATCTAGTTAAGAGTCTTGAAAACCACAATGTGATTGGAACAAAATGGATTTTCACGAATAAATACAACAAGCATGGAAATGTGATCAGAAAAAAGGCATGACTATTTTTTAATGGAAATTCACATATTGAAGGCATTGATGTTGAAGAAAAATTTTTTCCAATGGCTATTCTGGAGTCAATCAAGCTATATTTTCCATATAAATTCTAAGAGGTTATAAAATGTATATAATGTTTTTCAAGACGTCATACTTGAGTGGTGTTATTGGTGAAGAAGTGTACATTGAACAGCTATTGGGATTCTTTCATGGAAATGAACAATTGATGGTTTGTAGATTATAAAAATCCTTATATGGTCTGAACCAAGCACCATGACCATGGTATTAATGGTTGGATTCAATCCAAAGGATGTTGAAATTTATAATAGGGGTAGTGGATCAAAATCACTATGTAATGAATTCTTAGAAAGGTCTATTCATGGTAGTTGTGTACATTGATGGTATTGTTTTCGGTGGAAGTAGGTAGGGATCTTTGGGTGAATTTTCCAATCACATTAAACTAGAATATGAAATATCTACGATTTTTGAGATCACATGCTTCTTTGGGTTGTAGGTGATATTTAGGAAGGACTACAAATTCATTTCTCAGAAAAATGTATACAAGAGAGCTATTGAATAAATTTAATATGCATGACTCCAAGCCAATATTGAATCTGTTTATGGTTAGAACCAAACATTGAAAGATTGAGGACCAGACTTCTATTGATCACACCAATTACAAGAGGATCATTGAAAGACTACTATAACTGATAGCGACATGGCCAGATATTGTCTTTGCATCATGCTTGGAGGACCATTTTGAATGTAATCTAAATGAAAATCATATGTAGGTAGTGAAAAGAATCATGAGATACATTAAAGGTACTAAAAATTATGGGATTTAATTTTATATAGGAAAATATAGTAAACTATCATCATTCTTCAATGCTGACTGGGTTGGATAAGCAGTGGAATGAAAACCCTCCATTGGTAGAGCATTAAATATTGGGAAGAAATGTGCAGACTGGTTGATTATGAAATAGGAATTTAATACTCTTAGTACTTTTGAAGATGAATATATATCCCCTAAAAATTAATTCACTCAATTACATTGGATGTACTAGCAATTGAGTGGTATTGGTGATGAGGCGAAACAACTGATGGTGATTCTATGTTATAACAATTATGCAACTGATATTACGAAGAATCATATTCAACATTCTAGTATGATGAATATTGAAATAATATATCATTTCATCAATGAAATATATGAGAAAGGTGTGATTAGAATGTATCACGTAGGTACTGATGATAATGTGGCTGATATTCTGACCAAACCACTGGAAAAAGCTGTGTTTGAGAAAAATTGGTTGAACCTTTGTGTTTAGCCACCTCATAATGCATAAGGAGGACAAAAAATTCACCAATAACCAATTTTGTTAACCAATTTTATCTATTTTTGGATGTGATGATGGTTTATGGGGGAGATATGAGCTAAGGGGAGTATATTCTGATCTCTACATTGTTCAAATACCGTTCTTTGGGTTTATTTCTAATGGGGGAGAAATGTAAAAATTAAATCTATTATGTGTAATGTGTAAATGTTGTGGATGAAATATTTATGGTATCATGTTGGTTGAAAGAGAATAGAGAATTTCAAAGTATATTGTGAAGTGTGAAAAACAAGAATGTGAAGTAGGAAAAACATTTTGTTTCATGAGTAAGTAGTAAGATAAATCATTTGAAAAATTGACAACAAGATTCATGTCTTCCATCTATTTTTATACACCGATCATTTATCTTGTATAAATAGATTGTTGGCTGATTTGATTCTTGCATATCAGGTTTTGATAGTTGATGGTTCTTTATTGAATTTATCAGGATATTTCTAAAAATCCAATGGTGAATATTATTAAAACCATTGCTACTCTATACTAGAAATAGAGTTTGGATTAAGAAAAAATTGCACAGAAGACATAAATGTGTGCCAAAGATGAGGTTGCATTGAAGAATATTACACACCCAATGTGACGTCAAAAGTGGATTTTCCTGCTTTGAAATAATCTTGAATGCACCAAAAAAGACACATCAAAAAATTGTGTGCATGGTCATCGAGTACTATAAATATACTGCTACCCCCACTAAGGAAGAAGAATTTTCAATTATGTTTTTGGTGCTCTTCTTCATGAATGACTTTTGTGTGAATGATTTGGATGGATTTAATCATGCATGAAAGATGTTCCATTAGTCTAAAAAGACTAACTGAACATTTTGGAGGTGATGCGCGAAAGATCTAGTTTTTGAAAAAAACAAGGGTAGCGTGAAATTCAACTTGCACAAAAAATCCCAAATATTGTGTGCAAGAGCAGGTGTTGTGTGAATGTTCATTGTAATGTTTCTTTTATGTATTTAAATATCTAGTTTTCTCATTCAATGATTTAAATTTCGTTAATTATGTTCTTTTTTGAAAGAAGGGTCCCATGATAATTCATGGGAAAGGCCTTCAAAGCCAAATCATTGATGTGACCATCAAGTAAATAGAATGATTTTGTCCTCTCTCAGAGGAGTGAGCATGTGGGTGTCAACATAAGTGTTCTAATGGACATATTGAGATATTCCTAAAATGTTGTGAAGGTAATGATCCTGGAATAGAGTGATTTTTACCAAACTTCTATATTCCATTTCTAGAAAAGATTATTGGATTTTGGTATGACCAAAAAACTATCATCTTATGCTCTAGGGATGCAGAACTTAGTAGTGAACCAAGTAAAAGTGTTGTGTTGTCTCATTGCATGTGAATGTTATATTTCTAATCATATCCATCATACAAGTTTAACGAGTTCCTACCAACTTGGAATCAATATATATCAAGTTAAAATAAAAATTTGACACCCTAAATGTACATAAACATATTTCATTATATGATGATTTTTTTGAGAAACTAGTTTCCTAATAATATTAATATTATGAATTTATAAGAACGAACAATTATTGTAGTCTGTATATAAAATGTAATTTTTCGGACACCAAGATAATCTTGTCAAAATATCCTCATACTACACAACACATTCTTCTTCCTTTTTATTTATTCTATGTAACATTCTATTCTTTTCAGTTCTTTTCTCATGAGGTATATATTTTTAGAGGAATGTTTCTTTAAAAAATATTTATTCAATGTGTTCTATTATTTATTCCTCTATATAATTTTGCATCAATGACCACCACTGATCCACTTATCCACTATGATAGTAAAAGTAAGGTGTATTTTTTTCTTTTCATGACATCACAAGGCTATAAATATCGTTTCAAGGGACATAATTCATTTCTCATCTACCATAGGATTAGTGGACCCACTTAATTATACAAGGCTCTATCAGATGATGTGATCCAACATAAGAGAATCATGTCATGAAAAAATAGGTTTCTTTATCCAAGAAAGTTCATTTTTTATAAAATAATAAAGATTCTCTAATATATCTATGACATTATATGTTCTAATACAAGATATATTCGATTGCCCAGTAGGAAAATCCCCACATTGAACATGATTATTGATTACTATCCTTCTTCAAGGTATTATTTCTAAAAAGTGAAAAATAATATATAATATCCTAAAATTAGTAATTTAATATCATTATTTATACTTAAAAATAAATCTTAACACTTAACATAATTCGAAAATTAATTCATTTTTAATACTGGAATCATAAAATGGAATTATTTTGGTATATATATACATTAAAATCCTTCATAATGAGCTTCAAAAAATATTATTTTTCAAAATATTTCTCCTAGTAGTGTCAAACTAAGTGTGATGTAAGGCTTAATATCATGCACTAGGAGATGATCAAACAAATTGTCAATGAACAATTGTAATATTTATTAGTCCTATATACAACTATATCAAAACTACATCCACTTGTAGTATCAAGACATATATGTGTTGCTAGAAAAACCCACAGAATATCTTACTCAATAAAATTTAGGCTGACCTTTTATTCTAACCCTTAAAGAATATCATAGGGACATATATAATAATATAGTTTTTTCTTAATCTAATTCACAAGGTGTCTACTATACTTCCTGTGATACCAAGTAGAACAACCATGAATCTAGTAACAGATATATGACATTTATATTATTATATTTGTATAGATATAATGGGTCAAATTCTGAAGGCCCAATCCATTTTTTAGTTTTAGAGAACTATACACATACATGATACCAATTTTACGTAGGGAATAAAAGATAAAATATAGAAATATAAAACCTTCAACATTCATGAACATATTAAATGAATTATTCTTCACATCATATGGAATAGATAAAAATAAATGTGATTTAAAATACTTGAAAAGTGTTAATTATATCCAAAGCTATCAATTAGATAGTCATAATCAATATGGGAAGTTAAATTTCAGAATACACCTTCCATTTAATCAAAAACATGAGGAGAAAATACATTAATGGAAATTACCAATGGAATAGAATCATGTTTTAAAATAAAATATTTCTCCATGAAGGAAATGATAATTTTTTTATTTTATGATCTCAGACATCCTAAAATCTATACCCCAAAGACTTTTTGTAATAATTATTAAATATATACGTAAAAACACATTTAATTTATCCTGATAATCTGTATTAAATTACCCACTGATTCATCAAGAGGATATATTATTTTGGGATCCATCCATCACTGTTTTTCAAAATAATTCATTATATATCTAATGTTTTATTTCATTCATTAATATATATTCAATACAAAAAAATATATTAATTGGGTAAAGAATACATATTTAACTATATATCTTCAGTCTGTCATACAAATTTCAATGAAAACACTATATGTTTAAATGGTACAAGATATATCCTATAATTATAACCATCATACAATGAATAAGGATATTAAATAAAAATTTAATATCCAATGGAAAATCATAACATTTGAATGTCTCTAGATAAATTTAATTTTTTTTTAAAAAATAATCAACAACAGAGAGGATACCAAAACTTCCTCTGAGATAATGGGTTTTGCAATAAAAGAGTCTTTTAGATGAATAAATGTAATATAAGAGAAATTTAAACCTAATATTTCCTAAAAAATTATTTTTTTTAAAAACGTTGAAAATATTTATATGATGAAACATTATGTAAAATTTTTAGTGACATCGATGTCGTTTATTGACACATTCAAATAAAAGTCATTTCATTTTTTACTTTTATTAAAAACATAACTTTTGAAAAATAGTATAATGATTCCATTAAAATACTTTTTAAAATTAAAGGATAACATAAAATGAAATTAATAAACTAGTTGTGGATATAATAATACCTTTATAATTTTTTTTTGTAAAATATGGATATGGAATAAAATATATACGATTTAAATATTTTTAAATTCAATTTTTTAAACATTGAAATTATTTATTTACGAACCAAAGGAAGGAAAATATTTAATAAAATATTGATCTAATTAAATAAATTGTGAAGATGAAAATTACTGGAGGTTA
The DNA here is from genome assembly GCA_963277665.1 of Viscum album. NCBI lineage: Eukaryota > Viridiplantae > Streptophyta > Magnoliopsida > Santalales > Viscaceae > Viscum > Viscum album. The sequence continues at coordinate 1,869,844,251 of OY728150.1, forward strand.
TGAAGGATAAATTAAATGATTCATCCAATAATATTAAAAGGAATCCCAAAAGAATATTATATTATTAAATTGATTTTAACCACTTTGGTAAATCTCAATTTATAACCCCTTGAAATAATAAACATGAATTGAAACATTATCCATCATGAATAAAAAATGTCATGTTAAATATATCAATGTTATATTACATACACCAATGAAAAGTGAATATGTGCATATTAACTCATATGACTCAATGAATAGAACTTGAGACATATTCACTTTCCTCACACATCCTTTTTACTGAATGAAAATTAACTAAAATTTTAAGGGTTTTATGAATGATATTAATTGAAAAAGGATCCATATTTATATTTATAATAACATATATGATCATATTACATCATCTTACCACACATTAAAAAAATATATTTTATTATTCCAATTTTTGGGGTTGTCAATTTCCATGTTTTCTCATCTGTTATTTGTTATGAATGTTCTTATTCATATGGATAGAATTTAGTGACATAATTTATATAATTATATGAGAATTATTAGTATAAAATTAACTCACTATATTAATTTTAAAAAATATTCATCAATTTTTACATGGAAAATGAATCAAATCTCTTCATAGAGATAGTAAGTTTTATGTACACACAGATTTTGGTACAATTATCTTCACTATTTAAATGGTAATGAAGTGGGTGATTGATTAGTTTTAGTTAATTGATATAATTCCATATTCATTATATATTCATTTTATACATAATTATTAGTATCTATTTGTGTAGGTGATCGGAAACAAATTACACCAGTTTGTGAGGTGGTAGTCTTCCATACACATGAGCAATGACATTATTTCAGGTTTGATGGAAAAGAAGATGAATAAATATTATTACATGAACATAATTAAATATAAAAAAATTATAGAAACTATTTTTATTATATTTTAGTTTTTAATATCTAATTGATGGTTGTAAAATAATAATGAAAAATATATAGCATTTGTTAAGATGATTACCATCTATTAGAGAAACGTCCTTTATATCTCTTCATAAGGACCCTAGGATTGTTTTTTTGGAATAAAATTAGCTCTATAATTCACATAATGATGTTTGGTATATATTGGTTTATGGTTTTGTCAATCCAAATTTCATTGAAGTTGTGATGAACTGAGTAGAGGGAGTTCACTTTTTTAATTGAGGGGTTGACACCTGGAATTTTTGAAATGAAAAAATTATACCATGATTTCTCACATGCCACAAAGATAGAAAATGGATAACTATCAAATGAAAGATTTTACAATGAAAAAAAATCTCTATAAAATTTTAATTAATATAGTTCATAGGTTATTTAATCCATATCATTTATTGATTATCCCCAAGTAAACCTATTTTACCTTAAACTTGTCAATTATTTTTTACAATTTTTATTATTTATTATGATTAAATATTATGCTAAAAATATTATATAATATTAAATATTTAGATTACAAATATGTAATCAATTTTAATAAATTAAACACATATATGTGGAAAATTTTAATTTAAACTAAAAACAAAAATGTATTAAAAAACAGATTTTCAAGGAATGAGTTTTACCAGAATAATGTGATATTATATTAATTATATGACATGAAATTATCATTGAATGGATTTAAATTCATATATTTAGATATGAAATATATTAATATAATTTATATATTCCATTATTATGGATTATTTTAATTAATTAAAATGGATAGACATTATTCCTTTTTAAACAATAATAGTTTTCTAAAGAAAAAAATAGTTTTCTAAGAAAAACCACTTTTTAATAAGAATTTATCTTTATTTATTTCTTATAAATTAATAAATATTAATAGTTTATTTATGATTATGTTTACATATGATTATAAAATAATTTAGGAATAGTAAATAAAACATTTTCAATTATTCAAAAATTAATATCTAAGAAATAAATGTTCATAAATACATTTAATGATTTTTTGACCAAGTAAGGCCAAAATTAATATTAATTCTATAAAATGATGATTTTTGTGTCATGAAATATTAAAATAACATTTTTATTATAACTTTAATAAAATACAATGTTCACTTACTATGTTTAATGCTCATTGTTTCATGTATAATAAACAACTTTAAATATTTTTTTTAGTCCCAAGATACTCATGTATGAAAACATAAAATAAATACATATAAAATTCAAATTTCTCCCTCACTTAAGCAATATTTTTTTTAAATATTATTCACATTTATTCTATCATGGCCTCTTTTTAATTTTTTCATAAACTAATCCCAATATTCTTCTCAAAGAATCAATATAATTAATATACAATTATAAAATAATTATATTCAGTGTATTGTAAAATATGATTTTTTTAGAATAAAAATAAAAATAATTAGAAAAATATCTTATATGTTTTAATTTTACAAAAAAATTAAATCATATGATTCACATATGAATTTCAAAAAGGAATATGACTTTTAACTCACATGAATTTGTATGTTGTATGAATTTAGCATTCCATAAGACTTTGATAATCAGTTTAATGATGAATTATATAAAATAAATTTAAAGTATATATAAAATATATATATATATAAATCCATATAATGATGATTAACAATGTTATTGTTAATGAGTGTTCATCTTCGGATTGAGGAATGTATTTTTTGAAAAATAGTTTTATGAAATGTTTTTAGGGGTTATTTTGAAAATAAATTTTTCTATTTTGTGAATATAATTTTATTAAATGGATTCCATATTTGAAATAATACCCCATTTTTTTCAAAAATAAAAATTTATAGTTTTTTTATAATGAATAGTATAAATTATAAATAAAATTTCACCATTGTTTAGGTTTAAAATTGTTTACCGTGCCATTTGATATAAAAATATAATGGTTATAATTACATAAAATATTTCTAATATCCTAATAGTTGTATATATTTCATAATTAAACTTATCTACTTATAAAAAGAGAAATATTTTCATCCATTTTTCCTTTAATGTGGCTTTACGTTATCTTAAAACTTTGAGAAATTACAAGTGTACCACTCACCTCTACTATAAATGGGAACCACCTACCATCGTGTCTTCACAACAATTAATCAATAGAGCTTATCCAGACCCTTATAAAATATATCCTCAGAATCCTAATATATTTTTTAGAGATAATCATATTTGTACATGTCTAACAATTTTTTTATTAATAAGAGATCCAAAGTTGGTGTTACTAGTGAAAGTAATCATCTTCAGAAAGGCCTTTCTATTTATTGCTGATTTTACCCTTGTTAATTTAATATGAACAATTATAATATAATAAAAAATGATTCAACCAGATAGATACATTTTATTTGATTTATGAAATAATTTTTATCTATATCTTTATAAATGAAATAGGAATCAAAACCAGTATTCCGGTGTACGATGTAGTACCACCTTGTGAACTGATGTATTTTTTCCAATCATTGACTTACATGGATAGTCATAGCGATGTGAATAAATAATATATATGATAATTTTAATACTATTTTTTTAAAACTGATATATCATCCACTTAGGAAACCTTTCACCAATTTTTGAAATCTTAACATCGCTCATGTGTCTGTATGGACCATTGTCTCCACAAAACGATGAGATTCATTAATCATATCCAAATTCATATAATATTTAAAAAAAATATTATATTGAATTTATATGATTATAATAACATTTATATCATTCCAGATATGATGAAACTATGTCCTATGTAAAAGAACATTAATTTCTCTAAAAAAATATTCATGAGAAAACGAAGCATTTTACAATCAAAACAACAGTCATAATGAAATATTATTAGAGAACATGTTAGAATATGTTATAAGATGACCATATATAATATTATAATAATTAATATGGTTCTAGTATACATTAATAATTGGTTTAAAACAATTATAAATCTGGTTAAACCTCATTCAACTAATGTGAAGCATGAGTTAATTGATTTCATCTCAATTTCCTTTCAGTTGAGACATATTTGATATTTTGTAAATATTTAAATTTATATTGTCTATATACTATCCCTTTGATATATTTATCATAATTAAAAATTAATTATAGATGATTTCAATAAAATATTACACATTAATGGGGTTACAATTTAAAAGCTTCCAAATATTTAATGGTTTATTTTAAAATATATTTTTTTTGGATTGCATTAATTTTTGTTAATGTAATATGATAAAAATACGTAATAAAATAAATTTATTTTTATATCCTATATATTTTTATGGAGTTTCTATATTTTCTACAAAACATTACCCTCTTTTGAACATGAACCAAGTAAATATATTCTTAAAATGAAAACTAATTTTATTTAGCTTTTAATTGGATATATTTTTCTTCCATGTTCCTATTTTAAGAAACTATTCTATAAAAGAACTTTTCATCACTAAAATAATTTTTTAGGAAACTTTTATGTATTTAATTACTTTTTCAAGGGGTTTAAAGGAAAATTTATAATATATTAGAAAGAGTTTGTTATAAATTTCGTCACAAAATAGAAATTGAATTTTGTTAATTTATACATCATTACTGACTTCTCCACCACCGTAACTATATATAAAAATTTATCTTATTCTACATGTTTTATAATATGTTATAATAAAAATTCATTAATGAAATCCTATTTTAATATTTAACTTCCATTTTTTTTATATTTTCCAAATACATTTTTTATTGAAAAACCAATATTTTCTTTAAACCGATGATTATATCACATTTTTTATTAATTTTGTGATCCTTAAATTTCTATTGACACATTCACATTATTTTTATAACTAGAAATTAAGATTTACTTAAATATCAATATTTTTTTAAAACATGGATATGATTATTTCCTCAACCATATACCATTTTTACAAATGGTGGTTTACATTGAATTTTGTTTTATTTAATTGGGATAATATTAATAAATTTGTATACATTTCCCAATATAGATATTTATTGAAAATTAATTTTTTTTATGAATTGAATTTTTCCTTCAATATTGGAGTAATGTATTGGAAATGAAGTGATTTTTATGCCCAATTATAGATGGCCTCTCAATGCATTGACAGGTCTCATAATACAAATCTATGGGCTAAATTAAATACTTGTTTTCTATTTATATACCCATCAATTATATTTTTTTGATGAAAGGAATTGATGTTATATATATTATTATATATGATATCTAAAAATACAATATTAATATTTTTGTTCATCTACATGTGATTAATTATAAACCATGATTTTTTTGTTCATATTTTCCAAGGGAACATTTTACCATAATTATTGATTAAATGTCATTATTTTATTTATTTCCTTTACAATATAAATTATGAATTATTTACTCATGGTTGATTCTATTTTACATAACACAAAATGATAATTTGAGGTTACCCTTATTATTTTTTTAGGTTATGAAGTTTAAATCTCTAAAATTGTTTCAAGGATTCAGATTATTTCCTTTTTTATGTTTTATATTCTATTCCCAATGTAAAATTTGAAACATAAATGTATATAGCACCTCGAGATCACCAAAAACATAAACACTTCAGCATTATATCTCTTTTATCTATCTCATTTTAGAAAAATTATACATAATCTCTAGGATAGTAGTGTTGGGGTTTCTACTGTTTATATAGAGAAATTTTATTTGAATCCTTAAGAAATATATTTATAAAAACATATATTAGAGAACATAAACTTATAATAGAAAATAGGTTATGTTTAATTTTATGATAAAATAAAAAATGGTTTTAAGGTAGATATTATGTTGTTTATTTTAAAAATACATCACTTTATGTATATTTTTATGTTGACAACATTTTTTCACAAACACAACTAAGGGTAACAACCCTATAAATATTTCGTCTAGTATATCTGAACCTTCATTCTAGTACATGGTGACTATTCCCTTAATGGGAACCCTGTTTAAAACTCTCAAATGTTATTAATAGGTTAAATCACATTTCATTTAATGCCAATTATGATATATTCAAAAAATATATTTTTTGTTTTATATATATCCAGGTTTATGATTTTGGTATTAATGATGTAGAAATTTTCAATTTATGTTAAGTGTTACCCAAATTTTCAATTATGTACTATGATTTAAAACACATAATTTTATGATTTAATATATTTTTTTTAAATCGTGTCTTTCAAAAATAATAGTATACATACTCTTAGATAATGATGAAACTTTGTTGTTGAGAAAGCTAATACAACAATTTTCGGATCTTAGATGATCATGAAAATATTAAAGTAGCTGACCCAGATTATTACAAATAACCTTTCACATAGAGATTATGTTGGTTTTCCATATAATGTTACACCTATATTATATCATTTGATTATATAGATGGCTCTTTATTTTATTAGAACTTCTAATTTAGTGGTATTTGAGAAATGGTTAAGTCCCTAGAAATGGTAATTTTGGCCTCGAAATACAATGACTTGGAAAAGGTTGTACTTGTAGTATATTGCCTCATTGTTAATTATAAACAATGGCTTCCATTGATCAAGGATACCATGGATTAATATGAAATAAATCTAATAGAATTAATTATATATAACGTAATATCTTTTGATAAACATTTCCCTCATGTAAAATGAGATTAAATTATGTTTAAGTTACTCATCTTAGTGAAAAATGAAGATGAAATGTTTTCAGGGTTCGAAGCTACCATTACATGATCTCCAGGTTTTCCATGGATTGTTTATATGACCTGGGATACAACATTTACCATTTCTGTGAAGGGATCAAGCCATTTTGTGAAGGTAACTTGTTTCTTAATACATTTCATTTTACGATGAAATTGTATTATAGAACAAAAATATAAAGAAGTAGTTTTCTAGAAACAGAGTATTCACTAAAGTGAAGAGAATAAAATGTTGGTAAAACACTAATTAAGAGATATATTTTGAAATATTAAGATGAATGTGAATCAGTTTCCATCATGTAAATTTTTTGAAAATAAATATCATGAAAAATTCTTGAGGTGAACGATAGATTGTTATAGTGGAGAGATAATGGTCAAATTTCCAATGAATGTAGGTAAATAAATTGATCATTGATATCAATTGTTTAAAATATGAGAAATTTATGAATTATTCAAAATAATATTAGAAATATTAAGTTAACTTACCAATTATGATGACAAAAGGTGAAGGCCAAGCTTGTGAAATCACTATAGCTACGGTTTAGGTTCCCAAAGATGGGTTGGAAGTTACATTAATTATAAAATAACCTTTATAAATTTTTTATTGTATTCTGGATCTTCTAATTATTTTAAATAATATATATTTTCTATCAATAATATATAATTAACAATCATTTTAACAAGGGATTTGTTATTCAAAATAGCTTGTGGGAATCTCAATAAAAAATGCAAGTGTTGAGTAGTTTACATTATGACAAATAAACTTTCCCTAAATGTGGAAATTCTTATTACACTAATGGATGATGTTTATATAGTCCCTGGTATGGGATATATTTTAAAATATAATGAAAAACATTATGATAAATATAAGGAAATTATGATTTGAGATGAATATTTGGATATCATTATCATTAGTGGGGAGAATTCATCATATGTGTAATGTCTAGATCCACATATAGTAGCTTAAATGAATGATATTCATGGGGAATAAGAGAATAAACAATACTCATCTGCAAAAGGCAATCTTAAAATTAAGTATGTATGAATTTTATAAGAATACATTTATATATTTCCTATGGAATTACCGGGATGTCCCCTATAGTGTGAAGTTGTGTAATAAGAGATTTATATCCCCTATTAGTTCACCATAGTGGACCTGATTTAATTATTATTAATAAGGATGGACATATGTGCCTCTCTATTTATGATTGTGAAATCAATGTTATTACTATAAGAAACAATTATCCACTACCTCAAATTAATGAGTTATTAAGTCTACTTTATGGTGAAAAACATTCTTCAAAGGTTGGACCTAATTCTCGGAGTCATCAATTGGGATTAAAGAAGGATGTTATTCTAAAGATAGTATCTCATATGATGTATAGGCATTATGAGATAATAGTAATTAAAATTGGATATACTAATACACCTTATGTTTTTATGGACCTAATTAAAAGAGTATTCATGGATTGTATTCAAAATTTATTGTGGCATAAATTGACGATATCATGTTATATTCTAAAATATATGAACACCTTGATAATATTTTATGGACCATTCAAGAGACTGCTAGAAGAAATGTTTTGTATGGTAAATTTAAAAGGATCAAATTTTCAATTCGCAATGATTCAATTCATGGCCACATTGTCTCCAATTATGGAATCACATTTAATCCGACAATGAAAAAGGTAGTCATAGAATAGGAAAACAAAGATTAATATAACATTGGTACATGGTTTCATTGGTTTTACAGGTTATAATCAGTGATTTGTACAAAAATATTACATGATTGGATAACCCTTTAGCCAATATTACACGTAAAGGGGTTATGTTCACCTGGGAGATTGAATGTGAAGAATAACTTATATAAAAAATAATTTAGAAATGATAAAATTGTTTTTATTAGTGTTAGAGAAGCAATAATTACTAGAGTGAGATTAAAAATCATTCTTTTTTATTTGTGCTAACAAAGAGAATATAATGGGATCCTTTATCAACTCTATAAAAAAGATCTTATAAAGGGGTCCATTATGAGTGCCTATAAAAGCATTTATAAAGAGGCATATTGGAATTTTCTATAACAGCACACTGCAACAACCATGGTGTGTGCTCTAATAGCATAGAGAATCACCGAAAACACTAAATGAAATGAAAAACCATGTAAGAATAAAAAATTTAAATGAAATAATATTTAAAACAAAAATACAAGAATAAAAACACCATATTATAGACATTTAAATCCTTGGATTATACGATTACATTTGTACAAAATATTAAATAAATTAAAAAAAAATTCCTTATTATTTTATCCAAACCCCTACTTATGAAAAAAAGAACCTATATAAGAAAAAAATTCTTATGTTATTAATAATATAATTTAACAAAGGATCATAAAGTGTTAATATTTAACAAAACATTATGTCCTACAAGTTAATCACTATAACGGAATGAGTTTCGGTTCATTCCTTTTTGTCACAACATTTCTTGTTTGTCTTCAAGAATTATATTTGTAAAAATTAACTAAATAAGTATAAGATAAAAATAATAAGTACATTTATTAAGAAATATAATATATAATGATGATAAAGCAATCTAAGATCATTTTATCGGTTTTTCCGATATAATGTGAGTTTTAAACTAAAATGATACTTATATATAGAAAAGACACACATGGAGTCATATCAGTCACATTGTGCATCGGATTGAATTTCGGCTGAATCTTAGAAGTCTATAATAAAATATTGATAATTTCTTAATGTATCACAATAATATGATTGTGTTTTCTTTGTTTTTACTATGTCTCTTGTCTTTTTTACAAATATTTCATTTTAAATTAGAGAAAAGTATTTTGAATAATACTCATCACGTTGTATTTCAGTTTGATGTGATAAAAATTCCTAAAAATTCAAAATAAAATTATGAATTGATTTGAATAATTATAAATAAAATTATTTCATGTTTGGTTTCTTTTCAGTGAGTGACACTTTTTTGAACCAAATTTCTTTTTTAAAATGATAATGAACCCATTGATTCATATTGAGGACTTTATATATTTAATTTTGGGGGAGATTATTCCAATATGTCCAATAATAGTTATGGATTATTTTAAAAATCTATAAAAATAATCAGAATGTGTTTTCTTTGTTTTGAGTATGTCATTTGTCCTTTTTACTAAAAATGATGAGAATTTAAAACAATAAGACACACATGGAGTCATATCATTCACATTGTATATTTGATGGATAGGAATATAATCTCTATACATCTAAAATGTTATATGGATCACATTCATAATGCATAAAAACTATATAGATCTATTTTCTATGTTTTGAGTTTGTGTCATTCCTTTTTTACTAAAATGTAATTTTAATAAAATAAACCCACATTATGACTCATAAAAATCACATAGTGTATCATTCTAATGTGAGAATGATTTCTAAAAATGAAAAATATATATTAATAGACATCATAATTTATCATAAAAATATGATAATGTTTTCTTAGTTTTCAGTTACTAACTTTTTTTAAACTAAACTATCTATTTTGAACTGATAGTAGAAACATTGAGTCATACGGGTTGCATCGTATATCAGTTTTAGTTCTTGCTAATTCTTACAAATAGAAAATAAAAATTTTGTCATTTATTTAAAGTATCCTAACAATTTATGTAAATTTTTTGTTTAGAGTAGGCAAGTTGTCCTCTTTGAAAAAATGAATTTAATTTTTGATAAAACAATACACATAGAGTCATATCAGTCACATCAAGCATCAGATTGAGGTGATAAAGATTATTAAACATATTAAATGAGTTATGTATCTTTATAATAATGTATAAAAACAGTTTAAATGTGATTTATGAATATTTTTAAGTCACATTATTTTCGTAAAATTTCATTTTAAACTAGAAACAAGCACTTTATCTCACAAAAATCAGATTGTGAATCAATTTTATGTGAGACCGATTCCTAAATATTACAAATGACATATGAATCTATTTTTTAAATTAGAAAAAAATAATTTTTTTTATCCTTTATTTTTAGTGAGTGTAATTTTCTAAACTAAAAAATTGATTTTACTTATGTGAGAGACACATTGAGCCATAACGGTCATGCCATTCATCAAACTTAGGTACAGGTTATTCCTACACGTCTCAAATGACTAATGGATGTATTACCTAAATTATTAACAAAAATAGAATATTTCTTTCTTGGATTTGAGTATGTCATTTTTTATTTCTACTAAAATTAATGTCAAATTTAAATAAAAAGTGGTAATTGGAGTCATACAGGCCATAAGACATGTCAGATCGAGGTGTAGATTATTCCTTCATGTCTCAATGTTTCAAACAAATCCTAACTACCAATTCCACCATGTTATTGTTTTATTTCAATATCTAATTAAAAAAAATTCATGTTGAATTGATTTTCTAAGCTGGAAAACCTTTCTCATTGTTGAAATTCAGAAGAGAAGAGGTAGCTCATTTTCTCATTATATCCCGATAAGTCACTACAATAGGCACACGAGCTTCTTCTAGTCTTAAATATTTCACTAAAGAGAAAACTGACTTTCTAATAATATTAAATCAATATTCATTATTTAAATTTAAACAAAGAAATAAATGAAAATGGAAAACATGGTATGATTGGATGAAAGAATCATTTTATATATTTTTGTGGCTAATTGGAGATAGTTGAGTAAAAAATATGACATCACAAAACTTCTGTGAAAAAATAAATAAATATATATTGGATTAAAATGATATGAAATTTAACATACAAATTGTAGAAAAAGTGAAGAAAAATGTAATTATAAATCTAGTAGGAATTCATATTTTCTTAATCATTGTATTTATTCTTGATTAATTTCTTTATTGTCATTATCTATGTTGCTGGCTCAAAGACCAATCTATCACGAGCATGAAAAGGTTCATACAAACCAACCAAATATGAACATATGAATATTCTTGTATAGGAAAATAATTATTATATTAGTAGTACCAAAAATAATGAATTTAAACATAAATATGAAATAATACATTAATTCTATGTATAAATATTTTACTATGAAAACTTTGATAAATGAAGAATTGATTTGTGGTAGTGAAAAATTAATTATACTAAATAATCAGACTATTAAATAATAACTCAAAAGGGATGGGTTGAGATTTTTTTATAACAATAATATAAAAATGAAACATATAAATTAATAATTGTCATGGGGAGATTGTTAATAATCAATATAACGATGAATCCTATGATGAAAATAATGTTGAATTTAATTTAATATGGGGGAGCACATGGGGATGAGGAAGACTAAAAATAATGAATTTATGTGGAGGAAAATGAAGAGTGATTATCAACTACATTAAATAAAAGAAACGATGAAATCAATGAATAAAATTTCATTTTTGGTTGAACAGTTTCAGTGAAAACATGATGGAGTAAGACTCTAAAAAACCTCAGTTTTTCACAAGTAGAGACAAAATAATTAGGTGAGTCATGAAGATGATTATAATTGGATCAAATATTTGTATTAGTATCTTGATATGAATAAGAACAATGGGACATGGAAATTATTCCAAGGATTGAAGAAAGAAATGATATCAGAACAAAGTGGATGTTTTTAATAAAATCATCGAATATAGAAAAGGGAATCAAAATAAAGAATAGATCATGTGGAAGGTGAACTCTTATATCTATGTAATCTATATTTGTGATAAATTTACTCTCCCATATCTTCACTAGATATTATTATAATTTTTTTTCTATTTTAGGGAAAAGGTATCTAAAGGATACCAAGTTGTTGTCAAATCAATGTTCCTAAATGGAGTTCTTAAGGGGTTTTATACAATGAGAAACTAGATGGGTTTATTATGGATGAAAATGAGAGATTTTTTTTCTATTTAAAGAATTATTTGTATAAGACAACAAAGTCACTGAGGACCTAGTATTTAAGGTTGGATAAATACCTATGTAATGTTATTTTTTAGCAAGGCTATGTTGATCACACCCCCTATATCAATATGTGTAATGTTCAAAGGGTGGTGTTACCCGTATATATCGAACACATAATATTTTAGGATTGGGAAAATCATAATTTAATTTTGGTTATTGATCATATAAGGTATAATATCAAGATGTATATGACTAGTGACACATATTCTTAATTTCATATGCCAATAAAGGAAATCATAACACCTTAATTTTAGAGTCAAGATATAAAAAATATGTTCTGAAGTTATTTATAATGAAAATTTCCAAACCAACGACAAACCCAACTGCTATAGGGACAAATTTTTCAAAATTCAATGATTGCAAGGAGGTAGATGACTTGGAATATAGGTATTGGTACCCTATTATACATCAATACAATATTAAAAATAAAACTAGTGAATGAATAATAAGATGATGGCACAAACATATGATAAATTTTAAAACACAAACATACAAATGAATCATATAACTAGTACATGTATGTTATGTCATGAGTTATGATGATGATAATATTTTATATTAGAAATGATATTCACGATTTTATATGCACATCACACACATAACATGATAGTTATAATTATTTAAACATACTATTAATAATAAAAATAAAATGATAACAAGTTTTATTTATTGTATAAGAATAAAATAAAAACATTTCATATATAAAATTTAAACATATATTTTTATAAAATCAAATTCACTTTACAATTACAAGCATGGAATTGTCATTTTTTAATTTTATATTTTAAAAATAAAAATACATTATTGAATATAAAACATGATTTAGAAACATGAATAACATGAAAATAATTTCATATACATATATCTACATGAAATTTTAATTATTTTTTAAAAATGTAGTTAATTACTTAATGAAAAAGTATTTAATTTCAACAACATAATCTGAATAAATAACTAATAAATGATAATTATTATAAATGGAATGAAATATAAATATTATAAGAAATATTATTAGAATAAAAATTTGACATAAGAAAATAAATTCCCTTATAAAAAAAAATCATTTTAAAGTAAATAAAAAATTATTCTCTTTCATATAATATAATTCTCAAAAAACATCATCTAAAAAATTATTATTTAGAATAAATATAAATTTCCTAAAAAATATAATATGAACAAAAAAAATAAATAGATAATCTCCCTTACTTGATTGAAAAATATTTCATCTTATTCTTCTAGGTAGAAAATATCACTAGAAAAACACACTCTCTCTCACTAATATTTATGTGTTGCTTCCCTGTAAGATAAATTAAGGAGATAATACACTTAAAAGAATAAGGAAGGCCAAGTCAAAGCATGGAGGAAGATTTTAATTTATAGACTATTGATAAAAAATATATTTTATTTTATTTATTCATTCATCATGCATATTTTCATAAAAGATGTTATTGGTTATATATATATATACTTATATGTTTCATTTACATTTATAGAAAAAATAAGAAAATGTCATAGAGATCAAACCAGATATAGATATTGAATGTAAGTGTAAATATTTTATAATTTTTTTTATTCTAAACAATAGTGGCTTTATAAATAATCTTAAAAGTCTTTAAAATGAAAAAAAATTAATTTTGATTTTTTTTGTTATATGAGTGTGCATCTAGACATGTTAGGATACATCGATGTGGGATTCAAAGGATCAGTGTATAATCGATGGAAATTAGAGATATTGGAAAAACTAGATTTCATTTGAAACTTGGTCACATTAAAAATTTGAATCACTCGATCCATGGATTGAAGACTTGTAATAGTTGGTTCCTTCATTATAGCCTAGATTCGTTCTTAGATTCAACAATGAGGAGTGCTTTCAGTAGTATTCTTCAACAAACATCTTTAGGTATCATGGACTATTTTATGAAGGATATTGATCTTTAATTAGATAGTGAACCATTTATCAGCACTTCTCAAAAAGAGCTAATCAAGAAACCCTATATTAGTGCATGGTTAATAAGAACTAAAAAAGAAATCATTAGTAATTATTTTTTTAGCACTGATAATTAATCATTTTATCATTATTAAAAAAGAGTTGATATATCTATATTTCTATCAGTGCTAAAAATGAATAATGAATACTTATAATAATTTGGATAAAAATGTTTATTTAAAAACAGAAATGATTATATATAAGTATAATAATAATAATAATAATATTTATAAATTAAATAAATTTATAATTATTTGATTATATAATAATTTATTTATAATTATATAAATTGTTTTTTAAATAGAAATGTTATTATCAATATATATATATATTTGTTGTAATTAAATTCGTTATTTGGAGGTGAGGATTTTGTGAGTCTTCTTCAGTGCCCCCCTCCCCCTCCCATAATATCCATCTCTCTTTTCATCATCTTCTATCGATGGTCTTGTTTTCTCTCTAGTGCTCTATATTTCACCTTCCGACAATGTCATCTTACATGTTGCGGGTTTTTGGTCCTAATGAAGGATGCGTTGTCATAGTCCTTGGCCACCCAAACCGCAACTCTGACTCATCATTCCTTCATATCTCTCTATGTCATATCTGGATATACTGTTACACATGGGTTTTGGATTATGATTTTTATCAGTCTTCGACATTCCAGGCACTCCAAAGTCATATTTGGCTTTCTCTTAAGAATTTGGGTTCATGTGCGACATATTTCTGGATATTTCCTCCACTTGACATGTTTAATGTTTGTTGGATTGTTCATGTGAAATCTTGAAATAATATTTAGTGGATGTCGATATATGTTTCTAGTTTTTGGTGTAGATTTTTTGAAATGTGGTGGTGTTCATTTGAATTGTAAGGCTATGGCGACGAGCTCTCTGATGAGGCCTCAATCCGTTACACATTCTCTTCTTAATATAGGACTCTCTTGCTCTTCTCCTAGTTGGAACTGCAGAGTGGGTTTATGATGTTACAGGATATGAGTTTGGGAAGTCGATAACAATCTAGGTGGTGTCTCTCACAATGGAATCATCTTTTTATTTGGCTTCATCCAAGATGATCTGTTTATCTGGTTTAGTTTGGTTTCTCAGTGATGGTGTTTTCGTTTTTTGTTAGCGACGTTTTACTCCAGCTGATTTGGATGTTTCAAATCTTTTGTAGGAGCTTAATATGGACAAACCATTTTTTGTGGAAGGCGATGGCAATGTTGTGATGATTATGGTGGTGTGGTGATTATTAAGGCGGTATTATAGTGACATAGTATTTTCAACAATGAATGATTTCTTGGACGGATACATGATTTTTGGGATATTTCATTTATGTGATGGTCCTGCGATGATGCCTTTGTTATTGAATGTTGTTATTATGCTTTAACGTGAATTTTTAACTTGTTGTAATTCTTAATTATATCATGTGTATTTCCCACTATATCCTCAATGTGGGTTTTCTAAATATAAAAAAATAGATTTGAAAGATATTATATATTTATATAAATTTATTATAATTTTAGAATTATATAAATACTTTTTAAAAATTATAATTTATTTACTTATAATTACAAATCTATAAAAATAATAAGTATACATTTATAAATTTATTTATTTATAAATATTTTTTACAAATTCATTTTTAACATTATTAATGAATATTTAATCTTAAGTCCATGCATGTTAAAATTGAGTAAAATTGATTAATTAAAAAAGTGTATAATTTTAAAAACATGGATATGTTTGATTAATATAATTCATTAGAGAAATAAATAGATATTTAAATAAAGATGAATATATATTGAAAATTTTGAAACATAATATATATATGTATATATATATATTTTTTAAAATATAAATTGAATAAATTATAAAAAAATGTTTTTTGTGTATGTATTTATAATAATATTCATTAATTACATATATGTGAAATAAATATAATACATCTGATCTATGTTAATTTGAAAAAACAAATGATATTCAATTACGTCAATTACTCGATATTATTGGTGAGCATTATTAATTAATATTAATTTATAACTATAAAATATCATTTAATAAAAATATTACAATTTAATGAAAAGAATAAACAAAATTTTTTATTATATAATTAAAAGTTATATACATTCATATATATATATATTTATATAATATAATACATATTGACATTATCGATAATTTTTTAATTAATAATGTGTTCCATATTATTCTAACATTAATTATTTCTAATTTTTATTTGTTTAATTTTTATTTTATATATGTCTATATATTTAATATATATTATTTGTAATTAATATATACTATAATATATTTCTTCATTTTTAACAATAATTTTTTATGTAATAAAAATTTTAATAATATTTTTTCAAAATAAATATTATTTTTTAGTTAATTATATTTTTTTATTCATACTTTTAACAGCACTAAAAATTTCTGATAAAGGGTGTCAATTTGGGCACGAAAAAAGAAGAACTCCTAAAGGGTTTCCTTTATTATTGATGAACATAGAGAATTGATAAATGAAAACCTTTCTCAGTGATAAAAAAGGCTCTGATAAAGGTTTCATGTTATCAACACTGAAAAAATGTGTTGATAAAGGGTTCCTACTATGAGTTATAGAAAAAAATCACTCATAATGGCTCCCTTTATTCACACTTTTTAGTGATGATAATGTATACCTTTATCGACTCTTTTTTGTAGCATTGATAAAGGTCAGAACTGTTAAATCCAAGTTTTATAGTATTGAATGTTTTGAATAATTTAAGAGGAGATTGTTCAATTATTCAAATTGGGATCTACCATTAGGAAATGATGGATTTTCATATATATATTGATTCATCAGATAATGGAATTAGTTGATTCCTTGTAAAAATTTATTCTCTAATTTATTATAAATCAATATATTTAAAGAATTCATGAATAGAACTATCCAACTCATGAAAAAAAATTGGTGGGGTAATATTTTAATTGATGATATAGATACATTGCATCTATTGTGAAATATATGAGATATACATATATAATTAGTTTTTGAAATAAATAGTTTCATATATATTTCCCAACAGTAGGAAATGACATTGGTGAGAACCACTCAAGTATTGTGATTTCTCAACACACTACCACAAAGGTATGAAAAATAAGGTAGTTGATTCATTCACATAGAATGATTATAGAGATATGATTATATGAGGATTGAAATGGATCATATGTTCATGGATCTTGTAATGATGTATATGGGCATGGAAATGGATACATCATTATTTTTTTAAAATATTTGTAAACCATATTTTTTATAAAATTAGAAACATTTCAAGTGTATGATGAGAATTATAAAGAAAAATAATAATTCTATGATTGATTGAAAATTTGAAGTCTTCTAATTTGACGATGGAGTTATGAAATTAAAAAAGAGTATATTTGTGTCATTAATACATGACATGAAAAGTGAAATATTGGATGATTCCCAAAGAGTGAATATCACTATCCACTATGGCAGAACCAAGATATATAAGAGTTTGATGGAATATATTTGATGTGAAAATATTATGGGATATATTTCTAAATTTCAATCAATATAGTTGGTTTATAAATAGGTTAAGGTTATGAGATAGAGCCTCTGAGGATCCATGAACCCCCAAAATATTTCTAATTGGAAATGCGATGACATTATTTTGGACATTATCAATGGATTACCAATAAATCCAATAAATAATGATTCAATCTCAGTTATTGTTGATCACCTTACCAAATCGGAACATTTAATTTATATAAGAGAATATTTATCTTTTTATAATTGAGAAGAAATATATATTAATTGAGTTCAAGTACATCATTGTTAACCTATATTAATTTTTGCTAATCTTGATCAATATTTTACATAAAGCATTCGGAAATTTATTCATAGGGATATTGATATAGAGCTTCTTTTGAGCTCACATTATCACATTCAAACATATATACAATCAAAAATGAGTATTAAAAAATTATAATAAATGTGGTGGCCATTTTAACATGACATTAAACATATTTTATAACACTATTAATGGTCGGAATTGTTTTCATATATCCATAGCTTCTATTAAAATATTAAAATGTAATCCTAGAATGCATTTTTTGGTAAGAGAATATGTAATCTACCTTTTAGATATAATTTTGGTGGTAGGATGATTGTCTTACAACAACATGTTGAGGAGAAAATGAAAATTATAAAGTGAACTGAAACTTATATTAATGTAGGTTAAATAAGGAAACATTATTTATGTTGATAACTAGAGGAATGGTTTTTGATTTTTTGGGAGAGATCACATTTTCTAAAAATGAATGTTCATAGAATGGTGTTATATAGCTCACTATGAAATTAAAAATGATCCCCATGTACATCAAACCTTTAGAAATACTAGAATTAATTTGTGATTTGGCTTATATTTTAAAAATACCACCATAAATCTATAAAGTACATGATGTATTCCATATCTCATTATTATGGAAATAAATTCTTGGCCAAACAAATGAGATCATCTCTAATGAAATAGAATTGAACATGATATATATTACTCTGAAGATACTATCTATATTATTCACAGTAGATATAATATTTTGAGCAAGTATATACCATTAATGGTAATGTTACTTTAAAAAAACTCATAAAATAGAGGATGTAATGTGGTAACCTCAAGTTTTTTTGAATAAGAACAACCCAAATTTTTTATAAATTAATATCCATGATAATTTACAGGATTAATGATTTATATGAGAGAATAATGTAACTCCTAAGAAAAAATAATAGAAAGTGTAAAGTATATTTTTTTAATAATATCATAGAATTTAAATTTTAATATTTCATTGTAGAATAATTATAATTTTATTGGATGAATATGTATATTGATACTACCTGGTCAAAATAATAATACAATTAATATTTGAAAATTTCCCTTATAAGTACAGTTATATATATAATTAAACATATAGTACATAAAATTTATTATTTTTATATAATATAATTTATTAAAATATGTATAATTAATGAGGAATTGAATATCAGTTTTTTAGAAACAAAATTACGATCATTCGGTGGTAGAAAGTGATATTTTTTATATTAATGTTTTTTAAAGCATAATGTCATTCCATTTATATGTAATCAAAATAATATTTAATAAAAAAATATTTAAATTAATTTTATATAATATATATCTAAATATATGAATTTAAATCCACATAATATTTACTATTTTTATATAGATCATTTCAGATAAACATATGCATGAAAATACATTTCTTGAAACCCCATTTCTGGATTGTTTCTATTGTTTATTTATAAATAAAATTCATTGGATTGTGTGAATTGAATATTATATAATGTATTCCATATTGTAAATCATGATGAATATAATTTTTTAATATGTCCTATTTCATTTTTTGTAATAATGAATAGTAAACATTGTAAATCGAATTCACCATGTTTAAGGTTAAAATAAGTATACTGGAGGGTTAATCTAAAATATAAGTGGTAAATTATCTAAAATAATTTTGAAACCCCATTTTTTGATTATATATCATCATTAAACGTATGAACTTTTAATATGTGACATTTTTGAACAATTTTTTCAATATGGTGACTTGGTATTCTTATCAAACATTAAATGATTACAAGTGTGAAACTCATCTCAATTATAAAAGAGAAAATCCTCTTCTAATGTCATCACACCTATTAATACATCAATATTTACCAAAACCAAAAAAATCTCCCCCAAAAAACATATAAAAATTTTAAATAATATTTTCATCTCAATGTACCAACCCACTGGTACATAATAAGATATACAAAGTGAATTTTTCTATGTGAAGTTAATCAAATTCACCATACTCTTACATTTAAATTATTATTTAACCACATCCAATTATGTCATTATAATTATAGTAAAATAAAATATGTATATAAAATAAATTGATAAGTTGTTATTTTGAAAGAATAATCTTTTTCTTTCTCCATATCCAGCAAATAGGGAACAAAACCATCCCTTGTGTGTATGGTGGATTACTGTGTCAAAATCAATGTTATTTGATTCACACCATCTACTCACGTGGATTATTATAATAATGGAAAAACTTAATATATATATATAATAATCTTAACATAATATTTATTTTAAAAAATTAGCATACCATCAAATTCATTACCCATTCTCAAATTAAGAAAATTAGGAAACAACATATGCATACGTATGACCTACTGTCACCATTGAAGCGATGTGATTAATTTTTAATGTCAGAATTTATAGAATGATACTAGATTTGTATCTAATGAATAAATATTATATTCAAAACATTATTATATTTCATTATATTATATAACTATATCATATTGCAAAAAACTAGAACATCTAAGACAAAACATTCATTTGAAAACGAATTAGTTAACTGTTATCAATATTGTAAGAATGAAATATTTTTTTTGAATGTGTGTGAATATATTATTTTATGATTATATATGATGTTATAGATATGAAACTATTTATATTAATAATTAATAAAATAATTAAATAAATTATATATCAGGTCAAATCGCATTAATCTAAATAAAATCTTGATTTAAGGCATTTTGTATCAATTTTCATTCCATTAAGACATATTTAATATTATTAAAATATTTAATTTTATGTGGTGTATATTATTCTACTTGGATATATTGAAAATTAATACATAATTATTAACAATGATTAATGTTTCTATATAAATTCAGTCTTTAAAGGGGTTTTAATTTAAATGTTAACAATGAAGATATGATTTATTTAACAAAATCATTATTTTTGATTAAATTACTTTTCATTAAATGAATCTTACAATATAAACATCTATAAATACAAATATTTCTTTATCCAGTGAATATTTTAAATGTTTAAACATTTTAATCAATTTTTACCCTTGTTGGATCTTTAATCAGGAAAGTAAATTTTTAATATAAAAAAAGATTTTATTTTTGTTTTAATCAGTTATATTTATCATCCATGACTATATTTTTTAAAGATACTTAAAATTGAATTTTTTTATCTCTAAAATTATTTATTAGGGTAATGTTTATATATTCCTTGACATTTTATATTATTTTATATGAATATTTCAAATGTTTACTGAAATTTTCATTTTCTAATTTCCTTACAAATTGTAAAAGCAATGTTATTAATGTATTCAGTGTTAACGAACTTCCCCACCATTGTATCCAATTTATGATATTTATCTTCCTATACATGATTTTAATTGTTTTAAAATGATTTTTTTAAATTAATCCATATTTTATTAATTCAGATATATTATAATTCATTTTTACGATGTTCATTATGGTATTATAAGGATTATATTTTCGATGAATCGACAGTCATCTCTTATATCATATAAAGATTGTTGTCATTAAATTTTTCATAAAATAATAAATTTATTGTAATCATTGGAATTTAAATTTCTATTAGATGTCTACATTATTTTTACAATGAATACGATAATTTCTTCAACGAGATACCATTTTAAAATTTGGAGTTTTACTAAAAATGTTATTTGAATGACTGGGTAAAATCATTATATATTTTAAGTCTTTAATTAATAAGGATATTCATTTATAAGGTATGTGATTTATGAGAATAATTGAACATTAAATATATTAGGACTATATTGGACCTTTAGTTACAAGGTGGGGGCCAATTTTATATCTCCCTTCAACTTATTGACATGTCTCATGTGATTGATTAGTCATCCAAATTAATATTTAAGTACATTAGAATATGACTTGATGGAAATATTTGAATGAGTTTCAAGGACTATGAATTTTATTTTTTTTATGTTTCATATTTTATTCTCAATGTTAAATAAGGAATCATGTATGAATCTGGTTTTGTAAGACTACTAAACTAATCGGTACATCAAGATTATTTATTGTATACAAAAAAGATTCCCATAGATAAATATTAGATATTTTATTTATAATATTGAATAATATTATAATATACCTGAATTTGGACTGTATATGTTTAGTTCCATTAGAAACTAGTTACATTATCTTCTTCATTCATGAAGGATCATCAATTCCCCCCAATGATATTCCCATTTTTTCCCTTCATAGAAATACACTAATTAAATAATTTATTCATAACCTAGTGAAAGGTAACATAAAAAATGATGATCTCATATTCACAATAAGGAATAATAAGGGTGATATCTATATAACACGAGAATATTTTTAGGAGAATTTGTGAAAAAC
This sequence comes from Viscum album, assembly GCA_963277665.1. NCBI lineage: Eukaryota > Viridiplantae > Streptophyta > Magnoliopsida > Santalales > Viscaceae > Viscum > Viscum album. The sequence continues at coordinate 1,869,867,107 of OY728150.1, forward strand.
AATTGAAAGATATAACATGAAAATTATAAGTCATAAAAGTTAGACATGACCTAAAATCTCTGTAGTTCAAAAGAAATCATTCATAATGTAATCAATGAAAATATTCTATGATAACATATCATAACAATATGATTTGGAGTTTTTCAATTCACATAGTCATAGAATATCATATGTCAAGGATACTCATAAAGGATTTCATAACAAGTTAGGATTCCTCTGACCACCTATGTACCTATATCTGGATTTGGATAGCCTATGGTATACCCCATTTTCGTCTTGATATGACCTCCCATGTACACATTATATTTCATAGAATAACCTCATGTTTACCCTCTTTTGGTCTTGGTGAAACTTTCTATATACCCTTTGAGCTCAGATAACATCTTCGTTAACCATTTCATTGGAGGGAGATATAAGTCCAACATATCACAAGATTATAATCATACATACATGTTCCAAATAATCATAGAAAATTTATTATAAAAAACCCTATAAAAAAGATATGTGTTCTATAATAATTGAATCATTTCCTCAAACCATAATGTGTGGAAAACAAGTGGGTTTTATAAGTATTTCTTCATGGTAAACCCAAAAGAAGAAAAATGTGATTCATAAACATATTATCATCATAAATATAAAAAATTGAAATAAATAATAAGAAATATATCTTTCTATTATATCCTCATTAACGAGAAATTAACATCAAAGAACATTATCTAAGATAAAAAATTATTTTCATGAAAAATAACAAGGAATTATTCATGAATAAAATATCCTTTCTTTACAAATATCTTTTTTAAAATTTAAAATTCATAAAAAAAATTTAACAATTTTTTCAAATTTTTTATTGAAAACATATAAATTAATTTTTGAAGAACATTATGGTCTTAACATTGGGAAATTTGTGTCTATGTCACACATTTTAGTAGAAATATTCCTTTCACATTTTCTTTTAAATGGAAATGAGCCATTTTTTGAATATGATATAAATATTCCCTTTAAAATTTTAATTAAAGATTAAATAAATGATAAAATTATCTTTAAAAAATTATATAATAAAATTATCATAGTTTTAAAAATAATTTATGAAATTTTAGACATGTAAAGGAAAGAGTTTTTGAATGAAGAGAAATATAAAGATGGTTTTAATTTAAAAATTTATTTTGGAATCATCTGTTTATAACGAGAGTAAAATGAATGGAAAAGATTTATTCTCATGTCAAAACTATAGATTAATAAAATCATGGATTTTATTGGATTATTATCATTTTATTTCACCATCAAAATAAAAAAATACAAATAATCCCAATAAATGATGAGACTATATTCAAAATACATTACCTCATTTGTAACATTTACTGTAAATAAACATGAAATAATAATATTAAATCAAACATATAATATCATGAGAATAAATAAATTATTGGTATTAAATTTCATTAGGTATCTATATAAACATAATAAAAAAGAGATATGTTTATAACATATCATATGTTCAAAATAGGGAAAATTGAGACAGAAATCCATTAGATCATTGGTATCTTTTAAACACTTTTCAATAACCATAATTATCATGAGAATAATAATTAAATAAATTCATTGGCATTGTATAAACCACAAGAAATTAAATATTATGTGATTATGTCATGTGTCTTATAGAAGTTAAAAAGTGAGATGAAAAACCCTTACCTTATGTTCTAAATTGTTCCATGCATGTTCGAACCTCCTATATAATAAATAAATGTTTATTTTATATATTTATTGCATAACCATACTAATATTTATCATTCGGTATATAATTTACAAGTGGCTTTCTATTTCAATTTTATTAACAATTCTTTGTTATAATTTTGTGTTAGGAGATAACTAAATTTTTCATGTCACATTTTATTTGTTATTTTTAGTCCTATTACTTATATCATGGATATATAATCTCCATAAATTTACCGATGATATAAATATATTCTGTATTCATTACATACCATATAATCTAGATATATAAAATGAAATACACCATTCTTATTAATGGCTGGTCATAAGTACACATGAACGTAGTTTCGATTTTATAAATGGATAAAAAGAAATAAAGTTAAATAATATATTATATTCAATGAATCATTTTATATGTCACATATATCAAATATATATTTATTATAATCACCCTAATTATCTGATATTCAATGATTTTGTAAAAAATGGATCACATTGTGACATAAGGTGGTAGCCTACTACATACACAAACAATGTTATCATATTCCCGATGAAATGGAATGTAAAAGGTAAATGAGGTATCATAACTAAAAAATATTTTTTTTAAAAATATCATATTCATTAATTAACTATTTATTTACTACTATACAAGAAAAATACGAACGAAAAAACATCACATTATTTCACGGGGAAGAATGATACCATACACAAGAGCGACATTATATTTCTCCTTGCAGTTTGATGTAAAGAAAAATCATCTTGTATTATTATTCTATATTTATATTAATATCATAAATATCATATAAATATAAATACAAAAAATAAATCCATTATTATTTTCACAACCCAAAACACCAAGACCCAAGTCATGACAACCCTGCCCTCCTCTAATAAGCTTGGGGCTAGATACAACCACCGAGTTGGCATATTAATCACATGGGAGACATTATCATAATGTAAATACTATGTTGAGATGTCAACCAATTTTAACCAATGCATTAATAAATCTCAAATCCAACAATCAGATATGATAATAAAGTTCTGAATGAAAAAATTTTCTAAATACAATCCCAACCAAATACTAAAAGTAGCTCAAACTACATTGATGGTGTGGAAAATTATCAAATAAAAAAATAGAGAAAACACCCCATTATTTAAAGCCTAATGTACACTCCACCATCTCTATGTCCTCCTTGGATAGTGTTAAATTGGTCCATCCTCTACATAACACATGACACATATGGGAAGAGCTCATACATGAGTGAGTAAAATATTAGCAAGAATGACACCTGAAAAAAATAAACACATAGAATCAGAAAAATTCATCTCAGAAAAGGGAAATAAGTATCAATTGAATAAAAAAACATATACATACTCTGGATGGACACCACAAATACAGGTGGTCACAACCAATCTACCAGCCAGAGGATTTTTCTCAACGCTTCTAGGAAATTGTCATTCTAGGAGAGCCACTCTATAGTCTATACTATCATCAAAGAAACTAATCCATGCTATCATTTCATTGGTGATCACCCAAGAATACACTCTATAATATGAGGACCTATATTCTCAAGTAGTAGAACACACCCAACACAACCGAGGGTCGCAAAAACACAATTTTGAAAAACCCACAATGTTTAGGATCGTATCCCAATGACACCATGAGCCTAAGGAAGATTTTCTAATAACTGGATAATCATCTTCCTTATCAAGGATGTCACACCAATTTAATGAACCCAATCTAGGGTATAACAAATAATGATATGGGATCACACTTCGGTCTCATTGAGGGACACTAAAAACACTATACAAGATTCATTCTCTAGAGAGGGTCACAATCAAAATATGTGGATATAATGTCATGATGTGCCCTTTATGGAATGGACCACAGGAACCCAATCCACATATTATGTCCCAGAATAATATATTTATTTGATACAATCATTCTAAAAAGAGGAATATGGAGTATACTTGGGAGTACATGGCTTTACTTTCTAAAACCTGGTCTGTTAGTGTTTCACTTTCCTACATGACATGTAAAACTCAACATAAACAATTTGTACTATGTGGGTACAAGGAATTTAGTGGTTGGCTGGAACACATCCCGTTACATCTATCTATTCCCATGTAATTATTTCCATTCCCTTGTTACAACATGTGAACACGTGGTCATTTCCATTTACAACAGTTTGTGTCCAAGTATAATGTTGTACCTGTTTACTTTGACCATGTCCATATACATCATCATGACTATTCCACCATACCATCCAAGGAATATATTGAGCCTCCCAAATATATTACATAGTGTTTGATAGGTGTCACACATAGTGTTCTAGGTGTCAAATATTGTGTGATACTTTTTTTCCCATAGAAACCATAGTTCCACACAAAGTGTACAACATGGTGTATGATCCCAACTTATACTCCATGTAATGTAGATTTTTGGGTCTTGTTCCTACATCAAAAAATGTTAGGACCTTCCTCCACTATTATAAATCATGACCAAGGACCTCATATAAGGTCCAACTAAAGCCATATATCCCCAACTTATTGTATTATAGCCACCAAAATGGAATGAGAATCAACCTCCATCATTTGTGTCATTGAATAATGCTTCATGAAGATGATGAGCCTCTTATCCTATTTCATTCCTCCTTGTACCACCCATCATCATTCTAAATCAACATATCACATCATAAATTACATGTTCCACCAATATAATTGATTGATTATATAAGAGAAAAATCACACAATGACTCAAAACCATGTATTCATCGAACCAGGGCCCAAAATAATTTTCCCTGATGATCGTTAAATTAAAAAAGGGAGAAATTCATTAAACATAAAATATGAGGAAGGAACCATGGAATCTTTTAATTTCAATCATAGACCCATTTTCAACGAATAAGACAATCTATGAGAGACATAATTAATGAAAAACAAATAAACTATAAATAAAATCAATTTACGATGCGTGAATAAATTTTGGTTCATTTAATTGATCAAAATTAAAACAAGATAAATAATTTAATGGAAATCCTGAAAATTAAACATTATACATAGAATTTCAATCAATCTCTAATGGATAATGGTCTTGTGTTAACATTTTTAGTGAGATCCATAAAACCCAATAGTGTAAGATCCTCTGTCTGATTTGGATTTGATGTCATCTTCCAATGACCCTCCAACATCACCTCTCTTGTGGATCCCCTCAATCACTATGTTATGTTGATAACATAAGGGTATGAAAAATATCTATGTATTATAGAGAATTTTAGGAAATTTCATCAAAAAAATTAAAAAAATAAACATAATTATTTACATTAGTATTTATACCCATGATGGATTTTAACCAAACAACTAATGCCAAAGAAATATCAGGTCACACATAGGTCAAATCACATGCTCCTAAAACAAATTCAAACATAGAGATCCCATATAGTCATCCATTCAGGACAGATTCCCATTTTTCTGGAGAAATGTGTCTTTATTATATTAAATGTTTTTTATATTTATTTAATAATAATTATTAGCTCATCAGGCCGTATAATCTCATTTCATTCTAGTGTCTAGATTAAAACAAATATATATAATATTTTAATGTAATGCCTGAAAAAATTATAGTATTTACATTACTCCATCCATATGTATTTACACAATGTAAAAAAATTACAAGAAATGATTAGGTTATTCATCTCGCTTATGGGTCTCCCACTCCAAATTTCCCTCATGAGGATTCACATGATTCCACTGAAAACATTCATTTGGAATTGATTACCCATGATGGGTCCTTTACTATCGATCATTGATCCCCATTTTTTAATCAAAAAAGGTAGAACCATCCTCTATTTGTGGCTCTACCGAGTCGATAACATGGGATGGTTCATTCACATACCATTTCAGCAGCGACATGTGGAATACGTCATTTAGTAGGTCTATCTACTATAGTAGATCTATGAGGTATTCTATCTCTCCAACTCTATGAAGTATCGAGAAAGAGATAATGAATATCAGATATATCATGATTCCCCAAAAAAATCTTAATCCCCATAATGATGAAACCTTCAGGAACATATGGAATCCCTCCTCAAACTATTGATATGTCTATCATATGTCCTCATAAGTGTTATGATGAATTGGTGTAGTCCTCATACTCTCATGGATATCCTGGGAATTATCTAACATATATCACACCAACTCTGGAACTGTGAGCACTAACATGCCTACATGAGTCCAATATTGTGGTGTCCTTCAATTTTATACAATAAAGGCCTCAAATGGTTCCATTTGGATGGTGTAATTGTTTCTTATTTCTATGTAAACTCCATCAAGGGTACTTGATCCTCCCAATTATAGTCAAATTCCATTATGTAAGCATGTAAAATATCTTCCATGCCATCAGTCTAGGGGTAAGACATCATACACATGTAAAACTGTGTCCCAAATTCCTCCCTTAACCCTCTCTATATCCATGACATGAAGTGGCCATCTTGATCTAAAATGATCATTGAATGATTTCTCAAGAGCAGGAATATATCCTACACTTGAGAAATGCCTATCTCTCTACTAAAAATTACTATCGAATAGCTAGGTGGTGTTCTGAGTTGGTTAGTTGGTCTATGAGACCCAAATGTAATCATGTCCCATGGACATACATGGTAAACCCATCACAATGTATATGAATACCTCATCCCACATTCACTTTGGCATGTCAAGGGGTTGAGATTCACCCTATGTATCCTTATGATCAACCTTCACTTATTAACAAGTGTGGCATCGAGAAATAATCTCTACAACAAAAAACATGACGTTTGGGCCCCAAAACTGATATTGAAGATATTGGAACATTATTTCAGCCCCATAATGTATTTACAAATGGGATGTATGATACTCCAACATCACCTCCTCAAACAACTTCATGTGTACCATCGATTATTCTTGGAAAAGGATATTGTGGCCCCACCTTAAGAAAGTACAACACTAGAACATCTACTGGATATCTGAGTATGTAAGGAATCATCATAGGTATGTATATGGTGATAATCCCTAACACTTATTAAAAGTGTTGGGGTAAAAACCATTAGATGAATATATGAAGATCTATACATTTCCACTAAGAACAACTATAATGAAGCTAGCAGCCATGATTCCATGGGAAACAATTTAGTACGTGATATCCTACTAAAATAACTACCACCATGTTCCCCTTTCTAGTAGTATATACAATATCAATTTCATAGTTTTGTATGAACTCTATTCATTTCCTGTATCTCAATAGAAGATCCTCATAGAAGAATATATACATGAGAATATTTTGGTCAAAGTAAATGATAAAATTCATTCCCATTATGAGATATTTTTATAACTTTTGGTTGAACATTACCATTATTGGATCAAGATTGTTGGGCATATTTTTTTTCTCATGTTGTCTCAATGGCTCAAACCCATAAAAATTAATGTCTGTTTATGACTCAAGACATAAACTTGTATGGTTCCTAAGGAATCACTTCAAACTAAAATCTAAATAAACTCCAATTGAAAAATATTAATGGGGGTTCTCATCAACCTATAACTAAACTCTTTAAAATAATACTGTCACATTTTTTCACATGAATCACTACCCATTTTGAGTAATGTATTTTATGTGTGCTGCAACCATGGAGAAATCGGGTACAAATCTAATATAGTACCCTTCCAACCATAGGAAACATTAAATCTTTATAACACTCTTGGTGAATAAAAATATTACATTACCTCAACCTTTGGTGGTACTACATCCACTCTTATTATTCAGATAATGTGTCTTATAAAGTGGATATATTGAATCCTAGACTAACACATTGAGAGCTTCCCATAAATTTTGTTCCCTTGAAGTGTGCCTTAAACTGTCCCCATATGTGACATGTGATCCACCTCAGACATAGAGTGCAGTTCTATATCATTAATGAATACAACCACAAACTAGTTTTTGAAAATAGAAATATATAGTTCACAAGTCCCATTAACACTTTTGCAGCATTATCCATCCCAAAATTAATCACAAGTAATAATAATGGTTTTAGAAACATCTTAAGGAGTTATTTGATATATCTATGCCCCGTAATCATAGATCGTGATAAACATATTTAATTTCAACATTAGATAAACATCACACCCATCTCAAATAATAAAAAAGTTCATCAATCCTTAGCAGTGGACACTTATTATTTACTTTATCCTAGTCCAAGAATTGGTAGTCCACACATAACCACAAGATATCATCTACCTTCTTAGAGAACATTCGAAACAATTCCAAGGGGAAATAAAGGGTCCAACAAAACCATTCCCTGGAATGGACAGGCATTTCACCCTCATTAAATGAAGCGGTGTGGGTTCTATTGGATATTATACTTTAGATATTGGGGTAATACACATGTGTATGTTAGAGATTAATTTTAGCTATCCCATGGGAGGTATTCCTTTCACATCCCTAAGAATGAAGATATCATACTAATAAACCACCACAGGGTACTAGTAGCCCTATAATCCACCAATCCAATAGTAATTATATCTACCATGCAAGTAATTGTTTGTATTATATCATTCTCGATCCCATCCTTGTCCACCTGTGAGTCCTTTTACCCTACAAAGAAAAATGTCCTTTGGTAACCATAGAGACACCACATCTTCCACCTAAAATGGGAAATATGGGCATGAAATATCAATATGTATTTTATTCTTAATATAACATTATAAGTCCCCATCGCTACTATAAATATAACCAGAAAAAATTAGTGATATCTAAGTGTTAGATCAACATTTTGGTATCAAGGTCAAATTCTATGTTAACACTAGTCAGAGTCTCCAAGAACAATAGTTGATCCATAGAATAAACAAAAAAATCATTATGCTAAACCAGATAAGTAAAAAAATATTGATTTTCACCTATGTCTAACAGTACTATAACTAGGTTATAAAAGACACCAATAATACCTCACATTATCCAATAGCCCTACAGTCATAGGCCACCATATCAAGTTGTCGGCCTCATCCTTAACTGCCATCTCTCTATGAATAATATAGACCACCTATGGGTGGTGGTGATAGTTGGTCAAACCTTAGAGAACCTCATATTGCTCTATCTGCACTTCTTCTACATCCACTGACCTAATAAACTCTATAATCCTGCCTATATCTCTATCTAGTTGGTCCCTCAACCATCTTTCAGTCTTATGTACGATGGGTCAAACAATCCCACACAATATTTCCCAATTCTTTAGATGATGAACACTACCAATCCCTAAACTAAATCAATACATCTTGATAGCTTTGTACTTATGATCCTATATCAAGGGATTATTTCTTAAGGAGTTTGACATGCCATGATACTGGAAACTATCATTGGCTACCTTCTATCGAGTACTATTCATTATGTTTCCACTACCAAAACCCAATATTAGTTCTTATACTTCCAGAAACCTGTCCACCAATGAGGACTTATCCAACACTATATAATTTGTGGGAATGAAAAGATATATAACTAAATCTCTGATTTCATGTAATAATCCATGCTCAAATTTTTGTTCACAAATAAAAGAATCTCCCCCTATATTCATGGAGTATTTTGATAGATAAGTAAATTAAGATGAATAGTCATGTATTTTCATACTTCTCTTCTTTGGATATGGAAGATTTTGGATTCAAACTAATCACAACATGCTTAGATAAATCTACTCACTAAATATTCTCTCAAATTATAATGAATAGAGAGCATTCTCATCATGTGTCTATATCACCAAACTCTACCATCTCCCAAAAAAAACCCTAAATAAGATAAAATTTGAGGGTTTATATATGACTATTATATATCTTCACATGTTGGAAAACACATGTGGGGACCACTAGAAAGTCCTCTACTACATTGGGGTCTGGATAACCCTGAAACCTAGGGAGTCACTTCCTCAAGAACTTATTCAGTGTAGTTAGACTACATGCAACATTTTCTATAATAGGAAGCACTATCTCCTACTCAACCTGTGGCAGCATAGCTATTAAACCACCCATAGGTACTATATCTAGAACATTCCCGTATATTAAAACCCTATGACTTGGTAGATTTTCCTCTTGATATTGTAATGGAATCCTATATGACCCTCTTCGTAGATGTATCATAAAATAAACTATATAAACCATTGTCAAAGTGTATATGTATATATATTACTGAAGAAGGATATGGAAACCAAATCCCATTTCAATATGATACATTTACCAATTTTTTTCCTTGAAACCAATGTCTATATGATTCAAGTTGTAAGGAAGGTTATCAATGTCATTAGGTATGGATGTTTCAGCCACAACACCAACAATAGATTCCCTATACCCAAAGATGAACTTGAAACATTTATAAACATTTCTATATAATCCAATGGAATATCATAGAAACTGGTTCTAAGGTAGAACCATCTTCTCTGACACCACTCTATCAGGACATGGCCTGGCAGGGCCAGTGCTGAAACTACACAATTCCTATCACTAATAGGCCAAGGGATCAATACAAAGTAGGAATATCCCAAAAAAGAGAATAATTAGACTAATTTACCTATACACATCCTCATTTCTTTAAAATAATAAACTATTGAAATATAAAACAACTAAAAAAATACACTTTTAAATATTAAATCCCACAATTAGAATAAAAGATATTGTAATGAAAGGGAAAAAGGGGAAAAATATAAAAACAACAAAAATAGAATAAAGGCCATAACACTCAAAAGGGGTGGACTATTATCAAATGAATCTAATATAAAAACATCTCAGTCTTTATAACATGAGCTATGATCGACCAACTCCATGTCTTCATAGGATACAATCGAAGGGGTCATCATCTGCATTAGACATGAAAAATATTGAAAGATCCCATGGAGGGGTGTTCTTTAAAATACCCATTAGGACACTCCTAAAATTTTAAACACATACCAAAAATAATAGTCAAAATGGGACAATTATATATCAATCAACGGAACAAAAATAAAACCTATATATACTTTGGAAGGAAACTGTGCCTCCATGCGGTAAAAACAAAACATCCAGCCACATGATTCTAGTTGACGCTCAAAGGTAATTAACTATTTGGGAGAATCCACTCCTCAATAAATGATATCATCGAATATAGTCATACTAGGGGTCATGATGGTTGGGACCCACCCAAGAAAACCCCTTGGTATCAGAAGAATACAACACTATGATAGAGGATGAGACCCATGATAACTGAGGGAAACCACAAACCTATTATGGATCAACCCTTTATGTATGGGTCATTTTCCTATGATACCCTAAATCATTCTGAAATGGAATACTTGATGGAGGATCATATAACTTTTTAATGAGGTCAGAACAATTAAAAAAACTCCACATAGGGTATAAGAAAGAATGGTAGAGGATCATCGTCCCGTCTCTTTGAGGGAAACTAGAATGTCTATTAGAGAGTCATCCTTTAAAGGGGATCACAATCCAAAATATTGGACGCAATTAAACACTGTAAAAACGAGGGGATGGACCAAGGGAACACTCTCAACAAATATGGCTTGAACTAAAGAAACAAAGGAACCAAAACACCTTAAAGAGACTATAAAGTGTGTAATAAGTAGTACACACTATTTCTATTCATCCCTGAGTATTTTCATGAGTCTCTTCCCCCAAAATAATATAAACATAAAAATATATGGTGTGTAATCTATTCATGAACAATGATTATATGTCTTATATCACTATTAATGAGCTCTATGTCTGTTCCTTTGTACTTCATGTCATGCTTGTGTATCAACATGTGAACACATGGCTATGGAGTTATACACCTATCCATGTCAGAGTATAGGGATTTGCCTATATACTATGACAATGTACATGTACCTTGGTCCTTCCATGACCAATTTCCATCCATGGTATACCCAGATCCAAAATCAAAATCAACATGGTGTGTGATATGAGTCACACAACGTGTGATACTTTCTTCTCCACAGAAACCCTAGCACAAAAAAGAGGTTCCCATAATGCATATCAATTTAGATGACACAAAATTTAATCTAGAATTTCAATATATCATGATTGATTAATGTGACACCATGATATTACATGTCATCCACAAATCGCACCGAAGGACCTCAGATCTTGGCCAACTAAGGCCCTCATTCATTCAGACATCATATTCTAGCCACCAAAGCATATCCTAAATCTACCTCCATCATCTATGTCACCACAAGATGCTCTGGTAAGATAAAGAACCTCTAATCCAATCTCATTCATTGGAGAATCACCAACCTTCATCATCCATCCACATATCATGACCCATTCACAATATGTACCTGTAGTAATGCTTTTTTGTAGTGAAGAATGGTCATAGAACGATTGGATATTGTGTATTAGTCAAACTATTGGCCATATGAATTGAACAATTTCACCATGAGAAGTAATGTGGGAGATATATAGGGAATAAATATATGTAATGATCATGGGCCTTTGTTAAATTTTTACTTCAATCCATTGTTTAATAATTAGAGGAATTATGACATAAAAATTACATGAAAAATATTATAAATAAAATCATCTATCAATGAGAGAATAATTTATCAAACATAGAATTGGTCCACAATATACTCGGATAAATAATGGTATGGATATCAAACAATTAAAGCAACCAAATAAGTGTTTTTATTAATCACTAATGAAGAATGATCTTCAGATATCTCAAAAGAGACTAGCGATGTTTGCTCCCACTCCACGATGGAGGTGGCCACGGTGTACAACCATCCCCATCGATATGAGAGGGTCCTTATTCATATGTTTAAGGTGTGGGGTATACCCATTTCAGTATATTTTCTAATACTAACTTCCTCCCCTCATTTCCCTAAATCTCCCTGATCCCTGAAGTCCTTGATTCATTCATTGGTAGCTCTAACATTCTGATATCAAATGTAGAATTCAATGAGGCCTCGTCACAATTGAATCTAACCCTAATTGTTTTTTTACAAAGACATGGACTATGGCCGATGTATTTTATAGGGTTTTCATTGTGTCTTTTGATTTACATGTAAGGGAAATGGTGGGATTGATTGAAAATAGACACATCATGGTTTAGTTCATGTCAGAGGAACACATGATCAAAGAATGGTCCGTTGCTCTATGTAGCTACAATAGATCTTGGTTTTTCCTCTTCATATGGTATTACAACTTGCATATGTAGTAAGAATCCATGGAGGTGGCAATACATGTTAGCTTTCCAGAACACCCTTTACCATTTCTAAACCCTTTGATCATTAGAATTTTAGGGAACCTCGTTGGTAGATTCTTATAATATTGTAGTTGAACTAATTCTATCTATAATCCTAAAAATTTGAGAACTTATGTAGAAGTGGATGGATCAAGATTTCTTGCTGAGTATGTGTGGATTTTTTTCAGTGAATAAATGTTTTCATAAAACCAATTATTTATGAATCATGGGTTCATTTTTGTTCATACTATAAGATATTGGGACACTCGTTTTAATCTTTTAGGAGGGGGTCAAATAACCTCAATACACAATGAGTGTGTATTTAGATGGTATTGTAAAGGGATTGGGGTCTAATGTTGATGAGGTTGTGTCCAGACAGAGTAAATTGGATTATTCTACAATCCCAGTTTCTACAAAGGGAGAGTATTATGGATCTCAAGAGGGTAACCCAATGGTGGCTGACATCTTCAGTCACCTGCAAAAGGAAATTTGAGATTCAGTGTATTCTATTCAAGATATGTCTGGGAATAAAAATTCTGTGACAGTATTGGATAATGTGGTTTTGGATCCTCTCAACTCTCCTTGTGTCCCTTGTGGTGGGGATATGCAACCTTATAGTGGAATTAATCTTGTAGTGGAATCATAATTGGTTATTGAGGTAGGACTCATGTATCCCAGAACTACACCACATGTGGACGTAGTACATTCAGAGAATGATAATAGTGGTAGAGGTCACATAGTATCATCTAATGCACCAAGGGTGGGTAAATATTCAGTCGGAAAATATGTGGATCTTGTCCTAGGTGGGAGGCGAATATTTGGAAAATCCCATGATGGGAGGTAGAACATATTGGTATGGTCAATCATTTTTAGGGTCTATAAAATGATGAGTCAGATCCCGAGAAAGGTGAATATTGGGTGGTGAATTATTCAGATGATCAGGTTGTCTTTGGGTATGATTATAACAAGGATTTTTCTTTGCATGCTTCATGAGATACTAAAGATGATCTATAGGATAATTGTCTTCCCTGTACAAGGAGGTGGAAAGTCCATATATGAAATCATTAAGAGTTGATGGACTATTATATTTTGAATCTACCCTTGGAAACATTATATTCCATTAAATTAGAAGACAATACATTGGGTGGTGATGCTATGGTTCCATAGATTTTTACTCAGAAAGAGGCCAAGGTCCCTGTGTGTGTCCTAACCAAGGTTTCTACAAATGTTCAGTAATGGGAATCAGTTTTCACACCTAATAAAACTCAGGAGTTTCTATTTTACTCAGAAAAAGAATTTATTGAACACTTTCTATTCAATAAGGATTCTAATGAAGATGCTGAAAATAATATGGGTAGACCATTAATCATTATTACTAACAATGAAGAGAGAACATGGATAGTATAAAAAGATAACATTTTAGTTAGATGATTCAATTATGGGATGTTCATCCAAGAGGAGTACATGTAGTCTTGGGACATTCTGGCATATAAATTTGAATATTTTTTTTAATATATGATCTAGATACTTAGGTAAACACTCTATCATAGAATTTATCTATAATGGTTGATTCCGATAGACATAAGTTCTCATTTAATTGTTTTTTTATTTACATTATTATTTGACCTTATGGTGGGACACTTTTTACTTATATGTATTTTTATAATAGAAAAGATAATTTTTATTCAATAATGGTCATAGATTTCTTTTTTTGATGAGATCCATGTGCTTCAATGGCACATGAACCACAATATAATCCTTATAAGATTTCATCTAACAAAGATCCTCCAAATACTACTCTCCAATAGAACCCAAAAGTATATTTTATATTTTTTTAACCCTAGGTATTGAGGAATATCCATGTAATATTAATTGCTTTCATGTCGTTGTGTGAAAATAGAATAAATAAATAAATATTTTTTTAATTTTTTAATTTACAACATCAAATGATTTAAAAAAACAAAAAAAAAAATGGCTATGTACCACTAAGTGTAAATACAAATAACTGGGCTTAATGGAGGCCTCAAATTTACAATCTCATCCTCATTTCAGTAGTTATCCCACTTTTTTAGGAAAAATGTGCATGTATGATATTAATATTTTTATTATTTTTCAAATAATAATTCTGCAATCATCGTGCCTCAGAATCTCATGTTTTCTCATTTCATGGGTCAAAAAATAATTTATATAACATTTATAGGTAATATATGTAAAAATCAAAGTAGTTATAATTATATCTGTTAATCATGGGTGGTTATGGAAAATAACAAACCTCTGCTCAGGTGTAACGCCACAACCCCAGTTACCTGGAGTCGGTGCATTATTGCGTAACACTAGCATGATCACAAAATATCAAGTCTCGAAAGACCGATTAGTTTAGTAGCCTTGGAAACACTAGATACATTCATAAGTATAACATTACATAATAAAGTAAAACAAAACTACAACAACATCTTGTCTTCATATCCCCCTCATACTATCCCTACAGGTCATTCATAATATACTTCATCACATCCTGGAAAAAATTAAAACATTGAAAGGGGTGAGCTCAGATGCTCAGTAAGGATAAAAATATAGCGGAAGCTTTCATAAATAAACACAAACATTTAAGGAAATGTATAAATAAAACAAAATCTTTTTAAACTAGAACTTCAACATAATATAGAAAAAGTAAAATGAAATAATTCCATTTACTTATTCACATGGATATTCTACTGGTCGAATAATCACATGCAATATCAATAACCACTTTCATAATGATGGAATACATAATGCCAGACTATCATAACCACATAGCCAAGGCCTCATGCCAAGACCACAAATAAGATTTTGTCAAGGCCTCGTGCCAAGACACTATTTTGTCTTATGAGACCTACCGATTCATCGAAGAGCTATAGTGGGCTCCACCCATCACTTATTAAGTCCAATGCATTCCTCATATGAATAGGTTTAAACATATCATATAACATAATCGTATCACATAAAACATGCATTAAGGAAACATAACATTTCCACATTTCAATCACAAGATATCAATAAAACATATTTATATAATAAAAACACTTTCAAAACCATTTTCAATACCAAAATAAATGAAATTTGAAACTTGTATTTATTTTTCATTTTTAAAAAAAGTTATGGCTTGTAGTGGAAGCCGAAACTCAAATAATGGTCACGACGGCGGAGAAGTCGTTGTCGCCACATACGTAAGAAAATAATTCCTTTTTTCCGTTTAGTAAAAACTCTTCGTATAAAAGATTCCTTTTGAATACAAGTAAAATTCAATGGGGTTTATAGACAGTATAAAAGAATGTTGGGTATAAAACAAAATATGCCTCAATGAAAGGAGATTGAGATGAAGTCCTTACAAAGATAATTTTTAAAATAAAATAGATATATTATGTGTATTCACTATAAGTACACATAAAGAAAGTACAAATACAAGATAGTACATAATAATATCTTGACATAATTTGAAAGTAGGAGATTAACCCAAAGAATAGAAATTGGGTTAAGAAGTTCCTTTACCTTGCGTCCTGTCTTGACTCGGCCTTTCTTTAACCTCCTGAATAATAAACTAGAGTTAATTTATAAGTTCTTAAGAACCTTTTTCAAGTTTTTTTATTCCTTTTATATCACTTATTACCATGTTATGAACATTATGTAATTATTTAAGTTAATAACGGTCATTTTGTCGATCTTTGGTACTTGAGTCAAAATTAAAATTCTTATAATTAAAAGTTGTTCATGTGGTGATATATCCATTATATCCAAAATTATATTCATGATATAGATATCATATATCTCATATATATCCATTATATACATGCATTTATAATATTCCATAACGTTTAGAGGTAAGAAATGAAATGCACCGTTCATGGAGACGGTAAGCCATACCTACGCATGAATGCTACTTTCATTTCTATTTCATATTTAATGAAATCATAATGATATAAAGGTATATTATAATTCTAGTATAATATCATATATAATATCATTTTACTCTATCCTTTATGCATCCCACATATGGGATTAACTATTCAAATCACTTTGAGGGGGCGGTAGTCCGCACTTCCTAAAATGAAAATATCGCGTTTACCTATAATGGTAACAATAAAAGTATGCCATAAATGAAAAATACAGAACCTTAAGTAATACATAAAAATATTATATATCATATATATAACTATAGTTACATCTTAATGGCCACCTTTGATGGTGTTATATGAGTGTTGAACAATCATCGTTTCGTGAGGCAGAAATTCTCCATCCACAGAAACAGTATGTTCTTTAACCATTAAATGTAGGTGTGTGTATGTTTATCTCTAATAATTATTATAAAAACATCCTAGTATATTGAGGAAACTGGTGTTGTTACAAAAGAAATTAATAAAAAGAGTTTAGGTGGTTGGAGAAGCAAATTAAAACAAAATAACATAAGAGAACACATTACCTTAAAATCGGGTAACTCTTTTTTGATTTGAGCCAAAGGCTTACATGGGAAGAATTATACCCAAATTGAGGCTTCTAGGAGTAAGATAGAGAAGTTGGGAGAGTTTTTGGGCAGAGGTTGGCCGATCCAAAAGGCTTTTAAAGTGTGAGTAAGGTGGTAGCGGTGGGGGCCTTTTATAAGTGGAGAGGAGAGGCACTCTTGGAAAGTAATGAAATGTTACTTTATTATATAATGTGTTTTAGATTTTAAAGGTCCAAAACTTATATAATTAGAGGATAAGGTGATAAGGGTTCGAAATATACTCATACAATAGGTTTGTGACAAGTGTAAGTCTTAGATTTTACATTATCTTTTCATTTTATTTAAATCGTTAATTAATGAGGTAATCGTTGCATCATCATTGTGTCATAAAACTATTAATTTATTTAATGTATAAAAATTATAAATAAAATATCACGATTTAGGAATTCTTTTTAGGTTTCTAATGAATATTTATAGTCAAAACATTTCCTTGTATAACCCCATTTAAAAATTGTTTTAGTAAAACAAATTATGTTCGTGACATTTTTATTTTAACTTTAAATAAAAGTTATTTATGTCATTTTCCTACCAAAGTGGTTCCATGGGGTCCCCATGTTGACCCATAGATTTTCTTGGTCGGCCATGACACATCCAATAGGGGTAGGACAATTGTAAAGGTATTTTCATGTTTTTATAATATCATTTTTACCTTAAATATCACTAATTACCTTTAATCACGATTAATTAAACTTAAAAGTTACTATTCACCAAAAAAATTATTTTAATCCCATTGAACCACATTTTACTTCCAAATGACAACCATATATGTCGGATTTTTTAAAATCAAATCACAAAAGTGGTAATATTTCATTTAAACGAAAAATCAGTTATTTAACTACCACTTAGTGGTTTCACTATTCATCAAAAATTGAAGTTTCTCAGAACAATGCCAAAATTTCACCCTAAGCTATAATTGATATTACGAATTCAAAAATTATGTCTATTTTATAAAATTACAAACATATAAGTTTAATTAATTAATTTTATAATTAATTCCCACTGTCACAACAAATAGCGTGTTTTTTAGGAAACAATATATATCAAAAGATTGACAATTGTTTATGTCCAATTTCAAAGTCAAATTAATTCTAATGAACACCATTGGATAAAATGGTAAAAATATATTCTAATTACACATTAAAACCACAAAATATTATAATTTATCACTATAAATTATTTTGATTAAATAAGTTGTTTTAAGTATTTTTCACTATTCATAAAAATTTGGAAGTTCTCAGAAAATTACAAAAAATTCAACATAGGCTAATTTCGACATTCCGAATCCAAAAATGAAGTCCATTTTAAAATATAAAATATATATTATTTAAAAAAGTGGGTATTACGATTCATAATGGCTATTTTGATTAGTCACGGTGTGTTAGAATTTCGAACTTGCGTACAATGCAAGATATTGCATTATTGAAAGAGAAGCGTATCGTGGAAGCTTGGGGTGTTACATTCTCCCCTCCTTCAATAAATTGCGTCCTCGAAATTTGAAAATTTTATTTGAAAATAAAATGTTGATAATAAAAAATACCTTTGTGGAAAACCCATATCGGGAATAAGGTTAATAAAACTTAGCCTTAATAAGAGGGAAAGGGAAATGAAAAAGTCACCACCCAATTATGACTTCGATTATGAGAACATTGGTGGCAATTAGAGATATATAATTGGAGGAAAAACGTAAATATTTGTAGGGAGTGATTGAGGTCATCAATCACAAACAAGTGTCAAATTGAGGGCCTCAAAGCCTTCAATCTATGTTGATTTAAAATATCATCAGTCAACAAGACATAAGGTTTTATGATAACACATTTTTTGTTTTAATATCCCTTTACTAATGTTTAAGAATAAATTTATTCTTAGAACAAGATATAGGTATATATATATATTTATGCTTGACAAGTAGAGTTTAAACCTTCAACTAATTTCTACCACAAACTCATATTTCACTCAAAAAGATAATAAAACTAAAAAATATTATATTTATCCTAATCATACAAGGTTCAAAATATTAACACATACCATTTAGATTACGAAAAATATTTTCTAATAACCAGGGACTTCATGTATGCTAGTGGTAGGTCATAAAGGCCTGTCGCAATATGGTTGTGGGTTCGATTCCTGCAGCTTTGTCCGAAGCGACGGGTTATCGCCCAACCTGAAGGTTGTCCTTTTTCTAAAACTATTATAATATATCATAAATAATATTCTGAAATGTTTTAACCTTAAAAATTACTATCCAAGGTTCAACTTAATCCATTCCAACCTTTATAGTTATCCAAAATACTTCTGTCCAACTCACAGTCCATATTTTATGAGGAAGGTAAACATAATGAAGATCCCATTTTTTTCCGTGTAACAACATGTGAACACCTTCATCATGTATTCTTTTAAAACACTGCAACATCCTGAATTACCATGATCACTTATTCCTTATAGAATACTAGATATACTACTTCTCTCCAAAAATGTATACAAATCATCAATCATTTTCAAGGAAGTTAAGAATATCCAATATAATTTATCCAAATCAATCATGTCTTATTCCAAAATCACTCTCTCGGTATCAAAACCATATTATGGTTTATCTTTCTCTCAACCATATATTTTCCAAAAATTTAACCTACTTTGTAGTCACTTTTCTTGGTTCCACACAATCTAAAGTCCTTAATGAAATATTACTGCAGTATAATCCTTATATACTCCATAATTATTATAACCTGTACATCATTGATACAACACTCAAATTACAAAATTCTTTAATAACAACATAAGAACTCTAATCATTCCTCCTCATCTGTGGTAGTATCATAACATGATTATTATCCAATAACATCATTTGGGGCACACTCTAATGATTTGGACATTGGTTTTCATAGTGTCCCCACTCCTTGCAGATGAAGCATTGTATATTTGAAACCTTTTTCTTATCCTTGCAGTCACGCACTTGGTGTCCTTTTTCTCCACACTAATAACAAACTCCCATTCCCTTCAGGCAAATTCCAAGGTGTTTCTTTCCACAGTTATCACATATTGGAAAATTCTTTTTTTCCCACGTCCCTTTTTCCATCATTCTCTCTTCCATCATTTTCTTCTCTTTCTTCCCTTCAAAGCCATAAGACTCAGAGAATTCTTTACTTATCTTATTAACACATGACACTATTTCTTCATATGTTGAGAACACATGGTAGATTATTTCCCTTCTAAATGTTGTCTTAATAACGTGAAAGATATGATCCTTCTTACGCTTTGGATCATACATATTGCTGGAGTTCACATTCCTTCCACTGGGCACCATTTCTATACAATGGAATAAACTAGGTTAGTTTGTGAATTGCAATGAATAATTCCAAACATGTAAAATAATTAATGTAAATTGAACGGTTTATGGATATAATCCATAATCATAGAAATGTTTTCTTTGAGAAAGTATATACTCATAACCCTTCATAGTGGTTTGTAAAGAAAACGATAATTATCCTAAGCATATCCCCCGGGAGTGTCGTAACAAAGAGTGCAGCAAGGCCCGTTGTCGTGCACTAGTTCCTATTCGAGTCTAGATCAAAATGGTGTTTTCGGGTTTTACCCCTAGGTACATCTGTGCCAGAGCCGCCTCTACCTGCACGTATCCAGACAGGGATATATTGCTCAGAAAACTCACAAAATATCTATAATACCAAAATTTTAGGAAGTTCTTATTTACTAATCCTCAAAGTCTATCTTTGGGATATGTGATCTAATCAGAGTTTATCTAAATCTAGCTTCCAAGGTTAGTACTAAACTGCCTCTGATACCAACTGTAACGCCCCAACCCCAATTACTCGGAGTCGGTGCATTATTGCGTAACATTGGCATGATCACAAAAGATCAAGTCTCAAAAGACTGATTAGTTTATTATCCTTGGAAACACTAGATACATTCATAAGTCTTACATTACATCATAAAGTAAAACAAAACTACAACAACATCTTGTCTTCATATCCCCTCATACTATCCCTGCAGGTCATTCATAATATACTTCATCACATCCTGGAAAAAATTAAAACATTGAAAGGGGTGATCTCAGATGCTCAGTAAGGATAAAAATATAGCGGAAGCTTTCATAAATAAACATAAACATTTAAGGCAATTTATAACTAAAAAAAGCCTTTTAAACTTGAAATTTAAAATAATATGGAAAAGGTAAAATGAAATAATTCTATTTACTTATTCACATGGATATTCTACTAGTCGAATAATCACATGAAATATCAATAACCACTTTCATAAGAATGTAATTCATAATGCCAGACTATCATAACCACGTAGCCAAGGCCTCGTGCCAAGACCACAAATAAGATTTTGTCAAGGCCTCATTCCATGACACTAGTTTGTCTTATGAGACCTACCGATGCATCGATGAGCTATAGTGGGCTCCACCCGTCACTTATTAAGTGCAATGCATTCATCATATGAATAGGTTTAAACATATCATATAACATAATCGTATCACATAAAACATGCATAAGGAAAACATAACATTTCCACATTTCAATCACAAGATATCAATACAACATATTGATATAATAAAAACACTTTCAAAACCATTTTCAATACCAAAATAAAAGAAATTTAAAACTTGTATTTATTTTTCATTTTAAAAAAAAGTTATGTATTGTAGAGGAAGCTGAAACTCAAATAATGGTCACGGCGACGGAGAAGTCGTTGTCGCCGCATACGTAAGAAAAACATTCCTTTTTGTCGTTTAGTAAAAACGCTTCATATAAAGGATTCCTTTTGAATAAAAGTAAAATTCAATGGGGTTTATACACAGTATAAAATAAAGTTGTGTATAAAAAAAAATATGCCTCAATGAAAGGAGATTGAGACGAAGTCCTTACAAAGATAATTTTTAAAATAAAATAGATCTATTATGTGTATTCACTATAAGTACACATAAAGAAAGTACAAATACAAGATATTACATAATAATATCATGACATTACTTGAAAGTTGGAGATTAACCCAAAGAATAGAAATTGGGTTAAGAAGTTCCCTTACCTTGCATCCTGTCTTGACTCGACCGTTCTTTAACCTCCTGAATAATAAACTAGAGGTAATTTATAATTTCTTAAGATTATTTTTCAAGTTTTTTTATTCCTTTTATATCACTTATTACCATGTTATGAACATTATGTAATTATTTATGTTAATAACGGTCATTTTGTCGATCTTTGGTACATGAGTCAAAAATAAACTTCTTATAATTACAAGTTATTCATGTGGTGATATATATCCATTATATCCAGAATTATATTCATGATATAGATATCATATATCTCATATATATCCAGTATATACATACATTTATAATATTCCATAACGTTTAGAGGTAAGTAATGAAATGCACCGTTCATGGAGACGGTAAGTCGTACGTATGCATGACCGCTACTTTCATTTCTATTTCGTATTTAATGAAATCTTAATGATATGAAGGTATATTATAATTAAAGTATAATATCATATATAATATCATTTTAATCCATACTTTATACATCCCACATATGGGATTAACGATTCAAATCACTTTGAGGGGGCGGTAGTCCGCACTTCCTAAAATGAAAATATCACGTTTACCCATAATTGAAAAAATAAAGGTATGACATAAATGAAAAATATAGAACCTTAAGTAAAACATAAACATATTATATATAATATATATAAATATAGTGACATATTAATGGCCACCTTTGAAGGTGTTATATGAGTGTTGATCAATCATCGTTTCGTGAGGCAGAAATTCTCTATCCACAGAAACAGTATGTTCTTTAACCATTAAATGTAGGTGTGTGTAAGTGTAGCTCGAATAATTCTTTTAAAAACATCCTAGTATATTGAGTATATAGGTGTTGTTACAAAAGAAATTAATTAAAAGAGGTTAGGGGGTTGGAGAAGCAAATTAAAACAAAATAACATAAGAGAACACATTACCTTAAAATTGGGTAACTCTTTTTTGATTTGAGCCAAAGGCTTCCTTGGGAATAATTCTGCCCAATGTGAGGCTTCTAGGAGTAAGAGAGGGAAGTTGGGAGAGTATTTCGGAAGAGTTTGGCCGAGCCAAAAGGCTTTGAAAGTGTGAGTAAGGTGGTAGAGGTGGGGGCCTTTTATAATTTGAGAGGAGGGGCACTCTTGGAAAGTAATGAAATGTTACTTTATTATATAATGAGTTTCAGATTTCAAAGGTCCCACACTTATATAATTCTAGGATAAGGTGATAAGGGTTTGAAATATACTCATCCAATAGGTTTTGATAAGTGTATGCCTTAAAGTTTACATTATATTTTCATTTTATTTAAATCGTTAATTAATGAGGTAATCGCTGCATCATCATTGTGTCATAAAACCTTTAATTTATTTAATGTCTAAAAATTATAAAAAATGTATCATGATGTAGGAAGTATTTTTAGATTTATAATTAATATTTATAGTCAAAATTATGACTTGTATAACCCCATTTAAAAATTGTTATAGTAAAACAACTTATGTTTGTGACATTTTTATTTTAACTTTAAATAAAAGTTATATATGTCATTTTCCTACCAAATTGGCTCCATGGGTTCCCCAAGTTAACCCATGGATTTTCTTGGTCGGTAATGACACATACAATAGAGTTAGGACAAGTTTAAAGGTATCTTCATATTTTTAAATTATCATTTTTACCTTAAATATCAGTAATTACCTTTAATCACGATTAATTAAACTTAAAAGTTACTATTCACCAAAAAAATTATTTTAATCCCATTGAACCACATTTTACTTCCTAATGACAACCATGTATGTTGGATTTTTGAAAATCAAATCACATAAGTGGAAATATTTCATTTAAATGAAAAATCAGTTATTTAACTACCACTTAGTGGTTTCACTATTCATCAAAAATTGAAGTTTCTCAGAACAATGAAAAAATTTCACCCTAAGCTATAATTGATATTCCGAATTGCAAAATGATGTATATTTTATGAAATTCCAAACATATAAGTTGCATTAATTAATTTTATAATTAATTACCCCTGTCACAACAAATAGAGTGTTTTTAAGAAACAATATATATCAAAAGATTGACAATTGTTTATATCCAATTTCAAAGTCAAATTAATTATAATGAACACCATTGGATAAAATGGTAAAAATATATTCCAATTATACTTTAAAACCACTCAATAGTATAATTTATCACTATAAATTATATTGATTAAAAAAAAATTTTAAGTATTTTTCACTATTCATAAAAATTTGGAAGTTCTCAGAAAATTACAAAAAATTCAACATAGGCTAATTTCGACATTCCGAATCCAGAAATTAAGTCCATTTTGAAATATAAAATATATTTAATTTCAAAAATTGGGTATTACCATTAATAATGGCTATTTTTATTAGTTGCGGTGTGTTAGAATCTCAAACTTGCGTACAATGCAAGCTATTGCCTTATTGAAAGAGAAGCATATCGTGGAAGCTTGGGGTGTTACATCAGGGGCGGTATTCCGTTGGACACCCGAATGATGATATCATAACACAATTGATGGAAGTGGGGAAATTTTTTATTATTAAACTCACATAATGAAATATAAATAAATATATTATTTTTAGGTTATTTTATAATTATGGATTAATATTAATACCAGGAGGTGAACGAAAAAATAAAATAAAATGCTCAGTTATGGATGTCACATATTTTTCAGAAATCTTCATTAGTTTATCACCAAAAGGCTTCATAGAATGTATTTATGAGGATAAAATAGATTATAGTATTATATTAGGGATGTGTGTAAGTGATTCGGGATGGTATTTCCCTAAACAGATGTTTTTTATGTGTGTAGAGTGGATGAAAGGGGGTGGCCTTTTATATGTCAGGTTAGTGGCGCACTTGTAATTTTTGAAAATAAAGCCGTGTAACCACATTTTTCACATGAAAAAATGGTTCATTATCAATCCAATAAGATATGCGGTCTATATAATTCCATACAATTTGTTTTTGATACATTTTGTTAATTTTTAATATTATTTTTTTAGTTTAACAACTAAATAAACTCATTTTTACTTTAAACAAGGTTAATAAGTTTTATTATTTTATATAGTCAATATGGAAGAATTATGGTGATAATGATGGATAATATAAATTATGATTATCAAAAATATATTATCTATTTCTCTATATTCAATACATAGAAGCGTAAAAAATTAATTTAAAATTATATTTATATTAGAAACAATAATGATGGTTTTTAGAGAAAAAATGTTCAAAATATTATAATGTTTATATATAAAAAATCAAATTCAAATGGATTAATATGAACAAAATTGGATTAAAATATTTTCTAATGAACTAATTTTTTAAAATCTATATTAAAAATATTTAATGATTTTAAATGCTTTACAAATTATAATTCCTAATAAAAACCAGTAATTTCCACAATTCATTAAAAAGATTATATTCTCAAAAATGTTTTAAAAATTTACCTGAACATAATTTTGCATTAATTTTTGTAGGAATAAATTTTTATTGTTTAGATACATTTTATAAATTTTTCAAAATTAATTTTAAAACATTTTTATAAAATAATAAAAAAACCACCATTTTGAAAAATAGGGTTTTTAAAGAATTATAATTGAATTGATTATAATCTATTTTATAAAAAACAAAAAAAATGTTGACAAAAGTTTTTTAAACATAAAATATATATATTTAATAAAAATCATTCAGAAAAAGTTATTTTTTAAATTTAATGAAGTAAAAAACAAATTTCTATGAAAATTAGTTGTGAAAAAAAGATATCATTTGATTTCATGATGTTTTAATTTTCATTTATAATTAACTGGAAAATAAATAAATAATTATATATACATGAGTAAGACATATATATTCATAATTTAGTTAATCATGTTCAAAATTATCATTCCAAAATCTAGGTGATAAATATCATAAAGAAGAATAATATTTTTGCGATTTCTAAAACTCAGTGTCATGTGTAACTTAGGATAAGCGAAACATTTCATACATTGAAAGATAAAATAATTGTTTCATGAAAGTTAATATATAAGTATTATTTCATGTAATACAAAATTTTTAAATTAATAAATTTATTCAAAAAAATACCAACGTGCTATGGTTTTACATTGTACCTCATATAAAATAAATTTTACCTCAAAACTCATCACTATATTACCAACATAAAAGAATACTTATAAATAATTTAATAAATAGGTTCTCATATATCCCATATAATAAATTAGTTTTTTTAGAAATTATTAACTAGGATAGTGGCCTTTTTTGGAAGCACCTTATCTCAACAGTCAAGAATTTCCATCGGTTATTCCTCATACCAAATTTCAAGCTCTAGTGGTAATTCCTTTGTGTTCTATACAACTGAAAGACTAGGTATGTACATTATTAGGATAGATACGTTGAACACCTTGTGGATTTTATGGAGTTTTTTTGGAAGTGGTAACTGATTGGATACCATCCAAATATTATCAAGAATTTCATAGGGTATCATATACCTATGGCTTACTTTTCCCTTATTTTTTCCAAAAATAAATTCCTTGAAGAACCTTATCACCGACTTCAAATTATATATGACATCAATGACTATCAATAGAATGTGTCTATCACCTTTATTTTTCACTTATGTTTTTAGTGGCTCCATCCTTCTCTTCCATTCTATCAACTACATTACATCCAAATTACTTTCTTTCTAATAGTTCCTTCCAATGTGATAAAGTTATACACTTTTTCCATAAATGTATTCAAAAGGATCCCTATAAAATCTTTAGTGAATTCCATTTTTGTATGAAAATTCAAATATAGGATGGTGTTGATCCCATCCACCATTTAAATCCATAGAATGTGATCTTATCATATCCTCTAGGGATTGAATTATTCTCCGAAGATAACAATCTGTATATGGAAGATACGTAGTGATGAAAATCAACTCCGTATGAAGAGATTTATAAAGAATTCCACAAACAAATCCTGGTAAACATTACATCTTGAATAGATACAATGTAGCATCAAGGCATAGTAAAATTGTGGTGTTTGGAAGGGCCCAGCATTACATTTACCATAATCGATGACCAATCCAGGTTCAACACAATGATTTAATCTAGTATCCACTGATTAAAATAAAATATTTTGAATAATATAATGAAAGTTTTAGATATGAGAAATAAGTTCTTGCACATCAAGATTATAATTAATTTAACAATTTACGTAGAAATTAAATAATTGGGTCTTTGTTACTTTATTTAGTGCTGATATTTGATCATCTTAAATGACCCTTTGAGGTCTTCTTCCATGTGCTTGCGAGGATCCAATGTAGAATCCCTCGAGAAGTGGTCCAAATTTTCTCCAATGGTATTCTAAAAATTCCACTAATTCATAGGATGCTATAATGATCTGGTGAATTTCCTAAGATGATCATTCTTGATTGTTCATTCTTTAGTCATGAAGAATTTCTCTTATTCTTGAGATGCATATATGAGAGATTTTGAGAGAGAAATGATTGTTTGTCATTAATTTTGAATTCACCAAGTTTTGGTAAAATATATGTACCAACCTATTAATTTTCCTGGGGTTTTTGTTAAAACATTTAATTGAGAAACAACCACTAAATTCAATAATAACGACTATAGAAAAACTATTCCACATAATAACAATAACATCTTCGTTATTTATGTTGTGCCAACTTTCAAAAAACAAAACAATAAATTTAATCTCATTCCACATAATGATAAAAATATTATTATTATTTCATGCACCAACTTGATAATCATTATTTAGTAACTTTTAAATAATTAATTTCTCAATGGAAATGGTCTTAGTCTTCTCAAACTCCACTTCCATTTATTGAACATCACAACAAAATATTTTATACTCTTAAATAAATAGATTTATTTACAATGAAGTAAATAAATAATTATTAAATGTTCAGTAATAAAAATAAATATATTGTATTTGTAAATTGGTGAATAAATATTTATTTAATTTATTTGATCATTTTAACATGAATAAAATTATTCCCTAGATTTGAGAATATTATTTATTCCATTAATTATGATAAAATAGAATTTTATCCTATCCACTAGAAACACTTTGTGTATGACCCTCTTGAGTTGTTTCTCATTAACATCCGGTGGGATTGCCTATTGTATAGGATTACAATCTGAAAATTGGCCAAGGAACCTAGTAGAATGAATTTAATTTCACAATGATTACATACACATAAAAACACTCACTGTGTAATATATTCCTTTTTTTATAATAACTCATCAAAAAGGTTTTTATGATAGTGTCACAAATCTATATGCTTGATACGTCATTCTTGGAATACCTGAAATAATATCCTCATTACACCATGGTGATGGAATTTAGGGAGATAGTTATATATCAATTAAAGGGATGAAATATCAAGGTCCATAAATGGAAGGGAAAAATACATTCACGACTTATCTAATAATAACATGTAATTCCTGATGCACCCGTTGTACCTTACATCCCGCTAACATATGGAATGAGTGTTTTCATCAGAAACTCTATGTGCATGAGTCATGACATGTATTAGTGATAATCTTTATGTCTAAGGACCTTTACACAAACACGAATATAAGAATATCAGATGACACCAAAACACTCAGAATTCCTTCTAGCAGGCCTTTTCTCATATTATCTCACCTTAGAGATTACCAAATTCGAACCTTATGAGAATAAGTATCACCTACAAAAGAGTAATCAAACCTAAAATTTTGTATACTATGTGTCCCATCATACTATTGAATCCAACCTCAGAACTATATTTATTGATATTTTTGTTGTAGTTCGGTGTTCACATCATAACGAGGAACTGTTATGACTTTATTAATACATAAAATACTCTAGGAAATTATTATATTTTAGTCATGAAAAACAATCAACAATTTGTAATAAAATGTTTAATATTTTAAAAAATTAAATATTCATGTAATAAATGTAATAATAGTTGGTTCAAGGACAATAAATCCAAAAAACACTCACTTAGACTAGAGCCAACTGGCTAAAACTTTTAGTCAAATGGACCTCATATGATGATCATGTTTATGCTAAATCAACGATTCAATCAAAGGGTCTTTCACATTGTCATTCTTGGAAATACTTCTCACTGAAACGTCACCTATCTGAGAATAATCCCTCAAGAGATGATACTTCTGATGTATGTTCTTTGTATATTGAGGTGACCTTGGCCCTTTTGTGAGATCCACTAATAAACTATCATCACAAGAGAGTGTGATAGGTTCTTCACTACTAGGAACCACATCAATCTCTTGTATGAACCACCACATCAAAAATGCTTTTTTAGCTACCTCAGATGCTATGATATACTAAGAATCTACTATAGAATTTGTGAAGAAAGCTTTCTTGGAGCTCTTCCAGCTCACAAATCCTCCATTAAATGTGAATATGTATCTCATTTACGACATCATGTCATCTTGATCAGTCTGGAAACTATCATCTATATATTCTATGATGACTATTTCTTTATATCCTTCATAATCTGGTAACATATCCTTAGTACACCTCAGATACTTATGGAGAGACTTGACGGCCATCCAATGTCGATCACCTAGATCGGCCCGAAATCTCTCTAGCACACTCAATAGGTTGGAGACATCTAGCCTAGTACATATCACAATATAAATGACTAACCCAATCACAGAGGTGTGTGGAATCCTTTCCATTATATTTCATTCCTCATGTGTCTGAGGAAACATTTTTTAGGAATGATGAATTCAATGTGATACTAGCAATAATCCCCTCTTGGATTGTTCCATACTAAATCTCTTTAATATATTTTCAATGTATGTACATTGATTTAGTCCAATCAATTAGTTATATCTCTCATGATGGATCTTGATCCCAATAATATATGTTTTCTTGCCTATGTCCTTAATTCTAGATAGTTTATTAAAAAATTCCTTAACAGACTGTAAGACTATTATTTCATTTCTAGTAAGTAATATGTTGTCAACATATATTATTAGGAAAATGACTGCACTCCCACTGAACCACTTGAAGAAAAAAGGATTACATTCTTTATTTTTAAAATCAAATTC
The DNA here is from genome assembly GCA_963277665.1 of Viscum album. Taxonomy (NCBI): domain Eukaryota; kingdom Viridiplantae; phylum Streptophyta; class Magnoliopsida; order Santalales; family Viscaceae; genus Viscum; species Viscum album. The sequence continues at coordinate 1,869,897,724 of OY728150.1, forward strand.
CATTATGGAATCATTAATAAAAAATTTCAATAACATGGATGCTTACATTAGTCCATAAATGAATTTTTGAAACATTCATATATTATTTTCATATTTGGAGTTACAAACCCGCCAGGTTGTGTATTATAGACATCTTCTTGAAGGTTCCCATTAAATAAGGTTTTTTGACATCCATTTTCCAAATATCATAGTCATGGTAAGAATAAATGGGTAGTATAATTCTGATGGATTTCATCATTGCAACGGGTGAAGAGGATTCGTCGTAGTCAATGCCTTGACACTGTTTAAACCCTTTTGCAAATAGTCATGTCATAAAGGAACTGACTTGTCCTTACATGCTTAGTTTCGTATTTAATAACCATTTGAAATCCATAATATTTAAATATACTGGACGATATAAAGAATTAGGAACGTTCTTTTTGGTACATGTAATCAATTTCACAATTCATCGATTTTTACCATTTGGTGACATTTATGACACCTACTACATCCCGGTAGGTTAGCGGATCATTATTATCAACTAATAATGATTCAACATCCTATATTACTAAAAACCGTACCATTCAAGTTCTCTAACCCCTATTATGATCCTACAAATTACATGTGTCTCTGGAACTGGTCTTTCGTCCTTGGGGATTTTTGGAATCTTCTCGTATACAAACTCTTATGTACCATGAGCCTCAACTTAATCGATGTCTTTTTATCTCCCTATATATCTTTTAGAGATATGATCTCTTTCAAATAATATGGTGTTTTTTAACAATAACTATTTTATATGTGGGTTCATATAGGTTATATGCCCTTATTTCATTCTGTTATCCTATAAATGTACACTTTGTCCCTCGTGATGGGTGTTTGGTACCTGAAGAGGCCTTAACAAACGCTTCAATTCCCCACACATGAAAATTTGATTACATGGATTTTCTTCTAATCCAATGCTCATACAAATTCCCATTTATCGATTTAGTTGGTACATGGTTTACTATGTGTGTTATTGTTTATAACGCATATCCCCAAAAGGATAATGGAATAATTTCATGACTCATCATTGATCATACAATGTGCAAAAAGGTCTGGTTCCCCCTTTCGCATACACCAATAAAATTGGGTGTGTAAGGAGGAGTGAGTTGGGATAGGATAACAAAATCTCATAAATAATCAATGAATTATTTATTAAGATATAATCCACCTAGTTTTGAGTATTTTTTCTTAATATTATTACAAAGCTGGTTCTCAACTTCTTTCTTGTATTCCTTAAACTTATCAAAAGAATTCGACTAATAAATCATTATGTATATATATCGATATCTAACAAAATACTTAGTAAAATTAAAAAAGTACGAGTACCCAACCCTTGTTTCAACTAGAAAATGTCAAGACTCATCAGTATGAACAAATTCATGTAGCTCATTGGCCCTTTCATCTTTCCCACTAAATGGGGCTTTAGTCATTTTTCCTTATAAACATGCATGATATTCACAAAGTTGATTTAGATTGAATTAATATAAATATCCATCTTGATGTAACTATAATGAACCATACTTTACATACATTGTTATTACTTCAGATTTGGAGCACACTTATTGCATCATATAACAAAACCATGAAAGGACTGTATAGTTATAGTGTCTTTAGAAACTGGGAAACATAAACAACCGGTTCATAAAGCATCTACATTGTCTCCCGTTTATTTCATCATATCTAGAGTCCCTTTTGGAATATCCTACTTAATAACCTTTTTCATTACTTGGGGAATGAAAACATACAAAAGGGTGAGAAAAAATTCTCAGTAAGGGTAAACAAAATAAATATCAATCACATCATATTTATAAGAACATAACAATTTGGATATCTTAACCTGCAAAAGAGATCATAATTTCATAACATGGGATAAATCATAGTAGTGAAATGTAATCCCAATAATCATAACTTGAAACTTTGTGGAATACAAACATATTCATAGATAATCATTTCTGAGTATTCAAGACTCATTTCCAAGACTATCTTAGCGGACAAACTCAATTTCTGAACCGAGTTCACTGCTCGTTTTAGTTCTGTTTCACTGAACCGGTTTAACCTTCCGTTCCAGCCATGTCTACCTAATGAGATAAATATATTTACCCAATGCATTGTAGGGAGATATATAACCCACCCATCTCATAATTATACCATTATTATGTGTTCCACAAGATCATAAATCATAGATCATAGCATAACCCATGTAATAAAAATGGGATTCTTAAACATCATGCATCATAAGATAAAAGGACATCATAAAAATAATTCCATGATAACATAATCAAATCAATGTAAAAATAGGGATAGAAACAGAACAATATATTATATTAGATGGAAAATAATTTTGATAAAATGCTTGAACTCTATTCTTGAGGAAAATATCCTTTCTACTTCAAAAACATTTTTCCTTTCTTAAAATGTCATACAATTTTAAATTAAAAGAAGTTGATTAAAAATAAACATGAAAACATGTCAAGGAAGATTAATGGAAATAATGTTCTAAAATTCCATTCTCGCCATATAAGTTAAAAAAAATTCTTCTCATACTTTTTCCAGAAAAGTCAAAAAGTGCCTCGTACTAAAAATGACTAAATATTCCTTTCATATCTTTTACTAAAAACCCACCAATGGGTAAAATCAGATTTAAACAATTGTATGTGGATGGAGATAATATTACATATTGAGGAAATATGGATGTGGATGATAAATATACACCAAAAAATTCTGAATTATAATCAATCTCGGATAAAAATGATATTGTGATATTTTCCCTTACCTTATGTCTGATTTGCTTCGTACGTGTCTTAACCTCCTCTTCTTCGATACGCCTCTTTGAAACCTCCTCTTAGAGCACTAAAATTTGTCATTGAAGAATACCAATAACTATATTATGTTTCTAGGGAAGTGGATAAGATTAATTGTCAGGGTTTGGCCGATCTTGAAGGCTCAAAGTGGTGTGAGGAGGAGATAGAGGAGGAGCCCTTTTATAAGGGAGGAGAGGGGAACCTTAGTAAAACTTAAAATATTATTTTATTATTAAGTCATATTCGGTTTTTAATATCTCAAAATTTATTTATTTAGAATATATGTTGTGGATGGGTCGAAACCCTCTCATCCAATGGGTGTTAGACTTGTTTAGGTTACTATTTTGACATTATCATTTAGAATTAACTCTAAGTAAAATAATTTACCTTTTACTGTGTCTTCTTGTTTTCTTACACTATAAGGTTAATAAACATACTATAACAAGCCAAAAGAACACCAAGTTGTTAATTATTAATATATATAACCTTATATAATTCATTTTGCTGAACCTTAGATTTTTATAATTAAAATAACAATTAATAATATAATATTTGTTTCAAAAACTATTTTATGTCAATTTTGACACTATTTGGAACTTGATTTTTGTGAAAATCATAATAGCATGATTAGTTCTATAAAAGTTAATTTAATCAATACTAACATGTCATATTAACCTATAAAATTAGTTTAATTAATAAAAAGTCTCAAATTACATTTATTTTGATATTTATAATATCAATTATGTTAATATTTCCTTAATAAGGTAATTACTACATCATCATTGTGTCATAAATAAATTAAATTATTTAAAGTCTAAAAATTATAAATAAAATAACATTATGTACGAAATAATTTTATATTTCTAATGAATATTTATAGTTGAATTTATCTTATTTATAACCCTATATTAAAAATGATTTAGTTATTTAAACATTGATTTTAACTATTCTAACCCATCATTAAATAAATTAATAATAAATGTCCTAATCTAATCCAAGTGGTCCTAAATGGTCATATTTTTTTTCCAAAGGTTGTTTTCTGTCGAATTAAACTTATCCAATAGAATTAGGACATGTGTTAGGGTAATAATAATATCTTATTTACCCTTAATTTCCCTATTTACTTTTAACCGTGGTATGTAAAAGTAAAAAGTTATTATTCACCAAAAATTGTTTTCAACTAATTGAACAACATTTTAGACTTTGATATTAACCGTGTCTCTAGTATTTTTTAAATTACACCCATAGAAGAGGTAAAATTATGTTTTATGTTAATTTTCAAACTCTCCTAGAAGGTGCGTAAAAGACGGTGAAAAGTTCAATAACATTTTTATATGTCTAAAATTATTATAAAATTACTCCAATGAATTAAATTGAACATATATAGGTATTATGTATCAATATTATCATAAATTTAAATAAAATAAATAAGTATTTAAATAAAAAGTTGGTTTTTTAATAGTAACCTAGTGTTATCATTATTCATCAAAAATAGAAAGTTTTCAGAAAAATACCAAAAATTCACCCTAGGATAATTTTGGTCTTCAGAATCCAAAAATGACATCCATTTTGGAAGATAAAATTTATAATATTTCAAAAAGTGGGTATTACTATTCATAACAGCTAGTTTTACTAATATTTTAATAGCATATCATTGTTTAGTGAAACTCGGTATTGCGTACAACGCAAGCTATCGAGGAAGGTCGTGATTCGGTGTAAAGAAATCCAAGATAGTTTTGTAGTGAAATATTCATTTGATGATTTATATAACATAAAAACAAAATATTTCTCATAAAAATATCGGGTGTTACATTCTACCCCCCTTAAAATAAAATTTTCCTTCGAAATTCGTAACTTTGTAACAAACAGATGAGGATACCTCTCCCTCATCAAATCCTCAAGATCCCATGTAGCTTCTTCTAATTGGTGGTTCCTACATAGAACTTTCACCAAGCGAGTGGTCTTGTTCCGTAGGACTTTTTCGCTACGATCTAGAATCTCTATCGGCTGTTCTTCATAAGAATGATCTTACTCCAGCGGTACAACATCTGAGCTGAGTACATGTGAAGGATCAGGTATATACTTTCTCAGGAGAGATACATGGAACACATCATGAACATGAAAGAGATTCAGTGGAAGAACCAATCGGTAAGCTACCTCCCCAACATGATCTAGTATTTCAAAAGGACTAATATACCTAGGGCTCAACTTTCCCTTCTTTCCAAATCTCATTACTCTCTTCCAAGGAGATATTCGTAAGAAAACTTTATCACCCACATCAAACTCTAGATCTTTTCTTTGATTGTCGGCATAACATTTTTGTCGACTCTGAGCTGCTCTTATGTGTTGTTGAATAGATCTGACCTTTTCTGCCATCTCATCAACAAGATCAGGTCCTAATTGATTTCTTTCTCCAACTTCATCCCAGCAAGTTGGAGTCCTTCGTTTCATTCCATAGAGAGCTTCATAAAGAGCCATATAAATACTAGAGTAAAATCTATCATTATAAGAACATTCCACCAAAGGTAGGTGTTGATCCCAACCACCTTTGAAATCCATAGAGCATGCTCTTAACATATCTTCTAGAGTTTGAATTATTCTCTCCGACAGACCATCTGTTTGAGGAAGATAAGCAGTGATGAAACTCAACTCTGTATCCAGAGTATATTGAATACATCTCTAGAACTTTGAGGTAAACCTTGGATCCCGATCAGATATAATGGAATGTGGTACTCAATGCAATCTTAACACTTCCTTTACATATATCCTGGCAAGCTGATCTAGAGATAAATCCTCTCTAATATCAATGAAGTGTGCAGACTTTGTAAGACGATCAACTATGATCGAGATAGAATTATTTCCTTTGGATGTTTTAGGAAGTCTGGTGACAACGTCCATAGTGTTGTTTTCCCATTTCCATTCGGGTATGGGTAATAGTTGTAACATCCCCTTATACTTCTGTCCTCAGCTTTAACTTGCTGACAAACTACGCATCGAGAGACATATTCAGCAACATCTCTATTCATGCCACTCCACCAGAATTACTATTTTAGGTCCCTATACATCTTCTTTCTTCCAGGATGAATAGAGAATGAAGAACTATGAGCCTCATCCAGCAGATCATTCTTTAATTCTGGGATGGAAGGAACACAAACCCAATTCGTGAACCTTATTATCCCATCACAATCAAGGTTGAATTCAGGAACCTTTCTCACTTTCTTTTGTAACTCTACATCTTCTTTCTGTGCCTCTTTAATCTTCACATGTATATATGGTTGAACATTCATTTGAGAAAGATAAGAATTTTCCCCATCCATTATAATTCCAAGATCCATCCTTTGTAAATCCATAAATATTGGATCTTTTGTGATCCTCATCATGGATAAGCCTGTATGGTCTTCTCGACTTAATGCGTCTGCCACCTTGTTTTCTTTCCCCAGGTGGTAATTAATTGAGTAGTCGTAATTCTTAATCAGATCCAACCATCTGCATTGACACATATTCAACTCCTTTTGTGTGAAAATATACTTTAAACTTCTATGATCAGTATAAATATCACACCTTTCACCATAAAGATAATACCTCCAAATCATTAATGAAAAGATTACCGCAGCTAACTCCAAATCATGAGTTGGGTAATTTTGCACATGGATTTTTAACTATCGTGAGGCATAAGCTATCACCATATAATTTTGCATTAGAATACACTCTAGCCCCTTCTTGGATGCATCACTGTAGATCACAAACCTTTCTCCACTACAAGGAAGTGTGAGCACAGGTTCACTGGATAACCTTATTTTCAACTCCTTGAAATTCTCTTCACATTCCTCCTTCCACACAAACTTAACTTCTTTTCAAGTCAACCTAGTGAGTGGATTAGATAATCGGGAAAAATATTTCACAAAATGTCGATAATATCTAGCCAAACCAAGAAAAATTCGGATCTCAGTTACTATTGTTGGTCTCGAGCATCTTTCAATAACCTCTATGTTTGCTGGATCCACAGATATCCCCTCTTTTGAGATTATGTGACCCATAAATGAAACTTTTTAAGCCAAAATTACCACTTGGTAAATTTGGCATAAATCTTCTACTTTCTCAAGGTCTTCAATACAATTCTCAAGTGATCTTCATGTTCTTCCTTTCTCTATGAATAGACATGAATATCGTCTATAAAGAGTTCCACAAACTGATCAAGATAGTCTCTAAATACTCTATTCATCAGATCCATGAAGATAGTAGAGGAATTAGTAAGGCCAAATGTCATCAATATAAATTCATAGTCTCCATAAGTTGTACAGAAAGTTGTATTTTGTATATCCTCCCTTTGACCCTTAATTGATGATACCCTGAACGAAGAACAATCATGGAAATGTATTGAGCTCCGCGTAGTTGGTCAAATAATTCATCAATGTGCGGTAGAAGATAATTGTTCTTTATAGTGATCTTTTTAAGTTCTCGATAATCAATGTAGAGTATAATTGATCCATATTTCTTCTTAACAAACAGAACAAGTGCCCCCCAATTTGAACCACTAGGGCATATGAATCCCTTATCAGGATTCTCTTGGAGTTGCTTCTTTAATTCCTGCAACTCAATTGCAGCCATTCTATAAGGTGTCTTTGAAATAGGCAATGCACACGGTATGAGTTCTATTGAAAACTCAACTTCACGATATGGTGGAAGACCCGGAAATTCCTCCATAAGGAAATCATCAAACACTCGTACAATGGGAATATTCTTAATCATGAGTTTATCACCAACCATTGGAGATAAATAACCTTCCTTTAGTGGAATCAAGACCCATAAGATGGAAGAAATTTCTAATGGAAGGTTATGTTCATCCTTGTATCGATAGATGATCCTAGATTGATCTGGAATATGAAACGCCACTTCCCTTCTTTGGAAATTGATATGAGATCCATATAAAGAAACCCAATCCATGCCAAGAATCACATCAAATTCCACTATAGGAAGGATCACAAGATTTGTAGGAATCCCTTTCCTACAAACTTCAATCGGAGAAGAATTATAAACTTTTGATGCGACTGTTGTGCCATTAGGGTTGTCACAGCTAACTCAAAATCTAATTTTTGAGGTAATATGGTGATACCCTTAGAAAATTATATATATATAAAAGATTGGGTGGATCCAGAATCAAATAAAAAATTTGCTACTTTAGAGTGGATGGTAAGTGTACCTTTCACCACTTCATTATCGTACTCCTCATCACTGATAGAAATTGCATGTGACTTTCCTTTGTCTTTAGCATAAAGAGTTTGTTGACGACGATCATCATCAACAACCATTGGATTAGGGCATTGATTAGAATAATGCCCCATTTCCTTGCACTTGTAACATTGAAGTGTATGAGGTGCACTCCTTGTAGCCCTTTCTTTGTTCGCATCACTAGATATCTTCTTCCCATCATTGCAATATTCAAATGCCCAATGACATTCCTATACACATTTTAAACCTTTACTTATCCCTTTAAGAAAAATCCCTCCATGTTTCTTTCCACACTTTGAGCATAAGGGAGGACTCATCATCTTTTCAGTGTGCTCTTTAGATTTTCCTTTGAATTCCATTTTCCTCTTCTTATCAAACGCATATGACTGATGAGTTACTCCAATCTCCATCTCAAATTTGAGAGCACATCGAACCATTTCCTCATAGATATTGAAGTCCCTTAGGAATAACTTCCTTCGAAGACTTGGTTTTAAGCCACTAAAGAATCGATCGATCTTACTCTCAGGTTGGTTAATAATCCCAGAAGCGTACCTTGGAAGTCTTGTAGAATTTGCTTCGTAGGTACCAACAGATTCAACATCCTTTTTCTTTAGTTCAAGAAACTCCTCCTCTATCTTTGTTTTAAGAATACGAGGGAAGTACTTATTGAAAAATAAGTTCTTGAACTCGTCCCATTCTATAGACTCAATTTCATCTCTTGGCCTCGTATTCTTGATAAGATTCCACCGTTGATTAGCTTCACCTTCCTAATGATATACTTCTAAGATGAATTTCTCATGTTCAGAACATTGAATAACTAAAAATATCATTTCAGTGGTACTGATCCATTGTTCATCCACTAATGGATCAGTAGACCTTCTAAATGAGGGTGGACGCTGCCTCATGAAGGATTCAACAGAATGTTGCTCCTTCTTTTTCTCATATGGAAGTCCTGCATGATTCATAGCTTGAGAAAGTTATGTGATCATGGCTACAAGATTTTTCATTCCATCTCCCATAACGCTCAGTTTCTCAGGGGGAAAATCATTGCATTTCCCGTCGCATTTCACATTAACGCGGTTCCTTCGGGTTCCAGCCATTGACTAAAACCAAGAAGAATAGTGTGAGAAACACTAATTATAATAGGAAAACCACATAATAATAAATTTCACACTTAAGGTCTTATCATAGGTTATTTATGGCCATTTCTAAAACACTAATATTGTGTTCTATAATTAGATATATCCTTAGGGTTCTTACTAAGGCTTTCACATCCTAGTTTCCAAAGGTTTACTATACCTTTCCTCTGATACCAAATATAACGACCCATACATCACATACATTAGTATTACTTCATAATTGAAGCACACTTATTTCAACATATTAAAAAATCAGGAAAGGACCGTATAGGTATAGTGTCTTTAGAAACTGGGAAACATAAACAACTTGTTCATAAAAAATCTATATTGTCTCCCATTTATATCATCATATCTAGAGTCCCTTTTAGAATATCCTACTTAATAACCTTCTTCCTGACCTGGGGAAAGAAAACATACAAAATGGTGAGCTTAAATGCTCAGTAAGGTTAAAAAAATGAAATATCAATCATATCATATTCATAATGACATAACATTTTGGAAATCTTAACATGAAAAAGAGTTCATAATTTCCTAACATGGGATAAATTATAGTAGTGAAATGTAATCCCAATAATCATAACTTGAAACTTTGTGGAATACACACATAATCATATAGAATCATATCTTAATAGTCAAGACTCATTAACAATACAATCTTAGCAGACAAAGTCCATTTCTGAACTGAGTTCACTCCTCATTTCAGTCCTGTTTCACTGAACCAATTTAACCTGCCATTGCAGCCATGTCTATCTCATGAGATATAAATCTTTACCCAATGAATTGGAGGGAGAGACAGGTCCCACCCATCTCATAATGATACCATTCTTATGTGTTCCACAAGATCATAAATCATAAATCATATCATAACCCATGTAATGAAAACGAGATTCTTAGACATCATGTCGTCATATGATAAAAAGACATCATAAAAATAATTCAATCATAACATAATCAAATCAATATAAAAATAGCGATAGATACAGAAACCTATATTATCGTAGATGGAAAATAATTTTCATAAAACACTTGAACTCCATTCTTGAGGAAAATATCATTTCTACTTCAAAAACATTTTTCCTTTCTTAAAATGTCAACAATTTTAAACTAAAAGAAGTTGATTAAAAATAAACTTGAAAACTTTTAAAGGAAGATTCTTGTAAATAATGTTCTAAAATTCCATTCAGGCCATATATGTTAAAACAACATTCTTCTCATACTTTGGCCTGAAAAGTCAAAAAGTTCCTCGTACTAAAAACGACAAAAGATTCCTTTCATATCTATTACTAAAAACTCACCAAAGGGTAAAATCAAATTTAAACAATTCTAGGTGGATGGAAATAATATTAAATATTGAGGAAACATGGATGTGGATGATAAATATTCCCCAGTAAATTCTGAAGTATAAACAATCTCGGATAAAAATGAGATTGTGAGATTTCCCCTTACCTTAGGTCTGATTTGCATCGTACGTGTCCGAACCTCCTCTTCTTCGATACGCCTCTTTGAAACCTCTTCTTAGGGCTATAAAATTGGTCTTTGAAGAAGACCAGGACCCCTAGAATATTTCAAGGAAAGTGGAGAAGATAAATTGGCAGGGTTTGGCCGAGCTTAAAGGCTCAATGTGGTGTGAGGAGGAGAGGGAGGAGATGCCCTTTTATAAGGGAGGAGAGGGGAACCTTAGGAATACTTAAAATATTATTTTATTAATAAGTCATATTCAGATTTTAATAGCTCAAAATTGATTTATTTCAAAGATAAGGTGGGGATGGGTCGCAATCCTCTCATCCAATGGGTTTTAGACAAGTTTATGTTACTATTTTTACATTATCATTTAGATTTAACTCTAAGTTAAATAATTTAACTTTTACCGTGTCTTATAGTTTTCTTACACTATAAGATTAATAAACATACAATAAAAAGCCAAAAGAACCCCAAGTTGTTTATTATTAATATATATAACCTTATCTAAGTCATTTGGACGAACCATAGATTTTTAGGAATAAAATTACATTTAATAATATAATATTTGTTTTAAAATCTATTTTATGTCAATTTTGACACTATCTGGTACTTGATTTTTGTTAAAATCATAACAACATGATTAGTTCAATAAAAGTTAATTAAATAAATATTAACATGTCATATTAACCTATAAAATTACTGTAATTCATAAGAAGTCTCAAATTACATTTATTTTGGAATTTATAATATCAATTATGTCAATATTTCTTTAATAATGTAATTACTGCATCATCATTGTGTCATAAATAAATTGACTTATATAAAGTCTAAATTTTTTAAATAAAATAAAATTATGTAGGAAATATTTTTAGATTTCTAATGAATATTTATAGTTGAATCTATCTTATTTATAACCCTATATTAAAAAGGATTTAGTTATTTAAACATTGATTTTAACTATTTTAACCCTTCTTAAAATAAATTAATAATAAATGTCCTAATCTAATCCAATTGGTCCTAAATGGTCATATTTTATTCCTAAGATTTTATTGGTCGAATTAAACTTATCCAATAGAATGAGGTCATGTGTTATGGTAATAATAATATCATTTTTACCCTTAATTAACCTATTTACTTTTAAATGTGGTAAATAAAAGTAAAAATGTTACTATTCACCAAAAATTATTTTAATCTCATTGAACCACATTTTAGTCCATGATATTAACTGTGTCTGTCAGATTTTTGAAATTCCACTCACAGAAGTGGCAAAATTATGTTTTATGTAAATTATTAATCTCTCCTAGGAGGTGGGTAAAAGACGGTGAAAAGTTCAATAAAATTTCTATATGTCTAAAATTATTATAAAATGACTCCAATGAATTACATTGGACTTATATAGGTATTATGTATCAATCTTCACATAAATTTAAATAAAATAAGTAATTATTTAAAGAAAAAGTCAGTTTTTAAATAGTGACCCAGTGTTTTCACTGTTCATCAAAAATTGAATGTTTTCAGAAAAATACCAAAAATTCACCCTAGGCTTATTTCGATATTCCGAATCCAAAAATGACGTCCATTTTGAATGATAAAATTTATAAAATTTAAAAAAGTGTGTATTACTATTCATAACGGCTAGTTTTAATAATATTTTAATAGCATATCGTTGTTTAGTGAAACTCGATATTACGTACAATGCAAGCTATCGAGGAAGGTCGCGATTGCGTGTAAAGCAAGACAAGCTAATGTTGTAGTGAAAGATTCCTTTTATGATGTATATAACATAAAAACAAAATATTTCTCATAAAAATCTCGGGTGTTATAGTAACTTTGTCAAAAATATCACATTTACATGACCTAACCGGTGATTCCATTGTTGGAGGTGGTATAAATTATGAAAGGTAGATTCATTGTCTATTTTCATAACATGGTTTTTGTAATCCAACATTTAAAGTTCATTATAGAAATATGAATTTCCAAAAAAAATGATACCATTATAAATGAAGAAATAGTAATTTGATAATATAAAAATAAATCCATATTTATCCATTCTAGATATAGAAATAATGTTATTGTTTATAGAACTTACATAATAACAACCTTTTAATACCTATATCATCCCTGTAAGAAATGTGAGGTTGTATTACCCGACAGCTACAACAGTAATTATTGATCTCTTAGAAACATTTAGTTCTACATCCTCTCATTAAATTATCATGAATATACTTGGATACTATATTTTGATACATATGTGATCACCATGTGATTTATCTAATAGCCAATTTATAGAAACAAATAAATTGCAGTAGATAAGAAATGAACCTGAAGATTCCCCTTGATTCTTTAGTTGGGGGAATTTTTTTATTCATGTGTCCCTTCTTTCAACATGAAAAACAATAACCTTAGTGCTCCCTTACCCCCACCTGATATTAATTTTTTTATAGGGTGTAATAAAGATTTGTGCATAAAGTTCATTCCCTTCCCATTCCTCATATTCACCATAAGGATCAATGGATTTTCATGCATCATGTATTTTTCCACTTGGCGAAGGAGGATAAAAAGATCTAGTAGAAACTTCTCAATATTGTTCATAATTAAATTCATGAAAAACAAGAGAAGATATGAGGGAGTGATGTAATAATGAGATTGATACCCAGTTCTTCAGGGATTTTAAACCCTAGAACCACTAGGGGATCAATGTAGCCAATGAGCTGGACTGCATGAGTCCCAACATGGGTTGAATTACCCAAAGGTGCCTAAACCATTCCTGGAAGTTATAGCCAGTGAGGATGTTGTCTTTTTCAAGTATAGATCACAACAATAGGCTGGTTGAAACTATTATCATTTTTATTCTAAATTTAATTGAGCAGATAATTAGTACCTTAGAGATTAAATTTTATGAGAAGTAATATATTTATTTTAATATGTCTCCCACTATTTTAAAAATTCCCAATGTCCCTCACCATTGAACTCAAAATTTGTAGTTTTTAATACATTCTGGTGGAAAGGATCCATGTTCCCATTTTTATATCATCAATAAGGTTTGGTCAAGCTATTTTAAGGTATTAAAGTAGTACTGTCATTACAAAATATGGGTTTGATGCCCCTTGATCCATTGAGTGGGCTCCCAAATATTAAAAACCAGTCAAGGATTTCCTCAACAATTTTCTCTAAATTTAAAACATGAATAGAAAGGGATACTCCTATTGATGTAAAATGGTTAAGTTAACCAGAAATGAATTATAAGATCATCATGTATGAATGTAAGTTTCCCAATAAAGGTTGGTCAAACATGTAGTTTGATTGAGACTTTCCATTAATCATGTAGTTAAATGATTAGTCTAAATGAATATTTTATTGAGGTATTTTTATCTCTTATGCTTAAATTTATTATTATATTTTTCACATTGTTATTAATATGATGTGAAATATACTTAGGTGATTACCAATGTCTTAGTTAATATTTATGCACACACTAAGATTATTTTACTTCCATATTGCATGCTTGTTAATTCATTAATTATGTAGTAACAACAATACAACCATAATGAAAAACGATGCAACTGAAAAATATAAAATAAAGAAAAGGGAATGATCTTGAGAAATTCAAATTTTTACTTTACTTAGTGTTATGTAAACTAACCGCTGACCAATGAGAGATAATAATTGAAAATTTTTAAGGTTCATGTTTATGGATTTCCACCAGTCCAACCCTCTATCTCCTTGGATTGGCTTTACATCGCCTCATAACTTTAATATCCACCACAAGCTTGGAAGATCCATCCTTTACATATGTTTTTTATCTCACATGAATGTTAGGGGTAAAAATGGGGTTTACATAAATGAAACCATGGGAATACATGCCTTACATATTAGTGAGGAGAGATGCTAGGCATGCCAACAATTTAATTTAAACAAAATCAAAAGAAAACCAATCACATAAAAAGGTTTGGACTATCTCATTATCATCCTTATAAATTGAAAAAATAACATATTTAATTAAACTATCATTCAATTATTTAATCATTTTTATTAAGTTAAATCACACATAAATTGATTAATTATTATCATTAATTAATCAATACGTTTATCTTAATCCTTTTCTAAATTTCTTTGAGATTTTCATCCATTACCAAGGAGGTAACACCATTAACATGTGTTCAAATCTACATGATATGTAATTCTGAACATTACATAAACAATAATGTTTTAATTATATATAGTTTGGTTATTTACATGACAAGTAGTTATGCCTACATGGTGTGTACTGCCTTCACTGTATTATCTGAATTACATGCATAAGGACTTCGTGTTTAAGGCATACCTCTTAAATCTCAGAGTACATGGAATGTCTAGTGGTCCACATATTTTTTTTCTATGGGTTACATAGTTACTAGTGGTTATATCCATGTATGTCATACGCCCTTTGGTCCTTGACCCAAAGTGATGACACGTTGTCTTCAGTGTGGCACACAATGTGTAATCCGACTGACATTGCACAATTCTGTCCTAGACAACACTCTTTGTAATAATTAACTACACCACATTTCATTAATGAACATGGCTTATGTAATTGTTCAAATACCCCTGATGTACTAAAAACAACTACATGGTGTGTAATCCAGATAAAACAGTTAGTGTGGACGATTATAGGGTGTGTAACATCGAATACATGGTTTGTACTATTGTGTAACCCTGATAGAATCCTTGGTACCTTCTGATGAGATCCTCAATTTTATTTTAATAAAAAAAATCTCATTAGATCTACGAGAAACAAATATATGAAGAACTTGTCTATTAATTAAGTCTATATGAACAATTTAACATGAATTTAAAAACTTAATTTTTAAATCATAAACCATCATTGAATTATTTGAATAATTATAATCGATGTTGAGGCTTATCAGATACAAATTATAAGATTCAGGCACATTGGAAGCATGTAATTTTAAAGGGCCCAAATTTTATTTTTCTATAATCAATGACCAATCCCGGATCAATTCAATGATCAATGACAATATCCATGAATTAAAATCAATGTTTTAGACAAAGAGAATACAATTTTCATATTTTAGAAAGAGAATCTTTCACATCATCTTTAAAATTAAATTATTAATTTCTGAAAAAATTAAATACTTGGGTCTTTCTTACATTATTAATTGATGAACGTTGATAGTATAAAATGACCCTTCTAGATTTTCATTATTGGGATCATGAGGATCCAAAGTTCAATCCATCTAGTGGTGATCCACATGTGATTTAATGGTCTGCAAACAATTCCTCTCATTCTTCTGGTGCTAGCAGGGTGAAGTGAATGTCTTGCATCGATCATTATGGATCTTTCGTTCTTCCATCTTGATGAACTTATGTCATTCTGGAGATAGAGAGATGACAACACTCAAGAGGGTAATTTTTTTCTCCACAATTCTCAATTCACCAAGGTTTGGAAAAATAGATTTATATACCTATTAATTGACATGGGGTTTCAATTACAATATTTAATAATGATACATCAATTGAATGACATTATTTCTCTTTGAGAAAACAAATGAAACATAACAAAAATAATATCACCATTATTTTTGGTTCACAAAATTTCACAAAACATAACCATAAATGAAATCCTTTTCACATAATGATAAGACTATTATTGTTTTTTCTTACACCGTCATGATAAACATTATTTACTAACTTGTAAATAATTAAATTTTAAATAAAAATGATCTTGGTATGTTTGAATTACTCTTATATTTATTTTACTCCCAAAAAAGTCTTTTATTCTATTCAATAAATTTTATATTAAAAAACTAGAAAATAAATATTTATTAAATATTCAATAATATAAAAAATATATATTTTATTCACAATTCATTGAATAAGTATTTAGTTAATTTATGTGGTCATTTTATCAAGAATAAAATTATTCCTTAATCATGAGAATTGTATATATTACATTAATTAAATTAAAATCAAATTTGATCGAGACAAACAGAAACACTCTTTGTGTGACCCTCTAGGATTCTTTATCACTGTATTTTTCTAGGATTTCATAAATTACTAGATTATTTCCTAGAAATGGGTCATGGCACCCAAGAGAAAGAACATAAAGTCACCAGGATGACATCCACATATGAACCCTCACCGTGTAATATAATCCCTTTCTAACAATATTTCATAAAACATGTTTCATGATAGTTTCATAAAGCTATATGCATGATATATCATTATTTAAATACCTTAAATAAACTCATCATTATATACAATTAAATGTGTTACTCATTTCATCATTACTAGCTCTTTAATATATATTTTCGAAATAGGACCCGATAAGAAATCATATATAATTGTCATTATGTGTGATGAATTTATATGGATATCCAATATTACCCTATATAATTATTCCCTTTATTCATTTTGGGGAGTCCAATGAAAATATTATGGTTCGAATTTTCCCATTTCCAATATTTTTTAGAAAATGGTTGTTGAATCCCCATAAATATTTTTCTCACTACATTATAATTATGACATAACAAGAACATAGATACATATTCATAAAAATAGTATATCTTTTTTTTATACTAAAAATACACTTTAATGAAGGTAAATGGAAGGCACTATTCCCTTTTCATCATTTATTTTTGGGTTCAAGCCCCTCTTCCTTGTTGGATAAGATAGGTTGTCTCTCAGCATGTGGGAAAACCTTATTCCAAAATTATATTTATATACCTCCAAAAATGAAATTACCACTATTTTTTCCAATGTAATAGATAATATAGACACTAACAGTTACAAATACATTTAATATTATTTCCCCATAATTTATTGGCATTATTCCTAAAATAAATTATACACTAAAACAAATACAATAGAAGATTTTTACTACACTAAATATGTCTTATAATATCACTTATATTTATAATATACCATAACATAAATTGTAAAATGTGGTGTAAAAAAAATTATCTTATAATCTACTATAAAAATTTATAACCATTATGGAATCTATAACTCTTATGTTAATCAAGCATGAAGATATAAATGCATCCACTAATAAACTAATTCTTAATTGTTACATTATTCTTATAGACAAAATAACACTGTTAAAATAAGTATAAAAAATAATTCTTGAATATAAATATATAAACCCTTGAATAATTTTTCATAAATTATTTATTATTTGATATGTCATTATTTTTTCTAAGGTAAAACCCTTTGTTTACGATATTGACTTGGATAATGCCCAAAATCATCACTTACAATATATAAAATTCATTGTTAATTTATTTCATTATGATCATTATTTTTTCAAACAAAATATATTCTGCAATATTTTAGATATTATTCTAGGATCATCTACCCAAATTATTGGTATGTGCTAACCATAATCTTCCTTCATCTATTTTAGTCACTACAAAAACTTTTAAAAAATTACATCTTCCTCTTATGTTATATGTAACTAATTTCACCAAAGATCACGATGTTAATAATATATCATGATATTTGATTAGGAATAATCAAAATTTATTTCTCTCAAGTAGTCAACATATTTGGTTTGTTATAATTTCTAATTTTTTAACCCATTCAGATTTAATAAGATTCTTTCAAGTTTTATATTTTGACTAAAACTGAAAAACATATTATGCGAAACACTAAACATTGTAAGAAGCCATATAATCCTAAAGAGTAATTAAAAATATTTCTAAATGAAGAAGAAATATTTTGAATATATTTCACCTTGTTTTTAAACAAATTCATTTATGGTAATTATTTAAATAATTCATGAAGGTTCATAATTAATTTTTGAATTTCCAAAACATCTCCCCCAATACTATCAAATAATATGTGTAGAAAGGCCGGTTGTTCGGTACAATGTGATGATTGAGTCATGATAAATGATCCCCTTTAGAGTTATTATACCTAGTTACATCTATGAAAGAGACATGTCCATATATATGTTTGAGATAGTAATGTAATTTTGTGTAAACCAATTTTTCTATCCTTTTAAAAAATTCTTGGATATTTTCTTGTCTTTTAACTAATGCATATAATTTTTATTCCAAATATTAATAAAAATATTTATTGAAATATTCTTACAGTCTAACTAATATTTTCTCATCCATTTTTTAAATGGTTAACTAGAACTTTATATTTAATAACCATTAGAGACCCAAATTTATTATATATAAAGAATATATATTTTTAGATGAATAAATAATTCATTTCAAAATTACAAACCCATAAAAACTATAGGTTTGTGCCATTGAGAATTAGATATGAATCTAGGTTATTTAATGAGGTATATACAATATGTCCATCAAATATCATCGAATTTAGTAATCTACATAGAACTAGATATTTTGAAACAATTATTCATAACTAGTGGAATATACACATAATATAAGGTGAGATCGTATTTTCTCTAATAGTATAAAAGAGATATTTCAATATAACATGAGTATAAAAGTATGAGAATCTAATAATAATATTATGAAAACATACCTTATATACCATATATCACAAACATGATACATGAAAAATGTCTTGGTAGTTCACAATACATGATTCTCAAAGGAATCATGGAACATTATCTATTTGATAATAAGAAAAGAATAAGACATGGATTTTTGGCATACACATATTCATAGAGAATATTATGTTAGGTATACCCACAAAGACATTAATAACATGATAGTAATGGGATAAAGGATTGAATTCCTACTTCATGCCTGGTAAGACTTCCTATATTACCTCTTTTCTGCTTGTAATAGCATTCAATATACCCTATTTTAACATCGGGATAACCTCTCGTGTACCCTCTATCAAGGATATGATAGCCTCCCATATACCCTTTCAGTTGATATAACATTAATCAATACCCAATGAATTGGAGTGAGATATAGGTCCCACCCATCACATGATGAAAATCATATATACATGTAGAACATGGTAATAAAACATCCATTATATCAGAACCCATGAATAGAAATTCATTTTCAGGTCATTTTATCATTTCCTCAAACATTACTCAAGGGAAAAATAGTGGGTTTCATAATTATTTTATCATGGTATAACCTGGGGAATAGAAATGGGTTTTGTAAACATAATTTAATCATTTAACTATAAAATGAGAAAAATAATAATCATGGTATATTTTTATCATTTTCCCAGTAAAGAAAAAATTACATGAAAGCAAATCATCTTATATGGAAAAATATTTGGAATGAAAAATCACTTTTAGTGTTTCTTGAGTAAGTTATACTTTATTAAAAAATTAATTTTAAAAAAATTCATAATATATTATAAGAATAATATTAATTTAAAATAAAATAAAAAAAATATAGAGTAAAATTCAATGAAAATAATTTTCATAATGTTTGAAAATTTCAATTCATGTCGAACACGATCAGACAATTATTCATTTTACATTTTTGGTAAAATAAAAATGTTACATGTTTGGAAAATGACGTAGATATTCCATTTATAAAAATTAAATATTTAAAAAATGGTTACAAACACATTAAAAATTAATATTGGGAAACAAAATTTTTTTAAATCCTTTTCATGAAAGAGAACGGATTTTCGACCGAATAGGGAGATAATGCCAGATTTCTCAAAGAATTATTATTTTTAAATCATAAGTATAAAAACTATAAAATAATTATGGAGGAAAATTAATTATAATTACATAAAACATGATATGAAAATTAAGGAATCAATTAAGAGATAGATCATATAATTTTTGCATCAAAAGAATAAACATATAAAATCCCTATAAATGATGAGATTGTATCTCTGAGACATTATATCTTTGGTAGCATTGAATCATAAGACCCATGAATGAATATAATTTGATGAATCCTCTAATAAAATGGGAATATATAAATTCATGAAATTACCTGTCAAAGGGGATATATACACACCGTAGAAAATATAATTAATTCACAACATAACATATATATCAAATTAGTTAAATTGAGACAAAAATAACATGTCAGTTTGGTAGCTTTGGAACCATCAACCCTATAAAAGATAGATCCTAAAATGGATAGGTAAATCATAATAATTTTCTATAGAATAATCATAAAATTTTTTCCTAGTCTTTATATATATGGAACATAAAATATATTGGTGGTTAACATTGCATGTGTCTTATAGATGTAAAAAGTGAGACAAAAACACTTTACCTGAAGCCTCGGCTTCCTTTGTAAAAATTTTAAACCTCAATATAATAAATAAATTAATATCATATAATTATTAAATAATTATAATAATATATATAATTACATATATTATTTACTTGTTACCTTTTATTACACATTTTTTATCAATTATTTATTAAGATAATATTTTGTGTAATAATTTCTCTATTTTTGTGTAGCTTTTGATTTTGTATTTTCGGTCCTATTTCATTGATCATGGTTCCATAATATCTATATATTCAAACAATTTATAAATATCAGATATATTAA
Organism: Viscum album; assembly: GCA_963277665.1. Classification (NCBI taxonomy): domain Eukaryota; kingdom Viridiplantae; phylum Streptophyta; class Magnoliopsida; order Santalales; family Viscaceae; genus Viscum; species Viscum album. The sequence continues at coordinate 1,869,918,844 of OY728150.1, forward strand.
ATATATTTATATTCTTAGTAATCAATAAAAATTAGAGATAGAAAATGGAATTCCTCATTCATGCAGAAGATAGTTTATACGTATCCATAAATGTTGTTTCAATTTTATATAAATATTTATGAAATAAAGGAAAATAATATATTACAACTAAAGATTAATTTTTATAATATATATATCACACATATTGAATATATGTTCCCAAATTACTTTCTTTGAAATGTTTTTGTAAAAAACAAAGCACATCACTATGTGAGGAGGTAGTCCACTATACACACAAAAGATGTTATTGTATCCCTCATAGAGATGGAAATCAATAATAAATATGTGATATCATAATTAAATAATTGTAATTATGTTAATAATATCATATAAATATATATACATATATATATATATATTCTTTCAATCTATCCTTATTTCCATCAATTTAAAATGGGAATGGAAAGACACATCAAATTGGTTCATGAGGCGGTAGTCTGCGGCACACATTGGCAACATTACTCTTTTCAAAGGGGTTATACTGTAAAACATTATATAGGGTATTTTAATAATATATGTATATAAATATAATAAATATCATATTTAAGATAAATACATAATTATATCTACCTATGAGAGGTGGTGGTGGAAAACAAATTACATCACTTTGTGAGGGGATGGTCCTCTATACACACAAATTATTATATTATAACATATTTTATTGAAGAGGATAAGTATTTAGGTATCTATTTTAAATTAATAACATTGAAGGATATTTAATTTATTATTTTGGTTGTATCGTCATGTTTTATATTAAATTTATGTAGTTCGAGGAGGAAATAAAATAAAACGCTCAGTTTGGGACGTTACCACTTCTTCCAAAAACATATTTGTGTTTGCAACCAAAAAAATATTTGGTTGAAAATATGACAATAATAAGATTTAGATGATTATAATATAGAAATAAATATTTTATTTTCATAGTGATTGGAAAAACCAAAGGGTATTGTATGTTTGTTGGGGAGACAAGAGGTGGTATCCTTTTATAAGTGATGTGAGTGACTCACATATAGATTTTGAAAATAAAACGGTGTACCCACATTTTTGAAATTAAAAAAGGCCCCAAAATGTTCCATAGTGAAACATACATGACATAAGGTCGATATATGTCTAGAAAATGTTTTTTCAAAATGTTTTTTTAACATTTATCTGTTTTTTTAAACCACTCAAAACTTGTGTTTTCCATAACCATGAAAAATATTTTTTACTTGTATTAATCTTTATTATGGTAAATAATTAATATAAATTTATTAGATAATATAAATTATTATTATTCTAAATATTTTACGAAAAAATTATAAATTCAATTTATAGATATGCAAAATTTTAATATAAAATTATCCCTACAGTCTGGTTGAGAAAGAAGGTTTTCTATGATAAAATGCTAAAATGATTAAACTATTTTTATATAAAATTTAAATTTGAAAATTATTATAAATAAATATATTTATTTAATATATATTGAATGGGAATAAAATCACTTTTCTACCCATCATTAATTATTTTTGACTTTTTAAAATGCTTAAAAAGAAATAGAAATTAATAATAAAACATTATATTTTAACAATTCATCGAAATATTTAAATTCGTAAAAAATACTCCAAAATCAACCATAATATAATTTTTTTATTCTTATTTTTAAAATGATTTAAAAAATTTAAATTAAATTGTATAAATGTATCAAAATTAATTTAATGATATGTGCACCAAATGTGAAAACCCTTTTTTAGAAAATAGTGTTTTAATGTGTAAAATTTGATTTCTTCTAATCCCTTATATAGATAAAAAAAGATGACTATTAAAAAATTTATTGAATATTTACTATATATATTTCATTTACATCATTAAATAAAATTAATTTGTTTAATTTATTGATTTGAAACTCATTTATGCATAACAAATAGTTGTTCAAAAAAAAGTTGTTCTCATTTTCAAATTGATTCTTTTTTAATTTTTTAATTAATTAGTCACCCAAAAATTCATTAAATATATTTTTCTATACATAATATTTTCATAATATATTTATAATTATTAAACAATTTATTCTAATATATAGGTGACAACTATCATGTTATATAATATTATAAATAATATATCTCTATTTTTTAAAACTAATTGTCTCTTGTAACACAAGATAAAATTTTTGTAGAATATAATGTAAAATGAATAGATTGTAACATGTAATGGATTTTAAAATTATTTTTTCATGTATTGTGATCAATCAAAAATATATAACATCTAAAAAACATATCTAAAAATCCTAGGGTGTTACAAATCTCCTTCGTTAAGGCTAACATAATAATGTAGAAACCGACTCTAGGTTACTAGTGTTGGGTTTGTTACAATGTTCATATATCCAAGATAATTTTCACTAGTTTGATCATAAATTTTTTTTTATCTTATTCATGTAATAAATTTAAAAAAAATTAGTGTATTCACAGTAACATCGAACATTATGGTATTTTTTATTCCACAGTCTCGATGAAGTAGACAAACAGGTGAAGATTACAAGCTATATCATCTGTTTCAAATCTCCCCAATAATTTCCCAATGATTATAATGATTCATTCTATGTCCATGTTTCATAAGAAAACCAATATTATTTGTGTCCCTCAAATATTTTATTTTCATTGATACTAGGTAAACAATTCTTGATTGACAACTAAATTAATTTAAATAATAAATACTGAAAATATAAAAATAGTAATAAATACATATTTATAAAATGGGATAATAAACTTATATTAATATATCCTAAAACTAAAATATAATAATTCTTAATATCATATAAAAAATGCCTTGAAAATTTCACTGTCAATTTTAATTTTCTTGGTAAAATATGAGTTTTAAATATCTTTCACTCTTATTTCATCATCATTTCAATTTAATCTATAGATAAAAAAATTGTAATATATTTATCATATAATCAAAATAATTAATATGAAATAAAAGTACTATAATATCTAATTTAATAATAAACATTTTTATATATTATATCTAAATACAATTAAAAATAAAACAATTAATATTTTGTGTTTTTTGATAAATAAACTATCAATTCCTGAAAATAATGTTTTACATTTGAAAAAATTTAAGTCCATAGGTCCTTATGAATTTTTACTTCATATTATTTCATTTTTAACATGATATAGATAATCAATTTCCATGACATATATTCTCAAAAGATAGAAAATATATTTGATGTGAATTTCATATGATTTGAATTATCATAAGATAAAAAATCACATATGATAAATAACATTTGTATGATATGAATTCCGGAAAAAACAGAAATATCATATGTTAAAAATATTAAAAAATTGGTATAATTTCATAAGAAATGAAATATTGTATAACTTTATAAAATATTATAATACTATTTTAATTATAAGACATTGTATCCTTTAATATTCCAAACATAGAAAATATTGAAGTCTATATAATGGTATGATATTCAAATTCTATTTATCACATTCTAACTCAGTGTATTGAATTATACAATAGTGTATTAATTTTTTAGTTATTATATGAATTTATAAATTATTAAATACTTTTTTGACATGTCACACTTTTTTCATGGGAATGATCTAAACATCTGGAGGCTTTAAATAAATGAAAAATTCTTTTTTCCTCTACAAAATGTAAAGAAGGGTCATAAGAGTCATAAAAAATATCATACTAATGAATATTCTTCTCCAAAGTCATTTCTTATGGAGTATTAAAAATGGTAGAAATATATAAAATTATAAATTAATAAAATTAATGAATGTATAAAAGATAAAAAATTAATGATAAATAATTATTTTCTTCTAAAAAAATTTCAATCTTAAAAAATCATGTTTCAGTGAATAAAATGTGTATTTTATAATTGTCAGATAAAGTTACAATAAAGATAAAATTAGATAATCAATAATTATTTTTCGTGGTCTTACACATTATAGGATCTTTATAGTATTTATGCATCATTTCTTTCTCATTGGAATGATATCACTAAAGAGGACATGGTCAAGGAAAACACCTACTAAGATGTTAATATATATGAAACATAGTTGTGGGCATATCCAAGCTAAATAATGTTGGATTTTTTTGATATTTTTATTATAAAAGGTTATTAATTAATAAAATTTAAATAATTATTTAGTTTTTGATTTAATTATTTCTAAAAACCATCGCTAAATGGTATAGGAATTAAAATAAATAGCTAAAAATTAGTGTTGATTTTTTGTAACATATAATTTTTTATAAATCAATAAAAATTAGCGAAAATATTCAAATCCACTAATAAGATCAATTTTTCCTATATTTATTTCTATAAATTAATAATTATCATTTATTATTGACCAATGAAATATAATGAGAGGACAAGGAATAATTAATACACATAGTATCTCATATCACATGTTTATCATAAATTATAATGAATATGAAATCTTATATTAAGATCTTAGAATCCACATGCCCAAAATCCTGATATGATTTAGATATAGAAAAAAGTATGATATCCCCATTTTTTATATTTCCAAAAATTCATTATATTTCTTATATATAGATAAACTCACTTTTCATCAATACATAATGACCATAAACAATGGGTCATATTTTGATCCAATAATTATAACATAATATTACACATATGAACTTTTAATATCTTTATATATAATCATTACATAAATTCACATTGTTTTTATTCATCCTACATTACTATATATTCAACCCTATATTTAGTAAAATTATTAATAAATTTAGAATTAGATTTTTTTATTTTAGGTGCTATGACCTAAACTATCTGATCAACTCCTTAGGTGAGTTTATTTTTGTTTCAACTGTGTTTAACATTTCATTTCGGGTGACTAATACTATTTTTTATAGAAAAATACACTACACTTTTGTTCATAGTTGCATGATCTTTAACTTCATCTATTTGATTATTCTCTAAGAAATGCGACCTTAATAAATTTGTACTGTTTTACTATTCATGTTGGGTCAATTTAGTCATTCTCACAACATATGCCACCACACATGTGGTCAAATGTGTGTAAACATAAAATTAAGCCACCAAATTTCTCAAAGATTTATGACCATAAACATTATCTGCATTTGGTCTACCTAAAATATTAATAAATTTCATTTAAAAAACACAAAACACATCAATTTAAAACTATTTAATTGAATCGTTAAAAAAAATAATGTTTTAGATAGTTAATCATTTCCCATTCCATGAATTGGGAAAATTTATAGTTCAAAAAAAGGGAAAAAATATATAGGGATTAACACTCAATGCAATAATAATTTATTTTATGCATGTTAGGTATATAGATCTATAAAAAACATTTTAGGTTCTCTATGTCTCCTACATGTATTGGTATAAATAATTTGTGTGAATCGATTAATGATGTAACTTCGAGGATCTTATTCTCTTCACAATCATTAAATAAATCATATAAAACCTGTAACATCCCAAGTAAGTAATGAATAATAGATATTCTTATCTACGTCTATTTATGAATTAGATAGTTTTTTAGAGGCTTAAAATGAGAAAAAACCCAATCTTAAGCATAGAATACACTAATATTCTTAAAAGATTGGTTTATTGCCTTTTGATGGAAAACCATTTTTAAATCAGACTTTTGACAATTTTATAAGTTCTATTTGACAGAGTAATCTTATTATTTATGATTGGGACATTGAAATTTACATTGGATAATTTTTTGGTATTTTTCTGACAATGTTCATTTTTTAATGAATAGTGAAAAATAATGCATTTTACATCAAAACTGCTTTTTCATCTAATTTAATTATAAGGTTAGATTATCTTTTGAATTGGTTTTAAAGTTTAAATAGAATTTATTTTTACCATTTAATCCAATATTGGTCATTGGAATTAATTTCACTTTAAAATTGGACTTAAACTAGTGTCAATCTTGTGATACTTAATATTTCATAAAAACACGCTATTTTCTCTGACAACGGGAATTAATTATTAAATTAATTAATGTAACTTATATTTTTTGAATTTTGTAAAATAGACATCATTTTTGAATTCGGAATATCAAATATAGCTTAGGATGAAGTTTTGGTATTTTTCAGAAAAACATCAATTTTTGATGAATAGTGAAACCACTAAGTGGTACTTAAAAAAACTGATTTTTCGTTTAAATGAATCTTTACCACCTCTGTATTTTGAATTTCAAAAATCTGACATACATGGTTTTCATTAATAAGTAAAATTTGGTTCAATGGGATTAAAATAATTTTTTTGGTGAATAGTAACTTTGATGTTTTTAATCGCGATTAGAGGTAATTAGTGTAATTTAAGGTAAAAATAATGTTTTAATAATATTAAATGTCCTAGAAACATTTCATACCCTTCTTGGATGTGTCATGGCCGACCCAGACAGCCCATGGGTAGATTTTTGGGACCCCATGGGGCCACTTGGTTAAGATAAAGACATTAATGCTTTTTATTTAATGTAAAAGTAAAAATGACACAAACATGAGTTGTTTTACTAAAACAATTTTTAAATGGGGTTATAAAAGTCATATTTTTGACTATAAATATTCATTAGAAAGATAAAACGATTTCCTACATGATGATAGTTTTTTTATAATTTTTAGACATTAAATAAATTAAATTATTTTTGACATCATGATGATGCAGCGATTACCTCATTAATAAACGATTTAAATAAAATGAAAATATAATGTAAAAGCTATGACCTATACATGTCCAAACCTATTGGATGGGTGGATTTTGAACCCTTATCAACTTATCCTATAATTATATCAATGTGGTACCTTTTAAATCTGAAACTCATTTTAAAATAAAGTAATATTTCTTTACTTTCCAAGAGTGCCCCTCCTCTCCTCTTATAAAAGGCCCCCACCTCTACCACCTTACCCACACTTCCAAAGCCTTTGGCTCAGACAAACCCTTCTCATTGTATCTCTCCACATCCCTATCTTACTCATTGAAACCTCACTTTGGGCAGAAGTCTTCCCAAGGATGCCTTTGAGCTCAAATCAAAAAGAGTTACCCGTTTTAAAGGTAGTGTCTTCTCTTGTGTTCTTATGTTTTATTTTTCTTCTCCAACCCCTAAAATATTTTTATTCATTTCTTTTGTAACAACTCCAATATCTTCAATATACTATTATGTTTTTATAAGAAGGATTTAAGCTACACTTACACACACCTACATCTATTGGTTAAAGAACATATTGTTTCTGTGGATGCCGAATTTCTGTCTCACGAAACGATGATTGTTCAACACTCATATAACACTTTCAAAGGTGGCCATTAAGATGTCACTATTTTTATATATTATATATAATATGTTTCTGTTTTACTTAAGCTTCTGTATTTTTCATTTATGACATACCTTTATGGTTTCCATTATGGGTAAATGCGATATCTTCATTTTAGGAAGTGCAGACTACCACCCCCTCAAAGTGATTTGATTCATTAATACCATATGAGGTACGTATAAAGGATAGATTGAATGATATTATATATGATACAATACTAGAATTATAATACAATTATGTATCATTATGTTTTAATTCCATTAAATATGAAATAGAAATGGAAGTAGCGTTCATGCGTACGTACGGCTTACCGTCTCCATGAACGGTGCATTTCATTTGTTACCTCTAAATGTTATGTAATATTATAAATGCATGTATATACTGGATATATATGATATATATAATATATAAATCACGAGTATAACTCTGGATATAATAGATACATGAACAATTTGTAATTATAAAGAGTATTCTTTTTACTCAAGTACCAATGATTACTAAAACGACCGTTATTAAGTTAAATAATTGCATAGTGTTCATGACATGGTAGTAAGTGATATAAAAGGAATAATGAACTTGAAAAATGTTTCAAGCAAGTATAAATTAACTGAAGTTTATTATTCAGGAGGTTAATGAACTATCGAGTCAAGTCGGACCCGAGGTATGGGACTTCATCTCAATCTCCTTTCATTGAGGAATATTTTGTTTTATACACAACCTTATATTATACAGTGTATAAACCCCTTTTACTTTTATGTTTATTCAAAAGGAATCTTTTTTATTCGAAGTGTTTATTAAACAACAAAAGGGAATGTTTTTGTCGTACGTATGTGGCGACAGTGACTTCTCCGCCACCGTGACCATTATTTGAGTTTCGGCTTCCTTTACAAGCCATACCTTTTTTCTGAAAAATAAATTCCATGTTTTAATATTCTATTACATTGGTATTGAAAATGGTTTTGATAAAATTTTTATTATATCAATGTGTTATTGATATATTGTGATTGAAATGTGGAAATGTTATGTTTCCTTTATGCATGATTTATGTGATATGATTATGTTATGGTTCTTGTGCATTGTTTATGAAGACGGGTGGTTCCGTGATAAACTAAGGGTGGGTGAGCCCAATATATCTCTCCAATGCATTGGGTAACACAAAGGAGTTAAACGTTAAGATTTCTCCGAAGAGATTTAGGGAATATACTGTGATGGGTATTCTAAACGTAACCAAGAGGGTTACTCCCTATGTAAGAATGTTATGAATGCCTCAAGTTACCTTTATGTCTTATGATTTCTATGATTTATTCAAAATTTGATGAGGTATGTTAAAGTGCTTATGATTTATCGGTAAAGTATGATTTAATTATTATGTATATATGTACTCATGTTTCCTTTCAATATTTGTATATACCTTACTGAGCTTTTTATGCTCATCCCATGTTTTGGAAATGTTTTTCACAGGTCAAGGGAAAGGTACATGATATGGTGATAGTGTCAAGAAAGTGTCAATAAAGAATCCATGTTTTATTTTTAAATATGTTTCCGTTGATGGGAAAAATGAATACTATCTTTTATGTAAACACTTTGTTTAAATGTGGAATATAATGCATGTTTTATGATCTAATTCTCTAAAACTCTAAACCTGAAAAGATCCTCAAGGTGTAATCTTGTAATAACTCAAGATTAAGTAATGTTTAAGGCTGGGGCCTTATAGTTGGTATCAATGGTCAGTTTAGATAACATTAGGAGTTAGAATTTTATTAAATGATTATCCAAAAATAATTTTTTTTTGGTCAGATGGAAATGATATAGCATTTGAAGATTACCATGTTGCTTCATCTAAGACATGTTTGTTCAGAATGGTTTTCCGCAGAGGAAACAGGGAAGCAGTGCTAGGAAGGCATACAGAAGGAAATAACCTTCTGAATCAGCATCTTGGGATGGTCAGAATTGGAACACAACAGTTTGTTGCAGTAATGGCGCAGTTGACTCAACTGATAAATGGTGGTGTTATCCATGCACGAGATCAGTAAGATCAACTGCAGATGGAACATGTCAGTGGTGGAACATTTCATGAGGAAAAATCCCCCATCATTCAGAGGATCATCTGACACTATGCTAGATGACTGGTGGATTAAAGCACTGGAGAAAATTTTTGATGTCATGGGGTGTTCATACAATCAAAAGGTTAGTCTTGTTATTTACCGTTTGGAGGGTGAAGCAGATCAGTGGTGGTCAATGGTTAAAAATATTAGGGACACTGATGAGATTGATGCTCTTGACTGGGATAAATTCAAAGGTATGTTTCTTGAGAAGTATTTTTTTAAGGCTGTCTGACTTAGGATGGAAAAAAAATTCCTAGAATTGACGCAAGAGGAAGACTCAGTGGCTGCCTTGAAGAAAGGATCACTAGATTGGAAAGGTATGCTCCAAATTTTATCCGAGACTTTGATAGTAAAATTAATCGTATTTACTCAGGATTAAATCCAAAATATTGAAGGGAATTAGCTTATCATGAGTTCAAAAGTTATGAAAATATTGTTCGATGTGCTGAGAAGGTGGAAATGGAGTTTGCTGATGATCAAGTGTTCAATAATAACCAACAGAAGAAGAGACCGAGGTGGAAGGAGAAAAGAAAGATTTCCTCAAAAAGGTTTGACGGTAAGAAAACTAAGTTTCCAGTTTGTGATAAATGTTGTAAAAGGCATGCTGGGGAATGAATTCAGAATTTTGGAAAGTGCTACCGATGTGGTAAGATGGGACATAAGGCTCATGATTGCACTGAAAAAGATCAAGGTGAACGTAAGGCCAAATTTGATTTATAGTTAGTGAAATGTTTTAAGTGAAATGAGATGGGTCACTATGCAAACGAGTTTTCGACAAAGAGCTTGAGTGATGGGAAGCAGTTAGACTACAAGCAGAAAGGGGTGGTGAAATCCTTTGCAACTACATCAGCAGATGTCGGGCCATCAAATGAAGTTGTATCAGGTACTTTGTTTGTTTTTTCAGATTATGCCAGTGTGTTGTTTGATTCGGGGTCTACACATTCTTTCATCTCTGAAAACTTTTCTTGTAAAATGGGAATACCATCTCAAGAAATTAATCCTAAACTTGGGGTAAAAACACCTAGGAGAAATGTTGAGGCAAAAAGAATTTATAAGAATCTTCCTATCCTTATCCGTGGAAAGAACCTACTTGTGAACCTTATTATTTTACCTCTGGTAGAGTTTGATGTTATCCTGGGTATGGATTGGCTCTCTATTTACCATGCTAAGATTGTGTGTATAGCTAAAGAAGTTTCTTTTCAGAAATACTTTCAGTTTGTGTACAAGAATGAACACTTACTGTTGATAAAATATCAAGAGGCTGAGAAACTAGTAAAAGATGGAAATGAATGTTACCTTGCACATATTATTGAAAATAAAGGAACTGTTCAGATTAATGATGTTCCAGTGGTAAATAAGTATCCTGATGTTTTTCTTGATGAGTTTCCTGGAATAATACCAGATCGGGAAGTTGAGTTTACTATAGACTTAGTTCTTGATGCCATGCCAATTTCAAAACCCCCTCATCAAATGGATCAAATTGACCTTTTAGAGTTGAAGGAGCAATTGCAATATTTATTAGAGAAAGGTTTCATTCGCCCTAGCACATAACCATGGGGTGCTCCTGTTTTATTTGATAAAAAGAAAGATGGTTCAATGAGACTTTGCATTGATTATAGATCCTTGAATAACATCACTATTAAGAACAAATATCCTTTGCCTCATATTGATGATTTTTTTGATCAGCTCCAGGGAGCTCAGTATTTTTCAAAGATTGACCTAAGATCAGGGTACCATCAGTTGAAGGTAAAAGAATCAGATGTTCTGAAGACCACGTTTCATACATGATATGGCCATTATGAATTTGTAGTAATGCCTTTTGGACTAACCAATGGACCTACTATATTCATGGACTTAATGAATAGAATTTTCCTTCAGTTCTTGGATAAGTTTGTGGTGGTTTTCATTGATGATATTTTGGTGTTTTCTAAAAGTAAAGAGGAGCATGAAAGACATTTAAGGGTTATTTTTCAAACCATAAAAGAAAAGAAATTGTATGGGAAATTCAGCAAGTGTGAGTTTTGGTTGCAACAAATTTCTTTCCTTGGTCACATTGTTTCTAAAGATGGGATAATTGTTGATCCTACAAAAACAAAGGTTGTTGAAGAATGTCCGAGACCCACAAATGTATCCGAGATCCGTAGAATTCTTAGTTTGGCAGTCTATTACCGAAGTTTTGTGTGAAATTTTTCACGGTTATCTATTCCAATGACTAAGCTAACTCGGAAGGCTGTTAAGTTTATCTGGACAAAAGAATGTGATGATTGTTTTCAGGAGATGAAAAGAAGATTGGTGAATGATCCAGTTTTGGCACTACCTTCCAGGAATGTGGAGTTTGTTATCTATAGTAATGCTTCATTGAAAGGACTTGGTTGTGTCCTTATGCAGAATGATCAGGTAATTGCTTATGCTTCACGTCAGCAGAAAACTCATGAGGTAAATTGCCCTACACATGATTTGGAATTAGCTGCTTTTGTTTGCACTTTAAAAATTTGGAGGCATCATTTGTATGGTGTAAAGTGTTAAATATATATACTGATCACAAATTTTTAAAGTATATATTCACTCAAAAATAATTGAACATGAGACAGAGGAGATGGCTAAAATTAATCAAGGATTATGATTGTACAATTCATTACCATCCGGGAAAAGCAAATAAAGTGGATGATGCTTTGAGTCAAAAAAGTAATTCTTCATTAGCAATGTTGCATTTGGAACGTGATCCTTTGGTAATGGATTTGATGAACTTTGGCATTGAAGTTGTTGGTAAAGGATGTCCTTCTGTTTTGTTTCATGTATTAGTGAAATCTTCTCTATCAGACATAATCAAGAAAGCATTGAAGCAAGACAGTGAGTTGCATAAAAAGGTAGAGCTAGTTCAGAAGGGTAAGTTGACTAAATTCAACATTGGTAATGATTATGTTTTGAGATTTGGGAAGAGATTGTGTGTGCATTGTGATTCAAAGTTGAAGAGAGAGTTGTTTTGTGAAGCTCATAGTTCTCCGTTTTCAGTCCATCCTGGCAATACTAAGATATACAGAGATCTATGTTAGTATTACTGGTGAGATGGAATGAAAAAAGATATTGTTGATTTTACTGTGAAGTGTTTGACATGTCAACAGGTTAAAGAAGAGTGGTAGTTACCGAAAGGGATGCTTCAGCCTTTAACCGTACCAGAATGGAAATGGGAAAATATATCCATGGGCTTTTTTGTGGGATTACCGAAGACATCTCGAGGTAATAATGCAATCTGGGTTATTATTGATCGCTTGACTAAATCTTCTCATTTCCTTGCTATATGAGATACTTTTTCCCTAGATCAACTTCCCCATTTGTATCTTAAAGAGATAGTCAGGTTACATGGAGTTCCACTCTCCATTGTATCTGACCTTGATCCCAGGATCACTTCTAACTTTTGGAAAGGCCTTCAGAAATCATTGGGCCTTGAATTAAAATTTAGTACAGCTTTTCATCCTCAATCAGATGGGCAATCAGAACGAAAAATTCAGAAATTGGAAGATATGTTGCGTGCTTGTTTGATGGATTATCAGGGAAGTTGGGACCAACATCTTTCTTTGGTTGAGTTTTCATATAATAACAGTTTTCATTCTAGTATACAGATGGAACCATTTGAGGCATTTTATGGGAAACGGTGTCGAACTATAGATTTTTGGGATGAAGTGGGTGAAAGGAAGTTGATGGGACTAGAATTGGTAGAAGAGTTGGTAGAAAAATTTCACCTGATACAAAAACACAAGAGAACAACTCAAAGCAGGCAGAAGAGTTATGTGGACAACAGGAGGAATGATCTCTCTTTTGAGGTAGGTGATCATGTTTCTCTCAAAGTCTCACCATGGAAAAGTGTGATGCTATTTGGTAAGAAAGGAAAGTGGAGTCCAAGGTTTATTATACCATATGAAATTCTGGAGAGAGTTGGATCAGTTTCTTACTGAGTGGATTTACCTTCGAGTTTATCTTAGGTACACAATGTTTTTCATGTTTCAATGATAAGGATGTACATGCCAGATCCATCTCATGTTTTGAGCCCAGAGGTAGTTCAGCTGGAAGAGAACCTATCTTATGAGTAACAACCAGTCCAGATTCTTAACCACAGGGAGAAAGTTTTACGGAATAAGGTGATTCAGTAGGTAAAGGTTTTGTAGAAAAACCACACGATTAAAGAGGCAAGATGGGAATCTGAAAATACAATGAGGGATAAATATCCCCACTTATTCGATAAGTAAATGAATTGCGGGGACGAGATTTTCTAAAGGGGGGAAGGATGTAACATCCCAAGTAAGTAATGAATAATATATATTCTTATCTATGTCTACTTATGACTTAGATAGTGTTTTAGAGGCTTAAAATGAGAATAAACCCAATCTTAAACATGGAATACACTAATATTCTTAAAAGATTGTTTTACTGCCTTTTGATGGCAAACCATTTATAAATCAAACTTTTGACAATTTTATAAGCTCTATTTGACAAACTAAACTTATTATTTATGACTGGGACATTGAAATTTACCTTGGATAAGTTTTTGGTATTTTTCTGACAATGTTCATTTTTTAATGAATAGTGAAAAATACTGCATTTTACAACAAAACAGCTTTTTCATCTTATTTAATTATATGGTAATATTATCTTTTGAATTGGTTTTAAATTTTAAATAGAATATATTTTTACCATTTAATCCAATAGTGTTCATTTGAATTAATTTCACTTTAAAATTGGACTTAAAATAGTGTCAATATTTTGATACTTAATATTTCATAAAAACATGCTATTTGCTCTGACAGTGGGAAATAATTATTAAATTAATTAATGTAACTTATATTTTTTTAATTTTGTAAAATAGACATCATTTTTTAATTCGGAATATCAAATATAGCTTAGGCAGGAAGTTTTGGTATTTTTCTGAAAAACTTCAATTTTTGATGAATATTGAAACCACTAAGTGGTACTTAAAAAAACTGATTTTTCATTTAAATGAAACATTACCACCTCTGGGTTTTGAATTTCAAAAATCCGACACACATGATTGTCATTAATAAGTAAAATGTGGTTTAATGGGATTAAAATAATTTTTTGGTGAATAGTAACTTTGATGTTTTTAATCACGATTAGAGGTAATTACAGTAATTTAAGGTAAAAATAATGTTTTAATAATATGAAATGACCTAGACACATGTCCTACCATTATTGGATGGGTCATGGCCGACCAAGAAATCCCATGGGTCTATTTTTGGGACCCCATGAAGCCACTTGGGTAAGATAAAGACATTAATGCTTTTTATTTAATGTAAAAGTAAAAATGACACAAACATGAGTTTTTTTACTAAAACAATTTTTAAATTGAGTTATACAAGTCATATTTTTGACTATAAATATTCATTAGAAATCTAAAACGATTTTCTACATCATTATAGTTTTTTTTTATAATTTTTAGACATTAAATAAATTAAATTATTTATGACATCATGATGATGCAGCGATTACCTCATTAATAAACGATTTAAATAAAATGAAAAGATAATGTAAAATCCATGACCTAAACATGTCCAAAACCTATTGGATGGGTGGATTTCGAACCCCTATCTACTTATCCTAGAATTATATCACTTTGGGACCTTTTAAATCTGAAACTCATTTTAAAATAAAGTAACATTTCATTACTTTCCAAGAGTGCCCCTCCTCTCCTCTTATAAAAGGACCCCACCTCTACCACCTTACCCGCACTTACAAAGACTTTGGATCAGCCAAAACCTGCTCATTTTATCTCTCCATATCCCTCTCTTTATCAATGAAGCCTCACTTTGGGCAGAAGTCTTCCCAAGGAAGCCTTTGCGCTCAAATCAAAAAGAGTTATCCATTTTATAGGAATTGTCTCCTCTTGTGTTCATTTGTTCTATATTTCTTGTCCAACCCCTAAACTCTTTTTATTAATTTATTTTGTAACAAATCCAGTATCTTCAATATACTAGGATGTTTTTATAAGAAGGATTAGAGCTGCACTTACACACACCTACATCTATTGGTTAAATAACATACTGTTTCTGTGGATGGAGAATTTCTGCCTCACGAAAGGATGATTGTTCAACACTCATATAACACCTTCAAAGGTGGCCATTAAGATGACACTATATTTATATATGATATATAATTTTTTTCTATTTTACTTAAGCTTCTGTATTTTTCATTTATGAAATAACTTTATGGTTTCCATTATGGGTAAACGTGATATCTTCATTTTAAGAAATGCCGACTACCGCCCCCTCAAAGTGATTTGATTATTTAATACCATATAGGGTACCTATAAAAGATATATTAAATAATATTATAAATGATACAGTACTGGAATTATAATGATATTATGTATCATTATGTTTTAATTCCATTAAATATGAAATAGAAATGGAAGTAGCGTTCATGCGTACGTACGACTTACCGTCTCCATGAACGGTGCATTTCATTTCTTACGTCTAAACGTTATGTAATAATATAAATTCATGTATATACTGGATATATATGATATATATGATGTATACATCATGAGTATAACTCTAGATATAATAGATACATGAATAACTTGTAATTATAAAGAGCATTTTTTTTACTCAAGTACCAATGATCGTTAACACAACCGTTATTAACTTAAATAATTGCATAGTGTTCATGACATGGTAATAAGTGATATAAAAGGAATAATGAACTTGAAAAAGTTTCTTAAGAAAGTATAAATTAACTCAAGTTTATTATTTAGGAGGTTAAATGACGATCGAGTCATGTCGGACCCGAGGTATGGGACTTCATCTCAATCTCCTTTCATTGAGGCTTATTTTGTTTTATACACAACCTTCTTTTATACGGTGTATAAACCCCTTTGACTTTTACGTTTATTCAAAAGGAAACTTTTTTATACCAAGTGTTTACTAAAAGACAAAAGGGAATGTTTTTGTCATACATTTGCGACGACAAAGACTTCTCCACCGCCGTGACAATTATTTGAGTTTCAGCTTCCTCTACAAGCCATAACTTTTTTGTGAAAAATAAATACCATGTTTAACATTTATTTTACTTTATAATTGAAAATTGTTTTGATAACGTTTTTATTATATCAAAGTGTTATTGATATCTTGTGATTGAAATGTGGAAATGTTATGTTTCCTTTATGCATGATTTATGTGATATGATTATGTTATGGTTCTTGGGCATTGTTTATGAAGACGGGTGGTTTCGTGATAAACTAAGGGTGGGTGAGCCCGATATAGCTCTCCAATGCATTGGGTAACGCGAAGGAGTTAAACGTTAAGGTTTCTCCAAATAGATTTAGGGAATATACTGTGATGGGTATTCCAAACGTAACCAAGAGGGTTACTCCCTACGTAAGAATGTTATGAATGCCTCAAGTTACCTTTATGTCTTATGATTTCTATGATTTATTCATGATTTGATGAGATATGTTAAAGTTCTTATGTTTTATCGGTAAAGTATGATTTCATTATTACGTATATATGTACTCATGTTTCCTTTCCATATTTTTATATCCCTTACTGAGCTTTTTATGCTCATCCCATGTTTTTGAAATGTTTTTCACAGGTCAAGGGAAAGGTACATGATATGGTGATAGTGTCAAGGAAGTGTCAAGAAATAATCCATGTTTTATTTTAAATATGTTTCCGTTGATGGGAAAAATTAATATTATCTTTTATGCAACCACTTTGTTTAAATGTGGAATGTAATGCATGTTTTATGATATAATTCTCTTAAAATCTAAACCTGAAAAGATCCTCAAGGTATAATCTTGTAATAAATCAAGATTAAGTAATGTTTAAGGCTGGGGTATTATAAAACCCCCTTTAATATTTATGCTTATAATATTTAATTAACTAATTGATATATAAATACAGATTTTCGCTTATTGGAATGGCACAAGAATTACATATCTAGATTTCTGATAAACCATTAATGGATTAAGGATATGATAATATCCAGCCCATCTTTCTATTATCTTTCAAGACAATCATGGCCTATGGCAACAGAACACATGATGTTTTTCTATCCATCCAATAACCATTTTATGGAATATTCCATAATAGATATTGGATTGATTAAATATCTTCATCATTGAATCGTGTATGAAAAATTATGATTTATAATATGTCACTTTCTTACAATGTTAATATATATTAAATTAATATCTTATTACTCCTTTTTTGTTTTAGAAATGTATTATTTTTAAATATTTAATATTATATATATTTAGGATATTAATAATAACCTAAGAGTAAAATTATGTTAATGAATTTGGAAAAAAGAGGGGGGAGTATCCATAATATAGAGCCTCTCAATGGATCACAAAAAATTTTAATTGAAAAGAATTTGTTGGAATACTACTATATGGAGTTATTGATTAAATATTGATGAAGAATTAATAATTTTAATGGGTAATAAATTTCTTGATAAAATCCATCCAGGTATTCTATCTTAATGTCTTCATCAGATATCTTTTATTATAACCATGTAGTAGAATCAATTATTCCCCATTTAGCCTCTATGTATACATTTTGTTTCAATAAAAATGCATTCTAAACTCTCTATATCTCTTAAAATAAACATTCTAGTATTCTTATTACTTTATCAACAAAGAATAGTTTCTTCTCTATCACTATCACATGATGTAAATATTATTTATGTCCCACAATTGTATGTTTTGAGAATGAAGGTGTAAACTCTTCCATTGAAATATCATATTAACATGGCCATGTTCACTATATATAATGATCTACTATCAACACACGAATATTGAGTATGTATAAATTAAATATATCTTCTTATATGGTGAAAAACATGTGTTAATGACTGTGTATTTGGACATGAATATCATTTATAGTGTTATCATTGATCAACTTATAGATACGCTTTAAAAGCCATTAATTAAAACATTCTTTGAAACATTATTGAGTCTAGGTCTGAGTTAATATCCATTCTAATAAATATTATATAATTTAGAACAATATCACATATAGAGAACCGAAAATTAGTACTTATGAAGAAATATTATACTTAACAAGTCAATTTCAATAAAAATATTATTCACTAAAACATTATTAGAATGGCCTAAAGAAAATTCATTTTTTTGACATGGCTATTGTAATATGAAAAACAATAAAATTTATATAAATATATATATGGAAAATAATGCAGGGATGTTTTTACAATTTCTATTAGTTGTTGGAATTTTTAATTTTCTCAGCACTATTATTTCATCGATTAGCTTAAAATAAAGTTATAACAGAAGTGAAACTGTGGAAATACTGTTGCGAGAAACATTCACACCTAAAAATATATTTAAATCTTATATAATCATAGGCCCAACAAATAATCTTTGATTTGATGTTATTCTGATTTATATCAATAAGGGATTACCTTTTGCTAAAAATATGTAAATTATTATCATGATAAACAATAGTCGGAGATATCAATCATAGAGGGTGTTGATGTAACATATTCTCCTCCAAATATGTGTTAAATAAAATTATCCTAGGTTTTGAATTTTGGGAAATGTATCTAATTTCTATCAAAATATATTATTTTTGAATTATTTGGATTATCATCTCAGTTATCACATTTTCATTTCCACCCAATCCAAGCCTTTCATGGATAAAAATTGTTATGATAATTATTAATGACCCCTATATATTGTTTGGAACTATTGTATCCTTCGAAATTTTCATTTTTGGATAAAAATAATATATCAAAATATTTATATAAATACAATAAATTTATCTCAGTATTTTAATAAACATTTATATTGGTCTATGATTTACTGGTTAACTATGAGAGATGATGTATTTCTAATGATTTTTACTTCTCCAATTAATTGAGTTAATGTTTTAAAATAACTACATATTGAACCATAATTGGTAGATTTAGAAACAATTCTTGGGGATTATGCGTCATGGATTTCTACTAAACCATTTTTTCTAGGTAAACATTCTTTTAATACCCTCTAGTAAAATCATGAATCCAACCATATCATTATTCTTTCTGATGACTATTCTAGGGACATGATAAGTGAAATCTTTTTCCTAGGATCTAATAAAATGTAATAAATAAAGATGATGATTTAATTGTTAGTATTATGAATGTTCTGAATAAAATTTTATGTTACCTCCTTCGAAGAAGATCTTCATTTTGACTATTAATAATCATTAATATCTTTTTAATGTGTGGATTCATTTCTATCATCATCATCATGATCATCATTTTCATGTATATATGATCTTATACCCATAACCATGAGTACTAGATGTGTATAAAAGGATTTAACATCGTTGTAATAGACTAAAACATAAAATTATTCAATTTAAGATTTAATTCATATTTTTAGTCTGTAAAGGTAATACTTAATCGTATAATGATTCGACATAGATCTATCAAAAGGATCACATCCAATTAAAAATAATCCACTATATCCTTCAACAATATTAATCAATTATAATAACCACAATTTTCTATAATGATGAAAATTTATATTTAGAACGAATTGTTTGTCAGAGAGGTATTATAGTGGTGGAAATAGATATTTCCTGATACCTCGATCACATCATATAAATTAAAAAAACATTTGTTTTATTACAATTAACCTCTTACATAGTGACATCATTATTTCGTGACACTAGTCATCTTGAACATTCTATAGTGGTGGTCTTTTTATTAGACCCCCATTTCAGACAACAACACATTATGATATTATCTAGTATATGTTTTATCATAATTTATGAACAATGTTATTGGAGGATCATTTGGTAAGAAAGTGAATTACATGTGTGTGTAATCTTATATTTGTGGCCAAAAATTTGGTCTGTGATATTGGGATGTCGATCAAACCAGAATCTATAAAGAGGAGAAGGGTAAATTTATTCCACATAATGAAGTTTTAGTATACTCTAATGGGTGTATAATATTTTATGATATTTTATCCATCAACAATGTCGACCAACTAATATTTTGATATTACATTGAGAAACGATTTATTATCATGAACATTGATCGTGTTCTTATTAGACATAGATTATAGATCCCTATAAGGCTTGAAGACAAAAAATGGTTGTTTTTTATCTACTGAATATCTCATTTCCAGGGTGTGATCATTTTCTTCATCTCTATTCCATGAAAATATGGGTTGATGTTAGCATCTTAGATGGTTGTGAGTTTATAAATATTATATCTCACAATTGTGCTATAATCCAACCCCATATGAATTGAAATTGATCAATAAACCTAAAAATGGAATTATACTTCTTATGTAAATATAAATATTATAAACTCTATAAAATATATGCCTGAAAATTTAATGAAAATATGACTTTCCAGCTTCACAACCTTGACAAATATGTTAGTCCTTAATCTATTATGTTATTTAAGGAATATAAGAATTGATTCAAATATGAACATTGAATTAAACACCACAATGTGGACCTATAGATCAAATCAAGTGATGAGTTCTCAGACCTAGTCATTGTACCTACCAATTTCTATAATTAGATAACATATTCTTAGGGAACCATAAGACTTTTTATTTGGGTATCTCATTGACCACCTCATATTTAATACATTTTCATTTTGTATGATAAAATTATTTACCTAGGATAAAAAAGAGATATCACAATTTTTTTTGATTTCATCCTCTTTGACGGTTCTCTCTAAATCCTATAACATCATTCCAATTGGATGAGTTATCTTCATGCCACCCACATAGAGGTAGGTGGGTTAAATTAAACATAAATGTCTCCAAATATTTGATCATTTTTAATCATTTTCATGTTACAAAGGATAATCCCAACCACTATAAGTATCAAATTGAATGAGTAAGTGTCATGTATCAATGTTATAATTTGATCTGGTATAATCCTCTTGTTGTGAAAAGAGAATATTTTTTTGTTCCATAGTTATATTTACAACAAGGAAGCCTTTAAAACTCCCAAAAAATATCCATGACTAGGCTTAAAAAATAAATCCACCCCCATTACTTCTTGAATACCCCCATGGATGGAGGTTCCAGATTAAATTATATCCTTACCATGGATCATTATTTTCCATTTGGAAAATAGATTTGGGGTTGTGAATTTATTCCATAAAATCATGATGTTCTGTATCAAATACCAATAACATACTCTAAAGTATATACCCTACTCAACTCGTACTTCCTGGATAAAATACTCAATATATGTCACATTTATTTGATTATTTTCTAAATTTTGAGTGATCTAAACCTTCTTCACATTTTTTCATAGATAATAAAAAATTATGAGTTCATTTTTGTATAATTGAAACCTATAAAGATGAATATTTCTAACACCATGTATCTTTTCATAATTGGTCCCACAAACTTAGAGATAATTTTTTTCTTATAGTGTATAATATGGTTTGGACCAGTACCAAATCTATTATTATGGAAAATCCACCTTAAAGTATAAGATAGAGTAAAATTTCATGGATCCATTTTGGTAATAAAATATATAAATATGTTTGGATGTTAATATTTCATGTAGAAGGAAGATGATAAGAATGAAATGAAATGTTTTTATAAAATTAAATCATTTCATTTATGATATATATGTTTAAGGGTGATCTATTTAAAAAAATACATATTCCAGAACAATATTACGTACTTATTAGTTCAGTAAATGGGAACTTCATTACTATGAGTAGATGATTTGGGTAGTGATAATTGCATAAAAATAAGAATTTGTATAGAGGAAGATAATATTAATAAAGTGTTTTCAAAATACTTATCCCCATACAGACCAATATATAGAGTAATGGGTAACCCTTTATATTTTCCTTATGTTAGATGAAATAAAATTGAATGAATGGACTCATTTTTTCAAATTGTTCAATAAATTTTTTTGAAAAATAATTAATTCAAAAAGGGGAATTTGGTAACACTTTAAAATTTGAATGATGCAGTATCCTTGACACTTAAAATTATATTGGGTAAAAACCATATGCATATATTAATTTTTCAATAATTGATGATTGAAAACTAGGACAGAATTATGAAGTTATGATAAACATACATGGCACTCTATCTTAGAGAGTCTTAGATCACTCTTTTATTATAGCTTCAATATAAATATGTGGAAAATATCATTTTGTTTATGGATCCTATGTTATTTTATAAAGACATTTGTAGTTACAAGGAACCATCCCCTTTGTGACCACATGGATTTTTGTGACACATATATCATTTTCAATCACAACATAGTAATTTTATACGTAAACATGATTTTATGTAACCAATCAATTTGTTCAACTAAATTATAGAAATTTAAGTGGTCATGGAACATTTATAGTTCTTAAATCATGGAATTTAATAGACCATTAGGGGAACCATTAATCTATAAATAAATATTTAAATCTTAATTTCAAGACACTTTTGATTTTTAGTGGCATAGACATTGAAATATTTTCAGGTGGACCATTATACCAGAGAATGATAAATGGATGAAAATATATACTTCAAAAATGTGATAAATTTTTTTCCATATAAGGAATCGTAATCATGTAGGTAACTTTACATCAGATAACTTTGAAAAAGAGCCAATGTCTATTTATTGTATATTTGGAACTTTAGGTAGAATGTAACATATATCTTAATATATTAAATCATCCATCAAAACATGTTAGTCATAATACTTTATTACCTTTAACATCATATCTTTATTCAACAAAATATTATATATATTTTATGAATTCATCTTTGGAACCTATATGTTGTATTTTTTTAATTAATAAAATATTATTTACTTTAATTTTCATATGAGTGATGTCCATTTTAGACTTAATTATGATCATTTATGCCACTGTATTTACTAGAATTTTAATGATATTATTCCATAATGTTATATTCTATATATGGAACATCAAGAATATTTCTAACATATAAATAAATTGAATACAGTAATTACAACACCATTCAGCATTTCCAATATATTTTATTGTTATTTCAAAAAGTATTTACCCATAAAATTTCCAATATCATTTACATTCTCAAAAATGATTTCTTCTGTTATAGGATATGGTGTTGTAACCTCTTTTTAATTTCCATAGAATTATGTTTACAAATATATTCATTTAAATCACAATGGTAAGAATTTTTTTATGTCCTGAAAATAATGTATTCATGGAATGTTTGAATGGGTGATAGAAGAATTCATTCCATTTATAGATAGTAAAATATGGGGTTGTTATATAAAACTCATATTATGTTTAATCATGATCATTTTTTTCAACTAAGGTGATTATGCTGTGTGATAATATTTTTTGATATTGAATTTAGGTATTTATGGGAAACATTTTTTTTTCATTTTATTCACTTTCCTATAACCTTCCAAATAATATAATTATTTAAAAAGAGCATAAAACAATAAAATTAATTGATTCATTGTTTTATTGATCCAAACCACAATTAAGGATGTATTTTAAGGTATTTTTGGCTATTAATATAAAATATTCACACATTTGGAGAGGTAGGTAATATTTGAGATATCATAACCATTGAGAATAACATTCATCTACTGGTATATGTTTGAGGAGGAAACACTATATCTTATAGTAATAAATAATTCAAGGGATATTTTAGTTCTACAATGTAGTCATTTTGATTTCATAACATAAAATGGTTAACAATGTTATACATTTACATTTGGTTTGAATATATACAATAAAATTGTTACATATATCTTTAACTTCATGAACATGTTTTTCAATTTTTAATGGACCTTTTAGAATAAATTTTAAATTCCATAGTATAAAATATTCAATTTTTATGGATGTACTCATATCAGATGATCCACAAAGAACTGTGTTATGTTAATCAGTAGTGACATTAAAATTTTCCCATATTTAGTTCAACATTTTTAACATCATTTTATTTTGTTACATGTAGATTTTTCATATAACCTGTATAGACACATTTATCTTTAATTAAAATGACATAAATATTGTTATATCATTATAAAAGGTTGAATTAATGATCTTTTTGAAAACATGATGAACTCTTTAGCCTCACCCTTCCACTACATGAAAAGATATTATTTTCATAAATTGGTATTACATATTTTTAAATTCATATTTATTACAATAAAAATTTATACGCATGATTTTAATTAAGGTATACTACTTTCAAAAAAATTGACACAAAAAAAATGGTTCATAAGAGTTCAACATTATCACCCACTATGTTCCACACAACTAGAATCCTTCTTATACAAATCAAACAAAATAACTATAAAAATATCATATGGAAAATAAACAAATGAATGGGTGATATAATATGATATGGAAAGGTATATAAGTTAAATATATAAACATAATGTGAGCATAAGGGAATGATTACATGAGAATAAATTATGGAAACCCTATTATTCAAGTCAAAAATTAAAATCATGAGCCATGGAATAATGATTTTCATTTCATAATACATAAATCCTAAGGAACTCAAAGAACACGAGGCATAAAAGTAAACAAAGAGGAATAATTCGTGAAATTGTGGCATACACATAAGAATAGAAATTAATTTCCATAGTACCGAGGGATAATTCACAATAATATCATAGTGGAATGTGTTTACTCCCCAAACAAACATAGTAGTATAGTTTCCCTTCCAAGACTATCAAAGTGGGAAAATACCCTTATTGATTTGGGTACACTCCACATTCTATTCCTGTTTATCTTGTAATATTTATATTATTTCCCAAGGAATTAGAGAAAGGAATAGGTCATGGAAGTCACATAATGGAAATAATACATATGTCTTCCATGGTATCATAAAAAACCATTATATTAGAACCCATGAAAATATATCGGATACAAAACATTATTATCTTATCAAAACCGATGAAAAGAAATGGATTTCATAAAAAAACAATTGTAGAATATCCCAGGGAAAATAAATGGGTTTCATAAATATCATTTCATCATAAATGTAAACCTTATATTTAATGAATAAATATTTTATTATTAGATCTTATCTATAAGAAATATTAGGTACGATCAATTTATGTTATCATAGATGGAAAAATATTTTGAATGAAAAATCACATGGAATATTTCTTGAGGAAAATAACCATTGTCTAAAAATATCCATATTAAAAATCTAAATTCATAAAATATTTTTGAAATTATTTATATTGAAAATATAATTCAAAATAATGATGGATTTTCTAAAAAATTGAGTTATTCAGACACTTGGATATTGTATTCATGTCATACATGTTAAAATTTTAATTCTAATAAATTTTTTGTTAATGCCATTTGGGCAATGTTTTGAAAATGAAATGATTATTCCACTCACAAAATTTAGTACTAAAAGTAATTCATTATAAAACATACATTTATTAAAGACATTGGGTAATTTTAAAAATATTGAAGATATTTTTTGAAAACAATGTTATGGATGTTAGAGGGTTTTTCGATCGAAGAGAGAAATTATATCAGTTTAAATTAAGAATATATATTTTTTTGAATCATGAGAATATAAAATGAGAAAAATGATGATGAAAAATGTATTCACAAGTAATTAATAAAGAATAATAAATTAATTAAATTATATAGAGTTAGGTCATATTGTCTCATCATTGAAATTATAATCATAAATAATAATATGGAACAATGAGATTGTAACATCAAACCCTTACAACATTGGAAACATTTCAATCATAATTATTATTAAATAATATAATAAATTAACACATCTAATTTCGTAAAAATATAAATATTAATGATTTAAAATTTTAAATTGACATCTTATACACATCTTCAATAAATATTGGTTCATAATATGACATATATCTCAAGGAAGGAGACTAGAGACCAAAATACCATACATAATGTCATGAATTCTTTCATACATGTTCAAACATCATGTATAATAAATATTATTTTACTATAAATCTATTATGTAACTATACATATATTTATCAGACCATATATTATTTTATTATGACTTTAATTTACTCATTTATTAATAATTCTAGTTAAAAATATTGTTTTAGATTAAAATGCATTGTTTCTCATGTATGTTTTGGACAAATATTCTTTATTCTTTTTTAAGTTGATCATGATTACAACATATCCGGAATTTTGAAAATGTTATATATATTCAATATATCAATTAAATGTTTTATATATTAATAAATTAGTGTTAGATTTAGAAATTTAGTTACACCATTCATGGAGATTGTAAGTTGTACATACACATGAACGATGCTTCCATTTTATCAATGGATAAAAAGAAATGAAGGGAAATATTATATCAAAAAAAAATTCACTATTATTTCATATATATAACATATATTTATTAAATTTATTCTTTATTAGGTTCTATGAAAAGCGTTATTGAAAATAAAATTGAATTGGTTCACAAGGTAATAGTTTGCCTTACTCAAGAATGACATTATTATTTATTCAATAAATGTTAAGGTAGAGATAATATGATATATTTATTCCAAATAATTATTAATATTTTATGGATATAATATATCCACAAAATTATAATCATTATTATATTCTATGTAAATCATGCATGAAAAACAAATCATATCGCTTCACGAGGGTGTAGTTTGTCGTATAAATGAACGACGTTACTATATTTTAGGTGGAATAGAAGTTTATATGTTATATGAAATATTATAATTATATTATTATAACTATATCATAAATATCAGAAATAGATAATAAATACATCAGTATATCTATCCTAGAATGATTGTTTCAGAAAATGAACAACATCGATTTGCGAGAAGGTACTTTTCGTACACACGACAGACGATTTCATTTCTAGTATGAAGGTAGAAGATATGGATATAAATTATTAATATACATAATAAATCAGAAATAAATTTTAGATAATTTTTTATTATATAATCATAGTTTATTAATATTTTAAGGGGTTATGAGTAGTATACATACAAAAATTCATACTATAATACTTTACCACTTATTCAGATAACCTAATTTCCTTTAGAATAAATGCTTTATAGATTGGATTTATGATCACAGAAACATACCAAGGATGTGGGGAAGTATTAACTTATGTTATTATCATAGGTATTTCTATATCCAAGTGGTTTTTTATGTGTGAAGTAGATAGGATATAGAGTGCCCCTTTATAATTGAGGGATTGGATACTCATGGAATGTTTGAAAATAATAATGTGTAACAAAATTTTTCTCATAAAAAAATTCTCTAAAATGGGTTATTATTGAACAATATATGTTATAATGTAAAAATATGGCTATAAAATGGGTGTAGGATAATTTTCTAGGATAATTAATACCTTATGTTTTTTTATTAACCCATCGATAAACCTATTTTAACCTTAACCATGGTAATTAATAATTATTGTTCTGACTATTAATTATGGAAAAAAAATTAATTTGAACATATTAAATATTATTAATTATAATTTTGAAAATTAAATTATACATTTTTCATAATTCAATTCAAATAAATTTTTGAATTTAATTTAAAATTAAACTCGCATATGTAATGAAAATATACTTTTCCAAAGAGAAAATTTTTTAGTGTTCAAAATATTTTTAAACCAATATTAAATATGAATGATTTTCTAATGAACTATATTGTTTTAATTGTAATATGAATGAAATAATTTCTTTAATACCATTTTTAAAAAAATTAACTTTATAAATCATTTAAATGAAAATATAGTTTTTGATAAAAACTCCCATTTCTCACTTTTCATCAAAGAATAAATCTATTCAGAAAAAACAAAAAAAAAACAATCTATGATGAATTTTGAATAATATTTCCAAAAATTGTTAATATTGAAAATTTGGTTTTGTAAAATTTTCAGAAATTAGTTTTATTAGTTGTTTAATGGTGAAGTATAATTTTCAGAACATATAAATATTTTAATAAATATTATTTACAAAATTATCAATATGTTTTCATTATATAATATAAATAAAAAAATATTTACATTTTGGATATTCAGATTCATACCTCTATATTTACTAGATAGTTTATAATGAACATGTTAAAGATTAATATAAATAATAAATTATGGTTTTTCAGAACTCAGGTGTTGGGCCTAGCAGAAGTTATTGAAAAAATAAAATTTAATCAAAAATATATTTTTCATAAAATAATGGGGTGATATGATGTACCACCATTAAAAATAATTTATCAATTAAAAATTCATCAGTTTAATACCAGAAAATGATAATAAGTTTTTCTAATTATATCTCCACGTTCCCATGTAGAAATGTCAAAATGGTGGTTTCACTAATAACGCATTGACCTTGTGAGTGTTCTAATTTTATAAAACATTATCTCTATATTAAAAAAACTCCACTTGTTTTTCCTCATAACAATGATATATCTCTACTATTATGAACTCTTCTTTTAGTACTTGTGATTGTTCTGGTTGGTGCTTCATCATGGTAGATCATTTTTAGACATGATGGACTTAAGTGAGAATTTGTGGAGGAAACAATATATATGCTACCATACCAATACAATCAAGAATTTCAATTGGGGTGATATAACTAGGGATCAAATTTACCTTCTTTATAAATATTATTACCTTCATACATGTTTAAATTCTTATAAACACCTTTTCGTGGAACTAAAATTCATGATCACATCAATAATTATCAGTATAACATTTCTACCACCTTTGTGCCTCTATTCTTTTGTTAATAAATGGATATAATAGTATCTTCCATTATTTGACTATTTAAATTCTCCATATCCTTATTCTTCCAACATCATTACATCATATTGGAGTTGTAAATTTTTTTCTAAATATGTAATTATAAGGATTCATGTAAATACTCATTTGAAATATGTTGTTTTATAAAAAATAAACTGAAGGAAGGAGATGATCACTGCCACATTTAAAATTCAATGAAAAATATCTCAACATATATTATATGGTTTCAACTATTCTCTCATATAAACCACATGTATGAATATGGCATATAGTTCTGAAACTCAACATTGTATCAATACCTTTCTAAATCCTATGAAAATACATTTAGGTAAATTTTGGATCCCGATCAGACAGAATAGAATGTGGTGCACTATAAAACTGGGCTATTTATTTTAAATCATGGAAAGTTGATATAATGATAAATCCTTATATATTTCAATGATGTTCTCAGAATATGTATGTTTATAAAATATAACTTATATAAAATACATCCATTTTGATGTATTATGGAGTCTATCAAAAACAAATCCTTGGTGACGATTTGTAATTTTGATTATCTTTTGGAAAATGGATGAAAATAACACATATAAATTTGTCTCTCAGAATTTTTTTTTAATAACCCTAGCATCAAAAAAACTATGATATATCTTTATTCCTTCCATCGCACCATAAATAGTCATTCAAATATTTATACATCTTCATACTTCCCAGATGAATATAGAATGAATAAATATAATCCATATATAAACAATCATCATTGAAATCTGATATGGATAGAACACATACATGGTTCTCTATCCCTATAATTATATCACACTCACAGTTAAAATCATGAACATTTATCGCATTTGTCTGCATCCCTATTTCATGATTATGAGCCTATAATCTTTACTTAGATATACAATGAAACATTCATTTGAGAATGTTATTATTTCTCCCCTTCCTTTAGGGTTTCTACATATCTCCATTTGAAATATTGAAATAATGAGTCTATTGGGATCCTTATTAACGATAAGTTAGAATGATCCTTTTAACTTGAAGCATCATCAAAATTGTCTGATTTACCAAGATGGTAATTTGTTGAGTCATCATAATCCTTAACAAACTCTAACCATCTTTTACAGAATATATTGAACTATTTATATTTGAACATATAATATAAAATTTTGGATCACTAAATATATAACAATTTCCACATAAAGATCATGCCTACATATATTTTTTGAAAAAATTACCACATATACCTCTAAATCATGAGTGGTGTATTCTTCTCATGAACCTTCAATTTTCACGTGAAATAATCTATAACCATTTAATTATTCATAAAAACTCATATAAGATTATTATTAGTTGTATCAATAAATATTATAAACCCTTATCCACTATAAGATCATGGAAGCACATTACTGCTGTCTAATCCTCTATTCAGTTTCATGTAGTTTTTCTCACAATCATCTATCCAATGGGACATGGATCCTTTATGATTGATGTTGGTGAATAAATAAGATATTATGGAATGATTATAAAAAAACAATTGGTAATATCAACCAAAACCATGAAATATTTATATATCAGTCTTTGTGGTAAGTCTGGCCTAACCGTCAATATCCTCTATGATTGATGGATCCATCGTTATACCATATATTGATATTATATAAACAAAAAACTTAAACAAATTGATTTCAGAAGTACCACATTTCAATTTCTTCATACAAATCATCCTTTCTAATGGACTTGATTACAATTCTCATGATTTCTTCATGATCATCCTCTTCTATTGAATTGATTAGAATATCATCTATAAAGATTACCCCAAACTAATCAAGTTATTATCTAAAGACTCTATTTGTTAAATATATGAGTATAGTGGGGGAATTATAAATGCCATGTGAAATTTCTATATACTCATAGTGTCCATACCTTGTATTGAATGTTTTCTTTTGAATATATTCATTTTCCCACTTATGATGGTATCCAAAATGATGGTAAATATCATCAATTTATTTAAATCTGTGCTATTTATCAATCAAGTCATCAAGAAAGTTTAAAGGATACTTGTTAAAGGATTTTAACATGTTCAAATTCCAATAATAAATTTAATGGTTTATCAATATATATTTCTTTTTGAAATGATGAAAGTGAGAATCCCAAGGTGTCACATAAGAAAAAATGAGTCCCTTTTCAAGATTATTATGGATTTTTGTCTTCAATTCATACAACTAAATCTAGGAAATCTTATAGGGATTCCTTGAAATAGGTGTGGTATCATGCATGAGTTCTATTGAAAACTGTATTTCATGATTTAGTGGAGGACTATAAGACTCTTTAAAAATGGAATCAAAACCACTTCACAACAATATTTTCATCAATGTTTAGTTTCTTCCCAACCATCGTAGATAAAAAATATTTTTTGTAGGAATAAATAACCATTAAATGGATATGATTACCATAAGAATTTCATATTTATCATTACACTAATTGATAACCAATGGATGATTTGAAATATCAAACGTGACATACCTTATTCAAAATTTTATATGGGACTTATGTAGAAAAGTAATTACATTCCCAAGATAACATCAAATTGAACTATATTAATAAAGAAAATAAATTAAAGAAGTAAATTACCAAAAGCTTTAATCTGAGAGTAATCATTTGTTATAGATTAAATCTGTATACCATTAGTTTTTTTCCATACTAATTATTCATCTAAATATATTTTTTTCATTTTTATATCCTAATAAAATTCATCATATATAAAAAATTGGTAGAGCCCTTATTAAATAAGAAATTATAAATTCTAGAATTGATGGAATTTGTACCTTTCACTAAGTAATTATTTCACCCCTCTACCAAAATAAGGATCATATGATAATTCTCTCTATCCCTAGGCATTACGAGGCTTCTAAAACCATTCATCGTCATTATACATTATATTTTGTCTTTTGTAAGAATTTTTCACATACTCAATGTCGTTGAAACTCTGTAGTGAATTTGGTTCATTATGTTCAGGTTTATATATATTTCCATCATTACATAACATACTCCCATCACTTGTGTATTATATTTCCCAATGAACATACCTTCCACATTAAAAACATTTACTAGTCCCCTTCGGATAGTTACCTCCAAGTTTCCTACTACTCATCCAGCATTAATGAAATATCATCATCTTGTCTCTATGGTTGATAATGGATCTCGTGTACTCCATCTTTATTTTCATATCAAACCCATACTATTTATGGGAGATTATAATTTCCATTTCGACCATGAGAGCACATCCAATGATTGCTTCATAACTACTATATTAAATTATTTATAACACCCTTTGTAGACTTTGTTTTAATCCACTAATGAATCCATAAACCTTATATTAATTTCTAATATTAATACTATACAGGTATCTCACTAGTTTTGTGAGAATTTCTTCATAGATAGAATTTAACTGACCAAAATTATACTTTCGATAAAGGCATTCCTTCTATATTTTCAAATAGATAATGAAAGGAATTTAATTAATGAAAAAACATATTAGACTCATTCCAATCCATGGAATCAAATTATCTTGTTTACTTATATTCGTGATTACAGTCCACCATTGATCCACTTAACCTTCCAAACAATAAATAGTAAAAATTAATTTTTAATATTCGAAGAACATGATAAAAAAATATCTTTTCATTAGTACTGATATGTTGCTGAAAAACCAAAAGATACAGGAAATCACTAAAAGATAGTGTATATTTCATTATTATGGACTCAATTAAATATTTTCTCCTCATATTTTCATTTTTATTTTTAGCATGATTCACATCTTTGGAATATTTTTTGTTCCATGAAAAGATATTTTTAATTCCCTTTACCATAAATAAATTTTCATAGACGGAATAAATTTATATTCCATTGCATTCAAAATTAACATGGTTCATTTCTGTTCCAACCATTGATTAAAACCAAAATTCATAGTATCCAAAATAATCTTTATTGGAAAAAAACGAGTCATTAAAATCACTTATTGGATGTATAAATCATGAAACCCTATCTTCAATTTATAAAAACATTGGTTAATCAAAGGCCATCCATGGTAATTATTCATAACCTTCAAGATGGTTTGTAAAGAGTTAATGAAGATGCATTAAGTATCCCCATAGGGCCTTAAACCTGCTGTGCAGTAAGTCCAATATTTGTGCACCTATAAATTCTCAAGGGAATCCAATCATTCCTTTTTTAGAGCTCTTACCCATAAATATATATGTTCTAGAACAACATCCACATATAGTATCTATAAAGGGCTGTAATTTCATAGAAATTTCATGGAAATTACATGTTTTACAATTCCCAAAATCCCAATATATTTTCTTTTTATTTGGAATTAACCATAGTATTATACATATAGATATCCAAAAGAAATAAAACTAATATTTTCTCATCATATTTTCTATTGTTTAACTAAAACTACCCGTGACAAAAATTATAGAAACCTAGTATTTTCATAAATATATATTTCATCTTTTTTATGAAGTTTAATTACATAACACAATAAAACACATAAATATTTTAATTATATAGATTCTTTGGAATCTTTGAGAAAAAAATGGGTCAATATATTTTTACTTCATCACCTACTTAATTCATCATAAATAGCACCGTACATAGACATATCATGAATAAATTATATTATCATAACTTAGGAAAATAAAACATAATAAATTGTGATATTAGATCCTATTTATGGTTATACATGGAAAATTATTAACCATAACATGATAATAATATGTGAGAACATAATAATAACAAATGAACACCATACTGTGAATATTAAGTTCAAAATCATATGTATGATTTGTAGTTCAATGGACATGAATCATAAGAATATAAAAGAACATGATTCATGAGATCAAAACATTGACGTAATAAACATGTTTTTGGTATAATAATAAGCATATAAAATCATTTATTTAGTAGAAAAGGATCATTACCTAGTCTATCATAGAGGAAATGTATCACACCTCAAACCATCATAGTAATCAAGGTTTACTATCAAGACTATTATTGTGGGAAATTTCCCTTACACAACTATGATCACTCACCACTATAGTTCTGTTATCTCATTAGATTTAAATATAACCCTAATTCATTTGAGGAAGATATAGGACCCACCATTCATGTAATGAAAATCATACATATTTGGGACATTATATAATGATACATTCATCATATAAAAACCCATGAATAGAACATGGATATGTAAAAAATTTATCAAATAATAAATAAAGATAAGAAAAGTGTTTTGTATGACGTTAAATCATATAATAACCCCTTGAAAAGAAACGAGTGTCATAAAAATATTCTCATCATAAATAAAAACCTTATCAAGAATGAATAATATATTTATTATTATATCTTATCCACAAGAAATATAATTTTATATCAAATTATTTTATCGTGGATAGAATATAATTTTTAAATGGGATTCACATTGAATATTTCTTGAGGAAAATAACGATAAATTGAAAATAAACTTTTTGAAACTAGAAATTCAGGAAATATTTTGGAAATAATTTTCCCCAAAAATAAACTTTTATGTTTTTAATGTAATATTTAAAAAATTGAGTGATCTTGATGTTAGTAAATTCCATTCATTTGGAAAATTATAAAACAAATAATGATTTTTTAATATTTTTTAAAATCCAAACATTAAATATTTGTAAAATGGAATAAATATTCCCTTTGAAATTTTTTTTATCAAAATTCAAACATCTGTAATCAATTGTTAATATATCATTGTCATAATGTTGAAGAATTCTTGAAATAATTTCTCGAAAAAATAAATATGTAAGAGAATGTATTTTTTGAGTTAAGATAGAAATGAAGTCAGTTTATATTAAAAAAATTATTTTGGAATCATAAGTACCTAAAGAGAGGAATGTTAAAGAAGATCGTGTACTCTAAATCAATAAAAAAAGGTAGAAAAAAAAATCAATAATATTTTTAGAATTACAGCATAATATTTTATCATCAAATTAATAATTAGAAACAATCATAATAAGTGATGTGATTTTAACATCAAACCCTTACAAAAATTTTAAATTTTGATTCAAAATCCCCATTAAATAACACGATCAAATTAAACATTAAATAAAGTTAAAATAATGATATTCATGAAATAAAATATAAATGATGCAGTATATATGCCTTATAAAATAAAATTTCTTCATAACATAACATGTGTCTCAATGAATGAAAATTAAGTGAATTTTTTTACCTTGTGTCTAAAATTCCATCATTCACATTAAAACATCATTTAAAATAAATATTATTTTATTTAATATTTAATAATAAAAAATATAAATATGTATCATCCCTTATATTATTTACAAATTAATATTTATTAATAGTTTATCAATTATTCGTTATTAAAATCGGGTTTTCGGTAAGAACTACATTGTTTTTTCACGTTTTATTTGGTTTGATATTGTTGATCCTTTTAAGTTGTTCATGGTAAAAAAATATTTTTTTAAATGATATAAAAATAATATATATTCTTTATATACTTATTCATATTGATCAAATAAACATAGATGTAGAAAATTAGTTTAACCGTTCAGGGATATCGTAATTCATACGTACACATTAATATTACATCCATTTTCTTGATGGATCGAAGGTAATAAAATTTAAATAATATATCAACTTTAAAAATATATTATGTTTTAATATATATCACATATATTCATTTAAATTATCTTTTATGACATTTCATGTACAATGTTTTTGATAAAAAGAATCACATCACATTATGAGGTGGATGTCCTCCATACACACCATCTACATTATTATGTTTTAAATTGGGTGTAAGGTAATCAATTATTTGATAAATTTATTTTAGAGACTGAATAATATATAATTAATATCATATAAACTCATCAAAATAGTCATTATTACTATCCATGTAATTCATAACTATAAAACAAATCACATCGCTTCATGAGGTGGTTGTCTGCCGCACACATGAGAGACATTATCTTATTCCCTACGGAAAGGGATGTAAAAAATAAAATATGAAATTATATATAAATAAGTATAATTATATAATATATATGTTATAAAAAATTCAATACAGCACTATACCCTTCCTTGAGAAGTAGTGATGGAAAAAAACATCATTTCGTGTGGCGGTAGTCTACCAAACACGATAGACTATTTCATTCCCCATTTTGAATGAAGAGGAGTTAGATATTTGTAATTTTTTAACATATATTATCTATGTATATTTATTATAATGGTGTTTTATATAACATTTATTCATAAAAATTCAAAATGTTTCAAATAATAAGTCCAACAAAAACATTGTTTAAAGTATTTTATATTATTCAGAAAACCTCTAAAGGTTTAACCCAAAGCCTTCTTCAATAATCATTATGATCCTGTAAATAAATATAGTCTATTTGGTGGGATTTAGGAAATTTATTTTCACCATTATTGGATGAACCAATGTGTTTTGGAAGCCTTTTGATAAGAGGAGAGTTTGATACCTTTTATAGGGGGAGAGGACACAAGTTGAATTTTTTAAAAGAATAAAGTGTACCAAATTTTTTCCCTTCCAAAAAGGTTCTAAAATGATTTATTCATGATCCTTAGATCCTATAATGTATAAATATGTCTATAAAATGTGTTATATATAATTTTTCTGGTAACATTACAACTTATCAATTAATTTTATCCCCTGGAAATTTTTTTTCATCTTTAACCATATTAATTAATTTTTATCGACTTCACATTTCATTAAGGAAGCAATTATGATTAACATATTAGATAATAATATTTATATAGATTAAAAATATGTAATCCCATTTTCACAAATTTCATTCAAATTAGTGGTATATATCAATTTAAAATTCAACTCGAAGGCATGATGAAATATCCGATTTTCAAAGAGGAATGTTTTTGGAGTTTGAAACATTTGTATGTCAAAATTCAATATGAAATTTGTTAAAATTACCTATATTGGTTTAATTATAAAATAAATGAATTTTCTTTATTTTAAACCCATATTATAATAATATCTATTCTTATAAATTCTATAATAAATTCATTTTTCAATAAGAAAAAGTATTTTTCAATATTCATAAAAAATTTATATTTTTGTAAAAAAAAACAAAAATTAAATGTAAGATAAATTTTAAATGATTGTTCCTAAATTAAAATTCATTTATAAAAATAAATCTATAAATTTTTCAGAAATTACTTATATCATATTTTCATGAAATTAAATAGAATTTTTGAAACATATAACGACATTAATAAATTCTAGGTATATGTTTATCAATATATTTTAATCATTTAAAAAATTATAATAAATATCTATAATGTTATTACTCCTATTCATACTACCTATTATAATAGACAGGTCAAAATAAAAATTTCAAATAGTATTATAAACAATATATTGCGGTTTATTATAACTATGTGTTGCGTGTAGCGCAAGCTGTAACATCCTAGGTAATTAAAGAATAAATAATTTTCATATTTATTAATATTTATGAATTAAATATTAATTTTCATTAAAAGGGGTTTCTACGTTCGATAGCATACTCGATACGCAACGATGAGTTTCTTTGAAAACTTATGTTGCACACAAGTAATAAAATAATATTATTTTAAATGTTAGTTAACAAGTAGCTGTTGTACTGGCGGGAATGGATAGAAATAACTAAAATATTATTATATATGTTTTTAAATGTTTTTACATTTACCCAATAAAAGATAAAGGCTTAAAATACGGAAAGAGTTCAATTTTAGGCATTTATACCCTAATTTTCACGAAAGGTCCACATATCACCTTTTGATGGATAACCGTCATTAAATATAGTTTTGATCGATCTTATAAATTCTATTGGACTAAATATAACTCTTCTTTAGAATCGGGACATCAAAATTTACTTTGTGTAAATTTTTGGTACCTTTCTGATAAAGTTCATTTTTTTATGAATAGTGTAAAATGTTGTATTTTAATTCAAAACCTATTTTTAATCTAATTTATTTATATGATTACATTATCTTTTGAATTGGTTTTAAAGTGAAATTAGAAAATATTTTTACCATTAAATCCAATAGTGGTCGTTGGAATTAATTTCACTTTGAAATCGGACTTAAACTAGTGTCAATCTTTTGATACTTATTGTTCCATAAAAACACGCTATTTGCTCTGACAGCGGGAATTAATTATTAAATTAATTAATGTGAATTTATATGTTTTGAATTTTGTAAAATAGACTTCATTTTTGAATTCTTAATATCAAATATATCTTAGGGTGAATTTTTGGTAATTTTCTGAAAAACATCAATTTTTGATGAATAGTGAAACCACTAAGTGGTACTTATAAAAGCTGATTTTCCGTTTAAATGAAATTTTGCCATCATTGTGTTTTGATTTTCAAAAATCCGACATAAATGGTTTCAATTAAGAAGTAAAATGTTGTTCAATGAGATTAAAATAATTTTTTGGTGAATAGTAACTTATTAAGTTTTTAATCGCGATTAGTGGTAATTAGTGTAGTTTAAGGTAAAAATAATGCTTTAATAAAATGAGATGAGCTTGACACATGTCCTACCCTCATTGGTTGTGTCATGTCTGACCAAGAAAATCCATGGGTCAACTTGGGGACCCCATGGAGCCACTTGGTTTGGGAAATGACATAAATAACTTTTTATTTAATGTAAAAGTAAAAATGACACAAACATGATATGTTTTACTAAAACAATTTTTAAATGGGTTTATACAAGTCAGATTTTTTATTATAAATAGTAATTGGAAATATAGAAAGATTTCCTACATCATAGTATTTTTTTTATAATTTTTAGACTTTAAATAAATAAATTTATTTATGACATCATGATGATGCAGTGATGACCTCATTATTTAAAGATTTAAATAAAATGGAAATATAATGTAAAATATATGAACTACACATGTCCAAAACTTATTGTATGGGTGGATTTAGAACCCTTATCACCTTATCCACGAATTAGATCAATGTGGGACCTTTTAAAACCGAAACACATTTTCAAATAAAGTAATATTTCTTTACATTCCAAAAGTGCCCCTCCTCTCCTCTTATAAAAGGCCCCCACCTCTACCTCATTACACACACTCCTCAAGCCTTTGGCTCGGCCAACCCCTGCCCATTTACTCTCTCCACATCCCTCTCCACATCCTAGAGGATTCCCTTTGGGCATAATCCTTTCAAAGGAAGCCTTTAGGCTCAAATCAAAAGGAGTTACACTTTTAAAGCTAATTCATTCTCTCTTGTTCATTTGTATTATTTTGCTTCTCCAACCCTCTAAACTATTTTTATTTATTTATTTTGTAACAACACCAGTATATTAAATATACTAGGATGTTGTTATAAGATTTATTCGAGCTACACTCTCACACAACTACATCAAATGGTTAAAGAACATACGGTTTCCGTGGATGGAAAAATTCTGCCTCCCGAAACGATGATTGTTCAATACTCATTTAACACCTTCAAAGGTGGCCATTATGATGTCACTATTTTTATATATGATATATAATATGTTTATGTTTTCTTTAAGCTTCTGTATTTTTCATTTTTGGCATACCTTCATGGTTTCCATTATGGGTAAACACGATATCTTCATTTAAGGAAGTGCGGACTACCGCCCCCTCAAAGTGATGTGATTCGTTAATGCCATATGTGGGACATGTAAAGGATGTATTTAAAGTTATTATATATGATGTTATACTGGAATTATAATATACCTATATATAATTATTATTTCTTTCTATTAAAGTATGAGATAGAAATGAAAGTAGCGTTCATGCGTACGTACGGCTTACCGTCTCCATGAACGGTGCATTTCATTTCTTATCCCCAAATGTAATATATTATTAAAAGTACATGTATATAATGGATATATATAATTAATGATATATCTAAATGATTAATATAATTCTGGAATTAAAATATACATACCTCTCATTTAGTTGTAATTCCATTAATATGACAAAGAAATGAAAGTAGCGTTCATGCGTACGTACGACTTACCGTCTCCATGAACGGTGCATTTCATTTCTTACCTCTAAATGATTATGTAATATTATAAATACATGTATATGCTGGATATACATGATACATATTATATCCAAATCGGGAATTTCATTCTGGATATAAAGAACCTTTGACCACATGAACAACATGTAATTGTAAGAAGTCCACTTTCGACTTAAGAACCAAATATCGACAAAACAAACATTATTTACTTAAATGGTTACATAATGTTTATAACATGGAAATAAGTGATATAAAAGGAATAATGAACTTTAAAAAGGTTCTTAATCATGTAGAAATTAACTCAAGTTTATTATTCGGGACGTTAAAGAACGATCGAGTCAAGTCGGACCCAAGGTAAGGGACTTCATCTCAATCTCCTTTCATTGAGGCATATTTTATTTTATACACAACTTTCTTTTATATGGTGTATAAAACCCTTTGAATTTTAATTTTATACAAAAGGAATCTTTTTCTACGAAGCGTTTTACAAAACGACAAAAAGGAATGTTTTTTAACGTACGCGGTGACAATGACCTTTTCCACCGCCGCGAGTATTATTTGGTCTTTGACTTTCTCAACAAGCCGTAATGTTTTTAGAATAAAATAAATACCATATACTCTTTTATGTATTTTGGTATTGAAAATGGTTTTGAAAAAGGATTCTCTTATGTCAATATATTTATGATATATTGTGATTGAAATGTGGAAATGTTATCATTCCTTTATATTGGTTTTATGTTTTATGATTGGTACTTGGACATTTTAACGGGTGGTTACATTATAAACCATATGATGGGTGGTGCCATGAATACCAGGACGGGTGGTTACGTTATAACCTCCAATGCATTGGGTATGGAAGTCGGCCGTATGTCTATTCTATTAAGTATGTATGGAAATTGGTCGTATGGCTGTTCCATTAAGTGATATGTGTGGAAGTCGACCATATGGTTATTCCACTTAAGTATGTTTATGTCCCAAGTTACCTTTATATATGTTATGTGTTATTTTTATGGGTTTTATGGTAATCCTTTGGTTACAAAAAGGTAAGTAATGATACTTTATTCAGTGAAGAGTTTTTACTACTTCATGAAGGTGAAGGTATTACTTTGATAGAGTATATATAGTTTACTTGATGTTCGAAAAACTAACAGTTTTCATTATTTCTGTATCCCTTACTGAGCTTTTTATGCTCACCCCAAGTCTTTTTTGAAATGTTTTCACAGGTCTTAATGTGGAATAAGGTCAAGGATGGGATCAAGGGAATGTCATCCTATATAAAACATGGAACTAGACACGTTCTTTTTTAAGAGTTTTTTTATTATGGAAAATTAGTAGAAGTGACTACTTTGTAATCTTTTGAGATGTAATAGTTATGTTCTAATTCTCTAAAACTCTAAACCTGAAAAGATCCTCAACGTGAATTATTCATTTAATTCAATATTAAGTAAGGTTTAATGCCGAGGCCTTATAGTTGGTATCAAAGGTTGGTTTAGACAACTTTAGGAGTTAGAAAAGTGTTAAATTATAATATGATTGAAATGATATAGGATTTACGGATTACCATGTTGCTTCGCCTAAGATATTTCTGTGTTCAGAATGGTTTTCCGCAGAGGAAACAAAGCAGCTATATTGGGACGACATCAGGAGGAAGATAACCTTCCAAATCAGCAACCTGAGATGGTCGGAATTGGAACTGAACAGTTTGTTGCAGTGATGGAACAGTTGACTAAGGCTATAAATGGTGGTGGTATCGATGCACGAGATCATCCAGATCAACCGCAGAGGAACATGTCATTGGTGGAACATTTCATGAGGCAACATCCCCCATCATTCAAAGGATCATCTGACCCTGTGCAAGCTGAAGGGTGGATTAAAGCACTGGAGAAGATTTTTGATGTCATGGGGTGTTCAGAACATCAAAAGGTTAGTCTTGCTGTTTACCGTTTTGAAGGTGAAGCTGATCAGTGGTGGTCGATGGTGAAAAATATAAGGGATAGTGATGAGATTGAGGATCTTCACTGGGACGAATTCAAAGGTATGTTTCTTGAGAAGTATTTTCCTAAGGCTGTTCGACTTAGGATGGAAAATCAATTCTTGGAATTGAGGCAAGAGGAAGACTCAGTGGCTACCTATGAAGAAAAGTTCACTCGATTGGCAAGGTATGCTCCAAATTTTATCCGAGACCTTGATAGTAAAATCAATCATTTTTACTCAGGATTAAAGCCAAAGTATCGAAGGGCTTTAGATTCTCGTGAGTTCAAAAGTTATGAAAAACTTGTTCGATGTGCGGAGAAGGTGGAAATGGAGTTTTCCGATGATCAGGTGTTCTATGACAAACAACAGAATAAGAGGTCTAGTTGGCAGGCAAAGGGGAAGAATTCATCAAAGAAGCAAGGAGGTAAGAAAAAAAAATATCCATCCTGTGAGAAGTGTGGTAAAATGCATCTTGGAGAATGTTTATCCAAGTCTGGTAAGTGCTTTCGGTGTGGTAAGTCTGGTCATATTGATCGTAACTGTAAGGAAGATGATCAACCAGGAAATGAAAAGCGAACGGTAAGATGTTTTCAGTGTAATGAAATGGGTCATTATGCAAACGAGTGTCCAACGAAGAACTAAACTGGGGGAATGCAGCTATACTACAAGCAGAAAGGGGTGGTGAAATCCTTTGCAACAACTTCAGTAGATGTTGGGCCATCGAATGAAGTGGTATCAGCTCTAGGGAGCTCAGTATTTTTCGAAGATTGACATGAGGTCGGGGTACCATCAGTTGAAGTAAAAGAAGCAGACATTCTGAAGACTGCGTTCCGTACTAGATATGGCCATTGTGAATTTGTAGTTATCCCTTTTGGGTTAACCAATTCACCTGCTGTATTCATGGACCTTATGAATAAAATTTTCCATGAGTTCTTGGATAAGTTTGTGTTTGTGTTTTGAGGTTTGGGAAGAGGTTATTTGTGCCTTGTGATTCACAGTTGAAGAATGAGTGGCTATTTGAGAGGCTCATAGTTCCCCGTTTTCAGTTCATCTTGGCAGTACAAAGATGTACAGAGATCTGCGGGAGTATTACTGGTGGGATGGAATGAAAAGAGATATTGCTGATTTTACTGTGAAGTGTTTGACATGTCAACAGGTAAAAGCAGAGCGGCAGTTACCGAAAGGGTTGCTTCAGCCTTTACCAGTGCCAGAGTGGAAATGGGAAAACATATCCATGGACTTTGTTGTGGGATTACCGAGGACATATCGAGGTAATAATGCAATCTGGGTTATTATTGATCGCTTGACCAAATCTGCTCATTTCCTTTCTATACGAGATACTTTCTCTCTAGATCAACTTTCCCGTTTGTATCTTAAAGAGATAGTCAGGTTACATGGAGTTCCTCTCTCCATTGTATCGGATCGTGATCCCAGGTTTACTTCTAACTTTTGGAAAGGCCTTCAGAAGTCGTTGGGTACTGAATTAAATTTTAGTACAGCTTTTCATCCTCAATCAGATGGGCAGTCAGAACGAACAATTCAAACCTTGGAGGATATGCTACGAGCTTGTTCGATGTATTATCAGGGAAGTTGGGACCAACATCTTTCTTTGGTTTAATTTTCTTATAATAACAGTTTTAATTCCAGTATACAGATGGCACCATTTGAGGCATTATATGGGAAGCGGTGTCGAACTCCAGCATTTTGGGATGAAGTGGGTGAAAGGAAGTTGATGGGACCAGAATTGGTAGAAGAGATGGCAGAAAAAGTTCAGTTGATTTAGAAGCACATGAGAACAGCTCAGAGCAGGCAGAAGAGTTATGCGGATAACCGGAGGAAGGATCTATCTTTCGAGGTAGGTGATCATGTTTTTCTCAAGGTTTCTCCTTGGAAAAGTGTGATGAGATTTGGTAAGAAAGGAAAGCTGAGTCCAAGGTTTATTGGACCATATGAAATTCTGGAGAGAGTTGGATCAGTTTCATACCGGGTGGCTTTACCTCTGAGTTTATCTCAGGTACACAATGTTTTTCATGTTTCAATGTTGAGGAAGTATATGCCAGATCCATCTCATGTTTTGAGTCCAGAGGTAGTTCAGCTGGAAGAGAACCTATCTTATGAAGAACAACCAGTCCAGATTCTTGACCACAGGGAGCAGGTGTTACGGAATAAGGTGATTCACCAGGTAAAGGTT
Source organism: Viscum album (assembly GCA_963277665.1). NCBI lineage: Eukaryota > Viridiplantae > Streptophyta > Magnoliopsida > Santalales > Viscaceae > Viscum > Viscum album. Next base: position 1,869,963,280 of record OY728150.1, read on the forward strand.
TTTTGGAAAAACCATGTGATTGAAGAGGAAACATGGTAATCTTAAAATGCTATGAGGGATAAATACTCCCACTTATTTTGATAAGTGAATAAAATCGCGGGGACGCAATTCCCAAAAGGGGGGAAGGATGTAACATCCTAGGTAATTAAAGAATAAAGAATTTTTATATTTATTAATATTTAAGAATTAAATATTATTTTTAATTAAAAGCGGTTTCTACATTCGATAGCGTACTAGATACGCAATGATGAGTTTCTTTGAAAACTTACGTTGCACACAAGTAATAAAATAATATTATTTTAAATGTTAGTTAACAAGTAGCCATTGTAATGGCGGTAATGGATAGAAATAACTAAAATATGATTATATATGTTTTTAAATGTTTTTACATTTACCCAATAAAAGATAAAGGCTTAAAATACAGAAAGAGTTCAATTTTAGGCATTTATACCCTAATTTTCACGAAAGGTCCACATATCTCCTTTTGATGGAGAACCGTCATTAAATATAGTTTTGATCGATCTTATAAATTCTATTGGACCAAATATAACTCTTCTTTAGAATCGGGACATCAAAATTTACTTTGTGTAAATTTTTGGTACCTTTCTGATAAAGATCATTTTTTTTAGGAATAGTGTAAAATGTTGTATTTTAATTCAAAACTTCTTTTTAATATAATTTATTTATATGACTAGATTATCTTTTGAATTTGTTTTAAAGTTAAATTAGAAAATATTTTTACCATTAAATCCAATAGTGGTCGTTGGAATTACTTTCACTTTGAAATCGGACTTAAACTAGTGTCAATCTTTTGATACTTATTGTTCCATAAAAACACGCTATTTGCTCTGACAGCGGGAATTAATTATTAAATTAATTAATTTGACTGATATGTTTTAAATTTTGTAAAATAGACTTAATTTTTGAATTCTTAATATCAAATATAGCTTAGGGTGAATTTTTGGTAATTTTCTGAAAAACTTCAATTTTTGATGAATAGTGAAACCACTAAGTGGTACTTATAAAAACTGATTTTCCGTTTAAATGAAATTTTGCCATCATTGTGTTTTGATTTTCAAAAATCCGACATACATGGTTGTCATTAAGAAGTAAAATGTGGTTCAATGAGATTAAAATAATTTTTTGGTGAATAGTAACTTATTAAGTTTTTAATCGCGATTAGTGGTAATTAGTGTAGTTTAAGGTAAAAATAATGCTTTAATAAAATGAGATGAGCTTGACACATGTCCTACCCTCATTAGTTGTGTCATGTCCGACCAAGACAAGCCATGGGTCAACTTGGGGACCCCATGGAGCCACTTGGGTTGGGAAATGACATAAATAACTTTTTATTTAATGTAAAAGTAAAAATGACACAAACATGGTATGTTTTACTAAAACAATTTTTAAATGGGGTTATACAAGTCAGATTTTTGATTATAAATAGTCATCGGAAAGATAAAAATATTTCTACATCATAGTATTTTTTTTATAATTTTTAGACTTTAAATAAATTAATTTATTTATGACATCATGATGATGCAGCGATGACCTCATTATTTAACGATTTAAATAAAATGGAAAGATAATGTAAAATCTATGAACTACACATGTCCAAAAATTATTGTATGGGTGGATTTCGAACCCTTATCACCTTATCCACGAATTATATCAATGTGGGACCTTTTAAAACCGAAACAGATTTTCAAATAAAGTAATATTTCTTTACTTTCCAAAAGTACCCCTCCTCTCCTCTTATAAAAGGCCCCCATATCTACCTCATTACACACACTCCTCAAGCCTTTGGCTCAGACAACCCCTGACCATTTAATCTCTCCACATCCCTCTCCTCATCCTAGAGGATTCCCTTTGGGCAGAATCCTTTCAAAGGAAGCCTTTAGGCTCAAATCAAAAGGAGTCACACTTTTAAAGGTAATTCATTCTCTCTTGTTCATTTGTTTTATTTTGCTTCTCCAACCCTCTAAACTCTTTTTATTTACTTCTTTTGTAAAAACAACAGTATCTTAAATATACTAGGATGTTGTTATAAGATTTATTCGAGCTACACTCTCACACAACTACATCAAATTGTTAAAGAACATACGATTTCCGTGGATGGCGAAATTCTGCCTCCCAAAACGATGATTGTTCAATACTCATTTAACACCTTCAAAGGTGGACATTATGATGTCACTATTTTTATATATGATATTTAATATGTTTATGTTTTCTTTAAGCTTCTGTATTTTTCATTTTTGGAATACCTTCATGGTTTCCATTATGGGTAAACACGATATCTTCATTTAAGGAAGTGCGGACTACCACCCCCTCAAAGTGATGTGATTCGTTAATGCCATATGATGGACGTGTAAAGGATGGATTTAAAGTTATTATATATGATGTTATACTGCAATTATAATATACCTCTATATCATTGTTATTTATTTCCATTAAAGTATGATATAGAAATGAAAGTAGCGTTCATGCGTACGTACGGCTTACCGTCTCCATGAACGGTGCATTTCATTTCTTATCCCCAAATGTAATGTACTGTTAAAAGTACATGTATATAATGGATATATATAATTAATGATATATCTAAATGATGAATATAATTCTGGAATTAAAATATACATACCTCTCATTTAGTTTTAATTCCATTAATATGACAAAGAAATGAAAGTAGCGTTCATGCGTACGTACGACTTACCGTCTCCATGAACGGTGCCTTTCATTTCTTACCTCTAAATGATTATGTAATATTATAAATACATGTATATGCTGGATATATATGATACATATTATATCCAAATCGGGAATTTCATTCTGGATATAAAGAACCTTTGACCACACGAACAACATGTAATTGTAAGAAGTCCACTTTCGACTTAAGAACCAAATATCGACAAAACAAACATTATTAACTTAAATGGTTACATAATGTTTATAACATGGCAATAAGTAATATAAAAGGAATAATGAACATTAAAAAGGTTCTTAATCATGTATAAATTAACTCAAGTTTATTATTCAGGACGTTAAAGAACGATCGAGTCAAGTCGGACACAAGGTAAGGGACTTCATCTCAATCTCCTTTCATTGAGGCATATTTTATTTTATACACAACTTTCTTTTATACGGTGTATAAAACCCTTTGAATTTTACTTTTATACAAAAGGAATCTTTTTCTACGAAGCGTTTTACAAAACAACAAAAAGGATTGTTTTTTTTAACGTACGCGGTGACAATGACCTTTTCCACCGCCGCGAGTATTATTTGGTCTTTGGCTTTCTCAACAAGCTGTAATGTTTTTAGAATAAAATAAATACCATATACACTTTTATGTATTTTGGTATTGAAAATGGTTTTGAAAAAGGATTCTATTATGTCAATATATTTATGATATATTGTGATTGAAATGTGTAAATGTTATCATTCCTTTATATTGGTTTTATGTTTTTTGATTGGTACTTGGACATTTTAACGGGTGGTTACGTTATAAACCATATGACGGGTGGTGTCGTGAATACCAGGACGGGTGGTTACGTTATAACCTCCAATGCATTGGGTATGGAAGTCGGCCGTATGGCTATTCCATTAAGTATGTATGGAAATTGGCCATATGGATATTCCATTAATTGATATGCGTGGAATTCGACCGTATGGTTATTCCACTTAAGTATGTTTATGTCCCAAGTTACCTTTATATATGTTATGTGTTCTTTTTATGGGTTTTATGGTAATCCTTTGGTTACAAAAAGGTAAGTAATGATACTTTATTCAGTGAAGAGTTTTTACTACTTCATGAAGGTGAAGGTATTACTTTGATAGAGTATATATGGTTTACTTGATGTTTGAAAAACTAACAGTTTTCATTATTTCTGTATCCCTTACTGAGATTTTTATGCCCACCCCAAGTCTTTTTTGAAATGTTTTCACAGGACTTAATGTGGAATAAGGTCAAGGATGGGATCAAGGGAATGTCATCCTATATAAAACATGGAACTAGACAAGTTCCTTTTTAAGAGTTTTTTTATTATGGAAACTTAGTAGAAGTGACTACTTTGTAATCTTTTGAGATGTAATAGTTATGTTCTAATTCTCTAAAACTCTAAACCTGAAAAGATCCTCAACATGAATTATTCATTTAATTCAATATTAAGTAAGGTTTAAGGCCGGGTCCTTATACAAGCTATGAAAGAAATTACATTTATTTGAAAAGAATATTTCATAAAATCATGGGGTGTGACATAAGCCATTTTCAAGTGATTTTAATCCCCCCATTTTTTATTTATATTCATCTGATTTAGTTCATAAATATTCATAATCAGTAAAAAATAAATATAACCATAAAAGGTATGTGTATAATGTATAATGTTGTATGTGTAAATTATAAAACATATATATATAAACAAAATAGTTACAAATTAAAATGAATATATATATAATGCATATAAAATAATAGATATCATTATTATGTATTATAATAAATTATATATATATATAATGAAATTGGAAAATATATAAATAATTTAATATTTATGTATATATACATATATATGTAAACAAATTAAATATTTTTGTCTAAACATATAATTATGCATTTTTTGAGTCATTGTGCGTTAAAACATAAATATGTATGTATATATATTTTAAATTTATAATAGATATATAAAATAAGTATACAAATATACGTATAAATTTAATGATCCCAATTAATATTGTATATATGAATGTGTTTATTTATATATAAGTATATAATTATATATATATATATATATAAATACACACACATATGGATATATAAATACACAAACTCTCTAAAAGAACTTATTAATATTTATGTATATATAAATGAAAGTGAAATATAAATATGTGTGTGTGTCTGTGTTTTCCACTATATGTGTGTACACAAATATATACAAACGATTATATAAAAACTAACTAAAATATTCAAGATTGATAAGTAGAGGATGGTCCATTCATGATATTCACTTACTAGTGATAACTGGATTTGATGAAACTATTACCCTTATAATCCAATGGGATTCAAGTAATTTGGCACATCAGGCACCATGAGCTGTTTATTGTGGGATGAATTTTAATAAAACATTCTCTTTAAAAAAGTAGTGAATGCATATTAATTTTTTTTAGTGAGATATGTCATATATAAAAATAATTTTTGGAAGGTAAACACTAGAAATGTGGTCGTAAGTAAAGAGTCCATTTATAAAAGTATTGAATCAATAAGATATATGAGTATAATTGAGTTGTTCTTCTAAAGAGTGAAATTTCATGTCCATTCAATGATTTATCATGGTTATTCTTTGTTTGCTTGGGATTTTCTATTTAGAAGATTTCATTCACATGGAAACTACTTTTTTAAATCACTATACTGATGGATGATTTGAAGAGATGAGTATGGTCCTTTGGGTCAATTCTACTTAATCCATTTACAATTCTTATTCATGAATGTGATTTTTATTTTAATCCCTTTAATGGAAAAAAACATCGATGTGCATGTATGGATTAGATTTCCTGAAATTATTATCGTTTATCAGACACAAGTGATTTTAATCAATGTTCCTTCATCTATTTGAGTCCAAATTAGAATATATAGGGGGGCTGAAAATTCATCATTCAGGTTTTTCACCCCATTGAAAATTAGGTCTATTGAAAAATATGTTTTGTTAGTATGGTAATTTTATCTATAAGAGATGATAATTTTTGTTTTAATATTTATTATTAAGAACTACATAATTTTTTTTGGTGAATATATATATATATATATATATATATTGGACATCATTCTAGTTTTTAAGGAATATGACTATTGTAGGATCCAACTATGAGCTTGTTGGGAATGAATAAGTTTGTTTTATGAAGAGGGAAACACATAAATCTAATAAGGGAAAGTAAATTCTTAGGTAAAATTTCACTTTTGTTAATTTTTTATATTTTAATAGAAAATGAGATATAAAGTCACCTGAAGTTGGATCTTCCATGGATAGTACATCAAATTCCTTTAATACACTTATTTATTAGAAGCACCAGGATAAGAAAAGAAATTTCATTCCTCCTCTGAAAATTGGGACCTCAATTGTTCAAATATAAGAGTTTGGGTAATACACCATGGATCTAGCCTCGGAGAAAGGGTTCATTATTAATGATCAATTAAAAAATATTTATGATGGATAGGGATATAATCATCAAAATATGGGTTATCTTCAAAGATGATTTTAATTTGATTTCATGGAAATGGATCAATAAAAAATGATGGATAGAAGAAGCACTAATATGAGATCAGATCCTGTAGTGCTGAGTCACAGAAATAATATCATCCTAATAATGATGAAAAGGAAAATAATTTATTGTTATCAAGTGACACCAATGTCCATATTTATGATTTGGTTGTGGGAGGATCTTTTACTCTCCCCCAAATGAAATTAAGAATATGTTAGGGTTATGCATACATCCAAAGTACAAAACTTATAAAATCCTCAGGAGTCTGATCAAGGATGCATACAAAATTATCTAATAGTGAACTGAAATAGATTTTTAAGGGTTCCCTTCAACTTCATTATGATATTTTAAATGGTTTTCGTAAATGGATTGATGTGTCAGACACAACATATTTTTAAAAATATAGTTGGAAATATCATATTTCATGAACACTTTAATTTTATTGAATATTGTTTTTTATATGGTTCATAATGATGAAAATAATAATCAAAATTTTATTAAAAACACTCCCCTGTGAATGATTTATAATAATGAGTTGTTATTACATGAAATAATTTCAATTCAGATATCATCAAGGTTCATAGAGGTTCTTGTTTGGAAGGATAGGTTATGTTGTCTGTTGGATTGACATGTTATTAAATTCTATAATTCCTTCTCAGAGGAAAGAATCTGGTAATTTATGTACATTAGAACAACTCTAATCAATATATTTTCCAATATATGATTACAGAATGAAAAAATTAATGATTATCTTCAATTTATGAATCATATGATCTACATTATTGATTATAATAAAAAAATTCCAAATACAGATTATACCTAGGAGTATCATTTGGGTCTATCTATTAGCACATGAAATTTGGATGTTTGTCTGGTTAATTCTATCTGGCTAAAGTTTTCTTGGTGTCTACTTTATTTTCTTATTTTTCTTATTAGAAAACTATTTTTTTCATGTTTGGTTTTAGTTATGACTAGAATTATTTCTTGGTGCTTGTTCTATTGAATATAGTGGCAGTTTAATTATTTATTGCTCCACCGCATTATAAATTTGATCCATCAAATATAATTATATGTGTATGAATAAATACAATTATCTGGTTTATATTATCATACTATGAAGATTGTAATGTAGAGGGCTATTAATATTTATTTAATAGACCGGTCCACTTTTTTATTCTTGTGTAACTGAACTATGTTCTTTCAATTTCGGATTTATTTATCTTTATAGAATTGACGATGGAAATTCATTATATTTTAGTGGAATCATGTGATTTAGATTGATTCTATTTTAATTTAGTGTATAATTCCAAATGTGATTGGACTATATGAAATAGTGGGAGATGATGATCTGTGTCTTTACACCATTTATTTTTTATATTCATGGTCTTTTTGGCCATGTAATTCTCAAAGATGTACACATTTGTGTTTATTTTAAAAAATAATAATGATATCATGGGTCTGGTCTTTAAAATCCATGGTCCACATCATATTTTTAGATTTCAAATTAATTCTATGATCAATATATAAATTTATATATACATGCACACACAAATATATTTATATACATATTTACCTACATAAAATTTAAACATATGGATTTAATGATCACAAAATCATGATTTGAAGGATCTAAATGAGTTTCATGTTTTTTTAAGAATCTATTATTTTGAGACTAGTTATGAAATTGAATAAGGGTGAGACATTATTGTGACAAACACATTTGTCCATGACTCACTACCAGCATAAGAAATATTATGTATAAGATATTGCCAGGGTATCACACCACCAAAATTTCATAATGTTAGACTATAAAATTGAAAAATTCAGACACATTATTAATCAACACTCCATTAACATTTCATGTCACAGAAATAAAATTTTTTTATGTACAAGATACCGTTAGATGAGGCACCCTATGTGTCATACAACTAAATCATTATTTTGGAAGTCTAAGATAATGTCGGACCTCATACCATCAGATCAGAGACCGCTAGTTTAGATTCATCCAGCATAGTACAATTTTTGAAGAGTCAAGACACTGCCAATTTCATTCCTCCAATGTCATGCCAGCAAAAAAAAAACACACCGCCTAACTAATAAATAGAAACTATCATAACATATATTTTAAAATTATATTATTCTAACAACAATTTTTATTGATGATAATTTCATTAACTATTTAATTGACTCTCTCTTAAATAATTGATAATGAGAATTTAAGAATGTGTCAGGCCATGAAGTCTAAGGAGTTAGATGATTCAAATATTCTACTTGTTATATCTGATAAAAATTGCAGCATACTCCCTTATGATAATAGTGTGTCTGAGGGAAAGAGATATAGTCATGAATGTAGTGAACTGATTACATGTTGAGAGCATGATCTTCCTGAACATACTTAGAGCTCACCTAATACAAATAGTCAATATGGAAGCTAAAATACATGTTCATAGTTGCATCCTTCCTCAAGTCATGGAAGAAGATTCTGTGACACACTTTTTTTTGATGACATTCATGATAACTCAACTTGAGATTTACTACCTAATCAAATCATGTTTCACAAAAAAAAATTAAAATAAAAATAAATTGTAAACTCTATTATTATATATTTCAATGCTCTTTTTACAATAATAATTTTTTGATCACTGTGTGCTATACACTGTTTTATATATTTACATTGTCTCTTATGCTGAACTGAATGAAATTTGAAAACATATCATGATATTTTTCTTCTTTCTCCCATCGATTAGAGTGAAAGAGGTTCTTTTGTGACTTGATTATTTCATTCTCCAAAAAATGATCATGGAAGAGTTTGTGGGTGACATGGACTGTCTATGAACTAATGTAAAAATAGATCCAATTTGTGGATAAGCTTGTTTATTTCATATAAACTACATGGTGGAGGGTGATCACCATGTAGAGAAGGATAAATAATTATCTGATACTAAAAGTATTCTATTAATTATTCCCATTGTGTGCTTTAATTTTGATTTACATTATTTACACATTAAAACTAAAAAAAATCACTATAAACAAAATATAAATTTTTATAGTTTATTTTAGATTGTAATAATATATTATTTTGATCAAGTAAACTGAATTCAAAGGATTTAATAATATTTTATATTATTAATCTGAGTTCTATTAAATATTCTGATTAATATTTTGAAATATTAAAATTTATATAATACTACTTATTTTCAATAACTTTTCTATTATTTAATCATTTTGGGGATTAAAAATCATCGATTTTAGATAGAAATTTTTATTGGGTAGTCAATTCACCCCCAATTAGATACACACTCCAACCAACCTTTGTTATTCGTGGATTATTTAATTGGTATTAATGTTTTTCATATCATTATAACAAGGTTTTTTTATTCACATTGAAGATATCAAATCTCTGTCATTTCTATATTTTGTTCTATATAATGGAAAATAATCAATAAGGTTCTCCTACCAATAGAACTCCCTTTTTTAATGGTAAAAATTATGTCGAATGGAAGATTAAAATGAACATTTATATAGAATGTATGGGTATTAGTTAGAGTAGAGTAATCAAGAGGGTGGACGGGTGAATTGACTAATCATAAAAATTCATTTTAAAAAGTATTATTTGGAAGTCCCCCAAATTTAAAATTCAATTCACCAGTTAGCCAGTAGTGAATTTACAAGAGCTTGATTGTTCAATTAATTTATTATAATAGCGACTAGTTCTCAGTTATATCATTTTTTAATTAATACAACTTTTTAATCAAACGTAATGAGTAAATAATCTTATAAAAATATATTATGACTTACTCTTATAGTTCAATTTTATTTTGTGAAATATGTGATAAAACAGATTAATGTAAAATTTAAAGAATATCAGAAATGAATCAAGGGGTTCATTCAAATAAAATAGACCTAATACACTCAAGTTGGTGATCACCTGCCACCAAATAGAGTAAATTAATAAATAGTTTGATCCACACTATATGTTACAGTTCAAAACAAAACACAATTTATCCATGTCACATGACTTCTACAACTGTACATCATGGGTACAAACTTCATGGTCACACAAGGAACTCTTCCACACATATCCATGGGTGTAAAAATGTGTAAGAAGATATGAGTTTAAGGATATATTGTATCTTTAGGTTTGATATAGGAGAAATTTTTTGCTTTATAGATAGATACACACACTACTCAAAAGTATGTAAAAATGTACAAAACCGAGTAAATAAATATGGGAAATTCTTTATAAGGATATGTGTATCTTGAGATTCAGTTCAATACTCTTCAGATGTAACATAGATGTGTTTGCCACCCTCTTCTGGAAGTTGACACTAAAATAGTGTGTCTTATTCTTGTATTCAGGTACAAGTATGGTTATGCATGTATATTCTTCTCTTTATTTGATATGCTCAAGTAGTTTTTCAATTTGATGTATTACATGATTGAGACAGCCTTGTGTTTTCTTCCTCTTATTCTGGAGTTCACAGTGGGTGTATGAGAGTCGTAGATGTTCTTATGTATGTCTCACACATTGGCACGCCACACACCTCACTTCTTTTATCATCAAAATGATTTTATTCATGAGGAATGACAGATACCATGATCTTACTACATGCATAAGTTCATTGTAACTCGTACTATCTACTAAAACTCCTACAAATTATTATTAAATAAGTCAGTATCATTAAATGACTAAAATATGACCGTTAGAAATAATCATAATAAATGACAATATTAATAAGTCTATTGGTGACTCCTCTGTTGATGATTCAGTCTATCACTGAGTTTTCCATTTAGTGATACATCAGTCCTTGACATGTCGGTCGGTGGAACATTAGACTGTGAGTCATCCTATCAGTGACACATCAGTCAGTGACTCGTCTGTTGGTGAAAAATCTATCAGTGAGTCATCCTGTTGGTGAGACATTACTCGATGACTCCATGCATCTGTGAGTCATTTTTCTATTTGTGTCTCAGTTCTTCTATCGGTGTCAGTGACTCATACATAGATAATTTTAGATGATCGGTAATCCTTACATTACAACAATTTTATAATGTTTTAATGTCGATAATTACACGTATATAATCATTTATAATATTTTTAGACTTAAAAAAACATAATTAGTTATATAATTCAAATGATCTGATATACTAGATAAGATTTGACATGATTTATGATATGTCATGAGGTATGATATGTGACTTATGATTAAGACATGACTTGTGAAAAAAGAAGTATGATATATGTTATAATATATGAAATAATTTTTGATACTATGTTATGATAGTATTTTATAATATATGACATGATTTTTGATAATTAAATCCACTATAGGTAGAGAATGTGGACAATAATCTGATATGGGCCAAAGATTGTTTTTGATATTTGGACTGCAATATAGGAGGATTATTTTATACCTGATATTGTGAGAAGCACATAGGATGATACTAAAAAATTAGCTTACAAAAAAAACTATAACTATATGAATTATATTTAATTTTATTTAGGAGATAAATAATTTAAAATAATTTATACATGAAACACTTCTATTGAAATTTTGGACACTCTATCTTTTTTACATTACTGAATGTCAAATTTTAATGGGCTGAGGCTTAATAATTATAATAATAGATATGTTAATTTAAAAAGGATACCCAATGTACCCATTTCTAAAATGTATCTTAGGATTAATTAGATTTTAACAAAATAATATTGCTTGGAATACTAGAACATGAAAATGATAAATTATGATATTCCTATGGTGCATACTTGAAATATGGATAGGCACATCCATTTAAATTAATGAATCATGAGACAGAAGTAAACATCCCCTGAAAGAGTTTATTGGAAAGATTATGATGTAAAAAAGAAGAATTAAATGTATGTCGTAAAAAATATGTGGAGGATAAAAGAAAGACAAAATATCTTTGGAATACATCCCCTAGAAAAAAAAAATACAAAGAGAAAGGGAAGGCATATTCTGATAGTTTCAGTGATAGTGAATCACATCTTGATAGTGAAGATGAGAAGGCACACCTAACTAGAAGATTTAAAAAAATATCAGAAGAAACATTTTTTTCCAAAAACCAAATTATAAAAGAAACTATGAACACAGTTGAGATTGGAAGAATGTTTGGAATAATGATGATTTCTCTAAGGTTGTGTTCTGCTATGAATGAAAAAGGAATGGTCACATAAAAGATTATTGTCCGAAGATTAATTACAATAAAGGAATATGAAGACAGGTATATGAGATAAAAGAAGTCCGTGAAGGCCACATGTATTTCATTAGAGAATAGTTCAAGTAAATCTTATTCATCACTTAAAGAAAATATAGATTGAGCCAACATGTTTTTCCAAAATATTGTTAGTGAGGTACATCTTTTACCTATTATGTCTAGAATTTTTTCCAGTGAATGAATCAGATAACTCTAAAAATGAAGAACATAATGATAAAAACATGTAATATTAAAAATTATTTGAATATTGAAATATGTTATAGGATACCATTAATGAATTAAAGGATAAATATAAAAATCTTAAAAGGTATCATGCTCTATCTGTAAATGTAAAGATTGAAATGTCTATAAAAAATAGATAAATACACAAATGCTCTAATAAAACACTAATCATAAAATATCAATTGAGAAATTAAATAAATATCATGAAATTTTCAAAAAAAAAGTAGAGAAAAACATACACAAATCATGGAAAATTTATTTTCTCCCAATATGTCATAGGAATAGGATATGATCCTGGATAGAAAAAATATCTAAAAATAATTTTTTTTCTTTTATCCAGACATTAAAGATAAACTATTAATCACTTTTTTGAAATATTATATTAAGGATTTTATTTATTAAATATTGAAATCTATTTTTAAGAAACCAATTTGGAAAATGTGGTTTCCCAAATCCCTGATAACTTACATATCTGGAACCAAATATATTTTTGTATGTAAATTATTTATGGTTTAAAACATGTTTTGTTGAGAAAATTTATGCATTCCACCAATATAATTCTATGGTACTTACTAAATAGAAATTAATGAAATATGACAATATATTATTCATGCTTCAAGGGTCATATAAATATTAACGGCAGATATGTTTCCTTTAGTAGTAATAAAAAAGGAAAAATCATCGGCCTAGGCCTGATTGGTAGAAAATTTCAATTTTAATTTTTAAAGCCATTTATATTGTTGTATTAAATTATAATCTACATAGAATTCTTGAATTATGCGATGATGGTTTTTATGTTATATTTCAGAAGGATTCTTGTAATATTTTTGATTTTAAAAATAGATTATTTTATATGACATTGAGATATAAAAATATATATGATGTATATTTAAATTCATTGATTTAAATAAAATTCATGCTTAAATGTCATACACAATGAATATTGCATGTGATATATAAGACTAGGTTATTGAAACATTCACTAAAAGAGGAGGAAAACTATGAATGGGTTAGTTAGGGATCTATATATTCTCAATTTCCAAATTTATAATCTCTATAACCCTTTCAAAAATAGAACTAACCCAATGTTTCTTTTAAATTAATGAAATAAGTGTCAACATCTCAGCCTCCTATGTTTATTTACATGGATTTTTTAGACATTCTAGAATCTATAGATTAATTGGGAACCACTATGTTAATAAACCTTTATATTATTTCTCTTGGTATACATGGGAATATTTTCTAGCACCCAAAGTTATATTCTTCCCATAATTTACCACATATGGTGTGTCTATAGAAATTAATAGTGGACTTAGGATTAAAACATTATTTAGTGATCATGGATTTTAGTTTGATAATAAATATTTTGATTCAGTTTTCTCACAAAATGGAAAAACTCATTACATCCTTTCTCTTAGGACCCTAGTAGAATGGAGTTGTTGATAGAAGATACATAAACATAAAAGAGATATCCTAGAATATACCAGTTAAGTATGACCTACCTATATTTTTTATGTAGAATCATTCAATATATCCGATTATATCTTAAACATTGATTTAATTAGATTTATTCTTATGAAAACCCATTATGAGGATCAGAAAAATAGTTATACAAAGTTTAATTAATTTAGAGTTTTTCATTGAAATCTATTTATTCACAAAACTAAGGATAACTTGGAAAAAGTTTCTTCGAAAAGTTACAAATGAATTTTTCGTGGTTAATCAATCCCTAGAATAACATATAGAGTTGTAAATATGAAGGCCAAAATTATAGAAGAATCCGTCCATTATAAATTTGATTAAAAAGAACCAGATAAGCCTAATGCATCCTTTGAAAATATTGGGGATGATTAATATTTCTTGAAATTAAATTCCAAACCCATACACAATGATTTCAAACAAGCAGCAGAATAATCCAGTTCTAAATAATTTCTAGAACTTCACAAACCTAAAAAAGAACATCTATAAGTGGCTAGTACTTCATTATCTATAGTTGTTTGAACTATTATTTACCACACATTAGATTCTATTGTTGGTGATATATATAAGGAAACCCAAACTACATATTATCTATGAAATATGGAAGAACATTAGTCTTTCTTGTCTCATGTTGAACAAAAGTGCATCCATGAATCCTTAAATGATGATTTCTAGGTAATAAAAATTCAAGAGGAATTGAATTAGTTTGAAATAAATAATTTGTGTGAAGTTGAAGATTGACCCAAGGAAACCATGACTATTGACACTAAATGGGTGTTTTTGAATAAAGTTGATGAGTTAGGAACTATATATAGAAACAATGAAAGACTTGTTTCACATGGATATTGTATGAAAGAATGAAATTTATATGAGGAAACCTTTTCCTCTACAGCTAGATGTGAACCCATAAGAATCTTGATCTCTTATAAAGAAAATAAAAAATTTAATCTTTATCAAATGGATCAAGAGTGCATTATTTAATGGGTTTATTTTTTATAATTTTTTGTTCAAAACCCCTCTATTTTCTAAAACCATCAATTTTCAAATCAATATTGTAAATTTACTAAATCATTAAATTGTTTAAAATAACATCATAGAGAAAGGTATGATAGGCTCATCAATTTCTGGATCTCAAAAGTTTTGTCAAGATAAAGAGATAATCCCTTATTTTTTTAAAATTAAAACTCAAAAAATTTATTATTAGTACAAATATATGTTGATGATATTATTTTTAGATCATCAAAAATTTATCTCTGTAATAAATTTCTAAAATGATAAAAAATAAATTTTTAATGAGTTCAATGGTGAATTCAGTATCTTTATTGGATTTTAGATTTTTTAAAACAATGAAGGAATTATTTTAAATAATTGTAACTACATAAAATATATTCTAAAAAGTTTTAACATTTATTACATAAAATATAGTGATACTCCAATAATTACCACCTATATGTTCGATCTTGATGAATTTGGGAATCGAGTTGATCAAGCCATATACAGATGTATGATTGGATGTCTTCTCAAATTTACTACTATCCAACATCATATTATGTTTAGTATGTGTATTTTTGACCATTTTCAAATAGTCCCAAATGTTTTACTCATATATCCTGTTAAAATAATTCTCAAATACCTCAATTATACAACTAATTTAGGATAGTTTTACCGAAGAGGAAAATAATTTGCGTCTAAAAGTAATATTGATACAGATATTGGTAGATGTATGTTATATATATATAACCCTTGGATAAATTTCAAATTTTAGTCCAGTATCTCGTTTAATGACGTAGTAAAAAAGAAAAAATAATTTACATTTTCTAATGATGAATTTGAGTTTACAAAAGTTTCCACTAAGAGTGTAAATTTTTTTGGATGAAAATAAATCTACTATAATACGGATATCAATTCCAACATTTCCCCATAAACAGTGACAATATATGTTATATTAACATTTCCTAGAAACCTATTTATCATTGAGGTCAATGAATATTGATATAAGACATCACTTTTTGAGAGACCATTTTTAACATGGATATATGAATATTGTATTTATTGGACCAGAACAGTAGTTATCTGATATATTTACTAGGGCATTAAATTCTGATAGAATGATATTTATAAAAATAGAATTAGGAATAATAAATTTTTAATAAATTTATTCATATTTTACATACCTTTGTGGTTGACATAACAATGTGACATAATTCCATTTTCTTTTCACACTGTTGTCTTATATTTCCATTGTCTTATTATGCCATTGGTCTGTCACATTGTTGGATTTTCATGTCATTGGTGGGTTATCCTATTGTCTTGTCACATCATTGGTTTTTTCATGTCATTGAATTTTCAAGTCATTGGTATGTCACACCATTGGCTTGAAACACTATTGGTGTTTCATATCATTTCAATGACATTTCATTGATTATCATACCTTTTAATTTGTTTTTTAAATTTCTAGACATTTTGAACCATCAGTTTATTTCCTTGTTTATGTGGTATCTATAACATGATATGTGTTTCTCAAAGGATTCCAATTTTTATTTCAAATATTTTTTCAATTATAGAATACATAATATCCCAAATGATATTAAATTTCATAATGCCTCTTCCCAACATACAATGAACCGTACACAATACTCTCATATCACTCCCAAGCCTAGTGAAACCCATTACCCACTTGAAGTTAAAATCTTATCCTGCCCTATACCAAGGATTCCAAGTTAATCTGAATTCCATGGATGAATTATGCTTTTGATATTTCGTCATTTAACTCAAAATCATTAATGAAGAAGAAGAAAGTGCCGAGTTCACCTAATCCAGGTTCTCCAGTAAATCCATACCATGAAAACCTGATAGTTTTACCACAAACGTAAGTAAAATCAATGTGGTTTTTGTCCAGCAAGTCCAAGGTATGAAAAGTACATCAGAATGATGGAAGGTTCGATTGGTTTTCAGCAAACAAAAGACCTTTATACCCAAAAGTAGTCTATGAGTTTTATCAGCATGTAGAATAATTATTTGTTCAAGATTGGGATAATTATATTTGAATTCATGTTAAAGGAAATGTGTATGGTTTTTTCTTCAAGAAATTGGGATAATTTTTTAGGTGCTACTCCTGATGGAAAATATGATGACCACCAAGTCAGTATTCCCAAAGCAAGCTATTTGTTCATATATGCGGACTATCTTTTTCTATAGATAGGATATTGCACAACCAAAAGGCTAGTTTCCTCTGATCATGATGTAGAATGTTTGATAATATTTATGTATGTTTATCACTAGATTTTCCCAGGGAAGGGTGACATCACAATATTATGGTTCCATGATGTCTATATTCTTTGATGACAAATGGTCACAAGATTACTCTATTTAGTTATCTCATGGTTCATAATTATGATATTCCCAAGAAATCCTCAAGATCTAATTCATTTATATACTAAAGTATTTTTTCTTCTATGTTGGAGGTTAAGGGACTAGAACGTGATGACGAAGAGTCTGTTACAGTCTGTGATAGTTTCTGTCTTACAAGTGAATTTTGTTCAAGAATAAAAATTATATGGAACCCTGAGAAAATATAGTGGGGTTGATATTTTATGATTTTACATGTAGAGTATAATATGATATATCATCATACTAGACCAATGATTAAAATTGATACAGTCATGGAGCTTAATGAAGTTGTTTAATATTATGATGAGGATTAGGAAGAATGTTTTTGACAAAAAGGTAAAAAGGAATCATATATGGATGTAGGGAGTGACCATGATTTTTCTCAATAAGAATCTCTCAATACCTTTAGAGATCTTTGTCCACCTAAGAGGTTTAAAAAGAGAGAAAAGTTAGTTAAAAGTGAAGAAGAGATTTTTTTCTCTTAAGAAGAGTGGTATAAAATTTTAATATCTAGTTATGTTAAGGATGAGGATGATGATAATGTGGTGGAGGAAAATTAATAAGAATATAGGAATTCAAGTGAATATTTTGATGAGTAAGAACACCTTCAAAATGGTTCATGTGGCCAATTAAAATGATAGGATGGTGAGATTTTCCCAGATATACAAGATGAAGATATTGAGGGGGAGAATTCCCTATTTATTAAATTATTCATGAAGCTCTATATGTTGAAGAAGTTGAGGCTGGTTTTTTTCACTAGTAAAATGGTTACATATTTTGTTGTAATGGAATTGGTAGATGTGATTTCTACTATAGAACAACATGTTTTTGAAAAAGCGATATATGAATTTATTGAGGTTGTATTTGAAAATGAAGAGTTAGTTAATTTTTATGTTTATAATCTATTTATGGATGAGATTGTGGATTTTTAGAACATAGATGTTCCCAATATTGGGACTCATTTAGAAGTTGAGTCTTCCAATACAATTACATGGATCTCAAAAGCACAAATGCTAAAAGAAATTCATGATTCCTTTGTACATTGTATTGCTAAAGGGGGATCAAATGTTGAGATAGTAGTGGTTTTACCAACAACTTAGTCCATCCTCCCACTTCTCCAGTACCTGCTATGTTATTTGGAAGATGGGTTCATCCCATTTTTGAAAATTATATAAAATTAAATAGTGTTCCATCAAAGAAAAATAGACATAAGGATTATATAGAAGGAGATCCTAAGGGACCCCAGATAACTCATGTAGCTTTTGATGGTCTATTGAATAAATTTTCTTCTATAATAACTCCAGGACATTAACCTTCTCCTACACCAATTTATGTTCTAGTTAATTTAGTCACTAAAGGTAACATCAATGATTTTGTTACAATTTTGATGCTTGGTTTTTCTTTAATGTAAAATAATCAACATCTTTTATATAATCTCATCTCTAAAAAAGATTTAAGATACATATCTGAGTCGGTTATTCCACATCTCCAACCAAAAATGTTGCATCACATTTCAATGATATATATTGAGAATAAAATAATTGAATGTGAGTTGGATTCTGACATGGATATGATTGAGTACACGAAGTCAACCTTTAGTTAATATTTGGAAGGAACCCTAGAATGTATCAAGGATACATATTTAGATATGTATATTTCTGCTTATCCTCCACATCCAGTGTTTTATGATGATTAGTTAAGGACAGTTTTAAGAGATCAGATGTGAGCTACTATAGCTAGGTCTTCAGAATGTGTCTCTGATCATCCCCAAGATACATTGAGCAGTATTTAGTATAATTATAGTCTTTTTCTCATGTTAAATTCCTGTTAAGTCCATGAAATGAAATCTGATCGTGAAATTATAACCATGTTAATTAATTACTCTCTATCTATTATTTACACAAAGTATGAAATGGATGTCAACATCAAATTAGTGGATGATAATTTGATAATCCCTCCTGTGACTTGGGCTTTCCATAAAAAAGTGAAATAGATCAAGGAGATTACCCAGATGTTGAGATATTTTATGGAAGATAAATATAATTCAAATAGTGTGATAGAAAGGGGTGTACAAATCATAATGGATTTAATATATATCATTATGCCTTTTTTTATTTTCATTGCCAAGAATTTTTCACATAGGATGTTTTCCCAAATAATACTTAGTTATCTCTCATACCATGAGTGTATAAAGATCCTTTACCACATTTGACTACCCAATTATATCCTTTTACAGTGTCTCATACTCAACACATAAGATAACTTTATCCTATTGTGGTTGTGTAAGATCATACTCCGACTATAGTTGGGCTCTCCTACAATGTTAATTATATCTTAAATTGAGCTAATCATGCTGCCTCAGATAATGAGGAAGAGCCATCCAAGGATTAAGTCAGAGAACCCATAGACCCTTGTTCTATATCTTAAACATTGTTTATTTGGATTAGATAGTTTTACTTTTTGGAGACATGGGTTGTAATTACTTTTTTGTTATTATTTTGAAATCCAATGATATATATTATTCTATTTTTTTATAATTCTTTCATTGACCTTTTTTTAAAATTCCAAAAAAGGAGAATTATTATAGAATATAGAAAAACCGTATATAATTTCTGTTTATGTATCGTGTGGTTTTTATGTTATAATTAAGAAAATATGTTTTTAATATTTATTTTTTTGATACAGACCTTTGATACACACTCTTATCATAGTTATTTTTCATTGATACCATATAAATATAATGTAAATGATAAGTCTTGTTTTATATTTCAATATTCCCTTGGATATCTTACTTAAAATCTTGCAATACCTTAGATGACCAATTTTTTCATTTATAATATTTTATGATTCTATGAATTTGGTTAATAAAAGAAGTGGATATAGTTCAGCACATAGATTTTTGGGTAAATAAAAAAGTATTATAATGATCTTATGAGTTACTTTTTTTCTTTTTGAGTTTCATATTATGACATAGGATCATAAATTAACTAAATATGAGACACCATTGATATGGACACTGATGTCCGTAACTCGACAGAAACACCAAAATATTTGTACAAGATACTGTGAGGATATTACATCCCCAAAATATCATACCATTGGAATGGGAAATTGGAAAATTAGAGCCTCCATCAATTGACAGATCGTTAGGATGTCATGCCACAAGAACAAAAATTTGGCTAATAATGATATGGCACTAGATGAGGCACTGCCAGTATCATACGTCCAAATTAGGAATTTTGGCTTTGTATGAGATACTGTCAACTATATTACCATCAAGAAAAACACCACATGATGATATTCTCCCAACATAGCACAAATTAGGAACATTATAAGACACCACTAGTGTCATACCACAGTGTCATACTACCAGTGTGATGATACCAACACAACACACTGCTAGACTAAGAAACTATAACAATCATCACATATCTTTTTAAATCATGTTATTCTAATAAATAATTTTTTCATAGATAATATCAATTACTATTTTATTAATTTTATATTAAATGAACATTATAGAGGATTGAAGAGGGTTTTAGGACGTGCAGTATGAGGAAACATATGATCAGGATATTCTACTTGCTACTTGTGATAAAAATCATAGCATACTCCCTCATATAAATAGTGTATGAGAGAGAGATATGAAGTAGTGAAAGTAGTAAACTGATAATAGGCTGAGATATCAAAATTCTTGAACACACATAGAGCTCACCTACTGAAAACATTTAAATGGGAAGGTGAACTACACATTCACATTTGTTTCCTTCCTTCTACCAATGAAAAATATTTTGGGACACTCTTTTTTCCTGATTTTTTACAAGATAAATAGACTAAATATTCAATTATGAATCATGTAAATAGTCACGAGAGTCTCTGAAACATACCAAGAACATTTAATATATACACTTATATATTTCTAAGTTCTATTTATTCTTATATATTTTTGGGTAGTGTGTTCTATACTCTGGTTTACAGATTAAAACCATAACTTATGCTAAACATGAAGATAGTAAATATATTCTCAAGATCATTATATTAATTTTCACCTACAAAATAGTTTCACAGGTCCTTGTGTGGACATTTTATTTCATTCTCCCATTAATAATTGTGGAAGAGGTCGTGTGTGACCTGAACAGTTTGTAAACAATTTTAAAACATGATGTAGTTTGTGGATCAGGTTGTTTAATTTATATAAAATTATTAGTGGAGGGTGATCACAAAGTAGAGAGGACTAAGACTAAAAATTAAACTAATCATCTTTTATTCATTATTTCAATAGTGTTCTTTAATTTTGTTTTAATTTTTTCTCACATTAAAACTAAAATTTGTTTCAACCGTAAAAAAATATATACTTTGATAGTTTATCATAGTTTGAGTATATGTAGTATATTGATCATGCAAAATGATTTCAAAGGATTTAATATTAAATTTTATTATTCATATGATACCTAATAAATATTTAGATAAATCATTAGAGAGATTTATATCTATATCATACTACTTGTTTTGATAAATCGGGATGTATTCTAAATATTTGGGGGATTTCAAAATAATACGTTTTATATAGAATTTTTTATTACATACTCAATTCACCCCACCCACCCCCCTCTTGAGATACTCAATCCAACCAATAATAGGAAATCAAGAATTGGTTTTATAGATGTTTTGTGGAAGAGAATAAAATCATGAAATATCCATGAATGATTGGTTGAGGAATGCATAATGAAAATTTATGAATTATATACATATGGTTTATAGACCAATGTATTCCATTATATATCATAATGGAGAATAAATATATTCATTTTTGTCAATAATTTAATAACAAGGTGGAATGAAATACTTGTTATGGTTCTATAAAAAAGATGGACAATGTATTATTAGTGATAACTAGAATTAATTGATAAAAGTATCATTTATTGGTGTTATAAATTAACTATTCATAATGGGAGCTTTTATCGTTATTAAATTTAGCACTAATACAGTCATGGATCTATAAAAACAAACTTTTTCACTGATATTAGAATATTTATTAGAATTATAATTATCACTGATAGGACATAAAAATATTACTAAATTAATAAATTAATAAAATAAATATAAATATAGATATAAAAATATTGATAATTACTCCATCATTAATTTTATATAATTTAAAAAGTATTATATATAAAATCTGGTAAACTATTAATTATATTAAAATAAAATGAGTTATATTTTATAAAATTAAAAATTATTTATGTGAACAAATATTTTAAAATATATAAAATTGAATAAATGCAATATAAATATTTATTTTATTATATTTATGTATAAAAAATTAAATATAATGTAACCATTAAGTATGAATACTAAATTTATTTTCCTATTCTTTAGGAACTATTGATTTTTTTATATATAATTGAATTTAAATTTTAAAAATAAAAATATATTATTGATGTTCATTATGAAGAATAATAAATTGTGTGATTATATATGTGTATGAATTTATTAATAAGAATTTCATTTTTACACTTGAATTTCATTATTAATTAAAATTATGAATAAATATACATATTCATATGTATAAATTAATATTATAAATAATATTTACATAAAAAAAATTATATTTGTTTTGAAAATTAAATATCAGTTAATTAAAGTTATGTTTTTCTAGGACTATAACATGTTGATATTACATTCTAATACATAGACACAGACAAAAAATTTGTATGTGATTATGTTTATGTATATAAATATGAATATATATTGTATACCTTTATAATTTTTTTATACTCATTTAATACATCAATTAATATTATTTCATATGTATTAATAATTTCTAATTATATAATAAAAATGTAATATTTGTAATATTGTTTATAATAATTTTGAAAAAATGTTAATCATATTTAAAAAATAAAATTTATTATTTGAAAGAAGTAATTATATAAATGAAAAAATATTTTACATTATTTAAAAAGGTATATGTATATTAATAAATATTTTAATTGTATTTAATATAAAAAAAATTTAATACCTTTAATTAATTATAATTAGAATAAAATTTTATTTAATTTGTTTTTAATAAAATATCTTAAATTTTTTATATTTAAATAATATATATTTTATGAAATATAAAATTTCATGTACTCATATAATTTTATTATTGAAACACACATAAACAATTATATATTTCAATGTAAAATTTCATTATTCCTGAAACAATTTACTATTTACATCATAAATTATTAAATATTGAAAATAATATTAATAATAATATTTAAGTTAGAATATTTTCTATAATATATTATTATGAATATCAATTTTAATTTTTAATTCTATTATGGTAATTAATGAAATTATATTAAATATAAAAAAATTGTGTTGATAATTCTATTTATCATTAGTATATATATTATTTAATATGTGTATGTATTAAACAAATATGTGATATGTCTCCCCCTCATGGTGTTGATGATGTCTAGGGATTGAGTCTTGTTGAGTTCTATTTTGTTAGAACTGTAGGATTTTCATTTTATTTATACCCCACTATAAAACTATTATAATTATACATCATTTCTAGAATCATGTGTGTGATTGTGTAAATTTATAAATATATATATATATATATACTACAATGAGATATTCAAATGTTAAAATACATAAGTGTGTGAGTTTTTTGTGTCATATATAGTCAAATTAGTGATAAAATTTTCATTGATAAATGTTAACTTTTCTCAATGCTAAAATCACCCTCTTCATTCACATACAAATATGTGTGGGGGGGAGGGGGAATGTTTGATAGAGTCCTTGTTTTGGGGTTTGTGTGTTTGTTTAGTATGTAATGTCAACACATATCAGTGCATATACATATACAAAGAATATAATATTTACTTTATTGTAATTTCTATAAAAATTAAACAAAAATTAATTACTAACATTTAAAACATTTTTATATTATTAAATATTTTTTTTAAATATTAATATCTACTAATTATAAATATGTATATAATAATAATAATGTTATATATTAAAAATATTAATAAATACAAATTTTATATGAATATTTTTTATGTTTCTAAAAGTATTTTCACTATATTGTATTTAAATACATGATTTTTTCAATAATTTTTTCTAATTACAATAAATATTATGTTATTTTATTAATTGAATTTGAAAAAAAAACTGATATTATTAATTATATATAAGTTTTACATTTTTTATATAATAAATTTCATATAATGATCGTTGAATTTTTTTAATTAATTTAATAAAATTATCGATATTAATTTTATTCAAATATGATATTATTGATAATTATATTTATTTTAAATATATATTTATAAATATTTAAATATATAATAGAAATATTTATTATTATCTACAACGAAATGTATTCTTATGTGTATGTGTGTGTCTATGCGTGTTCCTATAAGAACAAAAACAATTAGATATGTGAAATTAAAGAACCAAAATTTTGTGTTTCTTTGTATGCATGTGTTTATATATATACATATACATATATATATATAAATGTATCAATGATTTTATGGACCAAGCTATGATTGAGTTGAACTCATCACTGAAATCCACATCCAAGACACATTGGTTTAATTCCTTGCTTCCCCATAAGAGATTTCATTGTATTAACATAGGCATTGACAGAGACAGGTAGTGACACAGAGTAACCTAGCCTCAGTGATGCAAGTATGCTGATGATGGAATAGGTTATTCAACCAGTTACATGACGATGTAGCATAGAGCCTTATAGTCTTTATTTTTCTTAAAAAATTACTAGACCTTAGTACATGTATTTTAATAAAAAAAATTAACTGGCTGATTTCTATTCCTTGGGGTGAGAGATGAGTATTGACCGACTATGATGTCAAGTTATGTGTGTTGTTTGGTTACATGTAATTTCATCAACCAAGAATAACAAATTATATATATATATATATATCAAATACAATGTTTGAATTCAATTTTATGAGAGGGATATTTTTTCATAACTTTGTGTAACACTGATACATATAATCATTTGTAAGAATTAAAACAAAAATTGATAAAGGAAGTCATTTATCACTGCAAAATAACAGGCCGATAAATGTTCACATTTATCATTATTAATTTTTATCCCTGATAAAAGGAGAATATTTTTAGTCATATCTAAAATCAGTGATAAATTATAATTCTTTATATCACTAAATATTGTTTAGTGAAAATGAAAAAAATGGGGAACATAATACATCTGAATCCCCGCAACCATGAAATAATCAATATCAGAAGATATTTCATATTCCAAATGCTCAAATATATATTTTCATAAATTATATCCATCATTAATACCACCCATAAAAATCAAACGTAATTAATTAGGATCATCATCAAGAGCTAGTAGATCATTAGGAACACTATTTTCATACTATTGGTTAAAACATAACAACATGATCTTGAAAAAGAATAATTACTAGAACTGAGGATGAATAAGACTCCCCTCTATACTAGTATCATATTCTAGTAATAATAAATCAACAATAACTCTTATACTCCCCATCTCTTATAGTAAAAATCCCCTACATGTTGTTTGAATGATCCACATTGAGAGAATAATGCGAATTAATCAATAAGAACATAAAAGGGCGATAAAATGTAACAATGGTTGCATGTGAATATTTGGTCAGTAATAATTCCTTGTAAGGAAAAAAATCCTAGGGGAATAATTAATGATAAATACCCATCTAAACTATTGAGAATTCAATCCTTCAACACATCAGATGGGACATAACAGAGGCATTAGTTTGAAAAAATGGGTTACACTTGTACAAAATCTAAATCCCTTAACTTATATTTACATTATTGGAGAAGGAAATTGTTGTCTAAACATGATATAAAATGTCAACCAAACCCTATTTTACTATAATATTTGTCCAACCAATTTAATTGACTTATGTAAATGAATATGAGACACCATTTTAATAAAGGATCCAATATATTTATGATTCTTAGACTACAGTTTGGTAGGGATCATTGAGAAATATTGAAATTACTCCTTCATTATTGGGTATCCACTGCCTATGTAAATCTCCAAATATGTTGGAATGTTTAATATTATGTTATGGTATGCAAGAATCACTATTTAATATTTTTATAAAAAATGAGTGGCAAGGATTTCATCGATCATACAGTTTTTATGAAAGGATTAGTGTACACCAATGTCATGTAATTAGGCGATTTATATAAGAAACGAGGATGATTCTAAAGGATTCAAATATTACATCAATAATTAGTAGTAATAGTTTACATTAAAAACATTTCTACTCCTTTTTTATTATTTCTTCAAATAATATATCATTATAAATGATCCATGTGAAAATATGATAACATTATTGCCTAAAATATATTTTGTCACAATATAATTTAGTGTTAAAAAATAAAAAATATCTTCTATTATCATACTGAATATATTCTAAGAAGCACATAAATAAATTATAGTGAAATTAACGATAAAATGATTTTCCCCCATACTAACCAAAACCTGGTTATAAAAACTATGACATTGTTTTTTCTTTTTTTATATTTCTACCAATATTCGACTGTCAATAAATCCATATCGATATAGTACATATTTACCTCATGTAACATGGTATGTTGAAACTTTTAAAAACATATAAAAATATACTTTTAAATATCTTATAAAATTACAAATAAAAAAAATTTCATCCATTTCCATCTGATTTGGCATCATATGTAACATATTTTGAAAATAGTTCAAAAACACTATTTGGGTATTCTTTAACGCACTTTTTCAACATTCAATTTCTTGTTATATAAATTCCTTATTTATAAATTATAATACTTATCCACATTAAAATTATTTTTAACGCCACTATCCTATAAAAAACTAGAAATAGTCACAAATTCCCTAAAGCGTAATTATATAAAAATAGAGGACTCTTGATATGTTTTTGTATTACCCATGGAATAAAAGGATTTTGGAGTAATACATATAAAAAACATATAACATTATTCCTTTGTCCACTAATTGTATCATTTACAATTATGCATAATAAAATAATCAGTTTTCCAATACATTTAGAAATAAAAAGAAATTTATTATTTGTATCTCATAGATCATACTCATTTTTTCTTCATTTCAATATGTATAGACAAACTAAATGTATTAACACATAACATTTCATTCACCTAGAATGATGGGAAAACCGTATGTATCACATCCTAATAGAAATGAACATCATTGTTATCCTATCTGGGTATAGATATTGAATTCCTTATTCTATCTTCATTGAACTCCCTAATGATAACCTCATCATATGAATGGAAAAAATCCAATCATTATTAAACCTAATCTGTAGACATTTTCTACATTATTTCCAACACACCAATGTTTCCAAACTCAATACTAGAGTGAAAAAGGTATCATTGTACGAAGGTTCTAATGTTATGGATATTGTTAACCAAGGTTATGAGGATTCAATAAGAAATATGCACACCTAATATAATAAATTTATAGATTATAATACACTATGTTGAATATATACTACAACCTCAAGGGTAAAGAAAATATTTTGTGCCTAATGAAATAATTCTATATCACATTTTGAAAACCACCCTATGAAAATAATTACATTTCATCACAATATATTATAACCTAATAATATATGAATCTAAGGAAACCCCGAATCAAACTATTTTTGGTTATTTACCCCTGAATTTCAAATAACAAGTGAAACCAATATATATGAATAATAAATATGGGACTTCATCTTATTAATCACTACACATTTTATATTCATAAATGTATTTATGATTACTATCATAAAGACATATATTGGCTATTCTAATCATATATCATATGATAAACTGCCAAAGTGGACTTATGATTTTTCAACATTTAGTGTTTCATTAATCTCATTACAACTAATTTCAATTTATTCCACATATATTGGAGACTATCTGATGAATTTTTCTACAATACAACTTTAATAAATAGCATCTATAAGGAAATACCATTTAAATTATAGTGATATTATGAATCATAATCCACTTATTAAACTCTTTTAATATACTATTATGACTTCTTTATATCACAAATTCTTATTTTATGATGTTATTAATTATTGTTTTTTATATACCTAAAACTCATTCAATGATATTTATCATCGTATTTTGAAAATTTCAATTAAATTAATCATAGGGATCATTTGTTAGATAGAATTAAAAGATACTCTTTAAATTAATATATTACTTTACCAAAATATCTCAAACTTCTTTTTGATATAATTTTTTTGTTTTATTTTCTATTCATTAAAAGCCTCAACGTTCATATATTCTCCCATTGACCTCTTTAAAATAATGTTTTAGTAAAACTAAATATCGTTGTCAAAAAATCCATTATGTTATAAATTATAAATTATTTATTTTAAGATAAAAATAACATATAAACCACTACCAACCATATCATATATGTAATTATATATTCGTAGAGAACTATTTTTAAAATATAATTTTATTATTTTGAACATGCTACCATTTGGGTTGTGGGAACACATTCTCAAATATCTATGATAATGAAATATTATACTTAATAAAACTCATTACCATGTTTTCAAAAAAATTATATAATGATTCCAATCATAAAAAAATATTTAAATATATTTTTCACTTATTTATAACAATCCTCACCTAATAGTATAATTATATTATCAAATTATAAAGTATATGAGGACAATACACATCTTTTATGATTTTTAAATCCACTTAAGATCTAATGTATTCTAATGCATCCACCAACATGAGGAAAAAACCATTTTCATCATCATATTAATGTATTAATTATTCTCCAACCATATAATCTTCAATATTTTGGAACACTTATATATATTTAATATATTTGAATAATTGAAAATTGGAATTATATACCTTTTAAATTTAGATAATTTATTTCTATATTATTCATATTGACCAAGATTCTCCATGGAGTGCTTTGAACCCCTTTGTATATTTTGGAACATACAATCTCTTATGGAAACACTATTATTATTTTTTGAAACCTCCGATATGTTATAATGAGCCAAAATTATAATTAGACTCTCTAATATTGACCATCATGCATGAATTTTTATCCTTTTATTCTACCATCATAATAAAATTTCTTATAACTATTTGGTATTCCTCAAATATTCCAAGGTATTTTAGGGAGATGTGAAATTTTTTTCATGAATTCAATTACATTATAGTTTATAATATATTTATAGATCCCTTTACACAATGTGTATAGAATAAATTTCATAATCAAATCAAGACATATAAAAGACCCCAACATCACCAAGTAATTAGTATACGTAATCATATTATGTAAATGAGGAAATAATGAAGTTATTTATATTATTTTAAAACTATTAAGTGAATCATTATTATTCTTGTCATATTTATTTTTATTCATTTGTAAATAGATTTATGATATTTTTATTTTGGAAACGCTTGCTCATAAAACATAAAATTTCCCATATTTCGTAAATCTCAACCTGAAATTTCTATCATAGTTTAAAATTTGATTTTATTAATATTTTCATGCTCATAATTGATCTCAAAATATTGATTCATGATGATGAGATCTATTTATAGAAATTTTTTTGACTAACTATTTTGTTATTCTATAGTAAATCAATAATTAATTTTATTAAATTTCCCGTTCTGAAATAATTACCCATTCAATTTTATATTTCCAATATTAGTGGATATGGATCCATATTCAATATTCCATGTGACCAATTTATTGTTCCTATCAAAAAATATCTTTAGGGATGACTATAACGTCAATCAAAACATATATCACTTTTGGATAGTTGGGCAGTCAACTACAATCCCTATTTTATCATATAGATTATCTAAATGCCTATACAACTATATCCTCCCTTATATGGTTACCATGATAAGTTTATCCTACTAAACAGAATGGTATTTGGTTTCAAAACATTTTTATATAACTATTTAGAACATTCCATACACAAGATAATATTTTTGAAGACAACTTTAGAGTAAACCTAAACATTTGTTTGATTGTG
Source organism: Viscum album (assembly GCA_963277665.1). Taxonomy (NCBI): domain Eukaryota; kingdom Viridiplantae; phylum Streptophyta; class Magnoliopsida; order Santalales; family Viscaceae; genus Viscum; species Viscum album. The sequence goes on from OY728150.1 coordinate 1,869,993,921, forward strand.
GTCATGACATGTGTTTACATTCGATGGAATATAAAACATATTTCACAAGATTATAAATTTCCACATTTTATCATATGTATTCCATTTATTTATGATTAATTATTTTTGTTTAGTATTCTTAACACATACCTTAATCTAAATTAACATACTTCAAACAAATTAATATGTAACACATTATACAAATTATGATTTTTGTTTCATGCCAAAAAATATAAACTAATTATATTAAAACTTAAAAAATTAATCCATTTTAAAAGATATATAAAATCCATTATTTTAAAGTCTTAGAATGATATAAAACTAAAATATATTTAACATAAATCATCACATTAGAGGTATCTAATCTTAATGTTTATGGACGAATCCAAAACCCCTTGGTCCAGTGAGATTTTAAGCCCAAATTCCTACTAACCATGGATAAGTACTCAAGAGATACATGGATTATAATAAAACATCTACACCAAAAATATATAAATCATAATGAACCAATACATATATCTTCATAACCAATAAAAATAATAGTAATGGTTTGAAGTAAATAAATATTTTTTCATTACTAGCATGGAACTCTTTATATGAATTAATAGAATTTCTCAGAGGAATATTATCATACTAAAATAAATAATACATTAATTAATAATATAAAAACATAACTTATATGAACAATATATCATCAAATAAACTAAATTAATCAATAAATAATGAAATTATACTATAAAAATTTCATGAAAATTTCATTCATAAACAAAATTAAAGAATACATAATTTTAATATAATTTACAAAAATTATATAACTTATAAATATAAAACATTTCTATTTGTAAAATAAATATGGATATAATTAATTTCAAAATATCCATGTAATTTAATATATACATGTTCATATTTTTAAATATGTGATATTTTTTAATGAATCTATTATCTAATAAACGTTTTAAATTTTGATGTAAATACATGTTTTAAATTATATATCCCATATTTAATTATATTTAAACATTAATTTAAACTATTAAAAATATATAATAAATTGTTTAAATAAAATTTTCAAATATTTTATTTAAATATAATTATTTATTATTATAAAATTATCTCTTTTATATTTACATTATTTTATATTCTATAAATTTGAAAACCTTGTCAAACATCGTTATACCTACATCTCATTAACCGAAACATTTTTTATGTGATTCAAATCCCCATCAAATCAGTGTCGTACCTCATGGATACACTGATGATGTCTTTTGATAATTTTTGGGAAAATAATTATTTAAAAATTAAAAAAACATCAACCATTTATTACACACTACCACATGGTTGGACCCTAATGAAAATAAATGATCAGGTAATCCCTGAAAAAACATATTTGAAATAAATTTTCTTGAAAGACCCATAAGGTCTTTTTTCCAATCCACAATATAATTTTTCATGGATATTTTATGGATTTCTTAGGGAAATAAAATTTCAATTGTAATCAAAATCATTCTTCTAAAAATACATTAAATGACATTATCAGTTAATGATGATTTATTTTAATGAATTTTTTAATCATCATATTTTTCACCAAACACAATGTGCTTGTTATGACTCTTATAAAAACATTCATGTTTTCATCATAAAATGCATCAAAATTCTGAAAAACATCATATACCATTAACATATTTATTAACCACATCATGGTTTAGGAAAATCATATTTTCTTAATTTCATCATAAATCAAAAATGATAATCCAAATATAATAGATGACGTTTTTAGACCATAGAATTGTTTTTTGGTGGGGGAAAAACGTGTCTAATAAGTAAAAATATAATAATGCAAATCATATTTTACTAAAATATCATTCAAAATGTTTTAATTGAAAAATGTTATCAAATAAAGAGATCTATTTTTTATGAACAGATCATTCTAATCTTCTTCTATATGATATTGATTAAGATTATTAAGATGTAGAATTTTTTCTCTCTCCTTGTATCCATAGGCTATGTGAATCACCAATATCTTGGAAATTACCTCTATCATATCACAACCATTCAAAAAAGTTGTTAATGGAATGAAAAAAATAGAGCATTGACTATGGAGTTTGAATGAAAATAATAATTTACTACCATGTAATTTTTTAGCGCCATTTAATAATCATTGAGGGAACTCCTAGAGGCTTCCAAATTATCCTGAATATTTTAGTGTGATGAAAAATGCTACAATTTTCTAGTAACTACATAAATATATATGTTCAAATAATTTTTCACTTGAAATGATTCCTTGGGAAAACCATTAATATTTTATCATCCTTCATTATGAACATTGATTATATTTAAATTTAATAAAAACAAGTTGAATATGTTTTTGTATGATAAATATTAATTGACTTAATGTCCCACTTTATGCTTATATTCACCTCCATGTTGTCAATATCATCAATAATGTTTTCTAACATTCATGTAACATTCTATTAGAATCAACACACAAGGAAACACACCAAGGGAAAAGAACAATAATGTGTCGTAGATAATCAATGGTTAATATAATGGTTGTGTCAAGATTATATATTATCTATGAGATGAACCTATTGAATGGATAAAATAGTTAACCAATATAATAGTCCAATGAATAGTCCCATCTTTATAGAATAAAGAACGCATTTAGTGAATGAACCATTGTTTAAAAATAATCCCACCTCATATTCTAAAATAATTTAAAAATATAATTACCTTTCCTAGATATTTCATTTAGATGATATGAAATTTCATATTCCCAAAAAATATTTCCAGATTTTACATTTTAGAATTTCAATATAAGTTTTCATAATTTTTTACATGACATAAACCACTATGGCCCCACCTATATGGCATTAAGAAAAGTGGTCCACCTCAATCCTACCACTAGAAGGTTAGGTGTTGGTGATTATAACTGAGTTGGAATTAAAATAAAATTTGTGGTATTTTATAATAATATTACTATATAACACACACTTACATATATGAAAAAGATACAAAAAATAATTTTACCATCTAAAAAATATTATTTATAGATTTAATAATGTCTTAGATTAATTGGTGTAGATACAAATCATCAATTATAATGAAATTGGAAAATTTTATGCCATAAACATAAAGAAAACCAACCCTAAAACCAATAAAAATGCATTCCCTACACACACCCCTAATTCTGAACCCCTCTTATTAATATTGACAACATGTACTACTAGGCTTTATCAATTCCGGGTCCACCAAGATTCCCATAGAATTGTTTACCATTTTAAAATGACATGATATATAGAAGTATTCCTAAAATTATAGTTAGAATATATATATACCTAGTAGGATTCCCCAAAATCCATTAAGATATATCAGTATTATGGTGTCTTATAAATTCCAAAAAGAGAATGAAAATGAAAAAAAGAAACATTATTAAAGGGGACGAACTGAATATAACATAAATGTAATGGAACTGTAGGACATGTTGTAGGTAAAACACACATGAATATCTAGAGATATTATTCACCCAAAACTAATCTCCAATTTTATCCACTCTAGATTATATTTGGGTACCCATAACTTATTGATGATTACATAAACAGCGAAGGGAGAACTAAGCCAATGTGGAGGACCACACCTCACCTAAGAACCAAGATAATAAAGCATAATCCCCACATATAAAGGTCAATAGACTAGTTTTTTGGGGATGAGTATTGAAGCTATGTTTATAAAAGGAAATGTGAGACCATTAATTTTTATTATTTCAACTATAAATCATGTACTGGCACTATAAAATCATTTGACATCATAACCAAACACAATAATCAGTTTATCGGTGTTGAATATAAAACCCTTCTAAGAATACATTTCATTACATCTTAAATATCTAATATAATTCCACTCAATTATTCTATATATAAAAAAATTTAGAATATAGTATATTTATGACTAATTTGGAGTCTGAAAAATGATATGTGACTAATATTTTGATTAAATATATGTGAATTTCATGTTCCAGAAGGTCAATAACCTATATACATATGTAGTAGACATACAGTGTATTGACAACCCCAACTACTGAAAAGATCCAAATACATTATATATAAGTTAGAATACCCATTGTATATAAGGGTTCAAATCCACTTAGATCAACCCATTGTGTGTTATCGAATATCAAAGTTCTCGGAGGTGGATCAGAAGATGTTTGGAGGAGTTCAGTTAAGTAAAATCTAAAAGGAGGGGATTAAAAGTCGTTGAATAGAACTACATGATGTGAAATTATTTTAGAAGGGTTGTACTGTAATGTTTCACGACATGATCAATTTTACATGACAAAAAATTTTTATTCATGGTATTAAATAAATCATTGTTTTGTAATTAAAATAAAGCATTGATGTGACGTGTTTTCTAGAAGAACACAACTTCATAGAATTACACAATGTGAATGCAGATTACACATCATATAATTCCTAATTGTTTTTTGTTTTATGTGTTTTCCAAAAACTTGGATTTTTTAATCCTACTACTGTAGTGGCTCTCACATGACCACTGAGACTCGATGACCCTCTCTTCAACGGTTTGGGCATTCTGTCATCATGTAATGATAAATATCTCCCTTCTCCAATCTGTAGTGATCTGTCTTAGATATATGGAATGATCTCCCTCCATTTATTAGATTTCATTGATCATTTCACCCCTTTTAAATATTTTTTATTATGTAAGGTGATCTCCAAGGAACTAATATAGTTTTATTCTTTGTTGGTTATTGTGGTTGTGTCACGACCTCCTCGGGTGGATGTAGTTGTTTTGGGAGAAGTGATCATGAACTGTTTCTTTGATCATTTCTCATGCGAAGAATGTCAAAAAAAATTTGAGGTAGGGGATTCGATTATTCTTTTGTTAAATATATGCAATCATAGATCTTTCATGATTTAGAATGTTGGATTTTCATTAAATTTAACTAATAATTATTTTAACTGGATTAAAGAAATTAATATCGGTCACATATTTATGTTATTGTTTTATACCATGATAACATTTTGCCTCTCTATTATCTAGATAGTGTGATATATATTCCTTGGTTAGTTAGCATATTTTTCACGACATAAGTTTTAAAATAAAATAAAGATGTAAATAATTGATAATTAATTAAATAAAAGTTAAAGGTTCATGTTTAATGAATATGGTTGTTGTTGTTGTAATTTTATGACAATAAAATTGATGAAGATATGCATATATAGTAGAATTGGTTTAGGAACGTGATTCATGTCGATGCATATTGAAAATAGAGTTAAAGACATGATAATTGTTTTTCAATTAATTTTTTGATATCTTATGATATCTTGTTTCGTAGGTTTCTCATAGTCAGAATAAATGAATAATGAATCCGTTAATTCAAGATTGAATAAGAATTTCTTTTGTGATAATGTAAACACATTGTAGGGCCTCAATAGCCCACTATCTTGTAAAGGATGAGTGTCTATGCATTGGATCCTTGAAATTTCATATTGTGTGAAGGAATAATGCCTCACTTTGGGGAAGAGAGACCATTACTATGTTTTTTACTACTTCTTGTGATGTTCTCTGGATAAGAGACACGTCATTGTGGGGGAAGGGAGGCTCAAATGTGATGTTATTCTAGGATGGATGATCCTGGGGGATGCTATGGTATGTGGGGGTAGGGTGGACTAGTAGTTGTGAAATCATTTGACTCCTAGAGTTGCAATATACATCAATTTATGCATGTCAGTGTCATGGAGGACACTAGGGATGATGGAATAGGTTGATGTAGGGATTATATTTTGATGTGAAAGTGGTGTATTGTGAATCTATTATTTCTTTATCTTCGTTACATTCCCTACTTATTGAGGTAGATGGTATTTCTTACCCTCCTTCCAAAATAGGTGAAGGCAAGTGGCATATGACACATGATTAATGTGATTAGGTTCTTGAGGATGCATGGGTATATGGTCCTATTATATGAAGCAAAGACTTGATAGGTAGATCATCTACACACCATGTTGATCCCCATGTGATTAGAAACATAGAATTATTTTCTATAATTCAAGGGAATATAGAAAAAGATATTGTTGTTTTGTAAATAAAAAATTGATGTTTAACTTTTTTGGTTGTATCTTGCTGAGATGTTGTGTTGAGGTTATTGCTTTCCATGATCTATGTACTCGGTTGGGTTATGCCTTGAGGGAATGGAACATTATTATGATGCAATTGTAATGAGATATGGGAAATCATAATGATTAATTACTATATAAGGAATTAATTAACATAAATATGAACTGATAAAAGGAATAGTTTAATTTAATGTATATCCTTAAATGGATGTGTGCTTATAGGATATTTAGTTATAACAGTGGAAGCTAGGAGTTCGATATACATTAGATATAGTAGAATCTATGACTAAATTATCCAAATAGTTTGGTTTTGTGATACATTATATTCTATACATTTTCTGTCTCTATTTTCTACTCTAACCCATCGGTTAGGGAAACTAAAACCCTGGGGATTTTGAGCCTTTGGGTGGTGTTTTTCCAAGGTGTCCTCGACCTCTCTTTTCTAGAGAGAGATTCTCAGGACGTGCAATGTTGTGGAAAATTAGAAAACTAGTGGGGAAGTTGTATGGAGGTACCCTTGTCATTAATGTTTATATTATATACTCTGGTATGTGATACTTGGTGAGAGTACCCATTGTGAGGATGGGGATATAGTATACCTTTTTTTGTTAGATTTAGTTACACTTGTTGGTCACTATGTTTATGCATTCATTCTTTACATTTTCAAGAAGTCTCTAGGGAGGATCCTACTAAGTATACTCTTATACTCACCCTTTTTTATATAATTTCTTTTTCCTGTCACATGGAGCTTGTAGGAGATCAGGCTACTTATTACTACATTGGGGGGGTCTTTATGAGCTATTTGGGATTCTTGGTCACTGTTGTTTTACGTTATTTGGTAAATTTAGTTTTCCTTATCTTTTTTAAATAGTTTTTTCAAGAAAATAAATATGTTTAGTTGAGATTTATTTTACTTTTTTGTCTGAGTATGAGTTGGTTAGTTTCTACATTATCACTCAATTTCTCATGTGTTATCATAGTGGGTAGGGGCTCCAATATTAGAGTTTACTATTCATTTGCTGAAAACCACCAACCTGGGTCCCACTAGAGGAGGTAATTAGGGGTCATTATCTCATTTATAACATTATCAACCACGTTGGGGTACACTGTGTAGGGAGGGGGTTATGAAAGTGTGGTATCAGATGTTTCTGTCGAGGGATTGGATGGAGTTTGGAGTTAGGCATAGGTGAGGTGGCATGGGTTGGTTGGGAAATGGTGTTAGTCATGTTCATCAAGTGTGGTAAACACTGTAGACATACTAAGACCTATGTATTTAGGCCCCCTTATGATATGATGCATGGACATTTAATTTTTTAGTGGCTACTAATTTATGTGATACTGGTTACATGGTATAGAACTTGGAAAGGACCAAGAATCATTATTGTTTTCTCCTATGTTCAAATGGGTAGAATTTAGGATAGGTTAACCAAAAATGAATAAAAGTAAACAATTAATTAATGGTAATGCCTTTTAAATTATAGTTTTAGGATCTCTAGATTCTTATCCTTTTGAAGGAATGGATCTAGGATGCCTTCCCCATTAGAATTATGTAGTAGATGTCCAGCTGGTTGTGCCAAAATATCATCGAAGAGTAGTGGTTGACAACGAATACACTAGGAGGAACACTCTCTAAGAGTTTCAGTGCTACATTCTACAGAAGTATGGGGGTTAATTTAATATGTAGTCATAGAATATTGGTCAGAGGCGGTTGAGATAGCTTTCAGTTCAATCCAAGCTCAGAAGGAGCACATAGTATTGTTTGTTGTTACAATGCTTCATGGGGAAGTGAGGTAGTTGTGGATCATGTTACATAGTGTTTTTGAGGTGTTGGTAGTCCTGTGGGAGATATTTTGAGAGCAGTTCTGAGTCAAATGTCATTCTTTAACCATTATGGTTTCCAATCATCAGGAGTTTATTATTATTTGGTTGGTAAGCTCTAGTGTGCAATACATTGGGATCCATTTAAGGAACCTTTTGTGATATGATTGAGACCTATTTCTAGATGACGAGGCCAGGGTGAGGAAATTTGAGGAGGCATTGTATCCATATTTTTATTCTAGGTCACACCATTTATACTGATGAAATATCTCCTGGTTCTAGTGAGTGTATAAGTTATAAAAAGGATATTAGCTATCAACTCCTCATGAAGAATATATGTTTTCTATGGTTCCTGGTTTTTAGGGTTTAATCTTATACGTTCGACCGGTGGTAGGTCTCTGCCATCAATATATCATTTATCTGAGCAAGAAACTCTTGGTCCTATAATAATATGTCATTCACTTATTAACCTTAAGTAGGATGAGGTCATATGAAATGATAGTGCCTGAACATGCTAAGTTGTTAGTATGCACTAGGTTTTCTGCATCGGGTTCCTCCATTTAAGTAGTTATAGATGATAAATCAGAAGCAAGTTGCACCATTTTTTATCCCTAGAGAGAACATATGGCATGTAAGGAATATATAGGGGATTCTACCCACACACAGAGAGAAAAGAGCATGGGAATTGTGGTGGTCTCTAGTAGGGTAAGAGTGTTCATGGAGTAGGTTTTGGTTAGCTTCATGCATTATATTTTCAAGTTCTAGGTGATCCCGACATTGTTCAGGGTACCCTTCGCATTTTTTCTACTTGGGGCATGATTTTTTTATTCACGAGTGATTCCCTCCTTCATATCACATCCCCTTGTCCATTCTTTCGGATTTGAGGTATAGAAGATTCCATTTCCCTTGGAGTTGACCATTCCAGTTGCAGGTCGAGGTGACTTGTTTAAAGTATGTAGGTATAGTGAACTAGTGTTGGTGCATCACCTCTCTTGGGGAGATTTATTTTGTTTACTAATACAACCATATAATGTCATCCCTGTCATAGATTGGTTTTATTAAGTGTAGGTTGTCATAGATTTCTTTATGGGGAAGGTGGGTTTCATCAATGCATATGGAATTCCAAAAGTGTTTATTAGTGAGCGAGACCCTCGTATGGGTCAGAGGCATGTTCCTTCCTTGCCATATTTTATGGTTTATCTTATGTTGAGTTCATCGGATGTTCTGTATTTGGCATTTTCCAAGGTCATAGAAGAGTAACATGATGTCATTCCAGAAGATGTTGTAGTCTTCCCCCTCAATAGGATACTAAGTTCGGGATCAAAATATAGCCAGGTGTGTCTTTTATAATGACGTTTAGATATAAGATGGTTGCTTTTGAGTTGTGGGATCTGCATATATAGCTCTATGTTCTTTTTTAGTGTGGTTTTTTTGGCTGAGCATGTTACCATGAGGTGTACTTATCTTGTTTGTAATGAAGAAATACGACAGTATGCTGTTGTTTTTTGATTATCATTACATGAACAAAGTGGCAGTGAAGAACCACTATCCTCTTCAAAGGATTTATGATTTATTCGACAAAATGAATGGGGAATTTTGGTTCTTGAAGATTGATTTTCATCCAGGATATCATCAGAAGCTTGTGAAGGATGAGGATATCTCGAAGGATTCATTATGTTGTCATCATGGGAATTACGAGTTTCTTGTGATGTTGTTTAGTGTGCATAATGATCCAAATATGTTCATGGGGTTGATGAATGCTGTGTTCCATGAGATCTTGGATATGTTCATTTTGGCTTCTATTGAAAACATCTTTATGTACTCTACAATAGAGGATGTGCATGCATATCATATGTGGACCATTTTGGGAGTTCTTCATCAACATAAACTATTTGTGATGTTATAGTATTGTGAGTTTTGGTATTGATAAGTCCATTTCAAGGAGTATGTTGTGTCCTATAGGGGGTTAGATGTGCATTTTTTTGAATGTATAAGTAGTTTTTTCATGGAAATCCCTCTAAATAGTGCCAACAGTTTGAATAATCCTAAGTCATGCAGGCTATTACCCGAGGTTCATAACCGATTTATCTCAGTTTTTTACTCCGTTAATATAATATACTAGAATGGATAAGACATTCTTGTGGATTTATTAGTTTCAGGTTTCTTTTGAGTATCCTAAATATAAGTTGGTACGTGCTCTAGTTCTTGGTCTTCCAGCAGAAGGAGTTCATATTGAGATTTTCTGTGATGCTTCATGTTTTCAGTTAGGCTGTGTTTTGATGTAGTGGTGTTCAGTCATTTATTTTAGGTCTCAGAAGTTACCTCCCCCTATGAATAACTATGCCACCCATGATCTCCAGTTTGAAGATGTGGTGTTTTTTGTAATGTATTTGAAACATTAGCTCATTGGAAAGAACATTTTGGTGTTCACCAATCATAAATATCTGAGGTATTTTTTCTCCCTGTGAGACATGAACATATGACAGTGTTTGTAGATTGAGTTCTTATACGATTAAAACATCAAAATTTTGGACACAGATAGGAAGGGAAATGTTGTTGTCGATGTGTTGATGAAGAAATCATGTAGTGATGTAGTGCATGAATCAGGTGCTTATTGGAGACAGATGGAACAAATTTTAGCATTACATTTGGATATGGGAGATGTTTTGGGAATAGGTTTCCTAATTTATATGATGGTGAAGTAATATTTAGGGCATATGGAGGAGGAGTCCCAGTTGGGGGATCTTGAGTTGGGGTTTGAAGAGACCGAGTTGTTGGGGGAAAAGCCCCTGATGGTTGGTCTGAAGATGAACAATAATGAGTGTTGATTTAGGTGAATATTTCATTTCTTTGGCATCATGTGAGATAGTTCTCATAGAGTTCCATAGATCACCTTTGGTGGTACATCCTTTCATCAAAAAGATGTGTCAATATTGTTAGGGGACAGTTTTGGTGACCTTGGCTGAGAATGATGTTACAGAGTTTGTGTCTCAATGATTGGAATTCCAGATGTTGAATATTGAAAAACAAGTTCCTAGGGGTTTACTCCATCCATTAGATTTTCCTAAGTGGAAGGAAATGACATCTGAATAGACTTTTTTTTACAGGTTTTCCTCGAGATGAGGGTGGTGATGACACTATATATTGGTAGTGGACTATTTTATGAAATCATCCAACTTTATAGCAATCAAGGTGTTGAGATCTATGGATGTTTGGTAGAGGCGATAGTTAGATGTGGAATTAAGACTCGACAAAGTCCCAAGAACAATCATTTCTTATCTTGATCCTTGTTTTACCAAAAGTGTGTTGAAAGGTCTCCATCATGCTTTTCGTTCTCAGTTATGCTTTAACCCTTCTATTCATATAAAAATAGATGATAACAAAAATTAATCTATCCATACCCTTGAATAAATGTTTTTCACTTGTGTCCTATATTTTTTAGGTTGATGGATGTGGAAATTACCCTTGTTGGAGTTCTCTTAAAACAATAGTTTTCAATCAACCATCAGTATTGTGCTATTTGAATCCATGTATGGATGAACATTCTGTTCTCTGTTATATAAGACAAGGGTCAGAAATTCTTCAGTTCATGAGCTGGAACTAGTATAGAATATGATAGAGATTATTCAGGGGATTCATAAGAGGATGAGGGCAGGAATATATCACCAAAAACAATACAATGATCATAGGAGCAGACCTCTAGAGTTTGGCATTGGTGATGACGTGTTTCTAAAGTTGAATGCTCATCACGGGCAATGATGTCTTGGTCGTTGGAGTAATCTTCATCCCTGGTTTGTTGGGCCTTTTGTGGTTTTAGCTCATGATGTATATGTGGTGTATCATTTAACACTTCCCCCATAGATGACGAGGATATAAATTGTTTTTTCACATGTCATAGCTCCGTTGTTATCTTTATGATGACTTTCATGTCATCGATGTGGATGAGATTGATGTTGATGATGATGAAACCTTTGAGGATCAGCCTTTGTATATTTAAGACCTCTAGTAAAAGGTGTTATTCTAGTGATATATCCCCTTGATTTGTGTCTTATGGTAGAATAGTGGCGTGGAGGAGATTACCTAGGAATGTGAGTTGGAAATATGCTCTCTATACCTAGATCTGTTATTATTTAGCTCTTCTCTTGTAATGTGGTTTGTTTGGTTGTTATTGACACTTTCTGTTATGATATTGATTTTTCACGTAGTCTGTTGTGGATTTATCTCTTAGGAGAGGTTTTTCCCCTTTGAGAGTGTTTGGTAGCTACTTGTTGTTGTTACATGGTTTTGTTCTTGTTCCTCTAGAGAGGATATGAGCTCCTGTATTAGAGAAATCATCAGAGGTATCTCACATTGTGGTCGTTAGGATGCCCCTTTCTATTTCCCCTCTAGGATTGTTTTTGGATTATTAAAGACAAAAAAATTTTTATCGGTGTTTGATATAAGGGTCCAGGTCTGTATGGATCAACCATATGCATTTGTTTGAATATCGATGTTCTAATAGGTTGATTGGATGAATATTGGAGGGCTTTGGTTTTGTAAATACTAGATGGAGGGTATTAGAGGTTATATAATAGCATTACATGCCATGAAATCCTATTTCATGGGCTATCTTGGAAATCCTCACGACATGTAAACTTTTACACGTTGTGACCGAGGGATTCTTGGCTTGAAATTATTTGGGGTTTGAAAATAACATAATGCAATGGGGTGATGTGTTTTTCAGATTAACTAGAACTTGATGAATTAAAACACTTGAAAGGGGATTAAACTTCATGTAATTCCCCAATGCTGTATGTTTTAAGTGTTTTACAACCACTAGGATTTTTTCAAACCTACTACTTTAGTAGCTCTCCCTCAACCCTAGGTGACCATAGAACCCATCATTCTACATTTTGGGATTCAATCATCAAGGGGTGATCCGTAGATCCCTTCTTCAATAATTTCAATCTTTCTTCAACATAAGTTATGATATACATCCACTCTTGAGGTTTCCTCAATCTGTTTCCCCCCATTTCCCATTTACATATAATGGTGTGTCATATCCATGGTTCTAATGGAGTTTTCTTAGTGTTTTGTTAGTGTGGTTATGTCGTGGCATCTTTAGGTTGATGTAGGTTTTTGGGAGAGGTGATCATGATTCATTGCTTTAATCTACTCTCTTGTGAATATTGTCAATAAACTTTTGTGGTAGGGGATTCAATTCTTCTCTATTTACTTACATGAAATCACAGAGCTATAATGATTTGTACCTTTGGATCAAAATGAAATTTACATAATAATTATATGAACCTGATTAATGAAATTTCTATCGACCACATAGTGATGTTTTTGTTTTGTACCACAATAACCATTTTCCTCTTGATTTCCTAGAGAGTGTGATATCTATGACTTACATGGTTATCATATTGTTCTGGATGAAAATTAGTACATAATGTAATGAGAAATTAATTGATAAATAATTGGAAAAAATAAAAAGTGGCAATTTTAATGAATCTAGTTGTTGTTGTTGTTTTAATTTGATGATAATGAAATTGATATAGATATGTATGTATAATGTAATTTCTTGATGAAACTAAAGAATATTGACTTTTGTTAATAATAGAATTAAAGGAATTATAAATTAAATGTTTAATTAATTTGGTGATGGATTGTGATAGTATGATTCTTTGGATGCCCATAGTTGGAACCTATGAATAATGAATCGCTTAATTCAACATTGAATAAGAAATGAATTTTTGATAATGTAAATTCCTCATAGGGCTTGAGATTTTTGATTTCAGGTAAAGGTAGAGTGAATGTTCTTTGGATATGTGAGATATTGTTGCGTGTGATGTTGGAATTCCATTCTTGGTGGTAAGAACATGTTTCAATGTTTTTTGTTGTTTCCTGTGATATTCTCTTAAAACGATACTTGTGGTCATGGGGGCTAGGTGGGCCAGATGTGACAGAGCCTGGGATTGCTAATCCTGGAGGGTTGTTGTGTTCTGTGGGGGTAGTTAGGTCTAGTTTTTGTGGAACCAGTATAGCCTATAGTGTCTAAATACATTATTTTATGCATGTTGGCATCAGAGAGGTCGTCAGGGATTGTAGAAAGAGTTAAAGATGTGATTACCCATTGATGTGAAAGTGGATGATGTTGAATCTATTGTTTGTTTATATTCATTATTTTCCTCACTACATGAGGCATATTTTTATTGCATACCCTCCTTAAAAAATTAGAAATGATGTGTTGGGAATTCTACATGAATTTATTTTTTGGTTCTCGAGGATGTATGGGTATGTGGTACTACTATAGGTGGAAAAGACTCGACGGGTAGCTCATCTAATCGTTGTGTCAGTACACGTAAATTTGGTAGCATAGAATGATTTTTTATGGAATTTCAGGGAATATAAAAAATGTTAATGTTATTAATTAAATGAATAGATGATGTTTAACCCATGAGGTTGGAGCTTACTCAGATGAATTGCTGAGATTATTCTTTCTAAGGATCCGTGGAATCAGTTGGGTTATTCATAGAGGGAATGGAACATTGTTGTGATGCTAATGTAATGAAATGTGGTAAATTATAATGTTTAATTAATGTATATGTAATTAATTTACTTACAATGAAACTGATAAAAATGGATCAAGTAATTTAATGTAGCTCTTTAACGGTTGTGTGCTTATAAGATATATAGTGTTAGCAATGGAAGCAGTGAGTCTGAGAGAGGTTAGCTGTAGTTGAATGTAAGACTTGTTTTTTTCTATCATGTCTTTTTGATATGTATTATACTCAATAATTTTTGTGTTTATATACACTAATCCACCATGTTTGTTAGGTAAACTAATATCCCATGGATTTTGACCCCTGGGGGGTGTTTTCCCCTACATCCTGATGGGAGTATTGATGGCTGACTACCCCTTTTGGCCCCACACTCTTATATAGGAATTTAGATATGTTGGAATGCATGTCAGTTATTTATTCCCATAAATGTTTTTAGAGGGATAAAATGGATTGTGGTTATTTCACACACATATATTCTAGATATAGTCTCTTATGGACTACGATTGGTGTAACATGTATAGGATGTGATAGCTTAAGGATCCTTAATCATTGTATGGGATGTAATGAATAGATTTACAATACATGATCTATGATACATGATATTTGAGCTATGGTGGTTCTCAAAAACTATGTAGTTACTTTTTTAGAGTTTTTTTTTGTGGTTAGAAGCACATGTTGGATGTTGTTGTGCTACGCCTAGGTGTCTTCGGGCTAGCGTTTTTATAGAGAGGTGATTCGGACGTGAGATGGTGGAGAAAAGTGGGAAACCATTAAGGAAGTGGGAGTGGGTTACCCTTGACATTCATTATTATATTATATACTCTTGTATTCCATACTTCATGAAATTATCCATGGTGATATTGGGAACATAGTATACCTATTTATGTGATGAGTTAGTTTCACTTGTTGTTCACTATGTTTTAGCATGTGTTCTTTACTTTTGTATGAGAGGATCTGGGGAGGATCCAACTGAGTATACTATTATACTCAACCAAATTTGTAGAAACTATTTTTAGGTCACTTATAATAGGATTGATATAAGAATTGTTTTTACTAGCTTGAGGTTTTATATGTGTTGTTTGGGATTAATGGTCTCAACCGATTTAATTTTAATTTTTACATTAAATTTTCACTTTCAGTGGTAGTAGTTATTGCATGAAAATACATATGTGTACTTGAGGTTTCTTTTAATTTTCGGTCTGAGTACGAGTCGATTGATGTCTATCTTATCTCTACCTTTTTTAGGTTTTCTCTTATAGGTAAATGCCTCCCATTTGTATGTTTCCAAAACCCTCGATCCAAGTCGCCAACTTAGGGGGGGTCATTATCTCTCTTCCAACAATGCTGGACAAGGAGGGGTACACCTGGTGGGTAGGGGGTTATGACTATTCATGGGATAGAAGATGGTGTTTGTTATAACTCACAACCTATAGTTTTCTAGGAAATTTGGTTACATGGACTGTGGTAAAAACATAATTGGTGTGAAATGGCACTGGTGTCCTATACATATACTAGTAGTAAATTTCACACAGTCAGTTAATGAAAAAAAACATGTGTGTCAATCAATTAATGAGTCATATTTATCAATGAAAAATTCATTTCCTCTACAATTCACTAAGTATATAGTGTGTACTATTTTAAACTATACGCAGTGTTGTTATGAATTTTCTAAAAACCTTCACTCTTATTATTTTATCACCACTCCAACAAACTCTACCTCCAATCTCACTTGAATTACCAACATTGTGAGTCAATCATGGTATTAAAGTCTCTTGTAGTGGATTCATAGCCATAAATTTTGGAAAACATGATGTCCTAGGGAATATCATCATCTATTAATAATTCAATTAGAAACAACCCTCACCCTATATATCTATGATCCATTAGAATTTAGTTTTACTCCCATGTGTGACAAACTCAATTATAAAACAAAAATACAAGACCGTGGATCCATGGTTTGATCGTGACTTGAACAAAATTAAATGTTGAATAACATGAATTACATAGACCAACAAAAAATAAGTTATGAATAGCTTGAGAAACCCATAAACCCCAAATAATAAGTTTTCCTGATAACTATTGTAATCCCAAACTTTGATTTTTTGTTGGAAAATTGATGTAAAAAAGGGAAATAACAAATAAAACTAACAAATAAATAATCTAAATCATATTTAAAAAATTCATAAATTTATAGGGCTATTAGAAGAAGAATAATTAGGATTTATATAATTAATCATTAATAAATAATTTAATGGATAGAGAAAATAAATAAATAAAAATTCCATACCTTATTAACAATTTTTTCACTTGTAAATAAATAATTCATATTGATTTCATAAGTGGTTATATTGAATCATTTATCATTATCAAGTTCTCTAGATTAAACAGTCTATTGGAATTTTCCAATGATAGATCCTATAAAATCTCTTAGGGCTGAGAGGATAATCCAAGAGTTATTCTCAAAAGAATATTATATGATATAATTATTAGTTGAAGTAACTATGTAAACACTATAATTAATTTTTTAATTTATTCTACTAACTCTGCTCAGGATTGTGACTTTATACTAGTCCTGATGGTGATTAACCATAAATTATTCCTTTTATTAAACCCACCATCTAGGCTCGACTATTGTCTATGTTCTCTAATTTAAGAATACACATAGAATAAAAACAAAAAATCTTTAATATGTGCATCTGTGAGAAAAATAATTACACGTTGTTAGAATTTCACTAATATAGGAATCTATTATGTCCACTTCTTCATTCTACCTCAAAAACAAAACATTGAATTATTATTTTAAATAATTTAGATTCAATAGTTAAAAAATAAAGTCATTATATACTCCCCACATTCAAGGGTTATTACCTTAAAATCACAATCTACATGAAGAAGTGATAGTATTTAAACTACATCTTGTTCTAACACAGCATGAGCTCCCATGGAGTTTCACATGATACCAAAGGACCCACATCAGTGGAATTTATCATTACCAAATGGACATCTCCAACCAATCCTCTATTATCACTTAGTAATAATAAAATATGGATCCTTCATTGATGTATAACATTCCCCGTTGATTATCATAAGATCAATCATGCATATATCACATCAGTTCTGACATTTGGAATACCTCTTGTATTAAGTTCAGCTATGGGGAAATGTGAAATAATATATAACCACAACACTATGTACAATCAATAATGGATTTTTAAATATTAGTGATAGCTTAAAAAACAAAAAATAAACATAATATTAGATGATTTGAGTAATTTTAGTACAAATGGTGTCCCTCTTTAAACTCAAAATTCCATTTTAATGGTTTGAGTAACACTTTTCAAGACTCTATGTGGTCTTCATCCAATCTTGAATCACATAGAACATCTATATCATCACCCAAACTAGCTCTAGAACCATGATTAATGACTCATGAATCACTATCATGTATATAGGTGACCTTCATGGTCAACAATAAATTTCCTATAACGGTTCCATGCTCATAGTGGAGTGATATTTTCTTTTGTATGAAATCTTGACCAATGGAAAATAGTCTTCCATGATTCAGCCATAGTCCAACATGAAATCACTAATCCTTTCATGAATTACATAAATGTTTCTCTTGTACTAGTCACCCATTTGATGATTGAATGTTGTACTCATCTATAAATAGTTCCTAAACCCATCTTTCTTGACTCTCCAAAAATAATACATAAATCAGACATCTCATTTGGAGAATATCGCTGATTACATAATGTGAATCTAGATGATATCTTATATGTTCTAGAACCCAGGGTTCTCCTCCTTCACCTACATAATTATGAGACCTATTGAAACAAATTCAAATAACATTTCCTAGTTCATACCCACTAAAATATAAATTAGTTGTACTTCCATGTTACCTCTCCAAACAACTAATTAAAATATTTCTAGTTAAGGTAATGTACCACCACAAATAACTTCCCATTGTATGGAATATATTAATCTCACATAAATATAGAAACAAAACCATTCACTTCAATATCAGTTTGAGATATTTATTAATATATATATTCCTACGAATATATATTTCCCTACAGACTAAAAATAACTAGTTAAGAAGGCAATGTCTTTATATTTATAGTGATAAGAATATTTGAATCAATCCCATGTCATGGGTATCACAATTATTCTTGTGGGTTCCCATCTATTATGACCCATAAGCTGTCACTACCTTCTATTTAATAAACACACATACTTAAAAATAAAAAAAATCCATAAAAAATTTCATGAAATAGTTTTCTTCCTTGTCTAGACTCATGATATGTTGACTATTAAGTCTATTTTTTTTGCTCATCAATGGAAACATAACATTGTTAAGACTAAATGAATGGATTCCACTTTTGAAAAATGTTTCTAATGGAGACACAACCTTGGATACGTGTATTAGGAACCTCTATAATTTAATATCCATCCCTTGGAAGCTTTTCACCGTATATAAACTTTTGGGAATATCGTAGATTAGAAAATCCCCATTCTTCTCTAGGTATATAGATAATCCAGCATTTGAGATAATTTTAAATTGAAAGTGGACATCCTTAATCCAAGACTAACAATTGTTGAAATTTCTATATAAATTATTTTTTCTAAATTATGGTCAGGATCATACTCAACTGATCCTCATCTTCATCCTCTGATGCTAAATAAATAAGTTAACCGTTCATGTATAATATAGTGAAATATTCTATGAAGGGGTAGAAAATATATTTCATGACCCCCAAGACCATAGTTATGGATTTCTCTATTCATAAGATAATCACCTAGAACACTTAATTTTCTTTGTGATAGAACAATATTTTCAATATATAATCTTCCTGAAAAAACAATATATTATTTATGAAACAATGATTCATATTAGTGAACCACATCAATACCATTAATTGTTAAAGAGATAATCGATCCAACAAAGATGGTAATTAAATTTACTAGAATCAGATTCAGATTGAGATACATAACCTAAAGCCTCAAGATCCTATTAAAAATATTTTCAAACAAAATTGGTTCTGCCTGAGGGTAAACATTATGTATGATTAATCAAATCTATTGAATGTCCTATAGTAACCTAATCAGCCCTAAAATATAAATAATAACTATATAATAATATTTAATATATATCATTATGTCCCAAGAGTGTATATCGACACAAAAATAGACATGTTTATGATGGTATAATTCTGGTACATTCATGGAAAACATGTTTTTCATTGTTCCACCATTACTAAAAACGTTGAATTCATGGTGTATGTTATACCAGTGGAAAAAATTTATAATAATTTTTTGATTAGCTACAACATTCTATACAAGACCCATGTTATTTTGAACATAAAATCCCTTTTCCTCAAGAATTAAAACCTCATCCCACATGCTAAATGGTTCCCATTTATATGAGAGAGAAAATATATATGAGCATGTAATATAGATAAAAATTCCATAAAATTGATGATTCTATATGGATTTATAGTATATATAGAGAAATCCCATTATAAATTTATCTAATGTGTGTGTTATCACACTTTTGGAAGATCTTCGTTGATATGGGATCTCTCCTAGTAGTTTTATCAAGAAATACTAATAGATCTAGGGGATAAACAAGAACCAAAATCTCTTGAAAAAGTGTTATATCAATGAAATAATAGATCGATCTCATGTATAAAAAAATGACCATGTTTACAATAATTATATTATAATAAAAATAATATCATGCATGACCTATTCACATACTTTTTTCATATAGCTTTTTATAAGTGTTACCACCATCCCTCTATGCCTAGTGTGGACCCGCTGAATTAGGTGGTGGTAATGGTTAATGTTTTAATCCTCATATTTTAGCTCCCCCACCAAGATTACTACCAGAATTTTTGTAAAAAAATTCCTCCTAGGTGGACACACTTTCCACCCTTATGTTTTCCCTGAGAGATACATTATCTTTGATATGTGGGTCTATTTAATATCTTGCCACCCACTAAAGCACAGAGGGCTAAGGAGTAAAAAACCATGTAACCAAAACTCTCATAATAATTTGAATGTCTATCCATTAGGTGATTGGATCCCTTGAAATAACAATTCATTATTAAATTTTGATCTTGGTTCTATGTGTGGGAATTATTTTTTACTATGACTCTAATTCCTATGCTCGGCCAATAGCTTTTAATGAATATGGAATGTGATTATCAAAACCATCATTTTTTTTCGAATTACTCATCCACAAATAATCCCGATATCATTATGTCCTACTATAAAACCAATTCCTAAAATAGAATACAGAGGGGGACTATACATTCTAATATTTGTCTTGGATAACACAATTTAATGCCCATGTGTAGTAGAATACCTCACCAATTATATCAAGGGAGGATCATGTGAGATCGTTGAATCTTGATTTTTTACTTAAAATTAGTCACACTACAATAATATATATCCAATGTCTTTGGAGTACACATCTATATCCTTATTGATGGGTAATACTCATCTAGGAGTAGGTTATCAAACTCATCCCAAGTAAGTGTTTCCTCATCAAAAGTTTAAGTGATAAATCAACACTAAGAAATTACTATACTCTAAATAATAATTTATAAAAGCACCTACATATTTTTGAGATAGGTTTTATTGATAAAAAACAATAAGACCTATAAATCAAGCCAATGATCAACCATTTATGGGTAAGGCTCTCCCTATATACTAGACATGATCTACCAATGAAACAAATACAGTGTGATCAACCATTAGGATTATTAATCGAGATCTTCAACAACATTAAATTGATGTAAATTGAGATAAATTCCTTCCTCTACTATGATATGTGGGTCTTCTCATCACTCAAAGGGTAGTGTAATTATACACTATTTTCCTATAGGAAACATCACAAAAACTAGAACCTTAAAAGCAAATAAATTATTTATCCATCATCGAAGCACTACCAAAGAAGCATATATGATAGTCTACATGGTGGAATCCTATAATTCAAGAGGATGAACCATGGTAAAAAATATATATCTATTAAGATTTCTCATGGATGAAATTATATGTTTTCTAATCCATTATTATATGATGAATGACCCATTGCTTCTCCCATAATTAGTTAATCTGGTCACCAAGATGACAAATAAGTTATTAGAGTCCTTGTGAATATATTTTTTGGTCACCACATGATCACTGAGTTCCCTATGGTAGAATAAAAACTCAATTTACATTCCTAAAATTTCTAAAAATCTCAAAACCACACCTCTATGAACATATATATGAAATCTACATCCCTAGGAAAACCTTCTTTGATACTGCTCACACTTCACTCAACCAACCAAGTCCCCCTTGGGAAATTGTAAGACAAAATTTCCACCAATATCATAACACTAATATGCTAGGCTATAGTGACTATCATCAATTCGGAATAATATTCAAATGGGCTTCCTTATCCTAAAATACCTATATATAATAAAACCCTCCTCATATTCAATAAAAATTCCATGAAATAATTGAATCATATAAAAAATATTATAAATTCATTGAAAACCCTATAGGTTCACTAGTATATAATTAGACATAATGAATAATGTAAAGGATGAAAATAAATAACCAATATAAAAAAAATAGTATCATAAAAATAATGGGTGTAAGGTCTTTTCCCATTCCCAATGACTAGACAATAATTGATAGTACCACCACCATGTACCATTGAGCTACATCAATGTCTGGTCCTCCATGATCCGTGAAAAACCATAATTCATCATCATATGACATGAAAATTATGGAAATGATTCACATATAGGTGTTTGTATAAACATACATAAAATACTCCCCAAAAACCTACAATGATACATGACATATCAATCCACTCATAAAAACCTAACACGGGGAAAAGAAAAATAATAACCCTTAAATTATCAATGGGGAGGAAAAAAGAAAAATTAAATGGTATAATAGTTTAAGGATATATTTAATTGAACTTTTTAGGAATATAAATAAATCTTATTACTAGTTTGACATTTCCAAAACAAAATTAAGGGATTATTTCATTGTCAGTGGATGCATAACCCATTGGGGGAGTACTGAATCATTATTTTGGACCATGATCCTCCAAATATGTATGATGGTAGGTGGGTAGAAACTCTATATATAGAGGACAACATCTGAGGAAAGTGTGGGGGGTACCAATCTAATCTACACATAAGTGACGAGTTACAATTCCTTAATATAAATGAAACTATCTAGGGAGAATCATCACCTAAAATCATGTAAATATATTTTAAAAACCACATTAATAAATAAAAGATTCTATAGATGAAATATCAATTACACCCCCTCACACCACATCTCAAATATTTATGATAAGAACATAATTACATTTAATAGGATAAAAATTTATAATTGACTATATCCATGTACAAATATAAGAAAGGAAATGAGATAACACTAGCCTGTGGGTCATGGATAATTATATGACATGTTCCATAGAGTACAATATGAGTATCCTAAAGCATTTTTGTAACTCAGTAATAGAACATCACATGGTGAGATAGGATCCAGAAACATGATGGGTTTGTTAGAATAGAATATAAGGGTTCTGACACCATGGGTGATGCCCATAATGTACTGAAACCTATTTTGTCAGCTGAAATGAAAGTATATGGATTGTTCTTCGAGCCCAAATAGTATTTATTATCAAATGAGCTTGAAATATTTTACTCTTGGTACACACCACATAGTTATCTTGTAATATATATAATGTGGATATATCCTTTGAAATGTGATATTTATATAATCCAAAATCCCAAGAAACCATGGCACCAAAAGTATACAACATGTTATTTTCATATCTAGATGTTGTTAATCAGAAATTTTCCATGCATTTTCATTCTTTACAATATTCCCTTTGTTTCTTACAAATACATCACCATTATCTCCCAAAAAAACCCTTAAAAGTCAACCGTTGTAAGAGGGTCATATAATGTATGTTTCCTGTAACATCCCAGGTAAATGAAGAATAAGACGTTTTCATATTTATTAATATTAGTAAATTAAATATAAATTTTACTTTAAAATGGTTGCTATGTTTGATAGCGTACCCGATACGAAATAACAGGTTTCATTGAAATCTTATGTTGCACTCTAATAACATAATATTATTATTTTAAATAGTAGTTAAATATTAGTCGTTGTATTTGTGGGAATGAACAAAACTAACTAAAATATGATTATAAATGATTGTGTAATTTATTTTCATTTATCCAATGAAAATTTTGAAGCTTAAAATATGAATGAATCTAATTTTAAGCATAATTTACATTAAAAGGTCGATTTACCACCTTTTAATGGTGAACCATATTTAAATATATTTTCAGTCATTTTAATACATTATATAAGAACAAATAAAATCCTTCTTTAGAATGGGGACATCAAAACTTACTTTTTATAAATTTTCTGAATTTTTTCGAGAATGTTCATTTTTTAATGATAGTGAAAATATTGTATTTTAATTCAAAACAGTGTTTTAATATAAATTTTTAATATGGTTATATTATCTTTTTAATTTATTTTAATGTTTAATTAGAATATATTTTTACCATTTAATCCAATTTTGGTCATTGGAATTAAATTCACTTTGAAAGTGGACATAAACATGTGTCGATCTTTTGATAGTTATTTTTTTTTAAAAACATGCTATTTGTTTTAACAGCAGGAATTAATTTTTAATTAACTAATACCACTTATATGTTTTCATTTTGGAAAAATAGACATAATTTTTGAATTCAGAATATAAAATAAATCTTGGTCTGAATTTTTGGTATTTTTCTTAAAAACATCAATTTTGATGAATAGTGAAACCACTTAGTAGTAGTTAAATATTTGACTTTTTCATTTAAATGAAATTTTACCACTTCTGTGAGTTGAATTTCATAATTCCAAGAGACACGGTTAATATCAAAAGTAAAATGTGGTTCAATAAGATTAAATAATTTTTGGTGAATAGTAACTTTTGACTTTTATTTACCGCGGTTAAAGGTAAATAAGGTAATTCATGGTAAAAAGAATATTATAATAATTCAAATTTACCTTAACACTTGTCAAAACCTAATTGGTTGAGTTATTTATGACCTTGGTCATCTTTGGGTTGATTTTGGGACCCTATTGAGCCACATGGGAGTGATAATGACAATTTGGATTAATAGATTTAAAGTAAAGACAAAATTGACATAAACAAATATCTCATTGAAAATTAATTTTTACATGGTTTTATATAAGTTATTTTTTCGACTATAAAAATTATTTGGAAAGATAAAAATATTTCCTACATCTTCATATTTTTGTTATAATTTTTATACAACAAATAAATTAAATTATTTATGACATAATAATGATGCAGTGTTTACATCAATAATAAATCATTTAAATAAATAAGATTATAATGATTAAAATATTATCCAAAACATGTCAAATTCTTATTAGATTATTTTATTTCGAATATGAGTAATCTTATCTTCAACTTTAACAAATTTTGGACATTTTTAAACTGAGGATATGTTTATAATAAAATAATATTTTCACACTTTCCTAAAGAGCCCCTCCCCCCCCTTATAAAATGAGACCACTTCCAACAATTTCTCACACCTCGTAAGCCTTTTGGATTTTCCAAAATCTGCCCGATTAATATCCCAACACCCATATCCTCCTTCTAGAAGCCTTTCTTTTGGCATAAGTCACTTCAATAAGTCCTTTTGGTTCAAACAAGTGGAAGTTACCCAAATTTAAGGTAACAATTTCTCTTAACTTCATTTCTTTTATTTTACTTCTCCAACACCTATACTCTTTTTACTCCATTATTTTATAAAAACACCAGTATCCTAAAAATACTAGGATGATTTTATGATAAGTATTCAAAATACACTTACACATACCCCCACCTAATTGTTGAAGAACATAATGTTTCTGTGGATGGAAAACTAACACCTCACGAAATGATGATTGTTCATTTATCTCCTACCACCTCTCAGGGTGGCCGTTATGATGAAATTATATTTATATATTATATATATTATGTTTATGTTTTCTTTATAATTATTTTTTTCTATTTATAGCAGGCCATTGTGGTTTCCATAGTGGGTAAATACGATAATCTCATTTGAGGAAGTGTGGACTAGCGCCCCCTCAAAGTGATGCAACTCGTTAATACCTTAAGTGGGATGTATAAAGAATTTAGTTAATGATATTATATATGTTATTATACTTTAATTATAATATACCTATTTGTTATTATGTTTTAATACAATTAATATAAGAAATATAAATGAACGTAGTGTTCATGCATACGTACGGCTTACCGTCCACACGAACGGTGCATTTCATTTCTTACTTCCAAATGTTATGTACTATTATATATACATGTGTATAATGGATATATATGATATATATGATATCTAAATCATTAATATCATTCTGTATATAATGGACTGTTGACCACATGGACAACTTATAAATTTAAGGTGTTCAGTTTTGACTCAAGTACCAAATGTCGACAAAATAGACATTATTAACTTAAATGATTACATAATGTTGATAACATGGTAATAAGTGATATAAAAATGAATAATAAATTTTAAAATGGTCTCAATCATGTATAAATTAACTTTAATTTATTATTCTGGAGATTAAAGAACAAACAGGTCACGTCGGACACGATGTAAGGGAGCTTTTTAACCTAATTCCCATTCTTTAGGTTGAATATATCATTCTTATATATGTCGTTATGTGATTATGTGAGAAATGATTTTTATATCTTATCATTTATTTATACTTTCTTTATGTGAGCTTATAGTGAATACACATAAGCAATCAATTTTATTTACAAAACGATCTTTGTAAGGGACTTCGTCTCAATCTCATTTCATTGAGGCATATTTAGTTTTATACAAGACTTTATTTTATATAGTGTATAAATCCCTTTGAATTTTCATTTCATTCAAAGGGAATCTTTTCATACGAAGTGTTTTACTAAACGACAAAAAGGAATTTTCTTTATGTAAGTGGTGACAACGACCTTTCCACCGCCGCGAGTATTATTTGATCTTTGGATTCCTTAATAAGCCATAATTTTTTTAAAAGGAAAAAAATAAATACCATATGATATTTTTTCGTTTTTTGGTATATAAATGATTTTGAGAATGGATTTCTTATTTCAATATCTTAAAATGATATTATTTTTATTGCAATTTGGAAATGTTATCTTTTTTTATGCTTACTTTATGTGTTATGATCATGTTATGTTTATTGGAAATTATTTACGTATACAGGTGGTTCCGTGATAAACCTAGGGCTGGTGAGCCTGAGATATCTCTCCAATGCATTGGGTAACGTGACGGAGGTAAACATGAATGTTTCTCCTAAGAGATTTTTTGAATATACTATGATGAGTATTCCAAAGTAACTCCCTATGTTGCTGTGATAACTACAATGTAAGTATGATATGGATGCCACAAGTTACCTTTATAATTTATGATTTTTATGTGGTATTCATAATATCATATGATTTCATGAGGTAAGTAAATAATTCATGTTTTGTATGTATTTATGAACAAATGTTTTCTTTCTTTGTTTCATAACCCTTACTGAGATTTTTAAGCTCATCCCATGTTTTGAAATGTTTTCACAGGACTTAAAGATGAATAGGGTCAAGGATGGGACGAAGGAAAAGTCATGTAATCTAAAACATGGAACTAGACATGACTCTTTTTTTCAAGAGTTTTTATTTTATGAAAAAATGGATACTGTGTAAAACTGTCTACTTTGTAATATTTTGAGATGTAATAGTTATTTACTAATTCTCTAAAACTCTAAACCTGAAAAGATCCTCAATATGAATTATTCTTTTGATTCAATATTATGTAATGTTTAAGGTCGTGTCCTTATAGTTGGTATCAAATGTCTGTTTAGATATCATTAGGAGTTAGGTTATTGTTAAATAAATGTTCATAAATTAATAAATGGTAATATTGGAATGATATAGCATTTACAAATTACCATGTTGTTTCACCTAAGATATTTCTGTGTTCAAAATGGTTTTCTGCAAAGAAAAAAAGAGAAGCTATGTTGGGACGACATCAGGAGGAAGATAACCTTCCAAATCATCAACCTGAGATGGTTGGAATCATAAATGAACAGTTTTTTGCAGTGATGGAATAGTTGAATTAGGCTATAAATGGTGGTGGTACTCATGTACAAGATCATCTAGATGAACCACAAAGGAACATGTCAGTAGTGGAGTATTTCATGAGGCAAAATCCCCCACCATTCAGAAGATCATCTGAACCTGTGATAGCTTAAGGGTGGATTAAAGAACTGGAAAAGATTTTTGATGTCATGGGTGGTTCATAACATCAGAAGGTTAGTCTTGTTGTTTACCATTTTGAAGGGTAATCTGATCAGCAGTGGTCAATGGTGAAAAATATTAGGTATAGTAAAGAGATTGATGCTCTTTATTGGGATGAATTAAAAGGTATGTTTCTTGAGAAATATTTTCCTAAGGTGGTTCGTCTTAGGATGGAAGAACAATTCCTGGAATTAACGCAGGAGGATGACTCAGTGGTTGCTTATGAAAAAAATTCACTCGACTGGCAAGTTATGCTCCAAATTCTATACGAGACCTTTAGAGTAAAATCAATTGTTTTTTCTTAGGATTAAAGCCGTATTATTGAAGGGATTTAGCTTCTCGTGAGTTCAAAAGTTATGAAAAACTTGTTCGTTGAGCGTAGAAGGTGGAAATGGAGTTTTCCAATGATCAGGTATTATTGGACAAACAACATAATAAGAGGTCGAGGTGGCAGGAGAAAGAGAAGAACTCTTCAAAAAAAGTCTAATTGTAAGAAACATAAGTTTATAGTTTGTGAAAATTGTTGTACAAATCATGATGGGGAATGTCTTTTGAATTCTATTAAGTGCTACCGATGTGGTAAAATGGGACATAAGGCTCATAATTGCACTCAAAAAGATCAAGGAAATCTTAAGACATAATCTGATATATAGTCAGTAAAATGTTTTATGTGAAATGAAATGGGTCATTATGAAAATGAGTGTCCAAAAAAGAACTCAACTGATGGACATAAACTAGAATAAAAGTAGGAAGGGGTGGTTAAATCCTTTTTAACTACTTCAGCAGATGTTGGGCCATCAAATAAAGTTGTATCATGTACACTATTTTTTTGTTTAGATTATTCCAATGTGTTGTTTGATTCAGGGTCTACACACTCTTTCATTTCTGAGAATTTTTCTAGTAAAATGGGAATTCCATCTCAAGATATGAATATAGAATGTATGGAAAAAACACCAGGAGGAAATGTTTAGAAAAAACGAATACATAAGAACATTCTTGCCCTAGTGTGTGGAAAGAATCTACCTGAAAAACTTATTGTTATTCCTCTAGTAGAGTTTGATGTTATTATGGGTGTGGATTGGCTCTCTGTTTATCATTATAAGATTTATAGCAGAGCTAAAGAGGTTTATTTTCAGAAATATTTACAGTTTGTATACAATAATGAACCAATTATTGTGCTAACATATCTGGATGCTGAGAAACTAGTAAAAGATGGAAATGAATGTTACCTAGCACATATTGTTTAAAATAAAGGAACTATTTAGATAAATGATCTGCTAGTGGTAAATGAGTACCTGGATGTTTTTCCTGATGATTTTCCTGGTATTATACCTGATCAAGAAGTTGAATTTATTGCCGACTTAGTTCCTGATGCTTAACCACTTTCAAAACCCCCTTTATCGAATGGCTCAAATTGAACATTTAGAGTTAAATAAGTAATTGTAGGAGTTATTAGAAAATTGTTTATTCGACCTAGCACATCTTCATGGGGTGATCTTGTCTTGTTTGTTAATAAGAATGATGGTTCAATGAGACTTTTCATTGATTATAGAGCACTGAATAACATCACTGTTAATAATATTTATCCTTTTCCTCATATAGAGGATTTTCTTGATCAGCTCCAGGGAGCTCAGTATTTTTCTAATATTGACTTGAGATCGGTGTACCATCAGTTGATATTAAAGGAAGCAGACATTCTAAAGACTACATTTCGTACTAGATATATCCATTATGATTTTGTAGTTATTCCTTTTGGTTTAACCTATGAACCTATTGTATTCATGGATCTTATGAATAGAATTTTCTGTGACTTCATGGATAAGTTTTTGGTTGTGTTCATTGATGATATTTTGGTTTATTCCAAAATTAACGAGGAACTTGAAATTCATTTAAGGGTTTTCTTGCAAACCTTAAAACAAAAGAAATTGTTTCGGAAATTCAGCAAGTGTTAGTTTTGGTTACTGGAAATTTCTTTCCATGGTCACATTGATTCAAAAAATGGCATAATTGTTGATCCTTATAAAACAATTTTTTTTTGAAGAATGGCCAAGACCAACAAATATAACCGAGATTTGTAGTTTTCTTTGTTTGGAAGGTTATTACCGAAGGTTTGTTGAAAATATTTCACACTTGTCTAGTCCAATGGCTATGATAACGCGAAATGGTGTTAAGTTCATCTGGACAAAATAATGTGATGATTTTTTCAGGAATTGAAAACAATATTGGTGAATGCTCTTGTTTCGGCATTACCATTCAGAAATGGTGAGTTTATTATCTACAATGATGCTTTATTGAATGGACTTGTTTGTGTCCTAATGCAGAATGATTAGGTAATTGCTTATGCTTCACATTAGTTGAAACCACATGAGTTATATTACCCTACACATGATTTGGAATTAGCTGCTATTGTTTTTGCTTTAAAAATTTGGAGGCATCATTTGTATGGAGAAAAATGTGAAATATATACTGACCACAAAAGTTTAAAGTATATATTCACTCAGAAATAATTGAACATGAGGCAGAGGAGATGGATGGAATTAATCAAAGATTATTATTTCACGATCCATTACCATCCAGGAAAATAAAATAAAGTAGCTGATAATTTGAGTCGAAAAAGTAATGCTTCATTAACCATGTTATGTTTAGTATAAGATCCTTTGGTTTTTCATTTGATAAACTTCTTCATAGAATTTGTTGGTGCAGAAAATTATTTTGTTTTGTATCAGGTGTTAGTGAGATCATCCTTATCAGAAAGAATTAATAAAGCATAGAAGGAAGACAGTGAGTTACAAAAAAAGGTAGAGTTGGTTCAGAATATTAAGTTGTCTGAATTTGACATTGATAATGATTGTGTTTTGAGGTTTGGGAAGAGATTATGTGTTCCTTGTGATTCATAGTTGAAGAATGAGTTATTATGTGAAGCTCATAGTTCTTCGTTTTCAGTTCATCCTGGAAGTACTAAGATGTACAGAGATCTTCGTGAGTTTTAATGGCAGGATGTAATGAAAAGAGATATTGCTGATTTTACTGTAGTGTGTTTGAATTTTCAGCAGGTTAAAGAAGAGTGACAGTAACTGAAAGGGATATATCAGACATTACCGGTTCCAAAGTGGGAATGACAAAATATATCCATGGAGATCATTGTGGGATTACCAAAGACATATCGAGGTAATAATGCAATCTAGGTTATTATTGATCGATTGACTAAATCTGCTCATTTCCTTCTTATTTGAGAGACATTGTCTCTAGATCAAATTTCTCGGTTTTATGTTAAAGAGATAGTCAAGTTGCATGGTGTTACCCTCTCCATTGTATCTAATCGTGATCCCAGGTTTACTTCTATCTTATGGAAAGGCCTTTATAAGTCTGTTGTTACTGAATTAAATTTTAGTACAGTTTTTCATCCTCAATCAGATGAACAGTCCGAATGAGCAATTTAGAGCTCAGAGGATACGCTCCATGCTTGTTCACTAGATTATCAAGGATGTTCGGACCAAAATCTTTATTTTGTTGAACTTTCATATTATAACAGTTTTTATTCCAGTATACAGATGCCTCCATTTGAGGAATTATATGGAAAGCGTTGTCGAACTCTAGATTTTTTGGATGAAGTAGGTGAAAGGAAGTCGATGAGTCTAGAATTGGTAGAAGAGATGGAAGAGAAAGATTAGTTGATTCAAAAGCACATGATAATAGCTTAGAGTAGAAAGAAAAGTTATACAGATAGCTAGAGGAAGGATCTTTCTTTTGAGGTAGGTGATCAAGTCTTTCTCAAAGTTACTCCATGGAAAGATGTGATGCGTTTTGGTAAGAAGGGAAATTTGAGTCCGAGGTTTATTGGACCTTATAAAATCCTAGAGAAATTTGGATCAGTGGCGTAGAGAGTGGATTTACCTCCAATTTTATCCCAGGTACACAATGTTTTCATGTTTCGATATTGAGAAAATATATGTTAGATCCATCTCATGTTTTGAGCCAAGAGGTAGTTTAGTTGGAAGAGAATCTCTTTTACGAATAACAACCAGTCCAGATTCATGACAATATAAAGAAAGTGTTGTGGAATAAGGTAATTCACCAGGTAAAGGTTTTGTGGAAAAACCATATTGTTGAAGAGGCAACGTGGGAATATAAAAATTCTATAAGGGTTAAATACCCCCATTTATTTTGATAAGAGAATAAAAATTATGAGAAAGAAATTTCCAAAAGGGGGGAAGGATGTAACATCCCAAGTAAATGAAGAATAAGATATTTTTATATTTATTAATATTTTTTAATTAAATATTAATTTTCCTTTAAAAGGGTTTCTGTGTTTGATAGCATACCCAATACGAAACAACAAGTTTCATTGAAATTTTATGTTGCACTCTAATAATATAATATTATTATTTTAAATAGTAGTTAACTCCTAGTCGTTGTATTGGCGGGAATGAACAAAAATAACTACAATATGATTATACATGATTGTTAAATGTATTTTCATTTATCCAATACAATGTTAGAGGCTTAAAATATGAATGAATCTAATTTTCAGCATAATTTACATTAAAAGGTAGATTTACAACATTTTAATGGAAATCCCGCTTTAAATATATTCTTAGTCACTTTAATACATTATATATGACCAAATAAAATCCTTATTTCGAATGGGGACATCAAAACTGACTTTGTGTAAATTGTTGGAATTTTTCTGAGAAAGTTCATTTTATAATGAATAATGAAAATATTGTATTTTAATTCTGAACTGTGATATAATATAATTTATTTATATGGTTAGATTATCTTTTTATTTTTTATAATGTGTAATTATAATTTATTTTTACCATTTAAACCAATTTTTTTCGTTGTAATTATTTTCACTTTCAATGTGGACATAAATAAGTGTCAATCTTTTGATAGTTATTGTTTCTTAAAAACACACAATCTGTTTTAACAGAGGGAATTAATTTTAAATGAATTAATTACACTTATATGTTTTGAATTTTTAAAAATAGACATCTTTTTTGAATTCATAATATCAAATAAATCTTTGGCTGAATTTTTGGCGTTTTTCTGAAAAACATCAATTTTTGATGAATAGTGAAACCACTTAGTAGTAGTTAAAAAATAGAAATTTTCATTTAAATGAAATATTACCACATCTGTGAGTTGAATATCAAAAATAAAAAGGACACAGTTAATATCCAAAAGTAAAATATGGTTCAATAAGCTGAAAATAATTTTTTGTGAATAATATATTTTGACTTTTATTTACCGCAGTTAAAGGTAAGTAAGGTAATTCAAGGTATAAAGAATATTATAATAATTCAAAATTACCTTAACACTTGTCCAAACCTTATTTTCTGAGTCATTTACGACCATGTGTATCTTTTTGTCGATTTTGCGATCCCATTGTGCCAATTGGGAGTGATAATGACAATTTAGATTAATTAATTTAATGTAAATACAAAAATGACATAAACAAATATCTCTTCGTAAATTAATTTTTACATGGTGTTATATAAGTTATTTTTTCAACAATAAATATTCATTAAAAATATGAATATATTTCCTACATCATGGTATTTTTTTTTAAAAAAAAATAGACATTAAATACATTAAATTATTTATGACATAATAATGATGCAATGTTTACCTCATAAATAAATCATTTAAATAAATAAGATTATAATGATTAAACTATTATCCAAAACAAGTCCAATTCTTATTGGATGATTTTATTTTGAAAATGAGTCACTTTTTCTTTTAATTTAATGATTTTTTTACTTTTTTAAACAGATGATATGTTTATAATAAAATAATATTTTCACACTTTCCTAAAGAGCCCCTCCTCCCCCTTATAAATGGAGACCAATTCTTACCAATTCCTCACACCTATTAAGCCTTTTGGATCCTCTAAAATCGTCCCAATTAATCATAAAACATCACTATCCTACCTTTAGAAGCCTTACCTTAGGCAGAAGAAACTTCAAGAAGTCATTTTGGTTCAAACTAATGAAAGTTACCCAAATTAAAGGTAATTGTTTCTCTTAACTACTTTTCTTTTATTTTAATTCTCCAACGACTATACTCTTTTTAGTACATTTTTTATAACAACACCAGTATCATCAATACTCTAGGATGTTTTTATGATAAGTATTATAAATACACATACACATACCTCCATCTAATGGTTGAAAAACATAATGTTTCTGTGGATGGAAAACTAACGCCCCACGAAACGATGATTGTTCGATTATCTCCTTCTACCTAAGATGGTGGCTATTATGATGGCATTGTATTTATATATGATATATATTATATTTTTGTTTATGATTTTGTATTTTTTATTTATAGAACACCATTATGGTTTCCATAGTGTATAAATACGCTAATCTCATTTGAGGAAGTGTGGACTATCGCCCCCTCAAAGTGATGTGACTCGTTAAGGCCTTATGTGGGATGTATAGAGGATAGAGTTATTGATATTATATATGATATAATACTTTAATTATAATATACCAATGTATAATTATGTTTTAATTCCATTTAAATAATAAATAGAAATGAATGTAGCGTTCATGTGTATGTACGACTTACCGTCTCCATGAACGGTGCATTTCATTTCTTACAACCAAATGTTATGTGATATTATAAATGCATGTAAATACTAGATATATATGATATATATGATATCTAAATCATGAATATCATTCAGGATATAATAGACTATTGACCACATAGACAACTTATAAAAATAATTTGTTCATTTTTGACTCAAGTACCAAATATAAACAAAAATGGACGTTATAAATTAAATGATTACATAATGTTTATTACATGGTAATAAGTGATATAAAAATGAATAATAAACATGAAAAAGGTTCTTAAGGAAGTATAAATTAACATTAGTTTATTATTCAGGAGTTTAAAGAACGAACGGGTCAAGTCAGACACGAGGTAAGTTAACTTATTAACCCAATTCCCATTATTTGGGTTGAACTTATCTTCTATATTTATATCGTTCTTTGATTATGTGAGAAATGATTTTATATATCTTATCATGTATTTAAACATTCTTTATGTGATCATATAGTGAATACACATATATGGTCAATTTTATTTAAAAAATGATATTTATAAGGGACTTTGTCTCAATCTCTTTTCATTGAGTCATATTTAGTTTTATATAGGACATTATTTTATACGGTGTATAAACCCCTTTGACTTTTCATTTCATTCAAAGGGAATCATTTTATACGAAGCGTTTTACTAAAAAACAAAAATGAATATTTTTTATGTAAGCGGTGACAATGACCTTTCCACTGCTGTGAGTATTATTTGAACATTGGCTTCCTTAACAAGCCATAATGTTTTTAAAAGGAAAATAATAAATATCGTATACTATTTTTATATATTTTGGTATTGAAACTGATTTTGAGAATGGATTTATTATTTCAACATCTTGAAATGATATTTTTTTTTATTTCAATGTGAAAATTTTATCTTTCCTTTATTCTTATGTTATGTGTTATGATCATGTTATGGTTCTTGGGCATTATTTACGTATATGTGTGTGGTTCTGTGATAAACCTAGGGTGGGTGAGCCCGATATATCCCTCCAATGCATTGGGTAACATGATAGAGGTAAATGTGAATGTTCCTCCTAAGAGATTTATGGAATATATTGTGATGGGTATTTCAAAGTAACTCCCTATGTTGTTGTGATAATTACAATATATGTATGATATGGATGACACAAGTTACCTTTATGATTTATAATTTCTATGTGTTATTCATAAAATTTTATGATTTCATGAGGTAAGTAAAAGAGTCCATGTTTTGAATGTATTTATGAACAAATGTTTTTTTCTTTGTTTCATAACCCTTATTAAGCTTTTTATGATCATCCCAAGTTTTGAAATGTTTTCACAGGACATAAATATGAATAGGTTCAAGTATTGGATCAAGTAAAATTCATGTTGTTTAAAACATGGAACTAGACATGACTATTTTTTCATGAGTTTTTATTTTATGAAAAAAATGGAAACCGTGTAGAAGTGTCTACTTTGTAATCTTTTGAGATATAATAGTTATGTCTTAATTCTATAAAACTCTAAACCTGGTAAGATCCTTAATGTGAATTATCCATTTAATTCAATATTATATAATGTTTAAGCTCGGGTCCATATATTTCCAAACAGTGAACATCGGAAACATGCCCCACCATCGTGGTTCATCTTTTGAGAATCACTCTATAAGGCCTAACAAGAAACATCCACCATCCAAAATTCACCATAATATAATTTTAATCCAATGCACCAAAACCTAAATCATCATATGAAAACAAACAATCATATATCTCATGTTGGATAATGATTACATTTGGTATTAGAGTTTAATCAATAGTCTAATTAATGACCATGATGAATACACAAATAATGTTGTGAGAAAACAATAAAACTATAATAATAAATAATCATTGTGGTCTTTGTGAACAAGAACATTGATCACATATGTGAAAACAATTTAAAAGGATAATGAAAATATGTGTTTCATGAGTAGATAATCAAATTCAGAATTTGAAATTTTTTAATTGAAAGTTTCTTTTGAAGAAGAATAATTCAATTGAATAATATTAATTTAGCTTTCAAAATCAAATGTGTTGGTAAAAGATAGCAACAAAAAATACCTACATTATTAATAGATCATTCCCTAGTTAATATTATATTCACACCAATGACTTGAGAGACTCCATATAATCATTATTCTACTACCATATCCTTAATGATCTCCACAGTAAGATAATTCATCCACAATTAGTCCTCAAAAACTTCTCAGGGTTGTGTGAATAACCTTAGCGGTTTTCTTAAATGATGGTTATGTGGATGAATTCATACATATATGAATTGATTATGCCTCTTAAATATTTATTTAATTTAATCCTTTTACACTAAAGGTGATGGAAAACTACCATGACTGTCAATGTAGAAAAAACATGAACTATTTCAAGTGGTATAACACTGTTTTAGACATAACTATGGGCTCAACTTTCTTATTTTGGTAACTGCTTAGATGAAAAATAATAGTTTTGGAATAATCATATGAATGATATAAAATTAATATATTATTTTTAATATCAAAAAATCAGCCTCTCTGAGACACACATATCTTCACCACCTCTATTATTAAATTTAGAATTACTATTATGTACTTTTGAAGGGTTCTACGAAAAATGGAATTGATTCCAATTTTTAACAAAATTTATATATGTACATCATAAATACTTTATTTTCGTAATTTTATGATAATATTAACATTAATTTTATATATATTTATTTTTTCAATTATTAAATATTTGTGTATCTATATAATATTAATTCATATATAATGGAATACCATAAAAAAATTGAAGAGACCGTGTAAAGGTAAAATAATTATTTCAGTTCTAAATCATATGAAATTATATATTATGTATAAATAAACTCTAGAAATATAAATTAAGACAATGATACATTATATATAATTAAATAATATAACTAAAATGTAATATTTTGATGTGTAATGGTATATATGAATTAACATAGATGCAATCAACAATGCCAAAATAAAACAAATGCTTAGAAAATAGGTTGTAATTTTCAAAAAAAAAATTGAAAATAACATTGATAGAAAATCAATTCAATGAATAATGATATAAAAAGTAGTATTTCAATGATCTGAAATGGCTATATGACTATTAGAATAATAACAAGACCATTGAATAAAATAACTGTTTATTATATTTTAAAATAAAAATATAAAGAATTTTATAATTAAAATATTATTTAAAATTTTCTATAATGAAAAGAAGGTATTTGACACAACGAAATAAGAATTCAATTTTTTAGAAACTATATAAGTTTTGTTTCAATTAAAAATAATTTTTATAAAAACCAAAAAATCAAAACGATTTTTTTAAAAATTTATTAATCATAAATTTTTTATACAAATAATTAATGATTATTTTGAACTAAAAATTAAGTTTCAATTTTTTTAGAAAATATAAAATGTCCAAAAAATATTAATTTTGAATAAATAAATATTTCATAAAAAATTTCATTTATCAATGTTTACAAATTATACATAATTTTAAATAGTTAATATGAATAAAAATTTGAGTTTTATATATGTTATATAAATTTTTTGACCCAATTATTATTTAATCACGCTTATCTTACTAACAATCCACTATTTTAATCACTATTTTCAGATATATTATTTAATTTTAAAGCACTTATTTCCTCAATTTATAAACACAACCAATTATCACATGATTTATCCTCACATTTAAAAGATTAGATTAATTATTAATGATAAAAAAAATATTCTCAGAATCTGTATCCATGTTTTGGAGGTGTAAAAAATCACTAAAACCATTCATTAATCATATGTAGAATATCATTGGAGGACAACCAAAGGATGTGGTAAACAATCCCAGTCAAACACTTTTGAGTTTAATTATTTCCCTGTCTCTTCCAAATCACTTCTATTAATACTCATATAATTTCATCAATAACCATTATATATACTAAAACCATTTATATTAATTGAATATTCATTATTCTAGTCTATCTCTTTTATTCTAATAATGAAAAAAACACCCCATATTTATGTTATTTATCATCTTTTTTTGATGAAATATTTTATTTTTCATCAACATATGAATGGGTCAGTTTAATATGATATTGGTCTATAATTATATTTAAAATGGATCAGTTAACTAATTTTTATTATTTAATAATAATAAAATAAATTTTTTTATACATCGTTACATTTAAACTCTTATGGGTGGTTGTTCGACATAAATAATAAAGTTAAAATACAATATTTAATATGACACCTGAAACATACCCATGATAAAAGCATTAATTTTTGTAACATTAGGTACTATAATAATTAATCTATTTTAGTTCAATAATTAATATGAAAAATAATTTGTACATATATTACCACAGTAACACAACAAAAATATATTTATTTATACGTGCTAAAATAATCAACACAAGAAACATCAAACTAATAAGTCCATATTTAAATTATGTAAAGGGAAAATAAAAGGGTTAGTAAAACAATTTATGTTTCTAAAATATTTAATTAATGAATTTATAAAATATAGTTGTTATATTTTGTTTTTTGATTCTCCTATAATAACATTACTCACACCATCAATGGTTCATACCACTTTTGTAAGAAATTATGTTTTTAATTAACACAAATGATACCATTTCTCTGATTTAATTTGTTTTTAATGAAGAAATATTTGATGTTGGTTGATGTTGTCAATACGTATCAGTGATGTGTGTAACAAATGATGAGGTTCTTCCAAAAACGGAAATGATATCTATTATATGAATCTTAGAGAATGTTTTTAGGTAAATTCATGTCTCCACTTTCGATCAGATGATTAATAAAGTTGGTCCTCATTTCAAATACTAGTACTCAAGATAAATTTATTCACATGTATATTTTAAAATTATGTGAAGCCATAATCACTATATAAATACTATTGGAAATATAATCATTGAATTTCAAAAAAATATAAATGAATGATTTTATTTTCAAAACTATGACTAATCCATATATGTATATATATTTTAATGTTTGTGGAATGATGCGATAACTATTTAAGAAAAATGGATGAATTTTTTTAGTGATTTGATGTGTTTCAGAAGGAATAATGATGATTTAAAAATGTATGCGAGTCATTTGAAAATTTGAATAATTTTTTTAGATAATAACAATTTAATTTTATTTCTTATGAAATATATTTTTTAATGTATTCATGGAAAATGTATTACATTTATTAGATCATATGTAACATCATTTAATAAAATAAAGAGAATATCATAAAACATATAGGTACATCATATTACTTTATTATATCTTATTACATTCATGTATGACTCTAAATAAAATATAAGTGATTAACAAAATTTCGAAAGACATTGAAATATAGAGTATGATTTTTAGAAAATAAATGACTCAGTGACTAAGTTATTTTAATGTAATAGGAAATGTAATTAAATTGGGACTATAACATATAAAAATATCTTTATAACTTCCTTATAAAGTGTCATATTACTTTAGAGTCATACAAATGTTTCAGAAATTTAATTATTTTCGTTTCTAAATACAGAAGTAAATTTTGACGAATCTAAATCCAACCATTCAAGTATAAATAATCATGACTCTTTCTTAATCTATGGTATTATAATTATTTGAATAAAATTTAAAGAAGAAGGAATTTGGTATACCACTACTTTAATTTGACTAAAATTCTGAAATGAGAATATATGAAAATCTATCTTGATTATTAGTGTGGAAAAAATATAATGTTAGTAATGATTATTCTAAAATTTTTAAATATAAAAAAATTAATTTCAATCTTTTATTTTGAGTAAAAATATCTTCTTCAAGTCTATGACTACGAATATTATGAATGAATCAAAAAACAGACTTTCAATAGTAGTATATTATTGAAAAAACATTTCTATTTGATGTTAATTTTATGCCTCATGGTTATGAAATGATGAAATGTGATTGATGATTTAGATAATTAAGTACTAGATTTTTTATTACCTGGAGTGTGTATATATATGTTTAAGGACCTTTTGGTCTAATGATAATATCTTAAATTGTTAAGAGAGAGTCCCATGCTGCCAAACATGATACTGTATATTTTTTAGAGCTATAGAGAATGAAGTGTAAATTTTAAGTGGTATAATTTTGAAATAAATGAAACCAAAGATTCTAGATAAAATATATAAGGATTTATTCTAGAAAAGTCATAAATATGATTAAAATAAGATAAAGAAGTTTTTTTATTGTTTTTTGAAAAAATAATTGAAAAATAAAAGTTATTCTAATGTGGGGAATATTTTTATTCCCTATGTTTGTTCAATTTTATTCCTTACAAATATTCATATATTGTACTATTTTTAAAAATTTGATTGATCCGCAAGAAAAATCTTGGATTTTCATGTACATTTTATACGATTGATTCTATAATGAAAATAATGATTTCTATCTATAATAAAATACATCATAATAAGAAGAATAAATTTTTATTATAAATATGAATCCTGGAAAACCAAAATCATTCTTAGGGAAGTTAAATATGTAGAAATTTTCTTTATCCATGGCATCCATGTGTGTTTATAAAGTAGGAGGCTTCTTCTACTACTAAAATGCTAATATCCAGATATAGGTGTGAAGATGTAACCCCTTTTTACCACCTATTATATCACTATTTATTTAGAATGTAAATTGAGAAAGGCTAAGTGATCATTTTGAATATTAGGATGCACAAACATGATGGGGAACATGGTTGTCCCTCCATAATATCAATGGAATGGGGAATTTGAAGACCAATTTACGAGAGTGTGGTGAACCACACTCAAAATGGTTGTATCCATTATAATGAAATTATTGGGAGAATGTTAAAGGAATTCCTTTTAGTGATATTTATTCAATTATGGGAGCTAGTAAAAGTAACCCATCCTGATAAAACCATTAAATCACTTGATACTATGAACATTGGGAGATTTCATGATAGGTATTTATCGATACTATTTTTATGTATATTAATAATGAATTAATGTGGAGAAATAAGATATCAAAACTCTACTCAATAATATAAATGAGTATATTTTCCAGGAAAAACGTGTAAATATTTTTATTTTATTTTTCCATTTAATTCATTATTTATGTGACAATCAGAGTCATAATTATACTGTATTGGTATTTAACCTACTAAAAAGTCTGATGTAAAGGAATAATTTATAATAAGGAAAAGGGTTCATTGATTTTCCTACTATTCATCTTTGTAATTTCACTAAAACTGGGAATATTAATTGGAATCAGAGTGAGGTTGCCTCAAATACACTAAATTAGAAACATGGGGAACCCAAATTCTATTAATAGAAGTTGAGTAACTCGTTCCTGGAAATATTTTTCATTCTTAGAAGAATCCAATACTTTTACATTTTCTATTACAAGGTATTGAGTTGATTGGTTCCATAATAGTTGGATTTACTCCACCAGGGAGAGATTATACCAAGAGTCTTTTAGATAATAGAAATCTTAATGTGGGTGTGAATGATAAAAATTCCATCCTGTCAACTATACTTGATAATTCATACACAAATTCTATAGGACATAAAAATTTATATGCACCATGCGAGATGATTGAGAACATGTATGAAGGTAATTTTAAGATTATTGAATGAAAAATTTAATCATTGAGACTGAATATTGAATAAATATGAATGAAATTTGATAATAAAATGGATTTCATCATTACAATTATAAATGAGATTTTTCAACACATCTGAATGTTTTTCAATAATTTGGAATATTGGAAAATATTAAATAAGATGAAGAGATATTTCTCTAATAGATTCACTCAAATATATAATATATAGGGGAGAGATGTCATAGTTCCCTTGATAAGTTGCACAACAACCACTACAACTGTAAACTCAGTAATATGTTTTTTAAATATACATAAAATGATTAGATTTATAAAAATCCTAGATGTAATTAAAGAAGAATAAAAATAATATTTAATCTGAATAAAGTTATGAGAGTACTGATCGATGCACCACAGAGAAATTAAAATTCCAGTCTTTTAACTTCGAGACATCAAATAAAGAAAATTATACAAAGGCATACATCCTATTAAGGGTTTTATTTTGGAGGCACTAGGAATATTTATACTAACATCCCTTTGAGTAAATTTTATTATTCTGACTGTGATTATGAAAAAGAATAATTTCTATGTGATGTTACAAAAAACTAAGAATAGATGATTTTAAAATAAGTAGAACACCATAAAAATATTCAAGTGGAATTTGATGATCCTAGAAGAAATTGAGGAATCATCATCATAATTTAGTGAATAAACATGGTAAAGGTTTATATAAAATTCCCAAAACCATTATAGCTCATAAAAAGAATCATGAGACTTCTTCGATTAATGAAGATGATGAGGAATGAGATGGATACACTAAATTCATTATATGATTACAATGGTTTTCTTGCATTAATAAAAATTCATATCTCATGTAGAGTTATAATATTTAGTAAAAATTGAAAATAAGTAAAATTTTCAATTGGATTGATCTTATAAAAGTTATAAAAAATCATATGATGAAAATTATTGAGAATGAAAAGATATATTATCATCATGATTCCATGATGAGTAAATAATATAAAGAGATACAAGTGTTATAATTTTGGAATATTGAATCTAAAAAAATATTGAAAAATAGAGAGATAAGGTTTTAAAAAATATAAAAAATTCAATTAGAATCATCCAACTATATTGTGAGTACCATCCCCATGTAAAAGGTAATGCTATTTCTATTTTTTCTATGGTGATACTGAATCAATTTTTTCTTGTCACATAGTATCAAAAACTCATTATATATGTGTTTATGATTATTAATGTCAGAAAATAATTTCCCCTGTTATAAGTAATAAATGATAGGAGTTAGTAAATTAACAATCTATAAGAAATAGATAAATAAAGGATAGAAGATACAAAAACAAAAAAAAACATTTAATTAGTTGAATTAGTGATAAAGGGAAAACACAATTCTATAAGGGATACTGGTTAGGTTGTGGATTATTTGGGAAAAATTAATTTTATTTGTGGTTTAAAATTTTATATACATATTTTTGAAAGGAACCGTGGGTGGCAATCTATGAAATAATAAATATAAATTTATTAGGAAGATAAATAGTCTATTTATAATGAATAATAATTTTATTGAAACAGGGTTTTAATCTAAAAAATGTTTAAATTCAAAATTAAGTGTTTAAAAAATGTAAAAAACATACGAAGGTTTTGAGAAATTACTTTCTAGATAGGATCAAGAAGCTATTATATCTAAGAGTTATTAGAATTATTAGTGTGGGAAACCTAGTTGAGCATCCACATAAGAATGTTCTTTTATGACTCACAATGATAAATGGATCTGACAAAAGTTTATGATCTAATGGAAGATTCATATTACCTAAATAATACCATAATTGAAAAATTAGTTGTATATTCATGGTATGTTTTCAAAATGAATATGTTAGAAAAATAGAAGATATCGATTGAGGGATGAATTGTAACATTAGTATTGTAACAAAAAAATCAATTTAAAGGACCATATTCCCTTAATCCATTTTTTCTGTGGTAAACTAAATTGTATTGAAGGATAAGATTTAAGGAGGGAGTTGATCAGTATGGTAAAAACTATATACATTAATGAAAATGAAACATTCATGGAAAAAGTGACCACCATGAAAAAGAAGTTGTGATTTCATCTGTTAATGGGGATAAAATTTTAATGAGAATGTTTCCAAAGGTATGTTTTTATTAATATGTTATTTCTAGAAAATACTTTAAAATTATATATTAAGGTATTATTAGAACACTATCTATCCTTGTTTAAAATTATTCAATAAATCTTATAATCATTGTG
Organism: Viscum album; assembly: GCA_963277665.1. Taxonomy (NCBI): domain Eukaryota; kingdom Viridiplantae; phylum Streptophyta; class Magnoliopsida; order Santalales; family Viscaceae; genus Viscum; species Viscum album. The sequence goes on from OY728150.1 coordinate 1,870,038,277, forward strand.
CGGTGGATGATGCGAAATTTTGGATAATGGGTGTGTAATTTTTCATTAACATGAATTATTTTGATGTGTTAGTTGAGATGAGTAAATGATTCATAAATTGTTTAAATAATTATAGCCCCAAAATAGTGAATTTTAAACTTTTAATTATAGGATTGAATCAAGAATTGATATCCTAGATGAAATCAATATTGTTTTATAATACCAGTTTCTCCCACCTATACATTGAGTTGAATCACCAAAGGATCATTGCAAAAAAGTATATGGGTACATCATTGTATCTAAAAGAACTAAAATGTGATGACTAAGATCCTTAACCATTTTCAATATAAACCATTTTCAAATAAGGATGAGAATAAAGGGTCACACATATTGACTCAATGGTTTGGTGGTATTGAAAAAAACCAAAAGACGTAATTTATAGATCTCATCTGTTAGATTTCATTTTTTGTCAATGAGTATATATTCTATAATGATTGAGATTTCGGTATGTGTATTTGATTTTTGAAATAAAAAAGCTGGTTCATCTATAAATTGAATAATAAATATTGACTAAATCATAGTGAACATGGAAATATATAATCAAGTTGTTGTCATCACTATGTCTGTTGATAGAGCTAGTCGTCATGTCATATACCATTACATAATATAAGTGTTATATACTATAGTTTATAGTGTCCTAAAATTGTATATTTTTTACAAGAGTCATAAACTATAATTAATTATATTCAATGATTGTTGAATGTAATATAGTAGTCTATAAGTTCTATAGAATCCATCATTGAGTATTTAAGCTTAGTGAATTAAAAAAGATGTGTCAAACACAATTGGAAAAAAATATGATGTGATTTAATATATTTTGGGTTGGTATGAAGTTGATTTGAGAAAGTATTAGAGTCATTTTAAAATGTTTGGAATTTTTTTAAGATCATTAAATTTAAGTGTATATTACATGACATGTTGTTTTGGATGACTTCATGAATAATAGTTAAAAATGAAGAAATCAATTGAATTACCAATTCAAATTAAAGGGTTAATATTTTGGGACTTATCTGTATAATTTGTAATTAATATGATCTTATAAACTAATTTTATGGATCTAGTGAAAACAAATATATTCGAATCCATTATATAAGACATTTAAAAAGAACTTATTTCATTGGTACATTTTATTACATGGAGATCTTATGACTTATACATCATATGAGATGAAATTTTGTTGGTTCAGTGAAATTTATAGTCAAGGGTATGACCTTAAATTCCAAATAAAATATATTAATATGGGAAATTTATAATTTTGATTAGAAATGAAAATTTTGATGATGGAAATTTCAGTTTTTCAAGCCCAAAACGTCATTAATAATTCTTAAGACATGAAGCAAGAATTATTTTTAAGAACATTTGAAGTTGAAATAATTAAGTCCATCACTATTGTAATCTATCTTAGAATTCCAAATGATACTATTTCAAAATTTACCTTGTTTATCAAATTTGAAAACAAATAGGTTTTTTTTGTAGAAAATTTTCAATGTTAAAAATATCAAAAACGATTTGTGTTCCAAGATTTTGAGTCAAATTTTGATCTCCAAGGTGCAGAGAAGATTGATCAAAATTCTTATAAATTCAGATTGCAGAATATTATATTCGAAAGGGAAAATTATTTCTTGATAAATTTGTTATACCTCATAGTTCTAAAAATAATTGTATGTGATAAAATCCATTGATGAAGACAGAATATTTAAAGAAATTAGATGGACTTTATAGCTCCATATTGAATGTTATATTGTGCTTCATGAGTGGATCTCACACTATAAAGAGAGATTTCTTGACTATAATAATGTGGCATATATATTTTTATACAAATGTGTTGATTGAAGTGAATATTATTTAGGGGTATGTTTTTAGATAGAACTTATTAAGGATACAATGTAACGTTTTAAAATATATATTGATAAAAAATAATTAAAAAAGATAAAAAATTGTGGTTTAGTGTTTTCCATTTTCTAGAGATAACAGTTGAGAAGTAAAACATATTATATCATTTAAGAGATAGTGAAGACTTTTCATGAAGATATTTTTAATGCATGAATAACATAAGATTTTTTCATAGATATGAATTTTTTTTCACCAAAAGTAAATGTGCAGATACTCTTTTATAGTACAATTGAATGATTATTGGGGGAAATTAGGGAGTTTTATCCTGAATAAAACTTATATTGTGGGGTAGAACATGAATAATATTATGTTTAGATTAAAATCTAAGAGGTCAAGAATAGATATCAATAAAGATGAAGACATTGAACTAAAAAACATCTAGGAAATTCATGTGAATCAATGAAATTAGAAGTGGAAAAATACTCTTTTTCTTATAAAACATTAGATTATTTCTAAATATATTTTTGGAACCATGCCCAAAAATGATGTTTGTCTTCCAGGCCCGGTGTTCCTAATATTTATTTTATTATAATATTAATGATATTTTATATGAAATTCATCTAGTTACTTAAATAAATTTATAAAATTTTAAAAAACAATCTCGGATAAAAAATATAATATCTTGTTTGAGTCCAAAATGTTATTTTAATTATATTTATGACCTAAAATAGGTTTTCATGGGTCGTTCGAATACACATGATTGTGGGTGATTTTGATTCTTTAAATTAATACTTGAAATTATTTTTTAAATTAATTAAAGTATTTATAATTTAATCTATAACAACACATTATCGAAATTTTATCAGGTTTATCTACATAACCCTTAAACAATCAAGAGGTTTCTTCATCCTCTTCCATTGGCGAATTGAAATCAAACAATGATGAGACTCATAATTCTGGAAGATTGAGGCACCTCAACTGTAATGAATTCTATCATGAATTAGAGATCATGATCTTTGAATAAGAACAATATAATATATATGAATTACTCATAAATTCATGGATTATTCCCATGTTGACTAATGTGATTGAGAATGACCATCCCTATCTTCAAACTACTTCAATTCTAAGTCACTACATGTCCTAGTGTAGATATTTAATTTACTATTCACATATTTCTCACCTCAAATATACTATTTTATTCATTAGACCAAAATATATTTTCCAATGACTGTTAAAAAACTTTTTTGTATTTTTTCCCTTATTTCTTCATGAAAGTCATCATTCGACTATGGGATAAAGATTTAAAATTTCTGGGCTATGCTAACCCTGAACATACCCCCAAATTGGAAACAGATTCACGTTTATAAAACCAAATAAAGAATCTGAGATGGGGTTGCAATGATTGTTGGTCGATGGTGAATAACTGTATGATTATAATCTGTAATATATAAAAGTGATTAACAAGAAGCAAATGAGGCACACAGATGTACAACCCCCCCAGAGAAGAGACTTGATTTTCCTTCTACCAGATAGACATATACAAATAAAAAAAATGATATCCACCATTTTTTGTTAAATAGAGGTGAGATTTATGTCATATAGACTAAATCTAGATTACCCAAACATAAATATATGTTTCTATGATAAAAGTGAATACATGTCATGTAACACCCCACCCCTATCTCATTGGCTTGAGGAGGCTGTGAGGGCTACTTGGACTTAAGAGACGTTCCCAAGGCGCCAAAGGCTGGAAATAAATGCCAAGGGCTTCTAGATCAAATTGTGGACTATTTTCCCTTAAGACAAAACCTACAAACAATCCCTAAGAACCACTATATGATTCATGTCAATCAAAACATTCCAACATATATTTGTAAGGACAACCAAGTTGTTCCACAACACAACCCAAAACCAGTACAACCAAACATGTCCAACAACATTAGAGTACAAAGAAGGAACTAAACAACAGACACCATGAGCCATGGAACCTCCACAGCTCCACACCAAGCTCCAAGCTCCAAGCTACACGATGACATCACGATGCCCCACTAATGGTGGGAGATGCCTTACCTTTTCCCACGTCACGGTACACAACATCTGCAAATTGATCACAGTGACAAAGCAAGGGGTGAGTACTAAAACTCAGTAGGATTTCCCCAAATGACTTCCGTACACACACCACTAGGATAAAACCATTAGCACATTTATATAAAACAGTTTTTATAAAAATAATCACAGGTGCAATCATTACCATAAGCCAACCACGCTCTTACCAAGACATCACATCCAACCCAATCAACCAATGGAAAGGTCAAAAACAAGACACAATCCATATCAACATTTATACGTTAGCACAAAAATTAAATCTTGAAAATCATTGCACAACAAAACAACCATAACGGTGGATCTTCCGTCCCACCCATTTCATCCATTTACAGCTAGTGGTTCTTCCCGTCCACTTATCCTTAGATGGTGGACATTCCATACACTATCCATCCCATTTTTAAATTTGTACTTCTCGAAACTTCCACACAACATCACAACCAAAGAAAAACAAGAAATAACCCACAATGGTCACAACAACATCATGAAATCAACCCATTCCATTATATGTCAATTCACTTCAACAAATCACCCATTTATTGAAAACCATTTTTCCATGCCAAATCCCATTTCAATAAAACAAACTTTTTATTGAATACCATCTCAGTCAAAAATTCACAAATCAATCATAGCATTCCAATTTAAAATTTCAATTTTTTAAATCCACAACTGGATCCTTTCACCAAAAAACCCCTTTTCCAAAAAACCCCCAAACGGATTTCCAAACTAATTTTCACATCAACATACAATTAATTTTAATCAAAAAAATAATAATTGTGACACATAACCACTAGTTCTAACCAAGTGGGGTTGAGAGAGAGGCCACCTACCATTAGAGTTTCTTAGAAATCGACCCACGAACAACCGCGCCTCAAATCCAGTGAACTCAATACCAAAACATCTCTAGATCTTCATCCCAAACCATTATAAGCCTTAAAATCAACATCCAAGGCATACCCAACCTTATATCTACGCACAACAACTGTAGATCTAGAAAATGAAGAAATAGCGAAGAGCGGATCTAGAGGAAAACACAAGAGAAACCAGAGGAGAGACTTACCCGAAAGCAATCACCTTCAAACCACCTTGAATTATCTTCAAAAAACTTCCAAAAAAAGTAGGATAGCACCCTTAACCCCTGAGAACCCAAAATCCCAAGTGAGGCTCGACTGTGAAGAAGAGAGGAGTGAAATAAGGCAATCCCGAGTGAGCCCATGTTTGAAAACCCAAACATTAAGTGACCACACCGTTAGTCTGCACAGTTTGAAAAACCGTGCACTAACCGTGCACACGCCACTGCCTCAGAAGCCTGGGTCTGCACAGTTTCCTCGCATGGTCTGGAAAACTGTGTGCAGGCCGTGCGAGGCCTACTTTCTCAAGAACAAGGATTCACACGGTTTCCTGGGGGATCCACAAGGTTTCCACTAACCGTGCTCAAACTGTGCACCCCTTTAAAAGCCTCCAAAATCATCCAAAACCATTCCAAACTCTCCAAACATCTTCCCAACTCATCCCATTCACTATAAACACATAAAAATACATAGAAAAGTCCACATACCTCAAACTGGGGGTGCTGGATTCTCTCCACCATTGGACTTTCCATCCTTAGAAAGTAGTGAACCCGCCCTTTGCCGACAGAGCTCGGACCACTGCTCGACCATGTCTTTCTCCCACTCCCAAGTCTCCTCTTGAATCTGACCATGTTTCCACAAAACATGAACTAATATGATTCTTTTACAATGCAAGAATTTTCCTTGCCTATCCACATCCAGCACTCGCACGTGAACCAATGAAGCATCCAGTTCTATCTCAACATGAGCCCATCGAATCACAGGGTCACGATCCGGCTGATACTTTTTCAACTGCGACACATGAAACACATTGTTCACCACACTAATCCTAGGAGGAAAATACAAATGATAAACCACCTCAACAATTTGCACAAGAACCTCAAAAGGTCTAATATACCTCGGAGATAGCTTTCCCACCTTTCCAAACTGAAGATGTCCCAACCTAGGAGAGATCCTCAAGAACAGATGATCAGTCACCATGAAAGACAACGGTCGTCGACGATGATCTGCATACGATTTCTGATGATTCTGAGCTGTCTCCAATCTCTTCCTGATCAACTTGATATTTTTCATAGTCTCCTGGACAAGACTTGTTCCAACCATAAAAACTCACCAAATTCCACCCAACATCGTGGAGAACGACACGACCTCCCATACTATGATTCAAATGGAGCCATCTATATGGATGCCTAATAACTGTTATTGTATGATAACTCAACCAACAACAAGTGATCCTCCCACAAGCCACCAAAATTCACAACACAATCCAACAACATATCCTCTAGAGTTTTTATCGTCCACTCAGATTGACCATCTGTCTTAGGGTGATACGCCGTAATCATCGTCAACTGTGTTCTAAGGGCTTGTTATAAGGATTTCCAGAAACAAGATGTAAACCTTGGATCTCTATCTGATAAAATAAACACTGGAACACCATGACTCTTTACCACCTCCTGGATATATATTTTGGACAGATCCTCTATCGTATGAGATTCAAGAATCGGGATGAAATGGGCTGACTTTGTTAGCCAATCCACTGTCACCCAAATGGCGTCGTTGCTCTTGAACATTCATGGGAGACCTGTGAAAAAATCCATCGGTGTCTACTCCCACTTCCAAATAGGGATTGGTAATGACTGAAACATTCATGCTGGCCACTGAGGCTCTTCCATAACCTGCTGACAAGTCAAGCATCTCGACACAAACTCAGCCACACTTCTCTTCATACCTGCCCACTAGAAATGAACATTCAACACTTTATACATCTTCTGAATTCTAGGATGAACAACCCACCAGGAATAATGATATTCCCTAATAAGATCCTCCTGACACGCAACTGGTACAACCATCCGATTCAGAAAAAACAAAAATGAATCTGTATTCAGTTTCCAACCCTCAATGGTCTCCCCACCACTGAGTCTCGACCCCACAGTCACACACTCAGAATCGGATATCAATGCCTCTCTAACCAGGCCAACCAAGTCAGGAATCAACAAAAACAGAATGAAAACTACTATATCTCCCTGGTCCTCACATTCCAACCGCATATCAGCTATAACCGACATCAACTGCCACTGGTCTGATGCTTGTTTCACCACCTGAGCATATGATTTTCAACTTAATGCATCCGCCACGGAATTTCCCTTACCCGGTGTGTACATCAAGTCAAAATCATACATATGGAGATATTCCATCCATCCCCTTGGCCTCAAGTTCAAATCCCTTTGTGAGAAAATCTGCTTCATGCTCTTATGATCTGTATATACTGTGAATTTCTCACTGAAGAGATAATGACACCATAACTTCAATGCATGGACCACTGTTGCCAATTAAAAATCATGAGATGGTTAGTTCTTCTCATGCACTCGCTATTGTTGTGATCCATTTGCAACCACATGATTCCCTTGAATGAGAACACACCCCAACCCTGATCCAGATGCATCGTAATACACCACGTACCCTTTTCCTGATTCTGGAAAAACCAAGATTGGTGCTAATATATGATGAACCATTAACTCTTAGAAACACTGCTGACACTGTTCGTTCAATAGGAATGGAACATTATTTCTTATCAAATCTGTCATTGGTGAATCCAAATGTGAAAAATCAGGAACAAAACGCCGATAATACCGAGCTAGACCAAGAAAACTTTGTATCTCAGACACATTCTATGGCAGTGGCCACGAGATAAAAGCCTCTATCTTTTTTGGATCCACTAAAACACCCCTTTTAGAAATCACATGGCTAAGAAAACAAGCTTCCTGCATCCAAAAGTCACACTTTGAAAATTTGGCATACAACTGATGATCCCTCAAGATCCCCAGCACTGTTGCCAACTGCTTCTCATTCTCCACCCTTGCCTTTGAATACACCAGAATATTGTCGACAAAAACCACCACAAATGAATCCATATATCTATGAAATATTTTATTCATCAATTCCATAAACACCATTGGCACATTTGTTAGACCAAAGGGCATAACCACATATTTGTAATGGCCATATCTACTTCTGAAAGATGTTTTAGAAATATCCTCCTTCCTCACCCGTAATTGATGATATCCCAACCTCAGGTCGATCTTGGAGAACCACTGGGCTCCCCTCAACTGGTCAAACAAATCATCAATTCATGTAATTGTATATCTATTATTTATCACAACTTGGTTAAGTCTAAGATAATCAAAACATAGCTTCAAGGTTCCATCCACCTTTTCACAAACAACACAGGCACTGACCACGAAGACATGCTAGGCCGGATGAACCCATTGGTTTATAACTCTTCCAAATGAGTTTTCAATTCCTTCAATTCAGTTGGTGCCATCTGATAAGATATAATTGAGATAGGACTGGTCCTTGGAAAGAGATAAATTGTAAACTCCACTTCTCTTATGGGAGGTAATCCAGATAATTCATCAGGAAAAACATCCATGAACTAATCCACCACTGTCGGAGGAATACTCTTCTCAACACCCTCTACTGATTCCAACACCAACAACACCAACTGATATGATAATGTACCCACTAATGGTTTCAACAAACCCATTGCACCCTGCCATTCAAGATTCTCTCCTCTAAAGAGATGTCTAATGCCACATGTGTCGTAAAAGCCTATGTATGCACATCACAGTCGATGTGGTCCTTAAACACCACCAGCTAATCCATTCCCTGGATTACATCTAACCCATACATCTCAAGCATTGATAAATTCTACACTATCTCAACCTCGCCCACAATGATGAAACATTCTCTACACAAGAAGGCTCGACACTCTCTTCAACCTAGAGTAGTTTGAAGTTTCAAAACCGAGGGCATCATTTCTACCCATAAACCCAACAAATCAACAACATGTGAAACAATAAAAGAGTGTGAAGCACCCGTAACAAACAACACTTGCATCAAGGTAGAATTTTAAAGAATAGTACCTCACCCAGTGGATGGTTCCGACTGATCATCCTTCAAAACCTGCTCATCTCCGAACACATGTTTGCTTGCCACACTCTGCTCTTTATTGCTCTGTTGAGGCATCATGGTATTCCGAGAATCACCATGACCCACTTTACTCTACCAATGAGGGGTATGTTGTTGTCCCTGTCCCATCGAAGCATACGACGTCTGCGATCCCAGAGGAGTGTCACGCGCACCCGACCATGGAGAATTCTAACAATAACGATGCAGATGCCCCATATGCTTACAATTATGACATGTTCGAGGTTGTTCCATACAATCCCGCTTGATGTGGCTTGTCGAACCACACTAAAAACATCCCGTCTTGCTCTAGGGCTTTGGAAGAAGATTTACCGATCATGTCGTCAGATTATATGCCAAATTCCCACCCTGGGAATAAGTGTCCCTCCTCCTCTTGAACCCAGTATTAGAGTTCCCACTATTTCCCATGGGTACCACCATGATTTCTCCTCCTGGAGCTCCAAATAGATCCCGCTCAGCCACCGAGGCTCTATTCACCATCTCTGTGTAATAATCTGTACACAACACCGCTATCTTTGAACGAATTTCTTGCCTTAACCCTGCTACAAACATCCTTGCCTTTAATGACATGCTACCCACCACCTCGGGTGCAAAACTCAATAAGTTCATAAACGTAGCTACGTACTCCGTCACCGAAATCAGTTCTTTCTTCAAACAGAAGAAATCAGAGGTACGCTGAATTTTAAACGTATGTGGGTAGAATTGTTTGTTAAAAAATTCTTCAAAGCCTTCCCATGTCATACCCTGGTCTGTCCCAGCTTAGACTACCAACTCCCACCACTGTAGGGAAACATATTCTAACACATACATGGAAAACTTAACTTTCATCTCTACCAGCATTCCCAAGAACTCAATGATCTTTTTCATTCTTTTCAACCATCCTTCTGTCCTTTCTGGCTCTCAATCACCCTTGAATATGGTTGGATTCTACTTTTGAAACTGAACTGCATCATCCACATTCCTTGGTTCATCCACTCTATTTCCACTTCCCACAGCTTGGAAAGATTTCACTATACATTGCACTAGCTGCTTGTTCACCTGAGGCTCAGGTGCAACCACGTTCTCAGAAGCCTCCTCTGGTTGGACTCTATGATGCCTACCTGGTGCAATTTCTATAAACAGAAAACAAACAACCATGAGTCTCACTTTCGTAGACATCACAAAATCCCACTTCAAATCACATTACACAAAACTATCACAACAAGGCTTTCCACCAGTTCACATTTTTCCCCATGTGCCATGTTTCACCATTCTGAAAACCATACCATTTTTAAAATACCAATTTATTCACACTAAAATTTAACATATTCACATCACATCATAAATCATTCTACACAAATGAAATTTTTATCCTAGAGGGAATTCATTTTTACCATGAATTCCATGCTCATCTCATTGGCTACACCCATGACAATGAGATATCCAATGCCTATAAGTGTTCACAAAACACTAATGTGCCCAATTCCCTAGTAACTTTTTTAGCATAAAAGGGTTAGCTATGTCCTTTTTTTCTATACATTCCATGTTCCGAAATTCCTACGTCTTGCTACCATCCTGACTCGAGGAATGTAACACAACAAATGTCAACACAAAATCCAAGAATCAACTCCAAAGGACCGAACAAACTGATACCACTTGTAACACCTCGTGCCTACCTCATTGGCTTGAGGAGTCAATGAGGGATACATGGCCTTAATTGATGTTCCCAAGGCGCCAAAGGCTGGCAGTAAATTCCAAGGGCATCTAGAACAAATTCGGGAACGCTGTTCCCTTAAGACAAAACCAACCAACAATCCATAACAACCACTACATGATGTATGTCAACCAAAACATTCCAGCACGTATTTCCAAGGACAACCAAGTTGTTACACAACACAACCCAAAACCAGTACAACCAAACATTTCAAACAACATCAGAGTACAATGTGGAAACTAAGAAATAGACACCATGAGCCATGACACCTCCACAGCTCCACACCATGCTCCAAGCTTCAAGCTACACCATGACATCACAATGATTTACTAAAGGAGGGAGATTCCTTACCTCTTCCCACGTCACGGTACACAACATCTACAAAGACACAATAGTGCCAAAGCAGAGGGTTAGTAATAAAACTCAGTAGGATTTCCCCAAATGACTTCCCTACACATTCCACTAGGATCAAACCTTTAGCACATTTATATAAAAAAAATTATATAAAATAATCACAGGTGCAATCATTAACATAAGTCATCCATGCTCTTACCATGCCATCACACCCATCCCAAGAAACCAAAGGAAATCCCAACAACAAGCCACGATCCATCTCAACATTTATATGTTATCACCACAATTCCATCTTCCAAAGCAATGCACAACAAAACAACCATAACTGTGGAGCTTCCATCCCACCCATTTCATCCATTTACAACAAGTGGCTCTTCCCATCCACTTATCCTTAGATGGTGGCCCTTCTGTCCACCATCCATCCCCTTTTTAAAGTGGGTCTTCTCACCACTTCCACAAAACATAACAACCAAACCAAACCAAGCATATAACCCACTAAGGTCACAACAACATCATGAAATCAACCCATTCCATTACATGTCAATTCACTTCAATAGATCACCCATTTATTGAAAACCATTTTTCCTTACCAAAGAGAATTTCACTAAAATAACCTTCTCATTGAATACCATCTTCGTTAATCATTTCACAAATCAATCATAGCATTCCATTTTAAAATTTCCATTATTAAAATCCCAAACCGGAACCTTTCACCACAAAACACCTTTTCCCAAAAACCCCCAAACAGATTTCCAACCAAATCAGCACATCAACACACAATTAATTTTAATACCAACAAATTAATTGTAACATGGATCCACTATTTCTAACTAAGTGGAGTCATTATAGAATCCACATACCTTTAGGGTTTTTGAGAAATCGACCCACTAATAACCGCGCCTAAAATCCGGTGAACGCACCACCGAAACCTCTCTAGATCCTCTTCCCTAACCATCACAAGACTTAAAATCAACATCCAAGGCATACCCAACACTATATATACCCACAAAAAGTGTAGATCTAGAAAACCAAGAAAGTGGGAAGAGCAGATCTCAAGTAAAACACAAGAGAAACAAGAGGAGTGACTTAACTAGAAGCAATCAGCTTTAAACCACCTTAAATCCTCTTCAAAACCCTTCCAAAATGACTGGGAGTGCACCCTTAACACCTGAGAACCCAAAATACTAAGTGAGGATCAAGTGGGAGGAATAGAGGGGTGAAATTAGGAAATCTTGTGTGGGACTGGTTTTTAAAACACTAACTTTAAGTGGCCACACGGTTTCAAAAATCGAGCACTAACTGTGCGCACGCCACTACCTCAAGAGCCAGGTTCCATACGGTTTCCTCGCACGGTTTGGAAAACCTTCCACAGGCCATGTGAGGCCTACTGTCTCAAGAACAAGGGTCTGAAAGGTTTCCTAGGGTATCCACACGGTTTCCACTAACTGTGCTCAAACCGGACACCCATTTAAAAGCCTCTAAACTCATCCAAAACCATTCCAAACTCGCCCAACCTCTTCTCAACTCATACCATTCACATTAAACACATACAAATGCATACAAAAGGCCACATACTTCAAACCAGGGGTGGTACATTTCATGATGTCTGAATAACGCACACTATGTAGAACCTTGGAAGCGGCGGTTAGGGTTTTATAAGAATATAATTATCACACATAGTGTGTTACTCCAACATTCCATGTGAAACATGTGATAGAATACTAACATGTACTTGGGGAGTACATAGACATAGGCATATCTAGACAAACATCACGTTCTGATTTACACATACTTCGGGATGATATAAGGACAATGCTAGGGAGCACGTGTGGGACTCGAAGTTGTTGTGGGAGGTTGTGTGGTCCACCTACACGACATTTATGGATACATGGGTAGTTATCCAAGTTCATATAAGGACACATAAAAGAAATGAATCTAGACCACAGGATGTGTGGGACTCCTTAAATAATGTGGAACCTTTCTTCCCATTTCAGGAAACATCAACCTCTTTTATTTTCATTGACTAGACACATATTTTGGACCTTGAGAGGCCTATAGTTTCTATATTTAATCATTTAATGTGATGGTTTAATCGATAGTTTTCTGAGATAATTTGTGATATGTTATTTTATTATGCTTATTTATTTGATGCTTGATGATGGAAGTAAGCGGACAAGAACATTAGATTGTCAAACCACCCGATGAACTAAGGTGTGCGTCATCTATTTAAAGAGTAGTACCCCCTATGGCGTGGGTTAAATTTCCACCTTAAATTGGGAGGTAAACCCTATGGAATTAATATTTGGGTCCTTGATCAATTGGGTGGCACCCCTATGGCATTAGGGTTCATGTCCTCTATCTATATAATGAGTGGTACCCCTAGATATAAAGGGGTACAGGCCCTCTACCCCTAGACTTGTACGTCCCTATGGAATTAAGGTTCAGGTCATATATATATCTATTGATTAGTTCACCCTATGTAAATAGGGAAAAATTATTATATCTATATATGAAGTGTCACACCAATGATGCACTAAGTTGTGGGTCCTAATTCTACTATGTGGTAACTCCTATGTAATTAAGGCATTGGTCCTCTATCTTCTGAGTGGAACCACCCTAATGTACCATGTTGTATTTCCTATATCTACTAATTGGAACCCCCAAACACATTATGGAATGGGTCCTCTACCTATCTCTTAAGTTTACCTCCCCTAGATGTAACACAATTCGGGTCGTCTATCTACTGATTTGTACCCTAGATCCTATAGGGAGAGTGTCATCCATCAACTAAATGACACCCCCTGTCATAATAGGGTTAGGTTCCTCTACCTGAAGATTGTTTCTTCGCAAATCTGTGACAATGTGTCCTGGTATTATCCCTCCACTTGGTTACTTCTTTGAAATAACTTGTGAGATTACAAGCATTGAGTATAAATTATGGAAATGATGGGACTCTTTACCTGTGATGGTATCTGACATGGAGATCTCATTCCCCCTCGTTTGGGTTTCTTTGGTTTGACCATTTATATATATATATATATATATATATATATATCATTATCTATGTCGTTGGATTTTTTAAGCTCTTTCATTGGTTTGTGTTGTCTCTCTATCAATTCCTATCATTTCTCTTACTCCTCCCTCATTAGCTTTTGGGGCATCCTAGTCGATATATATATTCTCTCCCATGCATGTTATTTTTTGACACATTTTTTTGTCTTATGTAGTTGATAGATAGATTATCGTTTACTATAGTGGAGCATATGGATAATTGGTGCATTAGACTATGTACGGTGGTCAGATTATAGAGATCAGGAACTATGATATCTCAGTAAATTTAGTTTTGTGTTTTTTAGTTCGAGACATGATTTTGGTTGGGTGTTTGTTTTTTCCCTTCATATTGATTTTTCATAGTCATACTCTAGTAAACAATAGAGGCTTTTCATTTATGGTTACACTCTATAAATTTTATCTATTTATTATTATTTATCTACACATCTATGTTAATATAGTTGGTTGTGTGTGTAGAGGAACATTAGTCAAAGTCCACCCATTAAGAATATGAATTGTAATGCCTGTCTCCACTCTTTTTCAATGTAGGTGGGCATGGTATTGTAGTGGCTTGGGAGCAATTAGGTTCAGTAAAGATATATTACAATCCGATTATTTCATTATTTTGGATAGTGTTTGGAGTAGTTCATTTAAGAGGATTTGGATGAGAAATAGGGAACAATGTCAAAGTATTTTGAGTATGGTTCATAGGCCAGGGAGACCATTATTGGTGTGGTGAATGACATATGCATTAACTAAGACCATGATTACCTTCATTTCAACACATTATATAGAGACATTGGTTGAAGTGATAAGTTGTTCATGCATCATATCAGATTGAATATTTTGATTTTACTTCATGAATCATCTCCCCATTATATATATATGTGTGTGTGTGTGTGTGTGTTCATTGTACCATGGAATATCTTGATTAAATTTTCTTGATTCATCCAGGATGACTACCATCCTAGTTACTAGTTTTGGATAATAAAAAATGATCAGATATATAATGAGGAATTTGTTTATGGCACATCGTCTAAGATCATTACTCTAGGTGGATAGGTAGCAACACCTCCACCTGTCTATCATCAGATCATACCAGTAAGGATATAGATGTGTGCAGGGTTAGGGAATTCTATAATTTCTAGTAGAGGATGATGATGATTGTCCAAAATGTTCCATGTCATCAAGCAGTGGAAGATTGTATATAGTTTTTGGTTCATTTGTTTGTCTTATCTGAACATTATTACAGTGTGTAGATTCAGTGTCTTCTAGTATTTTCCATGGAGTAGCTGGTCACCTATGTAGTATTGTTCTGCAGATGCACGATGAGATAACACTCTTTTAGACATACATACATGAAATGTGATTTGAGGAGTACTAGCCATCTTGATCATGTTTAGTTTTGATTAATGAGAATTTAGAGCTTATAAAGGGAGGGTGACAACGGTTTAGTACACTGGGAGGTTCACAGGCCTTACACGATACTTGATTAATATGATCTTGGAAGGCAACATTAGAGCATGAATGCTTGACTAGGGTCACCATTGAGATATTGGTGAATTTTTAGTAGCCTTGTGTGACCCCACCTACACATGGTTATTGGATAAGTAATTGGTTATGGGGATCTTCCTATCATATGGACTCCAAGAGAATAGATCTTGCAATGGGTTTTATAGGGTTGATTTGTTTTCAATAGTAAGAAAGTTCTAGTCAAAAAGATGTTGGTTCAAGAAACCTCCCTATGATCATATGTAGGAACATGGTCTTGAAGCATGTGGATACCTCCATGGACTAGGGAAATTGGGATAGGGAATTTTTATACTTTTGATGGGTGAGGTCACATTGTGTGTGACTGCCCGACCATACGTGGTGAAGAGCATAGGCTGCTGGCAGATAGACTTCCGCGGTTGAGGATATAGTGTGATCAATGAAATCCTAAATGAAAGAAAGCTGGCCCCTATGAAGGTATATCATTAAAAGGTATTAGTGGAGCCCCAAGAGAAGGATTATTGGGTAGCATAAGATTCTGCAAGATCCTTCCACCACCACCACCAGGCATCTCGCATCAGGCTTAAGGAGCTACTGGTCAAGGGAATGAATTGATGAATGCTATGGATGTTTAGGATCCAGTGGTACACTAGGCGATCAAATGTATAATATATGTTTATTTTAATCCTACTTCAAAATTATTATTCAAAAGTGAGAGTTATTCATTGATATCATTACACTTTGTGTGAGAGCTAGAACTCCAGATTTTGAAATTAGCCCAATATCATTGTCTTGTGGTTCCCAATGGGAATGCATTGTCACAAACTGACAAGACAGGGCTCGAGCTATAACACCCCAAACCTGACTCCAATAATATAGGAGCTAGAAATTAGCCCTGAGTGGAAATTTCAGTAATACAGGGGGAATTTCCTATGTACACGCACAGAACTCTAAGCTCACAAAATGTTGAAATAAAAAAAATACTATGATACCATTGTATTCATACTTATATATCACAAAACCAGAGTAAAATAGAATTATTGAAAAGTAAAAAAGGGAAAAAATAACCCCCTTAGGAATCAATAAATGCTTCTAACCTACTCAAACAGATGAGATCACCATAAACTACAACTACTAGTATTTCCCTTATCCTAGCTTCTGTAAACACTGAGGTCTATCTAGATCACTAAGATCCACCTTCCTAGGGTCCTCCATAGACTCCTTTAAAAGGAATGTGTTTTGAACAAGACACAAAACATGTGTCGGAAAATCCAGTTCATGAGTGGGTATAAAAATACTCTGTAAGAACTCCAAATCCCCCAAAATAAAAATGGAGAAACTAAAATGAAACAATCCACTTGACAAATACTAAGGGAACCACATTTCATAGTGAAACCCCATCTTGAAGAACTCTCATTTATATATGATATGTCAGCTTGGACTACAAGTGGTGTCATCCCCGACTTGTTCCCACACCGCAAGGATTCTTAGAAATCATCTAGGTATAAATGTCTCAGAATCCCAGTCTCATGAGGATCTAACCTTAAATTAAGAAATAAGTTTATATTCATTTTTTATCTATACATAAAATATGGAGTACCCACTCCCTAGTCATATAGGGGAGTATTTTCTATCTACACAAACATCATGGGGAAACCAGTACCTTAGTCCATTTGCAGAGTAACATCGTAAGAAGAAATTACCCAATGGTATCAAACCCAAGACCATGATTTGGGGATTTAAATACTAACCTATCTCAAAAGTTAATGGAAACATGCACCCTAGAAATATAGGGGAGTACCACCCCACCGGCTCTCTATACAAACCCCACCAATCTCCAACACCACCCCATTATAGCATCAATAGCATCTTCCTCGATTTATGCCACCTCGTAAATCATAATGCATAATGGTGGCCACCATCACGTTATATTTGTAAAATCACTCATAATATGAAACTTACAAGCCTGAATACGAATCCTAGAGAAGAATATACAAAATATGGAAGATCTCGAGAGAATCTCCTAGGAGTACACAATTTGCACTAGGGCACACACAATGTGGGAGCCTGCCTAATCCCTATACATGTATCTTATTACATTATTTATCCACCAATGTCGGGATACATGGTGTGTATAAAAGGTACATTCCATGTCCCTCATCACAGGGCCCCTGGACATGATATTCTTCTATAAGGACTGACCAAATGCATCCCTTAAATGTTGTATATTCTATACTATATGGAATGTTCGGGCTAGACGACCACCTTCCAATGTAGTTTTTCTATATTGATGTACCTTAGATGTTTGATATTACACGTCCATTTAGTTTCACATAGCTAACCATATCCATGTCTCATGGTCAGGTGGTTTAGGGAACTACATGCCATGTGGCCCTGATACATGATGTACACTCCCTATTGTTTATCTTCCCTGAATAGAAAGATCTAAATGGAATGGGTCTGTGAATTACATTTCTATTATATGGTAATTTCAGTTGATTATTACCTATAAAAGTGAAAAATATGATAGGTTCTCTTTCAAAAACCACATATATACCTAGCATGGATCAATAACATTCATATTTGGGATCTAGAACCTTAATGTAATTCATGAAGAATTTATTGGGACAAAAAATAAAATCCACATTCCTCATTGAAGAAACAGTAATTTTCTGGATGAAGTGTGACACCTAGATCAGAATTTTCATTGCACTGATGATGATATGCATCGGAAAGCGAAGATTGATATAACGTTACAATGTTAGTTTGGCTCGTTTCCTTCAATTGGACAAATAGAGCAGGATATGGGAGCAGAAGATATTAGGCCATCCTTTGGGGTGTTTTCAGCTTACGTTTGGGGGAGTAATTGGTTTTAATATATTAATAACAATTAATTCCCCTTTCAACACCACGTCACCAAAATTCTCCTGTGGAAAGCTCTTGGGCCCTAGCATCCCATGATGACTCGGCTTCAAACTCTGAAAATATTCTATAAAATATTCCATATTCTTTTGGGTTAACATCCAGTTCTTTTCATTCTCCCAAACTTATGGATTTTGTTCCCCAAAAAGAAAAAGCCTAAGCACAAGGGAAGAAACTAGGCTCCCCACATCACTTCCATTCTAGTGAGCTCACCATGGGTTCCCATACTACATATAAGCACACACACATGAAAACCACCATGGTTAAACCAACCTCATTTCCAAATTATACAACGAAAAGCTCATGAAAAAATTGGAACATACCTCTTTAGTTGGAATAGGTGTGAAATCACCAAGCACTATTGTTCATCTACAGTCATGGTGTCTAGTGGTACACCACCTTACTAACCAAAAATAGATACTAAAAGAACCCCATAGATCACATCCACCCCTATATGGAATGCACAACAACCTCCATAAGTGTTTTTTGGTCATATTAAAAACATATAACATGAGGGTATTCACAAAAAAAATAGGGATTCCCAAGGGTAATAATTGGGTCTTACTAATCCCTTCATCTAAAAACCTCCATCTGTAACACAACTCACCAAAAAATAAATACTTCCACACCCCATAGTGGATTCCTAACAGAGTATGAATGATATAAGACCAATCCATATTGTGAAAACATCATGTGGTTTGACTCTACCACAATGAAATGATTCTAAGAAATGATCTCCATCTCCAAGGTCTGCCAAGATAAAGAGGAGGATTAGAGAAACATAGTTGGAAAGGGGATGAATTTCTATGAAAAATCATCATGTAACATTGCCATAAACATGAGATAATAGGGATATCATCCACAAGAACCTCGATACTATCTATGTTGGGTGTAATTATCTCACCTACACAGTTTTGGTCACATAAAAAACATTCCTCGATGGGGAATGTGTCCCTCTTCCCCTTGAGATCAAAGATAAGTAAAAACGAACAACATCCTCCTAGAGAATTTCACATACAAAGATGAAACTGAAAAAATTATGGTATTAATGAGAAACAAATGGATTCTGAAATTCACAATGTTTCTTACTATATATTTCTCCGCAACTACTATCATGGGGTTCTCCCAACGCCCGCATCACCCTAGTTAACCTTCAAGCAATGAAATAATGAAAAACGTTACCCATAATAGTGTCTAAATTTTTTTACTGTAGAATGTAGAAAAGACACAAGATGAAACTTTATTCATCCCCATTTCCTCTGGTTCAAAGGCCTCTATGGCCTGCACCTATACTATCTCTTGTCCTCTAGAACACAGGGCCTGGTGTGGACCTCCTCTGAGTGTTGGTGGAAACACCTCGACCTACCTACCACCTTCTACCACTCTAACAGCTCCTTTGTATCATATGAAACATTGAAAAAACTCTTCTCTCCATGTGATGTATCTTCTAAGTTAGATATCCATATGGATCCCGATTTGATGTTTGGTGAGTTGGAAAATATCTAGAAATATGTCCCCAACTGTAATAATAGTAAAACTACCTCTCCTACAGTTGACATGATCATTGATGATTCTCTTATTCCATTATACAACAAGAATATGTCTTGGTATGTGTATGCATCCTATTCCTTGATCATGTCACATTCCACCTTCTAGCTCTAGTAGATGCCTCAACCACATGCCCACTACTATGAGTGACATCCACTTATTTCACAACATTGAAACCTTCTACCATCAGAGCTCGTTCTAGAACTGCTACATAGGTGGGAATGAACACTAGAATCATAGATGTCCTAATCTCCATAATCAAACCCTATTCAAGGGTCTATGTTATGAAAAAAATATCCTAAACTATATCCAATGAGTATCATGACATTTCTGTGAATCTCACAAAAAACTATGGCACTATCATGTTACCCTACCGAAGTTACATAAGCTCCTAGATACACACTAATATCAATGTGGATATATAGATATATTACCTAAATAGTCACCAAAACACCACCCACGTGATCCTTTCCTCATCACGAGACTGTATCACTGGACTCCATCATTACCCATTTGAACCCTGTAGAAGGCTCGCCACTATGACCAAATTTTGATCAGGATTTTTCATCACTAAGCTGAAAACTCGTGCAACTACCCCAAGCCAGTCATCTGTTACCTGGGGGTGTGGATCACCTCATAACTATAGAGGTTTCTACCACTACAACTCAGGTAGTAAACTCAGACTTCATGCGTCCTTGGATTCATCTACTGCTAAAACCTTATGCTCAACAGGCGATGAAATTACCGGTGGACTACCTAGAGGTAACACCTCCAAACTAGTGCACATCATTATAGCCTCACCATATGTTGTATTTTCATAACTATAATCTTGTGGAATTCAATATGAGTATCATCATAGTTGTATCATGAAATATAATCAAGGCGTACCATATTCAAAGAGTATATATGGGGTTTTGTCTCAATAAGAACATGAAAAACCCAAAACAACTTCTATATGATGCATGTACCATTTATTTCGTGAAACCAACTTTCTTAATTTGTAAAGTTTAAAAGTGGGTTATTAGTGTTCTAGTGAATGGATATTTAAGCCACTAAATCACCATTAGAGCCTCTATCCTGAGTTCAAAACTCAAAAAAATCATAACACAGTCACTATGAAACTTAAAAAATGATTACAACACTACAGTCCCAATGTTGAACCGACCTACTCTGATACCACTCTATCCTGACCCGACCTAACGGGTATCGGGCCGCAACTCGCCAATTCCACCACCAATAGGCTAGGGGCTAGCGACTAGAACATATTAGGAATATCACCAACATCGGAGGAATTTACTATGCACCTAGACACACACACACACACATCTCTATGCTCACAAAATGATAAAATGTAAAAACCACAAAGTAAACAATGAATAAATATATCTGTATTCTTGAACCATAGTACAAAAAAATTACTATAATTGAAATAAATGAAAAACAAAACCCACCATGGAAAACATCAAAAATAATCCAACCTACTTAGAATGAGGGGATTACTATCAACTACAAGGACTAGAAATCTCTTCAGCCCATCACTAGTAAACACCCAAATGTGTCTAACTCACTATGCACAGCCACCTTGGGTCCTATGTGGACTCAGTCAAAAGGCATGTTGTATAAAAATGAAACAAAACATGTGAAATAATAGCTCTAGTAGGGGTGAGTATAAAAATACTCATTAAGCACCCAAAACCACCAAAAGAGAAAAGAAGTAATTGAATGAAAATAGTCTGCTCGACCAAGCCAGAGGATACATCAGTTGAGAGAAAAACTCCATCTCAAAACCACCATTCGTAGCACATGAATATTCATATTATTCTACAAGGTGTGTCTACCCCGACATGTGACAAAACTGCATTGCCTCCCTAAAATCACCCAGATATACACATCCTAGACTGCAAGTCTCATGAGGTTGAAACAACATAGCCAGTAATAAGACTATCTTCATTTCTCTAACCGTATTAAGAAACCATGAGAACACTCTCCATAAGGTTATTAGTCCCAGATGGTACTCGCTCGACAGATTTACTCTATCAAAAAAACTATACAATTCCTAAGGATACATCTGAGAGAACATGCTCCAATGTGAACATCATACTAGGCCAGATTCTAGTGCCCCGCACTTGAGGTCCTATTGTCGTCTCCTTTCCCCTAGCACAAGATAAGGAAACCCAAATGAAGAGACCTTCCCCTCACATGTACACAAGGTTGAGGGACCAGTTCCAGAGACTATGAACCGTGTGGATTCTTTTTAATGAGAGAGAATAGAGTTGCACACACCTCACCCCTTCCCAACAGTTGAGGGAGTTCTTCTTCTAACTAATATGTGAAACCTCTATCAATCTTGTATAGAGTATCCCACACCTCAGTCTATTGAGGGATCACTAGATCCTATATAGTTATCGTTCAAATTAATTGGAGGTTCCCACTCTTTGTAACTATATCCCACTACCAAAGGAGATCCAACTCTAATCAAGGAACCACTAACCATTGAAACTCGGAGATGGGGAAGTACTACTCCATTAGCGAGGACCCATGCCCTGATTTTATAGGGGGTAAAAATTATTGAATAGAGGACCTACACTCGAATATGATAGGGGAGTGAATATTTATGGATTGACGACCCACACCCAAACCTGATAGGGTAGTACCAATCAGTAAATAGAGGACCCACACCCTTGTAGTATATGAGAGTACTGACTCTACCAACTCATTCACTATGGGGGACCATTGCACGGATATGATAGGGGAGTATTGACCCCATGCTAGAAGCACCACTCACTATCTATACAAGGTAATATTGACTCTATCATAACAAAATGTATAATGGACCTATACATCAGATTGAATAACGATTACTGACTCCTAGAATACATGACATGCACCCTAACATTATAGGGGAGTACCCACTCTCTCTATAAATCATATAGGATTACCCAGTCATGGGTCCAATAAAAGAGTATTGTCCATATTCATGAGCATTGGGGGGGGGGGGTTGTTCCCTATTCCATCATGAGGGTAACACCTTTAGAAAAAAACCCCCAATGTAAATAAACCTATGCCCACAACTTGAGGAGTACAGCCTAACCCAATGAATATAGTTGTAGTAAACCTGCACCTTGAAGATTCAGGTTACTGCCAGCCCTGACCTCTTTCATTACGAAGCACACTGATCTCCAACATTGGATCAATAAAACTTCATGAGAGTCTCACTTGACTTATCCCACTTCATAAAACGTATTGAATAACTGTGGTCACAATTGTTTTCTATGCAGAAAATCACTTAGGCTTGTCTACTCAAAATAATGAATCTGAATCCTACAGGAGAAGATATGAAAGAGAAAAGATCCCTAGATAATCTTCTAAGAGTACAAGGCATGCATTGGGGAACTCATGACGTGTGATCTCACCCAAGCCCATGGACGTGTATTTGGTATACATGGTTTATCAAACCTTGTAGTTTTACATGATGTGTATAGTAGGTACTCACCATGTCTCTCATCACCTAGCCCATGTCTGTGTTCCTCTTCTACAGAGACCGACAAACTAGGTGACTTACTTGGCATTAATACCATAATACACAGTGTGTTGAGGATATATTGACACCTTCCGATGTATTTTTCATGTGTTCATGTAATGAACCTCATGTTTAGGTGTTATTACATTCCCATATGGTTTGGCAGTGCTAACCTTAGAAATGACCCATGGTCACACAACATGGGAGTACATGATTTGTAACCCTGGTACATGATGTGTGGTCCCAAAATATCATCTTCCCCAAATTGGAAGAGCTACATGACATGTCTCAATGAACAATGAACCATTTTGATGGAAATTTTAGTCAGTAATAACCTGCAAAAGGCCCCTAATGTGTCCCATTCTTTCCCCAAACCCACAGATTTACCATGTATGGATCAATAGCATTCGTAGTTTTCCTCTAGAACCATATAAAATGAATTAAAAAGTAATCAAGACAAAAAATCAAATCTGTCTACATCATTGGTGGAATGGTGAAGATTTTGAAGAAGAACTATGCCCAGATCATAATGCTTATCGATATGATGATGATATGCGTCAGTAATGGATATAGAAATCACCTTGCTTCGTTGATTTGGAATGTTTTGAGCCATCTACCAAAGTGAGGAGGAGCGTGGAGAAGAGGAGATGTGACCATAATTTGGTGTTTCATGAACCATAGGGTTGGGGGAGGAATTTATTTTAATTAATTTAAACCAATTAATTCAACTTTCAAATCGATGTTAACAAAATTCACATGATCAAATCTCTCAGCGCAGACAAGATTAGTTCAGGTCTAGGGTAAACATGACATTCAAAACTCAAACACATCCTCAAAAATATGATCTATGACTCTAAACATGAGTTATTGTTGTTTCAAGATAAATTTCACATGATTGAAAAAAATATATTTAATTTTCTTTATACGGTTTCACTGAGCCTTCCCGTGCCCTGATATCCCGCACTGACTCAGCGCCCAACACTAGAAATATTCTATGAAATATTATGAAGTATTTTTGGTTAAAAATATAGTGATTTCATGATTCTTCTATAATTTTTATCTAATATAACTGAGAGACATAAAAGGGTAGATATTGGTTTATGTGAGACCTTTTAATAATCACAATGAAACTATATGTTGTTACCTAAAAGTCCAAGAGATGGACAAAACCAGACCTAAGAAAATTTATTAAACAAAAAGTACGATGTGTAAAAAAGGGGTTATTAAAAACTCGAGATACATAAAACCAGAAATGTCTGCCTCCACCAGTGAGGAGAAATATTTAGGGGTCCTAAAAGACCACATCATATCCATCGCCAGGAGTTCTTTCTTGGAAAATTAATCAGCCACCGGATTGGACTCCCTATAAGAATGTGAGACTATTAAATTTAAATGAGTTACCTAATTATGACAATTAACTCATTCCTGGAGAAAAATGCATGTCACATTACTCATTTCCATTTCCAAGGCTTGAACCACATGTTGAGAGTTTGATTCAATCCATAGAAGATTGTAGTTATAACAGACAACATACCTAATTGCCCGAATTATTGCCGAAAAATTAGCATCAAAAGCAACTCCAATACCATTAAACTGATAAAAACATATTTTCGTAGAGCCATGATTAGTGTGAAATACACCCCCATATCCAGATAGTCCTGGTGCCCCAGATAAAGCTCCATCCATATTGAATTTGAGCCACAGGATAATCAGGGGTATCCAACGAATATACTTAAGTGTCTGTGGTTTTCGTGGCTTCAAAGAAACACCATGTCTCTGAAAAATATGCATGTCAGGGGAACTATTATGCATCACACATGGTTGAACCATCAAAAAAGCATAAAACTCTTGGTAAATATCCCATATTAGATTTTGGATATGGACATTCCTAGTGTCCAAGAGGAGATAATTGAGAGTATCTCATATGGCTGCAATGACGGCCGCATCAGACACACGTAGGATGTTATAGACATGGTCGCTGCAGCCAGCAAAGGATTTCCCTTCCATCATGTCCGGATCCAGCAACCATATGACGTTATATTTGGTATATAATTGTTATCCACATTCTGGATCCATGTTGATTGTTTCTATAGACAAGTCAGATGCCTATGTAGTGATGGGATGAGATACTTTTCATATAATAGGGGGATTTGATGGTGGAGAATATGGGTTCTATTCATAGGAGGATGCATCCAATAACTAATCAGTTAAATGTTGAATCCCACAGTGCATTGGGCTCTTTAGGAATCTAGATTATTTCAGTCATTGAGAATTTTATGAATGTTTTCACTGAGGATGTTTTGGGACTACCTTTAAGGTAGGAGAATGAGTTTAGTATATAAATATATCCCGATACCACTCTGATTTCTTTTTTAGCATACCATATATACTATAATTAGTTATAGGAGATGACATTTCAGTTGGAGGACATTTCATAGATGAATTTTAGCAGACCCACTTTGTCCCCCTTGATTGCACTTTGTGTTGATCTTGAAAATGATAATGAAAGATGGTGACTTTTAATGGATTATAATCACCAAAACCTATCCATGTTAATGAAAAATTACCCCTTAATGAGGAAGGATATCCTATTTTACCAGTATTAATGCATGATATGGGTTTAGAATATCCATATATGGTCTCACTACAACAAATTGTGTGTTTTAAAGTCTAACATTCCAAAGTTTTCATTCTGATGATTCTATGGACACTATGAGTTTCTGGTGATTCCCATTGGTGAGATGAATGATCCTAGTGTATTTATGGATATGATAAACATGATTATCCAACTGAACTTGGTCCATTTTTTTGTATTAATTATTGAAAAGAAACTCATATAAAATATTTCAAGGGATGAGCATGAAGATCACTTGAGGATGGTCTTAGATATTTTTTAAGAGAACCATCTATATTCTAATCTTTCAAAGGGATAGTTATGGATTTACACGGTTCACTTATTAAGAAATTATATATAGAATTGATTTTTTGTGTACCTAGAGAATATTGGTTCAATCCTATCGTGGTATCCACCTGATATCATTTCAATGTTTTGTAGTTTACTATGCCCGTAATGTTATTTTATTAGTTTTGTGGTAGACAATTGCTGGGATGATGCCCCTTTGACTACCCTAACATGAAATGGGAAGCATTTTACTGAGACTGAGAAGACTGCAAGGGCCCTCATGGATTTTCGGCTGAGGATGATGAGTTTTTTTATTTTGAGACTACTAGAGGAGGGTATGGAGTATGTAGTGTATTGTAACACATTTGGAGCTAGGATCAGCAATATGTGAATTCAAAGACAAGAAATTTTTCACAAGGGTTCAGGAAATTTTGATCCCATGATGAAAACTATATGAATTATGGCCTCAAGATGTAAGTGGTATTGTACACTCAGAGGATGTGGAGGCACTATCGTCAAGGAGAGTTCTTTGTGGTTTACTCTGATCAATATTGTCTTCAGGATGTCTTCACCCATAGATACTTGAACCTAATATAGAGGATATATTCATATTCCTTATAAAACAATGAAATTGAGATAGACTACCCTTCTATAAATGTAAATGTGGTAGATAATTCCCTTAGTATGATGTACCGTGAGCATTTGGTATAAGAGGATTATGGGTAGTTTGATTCCCTTGTAACTGAACCTAGAGGAGTAGGTGGGTGCATATTTTTTTATTTGATGCTGTTTACTCCTCTGATCCTTTATTGTGTGTTAGGGTATTAGTTGGGTGACTTGTATTCTGTGGACTTTAATGACTAGATTTACTATGAATATTCACCTGATAGATTCTCATAATGCGGGAATCATGTCCTCCTTTTTTGGGGAAGGATGGCAGTCCCAGTCGTGGTCTTGGAGGAGGTGATTTGAGAGTTCCAAACATATCCTCTAGTTACAAGTTCTAATGTGGAAATGATATAATAATACATTCAGTGGTAGTTTTTGTGGTCTAAAATGAAGAAGAGTGTAGATGAGTTCATCTAACAGTGCCTAACCTGTCTACTAGTGAAGAATAAACACCATGTTCTAGTAGGTTCATTCTGGACCCATGAGATTCAGGTGTGGAGATGGGATTATATATCTGTGGAATTTGAGATTGGACTTCCTTATATAGAAAAGCTTTATTATATCATCTCACAGATATTTGACCAACTTAGGAAGATGATAATCTTCATTACTATTAGAGAGAAGAGTTTTGTTGTAGTTAAACATACAAGTTATTTTTACCCTTTATTGTTTTCCCTTGACTATTGTCACCAAACATGATGTTTTGTTCACATTAAATTTGTACAAATACATGCATGATGTATATGGGGCCCAAATGTGGATAAATATATCCTTTAACCCCATGAATATATGAGTGGACTAAGTACACTATAAAGGTGTTGGAGGATATGTTGAGGTATTTCATGTTAGACATTTGAATGATATGTGTTATCAATTTACCCTAGAAAAGTTTTTTACTACAATATCTACCACTCTAAAATCAGCATTGCACCTTTTGAGTCCCCCTACAGAAGACCCTCTAGGTCACCCATATGCTAGAATGTGATTGGTAAGATGTCTCTAGAGGGTCTAGAGATGGCGTAGGTCATGATGTAAATGAACCAAGTCATCCATTAGTGGATGATGACATCCCATAACAGGTATATGTCCAATGAAATTTTACATTGTAGGACATTTGAATACATATATAGAGACCATGTTCTCCTTAGAGTCAACATATGATGAGGATTGAATAGATTTAGCCAGGGGTAAGATAACCTTTATGTTCATATTTGAGATCTTGCATAAAGTTGGGGTCGTTTCTTTCTACCACTCCATACCCATATATATTTATCAGGTGAACAAATTCATCCATTCATCGCAACTAATAAGATACATACATGACCATATGCACGTTATTGGAATGGGAGGGCAATGAATTCAAGATGGAGATGTATTTGGGGAGAACCTTATAGAAATTTATGATCAATAGAAATTGACCCAATGTGGATGGTCTATCTACTTGGTGTATGTGCTGTGGTAACATAAAAGAATGTGGGAGAGCTTCTAGGAGTGGGAGAGCCAAATGCAGGCTCATTATCCTGAGTTTTTTTCTTTCTTTTTTCATTTGAAGGACACAAATCATGAAGGTAGGAATAATGTGTACATCATATTTTCCCTATTAGATTTTATAATATTTCAACATATATCTTTGAATCTAAGTGCATAGACAGTGTGGGATTTTGAGGCATGGGGTTCCAATAGTTAAATTTATAAAATTATAAATTATTTTTAATATTATGCATGAACAATTTAATAAATACTATTTAATAACTCTTAAATAGAATATCATATAAGAAATTTGAGATCATAGTTTAGTCCAAAGCAATAATTTTAACCATGGTGTGACTTTAATAGGTTAGTGCTGGGTGTTTGGATAAATGTGGAAGTGGGATGGTGCATTTAGTTAAATAAATAATTTAATCTATTTATTTATTAAATTAGCCTAATTTTTATTTCATCTATAGTAAAACATAAAGTATATTTTA
Source organism: Viscum album (assembly GCA_963277665.1). Taxonomy (NCBI): domain Eukaryota; kingdom Viridiplantae; phylum Streptophyta; class Magnoliopsida; order Santalales; family Viscaceae; genus Viscum; species Viscum album. The sequence continues at coordinate 1,870,067,429 of OY728150.1, forward strand.
ATAGGGATATCATTATAACCCTAAGAACATCAAGATGTTTCTTATTAATATTTCATTGTTTAATCAAAATTCAATGATGATGAGACTCTATATCCTGGTAGATCGAGGCACAGTATACACAAAAACTTCTCTCAATCATTTTTGAGTGAATTGTTTGATGCATCTAGATCCAATATCTATGTATAAAATTTAAATTCATGGTTTATTATATTATTGATTAAATATATTGAGCATAATCTTCTCTATAATTTATATATGCCAATGGTAACTCCTTCTACATGACCATATAATTTTTTTAATTATTAATTTTTTTATCACACACGATTATCAAAATTTGATTTTTTGGCCAAGGAATCTTATCCAATAGTCATTGTACCCTTGTTGTTTTTCTTTTATCCCATTGATTCTTCATGTTCTTCTTTGATTGGCATATGGGGTGTCGTCTCAATATTGTTGGGTTTGAAAGAGACTAATTGGACCCCTAGATTCATGACATATTTTCATGTGATGAACACAATGATGAATTAGGGAAGGATTTTGGATGATTTTCAGCTGATCAATATGAATATAAAAATCCAAATCAATGATTGAGGGAAACCAAATACACCAGAGTTGTGCGAAATAAATGTAGGTGTAAGTGGACAATAATTTGATTCTATTTCAATCCACTAGAGGGCCAAAAATGACAAATAAAGCAAGATCAACTATCTTCTAGTGGCTTAGAATAGTGATTAGAAGAAACTACCATAGATCTTGGATATGTAGAGTAAAAATGAGTTACTGTAAAAATATTAACTACATGTCATGTATACTGATGAACACATGACATGTTGGTACTTTTTTACAACAGCTAGGGTTTCTCAATATAATGACTACCAATCACTATGTGGGACCCCCACACTCCATGTGATAAATTTTCAATAAGAACAACATGTAATATAGGAGTACATGAACATGGGAGTGGGCAGACACACAACATGTGATGAAGTACATTGAAATAGGCCAGGTATTCGAACATGGTCAGGTAACATGATAATGAACTTGGGTGGCTGAGGAACACCATGTATTCCACTTAGAAACTATTAATGACTATATGGGTAGCAATCCGCGTACCATTAAAGACATGTAAAAATATGGAATAGGACCACACTCTTGGAATGACCCCTTACACATTGTGCACCCTTTCTTCCCATTTGAGAAGACATCAAATTCTCATATCTATTTCATTTTGACGTGTATATTCTATTATTAGTATCCCATACTAACCTTTTATTCCTACAGAATGTGATTTTTGACACCATTATTTATTATTGAGAATGAAATAATGATATTAAAGGAGTTATTTATATTTAGGTCACCCTCAATGATGGTAGTGGTCTTGTAGGATCAATTGAGACATACCCCTGAAGGACTATGGTTCGTGTAATCTATTAATAGAGTAGACCCCCTATCAGGTATTGTGTGGGACCTCATTACACTGAGTGGTAAAACCTATGGAATTATTGTTTTCATATTTTATCTATTTGAGTTGTACCCCCAATGGAATTAGGGTGTGTGTCCTCTATCAATAGATCATGTGGTACCCCCATGGTATACCAATATGTGGATCGTATATCATTGAATGGTATCCCCCTATGTAATTAGGGTGTGATTCCTCTATATATCTACTAAGTGGATCCCACCTATGTAACTAGGGAATGGTTCGTCTATTTATATATTAACTGTGCCCCTGGTGTACTATGGTTCATGAAATCTTTCTACAGAGTGGTAACCGCTCGGGAATTAGGGTGTGGGTCCTCTATCTATATTCTAAGGGGACCCCCCCCCACCCCAACCTAACATGGTGTGGGTCCTATATCAACATTGTGGTACCCCTATGAAATAATGGAGTGGGTCCACTATCTACTGAGTGGTTCCCCTATGGAATTATGGTGTAGGATATCTATATATCTATTGTGTGCATCCCCCTGATGTATCAGGGCATGTGTCCTCTATCAACTATTATTTACCCCTATCGGATAGGGATTATGTCTTCCTTAAATTGAGGGTCACCTCCTAATACACTAGGGTGCATCTCCTATGCTTGGAGATTGTGTCCCCTCGACTTTGATAAATAGTTGTGAGGCGTGTTCCCTCCATATAAATACATCATTATACTGTAACATGAGATGTTGGGAATCATGGATGGACTTAGGGATCTAATGGAACTTATTACCTGGGTTGGGCTGTGATATGGAGATCACTTTCTCTCTTATATTGGTTTCCTTGGTTTAAACATATATGTGTGTGTGTGTATGTGTGTGTGTCCACGTCCATGATTTTTTACTCTCATTATTTGGGTTGATATCACTATCTATCCATTCCTATTATGTCACTTACATCTCCCTATATCTTGGAAGGTGTCTAATTTGGTATGTATATAGTACCCCTATATGGGATATAGCTTCACGTTTCATGAATTATGTAGAAGACAGACAGGTAAGTGGTGACTACAAGGTTTCATAAGGATACCTGGTGCATTGAGCATATATGGTGGACAGAGCATGGAAATCTGAATATGGCCTCTCTCAGCACAATTATTTTCCAGTTTTGTCTAGTTGGGACATCTTTCTAGTTGGGTGTGTAATTCTTCACTATATTTTTTATTTTCACTATTTTACTCTCATACACCCATGTGGTTTTTCATGTATGGTTACATTATAAATATTGAATCATTTTATTGGTATTCCTCTCCACTTATGCATTGAGATGGTTGGGTGTATTAATACATGTACATTAAGAAATGGCCTCTCGTTTAGGATATTCCATTCCAGGTTTATCACTGCCCCTAGACTAAGTAGGAGAGTTTGGGGTAGTTCTGACATGAAGACCATTTGGTTGGCTCATGGAAAAGAGGGGTAGGCTCATACTAATTCTATAATTTTGAACCATGTGCTGAGGTGAGATACATGAAAAACATATTGTTAAATGTGATATCTCTCTATCGATAAGAGATTCAATGATAATTGAAATGACATTCATTATATTACAAGGATTATTTTACATGGAGGAGAATAGGGTTGAACCAACACTATATTAGTATTCATGGGAAGATAATGTCCTAATCACAATAGTATGGAAGTCAAAATATAAATAGGTTGTAGCGAGTATAAATAAATTGTAGAGACACTATTAAAAGAATATATTTTCATGATATACCTTCAACAGATAATAGATATTACAATGAACTAAAAATTTGTTGAAAACTTGATAAAATGTTAACGATAACAGTATAATATATAGAAATTTTTTTGAGAGAAATGTTTAAATTTTTTAATTTTTTAATTTATAGTTAAGAAAAATGGTCTTAGAGCACAAGATAAACATTTAAAAGAGTAGTCTTTAAAGGTTAAACCTTGGAAAAATTTGTTTTTTTATTTTTAATCTATTTATTATTTATGTGATTATTTTAAATTTATGATCGAAAGATCCAATATTTAACAGGTAATAGAGGTTGATGTAAAAGAGAAATTTATAAAAAAAGGATTACTGATTCACCCCCTCTTCTCCTCAGTGATCTCACTAAAACTAGGAATAGCAACAAATTTGTATTTATTTGTTATAAAATGGTTTCAATGTATATGTATAAAATTATTAGAAAATATTTCTATTTTTTTATTATGTAATGATAAAAGTTGAATAATATTATTGATATTAATGATAAATAAAAATATTTAATTTAATCACATAAAAATAATCTTATAGAGAACAATTTCTTCAATTGATCTCACTTAAGACTAACTTTTAATCATGAATCATATATATTAGATTAATTATATGAATACTATTACATTAACACTTAAAATCTTGTGGAACCCTGGAACAATTTTAAATTTCAAATACTATTATATCGATGTGGATTTGGATCGTTGAATAAACAACGACAAATGATTGACATGAGAAATAAAAAACTACTAAATTACTGACATAAGATGAAAAATGAACAATATAAATTGAAACAAACACTGATAATATTTTTAATGTGTAATTAAAATATATAATTAAACAGTTCATAAGGTTGGAGAGCATGTGAAGTGAGAAAGAACTCGATGTAAGGGGGTTTCTCTTCCAAACAAACATTATATTCATGTATTGTTTCTAAATTTATTATACTCTCTTCTAGGTATTATTACCAAAGTATATAATTTTCAATTTATTATTTTTCATCAATTACTTAATTAATGACTACCATCATAAATTTTATATATATTTAATTACATTTACTTACATTTTTTGAATGGGTTCTTTCATGCTCTTTTACACCAATGTAGTTATGTTCACTATAACACCTAATTCCCCTCTCTTCCTCTTTTTCTATTTATATTATTATCCCTTTATGTATCATATAATTACAATTTTTTTATCTGATGAAACCAATGAAATTTCAGAACCCTTCCATTTTCATCATAAATTCAAACATTATCATTTTTAAAATTTTAACAAGTATATTTTTCTTATCACTTGCACCAAATTTAGAAAATATTTAAAATCTTTTTTTGGGGAATCATATTATTAATATTATTTTTCAAAAATAAACTAAGTAAGCATTTTAAAATAATATTTTAAAGTTATTTATTCCTTTTTTATAAAAATAGTATAAAAATTTTAAAAAAATTGAAGACTTATCTTCAATTATCCACTCTATTTTAATCCTGATTTGTTTTGAGATTATTTATTTTTATATTATTCACTATTTATTTTTTTGTTATAAAATTTTAAAAAATGATTACAATTATATAATATTTTGAAGATGATATTGTCTTTATTTTAATATTTTATAAAAACATTGTAATGAATTGCATAAAAAACCTCATATCATGTAATGAAATATTCATCATATACACTAGTGATATTTTATTTTCTACCCAGTTAACCATTTATTATGGTATATTACCTTCAATACTATATTTCACATAAAAGATTACTTTTTCAAAATAATACTTTGATTCTATATCCATTTTTTTGTGTATATGTGGTATGGTGGAAATGACAAAACAATAAGAGAAATGTTCCATCAACGGTTGAATATTTTATTATTTCCTTTAATGTTAAATGATATCCTTTAATCCAATGACTTTCCTTTTGAAATTTACAATTAATTTTTATTCTTGTTGAAGGGTGTACAACTAAATTACCAAAAATTATATTGACAAGGAAAATTTACACTAGAATGTGTACCCATTATTTGATATAATGAAAATACATGATAACTAAATATTTTCGATAGTTGTTTTTTACATTGAAAAACAATTTAATTATTCGGATTCTCATTTTTTCATGGGTAAATCATGCTATAATTTTTATAAATAAATTATTCCATTCATTATAATGTGGAACCCATATACATGATATATTATAATTGGATCAGCGGTCAACGAATTATAAATACACCACTTAATTGTGAAATGTAATTATTTTATAACCTTTTACGTATTATTCAAGGGAACAGAGGCTATCATTTTATGATAGGATATCCTTAAAGTGATACTTGACTAATTACTTTATTTATATTCTTGCTGCATTATTATTATTCTCATGATTACGATGAATATATGAAACCATTAATCTTATGTAATGTTTTTATTTTATCGTTAATAATCCAGTCAATGATTTATTATTATATTATAATGAGTCATTTTTTACTTCGTATAATTTTGTGATCAGACTCTTTAATCATTTAATTTCATCCATTATCATGTATCTATCTTATTTTTAATCATTGATATATACTCTGTGTTTCATTGATTTTTATACCCGTTAATGGGAATTTGTCATCACCACATTATTTTGTTTGAGTACATCCCTATGTGAATATATGGGCTAACGAGATTGTGATTAGATTATTTTTATCCTTTGATGAAGGATTTGAACCTAGTTTCTACTAACACAAATATTTTGATATTATATATTGGTTGTAAGACATATGATGCATGAAAAGTATGTCAGATTAATATTAGATATATATGTGGTGGTTTGGGGGATTCTCATTTGGTATTACTATGACGTTGTTTTATTTTTGGAATTTGGATTACTAAAATATCGGAATAGGTTCATAGATTGATAACCATTTTCACTAGAGTAAAATGTTATGCATATCAAGTACATCTATATAAGATTAAAATTTCACCTGTTTTTGTAATATTTTTATTCAATATGTAATTTTCATGTTAAAATATTTTCTTATTAATGTGGTTTATGAAAATAGTTAAGGAATTAATATGTTTTTTTGAGAAATTACAAATTACAAGTACATATTTTCCTTAACAGGATGGAATAAAAAATCCTTGAATTTGAATATTTTTTTCATAATGGTTTAGCTTAGATTTTTTATGTAAATCATAAATGATTTTAATTTAGATATTAGGAGTATTTGGTATTTTAATATATGAAGATTAATTAGTTTCCCTTACTAAATTCATATCTGTAAAGACAATATTGATTAATTTATAATTGAATACCATAAAAATGGAATAAAACAAAGAAATAGATAATAATTATATAATTACTTCATCATAGAATATTACCGGAAAGTTACAAATACAATCCACTAAATATAAATTAGATAAATTCCATAATAAATAATATAAACATTGATAAATATAATTTAATACATTTTATTTCATTTTTATAATATTTAAATTGAAATTTGGTTACAATAAAATTTCAGTATTTTTAAATTTAGTAAAATACACAAGTGAATAGTAAAACATCGTATATGTACCGAATTTTTTAATAACTTACAATGAAATATTATTGATGTTTCTTGTTTTTATATTAATATTTTGATACAAAAATTATTATTATATCATGAGCCTTTTATTATTTAATAGCATGTTTTATAATTATTTGGTGAAATAATATTTTATTCTAAAATACCCAAATCATCGCCTTATAAATTCCCCAAATTAACAAAATATAAATTCAAATTTAAATATCAGTTCATTCCATAATATCAACTAGAATCCCTAAAAAATATCCTAATATACACTATAGAGGTTTTATTGTTTAAAAAAAGGTCATCAATTTTTCCAAATAGAATATTAATGGAGAACGTAAAAAGAAAGATGAAAAATATCCCAACAAAACTCATTTTAGTAATTTTCATCTTATAGAAAATCTTAATATATTCTAACGACAATGATATATTAAAATTAGTTTTATATATATAATTATGTTTTGTTATATTTTTTATCATATATTGTCCTACCCCTGAAAATTTAATTTAAAATTAAATATATCTCTCTTGACATAGTTAATTAACTAGCACCATGGATTAAGTATTTTATTATTCATCACCACAACCATGTATGGTTTTAATAGGATTGTTGGTCAGAGTGGACACTCAAGAGGGGGTAAATTGAGTTCCAATTAAAAATTTTAGTTTAAAAGATTTGTATTAAAATCCCCCATTTTACAAAAGAAGATAAACTGTAGTGAATTTATAAAGATTGTAAATGTTCAATCAGTTTCTAAAAGATTGATTACTTCTCTGTTAACTTAAGCTGAAGATTAAGTTAGATTTTGAAAGTAACTTACTTGTGCATAATAATTAAAAACATTTTCTATTTTAACTATCAGAGTTACATTAACAGATTTTAATTTTAAAGTACTTAGTAGTGGAATATTCAATATAGTTTTAAACAAAATAAAAAAACACAGAACATTTAACCAAGAGTTTCAGTCTCAAGATGAGACTTAGTCCTCTCAAACAGTTTATATAAAACTTTTATCCACACCTTGGATTGGGGTTTACAACAGTACTCAGACTGTCCAGGTTCTCATACCTCTACCATAGTTCAACGTGGGAAATCAAAAACAACAAAAACTCACAAGCTGTCTAGGCCACACTTGACTTCTACCACTATCCACAGTGGTGTACAAGATTGTTAGAGAAATATTGAGTGAGGATTTATAAATCCTCTAGTTCAGCACATGAGATAGGGTGTGTTTAAAATACAGAACACACACTGCACAAAATGTAAATAAATGAAACACAATAGAGATAAACAAAATAAGGATGAGTATAGAATGCTCTATGTGTTTTTAGTGAAGCTCTCGACTCCTTGGTTTGAATACATATGAAGCATTGAGTCCCTATCTAGTTTTAGTCAAGAAAAACAGAGTGTTGTTTTTCTATATGACTACGAGGTCCAGGTTGATCAGTAGGAGTGTAGGTGAAGTCGTCGGAGCTCTTTACTCCTTGAATGTTTAGGTTCAACAGATTCAGTATGTCTTCTTCTTTCTTCTTCTATGCATGTAAGTCCTTGGGTATCTCCAGATGTTTGTTTCATATATTCATGGAATGACTGATTGAGCTCTCTACACCAGTATTTTTCAAGGATCCCTTATATATATATATATATATATCCTCAGCTCCGGTAATGGGAATGATTACCTTTTTTCAAGTACAAGGTACAGTTTCCTGACATGAAAACAACTATCATATATTAATTTCAGATGCATTAAAAACATCAAATATTACCATTTCTAAATTACCAAATATAAATAGAGTTTAGATAAATAGTGATTGGTTCTCATCAGTATCTCTTTGTATTAGTGAGCTTGTATCGGTGGACTTGAGTCAGTAGGTCTGTAACAATATCTGTTACTCTTTATAACAATAGACCATATATCAGAGACAGCGACTATATATTTTTAGCTCCTTTTCTCCATGTCTCTTCTGTAAAGGTATCATTCTTGTTTCGGTGGATTTCTCCATCGGTAGCTCACCTATATCGGTAGATGCTTGTATCGGTGGATTTTTCTGTGTATTGGTAGACTTCATATATAGTTGTCTATCTGTTGGTATCGTTAGACTTGTATCTGAAGGTCTATCTATTTGTATGTATCATTAACTCTTTATTACTGGAATAGATTCTATCTATCAGTGATTATTGCTGATCAGAAGACTATATCTGTTTCATTGACTTAAAAACATAATACTTATCTGTTCTATGAAAATCTTATCCAGAGTGAGTTAGTATTATTTCAGAAAATTTATAAACATAGATAAATATTAATTAACTTATTCCAATGATTATTTTGATATATATTTCAACTCAATAGAAGGATGGAATAATTTATATTATAAATAGGATTATCAAAACATATTGAAACATAATTGAAATTATCAAAACAAGTGAGGTCAACAATCTCCCCCATTTTGATAATCACAGATTATGGTTTTACAATTCAAAATAATCATTAATATATAAGTGTGAGTAATGAAATTTTCAAATGTATTATAGAATAGATTATTACATTCCAATGTATCAGAGGTATGAAACCACTGTATTAGAGGTAGAGTTATAAAACAAATGGTAGAGTATATTATGCTAATATTTCTCATAAGTAGAGTATATTATACTCATATTTGTCCTAATTAGAGTATATTATGCTCATATTTCTCCCCCTTTGTGATTAGAAAAAAGTAGGAAACAATGGATGAGGAAAAAATATAATAATATCATTTATATTTCTTCTGGAAAAGAAAAAAAAATACAAAGAAATACAAAATTGAGGGAAAAAGAGTACAAGTAATTCCTATCAAATGTATTAACCACTACCCAATCCACCTCCTCAACATGTGATTTGGATATTCCCTTGGAATCAGAAGAGGATTCAGGCTGGGTAGATGGAGGTGGTGGCTTGGGTACACCAGTGATAATCAGAGGAGGCTGAGATACTGATACAATGCCTGGTCTACAATGTGAAGTCCTCTAGGTGATCATAGGTGAGAGACTTCTGATTGCTTGAGCTGGTGTCATCTGAGGAATAGAGGAAGAATGAGTAGAGGCTAGCGGAGCTAAATGTACAATGATAGGAGTACTGTATACATGAAAAAATGGCAGCAACGGATTCCTAAAGTCCATAATGATTCCTCCTCCTCATTCTATAGCATAAATAAAGTCATCTTTGTTCTCCATAAACTTTTCTATATCAGGATTCAACTCCCTGAGCTTGCTTACTTGCTCTCTGAAGGCTTGAGTGATTGGAGGTAGTTTCATGTTCTCTAACAAAAGCTTGAAATTATTTTTTAACTGATGTTTACTGTAGACCCTTTAGAAATAGTAAACCACTTTGTCTTTTTTCTCTTTCTGAGAAGCAGTGGCCTCTCTCATAAAATTCAGAACAATTTTCCCTATTTCCCTAGTGGTAGTCACCACTTGGGTCAAGGCAGCAGAGTCTACAGAGCCACTGGTGTAAGACTGACCAATCTATTCTCTCATCAAAGCTCGAATCTGATCAATTTCCAAAGTAGTCCTGGGAGTACTCAGAGTTTTAACAGTAAAGGCTATTGTTTCCTTAAAAGATTTAGTTAGCCCACTAATGAGATTTTTGACAACAGAGTCCTTGGTGTTGACATGCTACTCTATTTAATTCTTAAATCCCTCAAAAACTGATACCATTTGGCTAACTACACTTTGTAAAAATGCTAAATCCATGTCTGATTGAGATTTAGAGCTCATATAAGACTCCATAAAGACAACTGATTTCATTGGAGATTCAACATCTTATGCCAAGATTGAAACTTGATTTTGGAAGGCCTTGACTTCACCCAAAACAACAGATATTGAATCAGTCATAACAGATTGAATAGATGATACTAAGGAGTTTTCCATTATTCTTATCTCTTGCATAAAATAGGTCTTGAGATCAAACATCAACTGGTTTAGATCAGATTTTCACACAATATCCTCATGTATTGTTTCAGAAAGTATATTACAAGTCATAGGAGGTCTACTGATGGGTGTCTCATCATCTGAGTCAGGATTGTCCAACCCAAAAACTACAAAACCAGGGTCTTCGGCCCAGTCTTCAAACTCATGAGCTACTGAAATAGTACCATGTCTGATGGGATGCTCCCCCTCAATCTGTGAATTCACCTGAACATGTATATCAACAGCAGCTTGAACAACCAGGTCATCCTCAAAATAATATTCCCCAACTATCTCCATTTCAATAGCAGGAGGCTCATTATAAATAAGTGTAGGTTCAACCATCTTAGCCAAAAAAGCCTCTTCGGGCATTGAATAATTCCCAATCAGTGGACTTAAGCTCAATAAACTCACATCTGAACAATCAGAAACATGTTCTATATTTTCATATACTTTTTCCTCATTCTCTGGAGTAGGATGGACTTCCTCATCAAAAGGGTCTTTTTCATTGCTTACTCCCAACACTGTTTCCCTTCCAGATGATACAACTTCAGAACTGGACTCGGAGGAAAGACTGGATCCCTTCCATTAGCTATAGAGGTATCCATCTCATCACTATCATCACTATACTGAGTTTCACCTTCATCAGGTCCTTGACCTGGATCTCTTCTATCTTTGGTCCTGTTGGGATGGTCAACTGGGTTGAACTTATCATACAGTTTCTCATCATCAATAACACATTTACTTCTCCATTGATTCCAACCAATCTTCATATAATTACAGATTGTGCTTGTGATGCAAAAATTGTATCTCATAACTATTGTTTCATCCTGAGACCCAACTACTACTTTCACCTTGATCATTACTGAAATCAACTATTCAAATATTAAAGAATTGAATTTTGACTTAGGCCTAGTCATATCATCAATTTTAATCATCAACAGCCTACAAATACTTACCTTAACACTATTCCTCATCAGATGCAACAAATAAATATCTTGGTATATCAAATTTTCAAGGTCCCCTCTTCTTAGACTTAGCACATGTTGGATGAATTTTAATAACAAATGGTTTTCTCCATCCATTTCAGTAGCCACTACCTTCATTTTTTCCCACTACCAATGCACTCTTCCAAAGCAACCTCATAGTCAAAAATTTCACTGGTAGGAGGTATTGTCTTCGAGGTATACCCAAATACACCCTCATGTGGGAATTTCAGACATTCATCCCATTCAAAAGATGAAAAATAAATTTCCTTTCCATTCACTAATGAAACCATTCTATTTTCTTTTTCAGATTTCTCAAAATGAACAAAAGCATAAAATTCCTTAATCAACTTTGGATAACAAGGTCCATTATTATTTGAAAAACACTCGATCCATCCCTATTCTTCCAATACTCTAAGAACCAATTACCTGGTAGGCAAGACCCATTATTCATTGAGTCCCTTTTCGATTACTACTTCTCTATTCTTCAAATGTGGGTTCAATACATGCTTCCCTGACCTTGTTCTACATTCACCACCACTACCTTCAGGTCCTGTTTTCTGCTTATTCGCACTTGGCGCATCACTATCATCCTGGACGGTCGGGATTTTTGTTCTTCCCATCTCTAATTGAAGAACATAGGGTTACACATAATGTGGGGGTTTGAGAAGTGAGGATTTAAGAGAGGAGAGTCTGTGGTGGATTTGAATGTATTTAAAGATTATTTTTAATCATTTAGGAATCAAAATGTAATAAAAAGAATTATACCAAAAACAATAATAATTTCATCTAAGGAAAACAAAAATCAGACAGTGCATGACATATAAGTGACAATTATCAGTGAGAATGGAGACGATGAGTTTTATCTATTGATGGGGTCTCTAGCTGTGAGGTTTCTTTAGAAGTGAGGTGTCTCTAGCAGTGAGGTGTCTCTAGTGGTGAGGTGGCTCCAGCGGTGAGGTGTCTCTAGCATTGAGGTGTCTCTAGCATTGAGGTGTCTATAGCGGTGAGGTGTATCTAGCGGTGAGGTGTCTCTAGTGGTGAGGTGTCTCTAGCTGTGAGGTGTCTCTAGCGATGAGCTGTCTCTAGAGGTGAGGTGTCTCTAGCGGTGAGGTTTTTTTAATGGTTAGGTCTTCTAGTGGTGATGTGTCTCTAACGGTTAGGTCTTATAGAGGTGAGGTTTTTCTAACAGTGATGTTTTCCTAACAGTGAGGATTTGGCTAACAGTGAGGATTTTCTAAACAGTGAGGATTAGACAAATATTGAGTATTTTCTTAACAGTGATGATTCACTTAACAGTGAGGATTCAGCTAATAGTGAGGATATGATTAACAGTGAGGATTCAACTAATAGTGAGGATTTTCTTCTACACAGTCTATCATTCTTAACTCATGTCAAATGTACCTTAACCTATCTGAACATAATGGCTTGGTGAATATGTCAGATAATTGGTGTTCAGTACCTATAAATTCAAGAGCAATATCACCCTTTTGGTAATGATCTCTCGAAAAGTGGTGCCTTACATCAATGTGTTTGGTCATAGAGTGAGATATAATATTCTTAGAGATTTTGATCACACTAGTGTTATCAAAGTTTATAGATACATGTCTAAACTAATATCCGTAGTCCAATAATGTATTTTTAATCCATAGAATTTGTGCACAGCAACTACCAGCAACAATATATTTTGCTTCAGCAGTAGAAAATGCAATAGAATTATGCTTTTTACTACACCATGATATCAGGGACTTACCCTGAATATGAAATGTTCCAGAAGTCCTCTTTTTATTTAACTTGCAACCAGCAAAGTCAGCATCTGAGTAACTTATTAAATCGAATGAATTTCCTTTTGGATAAAATAATCCTATGTTATTATTATGTTTAAGATATTTAAAATTTATTTTAATAGAAATCATGTGTAACTCTTTTGGATTAGCTTGAAATCTTTCCCACATACACACACTGAACATAATATCTGGTCAACTAGCAGTAAGATAGAGCATACTTCTTATCATACCTCTGTAGTTGGTTTAATCCACATTTTTTCTAGTTTCATCAGCATCCAACTTACAAATACTACTCATAGTTGTATCACTTCCCTTAATACTATCCAAACCAAAACATTTTAAAAGATGCTTTTTATATTTACATTGATTTAAGATAATACCATTTTCATTTTGAAAAACTTGAAATCCAAGAAAATATTTGAGTTCTCTCATTAAACTCATTTCAAATTCATTTTTCATACTCGTTGAAAAATCAATACACAAAGCATTATTAGAAGATCCAAAAATAATACCATCAACATAGATTTGTACTATCAAAAAATCTTTGGAAATTGTTTAAATAAAGAGATTTGGATCAGCAATCCCTTTGGAAAAACCTTTTGAAATAAGAAAACTACTGAGTCTATCATACCTATCTCGTGGAGCTTATTTTAAACCATATAAAGCTTTAGATAGCTTAAAAACATGTTTTAAAATATGAGGATTTGTAAATTAGGTGGATGTTCAAAAAAAATCTTCAATTATAAAACCATTTAGAAAAGCACTTTTAACATCCATTTGATATAACTTGAAATTTAGATGAGTAGCATAGGCATGTAGAATCCTAATATCTTCTAATATAGCTACAAGTAAAATGTTTTCTTCATATTATATTTCTTTATCTTGACTATATACTTGTGCAACTAGTCTTGCTTTGTTCCTAACTATATTTCCAGACTAATCAACTTTATTCCTAAAAACCCATTTAGTGCCTATGCTCTAAGTGTTCTTAGGTCTGTAAACTAATTCCCAGACATTGTTTATTTCAAATTGATTTAACTTTTATTTCATAGCGATTTACCAAATTCATCATTGATTTCATCATTGATATTTTTAGGTTCTAACTATGAATGAAAATCATGATGTTCAACCCGGTTTCTTAGAGAAGATCTAGCCTGTGTCCCTTTATCAGGATTACCTATTGCAACATCTAAAGGATGGTTCTTTAGAATCCTAGTTGATAGGGTAAAGGTAGGACTAGAAATTTAATGTTATTCTCTTGGTTCATGTTCATCATAGTTAGATACTGGAATATTTCCAGAACTAGTTGTTACAATAGGTTCACCGAAATTTTCACTAAGGTTCAGAAAAGACAAATCTTCTTCAAGAATTTCAAGAAAAGGTTTAGGTTCATGTGGATCAGTTTCATCAAATTTGATGTGAACATATTCTTCCACACAGTTGGTTATTTTATTAAAAACTCATTAGGCTTTTCTAGATAAAGAATAACCTATAAATATTCCTTCATCTCTCTTGGATGAAAACTTATGAAGATTGACTGTGGAATTGAGAATAAAGACTTTGCAACCAAAAACTCTGAAGTATCTATATTTAGGTTTTCTATTATTCTATAATTCATCATGGGTCTTTTTAAGAACAGGTCTAATCAAGACTCTATTTATAATATAACAAGCTGTATTGACAGCTTCAGCCCAAAAATAAACAGGTAAGTCATATTCATTTAGCATACTTCATGAAATTTCTAGAAGGGTTCTATTCCTTATTTCTACTACACCATTCTATTGAGGTGTCCTAGGGGAAGAGAAATTATGATTGTAGCCATTATGTGAGTAGTATGATTCAAATTCATGATTTTAATACTCACAACAATGATCACATCTCAAGGTTTTAATCTTATGTCCACTAAGGCTTTCTACAGACTTAGAATATTTCATAAAGTAAGAACAAGCTTCACTTTTGTGATCTAGAAAATATACCCAAATATATCTTGAAAAGTCATCTACAATGAAATAGATATAGGGCATCCCAATTAAACTAGAAACTCTAGAAGGTCCAAATAAATCAATGTGAACCAACTCAAGAGGTTGAGAAGTTGAAACTTATTTCAATGATTTAAAATAAACTTAATGTCGCCTTCCCTTTTAAAAGAGTACAAACTTTGTCTGATGGGAATTTAAGTTGAGGTAGGTCTCTAACTAAATTTATCTTAGCTAGTTTCGTAAGTAATTTTATATTACAATGTCCTAATCTTCTGTTCCATAGACAATACTCTATAGAAAAGTATTTAATAAAGTGAAATTTTTCTTAGCTAAAGTGTTTAAATCCACAACATAAACATTTTCTTTTTTTAAGGAAGAAAATAGTAAACCATTTTTAGAATTAAAAAAATTACAAGAATCATTTTCAAACATAACATTGAAACCATCATCACACAACTAAGAAATGCTTTACAGGTTGTATTTTAGTCAATCGACAAGTAAAACATTAGAAATCAAAATTGAATCAGTGTTACCAATTTGGCCTAAGCAGATGATTTTTTCATTTGAGTTACCACCGAAGGTGACATGTCCTCCATAAACTTTGACTAAGCTTTTAAAACATGGGAATTCCCCAGTCATATGTCTTGAACATCCACTGTCCAAGTATCATTTCTTCTTACAAGAACTTTTTAAGCAGGTTTCCTACAGAACATGATGTGACAGAATATGATTTTGGTACCTAGATATTCTTGGGTCCAGACAGGTTATCGAGAAAAACTTTTGGTACCCATATTTTTCTAATGGGTTTAATATAATCAATAGATTCAAAAGTCTTTGAGAGATAAAATTTGTTTTATCTATAACTATGTGAATAAATGGTTGAGACATATGAATGTATCTAACTGGAACTAGCAGCAAACTGTCCAGTTTTTTTAATAAATGTATATATTTTTTGATATGTCACTATCAAGGCTGATAGCCTAAACCAATAGTAGACTTTGTTGCTACATGTTTTCCTAGAATTTTTGCAAGATTATTCTTTCCATTAGTAAATTATTCCAAATATTTCTTGATTTTCTCATTAGACAGTTTTAGATCAATATTTTCTTTTAACGGTTGAGAATTAATTTCCTTATCTACTTCTAGTGCATATTTGACAGTTCTAGTTAAATAATGATGTTTATTTAAGGTTTTATACTTGTCTTTTAGCTCATTTCAAGTATCTACTAGCATGTTACAATATTCAAATAACTCTTCACTATACATTTTTTCAGAATCAAAATCAAAATCATCTCCAAACTAATAATAATTTAAAATAGGAGTATCCAATGTTACCTTAGATGTATTTCTCATGAAAAACATATTATCTTTTTGAGAGTTTTCATCCTGAGTGGAATCAGAATCACTTGAATTGTCTTTTGAAGCACTCCCGGTTGCTTTCATAGCATTCTTATATTTTTTGTCTTTGTACTCATATTTCTTCTTTTACATTAATTTTGTATATTCACCATTCACATGTCCTTTACTCATGAATTCATAGAAGACTATGTCATCAATTTTATCTTTTCTTTTCAAATATTTATTCCAATAACCTTTATTGTCATACATTTCCTTATAATTGGATTTTCTGAATAACTTTTTCATTAAATAAAACTTCTTGAATTGTCATGCTATTTGAGCTATTTCCACATCATTGTCAGATGCACTCTCTTCATTACTTGAACTATGACATTCATATTGAATTTTCCCTTTGCCCTTTTTTTTGAAGCAAATGTCTTGAATGATACAAACTTCTTTCTTGTTTCATCATCTTCTTCCTTGTTGGATTTCAGTTCTTCTTCATAAATCATTAATTTACCAATGATTTCCTTGATAGGCCAAGAACTAATGTCACAAGATTATCTAACTGAAACTGATGTGCCTCTCCATCTGTCTGGAAGACATCTTAGTATCCTCATGATTTTCAATTTTGCAGGAACAACTTTTCCAAGGGAGATCATTGTATTGAAAATTTCATTGAACCTGAGATACATGTCAAAAATAGTCTCATCGGGATTCATTTTAAAATTATCATACATAATAGTGTAGGTATTCAATCTCATTTCCTTAACATTGGATGTTCCCTCTGAGGGAAATAGCCAAAGTATCCCAGATTTCATAAGCAGTTATACAAGTAGATATTAGACTAAAATCTTCATCTCTTAAAGAACAATATAGAGCATTCATTTCTTTACAATTATTATTGGAAGAAAATTTAGTAGGTTCATCCCAAGTAGTTCTTTCAGTTTCTAGATCTTATACTGAGTTTCTATATCAGTCCAGATATCAAATCCCATAATTTCTAAATGAATTTTCATTTTTAGTTTCCATTGGGCATAATTAACACCATTAAAGAAAGGTGGACTATTGGTAGCTTCAACTTCTAGTCTATTATCCATAATTAATTTTTATAAAATATATTTAAAGAGATAAAATTTTAAAACAATAGAAATTTTGAGATATTTAGATACAACTAATGTCACATTTCGAAAACAGAGTGTTTGGAAATCCTTTATTGTAATCCTCTGATACAAAATGTTGGTCAGAGTGGACTCTCAAGATGGGGGTGAATTGAGTTCGAATTAAAAATTTCTGTTTAAAATATTTGTATTAAAATCTCCAAATTTAAAAAAACATGTTAAACTGTAGTGAATTTATAAAGATTTTAAATGTTCAATCAGTTTCTCAAAGATTTATTACTTCTCAGTTAATATAATCTGATGATTAAGTTATATTTTGAAACTAACTTACTCGTTCACAATAATTACAAACACTTGATAGTTTAACTATCAAAGTTACATTAAAAAAGATTTGAATTTTAAAGTACTTTGCTGCGGAATATTCAATATAGTTTAAACCAAAAGAAACAAGCACAACACTTTTAACCAAGAGGTTTAGTCTCAAGCTGATACTTAGTCCTCTCAAATAGTTTATATAAAACTTTGATCCACACCCTTGATCAGTGTTTACAATAGTACTCAGACTGTCCAGGTCCTCAAACCTCTACCACAGTTCTACGTCGAAAATCAAAAAATAACAATAGATCATAGGCTTTCCAGGTCACACATGACCTCTACCACTATCCACAGTGGGATACAAGAGTGTAAGAGAATGATTGAGTGAGGATTTTGAAATCATCTAGTTCAGCACATGAGACAGTGTGTGTTTAAAATACATAACACACACTGCTCATAATGTAAATAAATGACACAAAATAGAGCTAAACAAATAGAGACGAGTTTTGAATGCTATATGTGTTTTCAGTGAGGTTCTGGGCTCCTTGGATTGAATGCAAATGAATCTTTGAGTCCCTCTCTGGTTTTATTCAAGAAAACTAGAGTGTCGTTTTTGTATTTGACTTCTAGGTCTAGGATGATCGTCTTGAGTGTAGGTGAAGTCGTTGGAGATCTCTACTCCTTGAATGTTCAGAATCTAAAGATTTAGTATATATTCTTCCTTCTTCTTCTATGAATTTAAGTCCTTGTGTATCTCCAGAAGGTCGTTTCGTATGTGCATGGAAAGAATTATCGATCTATCCACACTAGTTTTTTTTAGGTTCCCTTATATATATATATATATCCTTAGCTCCGGCAATGGGAATGATTATATTTTTGTAGGTATGAGGTATGGTTTACTGACATGCCAACAACTATCGTTATTTAATAGCAGATGCATTAAAAACATAAAACATGACCATTGCTAAATAACCAAATAGAAATAGCTTTTAGAGAAATAGTGACTGGTTCTAATCAGTAGCTCTTTGTATCAGTGAGCTTGTATCGGTGGACTTGAGTCAGTAGGTCTGTAACGGTAGCTGTTAATATTTATAACAGTAGACCATATATCAGATACAATGACTATTTATCGGTAGAACATCTTATCTGTGGCTCTTCTATAAAGGTAGCATTCTTGTATCAGTGGATTTCTCCATCAGTAGCTTGCCTATATCGGTAGCTGCTTGTATCGGTGGCTTTTTCATTGTACCAGTAGACTTCATATCGGTAGCTTTCTATCTGTCTGTATCAGTAGACTTGTATCTGTAGTTCTGTCTGTTTTTCTGTATCAGTAACTCTTTATTATAACAATAGATTCTTTCTATCAGGGATGTTTGCTTATCGGTAGACTATATCTGTATTAGTGAATTAAAAACCTAATACTTATCTGTTCTATGAAAATCATATCCAGAGTGAGTTAGTATTATTTCTAAACATGTATAAACATATATAAAAATTGTTCAATAGATTCCAATGATTATTTTGATATATTTTTCATCTCAATAGAAGGATGACATAATTTAACATATAGATAAGATTATCAAAACAAATTGAAACATAATTCAGATTATCAAAACATTTGAGGTCAACACAGATATTTATATATAATTATGGTTAATAAATTTAGATAAATTATGTTTATGATTATATATTAATAAAATAAAAATTCTATTACATACATTACAAAAAAAACTATCATTTTCCGCTATACCTCATGACTAAGGAAATTAAAAACCATATATTATGAAATATATAAAACCTACCTATTAAAAAAATATTTAATTTTTGGAAAAATGAACTCCATAAAATGAATATACTATAGTTATTTATATTATATGATAAATAATATGGACCTTTATCATTATAATAATACAATAAGACATGTTTTTAAACCAACATGGTTTAAATAATCCACCCAAACAACCTAAAACATATATGTGATTTTTGAAATGAAATTAAATAAGTGTAATAAACATGACGATGTTTATAAATCACGTAATTAATAAATATATGAAACAATTTTTAATTTTTTTTATTTTTAAACACTTATAAAAGAACCTGTCAAATCATGGTAGGTTTATCCCACTAATGTGCGTAATTATATTTTTAATTGTTTCTATTCAATTTGGGTTTAAAAAAATCACGCAGAAGTTTAATATTTATAATGAAATTATATTTATTTTTTTAAAATCATAAAATTATAATAATAATACTCATATGAAAAAACTATAATAGTTAATTCAATATCCCAAAAATAAAATAATTCAGAAATGTTTCTTATATTAGAAACATTTATGAAGAAATACGTAACTTGAGACATCTTCACATTTTTAATTTCTTAAATACAATTAAATTGAAACATAATAAAAAAGTTTAACCATAAAAAAATATCTTTTATCAATTTCATTATACAGAACTGATTTTGGATCTTCATACCAATAAACACAAAATAATATACATAGGGGATGTAAAACTAATAAATGAAAAACATATTATGATAAATTGATCATTAAATATTAAAAATAAAAATATGATTTTAAAATGTGTAAATAAAATATGTATTTATATGATTTATGTGGTTATAGGGTAAGTAACTTGTACTAAGGCTTGAGGTATTTCAGTTTCTCTTCCAAATCCAATTTGTATTTTATATTAGTTCAATAATTCATTTCCTCCCATTTATGAATTATCATAAAATTATTGAAATCTTTCTATAGTATTTTTAGTATATTTATGGTGTATTAATTTTATCCTTACCAATACTCTATATTCAATGATCATTAATTAAAGTATTCAGATGTGTTTTATCCAACTCATTTTCAATATTCTGGTGATGATCTATATCAACCTTTATCTCCCCCTATTTTAACTTTTCAATTTATCTCATGAAACATTTATGACACATATTCGTATTTTTAAATTCATCTTCTTCGGATGCGTATTCCATTAACGTTCAATTTTTTTTACATTTTTAAGAACGAATTAAATAATAATTTCATTCATCCACCTATGCATGTTTCTTAAATATTAAATATATTCATTCAATTATTTGAACACATTATCATCAAAAATAAATTCAAAAGAAATTAAATAAAATTTTGAAAATTATTTTTTAATGTGATTTATATCTATACTTTTGTTTAAAACATCATCAAATTTTTTGAGAACTATTCTAAGACATCTCTTCTATTTTACTCTATATTTTATAAAGACTACATTTCACATAAAATATTTTTGTCATATTACATATATATTTTTTAAAAATGAAATTTTAAAACAATCATAAATTTATTATATTTTTTAAATATAAAATATTTATTTATATTATAATTTATTTTCATTCTATAAAATTTTAATCTTCTATGTTATTTATCTTTTTAATACAACCTAAATCTCCATTTCTTATATTTTATTACATTAAATAGTATATTCCCAATAAATAGATACTATATCAAAATAATTCTCTAATTATTTATTCGCGTTCCTATCTTTGTGTGGTAAATTTGAAATGTAATATTTCTGAGAGAAATGCATCTTTAACTTTGTATTTCATTATTATAAATTATGAAAAATTGTAATATTTCTTTCAACGTCTTTACCTTTTTAAAAACCTATACATAAATATTATTATTATAGTTTTCTTACATAAATACCCATACATTATATTGACTTGGAAATTATTAAATTTATTATATATACATTATTCAAAATGGATTTAATACATCATATTTAATTATTATTTTTGAAGAGTATATACCTAGAAAACAAGTTTATTTAATTTGATACCCATTTTATTGTCCTAGTTCAATCAACCTTGGATTTTGATGGTTTATTATTTCTTTAATATTAATGTTGAATATATCAATATAAGTTATTATGATGTTATGGTTTTCCTTATAATTATATATCCAAAAATCTATTAATAAATGCTTTTGTCTGATGATATTCAATATATACAACATAAGAAGTGATCCTAGAACATTACGGTGTGTTATCATAATAGTGATAATTAACTTATGAAATGATTCTAGTTTGGGGGAAATTATTCTAATTTTCATGATACCATGAGAATACACCTTGAATATTATGCCATGTTTCTAAGTGATAGTTTATTATCCAATTAATAATTTTTTATTATTCTATGATTCTTATTTTCTTACTTTTGATGATTTCATGATATTATTATTTTATTCATGAAATCTTCCCAAGATAATATATCTGACTTATTTAATATTAATTAATATATAATTTATGAGTCATTTATTTTTTTACCCCTGAATGGAAGTTTTAGATCACCTCTTTATATTATTTCTCTATTTCCCTAGTTTACAATACGGGTTAAATATATTTTGATCGGCTTGTAAGTGGACATTATATGTTGATGAGGAATGATTTACCCAGTTTCCAAAGACTCCAAAAATCTATTATTGGGTGTCTCATATAATATTTTTTATGTATGAAATATATGTATATTTACAGTCAGATTCAAAACTATGGGTCTATGGGTTTTTCATTAAATCATGATACCGTAAACATTTACAATTGTTTTAAGAAAGTTATTTTGAAATTATTTAACTTTTAAAAATACATCATTACTAAATTTCCTAGATAACATTTTATAAACCATCTATATAATGGACATCCCAAAATCCTACAACATATAAGATAGAGTAATAGAGTCTCTCATATGTATATTAAAATGTAAAAAACCAGTGTAAAATAATAAAGTTCAAACGTTAATATTGTTCAACTATAAGTTATAAAAATAAATTCACATGGAATATTAACATGTATACATAGTGATATGCCAATTGATACCTCATTAAAATGGTGTTTAATCCTCAATTCACAATATATTTGAGAAATTATCTACTACGCTTACACCATTCAAATTTCTATACCATTTAAGAAACTATCCATATATCATTGTGTTTTGAGTTAGTACACTAGACCCAACACATTATGTACATTGATTACCATTACATGTATACATTTATATAAATATATTTGTTTAATCCTACCATAATTGTGTTGAAAAATCAACATAATATATTTTCATTTTAATTTACTTTGATTAAATTTCATATCCGTACATTAAAATATATCCTATCAATAATGAGAACACTGAGATACATTGAGATTATTATTATGTATATGTCACATGATCTTAATACACCATTCTGATTAGAAATTGATGATGTATGACTATTAAGAAATTATGGCACCAAGATAGTGAGACTTTTTCTTATGATGTTTACACATGTTGATCTCGAGTAGATGAGATCATGAGAACTAACCTACCAATATGAAAACCAAAAATTTCTTGTATTAATTTTAGTTCTTATCTAGGAAAATGTTCATTTGTCTCTTGAATTGAGATTATTATCAATAATTGAAATTCGATTTCATACATTAGTGATTGAAAAAATAATTATATTAAATTCTTGGGAATGTATCTTATGTTGGTTGTGACATTGGAGGAATGGTATAAGATGAATTATCAAGATTGAACATGTCACTTCTGAGTTTAGAAAGATTTGTGTTATAGTCCTAAGATAACCAAGATGTTATTATATTTATTAATTATATGTATATGATACAATAAGGATTTTTTATAGTAACCTCGTGAAATATACAAAGAATAAAATGTATGAGGACACAAGTGTGCATCCAAGTTTATGTGATATCCTAAGACAAAGAGATCATATTACATAGAAAGTGTTCATAAGAGGTAGTCATAATTCTGAAACACATTTTCTACTCAGGGGGTGTGATAGATTTCTAGACTCCTCTCTTGGTTTTTGGTTTAAACTCACTATTATTAAGATAAATAATGATAGTGACACACACTAAGTGTATATAAAAGTTCCATAAATTAATATTAATAGGTGTTTAGGATGAAGTGGGACCCATGTGTAGGGTGAATAGAATATTTGAGTGAGATATATAATGTAAAATAATTAAATTATATTATTCATGTTTAGAATAAATATGATTCAAAATATTTTTCAACGTATTTATGGGTAGATTGGTAATAAAAGAAAAAAATGAGAAAATAATGGTTTTTACATTCCCGAAAAAAAAGAAAACTGTTGGAAAGATTATCCCAGGTAAAAAAAACTCATTTAAGACTCTTTAATAGAACCAAATTTTAAAATAATTTTGAGAGTGAAAATTTATCCTCTCTACACATATCAATCTTGTAAAAATAGATTCTGAAAAAAGTACAAGGTAAGATTGATCCTTCTTTCTCGGTCGAGTTCACATTCTTCATGCAATATTTGAGATATCATAAAGCTCATTGATTTCTCAATATATCACCTAGGAGTCTTAAATCATTGATATATGAGGAATGTTTAATGTGTAGACCATCTATAAGATTCTTGTCTTGGTGCCTTGAAGCACGACAAACCGATAGTGAGAAAAAATTTAATGATTTAAAATAAATAAGGTAATATTTATACATTAATTAAAGTTTATTTTTAGTTAATAAATTTAATTTAACAATATCCTTTTGGAAATAATGGTAATATGAATTTTGGGACTAATTTTATTAACATGAATCCTGACACAAATAATTTAAATGGCATATTTTTAAGGATTCTATTGTGTTCCAGTATCCTTCAACTGGTATAAGAGAGAGGATGAAATAATTTATATAAAAAATTTAAACAATTCTCATAATTTTTCTAGGATTTAGAAAATATGTATTTATATTATCCTAACACAACCAAAAATTCCACGATCCAATTTCAATTCTCGATGATATGTTCAATCAATGATCTATGGGTTTTGAAAATATTATGTAATGGAAATTAAAATATTATTTTTTTATTCCCATTAATAGATATAAATGTGATGAATTTTTAGGAAAATAATGGAGTGAGTATTTTTTGTGTTACCTAGATACACCATATATCAATTGATATTGTCTCTAGGAAATAAGATATGTTGTTCAAGATTGAATTATTTGAAAATAAATCAACAAAAGTCAAAATACATCTTCACATCCATTATGTGGCCCCTCTCATTTATGGGAAGGGTGATGTGTTTGACATTATACATATAATATATTGAATATATATATTATAATACATATTTTTTATAAAATTATATATATATATATATCCTTAATCAGATTCCCCAATTTGCCTTTTCTTGGAATAGTATAGCCCATGTTAAAAATATTAACCTCACCACTAGGATTAAATTAATTTATAAACATATTCTTTAGGGAATAATGGACTCAAATAATTTTGGTGATTTTTCAAAAAAATTTCATTTAGTGGTCTATTTTTAAAAAAATTATTTCTACTTTCACGTGACATAGAGATAATTAATTAAAATTATTTTAATGAAAATTAAATTATTAAAAATTCCTTCAAGTTGAGTTTTAGAAAACATAATTTTTCTCATACAATATAACATATTTTTTCCTGATCGTGAGTTGGTACATACTCGTGCTTGTGTGGTTTATAATTTAATTAATGTATTTAATCCATTTAAGATTGGAAATTTAATAATAACTTCATCTTGATGATTTTCACATCATCCCTCCATGATGTAGTTTGTATAAGGTATTTGTATCAAAATTTAATTGATAAAATTTATTTTCAAACCATGTGTCCCCCTCACCTACCTGTGAGTATAAATTTTAATTATCAGAGGAGATATTGGAAAAGTGGTTCAAGTCAAGAGCTTGTGTAAACCAAATTAATGGAGTTAATAATAGTTATAGGTACTATAATTCATCTAATTTATTGACATCGTGAATTTACCTAGGGCCTCAGTTAATCCATTCATTGCTCAATGGTTTAACTAGTAGTTAACAACATAGGATCAATTCATTATTTATTTATTTTATTATATGTATGGATTTATATTGTGTGAATGTGTATTTATTATGCATTTCTACATAGTATAATAACTATCAAGAGCTCATATATAAAATTAACATGTGTGGTGGTTTTTATATTTAATACATTTCTATATAGTTAATGTGATCACATTGAACAAGCATGTTAAATTGAAAAGCAATTTATTCACTAAGATAAAATTATAAAATCCTCAAAGAAAATATTATGTCACTAAATGTATTTTTCACATGAATTTATACAAAACTAATTATTTATGGTGATCATCATCCCTAGTTGATGGATCACCATATGAATACATTTTTTATGATATTTTTGGCTCACCATGGATAATATTGGTAGAAATGGTGAATCCATAGATATATATCCTCAACTGTATTGGAAAAGAATTGTGCAATTTAATGTAATTATTTACAGAAAATGAGGCACTACTTAATAGATCAAGGAGCACACATTAATGTGGTTAGTGAATCAAAATAAATCCTTATACTATTAGAGTATTTATTTTTCAATATATAACTATATAAAGAGAGGATTTAAAAATACATTATACTACAATAATAAATAGAAAAAGTATTCTAAATCTAGTATTTGAGGCCTACTTGGATTTCATAAAAAAATTATTTAGTGGAATTTTAAAATATTAATTTCAAAAGAAATATTTTTGTAATCAAGATAGAGTACAAATATAATGAATCTACTTGAAATTGATAAAATTAAAACAACCTCCATCTCAATTTCACTGTGATCAATATTGTGTAATGATAATATCCAGACCATCCATACCATCCTTGAGTGATACAAGGTCTTGTGTAATGTAATATTGTTAGAGAGGAAGCTTTATGTACTGTATCACACACTTCCTACTGAGATCCCTTAGTGATAAATTAATGGGGTTAAAGGTAAATACATAAAAAAATTATAATGTCCAAGTTATTCATTACTTAATGTTGTAATCTATGATAATGAGTTGTAGAAAATGCATGAGGAAAAATATTCATTCAAAATGATATCTTATCTCACAGAGTTATATAATGAAAGAACACAATAAAAATTACATGATAAATTTAGTACACTATATTGATTCAGGCTGGTAGAATGGAATCAAGTAGGACCACATGTACTCAAGATGCTCATATACATTCTGTGACTAGAGAACCTTTGTTTCAAAATAAACCAAGACCTAACAACTGATCTCATTCTTTCATCTTAATCAATAAAATTATCTAATTTCATTACAAATTATAAAATGTATAACACAAATAAATAACTCTTTGATTTTTTTATTTATATATGTATATATAGATAAAAATATTTCCATCTCTTCAGTTATTATTTTGAACAAAAAAATAATAAAGGGAAAAATTATCAAAGGAAATGTCCCAGTAAAAAACCCAATTCACCCATATTGATAATACAAAAATAAAGAGGGAGAGAAATGAGAAAGATATGGTAATATTTTTTGGTGACATGAATGTACAATTGAAGAATAATTTCATAGTATGAATGAATAAGAATTTGCACACTTCTTCTTCATTTATCTTTTTCAATGAATGCAATAAATTTCTACAAGTTGGTTATTAGATACAAAATGTGGATCAATATTTTTTTTAATAAAATATAGAAACAATGTAATAAAAACAATTGAGAAGGTAGAATAAGATATTTCATTTTAAAATTGAGTGAGAATATAAATATTAGAATTTGGATATTTTCATCTTACAATACCTTGTTTTATTTGTCTAATACTAAATAATTATTATTATTTACCATTTATTACAACTAAAATAGTCTCTAGGTTGAGTTTATAATATATGTAATCTTATTTCATGTTTAAAAATAATTATTGTCTTATATATATGGAAAAAACTTTATGGTATGGAATATCTTAAAATGGTTTATATATACATGAACTAGAATATTCATAATTATAAATCAATGAAAATCAAGTGATCATGACTCAAATCATACCCTCCTATGAAATTTCTTGAAAGGTCATATACCTCATAATAATTTTATACATTTACATAAAGTAGGTTATGTGGACTCTAATGAGTTAAGAAACCTAGATGTTTGTCACACTTGTTTATAAGGTAATTTGACTAAATTACATTTTATAGGGAGATGTGAAATAGAAAATGTACCATTGGAATTGTTTCATATAGATATATGTGGTCCATTTTCAATAGATGCAAGGTGTTCTTTTTAATAATTCATTACATCTACCAATAACTATAGTATATGTCGATATATTTAATAAATGTGGTATAATCCATATTCCATTAGCATGTTTAAGGATTATTATAATGATATCAACAATCATAATTTTAATACGATTATAAAAATATTCTAAGACAATGAGGGAGAATCTCTTATACAATTTTCCAACAATCATATAATGGATTTTTGGGATTGTTTCCCAATTCACTCCTCATTTTACTTCTTAGTGGAATGATGATTTAGAAAAGAGGAATCAACACCATATTGAAATGGACATTTTGATGATCAGTTATTCAACTCTGCCATTATCATTTGGGGGATATTCATTGCATACTATGACATATATAGTAAACAATGTTTTTAATAAATATGAATATAGAACTCTATACAAGTTGTGGTATAGAAATAATCCACATCTATCACAAATATTTGAATAGGTATATGAAGTTTTATTCTAGACTATAATAAATGATAAATTAGAATCTATGTGATCGAAGTGCATATTTATATGAAATCAGAAAGATACAAAAGGAAATTTCCTATAAAACCCTTAAGATGGAAAGTGATTGCAGAAAGACATGCTACATTTATATAAGGGTAACATATTTTCAAGGTAAATAGTGGGAGTATGATTGAATTTGATGAATTTTATACTCTAGATTCACAAAATTTCATATAGGGAGAATCAATTCAAGAGACCATGGGAGTGGAAGATGTTCATGAGACACATGTATTGTGTAGGTCTACTAGATGGGTTATAGAAACTGATAGATATGTTATTATTGTTACTGAGTTGAGTGAAACATTACTCCTAAATAATCATCAGTCTATAACCTAAAATGAAGTAGTATATTCAATGGATGTTTCTAACTAATAAAATTCCTTATATTTTTAAATTTTGTGTACATACCAAAATCATGTCTGGATTTTTGTAGAACCACTATTTGTTATAGAATTGTTTGAGCATAAATGGGTAATAAATAATATTTTAGACATGGATGCCCAAGTGAGAACATATAATGAAAGGGAAGTGGTTAGGGGGGGGGGTTATGGAATTTCAAGGAATCAACTACGATGAATCCTTCTCACCAATAACAATACTAATATCTATAAAAATATTACTTACAAAAAATTTTTTCCATGGTTATGATATTTTTTAAATGGATATAAAAAATTCTTTTCCAAAGCGCTTTATAGTTGATGGTGACTATATGACACAACTAGATGGGTTTATTATGTAAAATAGTATCAATAAAATATGAAACTTATAGATATACATTATGTATTAAAGTGGGATTCAAGATCATGTAATTTTATTTTTAATGTGGACAAATGATAATTTGGTTTCTTTAATAAAGAAAGGGGTTGATATGTCAATTAGAATGTTAATGGGGGTTCCGTAATTTTTTATGAACAATTTGATGATGAAATACTTATTAACAATAAAATGATGTGAATGTATTATAGTATGAAAATACATAGTTAAATGAATTATTACCCAGGAATGACTTGGGTGATGCAGACAATATTCTTGGGATAATGATCAATCGATATAGATCTGAGAGGAAAATTGGGATAAGGGAAATTATATGTATTTACAAGGTAATAAAGTATTACAATATGGAACTATAACAAAGGGGTTTGTTTCTAGTGTCTCTTGTAATTAATCTCTCAAAAATGATCTGTACACAGAAATAAGAGTAGATTTGAAGAATGAGTAAAATCCGTTATGGTTCAACAGTGTCATATATCATGTATGTTATTATATGTACAAGTTTTGATTTTACTTTTTGTTTAATCATGATGGGTATATTTCAACATATTCTGAAACACCATTAATGGGAATATGTCAACACAATATAAGATAACTACAGACATACAAAGGATATGTTCCTAGTGAATGGAGGTGATGAGATGATAGTTGTGAAGTGATACACTATTTATAGCTTCGCGGTATATCATGATGATTTGAAATCCAAGTTAGGATATGTATTTTTCATGTAAATAGGTTTATTGAGATGGACGATATTGAATTAGACTATGGTTGCCGATTCTATAGTAGAATCTAAGTATAGACATTATTTTAATGGATGTATAGAAGTTGTATGGATATGATTTTTTTCCAGGTTTTTTATTATACCTAGATGTATAGAAAAATTACATTATTCAAGGATAATAGAGTGGTATTGGTGATTTCCATATATCATAGGTCATACAATATGGTAATGAATAAACAACAAAAGATTAATCAATTGAGGTTTTTTACTTAGATGAATGAATTTTAAATTAGTAGAGTGTTGAAATAGAATAATGTGCAATAACCTCTTACTAAATCCATATCTTAGTGTAAGATTGATACTCTTGTGAGAGCCAGTGGGTTGAGTCTTGTTAAATATTTTCTCTAGTTTAAGTTGGAATGTTACAGTTTGGTTCCCAAGAACCTAATCACTTATTTAAATTTACTACAATTACATTTATTAAATTTGATATATACATGTGTTTACACTTATCATAATAGTTATTATACTTATATGTCCTTTATTTACAAGGAAATAACCATAGATTACTTTTCATATAGAATTACTATAGAACATCCCATCAATAATTAGATCCTAGAGATACTATGAAAGTACTCTTAATCATATACCATATGATCTAGAGGTATTATTATTATGAGATACATATGACATCATGATATCAAGTGATTGGTGTTAATAAGTATTTAGACTTATTCTCATAAATTTCCACATGGAAATATTTAGTAGATGAGATGAGGGGGAGTCAACCACTAACGATATCACCACATGTTTTGGATCTCATTGGTTGTTAAAATATTAAAAAAATGCATACTGGATTCTTATATTGAAATCATTGTAAATGTGAATCATTTTATCATATACTTTAATTCTATGAAACAACAATTTTATTTTTTTATGGTGGGGTAGATTTTGTTGGGTACTTATTTGAATGTATTAATATATTTTATTGATCAAGATTAAAATGGTTTCTTCCAAGTGAAAGAATTGTTATGTCATGGGCCAAGGTTGGCCTGGATGGTAATACCCACATTAAATCCATGACCTTGGTTAAAGAAGGTATGTCCATCTAATAGGGTCATGAAATAAATAAATCATCAAAAGAATGCTGATAAATGTCTTCATCCTTATTTATTAGATATCATGAGGCAAATATATTATATTAAATATAATTTTTTCATAGGTTGTAGTCATATCTATGAAATTACTTATCTACTTAGTTATAATGAAAGGTTTCTAGACTCCACTCTTGGTTTGTGGGTTTAACTAACTATTATCTATATAATGTCCTAGAGGTTCAAATACTATGTGTATCCACATGTTCTGCTAATTTGAATGTATAAGAGTTTAGAATGGAGTGTGGCCCATGTACATGGTTTGGAGAACATCCATGTGTGATCGATTATAAGTTAAACAATTAAATTAAATTATTTATGATTATAATAATGTGTATTGGATTTATTTATCAAGGTATTCATATGTATTCTTTAATTAAATTGAATATGAGAAAATGAAATTTTTTTAAATCAACATAACATGGTCATGGTCTGAAAATTTATTTTGGGATCTTACAGGATTAGTAAATGTTCTTTATTTTATCATGTAACCTATTAATTTTTTACCTATTCACTTTTAAAATTACATTTTAAAATCCCTAGCAAGGTTTTTATAAAATATAAATGATGTAACAAGATGAGTTAAGAGAGTAGAAATTGACAATTGACAATGGTTTGTAGATCTAAAACACCTTTGGAATTCAAGAAATAGTGTGAGGTAAAGGGATGAAGACATATAACAAGGGATGTTATTTCTCCCACATTCACATTACGTGGAAAAAAAGACATTGTAGGTGGGGTATATAAGAATATAGGAAAATAATGAATTTCCATTACTCGAATTGATGGTCATTCATCCCCAATGAGAATCCAATTACATACACCACTGTACCTATAAGCTATCAAGTCCATTATACCCTCCAAAAAACCATTGACGGAAGGAATAACTGATACTAAAAGTCACTCTGTAATGACCCCTAAAATACCAAGTTTTAAATTTGACAAAAATGCTATCAGTCAATTTTTTTAGTTTATATATGCTTTTGGATTGTTTAATAGAGGCCATAGGTTATAATTTGAGAAATATAATCTTAGTGGTAAGAATTAATCATTTATAATATTAAACACTAGGCACATGATGGACAAGGCATATGAGGCAATGGTTTATGTGGTCCACTGACCACCATGAGGTCACTATGATGTCACTTGATAGGGTCAATAGGTTCCAAGAGGAGGAATACATGGAAATCAATGGCCTCCTAACATGTTTTAATAATTTTTGCTAAAATTATGTTTTTATTTTTCAATTTTATAAAAAACAACTTCCATTATGTTTCAATTCATTACATATGAGGCCCCATATAAATTTTTATCTCTTCTAATAATTTGAATTCCACTATTGGTAGTGCTCTGGTTGAATCACAATTTATTCCAGTGGATTTATAGAGGTAACATAAACCTATCTCTATCATCCATTCCTGGAATTTATCATTTTTTCATCATTCATAATATAAAAGGATAAAATAATTGTTTATGATAGGGTTTATTAATTATCTTGAACAAGGTGAAATCATGTTAATATATATGATAACTGGGAATAAAAATGTGTAAGGATTATGGACCCTATATTTATTAACCATTTTAAATACATTCCATGTTTCAATTGATAGGTGGATGTCAGTGGTTTTTTCGGATCAACTTGAAAGAAAACCAAATGTGTTATAATTGAATCTAAACTGGGGAATAGACTCTATATAACCTATTAAGGGATCTATCAACCATATGATTTATACTATTAGTCTCTAATGTTTAGGCTTCAATTGGAATATGCAGAGTGGCCATGTTTATAAACCCCTAGAAGGATTTTTTTATTATGAAATAATTTAAGGGTTCTTGTGAGTTTTCCCTAAGTGTCCCTTGATTATGTCAAGCTATTATGTTAGATATTTTGTGGGTTAAATGGACTAAAATTTGATGTTTTTATGATGATTTCGAGTTTTACTGTGAATTTTTTGAGATGGGTTATTATATCTTATTTACATCCATGAAATTGAGAGGTTGGGATTTACATTTTGTTCTTTAGTGCACAATTTATAAGGAATTGATCTCCAAGGCAGTGAATTGGTTTGAGGGTAATGAAATTAATATGGTGACAATTCATTCACAATTTTGTTTTATTTTCCCATGTTTTTTTATGATTATTGATGATTAACATTTAACCAATGTGTTATATATATTTTTTAGTTATTCACCATTATCATATAAGTATGTTTATAATATTGGTGATTACCCTTTCTACATGATATTGTTATTCTTACAGATATAACTGATTCTATAATGACTCACACATTTCATACGTAAATATTACATCTTATTAGATGAGTATTCATTTCATTTTATAAAACACACACTTGAGTAATATAAATGTTTAATTTATTCAAAAATAAGGATATATAAAAACCTATTTCATTATGGAACATTATAATCTCCCAAAATAGTTCCTCACGATAGGAAACCTACTTAGTCATATCATATAAAATATATATTTTCAGAATGAGGGGAAATGAATCACAAGAAAGGGTGAGCTATGATGATTAGTAAGGGAAAAAAGTGAGATATTAATGATCGCATAATAATAACATGATATTATGTGTATGAGAAAATGTAAAAAATATTAGAAAACCATACCCTTCATATCATAGATCATAATATTTAGTCATAGAATAAATCATTATAGTTCATAAGTCATGTATCCTAATAGAATCACACAACTTTATCCATGAGAGTATAACAATGGGATATGAAATAATTTATTTGCGATAAACATAAGCATATGATATAATTTCCCTTGTAGTCACTAATCACAACCAAAACTATCATAGTGGACTAGGTTCACTCCCCATACCATCATAGTTGTCATGTTTCACTCCCAAAATTATTATAATAGATAGGGTTTGTTTCTAAAATATCCTCACTCCCCATTCTAATCCTATTTATCTCACGATATATCAAACATTACCTAATGTAATAGAGGGATATATATTTCATGGAACACCAATCACATAGAAAAAATACCACATAATTTTACCATAATATCATAAAAAATTAATGATATCATAACTATTGAGATGGTATGTGGAGTATGATATACTCTATTATACCAAATATAGGATCTAAATAATATAGATAATGAATTAAGTATCTTATAATGCTCAAAATACAAGATGGGGTGAATTGTATGCTTTAAAACATTTCTTTGGAACTTTTAAAGAAGACTATGTTTAACAAGGCTAAACAAGGTAATTCACAATACCTCTAGTTCTACACACTAGATAGATTCTAGAAATATTATTATGAGAAAGTGATTCTAGAAAAAATGATTCCGGAAAGTGATACTTGATGAATGTTTAGAAAGATAAATATTATACCTTAAAGAGTATGGAATCTTACTAAATCAGATTATACAAGTATAAGGAAGTATAAGATAGTTATAGTTTCCTCAACAATCAAAAATACAACGTAAAACTTAAAACAAACATGTAACAAGTAGTATGTTTATTAACCCAAAGAGAAGGGTACCCAACCACCTTTGATAAATGTCCCTTGATTTATACTTTCAAGAAAGTCTATCTTAACCACATTAGGGTAAGCCCTCGATACGAATATCAGTGTATGTCATGCTATCCCCAAAAGCCCTCAACTTTAAGGTAGTCGACACCTATGTCTTCCTTAGAAAAACATTCCTCGAACATTAAGGTAGTCGGCACCTCTGTCTTCCTATCCCTGGAAGCCCTCAAATGTACTCAGCAACACTCGGAGTTGCATGAAGAAAATATGAACAAGAAGTTCAGTATGGACTAAGCATGAGAGTATCTCTCTAGAAATAACTTCAACAACATGTAATATCTAGAGTCATAGAATAGTTCGTCAAGGTTGTGAGCTCTTTTCAACTGAGCTCTTATTTATAGCCACGGATCCAACGGTCATCTCCCTCCTCCAACGATCATATTTTCCATGAATTTTGGAGGGAACTGTACATGTGTGACTCAAACAATGATTAGTTAGTAACCGAATGCACGACATTGTTTTATAAAAAAACGAGTGTAAGAAAAAATATGGTTACATAACCAAAATCAAATATTCGGAATGTATGCAAATAAAAGTTTAGAGTTTAACCAAAAACATATTCGGTGTCTATAATACAAGTATATTCGGATTCTATTTTCTAATGAATTCAGACCCTGAACATACAATGTTTGGAGTCATAGATCATGGAAATTTGGAGTCAAAACATACAATGTTCATAGTCTGAATTCCATAGAATTTGGAGTATGAACTCATAAAAGTTCAGAGTCTGAATTCAGATAACTCAGAGTCAGATCTTATAAGAGTTAGGAGTCTGAATTCAGTGAACACAGAGTAAGAACTCATAAGAGTTTAGAGTCAGAATTCAGAGACCATGGAGTTTGAACTCATAAGAGTTTAAATACTGAATTCGGAGAACTCGGAGTCAGAATTCGTATCCTGAAAATAGAATAATCATTATCTAAGTATTATATGATTTTGAGGTTTTAGATATGAAGCTGAATTTTACACAAAGACAATATAAATAATGAAAATCATGGTAAGGATAAATTTCCTTAGGGAAGGAAAATTTTCCTTATGAAAGTAAAACATAGGGTAAAAATGAAATTTACCTTGAGAAAAGGTGTTTGTGATTTTCAAAACATGAAGAATAGTAATTTCATAATGAAATATTATTGACTCAACAATCTCCCCACACATGAAGGAATGTAAAAATAATAAGGAAACCTTATTGACTCAACAATATACCCCTTTTTGGAATGCGCAAACTTCCTTACTAAAAATAAAATAAGGACTTGGAAAATATTTTTCAATATAAAACATATATCCCTTATCATATGGGAAAATATGAATATAAATAACTCTCCCTTAGGATTTAGAACAATAAGGATCGTATTTTGTATTTCTGGAATGAAATTTTTCATTATCTTGAGTGTGGAAATATTTTTAATTAAAACTCCCTCTTAGATAAACTCCCCATTACTTAGGGATATTTCTTCTTTACTTTAAATTCGTTTTCCTTTCTCCCCCTTTGTTATTTTCAAAAAGAATTTGAGGGAATGGAAAAAAAACTTATGGTACCTGAAAGATTACTACAAAACATCCAAAAGACAAGCAACCAAAAAATATCAATATGATTAGACAGAATTTGTACAGGAAAGAAAAGTACAACAAAAGATCTGATTGGAACACATTTATCCTTCTTTTTCCTTCGACATCAACTTCTTGACTATAGTCTTCAACTTTTTGAGGTCCTTATGATCTTCCTTTTGTCGCTTAAGAAGCTGATCATGATCCTCCACTTTCTTCTCTAAAGAAATGATTCATTCTTCCGGAGAAATTAGAGCCTTTTCCTAATCCTTCAGGACTTCTTTATGCTTAAAAAGCTTTTCTTCAATATCAATCTGAAGATCCCTTTATCTCTTCCATATTTGGGCTACTGAATACATCTTTACATTCAAATTATTTATTCTTGAATATGAGAATTTTGATCAAGATTTAGCGTTTCCTCAAAGCTATTCATTAGATCCTTGATCTTTTCATCTTCAATGTCAAAGGACTCCTTGAATCCATCATAGAGCTCATCAAGTTATCTTAAATCTTCAATGGTTTTCTTTGACCAGCCAACCATTTTCCTATATGACCTTTTCTGGGCATTGTAGATAATGAAGAAATTCTTGAAATCAGACTCAAGCTTCACACATTTATCCATTACCACAGATACTGAATCATATTTCTGATTAACTGTGTGTTGAATCATCTAGAATCTAGATTCTATGCTTGAAAAAATTGGAATGGTGCCAACCAACATCTTCAAAGAATGGACAATGAAATCATGTCATAGAGATGATGATTCCGAATTTGAGACTTTTCTAGGTGAGGATTCCTTCCTTAACTTAACTTACATCCTCTTCGATGATCCACAAGTTTCCTTCTTCTTTACAACATCTTTTGTAGGTGTCTCAACTACCACCGGTTGTCATTTATCACTTCTCGGAAGGGCTTTCTCATATGGATATTTATGTTCACAGTCAGATAGTTGAACAATTTTATCTTAATCTATCTTCTACATCTCAGCTCCTACCTCAGTATCCTCAGGATGAATAAAATGATGATTAAAAATCTCTTACTCAGATAGATTTCTTACTTAATCTTCAACTCTCTCATCTTCTTCTTTCTGATCTTTCCCAGGTGTAGCAAGATTTGAAGATTATGTTTCTGAATTTCGGATTGACAATTTCTCGGATGAAATTTCTTTCTCATGGATGTATTCTACTTTATTTATGAGATCTTCTGTGTCACCACTACTTTATTCTTCTTCCACATCATGTACTACTTCTTCTTCTCTTTCTTTCACTATTTCCAAAACTTTTTCTCCTTTAACAAATTTTCCTTTGACTTTTTCTGGAGTCACATACTTCTTTCCAGGGGTTTCAGGTAAGGGTTCTACCAAGAAATATTTTGGTACAAGGATACTCTCAGATGCTTTCTTAGCAGCCTTCAAAATATATTTAACAATATCTGATTCATTCATCTTCTTATTTTGCTTCTTTTCCTTCTCTTCTCTTTCAGGATACTCAGCGGTTTTCTCCTTCTGGTATTTTTCTTTAGCAGGGTCTAGTCCAAACATGGGATCCCCTTCTTTTCTATTCTTCTCATCTTCCCTCCATTTTTCTATAACCTCATCTAGATAGGATTTTTTCTTCTTAGGTTTTGGAGGTGTGGATTGATGTTTATTAGCTTTTGGGATTTCTTCTTCCTCTTCTACTTCCTTCAACTTCCTCCTCTTTCCTCCCTTTCTCGATGATTTAGGCACTTCTTGTTTCTTCGGAATAGCTTCAACTTCATCCACTGGTAGGTCATAATATTCTCCAGAGGAATTGGGAAAACCAATGTTCATCCTCTTAGAAGTATCATCACTAACTATCATAACTTTACAGTTCATGGGCTTTGAGAAACAAGGGATTTTCAAAGATTCTAGACACCAAATAATCATCTTAGAAAAAATAGCTAGGTACATGATAATCCGAGCCTTTATATTTCCATTCATGATATTCTCGATCATATCATAATATGATTAACCAAATTATCCTTCCGTAGATTCACCAGAAAATCTATTATGTACATATCACTCATTTTCAACGTTTCCTTGTAACCTTTTCTCAGAATAATAAATCCATGAACCCACAATTCAAGGATCCGATTATGTGTAGAGAGGTGAGAAATCTTAGGATTCTTGACATCTATATGATCAAGGAAATCCATAGCTTTCACCATTAAAAAGCATCCTTGAACATCCTGAAACTTGTGAGAACAAAAATCATCTTCTCCTAAATATGGAACTCTAATCAGACTTGTTGTCTTAGTGTACAAAATAGCATAAGACTTTCCATTGATTTTGAAGGAAAATTTCACTCTTCCAAATTCCTTGAAAAAACTAACGAATACATAACACTCGATAATAAAATCTATATACACTTATTCTTGACCCCTGGCTTGGATATGAAAACACTCTCCCATCTATTCAACTTGATGTTCTTTTAAATTATAGAATCATACTTTTTGAAGAAATTCAGATGCACCAACCTTTTTCTATACACCTATCACTCTGGAATTGGCTTGATAGTAGACATATCATTCTGAGATGATTCTTCTACAGAAATTTAGAATTGAGAAAATTCTGAGAAGTTTGGAACAGGATTAAGTATAGGGTCAGAACTTCAGCACGTGAGAGCTTGAAAACGATGTGGGACAACCCTTCGAGGGTCCTTTATATAGGTGTTGGAAGAGACAATTCAACTTATAAACTCAATCCAATGTTTGAAAATTCTTATGATCAGATCTGACGGTTGATATGATACCTGTAAGGAAAACTTCATAGAATCTGATCATTTGAGGTTTTTAAGAAAAACATTTGGATTTAAGGAAAAGAGAATCTAAAAAAATTTAAAACCAAATGAAAATACCAGAAAGTAAATGATGATTATGAAAACCTAATAAAGGAAAGATACCTTTCAGATTTCTAGGAAGAATATTCATATTGAGAAAAAATATTTCTCGAAAAACATTAGATTCCAAAAAATTTTGATTATGAAAAATATTTAAAAATGAGAAGAATAATTACAAAATAATTTATGTACAGAAAAGTCCATTATGAAAATTTTGAGTCTGAAAATTTTCATTATAAGAATTTTGAGTACAAAAAACTTCATTACGAAAATTTTGAGTACCAATATCTTCATTACAAAAATATTGAGTACGAAAATATTCATTACAAAAATATTGAGTATGAAAATCTTCATTAAAAAAAATTTGAGTACAAATATTTTCATTACGAAAATTTTGATAACAAAAAGCGTCATTATGAAAATTTTCATTATGAAAAATATTGAAAAACTGATTATGAAAAATTTGAAAAACATTATTACGAAAATTTAAAAAACTTCATAACGAAAATTTGATAAACTATGAAAGCAAATGTACTCCCTCTATGGAAAGGAGTTCATTACAGTAAAGAGATTAGTTTCAACCAAAATTTAATAAGGAATATTACCTTATAGTTGTAATTTCTAACTTCTGTTTAATGTATTCAAATCTATTGAAGGACAAAGATTTTGTGAAAATAACAATAAGTTGATCTTGTGTTTCGATAAATTGAAGAATGATATCTTCTTTTTTTGTGATCCCTAAAAAAGTGATGCCTAATATCTTTGTGTTTTTCATGGGAGTGATGTGCATAACTTTTTCATAAAGCAATGGCACTAGTATTATCACACAAAATTTGTGTATTGGTAAAACTCATACCAATGTCTATGAGTATATGTTGCATCCACAACACCTGAGCAAAACACCTTCCAACTGCTACATATTCAGCTTCAGTAGTGAAAAGTGCTACTGAGGGTTGCTTCATGCATGACCAAGAATATAATGAATCTCCTACGAAATGACAAGTTCTGGATATAGTTTTTCTATCCATTCTACATCAACCAATGTCAGCATCTGAAAAACGTTTTAAAACAAAATCATTTCTAGAAGTATAAAAGTGTCCTAAATCCATGGTTCCCTTTAAGTAACGAAAAATTCATTTCACTGCCTTTAAATGATATTCCTTAGTATTGGATTAATATCTTCCACATAAGCATACTGAAAACATTAAGTATGGATAACTAGACGTCAAGTAAACTAAGATACATATCATACCTTTGAATGATGTTTGATCTAATGGTTTCCCAGCTTCATCAATATCAAGTGTATATGAAGTACCAATGGGTGTAATTATACTTTTATTGTTGTCATATCCATAATTTTTAAAAAGATCTCTAATATAATTATGTTTGGATATATAGATTCCTTTTGGTTTTTGAGAAATTTGAAAACCAAGGGTAAATGTTAATTACCCAATCATACACATTTCAATCTTAGATTTTATTAGATCCACAACGGAATCAGTTAAAGATTGTTGAGTTGAAACAAATATAATGTCATCAACATAAATTTGAACAATCAAAACATTTTTCTTGTCTTTATTTATAAAAAAAGTTGGTTCTTCATTTCCCTTAACATAATTATTTTGAAGCAAAAATCCTGTAAGTCTATCATACCAAGATCGAGGGGATTTCTCATGTCCATAAAAAGCTTTGGTAAGATTATAAACATGTTTTGGATGATTTGTATCTTAAAAAATAGGAGGTTTTTCAACAAAAACATCTTCTTGAACAAAACCATTAAGTAAAGAACATTCCACATCCATTTGAAAATGTTTGAAATTGAAGAATGCTGCTAGGGAAATTAAAATATGAATAGATTCATGTTTAGATACTGGAGCATAGGTTTATTTATATTCTATTCCTTCTTTTTGATTATAGAATTTAGCAACAAATCTAGGTTTATTTTTTACTATGATTCCATTTTCATCACACTTATTTCTGAAGACCCATTTTACACTCATAACAGAAGTTTCCTTAGGCCTTTCAACCAAGGTCCAGACATTATTCCTTTTGAATTCATTTTTGTCATCTAGCCTGGATTTTATCCAATCATCATCACCTAAAACATCATAAGTGATTTTTGGTTCTAATTGGGAAGTAAATTGTAGATGTTTTACTTAATTTCTTAAGTAACTTTTAGTATTTATAGGTTGATTCACATCACCAATGATACTATCACTGGGATGATTATTTAGAAACAACTGATTAGTGTTTTGTAAAACTTGTTCATCAACATAGGGTAGGAAATATTCTGGGGTAAATGCATCAGAATCATTTTCTCGAGCATATTCCTTATAAAGAGGATCTTCTAACAAAGGTTCATAATCAGTTTTTAAAAACACATCTGAAGATGTAGGTTGGGGTTGTTTAAAAACAAAGGGATTAGTTTCATCAAATTTTTCATGTGCTGTTTTTCAACAGTACGAGTGGTTTTTTTGAAAACACTATAAGCCTTATAAGTTGTGGAGTATCCTAAGAAAATTCATTCATCAAATTTTGGTAAATTTTTTTGTATATTATCTTTAGTATTCAGAATGAATACTTTGAAACCAAAACACTTAAAGTAGGAATATCTCGGTTTTCTACCATTCCATAACTCATATAGAGTTTTATTAAGAAAAGGTCTAATCAGAACTCGATTAATTGTATAAAAAGAAGTACTTACATATTCAACCCAAAAATGTTTGGCTACAGAATACTCACTCAACATGGTTCTTATTATCTCTTGAATAATTATATTTCTTCTTCAACAACACAATTCTTGTTGAGGTGTTTTAGGTGCTAAGAAGTTATGAGTAATGTCGTTTATACTACAAAAAGTTTCAGAATCTGAATTTTGAAATTCTCCTCCATGATCACTATGAATAGTTATCAAAGGAAGGTTTTTCTCATTTTTAACTTGTGCTCTATAACATTTGAAATAAGGAAAAGATTCATATTTCATTTCTAGAAAATAGACCCACATAAATCTAGTGTAATCATCAACTAAAATAAATACATTATACTTTTCTCCAATGCTTCCAGTTTATGTTGGTCCAAAAATATCCATATGCACTAACTGTAATGCATTAGTAGTTGAGACTTCACCAAATGTTATAAAACATGATTTATGTTGTTTTCCATATTGACAAGGATCATAATCTTTTGAAGAATCAAATATAAGATCCAGTTTATCCTTAACAAATATTTTCATTGAGAGTTTTCATAGGTTTCTAAGGTTACAATGTCCTTACCTTCTATGACACAACCAAGAATGATCTTCCATTACAATAAGGCAAGGTTTGTCTTGGCTCCTATGGTCTTCTAAGTTTAGTGTGTAAACATTCTCTTGCCTATTGGCAGAATGAATAAACTCTTCCTTTGAATTGTGTACTAAACACTTGTAATTCCTAAAATTCAAAAGGTAACCTTCATCACAGAATTGACTTATGCTAATGAGGTTGTTCTTAAGACCCATAAGAAAAAGAACATTTGAAATTAATGATTTTACAAGAATAACGATGTTACCTATACCAATATTTTCTCCCTTAGAATTATCTCTGAAAGTTACTTTCTCTCTTTTCATTTTAATAATATTTTCAAAGAAGTTATTATTACCAGTCATATGACGAGAACATCAACTATCCATGTACCATATATTACTATTGGTACTTTCTCTATTATCCTAAAAATAAGAGTGTTATATTTTCGGAATCCAAACATTCTTGGTTGTAGAAATTTTAGAATGGAAAATCTTAGGAACCCACATTTTCATAGAAATATAGGCTTTATGAAATTTTAAATACTGTGTTTTGTTTAAGGAACAATTTTTTCCCAATGTCCACCACACTGACACTTAGTGCATAATGGAGAACTTTGAGGAACAGAATATTTATTACTTAAAATCGGTTTAGAACTAGTATAACCAAAACCAGAATTATTCCTTATAGGTCGAATTTGAGAATAAATTTTTTCAAAATTTTCCTTACCTAAGTTAAAGTTTGAGAAACACTTTCTCAAGGAAAAAAATTCAGATTTCAGTCTAACAATGAAGTTCTTATCTTCAAAAACATTAGTTTTACAACTAGAGTTAGACTCGAAGACATCCTTCTTATAAATTACATTTCCTAGATCATTATAATGTTTATTTTTCTCAAAATTTACATACTCAAGATTTTTTGAAATATTTTCAAAATAAAGGGTTTTTGTATCAACATATTTAGAAATATGTGATATTTTTTTAGTAAGTATAGAAATCCTAGAATTTTCCTTATCAATCATTTTGTTAAAATTATAATTTTCATTCTCAAGAAGCTTAGCAAACCTAGAATATTCTTCATAGTAGGTAAAGTATTATCCTCATCCGAAAAGATTCTTCATTCGAAGATTCATAGTATTTATCATTACTATAATTATTATTAAAAGAAACATTGGTCATAGATTCATCATTGTGTACCTTATCCATTAAGAAAATATTGTTAGTAAGTATTATGGCTAGTAGACCAAGATAATTCCATCCAGATGATTCGTAATCTGATAATTCATCAAGAGAGTCTCCACCATGGGCACTCCAGGTGTCGTTATCTTTCGAAACATTCTTATATTTAGCTTTGTAGGACATATTTCTATTTATCTCAGAATTCTATCCCTTTATTTCATTTCATTTAATTATAGGAAAATCAGGCCTTATATGTCCATCTCTCTTCCATTCATAACATGTGACTTCTGAGTCTTTCTTATCTTTCATTTATTTCTTCTTATATATGGATTTAATTTTCTTCTATTTGGCTATCCTATTCATCCTTCGAGCAAGAGTGGCTAGTTCACTTTCTGACAATTCACTTCCCCTAGATTCAGATTTTATAACAACCTTCTTAGATTTGGATCTTGTAACTCTCTCAGGAGTCTTGGATTTAATATGATTTGAAGTTGTTGTAGAAGTAACACTTCCATTCCCATTCTTCTTCTTAATGTTTTCATTATCTCTCTTCATTCTAGTCTCATGTTGAAGAAGAGTTCCAAAAAGTTCATTAAGAGAAATATGAGGGTTCTCAATATGGAAATAAAAAACCATGATATTAATCACTGATCATGGATCTCCTTGTTTCGATAACTATGGATGTTCTAAAGTGTGAAACTTTAATTTTCATCAAAATACAATTTGCTGCTTCATAAGATGAAATTTTCGTATATATATTTCTAGTCATGGAACAAAGAAATGTATTGCGTACCTTATAATTCAGTTGATATTCATTTTTTTCTTGATTAGTGAAAGTAATAACTTCCTTGTTAGGAATTTTATATCCTCCAGTAATCATAACAAAATTATCAACTCTAGTATTGATAATGAATGTCTTCATGCAATCTCTCTAATATTCGTAATCATTCACATTAAAAATAGTTTTTCTTGTAGGATTTAGGTTGTCAATGGAACCAACATTGATTCCTACCAT
This sequence comes from Viscum album, assembly GCA_963277665.1. Taxonomy (NCBI): domain Eukaryota; kingdom Viridiplantae; phylum Streptophyta; class Magnoliopsida; order Santalales; family Viscaceae; genus Viscum; species Viscum album. Next base: position 1,870,112,380 of record OY728150.1, read on the forward strand.
CTTAAAGAAACCTATCTCCACACAAACATGTTAGTAGTAAGGTTAAGTAAACAAGGAAAATATTCCTCAGCAAGAAAAATCTAGAACAAGAGTATTTCTGAGCAAAAAAAATGAATTCGAACATTATGAGTCCGAAAAGATGATTCTGGAAATTAGAAGAATATAAATTCTCTCCTAAATCTAATTATGAGATTAATTCAGATTGAACCAACCATTTGATACCAATTTTTTAAATGGTATGTGGAGTATGATATACTCTATAATACCAAATGTAGGATAGAAATAATAAAGATACTGAATAAATTATCTAATAATGCTCAAAATTCCTGGGGGGGTTAATTGTATACTTTAAAAAATTCCTTTGGATATTCTAAATATGACTATGTTTAACAAGGTTAAACAAGGTAATTCACAATACCTCTAGTTCAACACACTTGCTAGATTCCAGAAATACAATTCTGAGAAAGTGATTCCAGAAAATATGATTCCGAAGAGGGAAACTTGATGAAAGTTTAGAAATTTAAAGATTCTACATTAAAACGTATAGAATCATACTAAATCAGAGTATACATGTATAAGGATGTATAAGGTACTTATACTTTCCTCAACAATCAAAAATACAGTGGAAAATATGAAACAATCAAGTAACAAGTAGTAAGACTTTTAACCCAAAGAGAAGGGTATCCAACAACCTTGGATGACGGTCCCCTGATTTATACTTTCAAGAATGTCTATCTTACCCACACTAGGTTAATCCCTCGATTCAAAGATTGTTTTATGTCTTGATATCCCCGCAAGCCCTCAACATCAAGGTAGTCGGCACCTCCATCTTCCTCATCAAGGAATTCCTCAAACATTAAGGGAGTGGGCACCTCTGTCTTCCTATCCCCGAAAGCCCTTGAATGTACTCCGCAATACTCAAAGTCGCATGGAGAAAATCTAAACAAGACGTTTAGAAAGAACTAAGCTTGAGAGTCTCTCTCAATAAATCTTTTCAACATCTTGTAATCTCTAGAGTCGTAGAACAGTTCTTCATTGTTGTGATCTATTTTAAAATGAGATTCTATTTGTAGCCACGACTCCAACGGAAAGCTCCCTCCTCCAACAATCATATGTTTCCTTGAATTTTAGAGGGACCTATACACATGTCACTCAAAACAAGATTAGTTAGTAACTTAATGCAAAAAATAATTTTATAACAAAAACAAGTATAAGAAAAAATATGGTTACATAACCAAAATCAAATATTTGGAATGTAAGAAAATAAATGTTTGGAGTCTAACCAAAAACATATTTGGTATCTATAATACAAGGATTTTCATATTATCTTTTCTAAGGAATTTAGAACCTGAACATACAGAGTTCAGAGTTAGAGTTCATGAGAATTTGGAGTCAGAACATAAAAAGTACGGAGATAGAATTCATTAGAATTTGGAGTAAGAACTCATAAACATTCAGAGTCTAAATTCAAAGAACACGGAGTCATAACTCATAAGAGTACAGAGTCTATATTCAGAGAACTCGGAGTTACAACTCATAAGAGTCCGGATTCTGAATTCAGAGAACTCGGAGCTAGAACACATAACAGTTCAAATTCTGAATCAGATAACTCTGAGAAAGAATTCATATCCTGAAAACAGAATACTATTTATCTATGTATTATATGATTACGATGTTTTAGATATGAAACAGAATTTTACTCTTAGACAAGATAAACAATGAAAAACATGGTAAGGATAAATTTCCTTGGGGAAAGAAAATTTTCCTTATGAAAGTAAAACATAGGGTAGAAATAACATTTGGCTTGAGATAAGGTGTTTATGATTTTCAAAACATGAGGATTAGTAATGTCATAATGAAACCTTATTTACTAGAAAATCTACAAAAACATAAAGGAATAGAAAATTAATAATGAAATGTTATTAACTAAATAATAACCCATAAATTTAAATGGTTTTCTTAAATATTTCATCATAGAATAATATATGGAAAATTTTGGTTTCACTATAAATACATGAATTTATTGTAGAAAAACCTATGGAAATGGAATGAGCTTCAAAACAATATTTTCATTATAATAATATTCCTGAAATAAAATAATTTATCTTAGATTCATTAGATTATATCCCTATTAAATATTTATAAATTTCAAATTATGTCATCATATTTGGAAATTTAATTAAAAAATAATTTCAAAATTCTCCGTAAGAAAATTTCATTTTAATATTTAATCCATTATATAAAATAAAAAAATTACCAAATATTAAATATTTTAATTTTAAAATAACCTTGGAAACATGTAATGGAATATTTAAATAATTGAGAGATCGTGATAATGGTAAGTATCATTAATGTAAAACATGTTAAAAAATATTACATTCAAAATTTTGATAAAAAAATTCAAAAGTAACACATTTCGGAAAATGAAGATAATATTTCTTTTTAAAAGTTATTATAAAAAACTGAAAGATGTGTAATAATTAGATTAGGAAATAATATATAAATACTAAAAGCAATAATTATTTTTTTAGAAAACATGGATATGGATGGAAAAAAATTAACTATAGGAAAAAAAGTCATTTTTCATTTAAAACATTATTTTGGAATCTTGAGTACATGAATACTGGAAAATGTAATGGAGAACAGTAATTTACTAAAATAACCATGGGAGTAGATAATTAAAGATTTTATTGATGGATATATCATATGAATTAAATATCAAAAGTTAACTAATAAATAACCCTGACAAACAATGAGATTGAAATGTAAGTCATTTATCTCATTGTTAACTTTGGAATTATAAGACCTGTGATAGAATGTAGCTGAAAAGGAAATATATATATATATATATATAATAAATTTCAAAATAATAATCATTATATGTATTTTTGGTTGGTATACACACCAAAAAATAGATAAGTGGTATATATGGCATGGGTCTCATGAAAGTAAAAGTGATACAAAAATCCCTTACATCAAGTCTTGACTTCCTTGATATGATTAGAAAACACCTATATAATAGATATAATTATATTATAAATATATTATAGATACATAATATTACATATAAAAAATATAGGAATTCTTATAACCATTTTATTATTATTTTTATTAATAATAATTTATTAAACACATTGTTCTATGTGATAACTACTTCATATTTCATGTATGTTTTTGTTCAGAAGTTTTTTCCTCGTACAGTGATCATGGTTGCATAATATCAAGAATTTTAGTGATGATATAAAAATTTTAATGACTCGAACATTCACGAATAAAACATTATTTCGTTCAATTTCATATGGATATAGAAAACACATAAACTTTTTATTGGCTCTAAATAACCATTGTGTATCATCACCAATGATAATATAGTCTTTGAACAATGATCACATGACTAGTATATATAGACAATGGATGTGATGGCCTCAACCACTAGGATCATTCCCTTTGTATCCCATTTATTGGATTCATTGAGGGAGATAACCTTTCTGGGATCTTCCCTAGACCAATCCAAATCCTAGATCAAAAAACATAAGCCTCACCAAAATTGATTATGAGAGAAGTTCAAGCTCATCAAGATCATGACCAAAACCATTTTCACCGAACAACCCCAAAAATCCCCACCATCACACAAAATACTCTTAGGTCATATGCTGGTGTAATAAAGGGATATTTAACAAGACCCTATAATTATTATTATGTGAAAAAAAATTTATTGAATAATTAATATACATTTTTTTTATTTTCTACTCTGTAAATCGGTTTTAAATCATAAATTGAGTTTTTAGCTACGATTTAATTTCAATTAAGAAATATATTTTGATGAATCAATGGATTTTTTAAATAAGTAATATTTTAATAAAATATTAATACTAAATTATATTTTAAATATAAATGATCATATAATTTTAATGAATACAATGGTAATTCTTATTCATGTTTGAAAAATGGTTTTTTCAAAACCCTTGAATTTTCAAAAAATGTATCTCTTTATTATAAAAGATAAAATTCACATATTTAGAAAATTATATAGATAAAATAAATATTATTTTTCAATGAAGATTTTTAAATTATCCAATATTGAAATTTCCCTAATTTTCTGAGGCAATAAATGTTTTTTGTAAAAATTAAATACCTTATATATATATTATGTGTTTTCTAACATCATAATGACCCAATATTTATTTAATAAAATACATTAAAATTTATTTTCATCCAATATAAGTTATACCTTTAAAATAATGTGATTTTAGATATGTTGGATAAACTTTACAATGCATTACTAGACCCTCAAAGTCATATAAATTATTTTAACATTTTAAAATGTTCTCGCTGAGAGTGTGACCCACCTCCAAATAATTATGCCTAATATTTTAATAATTTCAGCCTTTATCCTTATAAAATAAAATTTCCCACTCACTTTTGTAAAAAAACATGGGAAAAACTCTGGGAATTTTTGTGGTACTAGATATTTCATAATATAGATTCCCACACCTATGTTTGTTAAATATTAGATAATTCCCCTAAAATTTCCAATATAAAGCCACTGAATATTCCAATTCTCTTCACTCAAAACCCAAGAAGAAGTTACCGACTAATCCATAATATCTCTATTATCCTCTTAAGGTGCCCTGAGCTTTCATAAATCCCCCCTTAAATCTTTTGAAGTCAGGCACTCAAGTAAGTCATTTCTTCTTTTCTCATTTTTTTTCCATGATTATTTATGCTGATATACCATTTAATATTTAATTTAATATGTTGGGAAATGACTTCAAACATCCCCCATAAATTCATCCTTTTTTTACGATAAACCTTGTTTTATCTCATTAATCCCTCACACGTATACTCATTACCGTGCAGAAATTTCGTAAGAGTTATTTAATATCTTCTCTTTATTCATCTTCATTTATTATGTTATGCCTTATATTTCCAAATTGTATGTGTCGGGACATGTAAAAATATTACCCATTACATTAAATTTCATGCACATATTATTAATGACCCCTTTCTATATCATTATCATTTTTTATGACTTTTTATGTCACGTCGTTATGCTGCCAAAATTTTACCATGGTCTTCCAATCTAAAATCATTGTGTACTGAATAACATAACCATTTCCATATAAAGGGTAGTATTCTTTATATAAAAATGCATATTGAATGGTACTTACATGTTTTTATTCCACATTCCATAATCATGGAATAACTTATTTTGTTTAATGATTTCTTGTTATATGATCCATGTAGAACACTTATTCTTGAAATGAAATGTTTATATAGGGTTCACCTTGATATCACCAAAATTCAGTGGGTAATGTAGAGTATCATCATACTCCATGTGCAATGACTGTTTACGTGTGCTAATCTATGTGAAATTTGGGTTTAATCATTCTAATCCATATGCGTTGAGGGTTTACTCATGCTAGTCCATGTGAAAGTAGGGTTTACTCATGTTAATTCTTAGAAAATGTGGGATTACTCATTCTTATCCATGTGCAATGAGCCTTGGGTGATGCTTATATCATGTATTATTTTGTTACATCACTTCCATGTTATTATAATCATTCTATATATTACCTTTATGTTCCGGTTTTTCTTGATCTCCATTGATATTCCTATTGTCTAACATGTATTGTATTTTTCATGTTATGCCTTGTTTACTCCCTTACTGGTCTTTATAGATCACCCCATTCCTTATGTTTTTCCTCAGGCTATCCCATGTAGTGTTATATACGATGTAATGAGTTGTTCATGCAAAATAACTTTTCAATAAACATGTTTTATTTTATGTTTTATGTTGTTAGGTAATGATCCTAATTTCCCATGACACTAGACCTCTCGATCCCTGGAGCTGTCTTAAGTTCATGTTTATGTAACAAATCTTTTTTATGTCTGTAATAAAGGCCAAGGTTTTTATAGTTGGTATCAACGGTTACGTTTAGTTATTATTGGGATTAGTGTTATAAAACACTAGATAAGGGATTTGGGATAACATAGAGAATAATAAAGCAACCCCTATATTTTATTGAGTATAGAGTAAGTGGTTTATCAAGAAAATATATCCATGTTTGGATACGAATAAGTTAAGTTGGCTCTGGCATAGATGTATCTTAGGGTAAAACCTGAAAACACCTCTTTGAGATAGACTCAAACGGTTACTGGTGTAGGACAGCTGGCCTTTTTGTACTCTTGTTTCGACACTCCCAGGAGATATAATTTGTTAAATTCATAAGGATTGTATAAACCATTATTAAGGGAATAAAAAATTTCCCCTAAAAATATAATCTGTTAATTAGATAATGGATATCATAGATTGAAGTCTATATATTTATAGGCTAAAGAAATATGTTTAATTAATATGTTTACACCGTTTTATACCATATTACCATTAATTTTTTTAGTAAACATACCCCTAACTATCCTTTTATTCTACCCAATTGCCAGTAATAGGAGGAATCTGGCTGACAACCAATGTGATGATCAATCTGATGATTGTTCTAATGAGATTCCTAATCTGATGGGAGTGGGAACTAGAATTGTTTTTACAATACTCTCACTATTAAATAATTGTTTGAATAGAAACACGGGTCAAGATGAATGTTTAAACCACCTAATAATGAACAATCTGTAATCGAGATATTAATTAGGCAAATGCCTCCTACTTCTAATGGATCATCTGACCCCTCAATCAAAGAACAATGGATTAACTCTAATGAGAAGATCTTCTCTATGCTTCAATGTTCCAATAAATTGCAGGTTATTTTGGATTCTTATCATATGGATGGAAAAGAAGATCAATTGTGTACATTGATAAAAAATACCTTGCCTAAGATGATATCAAAGAGTTGGAGTGGAAGGATTTCTATAAAATGTTATTTGATAAATATTTTCCTCATGCCCAATGACTTATGATGGTAAGGTACTTCCGTGAAGTCATGAAAAAAGACAAAGAATTCATTAGAGCACATGAGAAAATCATCACAAGGATTTCACAATACGCCTTTGGCTTCGTCATTAACTCTAAATTCAAGTTTGACCTCTTCATTGGTCTGTTAAAGCCTAGACTACAGAAATCCCTAGTTATCCGTGACATCGATAGATATGAGAAAATTTTCCTATTTTCCCTTAATGTCAAAATGAAGACATTAGAATTTCAAGGATATCATAGGGATAATTTTTATAAATTGTAATTTAATTACGTCCATTTGATGGATAAATCTAATAGTGGAAAGAAAACATCAACCACTATACTTGCCAATGGTGTGAAAAAAAGCACCCCAAAAAATGGCTGAAGGTGATGAGAAGGGAACCTAGCCATTATTTGGGGACTAGAAAAACCAGATACTATGATAGAAAAAAAGAACGCATTGTTTGACCATCAAATCATATTTCATTTCTAAAACTATAAAGAACTTGGGATCTTTGGAAACTAGTTTTCAATGCCAAGGGTTTTCAGAGGCAACCGACAATCTCCAAGGCAGAAAGAGAGTTCTTTTTTCCATAACTACCACTGAAGTGAATCCCGAATGGAATTGGTGATAGGTATTATAGTTTTTTATTAAATAATAGAGAATGTACTCTTTGATTCTGGTTCTAATAATTCTTTTATATCCCAAAATTTTAGTAGGAAAATCACAACACCCCCACAAATCATGGAAGTAGTGATGTCGGTGAGAAAGGAAAATTGGGAAACTATTTCATGCCATTAATATAACTAATCCCCTATCAAAATTTGTGGATTGAACTTCTTGGATAACCTCTTCAGTATCCCTTTAGTGAAATTTGATGCAATTTTGGCATGGATTGGATTTCCCTATATTGATCCCACATAAATTTCCATGACAGGGAAATCACTCTCTATATGGGGAATCGATCCCCAATATTGTACATGTATAGGGATGAGGATGAATCTTCTTTAGCACCATCATCTCAAACATGGATATTACTACCATTTGAGAAAGTGTATCTTGCTCAGATGTTTTAGTCTGAGGAACCACCATCCTTGTATACATGGATATTTTGAGGGAATTTGTGGAAGTTTTTGCTAAGGAATTTCCTGGTCTTACTCTTAGATGATATTTTGAATTCTAGATTGATCTTTTACCTGGGGAATTACCAATATCCAAGACTCCATTTAGAAGGGTTGTTTTGAAGCTTGAGGTGATAAAGAAACATCTACAGTAGAATCCGGATAATGTGTTTATATGCCCAATTGCTTCACCATAGGGTGCACTAGTTCTCTTTTTCAAGAAGAAGTATCGAATAATGTGCATTTTCATTTATTTTCATGATATAAACAAAATATTGATAAATAAAAAGTATCCTCTTCCACGAATTAAGGATTTTTTCGATTAGCTGTGTGGAGAAAAATACTTCTCCAATGATGATCTGCGGTCTAGATATTACCATGTAATGTTGAGGAAGGTAGATATCCCCAAGATTTCTTTTCATATAACGTTCAAGATCTATGAATTCTTATTAATGCCTTTTAAAATCACTAACACTATATAATTCGTCATGGACATGATGAATATAGTCTTTAGATGTTACCTCTATAAATTTGTGGTAGTATTTGTATATGATATTCTAATATACTCCAAAAACTAGGAGGATCATGAGAAGCATCCAAGAAATATATTAGAGACCCTGAGAAATGAGAATCTCTATGCAAAGTACATAAATTGTGAGTTCTAGTTGAAGGAAGTCTTATTCTTGGTTCATATCATCAGAGAAAATGAGATTTCTATGGATACATACAGGAAAAATGGAATTGAGGGATGGGTGAGGCCAACATATGTGATGAATATCTGTAGATTCACTGGGATAGCTGGATATTTTCTCAGATTTTTGAGAAATTTCTCACAATTTTCAAATATTACTACATCTAACTAAAATTTAAAGTTAATTAAAGAACATTTGAATGATTAACATAGTTCTAATTTTTCATTAACCCAGAAAACAAAAAGATGTTGCGAGATCTTCCAGAGAATTATTGGTGGGGTAACATAAAGAAGGATATCGTTGAGTCTACACCAATGTTCCTAGTATGGAATCACGTGAAGGCTAAGAGGAAGAAGTATAAGGGGCTGATACAAACATTACCCATACCAACATGGAAATGGGAGAACATCACCACATACTTTTTCACCGGACTTCTGAAGACATCCAATGGAAATAATTCTATCTGTGTTGTTGTGGATTGTATTACAAATACTGCACACTTTATTGCAATTTGAGAAAATTTCCCATTGGATAAATTGATATGTATATACATTGGAGAAGCTGTATGGATGCATGGAGTCCCAATATTAATTGTAATGGATCGATATCTAATATTCACCACTATGTTATAGTAGAGTCTCCAACACACATTGAACACTAATCAGAACTTTAATATGGCTTATCATCATCAAACTAATGGCCAATATGAGTAGCCTATCAAAACACATGAGGAAATGTTGATAGCATGCTCAATAGACTTGAAAAAAGGTTTTTATCAACATATTCTTCTGGTTAAGTCCTCTTACAATAATAGTTTTCACTAAAGCATCCAAATGTCTTCTAATGAATCCCTTTATGGGAAGAGGTGAAGAACAGTGGCATATTGGGATGAAATTGGGGAGAGAAGAATTATAGATCTATAAATCATTGATGAAATGGTGGAGAATGTTAAGACCATCAAGTAGCACATTAAATTTTCTCAAAGTTGACCAAAGAGTGAGGCTGAAAACACCCGATGAGACCTATTGTTTGATGTTGGAGACATTATATTCTTCTACATATCACTGTGAAAGAGAGTTATGAGATTTTGGAAGAAGGGAATGCTTAGTCCAAGGTATATCGACACTTTTGAGATCATTGATCACATTGGAGTAGTGGCCTGTCAAATATCCCTCCCACCTAACATGTCTCAAATACATGACGTATTCCATGTATCACTCTTGAGAAGTACATACCTAACCCATTGCATGAACTCAATCCAGAGGTTGTGCCGTTGGATAATGACCTCTTCTATGAAGATAAGCTAGTGATGATCATGGATTATAAGGACAACTTTCTATGAAATAAGACAATTCCCCTCCTCAATGTGTTTTGTGGAAACCAAAACATTGAAGAAGCAATGTGGGAACCAGAGGAAGTGATGAGGCAAAGTTACCCACATCTGTTATAGTGTGGGAAAAGGAAATTTTGAGGGAGGAATTTAAAAAAGGGGGAATGTTATAATGACCCAAACATTAATGAATAAAATTCCCTTTCAATTAATGTCTCATGAATATAGAAAACACTTTCACTTTTTATTGGGATTAAATAATAGTTATGTATCTTTACCATTGATAATATAGAAATTTAATAGTGGGAACTTGAATTATATATATATAGGGTTATAAAAAATCCTTTGGAAACTAACAAAGTGATAGCCTCAACTAGTATGATCGTTCCCATTGAATCCCTTTTATAAAATATTTTGAGGGAGATAGCATTTCTAGGATTTTCCCTAGACTAAGACCAAGATGATATCCGAAAATATAAGCATGGGAGAAACCATTTATAGGAGAAGTTCATGCTGAATGAGATCATGACCCAAACCTTGTTAACTGAAAATCCCCAAGAAACTCCTAGCATCTCACACTATACTCTTACAACATATTCTGGTGCAATAAAGGTATGTGTAACAATACCCTTTCATTATTATTAGGTAAATTTTTTTTATATATAATAATTAATAAACATTTTTTTATTATTGTTAATTTTTAAATTTGTTTTTAAATAAAAAATAGTATTTTTAGTTATTATTAAAATTTAATTAAGAAATCTATTTTGATGAATTAATGGAATTTTCAATACATAATATTTGACTCTAATATTATTACTAAATTTATTTTTAAATAAAATTGATCATATAATTTTTATGAATAAAACTGTAATATGTATCAAGGTTTGAAAATTGCTTTTATCAAAACACAAGAATTTTAAATAAATATCATTTTATATTTTAAATGTGAAAATTCGTAAATGTGGAAAATTATGTACATGAAAGTATTATTATTATTGGAATCAGTATATCAAAATTATCCTAGGATTATTTCTTCATAGTCTTCTGAGGCAATCAGATTTTTCGGTAAAAATTAAATAACTTATAAATATATAAAGTTTTTATGACATCATAATGACCCAATAGTTATGTAATAAAATACTATATAATGGGTCATTGGCCAATATATGTTTTAAATTTAAAATAATGTGATCTTAAAATTTTTTTGATTACTTTTACAATTCCTTAGTGGACCGTACAACACTTATAAAATATTTTTAACATTTTAAAATGATTTCCTTGAGAGTGTAGCTCATCCCCACATTAGAAAGACTAATATTTTAATAATTCCAGACATTTTACTTATAAAATATTTATTTTCACTACCCTTTATAAAAAATCATGTGAAAAATGATGGGAAGGTTTGTGGTTTTTAATATTTAATTATGTAGTTTCCAAAAACCATGTTTGTGAAAAATTAAATAATTCTCCTATCATTTACTATATAAACCCACCCAAGATCCAACATCACTTCAATAAAAACTCATGAAACACATCAATACTCTACCATAATCTCTCTATAATCCTCCAGAGTCACCCCAAGCTATCATGAATCCCTTTTTTAAGCTCTTGAAGTCCTAAACTCATGTAAGGGATTTCTTCATTTTTAATTTTTTCCCAAGTTTCATTACGTTGATATACACTTGTTTTCAAATAAAAATGATGGAGTATTATTTCTAACCTCCCCAGTACTTCCCTATATATGGTTGAATGATTAGAGACATCTCTATATCTCATTAAACCCTCCCACTTACACCAGTTACCATGAATAAATTTTGTAAGAGTTGTTTAATTTATCCTCTTTCTTCAAGTTTCATTATTTTTTTATGCCTTCTATTTCAAAATTACATTGGATAATAAATTTATCCATATTACCCTATTACTTTATATTTCATGTACATATGATGAGATACCCATTTATCTCTCATAAACCTTGTTTATGAATTTTTATGTCCTGTCGTTAGGCTTCAAAATTTTCTCCACGACGTTCCAAGCCAAAATCATCACGTAGTGAATACCATACCCATTTCTCTACCAAGGGTATTAACCATTTTGATCAAATAAATATTGAATTGTACTTACATTTATCTATTCAAAATTCCTTATTCATTTAATAACATACGTTGTTTAATAATTCCATTATTATGATCTTTGTTGAAAACTAATTCATGAAATGAAATGTTTATAATGTGTGCGTCCTGATAGCGCTCCAATGCATTGGGTAATGTTTTGTATGCTGATAATCCATGTTTAGTGAGGGGTTACTCAATATAATTCATATGAAATTATGGTTTAATATTTTAATCCATGTTCTATGAGAGGTTACTCATGATAATCAATGTGAAATGAGTGTTTACTAATGATAATTAATGTGCATTAAGGGTTTACTCATGCCAATCCATTAGCAATGAGCCTTAGATCCTACTACTATCATGTTTAATTTTGTTTCCACATTTCCATGTTATTATAATCATGATATATCATTCCTTTTGGTTCATGTTTTTTGTTCTATATTGTTATTCCTATTGCCTAATATTTAATTTATTCTTCTTGTTATGCATTTTTTACTCCCTTACTAGGGTTTATTTCTCACCCCTTTTCTTATGTATATCTTCAGGTTATCCCATGAAATTTTATGTATGATGGAATGAGTTGGTCATGTAAAATAATTTTTTAATAATATGTTTTATTTTATGTTTTATTTTTTATGTAATGTTCTTAATTTCCTAATACACTAGACATCTTCGTTCTAAGAGTTCTATTATGAGCATGTTTAAGTAACAAATCTTGTTTAAGTGTATAATAAAGACTAGGGTTGTTATAGTTGTTATCAAAGGTTACATTAAGTTATTTTTTGGGATTAGGGTTATAAAAATATAGCTAAGGAATTAAGAATAAGATAGAGTAGAAGAAAATAATCCAAAAATATTATTGAGTGTAGAGTAAATGGTTTATCATGAAAATACATCCCTATCGACATATGAAAAAGTTGTTGTGGCTCTAGAAAAAATGTAACTAGGGGTAAAATCCAAAAACACCCCGTTTATCTAGACTTGAACAAAAAATGGTGCAAGACTATAAGCCTTGATATATTCTTGGTTAAATACTCATAGGGGAAATGCATTGCTAAATTCATAAGCTTAGTATGCACCATTATTAAGGGAATAAAAAAAATGCCCTAACGAATATATGCTCAGAAGTAGATCGAGGATAACAAATAATGAAGTTTATAAATTCATATGTTATTCAAATCAGTGTAACCTTTTAATTTTCCCTTTTTCATTGGATTCCCCTTTATTTTATAACAATAATTCCCCTAACATTCCATTTATTCTAGCCAATTTCCAATAATAGGGGGACTCAGGTTAACAACTTATGCGATGATCCATGTGATGATTTTTCTAATGAGATTACTAATCTGATGGGTTCGATATTCTCAAAATGTTTCATGATACTCTCTCATTTAACTCAAGTACTGAAAAGAAACATGTTTCATGTGGAAAGTTTAAACTTCCCACCCTAAAAAATAACATGTCACAACCGAGAGATTCATGAGACAAAGACCTCCCAATTTCAAAGGATCGTCTGATCCCTCAATTGCCAAACAATAGATCAACTCCATTGAGAAGATCTTCTCCATCCATCAATGTTCCGAACAAGAGAAGGTTAATCTGGCATCTTATCATATAGTGTTTGAAGAAAATCAATGGTGGACATTGATAAAAAATACAAAGTCCTAGGAAGAGATTGAGGTGTTGGGATTGAAGGATTTCCAGAAAATGTTTTTCAATAAATCTTTTCCTCGCACACTATGACTTAGGATAGAAAGTTACTTCTATTCCCTCAAGAAATATATGATGAATCCATCAAATAAATAAGAGGAAAACATAACAAGTCTTTCATGATATGCCTATGTCTTTGTCATTACCCATGAATGCATGGTTGACCACTTTTTTGTTGGGTTGAAACCAAGCCTATGGAAATACCTAGTGCTTCGTTCGACCATCGAATAATTTTTCATTGCTACAACCACAATGAACCGTGGAACATTTTAAACCAATTCCCTATGCCAAGTGTTTTCAAAGGCAACCAACATCCTCCAAGGCAGCAAGGGAGATCTTTTTTTATCACTGCCACCAAAGGGAGTCTTGAAAATGGAGTGGGGGAAGGTAAGCTAGCTATTCATTAAAAAATATATAATTTACATTTAGATTCAGGTTCTATGAATTTTACTATATCCTGGCTGTTTATTAGAACAATCACAACACCACCAAAAATCATAGAAGTAAAAATTTCAGTGAGAACGAAAAATGGGGAAATTATTTCATTCCATGAAAATAACTCCTCCCATGTCACTATATATTGATTAAACTTCCCAACATACCTTGTCATACTCCCCTTCATTGAATATGATGAAATTCGTGGAATGGATTGGATTTACCTATATAAATCCAACATAAATTTCTGTGACAGGGAAATCACTCACCATATGGAGAACCGACCACTAATTATGTACAAGTAAAAGGATGAGGATAAATAATCTTTAGCAATATCATCTCAAGAATAGATATTAATACACTATGAGCATGTGTATCATGCTAAGATGATTAGAGTCTAAGTAAGTAACCATCCTTGAAGACATGCCTATTGTTAGGGAATTCGCTGAAGTGTTTCCCAAAGAATTTCCTAGTCATCCTCTTATAAGAGATATTGAATTCTTGATTGATTTTATACCTGGGTCATTACTAATATTAATGAGTCCATATATAATGGCTATTATGGAGTTTTAGGAGCTACAAAAGAAACTAAAAGAGAATCTTGATAAAGGGTTTGTATGCCCAAGTGATTCATCATGGGGTGCACCAATCCTCTTCATCAAGAATATGGATGGGTCAATGCACCATTGCATTGATTATTGTGATATGAAAAAAAAATCACGATAAAGAACAAGTAACCACTATCACAAATTGATGATTTCTTCGATTAGCTATGTGGAGAACAATACTTATTAATGGTTGATCTGCTGTCAGCATATTACCAGGTATGGGTGAGTAAAAACGATATCCCTGAGATTTCATTTCATACAAGGTTCAAGAACTATGAATTCATAGTAATGTATTTCAGACTGAGTAATAATCCATCAGTCTTTATGGACTTGATGAATAGAGTCTTTAGAGATTACCTTGAAAAATTGGTAGTAGTATTTATGTAAAATATTCTTATATAATCCAAAATCAAGGAGGAGCATGATGATAATATACGAACAGTACAAAAGGCCTTGTGAAATGATAAGCTCTTCAAATATTATATCATGTGAGATTTATGGTTGATGGAAGTCTCATTCTTGGGTCATATCATCACAAGAAATGGGATATATATGGATTTATGAAAGAAAAATGCAATTGATGGATGGATGAGGACATCATCTGTGATGAATATCCATAGCATCCATTGGTTATCTGGATATTATCCCTTATTTGTGAGAAATTTTTCATTATTGTCAAACCCTCTAAACAATATAACTATTAAGGGAGTCATGTTTTATTAGAGTGAATAATGTATTGATATCTTCATGGAGATAAAAATGAGGCTTATCGCTGCACCCATTCTCACTCTACCAACAAGGGGATAACATTTTTTTTGTATTTATTAATTCATTGAAGACAGGCATAGGCTGTGTGTTAAGGAAAAATGAAATATTCACTTCTTATTCATCAAGGAAATTGAAATTTCATGAGAAAAACAATCCAACACCTAATCTGGAGTTGGTTGCATTAATCATCAAATTAAAACTTTGGATAAATTAAATCTTTTGGGTGAAGTGTGAAATATATACGGATCACAGAATCCTCAAGTATATATTCATATAGAAAGAGTTCAAAATAGTACAACACAGATTTTTGGAGCTGATCAATGAATATGACTGCTCAATTCACTATCACCCACGGAAAGTGAATAATGTGGAAGGAACAATAAGTAGAAATGACCCAGTGATTCTATCATATATGATAATTAAAAAAGATCCAATCATCTTAGATTTAATAAAGATGGACTTTGGAATCATAAAGAAGTGAAAATCATCATTTCATTCTAAAATTATTTCTTTTCCTTATCTTTTGGAAAGGATAAAGGATGCCCAAAATGATGGTGTGATAATTAAAAAGAATGTGGAAACTATAAAAAATGGGAATCATCAAGGGTCAATGTTAATAAAGATGGAATTTTAAGATTTGAGTCAAGAATATGTGTTCCAAAAAATCTATAGTTAATGAATGGACTTTTAGATGAGGCACATAGTTCAAATTTCTCCATTCACCCAGGAAAAAAAGGTTGTATCAAGATCTCCGAGAGCATTATTGGTGGGATAAATAGATTGTTGATTAAACATCAATGTGTCTAGTATGTCAAAATGTGAAGGCTGACAGGATGAAGTGTGAGGAGATGATGCAACCATTACCCATACCAACATCTTAATGGGAGAACATCAGCACAGACTTTTTTTACTAGACTTCTGAAGACATCCAAATGAAATAATGATATATGGGTTGTTGTGGATCATCTTAAAAAGGAAACACACATTATTGAAAGTTAATATCATTTCACATTGGATCAACTAAGTTGTATTTACATTAAAGAAGTTGTAAGGCTATATGAAGTACCACTATCAACTGTATCCGATCAGGATCCAAAATTCACCTCTATGTTATGGAAGAGTCTCCCACATGCTCTGGATACTGAGATGAAATTCAATACGGTTTATCATCCTCAATATGACATCCAATCGGAGTAGACTACCCAGAGACATGAAGACATATTATGGGAATTCTCGATGGACATCAATGAAGGATGGGATCAACAACATTCTCTAGTTGAGTTCTCTTACAGTAACAGTATCCTCTCAAGAAACCAAATAGATCCTTATTAAGCTCCTTATGAGAAGAGGTGAAGAACACTGGAATATTGGGATGATGTTGGGGAGAAAAAAATTATAGTATTGGAAATGGTAGAAGAAATGGTAGAGAATGTTAAGACTATCCACCAGCACATTAAAGCTGGTTAGAGTCGACAAAAGAGCTATGCTGAAAATCATCGATGAGACATAGAGTTCGATGTTGGAGATATGATCGTCCTCTTTATATAAACTTGCAAGAGATTCATCTGATATGGGAAGAAGATAATTCTTAGTCCAAGGTACATGATCCCATTTGGGATCCTTGATCACATTTGAGCAGTGTCCTATCAACTAGCACTCACACCAAACCTATCTCAAGTAAATGACGTATTCCATGTATCACTCTAGAGGATGTACTCACATGACCCATCCCATGTACTCAATCAAGAGATGGTGGCATGGGAGAATGAAATCTAATTTAAAGAGAATACGGTGAAGATATTAGATGTTAAGGAAAATGTTCTACGAAATAAGGAAATTACCTCATCAAAGTATTATGGGGAAACCTAAAATTTGAAGAAGAAACATGGGAACCAGAGGAAGTGATGATGTCGAGTTACCCAAATCCGTTTTATTGTGGGAAAAGAAAATTTCAAGGGGGTATATTTTAAATACATGAACATTCATGAATAAAATTCAAATTATTTTATTGTATTTTGGATATAGAAAATACATACACTTTTTTATTGTGTTTAAATAACTTCTAAGTATCATTATTGTTGATAATATATCCACTAAATAGTGATAACATGACTAATATATATTATTATATTTATAGGGTTTTAATAAATCTTTTTGACACAGGAAAAGGAAGCGATAACCTTAACCAGTAGGATAATTCC
The DNA here is from genome assembly GCA_963277665.1 of Viscum album. Taxonomy (NCBI): domain Eukaryota; kingdom Viridiplantae; phylum Streptophyta; class Magnoliopsida; order Santalales; family Viscaceae; genus Viscum; species Viscum album. Next base: position 1,870,130,267 of record OY728150.1, read on the forward strand.
CTTTGAAACCCATTTATTAGATATTTCTTGGGAGATTTCATTTATGGGATTTTCCTTATAAAAATTCCATGTATAGATCCAATAATTTAACCATGAGAAAAACTGTTTACAGGAGAGGTTCAAGCCCATCAAGATCACGGCCCATACCTTGTTCACCGAATGACCCCAAGAAATCCCAACCATCCCACACCATACGCTTAGGGAATATGCTGGTTTAATGATGGTATATGTAATAAGACACATGAATAATGATTATATGCATTATTTTTGTATAGAATAAAGAATATGCGTTCTTTCTTAATATTGTTACTTTCTTAATGGGTTTCAAAAAACTAATAGTATTTTTAGTTAATATTTATTTTCATTTATGAAATATATTTTTATTAATTAATGTATTAATTAATTAAATAATATTTTAATAAAATGTTATTATGATATTACTTTTTAGGGAAAAATGATCTTAAAATTTTTATAAATACAATTGTAATTTGTATTCTGGTTTCAATTTTTTTTAACAAAACCAATGAATTTTCAATAAATGTCAGATTTTTTTTTAAATATGAAAATTAAAATATTTAGAAAATTAATTAGGCAAAATTAATATTATATTCAGAATCAGGACCTCTAAATTATCCAATGTTGATTTTTTCATAATTTTATGAGACAATCTAATTTTTGAGAAAAAATTCAATACCTAAAAATATATTACTATTTTATGACATCATAATTACCCAATAGTGATGAAATAAAATACTATAAAATGAATAATCATCCAATATATGTTTTATCTTTAAAATAAGGTGATTTTATATTTTTTGATAAATCTTACAATGTCTTAGTGGACCCTCCAAGACTTATAAAATATTTTAACATTTTAAAATGATTTCCTTGAGAGTGTGACCCGCCTCCATATAAGAAATACAATTATTTTAATAAGTATAGCCTCTAGCCTTATAAAATAATGTTTTCTAATCCCTTTTGGATAAATTTGGGAAAAACCATAGGATGTTTGATGGTTTTAAATATTTTATTATATAGATTCGAAAACCTATGTTTGTGAAATATAAATTAATACCCCATTCATTTAATATATAACCACACCCAAGATCCCACTTTTCATTACTAAAAACCCTTAGAGAACGTCCCTAATATAAAATCCTCTAACTATAATCTTCCCAATTCACCCCAATCTATTATTAATTTCCTATGAAAGCTCTTTTTAATCACACACTCAATAAAGGTATTTCTTCCATTATAATTTTTTTCCATGTTTATTTAAGTTGATACACCCTTTTATTTTCTATTAACAATTATTGGGTATGGTTTCCACCTCCCACATAATTCTCTCCTTATGTTTGAATAATTAGAGACCTCTTTCTCTTTCATTAATCCCTCCCACAAACACTTGTTACCATGCTGAAATTTTGTACGAGTTATTCCATTTCCCCTCTTTCACCGTGTTTTGTTATTATGTTAGGCTTTATATTCCAAATTTACCTGTGTTGGTACATGTATTAATATGACCCAAATACATTCTATTTCATGTAAATGTGACTATATACACCTTTCTCTCTCATCAACCATTCTTATGATTTATGATGTAATGTAGTTAGGCTTCCAAAATTACACCGCAATTTTAAAATCCAAAATCATTGTGTAGTGAAGACCATAACAATTTTTCTATGAAGGGTATTCAACTTTTTGAACACACACATATTGAATTTTAATTGCATTTATGTATTCCACATTCTTTAATCGTGGAATAAATTAGGATGTTTATTGATTCCATGTTATATGATCCATGTGGAACAATTGTGCATGAAATGAAATGTTTATAAAGGGTGTTTTTTAAAAGCACTACAATGCATTGGGTAATGTTTAATATCATGATAATACATGTTTAATGAGGTTTAATAATTATAATCCATGTAAAATTATGGTTTACTCATGATAATACATGTGCAATGGAGGTTTACTTATGCTAATCCTTGTGCAGTGAGGGTTTATTCATGATAATTCATGTGCACTAAGGGTTTACTCATGCTAATCCATGTGCAATGATTCTTGGATAATGTTAATATCATGTTTTATGTTGTTTCCACTTCTCGATGTTATGACAATTATGTTATATCCTGCCTTTATGTTCATTTTTATCTTATCCTCCATTAACATTCCTGTTGCCTAACATGTATTGTATTCTTCATGTTATTCCTTGTTTTATCCCTTAATGTGATTTATAGTTGAACCCTATTCTTATGTATGCCCTCATGTTATCCCATGAATATTTAGTATGACTTAATTGGTTGGCCATGTGAAAAATGTTTTCAATAAAGATGTTGTATTTGGTGTTTTAATTCGTTATGCATTGATCCAAATATCCCATGATACTAGACCTCTCGATCCTCAGAGTTGTCTTAATTGAAATTTTATATAATATTTCTTATATAAGTGTGTAATAAAGACCAGGGATGTTATAAATATCATATAAATTCAATATATACATATTGGAATTAATCCAACAATTATAGAAACAAAAAAAATAAAATATACTGTTCATAGAGATGGTAGGTGATATGTATGTAAGAAAGTTGTTTAAATTTTCTAAATTGATGGAATGAAAGAAAGATAAAAAATATTCCACATTTATTGAAAAAATATTTTTTCATATATATATATAATATAATCCTTAATCCTATCATATTTATCATCTAGGTAGAAATATAAAGAAACATAAATCACACCACTTTATGTTGAGGTCGGTCCAAACAAACCAAAAAGAAAAATTACAATTTATTTACAGTATATCCCTTTATTTCATCCCACCAAAAAATATATTTTCATATATCTATATGTATTTTTACATCAAGTATTAATCGATACCTTTGAACTATAATCCTCCTATAATAGCTCCTTCTTCAAATATGAAATAGATATGAAAAATACACTGTAAAGACCCGTAAAATTCAAGGGAAATTTTTTATTAATTTTCTTTGGAATTTTACAAGAATGCAGTTTTTGACAGCACCTGATTCCGAGGCCCGGTGTGCCTGGATTCAATTTCGGATGTTTAGCTTAGGTACGTCCCGTAAACAGAGGAGCGGGTTTTCCTAACTTTTGAAACGGTCATCGGAATCAAAATCTGATGGCACCGATGGAACCGTAGTGCCAATAATTGCATAAGAGCACCTTTTCTAGAGTTGTGTTTTCTTGGGTGAGGTTATTAATTTTTGGGGTTAAATAAAGAATAAAATAAAATAATGTGCAACAGATTTTTTTTATTCTAAGCAGTGTTAACCTAGGTATGGTGGTTGAGGTGGGACCCACTGATATCCTAACTCCTAGGTAGGATATTAGTGAGGTGGGGCCCACACGAGCCCCACCCCCTTTAATTTCATTTTACCTCCCACGAGAATTTAATATAGTAACTCACCCTCACCCCCTCTTAAATGCCAGGTCAACTCTCGCGTTTAATTATTTATTAAACGCCTCATTAATTGGTCAACGCTCATTAATTAAAACATGATCTGTTTTTGAATTTCAAAAATAGTTGGCATGAGAAATAATATAAGACAAAACCTTATTTTATTATGTGGTTTTGTTGTGTGAAGAGGATTGGAAGAGGAGAGCCCAAGTATTGGAATCTTCATCTTCCTCCTTATAAATTGTGAAGAACGCACTATCGCCGATGAAGAACACTACCTCCGATGAAGGGAGACGACGAACACAAGTTCCTAGGAGATTGATGACGCGACTCCGAGTACCGTGATACTGACGATCCTTATTCTGTGACGCCGTCTTCCATGACTTCCCTTCCCCGCGATGAACCTTCGTTCAACAAACACTTGAGGTAGAGGGTTTGGTTTAATTTAATTTATGTGAATTATTTCCTCGGCCTTTGTTTAAATTGTTGATAGTCATTTGGGCTGCCTGTTATCGTAATAATGGGAGGTGGTCGGACCGCACAAACACTGCCGACCCTCCTCCCCCTTTTTTTGGTTGTACTTGTTTCTACACGAGCAAAGGCAGCGCGGTGCAATGGCACCGCGCGGAAACAACGAAGAATGGGAGAAGATGCGTGGCGCCGTCGCGCCGCATTGTTGCACGATTCGAAGGCTCCGTGGATTGTTTAATTGACAGCAGATCGACGGGCGTTGATGGAATGGGCTGTAGAGGTGGTTTGATGATTCCGCAGTAAAGTACGAGACCCGAGTTGAACTCCGGTGCAGAAGGAATCGAAAACAGACCACCAGAGCAACTCCGGTGGCCGACACCGGTAGGCCGCCCGGAGGCGGCGGAGCCCGGCGCGCCACCAGGAGGGACCGCCACGGCTGAAGCTGCGGCAGCGGGTGTCCAGTCCCGCAGCCACGTGAGACTGAGGAAGGGACGCGGCGCTGGGCCGCGTCCGCTAGCAATGAACGGCCCCCACGTGGGGGGTCCGTGGCGGCAAACAAGGGGGCAGCAGCCCCCTTTGCGTGTCTTCTCGGCCAGCCCTGAGCCACCCCGGGCCATACCGGCCGCACCGGGTCGGACCATCCAGGCCGGGTCGGGCCGCCCCCACCGGGCCATGCTGCACCCTAATGGGCCAGACCCGGACTTGGTTTGGGTCGCCCCGGTTCGGGCCGACCCGGGGGGGGGGGGGGTTGGTCAAGTCGGACTAGTAAGATCGTTCCCTTTGAATCCTTTTTATAATATCTTTTGAGGGAGATAGAATTTCTAGGATTTTCCCTAGATGAAGACCAAGATGATATCCGAAAACATAAGCATGGGAGAAACCATTTATGGGAGATGTTCATGCTCAATGAGATCATGACCCAAACCTTGTTAACTGAAAATTCCCAAGAAACTACCAGCATCTCACACAATACTCTTACAACATATGCTGGTGTAATAAAGGGATGTGTAACAAGACCCTTGCATTATTATTAGGTAAATTATTTTTGTATAGAATAATTAATATACATTTTTTTATTATTGTTAATTTGTAAATTGGTTTTAAATAAAAAATAGTATTTTAGTTATTTTTAAAATTTAATTAAGAAATATATTTTGATGAATTAATGTAATTTTCAAATATAAAATATTTCAGTATAATATTATTACTAAATTTCTTTTTAAATAAAAATGATCATATAATTTTTATGAATAAAACTGTAATATGTATCAAGGTTTGAAAATTGTTTTTATCAAAACACAAGAATTTTAAATAAATGTCATTTTATATTTTAAATGTGATAATTCACAAATATAGAAAATTATGTAGATGAAAGTATTATTATTATTGGAATAAGTATGTCAAAATTATCCTAGGGTGATTTCTTCATCGTCTTCTGAGGCACTCAGATTTTTGGGTAAAAATTAAATACCTTATAAATATATAAGGTTTTTATGACATCATAATGAACCAATAGTTATGTAATAAAATAATATATAATGTTTCATTGGCCAATATATGTTTTACATTTAAAATAATGTGATTTTAAAATTTTTTGATTAATTTTACAATTCTTTAGTGGACCGTCCAACACTTTTAAAATATTTTTAACATTTTAAAACAATTTCCTTGAGAGTGTAACTCATCCCCACATAAAAAAAGACTAATATTTTAATAATTCTAGACATTGGACATATAAAATATTTATTTTCACTACCCATTATAAAAAATCATGTGAAAAAACGATGGGAAGGTTTGTAGTTTTTAACATTTAATTATGTAGTTTCCAAAAACCATGTTTGTGAAAAATTAAATAATTTCCCTATCATTTACTATATAAACCCACCCAAGATCCAACATAACATCACTCAAAAATCTTGAAACACATCACTACTCTACCATAATATCTCTATAATCCTCCAGAGTCAGCCCAAGATATCATGAATCCCTTTTTCAAGCTCTTGAAGTCCTAAACTCATGTAAGGGATTTCTTCCTTTTAAATTTTTTCCCAAGTTTCATTACGTTGATATACACTTTTTTTCAAATAAAAATGATGGAGTATTATTACTAACCTCCCCCGTACTTCCCTATATATGGTTGAATTGATTAGAGACATCTTTATATCTTATTAAACCCTCTCACTTACAGTAGTTACCTTGCATAAATTTTGTAAGAGTTGTTTAATTTATCCTCTTTCTTCAAGTTTCATTATTTTTTATGCCTTATATTTCCAAATTACACTTGCTAATACATTTATCCATATTACAGTATTACATTATATTTCATGGACATATGATGATATACCCATTTATCTCCCATAAAACTTTTTTATGAATTTTTATGTCATGTCGATAGGCTTCAAAAATTGCTCCATGACATTCCAAGCGAAAATCATCGTGTAGTGAATAACATACCCATTTCTCTACCATGGGTATTAACCATCTTGATCATATAAGTATTGAATTGTACTTACATTTATGTATTCCAAATTCCTTAATCATTTAATAACATAAGTTGTTTAATGATTCCCTTATTATGATCTTTGTTAAAAACTAATGCATTAAATGAAATGTTTTTAATGTTTGCGTCCTGATAGCTCTCCAATGCATTGGGTAATGTTTCGTATCCTGATAATCCATGTTTAGTGAGGGCTTACTCAATCTAATTCATATGAAATGATGGTTTAATTTTTTAATCCCTGTTCTATGAGGGTTTACTCATGATAATCAATGTGAAATGAGTGTTTACTAATGCTAATTAATGTGCAGTAAGGGTTTACTCATTCCAATCCATGTGCAATGAGCCTTGGATCCTACTACTATCATGTTTAATATTGTTGCCACATTTCCATGTTATTATAATCATGATATATCATTCCTTCCAGTTCATGTTTTTTTGTTCTATATTGTTATGTTTATTGACTAATATTTAATTTATTCTTCTTTTCATGCATTGTTTACTCACTTACTAGGGTATATTTCTCACCCCATTTCTTATGTATATCATCTGGTTATCCCATGCAATTTTTTGTATGATGGAATGAGTTGGTCATGTAAAATAATTTTTCAACAATATGTTTACTTTTATGTGTTATGTTTTTATGTAATGTTCCTAATTTTCTAAGACACTAGACATCTTGATTCTCAGAGTTCTATTATGTGCATGTTTATGTAACAAATCTTGTTTAAGTGTGTAAAAAAGACAAGGGTTGTTATAGTTGTTATTAAAGGTTACATTAAGTTATTTTTTGGGATTAGGGTTATAAAAATATAGTGAAGGTGTAGCATCCCCAAATGATAAAGGGTTAAATGACTTAATGATATGACTCATGTCAAGAAGGTGAACATTCCTTTTCAGGAGCCTATCTGAATAGAACTCCACAGTTAAGCGTGCTTGGCCTGGAGTAGTGATCAGGATGGATGACCTTCTGGAAAGTTTTCCAGGGTGTGTGTGAGTGAGGAAAAAGCACACTAGAAAGGACATGTGTTGGCCTGTGGGGACTATAATTATTCAGATAACTCGTTCAAGCAAGTGTGTGGACCCTAGGGTGGGCCCCACGTGTCTGTAGGGAAACTAGTGGTACCTGGTGGGCCAGGACCCGACAGCCATGTTAAGGAGGGGTGTCTGTGCTATCACCGGGGCCCAGTTGTCACATTTGGTATCAGAGGAGGAACCCAGCCTTAAGTGCGGTGCACTGCCATGGTTGAGATGTAGGGCCCAAAACGAGGGTGTTGTGCCCTAAAGGGGGGTTATTGTAACATCTCCAAATGATAAAGGGTTAAATTATTAAATGATATGACTCATGTCAACAAGGTGCACCTTCTTTTTTGGGAGCATGTCTGATTAGAACTCCACAGTTAAGCGTGCTTGGCCTGGAGTAGTGATCAGGATGGGTGACCTTCTGGAAAGTTTCCCAAGGTGTGTGTGAGTGTGGACAAAGCACACTGGAAAGGACATGTGTTAGTATGTGGGGACTATCATTAGTCATATGACCCATTCAAGCATGTGGGTGGACCCTGGGGTGGGCCCCACCTGTCAGTAGGGCAACTAGTGGTACCTGGTGGGCCAGGACCCGACGACCATGTTATGGCAGGGTTTCTGTGCTGTCATCGGGGCCCGGTTGTAATAGAAGGCCTTAATAATAAGACAGAGTATAAGAAAATAATCCCAAAATATTGGTGAGTGTAGAGTAAATGGTTTTTCATTAAAATACATCTTTATCTACATATGAAAAGGTTGTTGTGGCTCTAACAAAAATGTAACTAGGGGTAAAACCCAAAAACACCCCCTTTATCTAGACACGAACAAAAAATGGTGCAAGACTATAGGCCTTGATGTACTCTTGGTTCAATACTCATGGGGAAAATGCTTTGCTAAATTCATAAGCTTAGTATGCACCATTATTAAGGGAATAAAAAAATGCCCTGATGAATATATGCTCAAAAGTAGATCGAGGATAACAAATATTGAAGTTTATAAATTCATAAGTTATGCAAATCAGTGTAAACTTTTAGTTTTCCCTTTTTCATTGGATTCCCCTTTATATTATAACAATCATTTATTCTATCCAATTTCCAGTAATAGGGGGACTCAGGTTAACAACTTATGCGATGATCCATGTGACGATTGTTCTAATGAGATTCCCAATCTGATGGGTTTGAGATTCTCAAAATGTTTCATGATACTGTCTCACTTAACTCAAGTACTGAAAAGAAACATCTGTCATGTGGAAGGTTCAAACCTACCACCCTAAAAAATAACATGTCACAATTGAGAGCTTCATGAGACAAAGACCTCCCAATTTCAATGGATCATCTGATCACTCAATTTCCAAACAATAGATCTACTCCATTGAAAAGATCTTATCCATCCATTAATGTTCAGAACAAGAGATGGTTCGTCTGGCATCTTATCATATAGATTTTGAAGCAAATCAATGGTGGACATTGATAAAAAATACATAGTCCGAGGAAGATATTGAGGTGTTGGGATTGAAGGATTTCCAGAAAATGTTTTTCAATAAACCTTTTCCTCCCACCCTATGACTTAATATAGAAAGTTACTTCTATTACCTCATGAAAAAAGATAATGAATCGATCGAAGAATAGGAGGAAAACATAACAAGTCTTTCATGACATTCCTCTGGCTTTGTCATTACCCATGAATGCATGGTTGACCACTTTTTTGGTGGGTTGAAACCAAGCCTATGGAAATACCTAGTGCTTTGTTTGACCATCGACGAATTTTTCATTACTACAACCACAATGAACCAGGGAACTTTGTAAACCAATTCCCTATGAAAAGTGTTTTCACAGGCAACCAACATCCTCCAAGGCAGCAAGGGAGATCTTTTTCCATCACTGCCACCAAAGGGAGTCCTAAAAATGGAGTGGGGACAGGTAGCCGAGTTATTCAATCAAAAATATATAATTTAGATTCTGGTTCTATGAATTTGATTATATCCTGGATTTTTATTAGAACAATCACAACGCCGCCAAAAATCATAGAAGTAAACAATTTCAGTGAGAATGGAGAATGGATAAATTATTTCATTCCATTAAAATAACTCCTCCCATGTCACTATATGTTGATTAAACTACCCAACATACCTTTTTATACTCCCCTTCATTGAATTTTATGAAATTCAAGGCATGGATTGGATTTACCTATACAAAGCCAACATAAATTTCTGTGACAGGGAAATCACTCACCATATGGAGAACCGACCACTAATTATCTACAATTTAAAGGATGAGGATGAATATTATTTATCACTATCATCTCAAGAATAGATATTAATGCACTATGAGCATGTGTATCTTGCTAAGATGATTGAGTCTAAGGAAGTAACCGTCCTTGAAGACATGCCTATTGTTAGGGAATTCGCTGAAGTGTTTCCCAAAGAATTTTCTAGTCTTCCTCTTATAAGATATGTTGAATCAATGATTGATTTTATACCTGGGACATTACTAATATCAAAGACTCCATATATAATGGCTATTATGGAGTTTGACGAGCTACAAACAAAAATAAAAGAGAATATTGATAAAGGGTTTGTATGCCCAAGTGCGTCATCATGGGGTTCACCAATCCTCTTCATCATGAAGATGGATGGGTCAATGTACCATTGCATTGATTATTGTGATCTGAAAAAAAAACACAATAAAGAACAAGTAACCAATTTCACAAATTGATGATTCCTTCGATCAACTATGTGGAGCACAATACTTATTAATGGTTGATCTGCTTTCAGTATATTACCGGGTATGGGTGAGTAAAAATGATATTCCCGAGATTTATTTTCATACAAGGTTCAAGAACTATGAGTTCATAGTAATGCATTTCAGACTCAGTAATGATCCATCAGTATTTATGGACTTGATGAATAGTGTCTTTAGATATTACCTCGACAAATTGGTAGTAGTATTTATGGACAATATTCGTATATAATCCAAAATCAAGGAGGAGCATGATGATAATATAAGAACTATACAAAAGGCCTTGTGAAAGGATATGCTCTTCAAAAATTATATGATGTGAGAGTTATGGTTAAAGGAAGTCTCATTCTTGGGTTATATCATCACAAGAAATGGGATATCTATGGATTTATCCATGAGAAATGCAATTGATGGATGGATGAGGACAACATCTGTGATGAATATCCATAGCTTCCATTGGTTAGCTAGATATTATCCTTGATTTGTGAGAAATTTTTAATTATTGTCAAACCCTCTAAACAATATAACTAGGAAGGGAGTCATGTTTTATTAGAGTGATTAATGTAATGATATCTTCATGGAGTTAAAAATGAGGCTTATCGCTACACCCATTCTCCCTCTACCAATAAAAGGATATCATTTTTTTGTATTCATTAATTCATTGAAGACAGGCGTAGGCTGTGTGTTAATGAATAATGAAATATTCACTACTTATTCTTCAAGGAAATTGAAATTTCATGAGAAAAACACTCCAACACCTAATCTGGATTTGGTTGCATTAATCACCACATTAAAAATTTGGAGAAATTACCTCTTTGGGGAGAAGTGTGAAATATATACGGATCACAGAATCCTCAAGTATACATTCATATAGAAAGAGTTCAACATAGTACAACAAAGAGTTTTTGAGCTGGTCAATGAATATGACTGCTCAATTCACTATCACCCATGGAAAGCGAATAAAGGGGAAGACACTCTAAGTAGAAATTACCCAGTGACTCTATCATATATAATAATTAAAAAAGATCCAATCATCTTACGTTTGATAAAGATAGAATTTGGAATCATAAATAAGTGAAAATCATCATTTCATTCATAAATGATTTCTTTGACTAATCTTTTGGAAAAGATAAAGGATGCCCAAAATTATGATGTGATAATTAAAAAGAATGTGTAAACTATAAAAATGGGAATCATCAGAGTTCAATGTTAATAAAGATGGAATTTTAATATTTGAGTCAAGAATATGTGTTCCAAAATATCTATAGTTAATGAATGAACTTTTAGATGATGCACATAGTTCGAATTTCTCCATTCACCCAGGGAAAAAAAGGTTGTATCAAGATCTTTGAGAGCATTATTGGTGGGATAAAGAGATAGTTGATTAAACATCAAAGATATTAGTATGTCAAAATGTGAAGGCTGACAAGATGAATTGTGAGGAGATGATTCAACCATTACCCATACCAACATTGAAATGGGAGAACATCATCACAGACTTTTTTTACTGGACTTTTTAAGACATCCCAATGAAATAATGATATATGGGTTGTTGTGGATCATCTTAAAAATGTAACACACTTTATTGAAATTTAAGAGCATTTCACATTGGATCAACTAAGTTTTATATACATTAGATAAGTGGTAAGGCTATATGAAGTACTACTATCAACTGTATCCGATCAGGATCCAAGATTCACCTCTATGTTACAGAAGAGTCTCCCACATGCTCTGGATACTGAGATGAAATTCAGTACGGTTTATCATCCTCAATCTGACATCCAATCGGAGCAGAATACCCAGATACATGAAGACATATTAAGGGAATTCACAATGGACTTCAATGAAGGATGGGATCAATATCTTTCTCCGGTTGAGTTCCCTTACAGTAACAGTATCCTCTCAAGAAACCAAATAGATCCTTATTAAGCTCCTTATGGGAAGATGTGAAGAACACTGGAATATTGGGATGATGTTGGGGAAACAATTATAATATTGGAAATGGTAGATGAAATGGTAGAGAATGTTAAGACTATCCACCAGCACATTAAAGCTGCTTAGAGTCTACAAAAGTGCTATTATGAAGATCATCAATGAGACAAAGAGTTCGATGTTGGAGATATGATCTTCCTCTTTATATAAATGTGGAAGAGAGTTATCTGATATGGGAAGAAGATAATTCTTAGTCCAAGGTACATCATCCCATTTGGGATCCTTGATCACATTTGAGCAGTGTCCTATCAACTACCAGTCACACTAAACCTATCTCAAGTAAATGACACATTCCATGTATCACTCTAGATGAAGTACTCACATGACCCCTCTCATGAACTCAATCAAGAGATGGTTCCATGGGAGAATTAATTCTCATTTATGGAGAATACGGTGAAGATATTAGATGTTAATTAAAATGTTCTACGAAATAAGGCAATTCCCTCATCAATGTACTGTGGGGAAACCTAAAATTTGAAGAAGAAACATGGGAACTAGAGGAAGTGATGATGTCGAGTTACCCAAATTTGTTTTATTGTGGGAAAAGAAAATTTCAAGGGGGTGATGTTTTAACTACCTTAACATTAATGAATAAAATTCCAATTATTTTAATGTATTTTGGATATAGAAAACAGATACACTTTTTTATTGCGTTTAAATAACTGCTAAGTATCATTATTGTTGATAATATATCCACTGAATAGTGATAACATGACTAATATATATTTATTTATTTATAGTTTTTTAACAAATCTTTTTGACACATGCAAAGGAATTGATAACCTCAACAAGTAGGATAATTCCATTTGAAACCCATTTATTAGATATTTCATGGCAGATTTCATTTATTGGATTTTCCCTATAAAAATTCCAGGTATACATCCAATAATTTAAGCATGAGAAAAACCATTTATAGGAGAGGTTCAAGCCCATCAAGATCACGGCCCATACCTTGTTCACCGAATGATCCCAAGAAATCCCAACCATCACACACCATACACTTAGGGAATATGCTGGTGTAATGATGGTATATGTAACAAGACCCATGAATAATGATTATATGCATTATTTTTGTATAGAATAATGAATATTCATTCTTTCTTATTATTGTTACTTTCTTAATGGGTTTCAAAGAACTAATAGTATTTATAGTTAATATTTATTTTCATTTAAGGAATATATTTTTATTAATTAATGGATTCTTTAATTAAATAATATTTTAGTAAAATGTTATTATGATATTACTTTTTACGGAAAAATGATCTTAAAATTTTTATAAATACAATTGTAATTTGTATTCTGGTTTCAAAGTTTTTTTATCAAAACCAATGAACTTTCAATAAATGTCAGTTTTTTTTAAAATGTGAAAATTCAAATATTTGGAAAATTAATTAGACAAAATTAATATTATTTTTAGAATCAGGAACTCTGAATTATCTGATGTTGTTTTTTTCATAATTTTATGTGACAGTCTAATTTTTGAGAAAAAATTCAATACCTAATAATATATAACTATTTTATGACATCATAATTACCCAATAGTGATGCAATAAAATAATATAAAATGACTAATCATCCAATATATGTTTTACCTTTAAAATACGGTGATTTTAGATTTTTTTGATAAATCTTACAATTTCTTAGTGGACCCTCCAAGACTTATAAAATATTTTATCATTTTAAAATGATTTCCTTGAGAGTGTGACCCGCCTCCATATAAGAAATACAATTATTTTAATAAGTTTATACTCTAGCCTTATAAAATATTTTTTTCCAATCCCCTTTGGATAAATTTGGGAAAACCCATGGGATGTTCGATGGTGTTAAATATTTTATTATATAGATTTGAAAACCTATGTTTGGGAAATATAAATTAATTCTCCATTCATTTAATATATAACCACACCCATGATCCCACATTTCATTACTAAAAAACCTTAGAGAACGTCCCTACTATGAAATCATCTAACTATAATCTTCCCAAGGAACCCCAAGCTATTATAAATCCCCTCTTAAAGCTCTCTTTAATCACACACTCAATAAAGGTATTTCTTCCGTTCTCATTTTTGTCCAAGTTTATTTAGGTTGATACACCATTTTATTTTCTATTAAAAATGATTGGGTATGATTTTCCCCCTCCCAAATACTTCTCTCCTTATGTTTGAATAATTAGAGACCTCCTTCTCTTTCATTAATCCCTCCCACAAACACCTGTTACCATGCTGAAATTTTGTAAGAGTTATTCAATTTCTCCTCTTTCATCAATTTTCGTTATTAAGTTAGGCTTTATATTCCAAAATTACCTATGTTTGTACATGTATCAATATGACCCAAATAATTTCTATTTCATTTAAATTTGATTATATACACCTTTCTCTCTCACAACCTTTCTTATGATTTATTATCTAATGTAGTTAGGCTTCCAAAATTACACCGCAATTTTCAAAGCCAAAATCTTGTGTAGTGAATACCATACCAATTTCTCTATCAAGGGTATTCAACTTTATGAACACACACATATTGAATTTTAATTACATTTATGTATTCCACATTCCCTAATCATGGAATAAATTATGATGTTTATTGATTCCATGTTATATGATCCATGTGGAACAATTATGCATGAAATGAAATGTTTATAAAGGGTGTTTTTTAAAAGCACTCCAATGCATTGGGTAATGTTTAGTATCATGATAATACATGGTTAATGAGGTTTAATCATTATAATCCATGTAAAATTATGGTTTACTTGTGATAATCCATGTGCAATGAAGGTTTACTTATGTTAATCCATGTGCAATGAGGGTTTACTCATGATAATTCATGTTCACTAAGGGTTTACTCATGATAATCCATGTGAAATGATTCATGGATCATGTTAATATCATGTTTTATTTTTTTTCCACTTCTCTATGTTATGATAATTATGCTATATCCTGCCTTTATGTTCATTTTTCTCTTATCCTCCATTGATATGCCTGTTGCCTAACATGTACTGTATTCTTCATGTTATTCCTTGTTTTATCCCATAATGTGATTTATAGCTGACCCCTATTCTTATGTATGTCCTCATGTTATCCCATGAATATTTAGTATGACATAATTGGTTGGCCATGTGAAAAATGTTTTCAATAAAGATGTTGTATTTTTTGTTTTAATTCATTATGTAATGATCCAAATATCCCATGATACTAGACCTCTTGATCCTTAGTGTAGTCTTAAGTGCATGTTTATGTAATAATTCTTATATAAGTGTGTAATAAAGACCATGGATGTTATAAATGTCATATAAATTCAATATATACATATTGGAATTAATCCAAGAATTATAGAAACGGAAAAATAAAATATATTTTTCATGCGGATGGTAGGTGATATGTATGTAAGAAAGTTATTTAAATTTTCTAAATTGATGGAATGAAAGAATGATAAAAAATATTCCACATTTACTGAAAAAATATTTTTTTCATATATATATATAATATAATCCTTAATCCTATCCTATTTATCATCTAGGTAAAAATATAAAGAAACATAAATCACACCACTTTATGGAGGGGTCGGTCTAACAAACCAAAAAGGCAAAATTATAATTTTTTTACAGTATATCCCTTTATTTCATTGCACCAAAATTATACTTCCATATATCTATATGTATTTTTACTTCAAGTATTAATCAATTCTTTTGAATTATTAGCCTCCAATAATAGATGCTTCTTCAAATATGAAATAGATATGACAAATACAATTCAAAGACTCGTAAAATTCAAGGGAAATTTTTTCTTAATTATCTTTGGAATTTTACAAGAACGCAGTTTTTGACGGAACCTGATTCCGAGGCCCGGTGTGCCCGGAATCAATTTCCAAAATTTATCTTGGGTACGTTCAGTAAACGAATGAGCGGGTTTTCGTAACTTTTGAAACGGTGCTCGGAATCGAAATCCAAGTGCATCAATGGAACCGTAGTGCCGGTAATTGCATAAGAACACCTTTTCCAGAGTTGCGTTTCCTCGGGTGAGGTTATTAATTTTTGGGGTTAACTAAAGAATAAAATAAAATAATGTGCAACAGAATTTTTTTTTTATTCTAAGCAGTGTTAACCTAGGTATAGTGGTTGAGGTGGGACCCACTGATATCCTAACTCCTAGGTAAAATATTAGTGAAGTGGGGCCCACACGAGCCCCACCCCCTTTAATTTCCTTTTACCTCCCATGGGCATTTAATATAATAACTCACCCGCACCCCTCTTAAATGCCAAGTCAAATCTAGAGTTTAATTAATTATTAATTGCCTCATTAATTGGTCAACACTCATTAATTAAAACGTGATCTGTTTTTAAATTTAAAAAACAGTTGGCTTGAGAAATAAAATAAGGCAAAACCATATTTTATGATGTGGTTTTGTTGTGCGAGGAGGATTGGAAGAGGAGAGAAAAAGTATTGGAATCTTCATCTTCCACCTTGAATAACGCGAAGAACGTACCATCACCGACGAAGAACGCCAACCTCCGACGAAGGGCGACGTCGAACGCAAGTTCCTCGGAGATTGACGACGCGACGCCGAGTACCGCGATGCCGACGATCCTTCTTCCGCTGCACCATCTTCCACGACGTCCCTTCCCCGCGAAGAACCTTTGTTCAACAAACACTTGAGGTGGGGGTTTGGTTTAATTTAATTTATTTGGATTATTTCATAGGTCTTTGTATAAATTGTTGATGGTCGTTTGGGCCGCCTATTATCGTAATAACGGGAGGAGGTCGTACCGCACAAACACGACCGACCATCCTCCCCCTTTTTGTTGGTTGTACTTGTTGCGGAATGAGAAAAGGTTGCGCGGTGCAATGGCACCACGCGGAAACAATGAACAATGGGTGAAGAAGCACGGCGCCATCGCGCCGCACCGTTGTGGCGATTCAAAGGCTCCACGGATTGTTTAATTGACGGCAGATCGACGGGCATTGACGGAACGGGTCGTAGCGGTGGTTTGATGATTTCACAGTAATGTGTGAGACTCGAGGGGGGGCCGTGACGACAATCAAGGGGGCAACTTCCCCCTTTGCGCGGCCTCTCGGCCGGCGCCGAGCCGCACCAGGCCGGATCGGCCGCACCGGGTCGGGCCGGGCCGCGCCGGTCGGGCTGGGCCGCACCCACTAGGCCAGGCTGCACCCTAATGGGCCGGACCCAGACCCGGTGTGGGTCGGTCTGGTTCGGGCCGACCCGGGGTGGGGGGGGGGGGGGGGGTAGGGACGGGTCGGACCGGGCCCAGACCCCCCATTTTCAGACCACTTCCGGTCTTTTGCCCGTATCATGGGTTGCGGACCTCCGATTGACACACTTTCAGTTGAAATGCAATACTTGGATCGTGATGGTCATTTCGGTATATTACACTCAAGGTTTCGCAGTACTTTGGGTTCGGCCGGGTTGGTTCGAACACGAAACCAACCGGGCCCTTAGAGCAGAAATGCTTATAACTTGAGCTGCAGACGTTCGATTAACGTGCCGTCGACTTTGTTATATTCCTCTGAGTGAGGCGGACCGTTTGGATTACTCCGCTCGAGGTTTTTCCATAGATGGATTAAGGTCGGGTTGGTTTTGACATAAAAACCATCCAGGCCCCTGGGACGAAAAAGACAATAACTCTCAGACTGAGCGTCTGATTGACGCGTCTTCTGTCACGTTGAGTTCCTGTTGACGATATGGAACTTTGGGATACATCAACTCCGGACTTCCTGTCAGTTGATGTATCAGCCCCTCGGCTCGTGGAGTGGACCCTCCCTGAACGAGCTTGCTGTGTGCGGGAATCCTAGAGCTGGCTGCGACTGCGGCGATGATGACAACTGTATAGAAATCCTCCGTGGATTCGATGGAAATGACTACAGCACTCAGCGATCCTGTGTGGATCAGTGCTACCGATCCTGTGTGGGTTAGCACTCAGCGGTCCTGCGTGGGCCAGTGCGTACCGATCCTGTGTGGGTCAGATACTGTGTGGTTCATTGCGGGGGTTAGTACCTATCGATCCTGTGTGGGTCCGACGGCTTAGACGAATCAGTGGATACACTTGATCATCTCTATCATCTTATGATGAAGTACTCCTGTGTGAGCTGAGTCTTGACATTCAATCATTATCTTTGATATGATTGACTTTCTTTCCTATGTGGATTGGGTTATGTTGTCCTGTGTGGATTGGGTTGTACTCCTTTGTGGACGTGATCGAACTTGGGCTCGGATGTTGGAGCCAAATGGGAATTGATGAATTATATATATATATGGGCATATACCTAAATATTGTGGGTTGTTACTTCGTGATTGTACCTTTCCTTTGTGGATTATCGTTTGTGGAATCTGGGAGACCGTCGGGGGTCTCGAGGTCCCTACTGAGTAGCTTATACTCACCCCTGCACGAGCTATGCCCGCACTACGTTGTGTTGGATGCAGACAACGGACATCTCTGATCGTGGTGGAGGCTTCTGGAGCAAGTCGATACCTGGAGGTGGACCACTGGGCGGGACGTACACGGAGCGGACGGCTGGACCCGTGGAGCTGAGGAGGCTATTTGTACCTACCCGTCAGGTGGGACTTCCAGTGGATGGATCGACGTTGTGGCGTTACTTTTCAGTTGCTGTACTTTGTTTCCATTTGTACTTTACATTCAGTTTGGGTTTGTATTCTGGCCCACTTACTTTTCTGCACTCACTTTTGTACCCAGTTTTACTTAGTGTTTACTTCTGCTTGAATACTCTGTGGTCTTTGTTTACTTTACAAAGGCAATTCCTTCCCATTTTTGTCGAGATTTTACACCTTGGTGCTAGTCGGCAACCCCTGGCCTATGGGATGCGGGCTTGGGGTATTCACGGCATGAGCCCCGAGGACGGGTCATGAGATATTTGTATCAGAGGAGTTCGGTTCTACCGCAGAACTCAGGACTCCGATCTTTTTCTATGTGAAGCAATAGTGTTAAGAGTATTTAGTGTGGTTATCAGTCCAGGGAGTCAAGTGTTGGTGTGGCGGCCGACGTATCCGCACACTAGGACCATGACTTCTGATTTCCGATTTAGTGCATGAAAACATTGATTACATGTGTGTTTCAAGTTTTCTTTGTGATTACTTTGTGTCAGCTCACTAGGTATATTGTTTTGATCATGGTGCACCTGTCTCTTTTTAGGATGGCCCCACGAAGGCAGCCAGCTAGGGTTTCGAGTTTTGTACGTGACAACAGCCCACCGAGCGATGAGGCCTCGGTGTAGGGCCCCATTACTGCGGAGGCACCGGCGGTACCACTACCTGTCAGGCCGCCAATGCTACCAGCCCCAACCGCTGAGAGTGCACGTCACCTTGGTTCACTGCATGAGTTTCAGTGTCAGAGAACGCCAATGTTCAGCAGGGAGACGAACCCTCAGGTAGCCGAGGATTGGTTAGAGGTGGTTGTGTGAGTTTTTAGGTTAGTGGGGACACCAGCTGACCTCATGTTGATCCTCACAGCGAGCCTCCTGCACGCAGTAGTAGGCAGATGGTGGAGCTTGATGCTCCAGTTGCACGATGAGGCATCACTCATTTAGACGGACTTTTAGAGCCTCTTCTGCTTAGAGTTCGTCGCATCCACCCTCTGTGCGGTGCGCATCCAGGAGCTTCTACAGCTACGGAAGGGCAGCATGACGGTCACCCAATCCTCAGCGAGATTTACCGATCTCTCATGCTATTTGATGGACATGGTACGGGACCCATTCTTCCGGGCCCGGAACTTCGTGCAAGGATTGAGTCATGAGATCAGGGCATCACTCATCTCCCTCAGCATTCCGACACAGATAGGAGTACTGGAGCGAGCCCTTCTCATTGAGAGCTTTCTTGCTAAGCCTACACCTGCAGTGAGACCTACCGCAGGGCGACACATAGTAGAGTCTTCTGCAGCTAGCAGTCGACGGATGACACATGGGTCCAGGCAGACCAGACCCTCAGGCGGACGACCTCAGGACACTAGCTCAGAGGTGCGGGGCACTCAGCGCGGAGCCAGTCTTTCGAGAGGCAGACAGTGCTACGCATGCAGCGGGCAGGGCCACATGGCTCATGACTACCCGACCCGCTGTGCGGGGGAGCAGAAGACGGTTGAGCGACCACCCAGGCAAAGGTAGAGATTCAACCGTGGTGGTCTGTTGGGAGCCGGCGGATAAGGCAGAGGAGCTGGTTGCACAGTAGGTGGTGGGAGACGCTTTGAGGCTCTACCACCACCACCACCAGGAGGTCCACCCTGACCAAAGGGAGCTAGCGGGCAGAGGCAAGCACAGTTTCAGGTAGTGGAGGCGTACGACCATGGCGTGCCAGAGATGATTTGAGGTACGATATGTGTCTACTCCACCCTCGATTTAGTTCTTATAGACAGAGGAGCGAGTCATTCCTTTAATGCCGCTGCCCTTGTTCGGAGATCGGAGATTCCAACAGAGTCGTTGGCTCGATCCTTACAGCTAGAGAATCGTACGGGATCAGACTCGATGATTTCACACTGGTGCCGACAGTGTGAGCTTACTATAGGAGGCAAGAGCTTTGGCTGGATCTTCTTGTAGCAGCGTCGATGCCTTACGACATCATCATGGGAATGGATTGGTTATCCACAGTCCATGCTCAGATCGACTGTATTAAGTGCAACGTGCGGTGTGTGCGCACCGACGGGAGAAGGATCACCTTCACCAGCGAAAAGGGAGCCTTTACAGCACATGATGGACTCTCACAGAGGAGAGGACAACCCATCACTCATTAGATGTCTAGCCTCATCGTAGGAGCAGTTGATGTACAGAGTCCTAGTTTTCCTGTAGTGGTGGATCAGTAAGAAGACGTTTTCCCTGACGACGTTCCTGGACTACCTCCTCATGGAGAGGTAGACTTTTATATTGGCATGTACCCCGAGACAGCCCCGATATCCACTCCAGCATATCAGATGGCCCCCACTGATCTTTTGGAGCTACGGGTATAGTTGGAAGACTTGTAGGGCAAGGGATTAATCTGACCTAGTGTTTCACCCTGGGCTTCCCCAATTTTGTACGCCAAGAAGGTGGACAGGAGCTTGTGACTTTGTGTTGACTATCGTCGCCTGAACCAGGTGACCATGAGGAACAAGTATCCACTACCGAGGATTGACGACCTCTTCCATCAGCTCAAGGGATCACGATGGTTCTTGAAGATAGACCTCAGGTCAGGCTACCATCAGCTCAGAGTTCGGGATGAGGACGTGCAGAAGACAGCCTTCAGATGTCGGTATGGCCACTATGAGTTCTTGGTTATGCATTTCGGTGTAACCAACTCTCCAGCTATGTTCATGAGTCTCATGAAAAGGATCTTTAGCCATAACTCGATCGATTTGTCGCGCTCTTCATCGACGACCTTTTGATGTACTTGACCACTAAGGAGGAGCACGCTTACCGCTTGCGATTTGTACTGGACACACTCCGAGAGCAACCTCTTTATGGTAAGTTCTGGAAGTGTCAGTTCTAGTTATATGAGTTCCACTTCATGGTACACGTCATCTCTGAGGCGAGAGTTGCAGTGGATCCTGTGAAGATCGAGGCAGTGCTAGCTTGAGAGCCACCTAGGAGCGTGATAGAGGTGCGGAGTTTCTTGGGGCTATCTGGGTACTACCAGAGATTTGTGCCAGACATTTACAGAGTTGCGGCACCACTATCATCCTTGAAAAAGAAGGGGAAACCCTTCGTGTGGTCAGACAGATGACAGTAGAGCTTACAAGAGCTGAGACGGAGATTGACCAGCGCGCCTATCTTGATGCTACCGGAGGATGGAGTAGGGTACGTAGTCTACTGCGATGCATGAGGAACCTGAATCGGATGTGTGCTGATGCAGGAGCGGGCCGTGATCGCCTAGGGATCACATCAATTGAGGCACCATCAGTAGAACTACGCTACCCATGACCTAGAGTTAGCAGGAGTGGTATTCGCTTTGAAGATGTGGTGACACTATCTGATGGGAGAGCGTTTTACAGTCTACTCTGACCACGAGAGTCTCTGGTACATCTTCTCGGAGATGGACCTAAATCTGAGACAGCTGTGATGGATCAAGTTCCTCCAGGATTATGACTATGAGATAGTCTATACTCTTGGAAAGGGGAACGTGGTAGCCGATGCCCTCAGCAGGAGGACGGGCATCCAGCTACTTGGGGAGGTGGCGGAGCAGCTAGCTGATTTGCATATATCCTTCGTGGGTAGAGATGGAGCGGCCTTTCTTCATTCACTCACAGTCACTCCTCCACCACTACAGCGGGTCAGAGAGTCACAACGTGGGGACACTGACTGTGAGACGCGACATGTGTAGATATCCTCAAGACAGGCTCCTCATGGGTTCTTCGTAGGAGGAGAGCATGATTCCCTTTTCAGAGGAGGCACCATGGTACCAGCTGCTCTGCAGGAGGAGGTGCTGAGAGAGTTTTACACTTTCCCTTTAGCGGTACATCCTGGAGTGGCGAAGATGTACCAGGATCTCAGACGACAACACTGGTGGCCAGGTATGAAGAAGGTTGTGGCAGAGTTCATTTCTCGATGCCTCACCTGCCAGTAGGTGAAGGCAGAGCACCAGGTACCAGCAGGATTGGTACAGCCCTTGGAGGTCCCATAGTGGAAGTGGGAATAGATATCTATGGACTTCATGAATGGACTTCCACGTACTTCCAGAGGTCACGACTCCATTTGGGTGATTATCGACAGACTCACCAAGTCGGCCCACTTCTTACCCATTAGAGAGCAGGGCTTAGTAGAGAGCTTGGGACGTCTCTACGTTCAGGAGATTATACGGCTTCATGGTGTGCCATAATCTATCTTCTCCGATCGAGATGCTCCCTTTACTTCCTGGCTTTGGAAGGGGTTGTAGGAGGCATTTGGGATGCAGCTACGTCTGAGCACCACCTTTCACCCTCAGACGGATGGTCAGATGGAGAGGACCATTTAGACTCTTGAGGATATGCTCCGTGCATGTGTCCTCAACTTTGGTCATAGTTTGGAGGATCACCTACCCATTGTTTAGTTTTCGTACAATAACAGCTACCACTCCACCATCGGGATGGCACTATACGAGGCATTGTACGACCAACCTTGCAGATCACCTCTGTGCTGGACAGACCCTGGGGAGTCCGCACTTGTGGGACTCGAGATGGTCCAGGCCATGACAGAGAAGGTCCAGGTCATCCAGGAGAAGATGAGGATAGCTCAGAGCCGACATAAGTCTTATGCTGACAGGAGGTGGACACCACTGGAGTTCGAGGATGGCGACCACGTCTTCTTGCGGGTCTCACCTCGACGTGGATTACAGAGATTTGGCCGAGGTTTCAATTAATCTATGCACTTGATCAGACCATTACAGGTCCTTAGCAGGGTAGGCGAGGAGGCTTACACCCTGGCTCTACCACCTCAGTTGCACCGGGTGCACGGCGTCTTCCACGTATCTCATTTGGGGAGATACGTGCACGACCCGACGCATATCATCGACCATGGGGAGGTAGACCTTGACGATGGGGAAACCATTGAGGATGTCCCGGTGGAGATCGAGGTTCGATAGGAGCGGGTCCTACGTGGATGGTCGATACCTCTAGTGCGCATCAGATGGCATCATGGGAACCTCCCAGAGAGCACTTGGGAGCGGGAGGCTCAGATGCATGCACAGTACCCACATTTGTTTCCCTAGTTTATGATGTATCTTTACGGGGATGTAAATCCCTGAGGTGGGAGTAATGTAAATACCCGTAAAATTCAAGGGAAATTTTGTCTTAATTTTCTTTGGAATTTTACAATAACGTAGTTTCTGACGGCACCTGATTCCGAGGCCCGGTGTGCCCAGAATCAATTTCCAAAATTTATCTCGGGTACATTCCATAAACGAATGAGTGGGTTTTCCTAACTTTTGAATCGGTGCTCGAAATAGAAATCTGAGGGCACCGATGGAACCGCATCGCCAGTAATTTCTTAAGAACACCTTTTCCGGAGTTGCGTTATCTTGGGTGAGGTTATTAATTTTTGGGGTTAACTAAAGAATGAAATAAAATAATGTGAAACAGATTTTTTTTATTCTATGCAGTGTTAACCTAGGTATGGTGGTTGAGGTGGGACCCACTGATATCCTAACTCCTATGAAGGTTATTTGTGAGGTGGGGCCCACACGAGCCCCACCCCCTTTAATTTCCTTTAACCTCACACAAGCAATTAATATAGTAACTCACCCGTTCCCCCCTCTTAAATTCCAAGTCAACTATCGTGTTTAATTAAATATTAAATTCCTCATTAATTAGTCAACGATCATTAATTAAAACGTGATCTGTTTTTGAATTTCAAAAATAGCTGGCTTGAAAAATAAAATAAGGAAAAACCTTATTTTATTATGTGGTTTTGTTGTGTGAGGAGGATTGGAAGAGGAGAGCCCAAGTATTGGAATCTTCATCTTCCTCCTTGAAGAACGTGATGAACGCACCGTCGCCGATGAAAAAATCCGGCCTCTGACGAAGGGCGACGAAGAACTCAAGTTCCTCAGAGATCGACGATGCAACGCCGAGTACCGCGACGCCGACGATCCTTCTTCCGTGACACCGTCTTCCGCGACTTCCATTCCCCACGACGAACCTTCGTTCAAAAAACACTTGAGGTTGGGGGTTTGGTTTAATTTAATTTATGTGTATTATTTCTTTAGCCTTTGTTTAAATTGTTGATAGTCGTTCGGGCCGCCTGTTATCATAATAACGGGAGGATGTTGGACCGCACGAACACGACCGACCCTCCTTCCCATTTTTTTTGGTTGTACTTGTTGCGGCACGAGAAAAGGCGGCGTGGTGCAACAACACCGTACGGAAACAATGATGAACGAGCGAAGAAGCGCAACGTCGTCGCGCCGAGCCATTGTGGTGATTCAAAGGCTCCGCGGATTGTTTAATTAACGACGGATCGATGGGCGTTGAGGTAACGGGCGGCAGAGGCAGTATGATAATTCCGCAGTAATGTGCGAGACCCGAGGTGAACGCCGGCGTAGACGAAATCAAAAATGGACCACAGGAGCAACTCCGGTGGCCCGCGGAATTCTCCGGCAGCGCGGGTCGCCGGCGCGGTGGCGCCGGTGGCCAGAGGTGTCGGACGGCACCGGTCGGGCGCCTCGAGGCGGCGGCACCTAGCACGCCGCTAGGAGGGACCACCGCGGCTGAAACTGCGGTGGCGGGCATCCGGTCATGCGGCCACACGGGACCAAGGAAGGGACGCGGCGCTGGGCCGCGTCTGCTGGCAAGGAACGGCCCCCCACGCAGGGGGGGGGGGGCAGTGATAATCAACGAAGCAGCCGCCCCCTTTGCATGGCCGCTCGGTCGGCGCCGAGCCGCCCATGGCCGGGCCGCACCCACCGGGCCGGGCCGCACCCTAATGAGCCGGACCCGGACCTAGTTCGGGTCGGACCGGGCCGAAACCCCCCATTTTCAGACCACTTTCGGTTTTTTTCCAGTATCTTGGCCTGAGGACCTACGATTGATGCACCATCAGTTGAGAAGCGATACTTGGATCGAGACGGTCATTTCGGTATATTACAGTCAAGGTTTCGGAGAACTTTGGGTTCGTCCGGGTTGGTTTGAACACGAAACCAACTTGGCCCTCAGAGCGGAAACGCTTATAACTTGAGATCAGGATTTCAGATTGACATTCCGTTGACTTTGTTGGATTCCTCTTAGTGAGGCAGACCTTTTGGCTTACTCTGATAGAGGTTTGGACGCAGATGGAGTGCGATCTTGTTGGTTTTGACATAAAAACCAACCGGGATCCTGGGACGAAAAAGCCAATAACTCTCAGATCGGGCGTCCGATTGACGCGTCGTCTGTCACGTTGAGTTCCTATTGACTATATAGAACATTGGGATACATCAAATCCGGAAATTGTGTCAGTTGATGTATCAGCCCCTCATCTCGTGGAGGGGTCCCTCCCTGAACGAGCTTGCTGTGTGCGGGAACCCTAGAGCTGGCTGCGACTACGATGACGATGACGACTGTTCAGAAATCCTCCGTGGATTCGACGGCGATGACTACAGTACTCAGCGATCCTATGTGGATCAGTGCTACCAATCCTGTGTGGGTCAGATCCTATGTCGTTCGGCGCTCAGTGGTCCTATGTGGGCCAGCGCGTACTGATCCTGTGTGGGTCATTGCGGGGGTTAGTACCTATCGATCATGTGTGGGTTCGACGGCTTAGAGGAATTAGTGGCTACACCTTATCATCTCTATCGTCTTACGAAGAAGTATTCCTGTGAGAGATTATTCTTGAATTTCAATTAGTATCTACGATATGAATGACATTATTTCCTATGTGGATTGGGTTGTGTTATCCTGTGTGGACTGGGTTGTAATCTTTTGTGGACGTGATCGAACTTTGGCTCAGATGTTAGAGCCGAACGGGAATTAATGAATTAGGTATATGTATGGGAATATACCTAAATAGTATGGGTTGTTACTTCATGATTGTATCTTTCCTTTTTGGATTATCCTTTGTGGAATCTGGGAGACCTTCAGGGGTTTTGGGGTCCCTACTGAGTAGCTTATACTCAGCCATGCACGGGCTATGCCCACACTAAGTTGTGTTGGATGCAGATGATGGACATCGCTGATCGTGGTGGAGGTTTGTGGAGCATGTCAGTACCTAGAGGTCGACCACTGGGCGGGACGTACACGGAGCAGACGGCTGGACCCGTGGAGCTGAGGAGGATATCTGTACCCACCCTTCAGGTGGGACTTTCAGTGGACGGCTCGACATTGCAGATTTACTTTTCAGTTGCTATTCTTTCTTTCCAGTTGTACTTTTCTTTCAGTTTGTGTTTTTATTCTAGCCCACTTACTTTTCCGCACTCAATTTTGTACCCAGTTTTACTTAGTGTTTACTTCTGCTTGCTTACTCTGTGGTGTTTGTTTACTTTACAAAGGCAACGCCTTCCCTTTTTTGTCCGCATTTTACACCTTGGTGCTAGTCGCCAGCCCCTGGCCTATGGGAGGTGGGCTTGGGGTAGTCATGGCACGAGCCTCGAGGATGGGTCATGACATACATGATTTTAATACTTTATCATTCTATAACAATCAAGGTTAAACATAGGAATATTTTTGACCTTCTTCTTCATCTATGTATCTTCCTTCAATTCATAATTAATATTTACTTGGATAGATGGTTAATCAATCAATTGAGCAATATATGATTCCTACAACTCTTATAACATTTCTTAATCCATATTTATTTAAATCCAATAAAATTAAATCTTTTACTATCCTCATCATAGATAAGATATCATAACCATTTCGACTCAAAGCATCATCCACTATGTATATTTACATAGGATGTAATGTATTACAAATTACTAATCATTAATCAGTTCCAATCATATTATCTGAAATATATTAAACAATTCTAATTTTAAAATATACCTTAAAATTGTATTTATTAAAATATATATCACATATTTCTAAAAAAAATCATTCCTTCTTATCATTAATGGGTAATTATCCATAGTTAAGTCGAAATCATGAGATGCATAATTTTTATCTTAAACCTTCTATTATCATGATTCAAAACATATAACCATGTTAGTATACATGATAACACATACCAATCCATTATTTGATTCAATAAAATAGATTAAAAAATTATCCAATTTTGGGCAATGTAAAAACAGGTGAACTAACCCATTACTTAATTAATATTTTCTTAACATTCATCTATCCAATGGAATTTGGTTTTCTTTTAAATTAACATGGGGATGGAAATGTTAGTCATGTGAAATTATTCACAAATTTTAGATAATATCCATAAAAACCAAGAAAAATTAATATCTTAGTCACAATAGTAGGTCTGGGACAACATTCAAAAGCCTTCATTTTTGATGGATCCACCGATATACCCTTGCATGAGATTATATATCCTATGAATGAAACATTCTGCAAGAAAAATTTACAATAGGTAAATTTGAAACATATGTTCTCCTTCCATAAGCCCTTTTGTACTACCTCCGGTGATCAACATGAATTTATTTTATCATTAAATAGATAAGAATATAATCTATAAAAACTACCAAAAACTGATCAAGGTACTCATTAAAGACTCTGAA
Organism: Viscum album; assembly: GCA_963277665.1. Lineage (NCBI taxonomy): Eukaryota > Viridiplantae > Streptophyta > Magnoliopsida > Santalales > Viscaceae > Viscum > Viscum album. The sequence continues at coordinate 1,870,158,507 of OY728150.1, forward strand.
AATTGAACCTATGAAATTAGCAGGGGCATTAGAAAGACCAAATAAAATCACTATATATTGGTAGTCTTCATACCATGTATGGGATTTGTTGTTTGGCATATCATCATTATGTAAAATTAATTATTGATATCCATAATGAATTCCAATATTGGACACATATTAAGTTCTATACATTAGATAAAAAGTCATAAATTTAGGGCATAGGGTACATTTTCATTACAATGACCCTGACCCTAGAAGGTCAGATCTGATTCCTTCTTTATTACAATGGAATATTCCGTAAGGAATCACATCCTGAAGGACCAGATAGTTTAATATTCTTGGTAAAATACATATATACTTGATTCTCATATTACATTTTAATACACAAATTACATTATAAATTTTTTATAATAAATGTATTCTATCTAGAAAATCCACACATATTAGTCCTCAAAAACTTCATGAGATCTTAGGAAGGGGACAAAAAAATGGGTGATCTTAAATTCTTTGTAGTTGTTGACTAAAAAGAAGTATATCATGAATTGATTAGAAAAATAAATATGGAATGGTAAATAACTAAAGACACATTTCATTTAAATAACATGATTGTAAGACTAGATAATTCATAATCAATATCCAATGTTAAATAAATAACAACACATTTTATTTAATCAACAAATAAGAATGAAATCCTTCAAAAAAATAAAATTCTGAAATTTTCATGGATAAAAATAACTGAATAATAATTGAATGAAATTATTTTTTATTGTAAGTCATGTTTCATAGGAACATAATAACATTACTATCAATAATTTTCACAAGAAGGTTTAAAACATACATGGTGAAAATCCATTTAATTGTGGATACCCAATTGATTCATCCCATAAGACAACCGATGTATCTCAGATCATTATATAAATGGTCTCAAACCCATTTCATGCATGCCCAAAACATTCATCACATATATATTAATATATTAAATTCATAAGTATTATTCATTTCCATCATGTATTATTATTTATTAAAGAATACATATTTATCCATATTTATGTTGATAAAAAATGACAATCACTATAGAACATTGTATGTAGAAATTATATATGGTTTAAAAAATAAACATATTCCTGATAAATAATATGGATATTTATGTTAAATTAAATTTCCATTAGAAAATTAATAATTCAATGGAAAGTTAGTGACTACAAAAATGAATCAATTAAGTGAATTTCAATGCTTCCCTTGGTCCAAATGATCATAAACTACCCATATAGTTAATAAATATGGTATCAATACAAGACATACCCATTGTAGTAAAAGTAAAGGTTTTTTTCATTGATGAAGAAAAATACCAAGAAAATATCAATTAAAACATGTTTTAGGAAAATATCCATATCATTTTGAAAAATATTTTAAAAGTAATTTTCATTTAATTTAAAATTTAACTGAATTTATTTTAAAATATCCCATTAAACATAAAGTAGACATTTCATATAGATTATGGTCATTACGATGGTTAATTATTTATTTTCCATAACATCTAAAAATAACATTCCAAAATCACGGTAAAATGGTTTTCAAATGGTATTTTTTAGAAAAAGAAAGTAATATTCCATTAACATTTATATTAAAATAATTAAAGGAATTTTTTGGAAAATTTGATTAGAATCCATTGAATATTTTGTATAAATAGCTAAAATGAAAGAAAAATAATTTCATAAATATTTATAAAAGTTTTTAAAAAAATATTTGAAATATTTTTTTTGATACATGGTTTTGTAAGAAAATAGATTTACACCTACAAAGAGAAATGAAGTCATATTTTCTTAAAAAAAATTCTAAAATATTTTTATTAACAAAGAGTGGAAAAATTGTAATATTACAAGAAATTATTATGAATAACCATAGGATAATAAAATTAAATGGTTTTATTATACAATGATCAAATAATTTCCTTCCATTAGAATTCATGATTAAACAATCTCGATTAAATGTTTGTTGTAAAATAAACCCATAAAATTATCATATATTTAATGTTAGAAATAAACAATGAGAAAATTATGTGTATCAATTTTAAATCCAGGTAATCTATTTGAAAATATAACATAATATAATAACAATTAATTTCACACATAATCTTATTATACAAAATATAGTGAATAATTTATATAACAAACTGTAAAGTGAATGATTTGTGAAATTCATAACCAATTGGAAACATTTAATTCAAATCATGTTAGATGATATAATTCAAATATTACCATAAAAAATTTTAAGGACAAATTATTTATGATATTACTTGGAAATGGGTTATTATATAAACCAAATAAAATAAATTATTCTCATAACAATATAAAGTTTGTCAATGAAATGGAATTGAGATGAAATCCATGACCTCACACTTCATTTTGGTTGAATGTGCAATAAACATATTTATAGTTGTACAAAAATGTTATTAAATTATATAATAAATGTGTTAATATTTATAATAACTTATATAATACATTAATAATATTTTATCACCCATTAATTAATAATATTTCTTTATTTTCAATGTTTCATGAGCTAACTGCCACATTTTATCATGCGTTCTTCATTATGAATGATATTGTTCATGAAAATATTATATATTTTTGTCTTATATAAAATTATAATAATGAAATAATCTTCATATTATTACATTATTTATGCATTTAAAAACAATCATGATGGATTACTATGATAATGAAGTTCATTATGATCAAGTTGAAGGTACGATATATGTACATATGAGTAACACATAAATTTTTCAATGATTAGTAAGGAAAAATGTTCTGTAATATATAATAATTCAACAATTAAAAAAATATCATATATTTCATATTATATACTTATATATATCTTCCATTTTGTGTGGTTATGAATAGAGAGTGACACAGCTTTGTTAAGGTTGTAGTACACACATATATGAATGATGTTATCACCATTAAGCAAGTGAAAGGGTATAAAATAAAATGAAATATATTATCATTAAATATTGATAAATAAGTAATTAATATCATTATAATTTAATATATATAACATATAATAAGTATATATACTTTTTCACCTTCTATGTGAAGCATCAGCAAATGAAGAATCACATTGATTCTTGAGACGGTACTCTACCGTAAACACATGCAACATTAATGTATCTCTTGCATAATTTATGGTATCAATATATATATATATATAAATTATAATAAATAAATATATATAAATATCTTATAAATATCAAATGTATATATTAGAACTATATTCATACACAACCATGAATGGTTGTCATGGAAGACTGAATTAGATCAGTTCGTGATGCGGTAGTCCGCCAAACAGATGTATGATGAATTTATAACCCATTTGATGGAAGTGGAAATTCTTGTTGGTCATGAATGAATTATAATGAAATACCTATATATGGAAGATACTATGGGTTTTATAATATAATCTTTTAATAAAAATTTAAATAGGTGGAGAGAAAAATAAAATACAGATGACTGTTGAAGAATATAACCACTTCTTTGGGAATCTTCTATAGGTTTACACTAATTTCATCAAAGGAAATATTTATTCCCAAAATGAGAATTATATGATTTTATAAGGGATGTTTTCAAGTGATTTTGTAGGAATATTTATAACCTATGTGGTTTTACGGTGTGAATAGTAATGGATATGTTGTGTCTTTTTATAAGTACGAGAGAGGACACACTTGGTTCTTTTTAATAATAATTGTGTGTTTCCATGATTTCTATACAAAAAATTCATCCAAAATATACCATTATAAAAACATTAAAGTTTCATGGTAAAGGAATTTCCATAAAATAGTTTCCATATATGATTAAAATATTTTTTTACTACAATCATTTGATTATAAATGCCCCTAGTAAACCCATTTTTTCCTTCACTACAGAAATGGATTTTTACCTCATTCACTATTAATTTTGGAAAAAATTAAGTTGAACATATAAGAAATGATAAAATATTATTATCAATGATATGAAATCCATTTTTCGAAAATTCAATTTACATTAGTGAAAATTTTAATTTAAAATTATTCTTGAAAATGTGACAAGGAACCATATTTTTAATTTGAAAATTTTTAGAGGTTTACGAAGTATATATATAAAAATTAAATATTATTGTGATTCAAATTAGGTAAATTGTATTAATAAATATAAAATTGATGTTATTTTACTATAAAACCAAATAAAAAAATTTAACATGATGAATTATTCAAAATAAAATGAATTTTTCAATTAAAATCTATCATTTTCACTATTCATCAAAAATGAATCAGTTCATACAAATGTTTACAATTTACCCTAATATGAAATTGATATTATTATTTCAAGATAATAATGTAAATTTGTTACTTAATGTTTATAATTTTTTGTTAAAATATTCATAAATTATGTACTAAAAGCGAGATTAATCTTTCTATTAGAAAAAACAATATTTTCCACAAAACAATTAATTTTATTATAAATGATTTATATTTTTTAGTAACAAATAGATAAAATATTATTCATTATTTAGTTATTACAATCCATACCAACAAATTAAATAGCTAGTTTATAACTATTATATTAAATAAGAATATTTCAATAATATTTTATATGTCTGTTTAATCATTGTGTTATGTGTAACACTATATTAATTATGTGTTGTATGTAAGGAAATAAAAACTAATTGTTTCATGTAATGAAATCTAAACTATGCATCAAATTTAATTGAAACTATACAATAGATTAAATTTAATTAAAAATAAAAATATTGTAAACACTCAAGGTGCTTTATTTTTCTATTAAGATTATTGTCGAATCACATATATACTATAAAATAAAATGGTCTTAATTTTAAATATCAGTGTTCTACACACTCCCCATCTTAAAAAAATTACATCCTTTAAATTTATACATGACATCGATAATCAGTGGTTTAATATTTGAAAATAACAATACTGAAAAGCTACATTGTTAAAAGGGTTAATAAAATATCTTATTAATAAGTGAGATAGAGAATTAGAGAGGTCATATAGAATAACAAACACTAGGTCTATATGTAAGAGTATATTGGTGGAAATTAACGATTTGAACATGGTATAAAAATATAAATAAGTACAGAGAGTGATTGAGGTCATTGATCACAATCAATATAATGATAAATGGAAAGTTAAATGCATAAAAACCATAAAACATTGATGATTTAAAATACCCTTCATCCCATCAGAGTTGATTTTAATAGGATAACATTTTCATTTCATGATCCTTTTTCTAATGTTAGTGAATTTTTTACTCTTTATGAATATCATGAATTATACGTGTTTTGTTTCTATTTTACAACTACAAATTCATCCATTGGTAGTGGTTCGATCAATTTCCAATTCATTCATTCCTACTACAAATGAATATATAGAAATGTTTTTTAGTAAAAAACCAATAAAATTTACTTTTAATAGATATTATGATCAATAAATATTAATAAGTATTTTTTTCTCTCTCCGAAAATTTTCCAAAATAGCCAGGTCATCACATCTTATCTAATATAATAAATTAACCTCTAAAACACAAAATAAATACAATTTTTTCATCATTATTAATTATTTTTCAAATTGTTTAACTAAAAACAATGAAATATTAACCATAAAATCATGTTTTCCAATGGTATGTGCTAAACTCTTAATGTCCTTTGATAATTGGTTCATGTCCAGAAGCTTTGTCGGACATGATAGGTTATCAGCAATCATGGGGGTTATCACCATATAAAACCATATCAATATAATTTATATATCATTAGAAATAAATATGAAGGAAACTCTTGAAATAAAATTAATTATTAAAAAATATTTTTAATGCTGTTTTCAAAACAACCCCAATAAATAAATACTTAATCCATTTTACTTCCACATTATTCCTTTCTTGGTCTATGTTTTATCCATTTGAATAGGTCATTGGCTTGGATAATTCTCAGGTTCTCTACACATAAGATTATTAAATAATAATTGATCCCTATTATAAGAATCACACCATTCTAGTGTACTATTCTTTTTTCCTATTCAATTCATTTATTCATGGCCTTATTTTCCACACATGAAGAATTATTATATTACTTTGAGGCACATTATTTTTAATATATAACATATGAGTTTTAACATCACCATTTCATTATCACAATATATTCCAATCATTCATAATGTTTTTGAAAAAAATGTGAATTATTTTATGAATATCCCCTTTTAGTGAGAAACTTGGTCTGAAAAAAGTCTAGTTTTCATAAACCAGGTGACGATCAGGTCAAATATAATGTACACTTTTAAAAGTAATCGCCACTGGGTAAATATGTTCTAGAACCATATACACTTTTAGTATCTAGAAAGGGATATATTTTATTGTAAAACCACATAATATCTACATTAAAAACATTATATGTTCTTATAATATTATCCTTAATATATATCATAGGGGAACTCTCCAAAAATTGTGTTTTATTAAATATATTTACCAGAATTACTACTATACCTTTTATGATACCAACTATAATGAACCAGACCCCAATAGCCAGGATCCATTGCCCAATTTATTACATTTGAATAAGGAATAAGTAATTGCATACTTAAGGACAGAATAGTTTAACAGTCATAGTAAACTAGAAAAATACATGAGTCTCCCATTACTTTTGAATGAAAACATTAACACATAATTTTTTCAAGATTGAAATTATTATATCTAGAATATATCAACATATTTGTCATGGTAATGTTCATAGAATACTGGGTATGAGAAAAAAAATACGGGTGACCTCAAATACCCAATAATGGTTTTGTACAAAAAATGTAATGTCCTGGCCTAGATTCCAATATATTGGTGCCCTGAGGTGGACCTCCACATGAAGTCAAGTGTGAATTTGAAATGATAAATGTTTTTGGATATATTTGGGGTCCAATGTGGAACAGTGAATAGACTATACCCTAATATCATTGTAAACAACCAGAAGTAAATAACCAAACATCATATACATTAGTGTATGAAGAATGAATAAGTAAAATGAAATTAAAACATGAAGTAATTATATTAAATTCAATGAGGTCCAAACCAGAATTGTCATAAATTCAACCAAACAACCACTATTCCGGTCACAATACATAATAAAATATATAAAAACTACAAAATTATCACTGAAATCTCTGATCTAAACACATCCATCCATCTGAAACCACTCAAGAAAATATGATGGACCAATAATACTCAAAAAGTCCCTTGAACCAATCCTCCTCAAGCTGTACACATAATAGAGCTTCTCAGTTACCCAATTGTAATGGAGTCCCAAGAATGGTATGAGTAAATCTCAGCAGAACACCACCAAAAATGATAAAATAAATTTCATTTGGTAAAATAGTACATACGGGAAATGTGAAAACAGAATACAACATGGTAAATTAAATAATTTTATTATTTACAAATATTTAAACTAATCAATTTCATTCATTGTTAAACATGCACCCATCACCAACAAAACTTCCTCATACAAGTTTTGTTATCTAAGACATATACCACTAGGGTCACATGTTAGAAATTAATGAGCCATAGTGTAAAAATCTAATGGGAATCTGGTACTCCATGTCCAGCAATCCCAGAAAAATATCACAAGTCAAAAATCAAGGACAATTAGACCAAGTAACGAATTGGGACTCAGAACATGATTTTTACACCCATAGGTTTAGAGGCCCCAGTCCTTTAACTAAAAACTATTGTCCCTGGCAGTGCCTAGAGCCTCATTCTCACCCTCCCAAAACTAGGGAGTAATGTGTTAGTACAATATCCCAAAAGCATTAGTCATAGGTCAGAAAGCATGGAGCATTAGTCCAAGAATTAAATCAGGATTCTTCAAATCATGTATAATCATCCACTACCATTTCATGAAAAATAATGACTATTTAGATCAACATTTATATATTCAATAAAAATCATAAATAAAATCGTACTCACAAAAAAACTATATCCCCATTTACCAAAATACATTTTCATTAAATTTTCTTCAAAACATTTAACAATCAAAGTAGTCCTTTTATAAATTTATATTTAATGTAAAAATAAAAACATTTATCTTGGACACAATAGACCATTAAATCAACTCTTGTCGGAAATAAAACCTAAACTCTTTCAAAACTCAAAAACAAAAAAATATTCCATTCCCATTGTACATTATGAATGAACCCTTTAAGCATGGGTCTTTACTATTGAAAACCAAACAAGGTCCAAGTATTCCATTTAAATTGACACTATCACAAGATCCATTAATGAATTAACATCATAATTAAACCCACATATCAATTCATAATCACACTAGAGATCCATCTATGAATCCAATTTTTTAAATCACATGGAGGAAATAAACTCATTTAAAAACCCTATTTAAAAATATAACTTCTCCCATTTTGACACCCAAACTGGTTAAAAACCTAAAAAAACATTTAAAACCATTCAATACCCCTAATAAGAATTTAAAAAAATTCAACACATAAAACATTCCACCGGTGAGGGATATCACACCTCGTGGGCGGCTAATAGGTCAATGTCACATCAACAAAGATCAAAGAAGATATTTAGAAGGTCTAAGGAAAGAAGTGTAATACTAAACCACATAGTTAATCAAAGGGTGTAACAAATAGAAAATTTTATTTTTGGAACCTTCCACAATTAACATATATAAAAATTAGTATGACTATGAGTAAAGTTGTTAGACCACCAACATTATTAGCATGTTTTGTAAAATATTTCCACAACACGTTGGCATTGTCAATGCCCAAGTCTCATACTATCTCCTTGGATCCCAATCGAGATCATCTAAATTACCCTACCCTCAACCTCACACAAAAAATAATAATTAATTATAAATATTTTAATTTATTAATTAACCAAACGCAAATTGGCATAATATCAGAAAACCTACTAGGTCGATCACCTATTATCAAAACTGCAAGAAATGACCACTGAAGGTCCACAATTGACTCTGGAAACAATAACAAAAAAACAAATTTGAGGTGATACAAATTTGAAAATAATTAAATTATTTTTACATTAATAATTATAATAAAATTTATTGTGAACACATTCCTCAAATATAATTTTACTAATCAATGTAGACAATCGATCATGCGATCTCGTCTACCCAGGCCCACCAAAACACCATGGGAAATGGATGAATTTACCCTGCCCTAGTTTAATTATAAAAAAAACTAAACCAGATGTCACTAAAATTATAAAGGGGTGAGGAATAAGAAATGAAGCCACTAGAGGCTGGATCTTGTATTAAAATTCCACAGAATCACCACTAAAATGCCTCTATAGTGAGGCATAATGAATAGAGTAAGGAAGTTGGATCCACCCTATGGTTCATTCATGAGGGGTATAGAAAAGGGTTGGGTTAATTGAAAGTAAAAGGGGGAATGGGAAAAAAAATTTTAACCGTATGGTTGTATCTTTCCATGGCTATCTTACCCACATGGTTTGGACTCATGGTTGAACATACCATGTTCAAACTGAGTGAACCCCTATTAACCAACTCTCATTATCAACATAGTTAGGACACATGATTTGGAATACAATGTTTCAATAGTTATATCATCACTACATTCCTTCTACAGTAGGGTAAACAGAATGTCTGAAACCTTGTGTAGCCAATGTTCCATGCCTTTGACACTATAAAACCGTACAATGTTACCCCTTGGACAATGTATATTTTTTCCTTAACAATCAAGTAACCATTACAACCGACCATTCTAATTTCATAAAGATTTAAAAACATCCTTTGAATCAAGGTGTCAGACAGTTTCTCCTAAATGGTGGACACCAAATCATGCAACCGTGGAAGAAATCTCTGAAACTAATTAAACATAAAATGAAACCTCAAAATCACAAACAAACACATGGAACATATCCCAATCCCCATTCCTCATATAAAAACACCCTTTTGAATAATTCCAACTATCATAAATCCATTCCTATTATTTATTCTCGATTCTACATTTCCATTGAAACAAATTTAAATTCCTTCTGTAATTTGGGATTCATCTAGAAGTATAATATTAACACCTCCCCACAATAATAATTATCATCATTGAGAATAATCTATTGTAATAATTATTCACCACATAACCTATGTCGGTCACTATATTTCAACTAATAGACTCATTCATCTTCAAATAGCCTGGAACACTAACAAGTAACACCCCCCAACTCCAGTTATTTAATTGATAAAACATAAAGATAACACTTATTTTCAAAACCAACTTACCAGGATGGCAATGAACTGAGGCCATCAAGTAGAAGAATTGATTACAATATAAACTATAAATTTATTGAGTATGGTTCTCACCACCATTTTAACTATTTTAAAACAACCAACTTCTGATACTTGAAACACCTCCCATCAGGAAATCCCAACTGAACCCAAACTTGTGCTACGAAATACTTCCTAGAATGGTTCTAAAATCACAATTTGTCATTAACCGTGAGAATTATAGTCATCATTTACACCCAAAATCATCATTAATAACCATGTGATGTAGACACCTAACCATCAGTCATGCAAAAAATATATTAAAAATTTACTTTCCATGAAACCCAAATCAATCTTGAAATGAACCCATCATTCCCAAATAACACAAAAATATTTTACTTCAAACCTTCCATACCCACATTTTGAACTAACCCATGTTAGACTATCCTCAACTAAATCTTACAAAAAATTATGATATCCATCGTTCGGTCTGTTTCCATTCAACCTAGCCATTATTCCCATGCACTTTGAGGCATCCAATAACCATCCAATCATTACCACAGGATTGTATACCCAAAATAACTTATAGAACAACCTTGATCCTAATCAAAATGATCATTTTTATCATCTTCCACAACTGATTATCAATGTTATTTCCCTATGTGATATATAACTAAACCTCAATGATTCCTCAGTAGATTCATAGTGCCACAACTACTAATTATGGGCCGTATCCACACACCTACAACACATCTAACATGAGGTTATAACCTCTAAAACTAATCCATAACTCCCCACCATTAGAGTTTCATCATCATCATCCCAATCAAGACACTCTAATCATAAAGTCCCTTATTCTCTACACTACCAACTAGGGAATTAGAAGTGGATTTCTCACTCTCACAGGTGAAGAAAAAAACAAAATGTAAAACATATCCATCCTAGATTTTGAGGATGGTGCCAATGGAATTCATCATTATATAGTGGTTCCTATGGACCTTACCCACAACTGATAAATAATACACTTTTACCTCAAATGACTCAACATACACATCTCTGTGAGCATAACCTATTAGATTCACATAATCAAATGATAAATGCATGTTAATTTCCTAGGTGTATAGCCAAATATCTCTTAGTGTGACCAAGATGATGTTGAGATATTGGGAATGAACATCTATTGACTAGGGGCATGATAATGGGTCTTAAAAAATCCATTGCCACTCCTCCAACAAATATATCACCTATAACTATAAGGACATACAAACACATCCAATAACCTCGGTCTCCCTACACGCAAGAGTCCATCATATTAACAACGGTTATCATCCAACTCCTAGTTTCCTTCTCTATTTAATATCCTCATGCATTCACTCCCTAAACATATGATCCAAAAACCAAACAATGCAGTGCATCACCATGTAAAAATACCTACAAGATCCCATTAACTCTTATCCTTCACACACATTATAGTCTGACCCCACCATTGAACCTGATTACAACATCTCCAAGTCACATACCATGATAACTCAACACTCTATCCCTATTCACTACACATGAATACCTACCATTCCATAATCACTCAAGGAGGATAACCCTTGGTCATTATCAAAACCAAAAGATAATGAAGAGCCAAAACCACTTTCTTTACCACTCATGGCCAATGTGTCATTCAATGTTCCACTGAGATCGTCTACACAGTCACTGTGTTCTTAGAGGTGCATGTAGGGTTATCCAGGAAATGGACATACCTATTCATTGAAAAAAAAATTCCACTGAAGAATCAACAATCCTAGTAATTTCCAGCTATCGAAAAATAGACACCTTCATGTGACTCATGGAATAAATGCACCATTTAAATCTTAGTTATAATGTAATCACCCAAATAAAACCTACACTTCCAGTCTGACTCAAATCTATAAGGGATATTATAACTACAAGACCTTCACTAGAGTGAGGAAACCATACATTCCATCCCCTCTAGAAATTAATTAAAATCCCAAAGAACTAGAACTCAAATTCTCATTATAAAAAATTAAGCTGTTAGGTGTGACTAAACACCATACATGGATTTATTGTCTATAAACCATTTGGAAAAGTCCAAAACATCTCTATGTTCCCCCCATAGACAAAGCACACAAACCTCGATCGACCACTCTGACATGTCTCCCTTGAAAGCCACATGATATCCAATTTCAAAACTAGTGTCACGTGAAGAAGGTCAATAGATTTGATAATCCAAAGTACACACCACAATATAGAAGGCTACAACTAAGGAGGCATCCAACATGCACCTGAATCATCATCACATTACATCAATAAGCCATAACACCTTCCTCAAGGGTCCCACACCATAATGATGTTGTGTACCAACTAACATCGCACAAATAGAGTTTCAATCTGCATTGATTAGAATCACATTAAATTTCACCTAGTCGGATATATACATAACAAAAACCATGAAAACCCCACAAATAAGGATTCTAAAAATTCTACACATGCATGATAATTACCCTATAGGGTCACTACACCCACCATGCACGAGGACCACACCAGAATCATCAATAAAAAACTCGTCACATTATATCCATATAATATTCCATCAAAAGTGAATCTATAAAATTACAAATAATGAGGCCTATAATATAGGGATCATATGTTCCCCAACTGATGCATGGGATTCCCTTTTCATATAGAAGGCTTGAGTCAATACCAAATCAAAGTCTTATTTCAAATGGGAAATGATCTGAAAACCCATCATAAATCATATACTCTAATAAATTCTATAACACCATTAGAGAAAATAATATACTACCATAAAATCCTGAATCCATTAAATCAATCACATCCCATTATCACCTAGAATTACTTCTGATATAGGTGTTCAAAATACAAAAACCTTGTATCCATCTCATGATTCTACTCATTCCTATATATATAGTCTAACAAACCCAAAATAGTAAAATAATACATATGTAAACCTATTATAACAATATGTACTGTCCTAACTCATATTCCACTAAACTGGTTCCCCAGGACATACTAACACATGACCATAGGCATGCCTCCTCATAAACAAGAGGATTCTGACTAGAATTGGGGTAATAATGTGAAACTATGATGAGACTATAGCTCTATATCAGAGTAGACAACTAAAATTAAATAACAAAGCATCATACACATTAGATTACATATAAGGAATAAAAAATAGAAATTAAAAAATTATTAATAAATTGAAATTATAAGAGGTCCTGTGAAATAATGTCTTACATTCAACCAACCTCCCAATTGACTGCTTAAAATACATATCGAAAATAAAGAAAACTATAATAAAGATCTGTATAATATTTTATAAAAACCATATTAGTCATTTGATTTCACTTGGGAGAACATTCACAACCAATAATAAGTAACACCAGCCTTATCCTAAACGTATCCCTAAAATAAAAACATGATATTTGATAGGGTACCCAGGTGCAATGGTGGAATGCGCAGTGTTTGAGTAAAACTCCTTAGTCCACCCCAAATTATGTATATATAAAATACGATTCAATACAATAGTGAATGCCGAAAAATGAAAAACTGTAGTAAAAGAGTTAAATAAAACTGGTTCATTGTTTAAAATTATTTAAATTAGTCACTATATTTTTTTATTCCAGGTGATCCCATAACCAAAAAAACTTCCCCAAACAAATAAGGTCATTTGAATCATGTATCCTAGGATTCTCAAGTTGGAAATATGGGATCCTCAATCCAATAATCAAAATGGTATCTGGTATACCACATATGGTCATCCTAACCACTATGTAAAAATGTTTTAAAATAAAGAGAATATATCAATGTATACAACCAGAACACAGAACATAATATGCGGCCACTCCAACCTTGATATGGAATGCTCTGTTCATACATTTAGGTTGAGGAGTGCTAGTTTATTCCTCAAAAAATCAAAATGGTGCACTTGGGTGGCCGGAGAGTCAGTCTCATACACCAAAAACCATGTACTAGAGTATTAGCTTGTCTTCCCAAAAATATTAGACATATTTTATAAAACATAGATTATCAGTCCAAGAATGATACCAAGATTTATTAAATCATGTCTGACTATCCCCACCATCACTTTATCAAATAATACTACAACTTTCAATATTTTCATAGTCAACAATTTTAATTAATAAAACCAAATTCCCATATAAACTATTTCACCTTTTACATAAATACATTTTGTTAGATTTTATTCACACCATTTAACATCCAAACATGTCCTTTTTAGTTATTTCTATTTCCAATTTAAATCACATGATTTATCATGGTCCTGTAAAACATTTAAATAAACATACTGATCTAATAAAACCTAAACCCTTTCAAAATTCATAAAACATAAAAAATCAAACATTCTAATTATGAGTTTTTAAATGACACATAAACATGGGTATTTATATTTTAAGCCCAATAATAGAACCAAAGACTATGTTTACATTGAGACTATCCGAATACACATTAATGAATTTTCCTAAAAATTTCACCCACACATCCTTTATTAATCAAATTTTTGATCGATTTATAAACCACCATTTTTTAATTCACTTGTATCACATAACCACATTTCAAAATAAGAAATATTTCAAAATATTCAATGCCACTTTTGACATGTAATTTGGTTTTGGTATTTTTAAAAACTCAACACATAAAAAATTCAACATCCAAGTGCTGGAACTCCCATTGTGTGGCCATATGACTGATCCAATATCACCAATGTTCCAATGGGATCTGTGGAGTGTCTAAGGAAAAAAACAAAAGCCCAAGAAATTAACAGAAACCAAGGATATATGAAAACATAATGTATTTAAAGAAACTACCACAATGAAAATATAAAAAAATTGTAATAATATGGGTAAATCTCTTAGACCACCTACCACGTTATAAAATCTTCCCAAAACATTTACAAAGAACTTATTCTTTTTCAATGCATGTCCATCTCTCATCCCAGCTTCATAATACCCCAAAGTGCTCATCTACATCACCCAAGTCTAAAACTCCCTCCAATACATAAAAATTAAATAATTATATAAATTATGATTAATTTATGAATAAAAACCCAACATATCATTATTCAAAAAAAAACTCATCATGTCGATCACCTCTTATTAAAACTCCATGAAACTACCACAAAAGGTCCACAACAGAATCCTGACATGATTCTTGACAAAGCCATATGAGCTGATACTAATTCATATTTAATTAAATTAATTTTAATGAGAAAACCTAATACAATTCATCATGAGCACATGGATTAACAAAGTTACACAACACGACATACAAAATTCATCTTGATATCTTTTTTACCCAGGAAAACCAAAATACCCCTAAGAAATGGATGATCCAACCATGGTATGGGAGAATTAAAAAAACCATATAAAGTCAAAACATTTAGTGGATGGAGAGTAAGATATAAGGAACCCAATAGGTGTTGGATATTACATCAAAATGATAATGAATCATCACCAAAAAATTACTTAGTGAGGCTCAAAGAAAGTAGGAGGGAAGGATCAACCATCCTCTGGTTTGTACGCATGAGGGGAAGAGAAATAGGAGGGGTAACATAATATATTATATTGGAAAAATGATAAATATACCATTTTAATGAAATTATAGTTTTCCATTAGGTTTTTCAAACCAATTTTCAAAACCATGAACTAAATATGTGGTTGGATCTATCCATGGCCAACTCATGCACATAGTTTGGCCACACAATTGAGAAAACCATTCACCAATGATGTTAATCTCTATTATAAAACTCATATTCCATAAAACGTTAGTAAGCATGTTTGGAAAACTTTTTCATCTACTATTATTTCATAACTACGTACCTTCTTTAGTAAGGAGCACAGTTTGTCTGATTCTATGTACAAGTCATGTGCCCTACCTCAGACAGTAATCAACCTTAAAAAATTTACCCCTAGACAATGAATGTTATTTTCTTAACCATTGGGTAAATATGAATCCCAAAAATTCTAAATTAATAATGAACATATAACCTCTTAAAAATCAAGGTATCGCATGGTTTTTCATAAATTGTGCACATAAAATCATAAAACCTTGGAATGAATCTCCAATGCTCTTGGAACATGACATAAAGACTCTATGTTTTAACTAAAAACATGGAATACCTATCAATCCCAATTCCACAACTATAAACACCATTTTTAGACATTTCACCTCATATAAATCCATTTTGAATCATTTTTTAAGATTTTAACCTTCCGGTAATGAAAATTCCAGTTCCTTAGAAAATGTTTGACCAATCTGGATGGAAGATGTTATAGTGAAAACTATCATAAATCAATAAGAATAATCAATATGGAAATGTAAATAACTAAATAAAAATTCCATTTAAATAACTTTACTAGTTTAATAGATAAAGCGTAATAAACATGGTAATAAAAATAACATGAAACACATTCCATTTAATCAATAACTGTAAATGAAATGAATTCCTAGATAATATCTGTGTAAAAATATAATTGATAATAATAACTAAATTATAATTGAAGGCAATGCTTAATTATCTGACATCATGATTCCTAGTCATTTGATAACTTTATATTTGAGACCCTTCACAAAAGATTTCAAACTTAATGGGTGAAAACGAGTTCAACAAAGGTTAGACTAATGATTCTTCCCATGACACTAACCATGAATTGAACGGATTTCAATAAATAGTTACAAACCCATGTTATTCATTTAGTAATTATTCCTTATACATAAAATAATATATTTAATTCATAAACAATGTTCTTTTACATCGTGTATCTTTATTGAGTAAGGAATACAGATTTTTCAATATCTCCATATATAAAAAATGACTTTTAATATAGAAAATTGTATGTATAAATGATATACTGTTTATAAAATAAACATATCCTTATTATATAATATGGATACTTAAGGGAAATTTAATTTCCATAGGAATGTTAATGATTAATTGGAATGTTAATGGATACAAAAATGAAAGAATTTAATACCAATACATTCCTTGGTAAAAATGGTCATAAACCATCTTTAGAAAAGATAAGGATGGTATCAAAAAAACATGGATTGAAAGTAAAGGGTTGCTGTTTTTTATGATTATAAATACCATAAAATTATCTTTAGAGACATTTTTTAGGATCAAATCTATTTCATTTTGAAACAAATTTTGAAAATACTTTATTTTATATTTAGATTTTCAAACATTTTATTTATAAATATCCTCATAAAATTTGAATGGAAGACTCAATTATATTATAGTCATTCTGGAATTTCATTCAATACAATTAGTAATCATTAAAAAGACAATTATTTTTCAATGTAAAATTATTAGGAATGATCTTTGTTCATCAAATGTAAAAAACATTCTTTTCACATTTTTAGTAAAATTCAAATAGGTGTTTTTTTAAATGAAATAATATTCCATTGAAATTTGGTGTAAGAAGTAAAAATTTGTGAAAAATTCATTGATAAATCATTTTTAAATTGATAAAAAATTTATTATTTTAGAAATCATGGTTTTTTATGAAAACAGAATTCAAACCAAAGAGAGAAATGAAGTCATATTTTAATAAAACTTATTATAAAGAATTTTAGTTACCCAACAGTGAGAAATTGGTACTATTAAATGAAAGTATAATTAATAATAACATTATAAGAAAATTAAATTGGTTTATTACACAATGATCAAATAATTTCCTACATCGTAAATTTAAGAATAATCCAACATGATTATAATTAGATTTTGAAATAAACCAACATAATGATCATCACATTATTGTAAATATTAACCCAAAAATTGATTATGTGTATCAAATATAAATTAATATTAAACTGTTGTAAATATAATATAATAAAAATTAATTTGAAAAATAAAATATTAATATCAAATATAATGAAAAATTATTATAACCCAATGAAAAAAAATTGAATAATGGAATTTTTTACATCACAAAAACTTCTAATCGAATTCCACTCAGATAGAAAAATTAAAAGAGGAATATCAAATACCACATATAATATTGTATTCATGACATTACATATTTAATGGGTAGTGTATACACTCTATAAAATAATTAGGTGCATTACATTACAATTTTCATTGATAAAAGGAAATTGATAAGAAATCCCTTACCTCACACTTTTTTTGGTTGAACGTTAGTTAACATTTTGTATTTTTTTAAAAAAAAATATAAACTTATAAATTATCCATAATAATATTTATTCTATCTTATAGTAATCTTAGATAAGATCTTTTCACCATTTTTTAATAATATTTTTTTATTTTCCTTGTTTTGGGTTTCCATTCCCTTGTTTTTCCATATTTGTTTCATCATGAGTGATCTAGTTTTTGAGCATATAATATAGTTTAATTCGTTATAGATTAATAATAATGATATAATTATAATATTAATAAATTAATATTACTTTAAAAACCAATCAATATCGATGGTTTTGAAAAATGAATATTGTTATGATCATGGAAAGATAAGCCTTACGTATAAAAAAGTAATGCTTTAATTTTTCAAAGATCCTTATCGAAATATAGTATGTAAAATATAATATATTAATAATTACCATAATATCATATACACAATAAAATATAATTATTTATATCATCCAAGTTGTGTGGTTATGGGAATAGTTTCACATCACTTTATGAAGGCAGTAATGCACTTGTACACGAACAATGTTATCATCATTATGTGAGTGAAAATGGTAGAATGAAAATGATATATATTTTCATTAAAAAATTATAAATTTCTCATGAATATAATTATTTTTTAATTTTTTTATATATAATCATTAACTTTATCCTTATCAACTTCTACAGGAAGCGTAAGTGAAATATGAATCACATCACTTCACAATGTGGTGGTATTCCATACTCACAGATGATGTTATAATATATCCTACTAATATGAAGGTAAACAAATATATGATATAATTACTCCACATATTTAAATATTGTTGAAATATCATATATATAATTTATATCTATAATTATACCAAACAATTAAAATGGGTAATGGAAGAACGAAAAATATTGTTTCAAGAGGTAGTACTTCATCAAGCATTGAAATGATGATTTTTCAACACATTTTATGGAAGGGAAAAAAATTAGGTCATAAATTTATTATAAAAAATCCTAATATATGAAATATTCATAGGTTATTATATCCTCATGATCTAACAATAATTGAAGTGCATGGAGAAAGAAATAAAATAAAGATGCACATTGAAGAACATTATCTCTTCCTTAGGCATCCTCTTAGGTTTGATGTAAATCCCACTTCTGCTAGATTTCTACTAAAATATATTCTACAACAATAGTATGGTTTTTGGGAATTTATTTTGTTAGGTTATGGCTGAAAAATGATGTTTTATGGTGTGAATTATATAGGAGATGGGGAAACATTTTTTAAGCGGGGGAGATGAAAAAATGTTATTTTCAAAATAAATTTAGTGCTCCCAAGTTTTTCATATGTAAAAAGTGTTAAAAATAGAACGTTAAGAACCCTTATTTGTTTAACTATATTAATACGTCCATATAATCATTTATCGAAAATTTTATAGATATTTTTTCCATTATCTTTTTTATTTAACCCTTCAGTAAACCAATTTATACCACAACCATGATGATTATGTTTTACTATATTCACTATTCATTTTGGTAGTAAAGTTGGTTGAACTTATTAGAAATTATAAATTATAAATATTTAAAATATACAGTATATTTTTCGCAATTCAATTCATAAGAATGTTTTTAATGTGAAAAATGATCAAATGTTTATAATGTGTTTATATCTAAATTCAATATGGAAGATATTCCTAAAATGGGTAAATTAATTAAATTTTATCAAATTATAAATTATAAAAATTTGAAAATATAATTTAACATTACAATTAATTTAAATGAAATGGATATTTTCAATTGAAAACCAGTATTTACACAATTCATCAAAAAAATGGAGCATTCACAAAAAATCTCAAAAATTCAACCAATGTTATTTTTTATTCTGATTTAATTTTTTTTTACTTTATCATATAAATTTAATACAATTTGTAAAAATTAGACTCAAATTTTGTTCAAAAAGATATAATAATAAGTATGTTTTCAAAAATAAAGTGTTTGAAAAAAATATTACTTTTTCTTCTAAATGATTCTAATTTTATTATTATTAAATAGATAAATACATTTTCCATTATTTATTTTTTTAGTACTCATAATATCCCATTTAATGTCTATTTTATAACTATTATATTAAATAATAGTATTTAAATAACATTTCACTTTTTTTAGACTCTATGTTGTGTGTAAAACATGTTAAACTCTGTGTTGCATGAAAGGAATGCTAAATTATGTGTTACATATAACAAAAGATAAACTCTTATTTTCATGTAGTGGAAACTACTAAATATATAAAATTAATAGAAAAACAAATATATCTTAATTTCTTGGGGTGTTATGTTTTTTTATATTATTTTTATTGAATTTCACATACACTATTAGATACAATGTTATTATTTTAAATTCTCAGGGTGTTACAGTCTTGATTGGGATCTTCTTCAGTTCCCAATAATCAATTTTGAGTCACATAGATCCTTCTTTCCTATAAAATAACATAACCAATGAAACCATTAGTGACACACATGGCCAAATAAATCCTTTGTTAATATTATTAAGTACATTCATCTTCAATTTCTACATCTCAATTAGGTCCATTCTATATGGATTCATTGAAATTGGTGTCTCACTGGGTATGTGTATTATTGAAAAAACTACCCCATTATTATGTGTGATACAATATTTATTCCCAAAAATAAATAAACAATGTCCCTTACATTAAGAATATAATATATTCTGGATTTCTCCCCAATTCGAATAGAAGCTAAAATTTATCATCATAGTGATAGAAGATCATTGTTTGGTTTATATTATATGTGGTGACTTCCCTACCTCAAAAAATTCACATGGGCCTTATGGATTGAAATAAAATCCATTAATAAGATAACATTAAATTCAATGAGAGGGTTAATAATAATATTTGTTAATGAAAATTCCCACAAAAGTAATCTTGGGAGGAATAATAGAATTAATATTAAGTCATCACATAATTAATGGTTTTCAATACTATTAAAATATATAATCATTGGGGATATTAATTTAAATTATTTGATATATTTGATAATATATAATAATTCATAAAACTAATCTAAAATAGGGTACATAAATATTTAATCTCCCTATTACAACATAAACATCATTGTTCTTTCATAAATCCCTTACTAATCCCAAAATGGTGTTCATGACCATTAGGAATCATTGATCACAGAGATATATAATTCATGTACTTTTAATTCGTGATACCTTCTTACCATCATTATCACCCAATCATTATCCTTGTTCATTTATAACCAATTTTCAAATCATTAAAGATATATGATAAGGATTTTTGAATTTTTCAAAATCATATCCCTAGGAGTGTCTTACCAAGTGTGCTACCAGACCCATTTTTAACACTAGGTGATAATTGAATAAAATCACAATGAACCATTTTTGGAGTTATTGACCATAAGTACAAATGATCTAGAGCTATATCCAATTGTAGTGTCCAGATTGGGTTTTAATTTCCTAGAAACCACTTTCTCTATCATTTACCAAAATTCCTAGATATTTTTATTATACTTAGAATTTTCATTATACTTACCCTCAGGGTTACCACTAAATTTATCTAATCATTGTTACATTTTATAACTAATAAATTCCACTAATATAAACTATAAAAAAACAAAATTATAAAACATATATATAACATATTAATAATTTAATATTTATATCAATTTATTATACCATGTTTGAGGATTATACAATTTTTTTTCATTGAAAAAAAAAGAAACATAAACCAGAAGTTCATAGTTGAAATTCATCATATCCCACTTTGTAAATCATAACTATAATTTATCTTTGACATATCATACTTAATAGAATTCTTCATAACCTAAGGAAATTAAACATAAGAATCGTTAATCTCTGATGCTATGTAAGGTTAAAAAATAGATATCAAGGATCCCAAAATCATAACATGATAATTAAGGTTTGAGAACATTACAAGAACATTTGAAAAAAAACCCTTCATAACATAGACCATAATATGGTGTCATGGAAAAATTCCTAGCAGTAAATATGACACGAAATATATAGGAATCAACGAACCCGATCCATTAGAGAGTAATATTAGAACAAGGAACACCATTGTTGAATACATATTACTGAACTAAATTAACTCCCAATTCCAGACATTTTGTTCACATGATATGTCAACATTAACTCAAGGAAATGGAGGGATATAATTTTACCATCCCACCAATAACATAATTAAAATTATATAGATATTTTTTGTAAGATCATAAATCATTCATCATATCATAACATTTCAAAAGAAATATGTATCATAAAAATTTTATCAACGAAATATTTCATCTTCTACAAAATGAGTATGTATGGTGTCATTGGATAACATATCTATTAAATATTAAGAAATTTCAATGCTTTTTGTAACATCTCAAACCTGGATGCCACCAAAGACTGTGCCCTGAGATCGAGTGGTCACATAGACTCAAACGCATCTCCCCAATTTCCATAGGCTGCTGACTAGTAGTGAAGGCCTAGGTGAGACAGTTGGAGACTATACCATCATTGCCAGAGTATCAAAATAGAAGTCAAACATATAGTAAATAGAAAAAGAAAAATAACCAGTCAACTACTGAAATTAATACAAGCAAGAATGTACATATCAATAACAAGAAGAATATCATATACAAAATGATACATATAGTACAAGTATCTTGATAGTATACAAAATAGTACATGGAATTATAATAAAATAAAAGTATCCCAAAACGATGATACTACCAAAAATGAATGCCAGTATTGCATGCCTCAGCTTGGTCCTGTGCTCCCCTACTCTAAATCTAAAATCAACAACCTATATTAGGGAGCTTTCCACTATCATCATCCAAAACCATATAATCTATTAGGGTCCCATGGAGGATCAAATAGGGTGTGAGATAAACATCCCCGTAGGAAAACTCCCAGGTCTGTACAGTTATAAAAAATATTCTACCAAGGTGATAGCACATCTAAACAACTGGTAAGTAAGATCATATTCCAATGGAATAAGTCTACTATAACAAGTGAAACCAAACAGCCCGCAAGGCTACATGAAAGAGATTGAGGTCCTAAAAATGAATCTATTACAAGTAAAAAACAATCAAAATGGCCACTAAATACATCCATATTCATCATGTATCCCATAGACACACTATATAGATAAGTCAAGTATCCCCATACCATGTCATTTAGTGAAGCGTATACACCAAGGTCCGGATCCATGCTGTCATCCGACCAAGTAATCAATGTAATTAATTTTAGACCACTGAGGGCCAGATCCAAAGAGAATGTCCAAGGAATCTAATCGAGTCCCATGGGCATCCCCAGTGGAAACTTGGTTAGGCACTAGTTGGGTATAAGAAGCATACAAATAGCAGGTCCTACGCGAGACAAAGAAAGACGGGTCCATAGAGTAGAAATTCCTTATTCATTACAAATAATCAGGACCCATGGGGCATATTTAACCAAAGTAATCCACTATTGCCTTCCTGATCCATGGAGAACAGTCCAAGGAATCTATCATACCATTCTATCAAGCATTGAAGCATTCAAATTAAACATTCATAAACACATGAGTATACCCACTCACATCAACCTGCACAAGCCATGAGGACACCCAATCATGAAATTCATTTATCACTTACAATGAATATGGATCTACCCTCCCATATAAACCATTTAACATTTCTTTAGTCATTTCTTATAGCTATACCCACCCATATTATCTATATAACATGCCAAATTATCAAAACAGCCAGGGAATAGCATGAAATTCATTATGAAAGGATGCAGTACATCTACAACCCAAGATAATCAAGATATCAAGGAAATAAATAGCTTCCTATAACTAGGTAATAAGAAGAACAAACCCCTTATGTGGTTTAAACAAGCATAAATACCTATTTTTTTAAGTCGCACCCCTTCGGTGAACTCAAAACGATCCACGTGTGCGAAGACACCTAAAAAACCTATGGTCAACCTCACTAGGTCCAACTATAGATAATAGTAGCTACACACTCAAAAATAAGTTCTCCTTGAAATGTACGATGGATGAAAAAAATGATCAAACACCAAAAATACACCATGAAAAGCTGAAAGATGGTATATAACACCTACCGTGCCTCGGTATTAGACAGCTCATCCAACATAGAGTCTTGATTCACCTTGGTTTTGGAGAAATATGAATAAAGGATGAATAATAGAATATTATGTCATAAGAGCCTAAATCCATAGAACACAGTCATTGTTTCGATGAATCACGAATGACTAAAAATGATTTGAGGAATCACTGTTGCAGATCTGATGTGACGATCAATGATCATAATAGAGGTCAGACGGATGATCTGGCTCAAATTATATTCTATGAAACAAAGGAGAGATTCTATAGGGGATTTTTTCCATAGTAGAGGAAACCCAGTTTGGGTTTCAAAAAGGAAAAAAATTTCAATATTATTTTTAAAAAAAAACATATAGTAGTGTCGCACTATTTACCTGCATTGTTTCCCAAACTGTGTGGAAACCATGTTTACCTCACAGCCTAGGAGGGGTGATTCACATGGTTAACCCAGATGGTTTGAATAACCGTGCAGAATCCATGTGAATGTGCTCTACCCAAAAACCTACACATTTTAAACACTCGCAGGGTTTAGACTAATCGTGCGCTGGTCGTGTGCAAACCATGCACTAGGTCATTTCCATCCCAAAATAATATTCCAGCATCCGAACTAACCTCAATAACCTCCAAAACACACTGGATCAAGCTAATCAATCAAATAATTTCAGAAAATGACATTTAATCAGAAAATAATATGGTTCTTTCCACATAGAAAAACATGGGTTCTTACAATCTTCCCCTCATATAGTAATTCATCATCGAATTGCTATCTGAAGGGTATTCATGACTTGTCTTAGAACAACTTAATCCATAGAGCACATATATCAACATCCCTCTCCCATGTTTCTTTATGTTAACAGTCATGTTTCTATAGCACCTATACTAGAGGAACTGACTGACATCATGTAAACATTGTGAACTTGTAATATATACGAATTAGATTCTCGTCAAAGGAGGCATCAACCTGATGCTCAATCTCCTCATGCTGGAAAATGTGAGATTGGTCTAAGTGATAGTTGTGTAGTTATCATATGTGGAGGACATTTTTCATGTCTTGGTACCTCTGAGGTAATATAAATAGATAGTAAAATCACTCGACTCTCTCTAGAATCTCAAACAGACAGACATATCTTCGTAAAAGATTACCATATCTCGTAATCTACATGTGTCTTAACCTCGGTAATACTCGCATGAAAAACCAATCTCATACCTTGAACATGAGATTTCATCTGCAATGATTGGCATATGATTTATGGAGAGATTGTGCAGTAGCCATCCACTTCTGAATCCACTGGACCTGCTCAGATTTCTCTTGTACGAGTCGAGACACCAGTAATGAAACCTCTCCTGCTTCTAACTAGCACATGGGAGAATGGCATGGACTACTGTTAAAAGTATCATAAGGTGACATCTGAATTGTCATCTGGTAACTGTTATTGTATGAGAATCAACCAGGGAAATGTGCCTCTCCCAAGAGCCCCCAATATATAGGGCGTATGCTCGAAACATTTCCTCTAGCACCTGTATCGTACGATATGATTGTTCGTCTATGTGAGGGTGGTATGTAGTGATCAGGAAAACCATTGTACCCAGTTCCCTCTAAAAAATATTTTATAAAAATGAAATAAAGAGGATTATTCTATCTAAAACAATAGTATGAGGGACCCCATAAAGTCATAAAACCTCTCATATGTACAACATTCAAAGATTATCAACACATAATGTATCCTTGATGGGAAAGAAATGTCCAATTTTATTAATCCTATCAACAATAACCCACCCAACATTATTACCTCAATGAAACCATATAATACCCATCACTAAATAAATTTTATCAACATCCCATTTCCACTATGGAATAGGTAACTGATGTTAAAGCCTAGATAGTCACTCATGTTCCGACTTCACCTACAAATAGGTGGAACACCTAGTAACAAAACCTGCTACTTTTCTCTTTATTCCCATATACCACTACTGACGTCACAAGTCATGATACATCTTAGTCACCCTAGGATATACATTCCATGCATACACATGAAACTCCTACATCAACTCCTCACATATATCCACTAGAACCCAGACACTCCCATTGATATTAATGATTTCATCATCACCTACTTTCCAACTAAGAGAAGCATCCTCACCTATGACAACCTCACTATAGAACAAGGCATTCAAAATATGATAGATGCCTTATCTTAACTATATCTTGTATGGTAAAGGTAACATATAAGGATGTTAGAAAATTCATCCCCTTTTATTAGTGAACCTCCATATGAATCTCATACAACAACACCGAATGTTTCCACTCACTACTGGCCTCTTGCACCGCCTGTATCTAAGTCAACTTACTCAGTGCATCAGCCACTGCATTATCCTTTCCAAGAGTGTAGGCAAACCTGATGTCAAAGTACTATAGGATATTCATCCCCTTCACTATCTAAAATTTATAACATACTACATAAAGATATATTTTAGACTTTAGTGGTCCGTGTACCCCAAAAAATACTCTCCCCATAAATAGTGCCTCTAACAGCACAATGCATGAACAATTGCAGCTAAGTCAAGATTCTATATAGGGTAATTCTTCTTGTGGGGCCTCAGCTACTGATTTTTGTAATCCATGAATTGATCCCGCTATATTAGCACTGCCCCATACCAATACTTAAAGTGTCATAATACACCATGTAACTCTGGCCCTGATCAAGAAGTATCAGGACTAGTGATGATGTTAGCATACCTTTCAGCTATTGAAAGGTTGTCTCGCATGATTCTGACCATAAATATATCACACCCTTCTTAGTCAAGCCTTCTAATGGAACTTCTTATTTTGAGATTTTCTCTATAAAAAACATGTAGGTAATAGCTATCCCCAAGAAACAATTTATGTCAAAAACATTCTTGGCATGTTCCTAGGAAACTACAGCTCTCACCTTCTCTGGGTCCACTGACACACCTATCTCTAAGATTATGTGACACAATAAGTGAATTTGATCCATCTAAAAGTGGTACTTTGTGAGCATATAATAAAAATGATTCTCTCTCAGTGTATTCTAAATTTTCTCATGATGTTAGTCATGGTCTGGTTGATTGTGAGAATACACCAAGATATCATCCCCAAAAACAACCAAATAAGAATCCATGTAAGGATGGAACACTAGGTTTATCAACACCATGAAATATTCTGGCATGTTTTGGGAGACTGAATGAAATAACCGGATAATCATGTAACCCTCATGTGCTATGAAAGGATGGACAATGTATTTCTGTAGGTCGAACATGCACCTGGTGATATCCTATCCTGAAGTCGATCTTTGAGAACACTCAAGCTCTTCAAATATGATCAAACATGTCATCTATCTGTGGAATGGGATATCAGTTTTTAACTGTCAGCTGGATCAGTTTCCAATGATACATCCATAGCCTAATATGTCTATCCAGCTTTTTCACAAATGACTTGTGAACTCCAAAGAGGAGTACTGGGTATAATAAACCCCTTTGCCTCTAAATCTTTTAGCTGCCTCTTAAGCTCCAACAACTCCATCGTAGCCATCCTGTGTGGAGTAATGTATACTCGTACAACTATTAGAACTTGCTTGAAGTAGAACTCCATCTCACTCCAGAGGTAAACAATAAAATTCATCAAGAAAAACATTCATAAGGCACTCAACCACTAAAGGATAGTTAGCCTGACCCACTCCCTGGTCATTTAGAAACACACTAGAAATCTGGGAAGTCATCCCACCAATCCCATGATTCTCGGATCTATATATTCTCTCCTAGACATCCCAATCCCCATTGTGGATAAACACTACAACCTCTAGTGATGTAAAATTCACCCTCCAGAGATAGCAGTCAATGTACAATCGATATCCAATGAGCCAATCCATTCTAAGAATGACGTTAAACCATGTCATATCAAGGGAATATAAACTCCATAGGATGTAGAGCCCACCAAACTCAAGGAGACACTCCATTCACAATCATATATCACCAGCTATAACTCCCAACAGTGTTTCAATTATCAGAACATCCTCCCAAAATAAAACCATAAGCCAAAGGAATTTTACCACTTGTGAAGAGATAAAATTATGAGAGGAAACTGTATCAAAAAAAGAAGATGTAATAGTATAAGCTGCAAAGATAATAACACTAACCATAGACAGTCCGAGATCAAGCTCCTTTTATTTCTGTTGCATTACATATGTCTGGCCTATACCACGACCCTGTGACCCTACCTAGCTACCCTGATCTAATCCACTATAATGTCTCCGAGTACCTGGTGTCTGGCTACCATGACCACAACCACCACTACCATGGCCCGATCGTCCTACACTGCCCTAGCTCCCAGCCTAATGTGGTGCTAACAAACCTGCTCCTAAACCCAGCATCAGAGCTGAACCCATACATATCATAGTTGAAGGGAAGGTCCTGCAAAACCACTACATGTGCCCCATTTTACCTCATTCTTGACACTCTACTAGGTCACGGTCGCATGGATTTTTCATTTGTGTTAACCAACCACATAAATGGAAACAAACCAAGATGTCTTCACCCATAGCCAACCTAGAATTACATCACAGGAAGCCACGAAACGACACTTCCATTCTAAAGATGTTGATCCACTAGGGCGAGAAACAACCTCCCCTATTCATTACCCCAATCTCCCCTCAGGATCCACTTCGTAATAAGTGCCTGATTTAAATTCTCAGTGATAAAAGGAAACATGAACCCGTTGACATGATATATGATTGCATGTCTGATACCATCCTCTAAGTGCCTATCCCTCGACAGATCATTAGTAGGATATGTCGATGAAAAACACGACAAATCTATAAAGAGTGTCGTATATTCGATAATCGTCAATTCCCTCATCTCCAGATGTATAAACTCACTATCCTGCTATTGCTCACATTGTCTAGGGGTAAAAGTAGTTATAAAAGTTGTTCTGGAATTCATCCTGTCCCTTATCACGCAACCCACCATCCTAGTTCAAAATGTCGGAGCAGCACTTATCCGCTCCACGTGGCATCTAGGTCACGATCTTGACCCTACAATCTATATGAGTGTCTAGATGCTCAAAAATTGCAAACATAGTCTATAGCTACATCTCTATAGCATGTCATCTTCCATTCAATGAAAATGAAGGATGTTTCTACTACTAGAACAACCGTTTCATCAAATCCATAGTCATGGCTAGATGCGGTGCTCCCTTGAATGTCTTCATATAGAGAATGAAACCCTCATAGAACTATGCCTCTAAACCTATGTTTCAAACATCCCCAGATGTGACAAATTTCATTATAAGAGGATCAAGCGTTAGCTCGTGGCCCACTATCTTTGAGGAATGGTCATCCCCTCCATCGCGACATACCACTGGAGGTCATCATGGTGGAAAGTATCTACAATTCCAAACGCATGCCTTGAGGAAGAAAAAAAATCAAATAACAATGCTCAAATGCGTAATATATGTCAAAACAATCATAGAATCCATGTCAAACCCTCAGCCTACTCCAAGTGTCAGGACTATTTAAAGAACAGATAACAAACCACTAGAAATCGTACCTCTCTCCCACTAAAATTCCAGGTCTTGGTCAAGTCTCTATTCACCAGTTCAAATTTCTATTTCCATTTCACATGCAATTATTTAACAAATTTCACCAAGGCTTTACCAATTCCTAAATACATGAGGGACCATAACACCTCTTGAACTCAAATCATGGCTCTCCTATAAACCATATATGTAACAAGATCATTTAAAATATAAATTATGTTATTGTGTCATTTAACAATTCATAAGGGCCCATAGTACTTATGGATTAAATGATGATATCACACATTAATCTATTTCACCCAACTAACACAACAATAGGTAAAACTATAACATCAACTATCAGAACAACATGCAATATATAATGTATCCTAGATGGAATAGAATAATGCATGAAATTTGATTCTAACAAGTGTCTAGATGATGCATGAGATGGAACACCCATCATCTCATTGGGTTTTAACAGAAATACCACACAAAATTGCGTCAATATTAATAACAAAAATCTAGTGTGTTATCAACTATGAATTCAAAGCAATTGTAATTGTCAAAATCTGGATAATCAAAACACAATTCATGGAAATTTGGATTTTCCCTATACGTAGGGTAGCTACTCCCAGGGAAAATTTATTACCAAACTCTATATCCTTCATATCCCTCTCTAATGTCTCCAAATAGAATGTCAAACCAGAAAAACTACTTTGATACCACATTGTATCATCCTAAATCTGTATGCCAATAGAAATGGTGGACCAAGCGCAGTTGGTCAAAACGCCTCATGTTAATCTCCCAAAATTCTAGAGGATTCCGAGTAGTAGCGAGGGCCTAGGTGAGTTATTGGGGAGACTATCCCCTCATTAACAAAGTATCAAAGTAAAATTCAATAATACAGTAAAAAATTGAAGAACAATAACCAGTCAACTACTGAAAGTAAGTCAAAAGGAATATACATATCCATAATGAGAAATATCACATATACAAAATGATGTAGATGGTATGAGAATATATAACTTATCCAAAATTGTACAGGTAAATACAATAAAATAAAAGTATCCCAAAAATAACAAAATAATAAATATGTATCCCAAAATCGCAATCCCTAGAATGGTCTTATGCTCCCCTACTCCAATTCCAAAATCAACAACCTATACTAGGGAGATTGCCCCTATCATCACCTACAAGTGTATAATCTATTTGGATCCCCATGAGGGCCCAAACTGGGTGTGATATAAACATCCCAGTAGGCAACCCCCATGGTTTATACAGTTTTAACAACAATTGTACAAATGTTCCATCATATTTAAACAGCCATAAAGTAAGTTTATATTCCCATGGAATAAGTTTAATGTAACAATTGAAACCAAAAATCCCTCAAGGATACCTGTAAATGAGAGTTAGTTCCTCAGAAATCACATATAACAAGTAACAAGAATGTCACAAAACCATGATGTACATCCTTATGTATCATGTATCCCAAAACCCCGGTGTAAGGTGATATAAAGTTTCTAATGACCATGAAGTATAGTGAAGTGTAGACCCCGAGGGCTGGATCTATGGTTTTAGTTGACCAAGGAATCCATGTAATTAATTCTAGACCATGGAGGACTAGATCCAAAGATCAGGTCCAAGGAATTCCATCGTGTCCCATGGGCATCCCTGGAAGATAATCATTTAGGAACTGGTTGGGGTCCATGGAGCATGGTAATAGAAAGTCATATGAGAGCCTAAGCAAGTCGATCCACTATGTATCAAGGCCAGAGGAATCCCATAGAATCAGGACCCAAGGTGCAAATTCAACCCAAGTCATCTACTACCACATTCTTGATCTATGAATAGAAATCTTAGGCATCTATCTATTCGTTCAATCAAGCATTCAAGCATTCAAATTAAATATTCATAAACATGTCAGTATACCAACTCATATAATCCTGAACAATACATGAGTATACCCACTCAGGAAAACCACTTATTATTATCCAATAATATGAGCCTACCCTACCATATAAACTGTTTAAAATTCTATTAGTCGTTTCTTATAATTATACCCACCCATATTAACAATTTTACATGTCAAAAATTGAAAAACAGTTAAGGAAAAACATGATATTCATTAAAAAGGAGTAAATATTTTAAACATTCTAGTCAATCTATCAAGGCATTAATGAGCTTCATCTAACTAGGAAAGCACTTGAAAACACCCCTTAGGTTGTTTAAACAGGAATAAAAATCTATTTCGTTAAGGCACACCCCTTTGCTGTCCTCGAAATGAGCCATAGGTGACAATGCACCTAAATGAAAAATATGGACAACCTCAACAAGTCCAACTACAGCTAATACAAGCTACTCTCTCAAAATTGAGACCTCTTTGGATACTCTAACAAATGAAAAAATGGACGAATACCTGAAAAAACACCATAAAAAGCCAATAGAATGTATAGACAACCTACCTAACCTCGGTAGTATACATCTCATCTAGTAAAGAGTTCTGGTTCATCCTCATTTGGGATAAATCTGAAGAATAGACAAAAATGGATTGTTAGGGAATATGAAGTGAAATCCAAAAAAGCGCAGTTGTTGTTCTGAATAATAAATAATGAGTAACATGGAATCGATGACTTAATGTTGCGGATCATATGAGATGATTGGAAATCAAAATGGTGGTTGGATAGATGATCTCACTCAAAGCCTATCCTTGGTGCCAAAGAAGAGATATAGGAAATGATACTATTTATAGAGGAGAAACCCCACATTGGGATTTAAAAAGGGAAAAAAATTATCTTTTTTTTTAAAACCACATAGTATGGTCACACGGTTTACCTGCACGGTTTCCCAAACAATACAAAGTATGTGCGCACCTTACTGCCTTGGAGGGGCACTTCACACAGTTACCCCCCATAGTTTGAATAATAGTGAACACACCGTTTGGATGTTCTCTGCCCAAAAACATACACTTTTCAAACCTCTCACACAGTTTAGATGAACCATGCATAGGTCATGCGTAGAACCGTTCATAAGGTCATTTTCATCCCAAAACATGGTTTTGGCCTCCGAACAAGCCCCAAACACCTCCAAAATACTCATGGACAAGTTAAGAATTATTGTAAGACCAAAAAAAGGTATCTAAATTGAAAAGAAAGGGATATTTACCTCATACAAAAACCTGAGTTATTACAGTTTTCATCATATATGGAAAATTATTTTAAAAGATCTCATGGAATGTTTCTTGGTGAAAATATCATTTCCACCCTAAAATCACAATTATTAACTCTAAACCATCTCAATTAGTAAATCAAATAAATTTTTTTAAGAAGCATTGTCAGATTTTATAGGATTCTTCAAATCATTGAGATTTCATAGAGGTGGGAGATACCACTCACGTGGTACCCATTAAAACGAATATTCATTTCACATTTCAGTAAAATTTAAAAATTACCTCATTTTGGAAATTGAAAAGAAAATTCATTTTCAAAAAATTATTAATATTGTAAAAAATCTTCAAAAAAATCTTTAAACTCTCATATATGATTATTACAAACATTCATGAAAATATTTTTAAAAAACATTGGTATGGAGGAAAAATTATTATAAACCAAAGAGATAAATAAATTCTGTTTTAAGTGACCAAAACATTTCATAAATTGAAATTACAGTTTTTATATGAATATTCATTAAATTATAAAATCAAACAAATTTGGTTTTAATCATTTATTGAATTTGGAGTTTGGGTACAAAATCCTTTTATTTTGTGTGATATCATCAATGTTTCCCACATGTATCTTCCCATTTGGTTATCTTCATAGACAAACCCTACCTAAAACTAATTTTCATAACCTATGGAATGGAATAAAAT
This sequence comes from Viscum album, assembly GCA_963277665.1. Classification (NCBI taxonomy): domain Eukaryota; kingdom Viridiplantae; phylum Streptophyta; class Magnoliopsida; order Santalales; family Viscaceae; genus Viscum; species Viscum album. Next base: position 1,870,192,498 of record OY728150.1, read on the forward strand.
AAAAAGATGAGTTCAAATTATCAATAATGGAAAAAGGTAATATATGTAAATATAACATGCACATAATAGTAAGAGAACATGATAATAACATGTGAAAACCACACAATACTAATCAAATATTAAAATATTGAGTCACAGAATTAAGATTGGTAGTTTATAAGACATGAATCACAAGGAAATTAAAACATGATACATGAGAGATAAAAATAGAAATTTTACATTGAATTTTGGTATAAACATAATAATTGAAAATAATTTCCACAGTAGTCAGGCCTCATTTTGAAAACATCATAGCTGAATGAGTTCACTCCCAATACCATCATAGATGTAACGCCCTGCCCCCTCTAGGCTAGAACTACTGCATTACTTGTGATATTGGCCTGGTTAAAAGGAATGAAAATTTAGAAGGAATGATCAGTTTAGTAGACTTCATGAAACTAGATACATAGATGTTACTCAAATTAAATTGGAAAAGATTACAAAATATAATACATAATTAATACTAAAAACTACATCCACAAGAACTCAATAAATGATCTCCTCTTTGTCACCTGTTGAAATTATACAATGAATGGGGTGTGCTCAAAATATTATTAAGGATTAAAAATAGCATAAGAATGAATACAATAATAAGTTAATCATAATCAATTTGACATAATCAATATGTCATGGTGAATAAATGAAAAACTCACGCCATTAATAAGCTGAGAATGAAACTGCATCCATAGATTTTGTCATAGTGAAAACCTCATGGATAGTAACAAATGATAATGCATAATGTTAATGCTTATTATTTGGACATCATGTATCTGGAACATGAAAACATAATACTATAAAAACAGCTTACTTTTATGGGTACAAACCCGTCTGATTTTTTGAAACAAACTCGAAGGGTTTGTCACTAACTAATTTGTCTCATGAGACCTACCGATGCATCGAGGGGATATAGTGGGACCCACCCACCAATACATATCTAAATAATTATTTATACATTGATTCAATATATGAGAAACATTCATTCTCAATATCTGAATAGTGTAGTGTATATAGATTCATCAATATTTCCACAATTAAATTAAAATTCCAAATAAACACCATATGTAATATGGTATACGGTTTAGACAACAAACATATCCATGATATGAGATTATATATATTTAATTGAAATATATTTTCAAATTAAATGTGAACTCAAATGGGCAATAGGTATACCACATAATGGTTATTAGGTGCACAATGCAAAGTTAGTCACAACAAAACAGTTGTTGAGACAAAGACTCCTACCATAATGTAATCAGTCAAATCATATGACCAGAACATAATAAAACTCAAAATAATCATTTAATAACATTAATAAAATGGTAATAATGTTATTATATATCAAATGGAAGTACACATATACCACATACAAAAAACAAGTGGTAAACAATGAAAATCTCACAAAAATGAAAGTTAGATGAGAAACCCCTTACAAACATTTCGGTATGGTAACGAGTGTTATTATGAGGGATTAATGTGAGGTAAATGCATATCCCATTATTTATATTTCATAAGGGAATTTGGGGGGGTAAAAAAAACGTACCCCATCATTAGGTATTTGAAATAAAAGTGCACAACATAGGAGATATTCTTGAACAAAAGTGAGAGAGAGGATCCCTTAACTTATGCGTGAAGGTGTTATTGACTTGTTATTAATGAATTGAATAAAAAAATTAGGCATATTAATTAAAAATTACAAAACCTCTACTATAATTAAATGATTTACTATAACCCTTTTTAGGTCATTAATGGCCTTTTTTATTAGTCATAATGTCTAATTTCATTGTTCGGGCTCGTTTGATAACTTTTTTTTAAAGATCGGTTCACATATATTCAAGTTCGGATAAAAATGAAAGATGGAAGTGGTTGTCCATAAATGAAGTTATATGACATTAGTAATCTTCCAAGAGATTACATGGTTTTATATTTAATTTTGTAACTTAGAGTGAGGTCAAATTATTATATATATATATAACATTAGTGACGAACGTTTTGCTTAAATAGTGGGTTTGATTACAATGAACATGTTTTGATTTATAACATATTACCATTTGTAAAAAAGTCGTATATAACTAAAAATATGATATATTAAATATATAATAATCTAATTCAACCATAACATAAATGGTTTCATGACCATAATTAATGATTATAATAGAAATTGATAAATTGTTTTCCTTTAATGTGCTAAATTAGCACATCTCAAACGATGCTTTCATTTCTTCCAAGTAAAGGGTGGGGAAAGAAGAGAAGATAATTAAATATTCCATTAGCACAAAACAAATCCAGTACATGTACATTATAAGAGTTATCATACTATTTGGGTGATGGGAGGTGAAGAAAGGAACCAAAAAAGAACTTTAATGGAAATGAACGAATTAAAAAGAGGAGTTTACCTCTTGATACATCCTCCTTTTAGAAGCTCTCAAGCGGATAGGTTTTAGTATTTTGAAGAATATAAGTGATTTTCAAGGAGGGGGAGGATCTTGGGGAGATACTTGGGCTGAATATTGGCATGGAACAAAGCTTGATATAAGTGAAGAGAAGTGGGAGTGAATGGGGGTTTTATATTGGAGGAGAGAGAAGTTTACTTAATATAAAATTCATTAGTTTATTATTTCTTCATAATAAAAGGAATTGTGAGTCTTCCATGACTAATAATAGTAATATTATCATGTGAATCCGAATCTACTGGACTTACATCAGCAGATCATCATCAATAACTCAATTAATCCATTATTTAGCATTTATTGTGAATTATCAGATTTTACTATTCATAAAAAATTCAAGTATTTCATAAAAATACCACAAATTGTACCTAATTGTATTTTGACGTGTAGAATCCAAAAATGTTTTCCAATTTTCAAAAATAATTTCATAAATATGATTAATTAAATATTTAATTAAAATCATTATTTAATGGAAAAATGTAAACACATAAAATACTCATCCTTATTTTTATGGTGCCTAAATTCCCTTATACACCCAAGGGTATGGATAACATTCAAAAAAGTAATATTACAATTCATATGAATAGGTTACTATTCATAAGGGCATGTTACTATTCATAAGGGTAGGTTACTATTCATCGAAAAATAATGTAATTCTATCAGACTCTAAATATCATCTTGAACACAACCTTGTATGTAAGGTTCTTAAAATTCAAATCGTTGAGTTAGTAATTTTACGTTTAATGGCTATGTTATTGATATCTTCTATATGTAAACATGTTTTCTTCTATATAGGCTCAGAGATTCCTGAAATATAGGATATAACTAGAATTTATTTAAGAGAAACATACCATGATGTGTTTTGGGTGCTACATTATTCCCTCCTTCGGAAATTTCATCCTCAAAATTTTATATATGAAACTCACAAAAAGTTGTGGGTAATTTATTTCATTACATCTTTAAGTTCCCATGTTACATTCTCCATATTCTAGTTTCTCCAAAGAACCTTACTAGATGAGTTGTCCGATTTCACAATACCTGCTCCTTTTTATCATGAATCCTAATATGCATTTCACAGTAAGAAAAATCAAGATTCAGTTCAATTTATTTATATTTTAGTACATGAATTGGGTCTGGAATGTATTTATTTAACAATGACATGTGGAAAACATCATGAACTCTGGAGATATTTGGTGGTATCCCTAAATGGTATGCTACAGCTCCGATTCTTTCCTGAATTTTAAATGGTCCGATGTACATGGGGCTCAGTTTTCCTTAATTATCGAACCTTTAGACACCCTTCCATTGAGATACAGTCGAAAATACATGATATCTCACATCGAATTCCATTTCCATTCTCTGGTTGTCAACATAACTCTTCTTCCTACTTTGGGTTGCTTTAATATGGTATTTTATTATATTCAACTTTATTGTGGTCTCTTCAATAAGTACTAGGCCTATAAGTTTCCTCTCTCCAACTTTGTCCCAAAAAGTTGGTGTTTGAATTCCCCTTCCATATAATGCTATATATGGAGTAATTTGAATACTGGAATGGAAACTATTGTTGTAGTAAAATTCTACCAAAGGCAGGTATTGATCCCACATACCTTGGAAGTCAAGAGAGTATAACCTCATCATGTCTTCTAATATTTTAACAGTTCTCTCAGACTATCCATCAGTTTTGGGGTCATAAGTTGTACTCATACGAAGCTCAGTATTCAAATATTTCTATAGAATTTTATAGAATTTTGACGTAAACTCGGGATCTTGATCAGATACAATCGATAGAGGTGCACCATGAAGTCTTACAACTTCATTAATAAAAAGTATTTTCAATCACTCAAGTGGAATATCCTACCTTATAGGAAAAAATGTGATGATTTTTTGAGACGATCAACAATTACCCATATTTATTCATTCCTTCTAGGTGTCCTCGAATATCCGGTGACAAAATCCATCATAATGTTATCCCACTTCCACCTTGGAATAGGTATAGGATGCATCACTCCTTTGGGATGTTGTCTCTTTGCCTTCACTAGTTGAAAAACTAGACATCTTGACATGTAGTCAGCAATTTCCTGCTTCAAATTATCACACCAAAAATATTCATTCAGAACCTTATACATCTTGGTGTTGCCCGGGGGTATAGAGAAATTTGAGCTATGATCATCATCTAATAGTTCCCTTTATAGCTCAGGTACTGATGGAACACATAACCTCTTCCCAAATTTCAGAACACCTTTTTCATACACGAAGTCATCCAGTCTATCATCCTTAACTACATTAATTTTTTTGTGCTGATTCTCATCAGCAGATTGAGATCATCTTATCTTCTCTAGTAAATATGGTTTATAAATCATTTGTAAGCGGAGCGATGTTTCCCCTTCCTTAACAATTCCCATATCCGTCTTTATTAGATCCATGAATATAGGATCTCTTCCAATCCTTATTTGAGATAGAAGGTCGTGATCTTTCCTCGTTAATGCATCTTTCAACATATTCTCCTTTCTTGGGTGGTAGTGTATTGACCAATATTAATCATTGAGTAACTCAAGCTATCTTCTATCCCTCAGGTTGTGTTATTTTTTTTTGTGAAAATGTATTTCAAACTCCTGTGGTCTGTATAAATTTCACATCACTCTCCATAAGAATAATCCCACCATATTTTCTGAGAAAATATTACAGCTGTGAACTCAAGATCATGAGTTGGATAATTTTTCTCATGAGTCTTTAACTGTCTTTATGCATATGTAATAACATTATAGTTTTGCATAAGGATGCAACCTAGTCCACTCTTGAATTCATCGCTGTATATTACAAATCCGTCACTTCTAGATAGAAGAGTTAAAATTGGAGAATTGAACAATCATCTTTTCAATTATTTAAAGCATTCTGTACATTCTATTTTCCATACAAAATAACTTCTTTATGTGTGTGCATGGTTAGCAGGTTAGCTAGTCGGGTAAAATTTTGAACAAAATGTTGATAGTAACTGACTAAGAAAATGAAATTGCGTACCTCAGTTATGTTTGTTGGTGTGGGAAAATCATGTATTTTCTTTTTCTTTATAGGATCCACTAGGATTCAATCCTTAGAGACAATATGGACTAGAAAAGAAACTGATTGAAGCCAGAATTCACACTTTCCAAACTTACCATATAATTTAAATCTTCTAAGAGTTCTAAGAATAACCCGCAAGTGAATCTCATGGTCTTCATATCATTTTTAATATACGAGGATATAATCGTTGAATACCACAACAATTTTATCAATATATTACTTGAAAAATATATTCATTAAATCCATGAAATTAGAGGGTGAATGTTTTAGTCCAAAAGGCATCACAATTACCTCGTAATGCACATACCTGGTCTAATGTGTTGTCTTAGGAATATATTCATTCCTCACATGCAACTGATGATATCTAGATCGAAAGTAAATCTTAAAAAATTATTGATCTCTATGATGTTTATCAAATAAATCATCAATCTGTGGTAGAGGATACTTATTATTTATTGTAATAGAATTTGTTGCACTATAATCAATACATAGCCTCATGGATCCATCTTTCTTCTTGACAAAAAGGACATGGGCTCCCCATAGAGAAACACTAGGTTGAATAAATCCTTTTTCACTCAAATCCTATAGTTATTTCTTTAGCTATACTAATTTCATAGTGTCCATTCTATAGGGAGTCTATGATATAGGCCTTTTGTCAGGAATTAAATCAATAGAGAACTCAGCTTACCACTCTAGAGGATGTCCAGGTAAATCCTCTAGAAATACATCAACTTACTCTTGGACAATGTGCACATCTTCAATTTGAAGATTTCTTTCATCGACCATACATATTAGTTTATCTTCCTCTCTAAGTATTGTATTCAGTATAGCTACTGGGGTGGTTCTAGAAGAGAATCATCTGGCAATGTTTCGGCCCTAAATACAAGGGATGCTACACCATTTTCAAAAATTTCAACATCCTTCTTCATACAATAATTCTTCGCATCATAATTTGATATCCAATCCATACTGAGAATTATATCAAATTCATTCATTGGTATGATGATAAAGTTAGCAACTAAAGAACCTTTTGGAGTCTGTAGGGGGGCTAGTCGACATGCCTTGGTAGCAATGATACATCCCATGAGTGTTTTGACTGACAACTCCTTTATTAAATCAAATAGGATATATCTAATTTTCTTAGAAATCTGGGATCATAAAAATGAATGTGATGATCCAGAATTAAATAAAGTGTTGGATAAGTTTGAGGAAATAATTAAAGTACCTACCAACAAGTCATTTGGAATTTCAAACTATGTGGTTCTAATCACATAGGCTCTCTCTTGTTCTCTTGTATTTTTCTGAGGTCTATTTCCTTGGAACATAGGAAAATCATTTTCATAGTGTCCTATATCTCTGAAATACTAGCATTGAATATCATTGAACTATTTCTTTCATTTGCATTCATCAGATCGATGACCCTTTTCTTCACAGTTATAGCATACTTCCATGCCTTTCATGAATTTCCCGATACGATTCTTTACACAGTTCTCACATAATGGGAATAACTTGGTTCCCTTTATCTTCTTTGGTGGTTCTCATTTTTCTTTATTATCAGTGTAATGCTTCTTATCTTGGTTTCCTTTAAAAAGATATGATCTAGTAAATTCCCTCTCTGTTTTGATGGCACTTGATACAATTTCATCTTATGATGAAAATTATTAAGAAGCCAGTTCTCTTCAAAGACTTGGATTAAGACTATAAAAGAAATGATCAATATTGTCTACTAAGTCATGCACGTAATATACAGCATACCTGCTCAGCCATGTGAATGTAGCCTCATACTCGAGAACATTGTCTTCTTCCCTTTGTTTTAAGATAAGGAATTTCCTCTTCATTTCAGTTCATTTCTCATGAGGGAAATATGTTTCGAAGAATATTTCCATAAACTTCCTCCATTTAATATCTTCTATTTCTTATTCCTCCGTGGTATTCTAAATCAAGGACCACAATTTATCATTTTCACCCTTTAGAAAAAATACTGATAGAACTACCTTTTCATTTTCATTACATCTTAATGCCATGAATATCATTTCAAGGGACTTGATCCCTTTCTCAACAACCACTGGATTAACAGTCCCACTAAAAGATGGGGCTTCTACTACAAGAAATAATCCAACATAGGTATGGAATGGTTATTCATTACAACTTGAGTGAGTTGTCCCAATATGCTCATGATCTGATCTGCTCCAACAGTGACTGTGTTGACTTGCTCAGTAATGAGATACCTACCTTTCCCATGAGTATTGATTCCCCTTCTTCAGTGGGATGCAATTTCTTAATAATGGGATACATTAAATTAGTTTTTAAATCTCAAATAGAAAATAAATAATCATAGATCTAAATTCTATACATAGCTAATCTTATAAACATGGTTTCGCTGAGGAAAAATTCAAGTTAAACAACTTTATAATAAATTTTAAAGAAAATGTGAATTATCCTAACCATATCCCCCTAGAGTGTTGTAACTAGATGTGAAACAAGGCCTGTTTTCACGCACTAGTTCCCGTTCGAGTCAAGCTCAAAGTGGAGTTTTTAGGTTTTACCCCTAGATACATCTATGCCAGAGTCGCCTCTACCTCCTCGTATCCAGACATGGTTGTATTGCTTAAAATATTCATATAATCTATTCCTTACCAAAATACCAAGAAGTTATTGTACATTTATCCTCAAATACTACCATATGGATTTGTTCCATACTACACATTTCATACTCCAGTTTCCTAGTTTTCTACTTAATATCCTATGATACCAACTGTAACACCCCAAACCCTTTTGGCTAGTTTCAGCACATTACTTGTGATATTGGCATGGTTAGAAGAAATGAAAATCTAGAAGGAATTATCAGTTTAGTAGTCTTTCAGAAACATGATACATAGATGTTACTCAAATTATATTTGAAAAGTTTACAAAATAAAATACATAAAAAAACTAAAAATCACATCCTTAAAAACTCAACAAATGATCTCCACTTTGTCACATGTTTAAAGTAAACAATGAAATGGGTGAGCTCAAATTCACAGTAAGGGTTAGAAATAGTGGAATCATGAATACAATAATATGTGAATCATAATCAATCTGACATAATCAATATGGCATTGTGAATAAATGAAAAACTCACACCATTAATAAACTGAGAATGAAACTGCATCCAAATATTTTGTCATAGTGAAAACCTCAGGGATAGTAAAGCTGATAATGAATAAGGAGAATTATTATTATTTGGATGTCATGTATCTGGAACATGAAACCATAATACCATAAAAATAGTTTAGTTCTATGGGTGTAAACTCGTCCAATTTTTGGAAACAAACTTGAAGGGTTTATCGCTAACTGATTTGTCTCCTGAGACATACTGATGCATCGAGGGGATATAGTGGGCCTCAACCACCACTACATTTCCAAATTATTCTTTATAAATTGATTTAATACAAGAGAAATATGTCTTTTCAATATCCGTATAGAGTAGAGTATACAGATTCATCAATATTTCCAAAATTAAAATAACATTCTAAAAATCAACATATGTAAAATTGTTTACGGTTAAGAAAAAAAACATATCCATGATATGAAATTATATATATTTAATGTAAATTTAATTTCAAATGAAATTTGATCTCAAATGGTAAGTAGGGAAACCACATATGGGTTATTAGGTGCACAATACAATGTTAGTCACATAAAAATAGTAGTTGGGACAAAGTTTCTTACCACAATGTAATCGGTCGAATCATATGACCAGAACATAATATATGAAACATTGAATAACAGAATATAAATAGAATCATGTTATTATAAATCAAATTTCAGTACACCTATACCACATACAAGAAATAAGTGGTGAACAATGAAAATCTCATAGAAATGAAAGTGAGATGTAAAACCCCTTACAAAGATTTCGGCATGGTAACAAGTGTTATTGCAAGGGATTAATGAGAGGTAAAGGGGTATCACATTTTTTATATGTCATAAGTGATGTATGGGGGAAGTGAAACTACCACATCATTAGGGATTAGAAATAAAAGATCACAACCTAGGGGAGATTCTTGACCAAAAGTGAGGGAGATGATCCCTTTGCTTATGCTTGAAGGTGTTCTTGACTTGTTATTAATGACCAGATTAAACAAATTATGCTTATTAATTCATAAATCAAGAACCTATACTATATGTAAATGAGTTATTATAACACTTTTTAGTTCATTAAATGATTTTTTTATCAGTTATAATGTTCAATATCGTTGTTCAGGATCGTTTGATAAGTTGTTTTTAAGAGATCGGTTTATGAATATTCATGTTCAGATAAATATGAAATTTAGATATGGTTGTCAAGAAATGAAGATATATGCCATTAATGAACTTCCAGGATATTAAATGGTTTTAAATTTAATTTTTTTACTTAGATTGAGGACGAATTATTACATATATATGACATTAGTGACAACCGTTTTGGTTAAACGGTGGGTTTGATTACAATGAACATGTTTTTCTTTATAACTTAATATAATTTTCAAAAAAGGATTAAAGAAATGAAAATATGATAAATTACATATATAATAATATGGATCAACCATAACACAAATTGTTTCATGGCCAAAATTAAAAATTATAATAGTAATTGATAAACTGTTGTCCTTGAATGTGCTAAATTTTCACATCTCAAATGGTGCTTTCATTTCTTCCAAATAAAGGGTGGGGAAAGGAGAAAAGATAATGAAATATCACATTAGAATAAAAACATTTCAATAAATGTATGTTTCTAGAGTTATTATACAATTTTGTTGATGGGACGTGAGGAATGAAACAAAAAAATAACTTAAAAGAAATGAATGAATTAGAAAGAGGAGTTTACCTCTTGAGACTTTCTCCATTGAGAACGTCTTAAAGGGAGATTGTTTTGGTATTTTGAAGAGGCTATAAGATTTTTTACATGGGGGGGATATTGGGGAGAGATTTTTTTTATATTGGCAAGGAACAAGGCTTGAGAGGTGTGAAGAGAAGAGGGAGTGAAAGGGGGGCTTTTTAGTGGAGGAGAGAGGAGTTTTCTTAATATAAAATTCATTAATTTTTTATTTCTCCATAAGACAAAGAATAATGAGTCTTCCATGACCATTAATAGTAATATTATCATTTGAATCTGAATAAATTGGGCATACATTAGCAGATCATCATCAATGACTCAATTAATCCATTATTTATCATTTATTGTGAATTATCGAATTTTAATATTCATAAAAAATTCAAGTATTTTAGATAAATACCAAAAATTCACCATAAACATTTATTGACATTTAGAATCCAAAAATGAAGTCTATTTTTCAAAAATAACTTCCTAAATATGATTAATTAAATATTTAATTGAAATAATTATTTAATCAAAAAATATAAACATTTAAAACATTCATCTTCATTTTAAATGTGCCTAAATTCACTTATACACTCAAGGGTATGAATAACATTCATAAAATTCATATTAATATTCATAAGGGTATGTTACTATTCATAAGGGCAGGTTACTATTCATAAGTGTAGGTTACTATTCACCAAAAATTAATTTAATTCTATCAGACTCTAAATATCATCGTGAACACAACCGTGTATGTCAGATTTTTAAAATTCAAATCGCAGAGTTGGAAAATTTATGTTTAATGGATAGGTTATTGGTATCACCTATACGTAACCATGTTTCGTTCCATATAGGCTCGGTGATTCATGAAATAGAGGCTATTATTAGAATTTATTTAAGAGAAACATACCCTGAAGTGTTTGGGGTGCTACAGATGAAGTCATGGTTCACTCCATGGACTATTATAGTTGTTTGAGTCATTTACTAAAATGGGTTAACTATCCATTCCATTCATATTTATCTCATGGGATATCAATCATTATCTGACTCATTTGGGGTATATATAGGTCTCATCCAACTTTATTTATAACATAACAACCATCCATGGTTATAATGTTTCCACTTTCCATTGTTATAACAAAACCAATTTCATGTAATGAAAATCATACATATGTTTTAAAAATTATCATAAAACATTAATCATATTATAATGCAGGAAAAAATAATTTCCATAAACAATGCATCATAACCAAACATTTAGACAAGAAATAGGATGCATAATCATTTAATCATTAATTAATAACCCATTTAAAAAGTATCAGGTTTCTTAATAATCATACCATGATATAAACCATGGAATATAAATGGGTTTCTTAGATAACATGTAATCATAAACCTAAATCTGCAATGGAATGAATAAGAATGGGATCCTTAGATTCTATCCCTTGTGCATAATTTGTATCATAAAAGGATGTCATCTTAGATGGAAAATGATTTTTAATGATCACATGGATCATTTATTGTGTCAGATAACATTTATGTGGAAAACATTTTTAAAATAATAGAATTTATAAAATATTTGGGAAATAATTTTCTTTTAAAATAACATTGAAAACATATAATCAATGGTTTAAATATCATTTAAAACTTGTCTTGGAGAAAATATAATTTTCACTTTGATAATTTTAAACAAAAACATTGTCAAAATAATTTTAATTGAAAATATCCCACAAAACGTATAAGTTAATAATCCAAGAAAATAATGTTGATGAACATGATAAATTACTATCCTGCCATAAAATGTCAATAATAATTCATTTTATATTTTTGGATAAATATTAATAGTCCTTGATTGGAATATAACTTGATGAATTCCTTTAAAATATTTTTTCTATATATAAAAATGGATAAAATGTCATTCAATATTCATTTGAATAATGATGAAACATTTTTGGAAACATATTTAGAATACATGGATATGGGTGAAGAAATGCGTTTTCTAATGAAGATAGAGATAAATTCTATTTTAATTAAAAACATTCATTATGAATGTTGAGTACATAAAGAGAGTAAAAATAATGTAAAATATTTATACTCATGAAAAAAACAAAGGATAATAAAATTAATGAGTTTTATGAGACAATGATTTTAGTATTTCATCTATGAAACATAACTAGACAAAAAAATCTTGCTAAATGATGAGATTTTATCATTAATCCCAAGACACATTGGTATGATTGAATTGTAATCCAAATAAATGAATAACATTAAATAAACCATATAATATAACACAAATATAAAAATTTATGATATTAAATATAAAAGGGGTTTTATATACACCAAATAAAAAAATATAGGATCATTACATAATGTATTTCTTAAAGGGGACAAATTGAAGCAACAAACCAGTACTGATTTGATAATCTCTTAAATCAAAATACTAATTAAATAATAACATCATATGAAACATTAAATATAATTAAAATAAAAATATTCCTGATATAACATGACAATGGACCTATATATACACCTTATAAATATATGAGTGGTGATTATTTCATAATTCTTCTGAAATAAATGAGAGATTAGAAATCTCTCAGCCTAAGTATCAACTGACTTCGTATCGGTTCACAACTATTTAATAAAAAATATCAGTTTATTATTCATATATTATTGACCATACATAAATATGTAACACCATTTTTGATTTAGTTATGAATAATTATTCTCCATTTATTAAAAATTCCATATTAAAGTCATTTTTTGGTAAACAATGACATTGTTTTTCATATATGTTTTGAATTTATATTTTTGTTGTCCATTTAATTTTATTGCGGTTCCAACACCTCCATAAATTTAACCAGTATATAAATATCATACATATTCAGTATATATTTAATTATAATATTCAGTAAAATTTACAAATAGGAAATGAAATACACTATTCATGGAGACAGTAGGTCGTATCTGTGCACGAACACTATTTAGATTATCTTGGTGGATTGAATGAAATGAAGGAAACTAATATATTAATATTCCAAAAAATAATTATCATATATATATAATATGTTAATTATAATTATATGTTATTTCCCGAACATGGGTGCCACTTAACGGCGCCTTGAGCCCGGTTAATGACATAGCCTCAAGCATGCCTCCCCATATGCCAGAGGCTGAAAACTAGAAGAGATAGGCTAATGTGTGTATGTGGGGAGACTATTCCTTCATTACTAGAGTATAGAAAAACTGATATATAAGAACATATGGATAAAATAGCTGAATAATGAAAGTGAATAAAGAGAAAAATATTCGTATAAACATCTAATAACTAAATTATAATCAAATGATGGAAACTGAATAATATTAAAAATCATGCTGATACATAAAATGTATATAAAAAATATAAAAATGGTATACATGGATTAATGAAAAATATTATATAGAAATGAAGAAAAATCATGAATTAAACTACTCAAGCATCCTAAATATAGGCCTAGTAATCATCTACAAAGCTCTATCATAATGCAAGAAACCTTGATCAAGTGTCGAAAAAGGGATGCTTCCCCTTATCAGCATCGATATATATATATATAATATTCTTGAGTACCATCGGATGACTAGATATGGTTTTAGATAAATCTTATTAGGACACCACTAACATCGTCTATTACATCCTGTTAGACGAATATATACTAATAGTTACAGTTAGATATATATTTAATGAAATGCAACAAAGTTAACTAATACTTACCTCAGACTCAGTTGGTAATGTGACTAAACATGAAAGCATTTAATAAATTATTTTCAATTTTATTATATGTGCTGTAAGAGGGTTTGTGTTATAGAAAAGGATTTCTATAACAACGATACAGATACAGAAGTATTCATGTAATAACAAAGGCATCATTGATAATGATAATAATGATAGAGAATCAAATGTAACAATCAAGGAATCCATGACCTTAGGGGTTGATCCAACTCTGTAAAAATTTTCATCCTATATAAAGTGAGATTATGTGTAATCAAAGGGAATCACCCAAAGCATTCTTCATAAAATTGTTCTAATCGGGTCCAATTATCTTGTCCAAGGTAAAATAGGATAAGCATGACTGGGACTAATGGGGTCAATCGAAGCTACCATGTGTACAAAGACATCATGTTGGAACCATGGATTGTATCTAAGGAATCCGAAGATCAAAAAAATATTGAAGGTATCCTACAGTTTCATTTCGGTCATCCACTAGTAGACAATGAACATGTTCCATGGTAGGAATCTCCCTTTCCAATTGGCTCTTTGAATTAGAATGGAATCCTCTGAGATCTCAAGGAATTCCCTCTTAAATACTAGGTTGACTCAAGTATGAACACTTCTATAGAGAATAAAAGATCCATATTATAATGGATCCTTTTACATAATTTATTATTTTACATATATCATTAATACTCCTACTATTTAATAATTCATATGTTTCATTTAATTTCCATTCATACTAGGAGACAATTAAATATAGGATATGCAACCATTTCATACATTAATTATATATTCTAATTTTAGGTTCATTACATTATCATTATTAATCATAAAAAAGTTATATTGAGGTCATATGACCAATTATCATTAAATTTCATTCATCTACACAATCTTTTATAAATAATAAACATTCCATCCCCAATTTAGTTTCAATCATTATATTAAAAAAAATTCCGTTGAAGGGTCAACTGATACTATGATATAATATCTATTAACAATTAATTCTATTTTCTAAAAACACATACCATTAATGGGGACATGTATACCTCAACAAAATAATTGTGAAAAATAGCTTTAAGAAGAAACTAAAGGTATAAAATAGGAAATATCCTACTTTGGGTGGTTCACATTGAAGTTATGACCTCCAAAAATATAATTATCATGTATGGAATGAGATCTAGAATACGACATTAATGATTATAATAAAAGAATTTGAATTTAATAATCATTTAATTATGAAATTGGTTTGACAACTATGAATAAAATTCGTAAATTAGTGACATATAAGGTATGATTGAATGACCACATACATTAATCATATCTCACTCTCCTCATCAAGTATCATCCCTTACATTTTCTTGAATCGGAAGACAACTGAAGAACATATCATCACCTTGAAAATAGGGAATAACAACCTTCATCAAAATAAATCTTTTTTGAGAAACACAAATGGAGAAAGGAATAATATGATCCAAGAACATACCAGTGTGGATCTAACAATATGAACAATTTTCATATTCAATCTTGGATGATGAATCTAGGTCAAAATATATGATTTGATATTAAAGGGAAGCTACCAATGAAAATTTCTCTATGGAGGGATAAATTAGAGGAGGGTGAGGTTTAAATTATATTTTTGGGAAAATAAAAAATTAACCAAGAAATTATAGGGTCTCATGGGTTGGCTGAACGGTTGGCCAAACCATGCACCAATCGTGTGCCTCCCATAACTTAAGGTGGTACCCCACACAGTTTAATGAAAATTTAATGACTAATATTTGGAAAACAATGCAACGTTATCTAAAAAACTACAGGAATATCTGCACAGAAATAGACCACTATCCACATAGTATCATCAAAACATGCAGCCTCCTAATCACCACTATTCACCCCTCACACGATTAGATATTTCATGAGGACTGGCCCATACAGTTTCTACCAAATATGAAAACTAGTACATTTTTCCACTGATCATGTTTTAGAGCTCTGAACAGGACCAAACACCCATGAATCATCCATGAACACATTCAAAATCTATATTAGGTTTAAAATAAATAATTAGACCAAATTATAAATGATCCCTATAATAGATAAAAGCTTAGTTCTTCCACTCCTCCCCACATAAAGTTAGTTTTCCCAGTGTTCACCATCTAAGGGTGGTGAAATTATTTATAAGAATAATTTTCACCACTAATCATGTTCATTATCCTCTTACTCCCATTCCCCATCCAAGTAACAACTGTGCTACTAAATAACCTATAAAAAGGGAACGATCGTCCTTAAAGAGACTTTGTGCTCAAGTCAATTATATGTATATGATACTTGTCAAAATAAGAATCAACATATAACTCAACATAGTTGGGATACAAATTATGATATTAGTCCTCTATATAATGGTGATGTTGCTAAACACAGATGATTCCATACATAGAATGGTATCATTGTGCTAAAATAAAATAATAGGCTACCAGCCCAACTCTCTCCATGGTCTCAAAGTGCCTATAAAAATGAATATAAAACTTTATTTTCTTATATATTTGTCTTCACCCATGATTGGGTGATACCTGCAAGGAAAAACATCTGTAAACTCGAAATCTAGTTTTCATCAGTGATGATCGAAATAATATTTCTTCTATACTGATCCATATACTTATGATTTTTAATCAGATGGCCCAATTCTAATGTCACATACATGAGACATGGACCTTGTACTACTACTAATCATACCTCTAACCAGATCATGGGTGAGTGACATAACCTACTATAAAAGGCCTCAAAATAATCCATCTGAATTGTTTCATGATTTCTATTATTATAGTTAAACACTATGGAAGGGATATGTCTCTCATTGGAAATGTCAAAATCAAGGAACCGTGCCTAGAGCATTTATTGAAACACGTGTATTGTCTGTTCTAACTGAATATCAATATGTGGGTGGTAAGCTATGATCATATGCACCTATGTACCCATAGCTATTGGTAACCCATGATAGAGACCTTAATTTAAAATGATAATAACTATCTATAAATGATATTATAAGGGACCATGTGTATCGATAAAATATCATGTACATCTAGTTTTCTATTTTCATGAACTCATTGAGTCTCCTAAATAGGAAGGAACTGGTATACATTAGTGAGTTGATCTACGCATATCAAAACAATGTATCTAACTTGAGGTGATCTCATTAATATGAATATAATGTCCATGAAAACATCATCAAAATTCCATTACAGGGACTATTAATAGTTTTAACAGGCCTGCAGGTCGCTGGAGCTCCACCTTTACATGCTGACTAGTGAAACACCTAGTGATAAAACTTCTTATATGACATTTCATCCTAGGACACAAATACTTACATCACATATCAAGATTTATCACATAGATTCATTGACGAACTACTCACTATGAAGTGTGGGACTCTCACATCAGTTCCTCCATCACAACATTAGGAACCCAGATACACCCATTTATATGGATGATATAAAATATATATGCAGACTAATCTAGAGGTGGGTCCTCATTAGAAATACTTTCCCAAAGAACCATGACTTTAGGATATGTAAACTACCTTCTCTTCACAATATCAAGGAGTTAACAGGTACATTATATGTATATAACAGAAGAACAATTATGACTCTCATGAAACACCATATTCATATAACAAATTTGGGCTATCAATTTCTATTCGTCACTGGTTTCTTATATGACATGTGTATGATTTTTCTAACTCAGTGCATATGATACCGTATTACCCTTAATAGGCATATAGGAGACATAGATATCAATATAATGAAGATATTTTACCCATATTCACTCTTTAGAATTCGATTCATGCTATATAAAAATGTATTTGAGGCTTTTTAGTCTTTATACACCATAATGTTCTCACCCATCAGATAGTGTTTCCAGCAATGTAAGGCATTGAAAATTGTAGATCTCCCACTGTTGTGCATCTGGATATTTCTCTCATGAGGCCTCAAATACGGAGACCCATACATAGTTAATAAATACAATAATAGGAAAACTATACCAAGTTCAATGCTAGATTCAACACAGAACACTGTATAACCTCTATCTAGATCTAGAAAAATTATTATCGGTGCTGAAAAAATAATTTCTTTTGGTTCTTGAAATAATTTTTTTCAATCTTATGACCATTGTAAATTCACACCCTTATTCGCACGACTAATAATAGGATAAACATAGGGTGAGAGTTATTTTTTGAAACACCTTTAATATCCATCAATCCACAATAAACTTTGTATATCAAATAGGTTATTGCGCTACTACAATGACTCCACAACACTCACCATCCCTAGGTAAACTGATACCCCTGATTATGACATGATATGACACAAAAAGTGAACTTTATAAATCTATAGGTGTAAATTTTTAATCCTTAAATAAATCTAATTCTCTCTTTATTTATTCAAATTTATCTCATGGTGTTTTCCATGGCCTTTACCAGTATGAGAATACACCAAGATGTCATCCACAACGACCGTGACAAAAGAATCTAGATATATGTGGAAAACCCTATTCTTCCTAGCCATGAAAAAAGAATGCATGTTTATAATAACAAATTATATAAAGATATAAATATAAATACCGTACCTATTATGAAATGTTTTATGATGTATGTATGAACGATTGACTCACAGATGATGATATGTCGGTCACATGTCGATCTTTGGGAATACCCTAGCTCTTCTAAGTTGGTCAAAGATATCATCTATTTTAGTTAGTGGGTACTATTTCATAACCATAATCTAGTTACACCATAATTAATCGACACCCAAGTTATTTTTCCCATCCACCTTCTTAGTTAAAATCAATGGTAAACATAAATAATAAGTACTAGGTCAGATAAATACATTAGATTTCAGATCCTCAAATTATCTCTTGGACTCATATAGCTTAGTAGGATCCATCTCGTATGGAGGAATATACATAGAAGCTAATCCTAGAATGTAACGACCTAAAGTTTTTCAATAGAAAATTCCCTTATTATATTTATGTCATAAAAACACAAAATAATGAACTACTAAGTGATAAGTGACCATTAAACATAATTTTGTCACCCTTATGGTTGGAATTTTAAAAAATCCGACATACACGGTTGTGTTCAAGATAGTTTTTGGGGTCTAATGAAAAAATAATTTTTTGGTGAATAGTAACCTACCCTTATGAATAGTAACCTACCCTTATGAATAGTGAAATGACCCTTATGTATAGTAAATAAGATTAACATTTCCTGTGAATAATAAAATAAAATTTCGACATCATAGAAAGTGATGATTTGACCTTAGTAAACATTTTTGGTATTTTATAAGTCATGAATAATTAATTATAATTAATTAATTATTTTAACAGAATATTTATTTCCCTGTGATGTATTCATAAATTATTTAATCAATGTAAATTAGTTTTTAGATAATTTTATAAGACCCTACGTAATTTTTGAAAGAATTATAAAATCAGTTTTAATCTTAAAACTATTTTTTAAGTAAATTATGATTTTAATTAAATATTAAATTAATAATATTTTAAAAATTATTTTTCAAAATTGGACATCATTTTTGGATTCTACACATTGAAAAATTGTCAGGGTAAATTTTTGGGATTTTTCTGAGAAACTTGAATTTTTGGTGAATAGTAGAATACATTAATTTACCATATAAATACATTTTAATTAAAACACACTATTCCTGACATCACAAGTGATGTAAGCACCCAAATCCCGAACTCACATGTCTTATTTACTATTCTTAGTCATCCAAGACTCACTATTCCTTGTCTTAGGTGAAATTAATAAACTAATCAATTTTATATTAAGGAAACCCCTCCCCCCTCCACTATAAAAGCCACCCTTCACTCCCTCTTTTCCTCACACCTCTCAAGATCCAAGACTTCTCTAATCTCTGACCAAACACCTTCCCTAGCTCATCCCCCACGTCCAAAATCTGATGGTATCATAAAAAGACCAAGCCTATCTTCCTTAAGGAGGATCTCAAGAGGAAGATTCTAGAGGTAATTTCTCTCTCTCTTCTCCTTTAATTTGCTTTCAAGTTCAAGTTCCTTTCCCGATCTCTTCCCACCTATATTCACCCAAATTGTATTTTAACTCCATTATTATACATATACTATAATTTTTATGACTCTAATATCACCCCACACCCTTTCCATCTTCCTTTTATTTTATTAAAGAGAACATTGTTCATGAGGTGTTAAATTTATCACCATCAAAAACGACATGTTCTCTTCTTCCATTTCTACCTTCAAATCTGGCCATGAAACCATTTTTATGGTTGAACCAGAATATTTTATATATATTATGTTCTATTTTATGTTCTGTAAATAACCTATGGCCATATTACTAAGTGAAAAGTTAAAACGAGTTCGTTGTGATCCAAAAACCGCTCAAATTAACCCAAATAATCTTCATTTATTTCTTATCTAATGATTCGTCCACATGGATCTAATATAACTCATTATAAAATCATTAATGATTCTGTAATATCATTAATAACATGTAATATCAGTTCTGGATGTTTACCCATGATCTACCCAAACATCAATTTAAGATTACAAGTGGACCGCTCAAGAAAACCATGAAAATGAACATCCCCGATCAATGTTTTTAAACTCTATAAGTCATTCAAAGGAACATAATATGAAATAATGAAATCATAAGGAAACCTATTAATGTATAAACGGTTCTGTAATTTCTAATTAATGAGTTTAATGTCATTATACATGAAATTAAATACAAGCAGGGATTCAGGTACAAGGTAAGGGGAAATCTCGAACCCAATTTTTCATCCTTCGGGTTCTCCCTCTTTCACTCCATTTTTGATATGGTTACTCCTAAAAGATCATTTTTTCATCATTTATTTTACTTTTTTGGAATATACATGACTGTCACTAGTTTTTATGTCCATCAAAAATGTTTTCCAAAAGAACTCTTCTTTCAAGATCTCACCTTTTACCTCTCATTCAATGTTGATTGTTCTTGTATCAAGTATGTTATTCCCTCCTTCTTTTGGGAACCCAAAGTTTATGAATGTTTTATTATGAGATGAAACCCATTCCATTCCATGGGTTATATATGTACATGTTTGATATGTGTTCTATGTGGCAAGCATGATAATGATAATGTTATTATGTGATGGGTGCGCCTGGAATTATATAGCGCAATATGAATGTTTAAATGTGACGGGTGCGCCCAGAGTTATATAGCACTCCAATGCATTGGGTAAAGTGACGAATCTCATGAGTAAATGTGAAATGATGTGTGAAAAAGATGCTATATTTTTTCACAAGTATGTGTGGTAGTTAACCACTAAGACATGATGTTTCATTTTTATGCATTCCCACATTTCAAGTCTTTTATTTATGCTCCTCTCATTTCCATGATCTTTTTCCTATGTTATGATTATGCTCACCACATTATGTATTGTTCTTAACTATCCTATTACTAGGATTTTAGCTCACCCCTTTTGATGTATATCCTCTGGTGGATACATGTACTAAGGAGAGGACAAGTGCTACTAAGAAGCTATAAAAGAAGAAATTAAATGAATGTTTATGCTTGATATTGTACTTGTAATGTGTGGTCCTAGTTTTCCCAAGACACTAAACCTCTGGATCCTCCATTTGTAATTATATTATGTTGTTTATCCTTGAAATGATGTAATAGTAATATAAGAAAAGGTTGGGTCGCTATAGTTGGTATTAGAGGAAAGGTTTAGTAAATTTGGGGATTAGGATTAGTGATCCCTAGAGAAAACATACTACATGAGACTAAGTACAAATATGCACACAATGATATTTACCTAGGGATCCCATATGTTATGTTTTTGGTATAATTGTTTAAATGGATAAGTTAGTCATGAATTTTTTACTTATGTTTTGTTCTAACCTTTTCTATTTTAGAAAATGGTGGGAACCAGGAGAAATCAGGCCAACAACTCTTGCGAGGGCCAATGCAACAATTGCCTGAACGACATCCCCAATGATTATGAAGGTGGAGTTCAAAACTTCATGGCGATGCTTACCCAATTATCTCAGGTTATGAATAATAAACATAATAATGGGGAACGTCCTCCTTCACCAAAGAGGGAGCAGCTAGCAATCGAATGTTTTATGCGGCAACGACCACTGACGTTTTGTGGATCTTCTGATCCACTAGTTGCAGAACAATGTGTCAACTCCATAGAGAAGATATTTTCTGTTCTTCACTATTCTGAGATGGAGAAGGTGACTCTAGCCATTTATCGTCTTGATGGAGAAGCTGATCAATGGTGGGCTTTGATTAAGAACACAATGCCAAGGGAGGAAATTGAAGAGATTGAATGGGAAGACTTTAAGATAATGTTTCTTAAAAATTACTTCCCAAGAACTCTTCGCACGAAGATGGAGAGATAATTCATAGAGCTCAAGAAAAAAGAAGGATAATCTGTCACATCCTATGAAGAAATTTTCACAAGGCTCGCAGGGTATGCTTCGGGTTTTGTTATAAAAAATGATAGAAAATTTGATAGATTAGTTAGTGGATTGAAACCACATCTTCGAAAGGCTCTTGAAATTTGAGACTTTGGGAGTTATGAAGAAGTTGTTCGGTGTGCTCTCAATGTGGAGATTGGATTTTGGAGAATGGTCCCATGGCTATGGTTATAATAAAAGAAAGATGGAGTTTCATGCTGGTGGATCTAGTGATAAAGATGGAAAGAAAACACAACGACCCACATGCCAAAAATGTGGGAAGTTGCACCATGGGAACTGCCTCAAAGGGACGGGTATTTGCTTCAAGTGTGGGAAAGAAGGAAACCTTTATCACGAGTGTCAAAAAGACATGAAAAGGAAGGATAATGTAGCCGATGAAAGGAGAGAACCACTCGTGGTTAAATGCTACAACTGTAGGGAGCTAGGGTAGTATTCAAACCAGTGCACTAAACCTTGAGCTCTCGAGGGTAATCAGTGCCAGCAACCACTAAAGCCAAAGGAACAAGGGAAGGCTTATGCCATCACTACTGCGGAGGTGAATCATGATAATGAAGTGGTACAAGGTACACTTCCTATTAACTCATGAATGGAAAAAGTCATATTTGATTCTAGTTCTACGCATTCCTTTATATCTTACAAGTTTTCTAGAACTATAGAATCGATTCCCCGAAACCTTGAAGTATAGATATCTACAAAAACACCAAGTGGTGCAATCATTACAACCCAAGTGTTTGACTCTTCTCCTGTTGACGTATGTGGGAGGATTCTTCCGGAAAATCTCGTAATACTTCCCTTGGTGGAATTCTACGCTATAATGGGAATGGATTGGCTCTCATTATATAGAGAACACATCAACTGTCAGGAAATGGAAATATATTTTCATATTCCGAACCATCCCATGCTCCTCTACAAATGCAAGGAAGATCATGAATCTCCTCTAAGAAATCCTTCAGTGGTTTGGGTGTTGATTCCCTTTGAAGAAGCATACCTTGCCCAAATGGTTGAGTCGAAGGAAAGTTCCAACCTTGAGGAAATGCCCATCATAAGGGAATACGGTGATGTATTTCCCGAAGAGTTTCTCGGAATTCCCCCGGATCGTGAGTTAGACTTCTCAATTGAACCCATACCCGGAGCTACTCCTATCTCAAAGATCCCCTATAGGATGGTTCCAATCGAACTGGAGGAGTTAAAGAAGCAGCTGCAAGAGCATCTGGAAAAAGGGTTCATACGCCCTAGTGCATCACCTAGGGGTGCGCCAGTGCTCTTTGTGAAGAAGAAAGATGGAACCATGTGGTTGTGTATCGATAATCGGGAACTCAACAAGATCACCATAAAGAACAAGTATCCTCTTCCAAGGATTGATGACTTGTTCGATCAGTTAAGAGGAGCTCAATACTTCTAAAAGGTGGATCTTTGTTCTTTATATCATCAGGTAAAGGTAAAGTAGGAAGATATTCATAAGACTGCCTTCCGTACAAGGTATGGGAACTATGAGTTTTTGGTGATTCCCTTTGGACTTACTAATTCCCCTGCAATCTTCATGGATTTGATGAATAGAGTCTT
This sequence comes from Viscum album, assembly GCA_963277665.1. Classification (NCBI taxonomy): domain Eukaryota; kingdom Viridiplantae; phylum Streptophyta; class Magnoliopsida; order Santalales; family Viscaceae; genus Viscum; species Viscum album. The sequence continues at coordinate 1,870,216,712 of OY728150.1, forward strand.
TAGACATTACCTTGAAAAATTTGTGGTAGAGTTTATTAATGATATTCTCATCTACTCCAATAGCAAGGAGGAACATGAAGAACATCTAAGACTTGTGTTGGTGATATTGAGAAAGGAGAAGTTGTACGCCATGTTCCGCAAATGTGACTTTTGGATGAATCAAGTAACGTTCCTGGGACATGTGATCACAAGCGAGGGAATTTCTGTGGATCCTTCAAAGACAAAGGCAATTGGGGAATGGCACAGGCCCTCTAGTGTCACAGAAATCCGTAGGTTTCTTGTATTAACTGGTTACTATTGACGTTTTGTGAGAAACTTCTCACAATTGTCAAGCCCGCTATCTAAGTTAACAAGAAAAAGGGTAAAGTATGTCTGGATGGATGAATGTGAGGGAAGCTTCAAGGATCTAAACAGAAGGCTGATCACTGCACCTGTACTCACACTACTGAAAAGTGGAGAAAGTTTTTTGATATACAGCGATGCTTCAAAGAGAGGATTTGGTTGTGTACTCATGCAAAATGATAATGTGATAGCCTACGCCTCACGACAGTTGAAGATCCATGAGCAGAAATACCCAACGTATGATCTAGAGATGGAAGCCATGATTTTTTCCTTGAAAATCTAGCAGCACTACCTTTATGGCGAGAAGTGTGAAATATACACCGACCACAAGATCCTAAAGTATATATTAACACAAAAGGAGCTCAACATGCATCAAAGGAGATGGTTAGAGCTAATCAAGGATTACGATTGCTCTATTCACTATCATCCTGGAAAGGCGAACAAGGTAGATGATGCTCTAAGTAGGAAAGAACCTGATACTCTATCCATGTTGAGGATTGAGAAAGACCCTATCTTCTTGGATATGTAAAGGATAGATTTGGGAATCGTAAGGGCAGGGGATACATCCTACCTTGCCCAAATGATTACGCAACCGTCCATCCAACAGAAGATTAATGAAGCACAAAGGGATGATGTGGAGATACAAAAGAGGGTGAATGCAGTAATGGAAGGGAAGCTGCAAGAGTTCCATATCGACGATGATGGTGTGATTCGGTTTGGAACGTGGGTTTGTGTGCCTTCATCACCTGGGATAAAGAAGGAGCTATTGGATAATGCACATAGCTCAACTTTCTCTATCCATCCTGGGAGTACCAAGATGTACCATGATATCCGAGAACACTTCTAGTGGGATAACATAAAGAAAGAGATTGCGGAATATATATCAAGGTGCTTGGTATGTCAGAAAGTTAAATCTGAGTGACAAAAGTCCAATGGTTTGATGCAGCCATTGCCTATACCCATGTGGAAATGGGAAAATGTTACTATGGACTTTGTCACGGGTCACCCGAAGACGTCAAAGGGGAATAATGCGATATGGGTTGTGGTTGTTCGACTCACCAAGAATGCCCATTTTATTGTTATTCGGGAAGACCTCTCACTTGAACAACTTGCAAGGATAGATGTGAAGGAAGTAGTGAGATTGCACGGTGTTCCACTCTCTATTGTCTCTGACCGTGATCCATGTTTCACATCTAAATTCTGGAGGAGCCTTCAATATTCTTTTAGTACTGAATTAAATTTCAGCATGACCTATCACCCCCAAACCGATGGCCAGTCTGAAAGGACTATTCAGATGCTCGATGATATGCTAAGAGCATGCTCTCTAGAATTCAAAGGTGGAAGGGATCAACACATCCCATTGGTTGAGTTCTCTTACAAAAATAGCTTCCACTCGAGTATTCAGATGGCTCCGTATGAAGCACTTTATAGGAAGCGATGTTGAACTCCAACCTGTTGGGATGAAGTTGGAGAAAGAAAGCTACCTAGACCCGATCTTGTGCAGGAGATGACAGAGAAGGTTCAAGTCATCCAGAAACACATCAAAGCTTCTCAAAGTTGGAAAAGGAGCTATGCTGACAATCGTCTAAGGGAATTGGAGTTCGACGTTGGAGATAAAGTCTTCCTTCGAATATCTCCATGGAAGAGAGTCATGCGATTCGGGAAGAAAGGGAAGCTAAGACCAAGGTACATTGGCCCCTATGAGATCCTTGACCGCATAGGAGCCGTGGCTTATCATCTGGAACTCCCACCGAATATGGCTCAAGTTCATGATGTGTTTCATGTATCACTACTGAGGAAGTACATACCAAACCCCTCACATGTACTAAACTCAGAGGTGGTGCAGCTGGAAGATGATCTCTCCTATGAGGAGCAGCCAGTAAAAATTCTGGACTGAAGTGATAAGGTTCTACAGAACAAGACAACCGGCCTCGTCAAATTGTTGTGGAGGAACCATAAGTTTGAGGAAGCAACTTGGGAACCAGAAGAGGCAATAAAGGAGAAGTACCCTCACCTGTTTGTGTAAAGTGAAATTTCGGGGGTGAAATTTCTTAAGGGGGGAAGAATGTAACAACCCAAATATTTTCAATGGAAAATTCCCTTCTTATATTTATGTCAATTTAAACACAAAATAATGAACTACTAAGTGATAAGTGACCTTTAAACATAATTTTTTCACCCCTATGGTTGGAATTTTAAAACATCTGACATACATGGTTGTGTTCAAGATAGTTTTTGGAGTCTAATGAAACAAAAATAATTTTTTTGTGAATAGTAACCTACCCTTATGAATAGTAACCTACCATTATGAATAGTGAAATGACCCTTATGAATAGTAAGTAAGAGTAACATTACCTGTGAATAATAAAATAAAATTTAGACATCATATAAAGTGACGATTTGACATTAGTAAACATTTTTGGTATTTTATAAGTCATGAATAATTAATTACAATAAATTAATTAATTTAAAAGAATACTTATTTCCCTGTAATGTATTAATAAATTATTTAATCAATGTCTATTAGTTTTTAGATAAATTTATAAGACCATACGTAATTTTTTAAAGAACTATAAAATCAGTTTTAATCTTAAAACTGTTTTTTAAGTAAATTATGATTTTAATTAAATATTTAATTAATAATATTTTGAAAATTATTTCTAAAAAATGGACTTCATTTTTGGATTCTACACGTCAGAAAATGGTCAGGGTAAATGTTAGGGATTTTTCTGAGAAACATCAATTTTTGGTGAATAGTAGAATACATTAATTTACCATATAAATACATTTTAATTAAAACCCACTATTCCTGACAACAAAAGTGATGTAAGAACCCAAATACTGAACTCACATGTCTTAGTTACTATTATTATTCATCCAAGACTCACTATTCTTTGTCCTAGGTGAAATTAATAAATTAATCAATTTTATATTAAGGAAACCCCTCTCCCCTGCACTATAAAAGCCACCCTTCACTCCCTCTTTTCCAGACACCTCTGAAGCTCCAAGCCTTCTATAAACTCTGCCCAAACAAATTCCCTAGATCATCCCCCACGTCCAAAATCTGCTTGTCTCATCAAAATACCAAGCCTATCTTCCTTAAGGAGGATCTCAGGAGGAAGATTCTAGAGGTAATTTCTCTCTCTCTTCTCCTTTAATTTCCTTTCAGGTTCAAGTTCCTTTCTTGATCTCTCCCCACCTATATTCTTCCAAATTGTTTTGTAACTCTATTATTATACATATACTATAATTTTTATGATTCTAATATCACCCCACACCCTTTCCCTTCTCCTTTTATTTTATTAAAGTGAATGTTGTTCATGAGGTGTTAAATTTATCACCTTCAAAAACGACATGTTCTCTTCTTCCATTTCTACCTTCAAATCTGGTCATGAAACCATTTTTATGGTTGAACCAAAATATTTTAAATATATTAAGTTCTATTTTAAGTTCTTTAAATAACCTATGGCCATATTACAAAGTGAAAAGTTAAAACGAGTTCATTGTGATCCAAAACCCTTTCAAATTAACCGAAATAATCTTCATTTAATTCTTATATAATGATTCGTCCACATGGATCGAATATAACTAATTATTAATCATTAAAACTTCTGTAATATCATTAATAACATGTAATATCAGTTCTGGATGTTTACCCATGATCTACCCAAACATCAATTTAAGATTACAAGTGGACCGCTCAAGAAAACCATGAAAACGAACATCCCCGATCAATGTTTTTAAACTCTATAAGTCATCCAAAGGAACATAATATGAAATAATGAAATCATAATGAACCCTATTAATTTATAAAAGGTTATGGGATTTCTAATTAATTAATTTAATGTCATTATATAAGACATTAAAGAGAAGGAGGCATTCAGGTACAAGGTAAGGGGAAATCTCGAACCCAATTTTTCTTCCTTCAGGTTCTCCCTCTTTCACTCCATTTTTGATATGGTTACTCCTCAAAGATCATTTGTTCATCATTTCCATTACTTTTCTGGGATATAAATGTTTGTCACTGGTTTTTATGTCCATCAAAAAAATTTTCCAAAAGAACACTTCTTTCAAGATCTCACCTTTTGCCTCTCATTCAAGGTTGATGGTTCTTGTATCAAGTATGTTATTCCCTATTTCTTTTGGGAACCCAAAGGTTATGAATGTTTTATTATAAGATGAAACCCATTCCATTCCATGAGTTATTTATGTACATGTATGATATGTGTTCTATGTGGAAAGCATGATAATGATAATGTTATGATGTGACGGGTGCGCCCGGAATTATATAGCGCAATATGAATGTTTAAATGTGACGGGCGTGCACGGAATTATATAGCCCTCCAATGCATTGGTTAAAGTGACGAATATCATGATTAAATGTGAAATGATGTGTGAAAATGATGCTATATTTTTTCACAAGTATGTGTGGTAGTTAACCTACTAAGACATGGTGTCTCATTTTTATGCATTGCCACATTTCAAGTATTTTATTTATGCTCCTCTCATGTTCATGATCTTTTGCCTATGTTATGATTATGCTCACCCCATGATGTATTGTTCTTATCTATCCTATTACTGGGCTTTTAGCTCACCCATTTTGATGTATATCCTCAGGTGGTACATGTACTAAGGAGAGGACAAGTGCTACTAAGAAGCTATAGAAGAAGAAATTAAATGAATGTTTATGCTTGATGTTGTACTTGTTATGTGTGGTCCTAGTTTTCCCAAGACACTAAACCTCTGGATCCTCCATGTCTAATTCTATTATGTTGTTTATCTTTGAAATGATGTAATAGTAATGTATGAAAAGGCCGGGTCACTATATATAATGGGCTTGATCATAGATTCTACCTCTCACTCAGGGGTCAATCTAGAAAAATCATTATGAAAGAAATCACTAAAATGATCTACAATTTGAGGAAAATCTATCAGATGTATTCCCTAATTCTCCATGAAAACACTACAAATATAGGATATAAATCCACCCTTTACATGATGATATACCATATCTCTTCCTTCTTGGACATCCCAGTCACCCTTTTAGATATATATTCTTTCCTATGTTGATGTAAATGAAACCATGAAAAGATAAGAGTCTACATAGGCGTGATATGTTACCAAACTATTCATTCAAAGAATGACATCAAATCCTTTAATCTAGAGTACCAAAGGGTCAAATATGAATTGATATCTTCCTAAATCAATGGGAAGTCCCTTCATTAGAATATTCACTTGAACAATACATCTATTTTTGTTCCCAATTTCATCACACCACAAAATTAAATAATCTCCAACAATAAGCACAAAATGGTCATTAAAGAGAGAAAGGAATGTGATGTAGAAATATTGAATAAATACGATAAAATAATTGAGGATAATATAATAGTACCTCATACTATAGATGATAATGCACTCTCATCCTTAGGTATTGACTGTAAGGCATGTAGCTGACCAGATCCACAATCTTGTGCTACATCTAAACTATGCTGAGAAGTTCCACTCTAATATCACTGATAATTATATTTTGGCTACCACAAATATGCCCCCTCATCGTCCTATTTTATTGGTGACACTCCAACTCCCTTATTGACATGGAATAAAAAGATCCTACCCATAAATGTGGAGATTGTGTGGAACCTCTCATGTTGTAACAAGATGGACATGTACAATAAATTCTATGAAGATATCCCAAAATACTACAATAAAATTACTCGTAGGGGTCTCTTTCAATCTGAGTCTACTAATACCCCTATCATCCACATTGATGTCATATAATAGAACTTTCAGTGTGGTTACTCTATCCACCACCACATTGATAAGAAACAGAAAGGGAATGATTCATACCATGAGAATAACTATTGGTCTCCTCGTCGCTAAACCTATGTTCCCAGAACTATCACATTACATTAGATTGTGCTCAGTTATAGTATCTTAGTTAATTATAATTGAATATGAGGTATGTCAATGAAATTCGGATGGATATATATGTTTAATAATTAAATCATTCCTCAAAACAGCTAGTACACGATATATTATCACCGGTGAGAACTGATACATATAACTAAAACTCCGTTAAATGTGATGTGTAGTCCATTGATGACATATCACCCATCCATAGATGAATGAGGTCTTTGGATCAATCAATTCTCAATGTATGAATAAATAATTACTCATAGAATAAGGTCTAGGAGTCACCCTATACCATGCCATAATGATGACAAGTATCTGTAATAACAACCTACTAGGGCTTCTCCAATAAAGAAACATGTAGGAGGAATGTTTGACCCTCTACTCTGGAGGTGTCTCCAGATTTTCAATGATATATATGGTTTCCTCTATCAAAGCCACAATGGCCTGTGTACAACCCTCCCATGAGAAAGAGGGCAGTTGTTGCTACTAGATATCACATGATGGATCATTCATCATAGGTGAATGTCATAGAGTACACTTCTTGACTAAATAATATAGAAATAATACCATGAAGATGAGAATTGATTCCCATTTTGGGTATTGTAGGAGGTGCCTTAGGTGGAACTACTAGAAGTATCACTGGTGGGTCAGGGACTACCACCAAGGGAGCATAGACGTTTCAACCCTCATGGTGCAAAACATGAGGATATCATTGTAGAGACCCGAAGCTTAACGTACATGAACATTAAATTACATTTTCGGAATACTTAGTACATAACAAAAACACACACACAAGGATCGTAATAGTTTAGTGTCTTTGGAAACTCGGAACGTAATCTTCTAATCGTGGTGAAAGATATTCAATATCTCCCATAAAGATCTTCCCCTTTTTTTACCTAAAACCTTTCTTTATATCCTGGGGAAACGAAAACGTAAAAGGGTGAGCTCAAATCCTCAGTAAGGTTAAACAAAAGAAATATCAATCACATCATATACATAAGCACATAAATTTTGGAAATCTTAACCTGTAAAAGAGATCATAATTTCATAACCTGGGATAACTCTTGGCAGTGAAATGTAATCACAATAATCATAACTTAAAACATTAAACTTTGCGGCATGCACACATAATCATAGAAAATCATTTCTTGTTAGTCAAGACTCATTGCCAAGACTATCTTAGTGGACAAAGTCCCTTTATGAACCAAGTCACCCTCGTTTCAGTCCTGTTTCACTGAACCGGTATAACCTACCATTCTAGCCATGTCTATCTCATGAGATATAAAATCTTTACCCATTGCATTGGAGGGAGATATAGGTCCCACCCATCTCATAATGATACCATTCCTATGTGTGCCACAAAATCATAAATCATACATCATTTCATAACCCATGTAATCAAAATGGGAATCTTAAACCTCATGACATCATAAAACAATTCATATACAATAAAGGAATTCATAAAAATAATTTCATCACAGCATAATCAAATCAATGTAATAATAGGGATAAAAACAGAACCCATTATTATCATAGATGGAAGATAATTTTGATATAACAATTGAACTTCATTCTTGAGGAAAATACCCTTTCTACTTCAGAAACATTTTCCTTTCTTAACATGTCATACAATTTTAAACTAAAAGAAGTTGATTAAAAATAAACTTGAAAACTTGTAATGGAATCTTCTTGGAAATAATGTTTTAAAAATCCATTCATGCCGTATAAGTTAAAAAAACATTCTTCGTACTTTTGTCGGAAAAGTCAAAAAGTACCTCGTACGTAAAACGAAAAAAGATTCCTTTAATATCTTTTACTGAAAACTCACCGAAGGGTAAAATAGGATTCAAAAAATTGTAGGTGAATGGAAATAATATTACATATTGAGGAAACATGGATTTGGATGATAAAATACACCCCAGTAAATACTAATGTATAAACAATCTCGGATAAAAGTGAGATTGTGATATTTCCCTTACCTTAGGTCCGATTTCCTTCATAAGTGTCCAAACCTCCTGTATAATTATTTGAATAATGTCATTGAATTATTACAGAATCATATTCATTGTTATGATATCATATATGGTTCACTTATGACTTTATATTACCCATTCTTTTGTAAATTCCATGTTAAAGAGCGTTTTGGGTAAAATTGTTTCATTTGTCGTCCGTGTTTTGACTTGTAATTATTCATATGATTACTTAGATCATGATTACTTAATTACAGATTATAAAACATGATTTATATATATATATTCAGAATATACATATATATAATAAATCAATAAATGGAATGAAATACACCATTCATGGATACGGTAGTCCGTACGTACGCATGAACGCTGTTTTCGTTTCCTTATTGAATTGAATGGAATTAAGTAGATGACATACATATAAATATAAATAAGTCCAGTATCATTATTATTTCATATATTTCATTAGTACTTATTATATATACTTTATAATAATTCATGAATGGTTAATCATTGAGAATGAATCTCATCGCGTCATGGAGACGGTAGTCCGTACGTACGCACGAGCGATGATATCGTTCCCATGGTCGTGGAATTGTGTTGAAGTGTATGTATACTATTTCAATATCAATATCACTTTATAATAATCATATATAATTACTCATTACACTATTATACCCATCCAATTAAGGTGGTGGCGGAAAATAGATTACACCACGGCGTGGAGACGGTATTCCGTACGTACGCACGCGCGGTGATTTCCTTTTTCCGTAGGATGGATAGAAAGGTAATTAGAGTTGTTTCATATTTATAATAACATATCGGTATATAATAAATACTGATGTTATTAATTTATCATGAAACAACTATAGAAGAATAAGTTGAAGAAGAAAGAAATTGAAAAAGATCGGTAATGGATATTACCTCTTTTTGATGCGCCTTCACATAACCTCCACTTAAAGAACTAAGGATGGTCTTTGAAGAATACCAGGACCTCTAGGATGATACTAGTGAAGTGGAGAAGAGATTTTGGCAGGGTTTGGACGAGATTGAATGCTCAAATTGATGTGAAGAGGAGAGGGAGGAGGTTCCCTTTTATAAGGGAGGAGAGGGGCATTTTAGGAAAATCTCAAAATATTATTTTATATTAAGGTCAAATTCGGTTTATAATGGTTCCAAATGGTCTTATTTAGAAGATAAAGTGGGGATGGGTCGAAATAATCTCATCCAATAGGATTTAGACAAGTTTAGGTTATTATTTTAACCTTGTCAATTAGATTTAACTCTAAGTTAAATAATTTAACTTTTACCGTGTCTTTTGGTTTGATTACACTATATGGTTAATAAACTTACTATATCAAGACAAACGAACCCCAAGTTGTTTATTATTAATATATCTATCCATATCTAAGTCATTTGGCCGAACCTTAGATTTTTATAAATTAAATAACAATTAATAATATAATATTTGTTTTAAAAACTAATTTATGTCAATTTTGACACTATTTGGTACATGATTTTTATGAAATTATAAACAGAATGATAAGTTCTAACCAAGTTTCTTAAATCAAAAATAACATTTCATATTAACCTAGAAAATTAATTTCAGTCATAAAAAGACTCAAATTACATTTATTTGGGCATTTATAACATCAATTATGTAAATATTTTCTTAAAAAGGTAATTACTGCATCATCGTTGTGTCATAAATAAATTAAATTATTTAAATTATAAAAATTACAAATAAAATACCATTATGTAGGAAATATTTTTAGATTTCTAATGAATATTTATAGTCGAAATTATATTATTTATAACACTATATGAAAAATGTTTTAGTAAATAAACTTTGATTTTAACTCTTTTAACTCTTCTTTGAATTAAATAATAATAAATGTCCTAATCTAATCCAAGTGGGCCAAAATGATAATCTTTTACACTTAAGGTTGTTTTTTGTCGAGATACACTTGTCCAATATGATTAGGACATGTTTTAGGGTAATATTAATATCATTTTTACCCTTAATTACCCTATTTACTTTTAACCGTGGTAAATAAAAGTAAAAAGTTACTATTCACCAAAAATTATTTTCAGCTCATTGAACCAAATTTTACTTACTGACATCAACCGTGTCTCTAGGATTTTTGAAATTCCATTTACAGAAGCGGTAAAATTACGATTTATGAAAAAATTAATTTTTTTAACTACCACTTAGTAGTTTCACTATTCATCAAAAATTGAAGTTTTTCAGAAAAATGCCAAAATTTCACCCTAAGCTATAATTGATATTCCGAATTCAAAAATGATTTCTATTTTAAAAAATTCCCAAAAATATAAGTTGCATTAATTTATTTTATAATTAATTTACGCTGTCACAACAAATAGCGTGTTTTTAGGAGATAATAACTATCAAAAGATTAACACTTGTTTATGTCTGGTGTAAATGTGAAATTACATCTAATGACCAACATTGTATTGAATTGTAAAAATATATTCTAAATATAATTTAAAACCACTCAAATTAATAATTTATCACTATTAATTATTTCGATTAAAAAAGTTGTTTTTAATTAAAATTTAGTAATTTTCACTATTCATCAGAAAATGAAAGTTATCCGAAAAGTACCAAAATTTCACCCTAAGCTAATTTCGATATTACGGATCCAAAAATAAAGTCCATTTTGAAAAAATACAATTTACAAAATTTAAAAAATGGTTATTACTATTCATAACGGCTAGTTTTAATAATATTTTAGTAGCATATTGTTGTTTAGTGAAACTCGTTATTGTGTACTACACACGCTATCAAGGATGGTCGCGATTACGTGTAATGGAAGGCAAGTCAAGGATGCGTGTTGTGAAAGCTTCTTTTGGTGTAGCGTACAACACAAGACATTAATGAAATTAAAAAAAATATTTTTCATAAAATTTCGGGGTGTTACATTCTACCCCCCTTAAAATGAATTTCGCCGTCGAAATTCTTCGGGGTTATAAATGGTTTACTACTCGAAAGTTTCCTTAATAGAAACCCACATCATAAAAAGGAATATCAAAACCAATCTTTAAAAACAAAAGTATGAAACGTAACAGTTACCCAAATAAACTAATCACTGGGTTTCCACATAGGTGAAAATATGGATATGGAAGAGAAATCTAACCATCATGTTCTGATGAAGAGTGGTAGAGAACATGGTTATGGAAAAGCCAGCAATCACAAAGCCATAAATGTTTGATGATCTAGGGTACCATCTGATTCATCGGATATAAAGGAACTAGGACAACATTTTTGGTTTTCAAGATCATTTCCCTAAATTTGAAAATTTGAATTAGAATAAATACTTATTTATTTTGGTACAATCTCACTGTTGTTCGTGCCTTGAACAATTTCCACTTCATCTCTTAAATAGATGAAGTTGAATTTGTTATTCGTGAAGTGTTAGCAGATCATGTGATAGAATGACGGGTCATTCCATCTTTCTCAAACAAAATGTTAGCAAAAATTATATACATAAGTCGATCTATAGTGAGATTAATCATATATGGTTCCTAAAATGGACTTATACTTCATATATCATACTGCTTAATATAATAAAACTAGTTTCTACTAAACAGGGACTTCCTGTAGGCCAGTGGTAGGCGATAAAGGCCAGTCGCACTTCAATTGTGGGTTCGATTCCCACATCCTTGTCCGACATGATGGGCTGTCGCCCATCCTACAGGTTGTCCTTTTTCTAAAACTATATTACTATAAAATCCCATCAATAATATCGAAAAAACATTTTATCCTAACTTATGTCCAACATAATCAATTCTAATCTTTAGGCTTATCTAAAGTACTTCGGTCCAAGCTCATAGTATAAAGAAAATGATTACTTGAAAATTCACAGAACAATCACGTGAATGCCATCATTTATCCCCAATATATCATAAGATATATCTTGTTGGTCAAATTACAAACATGTGAATACCTTAATCATGTATTCTGTTGAAGAATGAATACCCATTGAACCTTAGTGAAAACATGAATGCAGTTAAAAGTTAACACTTTTCACATACCAATTTCCTCAAAATTATATATACTCAAACCATGATATCACTTAGTCCTTATATCAGTCATGAGCTCATGAATACTGTTAAACATTTCATTTTCTTGTTTCCCATTCTTTATGCGCATATCATCTTATTAAAAATATCTCAAGCACTTTGAATACCACATTAGACCAATACATAAATATTCCAATACTCCATGATACAACATTATTTTGGAATCCCATTACATAAACACTTAATCATTCCACCACATTGTTGTCATATTCAACATCACCAATGGTGATCAAATGTGACTTCGCTTTGTCCTTTGACTTAAGTGGTTGCTCATGTCGATCATCACTAACCCTTGGACTAGGTCATTTATTAGCATATTTCCCCATTTCCTTGCACTTGAAGCATTGAAGTGTTGGTGGTGCGTTCTCTGCAGTGTTTGCTTTATTCAGATCATTAGAAACCCTTTTTCCATTACTTCGACACTCAGCTGCTCGATGACCTTCTTTTCCACACTTAAAAAATTTTCTAGTCCCATTAATACAATCTCCACCATGCTTCTTTCCACACTTTGTGCATAAGGAAACATTCATCTTCTTTTCACCATTATTATGAGATTTCTCCTTGAACTCCATCTTTCGTTTCCTGTCAAAACCATGAGATGGATATGTAACACCAACTTCCATTTCTACCTTGATATCACAACGCACAATTTCTTCATAGCTACTGAAGTCTCTTATAGATAATATCCTTCGAAGACTTGGTTTTAAGCCACTGAAAAATCGATCAACTTCACTTTCAGGTTGGATGATAATGCCAGATTCATACCTTGCAAGTCTTGTAAAATTCGCTTCGTATATACCAACAGATTCATCATCCTTCTGCTTCAGCTCAAGAAACTCCTTTTCCATATTTGTTCGAAGAATACGAGGGATGTACTTACTGAAAAACATGTTCATGAACTCGTCCCATTCCATGGAATCAATTTCATCTCTTGGCCTCGTATTCTTGATAATATTACACAATTTATCTGCTTCACCTTCCAAATGATATACTGCTAAGATGACTTTATCATGTTCAAGACATTGAAGAACTGAAAATATCTTTTCAGTTGTACTGATCCATTGTTCAGCAACAAGTGGATCGGAAGTCCCACATAAAGAAGGTGGACATTGCCTCATGAAGGACTCAATAGAATATTGATCCCTTCTCGGCTCATTTGGAAGTCCGGAAAGATTCATAGCTTGTGTAAGTATAGCAATAAGATTTTTCACTCCATCTCCCATAACATTTGTTTGTTCTGGAGGACAATCATTGCATTGTCCATTGCATTGATCAACACAGTTCCTTCGGGTTCCAGCCATCGTCTAAAACCCAAAAAGAATAGTGTGAGAGGAAAAAATCATGCTAGGGAAAACAACATTATAAAGGGGGAGTATCCTCAATATCTAACTTCTTAGGTTAAATTCTATGATCGTTACCATAGTTTTAGGACTGTATCTTATACGTATACTTATCCTTAGGGACATCCCTAGACATAACTTAGAAATATCTCTAGGGATCTCACTAATGCTTTCGCATCCTAGTTTCCAAAGGTTGACTAAACCTTTCCTCTGATACCAACTGTAGAGACCCGAAGCTTAACATACATGAACACTACATTACATTTGAGGAATACTTAGTACATAACAAAAACACACACACAAGGATCGTAATAGTTTAGTGTCTTTGGAAACTCGGAATGTAATCTTCTAATCATGGTGAAAGATCTTCAATATCTCCCATAAAGATCTTCCCCTTTTTTTACCTAAAACCTTTCTTTATATCCTGGGGAAAAGAAAACATAAAAGGGTGAGCTCAAATGCTCAGTAAGGGTAAACAAAAGAAATATCAATCACATCATATACATAAGCACATAACTTTTGGAAATCTTAACATGTAAAAGAGATCATAATTTCATAACCTGGAATAACTCATGGCAGTGAAATGTAATCACAATAATCATAACTTCAAACATTAAACTTTGTGGAATGCACACATAATCATAGAGAATCATTTCTTATTAGTCAAGACTCTTTGCCAAGACTATCTTAGTGGACAAAGTCCCTTTCTGAACCAAGTCACCCTCATTTCAGTCCTGTTTCACTAAACCGGTATAACTCACCATTCCAGCCATGTCTATCTCATGAGATATAAAATCTTTACCCAATGCATTAAAGGGCGATATAGGTCCAACCCATCTCATAATGATACAATTCTTATGTGTGCCACAAAATCATAAATCATAAATCACTTCATACCCCATGTAATAAAAATGGGAATCTTAAAACTCATGACATCATAAAACAATTCATAGATGATAAAGGAATTCATAAAAATAATTCCATCACAACATAATCAAATAAATGTAATAATAGGGATAAAAACATAACCCATTATTATCTTAGATGGAAAATAATTTTGATATAACAATTGAACTTCATTCTTGAGGAAAATACCCTTTCTACTTCAAAAACATTTTCCTTTCTTAACATGTCATTCAATTTTAAACTAAAAGATGTCTATTAATGATAAACTTGAAAAGTTGTAAAATAATATTCTTGGAAATAATGTTTTAAAAATCCATTCATTCCGTATAAGTTAAAAAAACATTCTTTGTACTTTTGTCGGAAAAGTAAAAAAGTACCTCGTACGAAAAACGACAAAAGATTCCTTTCATATCTTTTACTAAAAACTCACCGAAGGGTAAAATAGGAATTAAACAATTGTAGGTGAATTAAAATAATATTACATATTGAGGAAACATGGATTTGGATGATAAAATACACCCCAGTAAATACTAAAGTATAAACAATCTCGGATAAAAGTGAGATTGTGATATTTCCCTTACCTTAGGTCCGATTTGATTCGTAAGTGTCCGAACCTCCTGTATAATGATTTAAATAATGTCATTGAATTATTATAGAATCATATTCATTGTTATGATATCATATATGGTTCACTTATGACTTTATATTACCCGTTCTTTTGTAAATTCCATGTTAAAGAGCGTTTTGGGTAAAATTGTTTCATTTGTCGTCCGTGTTTTGACTTGTAATTATTCATATGATTACTTAGATCATGATTACTTAATTCCAGAATATAAAACATGATTTATATATATATATATATTCAGAATTTACATATATATAATAAATCAGTAAATGGAAAGAAATACACCGTTCATGGAGACGGTAGTCTGTACATATGCATGAATGTTATTTTCGTTTCCTTATTGAATTGAATGGAATTAAGTAGATGACATAAATATAAATATACATAAGTCCAGTATAATTATTATGTCATATATTTAATTAGTACTTATTATATATACTTTATAATCATTCATGAATGGTTAATAATTGAGAATGAATCTCATCGCGTCGTGGAGACGGTAGTCCGTACGTACGCACGAGCGATGATATCATTTCCAAGGTAGTGGAATTATGTTGAAGTGTATGTATAATATTTCAGTATCAATATCACTTTATAATAATCATATATAATTACTCATTACACTATTATACCCATCCAATTAAGGTGGTGGCGGAAAATAGATTGCACCACGGTGTGGAGACGGTATTCCGTACGTACGCACGCGCGGTGATTTCCTTTTTCCGTAGGATGGATAGAAGGTTAATAGAGTTGTTTCATATTTATAATAACATATCCGTATATAGGAAATACTGATGTTATTACTTTATCATGAAACAACTAAAGAAGAAGAAGTTGAAGAAGAAAGAAATTGAAAAAGATCGGTAATGGATATTACCTCTTTTTTACGCGCCTTCACATAACCTCCACTTAAAGAACTAAGGATGGTCTTTGAAGAAGACCAGGACATCTAGGATGATACTAGGGAAGTGGAGAAGAGATTTTGGTAGGGTTTGGCTGAGCTTGAATTCTCAAATTGGTGTGAGGAGGAGAGGGAGGAGGTGCCCTTTTATAAGGGAGGAGAGGGGCATCTTAGGAAAATCTCAAAATATTATTTTATATTAAGGTCAAATTCGGTTTATAATGGTTACAAATGGTCTTATTTAAAAGATAAAGTGGGGATGGGTCGCAATCCTCTCATCCAATAGGATTTAGACAAGTTTAGGTTATTATTTTAACCTTATCAATTAGATTTAACTCTAAGTTAATAATTTAACTTTTACCATGTCTTTTGGTTTTCTTACACTATACGGTTAATAAACTTACTATATCAAGCCAAACGAACCCCAAGTTGTTTATTATTAATATATCTATACTTATCTAAGTCATCTGGCCGAACCTTATATTTTTAGGAATTAAATAACAATTAATAATAGAATATTTTTAAAAAAAACTAATTTATGTCAATTTTGACACTATTTGGTACATGATTTTTATGAAATTTCAAACAGAATGATAAGTTCGAACAAAGTTACTTAAATCAACAATTACATGTCATATTAACCTATAAAAATAATATAAGTCATAAAAAGTATCAAATTACATTTATTTGGGCATTTATAACATCAATTATGTTAATATTTTCTTAAAAAGGTAATTACTGCATCATCGTTGTGTCATAAATAAATTAAATTATTTAAATTATAAAAATTACAAATAAAATACCATTATGTACGAAATATTTTTATCTTTATAATGAATATTTATAGTCTAAATTATATTATGTATAACCCTATATTAAAAATGTTTTAGTAAATAAACTTTGATTTTAACTCTTTTAACTCTTCTTTGAATTAAATAATAATAAATGTCCTAATCTAATCCAAGTGGGCCTAAATGATAATATTTTACACTTAAGTTTGTTTTTGGTCGAGATACACTTGTACAATAGGATTAGTACATGTGTTAGGGTAATATTAATATCATTTTACCCTTAATTACCCTATTTACTTTTAACCGTGGTAAATAAAAGTAAAAAGTTACTATTCACCAAAAAATATTTTCATCTCATTGAACCACATTTTTCTTAATGACATCAACCGTGTCTCTCGGATTTTTGAAATTCCATTCACAGAAGCAGAAAATTAATATTTATGAAAAAATTAATTTTTTTAACTACCACTTAGTAGTTTCACTATTCATCAAAAATTGAAGTTTTTCAGAAAAATGCCAAAATTTCACCCTACTCTATAATTGATATTCCGAATTCAAAAATGATTTCTATTTTACAAAATTCCCAAAATATAAGTTTCATTAATTAATTTTGTAATTAATTTCCGCTGTCACAACAAATAGCGTGTTTTTAAGAGATAATAACTATCAAAAGATTAACACTTGTTTATGTCTGGTGTAAATGTGAAATTACATCTAATGACCAACATTGTATTGAATTGTAAAAATATATTATAAATATACTTTAACACCCCTCAAATTAATAATTTATCATTATTAATTATTTCGATTAAAAAAGTTGTTTTTAATTAAAATTTAGTAATTTTCACTATTCATCAGAAAATGAAAGTTATCCGAAAAGTACCAAAAATTCACCCTAAGATAATTTCGATATTACGGATCCAAAAATAAAGTCCATTTTGAAAAAATAAAATTTAAAAAATTTCAAAAAGTGGTTATTACTATTCATAACAGCTAGTTTTAATAATATTTTAATAGCATATTGCTGTTTAGTGAAACTCGTTATTGCGTACTACACACGCTATCGAGGAAGGTCGAGATTGCGTGTAATGAAAGGTAAGTCAAGGATGCGTGTTGTGAAAGCTTCTTTTGGTGTAGCATACAACACAAGACATTAATGAAATTAAAAAGAATATTTTTCATAAAATTTCGGGGTGTTACAATCATGTTGGTCTATCTTAATAAATTACAAGATCACTCCTCATAAAAATATTTGTAACTGGTATAAGTAATAATAGAAGGATAATGTAAAAATAATGGCTCACTACCTAAGGTAGTACCCCAACTACCCACATAGAAGGAAATAGTACTGGAAAGTGATCATGTTTGATTTATAGGTGTTTTAGTAGGTAAAATGGTTCATCACACTTTTCCTCTTCACATAATGTAATCTATATCATATTTTAGGTCACGATTTACATTTACTATTTTCATTTTCTTATATACATATATTAGAGTTGATTAAATGGGTCGCCATTCCCAATTATTAGGGTCACATACAACTTATCAATGAAATTAGAACTGATTAAATTTATATTTAACCCCATATATATTCGTTCATATAATAAAAAAATTAGTATAAGATACTTCTACATGATTAATTACCTATTCATTCCCAGAGGGCCCATAATCCTTATGAATTTAATCTTTAATTCACCCAATCGTAGCAAAATAACTACTCGTGTAACCATATATACATAGCTAACATGTGTAGGAGCAATAAATTTAATTTTCCATCATCAACCTATATAAGAAAAAATATTTAGAATGATTATTAATCGTTAAAAAACTAACTCTATACCATCTATAAGATGTTATAAGCACAAGAATATGCATGACAACCATGTCTCACTCAAAAATCATAGTAAACTTGTGAAATTAAATTTTTTAAATGCACTGGTATGGAATGCAATGCAAGTTCTAGTTTTCTATAATGAGACATGTAATAATTCTAATTTCCTTATAAGGAAAATTTATAATATACACAAATTATATCAAATACCACAACTCATGTGTATCACCCAATTCTATACGCATATCAACTATAATATGTGAAAAAATAAAAGCATTTTCCATTTCCTAAGAATCATGATAGTTATCCTGAAAAAGGGTTAGATACTCCCAGTAATGGTTTATAACCAAGACCCACATTTTCTTAATATTAATATTATATTCTCTAAACAATAAGAGGAAATAAAATAAAATTTCTATGACACCACTTTTGGACATCACAAACCTGGGCACCACTGAATGGTGCCCCGTGCTCGGTTTCCCACATGGCCACAAGAATGACACCCCATAAACGAGAGGATACCGACTAGTACTGAGATCCTAGGGTTTTTCTATGAGGATATTAAATAATCATTACTAGAGTAGAGAACAAAAGATATAATATAACAGATTGATAAACAATAACAAAAGCATGCTAATTAATAAAGAGCAGAATAAAATAACAAAAAAATACAAGCACTAAATAATAATAAAATCATGAAAAATGAATCATATATAAATTTATGATGATATATTTAATATCTATAAAAATTTGGAAAATATGTAGATATGGTAGATGTTGATACATTCTATAAACATGAATAAGAAAAATTCCAAAATATTTCTATGCATCTTAGTCGATGGCCTAGTAATTTTATACCAAGCTCAATCATAACACACAAAATCATAATCAGGTGTCCAATATGGGATGCCTCCCATTATGAGAACCTAAATACATATAATATACTACAGTATCATCAGTGGTATGGATAGATTTGGTGATAAATATCAGTAATCAACCATAAATAATATCTAAACCATTGCGTCTGAAAAATAGATACTAATATTGTGTTGGTGATTAAAATGTAATGCAATTTTATAATGATAACTGATATCTACCTCAACCTGTGATAAAAATTTTACAAAACATGTAATCGTATAATTAATTATTATCCTGATTATAAAATGTGAAGTAAGAGGATCGAAGGTATAAACATGGAATCCTATAATACTGAGATTAATAAAAAATGATCCAAGGTAATAAATAAGGCATTTTTTTATGATGATAATAATGAAAGTGTATCCAAGGAAAGAACAAAGTTATTATTGACCTCTGGGCTTAAGACACATATTTAATAAAATCCATCATGGAAAAGGGGGTATGTGTGTAATCCAAGTTCTTCTCCCAAGCCATTCAACTGTAAATAGTTATAAACGAGTTTAATGATACCATCCTAGGTAAAACGAGCTAAGCATGAAGGGACAAATGGGGAGATTCCATTTTTCTATGTGTCCAAAGACATCATGATGGCTCAAAGGATCATATCCAAGGGATTATAATATACCTAAAATTATGATGGGGTCCTCTGGAATCATGTTATGCATCCACATGTACACAAGGACCATGTTTAATGGTTGGTATCTCCCATAGAAAGTAGATCCTTGAATTAGAATATAATTATCTATGTACTTGAGGAATTCCATTAGAAATCCAAGGCTATATCAATTCTTACTATGACTATAGTGAATAAAAGGTCCATATATTATTGGAAACATATACATAATTCATTTTTTGATATAGTCCATTTAATACTAATTCTATTTAATAATTCAAAAGCTTCATTATACTACCTTTTATACTAGATGATAAGTATAAATTAGATACCGAACCATTTCTTACATTACATACATATTCAATTATTAGGTTTGTTATCTTACCTTTAAAAATAAAGACAAAGTGGGTAAAGATGTTCAACCAATTATCATTCAATTTCATTAAACTTTTAAAAGAGAAACATATTATAAACGTTCCATTAATGATATAATTTCATTAGTTATATTAATTAATATAACATATAAGTTCCAGGTGATACTATGATTTAATATCCTTTGATTATTCATTCATTTGGTGAAAATTGTTACCTTTAATGAGGACATGTCAAGATCACTTGAACGATGCTAAAAAATAGTGTTAACATGCCACTAAAGACATAAAATAGGAAACACCCTACATGGGGTGGTCAAAATTTATATTATTACCTCCAATGATGTGATGATAATTTAGGTAAAGGGATCTAGAATATAATAATATTGATTACAAGAAATCAATATGAATTTATTAAAAATTGCACAATGAAATCTGTGTGCACACATTGAATGTAATTTACGATACAGTAATACATGGGGTATTATTCATAGACCACCTACCTCCAGACTGTTACACTCTCCTCATCCAGTCGATTCCCTTAGTTTAACATAAATTAGGAGAAAACATAAAAAAGTAAAAATGACATTAAAAAATGTAATATTATTGTAACGCCCCGACCCCAGCTACCCAGAGTCGGTGCATTAATTCGTAACATCGGCATGATCACAAAATATCAAGTCTCGAAAGACCGATTAGTTTAGTATCCTTGGAAACACTAGATACATTCATAAGTCTTACATTACATCATAAAGTGAAAAACTAATAACAAAGTCTTCATAGTCCACACTCATATCCTCTTCGGACTATCCCTGCAGGTCATTCATAAAATACTTCTTCACATCCTGGAAAATATTAAAACATTGAAAGGGGTGAGCTCAGATGCTCAGTAAGGATAACAATAATGCGGAAGCTTTCATAAATAAACATTAACATTTAAGGCAATGTATAACTAAAACAAAAGCCTTTTAAACATGAACTTCAACATAATATGGAAAAAGTAAAATGAGATAATGCCATTTACTTATTCACATGGATATTCTACTGGTCGAATAATCACATGCAATATCAATAACCACTTTCATAATGATGGAATGCATAATGCCAGACTATCATAACCACGTAGCCAAGGCCTCGTGCCAAGACCACAAATAAAATTTTGTCAAGGCCTCGTGCCAAGACACTAGTTTGTCTCATGAGACCTGCCGATGCATCGAGGAGCTATAGCGGGCTCCACCCGTCACTTATTAAGTCCAATGCATTCCACATATGAATAGGTTTAAACATATCATAAACCATAACATAATCGTATCACATAAAACATGCATAAAGGAAACATAACATTTCCACATTTCAATCACAAGATATCAATACAACACATTGATATAATAAAAATGCTTTCAAAACCATTTTCAATACCAAAATAAAAGAAAGTTAAAACTTTGTATTTATTTTTCATTAAAAAAATGATGGCTTGTAGAGGAAGCCGAATCTCAAATAATGGTCACGGCAGCGGAGAAGTCGTTGTCGCCGCATAAGTACGGAAAGAAAAACATTCCATTTTGTCGTTTAGCGAAACGCTTCGTATAAAAAAGATTCCTTTTTAATAAACGTAAAAGTCAAAGGGGTTTATACACCGTATAAAATAAAGTTGTTTATAAAACCAAATATGCCTCAATGAAAGGAGATTGAGACGAAGTCCTTAAAAAGATCATTTTTAAAATATAATAGATCTATTATGTGTATTGACTATAGGTACACATAAAGAAAGTAAAAATACAAAATAGGACATAATAGCATCATGACATAATTTGAAAGTAGGAGATTAACCCAAAGAATGGAAGTTGGGTTAAGAAATTCCCTTACCTTGTGTCCGACTTGACTCAACCGTTCTTTAACCTACTGAATAATAAACTAGAGTTAATATATACCTTATTAAGAACCATTTTCAATTTCATTATCCTTTTTATATCACTTATTACAATGTTATGAACATTATGTAATTACTTAAGTTAATAACGGTCATTTTGTCGATCTTTGTTACTTGAGTCAACAATAAATTTCTTATAATTACAAGTTGTTTATGTGGTAGAATATCCATTATCTCCAGAATTATATTCATGATTTAGATGTCATATATATCATATATATCCAGTATATACATTCATTTATAATATTACGTAACATTTAGAGGTAAGAAATGAAATGCACCGTTCATGGAGACGGTAAGCCGTACGTACGCATGAACGCTACTTTCATTTCTATTTCATATTTAATGGAACGAAATCATAATGATATAAGTGTATAATATAATTCCAATATAATATAGTGTATAATACCATTTACTCCATCCTTTATACATCCCACATATGGATTTAACGATTCAAATCACTTTGAGGGGGCGGTAGTCCGCACTTCCTAAAATGAAATTATCGCGTTTTACCCATAATGGAAATCATAAAGTATGCCATAAATGAGAAATACAGAAGCATAAGTAAAACATAAACATATTATATATCATATATAAAAATAGTGACATCTTAATGGCCACCTTTGAAGGTGTTATATGAGTGTTGAACAATCATCGTTTCGTGAGGCAGAAATTCGCCATCCACAGAAACCGTATGTTCTTTAACCATTAGATGTAGGTATGTGTAAGTGTAGCTCGAATAATTCTTATAACAACATCCTAGTATATTGAGGATTCTTGTTTTGTTACAAAATAAATGAATAAAAAGAGTTTAGGGGGTTGGAGAAGAAAAATAAAACAAAACAACATTAGAGAAGACATTACCTCAAAATCGGGTAACTCTTTTTGATTTGAGCCAAAGGTTTCCTTGGGAAGCGTTCTGACCAAAGTGAGGCTTCTAGGAGTAATAGGGGGATGTTGGGAGAGTATTTGGGCAGACGTTGGCCGAGCCAAATGGCTTGAAAGTGTAAATGAGGTGGGAGAGGTGGGGGCCTTTTATAAGTGGCGAGGAGGGGCACTTTTGGAAAGATTGAAATGTTACATTATTACACAATTATTTTCGGATTCTAAAAGTCCAACACTTATATAATTCGAGGATAAGGTGATATGGTTTCGAAATAGCTTCATCCAATAGGCTTTGGACAAGTGTAAGCCTTGGATTTTGCATTATCTTCTCATTTTATTTAAATCGTTAAATAATGAGGTCATCGCTGCATCATAATGATGTCATAAATAATTTAATTTATTTAATGTCTGAAAATTAAAAAAAAATACTATGGTGTAGGAAATCTTTTTAGCTTTCTAATGAATATTTATAATCATAATTTGGACTTTATTAACCCCACGTAAAAATTGTTTTAGTAAAACATTTTATGTTTGTGTCATTTTTTTACTTTAACATTAAATAAAAGGTGTTTATGTCCTTTTCTAACTAAAGTGGCTCCATGGGGTCCCCAAGTTGACCCATGGGTTGTCTTGGTCGGCCATGACTCATCCAATAGGAGTAGGACAAGTGTCATGCTCATCTCATATTATTAAAACATTATTTTTACCTTAAACTACACTAATTACCTCTAATCGCGATTAAGAACTTAAAAGTTACTATTCACCAAAAACTATTTTAATCTTATTGAACCACATTTTACTTCTTAATGACAACCATGTATGTCGGATTTTCGAAAATCAAATCACAGAAGTGGTAATATTTCATTTAAATGAAAAATCAGTTATTTAACTACCACTTAGTGGTTTCACTATTCATCAAAAATTGAAGTTTTTCAGAACAAAGCCAAAATTTCACCCTAAGCTATAATTGATATTCTGAATTCAAAAATGATGTATATTTTACAAAATTCCAAACATATAAGTTGCATTAATTAATTTTATTATTAATTCCCGCTGTTACAACAAATAGCGTGTTTTTAAGAAACAATTTATATCAAAAGATCGGCAATTGTTTATGTCCAATTTCAATGTTAAATTAATTCTAATGACCACCATTGGATAAAATTGTAAAAATATATTCTAATTATACTTTAAAACCAATAAATAGTATAATTTATCACTATAAATTATTTTGATTAAAAAAGTTGTTTTTAAGTATTTTTCACTATTCATAAAAAAATTAGAAGTTCTCAGAAAAATACCAAAAATTCAACATAGGCTAATTTTGATATTATGAATACAAAAATGAAGTCCATTTTGAAATATAAGATTTCTATAATTTTAAAAAGTGGTTATTACTATTCATAACGGATACTTTGATTAGTCACAGTGTTTTAGAACTCGAACTTGCGTACAATGCAAGCTATTGCATTATTGAAAGAGAGGCGTATCGTGGAAGCTCGGGGTGTTACATTCTCCCCTCCTTCAAAAATTGCGTCCTCGCAATTTGATATTTTTCTTTGAAAATAAAAGGTTGAAAAGATAAAATAACTTTGAGGAAAACCCACATCGGAAATAAGGATAATAAATATATAACATTAAAAGAAAGCAGGATAAGTACAAAGGTCACACGATATAGCCCATTCTAGGATTCTATGAAAATATGGATATGGAAGAAAAACAAACCATCAAGGTCCGATGGAGAGTTACAGAAAATAAGATTAGGAGAAAGTTTAACCACAAGAAAATCACAAACTTGTGATTGGTTAAACGGTCATTGAATCCCCAGTTGGAAAAGTTAACCGACAACATTTTTGTTTTAAGTTACCTTTTATAAAGTTGAGTAATTTATTTAGTAGATTTACTAAGAAAGTAAGGGAATATACATACTTGTTATGTATACTTTCATTCGTTAATAAATTTTTACCACAAACCCAACTTTTACTCCGAATGGTAACAGAACTCAAAAATATTCTATTTATCCTAATTGTATAAGGTTCTAAATTTTAACACATTCCATTTAGATTAGTAAAACTATTTTGTAATAACCAGGGACTTACTGTAGGATAGTGGTAGGAAATAAAGGCTTGTCGCACTATGGTTGTGGGTTCGATTCCTGCAGCTTTGTCCGACGCGACGGGTTATGCCCCACCCTGCAGGTTGTCCTTTTCCTAAAACTGTAGTATTATAATATTCCAAAAATAATCTTCAAAAATGTTTTAACCTGAAACAATACTATCCAAAGATCAACTTAATCCATTACAACCTTTATAGTTATCCAAAACACTTCTGTCCAACTCACAGTCCAAATTTTATAAGGAAGGTAAACATAATGAAGATCCTTTTTTCCATGTAACAACATGTGAACACCTTCATCATGTATTATTTTTAAACATACTGAATTACCATGATCCCTTATTCCTTATATAATACTAGATATACTCCTTCTATCCAAAAATGTATACAAATCATCAATCAGTTTCATGGAAGTTAAGAATATCCAATATAATTTATCCAAATCAATCACGTCTTATTCCAAAATCACTATCTCGGTATCAGAACCATAATATGGTTTATCTTTCTCTCAACCATATATTTTCCAAAAATTTAACCTACTGTGGAGTCACTTTTCTTGGTTCCACACGATCTCAAGTCCTTGATGAAATAGTACTGCAGTACAATCCTTATATACTCCATAATTATTATAACCAGTACATCATTGATACAACACTCAAATTAAAAAATTCTTTAATAACAACATAAGAACTCTAATCATTACTCCTCATCTGTGGTAGTATCATAACTTGATTATTATCCAATAATATCATTTGGGGCATACTCTGATGATTTGGACATTGGTTTGTGTAGTGTCCCCAATCCTTGCAGAAGAAGCATTGTACATTTGAAACCATTTTCTTACCCTTGTAGTCACGCACTTTGTGTCCTTTTTCTCTACACTTATAACAAACTCCCATTCCCTTTAGGCAAGTTCCATGATGTTTCTTCCCACAATTACCACATATTGGAAAATTCTTCTTTCCCCTCATCCCTTTATCCATCATTCTCTCTTCCATCCCTTTCGTCTCTTGCTTCGCTTCAAAGCCATAGGACTCAGAGAATTCTTTACTTATCTTATTAACACATGATACTATTTCTTCATATGTTGAGAACACATTGGAGACTATTTCCCTTCGAAATGTTGGCTTAATACCGTGAAAGATACGATCCTTCTTACTCTTTGGATCATACATATTGCTGGAGTTCACATTCCTTCTACTGGGCGCCATTTCTATACAATGACATAAACTAGGTTAGTTTATGAATTATAGTGAATAATTCCAAACTTTTAAAATAATTAATGTAAATTGAACGGTTTATGGATATAATCCATAATCATAAAAAGAAATGTTTTCGTTGAGGAAGTATATACTCATAACCCTTCATAGTGGTTTGTAAATAAAATGAGAATTATCCTAAGCATATCCCCCGAGAGTGTCGTAACCAAGAGTGCAGCAAGGCCCGTTGTCGTGCACCAGTTCCCGTTCGAGTCTAGCTCAAAGCAGTGTTTTCGGGTTTTACCCCTAGGTACATCTGTGACAGAGCCGCCTCTACCTGCTCGTATCCAGACAGGGATGTATTGCTCGGAAAACTCACAACATCTCTATAATACCAAAATTCTAGGAAGTTCTTCTATACTAATCCTCAAAGTTCATCTTAGGTCTATGTGCTCTAATCAGAGTTTATCTAAATCTAGCTTCCAAGGTTAGTACTAAACTGCCTCTGATACCAACTGTAACGCCCCGACCCCAGCTACCCAGAGTCGGTGCATTAATTCGTAACATCGGCATGATCACAAAATATCAAGTCTCGAAAGACCGATTAGTTTAGTAGCCTTGGAAACACTAGATACATTCATAAGTCTTACATTAAATCATAAAGTGAAAAACTAATAACAAAGTCTTCATAGTCCACACTCATATCCTCTTCTGACTATCCCTGCAGGTCATTCATAAAATACTCCTTCACATCCTGGAAAATATTAAAACATTGAAAGGGGTGAGCTCAGATGCTCAGTAAGGATAACAATAATGCGGAAGCTTTCATAAATAAACATTAACATTTAAGGCAATGTATAACTAAAACAAAAGCCTTTTAAACATGAACTTCAACATAATATGGCAAAAGTAAAATTAGATAATGCCATTTACTTATTCACATGGATATTCTACTGGTCGAATAATCACATGCAATATCAATAACCACTTTCATAATGATGGAATGCATAATGCCAGACTATCATAACCACGTAGCCAAGGCCTCATGCCAAGACCACAAATAAAATTTTGTCAAGGCCTCGTGCCAAGACACTAGTTTGTCTCATGAGACCTGTCGATGCATCGAGGAGCTATAGCGGGCTCCACCCGTCACTTATTAAGTCCAATGCATTCCACATATGAATATGTTTAAACATATCATAAACCATAACATAATCGTATCACATAAAACATGCATAAAGGAAACATAACATTTCCACATTTCAATCACAAGATATCAATACAACACATTGATATAATAAAAATGCTTTCAAAACCATTTTCAATACCAAAATAAAAGAAAGTTAAAACTTTGTATTTATTTTTCATTAAAAAAATGATGGCTTGTAGAGGAAGCCGAATCTCAAATAATGGTCACGGCAGCGGAGAAGTCGTTGTCACCGCATAAGTATGGAAAGAAAAAAATTCCCTTTTTTCGTTTAGCGAAACGCTTCGTATAAAAAAGATTCCTTTTTAATAAACGTAAAAGTCAAAGGGGTTTATACACCGTATAAAATAAAGTTGTTTATAAAACCAAATATGCCTCAATGAAAGGAGATTGAGACGAAGTCCTTAAAAAGATAATTTTTAAAATACAATAGATATATTATGTGTATTGACTATAGGTACACATAAATAAAGTAAAAATACAAAATAGGACATAATAGCATCATGACATAATTTGAAAGTAGGAGATTAACACAAAGAATGGAAGTTGGGTTAAGAAATTCCCTTACCTTGTGTCCGACTTGACTCAACCATTCTTTAACCTCCTGAATAATAAACTAGAGTTAATATCTACCTTATTAAGAACCATTTTCAATTTCATTATCTT
This sequence comes from Viscum album, assembly GCA_963277665.1. Lineage (NCBI taxonomy): Eukaryota > Viridiplantae > Streptophyta > Magnoliopsida > Santalales > Viscaceae > Viscum > Viscum album. The sequence goes on from OY728150.1 coordinate 1,870,245,342, forward strand.
TTTTATATCACTTATTACAATGTTATGGACATTATGTAATTACTTAAGTTAATAACGGTCGTTTTGTCGATCTTTGTTACTTGAGTCAACAATAAATTTCTTATAATTACAAGTTGTTTATGTGGTAGAATATCCATTATATCCAGAATTATATTCATGATTTAGATGTCATATATATAATATATATCCAGTATATACATTCATTTATAATATTACGTAACATTTAGAGGTAAGAAATGAAATGCACCGTTCATGGAGACGGTATGCCGTACGTACGCATGAACGCTACTTTCATTTCTATTTCATATTTAATGGAACAAAATCATAATGATATAAGTGTATAATATAATTCCAATATAATATAGTGTATAATACCATTTACTCCATCCTTTATACATCCCACATATGGCATTAATGATTCAAATCACTTTGAGGGGGCGGTAGTCCGCACTTCCTAAAATGAAATTATCGCGTTTTACCCATAATGGAAATCATAAAGTATTCCATAAATGAGAAATAAAGAAGAATAAGTAAAACATAAACATATTATATATCATATATAAAAATAGTGACATCTTAATGGCCACCTTTGAATGTGTTATATGAGTGTTGAACAATCATCGTTTCGTGAGGCAGAAATTCGCCATCCACAGAAACCGTATGTTCTTTAACCATTAGATGTAGGTGTGTGTAAGTGTAGCTCGAATCCTTCTTATAAAAACATCCTAGTATATTGAGGATACTGGTGTTGTTACAAAAGAAATTAATAAAAGAGTTTAGGGGGTTGGAGAATAAAAATAAAACAAAACAACATTAGAGAAGACATTACCTCAAAATCGGGTAACTCTTTTTGATTTGAGCCAAAGGTTTCCTTGGGAAGAGTTCTGCCCAAATTGAGGCTTCTAGGAGTAATAGGGGGATGTTTGGAGAGTATTTGGTCAGAGGTTGGCCGAGCCAAATGGCTTGAAAGTGTAAATGAGGTGGGAGAGGTGGGGGCCTTTTATAAGTGGAGAGGAGGGTCACTTTTGGAAAGATTGAAATGTTACATTATTACACAATGCTTTTCGGATTCTAAAGGTCCCACACTTATATAATTCGAGGCTAAGGTGATAAGGTTTCGAAATATTTTCATCCAATAGGCTTTGGACAAGTGTAAGCCTTGGATTTTGCATTATCTTCTCATTTTATTTAAATCGTTAAATAATGAGGTCATCGCTGCATCATAATGATGTCATAAATAATTTAATTTATTTAATGTCTAAAAATTATAAAAAAAATACTATGATGTAGGAAATATTTTTAGCTTTCTAATGAATATTTATAATCAAAATGTGGACTTTTGTAACCCCACGTAAAAATTGTTTTAGTAAAACATTTTATGTTTGTGTCATTTTTTTACTTTAACATTAAATAAAAGGTGTTTATGTCATTTTCTAACTAAAGTGGCTCCATGGGGTCCCCAAGTTGACCCATGGGTTGTCTTGGTCGGCCATGACTCATCCAATAGGAGTAGGAAAAGTGTCATGCTCATCTCATATTATTAAAACATTATTTTTACCTTAAACTACACTAATTACCTCTAATCGCGATTAAGAACTTAAAAGTTATTATTCACCAAAAATTATTTTAATCTTATTGAACCACATTTTACTTCTTAATGACAACCATGTATGTCGGATTTTTGAAAATCAAATCACAGAAGTGGTAATATTTCATTTAAATGAAAAATCATTTATTTAACTACCACTTAGTGGTTTCGCTATTCATCAAAAATTGATGTTTTTCAGAACAAAGACAAAATTTCACCCTAAGCTATAATTGATATTCCGAATTCAAAAATGATGTCTATTTTACAAAATTCCAAACATATAAGTTGCATTAATTAATTTTATTATTAATTCCCGCTGTTACAACAAATAGCGTGTTTTTAAGAAACAATTTATATCAAAAGATTGGCAATTGTTTATGTCCAATTTCAATGTTAAATTAATTCTAATGACCACCATTGGATAAAATTGTAAAAATATATTCTAATTATACTTTAAAACCACTAAATAGTATAATTTATCACTATAAATTATTTTGATTAAAAAAGTTGTTTTTAAGTATTTTTCACTATTCATAAAAAAATTAGAAGTTCTTAGAAAAATACCAAAAATTCAACATAGGCTAATTTCGATATTATGAATACAAAAATGAAGTCCATTTTGAAATATTAGATTTCTATAATTTTAAAAAGTGGTTATTACTATTCATAACGGCTACTTTGATTAGTCACGGTGTTTTAGAACTCGAACTTGCGTACAATGCAAGCTATTGCATTATTGAAAGAGAGGCGGATCGTGGAATCTCGGGGTGTTACAATTATCCTACACTAAAATAACATCATCAAATAAAATAAAATCAGATAAATGTACTATATGATCAAAGATCCTAACTGTGTTGATCCAAAAAGAAGAAAAATATTTGAATCCTAAATCGGGTGATGAATCAAGATAAAAATGTATGATTTCACGTCAATGGGGAGTTCCCAAGACAAATATATTTTCATCATGATAAATGATATGAGAATTTTGTTTTAAATTATATTTAAGGTCAAAATCATAAATTCACCTAGAAATTCCAGTTTCGCGCGATTTGGATGAATAGTTGGCCAAACCATGCACTAATTGTGAACTTCTAAGTAATTAAGGGGGAATCAAAATTTCTTTCATGAACATGGTTAGTAAAATATTGATTTAAAATATTGTAACAACATCAGGTACCCCTTCCTAAGAATTATCCCCTTTTTCATATTGATTCCTCAAACCATGCGGCCTCCTAAGGCCCACTGTGCAACCCTCAAATGGTTTTGGAAACTGTGTAGACTATCTTTCACGGTTTGTACAAACTGTGATTCCCCATTGATTTCTCCATTAGCATGGGTATTATGATCAGAATACTCCCTAGAGACTTATGAAACAACTTTGAACACATTATACATCTATATTAGTTCCAAAAAAATGAACTCGACAGGATTAAAAAGGATCAATACTTAATAGAAAAGGTTTGGTCTTATATTCGTCCCCCTAAAAAGATCATGTCCCAGGGTTCTTATTCCAAGTGTGGATATCTAAGAACAATCATGACCACTTATCAAATATATCAAAGTCCCACAATCATGTATCAACCATGATATGGATCTTCCACTATAGCACCCATGCTAAGGGACAGATTAGCCTTTAAAAGACTTTATGTATTCATTAATGATGTGTATAAGATACTCCATAAAATAATAATTAGTATATAACTCAACATCCTCAGGATTAAATGTATACAATAGGTCAACATGATAATGGAAAATATGTGAAATATAAAAGACATCGTGCTTGTCATGGTACGTAGGTGTTAATAAAAACAGATAGGCTACCGTTCTGGCTCTCTATAAGATCTCAAAAGGCACAAAAATTGAGGTGATATTTTCCCTTTCATATGAATCTATCTATTCCCAAACCCGGCTGATAACTGTTGGAAAACAGGATCCATGACTTCAGTATCCAGAGTTATTCAGTACCGATCACCATATTATTTACTATGGATTGAGTAGATACACTTCCTGGATATCGAATCCTACTAAATAGTATCATACCCGATACAGGAAAAATAGTATCTCTACCTCTCAAACCTATAAATAGTATAGGGTTGGACAACATGACCTACTAAAAAAATCATCAAAAGGATCTATATGAATCCTCACTATATATATATTATTGTAAGATAACTCGACAAGAGAGATATGATTCTCCCAATATCCACAAAAATCAATGATACAATCTTGGAGCATTTCATTTAAAAACTATATCATTAATTTAGATTTACCATCAATTTGAGGGTGGAAAGAAATGATCATAAGCACAAGTGTACCCACAAATTTCTATAAGCCCAACAAGGAAAATGATGTTTAATGGTCATACCTATCTGAAAATATAGTATGATGGGCCCTATGTAGCCATATAATATCTTGTAAATATAGTATCCGTAGATCATCAACTGATAACGTACCTCAGATAAAAAAAATGTTGTCTAATTTATTTTTTCAATCCATGAAAACCCAAAATAAGTTTCCACCTCTAGAAGATCTTGGAAAGGAAACTACAAAGTCAATAGAAATGTCTACCCTTTTCCATTCATGGACATACAATGGTAGTAATCATACTTTAGCTCATTCGTTCTCCATATTCAAATAATTTCAGGTGGAATACCTTGTGATAAAACTTGATATCATTCATTTTATCCCAGAACACCAATACCAACATCACATATCTCGATACATATTGGATATGCCCAGATGAACTACCCACATATATGAATGGGATGCTCACATCAATCCCTCTCTCAAATTTTTAGGTACCCAGATACACCCATATATATTCATGATATCACCTCCATCTACCGACCAACTTAAAGTGAGGTCCTTTGCAAAAATACTCTCTCATAGAACTAATCCTTTAAGATCAGAATCATCCTTCTCCTCAACCTATCAATGAGTTAAGTGGTAACTGCTAATGAACTAAGAGAATAAAGATCATGAATCTCATGAAATTTTATATGTATATTAGAAAAGTGGTCGATCAATTTCTATTCATCACTGAATATAGGCATGGAATTTGAATTTTTTTATAACTATGTGTGTACAGTAAGAAGTTTCCCCTTTCAATGCTTATAAGAAACCTCAAAATCAAAAAAGTTGAGGTATTCAACCCATATTCACTATCTTGGATTCACTCACATTGTATAAAGATATATGTAAGGAATTTTTGATCTATATACACCACAAAGTTCTCACCCATTAGATAGTGTATCAATCAACATAATTTGTAGACAACTTCATCCATTTCAATGTCAGGAATAAGGTAATGTCTCATAGGAGGAATCAATTATTGAGACCCATAAAAAACGAATCTATCCTCCTGTATCATTACTACACCCATTTTGATGCTTTGAGAATAAAAAAACACTATATACCCTCTTCAAGGATCTGGTACAATCAGAGTCAGTGGTGAAAGAAGCCTTCCCCTCACCTCCTAAGATGATTTTTTTCCTTCTTATGGATAAAGGATCATCAAACCCTTATTTGTAATAGTTGTAATAGGTTAATCTATATGTGATAAGTTATATATGTAATTCTTTTAATATCTTGCGGGCCCCAATAAAAACCATATATCAAACACGTTATTGGACATATCCTAGGAAAAAACAACAGTCACCTTCTCTAAGTTAGTTGATACTCTTAATTTTGATAAATCATGTACCCAGATGTGAACTTTGTTGATCCATAAGTGGCACATAGAAATCATGGAATAATGTAAATGTTCTATCAGTGTATCAGTAATGATATTAAGGTGTTTAGAATGGTTTCTGTTAGTATTCAAATGCAAAAATATTCCATCTATAAGGACCATAGAGAAAGAATAATGATAGGGGTGGAAACACCTATTTATCAATGTCATGAAAACCAAGGGCACATTTGTGAGATCGAAAAACATAAGGAGATAGTCAAAAAGTTCATACATGATATTAAAATATTTATGATGTATGATTGAAGTCCCAACATGCACATTATTATAGCATGATATTACATTGATAAATGAGTATACCCTTCCTCCTGAGGTATGGTGAAATATATCACTTATTATAGGTAGTGTATATTGTTTCCTAACTATAATCTGGTTCAACCATAGATAATACATGCAAAAACTAAGCGTCTAATATATCATCTTGGTGAAAGTATCTGCTAAAAAACAAGAATATGTATTCGGTTGGATAAAGAATTTAGAATCCAGATCACCCAACTGTATCATGAGATCCTAGAGCTCATTAGGTGCCATAATGTATTGGGAAATGGACACTAAAGCTCCTCCTAGAGTGAACTCAACCAAAAACACTAAATCTCTATCATTAGTAAAGCCTAATAAATAAAATGGGAAAAATTCGAAGGAGATATATACCATTGAATGAAAATATGACACATTATTTATATATCCTTCATGAAAAGACAATAAATATATCTGGTAACTCCACCTATCCCCTGAAGATATGGCCCAACTCTACCAGCATGTACATCCCACATTCCTTAGTGATGAAAATTGCTAACCTCTTGTGATGTAAATGTCACCCTACTATAATAGCATCCTAGAAAGGTTTGTTATGGAACCATAAAATCCATTATGAGACTGAAAATGAAACATGTCATCTCAAGAATGAAATGGTCACATAATAAGGGTTAACTTCTTACCTTATGGTGTAAATCCCTACATTGGTGTGTTCCCTCAGACCTCTCTCGTAGTCATTTATCTAGGATTATTACACCCCAGAAGGACTAAATATCTAGATTGATACTATCCATGATTAATAAAGTTATAAAATTGTGTGATCCACCTATATAGAATAATAATTATACTATAATAGAGGCTTATAGAATAGTACCTCCTGACATCAATGATCATTCACATTGATCATTGGGTATCAACTATATGGAATGAAACTAGCATAATCTATGACCATGTGCGTTGGATGGACTACCCTATGTAGGTCCTCTATACTATTACTGATTGTCAGATTTTTGGATACTATATACATTACCATTTTCTTGATATGTTATGCCAGTGTTACTCTAACTCCCCACCTAATGTGGCAGAAAAGATCACACTATTGATGTTGGAGTTAGTTTGGAGCCTATTCCATTGGAATATGATAGAAAGGGCTGATAGAATCTCCCATGATGCCTCATATGATTACAATAATGACAGTCAATGGGTCACTATCACACTGATCCTTCAGGCTCCCCTTCCATTCACACTAACGGTGTTTGAACCAATGACATTACATCTAGAAATGGAGTGTCATTTGTGGATGTTGTCAATCCACACTGGGATGATCCAATAGTTTTCAAGGAAACAAATCGTACTATATAATATGGATATATTGTTAATGTTGGAATCGTTTCCAAGTGTTTAAAAAAAATAATTAGTTCAAAATAATTATTAATTAGAAGGATTCATGAAAGTTGGTTTTCTGTGACTGACTCTTCCCAAATTTGGTAAAGGAAATATTTTTATAATGACTAGGATTTATGAATTTTGTTCTTCACAATGATGTAGAGAATCAAAAACAATAATCAAGAACATGTGCTGTAATGATATTAAATATTCTTTAATATGAGAAGCTTCATGAATGGGTTAAATTTCATTGGAGATTGTGGAATAAAGATGCATCATGAGAATGAATTAATTGGTTCACAATAAATACATTTTGATCAAGATATATTTTAATAAGGATCAACCTATAAATAGTTATATATCCCTAGAACATTTGATACAAAATTATTTTAGAGAAATGTATAATTACTATGATTTCATGAAGGATGGGAGAACCATGAATCTAGAATTCTATGTGATGTTGTCCATTGAAAAATACTAGTTTTATCTTAATCAATGATAATACTTTTCAGTTATATATTTTCACAAAGACTAGAAGTTTCTTTAAGATTTAGTTTTTCATGAATGTAGAGGTCTTCCCAAAGGGAGTTTGTTCCATGAAGGCATTGAGATTTGAAAAGGATGAGAGCTTCATGAAAGTGTGTGGGTTTTTGAAGGATGGTATTTCATTAAAATATAAAAGGGTTTTCATGAATTGTATATTCTTAAAAAATAGTAGTGTTGATCATTTATTTCCAATGAATAGTGTATTCATGTGCATAAACTCAGGACAATGGTAATTTAAGAGTCTCATGATGGTCATGGATAAATAATTAAATGAAAATATTCAAAATCAACAGACAATTAATTAAATCGAGAAAGACGTCACCCAATGTTGTGATCTAGGGGAGCCAATGGAAGAGTTTCAAGGGAGGTGGTGTTATATAATTGAAATATTTTAACAATATTTTCCATGAAACATGGTAACTATTTATGAAATTCAATATTACAAATTAAATAGTGAAGCTTAGTGTATTTAGGTTTGATTGACACATTTGGATATGATTGTCCTTGGAATATCCTATAGAGGTGAACCATGTAAAACTGTTTTGTTTTCTCTCTACATGTGAATATTTAATTACATTAGGATTACATCACATAATATTAACATGTTACTACTAATATGGGATGATGATCTATAACTTTACAAAATATATTTTACACCCTCATTCTCCCATCACCTATCAGGGTGTTCATGAGTCCTACATGTGGTATCATAGCATACTCTTTAACTAAGTTAAATCATTACTCTATTGTTTTAATGGGAAAATTAGTTAATGTTTGGGGAGTACACCTATATTATGGTGGAAACATAAATATTTATATGAACATGATGAGATTTCATATAAGACACCTTATTATGGAATTTCTTTTGTGCACATCATTGGGGACTCAGGTCACTGATGTGACATGTCTTCTGATGAGTGAAATAGAATGGAAAATGCATCCCAAAGATACCATATCCAAAATTTCACATACTCTATATCTTTCTAAGAAAATATATTTTAATGTGTTATGTTTCAAATAATCCATATATATGTGGGATAAATAGGAAAATGTATTCGAAGGAAATAACAAAGTGAACAAGTTGAAACTCCGTGTTTTTCGAAAAATGTTTAATGATCAGAAAATGAATCTAGGTGAAAATGAATAAAACTTTTTTAATTGAATTACTGATGTTTTGGATAAATTCATGTACATTGTAAATAATTTAAATGTATTTTCTTTTTTATGAAAATCAGGATATGGCTTCACAACTATATGATCCAAAACTGTCATCCCTTTAAGAAATGGATTTGTCTAATCTTTCCTGTGATGATCTTCTATGAATTCGGGTGGCATGTGAAATGGGAGTCAAAATAGAATATTATCAAACATGATAAAGAAGGAAATATAATTAAAATATATTGGAAATATTGTAGTTTCTATAGTAAGAGATAATAAGGTTGAATAACTTATTTATCTTTTCCCCAAAATTTAAAAACATAAAAAGAGAGATCTAATAGAAATGTTCGGTTTTCATGTTTTTGGTGTGTAAGGTAGGGAATATTTATTCTCAATGACCAAGGAATTTTTTTTAGAAAGGGAAGTAAAAATCAATAATAAGTATAAAAAAGGTTATCTAACCAAAGGATACATCAAATATGTAAATAAATTTAATAGAAAGCGATTTATTTGCAATGATGAAATTTACTTTTTGGATGATATAGAAAAAGAGCTTAAATATAGACCTGGAAAATCCATGACTGATATAGTTGAGAAGGAAGAACCAAAAATCATGAAGAGATTCATTTTCTTTTTGTTGTGGATCTTATAGTGGATCGTGAGGGTGAACATGAAGAGATTGAAAATCAAAGAAAGTAAAATAGAAATATGAGATCTATGGAGAATTTTTTTAGAGTATGTTGATTGGATTAAATAATAACTTGATTGACCAAAAGGAGAGAAAAAGGATAATGTAACTACTATAAAAACCATGGAATATGTTTTTCAATTAAAACTCAGTATTGAAGAGAAAGAAAATATCATCAATTACTATGAATCATAACTAGAGGAAAAGGCTATGATAGTTGAGGGACATAAAGAAGAAGTGGTTACTCTATAGATTAAATTATAAATTGATTCCAAATCAATGAAAATAATTTAAATATTATAGGACAAAAAATAACCTGATATAGAGATTCTATAAAATGCTAAATGTGTATCTGAAGGAGTAGATAAAGCCTTAAATAATCTTATGTTAACATTTATTAAAAAAAGTGGAATTGGATGTGATGCATAAAAATCAAATTTTGGGAACATGATGTTCCATGAAAAAGGGATGTAGAATGTTGGAAATATCACAAAGGAACCTTTTGTCCTAAAAATAATGAATCAAAAAAAGAGCGTTGAATGTTGTCCTAAAGTTTACATAGAGGATACCTAGTAAAATTACTTTACAAAATAATGGAATATGAGGAGGAAGAAATGTTGGAAGACATTTCATCTTATGAAATGTCAATTATATGGATTTATTGGCCATATCATGTCTTAATGTGAAGAGAAAAAGTGATATGTGAATGGTGGAGCCCCAATAATTCAAAAAAAGAGAATGAGACAATATCATTCATCATATTGAAAAAAAAATTTCTATGGATATTGTTTTCACTATTATAATTGTGGCCACAAATATATTCATTGTCTGTATAGGGAAGGCAGAAAGAATACCTATAGAACTCAATGAAAAGTCAATAACATCCAACCTTGTGATGTTACTCTTGATCATTGGTTTTGTCCTATTGAAGTATAATATAATCATTATGAACCCATGAATATTTAAAATATATTGGAATGAATATATTTTCCCCTACCTAATCTAGTATCTCATAGAAGGAAAAGAAGAAAATTAAGAATGCTAACCATACAGAAATATCATTGAAAGCTATAATCAAAAGTAGAAACAAGATTCTTGAGAGCCAATTCTTATCCCACATGATATAAAATTCATATTTGTTGAATAATGTTATGAAATATGTTGATGGAATAATGATATTCTGAAACTATTATTTTTTAAAGATCCGATATATTTAAAATACAGAACTCTCAAATGATGGGATGAGGAAAGCTGTAGTTCTCTATATTCATTTTTTTCATCACAATATCATATGTATGAGTCAAATTTATCACTCTAGGTTGATAGTGATATTTAATCATAAGGGTTGTACGATCAATGGAATGTTTCTTAATTCATGCATGAAATAATGAAGAATAGATAGAAATTTATACAATGTTGATAGTAAAGAAGAACATTTTTTACATAACTGTTGATGATGAAAATATCTAATGAAACCAGAGGTTAAGCCACATTATTCAACAGATCATGGGGAAAATATTTAAGATTAATATATTTTTCAACATTCCCAATCTGAATCGTGATCAAGAAAAGACATGTGATTCATTCATGTGATGAATGATGGCTGATAGTTAATATCGACTGATGAAGATAAGGGCATAAAATCTACATGATCTTATCTACACATACGTATATAGTCTAATGAATGTGGTCATCACAAATGTAGTGAGGTATATTATTTTATTTTATGATGATTATAGTATAATATGTTGTATAATGACTATGATTGTGAAATGGATACCGCTTTATTTTAAGAAGAGTTATCATCGAAGAGTTGATAATTAAACTGGTCAAACAATCACGGTTCAATGATCTGATAATGGAGTACAATATACATCCATTAAATTTTGAAATTACCTAAAAAGCATAAGATAAACCCGGAGGTGTCTATAGTGGGAACACCTCAAAAAATGGTGTAACTGAAAACATATATCGATAGGTTAGAAAGAAAAAATATGACAAATGGTATAGAATGAACACCTCTCTAAGGTATTATTGTGTTTTTGAAAGTAAATGGTTCTTCCAAAAAATGAATGAAATATATGAGTTTATGGTGATTTTTTTGATGATGGAATATTCCATAGATATTTAACAAAGAGTACAGTCAAAAAAATTTAAAATACTAATCATAGAAATGGTGTGGAAAGTAGTAATGTCAATATCATTGAAGATAAAACCATATATACCTCAAGGAAATAATATTTTGATATGATTTAATATGAATTAAAAAGTGGAAAATGGATAGATTCAAATGCATAAATAATAGATTTCTTGAAAAAATATTAATGTATAACAAAAAAAATATGATTCAGATGATGAATAAAAATAGGAAACCATTGTTAAATAAACATCACAAAAACATCATAGGATATATATTATAGAAAAAATATATCAAACATCATTAGAGATTGGAAGGAAGCCACACGTGATTATATAGAATGAAAAGCATTCAACTTTCCAATCAATTATGGAACCATCCTCATTTGAATACATAGTGAAATACTAAATGTGTTTTAATGTGATCAATGAATAATGAGATCAAATTGATAGGAAATTGGCATGGGATCATTTTAACATACCTAAAAATCATAAATTTATTGAAAATCGTGGATCTTTAATTTTTTTTGATGTGAATGGAAATTTGATCAGAAAAAAGGCACACATAGTGAGAATATGATATTAAAAGATTGAAAACATTGATGTTGAAAAAAAATTTTATCCAGTATCTATACTAGATTCAATCATGTTTTTCAATTCCATGTATGTTCCAAGAGAGTAAAAAGTTTATCATATGGATGTCAAAATGGATTTCATAAATGGATTTCATAAAGAAGATGTCTATATTGGACAACCCATGGGATTTAAGGTAGTAAATAATGGGACTATTGTTTTCATATTAAATAAGGCTCCCAATGGTATGAATCAGTCACCATGAGCATTGTATTCTCCACTAGATTCTTATCACAAGGATCTTGTGATTAAAATGGGAGGTTTTGATCATAGTCTCTATGGGACGAATTTTATGAAAGATCAATTTATGGATCTTTTGTATGTAGATGATATTATTTTTGGCAGAAGCTAACAGTGATGAGTGGAATAATTTTATAATCATATGAAATAAGTAATTCAAATTTCCATGATTGGTGAAATAAAATACTTATTTTGGCTTTAATTGATTAAAATAAAGATTAGTCATTATATTCTCATGGAAAATTTTTAAGAGATCTTATGAATAAATTCATCATGCATGACTTCAAACCAAATTTGACTCTGACTGTAGTTGGGAAAAAACATGGGAAGCATGGGAATGTGACATCTATGGATCCCACCCCATATAAGAGAAACCATGGTATCTTTTTATACATGGTAAAAACATGTGAATATATAATATTTTCAATCTGATTAATATATTTCATTCAATGTAATATGATGGATGTGAATTTCAAAGTAGTAAAATAAATCAAGAGGTATATTCAAGGTACCCTCAATTATGGTTTATAAATTTTAGTTTAATGATATAAAGAATTAATATCTTTATCAAATTCAATTTGTGTTTGACATGGGGTGAATTTAATGTCCACAATTGGTTGTTCTGTCGTAATTGGAAACAAATTTTTGGGATGGTTGAGGAAAAAAAATCACTTCTTTTAGTTTGGAAGAAATATATTATATTTCAGATACAACGGATTGATCTCAAATATTATGGATGATTTTACAAATTATTAATTTTGTGATCAGGTGAAAAATCCACTAGTGATTCATGGTGATAGTAATAGCATGATCGATCTTATGATGAATCTAGTTCATTACACTCATATCAAACATATTGAGATTAGTTATCACTTCCTCATAGAAAAAGTTAAAATAGGTTTGATTATAATAGAGAATATTAAAAATTATGGATAAGTGGATGACAATTTGTTAAAGTCTTTTATAGAACAAATGTTTGAGAAACATCGGTTGAACCTTATTGTTCAGACACCTCCTAGTGCAGGAGGAGGTTTATAGTCAGTACCCATCCCAATATGTGTTGTTTAATTTAATAAATTTGTGGATTTTTTATAGTTTTAAGGGGGGAAATAATCAAGGGGGAGGTTTTTACCACTAAAGGAGAAAAAAATATATTCTTTGGGATTATTTCCAATTGGAGATAAGTAAAATTCAATGAGTATTGGTTTTTAAGATTATATGGTGGTATATGGTGGCATGAAATTCTCATTTTTCACTTTTATTTTCTACACTGAGATTCAGTCACATATAATTAGATTGATGGATAAGTAATTTCATGTCAATATGCTTCTAGTTTGAGCTATGTTATTCCTTAAACATATGTAATGATTTTCAAAAAATCCAAAATGGAATATTATTTGAACTAGGGTCATCCATATATTGATAGAAAGTTCAGTTTTTTCTATAAATCCACAGTAGGTTGATTAGGGAGTTTTCATAAAAAGTGTTCATATAGTACAAGATGTATTGATATGGTTTTTTTGAATATATATATTCAAGAATATATGGATAATAATAAACAATCATCACAAAAACAAGATTTAATGATGGTAAATATTCATTACTATGAGAATTCTCACGAATGAGAAAAAATTTACAAGTGATTCAAGAATTAATGAGTTTCATAATAATGGCTAAATAGGTTCTTGAGAAGGCCACTGGAATCATGGAATCATCAAAAAATGATGAGCCTATAAATTGGTTTTCACACCCACATAATTTGATATAAAAATATTTGGGCAAAAGGGAAATTCAATCTGATTCCACAAAGGACTAAATATTCATGAATACTAAATTCAATGTTATCATGATAATTTTAAAAGGAAAAGTTATGTATTAACTTATGCCAATGAATTTGAGTTACGGGAGATTCCCATAGACTATTAATTTCATCTATAGTAGTTTTCCATGAAGGTAGTGGGAATTGTAATTTTAGTTTAGTACATTAAGTCTATGAGATTCAAAATGGTTGGGAGCTTCATGAAAGTGTGTGGGTTCAAGGTGGAGGAAATTTATTTGAACTATAAAAGGTATTATGTGAATGTTCAAGCTGTATGAACAATAATTTTGAACATCTGGTTTTAGTGAACAGTTATATCAAGTCAATCAACTCAAGACTATTGTACAACAAGATTCTCATTATAGTATGGTATAGGCAATTAAATTGAAATCTAATAAATATAGAATACAATTTTAAAATAGTGTATGACTTCACCCAAAATATTGATTAAGGTGGAGTTTACGGATGTGCTCTTAGGTAAGCGTTGTGTTGTTCTTAAAATCATGTAAATGTAGTGTGATAGACATAGATTGACCATGTATAATCATATATATTCCAAAATAACTACTTAATCTTTGTAGATATAAGTAAATACGACATACAGTTAGTGTATCATCTACGTACTATCCCTTAGTGGTTAACCATGTAAAACTGTTTTGTTATCTATCTACATGTGAATGTTTAATTACTATGTTATTCTATTAGTCATATATAAAAAGTTACAAAAAACATGGGAATAAGATCCATAATTATAAAATAAAATGTTTAACCCATGATAATCCCCTACCAACTCAATGAATTCCATTATCCTAGAAATGAAATATAACAGATCTTCTACTTTAGATACTTTTTCTGCCATAGAAATAAGGAGAGACATCAAGGTAACACTTCCTGCTACATTAATAACTACCAGATTCCCATGACACTGAAAAAATATTCCTTGAATGATCATTATCACATAGGATTCACTCAGTGGTATGATCATAATTAAGGATCTCAAAAAAAAGTAGGTAGGTGAAATACATTCTCCTGGGAACAGATGGCACAATAAATACCACCCTCAAAATGCCTAGAATGTGATAGCTCATCCTCATCAAAAATCACTTCAAATCATTGAAACTCAATAAAACAACAAGAATATTGTGTGAAGGTCATATAACCCTAACCTAAGTGTATGAAAACTCTGGTTTAGTCATCTCATAGTGTTTATAGGAAGATGTACTAATAGAAGAATGTTTGGAAGTGAGCACAAACCATTCCCCAATGACAACCATCCTGGGTAATCAAATCCCACCAATGAATAGCCTAATCAAATACCGTATATGTTTATATCGTGACCCTAAACTATATAGGCCAATCCATATAATCAATGATATATAAGGAGGCCTCTATCTAAGACTCAGAAGACTGTGGACTTCCATTCCTTGAGATGGAGGGAGGATGTTACTTATTGAACATAGATGAAAAATGAACTATCAATGGGGATTATCATGAAGAACCCTGCATAGAGAACATCAAATTTAAAAAATCCTCACGAATATGAGCTTCAATTCCCTGTATGGTATTGTAGGAGGTGTATTAGGTTTCACTACTAGAGGGATCAATGGTGTATTAGGGCCCACCATCTCCATAAAATGGTCTTTCCCAGTCCCACGTTGCATGACTCTTTTACATAATGGGGTTATACCCCTAAAAATTCCAATCACAAGCCTCAAAACAGGATTGGTAATTGGTTGAAGCACTAACATAAGTGGAATGTAATAATAAGGGTTCACTACCCAAGGTACTACCACAAATACCAGCTTATAAATATATGGCATTAGTGTGTGTTCATGTTGTATTTACTAGGGTTCTGGTAGGATAATGGTTTTGGAACACATTTCTTCTACATTTACTAGAATTAATTGGTTTTTATAAATATAGATTTACATTTAATTTTTTAATTTTCATGAAGTCATATTCAAAAGATGATTAAATGGATTTCCATTCCAAGTGATTAAGGGTCCATACGCCTTATCACTAGAATTAGAACCCATTCAGTTTCTATTTAACCCCTCCTATATTTGGACATAGAATGTGACGAGTAATATATGATGGGTTGACTCTATAAATTTACATTTAAATTCAAATAGGGACCATATATCTCATGAATTGAAACTGGAAACCATTCAATGAATGTAAATTAATAGTTCATGTAACAAGCGGTACATTTCTAACACGGCTAGAAATTAGCAAATAAATATGCTGCAATCAACCTATATAACAAAATACTATTCTCATTAATGGTAAAAAATTAACTAACCAACTACCTACCATATATAGCATTTTAGATAAAAAGGAATATATATAATAACCAAGAACAACTAAACAACCATAGGAAACACATACAATGAAAGCATTAAAATTAACTTACATGTCATGTAATATACATGGAATTGAAGTTTCATGTTCCTATACTGATGCATGTAACAATACTCTATTCATTATTGGTATAAGGGAGAATATCCAAAACTCATATGAAATTCCACAACTCATTTACATCACCCATTGGTAAAAGTATATCAACTATAATAAATATAAATTAAAAATTATTTTCCCATCATAGGAAACATGTTGATGAACCTATATGTTATATATATATATATTTCACTTTCCCATTGGTTTCTATTCATTTACTAGATAATGAAAGTTGTAGATGTCAGATATTTTCAAAAATAGAGCTTCACATGATTCCCAGAAGAATGGATTAAAAGCTAAAAAATGGGCAAGTACATGTCATGATGTCCATGTTCTGGTCGTGTACATGATGATCACAGCCTAGATCAAGATATGATACCAAGATGTCACCAACCATGAAGACTAAAAACATTTTCAGTTCATGTTGTGAATCCCTCATAAACATTGTGACTCAAGTCAAACTAGAGGCCAAGAAATTAGTGAGGGTTCAATGCAAAAACCCTACTAGATCTGTGGTAAACATTATGAACCACCTTTACACGATGTGACCATGGTCAACTTCCTTAATCCTGGAAGATCTGTTTTCCAGGATAGAGATCCCGGTCAAAATAACATAGATTAAGGGTTCACAACACGACGATTAGGTATAGACAGGGACCATTTTCGCATATATAAGGATCATCTTAGCAGCACAATGGAGCATGATTGTATTAGCTATCTCTTTGTTTTAGACTCCCTTTAGAATTTCCTTCTCTTTTCCCTCTTAAAAAACAATAGTTCTTTGTAATTAATTTATGTTTTCAATAAATGATCCATGGATTTGATTTATTCAAAACCTTTAATTCCCGCATCATTTTAATTAAATCAAAATAATTTCAACTGAGGTTTTATTTAATTAATTATTGCATGTTTATTTCATAAAAATAAATTTTTATTTAATTCAATTACATTAGCATAATTTTTATGATTTCTGTTATCCCTTTTATTTCTATAATTACCATCATGAGTAGATTAACACATAATGGGTAGGAATCATGATTCAATGTATTAACATGCTTAATCAAAACCCTTGTTCGAAACACGGAAAACCCAAATGTATTAGAAATTATGAAATAAATTAACATTCCAATATCAATGGTGGGACTACATTGTGACCATCGGAGAGTCAAAAAAATGACCCTATCCTAATTGGAGTGAACTAAGACAATGACCACAAGATTATGGAACACTCTGCAATAGAAGCTGAATTTAATGTATCTTAGACTATAACTATCCTCTTGACCATGGAATAGTTACATCGTATGTAAAACTACTAGACTAGACCAAGGTTATCTTGAAAATACTACATGCTTCACAGACTGAGTAATTAGTTTCTTTCCAATATAAGAATTAGGATCACCTTTATCTAGATAATCAGAATTGATCTTGACCCTTCTTTAACCAATTGATGTAAAACCCAAAAATATTTAGAAAACTCCAAAACATTGGTCAAACTTGTAAGGACTCCTGCAAAGGATTCAATACAAGATTTCATTTTCCTACATAACAACATCATCCTCGTGGGATCAACCTTGGACTTCTAATATACTAAAATCCTTATGTTAGTAAAGTTTGAGGCACATATAAATTTCTAATATTATGTGCTCGTGTAGAAAAAATGACACACATGACTCACACCCATCAAATTTTGGTGTCGTTTCTGGGGAGGTAGCACAATTATATGTGCTGGGACTCTGGTTTAAATCTAGAATTACCTTTCTCTCAACCCCTTTCTATCATTTTTAGACACTCTTGTGTCTCTTCTATTTTCCATGTTCATGTACCATCGTCCATTGACTCATTCATGGAAACTAGAAGGACATTCCCTGTTGAACTTAGACCCTGAGATAGAAAGGAATCTCTCTTCTCTTCACCAGTCAGTGATGGCCGAGCAATTCCACATTGCGGGACCAAACCCGCCAAACCCCAACCAGCATGTCATTCAGGGAGAACACCTGACAATAAACCAAGAGAAGAAGGCCATAGATTATGGCCATCCATCAAAACATGGTATGATCCCTAGAATTGTTATACCCCTTATCCAAGCCCATAGATTAGAAATAAAACATGGAATCATTCATATGATCCATAACATGGTGCAATTTAGTGGTCTAACAAGTGTAGTTCAATATGAACATATAGACAACTTCCTAGAGGTTTGCAATACCATTAACAACCAGGGAGTTTCTTCTGATGTAATAAGCCTCCACATATCCCCATTTACATTACGAGATAGAGCAATGGGCTGGATAAAGAGTCATGCTCCAAAGTCAACTCAGACATGGGACGAACTTGCCAATATGTTTTTAGAAAAGTACTTCCCACCTATCCAGACTAGATGCTCCAGATGGACATTCACTATTTCAACCAAATTGATGGAGAGCCTTATTTGGATGTGTGGGACCACTTTAATGAAATAATGAGGATTTTTCTTCATCCTAGACTTGATATGTTGATATAACACCAAAAATTCTATCAGGGACTCCATCTAGCAACATATAATGTTTTCGATGTAGCTGTTGAGGGAGGTCATATGCTGAAGACTCCAAAAGCAGGAAGAGCCATTATTGATGACGTCTCTCACAATGAAATTTTATGGAAGAGTGATAATGGACCATCACAGTGTGGAATCTAGTATATTTATGAGACCACATGGCTAGCAATGTGAGTGGAAGTTCTCAATAAATGATAGATGAATTTCAGATACCAACTACTAAACCCCAACCTACCCCTTTAATGGAGTTGCAATCATGCGAGATGTGTTCTGTCCAGAATCTATATCAAGATTAAAAAATGGATACAATGAACCACCAAAAGATTTTAATTATGTCATTTATAGTATGCAAGATCCACCATTCTAACAAAAAATATATTATCAGCTGAGGCATGCTCAGTAGCTACCTTAGAAAAATCAGTGTTATTTTCAACTGAGAGGTGGACAGAACTATTTCAGAGGTCAAGGACCACCAGGGGATCCTTCTATAAACCATTTATCTAGTACACAATATCAACAACAACCCTTGCCTAAAAATGACAATAATTTCATCCACCTCATCCAAGACCTTAGTAAGAACCTATGCAAAGAAATAAGGAAAAACGCATGGATTCATTTTGGAAAAAGTCTTCTCAATGAATGGAAACCCATGATAAATATAAGAAAAACTAGAGAGCTGATATAAGGGACCTTAATGGGAAAATGGTCAAATATGGAAGACCTTATATGAGAGATTACTAGGTACTCTACATAGTACATTGAGATATACCTATGAGAGGATTCTAAGGCAGTGGTGATGAGGATAAGAAAGATTATGGACTTCCAACAACCCAATGAAGAAAGTCCACAAGAATAATAGACACAAAACAACCGTTACCTTATTTAATAGCTGATGATGTCACTCCCGCATTAAATTAGGAAGACGTACCATTTAAGATGGAACATACACCATAGAAACAGAAGGAACCTATGATTGTTGCTTCACCACCATAGTATCTACCTATTTAGTATTTTTAATGAGTGAGGAAAATTATGAATGAGACACAATACAAGATTTTCCAAGATATGTTCAATTAATTTCATATGAATATTCCTTTGGAAAAATATATTTCCCAGATGCCTATTTATGAAATGTTCGAAAAAGACTTATTATGAAACAAAATAAAAAGATAAGACAAAGGATTTATCTCTAAAAATGAATAATTCCCTATTGTGATATAGCATAACATTACACCAAAAATGAGGGACCCTAGAAGCTTATCAATCCCCTGTGAGATAAGAACATGAAAATTGGGAAGATAACTTTGTTATCATGAAGAAATCATTAACTGTATACCAATTAGTATCTTTCATCAGCATAGACTAAAAGAACTCATGGAGGAAAGGGTATCTTTACAACTAGCTAGTCTCTTGGTTAAGTACCCATAAGACATTCTAGAATATGTGGTAGGAAAAGTCAAAAAGTTCATTTCCTAGCTAACTTTCATGTGTTAGACATGGAGGAAAATGTGAAATTCCTATTATTCATGGAAGACCATTCCAAGATACATGATAGTCACTGATTGATGTGAATCATGGAAGTCTCATATCCAGAGTGGGAGAAGAAGAAGTTGTGTTCATCCTGATTAGAGTTGAATAAAACTCATATGACCCTATGGACATTCACACCGATTATCTCACACAGAATTGAGTTGATTACATGGATATCAAAGAAGAAACATGTGACACTTTCACAGAAAAAGGAGACTGTGACTTCAAGGAACTAAACATTATTGAACCACTCTCCAGAGATGTTCTACCATAGTTTACCCCATCCATCATTGACCCTCATAAATTAGACCTGAAACCACTGCCCAATAGTTTAAACAACTCATTTCCTTGGGAATCTTTTCCTTTCTAATTATCATCAACTCCGAACATTATTAAGATCATGAGGAAAAGTTGGTTGATGTCCTCAAAAGTCACATGAGGTCTATATCATTAGGAGTGGCATAAAATATAGGGATCAATCCCATTGAATTCACTCAAAAAATATTACATAAAGAAAATTAAAATCCAAAATGATAGTCTAAGAGGTGGCTAATGCCACCCATGATGGTAGTTGTCATGAAAGTGGTGATGAAACTTATTGATGAAGTAATAATCATTCCTATCTTAGATAGTGAATTGGTGATCCCCCTCAATGTCGTACCCAAGAAAGGAGGACTAACAGTAACAAGAACAAATGTTGATGAACTCATTTCCACATGCACCATCACTGGATAGAGAGTTTCCATGTGTTATATATATCTGAACTCGGCCATATGAAAAGACCATTTCCCTTACTCTTTACGGAGAAAATATTATAAAGACTAGCGAGGCATGTTTTCTACTATTTCATAGATGATAATTAAAGATTCAATCATATTATTGCCGACACCATTGACAGGAAAAAACCCACCTTCACCTTCCCTTTGGGTACTTTTGTGTACAAATGCATGGACTTCAGTTTGTGTAATTCTCTAACAACATTACAAATATTTATGAAACACATCATTCAGAATATGTTTGAAAATTTTCATGAAATAATAATAGATTATTTCATAGTTTATAGGAGTTCATTCAATGTTTCTCTAAGAAATCAAAAACTAGTTTTTCAACGCTGTGAAGAAAAATGCTTGATGGTGAATTTAAAAAAATGACACTTCATGATGCTAGGAGGAATCATAAATAGACAAAACATCTCCAAATAATGCATATAATTAGATCCATAAATGATAAAAGTTATTAATGATCTACCTCTACATCCACTCTTAATGCAATCAGAATTATCCTTGGGCATGTTAGATTCTACAGACGATTTGTAAAATATTTTTCTACAGTTACACATCCTTTAACACACTTGTAATCCAATGATATTCCTTTTGAATTAAATCAGGACTACCGATAATAATTTAATACATTAAAAAAATCACGATAACATCTATATTTATCATTTTACCATACTATAAAGAGATTTTGAGCTTATAAGTGATGCCAGTGATTTTTGCTGTAGGAGATGTTCTAGGAAAACGTATGAATAAAATCTTTTTCCCAATTTATCATGCAATTCATGCCTTAAATGATGCTTAGATTAATTATACAACCATAGAGAAGTAAATATTATCCATCGTGTATGAATTTTAAAATTTATTTTCCTACCATGTTCTATCAAAAGTTATTGTTCATACCGATCAAGATGTGATTTGATACTTGATGACCAAGAAAGATGCAAAACCATGTTTGAAAAACTGGTTAATTTTACTATAAGAATTCGACGTAAAAATTAATGATACTATGGTAACATAAAATGTAATTGTAGACCACCTATCCAAACTACCTCTTACCACCATCAAAGAAAAAAGGATGATATTTCGGTAAATTTTAATGATGAGACCTTAATTAATATCAATATCCAGCCATAGTTCTTCAATATAGCCATTTTTCTTGGAACTATATTCAACCCTCAAGATTTATCTTATGAACAATGGGAAAAGTTGTTTTCAAAATCCATACACTACTTTTGGGATGAACCTCTACTTTTCATGTGTTGTGCTGATGGACTTTTTAGATGTCTCATTCTAGAAGTAGAGGTGTAAAATATAATTGAAATGTGCTACACATCGCCAATCGGTGGACATCATGGTCCTGAGTGCACCATGGATAAAATCATAAAAACTGTATTTTTATGGGCTTCATTACATCAAGATGATAGGATATTCTTCCACCACTTTTACAGATGCCAAAGGACAGGTAATATCATTAAATGAAATGAGATGCTACCTAACCCCATACTGAAAGTTTATGTTTTCGATTTCTCGGGCATTGAATTTATAAAACTATTCCCCACATCACATGGAAAGAAAAACATTATGGATGTAGTGGACTATGTTTCTAAATCATTAAATGCCTAAGCAACAACTCATGACACCACTAACATGGTAAAAATATTCTTTCATAGAAATGTGTTTTCACATTTTATATTTCCACGATCACTCATTAGAAATCGCGAAACACATTTCTCCAGTCAACCAGTGAGAAAAAATGCTTCAATGATATGTTCTCCACTACAATACTTAAACCCCATATCACCCACAAACGAGTGGCCAAGTCAAACTGTCAAATAGAGAGGTAATTAAGATCCTATTAAAAATAGTCAATACAAGTAGAAATGATTGGAGTCAGAAGACGGATGATACACTATGGGTATATAAAACTACTTATAAAACACCCACAGACACCATAAAAATTTGAATAGTTTATGGTAAACCATACCATTATCTGTTAGATCTAGAAGACCGATCATTTTGGGAAATAAAAATTTGAATTTAGATTTAGAAAAGTTTGGATTAGAGATATTATTCCAATTAACAACATTGGAATAATTAAGGAGAGTTGTGTAAGAGAACGCAACAATTTAAAATCAAAAGACAAAATAATGGAACAACCAATAGATTGAAAGTCACACCTTCATCCTATGGAATGAGGTTATACTATTCAACTCTTTATTGAATATTTTCCTAGGATAGATTAAATCAAGATGGTCTAGTCCTTATGTTGTTATCTAATTTATTCCATATGGATAAATTTAAATTCAATGAGATAGAGAGTCACCATTCAATGTGAATGGTCAATAGTTGATGATTTTCCATGAACCTTTCCATGAGGGCTATGTCTTCAACCTCACAATCAACTAAGCTCTAATGAATTCAAGCTATCAACATTAAAGGATGTGATTTGTTGGAGGAAACCCACAGTTATTTTTGATTTTTGTTCAAGTCTTTCATTTTATAGTGTTTCATTGCAGTACATTGTAAAATCATTCATTCAATAAATAAAATGGTTAAATTTATTCCTTACTTTTACGCCAACCTAATTTTTAGCTATTCAAATGTTTAAACCCATGAATTAACTTTCTTTCTATAGTGAATAATTTTTATACTAACTTCATTTCCTCGTGCATAAAACATGAATATTAAGATAGCTCAAACACGCCCATGGCACACCACTCCATCTGAGGGAGCTCTCAATTCCCTCTTTTTAAATCCATTCATCATTTCTATTTCAATTAAATTAAATAAATTAAAAAACACACCAATACCACCCATTATTTCATAGACAGTGGGGACACTGTCTCCTTTTATGTAGGGGGGGGGGTTCTCAGGATTTCACTACTGATACACTAGAATTTTTATTGTTATCTCTAATATATGATACAATTTTCAAAGTTATAATCATGCTGTAAATTTTATAACCATTATGCCAATGTAAATTAAATATAAATTCAAAAAGAAAATTTTAGGAACCATGTTTCACCCCTGCTTAGAATTTTTGAATGACTTCTGATTTTAGATGCTTCATTAAAATTTTAAATCGTTGAAATTATTATTAATTGACTAACTAATTAAGATATATTTCCTTTTTAATTTCTATTTTTTATTTTATTCTCATTTCCCAAGATGATTCTAAACCATCAATCTCATTTTCTTTTATGATTATATTTTTTTAGAGATTCCTGGGATAAGTAAACCTACTAGAACATGAAATATGATCTTATCAAATATGATCACTCCACAAGTGTAATTTTAAAATGATTGAGGCTTCCTTTGATATATAATTTACCTTAGACCAACATAACTTCTATCCTTAGTTTACCCCGTAGTTGACATGGATGTCGTCTTTGAAGAAAATGTATTCCAAGAATATTTTTTATCCGACCCTTCTCCATAAACAATGCGTGAAGATTATTTTTGAACAAGTATAGGATGGGAATTTAGACAGCATGGGATGAATTCACCTTCAAGGATGTACTGTGTTCAAACCGGACAACTAGGATTTTATCCATAAAACTTTTTGTTTTATCTCATTCATATTCCGTTCCATTGAAAAATTTAATAGAAAAAAAATTTCATATGTGTTGTGTATTATGAGGGTCAAAAATCCCCATTTTTTAGACCAATGAATCCCTAAAATGATCATATGTAGTTTGGTTATGGATGTGATATCTCTACATGTCAAAAATTTTAAAAAAATTATATGAAAAAGAAAAAGGAATAAAACAGAATCATTTCTTTATCTACTTACTTTCTATACCAATAAATCCAACCTAAGCCAATGGAGTATGGACCTGACATTTTAGATGGGGAATTTTTACACAATAATCATGTTGAATTTGCATTGGAATTTTTATATTACCATCCTTTTGACACTAATTTACAAATTCTACCAACCTACCTATATCATTAGAGTCATTAGAACCTTGTTGCTAAAAATCCTCAAGATTATTTTTATAATTTTGTTTACGTAATAGAGATAATAGAACTAGTGAAAACCTAATTCCTAGAACATGGACTCAAGTTATGAGCATAACATACTTATATTTTACCCTGAGTGATGTGAGAAAAACAGGTTAAGGGAAATTACAACTGGGCATATATCCTAAAGAACAATAATAATATAATGATAAGAAGAATAAAATTTTTATTTAAAATATGAACATTGAAGCATGACTAATTTACTAGGAAGGATTAAAACAATAACATGACTACTTTTATGATTACACTTAATTTAATTACATATATATAATGTACATTTATTGCATTACAAATTGCTAATAATGTTGGAATCCTTTTTGAGATATTATTCATGATAAAAAGAAATGATTAACGTGGGGGGGGATTGATAAGCTTAAATGTTATACATATTTCTCTATCACTTTACCATTAGTTTTCATTCAATTTACTAGATAATTCATGTGGTTGATGTCCAATATTTCAGTAAATAGATCTTCGCATGATTCCAAGGAAGAAAGGTAAAAATATATATAAAAAATTCTAAGTACACATCATGATTTCCATGTTCTTGTCGTGTACTTGATGATCACATACAGTATAAAGTCGTGAGGAACCATGAATACTGAAGAAAATTTCAGTTCTCCCCATGAATTATTCCTACACGTTGTGACTCATGGAAATCCAGAAGTCAAGAAAGCCATGAGGATTCAATCAAAAAAGAAAGTTGTCCCCGGGGTACATGTAGTGAACTACCAATACATGATGTTACCATGGTCAAAAATCATTAATCCATGGAAGATCCATTTTACACACTATAGATCTTTGTCAAAGTAACACAGATTAAGGGTTCATGAAGTGATGATTAAGTACTTGTTGTGACCATTTCCACCTATATGAGGTGAATCTCGGCAGCACATTGGATCATGCATGGATTAGAACTCTCTTCCTTTTAGACTCCCTTTTATAATTTAATTATACTTTTCCTCTTAAAATAATCTAGTTCATTGCAATTACTTTATGTTTTTTAAAAAAGAGCTGTGGATTCTATATAATCTTGTCTGGTAATGTTTTGGTTAAAGTATTATTTCATGTTTATTTTATATTGTTACATGTTTATTCAATTTAATTCAATTAACATAGTTATTATGATTTCTATTATACCTTTTATTGCATTAATTACCATCATGAGTAGCTAAACGCATCAGGGGTAGGGATCATGATTTGATGTATCTGCATTCTTTGTTAAACCACTAGTTCTAATAATGAAAAACCTAATTGTATTAGTAATTATGATAAAAATTAACGGGTCAAACCCCATTTGTGTGACTGTACTATGGCTATCGGACAGTGAAACAAATGACCCTATCTTAATTGGGGTAAACTAAGACTGTGATGAATATCTAAGAGAACTCTTTGCAGTAGAATCTGAATTTAATGAATCTAGGACTATAAATAGCCTCCTAAACATTGAATAGTTATATCATAGGTAGATCTAGAAGACTAGAACATGGTTAACTAGTGACTAATTCTTCCTTCATAGACTAAGAAGGTAAGACCATACCAAGATTAAAATTAGGATCATATTTATATTGATACTCAGACTTGATCCTGAACCCTCTTTAAACAATTTATGTAAAACCCAAAAATATTTATAAAACTCACAAATGTTAGTAAAACTATTAAGGTCTTTGATGAAGGATTCAAGACTATATTTCTTCTCCCTACACAACAAGATCCTCCTCATTGGATTGGTCCCAAACATCTACTGTACTATTCCATAGTAGTTAGTAATGTTTGGGACACATAAAAATTTCTAATCTATCGTGCCTATGTGGAAACAAACAACCATCATAGCTCACTCCCCTCATGTGGTATTTATCCCGATCATTGGTTATATTCTCCTATGAATTTATTACAAATAATTCCCACATGGACTTATATCTTGTATATATTCCCCAAAAAAATAAGTACCAAAAGAAAATCACCATGTTACCACATTGTGAGGTCACGAACCCGGGTGCCACATAATGGGGCCCCAGTCCTAGTTAGCCACATGGCCTCAAGAGAACCTCCTCATAACTAATATTTAGCTAACTAGATGCGATATACTATAGTGTATCCATGGTGAAACTATGCCCTCATTACCAAACTGGATCATAGTGGATTTAAAATAATAGATGGATAACTAATAGAGGATGAAAGATAATGAATAAAGAATTAGAATAAATAAATAAACATCCAATAACTATATAAAAATAAAAATCTATAAGTTGAATCATATACAAAATGATTATGATACATGTCACATCTCTAAAAAATTTGTAAATAGTAATATATGTGGTAGGAAATAAATGGTTATAAAATTATAAAAAACATTATAAAAACTACATAATCATTCTAAGAACTATCCATGTCATCCTCTACCAAGATAAATCCTAATGTAATAAATTTGGATTAGGTGTCCAAAGAAGGATTATTCACCTTATCAACTCCTTCGTACACGTAATATTCATGGGTACCATTAGAGACCCAGAAACGATGTTAGATAAATATCACTAGCACACCACTAAAGACTTATATACCATCAAGTATTAGAAATATAAAAAGGATAGTGTGTATGTGTATATAAATATAAATCAATTCTATAATGAAAATTAATACCAACCTCAACCTTTGCTGTAAATTTATTTGAACATGTAATTATTTAATTAATTATGTTCCATTTTATAATACATGATGTAAGAGAATCCAAGGAATGACTAAGGAATATTATATTACTAATAATGAAAAAAGTGGATCTACGTTTATAACCATTGAATCTTTGATGATGAGAATAATGAATGCAAATACATGGTAATAAAAAAGGATTCCTTTCCCAAAGGGGTTGAGCCCAGTTAGTGATAACTTGCTGCCTGACTAAAGGGGGTCTATGTGTAATCTATGGTCATCTCCCATGGAATTACACTATAAAAATTTATATTCTATGACATTGGTGTTATCAAAGGTATGGAGGGAAAAGAATTACTTGGACCAATTCATTGAATTCATGGAGCCACATGTCCAAATTCATCAAGATTGATTCTTGGAGTGTATCTATGGAATCATAATATTTGGAAAATAGTGAAAGGATCCTATGGATTCATGCTTGTAATACATTAGTAAACATAGAACTACTTCCATGGTGGGTATCTCTACTAAAAATCATACCCTTGATTCAAGAATGTTCACATCTGAGTGCTCAAGTCATTACCTCAAGAATCAAAGGATGGTTGTAATATGACCACTCATATAAAGAATAAAAGGTGCATAATGCTATAGTAACTTTATAAATAATTAATTATTTATCTTGGGCCATGTAATAGTAATGATACTTAATAATTCATAGGAGTTATTATATTTCCATTCATAAAAGGTGACATAGTTTAATGGGACATGAAACCAATTCTGTCATGACCCGTCCCCTAGGGCCCGTGCTGTGACTACCCCAATCCCACCTACCATAAGCTAGGGGCTGGTGACTAGAACCAAAAGTCGTATTCTGTAAAACTGGTAACACATAGCCTTTATAACTAGTAAACAGACTCAACCAAGAAGATAGTAAGATATGAACACTTGTAAATTGTATAGAAAAAAAGTGCTAAAATTAAGAGGGGCCTGAATACAAGCCCACCAGTAAAGGTACAAGTACAACTAAAATAAAATACAATTGAAGAAAGAGAAAGACAACTACCGGGTTGTCCTCTGAGGTTCCAACGTAAAGGGTATGTAAAAATCACCTCCTCAGCACTCCACATCTTCCCATCTCCACTTCATACTGACACGACGTATGGTACACCTTCAGGCACCATCCAGTCCTGGTTCCCTCGTCCTCAGTCACTAATGTTCATTGTTTGCACGAAATACAACAAGGTGCGGGCATAGCCCGTGCAGGGGTGAGTGTAACGATACTAAACGGGGACCCTGAGACCCTCAAGGAATCACAAAATCCACAATGGATAAACCACATAGCATGAACTCAACTGAATAACCTACTTAGGTATATTTCCATACATATACCTAAGTTATCAAGTATACCCATCTCAATCATCAGGAAACATAGGATCCAACCGAAAAGCATAAAGGTCAACTTTTCCACAAAGGAAGGAATACCACAATGGTAAGTACCACATAGGTACACCACACAGAGGAATACCACCAAGGTATTACCATGAAGGAATGTAACACAAAGGTATGAACTCACCTCACACTTGGTATAACATACGTACAGTAGTAGAGATGATTAGATGTAACTACTGAATCGTATTGCTGTGTTAAAAGGCAGACTCACGAAGGATCAAAAATCATCATCATACCCAGAGATAATCATACGATATTGTCAGACCCACACAAGATCCTAGTACCTCGTCATACCCACACATCATCCTAGTACATCATCAGACCCACACAAGATCCTAGTACATCTTCAGCACATCATCATACCCACACAAGATCCTAGTACATCGTCAGTACTTCTTCAGACACACACAAGATACGAGTACATCATCGATACATATTTAGACCCACACGGGATCCTAGTACATCATCAGTACTTCTTCAGAACCACACAAGATACGAGTACATCGTCTGTAAATCTTCAGTCCCACAAAGGATTCCAGTACATCATCAGTACGTTGTCAGACCAACATAGGATCCTAATACATCATTAGTACATCATCATACCCACACAAGATCCTAGTACATCAACAGTACGTCTTCAGAACCACACATGATTCTAGTACATCGTCAGTACATAGTCTGACCCACAATGGATCTTAGTACATCGTCAGTATGTCGTCAGATCCACACAATAACCCGATACATCGTAACAGCCAGCTATAGGGTTCCCGCAATTAGCTCTCTTGTCTCCTGGAGGGTCCTATCCCAAGGCACTTTTCGATAATACAACTTCCATGAAGTCTCACGAAGATGTATCTCAAAGAACACCCACGTCATAGGGGTCTCAATGCAATAGACGGTACGTCAAACAGATGCCTGGTTTGTTTGTAATTAGCCTTTTAGTCTCGGTGCCCCTTTTGGATTCATGCTTGATCCAACCATACCATACCCCAACTTTATCTGAATCCCTAGTGGGGTATACCAAATGGACCATCTCACTCCATGGTTTCTAGCCTCATAGATGGTTCTTTAGATGGACGTATGTTACCAATGTTATGGCCAAAAGAGAGTATAGGTTCGAAATTGGTCGAGGTCCGGTCCGACCCGGCCTAGGTCGACCCGCCCTGGCCCGGCCTGGGCAGTGACCTGGGGCGTGGTGGGATGGCCATGGAGGCCGCAGGTGGCGCGGGGCACCGGAGGACAAGGGGGCTGTGGAGCAGCGTGAGGCGGAACAAAGGCCGTGATCCTTCATGGTGTCCATGGGGTTGCAGGCGGGCACTGTGCGGCAGTTCGCCGCAGCTGACCAGAGGGCCAGTCGTCCTCTCCGCATGGCGTGGTCACGCACCGCACCTTCACCGGTGCTTGGTTCGGTTATCTTCTCTTTGTTCATCTCCATGGAATGAAACTTCATTCTTCAATCATGAAGAACACACCATTAATGAAGAATGATGGAGTGTTCGGGCCATGTTTTTTTGGCCCACACAATTTGTGTTAGAGCAGTAGCAAGAGGCTCAAGGGGGATAATTAAATGTGAGGTGAAAAAAGTAACATTTGTTTAATTTAAAACACACCCCCACCTATTTTTCTTGTTGACATCAATGATTATTGAAGGACGGTCATTGATTGAATACATCCCACGTTGGAGGATGTCCTGACGAAGAATTCGAAGACATTGGAGAACTTCGGCATTCTTCATTGGAGAAGCATTCTTCATTAGAGAAGAAGAATTCCTCCAAGGTTCTCCTGTTCCAATCCTTTCTACCAATTCCACCCAAAAATAAAAGTATCCAATATGTTGTGTTTCATCAATTTAATTATTGGCACAAAATTAAATTGACGTCATTAATTACGATGTTGTTGGAACCATTAAGGTTGGAGGATACAAACAGTTATCTCCCATTAAAGGGTAGTTCAAGAGTTATCTATACATTAAAGAAGGAGATTAGGGGGGTTCGGGTGGTCCCCACCCTTAAATTCAAATTGGGAGGTTTTTGGGCTTGGTGGTCCCCACCTCCATAACCCATGTTGAGGGGTTTCAAGAATAAAATTAAAATGTTGAAATAATTTTATTTTTTATTTTCCCAAAAAAAGTGTAAAACCTACAATATCCCTCAACATACTACAGTCGAGTTGAAGGTCTCCTTAAGCAAAAACCGGCGCTACTAATTCAACAGTGCCCTCAGATTTCAATTCCGAGCACCAGTTAAAAAGTTAGAAAATCCTGCTCAAACATTTACTGAACGTACCTGAAAAAATGTTCAGAAATTCATTCTGGGCACATCAAGGCTCGAAATCACACACCGTCAATTTTTGCAGACTTGTTAAAATCCCATATATTTAAAAACATCACATGGAATTTCCAGATATTTACATTCTCCCCACCTCAGGGTTTTGCATCCCCGAATTCTCCATCACAAAATTAAGAAAACAAATGGGGGTACTAAGAATGTATCTGAGCCTCCCGCTCCCATGTGCTCTCGTGGAGGTTCCTGTGATGCCAACAAACTCGCACTAGACTTATCGACTACCCAAAAAGGACCTACTAACATTTCCCCATCATCGGCTTCCATCTCACTGTGGTCGATGATGTGATAAGGGTCATGTACGTATCTCCTCAGCTAGGATACGTGGAAGATGTCGTGCACCCGGTGCAACTTGGGGGGGAAGTGCTAGGCAGTAAGCCACCTCACCAACTCTACGGAGGAACTGGAAGGGTCCAATGAACCATGGATATAACTTTCCACCTTAGCCAAATCTTTGCAAGCCTCATTGAGGTGATACCCATAGAAAGACCTGGTAACCATCCTTGAACTCTAGAGGTCTCCGTCTTCTATCGGCATAAGATTTATGCCTACTCTGTGCTGTCTTTTTCTGCTACTGGATGATCTCCACCTTCTCCATTGTAGCCCATACCATATTTGGTCCCACTAGTACTGACTCTCCTAGCTTAGCCCAGAACAAAGGTGATCTAGAAGGTCGTTCGTACAATTCCTAAAATGGTTCCATCCCAATGGAAGAGTGATAGATGTTGTTGTATGAAAACTCCACCAAAGGAAAGTGATCCTCCCAGCTGCGACCGAAGTCAAGGACATAAGCACGCAGTATGTCCTCAAGAGTCTGAATGGTCAACTCTATATGTCCATCCATATGAGGATGGAAGGCGGTGCTCAAACGAAGCTGCGTCCCGAAGGCCTATGGAAACCCCTTTCATAGCCAGGAAGTGAAACATGTATCATGATCAAAGACAATCGTCGAGGGTAGTCCATGTATCCACACAATCTCTTGCACATATAGGCGTCCCGAGCTCTCTACTGAACCCCTCTCTCAAATCGGTAGAAAGTGGGTCGACTAGGTGAGTCAATCCATGATCACCCATATAGAGTCATTACCTCTAGATGTACGTGGAAGTACTATCATGAAGTCCATGGATATCCCATACCCCTTCCACTCTGTGACCTCTAATGGCTGAACCAAGCCGGTACCTGATTCTATACATTCACATGCTGACAAGTGAGGCACTGAGACACAAACTCTTCTACTGCTTTCTTCATTCCCAACCACCAGGGTTGTCTTAAAAGATCCTAGTACATTTTTTCCACTCTTGAATGTACCGCAAGAGGGGATGTTTGGAACTATCTCAACAGTTTTTTCTGATGTGACACTGGTACCATGGTAAGTCCTCTGAAGAGGATGTCATTATCCCCACCTTTAGAAAATCCATCAGGTGCATGTCCTGTGAATATCTGAGTACATTGTACCTCGTAGTCAGTGTCCCAGTGTTGCGCCACCCTAAATTGCTGATGAAGTGGGTGAGTGACTGTAAGAGACTGAAGAAAAGCTGCTCCATCCCTGTCTGCAAAGGATATCAGCAAAGCGGCCAGCTTCTCCATCACCTCACTTAGTAGCAGTCTGCTAGATCTTCTGTTGAGTGCATCTGATACAACTTTCCACTTCCCAAGAGTATAGACTATCTCCAAGTCATAGTCCTGGTGGAACTCAAGACAACATCTTTGTCTCAAGTTCAAGTCCTTCTGCAAGAAGATATACCTGAGACACTTATGATCTGAGTAGACTATAAAATTCTACCCCATCATGTAATGTCACCACATTTTCAAGGCGAATACCACTTCTACTAACTCTAGTTCATGGGTAGCATAGTTCTGCTCATTCTGTCTTAGTTTTCGAGAACAATTTTCGATCACTAATCCCTCCTACATCAGGACACATCTGAGCCCGGTCACTGATATGTTGCAGTAGACTGTGTACCCTAAACCGTCCTCTGGAAACCCCAAAATTGGGGCACTATTCAGCCTCTTCTTCAGCTCTTGAAAACTTCACTGACATATCTTGGACCACAAGAAGGGTTTCCCCTTCTTTGTCAACGCTGATAGTGGTGTTGCATATCTGGAGAAATCTGGAATAAATATCTGGTAGTATCTGGCCAAACCCAGGAAACTCTGTAACTATGTCACACTCTTGGGTGGATCCCAACAAGTACAACCTCAATCTTCGCTAGATCCACTGCAACTTTAGCCTCCGAGAAGACATGTCCCAGAAAGTGAACCTCTCAGATCCAGAACTGGCACATCAAGAGATTACCATAAATTAGGTTCTCTCAGAGTGTGTTTAGTACTACCTGCAAATGATAGGCATGCTCCTCATCAAAAGTCGAGTATATCATAATGTCGTCAATTAACAATACTACAAAGCAAACATGGTATGGCGGAATGATCATGTTCATGTTTCCCATGAACACTATTAGAGCATTGGTCTTGCTGAATGGCATAACCAGGAACTCATAATGTCCATACCAACATCTAAAAGTCATCTTCTGCACATCCTCATCCCATATTCTGAGTGGTTGATATCCTGATCTGAGGTCTATCTTCAAGAACCACCATGCTCCCTTCAACTGATCTAAGCAGTCATCAATCATTGGTAGTGGGTACTTGTTCTTCACGGTCACCTGATTCAGGCACCGATATTAAAAAAAAAGCCTCAAGCTCCCATCCACCTTCATGGAGAACAAAATTTGGGCTACCCATGGAGAAGCACTGTGCCGAATGAATCCCTTCCCCAGCAAGTCCTCTAGTTGTACCCGCAGCTCACGAAGCTTCCCAGGAGACATCCGATATTTAGGTGTAGATATAGGTGCTGCCCCAGGGTACAAGTCAATATAAAAGTCCCCCTCTTTATGTGTAGGTTGACCCAAAACATCATTAGGGAATACATCCACATACTGGTCCACCACTATAGGATAACCCATACTCTCCACATCAACTGATCTGAGGGTAAGGCTTTCCAACTGATGAGTGATTATAAGAACTCTCCTCTGGGTATGTCCATCCTGTGCTACAATGGTGCCCCTCCCGCAGTTGAATGTAAACCTGGTCCCATCCGTGCAAATACAACACACTTTATGCCTAATACAATCAATCTGAGCATGGACTATATTTAACCACTCCATACCCCAGATGACATCGTAATGCCTCAACGCCGCTACTAGGAGACCTGTCCCTAGCTTTCACCTCCTAGAGTAAGCTCGCACTACCAGAACAACTAATTAATCATTGAATCCTCTCCCGAATGAGTTTCTAGCCATAAAGATTGAGCCAACAGCTCTGTTGAAATGTCTTAGATCTAAACGGGGGTAGTGGAAATAAAAGAATGACTGAAACCTATGTCTATACGTACTACAGCTAAGGTCAAATAGACAGAGATCGTATCTCACTCATCTTTGAAGTGCCATGGTTGTAGGCCTCAGCTACCTATAGCTGAGCTCGCCCTTGTCCATGAGCTCTCTATTGTCAGGGTGGATTACCTAGTGGCAGTGGTGGTAACATCTCAAATCATCACCCACCACTAGCTGCATGACCAACTCCTCTATCATGTCCGCCTGATCCATGCAGAACACCTCGATCGAACCCTTATCTTTACATGGGCAGTCCCTCGACCATCTGCATATCATTAATATGGCTGGTCAGATTGTCACGAGCCATTTGAACCTGCACGCTGCATGTGAAACACTACCTATTCCTCGCATAACTAACTCTGTCTCTTGTACCCCGTATAACCAATCCAATGTCATGAGGTCGCCCACCTGTAGGTCTGGTCATCTTAGACCTTTGTGACATATTTCTGCTGCAAGCTGTAGAAGACTCTACTATGTGACGTCCGGTGGTGGGTCTCACTGCTGGTGAATTCTCAACAAGAAAACTCTCCACTAAGAGGGATCTCTCCAACACCCACGCCTGCGTCAGAATGCTATGATAAATCATTGAAGCCCTGATCTCCCACATGAGCCCTTTCTCGAAGGTCTGGGCGCTGATGAATGGGTACCGAACCATATTAGTAGAGTAGCATGAATGGTCAGTGAACCTCACTAACTACTAAGCCACGGTCTTGATGCCCTACTATAGATCAAGAAGCTCCTCTATGCGTACTGTG
Source organism: Viscum album (assembly GCA_963277665.1). Classification (NCBI taxonomy): domain Eukaryota; kingdom Viridiplantae; phylum Streptophyta; class Magnoliopsida; order Santalales; family Viscaceae; genus Viscum; species Viscum album. The sequence continues at coordinate 1,870,281,442 of OY728150.1, forward strand.
TGAGATTCATTGGGACAAACTCTACCCGAAACAGGCTCTCGAAGTCTTCCCAGAGAAGCGTCACCTCGTCTTGAACTTCTAGCATCAAGCTCCACCATCTTGCTATAGTATACTAGCATTAAGGATCATCATAAGATCAACTGGTGCCCCTACTGGCTGGAAGACTCTCACCATGGCCTCCAACAAATCCTCAGCCGCCTGTGGGTCCATCTATCTCCTGAACCTAGGTGGTCTCTAGCACAAGAACTCAAGCAACACTCTCAAGAAACATGAACCCTCTACTTCTGGGGCTGGAAGAATTGGTGGACCAACAGGTAATGGTACCACTAGTTCCTCCACTGGTGCCTCTACTAGAAGAGGGCCCTATACTGAGGCCTCGTAGCTTGGTGGGATATCAGCGCGTACTATATCCGGAACCCCCGATGGCTGTCTGCGTGGAGGAATCCTAAAAATAAATTGGTGTGCCATGGTAAATATGTTATACCAGGTGAGATGACCAAAAGAGATCAAAATGAAAACTCTTGAAAACATACACGCAATCAGTGTTTTCATGCACTGAGTCAGAAATCAGATGTCAGGGTCCTGGAGTATCTATACGTTGGCCACCACAACAAAAATGGATTCCCTTAACTGATTAACACACTCAATACATTTAACAATATTGTTGTTTAAATGATTAGAGTCCAATGATATATAGTAGAACCGACTCCTCTGATACTAATTTGTCACGTACCGTCCCCTAGGGCCCGTACCGTGACTACCTCAAGCCCGCCTTCCATAGGCCAGGGGCTGGCGACTAGCACTGAATGGTATATTCCGTAAAACTAGGAAGGCATTTACTTTATAACATGTCAACAAACTCAACCAAGTAGAAAAAAAGATACGAACAGAAGTGAACATTATAGCAAAAAGAGTATTGAAAGTAAGAGGGGTCGGAATACAAGCCCCACAATAAAGGTACAAGTAAAATAGAAATACAATACAACTGAAGAAAGAAAAAGATAGCTATTGGGTCATCCTTCAAGGTTCCTACCTGAAAGGTAGGTATAGATCACCTCCTTAGTGCTACACGTCTACTCGTCTCCTCTGCGTACCAACACGCAGTATGGTCCACATTTGGGCACCGTCCAATCCTAGTACCCTCTTCCTCAGTCAACATTGTCCATCATTTACAACAAACACAACAAGGTGCGGGAATATCCCATGCAGGGGTGAGTATAATAATACTCTGTAGGGACCCAGAGACCATCAGGGTCTCACAAAACCACAAAGGACAAATCAAATAGCATGAAATCAACTGAAAACCCTACTTATGTATATTCCCATACATATACATAAGTTATCGAGTATACCCATCTCAATCATGAGAAAATAGAGGGTCAACCCCAAAAATAAAGAAGATAAACTATTCCACAAAGGAAGGAATACCACAAAGGAAGGAATGCCACAAAGGTAAGTACCAAACAGGTACACCACAAATAGTAATACCACCAAGGTATTACCACAAAGGAAAGTACCATATAGGTACAAACTCAGCTCACACAAGGTATAACTTTGGTACAACAGTAGAGATGATTATATCTAAGTACTAAATCATATGACTCTGTTACGAGGCAGACCCATGAAGGATCCTAAATCATCCTGAGACCCACAGAGGATCATAGTACATCGTCAGACCCACACAGGATCCTAGTACCATGTCAGACCCACACAGAATCCTAGAACATTTTCAGACCCACAAAGGATCGCATTACATCGTCAAGACATCGTCAGACCCACACAAGATCCTAGTACATCATCAATATGTCTTCAGACCCACCCAGGATCCTAGTACATCATTGGAATGTTTTTTGACCCACACAGGATCCCAGTACATCGTCGGTACATCATCAGACCCACAAAAGATCACAATACATCATATGTACATCGTTAGACCCACACAAGATCCTAGTACAACTTCAGTATGTCGCCGGACCCGCATAGGATCCTAATATATCGTCAGTACATCATCGGAGCCACATAAGATCTGAGTATATTGTCACTACGTCTTCAGACCCACACAAGATCCTATTACATCGTCAGTACATCGTCGAACCCACAAAGTATCCTAGTACATATTCATTACATCGTCAGAACCATACTGAATCACAGTACACCATCATAGCCAGCTACATGGTTTTCGCACTAAGCTCGATTGTGTGTGGGAGGTTCTGCTCCAAAAGACACCAGTCGATACTCCAACTACCAAGAGGTCACACGAAGAAGTGTCTCAGAGGACCGCCACATCATAGCGGTCTAAACACAATAGATGATGTGTCAAACGGAGGCCCGGTATGTATGTTTTTCTCCTTTTAGTCCCATGGAATCGGTTCAATTCGTCCTCGATACAACCAGACCGTACCCTAGATTTATCAGAATCTCTATTAAGGTATATCAAATGGGTCAACTCAATCCAAGTTTTTTGGCTCTACAGACAGTTCGTCAAATGGATTCCCAGTGGCAATGTTATGGCCAAAAGAGAGTATAGGGTTGAAACTAGTCAGGGTCCTGTCTGACCCGGCCTGACCTTCTACGTCCAGACCGTCCCGTGTAGAGCCGTCTAGCCCACTGGGTGGCCCGACCTAACGTCCCAGCCTGGGAAACAGCCCATGGGGTGGCGGGGCAGTCGCGGAGGCCACAGGGGGCGCGAGGCTGCAGAAGTCGCGGGGCGGCGGAGGGCGTGGGGGCCCCAGAGTGCCAGAAGCCCCAGGGGCCGTGGAGAGGCATTAGTCATGGCATGGGAGAGGCCGCGGGGGCCCTAGAGAGTCTCGTGGCAGTGGGGAGGCTATGGTCAGGCGGGCCACCTGTGGTGAGGCGGGGTGGCGGTCCGCCGTAGCTGGCCGGGCATCCAGCCATCCTCTCTGCGTGGTGCAGTCGCATGTCGCACCTTTCCCAGCTGCCAGTTCGGCCAGCCGCTCTATGTCCATCACCGTGGCATAAATCTACCTTCTTCCAACATGAGGAACACACCATTAATGAAGAACTATATAGGGGTCGAGCCATTTTTTTTTGGCCTACACCCACCACGTTAGAGCAGTAGCAAGAATCTCAAGGGGGATGATTCAATGTGAGGGGAAAAGGTTATCATTGATCAATTTTAAACACATCCCTGCCTCCTTTGATTATTTACGTCGATGAGGAGGGAAGGATGGTCCTTGATTTAATACGTCCCACGTTAGAGGATGTCTTGAGGATGAATTTGAAGACAATGGTGAATATCAGTGTTCTTCATTGGAGAACCGTTCATCATTGGATAAGGATAATTCCTCCAAGGTTCTCATATTCCAATATTTTCTCCCAATTCTACCCAAAAAGAAAAGTATACAATATGTTGTGTTTCATGATTTTAATTTTTGGCACAAAATGAAATTGACATCATTAATTACGATGCGGTTGGAACCATTAAAGTGGGATGATTCTAGAGTCTATCTACTATTTTAGGGGAGTTCAAGAGCTATCTACATATTAAAACTAGAGTTTATGGGGTTCGGGTGGTCCCCACCTTTAAATTAAAATTGGGTTGTTTTGGGATCAGTTGTCCCCACCTCTTTAAAAAATGTTGAGGGGTTTCAAGAATAAAAATAAAATGCTAAAATAATTTTATTATTATTTTCCCACAAAAAGTGTATAACTAACTTTCACCCTCAACCTACCATGGTCGAGGTGAAGATCTCCTTAAGAGAATACCAGCACAACGAGTTCAAAGGTGACCTAGGATTTCAATTCCAAGAACCGGTTCAAATGTTAGAAAATCCTACTCATACATTTACTGAATGTACCCCAAAAAAATTTCATAAATTCACTCCGGGAACACTAGGCCTTGGAATCACATGCTGTCTATTTACCAAGACTTGTAAAATACCCATATATTTAAAAAAAATACATGGAATTTCCAGGTCTTTACATATTTCTAAATTAATTACATATTTAGATATTATATTTTTTAATTTACTTTTCATAATCATGAAAATGAGGGCTAGGGATGTGTGGCCAATTTTCATTGAACATCATTCAAATAGGCCAACTGATATGTATAAAATAATTTCTGTTCACAATTGAGTTTAATTTATTATATTAAAACACTTAACAAATAGTGTTCCAGTTATAAAATGATGTAATAGACATTGAAAATCCATTCATTTGGTTAAAAGACATCGCTTTAATGAGGCCAGATCAAGATCACTTGAATTATGGTGAAAAATAGACTTAACAACACACTAAAGGAATAATTGTGGAAACACCCTACTTGGGCTTGTCAGAGATGAGGTTATGTTCTCAAACAATGTGATTATAATGTATGGACTGGGATATAAAATAAGGGAACATTTATTAGAAGCATGGAATTTGAATTTTAATAATAATATCTTGATGAAATCAGTGTGCAAAAAATTTTGATATTTAAAAAAATAGCAATTCGTTAGGTATGATTCACAAACCACATAACAAGATGCTATAACATTCACCTTATCTAGTATCTACCTTATGTTTTTCTTGGATTAGAAGAGAATATAAGATCAGTGACCTGAAGACTTGGAATAAGATCCAGCACCGAAATATCTCCATTGATAGAAATATAAATGGTTAAGGGAGAAATATGACCAATGAATTTACCAACTCAGAACATATGAGAACTACACCCATTGAATAAAATCATAGTTGCTTAATTGAGATCATAAACTACTATTTGTTCTCAAAAGGGTGCTCCTAAAGAAATTTTGTCCATTGTAGAAGAATTTTTTAGAGGGGTAAGTTTTAGATTATATTTGAGGGTAAAAACATAAATTTTATGTGAAATTAAAGGTTTATATGGTTTCTTCACATGGTGGGCCAAATTCTGAACCAACTATCAACCTCTTTCTTTTTAAAGGGTAACCCAATTGGTTTCAGGTTCATATTTTTATGAATATTTAAGATCTTATGTGGAACGCTCCACAAAAAAGTGTATGTACTCCTACATGGGAATTTTCCCCTAGCCATAAGACATCCTAAAATCATGTGGACATTTATAGACAACTAGTCATACCTCACATAGTTTGTTAAACCATGTGGACTAGTTCAAATGATTTCTACTAAACATGCAACTAATCCCTTTTCCCCACATGCATGAGATTCAGGATCTGAATAAGTACCAGAACCCCATGAACCTATCGTGAAAAAATTATATATCTATATTATATCCAAAAAAATAATTATTCTTATTTAAAAAATTATTTATAGATGATATAAAAACTATGTTATTACACCATCCTTATTACCTTCCATGTATAGTGTGAGTAAATAAAATCACTTCCAGAGGCGGTAGTCCCCGGTACACTTGAGAAATGTAATTCTACTCCCATAAAACTGAACTTAAGAAGTTATATATGATATAACAATTTAATAAGAATAATAATATCATATATATGATATATAATCATTTAATCCATCATTACATCCATCCGCTATAGGTGGTAATGAAAAATGAATATCATTGGTTCGCGAGGCATTAGTCCGCATTACACATGAATGATTATTTTTAATCCCATTTGATTGAAAAGGATAAAAATTTACAATATTTAATTAATATAATATAATATTACTATATTAAATAGTTTTTGGTTATTATATCATTAGGTTCTAATAATAATATAAGGTCATAGAGGAGGAAATAATATAAAAATAATAGTTAGGGATGCTACCTCTTCTTTGGGAAACTTCTTTATGTTTGGAGAAAAAGGATTCATAGGTTGTCTTTATGAAATAAATAATGGTTATAGAATGATATTATGGAATATTAGAATTTATTTGTACAAGAATATGATGAGAATAATGTTTTTTGGAATGTTAAGAGGATAAGAGAGGGCGTGTCCATTTATAATTGAGGTGAGTGAGAGACTTATAAATTTAGAAAATAAAAAAAATATACCGACGTGTTTCAAATTCCAAAAGGATAAAAAAAGTTTAATTATAGAATATATAAAAAATGGGGTCAAACTATGACCACAAAATATATATTAGACATGTTATTGGTAAATTTTAACCCATGTAATTTTAGTTTAACCCCTTGGTTAACAAATTTTTACCTTACCTATAGTAAATATTTTTTCATTTTTTACTATTAATTATTAATATTAAATAAGTTGAAAATATTTGATTGTATAAATTATATTGATTCAAAAAATGAACACAATTTTCCATTTTCTTGTCATATAAGAAGAAAATATTAATTTAAAATTATTCCCACTGAAGCGATGAGAATGATGGGATTGAAAGAGAAAACGACCAAATGTTTAAAAACAAATTTTTTCAATAATAGATATAAAAATGATAATAATAACCTAAAATTGATTAATTGATATATAATTGAACTAATTTTACTTTAAAAACCATTTTAATATCACAAAGAACCTTATAACTCATTTAAATGAAAATTTTTTCTTCATAAAATGCCATTATTTTTTATTATTTAATGATTTTTTTTGAAAAATACAAAAAATACAACGAACTATTATTTTAAATTTATTATTTTAAAAATGGAATTTAATTTTTTCAAATTAATTTTTTAAATTGATAGAAGTTAATTTTAATATAAGTATGGGATGATTAGAAATCATCATTTTACAAAACCATATTTCTTAAGCATAAAATTGGATTTATTATTATCACTTGTATTGAAAAAATATAAGAATAACATTAAAAATTACAATGATGGTATAAAATATACATCTCCTGAATAGAATCCGATGTAATTTATTTGATTTTATGATGTGAGACACACTAGTGAATAGAAAAACAGTTTATTATAATTTAATATCATTTAATTTCAAATGGTTCTTAATTTCATTTAAAATTAATTGGTCATAAACGAATTAATTTTTCATACATGTGTAAAGAGTAAATATCCATTATTTAGTTAATATTTATCATACCCTCCCTTCCAATGGACATTTGATAAATTTCATATTATGTAATAATATTTTAATAGTATGTCACATTGTATTTAAACTCGGGGTTTCATGAAATACAATATAAAATCATCATTATTCATAACACAAAATATAGAAATGATTAAATTCATTTGAAAAAATATATATTTCTCCAAAACATGTGGTGTTATATTCAACCCCCTTTAAATAAATTGTTCCCTCTATCTTTGAACATGTGCTTGTTCATCAAGGTTTCATCTTTTAAAAATCCCATTTTGGGAACCCTAGATTTTAAAAAAGGACAATAAAAAATAATTTTAAAATTAATGAAATAAATGCATGAATGTAAAATAGTATAACACGTTACTATGTTTCCATGTCGGATAATATTTTTGAGAAGTGATGATATGGAAAATTTAGAAAATAATAAGGTTTAAATAATGATGTAGAGTTACATAGATCATTAATAACAATAAAATTAATAATCATGAGAAATAATATAATATAAAACAATAAACCAAAGTGTTTTGAAAAGGGTAATTAATATCATCAGAATTGATGGTAAATGGAAAAAATTTAATTTCATGATACTCTTCCAATGTCTGGGTAATTATCACAATAATATATACATTCTTTATTTAATTCCATTTAAAAATAACAATATAATCATTTGGTTGTGCTTAAATTAATTTCAATATCACAAATAACTCTGTAAAATGATGATGATTTTTTATGATTGTTTTTCTAATGGATCATAATATCTATAAAATAATGATACTTATTTTCTTATTTCACTTTCTAAGACCAATTTTTTTTATCAAAAAATATCCAATTAAATCCAATTTTTTAGATAATATTTTTCATGCATACTTAAATGTAAGGCTCCTCCATGTTTGGAGAAAATTGGAATCCAAAAATCGATAAATAAGGTCCTATATTTATAAAATCAATTTATAATAAACTTCTGAATGAACATGATTTATATATTAATTTTATAAACCAAATATATGAATAAATTGGTCATATATTCCATTGAAACATAGAAATAAATTTAATTAACATAAAAATATAATAAAAACATTCTTTCATTCAAAAATTAACTCCTCTCTCATTCATTAAATAAAATAAAATATTTTTGAAAATATTATATAAATTACATAAATTTCCATTCTCCCTTGATGGTAACATAATACACAATTTCATCAAATCATTAATCAGTTCAAATGTAATCAATACTATCCAATTTACATTATCCACATCAATTATATATTTATCCAAAAAAACCATTTTCTAAACATGAGGAACATATTATAAAAAAATCTCCCCTTAATAAAAAAATTACCTTTTAATTAAATCATATTTCAAGTCCATAAATACCATAAAACATATTATCTCTATCACTTATAGAGAAACATCAATGAAAAAATCCATTAATGTTTTATGATTATAAGAACAAAAATTTAAGTAATACAAATATAATTATTTGAATATTAATACATTAACACATCATTCATTCTACTTTCTTTATAATATATTTAACAGGATTCATATTCTTATTCCTAAATGCTTCATTACTTCTATATTTAATTTTTAGTCTCTTCATCATATGTAATATAACTATTACTCATATAACCTTGCTGATTCAATTCTATGTTTTTCCATTTATGATATCAATTTTCATAATTCCCATCATTTCAAAATTTGAAAAATTCAATTGTCGATGAAATATTAGAGATACCATTATTCTTATACATTTTCTTAACAAAACTCTTCATTTATCATATGTAATTACATTATTTTTGTGCTTATTTACACACTCTGAAAATATTCTCATCCCTTTAATACTTTCACATGGGTTATTATTATGACATTTTCACCATATAAGAAACTAAATATTTTTCTCCATTGGTCTCCACTAATTAAACTCACACAAAACTCTATAATTCTCTTCATTAGAGAGTCTATATATTGGTTAAATAGCATGTTATAAATCAAATATCATGATAAATAATTAGGAATAATCCAAATATAATTCATTCTTTCCATCATCCCATTTATTTTCCCAATAATAAATTATTATCACAATAATCACTAATCGAGTTCCATATGCTTCTTGTCACTGACTAATACCAAAAAATATATCATCAGTAATAATATTCATAATGGGAAATCTACTAAATAAGAAAATTAAATTATTCGATGTCTAAATAAATAATCCTTATGTTCAATCTATTATGCCTTAGGCTTATCGTAGTCATTCAGGGTCATTATATAAATCCATCTAAAGTTATTGTAATGAATTTTTTAATTTACCAATCATACCCCTTAAAAATGTCAAATCATTTTAGCCGAAAGACCATTGTCATGCACCAGATGATGATCGACTCCATTTCAATTCACCCTTTTCAGATTTACTACCCTGAGTACCTCTCTAATAGATCCATATACCATTATAGTATCTATACACAGATGTAATTTCCTGGAAGCAACTAGCTCTATAATTTACCAAAATTCCAGGACATTTTCCTATATTTTGAATCATTCACAGACATTTTCTTATCCATTTCACTAGAAATATCATTATAAACATATATATATATATATGTATTTCACTAAATTTTTCTCATCCTTTTTTCAAATTATAACTAAATCATTCCTTTTTTTTACAAATTGTAGTTAGCCAAACATTTCATACATCGATATTTCATATTTTATATAAATTGTAATTATGATTACCAAATAGATTTAATAAGATCATAATGGTTTAGTTCCTTTGGATACTAGGTAAACAATATTCTTATTCATAGAACTAATTTTAATTTTTCAAAAAAATATCTTATAATTTATAACTATTCACATACAAACCCTACAAAAAACAATTCATTATAAATTATTAAAGAGAAATATAATAAATGGAAGGATTACATGATCAGTAAGGGTAAACTAGTGAAAATATGTAATCATAACATGATGATAATGGTATGATAATGTGAGAATAATATATATTAACCATTTCATTAATGTGAATGATCAAAATCATAAAAAATAGAAGAAATATTGATAGTTAATTGGTCATGCATCATATAGAAATAAATGAACAAGAGTCACGAGTTCATAACATTGACATATGATATAAAATTTTGGCATTATCATCAGCAATTAAAACAATACCCTTAGTAGCTAAGGATCATTTTTGAAACTGTAATTATGGATTTGGTTCACTCCTTATAAAATTTATGTATTTATGGTTTATTCCTAATTCTATCAATGTGGATAGATTTTCTTATTGTTTAGATTTCTTCCTCCAATCCCATGCTAATTTCTCATGAAATACCAGTCTTTAATCAATGAATTAGAGGTAGATATAGGTCTGAACAATCTTTAGATATAATGGATCCACTATCATTGGTTATAACATAACCCCTATCATTGGTTATAATATAACCATCATCCCAAAAAAGGATATTTTATATGTTTTCCACAACATCATAATACATTCATCACATCCAAACCCATGAAGAGAAATTGATGTCATAAAAACTCCATCACAACATTTACTATATAATATATATAGGTTTCATAATTATTTCATCATCAAAAAATAACACATGGAAAAAAAATAAGAGTTCCTAAGAATATTATCATTGTATAACCTGTGGAAGAAAAACTGAAATACTAAAAAACATGTGTTCATAAACCTAACCAATATAGAGAATGAATAAAAATAACAACCTTGGATCAAATCCCATGTTAAAAATAAGTAATATAAAAGCATGTAATATTTGATATAAAGTGATTTTGAAATATACTTTTGAAACATTTTAAAGGAAGGTAACCTTTATTTGAAAATAAATTTTAAAAAAATCATAAAATATTTTAGATATCATTTTTATAACGACCCATACTTTACATACATTTTTAATACTTCAAAATTGAAGCACACTTATTACAACATATGACAAAACCACAACGGACCGTATAGGTAGAGTGTCTTTAGAAACTGGGAAACATAAATAGCTGGTTCATAAATCTTCTAAAGTGTCTCCCATTTATTTCATCATATCTAGGGTCCCTTTTAGCATATTATACTTAATATCCATCTTCCTGACCTGGGGAAAAGAAAACATAAATGGGTGAGCTCAAATGCTCAGCAAGGGCAAATAATGGAAATAAAAATCATGTCATATCTTTTTGAAAATCTTAACCTGCAAAAGAGATCATAATATCTTAACATGGAATAAATCATAGAAGTGAAAATGATATCCCCATAATCAAAACTTGAAACTTTGTGGCATGAACACATAATCATGGAAAATCATTTCTTGTTAGTCATGACTCATTGCCAAGACTATCTTAGCGGACAAAGTCCATTTCTGAACCGAGTTCACTCCTCATTTCAGTCCTGTATCACTGAACCGAAATAACCTTCCGTTCCAGCCATGTCTATCTCAGGAGATATAAATCGTTACCCAATGCATTGGAGGGAGATATAGGTCCCACCCATCTTATAATTAATCCTTTCTTATGTGTGCCACATAATCATAAATCATACATCATCGCATAACACATGTAACAAAAATGGGATTCTTGAAACATCATGACATCATAAAACAAATCTTATAAGGCGAATGACTTCATAAAAATAATTCCCTCACAACATAATCAAATCAATGTAATTAAAGGGATAAAAACAGAACCCTTTATTATCTTAGATGGAAAATAATTTTGATAAAACACTTGAACTCCATTCTTGAGGAAAATATCCTTTCTTCTTCAAAAACACTTTTCTTTTCTTAACATGTCATACAATTATAAACAAAAAGAAGTTGATTAAAAATAAACTTGAAAAATTGTAAAGGAATCTTCTTGGAAATAATGTTTTAAAAATCCATTCATGCCGTATAACTTAAAAAAAACATTCTTCGTACTTTTTTCGGAAAAGTCAAAAAGTCCTTGTACGAAAAACGAAAAAAGATTCCTTTCATATTCTTTACTAAAAACTCACCGAAGGGTAAAATTGGATTTAAACTATTGTAAGTGGATGGAAATAATATTACATATTGAGGGAACATGGATGTGGATGATAAAATACACCCCAGTAAATACCAAAGTATAAACAATCTCGGATAAAAATGAGATTGTGGTATTTCCCCTTACCTTAGGTCCGATTTGCTTTGTACGTGTCCGATGCTTCTGTATAATGGTTTAAATAATGTTATTGACTTATTCCAGAATCATACATATTGATATGATATCATATATGGTCATATTCTTAGCTTCCTGTTAGTAATATTTCATTGTTACTTGTTACTCGGGTCTTTATTGCCTTTTGTTCTTATGCTTGTTTTGCCGAATACATTATTATTCTTCTTTTAAGGTTATAGATACCTTATATCCAGAATGGTATTAGTGTAACATATATCATATTTATTCATTCAATTCATTTATATAATTACTATGTAATGATGATCATGTAGAACGAGTCGCATCACATCGTGGAGACGGTATTCCGTACGTACGCACGAGTGATGATATCGTTCCTATGATCGTGGAACTGTATTGGAGTATATATATATTATTTCAGTATCAATATTACTTTATAATAATAATAAATAGTTACTCATTACACCATTATACCCATCCTTGTAAAGTGATGGTGGAAAATAGATTACACCACGGCGTGGAGACGGTATTCCGTACGTACGCATGTGCGGTGATTTCATTTTTCCGTAAGATGGATAGAAGGTGAATTAGGGTTGTTTCATATTTATAATAACATATCAGTATTTAATTAATACTGATGTTATTACTTTATCATGAAACAACTAAAGAAGAAGAAGTTGAAGAAGAAATAAATTGAAAAGATCGGTAATGGATATTACCTCTTCTTTGGAACGCCTCTTTGAATCCTCCACTTAGGGAACTAAGATTGGTATTTGAAGAAGACCAGGACCTCTAGGATTATTCTAGGGAAGTGGAGATGAGAAAAATGGCAGGGGTTGGCCGAGCTTGAGTGCTCAAATTGGTGTGAGGAGGAGGGGGAGGAGGTGCCCTTTTATAAGGGAGGAGAGGGGCACCTTAAGAATATCTCAAAATATTATTTTATATTAAAGTCAAAATCGGTTTATAATGGTTCCAAAGGGTATTATTTAGAAGCTAAAGTGGGGATGGTTCGAAATCCTATCAACCAATAGGATTTAGACAAGTTTAGGGTATTATTTTAACCTTATCAATTAGATTTAACTCTAAGTTAAATAATTTAACTTTTACCGTGTCTTTTTGTTTTCTTTCACTATATGGTTAATACACTTAATATAACATGCTAAACGAACCCCAAATTGTTTATTATTAATATATATATCTTTATCTAAGTAATTTGGCCGAACCTTAGATTTTTAGGAATAAAATAACAATTAATAATATAATATTTGATTTAAAAACTATTTTGTGTCAATTTTGACACTATTTGATATATGATTTTTGCGAAAGTCATAAAAGAATTATATGTTCGAAAAAAGTTGATTAAATCAACACTAATATATCATAGTAACCTAGAAAATTAGTGTAATTCATAAAAAGTCTCAAATGACATTTATTTTGGTGTTTATAACACCAATTATGTCAATATTTCATTAATAAGACAATTACTGCATCATCATTGTGTCATAAATAAATTACATTATTTAAGGTCTAAAAATTATAAATAAACTACCATTATGTAGTAAATCTTTTTAGATTTCTAATTAATATTTATAGTCAAATTTATCTTATGTATAACCCCGTATTAAAAATGATTTACTTATTAAACTTTGATTTTAACTATTTTAACCCTTCTTTAAATAAATTAATAATAAATGTCCTAATGTAATCCATGTGGGCCTAAATGGTCATATTTTATTCCTAAGTTTGTTTTTGGTCGAATTACACTTGTCCAATAGAATTAGGACATGTGTTAGGGTAATAGTAATATCATATTTACCCTTAGTTACCCTATTTACTATTAACCGCGGTAAAAAAAATAAAAAGTTACTATTCACCAAAAAATTATTTTTATCTCATTGAACCACATTTTACTTACTGATATCAACCGTTTCTGTCGGATTTTCGAAATTACATTCACAGAAGCGGTAAAATTAAGTTTTATGCAAAATTCAGTTTTTTAACCTACCACTTAGTGGTTTCACTATTCATCAAAAATGGAAAGTTTTCAGAAAAATACCAAAATTTCACCCTAGGCTAATTTCGGTATTCCGAATCCAAAAATGAAGTCCATTTTGAAAAATAAAATTTATAAAATTTCAAAAACTGGTTATTACTATTCATAACGGCTAGTTTTAATAATATTTTAATAGCATATCGATGTTTAGTGAAACTAAGTATTGCGTACGACGCAAGCTATCGAGGAAGGTCGTGATTGCATGTAAAGTAAGCCAAGCATGTGTGTAGTGAAGGATTCCTTTGATGATATAAAAACAAAATATTACTCATAAAAATCTCGGGTGTTACATTCTACCCCCCTTAAAAAGAATTTCGCCCTCGAAATTCGTCACTTTGTAACAAACAGATGAGGATACTTCTCTCTCATCATATCCTCAAGCTCCCATGTAGCTTCATCAAGTTGGTGGTTCCTCCATAAAACTTTCACCAATCGAGTGGTCTTGTTTCGTAGGACTTTTTCGCTACGATCAAGAATCTCTATCGGCTGTTCTTCATAAGAAAGATCTTGCTCCAGCGGTACAACTTCTGAGCTGAGTACATGTGAAGGATCTGGTATGTACTTTCTCACGAGAGATACATGGAAAACATCGTGAACTTGAGAGAGATTCGGTGGAAGTTCCAATCGTTAAGCTACCTTTCCAATACGATCCAGTATTTCAAAAGGACCGATATATCTAGGGCTCAACTTCCCCTTCTTTCCAAATCTCATAACCCTCTTCCAGGGAGATATTCGTAAGAACACTTTATCACCCACTTCAAACTCTAGGTCTTTTCTTCGGTTGTCGGCATAGCTTTTCTGTCGACTCTGAGCTGCTCTTATGTGTTGTTGAATAGATCTGACCTTTTCTGCCATTTCATCAACAAGATCAGGTCCTAATAGCTTTCTTTCCCCAACTTCATCCCAGCAAGTAGGAGTCCTGCATTTCTTTCCATAGAGAGCATCATAAGGAGCCATCTGAATACTGGAGTGAAAGCTATTATTATAAGAAAATTCCACCAAAGGTAGGTGTTGATCCCAACCTCCTTTGAAATATATAGAGCAATCTCTCAACATATCTTCTAGGGTTTGAATTGTTCTCTCAGACTGACCATCTTTCTGGGGATGATAAGCGGTTCTGAAACTCAACTCTGTATCCAGAGTATGCTGAAGACTTCGCCAGAACTTCGAGGTAAATCTCGGATCCCGATCAGATATAATAGAAAGTGGTACTCCATGCAATCTTACCACTTCCTTTACATATATCCTGGCAAGCTGATCTAGAGAGAAATCCTCCCTAATAGCAATGAAGTGTGCAGACTTTGTAAGACGATCAACTATGACCCAAATAGCATTATTGCCTTTGGATGTTTTAGGAAGTCCGGTGACAATGTCCATAGTGATGTTTTCCCATTTCCATTCGGGTATGGGTAATGGTTGTAACATCCCCTTAGACTTCTGTCTCTCAGCTTTAACATGTTGACAAACAAAGTATCGAGAGACATATTCAGCAACATCTCTTTTCATGCCATCCCACCAGAAGTACTCTTTCAGGTCCCTATACATCTTCGTGCTTCCAGGATGAATAGAGAATGATGAACTATGAGCCTCATCCAGCAGCTCCTTCTTTAATTTGGGGATGGGAGGAACACAAACCCGATTCCTGAACTTTATTATCCCATCACAATCAAGGTTGAATTCAGGAACATTTCTCACCTTCTTTTCTAACTCGACATCTTCTTTCTGTGCCTCTTTAATCTTCACATGTATAGATGGTTAAACATTCATTTGAGAAAGAAAAGATTTTTCGCCTTCCATTATAATTCCAAGATCCATCCTTTGTAAATCCATAAATATTGGATCTTTTGTGATCCTCATCATGGATAAACTAGCATGTTCTTGTCTACTTAATGCATCTGCCACCTTGTTTGCTTTCCCAGGGTGGTAATGGATTGAGCAGTCATAATCCTTAATCAGCTCCAACCATCTTCTTTGGCGCATAGTCAGCTCCTTTTGTTTGAAAATATACTTTAAACTCTTATGTTCAGTATAAATATCACAACTTTCACCATAAAGGTAATGCCTCCAAATCTTTAATGCAAAGATTACCGCAGCCAACTCCAAATCATGTGTTGGGTAATTTTGCTCATGGATTTTCAACTGTCGTGAGGCATAAGCTATCACCATATCATTTTTCATAAGAACACACCCCAATCCCTTCTTGGATGCATCACTGTAGATCACAAACCTTTCTCCACTACAAGGTAGTGTGAGCACAGGTGCACTGGATAACCTTCTTTTAAACTCCTTGAAATTCTCTTCACATTCTTCTGTCCAGACAAACTTAACTCCTTTCCGAGTCAACTTGGTGAGTGGATTAGATAATCGTGAAAAATCTTTTACAAAACGTTGATAATATCCAGCCAAACCAAGAAAACTTCGGATCTCAGTTACTGTTGTTGGTCTTGACCATCTTTCGATAACCTCTGTTTTTGCTGGATCCACAGATATCCCCTCTTTTGAGATTATGTGACCCAAAAATGCAACTTTTTGAAGCCAAAATTCACACTTGATAAATTTGGCATAAAGCTTCTCCTTTCTCAAGGTCTTCAATATAATTCTCAAGTGATCTTCATGCTCTTCCTTGCTCTTTGAATAGACAAGAATAACTTCTATAAAGACTACCACAAATTGATCAAGATAGTCTCTAAAGAATCTATTCATTAGATCCATGAAGATCGCAGGGGCATTAGTAAGACCAAACGACATCACTATAAATTCATAGTGTCCATACCTTGTACGGAAAGACGTATTTGGTATATCCTCCCTTTTTACCCTTAATTGATGATACCCTGAACGAAGATCAATCTTGGAAAAGTATTGAGCTCCGCGTAGTTGGTCAAATAAGTCATCAATGCATGGGAGAGGATATTTGTTCTTGATAGTGATCTTGTTAAGTTCTCGATAATCAATGTAGAGTCTCATTGATCCATCTTTCTTCTTAACAAATAGAACAGGTGCTCCCCAAGGTGACGCACTAGGGCGTATGAATCCCTTATCAAGATTCTCTTGGAGTTTTTCTTCAATTCCTGCAACTCAATTGGGGCCATTCTATAAGGTGTCTTTGAAATTGGCAAAGCACCCGGTACGAGTTCTATTGAAAACTCAACTTCACGATTTTGTGGAAGACCCGGTAATTCCTCCAGAAAGACATCATCAAACATTCGTACGATGGGCATATTCTTAATCGTAGGTTTCTCACCAACCATTTGAGATAAATAACCTTCATTTAGTGGAATCAAAACCCATAAGATGGAAGGAATTTCCACTGGAAGGTTATATTCATCCTTGCATCGATAGACGATTGTAGATTGATCTGGAATATGAAATGTGACTTCCCTTCTTTGGAAATTGATATGAGCTCCATGTAGAGAAAGCCAATCCATGCCAAGAACCACATCAAATTCCACTAAAGGAAGGATCACAAGATTTGCAGGAAGCACTTTCCCACAAACTTCGATCGGAGAAGAATTATAAACTTTTGATGCGACTGTTGTGCCATTAGGTGTTGTCACAGCTAACTCAACATCTAATTGTTGCGGTAATACGGTGATACCCTTAGAAATTTCTTTAGAAATAAAGGAGTGGGTGGATCCCGAATCAAATAAAACATTTGCTACTTTAGAGTGGATGGTAAGTGTACCTTTCACCACTTCGTTATCGTACTCCACATCGCTGATAGAAATTGCATGTGACTTTCCTTTGTCTTTAGCCTTAAGATTTTGTTGACGTCAACCATCATCAACAACCCTTGGATTTGGGCATTGATTGGCATAATGCCCCATCTCCTTGCACTTGAAACATTGAAGTGTGGTAGGTTCATTCTGTGTATCCCTTCCTTTGTTTGCATCATTAGACATCTTGTTCCCATTATCGCGGCATTCAAATGCTCGATGACCTTCCTTTCCACATTTAAAACATTTACTTGTCCCTTTAAGACAACTCCCTCCATGTTTCTTTCCACACTTTGAGCATAAGGTAAAGCTCATCTTATTTTCAGTGTGCTCTTTAGATTTTCCTTTGAATTCCATCTTCCTCTTCTTATCAAACCCATGTGACTGATGGGTTACTCCAATCTCCATCTCGACTTTGAGAGCACATCGAACGATTTCCTCATAGCTATTGAAGTCCCTTATGGCTAACGCCCTTAGAAGACTTGGTTTTAAGCCACTAAAGAATCGATCGATCTTACTCTCAGGTTGGATAATAATACCAGAAGCGTACCTTGCAAGTCTTGTAAAATTTGCTTCATAGGTACCAACAGATTCATCATCCCTTTTCTTCAGTTCCTGAAACTCTTTCTCCATCTTTGTTCAGAGAATACGAGGGAAGTACTTATTGAAAAATAAGTTCTTGAACTCGTCCCATTCCATAGACTCAATTTCATCTCTTTGCCTCGTATTCTTAATAAGATTCCACCATTGATCAGCATCTCCTTCCAAACGATACACTACTAGGATGAATTTAACATGCTCAGAACATTGAAGAAATGAAAATATCTTTTCAGTAGTACTAATCCATTGTTCAGCAACTAATGGATCAGTAGACCCGCTGAAAGAAGGTGGACGCTGCCTCATGAAGGATTCAACAGAATGTTGCTCCTTCCTTTGTTCGTTTGGAAGTCCTGCATGATTCATAGCTTGAGAAAGTTGTGTGAGCATGGCTACAAGATTTTTCATTCCAGCTCCCATATCGTTTGGTTGCTCAGGGGGACAATCATTGCATTGCCCATCGCATTCCGCATTAACACGGTTCCTTCGGGTTCCAGCCATTGACTAAAACCAAGAAGAATAGTGTGAGCAACACTAATTATAATAAGAAACCACATAATTCAAGAATAAAATTTTCATGCTTAAGGTCTTATCCTAGGTTATTCATGGCCATTTCTAAAACACTAAGATTGTGTTCTATGCTTAGACTTATCCTTAGGGTTCTTACTAAGGCTTTAACATCCTAGTTTCGAAAGGTTGACTATACCTTTCCTCTGATACCAACTATAACGACCCATACTTTACATACATTTTTAATACTTCAAAATTGAAGCACACTTATTACAACATATGACAAAACCACAAAGGACCGTATAGGTATAGTGTCTTTAGAAACTGGGAAACAGAAACAACTGGTTCATAAATCTTCTACAGTGTCTCCCATTTATTTCATCATATCTAGGGTCCCTTTTAGCATATTCTACTTAATATCCTTCTTCCTGACCTGGGGAAAAGAAAACATAAAAGGGTGATCTTAAATGCTCAGCAAGGGAAAATAAAGGAAATAAAAATCATATCATATCTTTTTGAAAATCTTAACCTGCAAATGAGATCATAATATCTTAACATGGAATAAATCATAGAAGTGAAAATGATATCCCCATAATCAAAACTTGAAACTTTGTGGCATGCACACATAATCATGGAAAATCATTTCTTGTTACTCATGACTCATTTCCAAGACTATCTTAGCGGAAAAAGTCCATTTCTGAACCGAGTTCACTCCTCGTTTCAGTCCTGTATCACTGAACCGAAATAACCTTCCGTTCCAGCCATGCCTATCTCATGAGATATAAATCCTTACCCAATGCATTGGAGGGAGATATAGGTCCCACCCATCTTATGTCAATATTTCATTAATAAGATAATTACTGCATCATCATTGTGTCATAAATAAATTAAATTATTTAATGTCTAAAAATTATAAATCAAATACCATTATGTAGGAAATCTTTTTAGATTTCTAATGAATATTTATAGTCGAATTTATCTTATGTATAACCCCATATTAAAAATGATTTACTTATTAAACTTTGATTTTAACTATTTTAACCCTTCTTTAAATAAATTAATAATAAATGTCCTAATCTAATCCAAGTGGGCCTAAATGGTCATATTTTATTCCTAAGTTTGTTTTTGGTCGAATTACACTTGTCCAATAGAATTAGGACATGTGTTAGGGTAATAGTAATATCATATTTACCCTTAGTTACCCTATTTACTATTAACCGCGGTAAAAAAAATAAAAAGTTACTATTCACCAAAAAATTATTTTTATCTCACTGAACCACATTTTACTTACTGATATCAACTGTGTCTGTCGGATTTTCGAAATTCCATTCACAGAAGCGGTAAAATTAAGTTTTATGCAAAATTCAGTTTTTTAACCTACCACTTAGTGGTTTCACTATTCATCAAAAATTGAAAGTTTTCAGAAAAATACCAAAATTTCACCCTAGGCTAATTTCGGTATTCCGAATCAAAAAATGAAGTCCATTTTGAAAAATAAAATTTATAAAATTTCAAAAAGTGGTTATTACTATTCATAACGGCTAGTTTTAATAATATTTTAATAGCATATCGTTGTTTAGTGAAACTCAGTATTGCGTACGATGCATGCTATCGAGGAAGGTCGTGATTGCCTGTAAAGTAAGCCAAGCAAGTGTGTAGTGAAAGATTCCTTTGATGATATAAAAACAAAATATTACTCATAAAAATCTCGGGTGTTACAATTTTCATTGAAAATAACCATGAAATCATATAAATGAATATTTATATATCAACTAAATATTTTATTGAGTAAAAACTCCCCTCCACTTTGAAAAAACACATTTATAACATAATTTTTTTGAAATACATATTTTTGAAAAATAACCATGAAAACATATTATAATAGATTCAATGTAAATAATGGTCATAATGGAATAAAATTAAAATAAGTTCATATGTGTTATAAAAATGATTCCTTTCAAATTTTTAGTAAAAGAAAATGTCGAATTGTTTTCAAAATGATTGGTAATTTTATTTATAACACTTTTTAGAAAGTCAAAAATTGTTAACTATTATTTCACATTTATCTATGGTAATGTTAAAATATTTTAGATAAATATTTTTTGAAATTATAGATACAGAAGAAAACAGTTTTTTGACCGATGTGAGAGATAAAGTTGATTTACATTAAAAATATCATTTATGAATTGGCAGTATGTAATGAGTGAAAAATAAAAGGAAAATTTTATTCTAAATTCCTAACCATAATAGAATAAAAATCATCAGTTTTTTAAGGGATATGTCATAATATTTCTTTATTGGAATAAAAATCACATACAATCTTGATAAATGATGAGACTGTATCATAAAACCATTATCAAATTGGTAACATTGAGTCATAATCCCCATAAAAGAATATAATTGAAAAAATAAGAAATTATGGGAATAAATAAATTCAAGATATATAATTTCAATGGCTCTTTTTATAAACCTCAAAAAAAATTTATGTGTATAACGTAATGTATGTACCCAAGTAGAAAAATTGGGACAAAAATCTCTTACCACTTTGTTAGTATCGTAAATCATAAGACCCATTCAATAATAACATCAAATTAGTAATTTAATATAATTAAAAAATAAATTCATTTTATTACATGTTAAAGATAATGTATATACACCACACATAAAAAATGAGTTTTAGATATCAAATAAGTCTCCCAGAAATAAAAAAGACTAGAAATATCCAACCTTAACTCTTAAACTCCTTAGTACATATTAAAACCTATTATATATTAGATATAATTTTATTAAAAACCTATTATAAAACCATATTCATATATAGTATGATATATTATTTTAATATTACATTTTTTACCCATTTATTTAGAATTCAATGTTAAAGCCTCGTTTAAGGAAATAACTACATTTTTCATGTATGTTTTGATTTGTGAATTTTTTGGCCCACTAAAATTATTCATAGTTACATAATATATATAATTCAAACCATGAAATATATATAATATATTTTCAGTATATTTGAATTTATTTTATTCCATAAAAGTAATAAATAGATAATAAAATATATAGTTCATGAAGATAGTAGTCGTACATATACATGAATTCTATTTCCATTTTCTTGATGGATTGGAAGATTGAAAGTTAAATAATATATTTCCATTATCAAATAATTATTATTTTGAAAATATAAATTTTTATCCTTAAATAGATCCTTATTTCTAACCATTTAAATCATAAATGAATCATATCGCTTCATGATACGGTAGTTCATCATGCACATTACTGAGGTTATCCTATTCCCAAAGAATGTAAATTGATAAAATATATGTGATAAAATAGTTTATTAAGTATAATGATATCATAAATCTAATATATATACATTATATTGATATTTTGTTTCAAATGTGAGAGGTCGTAATGGAAATAAGAATGATATTAGTTCCCAAGGCAGTTCTCTACCGCACACACCAATGATGATTTCGTATCCCATTTGATTGAAGATGAGAACAATTTAGGTTATTTAATTAAGATGATAGAATCTAATCATATGGAATATATTTATGATATTAAATATTCATGTTCTCGTGAAAAGTTAAGAAGATTGAGTAAGAAATAAAACAAATCACTAGGTTAGGGATGTTACCTCTTTCTTAGATTACATCTTTTACATTGCACCCAAAGGATTATTAGATTGGTTTTATGAACATATTATGGATTATAAAATTAGAATATGTAATTATTGGATTTATTCAGGTTATTATCATCTTAACCAATGGAATTTGGATGTGTGAAAAGGAGAGGAGAGAGGCTGTCCTTTTACAAGTGAGGTGGGTGGAACACTAGTAATTTTTAAAAATAAAAAGGTGTACCCACATGTTTCACATTCCAAAAGAATTAAAAATGGGACATTATAGAATAAGTAAGATATTAGGTTTAAATTTGGAAATAATTTTTTTTTTCAAAATGGTTTGGGTCATTTTTACCCATATAGATTTTGTTTAACCCTTAGAAAACCCATTTTTACCTTAAAACTGGTATATAATATTTGATACTTTTAATATTCAGTATGTTAAAAATATAAATTAAACATAGAATAAAGTATAAATAATGATTTATAGAAATATGAAAATAATTTTCCCGAATTCAATTTACATAATTGAAAACATTTAAATAAAAATTAACTTCATAGCCAAAGGAGAAATCAGTTTTCCAAAGAGAAAATGTTCACATGTTTAAAAAGATAATATATCCATAATAAATATTAAAATTAATCTAATTACATTAATTAGATTAATATAAATATATATAAATTAACTAATGTTGATTTAAAACCCATTTTAAACTAAAAAATAACGGTAAATATTCTTTAAAATAAATAGAAGTTATTAATAAAAACAAATACTTTAAACTACTCATTGATAAATTGTCCACTAAAAAAATCAAAAAAATTTAAAATAAACTAATATGAAATGATTATTTAAAAAATTATGTTTATTTTTTCAAATTAATTTTCCATAATTTTCTATAATTTTTTTATTATACGTTTGAAAAAAGGAGACAAAACAACATATTTGAAAAATACACTTCTTAAGCATGAAATTGGATTTATTCATATATCATGTTTATAAAACAGAAAATATTATTATTAAATATTATATTTAAGATAAGATATATAAATTTAAATAATATTATTCAAATAATATTATTTTTTTAATTTTTTTATTTAAAACACACTTGTGCACCGAAAAATTGTTTTCCAGAGATATTTTTAATTATTTTCAAGGGGTGGTTATTTTTATTTCTCATTAATTAGTCACCATATAATTCATTCTATAATCAAGTATTTTAAATACATACTCAAATTTATAAAATATTATTCAAAATCTCTTTTCCAATATTTAGTAGATAACAATATTATTGAATAAAAATATTTTAATAGTATATCATGTTTTTCTATACTCGGTGTTTCATGGAATTCAATCTAACAGAAGTATTTTGTTTGACAAGAAATATCAAAATGATCAAATTAATATGAATGAATAATATTTCCAAAAATTTGTGAGGGCGAAATGTTTCACTAAAATAAATATTTTGAAATAATGAGTATATTTGTAGAGATAGGTAAATGAAAGTAGAACAAGTAATTAAATGAAATAACCACATGATATAAAAATCCATTAGATTAGTGATACATGATTTATTAAATCCACAACCATATAATACAAAAAAAGGAATAAAAATTCAATAACCCACTGGCCCATTGATATTACCCCATGACCTTCCCCTCACTATTAAACTCTTACCACCATGCCACTAATGGTGGAAGAAAAAATTTGAGAGGGTAATGCTCTCCTCCCACTAGGGGCCCAACTAGGCCTTGAGGGTGCGACATGTTCCCTAGCTATGAAAATGGATTTGAATTTCATTGTGCATAATATGAACAATGTCCGAGTTTGGTGGGACTTGAGCCTACACCAGTTCCCACAGAAAACGTGTGAAAGAATGGAACTCACCTCCCAATGGGGGACCTTCTAGGCCTAAAGTGCACCATAAATTCCCCAAAAGGGAAAATGTATATGAATCGACACATTCATAATATTCATAGTGTCTAAGTCTATTAGGAGATGAGCCTGTTCCAATTCACATGGAGAGCGAGGGGTACAACCTATGGGTATCACTCATCTTACTCCCCAGGGAAAAAATTTCTGATAGGTTAATGCCCACATCCCAATTGGGGGACCCTCAAGGATAAGATCATTCCACATGTTCCTCAAATTGAATTTTTTTTGAATAACCCTTTTCATAATATTCATAGTGTTCAAGTTTAGTAGGATTTGATCCTGTATATGTTCCCATTGCGAGAGAGTGGTAAATCCAGTAGGTACCAATCAGATAACACCCCTTTAGAAAAACATGTGAAAGGGTAATTTTTTCCTCCCAATGGGTAAAACACCAAGATATTAATTCACTATATGTTACCTAACTATAATAATTTATCTTTCTCACCTTATGCATTTGATGCATAGTGTCTGGGTCTGGTGGGACTCAAGTATGTACCAGTTCCAATGGAGAGTAAGGGGTACAACCAGTGGACACCACTAATCTAACACCCCATGAGATGAGACATGTGGAACATAATGCTCGCCCCCCACTGGGGGAATCTCTAGGCCTAGACCATTCACACATTCGCCAATTGGGAACATGGATTTGAATCATCTTGTGTATAATATGCATGATTTCTGACTCTGGTGGGACTTTAGCCTATTCATGTTCCCATTGATAGAAATTGGTATAACTAGAGGTCACTCTCAGTTAACAACCCATGGAAAAAACACATAAAAGGTTAGTGCTTGACTCACACTGGTGGGATCTAGTATTAGAGTGTACTCCATCTTCCCCAGCTAGGAAAAGCGCTATGAATTGAAAATGTGTGAAAGGGTAACACTCGCTTCCAACTATGAACCCTACAAGACCTAGAGAAAACCACACATTAACCAACATGGGAAATGGATTTATATTTTCCTATGCATAATATGCACATTTTATGAGTATTGTGGGACTCGAACCTGCACCAGTTCCCATGGAGAGTTAGTGGTACACCTAGAAGGTAGAACTCGTCTAACACCCCATGGGAAAAATGTCTGAAAGGGTAATACTCACCTACCACTGGGGGCCCTTCCAGGCCCAAATCATGATGCACGTTCCCCATATAAGAATCTTTATTTGAAACACCCTATGCATAATGTGCATGTATTCTCTGTTTGTTGGATCTCTAGCATGTGCTAGTTTATATAGGGAGTGAGGAGTACAACGAGGGGGTACCACTAGGATAACACCCCATGAGAAAAATGTGTGAATGGGTAACACTCACCCCCGTAGGATATCACTAGTCCTATAGTTCATCTTATGTCCCCCAGCTATAAAAATGGCTTCCATTCCCTCTACTCATAATATGTATAATTTCTATGTTTGGGGGGACTAGAGAATGTTTTATTTCGTAATTAGAGAGATCCGTGCACTTAGTGGTTACCACTCGACTAACACCCCATGCGAAAATGTGTGAAAGGGTAATGTGCACCTCTAAATGGGGGAACTTCCATGCCCATAGAACACTACAAATTCCCTAGATAGGAAAATGTCTTTGAATCAACCTATGCATAATATGAACAATTTCAGAGTATGGTAGGACTCGAGCCTATGCTGATTCCATTGTAGAGCAAGGAGAAAAACCATCATGTACCACTCAGCTAAAACCTCATTGGAAAAATGTCTAAAATGATAATTATCTCATCCCACTCAAGGACTCACCAATTATAGAGGGCTACCTAAATTACCTATCATCAAAAATTTATTTGAATCACCTTTTGCGTAACATGCACTGTGTCTGAGCCTAGAAGGACTAGAGCCTTCGCTAGTTCCAATAGAGAAAAGGGATTCGACCAACAGGTACAAAATGGATAAAACCCCATGGGAAGAACTTGTGAAATGGTAACTCTCACCTCACAATGGGGTCCCTCTATAACTATAGTGAGAGAAAAGTTCCCCCACTATACAAATGGAATTGAATCTTCCTGTGCATAATTTTCATAGTGTTCGAGAATGGTGAAACTCAAGCCTATTACAGTTTCCAGAGAGATCAAGGGGTAAGAACAGTGTGGTACAATCATATAATAACGCATTATAAAAATGTGTGAAAGGGTAAAACTCTCCTATCACTATTGGGAACTACTAGAACCAAATCACACAATATGTTCCCTAGCCAGGAAAATGTATTTGAATCACCATGTACAAAACATGATCAGTGTTCAAATCTGGTGAGACATCATCCCAAGATTTTTCCATTTAATATGTATGAACTATAATATTTCTAATAATAATATTGAAACAAATTAATTGTATTTATATACACCACCCAAAAGAAACATGTGGGGAATATGGAATATGTTCTAGAAAAATAAATTGAGATGAATATCTCTTGCGTTAGGTCTTGACATCAGTCATACGTGTTGCGATCCCCCATATAATAAATGTAGGTTTATTATAAATATATTATTGCACCATAATGTTATATATTATAACATATATTATTACTTATAACCCATTTAAGACCTTCTTATTAGCATATCATTATAAAAAATACTTTCCCTAGTGATTACTACTTCATTTTTCAAGTATGTTTTATTTTAGATGTTTGTAGTTATTTTAACTTGATTAAGGTACCCTAATATCTATAATGTTAATCATTCAAGAAATATCAAATAAATTTATAATATACATATTTATAGTATTCCTTAAATGGTAGGGATATATAATTAATTACATCGCTCATTGAGAGGGTATGTCATACGTACACATGAAAGTTGTTTCCATTTTCATTATGGATGGATCAAAATAAAAGTAAATAATTTTTAAGCAATAGATAATAAAGTATATAACCTAAAAATTATATATTTTTATTAATTATTCATTTTATACAGTCCATAAAAACATAAAATGATAAAATAATCGCATCACTTCGTGTAGGTTTTATCCACACACACGCACAAGTGACATTATTGTTTTCCAACAGATAAAATTTTTAGAAGATATATGTTATATTATAATTCCAAGAGTATAATTATATCATATGTCCATATATAAAATTAAAATACATTATTATCCCTTTCTTTGATAGTAAGTAATAGAAAATAAATTATAATGGTTCGGGAGACTGTAGTCCACCATACACACAATCAACAGTCACATTAACCATTTGATAGAAGTGAAGAAAGATGTAATATATATCATTAAAATAAAAAATCAATATATAGTATAAAATGATGTTATTATATCAACATTTTTTAATAATTCTTTTATTGTTTTAGGTGATGAAATACAATTATTAACGTGTTGTTAATAAGTTTACATCTTATTCAGACCACCCCTTTTTGTTTACACCTAATGCCTTCACATGGTATCATTATTAAAAAATAAAGGGATGTATGTAATTGAGTGGATTTTAAGAAATGTTTTTGAGTATTTATAGTCAAATTATGATCATTATTTGAGGATAGAAGAGGATATGGAGTTTCATTTAATAAGTGGGGGAGGATACCCACTTGGAATCAAATTTGAAAATTAATAAAAGAATTCAAAAGGTTGAAGTCGTTTTTATGAAAAATGATTCTAAATGACCTTATATTATTTTTTGGGATAGTATAATGTCTTAATATTTCTATGAAATACTGTATAGACATGTTTAATTTGAGAACATTCCCATATCTTCTGGTTTAACCCCATGTAAACTCATTTTAACCTTAATTGTGGTAATTAATTTTCATTTTTCTTTATTATTCCCTATAAAATAAATTATGTTAAATTAATT
This sequence comes from Viscum album, assembly GCA_963277665.1. NCBI lineage: Eukaryota > Viridiplantae > Streptophyta > Magnoliopsida > Santalales > Viscaceae > Viscum > Viscum album. The sequence goes on from OY728150.1 coordinate 1,870,309,783, forward strand.
AACTATTAATTATTATTATTATTATTCAAAATATCGATTCTTATTTATTCAAATAAATTCAAAAATTTGGTAGAAATTAATTTGAAATCTACTTTGTAAGGATGATGAAAATGTAGTTTTCCATTGAAAAATATTTCTTATGTATAATTTTTTTATTTCAATGTTAATAAAAATAATAATTACAATGAAATATATTTTATTAATAATAAAATAATTAAACTAATTATTCTATTTTAACCACTTTAAAACAAAATAATTTTTCAAAAATATATAAATGAAAATTCATTTTTCATGAAAAAATATGTTTTCTCTCTATTCATTGAAAAAATAATATTTCTAGAAAATTATAAAAAAATTTCTCTAAGATAAATTTTAAATGTTGACTAGAAAAACGAATATCACTTTAAAAAAATTAAAATTCACAAAATAATTTTTTTTAAAATAAGGTCATAAAATGGTACAATACTACATTTTAGAAAAACACATTTATTAAGAATAAAAATTAATTTCTTCTAACCTTGAGTTTAAAAAAATAATAAATTTCTTAAAAATTCATATCATATATCATATAGATATTTAATTAAAATAATTCACCAATATTTAATAGTTTAATTTATTATGATAAACATATATTGAGATTTTAAGACTATTTTTACGAAACATGATTACATTTCATTCAAATGATTTGTGATTTTAATTACATTTCCCATAAATTGATTAAAGATGAATTTATGTGTAAACCATGCAATAACAATAATTTACTCATTCCTCTTCATACACTCAAATTTATCAGTTATGTTATAATGGTATACTATATTATGGATCACGTATCCTTGGTGTTGGGAGTAACACATGCTATCGAATAAATTAAATCAATTTGAAAACAAATATATTTTATAATTAAATGGGTGTTTAAGAATTCACCATATTTATTGACTATGATTATAGTGAAAATATAATTATCATGATACTGGATTATGATTGTGGGGATATCCCAATCACAGATGGTTCTTATATAAGTGTTGATAACCTATTCACCCGTAATCATTAAATTATGATGATTAACCATTCAATTTTATGATTTCTAATGTAAAGATAACCCATTAACCATATAATGGATATCATGGTTAACCCATTATCATTATTATTTATTTTATTAAAAAATATTTTCACCATTATTTTCACATCATAGTGATAAAATGGTCACTCTTTATTTGTTATTGTAGTGTTAAATTATTCACCATGTTTTGTGGAATGATATTGTAAAAACCCTTTCATAAAGCTCATGTTTTGGGTGTTGGTTTCATATTAAATAATACATTTTATTGAAGGTGACATTATTCACCATTATAATTATTTATACAGTAGATAGCACATTAATTCCGGTTTTTATTACTTAACCATGAGTGTATTTGTCCCTCTATGGCAATGTCCAAAACAGGTATAATCATTCTTCATGATGAATTATTAGTATCCCCAAAAATTGAAATTACTATATTTATGACTAATTTATAGTAATATAATTTTTAATGAAATTATATATATTTTTTGTTATATTTAGGATCATAATTGTGTGTGGTATATTGATTATTATTTCACACAACATACATGTAAAACATTGGGGGTATGAAAACATCATCCTTATGGGTGGATGTAAGAGAAATAATCCTATAGTCAATAAATAATTTAGATGTATAAATGAATTTGGATATGGGATTGGATGGATCCTTAGACCGATATTTTATTGTAGATACATTCTATCATATATTTTTTATAAATTTGTTTTTATGATCAGCCCATTGGGAGATTGTTAATTCTTATATCCATAAAATGTTAGTATAGAGGGTATATATATTTTTAGTATGTAATGTTTAGATATTATAAACTTCTCACAATATTTTAGAAAATATAGTATTAATTTTGGATTTTATATTATCAGTAATTCTTCTATTATTTATTGTTTTCTAGTATAAGATATAGTCTTCCCAAGGTATTGGTATAACCTTATTTCTAATTGGAAATCTCTATCATATGATGAGTCACTCCTAAGGTCTCATACACACTCAACTCAATGTTTCATGTTGACTAGGATTAATATGATACAAAGTCATAATCAATCCTTTTTTCAAATAAGACACATGTGTAAGATATAATGATTTTAACATTGTACGAACCCTATGATAGGGTATAACTAACCATTTTTTTTGAATAAAAAATTTATACTAAAAAAGAATATTGTTATTTGTTTTTTTTTGTTATGATTTTATTTTATTTTAATGAATATTGTGTTTGTTTTATGCATTATTTTTTACTATTTATCATGTTATGAAGAGATATTTCATGCACTAACTATTTCTTGTCGAATTTCGATAATATTTTTTAATAATTTAAACAAATGAAAACATGTTTATTATTAAGGTTTTTATTATTAATTTTCGCAATAGTAAATTATATAGTATTTTTTTGTATATGATATTGATGGAACTTTACATGATTGAACCATGGCTGCTGGTTCTTTTTTTATAAATAATTTAGGACTCAATATATATATATATATCATATGAGTATTTTTTACCTATTAATAAGAGTGGATAAATTTGGATATTAGATTATCATGTATAAAGATCCTTTTTTGATATGAGGTATATATAGTAGTGGGATGTGTTACTGGTTATTTTATTTTTAATGAAATTATTCAATAACTATGAGAGAAATTCTCTAACTTATATCGTTCACATTTCAGTGATATGAAACAATAGTGATATTTGTAGAGAAAAAAATATTGGGGATGGGAATTACCTATCAAATGTGGTATTAAATACCATTTTAAGATAGTATGTCATATTAATGGTCTTATGAAGGTTATTTCAATATATATTTTAAAGTCTACTGGTCATGGGACTTTGAGAGGTATGCAACCCATGTTTGACTTGGTGGGTGATTTCTAGTTGTAAAATATAACTTATATTGTATGAAAGTGTATAATAAATGATGTTGAGTCCAATTCTATGTACCTTGATAGTATATTTTATTAACTTTAGATACCCCTCGAGAATACAACGATATATTCAATGTATTTTCCTTAGCGCATGGTGACTGGTTTATGGGAGGTGAAATTCATGGTGGGCTAACATCATAGCCTTAAACTTCTAGGACATTTTGGTTATGTTCCTTAATAAGTTCATTCTAGAAACTCTAAATAGCATTTTAGATTTTTATTTTATTAATTTGTTTAATGGATATATTCTTATCATTGAATAAATGTATCATATTATAAATTATCATTGATTTAATGCTATGTTGACTGAGAATGATGTTGTATGATTCTAGTTCTTCGATTATTTGTTGAAGTTTGATATCCAAGAATAAGTGAATATATTATTGAAAATTTATTTTTTATTGATTAATGAATATTAATATATTAATATGATAAAAATTATTTATTGTGTTATTTTAATAAATGATACTATTTTTAGTATTGGGAATGTGTAACTGGGAATTAGGAAGTTAAAATTTTATGGAAATTACTAGGCTTTAGATAAACCTATCACTGAAGGTAGATGTTTAACTCTTACCCAATTAATGGATACCAATATCTACTATTTTAACAGGGTTGATTTTTTAGTAAATGATTGGATGATGTCATTCCATTGTATAAGTGTTTCTCCTATGATATGTTAAGTGACATACATTTGTTTTATAATAGTACACCACAACTAAATGGTGGAATTGGTTGTGAAAAAGCTCAGAAATTTGTTGTTGGGGAAGGATTGTCACTTAAATGATATATTTAGGGTTCTTCTTAGAAGTATAATAGGACATAGTTCCTGGAGTAACTAAAAACAACATTAATAAGGTGTTACCCTATGAGAGAGTTAGATGATGGGAGCATGGGGTTACAGCATAGGCTCTCGGAACCCTTATGTTATCTAGTATAATCATAATCATGGATAATATATTTTCATCCACTATATTATACTCCTAATATCACACAACATTACCTATATTTAAAATGATATTGTCATGACACCGATATGCTATTACCTTATCATTTTTTCTATGAATAAAGAAATACCTTCATTGAAGAATCATTGTATATCAAAAACCATTTTCTACATTATAGTATTTTGATTATAGTTACAATGATTTATCACTTATTAATACCTTTAAATATATCCCCACTTTCTTCTATAATGAGTAACATTATACCTTTTTTGAGTTAAGTTGGTAAGTGGGTTTTTAAATTTAGATGAATTTTCCCCAAATCATCAAAAGTATATAGATAATCCAAAAACATTATATACCTTAATCAATGTACTTTTTCCATGTCATTATTCAATCACTTAAATATTTGAATAATCTATATATTTTACCACTTTGGATACAAATGATACATAATTTGTCTAAAATTCACACATTTTATATTTGGAAAACCATTTCTCCTTCCAAAATATCATAAAAAATCCTAAAATTCTCTTAACGTTCACCCATTAAATTATACTACATATAAATATAATATAAAAATTTTATATAAAATTTATCATGGTAATATATAATAAGTATTTATTAAATCCATGAATATAACTATAGAACTTCTTTTTTTCAAATGAATCATTTGGAAACCATTGTATCAATATTTTTATGGAAATTTTTCTCCAGAATATCCATCCATTTGCCACTAAATAAAGATATTTGGGCTGGATATCAACAATTGTGATGAATTGATCCCCCAAAAATTTGGTTTGTTAATTCATAATTGTGATGTCGTGGTTTCATGATCAAAAAAATTATTTTGTTTGGTTCAGTATAATTAATGTAATTATGAATTCTACCATCCATATATGTAATGCTTCAATATATATAATCCTTGTAAAATTCTATTTTATTTTCTTTTTTAATTTTTTTAATTCATAAAGGTATATTCAATAAGGGTTAATTAATATAATTATAACACTAAGTGTGAGTTTAATAAATAAATCTACCTCATATTCTAGATAATGATTTGAAAAATAATTAAAAGTTTCATAAAAAAAATATAGTCTTTATATATTTAATTGTGAATTTTTATCTATCCATTAAATCAAAATTTCCCTTATCATTATCAATTATGATCATTATTTAGGAATTTATTTACATATTAAGGTCATAATCATTAGACACACACACACACATAGAGATATATATATATATACTTTTAATGAACTATGTCAGCTAGGGTTGTAAATCCCATATAAAATTTCAATCTCATGATAGTTGAGGGATCCGTTATTTAATTGAGACTTGAATTTACAATTTGGTGTCTTTATCATCCTTAAAGAATATTTCATGATGTTGGATAAGACCTAGTTGATGATAATGTTTCTTGTATGAGTGTTGAAGATGTTTTGAGAGGTCCGGTTAGTGAAAATTTTCATCTTCCATCCATTCACAGTACATGGGAGACATTCTTGTTGTGAATGTTTTTCAAGAAAGCGACTGAAAATTGTGTGGGTGGTTCAAAATTTTATTTTTTTAATTAACTCTAGGAAGGTTACAATTATTCTAGTGGTTAGGGAACATTATTTGTGAATTTATTCTGAGAAAAATGGTTCAATTTTTTATGAGGTTTTAGTAAGAAGGGGACACCTTTTTCATTGAGTAATTTAGGCTATGAACTAGGGTTCACGACATGAAATGCATGGGTAGATGAGATTCACTATATAATCCCCCTATTTGTGATATGAATGGTCTATTGGCCTATTTTTAAGAGGGGTATACCTATTATTTTGGGACCATTACCAACGTTGATTTAGACCAATCTTGAAATAAGGATGGGGCCATTTGGACAACACCTTATCGTATATTTCTTCCATTACTCAATCCTTGATATTGGAATGTATATTTATTATTCTAAAATGTAATTTCATGTTTTTTATCTCCATTTTTATCCTACAATTTTATTTTATTCTCACTACCTTCTATTTTGGATCGATATACTTTTGGGTGTAGTGATAATTCATCCATTTCATGATGGAATCCTAAGAAATTGATGGTGATTTCCTATAAAATCATAATATAATGATAAATTTGGATAATCACATAAAAAATATTTCAATTTAGATGAGATAAGATACTACACTATTCTATTTGGATATTTTTGTAATATAATGAAGAATTAATTTGTTATAGGTTTTCATGTGAAAATATTTATGCTTGGTATGGTTTGAGGTATTTTCTACTAAAAATACAGATTTTGTGGGTAAATGTTAATACATTATGATGATTTTTGGTGGGATATGAAACTATTAGTACTCATATATTTTAATAAAATAATTAATTATAAATATTTTTAATTATTTATTCATATTTCGTTTCATGAAAATGGAGATAATGGGTTGATACTAGATTGAAAATGGAAAGGACATGCTTATATGATGGTATATGGAACAAATCGAGGGTGGTAACTCTATGATGGTGTTAGTTGGACCCTTTACAAAACATATATATCTATATTTATTAATTATTTTATAATACATGCATGTTTCATGTATTTATCTAGAATAAAAAAACAAGAAGCGGTTGAGATATAGGGATTGGAAAACATTTGGTCTCTTAGGTTTTAGATAAGTTCTCTTAGAAAATTAGTTAGTTGGATTCTCTTAATTATTATGTTACCAAGGGGATATCGTATTGGATTTTTTGACAGGAGACCTCTAAAAGGTCTATGGTTGTTTGATGTGTCATAGAAAGCATATTATTATTTACCTTGGGGGATTTGAGTAGGTGTGGGAGGCTTAAACCAAATGATGTTGTATGGGATAGTCAAACATTTTAACCATGGCGATGAAAACCATTTATGTGTGATGTGGGGAACAGTGACCATCTGAATATAGAGAGTCCTATAGGAAGAGGTTGTGGTGATTGAGATGGGTTTTGTTCTTCAGATGTGCTGAGATATCTCTCTCAATGAATGTGATATAGATCATAGGTATTGGTTATAGTTTTGTTTAATAAATTAAAATGAGATTGCAGGGGTAAAATTGTGGGAAGGATTTGGATAGTCCATATGTAGTGAGGCTAGGAGTGATGACAGACATGTTGTGGTGGGAAGAGCCTTAATGTTTGGGTCAGGATGGTCCTCTTTGAAATAATGTCACTAAGGTGTGGGATGCATGAGTTAGTATTAATGTGAGAGGACCATGGAATGTCTGATGGACCTAGTTGAATCCATAGTAGTGAAATGTGATGTCATTTGAATGAAGGTCTAGTTATTGAGTGACTAGAACCCAAATATAACCTAGTGATCTATGTGATTCGATAAAGGACCAATGTAATATTTCATATATATATATATATATATGTGTGTGTGTCCTTCTTCTTGTGATAATTGTTTAACAACAGAGCGGCTAATGGACCCTATGGACTTAGCCTACTGTGAGTTAGATAACACTATTTAGAATGCAATAATTGATAGGGTTCCCTCATTATGTGTAATTTCTATGAGGGCCATGAGTGAGATGGTGTTCCCTGGCACTATAGGGATCTCCTTAGGTGATATGGGATGGTTGTTACCTACCATGAGTGAGATTAATGTGGTCAAACTGCTATGAGTGATATGGGGTTAGAGATTGTGACATTACAATTTCATAATATGGGTTTACTATGAGTGACATAGTGTCTCATATGAGATGGGATTCAATACAGGATCATTATACCAATAAAAGAATTATGGAACCTTTATGTGATATATGATATGAATGGGCCCTAAATTGATTGATATGGTATGGGTCATATATCAAATTTTTGACCACCATGAGTCATACGTTGAGCAATGATATTGCACTTAGGACCCCATCATTCCCCTTTAAGAAGTGATTAGGAGTTTTTTGACTCCCTACAATGAGTCCTTGGTTAGACGATAGATTATGAGATGATGTATAGGGATGATGTGGTGTAATCTAATATGAAAATTAAGTATGAATTGGAAAGTGACATGGTGGGCCTATTAGAACACAATGTCATAATGAGAGTTTCATGGTGGCCTAATTAGGTCATAATAACCTAATTGTTGGGGAATAATGGAGCTCTTTTTACCAAAAGAAATCCAACATAATTTTATTCCATGTATACAATTCCACATGAATTCAATAATTAAATAGTTCAAAAATGGGTAACATCATGAGACCCTACTGATAATTATTTCTCTAACATTATATGGGAACTCTGATGCACCAAAAAGCCATATTTTTAGGTGATCGAGATGATTTGGCATGAGAAATTTTTTGACCATGTTGTCTTGAGTCCCAGAGATGAAATTATAGTTGGTGTTTGTATCCCTTTTTTTTAGAATCATCATATTGAAAAATTTGTTATATGTTTTTTACGATTATGGGTATATTTGTTGGAGTACATTTGATATATCATGTCTTTTATCTTATTATGTGTACTCTATCTATGATTTATATTTTTTGGTTACTTCATTTTTTCTAAATGTATCTTATTCAAGGAAATGGCCTCTCCATTGTGTAGAGAAGGCCCTCAACACCGGTTGGGATTATATAAAATATAAGGAGGCTTGGTTGAGGTCACGTGGAATATCAATTAAGATAGTGGTTCAATGTAGGGGTATCCAAAGTGGTATAAGAGATTTTAATTTCAATTATGATTTTAGGAGAAAATAGACAATAATTCATGAATTATTTCAAATTTTTTGATATAATTATTAATGGGGATGCATGAAAATATTTCCGGTTAGGTTTTTTAGTTAGCATAAGTATTAGATTATTTTTCTCAATTTTTTTTATTTATGGGATCAGTATTTAATATGATCCTTATTATGGAATTTTTTATTTAATTATTTATATAATGGCTTATTGGTAAGAGGTATGTCTGTATGAATCATTTTTTTCACGTTTGACACACATGAAATATTATTTCTTGCGTGTAATTTTATTTTCATACAATAGGATTCAATTGTTTAATGTATAAATAACAATATACTTGGAATTTCCCCATATAACATATTGGTGGAATTATACTCTTCTGAACCCCTATATATTCCCTCATGTCAGGTAATTAATATAAGACAATTGTAGTTTCATCAATGATGTATCTGTAATCCCTTCATCAAGGAATTTATTGGTACCCTTAATATTTTGTCATGTGTTCATTGTTTGATTATGGACTCACTAATGGAATAGAGTTCTAGAGAAATATTATGATGGAGGGAACTTATTTTCATAATGCTGTGGTTTTGGTACCAAAATGTTTGAAAAATAACATATTTTTTATTTTCCTATATATCTTATTGGGGGTATTATACAGAACCATATTAAGTGGTTACTTCAAAACACCTGATCAGATTAAAAAAATATTATGGATTCCTTATACATGATTTTGATATTGGATGAATTGGAATAATCCATTGGATTTTATGAATAGTGGTTCTCATGATGCATGTTAATATATCAAAAGGAGATATTGAAAAAATTATAATGGTTCTAAAATGTTGCATATGTATTTTATTGATCGTATAGTTATCCTTGTCATGAGAGATCCACATTAGGATATGCGTTGAGACCAGTATATTAGGGAGCATATTCAATGGGATAGAAAAAATTTATAAAGCTAGATGGGTTGGGGGACATAAGAACTTCATTCCAATGGTACGATCATGTTTTCTAGGAACATGAAACTACTTAGTTTGGGTGAGAATTTATAGGATCGTGTGAAAGGTTCAATGTATAGGTTGTTGGTGGAAAAATATTATTTTAGGTGGATGATAGTGAGGATTTCCATGGATTTTTATGAAAATCATTAACTTGATCTTGCATGAGTGCACTAGGTATGAATAATGCCTATTTTAGTTTTGTAATTGTTTATGGAGTATGTATGGGACTATTAATTTTTCTCATGTTTGGATGAACTCAATTATAACTTCATTGGTACTGTGGTGTTGATAGTTTCTATTGATTGATGGCTGATGTTTTTGGTCCATGAAAGCATTATTATCATAGGGGAATGTAGAAGGGATATGTTTGGGTCATCTCTAAATGAGAGGTGTTAGAGAATCCAGATAATTTAGACTACATTTATTTATGTTGGAGGATATCATTATGAGTGATCAGGAATTAGTTAAAGTTGTTAAATTATGTTGGCTCTTGAGTATGAGTATAATAGTAATATTTAGAAAATCTGTATAGTATTGGATTATGTCTGGGCCATGGATATGGGTGTTTAGATCAGTTGGGTTATGATAAAAATAGTATTATTGATGGTAAAATGGTATTAGTAGTTGGTTAATAACCCTCATGTTGGATGGATCAAAGGGGAAATTAGACCAGTTAGTGGAAAATCGAGGTGGCCTCGGTTTGTAGGTGTGTGTGGGATCCAATGTTATATTATTCTTCAGTAAAATATATAATCAATATTTTGATGTTTAATTAGTTATATTTGGTTCATTTTCATTGGTCTTAGGGAGAATATTGTGTGATATTAGGGTAAGTTGGATCGATGGGGCACTAGTGTTTGGGTGATAATATGAAGACCGAAGTGTGTGGATTTTTATCCATCCATCGAATTACACACACAATTTGGTTCAAAATTTAGTGTGGGTTAATGGATAGCCTCTTTATTCCATTAGAGGTTAAAGGATCATGATGGATTGTTTTTAGTATGCATCGACTGGTCTTGTTGAAAAAGCTTGAGAAAAGTTTAATGAAGATGGTTTTCCAAGAGTATTGGGATGGTTGTTGAAGTCAGTATGATTGGAACCAATATATAAGTTTCATTTAGGGGAAGTTGATGTGGTTAATAGATTGGAATATTTGTTTTAGTAGAATTGTTAGTTGATATTTGATTATATTTGGAGATTCACACTCAAAGAACATTTTCTGGTTTGAATTTAAACTTGAGCACTTGGTGGTGAATTGTTAACCTTATAAGGCACATGTTGTGTTTTTACAACAAAAAAATCATCCTGAAGTTGATAACACCTTTTTTGTGGACTTTTTAATGGATCATGTATTTATATATGGAACATTATAGAGGTTATTTGATTTATTATCCATTAAATGTTTAGTTCATAAATTCTTAATTTAATTTATGTTTACGAGGAATTTTATTTCATTAAATGAGGATTTTGTATTATGAATCGACTAGTTTGGTGGTATAGGTTCTAAAGTGATCTTTGGATAAGGGTTGTATTTTCATGCTTATAAAAAATTGCAGTTGTAGGTCATTCATGTTCTAAAGAAGTAATTCATTCTCTCAATGAGGGTTACATAAGAGTTGGACCCTTATGTAGTTACTTAATTCATTTATTTCATGACATTGGCCTTAATATAGTAGTTTAGGGAACATTACATATCTATTCACATTATGAACATTAGATAATGTGGTGAATAAGTATTGGTTGAGAAGGGGTTTCTATAACTCATTTAATTTAATTTAGGGCATAAGTTTTAGGATAGGTAATTAATGGGTGCGGTGGATTCATTTTTTCAACCACTATTCATTTCAAAATTGGGGTATTGGGTGTTTTTATAAGTGGAAAAAACGATTTTTTAGTGGTTAAAAATATTTTTTAGGTAGAACCAAGAAAATGGGGAGGTCTATTAGTCTGATTCCTCCCCCTATCTTCCATCCTTTTATTCCCTTTAATATAAGTATTGTTTTTGAGAAATTACAAAGTGTATTTCATGTGATTTTCTCCTCTAACCAATTTATTTTTTTTAATTATCATGATTCCCAATATTTCCACACTATTTGTTAGGGTTTCGCAGATTTTCCAATAATGAAGGGTAGAATAATGTGAAATCAATATATATTTCATTTTTGAGGTTATAGGTTGAACTAGAAGGATAATTTCACATTATTTTTCATCATTCATATTTAGGTAATCCACTTCCATAATTTACTAAGTGATTTTGGTAAATTTGTGTTGAGACTAGAGGGCATTTATTATCAATAATTGAATATTTGGTGGTGGATCTAGTAGTTAATCTTGGATAATTTTTATAGATTTATTAAATAGAATTGTATTTAATTTTTGGAAAATTATATTTGAATACTATTATTTATGATGAAGTGATCAAAAATTTAAACCACTCTTTTAAACGATGAAATTATTTACTACTAGATGAAGAAGAATATTTCCATGAAAAATAAAGGAAATTGTGTGAAGGGGTTTTGAAAGAGGACATTAAAATTTTATTTACATTTTGTATAATGATAATAATGATTTTTTATGGCATTAATTGAGAATATATTTTTTTAATCTATTATATACATGAAATTATTCATGTATTTTTAGTTGGCCTCAAATAAAAAATAATATCCTAAAAACCCACAAAGGTTTATCCCTCAGCCATACATAGAGGATCTTGAGGGTCGACCCCTTGGGAGATTCTTTCTAAAGTATCCTACATAGAGGTATATTTGTGGGTGAAACAATGTAAATGGCCCATAGTAGCACGGATGGTCTCATGTATAAGGCCATCAAATGTAGACCGACTATGCTGTTGGGATAATGATCATGGTGGTTTTTTAATTATATGATGGGTGTTGATCTAACATAGCTAGCTCTAATGGTGTGTAGACATTGTACTGTTAATAAAGTGGATACATGATATAGTGAATTTTTTTTGTGAGACTAAAACACCTCCACACATTTCCTCAATCAAAAAATGATTAATCTAATATTATCCACATGATTCATGTGATCTCCGCTATCCAATGGATCCTATTTAGTTTTTATTTGAATTATAGAATCATCTTCAACCTAAAAAACCTAAGAACTTTCCATGTGATAACTATATAAACACACATCTACAATCACATTTTTTAAGGATTGATACAACGTTTATGTAACTGATGAATGTCTGGCAACATAACCTTCCATTCATACTCAATATTATTTGGGACACTGATATCAAAAGAATCCATTGTAAGAACCATTTATGTTTCATGAGTACATCACATTAATGGATGAATGTCACCTATTCCATGCTCTGATGATCTATATATCACATGAATGTTGGGTGAAAATCAACCAAGAAAAAGTGACATCACAAAATGGCATGTTAAAAATCACTGAATCCATCATGTGATGGGTCATACAATAGTTGGGATACAACCAGGAATTTTTCTAAAAAATATGAATCTATCATTGATTAGGAAAATAATTATCCTTTTGGTATTTCATTCATCATTATATTTTCAGTTGAATATCCAGAAATAATCCACCACATGAATAATTTAGATCAATAGGGGGTATCTTGATAAAAAAAGAGATCATGTGTTGTAATCACTAGAATTGTGTGATCTCATCGGTATTTCGTAAGGATTAATGAATATGAGAGATTTAATATTAAATATATCCTGCAATGTTCATGATATTTTATGATTCACCATAATGAAATAAATATCATAATTTTGGATGTGTAACACTTCCAATATAAAAAGACAATCAAATGAGTTAATATGTTCAATGATTTTTTTAGAAATTTAGAGATGCTCTGAAAATTGTGGATCCCATATGAATATTTATTGTGAAGTAGAATAGCTCATGTTATTATCTCATGTGAAGTGTATATGTGAGCTAATGTGGTCTCGTGAAGGAGATAAGGAATCATATAGACATAACTACTTTTATGTGAAGGTCATCTGGTGAATAAAATAATAATTACAAGAAGATAAAATCAAAACCATCCTAAGTTATGTTAGGAGAGGATGGAGATACCCACATAAACATATTTTTATACACAATGGTACATGCAGATACGTCATATATCATGCGAATGAATTCTATGAATAATATTTGAAGATCACATGATCAATACATGTGATAAAATGTGGATAACTAGAATGCATCGTTTGGATTATTTAAATGGAAGCAAAATTTTCACTAGAACTATAGTAGGTCATGTGATAGAGGTATGACACATGTTTACATGAAACCCATGAATTACATTAACCCCACATACCATTCATTATAAAAGTCTAGTGATTTTAAAGTTAATTATAAAATGGATATTCAGGGGTCGTTGAAAATATTTGATATTCAAAAGTTTATTTGGTTAAAAATATAAAATAATTAGAATGATAAAAGGTTTTGTGAAATGTTCAGGAACCGTGCATTATCACGTGTATGCATTAATATTTTCTTTGAATTAGAAATTGTATATTTGTGTTTATATTATGGAAGATATATATTTAATATTATATATTCAAATAATTTATTCACATCACTTGAACACATTAATTGAGGAAGGCACATAATCAATATAAGGAATAATTTCCCTGTAATTTTATTATTTTCAAATTAGGTCAAATATATGTGACTAGAATTGAATGAAAAAAACTACTAGATTCGAATAGTGGGTGTTGATGATGTTGAAATGGTATAAGTGATAGTTAGATTCCTTGATATCATGTATAAATATCAATAGATCAACTTATATTATACCAATCCTCTAATAAAGTTATAATCCTCTTAGTTGGAGTTAGGAGGAAGAATTCAGTTGTGTGATTCAAGAGATGAAATATCTATTATAGATTCTAGAGAAGGATAGTTTGGATTTTTTTAAAATAATGATATAATGAATATCTAACCTACATTGTGGATTTATGAGAGATACTGTGTGAATATATGTTATATATTTTGATTTATAATATGATTATAATATAGAATCTATGTTGGGTAGAATTACCAACCTAACAAGGGGTAGGTATTTATACTAAACCATGTAATTCATTTTGTTTCATTCCTTTTATTTAATGATATAATCTTTGTTGGGAAGGATAAAAAAAAATTGTGTATTGAGGATTTGACTTTCAATATAGTTGTATTTGAAAAGAATCAATTTGTAAAAAGAAAAAGGGATCTCTAATTTACCCTATACCCTGTTATGTGATCTCAAACTAATCTAAAAACCTCAAATTATATTATATTGAATGTAAAATATGAAATATACTATAAAATTTTGAGGATGGAGAACATTAATTCAGTAAAAATTGTGGTTTTTCCATTTTCAATGGTGTGACCCATAAAATATTGATAAATATTTTTCTATCATTTATCTTATCACTTAGGGTGGATGTGAGAGATTTCTTTACTATGGGATTTCCACCATATGTTGTGGGTGATCCTATAACATTTTAATATGGTAAGAACATGGATATAGGTGGTAAGGCTCAAAATTAAATCTTGATAGCCTTATCATAAATTGTATACACTAAAGTAAAAAGTCTTCAAACTGAAAGGAAAACATGGATAAACTGAGATGAAACTATGATGGAATTCATAAGGTCAAAAGCTCAAATCCAAAATCTAGATAAGAATATATTAACAAATTGAAATGTGTTATGATAAATTATTTGATGAATACTTTACAAGATTAAATTTTATTTTCACATGATTCAGATGTTTTGGTGAGAATATGAATGATTCAACCATTATAAAAATGGTGATAAGAAAATTTCGAGATATATTTGATTTATATGAGTCTAAAATAGAAGGAAAATAGGTTTTATCACTAGATTAACATAATAATATATTTATACCATATCAAATGAAAAAAATAATATCTTTTATGATAATAGATAAATATAATATGCCCATAAATTCCATAAAAAATTAAAATAAGTGATGATTAAGAACATGAATTATGTAATACAAAGGATAATTAATCTGAAGAGGGATACAATTAAATAGAATAACTATATAACATAAATAATAAAAAAATAGAAGGAAAAAAAGGATCCACTCAATTTTTTCAATTTTCATGGGTTTGGAATTTTTCATTAGATTTTCAAAATAAGATAACTAATCTCAATATGTAAAATATAGAAGTGGACTACTTCTAGATAAAATATAAGAAATAAAATAGAGTGGCTATTAGAATAAAAATAAGAAGTAATAAAGAAAAAATAAAACCAATATGATTAGAAACTAAATTATTGAATTTTTATCATCAAGATGTGGGAAGTAATATGAATGAACTTTGGAAACTAGATGAATATTATGGGGAAATCAAAAACATATGATGACACATTTTATGGTGAATAAGGTATAGAGAAAAGTGAGATATTATAGTACTTGAAAGATTATATTTAAGAAACTATTGAAAAAATAAAAAAGTTAAAAAAGGATAAAAGAAATATAATAAATAAAAATCAATACCATGTTTAGAATTAAGAGACATATCTTAATGATATCGGGGAATATGTGATGAAATTAGTGGTCTAGAAATGAAACTAAAATATTATAAATAGAATTCATAGAAAAGTGTATTCATCAAAAATTATGAATCATTATTAATTGAAGATAACAAAACATTTTAAATATTTATAAACATTAAAATATAGTGAATGATCTTGAATCAATACTTTCTGAGAAATTTCTATATTATCTATGAAAAATCATATGTTACATTCACCTCAAACTAAGTAAAATCAGTTTAAATAAGATTATAAATATTCTATAGATATTAAGGGCGAATCTTCAATAGTTTTAGAAATGAAGGGTCTAAAAGGCTATTTTTTATTCCAAATAAATCACAATGTACCTTTTTTTTCACTTCTGACAATGTTGGCATGAGAAACAAGAATGAATCTGTTTGGACCAAAAGAAAAAATATGAAAATATATTTCATAGTGGAAGAGTGGAATAATTCATCTTGAAGGCTTCCTTCTAAGTTGAAAAACCCAAAAATTGTAAAAACATAGCAACAAAAATCAACATAGTATAACTATTATTAGTGTATAATACTATGATTTATAAGATACTTTAGGTGTTATAGACTGTTTTTCATAAATATTATTTATTATTGAACAACATGTCAGTACTAGTAATAATACACGAATAAAAGGGCGAAATACAGAAAAATAAGTTTAGACTATCAAATATAGAGGAATTTGACTATGATGTAATATAAACTATAAAAAAATAATGTAGTTATAATTCCTGATGTTTTTCTATGTAATATGTGGTAAATAAGGAAAAAAGATTATAAATAAAGAGTTAGGTCACCAAGTGTAGTTTCACACAATGTAAATATTTAGAGAAGGTAGTTTTGAGTGAATCAATATTCGCTAGGGTATTATGTTAGAAACTCAGACAATCTAAGAATGTAAATAATGATGGTTTATTTATCAATCCTAGTCAATGGGATAGGATAAAAATGGATAATGATTTGAAACATGATGAGGCTTAGTGAAAAAAATTGGTGATATTTCAGAAAGTTAAATTTGGGTTGAATTAATCATTTTATAATGACTTGAATACCATTAAATGTTAATGGATTGAAAAAAAACTAGGCATTTCCTAATATATTGAATAAAAATTCTACTTAACCAATAAAAAACAATGAAGAAAATATGAATGGTTAAAAAATAGTAAATCTGATACTAAAATGAAATATACATCAACATCCAACGTGTCAAATGATGAGGAAAGATCATCCATAACCTCTAGGGAATTCAAGATGAATAATATGTCTATATTGAGATAATATTCTTAGTATGAATGTTATTTATGAGAAACCAATAGGTAAATCATTATTCCCTTATATATGCATTATTTTCTACTAATATTTGGTAATTTAAGGACATTAAAACATCCCCTGAGGGGGATAATTGAAGAGCTACATCTATTAAATAATCACATCCAAGTGAATATGGAAATTCAAAATGGTATTATAAAATAGGAAGATGGTGAATTCTAATGACACTTTAAACTCTTATTCATAATTACATTAATCATATAATTTAATATGGAGATCTTGGTTATGATAAGATAAACTAAAGGTGTAACTATATCACATGTATTGGAAATATCTAATGTGTCTGTTGAATTATATGACGGATTTATCATTTAATTGATAAAAATTATTACTTATAAATAATATAAGAGAATTGATTGTTTTTTAACATTATTTCATATGCATAGTATTTTAAGGATAACTTCTACATACTTGGTTGTATCTATCATGTTTTATAAACCTAGTTTTCCCTTATAGATATATAATTGACTAACTAAATGATCTTTCTTTAGAGAACCATATGAGATCACTCCTATCTTATAAGTTATCTGGGAATTTTCATATAAAAGAGATGATCATGATTTGGAGATGAAATATTATATGAAAATATATAATTTCCAATTTTCTTAATGATTTTCAATAATGTGAATAAAGTATGAATCACATATTGACATGAATGATATGTGTGTATATTGACAACAAAATAAAATTTGGGAGATTGTTTATCTAGGGTTTAATTAATTTTAAGAAAGTCAATATGTGGTGGTCGATGAAGTTATTTTACTTTTATAATTATTGTGGATTCATCTAATGGAATTTTATGTAACTCTTGGAAAATTCTACATGAAAATTATATTGATTGTTGATGTGATCTTAAGTTCAAAAGACTTGTGTCATTGATGATTGTTTTCCTAAAATTATTTAGAATAATATTTCCATGAAATATATTGTTAATTGCATTAATATGATTTTAAGGAGGGAATGTAAATTATATTTACATTTTTCATAAAATATATGTAGAGTTGTCTTGGAACTATATTTGACAAAGGCCTTAGTTTAACTATTTTATACTTGGAATTATTCATGTATTAATTATTACCCTCAAATAAAGAATAATTTCCAACCAAAATACCCAATGGTATATCCCTCAAACACAGATAGTGGGACATGAGGGTCAACCCTCCAAGGGAGAGCCTACCTAAGGAGGCCATATTTTGGTATGCTAGATATGAAAGTAGTTCAAAACACACTGTTGTGTATGAGTGGTGTGATATGTATTGTTCCCTGAAAGACAATATGAATTGTGTGTAGTTATCTTATTTCAACAAAATTGGAGCCCTGATATAGTGAATAATCTATTTAGGATAAAAACTCATCCTAAAATATTGTCCCATCATTAAAATGATAAACATGTTGTGAGATGCATGATTGAGTCAACATCCACTATCCAGTGGATCTCATATAGTGCATATTCGAATAAGGATATTATAACTTTTGACACTATAGAATTTTACATGTGATCATGAGATTACCATACATCTCTAATTTTCCTTATAAAGGATTATGAAATGGGATATCCATATAAACCATGGCATGAAATCTCATCTTCATGCCTAATGAATATTAGAAGTAAAATAAACTCATATTAACCTATCTCAAAACCCAGGGACATTTGATGGGTTCATTACATAAATGAATGAAAATTACATGTTCCATCATGTGATGAATTTAGGACTACATGGATGTTGGAATGAAATTAACTAAGAATAAGTGATGTCACATGAAGTCATTCAAATAATCAAAAAATCCATAAAGTGATGTATCACACATAAGTAGGGGGAAACCCAGAAAATTCCTCAAGAAGATGAATATATATATAAATTATTATGGGATTATTTTTTCTTTTGATGGAATTTTTTCGTGGATTATTTTATATTATCATATGATTTTCATGTGGTTGTTTAGAAATAAGATGCTGAATGAACAATAGACAATCAATACATGATCAACGAAGTGATCGTGTGAAGTAAACATGTGATTCATGAAATCTCTTTTTCATTTAATAACTCTATTTTAATATGATTTTTTTGGCATTATAAAGATCCTGAAATATTTTGGTTTTTAAATGATTCCACAGCATGACATAAAAATTAGAGGATAAGTGATCTATCACTTCTTACAAAAATACACCCATAGAAGTCTGAATATGTGTTTTGTTTTTGATATATCGAGATAAGATCTTGAAAAAAATCAACCATCATGATTCATTTTGGTGAAGGGGAAGAGCCCACAAGATCCTCTCATTAGAAGAGTATATGTGAGCTAACCTAGTCATGTAATAGAGTAATATTACCCATAGAAACAACCAATGTCACCTGATTTTCATCTAGAAAATAACCACCTTCTTACCTGAATATTTTATTGTATCCTCATTGGTCATGTGAATAGAACATGGAGATACTCGCAAACACATATATTTTCCAATAATATGGAATCTATGGAAATTTCCTTGATCATGTGTAGTTCTTTTATGTGGAACACATGATGATCACTTGATCCCTTCATGAAAATGAAGGAGGAGAATCTATAATACTCCATTTTATTACATGATGGTAGAATGCCATATTGAATGAACCAAACTTAGTAATGTGAAGGAATAATGATTAATGTCTGCATGAAACCAGTCATGTCGTGCACCCCATGTACCATTATAGATAATTATCATGTGGTTTGAAAAATAATAATAATATTATTCATTGTTTGTTTATAATATTTGGGATTAAATAATAGATTTTTCAAAGACCATTATGTATTGATAATGATTAAATTTTAAGGGAAATGATCATTTACCTGGAATTATCACGTGATTTCTTGATTATTGTTTTGGAATTCAATAAGAAAGTTTGAGGTGATATTGTGAAATATTTTTCTTTAATAAAATATTCTATAAAATATGTTTTTATCATACATCACAAATTAATTAACCTCATGACATAATACAAATGAGGAATAATTGATTTGTAATTTGATAAAATGATGCAATTGATCAAATTAAAGTTATCAAAATTGAATTGGAATGACTGATATACTCGAACGGTGTCTATAGAAGATACATGAGTAGGTTGATAATCAAATCAGATTTAGAGATCTCATGGTGGGAGATAAATTTATCAATCTATGGTGGATCAATCCATGAATAACGGAGTATGAATATCAAATTTATCTAGGAGTATGGAGTGTATTTTGTGATTCCAGAGAAAATTACTCTTATGTTTATCAAAAGTATGATAGTGTATATTTTTGTAACACTATGGGATGATGTATAAAGAACCTCATGTGTGAAATGTCGATATATACATTGTGGAAATATATTTACCACTGTAATTGATAATATAATTATATTATATATTCTATTTTTAAGAGAATTACCAATATGGAAAGGGAGTTTTCATTTATACCGAATATTGTAAATCCTTATGTTAAATTCCTTTTATTTAGATTATTATTCAAGGTTTGTCTGAGAGAAAAAAGAAGAATGGATTTTGGCATTAACTAGAAATAGTTGTTTAATTGAAAAAGATCATAATTAAAAAAAAGGATAACTAATTCACTACCTCCCCCTCTCAGTGATATCACATATATCATGGAACATCAAATTTGATGAAATTGGTTTTTTTGTTTAATGATTGGTAATCATTTTTCTTGATTTTATTTTTCATTTGTGGTAACTACACAGTTGAGGTTATTGCTCCCATTATTATAAATATTTATATATTTTTGTTCTTTATTTTCCATATAATGATGTTTAATAGGTTATAGAAGAATGGATAGGGACCATGAATAGATGAGTGGTAGTGATATGATGATGTTTGGACTCCTATTTACATGATAAGTGCCCTGATCACATTGGGTAATTAGAATAACCCAAAGATATTGGATCCATGTGCATACAGTGTTGTATGATTTGAATGCAGACCTCTATGATGACTTGGTATGTTAAATGTTTCGTTGGTATCGTTGAATGGTTACCCAATGGCTAATAATGAATGTGACAGATTCTGAGGCCTGGTGATAATAGATGGGTTGGTCATACTTATTAGAATTTTTTAGTGGGACACTCTTATGAGTTTTTTAGGAGATTAAGATCCCTTAAATAATCTAAATCATCTTGGATGTGAAATATTTAATTATTAGGGTTCCATCTATATGATATTTTGTGATATCACTATTAAGAGATTTGAGTTGGGATCCTAGTTTTGGACATAGGATTTGTTCTGAACATGGAATCATGATTCAAATGGTCTTATAAAGAGATAAGCTGGGATGGTGAATGTGTACAGAGACCATGAGTGATGAGGGACATGATATGGTAGATTGGTTCTTCATATCTATATCGGGGTGATCATGCATGTGGTCATATCACCCTGTGGTGATGGGAAATAAAAAATATCAGTGATCATAGATCATGGTGGATCTAGGGGACCAAATGAGTTCAATCAAGAAAGAATAAGATGTGTTGATAATGTGGGCCAATGTATCAAGGGAATGGAACCTTATGATTATATAGTAAGCTATGTTATTGTATAGAGGCCCAATAACTTTTTGAAAATGTATATGTTGTCTTTTAATGATAATTACAATCATAAATTGTCATGTGTGTTGGATATCAAGACCCGGGACAACTAGGAGAGAGATATAAATAGATATAATGACATGAAATTGATAGAACACTTTTTGTGCATGATTGATTCATGGACCATGAGTGAGATGGTTCATATTTAGACCATTATCATCTTTATGAGTGAGATGATATGTTCAGTCCATAACAAGAGTGAAATGGTAGTGGATAGACCAATATGAGTGATAAAGGGTCCTAGATTGTGACATGATGATATACAAAGATGGGGCTACCACAAATGAAATTTATTAAAGAATTATATGAGATGGGAGGCATGATGATGTGACAACCATGAGTGATATGAGGACTTGATGTATTGCAGGATGTGGATGAACACTACCATTATTGAGAATGTATAGTTCATGTATTGGGAATAATACTACAATGAGTGATAAGTGGTCTTGATGTATCGTAGGATATGGATGGACCCTACCTTTATTGAGAACATATAAGTTAATTATTGGGAATAGGACCACCATGAGTTGGAATGTTCATCTAGATCTTTAGAATAAGTCTATACTCTTCCCCAATGGGTTGAGGTCTCAAAAATAAAAATTTCCTATAATAATCCCTTGAGTATTACACGGGAATTAAGATGATGGTATGGATGACGAGGTGGAAGCTAGAATCAAACCAAAAAATGTATGGTTTGGTGTTCTGTTGGTCTGGTTAGGAAATTGTAACCAAATGAACAAGGTTTTATAGTGTCCACTTTAGTATAAGACACCACAAACACTTATTTTACGTGTTGGACTTTCCTCATGTTTATATTTATTTGATTATATATACTATGGAAACATTTTGAGACCCTATTGATATTTATATCAAACACAAGACACATGAACCCATGTGTGCGTGAGTCGACCTTAAGTTCGTATTCAACAGTAGCATAGGCTGTGTAGTGGATTGGGATAGAGAATCTCGAGGGTATTTAGAGACTCGAATCTATGAAAGACAAGGGTGGTCGTAGGTTTAGTGTGTATTTTTTTCTGAATTTTTTATATGATATCAATATAGTGGGAGTTATTTTTAATGATTATATGAATATATATCTATATAAATCATTTCATTAGATATTTTTATAATAATATAATTAATAAAACTATATTTTTTAGAGGTATATTTTGGTTATTTTAATTTCATTGTATAACCATAATTCAATAAAATATCATCCCTATTGTATATATTTAGTCCTTGATTTTATTTAACAGCCTTTTTCATAAAAATATCTTCAATTGAGGCCATGTGAAATATCATCGTGGTTTTTGGTTCCTATTTGCAGAATCAAAATTTGATCATTTTAATTTTTTGGAAAATAAATGATATTTCCATATCTGGGAAATTTATATATTCTCTTTGTAGAGAAAGATATTTCATGCATAATAATGTTTTAATTTATAAATTGAATGATTAATTTTAGTTTCATTAAATTCATTCCAAAAAAAATCAATTAGAGGGAGTTTGATTAAATTAAATGAAACCATTTGAATATATATAATTTGATTTATAACCCATCTCATTTTATTTTATATTGGGAATCCATTTTTTATGAAAAAAAAGTATCATGGAATTCATATTATTAGAATCGAATAATACCATTATAGTTCTTCATAGGATAACAACAATTCCTATGAACACATTATTTTTATTACCTAGTTTAATGGAATTAACTATATAATTTCATTTATGTTTGCTTTCATTTGAAGGATAGTTACACTTATTTTAATTATTAGTTATTGGATTGGGGTATTGGTTTATATCATAAAAATATATTTTACAATTTAAACATTAAACTGCTCATGGTGGATTAATTGTAACTTTATTCTCCTTAATCATGTTGAATAGCCTCTTAATATCTCTTCAGAAATCACATTCTTAAAACCCTAGTATAAAACATTTTTTCATTTTTTAGTTCCTTTGATTTAATTACATGGGTCTATATTTGAAATGTTTTTAGTAGGTAGATAATTGGATTTTTATTCCCCCTTGATTTACAAAATTCGATCATCAATTATACTATGTTTTTATCTTCCCATAACCAAATACATTAGATCATCGTGACTATCTAATATCCATCACCAAAATAAGATCTCAATTGAAAAACTATTCATAGATATAAAATCCTATTATTTATATTTATTGTCATAGGAATGAATTTATATTATCAAGTAAATGATTAATTTTTCATTCATGATCATTGAAAATCTAGATTAATACCGTGTTAGGATTTTATAACATTCCTCTTAAGAACCTATTGATTCATTATTTTTTATCACTTTAAATTTTATCTTTATTTTCATGTGAAGAGTATAATAAAAATAATTATTTAAATATATTTTCTTAAAATCATATTATTACATGAACTATATTTATTCATTTTCCATGATTTATTTATTAGTGGATACAATTGATCTATTTCACCCATTAAATAAAATAAGACTACAAAAACATTTTCATATTCAAAAAAAAATTATCTTCTCTGTTGTGATAATAAATTTTTTTAAAATTATTTCATAAGATGATACACTTATGGATGATGGTTATTTTATAATAGAGGAATATATAGATTTATAATCATCCTTTACATCATTCAAGAGTTTACCATTGTTTAGGTTATTATTCGTTACTAGAGATATTTGTATAAAAATATCCACAAACATTTCTATTGATGTAACCATCTTGATTGGTTATTTTTTGGAAAATAATTTTATTGTCCCTCACTCTGATTATAGCTACCCGATATTTCATTAATTTTTTCATTCAATTTTTGTTACTTCTCTGATAACATCCGTTATACATGACTATGAGTTTAAGAGAACCGATCTATACTATTTACGATATTTATATAAAACATTTTTACATAGAAATTAAATCGTATGTTATGAATAGTATTTACTAAATTATGAATCATATACACTGTACATACTCAATATAAATAATTATTAATTAATAAATATTTTTTTAATAACATTTGATTCATTAAAAATAACTTTTCTTCAAAAGTGAATTTCATTAATTTTGAAAAAAAGATATTATAATTAATATTTGAACATTTATAAAATATGAATGATAAAATTAAACAAAAAATTAAATAAAAATATCAAATTTATATTTGAATCAAATTTTGCAATTTTTTGACAAGGATCATTTTACAATGAATATTGAAAAGTACAAATTTTTATAAAACCATCAATTTATTTTGTTATAATGTATCATTATGATTTGAATTTTATCTTGATTAAACATAATTATTATTTAATTATATATAATATCTTTAAAATCATTGCAATAAACATTATACGTAATTTTGGGGTATGTACATTTTTTACATAATTACACATTTTTCTAGAAATAATTTTTCTTTCCATTTTACGCATTTATATTAAAATTGATTTGTAAAACTAAATAAAATGAATATTAAAAAATTAATTCCATATTTATAATATAAATGTCCAAATTTGGTAATTAGGTCACTTAAATATTTTGTTATAATGACTAGTAACTGTTGTAAAATTTATCACATTGGTAAATGGTAAATCAGAAAACTTAAAATTAAATATAATTTATTTGGCCATAATTATTCACATTAATTATTAATTTATTAATTATGTTCTAACATTATCTCATTATACTCAAATTTAATTTCTATAATAGTAAATTTTTAAAAAAAATGACATATATAATTTTTACCTAAAGGTAGGGAAACATTTTCAATCTCTTAGATTTAAATATCCTTTACGTGTTCACATAAGGGAAAAAAATTGTTATGAATGAATACTAATATTAATTTTTTTAATAACTAAATCATATTCATGATGGTAATTTATTTATTTGAAGTAATTATATAATTACCTCAAATACATACATGACGTTAATGTAGTCTATTTTCAAATAATCAAAAAATGAAATAAATGATAATTAAAAATTAATTATATTATAATTTGGGATAATTATGGCGATCAAGGAGTTGTTTACATATGAATGAAATTTTTAGGACGTGTTAATATAATTTAGTTGAATTTTAACTATTTTATTGATCTTATTAATGTCAATGTTTTGAATAGTTTCAAAATTAAAAATAATGATATTTTATAAAAATAATATTTTATTAAATTATAAAAAAATATAAGAAACATATATAATTAAAAGGGGATATTATATGGTCTAAAAATTCATTCCATTTCCATTTATTATTCAATAATTAAATCATATGTAAGATTATATCCATTTATGTGTGAAAAATATGTTGTTATGTTTAACGTTAAAATCAATTAATCAAGGGCTTAAACTAAAAATACGATTTAAAAAATAACATAAACCTTGAAAATTTTTACGATGATATTTTAACCATATCTACCATATGTTCTAATTCATGTTAATTTTAATGTAATCATATATAGAATAGTCTTATTATATTTTATTTTTAAATAAATTCAAAAGTGATCCTCACCTTAGTTATAAAAGGACATCTCCTCCATCACATCATTAAACAACAATTAGACTTCTATAACAACCATTCACTACAAATTAATAATATAATATTCTATATCCAGATTATAGTGCTTTTGGTATTACAAAACTTCTAACCCAAGATCCCCTTAAATGAGATATAATAGAGTCATTTCTAATAATCGGAAATTTCTCTAATTGATCAATTCCCATTGTTATTCTTATTTACCTCTTATACATATTGTATATTATTATGAAATAATAAAATAATTATCATAAATATGATAAAATGATATTATTATTACAAAAACCCAAATATGAACCATATTTTTAATTATATAATAAGTGAAAGTATCTCTCATGCGTATATATGAATTATGGTCTCCAAGTAATGATATAATTCTTTTTTCATCACAAAATTTTACTGGTATAAATTATGATAGGTATAATATTTATTTATGATATAAAGGATATAATTATATATCTTTAATATTAATATCATGTTTAACATCTTACCATCCAATAGTATGGTAAATATAACAACACTCATGCATACATATAGACTACCATCTCTATGATGCGATGTGATTCATTTTTAATTAATATTTCGCATGTATGGTAATATGAATTATATTGATGAATATATATGTTATATAAGATAAAAGAATTATTATTATTTGGAGGTAAATTATTATTAAATTTTCTATCAATCCATCAGTCATAAAATGAAAACATTGTTTCTGCATACTTACGACCAATAATCTCCATTAACAATGTAATTCATTTTTCTATGTCTACTTTTAAAAAATGATTTAGAATTTTAAATTATTAATGACTTTAATTATTATAAAATGATAAAAAAATCATAACATTATGCAACTATGATCAATTTATAAGTATTATCACTACATAACCAAAACATGGTTGGAAAATGAAGCAGTTATAACCCAGAACAATGATTTTATTATAAAATAATTATTAAACAGGTCACAAGAAGATATAAAAAAATAGTAAATGGTATGATAGATTTATGTTTAATGAAAACATGTATAATATATTAATATTTATTATACTTGACCTATTAATATTAGTGATGAAATATGAGACTTGAGGTGTGGGTGTATTTCACAATCTCATCATTATTCTACATTATTTATGATTATATATCTATGATGGGATAATTCTCATACATGTACATGATTTAATAAAATGTTTTCAAATATTTATTCTATTTTTTTATAAATTTTCTTATTTTCATTTATTACCCAAGTTTTTATTTTTTTCAAAATTGTTGTAGTGGAATTTGTTTGTTGTTTTCCAACCTCGGTACTTTTTTAATTTTCAAAAAAAAATAGAATGTGTGTTTTTAACTTATATGAAATTTTATGATTTTACGACCTTCATTATTACTTATTACAATTAAAATTCTTTTACATTTTTTAAAGGTTATTTTTAATGAAAATTATTTCCCTTTTAAATGAAATTTATTTCCTTTTTAAATTGTATATAATTAAAATAAATGATTTCTAAATGGAAAGGTAATTTTCTTCTTGAATTAGTCCAAGTGAAATTTCAAATTATTGTCCAATAGATGATGAAATCCTTTAATGATGCATAATATTTACTAGGAATAAGATCGATGGATACGATCCTTTTCCTTTTTCTATATTGATTAATTTTATTATGAAAATATGTTGATGAAACCTTTTCGATTTTCAATGGGATGTACTTGGATGAAATTTGTATCCCTCCATATGTTTGAGTATGTTGACTTATTTATATTTGGGAACACATATGAATTATTTTCATTACATGATTAGTGATACAAATATCACCCTTCAATTCATTGGTTAAATATGGATAACTCATGAAGTAAAAATTTCATGGGTGAAAAAAATTTAATGTTCAAAATTTTTGTGCATGGAACATGTTTGGATTTTTATATTTTTATTTGTGGAACAATATTTTATATCCATAATACTATGCATGGACCTATTTTTATGGCCATAATATCATTCCTGGTCCAGACTTCATTTCCTTAACTTAATAAATGAACCTATTTCTATTTATACATTTTTAAATATTTACAATTTATGTACATTCCATAACTCTATATCTAATGAAATGAAAATAATTATTCCAGGAATCCAATGTTAAATCTATGATATGAATGTTTTATATCTAAAATGTTATGTTATTGTTCTTATACCCATATTCACACATTATACTTATGTGTTAATTGATATATCCCTAATTTTCTAATATCTATCATCTATATCACCCTTTCTTATGGTCTAATTCGCCAAATAATAATGAAATGTTTTAGGAATGTTGTGTTTGAGAAGGGATCTAGTTTTGAATATCATATTGTGAGAATATATATATCTTTTCTAAACTCACTGTTTTTTTACGTTTCCAAAGTCACTGGAACTCTGGGATTCGGTAATCGATCAAATTTTTATGTAATTAATGTTCATATACATAGATATTGTTACTATGTATGAAGAGGCTATTTCTTTATTATTGGTACCGAATTATTGTATACTTATCTTTTTGAACCATGATGACAAAAATTTAATAAGAATCCTAGGGATAGGTATACAAAAATGATAACATCATAAATGTTTTGGTCATTGATGACTTGGTTAATAATATGTTGTCATATATTGAAAATTAATGGGTCTTTATTTATGTATCTGATGAATGATGTTTCAGGATTTTTTGGTTTTTCATTGTGATTATCATTTTGAACATTATTCTATCCAGTTTTATTCAATTACTTGGATGAGAAGGAATTTTGTGAAGAATGAATGTGACAAAAATTGAATATACCACCTTCATTGGAAATTAAATGACTTCGGAGATGGGAGGAAATATCTTGTGACTATGATTGCTCAAATATCCCATGATAATAGAGGAATAAAGTATCATTTAAAACTTTTAAATTCACCAAGGAGTGATCAACATGAAATTGAATCATTTATTAGAAAATGAAACCCATCTATATATTTATCTTCTAATCCACTATTTTTTGAATAATTGATCAATGCGGTGGAAATGATATCTTCTATCATTTATTTCTAAATATATGAAAAATTGTCTTAACTATTCATAATTTACAAGGAAAAGAAGTTCAATGGTGGAATATTATTCAAAAAATGGTTATATATGATGAAATTAACAACATTGTATTATATTAGTTTATGAGAATATTTTTCAATAAGTACATCAAATGTATTATATGTAAAAAAATGGGGAAAGAATTTATTTTTCATATGTTGAAGGATGAAGAATCCGTTGTAACAAATTAAGAAAAAATTCATTACATTGAAGGTATACTTCCGGTTTAATCATCTATCCTAAAATAAAAATTGACATTTCTTAAGTGGCATGAAATCAATTAATTGAAATGAAATATCCGTAAAGGATTATTAATGATATGAAGAAATAGTTCAATGAGAAAAGAATGTGAAAATGGATATTATAAACCCTCACAATTATAGTTATAATTAAAGAATGATTATGCTTCATGGAAACACTAGTTGTTTACAACATATAGGGAAGAAAAAGTTTCAACCTTCTAATTGACCAAAATGTTGTAGGGATTACTCAGGTAAATGTATGTAGGGACAAGAAAATGTTCCAATTGAGGGAATCTTGTCCATCATGTATAATACTATCAAAGTGATGTAAAGAGGCTTGAAAATGAAATGAATGGATATATATCTATAAAAACACATTAATCACACTTCAGTTCCATAAATGAAAAGTGTTTGGTAACAAAGTAAATCAATTACTAAATCCAAGGGCTAATGATTATAGTAATCCCAAAAAACATTGATGTCAATGGGAAAAGGTAAACCACATGAAATTACATTTGTTTAAGATAATTCGGATATTTAGGTCACACGTATCCTCCACTATAGAATAGGTGTTTCAATTTAGATATTTATATGAATAATTATTAGGAAATTATTATCTTTTATGAAATTTTGATATTATTTAGAGAATTTATTATCTCTCCCTACATAGATTCTCTATATGTTTTTGGATTAAAGATATAATATTTCATTATGAATAATACTACTATTATATGTTAGTGCAAGGATAAAACCAAAACTCCAATTGAAATAATTTTGACTATGAAAAGATATTATCTAAACAATAAAGTTTGAATTATATTTTAGAGGAATATAATATTGTTACCTTTTGGTATATCATTAGTACACCTTAAAGAATATAAAATCAAGGTATAAAAATATTAGGGTGAGACATTATTAGTAATTGAAATTATTTTTATATTGGTCATGGAAGGATATGATATCAAATTATTTTTTGTTTTTTAATATGTTTAGTAATATTTTATAGGATTATTAAGTTTATGTACTTGTAATATGTATTAATTTATAAATTTGGTTATATTTTTCTTGAGGATAAAGTGTTATTTATCATATACTATAACAATAAATTTGTTTTTGGTGTGTATTTAGAGGATAAACAAATGGATTATGATTCTACTAACTTGATTAAAAGATCTCCATGTATAAAAAATAATATTTAATATACATTTCATATTATATGAAATCAGGTTGAAATAGATCGAAGCACAAATAAATGATTAAATTTATCTTACGACCTATAAAAAATCATGCGTGTTTATTTTCCTAAGTGTTTTACATAGATTTTAAAATAATCCCTCAAAATGAGGAAAATGAAATTTAAATAAAAAACATACCTGTTTAATTTTATTGTGGCTAATTCAATGCTCTTTTAACCCATCAAATTTTTATTCTTTTATGATGGTTGGATTTCCCTTGACAATGATCTCTATAAGTATCTATTATTCCAAGAGAGATAGGTTTTTATTCCATATCCATGATTTCACTTCCCACATATGTTCTAATATTTGAAACCGTAGTTATGTCTTTTTGTATATATAACTCCCAGACCCCAATTACCTAGAGTCGGGGCATTATTATATTACATTGGAATGATCATAAGATATCATGTCCTGAAATACAGATTAGTTTAGTAGCCTTTGATGTACTATATAAATAAATTTGTTTTACAATACATTATGAAATGAAAAAACAACAACATTGTGTTCCCTTTGAACACATGGATATCCCATATCAAATCCCTACAGGTCAATAATAATATACTTCTTCTCATCATGGAAAAAATAAAACATAATAAAGGGGTGATCTCAGATTCTCAGTATGGATAAAAATATAACAGAAACTATAATAAATAAACATAATCATTCAAGGAGATGTATAAGACTAAAACACAATCCTTTTAAAATTAAACATCACCATTATTTGGAAAATATAAATCAAATAATTCCATTTACTTATTCACATGGATTTTTTACTATTCGAATAATTACATGTTATATCAATAGCCAATTTTCTAATGATGGAATGCATAATGTCAGATATCATAACCACATAGTCAAGGCCTCGTGCCAAGACTAAGAATAAGATTTTGTAAGGGCCTTGTTCCAAGACACTAGTTTTCCTAATGAGACCTACCAATGATTTGAGAAGCTATAGCGGGCTCCACCCGTCACTTACTAAGTACAGTGTGTTCGTCATATGAAGATGTTGAAACATAACATAAAAATTTATTTTAAAACTATCATATGAAATTTTAACACTTTAACGATAATACATTAATAGTATTAAAATAACACATACATAGTCAAACATATCACAAAACCTTCAATACGATATTGATGATTGTATCATAATAAATCAACTTCAAACAAGTGTAAAATCCATCAATGGATGTTGACAAAGATGAAATAAAAACTATTTGAGAGAAATAACTCATTATTTTGAATTCACTTAAAAGTTACATAATTATAATAGAAAACATTTAATTTGAAATTATTATTTTAAGATTCTAAATGAAGACTAGACGATGTTATAATGGCAGAAAATAGATGCACTCACCTTATACGTTAAAAAACATTCCTTCCATAATTTTTTCAAAAAGTTCATAAAGAACCTTGTTTGGAAAACAATAGAAATATTACATTATAAAAATTATATAAAAAACTCAAAAAATGGTATAAATGAAATTAATCCATAGTCTAGGAAATATTAAAATTATTTTTCAAAACATTTTTAAGAATCAAATATGTGGACGATAAAGAGTTCCTAGTAGATACACACGTATAAACAACCTCGGATAATGATGAGATTGTAGAACTAACACATACCTTGTACTTTTCCATGGTCAAGGACATTCCAACCTCCTGCATAATAGTTATAATTTTGTTATTAAAGTATAAAAGAGCCACATACATAAATATGATATCATATATGATCTTATAATATTGTATTGTTAATAATATTTCAGTAGTATCATTTTTTCAGATGTTAATGGATTCATTTTACATTATATGTTTGGTTATGTAAGACATGTTTTTATTCAATAAGATATATTTTATTTATATATAGAATGATATTATGTTCTTAAAAATTATAATTAATCATAAAATTAAAATTATTCTTGAATGGTTGTGATGGGGAATTAATTTCATCGTGTTCGTGGGGACGGTAATCTATACATACGCACGAGAAACAATATTATTCTATTTTTTGGTGAAATAATATGAAATTTGATGCTATATCTAATATAAATAATCATTAACATTTTATATTTATTATTTTGATTATTTAAATTCATTATTAAAGACATTCAAATAATAATCTGTTTGAATAACAAACTACACCACGACGTGGAGACGATAAGTCGTACGTACCCACATATGGTTACTTGTCATTCATAGGACAGGTAGAATAATGAATATGATTGTAGCATATTTATAATAACATAATAGTATTTATAAGGTACTAGAGTTGTTATTTGTTTTGTAAATGAAAATGAAAGAGGATGTGGAAAAGAAAAGAACTTTGAAAGAGGTGGTCAGATTATTACCTCTTCTTCGAGTGTTTCCTTTTGAGTTGATAAAAATGGATCCATATGCTAGAATTCATATCAATATCAGGACTCTAGGTAGATTTGCGCGTAGTTGAGAGGATATTGGAGTAGGGGTTGGCCACGAAAAATGGCTTTGGAGGTGTGACTTTGTGAGAAGGGAAAGTACCCTTTTGTAAGAGAGTTGAGGGTCACATTAGGAAAAGCTTGAATTATTAATTTATTATTCAATAATATTCGTTTTTTAATAGATAAAAAATGATTTAATTCGAGGATATAGTGGGGATAGGTTGAAAAACTCTCAAACAATAGTTTATAGACATTTTTAGGTCACCATATTAACCTCATCTTTTAGATTTACCTCTCAATTAAATAGTGTAACTTTTACCATGTATTCTTCTATTATTATAATAATTATTTAATAAACATACTATAAAAAGAAAAGATAACTCAAATTGGTTAATTATTGATATATTTATACTTATATATGTCCTTTCTCTAATCCTTATATTTTTAGGAATATTATATCAATTAATAATACAGTATTTGTTTTAAAAACTCATTTATGTCAATTTTGACACTATTTGGTATTTTGTTTTTTTAAAAGTCATAAAAACTTTATAACCTATAAAAAATCCTATTTAATCAAAACTAAAATGTCATATTAACCAATAAAATTCAATTAATTCATAAAAAGTCTCGATTTGAAATTATATAAATATTTATAATATCAATTATTTTAATCATTCAATAATATGTTAATTTCTGCATCGTAATTGTTTCATAAATAAATATTATTATTTAATGTCTAAAAATTATAAATAAAATACAATTATGTACTAAATTTTTTTTATCATTATAATGAATATTTATAGTTGAATTAATCTTATGTATTACACAATATTAATGATGGTTTTGTTAATAAACTATGAATAAAACACTTTTAACTCTTATTTAAACAAAATAATAGTAACCATCCTAGTATAATCCAATTGGACCAAAATGATCATATTTTATAACTAAGGTTCATTTTGGATGAAATTCTCTTATCCAATAGAATTATGACATGTGTTAGGGTAATTATAATATCATTTTTTAACATTAATTACCCTATTTACTTTTAACTGTGGTAAATAAAAGTCCAACGTTACTATTCACCAAAAAATATTTTCATTTTATTGAACAAAATTTTATTTAATTATGTCAACCGTGTATCTCGGATTTTTGAAATTAAACTAACAGAAGTGGTAAAATTATGTTTTTTTGCAAATTTGCAAATGCGCTAAGAAGGTGGGTAAAATATGCTAAAAAGTTCTATAAAATTTTATATATCTAATATTTTTATAAAATTTATCCAATGAATTAAATTGATCATATATAAGTATTATATATATATATTTACCTAAAATATTTTAAATATAATAACCAATTATTTAAATAAAAAGACAGTTTTAACCAATAACCTACTGTTTTTCACTACCCATCAAAAATTGAATGTTTTCAAAAAAACCAAAAATTCACCCTAAGATAATTTTTATATTATGAGTCAAAAAATGAGGCAAATTTTGAAAAATAAATTTTAAAAAATATTAAAAAATGGGTATTAATATTCATAACAAATAGTTTGATTGGTCCCAGTGTACTAAAACTCCTAGTTGCGTACAACACAAGCTATGTCTTTATTCAAAGAGAAACACACTATTGAAGCAAGGGGTGTTACATTATTCCCTTCTTTAAATAATTTTGTCCTCAGGATTTCTAGAATATTACAGTATAAAATGAATCGGGTGTTTCTTCATTATATGTTCTTTGGGTTCACCTATATCCTCTTCCATGTTATGGTTTCACCATAGAACATTTACCATATGAGTCGTCCAGTTTCTCAACCCTTGTTCTATGTCATCAATAATCTTGATTGGCTATTCATAATAAGATATATCAGGTTCCAGTTCTATTTCTTCATAGATGAGTACATCTGTTGGGTCATGCATGTATTTTTTCAATAGTGACTAGTAGAACACATCATGGACTTTAGAAATACTTGGTGGCATTTTCAAATGATAAACTACAACTGGAAATTGTTCCCGAATTTGAAAAGGTCCAAGGTACCTAGAACGTAATTTTCCCTTCTTACCAAATCATATAACACCATAACATGGAGATACTTTCAATAAAAAATGATCTCCTACTTGAAATTCCGAATATTTCCTTCTGTTATCTGCATAGATCTTTTTACTAATTTGATCTACTTTGATGTGGGTATAGATAACCTACACATTTTCTATTGTTCCCCCAACATTTTCTGTGCCTACGAGTTTTCTTTCACCAACATCATCCCAGCAAGTTGGTGTGCGACATCTCTTTCCATATAGTGCTTCATATGATGCCATTTTAATACATGAATGGAAGATATTGTTATAGGAATATTTTAATAGAGGTAAATATTGATCCCACATACCTGTAATGTAATGTGATTATGATCTCAACATGTGTTCTAAGGTTTGAATAGTCTGTTCTGATTGTCCATCATTTTGAGGGTTATAGGCAGTGCTCAAACAATGTTCAGTATCCAAGGCATTCTAAAGACTTTTCAAGATTTTTGATGAAAAATGTAGATCAAGATAATAAATAATTGATAAGGGTACTCCATGTAGTCTTAAAACTTCTTTAATATATAGTCTTGCTAAACTTTCAAGTGGTAAATCTCTCTTATAGCAAGAAAATGTGCTGACTTGGTAATATGAACAACAATGACCCATATTTCATCATTCCTTATAAGAGTCCTTGGGATCCCATGAAAAATTACATCATAATATCATCCCATTTCTACATAGGTATGGGAATAGGTTGCATAAATCCTCTAGGTTGTTCTCTTCCAGCCTTCCCGTTTTGAAAAACCAAACATCTTGACACATAAACAACAATCTCCCTCTTCATGTTGTCCCACCAAAAATGTTCCTTCAAATATCTATACATCTTAGTGCTTACAGAGTGTATAGATAAATTGGAGCTATGAGAATCTTCCAAAAAATTCCCTTTTTAGATTAGGTATATCAAGAACACAATGACTCTTCACAAATTTTCAAATTCCATCTTCAGATATGATGTCAATTAATCTCCCATCATTCACAACTTTAATATTCTTCTTAAAATCTTCATCATCAGTCTGAGAACGTTTTATCCTTTCCAGTAATGATGTTTTGAAACGATTAAAAAATTTATTTATGTTTCACCATACATGATTATTTCCATATCCATAATTACTAGATCCATGAACATAAGATCCCTTTCAAATCACATTTTCATCAAAATTCCATGATCCTTTCTGGTCAAATCATCTTCCATCTTATTTTCCTTCCCCGGGTGGTAGTGTATTGAGGAATAATAATCCTTGAGTAGTTCAAGCCATCTCCTTTGCCTCATGTTGAGTTATTTTTGTGGAAAATAGACATAAACCACTTTTGATCAGTATATATCTCACATTTTTCAATATAAAGATAGTGTCTTCAAATCTTCAAAGCAATAATTACAGTTTCTAACACAAGATCATGAGTGGGATAGTTTTTTTTGATGAATTTTTAGCTGTCGTGATTCATATGCAATAACTATATCATTATACATAAGAATATATCCATTTCCTTTTTTTGAAGCATCAATATAAATAACAAACCCATCATTCCCTGATGGTAGAGTCAGGAAAGGATCCTTGACTAATCACTTCTTCAGTTCATCAAAACAATCATCACACTCTTTTTTCCAAAAAAAATTAACCCCTTTATGTGTGATCTTGATTAATGGGTTTTCCAATATGGATAAAACATAGATAAAATGACAATAATAACATGAAAAACCAATTAAACTGTGTACCTTAGTTATACTCTTCTATCCTGGACACTTTTTTATTGCTCTTGTCTTCGGAGGATCAACAGAGATTCCATCCTTATAGACAATATGGACCAGAAATGAAATCTCCTAAATCCAAAATTCACACTTTCTAAACATAAAATATAATTCATTTCTTCAAAGAGTCTTTAGAATAATGAGCAAGGTATTTTCAAGATCTTCATAGCTTTTCGAGTAAACCAAGATATCATCAATAAATTCCACTACAAAGTCATCAAGATATTCTTTTAAAACTCTATTCAATAGATCCATGAGGAAGAAGGGTACATTAGTCATTTCAAAAGGCATTAATGTAAACTTGTAATGCCCATACCTGATACGAAATGTTATCTTTAAAATGTATTCTTTCTTAACCCAGAACGGATGATATCCCGGTCGAAGGTCAATCTTTGAAAAATATTGAGATCCATGATGTTGATTGAATAAATCATCAATGCGAGGAAGGGGATACTAATTCATTATTGTTATAGCATTGATATCCCTGTAATCAATACAAAACCTCATAGATCCATCTATTTTTTAACAAAAAGAACATGCGCTCTCAATGGAGAAACACTAGGGAAAATAAATCCTTTATTACTCAATTCATGTTGTTGTTTCTTTAGTT
This sequence comes from Viscum album, assembly GCA_963277665.1. NCBI lineage: Eukaryota > Viridiplantae > Streptophyta > Magnoliopsida > Santalales > Viscaceae > Viscum > Viscum album. The sequence continues at coordinate 1,870,347,890 of OY728150.1, forward strand.
CCACTAATTACTAAGTGGTCATTCTACAAGGGGTATTCGATATGGGCCTTGAACCATGCATTATATCAATGGAAAACTCAATTTCTCATTTTGGAGAATGTCCAGGTAAATCCCCTAAAAAAACATCAACATGTTCTTGAACAATATGTACATCTTCTTTTTGAACAATATTTTCCTCACCCATAGTTATTTTATTCTCTTCAACCATATTAATTGAATTTATTATAGCTACTAGGGGTGGATCTATATAAGAATCAGGGTGTGATGTTTCTTCTCTAAGGATAATGTACTCATTATCATCATTAAAAATTGTAATGTCATTCTTCTTATAATATATTTTCACATCATAGTCTAAAAAGCCAATCCATACCATGGATTATATGGAATACAATCATGGATATGATGATGAGATCAGCAGATAAAGTAAATTTATATGCTATACTGAGAACTTATTCAAAAAAAATTGTGGTAATGATACATCCTTTAGATGATTTGACTGATAACTCTCATGTTAAATTAAATTGGAAATATCTAATTTTATTAGAAAAATGGGAAGTTATGAAATAATGTAATGATCCAAAATCAAATAAATGATTGGCTAATATTGAGGAAACCATTAAATTACCAACTACCATGTCTTTCGAAGCTTCAACCTCAGCATTAGTGATCGCATAATCTTGGTGTTTCTCCCGTCTCCATTTCAGAAGTATGTTTCATTGTAACTTATGACATTAAATTTCATAATTCCTCATAACTCTACAATTTTAGCATTCAAAAATTATAGCCTCATTATTTTATTGGCAATCACGATCTTGGTGGATTTTTTCACCACACTTGTAACAGACTCCCATTCCCTTCTGGAAAGTACATGGTTGTTTCTTCACATAATTACTGTGGGATTGAAATTCATCTTTCCCTTCTTGAACTTATGTCCATTTCCAAATTGTCCAGTCGATCTCTTCTTCTCTTTCTTTTCTTTAATTTCATAAGACTTATTGAATTCCTTTTCTATCTTGATATCACATAAGAAAATATATTTTTATGATGATAAGGACTATGATACTAATTCTTGATGGAGAAATGGATTTAACCAATCAAATAATTGATCAATCGTACTGCTTGGGTTATGTATACAATCAGCATCATGCCTTGCTAACCTTGTAAAGTTATCCTTGTACTTTGAGACAATCTAATCCTCATTTTTCCTTAGACTCATAAATTAACTTTCTATATCCACTTGTTTATCACAAGGAATGTATTTTTATAAGAAAATATCTGTAAACTTCCTTCATCCCCTATTTGATACTTCTTCATCCTCCATTATGTTTTGAAATAATGGCCACCATTTATCTGCATCTCCCATGAGGCGATAAACAGCCATGAAAACTTTTTCTTTTTCACTACTCCAAAAAGCACAAATTATTTTCTCAAATAAACTTATCCATTGATCAACTATAAATGCATTTTTTTTTCCAATTAATTTTGGTGGTTGTTTCATCATAAATTGATGTTCCAATGATCCTCTGTATTGTAGACCAGGGTTCTCTATATGGGTAAGGTTATTTTTGAAAACCCATATGTGTTTTCCCAGTATGGGGATAAGCTGATCAGAACCAATTGCATCACCAGCTCCACTATAATTATCTTGAGTAGGAGGGAAATCCCTATATGGATTAGGTGCATTGATATGGTTTACATTCATTCCACTAGGCTCTAATTCTAAATAATGGAATACTCTATATTAGTTTATGAATAAAATTACATAATTCCAAACTAGTAAAACACTTAACATAAATTGAATAGTTTATGGATGTAATCCATAATCATAAAACAATTCTTGAGGAGGTATATATTCATATAGACTTTATAATGGTTTTAATGGAAATGTGAATTATCCTAAGAATATCCCCCGGGAGTGTTAAAACCAAGAGTGCAGCAAGGACTGTTGTCGTTTACCAGGACACCCCGAGTCCAGCCTAAAAATCCTTGTCAGTGTTTTCACTCGTATGTACATATGTGCAAGAGCCACCTTTACCTGCTTGTATCCTAAAAGGGTTGTATTACATGGAAAACACACCAAATCCCTACATTACCAAAATTATTGGAAGTTATTCTATAATCATCCTCAATGACTATCTTAGGGTAAGGATTTCCAATCATTATTTTTCTGAATATAGCTTCCACGGTTTGTACTAAAAATCTTATAATACCAGATGTAACACCCCGACCCCAGTTACCAAGAGTTAGCTCACTATTTCATTACATTGGCATGATGAAAATATATCAAGTCCTGAAAGAATTATTAGTTTAGTAGACTTGAATGTACATGAAACATACATAAGTTTTACATTATATTATGAAATGGAAAAATAACAAAAAAAATTTGTCCCCTTTGAACACACAGATATCACATAGCCTATCCCTACACATCAATCATAATATACTTATTCACATCCAGGGAAAAATAAAACAAAAGAATGTGGTGAACTCAGATTCTCAGTAAGGATAATAATAGAGCATAAACTACCATAAATAATAATAATCAAACAAGGAAATGTATAAGACTAAAACAAAAGAATTTTAAACATAAGATCCAGCACAATATAAAAAAGATAAATCAAATAATTCTATTAACAAATTCACGATGACATTCTACTAGTCGAAAAATCACATGTAATATCAATAGCCAAATTCATTATGAAGGAATGCAAAATTCTAGACATCATAACAACATAATCAATGCCTCGTGCCAAGACTATAAATAATTTTTTGTCAAGGCCTTATACAAAGATAGTAGATTGTATCATGAGACCAACCGATTCATTGCGGAGCAATAGCAGGCTCCACCCATCAATTACAATGTCCAATGCATTCCTCATATAAGAATGTCGATACAAAACATAAAAATTCGTATAAAAAATAGCATACGAAATGTTAATACTTTAACAATAAACCATGAATGGTATAAAAATAACACATCCACAGTCAAACATATGAAAAAAAATTCAATAGAATATGTATTATTTTATCATGTTAAATAAATTTCAAAAAACTGTAAAATCCATAAAATGATATTGACATAGATGAAATCAAAACTATTTGATAGAATTATATATCTATTTTGAAATAATTTAAAAGTTAATTAATTATTAAAGAAAATCTTTATTTTTAAAATATTTTTATAAGATTTTAAGGCATGCTTCGAAGATGTCATAACGGTAGAAAACAGTCACACCCGCCGTATACTTTAAAAAACATTCTTTCCATAATTTTGTCAAAAAGGTCAAAATTAACCTTGTTGGGAAAATGACCAAAATATTCTTTTATAAATATTTTTTAAAAATTACAACAAGGGTATAAATGACTTTAACCCATATTCTAGGAAATAGATAAAATGTTTTGAAATGCATTTTTAAGAAACACAGATGTGGATGATAAAAATTTCCTAGTAGATACTAATTTATAAACAACATTGGATAATGAAAGGATTGTAGAATTAACCCTTACATTGTACTTTTCCTTGGTCGAGGGTACATTAAACTTATGTATTATAGTTATATCATTGTTATTAAATTATACCAGGCCACATACATAAATTTGATATCATATATGATTTTCTAATATTTTTTTCTTAATAATATTTCTACAGTATCATTGTTTCCGGTTTTAAATTATCCATTTTCCATTATATGCTTAGTTTGGTAAGCCATGTTTGTTATCAATAAGATGTGTTTGATTAATTTAAAGAATTTTATTATTTTATTAAACAATATTTTTACTCATTAAATTAAAAATATTTCTTGAATTGTGATGATGGGGAATGAATTTCATCACATTTGTGGAGACGGTAATCTATACATATGCCCAAGCGACAATATCAATCTATTTATAGTGTAATAGTATGTAATTGAATGTTATATCATATATAAATAGTCATTATCATGTAATATTTATTATTTACATCAGTTATAATCATTACTATACCCATACAAATAATAAATTGCATGAATAATAAACTACACCACGACATGAAAATAGTAAGCCATACGTTTTCACATATGGTGAATTCTCATTCATAGGATGGATAGAATAATGAATATGGTTGTTCCATATTTATAATAACATAAAAGTATGTATAAGTTACTGAATTTATTATTTTGGAATGGAAGCACCAAAGAAAGAGAAAGTGGAAGAAAAAAAGAAATCAGAAAGAGGTGGTGAAATTATTACCTCTTCTTCGGGTGTTTCCATTTAAGTTGACCAAAAGGACTCCTAAGGCTTGATTTTTGATCAATAGGTAGATGTGAGGCTAATATAGGGATATAAGAGTAGGTTTTAGCTGAGACAAATGGTTTTGGAGGTGTGATTTTGAGAGAAGGGGAAGTACATTTTTATAAGAGATGTGAGGGTCACTTTAGGAAAAGATTGAAATATTAATTTATTATAAGAACATATTTGATTTATAATGGATCAAAAATGATTTAATTTGAGGATAGTGTGGGATAGGTCGAAAAAACTTCAACCAATAAGTTATAGATAGGTTTAGGTCACCATATTAACCATATCTTTTAGATTTAATTCTTAGTTAAATAGTTTTTCTTTTACCATGAATTATTGAATTATTATAATAAATGATTAATAAAAATACTATAAAAAGAAAAGATAACCCATAGTGGATCATTATTTATATATCTAGCCTCATTTATGTCTAATTTAGAAACCTTATATATTTAAAAATATTATATCAATTAATAATATAGTATCTATTTTAAAAAAACATTTATTAAAATTTTGAAACTATTTGGTATTTTGTTTTTTATTGTCATAACTACTTTATCACTTAGAATGAAAAATTATTTAATCAACCCTAAAAAAGTAATATTATCCTATAAGTTTTTTTGAATATATCAGAAGTCTTAATTTTCAATTATATTCATAATTATAATATCAATTATTTTAATCATTCAATAATAATATAATTATTACATCATCGTTGTTTGGTAAAGAAATTTTATTATTTAAAGTATAAGAATTATAAATAAAATAAAATAAGGTAGATAATATTATTATCTTTATAATGAATATTTATAGAGGAATTTATCTTATGTATAACCCTTTACTAAAAATGGTTTAGTTATTAAACTTGGAATTTAACACTTCAAACTCTACTTTAAATAAAATAATAATAAATGTCCTAATTTATTCCAAGTTTACCAAAAGGATCATATATTATTCCAAATTTTTTTTGGTCGAAACACACTTATCCAATAGAATTAGGACATGTGTTAGAGTTATTATATAATCATTTTTGACTTTAATTACCCTATTTAATTTTAACCGTGGTAAATAAATGTCAAAAATTACTATTCACAAAAAACAATCATCTTATTCAACCACATTTTACTTAATGATGTCTAATGTGTCTCTCATATCTTTTAAATTCAATTCTGAGAAGCGTAAAATTACATTTTATATAAATTTTCAAGTGGGCCTAGAAAGTGAGTAAAAGACGGTAAAAAGTTTAATAAAAATTTGTATATATAATATTATTATAAAATGACTTCAATAAATTATATAGAACATAAATATGTATTATGTATCTATTTTTACCTAAAATTAATTTAAATAAAATAAAAAATTATTTAAATAAAATGTTTGTTTTAAACAATAATGTAGTGTTTTTCACTATTCATTAAAAATTAAATGTTTTTAGAAAAATACAAAAAATTCACCCTAAGATAATTTTGATATTATGAAACCAATAATAATGTCTATTTTGAAAAATAAACTTTATAAAATTTTAAAAATTAGGTATTACTATTCATTAAAAATAGTTTTATTGGTTGTGGTGTGCTAAAACTACATGTTGTATACAACCCAAGCTATTGCGTTATTTAAAGAGAAATTTACCATTGAATCACGGGGTATTACAATAGATGTCATTTTTTCATCCCTTTATATCATTTTAAGAGAATGATTTACTTAAAATTTTTATGATGTTAGTATATAGAAAAAATTTTCATAAAAAAGCAATTGATTGAAGAGCATATATTTTAGGGATGAATTATAATATTGGGCGAGAAAAAAATGTAGTACCACAAGATTTTATGAAATTTTTCTTTTAAACATATTTAAATTCTTATATAGCTTGTGTTACATGCCACCATGATTTTAAGAGAACACGGATATTCTAACTAAAATATAATTATTAAATGTAGTTACATTGATATAATATTAGAGACTATAAATTGGATTGGATAATTTATAAATTATATACAAAATCCCAACTCAATATAAATACATAGTAATTAATCACTCAAGATTTAGTAATGGTATTTTATTCATTAAAAATATATTTTTTAACAAATATATTTTTATTAAGTTTTTTTAGGATATATCATAATTAATTTTTTTAGGTTTTAAAAAATATACAATAAAAAAAGAACAAATTTTTTTAATTTATCATATCAAAATTATCAGGTTCTGGAATATTTTTATTTTTATGAAAAGGTTCATTTTTAGTGAAAAGTTAAAAATAATGATTTGTATTAATCTATCATTATTATTTTCTATTAATGTATCATCATTATTTTAATTTTTTGGAACGTAAAATAACTTTTTCTAAATTATATTAAATTAAATTATAATAATTCTGATCATAATTATACATTATTTTTTGTGTAAGTACATATTTGTTTTGAAAAAAAAAATTAGAAAACAATTTATCATTGTATTTTAAGCAGTAATTATATAATTAATTTATTCCAATTATAGAAATTAAATCATGAAAAATGGATTTCTTATTTAAAATTTGAAGGTTCAAATTTAGTAAATAGTTCCATTTATTTTTTCTTAAAATTAATAGTAACTATGGTAAAAGTTTCCACCATGATAGAAGGAAAATCACGTAAATGTAGGATAAAACTAGGTGATAAGGAAATAGTTAATCTTGTTAAAATTTTAGTATGAATTTTTATAGACCCTTATCACCTTATCCAATAATATTAGTTGTTTAATAGACACTTTTCCCTAAAAAACATATAAATTATTTATACCAACATTAGTGTAAAAATGTCACTTTCTTTGTTTTAAATATCATTTATGTGTTCGTATTTTAAAAAAAATAGTTATGAACGAATACTAACAATAATTTTATGACTACTGATATTATTTTCATGATAAAAATTTAATTATTTATAGTTATTAAATAAATTACTGAAATACTTATAGAATGTTGATGCCAAAATTATTTAATTAATAGAAAAATAAAATAAATGATATTAATAATATATTATGTATATGAATTTGATATAATTAAGGTAATAATTTGAGTTTATATAAGAAAATAACATTTTTGGGATATAATAAATTTATTGGTTCTAATTATTGTTTTTTGGATGTTCTTGTTAAAGTCAAGGTAATGAATAGTGAAAAAATTTAAAATAATAATTTTTTATGAAAATAATATTATAATGAATTATTTAAAAATTAAATATCTCATAACTAATGACATAATAGATTTTATATGGTAAAATGTATCATCCATTATCCATTTATGTGAAGATAATTACCTTATAAATAAAATTCCAACATATTAAGAGTGAAAATATATGACATATTTAATGATAAAATATGCGAATTTAGTGGCTTGACCAAAAATATAATTCATAAAATAACCCATAATAATTTCCAATTTTTTTTATAATTTATAAACCATATGTCACCCTATTTCATAATTCAAGACCATTTCAATGTATTTCGCTCCATAATTATGATATTTAATTTTATTTTTTTAAGAAATTATAAATGTCCCACTCACATCAATTATAAATGCACACCTCCCCCTAAAAACAATAGACTATTTTAATCTTTATACCTTAGGAATAATATAAAATATTATCTTCTACTCTTTCCAATATAAATTATTTTGGTGTTATTATTCCCAAAATACCAACCCTATAACCATTTATATGATATGTAAGGGAGTCATTTTGATAAAGTGTAATATCTCTAACTGATCACATTATTTGTTGGTTCTTATATAAATCTCATAAATATATTATATTTTTCCTAAAATAATATGTTTATTATAATAAATATTCTTGCATATTATAATTATTATTAAAATACCATTATACACCCACATTCCCATCAAATATTAAGTTAAATTACCACTTCGGTATATATACAACTTACTATATCCATGTAGCGATACAATTAATTTTTCATCAAGATATTTTATGTATGATAATTATGATTTTTTAAATATTAATATATTATATTTATGAAACAATTATACTTATGGAATGATTATATAATATCTACACATTAATCATTAATATTTTTTGAATCAATAACATCACTCGTGGGTACAACTCGACTGTCATCTCCACGACACGATGTTATTTTCTTCATTTATATTTCACATGGGTGGTAATAATGATTAATTTGATTAATATATAAGAAATTATTATAATTATGTAATTTTTTATTAATTTTTATTTTCTTTCATTCTATCAGTTGGAAAATTGAAACAGTTTTCATGCATACGTATGACATAAAATTTCCTTTAATGGTGTAATTCATTTTTCTATATAGATTTTTTTTGTATAATTATAAATATATATATAATTAATATATATTATTTTTATAAAAAGAGTAATGTTCTCTAAATTATGGGACCATGATCGAACTATAATGATCGGGGTTCATGAATCAAAACTTGCTTGAAAAAAGAAGCATTTATCAGCTACATCAATGATTTTAATAAATAAAATTTATTAAACAGTAGATAAGATTTTATAAATAAATTATAAATGGTATTATAGATATAATATTATGTAAAAAATGTATAATAAATCCATATTTATGAAATATTATTTTTATCAATATTGAGGAAATACGAGATTTTAGGTAAGGGTTGATTTCCTAATATTTATTCGGGATATTTTATATTTAAGTATTAATTAGGGGATATTTATCTTGAATATAATTAAGGTTTTAAAAATGATTTCAAAAAATATTAAAACATTTTCATAAAAAATTTTGAAATCATTTTCACCCATGTTTGACTCTCTATATAATGGTTTGAATGGAATTTGTATAGCATTTTCCAAAAGATGTACTTTGGGACTTGTCTGACAAAAATTAGGGAAAACCATTTTTTTAACTTATACATTACAATCATATTTCCCAACATTATAGAACCTTAATAATTTAAATCATATATTACATGTATACATTCTTACTTTCAAATAAAATGTTTCCATTTAAAACTTCACAACTTTTTGAAAGAAATTATTTTATAATGTAAATTTTATTTTATTAAAGTGTTATTCCATGTAATATATCAAAATAATTTTCCATATAAGTTAACATAATTTGATGATACAAAATTTTTACTTTGAATATGATCCAATTATAACATTTATTCACTTTTTTGTATGGTTTAGTTCTATGATGTCATGATGTTGATGAAACATGTTCTATTTTCCACAAGTAATACATTGATGAAATTTATTTATTTTCTGGAGTCGTAGGATAATATGTTTCTTATATGGTGGAAAATATATATATAATTTTCATTTCATGAAATGTGAGGCCTATATCTCCCTATAATATATTTAGAAATGATTGATAATTTATGAGGTAGTAATTTTACCAGTGAACCTGCTTTCAAATTCATCATTTTAAAAACCTACCTAGTTTTGACATCTACAATTTTATGTGCGGACATGGAATTCATGTCAATAATATTATGTGTGGACCTTAAATCATGTTAATAATTTTAATTTTGGTCCTGATTTCATATCATTTACTAAATGTGTGAACCTTTGTATATATATATATCTACAATGTAATTATTTTCTATGTATGCCCCAACTCTATGTCTTATGTCAATATTATGATCTCGTGTCTTATGTTCATGGAATATATTGTGGTTTTTGTCTAATAAACTACCAATATTTATGAAGTGACTCTAGATTAGGATATCTGATAAGAATGCTGTAGACATAAAATGTCATGTTCATATTATCAAACCCTTTATGCATTTTATAATTATGTGATTATTTATATCTCCCTTGTTTACACTTAATGATGATCTACGTCCACCATTTTTTATATTTACATTCCATAAGTAATGAAGAAAGTTTTAATAAATGATGCGAATAAGAAGGGTTCTAGTTATGAAGAATATAACTAGAGAGAATATAGATCAATTTTTAAAAAAAATTTGTGTGTACAATATTTCAAAGGCACCATACACATATTATTATAACACTGATTGAAATAATTTGTAATAAATGTTCATACTCATAAATGTAATTACTATGTTTGAAGAGTCTTTTTCATTACATTTGGTAATAGGGATAGTTTTGGTAATGACTTGGAAACTATGATGATAAAACATTTGTAACAATCCTAGGGATATGTCTAATAATAATATAACATCATAAATTTTTTTACCAGGTATGACCTGGGTTATACATATTGTGTCGAAGATTAAAAATAATGTTTCCCTATTTAAATTACTAATGAATTATTTTTCATGATTATGTGGTTTTTCACTGTGATTATAATTTGTCATATTATGTTTTTTTATTAGATTGATGGAACATGAATGTATATTTTGACTAATGAATTTCATGTCTAACTAAATGATCATACACATGAATAATAATATGTTTTAACAATTTCAATTAAATGTCTTGAGATTATGCTCACTCAACTCTTACATGTTATTAGTGGAATAAATAATCCTATTGAACTTCTGAATGCAATAGTTATGGATTAACATGTTATTGAATCTTTTATGTTAAATAGACACTATCCATATATTAGACATCTAAAAAACTGGTCTATATGAAATGGATCAATGTTCTCAAAAATATATTTCACATTACTTAGTGGGAATACCATTAAAAATTTTACTTAGATATTTATCATATTGATTGTAAAGAATATTAATGGTTGAATCTTATTTAGGATATGATTAATGAGAATGAAATTTTCTCAATAGGGTTGGATGAGTTTAAAGTTATATTTATTTGTGATTACTCTATGATGTCCCAAACTAGCATGCCACATAGAGGTGCCTTTAGCCTTTCTAGACACATGGCTTGAAGTGAATCTCACTGAATTCTATAGGATGATGAATTACATCAAGGACCTACAGTTTCTCCGTGTGAATACTATTACCTCATTACCATAGTGTAGAATAGTAGATTAATAAGTAAAAAATTTAAATACTATAAGTAACGTAATAATCAGAATTCCCAACATAAGATAGATAAATAACAATAATAGAGGAGTAACTAATTTAAATATACAAAATATGATACTGATATTTAAAATTTATCAAAAAATTTGGGGAATGTTGATATAAAGTTTTATGAATAAATTCTATAAAAATATTAACAAGAACCAAAAACTATCCCAGGAATACTGTGATATAGCTTAGCCATATGCTACCAGCCGCATCCTAAGTAATCAAGAAACCATTTGACTAAGCTAGATGATTCCCTTTGTCAACATCTACAAACATGTAGTATTCCTTAGATACAATGGATGCATGAATATCGTGTGATATGAATCTTAGTTTCCACAAAAAAAATACTTCTATAAAATCTAGTCTGTGTAATATAAACTAAACCGGTGTGTATGTATGCATATATAAAAATAATGATATACAATAATATAAATACCCAATTTCCTACTTCCTCCCTTGGATAGTGTATAAACATGTAACAATTTCATTATTTAATTAATTTTCAATTTATATAATTATTTCACATGATGTAATACCAGTACATAAAAAACTAATACCAGAGCAATAGTGAATGATCCAAGGAAAAAAGGACACTATGATGTTATTTATAATGAAGAGGTTTGAATGTGGTAACCAAGGAAACCTAGACATTAAGGGTCACAAAAAAAATTAACTTCATCCTAGCTAATTGGTAATGGTGTAATACAAGTAATATCATCCATGGAAATGTATAATAGTATGATCTAACTAAGACCAAATAATACAACCAATATAAAGTTGGTTAACCAAAGTCCAAGTCCTATGATGTAACCAAGGTACCTAATGAGAGTATTATCCATTTAGGATCCAATGATATTATCCAAGTATTACTATAATGTGATGGAGGGATACTATGGTGTTATATTGGGAATCCAATGATATATGACTACATTGTTCCATTGTGGGTCTCAACTAAGGCAACTTGCATCTTAATCGAAAAGGAATCAGGAGTAGGAAATACATTCCCTCAAGAATCCAATTTCTAACTCATTTAAAACCACAAATATAATTATTTTATGTTTCAAATATTAATATTAACCTCATAATTTATTATTTTACTTAATTATTCCATGTGATAGAAATACAATTTATTAAGTTCAATTGGTTTAAGCCCTTATTTTACATACCGTTACAAGGAAAAGTGGCATGAAATCATTATTTAATTCATATATGTTAGAATCCTTTAAATTGAATCTTTATACTAACGTCCATATTATGTGTTAGGATTGATATGACATGAAACGAAATAGTCATTTTCTTTCAGTAGGCTAAGTTATATATATAATATTTTTTCAAATTCTATTTACCATTGATTGATCAAATTTAAGCACTTACCATAAGCGAGTCAATTGATAGGAATATGTGGTTCTTTAAATTTCAATTTAAGAGATGTATAATAATAATGGGTTATGTTTAGAAAGTTAAAGATAAGGCACATCCGAACGGTGGTTCTAACGCACAAGTCAAGCACAAAAACTCAATTCTTTATAACACACAACCTGGGATGGGAAAAGTTGTGGATGTAACCACCAATGATGAATAACATATACGGAATGGGTATTATAACCCAGTTATAATGACAACATACAGGGAATATTAATTTAATAGATGACACTTAATGACATCAGGACACCCACATGACATTTTATAAAATTGAGATTCTTGAGGAGTGGGTTATTGACCACCTACCTCATACTCATATGAATATCCCCATACATTATCACCCTCTTTTTTTCAATGATATGAAGAGATCTAAATAATGGAACTATTCCCTAAAAGAGAGCCATATGATCCTGCGTCTAAATAGAATCATTGATAAGAATATGAAAGCGGAAATATTAAAAGGGAATTAAGAACGCACAAGTGTGAATACAACAAGACAAATGATTCTTCAACTGAACTAAGAATGGATTATTAGAATCAAATCCCATATTAGAATCATTTTTGGATTCAAAAGGTAGAGGACGAAGGGAGTAGTCTTCTGGAAAAGAAAAAGGGTAGAGGGGTTGTTTAAAACATTCTATTTAGGGGAAATTTTTTAATTTCACCAAAAAATTTCCTTCGCACGGTTCAACTACATGGTTTTTCCGATCCATGCACAAATCATTCATGGTTATCCATTGGAAGGGTCATATCACATGGTTAGGATGAATTGTTTAGAAAAATATTCACCAACCATTCAAAATGCCCCTCAAATTTGTCTACAACATTTTTCACTATTGTGTAACCCATATTTAATGGTTTCGGGAGACCTTGTTCCCCATATTACCCTATTTTCCATCTTTGAATGGATAAAACTAATATTGCACATGTCATGCATGATTTAAACTTCAAATGTGATAGACAATTTTCTCCCTTTGATAGGTATTCAGAGATCTAAACAAGCTACAGACACCCAAGAAAAAATTCACTAATTCATTAAGCATCCATTTTACATATGTAAATGAAAATAAGACAAAAATATAAAAGATCCGTACCTAAATTAAAAACTAAGATATTACATAAATAAAAATGTATTGATCATACAAAAATTAAGAAGGAATTTTTGGAGATTAAGCAGGAGGAAGATGTGTCCACTGGTACCTATGATGAAAACATTACAAGAATTTCAAGGTATAGTCCATGTTTAATCATGATCCCGATATCTAAATTGATAAATTATTTAATCGATTGAAACCATGTGTTTTAAATTAATATTCCTTAATGGAATTTGATATATGTGATGAAATCATTAAATATCCACTAAAATTGTAAAATAAATATAGAAAACCTCAATGTTTTTTTAAAAAATAAAAGGAATATGGATTTTCAAATATACTCAAATGGTTTCCACGTGATGGGAAAAAAAATTTCAACCCCTTAACATTAAAAAATATGGGAATTATAATTCAGGTGAATGTATGAAGGGAATAATAAAATGTTTCATGTTTTGGAATATGGACAATCGATAAAAAGAATGTTGGTCTTATATAAATAATCTTGTAAATGAAATGAATTTAATGAGAGTATAAAAAAATGTTCCTCTAAATCATCAGTTTATAAATTCATAGTGATTAGGAACTATAAGTATTATTTCATTAATCCAAGGGTTAATGATGATAGTAAGATCCAACAACCTTGAAATTCAAAAGGAATTGGTAATGATTATGAACATACAATAGTTAAATAGAATCATGATAGTTAGGGTAGAATTATCTTACACTATTTAATTGGAGATCCAAAATTATAATTTTAATGAATAAGTCCAATGAAAATATTTTAATTTAGAAATGTTTTATGTGATTATTATCATTTATTAGCTCCCCAAAAATAGATTTCATATATATTTCTATCATAAAATGATTATATATTATTCTGAATCATCATACGATGATCAATCAATGTAATGATGAACCCAATACACTAATGGAAATATATTTATTTAATAAAAGAGAATATTTAAAGAATAAATGGGGAATTATATTTTAGAATCATATAATATTGGTAATTTTTGGGAAATGATTATCACACCTTGAAGAGTATAAGACTAATGTATATGTATTTTTATATGTAACATTATGAGTAATTGCAATTTTTTTTATCATGATAGGATTTGAGATAAATAAAATGGGTTTGAATATGGTTGGTTGATTTTTAAAGATTTTTAATTTTAAATAAATAAGGATTGGATTAGGTAGAAACATGTGACATTTTTTCTTCTAGATTATGTATGATTTATCATATCATGAAATAAAAATTTATTTTATGGAAGTATTTTAAATATTGAGGAATAAATTATGGGACATAATATTTCATTAAAAGTGCTTTAGGCATGATAAATTCGTGTTGAATATCCATTTAATGGTGTAAAAGACCAGGTGGAAATAGATCAAAGCACAACCAAAGGATGAGATTTTTTGTGATATAGAATAAAATCAAGTATGTTTATTTTCATGAGTGTTTTATCTGGATTTTATAATAATTTCCTGGATTCAAGAAAAAACCGATAAATAAAAATGTTATCCATAAATAATCATAATAAAAATTCAACGGTATTATAACATATCATAGAATTTTAGTCATTTAATACTTAAAATTCTCCTCACATTGATCTATATCATTATATATAAGTCCTTACCAGTTATTTTCTTCTTTTATATACGTGTTTTCAACTCCCATATATGTTCTATCTTCTCTAAACTAGTTTTTTTTATTCTATATAAAATTCAAACACATATTTCTCCCTTTTAGGATGATTTCTTTATTTACCCTTATTAAGAGTTGGGATTCCATAAAGGATTTTTAGATGGTAAAACCATAGTTTATAGGGAAAAGATTATGAGGGTGATTTAAAATAATAATCTAGTATAATTTAGATCCCAGATATTTTATGAAAATTTTCTTTCAAATATATTTAACTTCTATGATATCTTGTGTTACACGCAAATGCTATTTAATGAGAACCATGATATAGTTTTTAAAATATTATTTCTAAAATTACATACCATGTTATTAAATTATATGCTATGAATAAGATTATAAAATTCATGAATTACATATGAATTACCTACTAAATATAAATATATAAAAATAAATCACTCTATTTTTAGAAATTGAATTTTATTCTTAAAAAATATGTTTTCACTAAAAATGAATTTTTATTGATTTTTTGGAAAATATAATAAATATTTTTTATAAATTATGAAATATAATTGAAGAAATTAACTTTATTTTTGAGATCATCATATCATAATTATATTTTGGTTAAATTATAGTATTTTTATGAAAATAATAATTTTTTATTAATATTGAAAGTATAGATTTTTAAAAAACTATAATTTTTTATATCATATTAAGTATAATTATGATTTGAATTTTATCTCAAAATAACAGTAAGAATTATATAAATTCATTTTAATCAACATTATACACGATTTTTGATTTTTCATATTTGTTTCTTGTAATACATTTTTCAAAAATTGTTTTTTCTTTACTTTTAATGGATTTATATAAAATTTAATTTATATAAATTCACAAAATTGGATATTGAAAAATCAATTGCATATATTGATTTAAAAGGTTTGTTTTTTTAAAAAAATTTAAATTTTATATATTTTGATTAAAGGAATAATAAACATTGAAAAATTTATCAACCTTGTAAATGTAAAATCATGAAATATGAAGGTTAAAATTTATTGAAAATGCCATAATTATTCATATTAATTATAATTTTATGAGGTAAATTCAACCCTTATCACCTAAGTCTAGATGTATGTTCTTTAATAGAAACTTTTCTATAAAAATGACTTATATGTTTTTTAAACCAATGGAAGTGACAAAATTATAACCTATTAAATTAAATATAGTTCATGTGTTCACATAAATAAACATTTAGTGGTGAATTCATATTAAGATTAATTTTATTATTAGTGAAATTATATTAATAATTTTAATTTTTTACTGTTATGAAATAAATAAATAAATTTAATACATAAACAACATTAATGCAATAATTATGAAATTAATTAAAAAA
Source organism: Viscum album (assembly GCA_963277665.1). Lineage (NCBI taxonomy): Eukaryota > Viridiplantae > Streptophyta > Magnoliopsida > Santalales > Viscaceae > Viscum > Viscum album. Next base: position 1,870,364,710 of record OY728150.1, read on the forward strand.
TAATATAAATGATAAAAAAATTAAACATTTTATAATTTTAGTTAATGAAGGTAATAAACCATTCTTATAGTGGACAATGATATATTGAGGATTTTTAAATTAGTTTTCAATAGTTGAAAGTGTTTTCATGATGTTATTAATGTCAATATAATGCATTGTGTCAAAATTAACAAAAATGATATTTTTAAAAATATTATTTTATTAAATTATTTAAAATTTATAAAAATTAAAAATACTATAAAATAATATTGGATATGGTCTCAAATTTCACATTTTATATATTTATTATTCAAAAATTTAAATATATATAAAGTTATATCCTTTTAAGAGTGAAAATTATGGTACCACACTTAATGTTAATATAGGTCAATTTCGGGGTTAAACAAATATATATGGTTAGAAATAGCACATAAACCAATCCAAATAAAATTTTATGATGATATTATTACCATCTAATATTATGGGTTCTAATTCTTGACCATTTTGGTGTATTTGGATGAAGAATGTTATTATTAATTTTTATTGTTTTTAAAAAATTATGAAAGATCTCCTCTATACAATAATAAAACAACACCTCCTACCTCACTTTATTAAACCATGTTAAGCCTTATAAATCAACCATAATCTACCAAATTATATTTTTATATAAACTATACTCATTATAAAATTTTCATCTCCAAAAAGGCCAACCATAGATCCCTTTATAAGAGATCTAAATGAGTTCTTTTAAAGAAAATATAATCTCTCCGACCAACCAGTTTATTTTTTATTCATCCTCACCTCTTATAATAAAATGTTATTTATCATAAAATAATAAAATAAACATCCAAAATATGTTTAATTTTTTTATTAATTAACTATTATATAAATTATTTATCATCCAATGATAATTCCACGTATCACTTCTACATTAGTAAGGATTACCAACTACATGGAGCGATACAATTTATTTTTCAAAAACACATTTTATGGATGAAAATTATAATAATTTTAGTATTTACAAAGTTAATTTAAGAAATTATTATACTCCATCAATGATAATATTATTACTTCCCTCTTCTCATCAAATCTTTTGGGAATCAATAACATCGCTCGTGCATGTATATAGACTATCATCTCCCCGATTCAATGTTAATCAACTTTTATTTATATTTCATATGGATGGTAATAAGTATTAATTTTATGAATATAAATGATATATATGGTATAATAAAAATTTCTATGGAAACACGAATTATTATTTAATTTTCATTCATTCCATCAGTCAAAAAATGGAAATAGTGATCATGCGTATATATGGACTACACTCTACTTGAACGGTGTTATTAATTTTCTTATATATAAATTTTATGAATGATTATAAATATTCATGTAATTAATATATCTGATTTTTATACCATGATTATAATTCTAGAAAATATTTTACCATAATCAATGTTTAAAGATCATGAATACAAAATAATAACATGCTTGAAAAAAAATATTTTATCAACAAGATTAGAGATTTTAAACACAAATTATTATTAAAATGGTGATATTTTGTTATAAATTAATAATAAATGGTATTTTAGATATATTTTTAAGGAATAAATTTATAATAAATCCATATTTATTAAACATTATTTTTGAACATGAGTAAGTTATGGTTATACTTGAGTTAAACGAATATTTCACAATGTCATCATTATTCAGGATTGTTTATGTTTAAGTCAATGTTGGTGAATATTAATATTCAATGTACATGTATTGTAAAAATGATATCAAACTGGATTATAATATTTTACTATAATATCAAATTAAATTTTCCCAACATTTAATTTTTAAAATAATATTTTGAAAATATTTTTTTTTCATTTTTCAAATGGTGTAATTTTGGACTTCACTAATAAAAAATATTGAAGGAAATATTTTAGACTTATAATTCCTCAGAATATTTTCCCACCATTCTAACACCTTAATAATTTAATCTTTAAAATTTTACATGTATGAATTTAATGAAAATGTATTCCATTATAATTATAATAATTTTTAAATTAAATATATGATTTCAAAATAAAAAGGTTATTTTACCCCAGAAATATTCCAAGTGATCATTAAAAATAATTTCCCTTCTTTGATGAAATTATTTGATGATTTTTCTGCATTACATAGGATATGATCAAATGATACCACCATTATTTTTTTCTTGTATGTTTTATATTTTTGATGAAAATATTTTGTTGACACCCATTCTCTTTTCCATGGGTTATACATTAATTAAATTCATTTATATTATTTATTTACAAGATTATTACTGTTTTATATTGTGTCACACAAATGTATGATTTTTAGTACATGAAGGGTGGGACCAATATCTTTCTCATGTTATTTGGTTAAATATGGATAAATCAGGATGTAAAAATGATATAGGTTATCCTAAATTCATGTTAAAAATTCAATATGGATACCTATATTTTATTTACATAAGTTTATTTATAGACCTAGCTATCATTACAATAAGATTATGCACAGACCTGGGTTTATGTATATAAGATTAAGTGATGTCCATATTTTAGGTCCCTAACATAATGAGTGAACTTGTTTTTAATTATACATGTTCACAATGTTATGAATTTATGTGTAATCCAAAACTCCATTACTTATGTCAATGTTATGATCTAATGTATTATTTTCTTTTAATCCTTTATGAGTCATGTCATATAAAGTTAAAAAAATATTCCATGACTCAAGAATATGATATTTTGTAAACAGTGTGTAAATTTTAAATGTTATTTTCATGTTGTTAAACCCTTATGATCATGTTATACTTATGTTACTATTGATATCTACCTTGATTATTCGTTGTAAGAATATGATCTAACCCTTTATTAGGCATTCTTCCCCCGTGATATATAGAAATGTTTTAGAAATTATGTGTCTAATAAGGGTTTTAGTTATGAAGAACTTAGTGAGAATGATATTTATCATTTATAAACTATTTGCTTGTGTGTATAAGTTTCTAAAGACACTGGACCTATAAAATTATTGTGTGGATCAAAATGTTTTGTAATGAATGCTGTATATCTTATATATATTAAAATCATTAAAGTGTCTGAGTCATTATATGGGTTTTTCAATTAGATCGTCCTAGTAATATCCATTTAACAAAACCAACATAGTCAGTGTAAATAATAATAGTTATAAATAAAATCAACGTATATAATACTATAAATATAAAAGATTGTTACTATTATGTACTAACCTAAGAAAACATTAGTCCAAACATGGTAAACTAAATTTTTATCCTATTTTTATAATCAACCTAATCCATAGAAATTTAAAAAACACCACATAAATACTAACTATATAATACTTACCATAATATTAATATATTTTTCATCATTTATAGAATTATATATAAAAAACCGGGTTAAAAAAACTCCCCAAAGATCAAATGTTTTAATATTTTTTATATTACATACATATTATATATTTTCACACAAAGTAGTATACAATTATTCCATGAAATATTCTTTATATGAAACTATCCTAGAAATATAACTACATATAAAACTCTAGGGAGATATGTAAACAATGAAATTGTTGAGGTAAACACCATATAATATTGAATATATAGGGGAAATCAATAATGGAAAAATGAATGATCAATGAATATGGAATAATAGATTGATCATATCAATGCCCTATTATAAAATTCATAAAAATAATACAGAAAATAATACATCAAAAATAATTATTAAATTATAAAAAACCATGTATTCGTAAACAATACATAGGAATTTGAAATATTTAAAATCATTTGGTACTATAAATATATGTTAAGTATAACTTCCAAAACAATCATAACATACAGAACTAACCAAAGTACTATCATCTTATACATTAAGACCTCATGATATAAAAATTTATCCAAATAAATTTAAAGGATATAAATTTTTTTCCTACCCATCACATTATAATATATATATTAATATACGTGAAATAGTAAAATTAATACAATTACAGATTAATGAAATTCCTTCAATTATTAACACATGGAAATAAATCAATTTATATATATGTTATTATGTGGAATTAAAATCAATAAAAAGTGCTTGACTATAGGATTGTAAATCCTTAATAAAATAATGAATGTATTAAATTGGTAATATTAAAAGGCTGAAATACAAAATTTTTCTCAGAAAAATGAATAATATGTATAATCATAAAAATAAAAAAAGAATTCAAGATAGAATTTCCAGAAAATATTCATTAATTTAAAATAGTAAAAATAATGGGGGGAATGATTTATTCATTATTATTATTAGATTTCATAAATAAATATATAAAAACATGTAAATAAAATAATACTTATTTAAAATAAATTCCTATACTAAAAAATGATAATGCAACCAAAATAATGAAAATTATTAGATATATTGAAAAGTATAATTTTTAGGAAAATTAAGAATAAATAACTTATATATTTTTTTATTTAAAGAAGAAGGGAAAAATTAATGGAAAGAGTAAACAATATTTATTACTGTAAAAAATATATCTAAAAATAATGACATATAAATCATCTAATGGAATATGTATAAATAAAATTAATTAAATATTTAAGATGAAATTATAAAATGTGAAATGAAAAAAATAGATAGAGATCCCCTTTCAAGGAACATAAATTAAGATGTAATAATAAAACAATTCGTGATAATTACATAGAAGCAAAATAATATTTTATATAATTTAAATATAAAATGAAATATAAAATAACATATATATTTAATAGAAATTGATATTCAAAATCCTGGTTAAGAATTGTTTTTTTGTTACCCCCAACAATATTGAGTGTACTCAAAATCATTAAATAAAATTTATTAGTTTATTAAATAACTATTTATGATATTTATATATATTTTTCCTTTAATATTATAATTTTTTTTCATTTTTAGTTATTTAGTAGTTATTTATGTTTGTTACTGATCAAATCATATTAAAACTTCCAATTCTTCCACACATGCTTAGATATGGTGGTCTCAAGAACCGTTCCTTGTTAATGAATTAATCATCACATGAATAGTCCTTGTACTGGTATATTAATGTTATAATTAATTATAATTATTAATATTTGAGAATATACAATTTTAAAATATGTACATATTACATTATTTTACATGAATATTTATTAAATATGATAATAAAACAAAGTAAATATCATGTATGATTAGTTCCTTTGGAGATTAGATACACACAAAATAATTTTTCAAACATACTCCAACCTAACAAACAAATATTTTATTCACATGATACCATTTTAGAAATATAATACATAAAATCCTTATTCATAACCTGGGTAATGGAATCATAAGAATTGAGTGAGATTATATGGACATTAAACATAAACATAAGAGATCACAGGTTTGATTAAGAAGAACATGTGGGTGTGAGAATATAATCATGGAACATGAACATGACATAAAGAAATTAGGCTCAATAAAATAGAGATCATAATCCATGAATCACAACATGAGTCTCTTATAAATGTATTATTAATAAGTTGTATCTGATTTTGAAAATAATATTAAATGCACAAGATACATTAAAACATGTATTTGGAATTTTTCATAAAAGATAATTTTTATATAAAATAATAATTGAAAATAACTCATTATATCCATGATTAATTTAAGGTCAGTCATCACATAGTTGAAAGAGTCCCATAATTTATGAGTTTTAATAGACAGTCCTGAACATATCATTTATAGATATATAACATTTCTATAATAAATGCTAGGGATGTATAATTATTTGGACCACTCCCCCTTAGAGATTTTGGTTTATCCACATTCGTTTTCTTATAATTACAAATAATTATTAACCTAATGAATTGGATGGATATATAATTATTGGTTACCCAATCACATAAATATAAAGAATTTATATGTGTGACATATAAACAAGAAAACATTCATAATTTCATAATTTTCCTAATTTTCATTAATGTATATCGACATAGAAGGAAAACATTTTAATAGAGTACTAGAAAATAGATTTTTAAAAATTAAAGAGCCATTAATTTAAGTTAAATTTTTTTTAAATGTAAATACTTCTTTAATAATTATAATTGAATTTACTTTTTAAATCCATGAAAATATATAAAGAATGACTTTTTAAAAAAATTAATAGGATAGAGGGAAATGGTTTCAATATAGAAAAAGTAAAAAATATATTCCATTCCAAGTTTTATAAAAAAATTAAAAGTAAATAGAAAATTAACTATATATAAAATGATAAAAATAAATTTATTCAATTAATTTGAAAATAGTTTCATCGATAATAAAAAAGAAATTAATTTACTGTATAATTTTTCTAGGTGAAGGATTCCAGACTAAAAATATGAGATGTAGTCGACTCCACTTTAAGGAAAATTTTATATTCAATTGTTAATGAAAGGGGGTTAAATAGTAAGAAGACATGTAAAACCTAGAAATATCTAGAGAATATAATAATATATGGGACTTTATATTTAAAGAACATATAATTTTTATAGATAAAAATTTGACCATAAATAATCTTGATTTCAATGTGTGTTTGGAAAAGTCACCATTACCTTTAGAAAAAGATTCCACCAAGGCACTTTAACCTCATGTATAATAAATATAATCATCTTACTAAACTATTATAGAGACTTATTCATATATATATTACCTATTAAAATCTATAATTAAAATCTTATATTACATATTTTTAAGTTATTTTTTATTTTTATTTTACGTTTTTTGTGATTTATATTATTTATTTTAAATTTTGTAATTGATATATTGTAACATACCAAGTAAGTAATGAATAATAGATATTTTTATCTATGACTATTAATGATTAAGATAGTGTTTTAGAGGCTTAAAATGAAAATAAATCCAATCTTAAGCTTGGAATACACTAATATTCTTGAAAGATTGTTTTACTACCTTATGATGGAAAACCCTTTTTAAATCTATCTTTTGACAATTTTATAAACTATTTTTGTCAAAATAAACTTATTCTTTATGATTGGGACATCAAAATTTACTTTGTGTTAATTTTTGGTATTTTTCTGACAATGTTCATTTTTAATGAATAGTGAAAAATACTGCATTTTACATCAAAACTGCTTTTTAATCTAATTTATTTATATTATTATATTATCTTTTTAATTGGTATTAATGTGTAATATGAATATATTTTTACCATTTAATCCAATGGTGGTCATTGGAATCAATTTAACTTCGAAATTGGACTTAAACTAGTGTCAATCTTTTGATACTTATTGTTTCATAAAAACACGCTATTTGCTCTGACAGCGGGAATTAATTATTAAATTAATTAATGTGACTTATATGTTTTGAATTTTGTAAAATAGACTTCATTTTTGAATTCGGAATATCAAATATAGCTTAGGGTGAATTTTTGGTAATTTTCTGAAAAACTTCAATTTTTGATGAATAGTGAAACCACTAAGTGGTACTTATAAAGACTGATTTTCCGTTTAAATGAAATTTTTCCATCATTGTGTTTTTAATTTCAAAAATCCGACATACATGGTTGTCATTAAGAAGTAAAATTTGGTTCAATGAGATTAAAATAATTTTTTGGTGAATAGTAACTTATTAAGTTTTTAATCGCGATTAGTGGTAATTAGGGTAGTTTAAGGTATAAATAATGCTTTAATAATATGAAATGACCTAGACACATGTCCCAACCGTATTGGTTGTGTCATGGCCGACCAATACAAGACATGGGTCAACTTGGGGACCCCATGGAGACACTTTGGTTGGGAAATGACATAAATAACTTTTTATTTAATGTAAAAGTAAAAACGACACAAACATAATATGTTTTACGAAAACAATTTTTACATGGGGTTATAAAGATCAGAGTTTTGATTATAAATAGTCATTTGAAAGATAAAAAGAGTTCCTACATCATAGTATTTTTTTTATAATTTTTAGACTTTAAATAAATTAAATTATTTATGACATCAGGATGATGCAGCGGTGACCTCATTATTTAACGATTTAAATAAAATGGAAAGATAATGAAAAATCTAAAACCTAAACATGTCCAAAACCAATTGTATGAGTGTATTTAGAACCTTTATCACCTTATCCACGAATTATATCAATGTGGGACCTTCTAAAACCGAAATTTTTTTTCAAATAAAGTAATATTTCTTTACTTTCCAAAAGTTCCCCTCCTCTCCTCTTATAAAAGGCCCCCACCTCTACCTCATTTCACACACTCCTCAAGCCTTTGGCTCAGCCAACCACTGCCCCTTTAATCTCTCCACATCCCTATCCTCATCCTAGAGGATTCCCTTTGGGATGAATCCTTTCAAAGGTAGCCTTTAGGCTCAAATCAAAAGGAGTTACACTTTTAAAGGTAATTCATTCTCTCATGTTCATTTGTTTTATTTTGCTTCTCCAACCCCCTAAACTCTTTTTATTTACTTCTTTTGTAACAAAAACAGTATATTCAATATAATAGGATGTTTTTATAAGATTTATTTGACCTACACTCTCACACAACTACATCAAATGGTTAAAGAACATACGGTTTCTGTGGATGGAGAAATTCTACCTCCCAAAACGATGATTGTTCAATACTCATTTAACACCTTCAAAGGTGGCCATTATGATGTCACTATTTTTATATATGATATATAATATGTTTATGTTTTCCTTAAGCTTCTGTTTTTTTCATTTTGGGCATACCTTTATGGTTTCCATTATGGGTAAACACGATATCTTCATATTAGGAAGTGCGGACTACCGCCCCCTGAAAGTGATTTGATTCGTTAATACCATATGTGGGATGTGTAAAGGATAAAGTTAATGATATTGTATATGTTATTATACTGGAATTATAATATACTCTTATATAAATATGATTCCATTCCAGAAATACGAAATAGAAATGGAAGTAGCGTTCATGCGTACGTACGGCTTACCGTCTCCATGAACGGTGCATTTCATTTCTTACCTCTAAATGTGATGTAATATTATAAATACATGTATATGATGAATATATATGATATATATGTTATCCAAATCATTAATATCATTCTGGATATAACGAAACTTTGACCAAATTAACAACATGTAAGTGTAAGAAGTCTATTTTTTACTTAAGAACCAAATACCGACAAAATGAACATTATTAACTTAACTGATTACATGATGTTCCATAACATGGTATAAAAGGAATAATGAACTTGAAAAAGATTCATAAGCAAGTAGAGATTAACTCAATTTTATTATTCAGGAGATTAAAGAATGGTCGGGTCAAGTCGGATACGAGGTATGGGACTTCGTCTCAATCTCCTTTCATTGAGGCATATTTTATTTTATACACAACTTTATTTTATACGGTGTATAAACCCCTTTGACTTTTACGTTTATTCAAAAGGAATATTTTTTACTAAGCATTTACTAAACGACAAAACGGAATGTTTTTTTCATACGTATGCGGCGACAACGACTTCTCCGCTGTCGTGACCGTTATTTGAGTTTCGGATTCCTCTACAAGCCATGCCTTCTTTTTAAAAGAAAAATAAATACCATATTTTACTTTTCTTTTATTTTGGTATCGAAAATGGTTTTCATAAAGCTTTATATATCAATGTACTATATTGATATCTTGTGATTGAAAGGTGGGAATGTTATGTTTCCTTTATGCATGTTTTATGTGATATGATTATGTTGAGGTTCCTGGGCATTATTATGAAAACGGGTGGTTCCGTGATAAACTAAGGGCGGGTGAGCCCGATATAGCTCTCCAATGAATTGGGTAACGCGAAGGAGTGAAACGTTAAGGTTTATCCGAAGAGATTTTAGGGAATATACTGTGATGGGTATTCCAAACGTAACCAAGAGGGTTACTCCCTACGTAAGAATGTTATGAATGCCTCAAGTTACCTTTATGTCTTATGATTTCTATGATTTATTCATGATTTTATGAGGTATGTTAAAGTGCCTATGTTTTATGAGTAAAGTATGATTTAATTCTTATGTATATATGAACTCATGTTTCTTTTCCATGTTTTTATAACCCATACTAAGCTTTTTATGCTGATCCCAAGTTTTTTTTTTGAAATGTTTTTCACAGGTCAAGGGAAAGGTACATGATATGATGATAGTGTCACGGAAGTGTCAAGAAATAATTCTTGTTTTATTTTAAATGTGTTACCATTGATGGGAATGAAGAATAATATCTTTATGTAACCACTTTGTTTATATATGGAATGTAATGCAAGTTTTATGATCTAATTATCTAAAACTCTAAACCCGAAAAGATCCTCAATGTGTAATCTTATAATAACTCAAGATTAAGTAAGGTTTAAGGCTGGGGCCTTATAGTTGGTATCAGAGGTCGGTTTAGATAACTTTAGGAGTTAAAATTCTATTAAATGATTATCCAAAAATATTTTTTTTTGAAATGATATAGCATTTGAAGATTACCATGTTGCTTCATCTAAGACATGTTTGTTCAGAATGGTTTTCCGCAGAGGAAACAAGGAAGCAGTGCTAGGAAGGCATACAGAAGGAAATAACCTTCCGAATCAGCATCCTGAGATGGTCGGAATTGGAACTGAACAGTTTGTTGCAGTAATGGCGCAGTTGACTCAGGCTATAAATGGTGGTGGTATCCATGCACGAGATCAGCCAGATCAACCGCAGAGGAACATGTCAGTGGTGGAACATTTCATGAGGCAACATCCACCATCATTCATAGGATCATCTGACCCAATTCTAGTTGAAGGGTGGATTAAAGCACTGGAGAATATTTTTGATGTCATGGGGTGTTCAGACAATCAAAAGGTTTGTCTTGCTATTTACCGTTTGGATGGTGAAGCAGATCAGTGGTGGTCTATGGTTAAAAATATTAGGGACGCCGATGAGATTGATGCTCTTGACTGGGATGAATTCAAAGGTATGTTTCTTGAGAAGTATTTTCCTAAGGCTGTTCGACTTAGGATGGAAAAACAATTCTTGGAATTGAGGCAAGAGGAAGACTCAGTGGCTGCCTATGAAGAATGGTTCACTCGATTGGCAAGGTATGCTCCAAATTTTATCCGAGACCTTGATAGTAAAATCAATCGTTTTTACTCAGGATTAAATCCAAAATATCGAAGGGCATTATCTTCTCGTGAGTTTAAAAGTTATGAAAAGCTTTTTAGATGTGCTGAGAAGGTGGAAATGGAGTTTTCCGATGACCAAGTGTTCTATAACAACCAGCAGAAGAAGAGACCGAGGTGGAAGGAGAAAAGTAAGAATTCTTCAAAAAAGTTTGATGGTAAGAGAACTAAGTTTCCAGTTTGTAATAAATGTGGCAAAAGGCATGCTGGGGAATGTCTTCTGAATTCTGGAAAGTGCTACCGATGTGGTAAGACGGGACATAAGGCTCGTGATTGCACTGAAAAGGATCAAGGTGAAGGTAAGACCAAATTTGATTTACAATTAGTGAAATGTTATAAGTGCAATGAGATAGGTCACTATGCAAATGAGTGTCCAACAAAGAGCTTGAGTGATGGGAAGCAGTTAGACTACAAGTAGAAAGGGGTGGTGAAATCCTTTGCAAGTACTTCAGCAGATGTCAGTCCATCAAATAAAGATTCGTAGTTTCCATGGTTTGCCAGGCTATTACCGAAGGTTTGTTAGAAATATTTCACGTTTATCTAGTCCAATGACTAAGCTAACTCGGAAGGGTGTTAAGTTTATCTGGACAAAAGAATGTGATGATTGTTTTCAGGAATTGAAACGAAGATTGGTGAATGCTCCAGTTTTGGCACTACCTTCCAGGAATGGTGAGTTTGTTATATACAGTGATGCTTCATTGAAAGGACTTGGTTGCGTCCCAATGTAGAATGATCAGGTAATTGCTTATGCTTCACGAGAGTTGAAAACTCATGAGGTAAATTACCCTACACATGATTTGGAATTAGCTGCTGTTGTTTTTGATTTAAAAATTTGGAGGCATCATTTGTATGGAGTAAAGTGTGAAATATATACTAATAACAAAAGTTTAAAGTATATATTCACTCAGAAAGAGTTAAACATGAGACATAGGAGATGGCTGGAATTAATCAAGGATTATTATTGTACAATTCATTACCATCCAGGAAAAGCAAATAAAGTGGCTGATGCTTTGAGTCGAAAAAGTAATGATTCATTAACAATGTTGCATTTGGAACGTGATCCTTTGGTTAAGGATTTGATGAACTTTGGCATAGAAGTTGTTGGTGCAGGAAGTCCTTCTGTTTTGTTTCAGGTATCAGTGAGATCATCTCTATCAGATAGAATCAAGCAACTACAAAAGCAAGACAGTGAGTTGCAGAAAAAGGTAGAGCTGGTTTAGAAAGGTAAGTTGCCCGAATTCATCATTGATAATGATTGTGAATTTGAGATTTGGGAAGAGATTGTGTGTGCCTTGTGATTCAAAGTTGAAGAGAGAGTTGTTATGTGAAGCTCATAGTTATCTGTTTTCAGTTCATCCGGGCAGTACTAAGATGTATAGAGATCTGCGGGAGTATTACTGGTGGGATGGAATGAAAAGAGACATTGCTGATTTTACTATGAAGTGTTTGACTTGTCAGAAGGTTAAAGAAGAGCGGCAGTTATCAAAAGGGATTCTTCAGCCTTTACCAGTGCCAGAGTGGAAATGGGAGAATATATCCATGGACTTTGTTGTTGGATTACCGAAGACATCTCGAGGTAATAATGGAATCTGGGTTATTGTTGATTGCTTGACTAAATCTGCTCATTTCCTTGCTATACGAGATACTTTCTCTCTTGATCAACTTTCCCGTTTGTATCTTAAAGAGATAGTCAGGTTACATGGAGTTCCTCTCTCCATTGTATCGGATCGTGATCCCAGGTTTACTTCTAACTTTTGGAAAGGCCTTCAGAAGTCATTGGGTACTGAATTAAATTTTAGTACAACTTTTCATCCTCAATCATATGGACAGTCAGAAAGAACAATTCAGACATTGGAGGATATGCTACAAGCTTGTTCGATGGATTATCAGGGAAGTTGGGACCAACATCTTTCTTTGGTTGAGTTTTCTTATAATAACAGTTTTCATTCCAGTATACAGATGGCACCATTTCAGGCATTATATGGGAAGCGGTGTCGAACTCTAGCTTTTTGGGATGAAGTGGGTGAAAGGAAGTTGATGGGACCAGAATTGGTAGAAGAGATGTCAGAAAAAGTTCAGCTGATTCAGAAACACATGAGAACAGCTCAGAGCAGGCAGAAGAGTTATGCGGATAACCGGAGGAAGGATCTATCTTTCGAGGTAGGTGATCATGTTTTTCTCAAGGTTTCTCCTTGGAAAAGTGTGATGAGATTTGGTAAGAAAGGAAAGTTGAGTCCGAGGTTTGTTGGACCATACTAAATTCTGGAGAGAGTTGGATCAGTTTCATACCGAGTGGCTTTACCTCCGAGTTTATCTCAGGTACACAATGTTTTTCGTGTTTCTATGTTGAGAAAATATATGCCAGATCCATCTCATGTTTTGAGTCTAGAGGTAGTTCAGCTGGAAGAGAACCTATCTTATGAAGAACAACCGGTCCAGATTCTTGACCATAGGGAGAAAGTGTTATGGAATAAGGTGATTCACCAGGTAAAGGTTTTGTGGGAAAACCACATGATTGAAGAGGCAACATGGGAATCTGAAAATGCAATGAGGGATAAGTACCCTCATTTATTCGATAAGTAAATAAATTGCAGGGACGCAATTTTCTAAAGGGGGAAGGATGTAACATCACAAGTAAGTAATGAATAATAGATATTTTTATCAATATCTATTAATGATTAAGATAGTGTTTTAGAGGCTTAAAATGAAAATAAATCCACTCTTAAGCATGGAATACACTAATATTCTTAAAAGATTGTTTTACTACCTGATGATGGAAACCCCTTTTTAAATCTATATTTTGACAATTTTATAAACTATTTTTGTCAAAATAAACTTATTCTTTATTATTGGGACATCAAAATTTACTTTGTGTGATTTTTTGGTATTTTTCTGACAATGTTCATTTTTTAATGAATAGTGAAAAATACTGCATTTTACATCAAATCTGCTTTTTAATCTAATTTATTTATATTATTAGATTATCTTTTGAATTGGTCTTAATGTGTAATATGAATATATTTTTACCATTTAATCCAATGGTGGTCATTGGAATCAATTTCACTTTGAAATTGGACTTAAACTAGTGTCAATCTTTTGATACTTATTGTTTCATAAAAACACGCTATTTGCTCTGACAGCGGGAATTAATTATTAAATTAATTAATGTGACTTTTATGTTTTGATTTTTGTAAAATAGACTTCATTTTTGAATTCGGAATATCAAATATATCTTAGGGTGAATTTTTGGTAATTTTCTGAAAAACTTCAATATTTGATGAATAGTGAAACCACTATGTGGTACTTATAAAGACTGATTTTCCGTTTAAATGAAATTTTGCCATCATTGTGTTTTGAATTTCAAAAATCTGACATACATGGTTGTCATTATGAAGTAAAATGTGGTTCAATGAGATTAAAATAATTTTTTGGTGAATAGTAACTTATTAAGTTTTTAATCGCGATTAGTGGTAATTAGGGTAGTTTAAGGTATAAATAATGCTTTAATAATATGAAATGACATAGACACATGTCCCAACCTTATTGGTTGTGTCATGGCCAACCAAGACAAGCCATGGGTCAACTTGGGGACCCCATGGAGACACTTTGGATGGGAAATGACATAAATAACTTTTTATTTAATGTAAAAGTAAAAATGACACAAACATAATATGTTTTACGAAAACAATTTTTACATGGGGTTATAAAGATCAGATTTTTGATTATAAATATTCATTGGAAAGCTAAAAAGATTTTCTATATCATAGTAGTTTTTTTATAATTTTTATACTTTAAATAAATTAAATTATTTATGACATCATGATGATGCAGCGGTGACCTCATTATTTAACGATTTAAATAAAATGGAAAGATAATGAAACATCTAAAACCTACACATGTCCAAAACCAATTGGATGAGTGTATTTCTAACCCTTATCACCTTATCCACGAATTATATCAATTTGGGACCTTTTAAAACCGAAACACATTTTCAAATAAAGTAACATTTCTTTACTTTTCAAAAGTGCCCCTCCTCTCCTCTTATAAAAGGCCCCCACCTCTACCTCATTTCACACACTCCTCAAGCCTTTGGCTCGGCCCACCCCTGCCCATTTACTCTCTCCACATCCCTCTCCTCATCCTAGAGGATTCCCTTTTGGAAGAATCCTTTCAAAGGAAGCCTTTATGCTCAAATCAAAAGGAGTTACACTTTTAAAGGTAATTCATTCTCTCATGTTCATTTGTTTTATTTTGCTTCTCCAACCCCCTAAACTCTTTTTATTTACTTCTTATGTAACAACACCAGTATCTTAAATATACTAGGATGTTGTTATAAGATTTATTTGAGCTACACTCTCACACAACTACATCAAATGGTTAAAGAACATACAGTTTCCGTGGATGGCGAAATTCTGCCTCCCGAAACGATGATTGTTCAATACTCATTTAACACCTTCAAAGGTGGCCATTATGATGTCACTATTTTTATATATGATATATAATATGTTTATGTTTTCCTTAAGCTTCTGTTTTTTTCATTTTGGGCATAACTTTATGGTTTCCATTATGGGTTAACACGATATATTCATACTAGGAAGTGCGGACTACCGCCCCCTGAAAGTGATTTGATTCGTTAATACCATATGTGGGATGTGTAAAGGATAATGTTAATGATATTGTATATGTTATTATACTGGAATTATAATATACGCTTATATAATTGTGATTCCATTCCAGAAATACGAAATAGAAATGGAAGTAGCGTTCATGCGTACGTACGGCTTACTGTCTCCATGAACGGTGCATTTCATTTCTTACCTCTAAATGTGATGTAATATTATAAATACATGTATATGATGAATATATATGATATATATGTTATCCAAATAATTAATATCATTCTGGATATAACGAACCTTTGACCAAATTAACAACATGTAAGTGTAAGAAGTCTATTTTTGACTTAAGAACGAAATACCGACAAAATGAACATTATTAACTTAACTGATTACATGATGTTCATAACATGGTATAAAAGGAATAATGAACTTGAAAAAGATTCATAAGAAAGTAGAGATTAACTCAAGTTTATTATTCAGGAGATTAAAGAACAGTCGGGTCAAGTCTTATACGAGGTATGAGACTTCGTCTCAATCTCCTTTCATTGAGGCATATTTTATTTTATACACAACTTTCTTTTATACGGTGTATAAACCCCTTTGACTTTTACGTTTATTCAAAAGGAATTTTTTTTATGAAGTGTTTACTAAACGACAAAAGGGAATGTTTTTGTCGTACGCATGCGGTGACAACGACTTCTCCGCCGTCGTGACCGTTATTTGAGTTCCGGCTTCCTCTACAAGCCATACCTTCTTTTTAAAAGAAAAATAAATACCATGTTTTACTTTTCTTTTATTTTGGTATCGAAAATGGTTTTCATACTGTTTTATATATCAATGTGCTGTATTGATATCTTGTGATTGAAATGTGGGAATGTTATGTTTCCTTTATGCATGCTTTATGTGATATGATTATGTTGAGGTTCTTGGGCATTATTATGAAAACAGGTGGTTCCGTGATAAACTAAGGGCGGGTGAGCCCGATATAGCTCTCCAATGCATTGGGTAATGCGAAGGAGTGAAACGTTAAGGTTTCTCTGAAGAGATTTTAGGGAATATACTATGATGGGTATTCCAAACGTAACCAAGAGGGTTACTCCCTGCGTAAGAATGTTATGAATGCCTCAAGTTACCTTTATGTCTTATGATTTATATGATTGATTCATGATTTTATGAGGTATGTTAAAGTGACTATGTTTTATGGGTAAAGTATGATTTCATTCTTATGTATATATGAACTCATGTTTCTTTTCCATGTTTTTATAACCCATACTGAGCTTTTTATGCTCATCCCAAGTTTTTTTTGAAATGTTTTTCACAGGTCAAGGGAAAGGTACATGATATGATGATAGTGTCAAGGAAGTGTCAAGAAATAATCCATGTTTTATTTTAAATGTGTTACCATTGATGGGAATGAAGAATACTATCTTTATGTAACCACTTTGTTTATATGTGGAATGTAATGCAAGTTTTATGATCTAATTCTCTAAAACTCTAAACCCGAAAAGATCCTTAATGTGTAATCTTGTAATAACTCAAGATTAAGTAAGGTTTAAGGCTGGGGTCTTATATATATTGATCCTCATTCTTTGATAATAGTATCATAATTTCTTGAAAATTCACGGTAGTGTATTAACTATGTTTAATTGATTTATTTAATTTCATTTTAATTTTATTAAAGGAATAGTTATGGTTCGTGATATGGGAATCCACTAAAATAATTTTTAGGAATTCTACAAACCTCATTATGATACATTATAACGGAAATTAATTTTCATATCACCCATTAAAAATGATTTTAATAAACTAAACCAATATTTAAATATTATATTACCACTACAAATCTATTGTTTCACATTCATGATGAAAATGATGATGTTGGTAATAAATTGTTCATGTTTGTGGTCAAATAGACACAAACAAGAACATGTTATTCAAATAAGGGTCTGATTTTTGTGTTATATAAAAATCACCTCAATTTATCATAATCATAATTATTTTAATAGAATATGATAAGAGAGGATAACTAGAATTAAAATAGTGTTATATGAGTAGTTAATTGAGAAATTTGGCGAATAAATATTCATTTAATTTATTGAATTCACAACTTATTGAAACTAGTTCTTTTATAATATATGATTTAGGCATCCATTTTGGGACAATAATCCACAAAACATCTTAGAATAATTTAGGAGTGGAAACATTTTCCCGTATTTATGAGAGAATATAATAGTATTATTATTTTAGAATATGTAGTGGAGTGCTTCTTTTATTGGTGATTTTGAGTGAAATTCATATGATTTCTCATTACTTAAGGGGAAATAAGGGTCATTTTTTCAAATGTGGAACTAGAATTTGTTAAGAAATACTGAGGCTCTTATTATTACACATCATTATTTTAAAATTTATATGTATTTATATAACTACCTAAATATATCATATTTTATAATTACAAAAATAACATCTAGAAGTTTAAAAAAATATTTGTTTTTAAATTTAATTTATTCCTTCAACAACTTGTGTTATATAAAACATCATGTTTTAACAAACCACGATATGAAATGAAAATATTATTATTTGAAAAGATGGTTGTACACTATATATTGGACTTTATGGAAAGAATAAGACTGAATAAAATATGAAAAATGTATTTATATATAAGATTAAAATTAACACATTGTTTATATATAGATTATAAATGAAGAAAAAATGATTTGAATGAAAAGGATAAAAATTAAAAATAAAACATTTCTAGGCACATAATTCTTTTTTAAAAATTAAATTATTTCTTTTTTTTGAATGATTATAATTATGTTTTTATCTTATTTATTTGTTATTTTTTTCAAAAAACTAGAAAATACTTTTATAGACATAGAATAAGAAAATAATACTCTTTTAGGCTTAAAAAGGTATTTTATTGAAAAAAAAGTGTTTTGTCACATTTTGTAAAAAAATTCAAAATTAATTTTTCCCAGTTATCAGTATTGATTGAGATAAAATTATTTAAATATTTAAAATTGATGGGTTCAAATATGTAAAATATTCCTCTTTTAAATTTTCTCAACATAAGTGTTAAACATGGTAAAATTTATCACCCATATAAATAGAAAATAGGGTTAATAAATATTTAAAATATGTGATAAGGACACAACTTATCTTCTAAATTCTTATTGAATGAATTTAATTTAACTGTTATGAACTTTTGCCAAAAACTTTACTAGATTAATGAAATAATTTTCCTAAACATTATTTATATATTGATTTTTTTAATTAATTGAGCTTTATAAAAGAGAAAACCTCTTTTATTGAATAAAAAGTAAATAAAGAAACACTCAAATAATGTTTCTTACAATATAAAATTTTCTAATAATGAACAATCATCTAAGGTAAATTATTAAAGGAGGTAGTAATAGGAGTATAAATCACATTTTTTTACAAGACCATCTACCAAATAATTTTCTTCATAGTAATCATGAGAAATAATGTATTTCATGGGAAAAAAACCCAAGCAGTTGCTTCATATAGTAGTAATATTCTTGTGAGAGATCAATAATACCATTTATAATGGCTTGAAAAATATTGGTGGAGTTACAATCAATCCACAAATTGATATATATTTTTTTATTTTCAATTACCACCACACTAATAATGTAAATAATTTCAACATTAAGACATGTCGAAAAAAGAAAAGGAATATCGATACATCTTATTGCTTCACCACTTTTTTTGAAAAATCATACCATAATTATATGGTCATAGATTACCTCATGAAGAACCATTTGTACTACATTCAATCCATCCCATAAATATACATATCTAATGAACATTAAATGTTCTAGAAGGGGGTTGAGGATTGCCTTTAATGGAAAATCACATGACAAATGTAAGGTCATGAATTTACTTGTCACAATACACATTTTGGGAGTGGTTTTATTGATTTATAGCAGCAATCACACCCACTATAGATGATTGAAGGGAGAAGGAGATGCTTTCATGCCTCATTTTGTTCATATTTCACTATATAATGTGGATTACATCATAACATGGAACCATAAAAAGGTTAATCAACTAGTGAAAAGGAGTAAAATCAATATACAGGAGCTGATGAGCACATTTTGTAGTCATATATTGAATATGATTTTCAAAATATTATACAATATAATTCCACATTACAATAGCTATAACACATATGAAAACCAAATTATGATTTTCTTCCTAATTCAAATTTAATAAAATAAATTTTGAGAGAAAACTAATGATAAAACCCTATAAAAAAATATTACGTATGTAATTTTGAACAACTAATATTACAAAACAGGGAGGAGATATAAGGAAAAATTTATCCCATACACAATTAATTAGTACATCTTGTTTTTAAACACATTAATGTCTCAAGATTGATATAATTTTAAAAAATCCTTCAATTTTAGATGATTTCCTTACAATAGTATCATTTCCATTAATGAAATTATAATTCAAAATTGCCCACTTTTTATCAAATTGATGATCATCCAATGAGTTTTCCAACTGTTTTTTGATAAAAAAAAATGTTTGTACAAAAAAGGATATAGGAGGATTAAGATTGTTGATAAAAGGAATACATGTCCAATTTTCCAACACAAAAATTAATCAATAATTAGTTCCTTCAATCTTGTGGGGGTCCATTTAAATGTTGGAAAATGATTTCATGATAGTATGAAAAATAGAGGATTTCACAAAATTTAAATTTCCAGCTGTGATGATGTTTAATAATGTGGATCTTGAAAAAGAATGATCTTTTGACTCCTCGTTAATGAGCCTCCAAACAAAGAAATCCTATAAACAATGACTAGATGTAAAGAAATTTCTTATGCCTGACCCACCAAATTCAATTTTTTTACATAATTTTTTCCATGAGACAATAAAAAACATCAACTGAATAATGCCTAAACTAATAACAAAACTGTTAACATAGGTACTAAATCATTGTATGTGGAAGGCTCTCCACTGGTAAACCATAAAAGACAGATAAAATTTTGATAAAACAACAGCATTAATAAGGATAACTCTCCCTTCCATTGAGATTTTTTTAATTTTCCACAAGGCATAATGATTCCTAACCAAACTCATAATTTGTGCTAAATGATGAACATGAGGTTTACACCCATAACTTTAGAGCCCCAAAATAGTTTACATGAATCATACCTTCCCTATTTCCCATATCACTTATAATGTTAACTTTTCTAGCTATAGTGTTATTTTACCAAAATATTGGTATGACATATTCAACCAAATATCAAGCCTTGAAACATTCTAATAAAGTATAAACAAATTTTTTAATGACTTTTCTATGAACTTGAGTGAAAATGATTATATCATCATCATACAATAAGTGATCGGGGGAAACAAGGAATCTTGTAGCTCTAATGGGATTATATATAATAACTTTTTCCTTAATGATAAAGAACCTACTAAAATATATTCATCAATGAAGAAAATGGTAGAATAAATATAATCTCATTGTTTTACCCATTTGAAACTTGTAAAATTTACCTCAGTGGAACTAATGATAAGAACTGAAATGCTTTCATAACTCCGATGAGTTATGAATGTTTTGCTAAAAATGTCATCAAAGCCAAAACAATTCAAAACCATGCAAACGTATCCCCAGTCAAGAATATCAGAATCCTTTTAAACATCAGGTTTGAGGGCTACATTTCCCCCCTGTGCTAGATTCCCAATAAAGATTAGTGTATTTGGAATTAGTAATAAGTCAATCGTGAATAGTTATACCTTTAATTAAGAAAAATGAATTCAGAAACATGATCTTCATTGAAATACATGAAATCCTTTTGGAAATAATTTTTACATTGATTTTTTAGATATTATTTAAAAGAACTATAAGCCAAAAAAAGAATTTCAATTGTATTATGATATTTTTGAATAATGTCATTAAACATTAAATTAATGCCAAATGGAAGATGTCCACCATTTAAAAAATGAAAAAAAACATCGAAGTATTGCAATGGATATCCTCAAAATAAGATTAAAATAAAAAATTAGGGAATACATCTCAACCGGGAGATCTAAGAGAATTTAATCCAAAACATCCTATTTACATTTAAATTCTTGGGTGAAGTTATAAGGGTTTCATAATCATCGTCATCAGTAGTCATAGGAATAATATATTCAATAAGACCAATACTATTATTGGGACCACCAAAAATATTCTTATAAAAAAATAATATGAGCATTCAAGTACTATATTTTATCAAGAAACTACCCATTATTATTGATAATATATCAAGTACTATTAATTATAATTAACCTATTCTTTTAAATATATCATTACATGAATTTAACTAATAATAAACATCAAATTACCAGACAATGATCATAACGTCTCCTGTATTGGAAGACTAGAACATAAAAAATGGGACTATACAAAACATTAATTTATTTATAATCTATTACATGATCGTATCTTCTTTTGAGCCCATACATATGCATAGGATAACCTAGGGATAAGATGAATAATGAGATGAGTTAAAATGCCTAATAAGGGAATAAAAATAAAAATAAAGCTTATTACATGGGTTAGAAGCTAGAACATAATGATAAAAAAGGAATGGAACATGATTAAACATAAGGAATTGTAAAATGGGATCATATAGTTATTAATTCATAGAAATTTGGTAGAAATATTAAACATGACATTCAAACGAGTTAATGCTTGTTTCCCATTGACAATATTGAGTCAAAGCTGACCACCAAGATCGTTACACATAACTTCTCATGAGACAAAAAATTACCCAATGAATTTGAGAGATATCTGGGTGCACCCATAAAAATTCTTCCTGAATATGCTTTCCACATAATGAATCATTCTTAAGTAATCAAACATAAACATAAGGGTTACCCATGGTAAGAATTGGATATCATAATCATTTCAAAATCCTAAAAAATGGGAGTATCATAAAAGTGTACATTAAAAAAGGAATTAAATCATAAATGGGTATTTATAAAGGAATATAAGAATATATAATGATAAGTGATGTTAAAATGAATTGAATAGAGTGTTTAAAAAATTTAGAAATAAAACATTATAGTATGGTTTAAGGGGATGCTTTCAAGATTCACTAAAATGGAAAATGCATTATATTTTGTATAACACATGAATTTAACAATGTTTTTTTCAAGGATAAAATGTTTTATTTTAGATAAAATACTAGTTTCTTAAATGGGAATATGGATCACACTTGAAAATGGGTATGAATTCATGAAGTTCCCTTAAATTTGGTTTTCTTATTGGGTTTAATTCAGTAGGAAACCATTTATAACATATATATACCCAAAACAAAATAATGGTGAATTGATCATGATACATGAATTTGGAACATTATACAAAATTTAGAATATTTTTATAAAAATCAAAGTAAAATTTATTGGTTAATAAGTGAGAAAGAGTAATCCCTAGTAATAAATGATGATCTGGTAGAATTTCTTAACTTATGACCAAAATGATTCTGCACTTGATCATAATTTCCTTAATAATAAGATTATTTACATTAATTTATAAATTAAGAACCATTTTTACATGTATTTTATTTTTTATAACTTTATTTAGTTTATTTATGGCTTTTTTAATGGGTTAAGATATTCAATTTGATCGTTTGGGAGCATTGATTTCATTGGTTCTCATTATAGGTATAATTGTATATGTGTATAGAAAATCATGTCGAATAAGAATAGTTTTGGAAAGAAAAACATAAATGTAATTAAGAAAATTAAATAATATGAAAATACCATTTCATTCAACCTGTTGGGATGATTCATTAGATTAATCATTAAGGACGATTATTTTGATTAATTTAGTGTTTTTAACCCAATGAACTCATTTTATTTTCTAAATTAATATCTTCTGTAAAAAAGTATTCCTTAAATTTAAATACGATATAATACATATATTATAATTTTTTCATCCATTTAAATGGTTTCATGACCAGAATTGAGGGTGTAATTAGAATATAAAAGCATGTTGTCCAAGATGGTGATAGATTTTCACCTCATAGATGATGTTTTCATTCTTAAAATAAAAGAGAGAAGAGATAAGATTTCATGATAAATTATTCGATAAACAGGATAAAATTCAAGTATATTTATGTTACTATATTTATCATGCCGTATGGACAAGTGAAATTTATGACAACATTAGAAAAAAATGAACTTGAAAAAGAAATTGAATGAAAACGGATGAGGGATTTACCTCTTGATTCTTTATTCTTAAGAACCTCCCCAGGGGATTGGTTTTAGTCATTGGTAATTGGAAAATCTCATGGGCATGTGGGATATTTTTTAAGAATATTGGGAAGAATATAGACAAGGATCAATTCATGATAGATGTGAAGAGAAAAGGTGGTGACGATGGTATTTATAGTGGAAGTGGGGGTGTTTTCTCACTATTTAATTCAATAGTTTTTTGTTTTTATCAAGATAAGAAATTGTAATTATTTTGGAGACTAAATATAGTAACTAGATCATGTGATTTATAACAAAATGTTCTTATATCAGCCATGACTTAACAAAATATATTCAACTTATAATGTATATATACTGTAAGTTATCGTATTTTACTATCCACAAAAAACTCATGAATTTCAAAAAAAATATAAAAATTCACCCTAACAGTATTTTGACATGTATAATTAGAATCATTACTCCATTTTATGATAATAGGATCCAAAATATGAGAAATTTTTTTTTAATTAAAATAAAAATTTTCATGGAAAATACATATTTCAAAATTATAACTTAATTTATATCACTTTTAATAATTAAATAAGGTGTCATAAAATTATATTATAATCATAAGGCATAAAAATATTCATTCATAAATACATTTTTTAAAAAAAAAATTCATTTACATTTTTAAATTAGTGTTAAAATTTTAATTAAATATTTATGACTGAAAAAAATACAAACAAATAATAAATAAATTTTTAAAATATTTATTAACTTATATAGAGATATAATTATATCATATTACCATTTATAAGATGATTAAATTTTATTTAATCATTCAAAGGTTTGTTTACAATTTTATTTTTTAGTTTACTATTAATAGGGGCCACAATACTATTCCAAAGTTTATTTTACTTTTTCAACAGTACATGTTCCATAACTCCAAGAAACATTTTTTATTTCATTCATTCATCATTTTTAAAAGCATGTATTATCCCTACTAGAAATCTAGGCTATATCCACGGTTATAAATAGTGGCTATAGAAACCAAAACCATGTCTATAAGAATTAACCAGGGTTTTACAGTTCATGGATATGTTTGATGTTACTATAGGAAAAAATTTGTATCCACATTTAAAAACTGTGTCTATATCCCTATAGCCATGGTTTGAACCATATAAATAGAGTTATAGACACAATTTAGAACTATATCTAATGGGGTATAGCCTGGGTTTAAAATCTTGGATATAACATCTAATACACAGACCTAAAATCACTATTGGAAACCACGAGAATAAGATCTGGATTCCATTAAAAAACATCATAAAGCTCCCTCAAATCATCACACAACAACTTCTATTTTGTGTTGGTGCTCAGGTGTGAGAGGTATGAACACACATAATTATTTATCTTGGTAATAGAGAAATCCTGGGCTTTATAGATTGGGTGTTGGTGTTACTCCGGAATCGACAATGACACACCAATGGTGTAAGGCATTGTATCCATTTTGGGAGAATGATCCTCATGATGGAAGTATCATAGAGGTGGAGATACTAGTTGATGAATAGTTATTGTAAAAACGTGATGTCATTGTGAGATGAGAATTATTCATACCTGATTCCTTGTGTATTACTATATTTTAAATTCAGATAGGGTGTTTGTTGGAGTTAGTATATTTTTATCAGGCTTTTAGTGGTTTTCGTGGTATGAGAGTGAGTCATATTAGAGGTTTTTAGAGCCTGGTGTGGGTGTATTATGACTAGTGTTTTTGGTGGTGGTACAAAATTATTACGTGATGAGCCAGGTTTTAATGTTTGTGTACGCATTTTATTCTAAGACAATGGATATTCATATGGTGGGATATGATTCGGGAAGTGATAGCTAGGGTGAATCATGTTTCCTCTCAAGGATCAGGGGTGAAACAATGATTCGTGACATGGTTTAGGGGGTGAACCCATTTCTTCATTTATCTTAGGGTGTGAATCTATGATTCATTTCATTATGTAGGGGGTGAACCAATTTGGTCACATGAATCTATGGGTGAATCAAGTGACACAATATAGTAAAGGAATGTTGTGGGATGATAACTCTTTGGAATTTGAATAACATGGTTTCATGGACTATGGAATGAGCATGACCCTTTATGTATAGGTTATTAGTGGGAATATAACATGTAGGTGGGTACTTCATTTGAGGATGAATTTGGGGGTAAGGATGAGTGCTTAGAGAAACATCCATTGGAGGAGGTCTGATGGATGTTAATACATGAGGTTGGACATGATGAGAGGGGAACTATGTCAAGAGTATCATGTGTGATGTGGTTAGTGGGTCAAGGAGTATTGGAAGAGCACTTTTACTTGGGTGTTTCTATAGTGGGGAAAACCATAGATTGTAATTTGACTTAAGAAGTGGAGAATTATTGTAGAGATCAGTATAATCCACGGGGTTGTGTCATCAAAAAAATTGTCACTAATTATTGGATCTCACTTCATAGCATATGGATACCAATATGATAATCTCATCTCAAGGTGTTTATATTTCAAAATGGAAGACTAAAATCAATGTTTTTACCACAAAATTATAAATCATGACTCTATGTGCCTGTATCACTAAGGAGAATATTCGACATAAGGTGTTCTGTTTTTTCAAGAATAAATAATGATTATTTTTTTGACATCATAAAAATTGGATAATAGGGGAGAACCCATCCATAACTGTTAGGCGGAAATTCTTAGCTAGTATAGGGAATGTAATTTGGTATTCATAGTTGGATTATAGAATATGTATCTAGATAAAATTCTTTATCCTATGAGAACACAAATCAATATATGTGTTGTCCTTAGATTACTGTCCTTTCTACACATTTGGCTGCACAAGAGAAAATATAATGGATTTTTCAATATTTAAAACTATAAGAGAGCACATTATATAAATTAGTAAACCCATAAACAAGGAACTCATAAATAGATATTTCTTCTATGTGGAGTAATTAGGCCACATAGGGAACCTGCCTCAACCTCAAGGTGAAATGATTTGGACGATCACAACTCAAATCTTACTTTTTTTCTGAATGCACACATATGCAACTTCAAATATATACAAGGACACCTATGCCATATGTAAATATTTTCATGTCCCAATAACACAAGGCGGTCCTTAGATATATGTTTATAACTACATATACCTCTTTACACTTACACATGTATTAAGTTTTCATATCTATATATAAACACAACTATCCTTAATATATATATTCACACTACCATGAGTGAATATATATAATGTCAGAACATATATATTTATATTCCTACCTATGCATACACATGTAAGACCTCATCAATGGAAACATGAATCAACATCAACGAGATAATAAATGCAATAAAAAACAAACAGAACCCAAAAATAAGAAATTCCCAAATTAAAAATGGGCCATAGAATAAAAACGAAAAAATCCTTAACCAAATCTGATGTTGAACACACTATCTTCTAGGATGGTGGATGGAACCGGCCTCATTATAAGGAACCAAATGATAGGAAATAGTAGGAAAAGATATGATATATAAAAACTTCTTATATATATGTGATCAGTGTGTCAATTTACATGTTAAAAACCAAATGAATCCATATCTAATAATGAAAAAATTATATTAATATTGATATGCACATCCCAATTATAAATAACATGATCATTAATATTGGTTTTTTTTATTCAAATTCCCTAAACATCTAAGTTCAATTTTTTTTAATTACAATTTTATGAAAATAATTTTTTCAACATCCCTCATCACCTTGGTCACTTCCATCAAGGGAACCAAAACTATTATCCCCTACCTACACATTGCCCCTACCCCCCACTACCTTCCCTCATCTTATAAGTCATTTCCAACTGGGGCACCCAAACTATTATTCAATACCTACACCCCCTCACCCCCTACATCCCATGTTCAACCCTCCCCCCCCTAATATCCCCCACCCCACCGCACAACCCCCTCCCATAAATCTCCCTCCCCCTACACATCATCCACCTCCAAGATCCCTCACCCACACACACACTGCACATCCCCCCCTCACCCCCTACATCCATCCCCAGACACATGCACACAACCCCCACCTATACACATCTATCTCCCCCATACATCCCCCCTCCCGCTACAAAACACCCCCACTGCATAAACCCTCCCCCATGAATCCCCCCACCGCCTACAAAGGCCCCACAACAACACACACACAAACACCACCATCTAACACCATAAATTAAAAATTAATTTAATGAGAACAATACTTCATAAATCATAATTATATTTGTCAAAATATACTGTTAATAAATAGAATACATTTTCACATATAATATTATCTATACCATACATGCTGGAGAAATCATACCATTACCTAGAGAAAGGATATAATTTCAAATATGAGATGCAAAGTGTTACCTTAGGATTCAATTATATGTACACATATTAATAGATAAATAAATAGAAGCAAAAAAACTGAGTAGTCTCACCTCACTTGATAAAAACTTTTTTATACTCATCTTATGGACTACAGAGTTTGTTTTCTTATTGAATGATTGAATGAGAAGAAAGATCAAAAAAAAAGAAGAGAAAAGGATTTTCATGGGTAATATTAATGAAAAACATGGATATCATAAAAACCAAACTAATATTATTTATTACCAAGATATATTTATCAGAAAAGTTAATGTTAAATACAATTAAAATAATAATAATGCGACAGTTTATGTTCATATCATATATTATAAGATTTTCCGTAATGTAATACACCATATGAAGTGGATGGTACGTGCCTTCTCTTTAGGATAATGTCGTGTTATGTAAATAACAGATTCATTATTCTATTAGGTTATTATACTAATTTTGTGATTTGAACATAAAGTGTTCATTTGAAGGAAATAGTATATGTTAACATTCCCATTAGGTTATTACACTGATTATATAGGTTAGTATACTGATTGTAAAATAAGTTTATGTTTACATCTAAATAGTATTGTTTATATCAATGAGAGGTTTTGATAGAAATATTACATGTTCACTTCTCTTGGTAGGTTAGTATACTTATTATGTAATCAGTTTTTGATTTATTATTAATATAATAGTTTTTGAAGTGAAAATATACATGTTAACCATACTAATTTAATATTTACATTTGATAGATATAGTACATGATCACTTCTCCATGTAAGATAGTATACCGATTTAGGAGGTTGAAATACTAATTATATAATCTGTTCGTGTTAAGATATAAATAGTAAAATTTCTAAAGTGAACATAATTTACTAAACTACTGAGTTATTGACTCCATTAGAATTAAACATGTTCTATTTATTTCAATGAGAGGGACCACAAAAGAGAATAAGTCAAAATAAAATATGATTAAAATTAATATATTATACAATAAAAGACATATTTTGTAAGAATTTTTGGGTTAATGAATTCACGGATTTCATGATATTAAGGGAGTGCCCCATATTGCTTACAATATGCAAACATCTACCTCCAATATTAATTATACTATATTTTGGCTAAACTGAAATATAATCTAATTAATGTTTACAGACATCGACGTTAAATGAAAAATAAAATATTACAACCTTTGTGGTGACGAATAGTCATTGTTTAGAAGATTAGGAATGAGGAAATCTTCGATAATGGTTAGTGTTGTAGAAGCAAAGTGAATTCACTATATATCATAATGGAATGTGTAATGGCGTGGATTATTCCATGATAAGAAAAAACTGAATCTATTGGTAGTTATGTATATGGAAATAATTAAATATTGTAATATTAAAAATATTAAACCTTTTACAGTGGAAAATAATTGGGATTTAGAGACACTTGTGGTGTGATTTTAGGTACTTTGACAACCAAGAAATTACATTACTAAGGATAATAAATAGTTACAAATGGGCCATGATATAGGGGACATGTACATAGAAAATACAAAAAAGTAATGAATAATCGATGATTCCTCACCTCAAGGTAATAAAAATCACTTTTTTATAACCAGAATCATTCATAAGAATTCATAGTGATATAATGCCTCAACTTTTCATTAAGTATGTGGAACTCCCATATAACCAAAAGAATTATATGAAATAAAAATAAAGTCTCTAAATGAATCAAAATCAATAGACATCAAAATTTACATTCATTGAAAATTATAGGTACAATATCATAGTCAATTACTAAATATTATAAATGAGAAACATATAAACCACTCATCTTTCAAATGATAAAAGGAATTGTATTTTAGAAGAAGATTATAAAAAAATTTAGTAGAACATGGAATTATATACATTCCCAATCTATTATAGTTTGACAAGAAAGCAAAAAAAATGTTTGAACAATTAAAATTAGGAGAAATCCCACTAAAAGTTTCCCTCATGGAAGGTAAACGTAAAATAGGTTACTGATTGAAGCTGTAGAAAACAAAAAAAATACATGAAAATGGATTACACAGAATCAAATAATAACTAATACATGATGAAAATATATTCTACTAAAACAATAAGGAATCAAATGCATAATAAAAACTAGGTATGCTTTTTAATCCTCTATTTTAATATAAATGAAATAAAAAAATAATATTATGTAAGGAAGATAATATGCTTACATGTTGAACAAATTATTATGAATCTACTATATATAATTGAACCAAACAATTGTTATTGTATATTTACAACTGACTCTACACTACAAATGCTAGTGAATATACAGTCTCATTATGCTTACATATTAATTTCATATAGATTTTAAAGAATAACAACTATGTAGGTTTACTGAAATTCTAATTTAATATTAATGAAACAAAAAAAATAGTATCTAAGATCTTAAGCTTATAGATTGTATAAAATGATACTGAAACATTAATGTAGACATAACCAAATTATATATAAACATTTATGTAGACTAATCTAAACATTGATGTAAACCATATTAATTGTGATTAATAGAATAATTTATAAAACAATTACAAATTTGAAATAATTTCATTATAATTAAAGATTATTAGTGGGAATATTATAAGACATATGTTGTATTAATGAGATGTGAAGAAATTATAAAAGCATTGATGTGGACCAAATTAAATTACCAATATACATCGATTAATTATAACTAATTAAATAAATTGTGCCTTAATTGATGATGATATAAAACTCTCATGGAATAATAGGATCATAATGGAATTACTATAATTTTAGAACAACATATTTATCAGATTGTAGGAAATTGGATATCATAATAGCGATGGAATTTTTTAGTAGTCATCTAATGATTAAATATACCAGTGGCAGCATAAAGATAAAGAGTTCAGGGAAACAACCAGAGTTTTAGTATCATATATACCTTCACCAAATAAAATTAGTAAGACCAATCTAAACCAAATAAAAAAATTTAGTCAAATCAATCAAAACCAAATCAAACAAAATTGAATAGTAAAAAAACAAAACCCATTCCAACAAAATCTATCCTAAATGAATGGACCCCAATTGAGAAAACATGAAAAAAATAACAAAACATGAATTAACCAACTCTAACCAAATTAAATATAACCATTCAGAATCAAACTAAACCAAAAAAAATCTAACAAATGGTGTATATACCCTAACTAAATCAATCAGAAATTAAATGATCCGAAAAAACCCAATCCTAATAAAATTATATAGATTAAAACCAAATTCAAAAATATGAAACTATATGGAAAAAATATAACTAGTTTAAATGGATACAAACCAAGAACATAATTGTTGTTGGATAATTTTATATAGAATAAATCAGGTTGTATTACATCTTAGGAACTACAATATGATTATTATATAAAAGATACCATAAAACTTGAAATAGAATTTATTGAAAATGAAGTAAACTTAACATAATGAAATTATAAATTATTTAGTGATTATTTCTAAAACTTTGAAATGGATATAGAAAGCAGAAGAGATGATTTTGGTTCAAATTAATGATGATCAGCGAAGAAAATGGTTATGTGATCTTTGATACAAATTTCATAAAAAATTTGATACATGAATTTCAAACCAAAATTTTAGTCTACCAGATTACTTATTGTTACCTATAAATTTCAAGACTACATGATCTAATAGCATTATTAATTCAATCTAAAAATAATTTCATTTCAAGTCAAACCATCAAAAAAATCAATGAATTTGTGTGGACAAAATACAAGGTGGTTCCATAAAATCTTGGATCAACCACAATTATATGTGCATAAATGTTATAAATCATGTGAAACTACCTAATTTATTTCTCTTTAATGAATTAAACTAGTTTACATTGAGGTTTAAAAGTAAAAAATATATTATGTTAAATATATGTTGCATTATACAAAGAAAACATGTCATATGTACGAATAATGCATGTAAGAAAATAAATCCAAAGAAATACATAAAAAAGTGAAAAACAATAAATTTATGCAATTACTAGGGACTACTCCAATTTAATTTGTTTGCTCATCCACCATTTTATATTTCCTGGTAAATTAATGTGGAATATCGATTATATAATATTTATGTGAATTGAATCCAATGAACAAAATCCTTAAAACATTTAATCTCTTTAAAAAACTCTTCACCCTACTTATTAAGGCCTCACATTTTTTTTCTTGATCATATATTGTTATATCCAAATTATAATAATCCTAGAACAAAAAATATCATATTATCAAAGAAAAAAATATGGTCTCAAATTAATAATTAAACTAATTAATTGAAAGCTTATATAATTGAAAATAATTCTATGACAATGACGTTTCATGCAACAAAAAAACATATCGTCAGAGGTACACCAGAATGGGTTCACCTACAGAAGAAACTAAAATGTTAGACACATTGTATAGAGAAGATAATAGAATAAAAAGAAAATTATTTGAAAAAAATAGAAAATTTGACTATTTACCATCGAAGGTGAACAATAAGAGATAGAGGGGCCGCCTTAGAGTAGTGTCATCAAGGAGGTAAGGTGGTCGCATCAGAGGAGGATATAATTCAATATAATAATAATAAAACACAACTACTACATAAACAAACATATATCATAATACAATCATTTTATATATATAGAAATAGACAGAGACAATGCAATACAATTCAATATTACAACAATCAAACATAAATTCATAATAAAATTCTACATATTAACAACCGAATAATACTATTTATATAAATATGAGTCTCAATAACCGTATCATCAAAATCATGATGACCCTCATCCACGCATCCTATAGAAACACGGTCACACGTCTCAAACCACAAACATAACCATCAGTACCGACATCAATTCTGACACTAGTAATGGGTCCGAATTTGGATTCGGCTCTAGTAAATGAATCTATATAAGTAGAACGCATCGACATCTAACATGTATTAACTACTCCCCATGCTTCTAGTGGAAGTGTGGAAGAAAGTAATGAAAAAACATTCATATTATTTTATGTTATCACCTTTTATGATTTTTTTAGTTACCTATTTGATTGAAGCATTAATTTGTTCCACAATAACCAAACTGGAACTGGTACTTAGAGAAAGGTTTTCAGAATACAAGTAATGAGATGGTACAATCTTCTTCCCAGATAAACAACACACTCTTCCCTGATGCTCATCTCCAAATAGATGATGTAGATTATCGTTCGAGCCCAAATTGCTAGGTTAATTTTCTAATAATTACTCCTAATAATTCTATTTATTTAGATATAACATAAATTAAAATTATAATATAACATACAAAATGAAATGCATCCAACAAAAACAAAATAGAAATATACTTACAATATTCTTTCCCGGTGTCGATATTTTTCATATTACCATCATTGTTTTTTCAATGTGTACATAAAAAATATTGTGAGTAATGTTACCCTCGATATTCAATACCTTTTTCATAAAAAAAAAGAAATAAATCTAAATTGGAAGTCAAAAAAAATTACACTAAACTAATATAAATATTTTCAATATAAAATTACATGTGATATCTCATGATCTGAGAATGAAGTGTGTCCCCAAGTATAAATGTGTTTAATTTAACTCTTATTTATTTTATTTTTTTCTAATTTAGTATATAAAAAATAATTATATAATTTAATTAACATAAATAAACCTAGTAATTTATAAATTTAAATTTTTTTCAAATAAATAAATTACTATATATAAAAATTTAACAAATACCCTAATCTCCAGACTCTTACAATAGCCAATATTCTCTTTATATTGTGATATTGGGAAATCATGAATCACTAGAACATATTCAAGCATCAAAACAAAACTATTTGTTCCACCAATATATAAGTCATAATTTTACGATCACCAAATTTCACCTAATTCAATTAACCTTGTAGCCTTGTAATTTTCACCATCTTAAAAATTATATCAGAGATGTAATGAAAAAAATATTTATTAAAAAAATATTATAAATTAATATATATATATAAAAGGTGATTAACATTACATACCATGTTCTACTCCTAGGATATGTTATTTTTTTATTAAACAACATACCTCCAACTTATTGGTTTAACCGAAATGATATTTTTATGTTTACAAAGTGTTCCCATATAGCTTTTACATTTTGTACCTTGTTTTTTTCAATAATATCATTGTCTCCATTTAATGCAACCATGATTTTCATATGTGGATTCAAGAAATCCCTCTCTTATGTGTGACCTCATCACCTGATAAAGGCTAGAGATAATCATGAAAAAAACAAAGGAAAATAATATATATGAATTTATCATTATTTAGTAATAGTAATGTTTAAACACATACCAATAGATGTGGGATCCGCTGACCCCAAAAGTGTTTCATCTATTTAAGGGGGTGTACCCTCTATGGAAAGTGGGATATCTATAGTAGGAGTACACTGTATAGTAGATGATGTTATATTTACTTATGGTGGGGGAAAACCTTATGGATAACCTTATAATGATGATGGTGGATATAGATATGGATATAATGGTGAGATATATGGGGTGAAGTGTCCTATATATTGGATGATGAGAATTGAGAATAAGGAGGCATGAGATTTAGATAACTATCATCCGATGTGGGTGTGGGTGGAAACGGATATTGAAATGTTGGGTATTGAGAATATCGATCCGGCATAATGGGACGATGACCTCCTAGTGTGTTAAGCAGCATAGTTGTACGATGAACTGTAGAATCAGTCATAGTAGTACCCCCTTCTATACTATCAGCCTCAGTGTCAAAATCTGACCTTCTTGATGATGTATCATAAAATAAAATAGATTATAAAATAAAATGAATGTTAAAAATTAAATAATTTTAAAGGATATGATATTCAAACATAAATTGTTCTTATGTGGTCCCCAAAAGAGACATGCATTGTTCATTTCTCAGTATTCTTTTAATTATTCCTATATCAATATAATTACTCATCTTGACCTTGAAATTTAAAATAATATCCAAACATAAATATAAATAATGAAAAATGTTAAATAATACAACTACAATATAAAAAAATGATATTCATTTTCATGTCTAATATTTATATTGAACAACTATCAAGACTTATATGTGTTCAAGAATTACAAGATATGTTCTTAAACATAAATTGGAATGGTTGTTAATAGTTTTATATTCTAAAATGGTATAAAATATACTATTAAATTATATATCATGAATGAATTTTTAAAAAACATGGATAATATTGAGATAATATCATGTAAATACTTAAACATATGTCAATGATATATGTCCTTTGTAACAATTTATGGATCACAATCTATTCTAACAATTGAATAATATTTTTCATCAAATTCAACCTTCTAATAAATACATAATGGTTAATCCACAACATCGTTGTCATATATGTCTTTATTAAAAATATGTGTAAGAATGAAATCAAAAATAACAGCAAATTGTTGTTGTAATGGTTATGTTACATAAAACAAATGTTCATATTTTGATGCAAGAATACAAGGTTTATTAGTTTTAATCTGGTGGTTCATATAAATCACTCTAAAACCGTAGTTATTAATATAAATTCCATGTCATGTCCTTGAATCAAACCATTTGAATTTCATCACTAAGTTATGACCATGTGAATAGTAATCTAATAAAATGATTCATTCAACAACACCATAATATGATATATTTTCAGATCGAGGATATTTGTCTAAGGAAATGAAATAAAAATATATTATTGTGCTTATTGTGACCCCATCATGCTGTGTTGCCATTTTTTTGCAAAAACCATTATAAAAATTTTAAATCATTAACATCCATTTCCTTACAATCACGTACCACACCATTTGGACCAAAGTAAAACAAACTTAATTCTTCTAATACTTCATTCATTAGTAAATTTTACACATAAAAGATACCAAAATTTAATATTTAATAGAGAAATTTGATTATGTGATAAGAATAAGAAAAATTTTATTACCATTAACTATAACCAAGCTACAAATTCTTTGTCATGCAGTAGTTCCGTCCTCTTAATGGATCTAGAGTGATGTGTCTTTTTAATAATTTCTAAATGTTCTCTACAAATATAAAGGCATTAAAATTTCTGAACATATAAAGAAATGACACAATGAATAAAAATGAAAATTTATTAGTTTAATTACATTATATGATAAAAAAGAACAACATAGTTGAACAATATTGTACAATGAGCCATTTCTCACTCATCCCTCCTTAAATTAAACATTGAGTATGATCTAGATATCACTCATGTTTGGGGAAGTGAAGGAAATATTGGCTCAATGGGATAATATTCCCCATATTCAATTCTCATTAGTCAAATAGACGATATAGTGACGTTATAAAATTTTCATGAACAGAAATATATTCATTTTTGTGCTAAATGGAATTTCAAAATATACCATGCATGATGATATTTATTTTCACATAAAATTTTAATGTGGACTTAATTATTTTTTTAGATACATACACTGACACAAAATAGGATCGCCAAAAAGAACTTATTTTGGAGGATGCACAGGAAGATGTAACATCCATGTGAAAAATGAAGGTGGAAAATTTTTAACCAAGTATCAAAAGAATAATTAGTGTATCTCTCTGCAATTTTTGAACAACACTTCTTCCACTTATTTTTTCACAGAGGTCTCAATAAAAAGGACATAACTTAATCACAAAAACTCTAACATTATTTGAATGTACATTCCAAATGAAAATGGGAATCAACTCATGTAAAAAGACATGTTAATCAAGGGTTTTAAGAGATTTTAGCTTCATATCTTGTGTATTCACCTTTTTCAAAATATTACATGAATAACCATCTTGAACCTTCAAACAATCCACGACCTGAAAAAAAATTTCATCTCCACATTTTCTCTAGAATTATTGGAAAATAGGACATTCCAATTATT
Source organism: Viscum album (assembly GCA_963277665.1). Taxonomy (NCBI): domain Eukaryota; kingdom Viridiplantae; phylum Streptophyta; class Magnoliopsida; order Santalales; family Viscaceae; genus Viscum; species Viscum album. The sequence goes on from OY728150.1 coordinate 1,870,402,084, forward strand.
TTGACCAATTAACTTAGGATCAAGTCATTCTCTTTTACCCCTATACATAACATCATGAAGGGACTGCAAATATTTTTTTTCCATTGAAATTTATAATAGTATCAAATAACATCTCGAACATGTTTTTCTGATATTCAATACATCCAATCAATGATGAAATAAATTTTATGACCAACATAGAAACTCAATGAATATGATTTTCTTCCTCAAATGTTGATATGAATTCTAGTTAACATGGTATCGTTTTTAGGATAATTGATTGAATGTTTCCAAAAAATAATTCAAAATATTATGTTCATTAACAATATCATTCCCTAACAATGGTTGAGTTTTCTGTTCTATCTCTACAACATTGTTGAACTCTCTCTGATTTTTACATTAAAGATGATCCATCAATAGAAATAAATGATTCCCTATGATGTTTAATGTTTATCAATACATTAACCTTCCGGAATGTGTATTTTTATACAAATAGGTCTTGATAATTTCCCTCTAGTTCTCCAACCAGACATCATTCCATAAGCAATTAAATAATTTATCTTTCATAATAATGATACATAAAACATAAATTAATCCTTCTAAAATGCATCGTACTCTTGTGAACCAACAATACAAAGCTTTATAAACTCATATATTAATGGTTTCAATTATATATCAATATCATTTCAAGGATCACTAGGTCCAGATATAAAAATACTCATCGTAGTAAACGGATTCTTCATAAACATCTATGAAGGAAAGTTATATATGCGAATGAAAATTGGACAAGTAATATGTGAAGTTTGCATTAGGTTAAATGAGTTGAAACCATCATAGGATAATATAAATATATCATTTCATGGGTCTGATACAAAATCATGATGTAACCAATCAAATTTCATCCAAGAAAACCCGTTTGCAGGATGCACTATTTTATTATATCCTTATTTGTTTCCCCTTTATTTTATCTCATATTGAATGCCATTTGTTTTGACATAATTTTTTTGATGCCTGAGAATTAAAGGGATGTGGTAGATTACTTTATCTATTGTGTGAGATTGAGTTCTGTATTTATTAGTCTTCCACCTTGATGTGCCACATAGATTTCACTAACTCAAATAGGCATTATCCTTTGTGAAAAAAAAATTTGGGGATTAATGAATATAAATATATGTAAATCCAATTTTTTCGACCAACTTTGATGCCATGTAATAATTTTTTGGAATACATTCATAATCATGTAGTAAATCATTAATAAATGTAAGGATACAATTAAACACAGTATTAATAAACCCATACTTTGTTTTTCCATGATATAATCACATTAAAAACTCAGGTTTTCTCATTTTTTCACATGCCTGATATATTTGGGTATTCTCATATTCCATAATCTTCCTAACAATATCAATGGCATCGCTTTAATTAATATATGAAAACTATGTTTCAGTATTTATTTCCCCATTCAATAATCTACATGAGGATATAACTACATAAGCAGAATGAACCTAATCAGAAATTAGTTTTTTCATACCAATCAATTCTACTGAATCAATTTCATTCACCACTAGAGATTTTTTTCCATTGTGATACCAAACATGTTTTTTTTGGAATAAATGTTTAGTGATATAATAACTCACTTCCTCACAGGTTAACTATAGACATTCAACACAATCAAAACATGGACATCAAATAAATTCACCATATGAATTATTAGTGAAAGAAATGTCCAAAAAATATCGCATCTTCATCAGAAATCTATCAGGGATCTGATCAATGTTGTATATATAGTATATATCCATTCTATGCCACCTAAACATAAATTAAATAAATAACGTATAAAATTAATTAACATGATATGTATTGTTTCATATAATAATAATTAATTATCAATAACAAGTTCCAAAAAATCATAATAAATATATTAAAATTATAGTACAAGGAATTGAAAATTTTATTAAATTATAAAAAATCATTAATATTAAAACATAATTTCCAATAACTATGATTGGTATTAATAAAAATTGTTTATTGTAAATCTAAATGTTAATCAATAAATTTCAACTAGATAAGATTAAAAAATGTGAATAAATGGTTTCATAGATGTTTGAGTCATATTTGTCCATTTATATAAATAAATATATACATTGGTTATGTGTTGAAGTACTTTAATCACCTAAAAAGGTAAATGGGGGACATTTGTGAAACATTCCAAAAAAAATCACTCAAGGGATTCATAAAAGTGTTTAAATTTAGACTGTCAGCTACATGAGTCCATACACTAAAATTTAAATCATCCTATAAAAAATAAGCCCACACAATGTTTCTTAATTTCACTACATTTACTAATTAATAAAAAATAATGGCAAATGTGATGTTTATAAAAAAAATTTGTGAGGAATTGGTTATGTTTAAAACATTTAGAAAAATAGTTGTGAAAGGATTTGGGATATACCATAAGAAATTCTTCACTAATAATGAGAAATAAGTTAAAAATAGAGAATTTAAATATCATATATAATAAATGGTATAAAAAATATTACAACACTCTTACTATACTCTAAAAATAAATAGTTTCTAAAATAAAAAATAATGACTTCTCTTAGATGGGAAGAAAATTTTAAAAGAATATTGAATGTCAAAATTTTATTGGAGGAATGTTATGTGCAAAACATTCCTTATTTCGAATAAGTGTTTTCAAAGATCATATTCTTACAAATCATATTATGTAATTTGGAAAAAAAAGAATCCAATTATGGATTAATTTGTAGTTTTTAGATGCCAATGTTTTATAAAAATTAGAAATTCAAATCATGGAATGATTGATGAAAATGATGATGAGGTTATCATTTTATGATATCTATCAACTAGAAAGGGGAACTCATAATGGAATTGAATATTGTATACTGTTATTTAGAGACATAACCTGAAAATAATAAAATGTAAGAATATAAATAATAATTCAAATATATATTTTCTTGATAATGAAAATTAAAAAAAAAGAATTACTCTAGAAAAGAAGTTGGTGTGTAATCCAAATATGAAACATAGTTTGCTAATGTTGAGATGTCTATACTAGGTTATCATTGATACATCTTGTGGTTAAATCTCATGTAGTGGGAAATTTTATTTCATTATCCCAAAATATGTATTCTAGAGAGTTATTGAGATTGTTTGAAATTGAGGAATTAAATACAATGTCAACTCTCATTCAGGTGTAACTAAAATTCTATGATGATGATAAATGTGAGAGTGTAAACTATAAATAATATAGAAGGATTATTAGTAGTATAATTTATCTCACAACTTATATATTTGATATTTTATATTTTTCACTCTATGAGATTGATACTAGAGTGACTTAACGAAATCACATCATATGGTTTCAAAAATAATTCTCAAATATATCAAAGGGTCTATGATTTACAGGATTATTTACAACATGGGAATGAATTTTAATCTACCTTGGATATAAGACTATGATTGGGTATGTGATTATAATGATTTAATGACCACATCCGGATAAATTTTCATCTTGGGGGACTGTAGGGTTAGTCACAATACAATAAATAGAACTGACTCTCATTGTATACTAATGAGGTTGAATATGTTATTATGAGTAGTACATACACTTAAATGATTTTTTGAATATGTAGTAGGATTATTGGGGTGTGAATGTTTAAAAACCTCTCAGAATTCATTGTCAAAATATGTGTGTTGTATATTTTTTCAATTAACATGCACAGAAATCAAGGTCCAAGCATACTGATACCAGATTTCATTTTTTTAGATATACATTCCAATGGAGACATTATAGTGTAATTTGTTCAATACTAATTTGAGTTGGATAATATTTTATTCAGTGATGTAACTAAGTATATATTTGAGTTCTTGAGTCTTAATATGGTGTTTTGGACCTCCCATATCATTAATATGATTTTAGTGGTATTCCCACTAATCTTTGAATTATGTGTTCAATAGGGGAGAAGTAAGTTCACAATTTGTTTTTTTTAACACGGGTTTTAAATGGGGGTGGGTGAATTTATATCCCTTTATTTCAGTGATATTGTTTTTTAATAGTGAGATTTATCTAAGAGTTGATTGACCTCGTTGTGGGGGAGAATCTTATCACTTGTCCAAAATATTTTCTATCACTGAGAGATAGATTTATCTCAAGAACACTTCCCTAACCTCAAGTGTGCTGTAAATATGTTTTTATTGTGGTAATGGATGTGATTCTGTATCTCTTGAATTAAATTTTATTTTTTAAATGAATTTTATATATAGTATCATGGTTTGAAAAAAATCAAATGGGGAAGATTGATATACCCTTATAGTGGTTGAAGAAGTTGCCTTTATTTTAGAACATATATCATATACATGTTTTGTTGTTGGGTAAGTGGTTTTAATTTATTTATAAGTCAATTGAATAGTTTTTGGGTGACTATGACACATTTTATGAATTCAATATTTTTTTTACTGATTGTATGACTTCTGGATAAAACATTTTACTTTATCATGTGAAGTGGATCTATTGTGGATGAAGTTTACAAAATGTACGAATTTGAATTCCATTTTATATTAATTTTTGTAGAACATATTGATTTAATCTAGAATACATATTTATATTCTTGTTTCGTACTTCATAATGCCCCAAATGAATATTCATTATATTCCTTTAAGTCATTTTTTATGACATATCATCATGAATTTGATCCGGGTTTGATTTTTTATAAAATAATTAGACATTATCAAAATACTTCCCTGGAGAATTTAAGATCTTCATCAAACTCTCAATTTTTAGGAATCCAATTTAAATATAGATTGTATGAATATGATCCATTATTAGACTTGATCATATTATTTTAGATCCTATGAATTATGTGTCAAACATCAAGAGCAAGTTAATTAAAAATCCAATATTATAATTTAAATTTCCTGTAATTATTCAAAAAATGAGGCATTCATAGAATTTTAAAATCCAACGAAAAGGGGAATAAATACAATCAATGATTAACTATTCATATGTTCATAAATATCATTGGTTATTTTTTAAAGATAAAATTAAAAATGAAATTAATGGGAGTTTTAATGATAATAAAATTGAAGAATCATGAGTCTTTAAAAAAAATTCAAATTCAATATTTGATTTTTCCTATCATTGTCAACGATATAGTTCTCTAAATAATTTTTAAACAGTTTAGAATTATATTATTTTCTATTAATCATTATCAGAATATTAATATTAAATTATTTTTAAAATAATGGGAATTTTTAAAGAAGAATAAAAAACATCCATTGACGAGAAAATCCATATAGTTTAAATATTTATTGAATAAATCTATGTCAATTTACAAAAAAAAAATTTAACTAATTGATTAAAAATTAAAAAGAAGCCTATTTTAGAAGGAATTGTTTGAATAAATATTTTCAATGTTTTTCATTATAGTGAATGAGATATATGAAATCTCTCTAAATTATAAGAATGATCATATAGACATTATTTTATTGAGGATAATGAAACATGAAAATTATCCTTTAGAGGAAATAATGGTGTATTAATATTAGATATAAATTTTAAATAGTGAATATATAGAAATGGTTAAAACCCTTAATGTATATAAGAGCTCTATAAATTTAAATTATAATGAGTTAGAGGTGAATTTGAGAAATCTGGAAAGGACCCATGTTGAATATTTCATTTTACTGAGAAAAATAGCTATTAACATATAAGTTTTTGAAAAGTGTATTTTTTTCGAAAATAATCACAAAATGAAATCAAGAAAATGATGTTATATTCTAAAAATTATCAATGACTCATCAAAGAAGGTACTATTTTCTTACAAATAATTCTCTTTGTACTAATGTAGATTAATATGGTAATGTGGGATTCAAATAAAAATCTGTTTAGTTATGGGTGAGAAAGGATGATTATAGACCCCCACATCATAAATGTTGGATTTACAGATATATATATATATTTCTCTATTCCCCCAAAAATTCTAAATTGTAGAAGAAATGTTTTAGATCTAGCTAGATTATTAGACATAAGAAGAAACCAAGAATTGTTTGATTCTATTATTATTGCTAAAATGATAGAAATCAATCAATAATTGTTGTTATATTGTTAAAATGAATGATAACTATAGAATTACTGTATTATGGGGTAATGAATTTGACCCACCCAACATATAAGATAAAAATATAAATACATTTGTGGGTAATCAAATTTCAGAGTTGTGACTGGCCAAGATCCACAAGGAGAGGGATGATCACTTAGAGGGGGCAGTGGCCATGTTGAAGGTGAACTGGAGAATGAGGTGGGGATTCCACCTAAGAGAACTATCAATGGGGGGGGTTGTGTATGGGTTCGATGGAAGTTTTGGGGGAGGACAGTCAGAGATGATACCTCTATGTGGGGTCGCCTTGTTCGATGGTAGCTAAGGGAGATGTTGTGAGGGGCACCGTCCGAGGAGGAGGGTTGGGGAGAGGAGAGGTCATGAGGTGAACCATCGATGAAGGATGGTCAATCATATAAGGTAATTTTATAAGGGTCTATGGAGCGGAGAAACCACAATTGATCAAAACTACTGCCATGAGTCTTAATTTGAATATTTCTATAAATTAACATATGTCCACAAACCTCTATTATTATGGCTATTAGTCTGTATCTATATGTAATTTTATATTAGTGTATGTTCTATATGTTTCTATACCATAAGACATAATTATAATATGCTAATTTCCATTGATAAATCATTGGGTCCTTATATTCTTCCCCTTATGAAATTTCACCCTCGAAATTTCGTTTTACTTACTATGCTTAAAAATCGTGTGGGTAATTTTCCTTCATTTCTTCCTCTGAATCCCTTATTCCCTCCAAGTACATATGGTTCTGCATAATTACATTGACTACATGTGTGTTCTTGTTGCATATAAATTTAACTCTACAATCCATGAACTTCACTGGATTCTCCTCATAAGAAATATATATTTTTCAACAATACCACCATTAAATTTATAATAAGTGAGGGGTCTAGTATATACATCATAAAGAGGGATAAGGAGAATACATATTGTAAGTGAGACATTTCTTGTGGAAGTTATAGTCAATAGTCCATATCTCTGACACAATCAAGGAACTAGAAGGGGATAATATCCCTGTAACTTTACATACCTTTCATCATAAATCCCATGATCCTCTTCCAAAGAAATATGTGGAGGAATTCCATGTCTCTGACATTAAACTAAAGGTCATGTTAGCGATTTTCTTCCTAGATCTTTTGTCATCATTGGGATACATTGATGTGAAGGTGAATAATTTTCACCTTCTTAACCATTTCTTCTTTCATTTTAAGTCCTAGAATATTAAATTCACCAACTTCATCTCAACATGCCGGTGTTCTACACTTTCTCAAATAAAAGGCTATATATAGATATTTTTAGAAGTTCTAGTGGAAAATATTGTTGTTGGAAATTTTTTCCATTAAACAATTTTGGCCCCATCCTCCTTTGAAGTCTATAAAACATGATCTCAACATGTTTTCGAGTTTCTAAATAGTCTTTTCTGATTGGCCATTAGAATGAGGTTGATTGGACTTACTGAATATTATCTCTTTTTTAGTGCACGTTAGAGACATTCCCAGAACATAGAGGCGAATCTCGGATCTCATTAAGATACAATAGAAAGTGGTTTTTCATGTATCAATAAAACATAATATATATATATATATATATGTACATGTTGATCTAGTGATTTTTCCTCTAAAATTGCGATTAAGTGATCTATCTTTTTAAGATGGTGTATAATAACCCATATAGCATTGTTTCCTCAGGATGTCATTAGAAGTACATTGATATTGTCCATGGTGATGTTTTCCCAATTCCATTTTGGTGTTGGTAATGTATTCATCATCTCTTTATAATTATTACTTTCATCCTTCACATTATAACATTCCATACACTTTGATGTATATTTATCAATCTTCTTTTCCATATTGTCCAATGAAATGTTCTCCAGAAATTCTCAGTTCATATTTATACTCCCTGGGTGAATAGAGATGATTGAGCAATGTGAATAGTTCATAATATATTTATTTATCTCTGGATTAGATGGAACACATAGTCATTATGTAAATCTCATGACTCCATCCGCACTGATCTTGAACTCAGAGGATGTCTCATTCTTGATAGCTTCCACATTTTTCTAAATCTCCACATCATTCCATTGAGAATACTTTTTTTATATCCATAAGGGATGGTTGATAAATCATTTGAGTAAGTATTGATGATTATCCTTACTTAATGATTCACATTTAAGTCCTTTTTAAGTCTACAAATTTTGGATCCTTCTTAATTCCCATCATTAATAAAGATATAGGATCCATTCTACATAGAGCACCAGCCACTATATTTTCCCAACCAGGATGGTAGTGGATTGAGAATTTGTAATCCTTAATGAGATATAAACATATTCATTGGTAAAAATTAATCATTTCTTATGTGAATATATATTTCAAACACTTTTTATCAGTATATATCTCACACTTCTTCTGAGAGAAATAATACCTTCAAATTTTCAATGCCTAGATCATATCTACCAATTCCAAAACATGCATTTGATAGTTTTTTTCATTAATTTTCAAATAACAAGAGGCATAAGACTTAACAATATCATTTTGAATCATTACAAAGTCTATGACATTCATTGAAGGATCTGTGTACCTCATAATGATGTTATACACTATTCTGAAGTGTGAGTACTGGTTCAGTGATAAGTCTATTTTGATCTAATTAAGGATTTCCACACATTATTGAGTCATTAAAAACATCACTTCCTTTTATTTTATATTTGTTATAGGGTTTGAAATCATGATATAGTCTTAAACCCATTAGTAATACTCGGCTAGACCATGAACGTTGTGGATTTCTATTACATATGTTTGTATGGGCCACTCTTCGATTTCCATTATCTTCAAAGGGTCCATAGATTTTTCTTTTTTGGTGATAGCATGCCCCATTAATGATACTTTCTCCATCCAAAACACACATTTATTGTCAATTTCATACAGTTTATCCCTTCACGATGTCTTCGACATTCTATTCAAATACTCCTATTGTTCCTACTTTCTCTTAGTCTATATTAGAATATCATCAATAACGACTAAAAAACATTGGATAAGGTAATATCTAAAGACAATATTCCTTAAATAAATAATAATTTATAGCACATTAATGTGTCCAAAGAGAATAACTATGAAATCAGAGTGTACATACCTCATTTGAAAGGCAGTCTTAGGAATATCTTCCTTCCCCATATTTAATTGGTGATATCCTGACCAAAGGTCCACCTTAGAGAAATAACTGGCCCCATTTGGCTGATCAAACAAGTCATCTATCAATGGAAGGGGTATTTTTGTATCATTATTTTATTGAGCTCATGATAATTGATTAAAAGGAGCATTAATCCATCCTTCTTCTTGATGAAGAGGACTAGCAATCCCAATGTTCAAGCACTCGAGCATATAAAACCCTTTTCCAAATTCTCATGTACCTGCTTTATCAGTTCCTTCGGATCAATGATGGTTATTCTACATGTTTTATTTGATATAGTTATAGATCTGGTAAAAATATCAATTCATATCTCATCTTCACTATCAGAAGGAAGACTAGTAAACCTTTCAAGGAATACATCATTGTAATCCCTCTTGATGGGCCAGCATTCAAGAATGATTATCTCCTTTGTGAAAATAATTTGAGTGAAAATGATTTCTCATAGAGTATTAATGTTAACACTTGAGATAATTATTCTAATGTTGATTAATCTTCCTTCTTACACATGTATAGAATTGTAGGATTCTTCTGGATGTAAAGACTGATATCCCATTCTTGACATTTGATGATGGAATTTTATAAAGATACTCAATCCATGCCCAAAAATAGCATAAAACCTAACTACTGAGAGTATGAAAAAATTTGCGAGGAGGTTCAGTGATTAAACATTGACCAGGTAGGAGTTATATACATTGGACGCAATAATTTCACCATGATTTTTTCTCACATTTAACTGAACCTCCAAATTGTGAGATGATGTTTGAATAGTTATAATATAAATGAATGATATGAATTAATGCGTAGGACCAAAATTGAATAGTATGTTTCCTATTAGTGAATGAATAACCAGTGTACCTATCACCACATCATTGTCTACCTCCACGTTAGTAGTAGTAAAGCATAATATCATCATTTTTACCCTGTATGATGTTGTTGAGTGACTCCAAAAATCCTGGACAGGGGGCATTGGTTAACAAAATGCCCATATTACTTGTAGTTGAAATAGTGCACTACTAGCTAAGAATTGATATAAACCTTTCTTTATTCTTCTATGATAGTATGATTCTTTATATCCCTTCTGAATATTTTTTGTTGTATTCCCCATTCATCCACATTTGAATCATTTCAGGGTTTCCCTTAGATAGACCCCTGGATACTTTTTACCACAATTTTTACCTATGGGATATTCAGTTTTCTTTCCATCTTTGGATTTATTTTTTGATCAACCAATATTAGAGTACATTTCCAAAAAAAAATTCACCAGGCCCCCTAGACCATTGAGAGTCTCTGATATCCATTTCAACAATGAGGTAACAGTAAAAAAATATCATCATAATTGTTGATGTTTAAAATTTCCAACTATTTTCATAGACTCAAATTTAGTTTCTTAAATAAGCAGTCCACCTTGGTATCAGAATTTAGGAAAAATATGGAGGCTTATCATGCAAGAATTATAATGTTTTCTTCATATGCTATTCTAGACACTTCTTCCTTCTTATTAAGTCTTTGTAATTCCTTTCTCATCATGAGATGGAGGGTTTAATGAAAAAATTTCTTGAAAAATAATTTCTTGAATTTCTCTTCATTAATAAAATCAATTTCCACTTTGGAATTCTGGTTTGTGATCTGTTTCCACCACTGATCTACTTCCCCATCAAATCGATGGTCTGGCAGCACAACTTTCTCTTCTTCAAATAAATAGAGGATAATGAATATCTATTCAATAGAGTTAATACATTGTTTCAACAAGAGGGGATTATAATATATAATTGACAAGGGAGTACTTTGATTCATTATGTATTTGATTGAAAATTGTTCATTCTATGGAGAAGGAAGACGTTCCACATGATTCAAGATATTATTCATAACTTGATCTAGTTCAGTAAGAACTATCATGATGTTTTGGGAACCCATTTGCATCATATTTGGCATATCATTAGAGAAGTCATCACATTGATTATCACAATTATTGTTGTAATGTGTTCTTCTATTTCCCGCCATTAACTAAGAAAAATAAATTGCAATTAGCAGGCTCGAATACTTATCTAATAAGCATAAAAAAGAAATTTTAATCATAAAATGGTAAACTCTTAATGAAAATGTTTATCATAACTTGTGATTCACTAGGATTTCATCTAGGTTATCCTTGATCATTTTCCTAACATATATTCTTATGGGAGATTTATTTATTCCCTTAATAATGGTTTCTAAAGATCTTTTGACTTTACCAAATCATATCTCTCAGGATTGTCAAACCAGTTGTGTAGTAAGGCCCATTGTCATGTAACTAGTTACCAAGAGTTAGGGTAAGAACACCTAGTCATAGTTTTTTGTCTTAGGAATATCTATTTTACAACCTTCTCCACTTCTATTATGTAGATAATGATGTATTTTCTTGATAAACCACTTAATCTATACTAACAAAAATTTATGAACGTTTTCCTATAATATGTATTATCTCTAATGATCTTAATAAAGAGTTGTATTTCTAGTCTCCAAAAAATAACTAAACTTGTTATATGATTATATCTATGGGGACCATAGAATTTTACATATATATTTACATTATTTGAAGCATAATTATACATTATATTACAAGTCCAAGATTGTAAATTCTAGTGTCATGGAAGAATAGGTACATAAAACTAAAAACATGAGAATAAATAAAACATTTACTTATTTATCATCCATTTGAATCTCTTATCTCCCATTGACACCTTACATTAGAATTTTACAACTTGGGGATAATGTGAACAATGATATGAGCTAAAAAGCCCAATAAGGGAATAAACATTAAAATAATGCCTTGAACATGGGATAAAATCCGTACCATAATGATATAAAAAGCCTTGGAACATGGTTAAAAAACGAATCATAACATGGGATCATATAATCATTGATTCATTGTAATGTGGTACCGACATAAAACAAGACATTAGTATGAGTAAAGGCTCATTTCACATAGAGGAACACAAGTCAACGAAACCAAAAAAACCGTTGCACATAACGTATCAGGAGACTAAACAATACCCAATGCATTGGAGCCCTATCTTGGTAGACCCATAATAAAATGTTAGTGAATACTATTTCAACAAAAATAATCATACATATGTTACCAAACATAAACATATGGGTTACCAATGGAAAGAATTGTCTATCATAATCCTGAAAAAAGCATAATAAATGGGAGTATTAGAAAAGTGTCCATGAAAGAAAGTTAGTAAATCATACATGGACATTAATAAAGTAATATAGGCATATATCATGATAAGTGATGTCAAACTGAAGTGAAAACAGTGTTTATGAATCATCAGAAATAAATCATTTTAGTTTGGTTTAAGGGAAAACATTCAAAATTATTTAAAATTAAAAATACATAATTATTTTTATAAAAAAATAATTGAATCAATTTTTTTCATGATATAATGAGTTATTTTAGAAAATATAAATGTGCCGTAACATAGATTATGGATCACACTAGAAAATGGGTATGAATTTGGGATGTTTCCTAAAATCAGGTTTGCTTATCAGGATGAATTGTGTAGGGAACCTTTCAAAAAATTGTACATCCCCAAAAATGATTGATGAATGTATATTGATACTTGAATTTGGAAAATATACAAGGAAAATAGTTTATTCTAATAAAAATAAAGGATAATTTGATTTTGGTTAAAATGAGAGAAAGATTAACTTGAAGGAATAAAGGATTTTCAGGTAGAATCTCTTTCTATATAACTGAAACGATTCTGCACTTGATCTAAATTTTCTGAATAATCAAAATAGATTCATTAATAAATAATTCAAGAAAAATTTATAAATTAATTTTTTTATTATTAATTTATTATGTTCATTTACGACTTTTTTATGGGTTAACAGATTCAATTTTATCATTTTGGAGTGATGATTTCCTTGGTTCTCATGATAGTTTTAAATATATATGTGTATGGAAAATCATGTAGAGTGATGATAGTTGTCCATATCTAAACTTAAATTTTATTAAAAATCTTATATAATATTTAAATTCTATTTTGATTATATAAGTCGGGATGAATCATTAAAAAATAATTAATGATAATTTTTTAGATTATTTTTCCATTTTTTGATCACAAAAAAACTCATTTTATTATATAAATTAACATGATGCATATGAAATGGTTATATAACATTACATAAGAGTTAATACATATATTATTATCTGGATGAAATAGAATATGTTTTTCATGACAATCGTTGAAGATGGAATTGAAATATGAAATCTCATTGTCCACGGAAGTGATAGATAAGCACCTCACATAAAATTATTTCTTTCATAAAATATAAGAGATAGGAGATGAGATTTGATGAATAATTATTCCACAAACATGATAAAATTATAGTATATATAATATAATGGATAGTTAATACAACTTGGAAAATCGGAATTGAGGAGAATATAAAAAACTAAAAGAACGTGAAAATGAATTTGAGTGAAAATGAAGAAGGGTTTTACCTCTTGATTCCAACTTCTTGAGAACCTCCATAGGGGATTGGTTTTGATATTTTTCAAAAACCAAAATATTATAGACATGGTGGGAGAGGATATTAATGTTTATTGGGTAGAATATGGACAAGGATCTAGTCTTGAGAGGTTTGAGGAGAAGCAGTGGTGAGGGGTGTTATTTATAGTGGAGGAGGAGGTGTTTTCTCATTATTAAATTAGTTAGATAATTATTTTTCATATGTTTTTCCAACGCTTTCATCGGGGTGTGCAAGTCTGTCTCTTTTTGTGGGATGGAGGCGCTGTCTGTTTTCCTCCATTCCCACTTTCCAAAAGCAAGAGGCATGTGTCTCTTATTCAGGGACGTTTTCTCCTTCATCGATATGGGATGATGGGATGTTGGTTCTTCATTCTGTGGATGCCTCCTTGAAACTCTACACCGAGTCCGGGTCTCCCTTCAAAGATTTAATATGTTGTTCGTGCAACTCTTTCAAGCGCCATTTCATCATGTACACTAGTTAATTACACTGCTTCTGTCGGGACATTCCAGGGGGTCTGGTTAGACAACAACCTTCAGTCAGGGGAGTAGTCACGTTTGGAATCACTAGCATGTCTAGGTGCTGGGACACCAGTGCATCAATCTTTGTCCCTTATTATAGGGCTTCTCGAGGTCACAGAAGCTCTAGGAATCCCATGTCGAATGTTGGGAATTATATTCCATCGGCATGTATCTAATATTTTTCTCATCTTCCCATGTTTAACACAGGGTATGCCGCAAGTTTAACATCCATCGTAGACGGATCGGACTGATCAGAACACTAAATAGATTGGATCAGATGGGTGCAACCCCCGAAGGGAACAAAGGTGTTGGGGCCAACGTGTGGTTGACATCTCGGTTTCTATTGAGGGGAATGGGGTATGATGTGGCATGATCCCATCAGGATGTGGTGGCCTGGGTAAGAATCAGCATGGATGATGGAGTGGTTGAATGAAGAAAATGAAGAATGGGATGGAACCATCATAAGGATGACGATGGTTTTGGGATTGATCCTTGAGAAGGCTTACATCGTATCCATGTGGCAGGGAATCAAATTCCACGCCGTTCATATGACGGTGGCTTACCGCCGATTGAGGATTTCAACGGCATGTCACTAGGTGGGGTCGCAACGGATTACCGTTGGATAAGAATTTCAATGGATTACCGCTGAATAGGATCTCAATGACTTACCGCTGAAAGGAGTGACAATGACTTTCCACTGAATAGGGAATCATAAGTGGAATAAATTTTAACATCATGTAGGATGGGGTGTACTGACGTGAATATGGTCGGAGCGACTGAATGTTTGGATCAAACCTCATGGAGGCTTCTTACATACCTTTCCTTGTAAAGGATCAAACACCATGTAGTTCATAATGTGGGCATTGGTGCACCAACGTGAAAGTGGTCGGTCCCAATGGGTGTTGGGCTTGAACCTCAGGGTGGCTTCCTACGTACCATGCCATGGCAAGGATCAAATTCCCTATAGATTAGAAGGGGTCGGTGAACTGACGTGTAGGACGACCTTGGTTCCCCTGGGTGGTGGACTTGAACCTCATTGAGGCTTCCTATGTACCTTGCCTTAGAAAGGATAAAAGACCTCGTAGTTCGGAATGGGGGCATTGGTGAAACGACGTGAAAGCAACCAATGGGTTATGGGCTTGAACCTCATGAAGGATTCCTACGTACCATGCCTTTACAAGGATCAAAGTCTTCATAGTTCAGAAGGGTTCGGTGAACTACCATGAAAGAGGACCTGGGGTCCCATGGGTGGTGGGCATGAACCTCGTGGAGGCTTCCTACGTACCTTGCCTTATCAATGATCAAAGTCCTCATAGTTTGGAATGGGGGCATTGGTGCACCGACGTGAAAGTGGTCGGGACCAATGGGTGTTGGGCTTGAACCTCAGGGAGGCTTCTTATATAGCATTCCGTAGCAAGGATCAATGTCTTTATAGTTTGGAATGGGATTTGGGGTGTGAGGATTACACTCTAGGTTGTGCAAAGTGTGGATGACATGGTTGGTGCTGGATCTAAGCACATGTGAGTCATGCTCGGTGTGAGAAACAAGAGACAACAAAGAACTGGCAATCACATCGCAAAATGTGAGTCCATGAGATGTGGAGTGGGGCTTATGCATGATTTCATCCTAAAGAGGAAATAGGGTCTTATGCGTGATTTTTTTTGGAAAAGGAAACAAGGGATTATGCATGGTTAGCAGCCCAAAGAGGAAATAGGGGATTATGCATGGTTAGCAGCCCAAAGAGGAAGTAGGGGCTTGCTCCAAGATGTAGGGCTGATGGTGACCAAGACCAATGGGAGAGGGATTTGGTACCGAAGAAAAGAGGGTTCAGGTGCCCATTCCCCCCTCCCCATGGTCCTTGGGACAAAAGAATAAAAAACGATCAGGGATGCTGCCCTTGTAAGAAAAGACAGGGACTTACCCTGATATGGTCGCCCTTTCCCCATGGAAAAACGCCACTCCGAAAAGGAGGATATCATCCCTTGTGAGGGAAGATCATATCCTCATGGAAACAAGTGTGTGTGGAGAATTTCCATGGTGGGGTCACCCAATGTGCAAGGCATGGGGTGAGGTTACATTTTACCATCATGTGATGAGGATGATGGTGCTTGGCAGTTTAGCGTCCTGCAGCTTGGATGAGGTTGGTTCACTCCGCACCCCTATGACATACATAACTGGTACCCACTGCACCTTGGTTAAGATAAGGGTCAGACAAGGCCGTGATGAGGGGGTGTTATGGAGCGAACAATTGGGGGGGTCCACGTTAGCGTGGCTATGAGAAGAAGAAATAGTTTTTAGCGTGCCTATGCGAAAAAGTATGAGGAAAATAAATCCAATAGGAAATATCATCTAAGGGACTTTGAAATAAAATCATAAAAACCTAGAGGGTTTCATGATAAAAATAATTACAAAGCATAGGGGTTCATTGGCAGGGGCCTTGTGAATCTCTTCTTCTCCATGTGGCGGAGGGTACTTGCGAAGGGGTGTGTTTCACGAAGTGGGGTGCCTTAGCTTAAGCGTAGGTAAGAGGTGCATATAGGAGGTTCTTTTCAAAGTCGGAAGGCATTCTCGGAGCACTGCCATGTAAAGAAATGGTTCCTCACGATGCAATGTATCATGAAGCAATGTTCTTCGTGAAGTAAAGTGGCCCAACCTTAGCATGTGGATCTTGTATACTTGAGGGGTGTTTCGTGAATCATACACACTCCATGATGACTCGGGTCCACTTGGGGATCCCCTTCCATCGCATAGACCATTAGGATCCACAAAAGGCATCCCTCTCAAAAGAGGCGGTTAAAACAAGGAAAAGGGTAGGCACTTTATAGAGCAGAAGTACCTCGCATAGCTCATGGTTCGCAGAGCAGAAGGAGCATCACAATTCAAGAGATAGGAAGTTGAAAGGACGGATCCTTTGTCCCTATAACTTGGAGAGAGGACATTATTTACAGGCAAGCGGTGCCACGAAGAATTTCATGATCGACGCGAAGAGGGATTTGTTTTCTCTGCGGCGTGCTCGTGAATGTCAAATGAGGTCACAGAGTATCCCACCTCATTTCTCCGCAGCGGGCTTGTGAACATCAAAGGTGCTCGCAGAGCATTACCACCTCCAAGCTCCGTGGAAGGCTTGCGAATATCCAAGGCGTTCGTGGGGTGTTATCTCCTCCTTTCTCCGCAGCGGGCTCGCAAATGTCAATGGTGCTCATGGAGCGTTACTACATCCTTGCTCCGTAGTGGGCACAGTGTGATTGGGGCTCCATGAATAGTCTTCACGATGAATCCCCTTGATACTTTCCGTTTCTTCGTCTTCGTATCCCATTTTAGCACCAACAAATGCCCCCCCCCCCCTCAGACTTGGTGCTATGGAGGAATCGAGGGTCAAAGTATGAAAGTCAATTTCCAAAATCCTTAGTCGTTCATGAAGCTGTATCGCGAAGAGGGCTTGTGAGGTGGATTAGCGATGCGCTGGCCGAGAGGGCCACGAAGCTCAGCACAAAATGGATGTGTCACAAAGAACCAAAGTTGGTCACCTATATTAAGGGGAGCTAACATCTCTTTTTTCCTTTACCCTCTCCATGAAATTAACATTGTGCACTATCGATTCGTGAAGCTGTACATACTCCACAATTTCTCTCCATGAATCAGGTCTTCTCTTCACTGCGCACAGTGGGTTTTTTCACTCCGCAACTGCACTTTGTGATCTTGTGCTTGAAGGAGTTGGTAGTACTCCGCAAACAGGCTTCGCGATCAGTCTCCATGAACGAGCTTCGCGAACCTACCCGGAAATCCTCCATGTTCTAAAACTGAATGGCTCATCATGATGATGCTGAGGGGGTTCTTATGGATGTCGCCCGGAGGGATGAGATGCAAAGCAGTCTGTCTCTAGGAGAGTTAGTTCGGAGCCACTCTGACCATGATTCGTTGGTGGCGCTACTGTCAGAGAGACAGAAGAACTACCCACTGTATAAGAGGTTTCCTTTGTGTGGAAGCAGACTGAGGGACGACGTCTTCATCGCTGAGGAAAGTAGGGATGAACCAGCTTACTAGTTCAGCAGTATGTGGTGCCAGCGCTAATGGTTCAGGGTTGCTGACGGCCTTGACCGAGAAGACTTCACACCCATTGTTGATGAATTCCTATAAAACCACCTGAATAATTTCGACAGGAAGGAATTTCAACCATAGAAGTCTCCTCCTCTATACCACACGTTACTCAATGAATCTTTGAGGAACCCTAGGAAGTGGTGGTCCTAGGAATGGGACCTGCTCCAGGGTGGCAGCTTCACAAACTATTGGGCATGGGAATACTTGGTAGGCGCCTTGTGTGAGGAGTTTGGGACTTAGCTGAGGTGAGTGTGATTGTATGGGGTGGCTTGGGCCTCCCAATTCCACATATATAAACCGGAATAGCTAATACCAATCTCTTGAGAAAGTGGTCTTTGAGGACCAATACCTTCCAATTACACCACGGGGAGGTTAGTATTAGCTTGTGGGATGTCCAACAGATTTCAGAGGTCCCAATACTGAGGGATATGTACGATGAATTCCTCCCCTTCATGAGGGTGTGGGAGGATCCGGTGTAGATGTCGTGGCTAGAAATGACATTGATGGAGCTGGTGCCGGGAGAGAATAAAAATGCAGTGAGAGATGTCCACTTTATGCGGTGGTTCAAGCAGTTCCTGAACTTCCCGGTAGACCTAAAGTTTCTGGTGAGGCCTCGGACCAGCCCGAAGGGGGCTCAACGGGGCAATGATTAGTCATACTGGTGGCTTATGGAGGATAACTAGTGGAAGACATGTGGGTTTAGTATGAGCACTAAGTAGCAGCAAATAATCAGGCTGTCGACATTTATCGCGGCTCTTATCTGTGGTTGGATCCAACCAGTGAGGGATACCAACATGAGAGTACACCTAAGAACATTAATCATGGCATCCATGTTGGCAACATAATGGAGAGTAAACCATGGAATCTCGATTCTCACCAAACTATATAAGATGTTGTGGAATATCAGGGAGGGGAAGATGTCGCATTGGGTATGTGGGCCATTCCACCACTTTTATGGGTTCATATTGGCACATATCAGGGGGGGTTACGAACACCCGAACCCTATCTCTCCTCTAGGATCTAACTTCCAGCCATCAATCTGGAATGTCGTGGAGAGATTTCTGGCCATGTTGACCACGCCGTTTATATTGAACCGGGTGTGGAATGCAGAAGAGTTCAATATTCACCTGTTTTTGTTACTGACATGGGTATTCACTGATGATGGACAGGGAACAGAATAGCACTGAGAAAATCTCTTAGCCTTTCAAGGTAGGGTGTCAAGGGTGCACTTTGAGCCCCTCTGCGAGACGTATACCCCACACCAATTTGTAAGGAAATTCTGGTGCATGCAGCGACTGACCCCATGGGTCTATTTGGAGGTGCGCCATGAGGAATACTCATGTGTGATGAGGTAGATGTGGATCTTGTTTACACGGGAATATGGGAATATGTGGAATGATCTGCCTCTGCCTACTTCCATCTTTGGGATAGTGGAAAAGTATTCCATAAGCTGGGAGGGGGCTTATCTATGGGTGATTCTAAAGAAACCAACAGTTCGGGTCGGTGATGGAGAACCTCCCCAACCTCGGGGCCAGGGCCGAAAGGAAGCCAGGGCATCCCACATTGGTGAGATTTCCATAGCAGTAAGCCCCGCACCGGTTGAGGATGAGGCAGCAGCAATATATCCATTAGTAGTAGCGGACCCAATTGTTCCAGAAGGACAGGGCCATCTAGAGGGGAGGCCGCCGAGATGATTCCACAAGATACCAACGTAGGCTCCGGGGAAGCGTCTATGCCATATTTTCATGCCAGAGAATGTTGTCTCCCCAGAGGCCTGGGACATCTAGGAAGTCAACAGGAAATTCATTGGCCCCACCGAGTTGTGGCAGTACCTCAAACATCTATATATGGATTTACTGAGGATAGGCCATATCCGGGCAGGCATTGCAGTGCCCCAGGCAGAGGCAGAGTGGTACCTGGCAGAGTTGGAGGACATTCTGCATTCCTGGGGTGCCCCTCATCCAATGACGGACCCTGTCGAAGTGCTTCTGGACCGCACTACTCCCTCACAGTTATTGGATGCTGATTTAAGAGAGATCTTCCCTCTCTTGGAATAATCATAAGATTTCTCTTGTGGATATGAGATTGGGAGAGGGAGCCCATTGGAGGAGGGTGAAGTTCGAGATCAAAACTAGGATCCTGAAGAGTTTGTAGGGGACCTTGAGGTAAAAAATCTAAAACCCCGATCTCCGAGACTTTATTTGAGGTCATTCCAGACTCCTTGTTAACATCTGAACCATATAAAAGAGTCTTATATACAGAACTTGTTCTCGTCCCTCAGTGGATGCAGATTTGGGACCTTAGGAACATACTCCTGCCACCACATCTATTACTACGTCCAGCGGGGCTAGGTTATTTGAGGTGACTTTTCCGGAGTTTTCAGACCTTCCGACCATATAAGGGGGGCCACGCATTGGGGTACTGATGACATCAACCCAAGAACGAGACCAAGAATTCCATCTCTATAAGTCCCCTCTTCCAATTTTATGATTGTCATCCCCTGATCATGTTTTTTGACGTATATGTCCCTTTGTGGAATGTACAGTTCTTTAAATTGCATGGGTCACCTTGGCGAGGTTGTTCGGGGCTTCTTACAGTGTCCTTCTAAGGGGAATGCTGATGATAATGGAGGAAGAGCACCTAACCAACAAAGAAGCAGCGCTACCGATCACTGGTGGGATCTTTAGTGAGGCTGAATCTGTGATCATTGAGGTAGGATCCAGTGATGAGGATAGATCAGATAGTCCAGGTCCCTCCATGCCTGATCAAACAGTAGACGTGGACCCTACTGAATAGTTCTTGGGTGTGTTCCCCGCATATGAGCCTTCCAATCACACCAACTAGGACGATATGGCCTCTAACAAAGAGGATAGTAATACATTCTGTTTCCAATCATGGAATCTGATCAAGCACTTCATTTAATACACCCCCAAGCACTATATTTGGATGATATGGATATACATCACTTGAGACTGTGCTAACTGTGTAATGGGGGAGTTGATGCCCAATGTCCCCACATGATCGTCTAAGATATTATGGAATAAAAGATTCGATAGTATGACTGTGGCATTGGTGTGGTCTGGAAGTAGAGGAAATCGATAAACATCAATAGGCTCCATGAGGCTGAAGATGAGTTTCAATGGCTAGAGGCCCGAGTGGATGAGCATTCCACTTCCCTTGACACACAATCAGAGCTCATATCACGGTTTAAATATCACCTTGTGAAGGCCGAAAAGGGCATGAAGCGAGCCTCTTAGAAGATGATTGTTATTCAGACCGGCGTAGAGATGGCCCAAATTGCGGACTATGAATTCCATCCTGTCGCGGTCGAGGAGAAGTGGGAGCTGAATAGGTCGCAGCAAATCTTGGATGCCACCAGCCAGAGGGTGGTGGAGCTACTACGCTCTTTTGATGAGGTTAACCCATCTATGGGGGAGAATGACCCTCGGGTACTATAATGATTACCAAACCTCAGACATACTCTCATTCTTTGATTTTTTTAATGATATAGAATGCATGATTTTTATTGTTTACATTGGTTTATTTCTTTCTTGTGATATTTTTGGAGCGTCCAATGACCATTCCCTAAGCTCGTGTGGGTCAGGACCAATGTGAGAAATAAAAAATGACCACATTATTACCCCCATCCAAATGTAGGAGTGCAATCCAAGCTTCGAGAATTCGAGGTTTTGAACAACTGGCCTCGATTTCTGGGAGGAAATAGGATTGTCCAGACTAGACAATGTAGCTCTCAGAACAGCCAAATTATCATTTTCCTAGTGTACTATTATGCACGAATGGGTTAATGCCAAGGGGGCTAGAATCAATCTGAAGAGATTGGGATAATAGGTGTGAATCATGATACCAAGGATTCAGAACACCATTGGGTGGTGTCACAATAAATAATAAATGTTGACCACATTCGAAACATAGTATCCTTATTGTGTTAGCCTAGAATGGGGATAGAAAATGAGGGCTGACTACTGACCATGTTCGAAACACGGGACCTAACTCAAAATTTCATCCATTAGTCTTCCGGAACGTTGTCCCAGGACAATAGGTGGGCCATTGGCCAAGCATCCATACTGTTAGGGGGTTCATTTAGACATGAAAGAGGACAAGGGTCTAAATAAGGGGTATAAAAATCATGGAATGTTGAGTGATGATTTGTTCTAATAGAATCCAAAACTCTTGGAATTACACCATCGGGGTGGTATAACATTAGATGGGTGCATCGGTCTAATCATGGATCATTCCTAGTTTTAGAAAAGACCTATCTGGTGAGGGATCTGTCGCTTTCCAATGTCATTGCGGGGCATCCCAAACTTATCCATGACACAGATGTAGTTAAATTTTTCCCTACAAGGGGTCTAGAGAGTGGCTAGAAAGAAGGAGGAACCAGATTTATGATTCCTGGGGCTGAACCTGAAGCAAAATTTCTGGGCGACTATACATATCCCTTTAGGATGAGAATCAATCCATACATAGTTCTGGAAGATATAGTGTAGTTTAATGTCTTTGGGAAAGGAAGGAGAGTGGTCATAGTTTATGGACATAATGCTCAGACCAAGTATTCGTAAGGGATACAAGGGACACATGGTAAGGTGATTGTGAAACCCGACGTGAAAGAGGGAATAAGTACAAATTACCTTGTGTTCCATGGGGATGTGTTTGGGTCAAGGGACTGAACATGAATGTTTGGCTAGGCACATGGGGTAAGTACATAGGCGTTCTTACTTATCTCATGAGAATGAGAATCAATCCTTATGTAGTACTAAGGGATGTCATGGTAAGGTACCAGTTCCAAGGATAAAAGTGGTGTGCTGGTGTGTCCCTCGCACCACAATAAGTGGTATTTGATGTATCTTATTTTTTCCTTTAAGTTGAATGGTTTTGTTTTGTGAAGCGATAGGCCTATGATAAAAAGTCTTGGAATCGCCACAATAATGAAGCAGTATACATGCGTTGAAAAATGGTATGGCGTGTGACCGATACCAAACATGTTGTTCCCTTGAGTATGGACATCACAATGCAGTGCCATTTTTTTCGTGCTGCTAGGATGATAACATCACAGTTTAAGGTCATGTGATGGGACCAGGAGTGCATTTTAATGTCATGCACACAGATGTAGTAGAGACAAGGCTAAAGGTGAAATGTGCATGATGCAATAAAACATACCTTGGATGAGAAAATAATCCCATACGTCACCGTACACGAATCCATGAAAGAAACCTTAGGCCAAGGGACCAAAATAAGGGTAAGATGATAATGGGAAAGGGAAACTAGCTCCCAATTGAGCTGGACCTGAAAAAGAGACGTATGGGTGTTCCTACGTATCCAATGAAGATGAGAATCAAGCCACATGTAGTTCCAAAAGATATCTTATTCTATGGTCTTATAGCTCGGTCCAAGGATAAGGGAAGTAGGTGCGGGGCCTCGAATGACACCTTTACTGTGGCGTTTTCCTCCTAACGTACAAATGTGCACTGGGGGATAGTGTCAGGAATATAAAAATTCCACTTGGACATGATGGGGTGGACAATGATGTGAATCATGTAACCGAAATTCAAGGCTTAATGGGGATGGGGTGATGAGGGAGGATGACTATTGACCATGATCAAAACACAACACCCATATCGCGTTATCCTGTAATGAGGACAAACAAATGAGCATCGGCTGCTGGCCATATTTGCAATGCGGGACATGTATCGATTTTTTGTCTAAAACCCTAGAGTATGTTGGCCCATGATGGTTGGAGATCCCTTGGGCTTAGAATCCATGCCATTTCAGGGTCCCTTAGAATGTTGATGATTATGGAATCCCAAATGAAGGGGAACCCAAAGATTGAAAAATGGGAAAAAGCATGTATTCGTAAAATTAGACACTCCAAATGCTGAACTAGAGTACTCTTAAATAGATTAGTGCTTCGCCGACGAGGGTCGAGGAGGTTGATCAACTTGAAAGTA
Source organism: Viscum album (assembly GCA_963277665.1). Taxonomy (NCBI): domain Eukaryota; kingdom Viridiplantae; phylum Streptophyta; class Magnoliopsida; order Santalales; family Viscaceae; genus Viscum; species Viscum album. Next base: position 1,870,426,493 of record OY728150.1, read on the forward strand.
ACCATTTTGAATGGAAGAGTGTAGAATACAGGGATAGATAACTCCCATGAGGTAGAGGTACGTGGTTTGGTCATTACAAACCTGACGTGAATGAGGACAGAATCCCATACCACACCATATAGTCCTCTCCTAGTGAATGGGTAGTCCATGGGGCCAAGGTGAAAGGGAGATTTCTGTGACATGATTCTGGACCCGATGTCTAGATGTTCAGGTGGCTCTATGTGTCCCATGAGGATGATAATCAAGTATTATGTAGTTCTATGAAGGGGGAAAATGAAAAGATCATAGTATAAGGTCATAGAACTCAGACCATGGAGAATCAGGACTATCCCATGAAATGGCAAACCATAACCCAATCCCAAAGCCTATGTGAGTCGAACTTGGTGTAGGAAACAAGGGCGGATAAGGTATTTTAAATATGTGAAATATATGCAAAAGGGAAATCAGTGGAGCCCCGAATGATTGCCCCATCATGGATTTTTTTCCTCCTAACTTGCGGATGCGTACTAAGGAATAGTACCAAGAATTTCAAAGTTTTACTTAGACTTGATGAGGTGGAGAAGAATGTGAATCATGCAACTGACATTTTGGGATTAGTGGGGTTGGAATGATGACGGAGTATAACTATTAACCATGTTCAAAACACATCATCCATATCGCATTAGCCTGAAATGGGGATAAAAAAATGATTGCAGACCACTAACCATATTTGCAACACGGGACATGTATCAATTATTTTTCCAAACCCCTGGAGGACATTGGCTCGTATTGGTAGGAGGGCCCTTGGGCCGAGAATCCATGCCATTCGGGGGTCCCTTTTGAAGTGAAAGGTTATGGAAGCCGTAATGAGGGATAACATGAAGACTGAAAAATGGGGGAAAGCATGTCTGAGTAGAGTTCAAAATTCTAGGAACTAAACCGGAGTACCCGTAGGCACATTGGTGAATCACCGAAGAGGGAAGAGGGGATCATATTGAGAGCAGCCAATTTGAAAAGACAAGGATAGGACAAGGGGATGGAAAACTATCAGGATGATGACGTAAATGGCATGGTTGTTACAACACCAAACGTGAGCGGGAACATAATCCCATACCACACCATCTATTCCTCTCTCTAGGGGAATGCAGGCCAAGGGGCCAATATGGGGCTGGACCTAAAGACGAAATGATCGAGCGGTCATACGTATCCCACGAGGATAGGAATCAAGCCATATGTAGTTCTAGAATCGCACATTGGGGTAAGATACCATAACGAGGGGGGTGTACGGCATAGTGACTAACCCTACGTGAATGAGGACATAATCACATACAACACCCTACAACCCTAAATAGGAACATGGGTCGAGGGCTCGAAAAGGCCATGGGGCCTAAAGTTGGGCCTCAAATGGGATGGCCTAGTCAATTCACAGATTAATGTCTTGTAGTGAGGACTAAGAGAGGGTTAAGATACCCCAAACAAGGGAGGCGTACTGCATGGCTAGTAACCCGACATGAATGAGGACATAATCCCATACCACACTATACAACCATAAATAGGAACTTGGGTCAGGGGCCCAAAAAGGCCAAGGGGCCTGAGGCTGGGCGTCCCGGCCAATGGTATCCATAGGACCTATTATGTGGTTACCACCTCATCACAGCACCAAAGCCCATGTGAACAGTGCTCGGTTTGGTAAACAAGGAGTCGGACTCAGCTTTCCCAGTCACATGGGGGTTTAGTAGCTGACATTGCCTGAGGGGAGTGTGTCACATGGATATACAATGAGGCAGAATGAAACACTACACTAATGGTTTGGGACATCTTGGGGTGGTCCCTACGACAAAGGATAGATATTGACCGTGTTCAAAACACAACATCTTTATAGTGACTTGGAATGGGAGCAATAAATGAGCATTGACCACAGACCATATTCGCAACTTATGAATTATATCAATTTTTTTCTCAACATCCTCGAGGGCGTTGGCCCGAAGTGGTTGGAGAGACATTGAGCCTAGCATCCCTGTCATTTGGGGGCCCTTCTAGATGGGAAGGATGATGGAGTCCCAATCAAAGGAGTGGGTGAAGCATAGATTTAGCCATACATTTTAAATTCAAGAAGAGCGGTGAAAGAGGTGGACACCTCTGGGGGGTGGGAAGTATGGCGAAATCGAGATGAGCTCGACATGGAATGAGACAAAAACCTGCATCACACCATATGTCTTGACTCGAGGTGAGATTTTGGCATTTGGGCTGGGCTAATGGACGACATGTCTGGGCATTCATACATATCCCATAAGGATGAGAATCTATTCGTACGTAGTTTTTGAAGGCCATGAAGTTTAACATCATGCGAAGGGGACGTGGGAGGATAGAAGAACTGGGAGTGAGCACATGGTGAAACCATTATAATCCTAGCATGAGTGGGGCTAAGGAAGCCTACACCATATCATGAAAGGATCCTCTGAGAGAACTACACACAGGGGGATAGTCAAAGAGATTAGTTTGGGATGGGATCAAGACAAAACACTTCAGAGTTTCTATGTATCCCATGCGGATGTTAATCAAGCCACACATAGTTCTCAGGGCGTAGTTTAAAATCTTGTAGGATGATTCATAGTTTAAAGTCATGTTGGACAGAACATATTATGGTCATGCTGGACCAAACAGTTTATGGTCATGTCGGACCATCATTCAGTTTAGGGTCATGTAGGACCAGATAGTTTAGGGTCATACCGAACCTACAGGCTCAGGCAATGTATTACTTGAGGAATTTGTCAATGGTGGGAGGAGTGATACACTCTCCATCCATGGTCACCAGGGAGTATGATCCATTGGGTTAAACCCTGTTGATTATGTATGGTCCTTACCATTTGGTCTCCAACTTGGGTGGCTTCCTGCTCGGGATCATTGGCATCCGAAGGGCCAATACCAAGTAAAATTGTAGGAAAGAGCATAGGCAAACCTTCTTGTTGAAGGCTCTAGCTATCTTATTCCGATTCCTTTCTTGATTGTGTAGGGCACGAAGCTTATTATCTTCAAGATCTTCTAATTCAGCCAGACGAATTTTAGCTACCTTATCTGGCGCCTGTTGGTCATAGACCGTTGTGCGTAACGAGGGAAACATGATCTCGATGGGTAGAACGACATTAGCTCCATACATTTGGGAATATGGGGTCACCAAGGTTGAATTATGATCCATCATCCGATAATCCCATAGGGTGTTGGGGAGATTTTCCGGCCAACTCTTCTTTTTATCAACAATAATTTTCATGCAAGATGTTAGAGAGGGTTTCGTTGAACACCTCGATCTGTCCATTTTCCTGTGCGTGATAGAGGGAGATATGGTTCGAATAGATGTTGTACTTGGCATACAATTTCATCAGCTCGACTGCTCGGAAGTTGGTAACGTTATCGGTGTTGATGGCGTGAGGGACTCCAAACCAGTAGATGATATTGGTGAACATTATGTCAATGATAGAATGGGCCTTGACGTCACAGAGTATAACTGCTTCTACCCACATGGAGAAGAAATCTATAGAGGTCAGGATGAACCTGCACTGTCGAGCTTTCGCTGGTGGATATGGTCCCACTACGTCGAGTACCCATACTGTGAACGTCCAAGAGTACTTGGTGGAGTGGAGAGGCTCTGGTGGCCGATGCAAGAAGTTTTACTGAATTTGGAATGCGTGACATCTCTAGGACAACTCGATGCAGTCATGGATCATGGAGGGCTAGAAGTATCCCAGTCTTCGAATCTGATGGTACATCATCGGCCAAGTCTGATGGGCACCGTAGGAACCATCATAAACCTTCCACATGTCATGAGAAATATCGAATCCTTGGATGAAATGGAGGAGAACACCATCGAACCCATTCTTGTAGATGATCTGCTCAAGACTAGGACCACTCTGGAGGGTAAACTGCAGCACACGATGTTGGATTAGCTCGTTCTCGCCCCAATCAGCTGAGAGGTAACAATTTTGGATATACCCGACAAAGGGAGCTCTCCATTCGAGGTTCACTTCAACCACTTCATCTTTGGAAAATGGGGGTCCTGACGCGGAGGTCCTAGCAGTAAGATGGCTTAATCGGAGGCTGTCTTCATTATCTGGGGTGACATGAGTAATGAATCTCCAATGTGCTACGTGTATAATCAGATCATCCTGCTCAGGTTCTGAAAGCGATGAAGCCAGGCTATCCAAGGAATCTGCTCGGCCATTCTAAGATTGAGGGACATGAGTAACTCCCGGCTGATATGGGAACTGGGCTATTAGTTAGAGAGTTCACTCTAATAATGGTATGAGCTCTGGATTTCTGAGGACATAGCCACTATTGATTTTATTGATGACTCATTTGGAATCCCCTATCACATGCAAGTGGGGCACATCGATCTCGAGGGCTAGCTCGAGGCCAGAAATGAGAGCCTAATACTTCACCTCATTGTTGGTGTAACCTTCTAACAGCAGGAATAAGTACAACAGAATGTCTTACACCGAGGTAATATAGATAATACCCAGGCCTACTCTATTGAGTCTAAGATCATTGAGACTCTTACAAATGGGGATATGGGAGGCACAACCAATGTGCATTTTCCAACATGGGATGGCATGATCTACCAGGAGGATTGCCTCGTCGAGGAAATCTATGTCCAGGGACTGCTTCACAGGGGTTGGATGGGAAACAAGAAAGTATGACAATGCTTGTCCAATAATATCCTTCTAAGACGTGAGCCTGATTTCGAACTGTTGGAGGATTACCACACATCATGCTAGACGACCGTTCAATATTGGGTGGTTACGAATGTACTTCAGCGGGTCTACCCGAGACACCAGTTGTACCTCATGGTGCTGCAGGTAATGTCACAACTTTTTTACTGTGAATACCAGTGCAAGGAATCTATTTTCGATGAGAGAGTATCTGGTCTCTGTATCTATGAGCATTCGACTGAGATTGTAGAGGTTGTTTTCTATCCTCTCATTATTCATATGGGTGAGAATGGAACCAAGAGACCATTCCAGGGTAGTCACCTACAAGATCAGCAGTTTTTCAGAGACGGGTGGCATCAAGACAGGAAGCTGGAGAAAATATGGCTTTATTTCTTTGAATGTGGTCTAGAACTCATCATCCCATTCATAGGCGGAGACATTCTTCATGAGATGGTAAAAGGGCTTACACATGCTGGCCAGATTCGCAATAAATCTGCGTATGCAGGCTAAGTGTCCTTGAAAACCTTAAAGCTCCTGAACATTTCTCAGGGGAGGCATCTGAATTATGGACTTTATCCTCCTTGGGTCGATCTTGATGCCCCGGTAACTGACATCAAATCCAAGGAACTTTCCAGAGGTGACCCCAAAGGCACACTTCAACGAGTTCATCTTCAGGTGGAGGGAATGGAGGAAGTCGAACACTTTCTCAAGGTCCTTGAGATGGTCCTGGAACTGGAGAGGTTTTACCACTAGATCATCCACATAGAATTCCACCAATGTCCTGAGTATTGGCTTGAATATGCGATGCACGACCCACTGATAGGTGGGATCTACATTCTTCTAGCTGAGGGGCATAACCTGGTTACAGAAAGTACCATGGGGTACCCTGAAATCTGTGTACTTCTCATCCTCTGGGGCCATTTAAACTTGGCTGTATTCAGAGTAACCGTAAATGAAGGAGTGGGATTGAAACCCATCCATAGCATCCATTAGTAATTCCTTCATAGGAAGGGGAAAATAATCCTTTAGACAGTGATGGTTGAGATCCTGGAAGTCGATGAAGACTCTGATCTATCAGTTCTTCTTCCTTATAGGAAAATGTTGGCTAGAAACATTGGGTATTAGACCTCCTTGACGATGTTGGCTCTGATGATCTTGTCAAATTCGGCCTCGACCATGGAACCATGGGATGGGTGCATCATTCTGGGGGTTTCATGAAGCCTTGATGATTTTTCGGAAGATTGAGGCGGTGGTTGACTACCTAAAGATCTAGTCTTGGAATCCTATCGTAGCTATAGGCGAATACATCATGATTCTATGTAAGGAAGTCCATGTACCGCTACTGCTCTTCGAGGGACATGGTGGCAGTAATCAATGTGTGTCTTGGATCTGCCTCATTACCAAAGTTTTCCTGTACCATCTCATCGACCGTGGCAGAGACGACCTCCTCAAAGGTGGGGGAGATTCCTCCAGATCCTCTTCTCCTCTTGTGGAAGTGGGATCCTCAACATGAGAGGCTTCCTTAGAGACCACAGATTCTGACGAGAGGCTGGTACATGCCTGGGTAGAAGGAGACAGCATATCGGGAGATTCACGTGTTGTTGAAACCATAGCAATGAAGGCAGTCTATCTAATCTCATCTCGTCTTCAGCTCAAGGTTCTATGCTTGATGATATCAAATCAATAGTGGTATGTTGTCTTGAGTCTATTAAATCCATCTTGGTGAAACATAAATGTACGATGTACTACTGTTTCCATGGGGCGGACATCCCGATACCTTATGAGAGTAGGAGGCTCTAGGATCACATATGCTTGGTTTTTGTAAGAGTACTAGGTGATTTCCCGTCGTCACTTGGACTTGGGAATATGATTCCACATTGTACCAGAGACAAAAAATGCCCCATTTCGGGGGTTTTGGCCTTCAATTGATGGATCGGGAAGACGTATGCATCATTCAGACCTGCCTAGGGGTCAGTTGAAAACAGAACCGGTTCGAGCTCACTGGACTGAATCAATATGTCCTTGCTCTTGTAATAGCTGGTGTCCAGGTAGCGGGCTTCACAAAAGGCAAAAGTAGATACATCACCTTAGAGTACGCCAACTTGACCATTAACGGAGTACTTTAGGCCCTGGTAATACGACGAGGGAACTGTCACGTCGAAGTAGATCCATGGACTGCCCATCAATGCATTGTACGCGGTGTCCTGAGAGACAACCATAAACTCGGTGCTCGCTACTAGGCCACCAAAATTGGTCTTTAAACTGATCTTACCAACTGAGGTCTTCTCTTTCCTATCATATCCATATATTCTTAAATTACAGGGAGTCAGTTCAGCTTCGAATAACCCCAGCTTCCGTAGTGTTCATGTCAGGATAAGGTTAATCCTAAAGTCGGTGTCAACAAGAGAGTGGTGAACCTCCATGCCGTTAAATTGGCCAGTGATGTACAGTGGAAGAATGTTCCCATTTATGGGAGATCCTTCATATTCTCCAAATAATGAAATTATGTCATGAAATTCAGTGTTCTCGATCACTTCAACATGAAAGGCTTCTACAGCTACTACCTCTGTCTCAAACTAAAGGGGGATTCATAAAGCATCAGCGAGGTCCTCCTACATATCAGATAATAGGCGAAGGGCCTCAAGGATGGAAAGCCTCACTAGAATACCAGAAAGGTTCTTGAGGACATCATATTTTCGTTCCAGGTGTTATATTCTTCTTATAGAAGGCCACTCTGTGATAGGTGGCATGGAGGGCCCTGATGGCTGGGACGGTGGCTGACTGGTGGTGGGCATATCCCGCTGTTCACTAGTAAAAGCCGTAAGAGTAGCTACTGGATGAGGACCAGATGACTAAGATCAGCCTGTAGCAGGGAGAGGCTAGTCGCGGTGTGGTTGAGGTAGGTATGCCTGATCTAGTAGCACAAATAGAAGTGGAGGCGGTTCTGACAACACCAGATGAAATGGATGCGCGTGCTGAGATCTACGACGGGCACGTTGTCTAGTCTAAGTCGAATGCACGACCTCGCTAGATGTTCCAACTTATGTGCCATGATGACTCATATGACCACAGCTCTTCTGAGGTTGGAGTTGGCTGGGGATGTTGGGGAGGTTCCCCAGGCACTCCCCGTCATCAAGAGCCATTAGGGGTTTACCAACTCCAAAGTATTAACCGAAGTGTACCCTTTACTATCACATGAAGATTCATCAATTACTAATATGATTCTTGGGGAAATCTCTATTTCAGGGGGAATGAAGTCGCCGAGGGTGCGGTATGACGATGGCATTGGTGGGGTGCATTGCTTTCCCTTGCGTTGTCGATGCTTTCCCTTCTGGGAAGAGGTCGACTGAGATGATGATGCAGAATTAGTGGTCGCAACTTCCGAAGGCTCTGGCTGATTTAGGCATGCACGAATGATACCATTGGCATGGGAAACCTTTTTTCGAGCCATCTAGTTTTCATAATTCTACAAATCATAGTTTCAAACTCGTTTCCACTCACCATCACTGTCGCTAATTCTATTTGGACTTACAGCGATGCATGCCACTTGTGTGGGGGCTGGGCCCAGCATGACTATGTTGTTATAGACATGGTCTTGAAGACAGTCATTAAACATATAGCACTACTTGAGGGTGTTCCCCAAGATCCGATGATAAAGACAGTGGTTGGGGAGATTTATGAGGTTCACCTACTCTAGCATTTTCTACCCAGGAAAATGCACAATCCCATATTCCAAGGCACTTCTAAAGTAGCCGGAGACCTAATTCTCATTCAACAATTAGTTCTATTTTATTCTTTCTAGAAAGGGGGACCTTAGAGCTTGGCCTTGATGAGGAGCTATAGGTGCCAATTGAAGAGGCGGAGCCTAGTTGTCCCACCTGGGCGGTGGCGACGCATTCCGTGGGGGAACCTGCCAATTCTGAGGTGGACGCTATTGAGCCGGAGGTTGGGCCTGAGGTGGAGGGCCTCTACGAGTCTATGGGGATGGTTCCATTGTTATCAATTCTAGTTTTTTGGGGGCTTCTATTCGGGCCACTGTGATAGGCTCGACTCTGGCAGCCCTACTTGGTGGAATTACAGGGGCAACGGATGTGCTTTTCTTGCCTGTTGTAGGGCTTCCTCTAGGCGATGGGCCTTATTGGAGAAGACTTAGAATCCTCTAGGGTAGTCATGGGTGGTCATAGAAGGAACCAGTTTTGTCTTGACATTCCCTATGCACATTTTCAGTAATTTCTCCTGAGTCAGTTGCATGTCAAGTGAGTTTGTGAGCCCCTTCCGCCGGGTGAAAAAGTCCGCGACTCGCTCATCAGGCCTTCATTTTCACTTGAAGAGGTCTGTGATGCTCATTTTCTGGGTGGTAGAGTAGAACTAGTAAAGGAATTGCCTGCGAAGGACCTCCCATCTGGTTATGGATCCGACAGGGAGCTGGCTGTACCAGACGAATGTCGGCCCCTCCAATATCTGAAAGAAATAGCAGAGCTTGGAAGACTCCTACTATGATAGAGTCCCTAACATGGGCCTACACCTTGTGTTGAAGTGGACCAGGTACTACAGCGGGTCCCATGTACTGTTAATGGGGGAGAAGGTGGGATTCATTAAACCTGGAGGCGCCGACATATCATCCACCCACGCGGGATATGGCTTACCATCAGGTGGGATAGCCGCATGTCATATTTCCAATTCCTCAAGGCAGGATATGAGCGCCGCCCTAGGATAATCTGGTTGGGGGTCCCTTTCTTGACAGGGATTTCTAATTAAAATCACTTCGGTGGGTTATTCAATACAATCAACAGGCCATGCGGCTCTTCGAGCGGTTTTCGGCACGACCCTTAGGGCGGCTGGTGGAGCCCAAGATGGGTCCTTTGGATTGTCATGCCATTTGGGAGGGTTTGGTGAGACATAACATGACCTCTTACCATAAGTTCCAGTGTAAAACCTGTCTGCTGGGGCAGGACGGTCGGGGTCACCAAGAGGCAGCTCGCCGAGGGGAAGTTATTCTTGCCCCTGCTGTATTGGTCTAGGATTTTTGTAGTCGGGACGTCCCTCCCTAGCGCGTTCAGCCAAAAGTTCATTGACCAAATTCTTCTGCATGGCCTGTTGATGACGCAATGTGGCCTTCTGAGGGTCTTCATCCATCTTCTACACTGATATGGATGGGTCGGTGTGCTTGGCAGCTACGACGTGCTCTTTACCCTTACCTGAATTTCAAATGAGTAGTAATGCCTCAATGGGCACAGGGAGACAAATTAGGATCCTCTGCTGATGAGTGACCCTCCCCTACAGGTCCATATGTGGTGCCATGCCCTCATAGGGTATTTCCTTATCAATAATATCAACCTCATCCTCCTCGTCCACTATGCCGGCCATGTTTACTGTGACCCTTCCAGGATGCATATCCTCGATATAGCCTAGCGAGTTGGGATGCCACCGGATACAAATGAAGATTAGGGAGGCATACTTCCCACACCCACGGATTTTTACATGGGGGTATCCTCCTTGATAATTTTGTGGAATACCTTGATACTTTGAACGCATTGCTATTGGAGGGCCTCACGACGACCTGGTGACTCAGGGTGGTGGGCCACAGGGAGTGCGACAAAAATGACCAGATGTTATTGCTCGCTGATGTCATAGAAATTTGATTAGCTCTTGGGATAAACCACTCATTGATGATAAAGATTCAAATGTGTTTCCCAGAGGGTGTGATAGACACACTCAACTTCTTCTAGGGTGAGGGATACCAGTATGCAGAAATTCTGCGCTGCCAAGAGCCATAACTTCTCGAGGAAGTGGTCCACTATGAGGATGTTCCAGAAGCTCCTCAGCTCATATTTAGGGTATATCCCTTGATTTCTCCACTAATAAACTGTATATGGATGAGGAACTAGCTACGGTACTGAGGCAGACCACTGAGATGGAAGGATGGCCGGTCGAGAGTACAGAGAGCAGGCTAACGGGCCACCGAATCTCGGGCTGTCTTCCGACAAGTGTAGCAACCTGGACTCTATTTTGTGATAAGATGGAATGATGATTGTAGTTCCTAGATCAAGGTCTAGGGATACTGGTGATAGGCTATGATGCTTCTCTCCCTCCATTGGTCCCCATAACAGTTCTTCGTGATCTCTTATCGAGGTAGAGAGCGCTTCTGGTAATGATGGTGGTGAATGTATGACTGTAACCTGTGGGGTTGCTAGATTTTCATCCTACTAGATATAACTACATAAGGAGGGGGGAATATAATGGACCTCGCATTCTGGGACCACCGGGCTGATGGGCCCCTTCCCTGCCCCAGCCCTTGACTTAGAGGAGTGATAGGAGGTTTCCCACGCTAATTGTATTCCGTCTCGGATTCTGAGAAGAGATATGGTCTGATCTCTATCTAGACCATCCCAGAATTATTATTATTTTATTGAAAACCTTCCTTCTTTCCCATGGATGGCTCTTTGGGAAAGGGAAGATTTCTAACATGGGGTTCTTCGGCCACATTGGTGTTGGGACCAAGAGGGTTTCCACCTGAGAAAGCCGGGGTGCGAGAGGTACTAAGAAAAATGTCAAAGGGGACATGGACAGGACATCCATGCATAGCGTTGGAGTGGGAAAGCCCTCATGTAGAATTTTCAGAAGCATGGGGAGGACTCCCATGATTGTTTTCCCTGGATACCTCAATATGAGGAGGGTCCCCATACCTGTATAGCTGCACACGGGTGGGACCTCCACTCTGGGTGTGGGTGGAGTGAGGCAAGCCTTCACCCCTTTGGTTAATGAGGTGAGGAGGACCTCCATGAGCTTCTTAGAGAACATGGGGAGAATCCCCCCATTGAAGAGAGACTGGATGGGAAATATTCCTACACCGGCAGTTGGGGGTAGGAGAAATGACCCATACCCAATGTAATGGGAACGAGATGGGCTTTTGTACCGAGTATCATCACCGAGGGGAAGACCTTCCATCAGATTGAGGGTGGCATGGGGCGGACCTCCATGCCAAGCCTTGAAGCGGGGAAGCCCCACACTTTCTATGGTAGTGGTATGGTGCAGACCTTCATACTGGGTGGAATCAGTACACGTTAGCTCAAGATGACCACTACTCGTGCCAGGGACCAAGAGAGTCGACCTAACCTAATTGTGGGGAGGATGGGGCCTTGATATTTTTCAGGCATGTAAGTGTCCCTACTCAGTGTATGAAGGGAACTGATGGTATGTGTCGGTGGTGACGTGAGACACAGTAGCCATCGACGTTGACGCCCATTGGTAGGTGTCCTTGCATTGCGCCCGATGCTGGCATCAGGTCGGATGAACTGGAGTCGGTGGTGCCGGTACATGACTTACCTTCTCCTCATCCATAAAAACTTAGAGGCAACGTTGGAACAGCCTAGTGGGAGCCCACGCTAGGATCCTATAGAATGGGACTCTGACCAAGACGGCTTGGATGTCACCTTCCTCATCAGCATAAGGTTGGGAGTCATCAATGAATTTCAGGGAGAGGCTCCCTAAAGGTTTGTATATTTGGGTGGGGAGCAATGGCTCCCTGTGTGGCCCTTGAGGTAGCATTGATGATGAGGCGCAGATGCCTCTAGATCTAGGAGGGCCATATCTCGGGTTGGGATTATGCCCTCCTCCTCGTAACGGTGCATGAGGTTGTTGATCACCCTTCTTTGGATGACCTCGGATAGTGAGAGGGGGCATGGTATCCCCATTTTCGTAAATGTAGAGGTTGTCGTGGAAGAGTTAAATCCATGTGAAATGATCGTATAGGCGCTACCCCTCCCCCTATATTGATGGGAAGGTGGTGATCGCATCCCTAGAGAAACAACTTGATTTTTAAGAGCAAGGAGATTAACTCATCAGTGCTGAAAGAAAAAGGAATCGACAAACAATTCCCCATTGCCATCCCTTCTTCCATGGCCGGTAAGAGGGATCCACACTGAAAACATCGCAGAACAGGATGTTCAACATTTTACTTCCCCAACTTATGGTGAATTTCATGCCAGGATCGCCATTTTCATAGCGGGACCGGTTCTAGATAACTATATCCCGTGACACGTCAATCCATTTATTCTTCAAACTCTACTAGTCTTCATATTGAGAAGATGACCTTTATTTCATGTTTACCATTTCTGTTTCAGACACTTTCATCGAGGTGTGCACGTCCTTCTCTTTTGGTGGGATGGTGGAACTGTCGGTTTCCCCACATAACCATATTCCCATGGTAGGTGGCATCTGTCACTTATTGAGGTACGTTTATTCATTAAACAAAACCAGATGATGGGATGTTGGTTCTTCCTTCCGTGGATTCCTCCTCAGAAATTTTCACCTAGTCTGGGTCTCCCTTAAAGATTTAATACATTTTTCGTGAAACTCTTCCATGCGCCATATCTTCTTGGACACTAGTTAATTACACTGCTTCTGTACGGACATTCCAATGGGTCCGGTCAGTGCAGCAACCTTCAGTAAGGGGATTAATCTTGTTGGGAATCACTGGCGTGTCTCGGCACTGGGACACTGGCGCGTCTGTCTTCTATTCCTTATTATAGGGCTTCTTGAGTACGCAAAACCCAGAGGAATACCACGCCGAATGTGGGGAATTATATTCCATGGGCATGTATCTGAGGTTTTCCTCTTCTTCCCATGTTTAACATAGGGTATGATGCAAGTTTAACATCCAGTGGAGACAGATCAGACCGATCAGAACACTAACTATAGTGGATCAGATGGGTGAAACCCTCAAAGGGAACAATGATGTTGGGTCCAACACGTGGTTGAAATCCCGGTTACTATTTAGGGGAATGGGGTTTGAGGTGGCATGATCACACCGGGATGTGGCGGCCCGGGTAAGAATCAGGATGGATGATGGAACAGTTGAATGAAGTGAATGGAGAATGGGATGGAACCGTCATGAGAATGATGATGGTTTTGGGATTGAGCCTTGAAGAGTCTTCCTACGTTTCACTTTGGTAGGGAATCAAATTCAAAAAAGTTCATCTGACAGTGGATTACTACCGATGGGGGCATTCAAAGGCTTGCTGCTGGGTGGGGTTGCAACAGCTTACCGCTGGATAATAATTTCAACGGTTTTCTGCGGAATAAGATCACAATGGCTTACCACTGAATGGAGTGAAAACAGCTTGTTGCGGAATAGGGAATCAAAAGTGGAATAATGTTTAACATCATGCAGGATGGGGGTGGACCGACGTGAATGTGGTCTGAGAGACCGAATGTTGGGCCCGCACCTCAGAGAGGCTTCTTACGTACATTTCCTTGGAAAGTATTAAAGACCTCTTAGATTAAAATGGGGGCATTGGTACACTGACGTGAATGTGGTCAGGACCAATGGGTGTTGTTATTGAACCTCGAGGAGGCTTTATACCTATCATTCCTTAGCATGGATCAAAGTCACCGTAGTTCGGAAGGGGTTAGTGAACTGACCTGACAGAGGACATGGGGTCCCATGGATGGTGGGCTTGAACCATGTGGAGGCTTCCTATGCACCTTTTCATAGCAAGTATGAAAGTCCTCATTGTTCGGAATGGGGTAATTGGTGCATGAATGTGAATGTGGTCGGGACCAATGGGTGTTGGGCTTGAACCTCCGGAAGGCCTCTTACGTACCATGCCTTGGCAAGGATCAAAGCCCTCATAGTTCTAAAGGGGTCGCTGAACTGACGTGAAAGAGGACCTGGGGTCCCTTGGGTGGTGGTATTGAACCTCGTGGAGGCTTTCTATGTACCTTTACATAGAAAGGATCAAAGTAATTGTAGTTTGTAATTGGGGAATTGGTGCAACGACATGAAATTGGTCGAGACCAATGGGTGTTGGGCATGAACCTTAGGGAGGCTTCCTATGTACCATGCCTTAGCAAGGATCAAAGTGCTTGTAGTTTGGAATGTGATTTTGGGTGTGGGGCATACACTCTAGGCTGCCTGATGTATGGATGTAATTGTCGGTGCTTGATATAAGTCAGTGTGAGTCATACTCAGTGTGAGAAACAAGAGACAGCAAAGACTTGATGATCACATTGCAAAAGGTGTATCCAAGGGAAGTAGAGTGGGGATTAGGCGTGTTTGAATCCCGAAGAAGAAACATGGGCTTATGCATGATTGTGGACCAAAGAGGAAACATGGGCTTATGCGTGGTTAGGAGCTCGAAGATGAAACAGGTGATTATGTATGGTTAGCACCCCGAAAAGGAAACAGGGGCTAGCTCCAGTATGTAGGACTGATGGAGAAAAATCACATCGTGGGAGGGATTCCGTACCAAAGAGAGGAGGGTTTCGGTGCCCGTTCCCTCATCCACCTAGTCCTTGGGACCAGAGAAGAAAGGAGGAGAAGGGACGCTGCCACCTGTATGAAAAGCTAGGGGCTTACACCAAGATGGTCACCCTTTCCCCGTAGAAAAATGGCACTACAAAAATGAGGATATCATCCCTTCTGAGGGAAGATCTCATCCTCTTGGAGACCATTGGGAGTGGAAAATGACCAAGGTGGGGGTACCCCGAGTACAAGGCATGGGGCGGGGTCACAGCTGAACGTCATGTGCTGAGGATGATGGTGGTTGGCTGTTTAATGTCATGTAGCTTGGACGAGGTGGGTTCACGCCGCACTCCTTGGACTAACATATCTGGTACCCTATGCACCTTGGTGAAGAGAGGGCACATGAAACACCGTGACGAGGGGTTATTTTGGAGAAAACCATTGTGGGTCCATGTTATCATGGTTATGAAAAGAAAAAATAGATGTTAGCGTGCCAATGCGAAGAAGCATGAGGTGAAGCAACGCAACGGGAAGTATCATCCAAGTGACATTGAAATCACATCGTGAAAACCTAGAGGGTCGCACAGGAAACGGAATTGAAAAGCAGAGGGGTTCATAGGCAGGGGCCTTGTGAAGATTTGCTTCTCCACGTGGTGGAGAGTACTTACGAAGGGGTTTGCTTCGCCAAGTGGGGCGCCTCAGCCTAAGCATAGAGCAGAGGTGCATATAGGGAGTACTTTTCGAAGTGGGGAGGCATTCGCGGATCACTACCTTGCGAATCAATGGTGCCTTGTGATGCAAGGAATCATGAAGCAATATGCTTTTCCAAGTACAGTGACCCCGCCTTAGCATGTGGATCACGAGTACATGTCGGGTGTTTCGTGAAGCATAAACACTCCATGACGATCTGGGTCCCCTTGGGGATCCCCTTCTTTCTTGGAGGCCCTTAGGCTCCGTGAAAGGCATCCCTATTGAAAGAGGGGGTTAAAACAAGGCAAAGGGGAGGCACTTTGTAGAGAAGAAGTACCTCACATAGCTCATGGTTCGCAGAGCAGAAGGCGCTTTGCGATTCGGGAGCTAGGAAATTGAAAGGTTGCATCCTTCATCCCTGGGACTTGGGGGGAGGCTGGTATTTATAGGCAAGTGGCACCGCGAAGCATCGCCCTGCTCGGCAATAAGAGTGGTTTTTTTTTCTCCATGGTGGGCTCACGAATGTCAAATGTGGTCGCGGAGTATCCCACATCCTTGCTTCATGGCAGGCTCGTGAATGTCAGATGCGCTCGCGGAGGGTTACCGCCTCCTTGCTCCATGGGTGGCACACGAACGTCAAAGGCCCTCGTAGAGCATTATAGCCTCCTTACACTGTGGCAGTCTCACGAACATCAAAGTCACTCGCGGAGTCTTACCGCCTCCTTGCTCTGTGGCGGGCGCGATGTGATTGGGGCTCCAAGAATGGTCTTCGCGAGGCAGCACCTTGAGGGTTTCTATTTGTTCATCTTATTCTCCCATTTTGGCACCAAAAATATCAAGAGAAATAGTGTTTATTGTTGAGACTAAATAGAGTAATTACATAATTCCAGTTTAAAACAATTGTTCTTGCATCATCCATGAATCAATAAACAACGTTTTTAACTTATAATCTATATATACTGTAAATTATACTATTTTACTATTAAAAAAAATTCAGGTATTTCAAATAAATCCAAAATGTATATTCTGACCATTTTCAATGTGTATAATTAAATAATTAACTCCATATTATTAAAATCATTATCTAAATATGATAAATTTAATTTTAATTTAAAATCATCATTTATAGAAATAATATATATATTAAAATTATAACGGATTTTATATCACATTGAAAAAGTAAATAATGTCTCATAAAATTATTATATAATCATAATGTATAAAACCATTAATTTATGAATATATTTTTTGAATATAAATTTTATTTTAAATTATTAAATTCATCATAAAATTTTAATTAAATATTAATGAGTTAAAATATTCCAACACATAATTAAACATTATTAAAATATTTATTTACATATACATTGTAATAATTATAAAATATTACCATTTATAATATGATTAAATTTTATTTATACTTTTATATGTAAGGTTTCTATTCCATTGACAGTTTTACAGTTCAAAAGTGCCACACTACTATTCCGAAGATCAAGTTTCTATTTCAATGGTATTGGTTCTTCATCATCTAGAAACACATAGTATTGAATTGATTCATTATTTATTATAATTTTATTAGGAGTTATATGTTTTTATAACATATGAAATAATTATATGATGGAATTTCCAATGATAAAACATTGGGATGTTACATTAAGTTTCTTGATTCCATGAAGATAATTGATTTCTTTTGTTCTAATAACCCATCACTAACCACTTCACCTTAAAAGCCTCACTTTTCAGGCATTATCTCAGGTTAAATAGAGTATTGATTTCATGAATATTCTTATTTTCCTATTAAATACCTACAAAAAAATAATATCTACTATATCTCTTTTACTGTTGTAAAGAAAATAATCGAGATTACTAATATTTCCCTCCACGAGGGTAAATAGGTCTTATAATGACCCATACATTACATAATTTGTTAATAATTCAAAATTGAAGTAAACTTATTACAACATATAACAAAACCATGAAAGGACCGTATAGATATAGTGTCTTTAGAAACTGGGAAACATAAACAACTGGTTCTTAAAGCATCTACATTGTCTCCCATTTATTTCATCATATCTTGAGTCCCTTTTTGGCATATCTTTCTTAATAACCTTCTTCCTGACCTGGGGAAAGAAAACATACAAAATGGTGAGCTCAAATGCTCAGTAAGGGAAATGAAAAGAAATATCAATCACATCATATCCATAAGAACATAACATTTTGGAAATATTAACCTGCAAAAGAGATCATAATTTCATGGGATAAATCATAGTAGTGAAATGTAATCCCAATAATCATAACTTAAAACATGAATCTTTTTGTAATACACACATAATCATAGAAAATCATTTCTTAGTAGTCAAGGATCATTTCCAAGACAATATTAGTGGACAAAGTCCATTTCTGAACCGAGTTCACTCATCGTTTCAGTCCTGTTTCACTGAACCAGTTTAACCTGCCATTCCAGCCATGTCTATCTCATGAGATATAAATCATTACCCAATGAATTAGAGGGAGATATAGGTCCCACCAGTCTCATAATGATACCATTCTTATGTGTGCCATAAAATCATAAATCATACATCATTGCATAACCCATGTAATAAAAATGGGATTCTTAAACATCATGCCATCATAACATAACCCATGTAAGATAAAAGGACATCATAAAATTAATCCCATCATAAAAAAATCAAATCACTGTAAAAATAGGGATATAAACAGAATCATATATTATCTTATATGGAAAATAATTTTTATAAAAACTTGAACTCCATTCTTGAGAGAAATATCCTTTCTACTTCAAAAACATTTTTTCTTTCTTAACAAGTCATAAAATTTTAAACTAAAAGAAGTTGATTAAATATAAACTTGAAAACTTGTAAAATAAGATTCATGGTAATAATTTTCTAAAAATCCATTCATTACTTATATGATAAAAAAACATTCTTATCGTAATTATGTCGGAAAAGTAAAAAAGTACCTCGAACGAGAAACGGCAAAAGATTCCTTTCATATATTTTACTAAAAACTCACCGAAGGGTAAAATTGGATTTAAAAAATTGTATAAGGATATAAATATTACATATTGAGGAAACATGGATGTGGATAATAAAATACACCCTAGTAAATACCAAAGTATAAACAATCTCGGATAAAAATGAGATTGTGATATTTTTCCTTACTTTAGGTCTGATTTGCTTCGTAAGAGTCCGAACCTCCTATATAATGATTTAAATAATTTCATTGACTTATTAGAGAATCATAATTATTTTTATGATATCATAAATGGTCATATTCGTAGCTTCTTATTAATAATATTTCATTGTTACTTGTTATTCGGGTGTTTATTGCATTTTGTTCTTATGTGTGATTTGTCGAATAAATTCTTATTCTTCTTTTTAGGTTATAGATACCTCATTTACAGAATGTTATTATTGTAATATATATCATATTAATTAATTTAATTCATTTATATAATTATTATGCAATGAAGATCATGTAGAACGAGTCGCATCACATCGTGGAGACGGTATTCCGTACATACGCACGAGCAATGATATCATTACCATGATAGTGGAATTGTATTGGAGTGTATCTATACTATTTCATAAACAATATCACATTAAAATTATCATATATAGTTATTCTTTACACCATTATACCCATCCAAGTAAGGTGGTGGTGGAAAATAGATTACACCACGGTGTGGAGACGGTATTCTGTACGTACGCACATGCGGTGATTTCGTTTTCTGTAGGATGGTTAGATGGTAAAATAGGGTTGTTTCATACTTATAATAACATATCAGTATATTAGTGATACTGATGTTATCACTTCAAAATGAAACAACTAAATAAGAAGAAGTGGAAGAAGAAATAAAGTTGAAATAATCGGTAACGGTCATTACCTCTTCTTTGAAGTGCCTCTTTGAGACCTCCTCTTAGGGCATTAAAATTGGTCTTTGAAGAATACCAATACCTCTAGGATGTTTCTAAGGAAGCGGAGAAGAGAATTTGGCAGGGTTTCGCCGAGCATGAAGGCTCAAAGTGGTGTGCGGAAGTGAGGGAGGATGTTCCCTTTTATAAGGGAGGAGAGAGGCACCTTAGGAAAAACTAAAAATATTATTTTATTATAAAGTCATATTCGGTTTTTAATAGCTCAAAATTTATTTATTTAAAAGATAAGGTGGGTATGGGTCAAACACATCTCATACAATGGAATTTAGACAATTTTAGGTATCTATTTTAACCTTATCATTTTGATATAACTTTAAGTTAGATAATTTAACTTTTACTGTGTCTTCTTGTTTTGTTACACTATAAGGTTAATAAACTTACTATAACAAGCCAAAAGAACCCCAAGTTGTTTATTATTAATATATATAACCTTATATAAGTCATTTGGATGATCCTTAAATTTTTAGTAATAAAATAACAATTAATAATATAATATTGTTTTAAAAACTATTTTATGTCAATTTTGACACTATTTGGTAATTGATTTTTGTGAAAATCATAACAGAATTATTAGTTCGAAAAAAGTTAATGAAATCAATAATAACATGTAATATTAACAGATAAAATTATTTGAATTTATAAAGAGTCTCAAATTACATTTATTTGGGTATTTATAACATCAATTATGTCAATATTTCATTAATAAGATAATTTCTGTATCATCATTGTGTCATAAATAAATTAAATTATTTAAAGTATAAAAATTATAAATAAAATACCATTATGTAGGAAATTATTTTATATTTCTAATGAATATTAATAGTATAATTTATCTTATGTATAACTCTATATTAAAAATGATTTACTTATTAAACATTGATTTTAACTATTTTAACCCTTCTTTAAATAAATTAATAATAAATGTCCTAATCTAATCCATATTGGCCTAAATGGTCATATATTATTCCTAAGGTTGTTTATGGTCGAATTATACTTATCCAATAGAATTAGGACATGTTTTAGGGTAATAATAATATCATTTTTACCCTTAGTTACCCTATTTACTTTTAACCGTGGTAAATATAGGTAAAAAGTCACTATTCACAAAAAATTATTTTCATCTCATTGAACAACATTTTAGTCCTTAATATTAACAATGTCTCTTGGATTTTCTAAATTCCACTCACAGAAGCGGTAAAATTAAGTTTTATGTAAATTTGCAAATTCTCCGAGGAGGTGGGTAAAAGACGGTGAAAAGTTCAATAAAATTTTTATATATCAAAAATTGTTATAAAATGACTCTAATTAATTGCATTTAACTTATATAGATATTATGTATCAATTTTGACCAAAAATAAATTTAATTAAAATAAATAATTATTTAAATAAAAAGTCAGTTTTTAAATAGTAACCTAGTATTTTCACTATTCATAAAAAATTGAATGCTTTCAAAAAAATACCAAAATTTCACCCTAGGCTAATTTCAATATTCCGAATCCAAAAATGAAGTCCATTTTGAAAAATAAAATTTACAAAATTTCAAAAAGTGGGTATTACTATTCATAATAGTTAGTTTTAATAATATTTTAATAGCATATCATTGCTTAGTGAAACACGGTATTGCGTACGATGCAAGCTATCGAGGAAGGTCGCGATTACATGTAAAGAAAGCCAAGATAGTGTTGCATGTAGTGAATAATTCCTTTGATGATTTATATAATATAATAAAAAAATATTTCTCATAAAAGTCTTGGGTGTTACAGGTCTTGTCTCCAATCATTCAATTTATTCATAAGGACAGTGTGATTCAGAACAAAAGACAAAGAACTAACCTTATAGTTTAACGAATTTCATGTGTTTTAATTCATTTGTTCATATTCTTGATGAAAAGTATATGCATTATTAAATCTGAATAGAAGAGGCAATTTTATGTCTTCAGTTACATGATTTATCAATATAGAATGATGATATGAATTTAATATTTCATGAGTATAACAAGAAACTAAGGCCAAACATAAAGGGAAACATCATTGATTGCAGAACTATCTAATCTACTGGCCACCACTTTTTAAGGATGATTCATCTATCATTTATATTTCAAAGAATCAAAAATTAATTTCATATGGAATACTATTTTCAATACAATTACTAAAATACATGATTAATGTGGGTGAATTAACCATTCCTAACCTTTCAAGTAGATTAATAATGTTATTGAAGAATCCAGAAACAATCCATAAACCACTCAAAGAAGTTCTTAAATCCAATACTTCTAGCCCTAAAAATCACTTATTTTAGTATGTGTTGTAAGCATAAATAAAAGAGAAAAATATAGTCATAACCATATAATTATAACAAAAATTATCCCTTTTTTTCAAAGAATGAATAGATGAAATTAAATTCATTACTGGGTTGTATAAGACTGGAGGCCTTTTCATATCACATTTATACATGTTATTGTTAATAAAGTTAATTCCCAACTTTTCTAGAGATGAAATATAACAAGAGAAAATTATTTTAAGATCTATGAGTAAAAAAAGATATGTCCTATGATTATTTATATGAAATTGAAGAGAAATTATAAATTTAGGGTTGTAAAGTCACTAAAAATTCATGAATATAATCTCTATTTATAATTGTATTTGGAGGATGGAACCACATTTTTCATTCCACTATATTTTTTATTCCTGGTTGATTTTTGTATGATATCTTATCTAATTACATCACATTTAAGGCTATACACCTGTTCCATTCTCTTAGTATCAAGACTATGGAAGCATGCATTATAAGGTTATCCTATTGATATGTTTAAATCAGTTTACTCAAGGGATACATCACTTGAGGTTCTCTTATATTTCTTAATTTTCAGGTCATGTTTAGTCACCACAAGACTGGATGTTGGGTTGTAATTCACTATGTTTTAGGATTTTCAATAAATCATGGGTTAGATTTTACCAATACTAATTTACTAAAATCAATACAATTATTTTTAATAGAAGATGTTACATCCATTTCGGGAGGAGAAAATGATTCACCAAAAAATTTTCCAACCTATACAATTAAGGATTCCACACCTCTATTAATCTAAATAAAAGATATGATGGAACTATCCTTATTTTCTTAAATAGACACAAGTGATTATGACAAGAATATATTCCATCCCGAGACACTACTAAATACTTGCTTCTTTAATCATCTAAGGCAAAACAATACTCCATAAGAAGGAAAACATTTCAAGAAATCACAGTGTTTTCGCAGTTTCCACAACTATATACCTTGGATTCCACCGACATTTATTTTTCATCATTAATATAACTTGTAATAATAGTATAATTAAGTTCCCCTGACTGAGGAGATGTATATATTATTTATATCTATAATGTTATGTCTATGAGGTCAATATTATTCAACCTTAATTTATCTAGCATGCATAGTTATGAAATCCCTAATATTATCTTTGTTACCTCTAGTAGATGAGGCTATTTTATCTCCTTATTCTTCTATCATCATAGGAAAAATAAATATTCCCAGAAATGTAAATATAATCCCTTTAAATCATGGATAAAATGTGAAATTTTATTTCATTTAGAAAATGAATAAATTTCATGATTTTCAAAGTATTCATTATGCTTCATAGCATGCAATGAATCAAAAAAATATTTTATATCATGAGAAAATTCATGGAAAATGATTTCATACCCATTGATAAAAATTCCATTTTCCCTATCATTATCATCAATAGGAACATAAAAATTATGAATTTTTTTGGAGGAACCATTTAAATCAATCTCCATTTCTTCTTCTTTAACAATGATAGGCCAATTATTCTTAATAGATTTATTCAAATCATTGGTGTTTTTTTCTACATAATCCACTTTCCCGCAAAATTTTTCATAGCATTATGACCATTATCCAAGGCAATGAAAATTTATTTCTTATTAATACTAAACTATTTCTATGAATTTACATCAGGTGGGGGTTTGAAATGATTACAGACAACCCTAATATTAGAAATGATGTGTCCAAAAATTCTAAAACTTTTTAAAAAAGGTGGGTTATATTCATACTCCACTATTAAATGAGACATATGTTCATTTGAAAAGAAATTAATCACATTTGATAGCTATGATTCAAATTTATTATCAACCAATATTCTAAAATATATACCATGAAATCCATTGAGAGTATGATGATCAATCATTATAGGTATACTGATTCATGTAGAAATATAATTCAACATTTTAGGATGCTAGAAAAATACAATTCAGGCCATGTAATCTTACAAATACCAATTTGGTTTAGTTTGTTGGATTGAATGGATTGATGTTAATATATCATTCATATATCATCATAATTATTGGTTTCAATTTCCCATTCTCGAGAATCCATATTACATTAAGTTCATCCTTGCATCCCATAAGCATGGGGAAGAATCTTTTTCCAAGAGGAATAACCTTCTAGTCACTTCTTCCCCAAACAAAATATATACACGATTTAAAATCTATGTAAAACCATGGCCTATCATTTGTGAAGTATGTAACCCATCATAGAATAGAGAATTTATATAAATAAAGCCTCTAATGAGTTGTGTCTTGATCTGAAATGAAATAGAATCCACCATCATCTATTTTTTTTAAAATAGTATACAGTAGATGAAAACCATTGGCAATATCCTTATCTCAAAGTGGCTCAAAAAAATAGACTCATTTTCCTTTCACAAATTGATATGACCGATAATATCAAAGGAATATAGTTGATTCATTATTTATAACATTTAAAACATTCCATATCTCATCGAAATAACTCTCCCAATCTGGATGAAAATAATCCATGAGAAGAAGAAACATCATGATGAAATAAAATCATATTTATATTCTAGTAGGAAGCTTTATAGAATATAATGATGAATTTCCATCCTTGAGTGAAGGAGAGTCATTATCCCCCATGACCTTATTAAATTCATCTATTTTGTCAATGTATTTATATATTATTTAAATCAAATAATGTTATAAAATGTCATTATCTTAGTTTTAAACATCCTTTATGTGTTTACATATGAATAAATACATGATATGGATGAATCATAATTATAATTATTTATATAATGACATTATTTTCATTATGGTACTTTATGTAAAATTTTCTATAATTATATAGTTACTTTAAATTTTTACACAATACTAAAATTTTATTAATTCAATTAATGAAAGAATAAAATAAATGATTTTAAAAAAATATAAAAAGTGATGTAATTTTAGTAATTTTTTTCTACAAAATTTATAGCTAAAGATTTAATATTTTTTCCTGAATTTTATATTAGAATTATTAATTTCATATACTATATTTTAATTAAAATTAAATTAATACTGTCAAAATTGATAATATTGATATTTCATTAGTACAATAATTGATTAAAATATTTATAAATCCTTAAAATCATGAAAAAAAGAAAGTAATATTAGATATGGTCTATAATTTCATAACATGAACATTTACAGGACAATTTTAAACTTATAAGTATAAATTACAAACTTTTACTATTGAAAAATCTTTTATCGTAGCTAAAACAATAGTTTGTTAACTAATTGTTAATGTGAATGATATGGTTTAAAATGAAACAAAAATTTAACTAAATTTAATTGATTTATGATATTAAAACCCTCTCTTTACTTATATTTAATTACTTATATATTTGAAGGTATTTTTCTTGAGAATGAATTTATTATAATTTAATATGTTTAAAATTCTAAAACATTGAACCTTGAATCACAATGATACTCCCTCACCTATTTATAGAACATTGAACCTTCAATCATAATGATACTATTAAAATTTCTCTCATAAACTTCTCTTTAAATATTTTGTAGATTTTTCCTTTTGAAAATATCATGCATATTGCCTATTATAGAATATCTATTGGAGCTGTCCAAATAAGAGGAAATTTTCTCAATCAATCAAATTATTTTCTACTCATATTTACCACTCAAAAATATATGGTATTTTTGATAAATTTTAAATTCATTATATTAAATATGAATTAATGTTATTATTCTTATTAAAACTACCTATGGTCTCCATTTTCAATACAATTTATTTTTCATTAGCATCATTTAAAAATGGGTATTATGATGGGTTTAATATTTCTTTATAATATTTTTCACATAATTGGGCTTTTGTAATTATAATTTCCTATATACCTACACACCATAAAATCCATTTGGAAACAATAATGTCTTTCATGAATACATGTAGACTATGACCACCACGAAGTGATGTGATTCATTTATCATTTATATTTTTCTTGGATGGAAATGAGGAAGAATATGAGGAATATATATTATATATATGATATAATAAGGATTAGATAATGTTTAATTAATATTTACCTTTTTATCATTCCATACGTTGATAAATAAAAATAGTGTTCAGGTGTTTATACTATCTACTATTACCATGAATGATATAATTCATTTATATATATATATATAGTTTTTGGATCAATCTAAATATATATAAAATATGTATATATTACATAAATATCATGATTAATATTCTATATATAATGGATTCGAGATAAATTTATATGGACAAGAACTACTTATTTGAAATACTCAAGATAAATGAAACCGTTAAAATTTAGAAATAACAATCTAAAAATAGAAATATTCAAAAAATTGGATTTTAAAATATTTTAATATTATTTTATATGATATTATAATTATGAAAATGAACCTGGAATAGAAATATAATAAATATTAAATTATTTTAAAGGTGGTTATACTTCATTATAATTAATGAAAACTCGAGGTAAGTAGTTATATATTACAATCCCATTATTTATTAGGACAATTTAGGGTTACGTTATGATACTGGAATCATATGATTAATCTTTGATGATAATAATCAATATATTCTCCTAGGGTTATTTCTTTAATATATATGTTTTTATTTCTTCTTCCTCACCTTATATACTCAATAGGCCAAAAATATATTTCTAATAAAAGTTGACTTCATTTCTCTCTTCAATCGAAAACATTTTTACTCCATATCAATATTTTATAAAAAAAAATTTCTTAAAATTCAATGATTTATATTTAATGTCATTTTCCCTATGTTTAACTATTAAAACAATTTAATGGAATCTGTTAGTATTTTTTTACAATGGATTTACTTTATCAATTTTCTAAAAAAAATAAGGAAGGAAGGTTTCATTATCTTATACAACACAAATACATTTTACCGCCATTATTACATATATTTTATTTGATGCATCCTTTAAAAACATAAATGGTTACATTCAAAGAATATATTTCCATGTATAAGTTTTGGGTTATTAAAATACTTATTTCCAAATGTAATGGTTATTTTACTTATGAAAATTTTAAATCTTTTATATTCGTATTTTTGTTCTTCATTGAAAAAATCCATTAATTTAACTTATTATATATTGGGAATATGATCCAAGGAAAGCATCATTATTTATTATTTTTATGTTTTACTTCTATGATTTAATTAATTTAATGAAACATGTTCCATTACCATGTTTTATGGTATTATGAAATTGTAATGAAACCAATTATTCTCATGTATACTAATATGATGAATGTTTTGTGAACTTGTAGATCACATATGTATGATTTTCATTGTGTTCTGGTTGGGACCTATATATACAACTAATTAATTGTGTAAATATTAATATATCATCAGATAGAGAGGACTATAATAGGGATTTAACCTAGTTTAGTAAGGTATATCATCCACTATGATAGTTTTTGATGTGAACCATGACAACTACGACTATTAGGGGAGTGAAATCATTCCACTATGATAGTATTGGAATTTATCCCTGAATAATAAATAAATAAATTTAAATTTATATGTGTATGTCTAAAATCACGTCTTATTCCTATTTTAATGTTTATTGGATCAGTTTATATGATTCCATCATAAATAATGTCTTATAAACTACGAAGATCTATTCCATCAGATTGTATTTTGATAATTGATAAGTGTGTTTTGGATTTTAAATTTTATGATCATATTCTTATACACTTATTGTAATGTTATTCTTATATGATCATCAATATCTCCCTTTTTTAACATCATTAAAAAATTTATCTCACCCATTCTTTTGATTTATTTCCTTAGTTATGAAAACAAATTCTGTATGATATTACTACAGTGGGAGATAGTTACATATATCTAAATGGGATATGATGTTAAAATACATTGTACTAGTGGTTTATGTTTCCATGTTTTCAATGATACCAGACATATATTATTTGAGTGTGGTGGTTTTTTTATATAATGATTATTCATATATTTATATGTGATATCAAATTATTAATTGTTTGTGTCGTAATATTTGGTGTTAGATCACGATTTATTTAATAATTAGTAACCAGTATGATAGAAATATAGTAATACTCCTAGGTATCAGTCTATATATAGGTTTAAATCCAATGTTTTGGTAATGATCATGAATAACCTAGGCTAAACCAAAGGATTCATATAATGATGTGTCATAATTTAGAATCCAAAAAACTATTTTTCATGATTATGTGGTTTCCAAACATTTTTATTATTTATCAATATATACATTATTGGTTTTATTAAATTGAGTAACCTGAAAAAATTGTGTTACTGCAGAATGTGATTGAAAATGAAATAACTTTCCTCAAAATAATCGAAATTTTATTATATTCAATATATATTATTATTGTTATGATCACAAAACATCATCAATCTACAAATCACGTTATGTATCCAAATGAACACAAGAGAGAGTAATGATCTATTGAGTAATTCATAATGAAATGTATTCCTTCTTTTGGTGGGTCATTAATCTTCAAGACACTAAGAAATGAATTTTTACCATTCCAATATATATATTCCATTCTTTATTTTCCAGAACATGGGAAATTTATTGTTTCTATTTTTCATTATAAAGGATAAGGATTTTAGTTGTGTACTTATATCAAGAAAATTATAAAATAATAATAAACTAATTTTGTGGAGTGTGGAGAATTTAAATTTATATATATTAATACATACATTTCATGTATTCCTTGGAAGAAAATTGATAAAAAATTAATTTAATTAAATTATAATGAGGATTAATCCATGGAAACTTATAAGGAAATTTTTTAACAACCCTAGCTTTTCATAGAAGGAAGATACATCTATTTATGTGAATATTCATTAAATTACCAAAACACATGCCTGGGGAATGTAATAGTTTAGTGCCCTTGAGAACATAGAACACATTCTTTTAAATTGGTGAAATATCTATAATATCTACAATAAAGATCATCCCCATTAATACTCCTTCATAAAACAAATTATTATAACCTTAGGAATGGAAACATAGGATATGGTGATATCAGATTCTTAGTAAGGGTAATCATGGATGATACTATAGAATAACGTGAGAAAAATGATATTAAAACCTGATAATATAATTTTAAGAATCAAACCTCACATATCAAATTTAATATATTTGATTCAGGGCATAAATATTGGTGTTCATAACATATGAATTATAATCTAATCACATAATATGATCCATGAGAGTATTAAAATGGCATATGATATAGAATTTTTGGATTAAACATAATCTTAGAATCCTTATGTAAATGATACCTACACATATATTCGTAGTATATTAGGCTTGGACTATTTATATGTTAACCTTCATCAATATTGGGATGACATCCCCTGGACCTTCTAGTTTTGGTTTAAGGATGACCTCCCATGTATACTATTCATGCGGGATTAGTATCTCCTCCCTTATACCCTTTTACTGTGGGCATAGGATGTTTTCTTGTGTACTCTATTATTATGGGATTAGGTTCCCCTCCCATTTACCCATTGATCTCATAAAGCATTTATCATTACCAAATTCATTGGACCGATATATAGGTCCCTACCATCACATAATGAACAATTTAAATATGTGCGACACATGAACAACA
The DNA here is from genome assembly GCA_963277665.1 of Viscum album. Lineage (NCBI taxonomy): Eukaryota > Viridiplantae > Streptophyta > Magnoliopsida > Santalales > Viscaceae > Viscum > Viscum album. Next base: position 1,870,456,041 of record OY728150.1, read on the forward strand.
ATCATTTAACACATAATAACCCATTTATATAAATGAGTTTCATAAACATCATTAATTTAAACATATATGATGTATAAGAAATGGATTTTATAAATATCCTTATGTCATTTGCATAAATCCACCGTAGGATTAATATGGAATGAATCCTTGAAATAAATACCAATTAATGAATAATTATCATCAAATAATGTTCTCATAGATAGAAAATTATTTTGATAGATCACTTGAAAATAACTCATGATGAAAATTTCCTTTCTCCTATGAAAATATTTCCATTTCATAAAACCTCATGCAATTTTAAAAAAGAAATATTACTTAAAAATAAACATGAATGGTTATAACGGAAGCATCATAGGACTAATGTATCATCAAAGTGTCATTATCCATTCATGTCATGTATTTAAAAAAATCCTCTAATACTTTTTTCAGAAAATTCATGATGTACCTCATTAAGCAAACAAAAAAAATATTTGATTCATAAAATTTATTAGAAACTCACACATTTATAAAAATGAATTTAAAAAATTGATTACAGGTTGAAACTTTCTTGGGAAAAAATTTTTATGAATCACAATAATGGATGATAATTATTCCCTAATAGATACTTATCTAAAAAAAATTTTGAATTATAATTATATTATGAAATCAACCCTTACAACTCTATAATCAGTCAAATTCCATTCCTCATAAAAGAATAAAATTATATGGATTTGGAGATGACACAATATTCCGTATAAAATGAAAAAAAATTGTGGTCAATATATAAACTGAAAATAATAAATATTTAGTTTATAAGACATGTGTCGTATAGAAATAAAAGTGAGACAAAAACCCTTACCTTATGTCTTTACTATCGTCATACTCATGAAAACCACCTTTATATTAAAAATAAGTTTAGTGTACATATATTAAAGAAAAACATTACTATATATAATATCATATATTATTAATTTATGACTTTATATTACCCTTTTATTAATAGTTCCTTATTTATGTTATGATTCTAGAAATAATATTTTTGTTTCATGTACATGTTTTGGCATGTTATTATGAAAATCAAACTTATAAAGAGATTTAATTTTCAAAAAAATGATAAATATGATGTAAAAATCATATATATTCATTATATATTTATTTATTTATTGTTATTTATAAAATATATAAATAGAAAATGAAATACACTGTTCATGTAGAGGTTAGGTCTTATTTATGCATGAGCGCTGCTTCCATTTCATGTTTTATTGAAAGAAAGTGAGTAAATGAGGTATATTTATGTATATATAATATAGTTATAAAAGAAATTTTATGTAATAAATATATCATATTATTTCGCTAAAATAATCCTTAATAAAAACCTTTTAAACTATGAATGAGTCACATCGCTTTGAGGAGGCGGTAGTCCACACGTCCAAAATCTATGTTGTCGTATTTCCACAAAATAAAAATCATGATGGAATTTTTTTATAATAACTATTGAATAATAAATAAATAATAAATACAATATATATATATATAACATAAAAACAAATTTCCCATCATAAATCCGAACAATGAGAGGTGGTAATGAAAAAAAAATGAACAACATCGTTCTGTTATGCGGTAGTTCACCATACACAAGATCCGTAAGTTCATTTCCCATTAGATCGAAGTGTGTGAAAGTGTAGGTTGAACCATTATATTAATAAAATATCATTATATTTAGGATTAATAGGGTATTATATAATTATTTAATAAGACTAATTTACTGGGTTCATGTAAAAAATTAAACAAAAACATTTGTCAAGGAATGTTACCTCTTCTTTGGGTATCTCATTTTGATTTTCACACAAGGAATTATTTGGTTGAATTTATTACCACATTAAGGATTATAATCTGAAAGGAGAAAATTTGGGAAGATACTTGTGTATAATTGGTCTGAAATAAATAGGATTTAATGTTTGAATGATAGAGAAAAATTAGATCCATTTATAAGATAAGAGAGAGTATCTTTTGGAATATATCAAAAGATTAATTTACAATAAAATTAATATCAATACAGATAATTCAAAAACAATTCATTAGAATATATGATATTATAAGGTTGTTATATAATCAACCTATATATTTTAGGCAATTATTGGTTATATTTTCAACCTTATCATTTTAATAAACCCTTAGTCAATACAATTTTAACTTAACTATGCTAACACTATATTCAATATTAAGTGGATGTTATTTAAACATATAAAGTGTTAATTGGACCATAAATGGAACATTTATGAAATTTTAGACCATATAAAATTCCCTTTGTACTTATTAAATATTTTTATAATTCTTATATAATTTAATAAAATATTATTTTCATAAAATTTCTAATCTATCAATTTTGATACTATTTAATATAGCGACGTTAAGAAAAACATTACATCATGTTAACTTCAAAAAAATTAATTTAATACAATCCTAACATGTCAAAATAAAATTTTAAATTCCTGTATCACCTTAATTAAGTTAAATTATATTTTTTTGTATTTCTAATATCATTTATTTTTTTTCTTCATTAGTTGAATAAATATTTCATACTCATTTTTTAATTACCTTTTATAAGTATTTATTCAATAAAAATTAAAAATAAAAGTATATGATGTACATAAACATTTTATATTTTTTATAAATGTACATAGTCAAACATATCTTTTAGTTATCCAGATATTAAAAATATTATAGTTATTAAAATTAAGATTGTGAAATTTTATCACTATCATTGATTTTAAAAACAGATAAGTCATTTCCTAGGAAAAGGGTCTAATAAATTTTTAAATATTGATAAATATGTACTAATGGAATAATTATATTAATCTTGTAAATTTTGACCATGTTTTAGCATCATTTTATACTCATTATAACTTTATTTTTAACAAAAATTACCTAATTTTCCCTTTACCATGGAAATAAAAATTACGAATTTTACTATTCATTATTGGAAAAAAATAAAATGGACTTATGTTATAAATTTGGACATTTTTAATAGAAATATGGAATCTAATTTTCATTATTACTAAATAATTATTTTCTTAATTTAATATAAAATTCATATAATTGATGAAATGAGAAAATCTATTTTTTAAATCCAAAACGTCGAAATGATTAAAAAGTTTTTATATCCTAATTCATTGTAAAATTTAATACCCCAGGATTCCCTAAATTTTTTTAAAGTAAGTTAAATTATTTTATTTTTCAAATCCTTATAGCTAAAGAACAATGACTTGAATTGAATATTTGATACCACTATTGAACTCGTGAGAGTATTATTTCCTTAGGAAAAGCCTGACATTGGACGTCACGATACAAGAGTGGAATGTAGTTTTTAGTCATAAATAAAATCATTCAATAATGTTCTCTTATTTTCAAATTCTTATAACTCATAAATAGTAACTTGGATTGGAAATATGATAGTACCATTGGGTTTGTGAGGGTATGCTTCCTTTAAGCGGAGTCAAAAATCGGTCGGAGTGAACTAGTTGTGAAAGTTGGTTTTTGGGACGTGAATATAAATAAAATAATTTAAATAATTGTTATTTTATTTTATAATTATCATAACTGACAAACTGTAACTCAGATTAAAAATATTACACCATTGTTGAGTTCATAATTAAATTTTGTCGTTATGTATGACTTGACCTCAATCGACACGGGTCAAGGGAAAAAGTTATTTTTCAGATGTTTTAAGGAAAAATAAAATAAATTTGTAAAGTTTATATTTTAAAAGTTGTTTGATGCGGTGAAACAATGAGGTGGTGATAAATTTCATTAAAGAGTCTGCATAATGACGTAATTGCATAGTGTAACAAAAACGATGATTCATGTTTCGTTAATTAATAGCCTAACATGAAAAGAAGGATTGTGGGCACAATCTTGCAATTACTCTGAGGATTTGGATGAGGGAGATGATGAATGATGAAAGGGAAACCTCTAAAATGATGAATGCTAGAATATCAGAAAATTATGACAACACCCTTGGAGAATGGATTCAGGATTGGGGATCGATAGATGATGATGAACGATCATCCTCGAACAATATCCTTTCCCTAGTTGGGGATGAAATTATTAATTAATTATTTTCCCCGGTCTCTCCCTTTAAATAATGAACATTGATCAACTCCCTAACATGTTTTCCTTCAGATAGATTTTCCATACTAGGTTGGAAAATATAATTATAGTTTTATATTGGTATTCACTCTTAGTTATTAATAATTAATACATTGTGGTCCCACTAACACGAACACTTTTGGACCAACAAGAACAAAGGATGGTGGTTCATATGGGTGTTTTTTGTGATGCCCTATATCTTTCTCTATCCGTTAATCATGGAATAATGGATGGTTGCACATCGGTTGTAGAAGCTCCCAGTAGAAGGGCCACGACGCCGGAAAGAGAGTGTGACCTAAGGCTGTAGCGGCGGTATTCGGCCGGGACTACAACACCAGGTCACGGAACCCCAGTAGTGAAGGAAGGTGGGAGGCTGCACATAAGCAATGTGCTGCGGCGGTGACAAGAGCCACCAGCATGAAGGCCGATGGATTGTGGCTATATGACACTGCCACTTGGCCGCATCGAAGTTGCACGCTGTGTAGAGGCACGATACACATACAGAAGTGGTGAGATAGACCTGTAGAAAATCTGTGAGGGCATGGTGGGATTCTTGTCCATTTGAGTGGACTAGAAAATATGGGCATATTTTCTCGGATGTTGCATTGGTGGAGTAGCATGTGATTGCAGTCCATGGAAGGATCCTGCACGCGGTCCATGACCATGTGGGGGGGAGGAAACCAACCTCATCTTGTTGTGTGCGACATGAACCAAACTCCCAATAGGCTTCAGTGAAGTGGGTGGGGGGTGGACCGACCCACCATTCGGGCAAGGCTAGATAAAACTGGGACACTGGGAGACCTGATGGGCTAGAGCCATTACCAATCCGAACCGAGTATAGCAAGGCCAAATGGGCCTACCCCATGTGCCTGGACTGATTTCTACGATTGAATAGGCCGACCCAGACCAACTGTGTTGGGTCGGGTCGGCCAAACCAGTTCAGGTCCTACGGAACCCCAGGTCAGGTTTGTCGGGTCAGTTTGACAATGTCTGACTGAGCTCAGACACAAGAAGCACCTGTTTACTAAACATCCAATACCATTCATACCAGGCATCCAATTTATGATATTTATATGGATTTTGGACATTTTCCATGATAATGTCATTTGGGAATAATCTAAGTGAGATTTTGCAGATGTTGAGATGCGAAAAATGGCTTGAGGAGTTGAATCTCCTAGAATGAAGTGCACTACATGTGGAAATCCTTGAGATGGATGAGACTAAAAGACTACTAAAGAGAATGTCTATGTGACGCTGCATTCATAGATTATAGGTGGTCATTTGTGGAATATCTACAAGCAGCTTTGTGTAAGCCATATATAAGAGGATTTGTGTGAACCAGTAACATGTGGCCCTGTGTGGACCAGCTATTAGCGGTCCTATATGGACCGGCTATAAGTGTCCTTGTTTGGAAATGCTATGATGGCCTATGTGTGTAGTGTCTCTGTGTGACCTAGAAGACCCAATATGGGGAGAGGCTCTATGTGACCCAGAAGACCCAAGATACTCATCAGGGATGTGTGCCATAGTAGTCCATAATTTTTAGTGTTACGACTGATAGTCGTGGTTTCTATAGATTAGATTATACCTGTGTGAGATGACATTACCTTGTGAATATCTTATGTTGTGGTCTTTCCCTTGTGTTTCGGGGTCCCTAATGAGTGTTTTTTTACTCACCCCTACACAGGATTCCCCTGTATGTGTCGTGTCCCATGTAGGTTATCGACGCTTCGACGGAGTCCTTCATAGTCTGGGACTAAGTGGTTCTTTGTGAGTTGGTTTGGACGAATACATCAACAGAGACCTTGGTGGTCCGAGACTAGGTAGTGATCAAAGTGTCAAGACGGATGGGCATATATCTAGGACTATAGGCAGCTACCCTTCCCCAAGCCTTTAGGTGGGGTCTCATGTGGATGTACCATGGCGAGTGTAATTTCATCTATAGTTTTGGTCTTGTGTTATGGTCCCTTTGTAATTTCAATTTATACTATACTATCACTAGTTGTCTCCATGACAGTTGTGGTTTACTTTGTGTTCACATTCCACTTTTTGAGATTTGTGCATGTGTACATATTTAACGGAAAATTACTTCCATTTTTTAATATACATTTTTTACGCTAGTCCCCTATCCCAAGCGTATGGATGTCTGGCCAGGGGTATTCATGGAACATGCCATGTAGGATGAGTCAGGACAATGTGATTTCATTTAAGGTCAACTCTATATTAAGAACTAAGAGTGCTTAAATTTTGATGTGGTAAAGTGTAGTGTTTCGAGTTCGTATTTTAGGAAACAGTTTCTAGTGTTGGTGTGGAAGCCGACATATCTATACACTGGGACCCTAAATTCTATTTTTTGACCTGGTACATAAAAATACTAGTTACATGCATATTTGAGTGTTTTCCCATGCTATTTATAAGTCATAGTACACTCACTATGTATAATAAATTGTCCTTGGTTAATCTTGATTCTCTTTCTAGATTCCTCCATGTATATAACCAGCATGTATTCTAGTGTGTGACTACAAGGATGGTCCATAGAGTGATGAGGATTTGGTACATGGAATGTTTCTTGAGATGGAACCTTTGGGCATTTTCCTAGTGATACCACCACCCATGGGTCAGTAGTTACTACCAGCGCTACTAGTATAAGATGTAAGTAGGCTTAGTTCCTTACACGATTTCCACCAATAGGGACCTCTCAGATTCATGGGAGAGACAGATCCTTTGGTCTATGAATATTTCTAGAGTTGGTGATGAGATTATTCTTTTATAGTGAGGACGCCACGTGACCAGATGGTTGTTCTAGGCGCGAGGCTTTTTTAGGGCGTCAAATGTGGAAGATGATCTGGGAGAGTAGTAGGACGTGGTATAGTTTTAGAAATTTAACAAAAACCTCCCCAATGTGACCCACACCAGGTTCAAGGAGCTAGAGTATAGGGGAAGGGGGTCGAAGCATGAGGCCATCCTTACCCATGTAGTAGTATATGTTTCAGTTTTCAGTTCCCTTCAGTGCTGGACAAGTACGAGGACATATTTTATAAGATGTCACAAGAATAAATCCTCATAGAGGGGTAGACTTCTACATTGATTTGAACCCCAAGACGACACATATATCTACACTTTCATATAGAATGGATCTCTCAGCGCTCTAGAAGATATGGTTTTATTTGGAGGATTTGTTGAGAGAGGGGTTCAAAATACCCAACATTTCACAATGGGCAGCCCCAGTGTTGTTCTCCAAGAAAGAAGACAAAATATTGAGGCAAATCATGGACTTCTAGTTCCTGACATAAGTGACCATAATGAACAAGTATCCCTTATAGATGATTGATGACCCCTTCAACCATATTTGAAGAGCGATATGGTTCTCGATGATAGAGCTCAGATTAGACAATAATCATCTTCGAGTATGAGATGAGGACATCTGAGAGATGACATTCATATGTCTCTACGACCACTATGAGTACATAGTGATGTTGTTTGGTGTGATGAGTTCCCCAACAGTGTTTATGGGACTCATGGACATGATATTATAGTCATACATAGACTAGTTTGTAGTGGCCGGCATAGATGACATCCTAGTGTATTCACCGTGTGAGGAGGAGAATGTGATACACTTGGGGGTGGTTCTAGACACACTCTGAGAGTTCTCGATTTATTGAAATCTCTCAAAGAGTGAGTTCTATATTTTAAAGGTCCATTTTCTAGGACATTTCATCTCAGAGGATGGTGTTACGGTGGATCCAGTGATGATCAAGGTAGTGCATTCTTAGGAATCACACAAGTGTGTTACCGATGTGTGTAGTTTCCTTGGGTTGGCTATGAACTATCAGTGGTTTGTACCTAACATTTACAGAGTGGAAACACCCATGATTTCCTTAAAAAATAATACAAACCCATTTCTGATTATATAATTATATGATTAGGTATTTCAAAAATTGTGGGAGAGCATGAGCAGTGATCATATCTTGAGGTTTATAGAAGATGGAACTAACTGTGTTGTGTAATGTGATGCATCACTAACCGAGCTTGTTGGTGTCCTAATACAGGGGAATGAAATGATTTCTTATATCTCACAATATTTGAGACAACATGATCTAAACTATGTCACTCATGACCTTGAGATGGATGTGGTATTCTTCGCAATGAAGATGTGGCGACACAACCTTATGTGCAAACGATTCATCATCTACTCTGACCATAACTATCTCAAGTTTTCCTTTTCTCAAAAGAATATAATTCTTAGACATGGATGTTGGATAGATTTATACTAGGACTATGACAACGAGAATTTCTATACTCTTAGGAAGGGGAATGCGGTGGAAGTTTCTCTCAGATGGAGATCAAGTTCACAGCTACAGAATGAGGCCTTAGAGAAGTCAGCCTCACATAAGATATACCTTGTGGATATAGATGAGGTAGATTTTCATCATTTTATGGTTTTTTCCCCTCACTCTAACAGTGAATTAGGGAGTGGGAAGTCAAAGATGCTTGCAGCAAGGCTATACATGCCTAGAAGTCTACAGAGCATGCCCTTAATAGATATTTGCAAGGGGTGGAGCGTGTCATCATTTTTAGAGGACGAAGCATTGTACTAGTGGCGTTGCAGGAGGAGGTGTTGAGGGAGATCTATACTTCCCCATTGGTAGTGCATAAATGTGTGGAGAACATGTAATAGAAAATATAATGTCAGTCCTATTGGATAAGGATAAAGAAGGAAGTGGAAATGTTTGTCATGAGATTCCCCACTTGTCAGCAAGTGAAGGTAGAGCACCCAGTTCCAGTTGGTTTGACAAAAACCCTCATGGTACTAAAGTGGAAGTGGGATAGAATATAAATTGAATTAGAGACGGGAATTCCCTGTACAACTTGGTGGCACGATACCATCTGGTTGATTATAGACTAACTCACCAATCAGGCCACATTCTACCCATTTGATAGTAGGATCTAGTAGATAGCTTGAGACGCATATACATGTAGGAGATTGTTCGACTCCATGGAGTCAGATCTATGATAATATTAGATCATTAAGTATGCTTTACATCCATGGTGTGGAAGGGATTGTAGAATTTTATTGGTACACGGTCGCACATGAGCACAAACATTCACCCACATACTGATGGTCAGATTGAACGTACCATACAAACCTTAAAGGTCATGCTTCATTCTTGCATTCTTGATTTTTTGTTACAGTTGGGAGGACCACCTACCACTGGTAGAGTTTATTAAAAACAGTAACTACCACTACATCATCAGTATGGAACAATTCTATGAACTGTATGGATGAAAATGCTAGCCACTGATATGTAGGACAGACCCAAGGGAGTCATCACTCATGGGTCCCGAGATCGTATATGCTACCATTGAGAAGTTGCATGACCTCCGAGAGTGGATGTAGACTACACAATGAGAAAAAATGTCATATAATGGTATGCCATAGAGACCCTTGGAGTTCAAAGAGGGGGACCACATATTCATATGGGTATCTCCTCAATGAGGGATATCGAGATTTGGTAGGGGTGGAAAGTTATCTCTGAGGTTCTTCAAACCATTCCTGATTCTACATAAAGTGGGAAAGGTGTCATACTACTTAAATATATCCCCATAGATTGAGAGGTTTCACAATTTCTTCCACATATCCTAGCTATGGAGATACGTGAAAGACCCTTCTCACATCATAAACCATGAGGAGTTAGAGATTTATGATGGGGAGACATCTGTGGAGTACCCGGTGGTGATAGATGATCAACGTGAGAGGATCCTTCATGGATAGTTAATTCCTATGGTGCATGTTTATTGGCATTATGGGAATCTCCAGGAGAGTACGTGGGAGCAGAAGGATCAGATTTGTTCTCAGTAACCCATATTGTTGATTAGTCCATGTTTTGGCTTATGAGGACATGATTCCTTAAAGGGGGGACTAATGTAATACCGCAAGATTCAATGAATTGTTTTTTCAAAATTAAATAATTTTTTTTCAATTCCTTATAACTCATGAATAGTGACTCAGATTGAAAATCTGAGAACACCATTAATCATGGGAGGGTACGATTTCTTTTGGAAAAGAATAACATTGGCTGGTGCGGGCCTACAGTGGAAGGTAGATTTTTTCATTGAAAAATAATTGAATAATGTTAGTTTATGTTCAAATAATTATAACTCATAAAGGGAAGCATAGATTAGATATTTGAGAGTTCTGTTGAGTTTTTGAGGGTGTTTTTTTTGTAGGGAAAGCCTAACATTGGCCATAATGGGCCGACTATGAATTTTGGTTTTTGGGACGTGACTGCAAAATGAAAAAATTTAAATAAAAGTTACTTTATTTTCAAATCCTTATAACACACACACGGTTACTCAGATTAACAATCTGAGACCATCCTTGAGTTTGTTGTAAGATTTTATCCTTAAGACTGATGAAACCTCGACTAGCACATGTCGACGGAAGAAGTGATTTCTTAGACATTTTAAGTAAAAAAATATAAACATAAAAATTTATTTTATTCAAAAAAAACTTCTACAGTGCAGTGATGAGGTGACAATAGATCTCACTATTTAATCGCATTAATGAGTCCTTGAAACAATGCTAAAACATAGTGTAATAGAAATTTTGACTCACGTTTCAACAATTAATATCCTAACATGAAAAGAAGGATAGTGGGAATAGTCCTGGAATTGCTCTTGGGCTTTGGTGGGTGGTGACAATGAACGATGAATTAATACCTCTACAATGACAAACACCAGTGAATCAGATGACAAAGACGACACCCTTGGAGAAAGGATTCAAGATCAGATATCGACAGATGATGAAAAAATACCATCTTTGAGAAATTCCTATTCCCATGTAGGGGTTTAAATTATTAATGAATTGTTTTCCTAGATCTCCCCAACTAAATGTATAACACTGATCAAATCTATAACAATGTGATATGTAGATGGATTTTCCTTGAGGGTTTGGTAATTATATTTTGGGGTTTATATCGTTATTAAATCATAGTGATTTATAATTTATATGTCATGATCCCGCTAAGACAAACAATTCCAGACCAACACGAATAAAGGTCGATTGTTTGGATGGGTGTTCTTTGGGATCTCATCCTCTATCTCTCACTATTTCTCATTGCATAATGGACGGTGGTGGATCTACTTTATAATCTCTAGGAGGAATGGATGAGGCTAGGCGGGCTGCGAAATCGGCAAGAGACTATATTACAAGGCAACAAAGGTGGAAAAAGGCCGTAGAAATAGGATGGAGGTGGCAGGCTAGTAGCATGCCACGATGATGACATGAGCCGCCAGCACAGAAGATGGTGGATCTTTCCAGGCGGACACTGCCACCCAGCAACATCGGAGTCACACACGGTGCAAATCCACAATCTGCAGATCATGGTAGTGAGCTGGACCCACGACAAAGTTATAGGCCACGAGGGGAAACTGGTCTACATGGGAGGATGGGTGCCGACAGGCGGCACTACTCAGGTTCCACGTGGGAGGATCATCCCACACTGGTTTTCCATGGAATGAGTTGGAACATTTTCCATGACTGTGTGTGGAGGAGGCATCTGGCCTCATCTGGACATGTGTGGCGTGAACTGGTCACCATGTGTGCGTCCGAGCAGTGTGAAATCGACCAGCCATGCATGCTGGGCCAGGAGAAAAAACTAGGACACTTTTTGGACTGGGATGGAGAAGATCCATCCCAACGATGTGGTCCAGGCCAATAGGACAAACCAGGCCACTGGGTAGCCTGGGATGGGAATCAACTTCCCCGCTAGTTGCAAGACGGGCCGAATAGAACTGGATTGCGGGGCGACCCGACAAGGTGGACCCACAACTGAATTGGGCTGGGTCTAGCAAGTCCCAATGGGCCTAGACCAGAGACCAGGTAATACTGTTATGGCCTATACCCTATCAGGTTGGGTCAGATCAGCTGACCAGTTGAGCTCATGTTAGACCCATTTGGCTGGGTTGGTTGGGTCTATCTGACTGGGTCGAACCGGGTCTAGGCACACCTTCCCCCTACTTAATAAAATGCGAATATCATTCCGACCGGGCGTACTATTGACACATCACCTGTGGCGTTGGAACCCTTGAGATGACATGGTACTTCGAGAATACACTATGAGAAATTTTATGGATGTTAGGATGCAGCTGATGGCATGAGGATTATATTCTCCCGAAGTCAAGCATGCTACGTTCGAGAATCTTGCGATTCGCTGAGAGGATAAGACTACTAAAAACTAAGTCTAAGTTACCATGCAGGCCAAGATGATAATCCACTCTATGAGGACTAGCATGAAGATACTTTTTGTGCACTAGATACAAGATGATAATTGTGATCCAACAATAATCAACCCTATGTGGACAAGATATAAAATTCCATGTGTGGACCAGCAATAAGATTCCCTATGTCAACTAACAATGAAGGTGTAATTGGGGAGAGTTTGTGTGTGACCTGGAAGACCCACAGTGTGGAGCAGCTCTATGTGACCCTGTAGATCCATGGTACTTATCATGGATGACTACCTTAGCAGTCCAAGGTGTCCAATGCTATGACTGATAGCATGGCTTTCAAAATTATAGATTATACCTGAATAAGCTAACAGAACGTTGTGTATAACATTATTTGTTGTCATTACTTTGTGTTTCAGGGTCCCTACTGATTATTGTGTCACCCACCCCTACACGAGATTCAACCACACATGTCATGTCCTATGAATGTGATCAATGCTTGGATGCATACCTTGGTGGTCAGGGATGGGGTGTTTCTCAGTGAGATGGTATGGACTGAAAATTCGACAGAGACCTTGGTGGTCCGAGAACAAGTGGTTCTTAGTGAGATAGGATGGATGAGCATACTTTTTCTCCTATAGGAAGCTACCCTTAAACTACCATTCAAGTGGGATATTGAGTGGATGGACCTTGGCAATTGTTCTTTTCTTTTGGGGTTTGGGATAGTATTTTTTCACCTTTGTACTTTCAGTTTGAACTGTACTCTCTGTAGCGGTCTCAGTGACCATTGTGGTTTACTTTGTGTTAACATTCTATTGTTTGATAATTTTCCATTTTTACTAGTTTAAAGTAATATGACTTTCCTTTTTTGGGATATGCCTATTCAGTGCTATTCGCTAGCCTCTAGCCTATGGATGGTGGGCTTGGGGTTGTCATGACACAGGCCTATGGGGACAATTCGTGACATGAAATTGATTAAAATGAAATAAAATGGATTAAATTATAAAATAATTATTTAAATATACTTCAAAACATATTAAATATAAAATAATAACAATATATAATTTTTGAGGAAAAATAAATTTAAATTAAAACACAATAATTTTCACTATTCATCATAACGTGAAACTTATCATAAAAATAAAAAAATAATCCAAAGAAAATTTTTATATTCATATTTCAAATATGAAGTCTATTTTATAAAAATAATTAAATGTGTCAAATTCTTAATTTTAAACAAGTGTTTCTTCAAAAGGTGGAAAAATTTCCTATTTAGAAAAATAATTCTTTTATACATAAAATTGGATTTGTGGTTATATAATGCATAGAAAACACATGGTTTGAATGTTAAACATCAAATTGAATATTATATATGTATATATATATATCAGAAATATAATTTGGAAAGACTGGTCTATTTATTTATAAGTATAGAAAAAAAACATGTGCATATTTAAATATATTTTCAAAAAAACATTTACTATTATTTAAAAAAAATTATACATTATTTTATAATTAATTGGACAAGAATTATGTATAAAAAATAATTTAATTATTTAGTTAATCATGTCCTTACCTTACATTATAATGGATAGGTTATAATTTCCTTTTTTAAATAGTTATATTAATAAAATTATGTTTCATTAAAACTCAGTGTTGCACAAAATGCAAGATAAGCCCATGTAGTGCAATACATCAAAAAAATAAAATTATTTTTAAAAAATATATATCTCATAAAAATATCATGGTGTTACATTATTCCCCACATAAAATGAATTTCTCCCTCAACATTCATCTATATAATCAATGGTTTAATATTTGAATGTTTTTTTCATAGAAACCGTCATCTTAAAAAAGAATACTAAATATTTTTTTGTTGAAAAAGATACATTTAAAAACTCAATGGATTCAAAAAATTACTAGTAACTTGGATAAAAAATACGATATCATAGATGGTAAGTGAATACTATGAAAAAGAATATAAAATAACTATCAATTTTTTATGGTGTGGGAAAGAATATATGGTGATGAAAACATCAATGACCACAAAACATCAGACTGAATATGTCTGAACATCGTCATTACTATCATCATAAACGATGATAATATGATACATTTTTATTTTAAAATCAATTTAGTTGAAATAATTACATGGTTCCACCTCAGAAGTACAATATTACTCTTTGGATGCTCCTTGATCAATCTCAGCGTCATTTATTACTCCAATAAATGATGTTGAAATTGTAATACCTGTATAAATGGTTGATTATAAGATCTACAATTATATGAGAATTCATTTATTATGTCTCAATTTACCATCATAATAAAATGGTTATCACTTGTTATCCAATATTCAAAAATATTTATATTATGAAACATTAACTCTACATCAACATCTAAATTTCAATGTAAACAATTTCATAAATGGTTACCCTTGTAAACATTCAAAAAGATTAAAATTCAAGAATTTATATCTAAGATAACTAAACTAATAATATATACCAAAAAAATTTATATATATCTTAATTGTAACATTTTAAAAAGGTGAAAACCATTATCTGATATTCTCTTAAAACATGGTGAAAACCTAAATTACCATAAAAACATATTAAATACGGACATGATTACTCATTACTTATATAATAAAATTTATTATACAAAATCATTTTCATTGGATGCATGTGTTCATCCTTGTACTAATTGAATATGTGATTTTATTATTCTAGATTCCATGCAGATAATCCCATGATAATTTAGTAATGGATAAAGTATAATATTTTCACATGGCATCTTCATTCAAAATCAAACATGAAATTCCCCAAAAAATAGAAGGATGACAATTATTCCATAACTATCATCGCTAAATTCATCTATTATGAAAGAATAATGTTTCCCTTTAATCTTTTTCCACAGTGGTATTTCTATCTTACCAGCCATAGTAGTCTTTAGATTAGGGAACTAGTTAGTGTAATTAACATACTATTTAAAATTGAAATACTAAATTATAGGAGATGAACTCTTCGGAACATTATTTTAATTACCATTACTTCGACATTAGTATGCTTGATGAACATATTTACCATGCTTAAAACATGTATTGGTCCCCTTATGATAATTTACTCAATGTTCTATTCTAATCATTGACCATAATGTATATCGAATCTTCTTTTCTCTATAGTTTTTAGGGTTTATATTTAAGTATGTCCTTATATTCTTAGTATAACAATGAGACATATGTGAAACATCAAATACTCTTTTTTATGATGATTACAAGGAAGGTTCTAACGGAAAAATATGTTCTTGAACTGTTCAAAATATCTGGAGTAAATTTTATCTGGTCACATGAAATTCTTGATAAAGATACACCACTGTTCCACTAAACATTCCAAGAGATATGTTCCCAACATAAATTTTCATGTTATAAATGACGGATAAGGAAAAAAATATCTTTTTAGTGGTATAGATCCATTTAACAGAAACTAGTGGATCAATAATTCCTCTAAAAGTTGGGGATAATACATTAATAGAAAATCAAGAGAATATTTTTCCCTCCATTGATCATTTGGAATTACAGCATGATTCATGGCTTGATATAGTTTTTCAGTCATAGAAATGAGGTTACTCATTCCATCTACCTTAATATTCTGTTTCTCAGGAGGGACATCATTTCATTTTCCATTGTCTTCCTTTTAAAATGGTTCCTTCGGGTTCCATCCATTGATTAAAACCAATGTAAAATATTGTGACCTTTACAAATCATATCGGAAAAAAGACATGATCATGGTAAATTATATGTAATATCTAACATATTAGGTTTAATCCAATTTTATTCATTATTGTCTGCCAAATTCTTTGATTGTAACCCTTTATATAGATTTATACTTATAGAGATCCCAAGGCATATCCATAAAAATATTGATATGGGTCTTAGTAATGTTTTCTCATCATAGTTTTTTAGGGTTGACCAAATAATTACTCTGATACCAATGATAACGACATATTTTTTTTAAATGAATATTACATCATTTTATATTATAAATAGTTGCATTAAAAAACACATCATTGAAGAATGTAATAGTGTAGTGCCTTTAGAAGGTTAGAACACATTATTCTAATTTGGGGATTCATCTTCACTATCATGTATAAATGTCATATCCATTATTACTCCAACATAAAACCATTATATATAACCTGAGTAATGGAATCATTAGAAAGGGTGAGCTCATATTCTAAAAAAGGGTAAGCATTGATGATAGAGACGCATAAAAATAGGCATAAGGGAATGAAAACCTGAGCATAACATTTAAAGAATCAAAATTTTCATATGAAAGATCATATACATGAGTCAAGATATAAATAATATAAATTCATAAAACATGAATAATAGGTTAATAAAATCATATGATCCCTAAGAGTATAAAAGGGCATAAGACATGGAATTTATGGAATAAACATAAATTATAAAATCATATATCAATGATAAAAACTGTGACATTCATATTATATTAGGCATGGGATAATCACTCATTCACCTACTTTATGCTTGGGATGACATCTCGTGTACCTTCAAGATCAACCATAAGATGACCTTATGTGTAACCTCCAGTTTCACGGTTCGTATTCCCTTATGTTTACCCTCTTGTTGCGGGCTTTGGATATACTCCAGTGTACCCTCTTATTTAGTGTAACGACCCAAACATTAATTAATTAAACTAATTTTAATCCAATTAAATGTATTATTATGTAAAATTGTTATATAAAATGTAAACATCCTTGTTATTATGTTTTTGGATTTTAAAATACCATTAAAAATTGTGATTGTTGCTAATAGAGCGATTGAACAGACATCACATTATTAGTATAAATATTGGTCTTTAACAAATCCAATATTCCTTGAAAAAGGAAGTGATGACCTCATCCAGAATAATTGCTCCATAAGAATCCCATTTGTCGGAGATTAGAAAGGTGGTGGTTTCTTTGATCTTTTCACTTGACCAATACCAAGCTAAGCTTCAAAACGTTAATCTTAAATGGAATTTCCTATCGGAGTAGTGAATGTTGATAGAGATTACCACCAGGGCGATGTTATCCGAGCCACCCCAAGAGTCTCTCACCGTCTCACACCTTACCCTTCAGCATTATGTGGGTGTTATAAGGGGTTATTTAATGATACCCCAGTACTAAGATTATGTACAGTATTTTTGTATAGAGAATATACATTCATTTTATTATTGTAACTTTGTAAATAGTTATTAAAGAAATAATAGCATTTTAGTTCATTAGGAAATAAATTTTAATGAATTAATGGATAATTTAATTTAATAATATTTTAATTAAATATTATTAATAAATTAATTTTTATTGAATTTAAATGACCATATATTTATTACGAATAAAATTTTGATTTTTATTAACGTTTGAAAGCTATTTTTGTCAAAACCCATGAATTTTCTATAAATGTCAGTTTTTAAAAAGTAAAAATTCACATATTTAGAAAAATATATAGATAAAAATATTTATTTTGGAATTATTATGTTGAAATTAAAAAATGGTGAATTTTTAATAAATTTCAATGACAGTCGAATTTTTGGGTAAAAATTAAATACCATTTATATTTATAATGGGTTTTATGACATCAAAATGACCCAATAATAATGTAATAAAATACTATAAATATTATTCTCTTCCAATATATGTTTTCACACTAAAATAATGTTACTTTAGATTTTTTTTATTTATTTTACAATTCTTTAGTGGACACTTCATGAATTATAGAACATTTTAACTTTTTAAAATTATTTCCTTGAGAGTGTGACTCAACTCCATATAAGAAAACCTAATATTTTAGGAATTTAGGCCATTTAACATATAAAATAATGTTTACCACATCCCTTTTCAAAACACCATGGGAAAAAACATGGTTTTTTTGTTTGATTAGTTCAATGTGTGGTGCCCAAAACCTAAAAAATAAAGAATTCCCTCTGCATTCCTATATAAACCCACCCAAGATCCCACATCATCTTCACTCAAATCCATTGGATTTCATCCAACCTCTTCTCTACTATCTCAAAAACTTCCCAAGGCTCCCCATTCTCCCAAAAATCCTCTATCAATCCCCTCCCATGATTTTTGGATCACACTTCCAAGTATGGGATTCCTTCTTTTCATATTTTTACCCATGTTTCTTTATGTTGTAATACCCTTTTTCATTTAATTACAAATTAATGGGTATTATTTCTCACCTCTATTTTATTAACCTCCATTTATTTAAAATAATTATAGACCACTTTCTCTCTCATCAATTCCACTAATGTACACTTGTTTCCATGCCAATATTCTGTAAGAAATTTCTCTCTTCTCTTTCACATTCAAGCAATTGTTTTTTATTATGAATTTAATATAGGTTTCATTTGTTGGTACAGGTTTCTATATTACCCCTTAATTTTCATTTTATGTACATATGAGGAGACACCCCTTTCTCTATAATAATTTTTTTTATGAATTCTTATGTCACGCCGTTATGCTGCCGAAATTGGACCACATTTTTTCTCAAGCCAAAGTCATTGTGTAGTGAATACCGTGCTCATTTGTCTATCAAGGGTATTCACATTTATGAAAATTTAATTATTTATTATTATTTTCATTGAATTAATCCCAAATTCTTGTACTTTGGGATAAATGATTATGTTTAATTAAACCATGTTGTATCATCCATATCGAAAACTTATGCATGAAAGGAAATGTTTAAGAAGGGTGCACCCTGAAAGTGCTCCATTGAATTGGTTAAATATTAGTATCATGATACATCAAGTGAAATTATGGTTTACTCATGGTAATTAAAGTTAAATGAGGGTTTAATCAATCTCCATGTTTAATGATCCTTGGCTCATGATAATATCATGTTAAGTGTTGTTGCTGCAACTCCATGTTATGATAATCATGATATATCATCCTTTTATGTTCATGTTTCTATAATTCTCGATTGATATTACTATATCCTAATATGTACTATATTATTCATTTAATTCCTTGTTTACTCCCTTACTGGACTTTATAGCTCACTATTTTTATGCATGTTGTCATGTTACCCTATGGAATTCTATGTACGAGGGAACGTAGTTTTCATATAAAGGAAGTTTTCAATAAAGATGGTGTGTTTCATGTTATAAGTCATTATGTATTTTTCCTAAGCACCAAATTCAATAATCCTATTTATCTTTTATGTTGTATCAAGTGAATATTTTATATAATAAATTATGTCTATTTGTGAAATAAAAAGTAGGGTTGTTATAGTTGGTATTAGAGGATAGGTTTAGTTATTTTTGGGATTAGGATTAGAAAATATTAGTGAAAGGCTTAAGGATAAGACTACGTATAATAAAAATATCTCTATATTTTGTTTAGTATTTATTAAGTGGTTTATCAAGAAAATACTTCCCTATCTATATATGAGCAGGTAAAGGCGGTTCTGGGACAGATGTTCCATGGAGTGAAAACTCTGACAATGAGTTTCAGGATTGACCAGGGGTATCCTGGTACATGACAACCAAAATTTGCTGCACTCTTATTAATAACAATCCCATGAGATATGCTTTGGTAAATTCATAAGAATAGTATGAACCATTACTAAGGGAATTAGAAAAATTATCCTATGAATATATGTTGGGAATAAGATCATGGATAACATTGATCAAAGCCAACAGATTCATAAGTGAAGGAAATAAAATATATTTATAAGTCAAACATTTTTCTCCTTGGATTACCCATTATGTGTTTCCCATAACTTTACTTTTAGTCCAGCCTATTGACGGTAATAGGAGGACTCAGGTAACAGCCGATGCAAAGATCAATGTGATGACTGTTCTAATGAGAAGCCCAATACTATTGGACCAGGAATCGCAATCTTTGTCACAATAATCTCTCAGTTAAATCATGCTTTGAATAGAAACATGGGTCAAGAGAAACATTAAGGCCCCCCTGAGAAAGGCCAATTCGAAATCGGGATCATCATGTGACAATGGCCTCCAACTTTTAATGGATCATTTGATCCATAAATTTCCAAATAGTGGATCTACTCTATTGAAAAGATATTCTCAATCCATCAATGTTCCTAACAAGAGAGCGTTCTTCTAGCTTCTTATCGTATAGAGATTAAAGCTGAACAATGTTGGACATTGATCAAAAATATGAATCCTGAGGTGGAGATGAGGGCATTAGAATAAAAGAATTTATGGAAAATGTTTTTCGATAAATATTTTTCCCGCACCCTCTAACGTAAGATGGTAAGGGACTTCCTTGCCCTCAAGCAAATAGAGGATGAATCCATCAGAACGTACGAGGAAAATTTCACAAGGCTTGCACGATATGCCTCTAGATTTTTCAATACCATCAAATGCAAGGGTTTCCATTTCATTGGTTGGATAAAAACATGCCTACAGAATTCATTGGGGATCCGTGACTTTGATTGCTATGAAGAAATTGTCTTATGTGCACTCATGGTCGAAATGGATATTGGTGAATGTTAGGGGAATCATGCAGATCAAAAGCATAATGTGGACTTCAATTATGGAAGTCTGATAGATAAATACAATGGTGATAAGCATATCCAACCCCCCTACCACAGGTGCTGATAGAAGAACCCCATAAATTTTTTGAAGAGGGAGAAGAAATTTTTCAGGTGTAGAACAGAAGGGCACCTTTCCATTAACGATCGACAAGAAAAACTTATGATGATGAAATAGGATAGGAATGTATCTCTCAACTCTAAATGAATTGTTCACTACTTTAACTACCAAGAACCAAGGAACATTGAAAATCAGTTCCCTAAGACATGGGTTTTCAAAGGCAACCAACAAAATCCAAGGGATCAAGGGTGAGGTTTTTCCACCACTACCACTGATGTGAACCCCGACCACCAAGTGGTGATAGGTATGCTAGTTATTCATTTCTTAATAGAGAACTTAATTTTTCATTCTGGTTCTACGCATTCTTTTGTATCCTAAATGTTTAGTATAACAATCCAAATACCACCACAAATCATGGATGTAAAGATGTCGGTGAGTACGAAAACTGGGGAAATCATTGCATACCCAGAATAGAACTCCTACCCTATCATAATCTATGGACTGAACATTCCAGTGAAACTCATCATACTCCCTCAAGAGGCATTTGATGCAATTCTTGGCATGGACTTTCTTTCCCTATATAGATCCCACATAAATTTCTGTGAGTGGGAAACCACTCGCCATATGGAGAATAGAACCCCGATTCTATACATGTTAAATGAGGAAGATGAACTTTCTTTAGAAACATCATATCAGGCATGGTTATTAATTCCCTATGAGAATAAGTATCGGGATCAGATTCTTGAGACTAAGGAATCAACTATCCATTTAGACAAACCTATTGTGAGGGAATTCCCTGAAGTGATTCTTGAGGAATTTCTTAGTCTTCCACATGGTAGAGATGTTGAATTCTCAAATGACCTAATACCTAGGGTATTTCCAATATCCATGACTCCATATAGAATGGATGTTTTGGAGCTTAGAAATCTGAATAAATAACTATAGAAGTATCTAGATAAAGAGTTTAAACACCCAAGTGCTTTAGCATGGGTTGAACTAGTCCGCCTCATCAAAAAGAAGGATGGGTCAACGCATCATTGCATTGATTATTGTGAGCTCAACAATATCACGATAAAGAAAAAGTATCCTTTACCAAGAATTGATGACTTGTTCGATCAACTATGTGGATCATAATACATTTCGAAGGTGGATTTTTGGTTAGGATATTACTAAGTTATGGTGAAGAATGAGGATATCCCTAAGACTTATTTTTTTACATGGTTCAAGAACTATGAATTCATAATAATAAATTACGTACTCTATAATGATCGATCAATATCCATGGAATTGATTAATAGAGTCTTCTGAGATTACCTTGAAAAATGTTTGGTAGTCTTTACAGATGATATCCTAATATACTCTAAAACCAATGAGGATCATGAGGAGCATTTAAAAACTATACTAGAGGCTTTGAGAAAAGATAAGATCAATGAAAATTACAGAAAGTGTGAGTTATGGATGAAGGATGTCTCATTACTCGATCATATCATCAAAAGAAATGGGATATATGAGGATCCCACCATGATAGCTTCAATTTAGGGATGGTCAGGGCCAAAATCGGTAACATATATCTGTAGATTCTTCTGGATAGATGGATATTATCTTAGATTTGTGAGAAATTTATTACAATTGTCAAACCCTCATACAAATCTATCTTGGAAGGGAGTCATTTTTTCTTGGAGTGATGAATGCGAAAAAGCATAATGTAGTTGAAAATGATTCTTATCACTACACTCGTTATTACATTTCCAATAAGTGGAGTACTTTTTGTGATATTTAGTGATACTTATAAGATGGGTTGGGTTGTGTGTCGATGAAAAATGAAAAATTCATTGCCTATGCTTTAAGGAAGTTGAATGTTAATTAGAAAAACTATCCAACACATGATATGGAGTTGGATGAAGTGATATTCACTTAAAAAATATGGAGGCATTACCTATTTGGGGAGAAGTGTGAAATATATACGGACTAAAAAGCCTCAAGTATATATTCACACAGAAAGAGTTGAACATGAACCAATGAAGATAGTTAGATTTGATCAAAGACTATGACTTCTCAATACTTTACCACTCTGGGAATGCGAACAATGTAGCAGATGATCTACTTAGAAAGGGCCTAGAAATTATATCATTGATGAGAATTGAACATGATCCAATATTCATAGACATGATGAAGATAGAAATGGGAGTCATAAAGAAGGGAACATAATCAATCCATTCACAAATGAATTAAAAAATATCACTTTTGGAAATGATAAAATATTATAAAAATGATGATGTGTGAATTCAAAAGAAATTGGAAACTATCGAAAAAGGGAAATCCATGGAGTTCAATGTTAATGAATAAGGAATTGTGATATTAGGGAAAAATACTAGGTGTTCTATCAAGTTTGGAGCCAAAGAATGAACTTTTTGATGATGCACATAGTTAGAATTTCTTTATTTACCCAAGAAAAACAATTATGTATTGATACCTCTAAGTGAATTATTTGTGGGATAACATGAAGAAAGAGATCACTAAGTATACATCGGAGTTCCTGGTGTGTCTGCAAGTGAAGGATGATAGGATGAAGTCTAAAGGGATGATTCAACCATTACTCATACCATAACGAAAATGGGAGAACATCACCTTGGACATTGTCACCATAATTTTGAAGAAATCCAAAGGAAACAGTACTATCTGGGTTTTTTTGGATGGCCTTTGAAAGACTGCACACTTCATTACAATTTCGGAGTATTTCTCACTAGATCAAATGGCACAAATATACATCAGAGATTTGTTAAATATGGATGGACTACCACTATCAATTGTATCTAATCAAGATCCATGATTCACCTAAATGTTTTGAATGTGTCTTCAACATGCTCTAGACACTTAGCTGAACTTTAATACGGGTTATCACCCTCAAACAGATGGACAATCTGAGCGAACTATCTGAACACATGAGGGCATGTTGAGAGCATGCTCAATGGAATTCAAAGGAGGATGGGATAAAAAAATTTCTCTTATTGAGGTACCATACAATAATAGTTTCCACTCAAGCATCGAAATGGAACCTTATAAATCCCTATATAGGAAGAGGTGCAGAACACCAGCATGTTGGGATGAAGTTGGGGAGATAAAATTCATAGGTCTTGAAATGGTTTAAGAAATGGTGGAGAAGGTTATGACCATCATGAAGCACATTAAAGCTTCCCAGAGTCTACAAAATAGATATGTTATAATCTTCAACGAGACCTATATTTTTATGTTAGAGACATAGTATTCATCCCCATATCACCATGGAATAGAGTTATGAGATTTGGGTAGAAATTAAATCTTAGTCTAATGTACATTGGCCCTTTTGAGATCCTTGATCACATTGGGGTAGTGGAATACAGACTACAAATCCCACCGAACCTATATCAAGTACATGGTGTATTCTATGTATCACTTTGGGGGATGTACATACTGAACCCATCGCACGTACTCAATCCATAGGTGGTACCATTAGAGAATGACAACTCTTATGAAGAGAAACCAGTGAATATCTTAGATCGTAGAGACATATTTCTACAAAATAAAATACTTACACTCATCAAGGTGTTGGGGGAAACCACAAGAATGAAGTTGAAACATGGGAATCCGAGGAAGTGATGAAGCAGAGTTACCCACATTTGATTTACTGGGGGAAAAGGAAATTTCTAGGGTCAAATTTCATAAGGGGGGAAGATGGTAAAGACCCAAACATTAATTAATGAAAACTCAATTTGATCTAATTAAATGTCTTATGATATAAAATTAATATATAAAATGTGAACTTCCTTGGTTTTTTGTTTTTGTATTTAAAATAAAATTATGAATTGTGTCCATTTCTAATATAGTCATTAAACAATGATCACATGATTAGTACCAATATAGGGCTTTAACAAATCCAATTTACTCAGACAATAGAAGCGATGGACTCATCCCGTAGAATTGATCCATGAAAATCCCATCTGTCAGAGCTCAGAAAGGAAGTGGTCTCATTGGGATTCACTCTTGACTAAGACCTAGTTGAGCATTAACACATTAAGCTCGAAAAAAGCTCATATAGGAGTAGTTGAAGTTGATAGAGTTTACCACCCGAGCACTTTTATTCGAGCCAACCCATGAGTCAGTCAACATCGCACACCTTACCCATCGGTTGGATGTGTGTGTTATAAGTGGTTATGTAATGAGACCCTATTACTATGATTATGTACATTATTTTTGTATAGAGAATATACATTCATTTTATTATTGTTACTTTCTAAATAGTTTTTAATGAAAACATAGCATTTTTATTTAATTAAGAAATATATTTTGATGAATTAATTGATTTTTGAATTAAAGAATATTTTAATTAAATATTATTAATAAATTAATTTTTATTAATTATTAATGGCCATATAATTATTATGAATAAAAATTTGATTTTTATTAAGGATTGAATGCTATTTTTTGTCAAAACACATGAATTTTCGATAAGAGTAGTTTTCTGAAGTTAAATTTAAAATATTTAGAAAATTATTTATATAAAATGAATATTATTTTTGGAATTAGGGTGTCAAAATTATACAATAGTGAATTTTTCATAATTTTCTGAGATAATCGAATTTTTTGGTATAAATTAAATACTGTTTAAATATATAATCTATTTTTTGACATAATAATGAATTAATAATAAAATAATAATATATTATAAACATTTTTCTAGACAATATATGTTTTACCATTAAAATAATGTGATTTTATGTGTGTTTAGTTTATTTTACAATGTTTTAGTGGACCCTTGAAGACTTATAGAACATTTTACCATGTTAAACTTGTTTCCATGGGAGTGTGACTCACCTCCACATAAGAAAACCTAATATTCCAAGATGTTCGGACATTGGCCTTATAAAATAATGTTTTCCATTCCCATTTGGAATAGGCCATGGGCACAAACCATGGGATGGTTTGTGGTTTGATTATTTTAATATGTGGTTCCAAAAACCTAAATAATAAATAATTCCCTCTCCTTTCCTATATAAACCCACCCATGCTTCAGCTTCGTATTCACTCAAAGGATTTGGAGTTCATCCAACCTATGACCCCGCTATATACAATTATGCCAAGTCACCCCAATATTTCAATAAGCATCTCTCAAACCTCTTCCAAGTCCCTGGGATTAAACTTCCAAGTAAGGGATTCCTCCCTTTCTTATTTTTACCCATGTTTCTTTATGTTGTAATACCTTTTTTCATTCAACTAAAAATTTTGGGGTATGATTTTTCACCTAAAATAAATTCAAAAACATATTTTGGAAATGGTGAGATACCTATTTCTCTCTTATTAATGCCTATCATGTACACTCATTACCATATCAAAATTCTGAAATGAATTTCTCTCTTCTCTTTCACATTCACAAAATTGTTTTGTATTATGAAGATAATTTCCATTATATTTGTTTGAAAATGTATCTATAGGACCCTGTTACTTTAAATTTTTTATAAATATGATGATACACCCATTTCTCTCTCATGAGCCATTTTTACAAATTCTTATGTAAGGTCGTTATGCTGCCGAAATTACACAATGATTTTTCTCAATCCAAAGTCATTGTGTAGTGAATACAATGCCCATTTCTTTATCAAGATTATTCTCCATTATGAACATGTACTTAATGATTATAGAATATCATGAATTATTTCCACATTCCTTAATCATGGAATACATAATGATGTTTAATGAAACCATGTCTTATTATCCATGTGGCACACTTATGCATGAAATGAAATGCTTAAGAAAGGTGCACCGTGATAGCACTCCAATGCATTGGAAAAAGATAAGTATCATGATACTTCATGTGAAATGAGGGTTTAGTCATGATAATTCAAGTTCAAGGAGGTAATATTCCGACTCAATGTGCAATGAGCCTTGGCTCATGCACATACCATGTTAAGTGATGTTGCCACATTTCCATGTTATGATAATCATACAATATCAGGACTTTATGTTCATGTTTCTCTTATGCTACATTGATATGACTATTTCCTAGCATGTACTGAATTATTCATTATTTCCCTTATTTAATCCTTTACCAGTCTTTATATCTCACCATTATTATGCATGTCCTCAGGTTACCCCATGCAATGCTTTGTGTGAGGGAATGTAGTGGTCATGTAAAGGATGTTTTCAATAAAGAAGTCGTGTTTTATGTTTTATGTCATTACGTAATATTCCTAATCCTCAAAAAAACTATTCCTTTCAATAATTTATGTTATATCAATTGAATAATTTATTTAATAAATCATGTCTGTGTATGTAATAAAATTATAGGGTTGTTATATTCAGGGATTAGGATGACCTCTCATGTACCATTTGAGTTCATGGAATAGTTATCATTATCAAATGAATGGGAGGGATATGTAGGTACCACCTATCACTTAATTAAATACATACAATTTTGTTCCATTGGATCATTAATTTTTAATCATATTAAAACCCATGTATATAAATGATATATATAAACATCATTTATTGGTACATATCCCTTAGAAAAGAAATGTGTTTCATTCATATAATTCTATCAGAAACCTAAAAACCCATATGAATAATTGGGATAATATATTATAATTATATCCCAATTAAGTCATAATTAACATTAACTAATTTTATCAAAGTTGTAAAATTATTTTGAAATATCACTTGAAAATAATTTTAGCGGAAAATATACATTTTTCATTGAAAATGTTTTACTTTCTTGAAACATCGTCCAATTATAGAAGAAAGATTTTACATTAAAATAATACTAAAATATTACAATAGAATATTCCTGGAAATAATGTGTAATTAAAGGGTAAAAATACTTTCATATCATAAAATTTAGAAAAACATTCCTCTCATAATTTTTTCATAAATCTAACAATGTACATTATTTAGAAAATGACAAAATTATTCCTTTCAAAACGTTTTGTATAAATTCCTACAATGTGTTAAAATGAATTTAAAATGTTTTTTAAGAGTAGTTAAAAATATCAGGAAAATATTTTTATGGACCCTTAACATGGAATATAAATATTCCCTAGTAGATACTTATGTAAAAAAATCCCAAATAATAATGATATTGTGAAATTTACCCTTACCACATCATAATCACTCGATTTCTATTCCCAATGAAAAAAAAAGAAAATTACATGGATTTTGAAAATATAAAAAATTTAGTATAATACTCAAAAATTAAATTTATATGCAATATATCCACCACTTATATGGAGTTAGTACTGTGGAAGATATGTGTCCCACAGAAATAAAAGTGGGACAAAAAATGCTTACCTTCTGTCTTGAATCTCATTGTACTCATGAATAAATATTGTATAATAAATACAATTTTATTAAATTTATGTTAAATAACCATATTAAAATATAGAATATCATATATTGTTTACTTTTTTACTTTATATTACCTGCTAAATATCAATTCAATGAATAGGTTATTTTGATTGTAATAATCGCTTTTTTTCTCATGCATGTTTTGACTTTAATTATTTGTCCTTATCCTTAAATAATAATTTAATTATCTCTATAATGATAATTATGATATAAATATAATATATATTACTTATATATGTATTTATGGTTATCTATAAAAGATATAAATAGAAAACAAATAACACTGTTCATGTAGACGGTAGGTCGTACGTACCCATGAACGTTGCTTCCATTTCATGTCAGAATAAAAGAAATAAAGTAAATGACATATATATATATATTATCTATAAGGCCCCAGCCTTAAACATTACTTAATCATGAGTTATTACAGGAATACACATTGAGGATCTTTTCAGGTTTAGATTTTTAGCGAAATAAATCATAAATCATGCATTGCATTCCACATTTAAACAAGGTTGTTACCAAAAAAGACAGCATTCATTTTCTCCCATCTATGAAAACATATTAAAAATAAAAAAATTGTTTCTTTATTGATACTTCCTCGACACTATCATCACATCATGTACCTTTCCCTTGTCATGTGAAAAACATTTCAAAAACATGGGGTGAGCATAAAAAGCTCAGTAAGGGTATAATAATACGTAAAGAAAACATTAGTCCATGTATACATAAGAATCATTGAAAACATAATTTAATCATAAACAAAATCACTTTTACATAACTCATGAAATCAAAAGATTTATGAATGACTCATAGAAATCATAACACAAAATGGTAACTTGAGGCATTTATAAAATTCTTACGTAGGGAGTAACACACATAGTTACGTTTAGAATACCCATCACAATATATTCCCTAAATAACTTTGGAGAAACCTTAGAATTTAACTACTTCAAGTTACCCAATGCATTGGAGAGCTATCATGGGATCACCTACACTTATTTTATCATGGAACCACCTGTCTTCATAAACAATGCCCAAGAACCACAACATAATCGTATCACATAAAACATGTATAAAGGAAACCAAAAATTTCCACATTTCAATCACAGGATACCAATAAAACACATTGATATAATCAAAACATTATCAAAACCATTTAAATACCAATATAAAAGGAAATTAAAACATGGTATTTATTTTTCATTTAAAAATGGTATGGCTTGTGGACGAATCCAAAACTCAAATAATGGTCACGGCGGCGGAGAAGTCGTTGTCACCACATACGTGAGACAAAAACATTCCCTTTTGTCGTTTATTAAAATGCTTCGTATAAAATTATTACTTTTGAATAAAAGTAAAATTCAAAGGGGTTTATACACTGTATAAAAGAAAGTTGTGTATAAAACAAAATATGCCTCAATGGAATGAGATTGAGACCAAGTCACATACCTCGTGTATGACTTGACTCGATCATTCTTTAATCTCATGAATAAAAAACTAGAGTTAATTTATACTAGCTTAAGAACCTTTTTTATGTTCATTATTGCTCTTATATCCCTTATTACCATGTTATGACCATTATGTAATTATTTAAGATAATAACGGTCGTTTTGTCGATCTTTGTTACTTGAGCCAAAAATAAATTTCTTATAATTACAAGTTGTTCATGTCGTAACATATCCAATATATCCAGAATTATATTCATGAGGCATATATCATATATATAATATATATCTAGAATATACATTCATTTATAATATTACATAACATTTAGAGGTCAGAAATGAAGTGCACCGTTCATGGAGACGGTAAGTCGTACGTACTCATGAACGCTACATTCATTTCAATTTCGTATTTAATGGAATGAAATCATAATTATATAAAGCTATATTATAATTCCAGTATAATATCATATATGATAGCATTAACTCCATCCTTTATACATCCCACATATGGCATTAAATAATCAAATCACTTTGAGGGGGCGGTAGTCCGCACTTCCTAAAATGAAATTATCACGTTTACCCATAATGGAATCCATAAAGTTATGCCATAAATGAAAAATAAAGAATCATAAGGAAAACATAAATATAATATATTTCATATATAAATATAGTTAAATCTAAATGGCCACCATGAATGGTGTTAAAAAAAGATTGAACAATGATCGTTTTGTGAGGCAGTAATTTGCTACTCATAGAAACAGTAAGTTCTTTAACTGTTATATGGAGGTGTGTGTAAGTGTAAGTCAAATAATTCTCATAACAACATCATAGTATATTTAAGATACCAGTGTTGTTACAATATATTGGAATAAAAATGGTTTAGTGGGTTGGAGAAACAAAATAAAACAAAAGGTCATAAGGGAAGACATTACCTTTAAATCGGGTAACTCCACTTGGTTTGAACCAAAAGGTTATCTTGAAGAGCTTTATGCCTAAGGTAAGGCTTATAGAATGAATAGAGGGATGTGGAGAGATAAAATGGCCAGAGGTTGGATGATACAATGGCTTGGGAGGTGTGGGTAAGGGGGTATAGGTGGGGGCCTTTTATAAGAGGGGGGAGGGGCACTCTTGGAAAGTCAAGAAATGTTGCATTATTATAAAATTATTTTTGGATTTTAAAGGACCCACAAAGAAATTGTTCGAGGATAAGGTGATTAGGGTTCGAAATCCACCCATCCAATAGGTTTTTTATAGGTGTAAGTCTTATATTTTACATTATATTTTTATTTTATTTAAATAGTTCATTAATGAGGAAATCACTACATCATCATGATGTCATAAATAAATTTATTTATTTAATATCTAAAAATTATAGAAGGAATACCATGACGTAGGAAATCTTTTTATCTTTCCAATGACTATTTATAATCCAAGAGATAATTTATTCAGACAATATTAAAATTGTTTTACTTAGGTGTTACATACTTTTATTATATTTTCCTTTCTTGAAAAAATAAAATGATAAAATTTCACTATCACACAAAAGTGATTCCATGGGGTCCCTAAGTTAGAACAAGGCATAACATAGTCGTCCATGAAACAAATAATATCATTATGACACATGTTTGGTCATTTTATATTATTATGATATTATTTTATTACCCTTAACTACCTGATTACTAATTAATCGCGATAATTAATGATAATTACTGTCATTACTATTCTAAATATCAAAAAACAATAGACTCTTAATTACATAATATGGAACATATGATTCAAAATATGGAATCCATTTTACCAAATTCAAAACACAGAAATTTCAGTAATTAATTTAAAAATAATTCCCGTTGTCAAAACAAATAGTGGGGTTTTTGGAAACAAAATCCATCAAATGTTAGACACTTGTTTATGCCCGATTCCAAAGTGAAATTATCTACAATGACCAAAATTGGATTAAATGGTAAAAATATATTCTAATTACACTTGAAAACCAATTAAAAATATAATCTATCCATATAATTAAATTAGATGAAAAAGCAGTTTTGAATTAAAATACAGTATTTTTCACTATTCATTAAAAATGAACATAGTCAGAAAAAAACAAAAAATTTATCCAAAGTAAATTTCAAAGTCCCAATTATAGAGAATTTTTTTATTTTTAAAAATAAATATTATAAAATTGTTAAATGTTTTATTTAAAAAAGGTTTTCCATCAAAAGGAGGTAAAACAATCTTTTAAAAAAAATATTAGTGTATTCTATTCTTGAGATTAGAATTATTCTCATTTTAAGCCTCTAAAACACTATATAATTCATAAATAGACATATATATTAAAATCCATAATTCATTACCTACTTGGGATGTTACATCCTTCCTATAAGGGTTGTTGTCCAAATAACCAACTGTTTTGTACTTTGATTACATGAATGTTCACTTATTATATATTGTTCATTGTTCTGCACGACTATAATATAATAGTGTCCTGGAATATTTTTTGCATTGATAAGGTCATGGAAGATCCCCACTATGATGAGAAACTTTAAATTATATAACAATATTCGTAAATAATGTTCTACGATTGGATGACATACTATGATAGGACACATAGTATACAGACCGTCATGTGCGAGTACTCATAAGAAGACAAGACTCTCTCTCATGGAGTTGGAACTTGGTAATATTAAAGATGGTAGATTATTAGAACAAACCTCCCAGTATCAATTCTTCATGTCTGGGTGTCATCAGACATTTCTATCTATGAGCGTGTGTAATGGTCCTTAGACTAGAGGATTATCATTAACTCATGTCATGACTCGCGCACTTAGATTTACTGATGAAAACCATCACGCAGACAGTTGGAAGGAAGTAGGGTACGTTGGGTGCATCACGAGTGACATGTTGTTAATGGATAATTCTAGGAAGGATTTGTCCCTTACATTTAAGGAATTTGATATCTCGTCCATTTGATTGAAATATAACTGTCACATTATATTTCATGGCCATGTTGTAAATGATGAGTTTATTTCAGGTAGTCAAAGAACGACGGATCAAGCATCTAGGTTTATGACACTTCCATGAAACCTGCTTGATGAGATATTGATAAAAAGGGATTAAATAACAGATTAAGCATTTATATGAGGTGATACGCCAATGTGGCGTCAACTTCTTTCTATTGGGTTCCTTGACCCATTGCTAGACAGTAATCATGGACTTTAGGAAAGATTGCCTAATTCCAATGAGAAACATGCCTAGAGGGTCACACACTAAGTGTATTCAAGAAGTACGTGGTTTAATAATTATTAAAGGAAGCCTAAATAATTTTAATGATGGAGGAAGAAGGAAATGAAAAACAAGCTATACATTCCCTGTATTAAAGAGTACACACCGTGTAGTTTTTCATGGAAAACAAGTACATGCTATGTATTAATAATTACACGCCATGTAGTTTTCTTTATAGAAAGGAAATGAATAAATGAAAACATGTTATACATTCCCTGTACATTGAATGTACACGCCGTGTGGTTTTCAATGAAAAACAAGTACACACCGTGTATTTATTAATACATGCCCTGTAGTTTTTCCAGTCGGTATTTTGAGGAAATAACATTATTTTAAATGATATTTATTATAATTAGTATGAGATAATGTCAAGGAATTAATTATTCAACATGGGGGTTTTAAATATGATTAAATGAAATAAATAAAATTCATAACACGTTAATTTATTGTCATAACTCTACAACCGCAAACCTGATTATAAATATCATCACAACCCCAACTCTTTTCCTACACACAATGACTCTGGAGAATTCCTTCAAGGCCAAGAGAACTCCTTCCTCCAAGAATGCTCTCAATACTGAGAGATATCCTCATCCATAGGATAAAGATGACCTAAGGTGGACAACGCAAGCAAAGGCTTCTCCATGCTAGCACCCGGAGGATCCTTTGGCAACATCCAGAGATACGAGGTGCACATGTGGATCACCACTAGAGGAAGTGAACCCTTGAAATCTACGACCCAATGACAGATCACATCGACAACATGATCAAGAACATCAACGAAGAAGGAACACCCAAAAAGTAATTCTTTATAATTAATTAGATTAATTATATTCAACCTGTGACGATCCTACTTTGTGGTTCCGGGAAATTCATTTTCTATGTCCATTTCTGTGATTCGATCAGTGGAGACTGGCCTTTATCATCATATTGATCCTGGATTGATCATTGTTAATGACAAAAAGCTATGTGGGCACATCCACCCATGCACTTCTGATGCACCTGGAACCTTCAAATGGTATTAGAGGGAAGTTACATCATTGATTATAGTTATTTAATTTTCGTTGATAATTTACGCATTTATATTTGATTCAATTCAATCATTCTATAAAATTTGAATAAATGATATCTATTCTTCCTCCTTTGTTTCTCGATTCACATCACAGAAACAAAAATTTAATTTTAATTTTGATTAAAATAAAAATGAGGAACTCATCTAGAGGAGCCGCTCTTTCTTCCTATACAACACGGAAGTACACAACGTGTAATTAAAACTACATGCCATGTATTTAGGTTCAACGAACCGGTACTGGTCTGCCAAACCATGCCATTTGAATTGAGTATTCCTAAGTTTTATTACCCCATGTTGACCAGAAATGAACGGCACGTGGGAACTGGAATACACAGCGTGTATGTTGGATCAACACGCCGTGTAGTCCGATCCGGCCCAAGTGAAACTGTGTACAAAGGAGAAGCGGCGTACCACGTACACGGGCTCTCCAGGATGGTTACCATGTAAAAAGGAAGTACACACCGTGTATGATTTATCTACACGCTTGTACTCAGAAATTTCCAAAGTAGAGAAAACACGCCAAATCCCCCAACATGTACTTTGGATAAGGGTGAAAAGAAATACATGCCATGTAAATATAAACTACATGCCGTGTACTTTACAAAAACGTAATTTCACCAGTTTTCCTCCAAAAATACACAGACCTATACAAGGTATATGGATGAGAATAATCTAAAGGAAATTCAGAAAGGAATTTAAGATAAATAATTGATTAATTATAAGATCACAATTAATTAATTTCATGTGCGACTTATCTTAAATGAAAGAATGATTAAAAGACATTGAATTATAAATATGCGTAAATTTTGTTTCATGCTATGGGTGATCATGAGCTAGACCAAAACCCCTTTGTATGTGTGTTTGGTTTCATTTAAATTTTTTTAATTTAAATTCATTGGCCTATGAGCCTTCTTCCAATAAAATGTAGGGCCTGCGTGCCCATGGTTTCTTTAAATGTAAACCCCATGTAATGGAGGATCTCCCAAGCCAGAGGAGACGTTTCACGACCCGAAGCTAAGGCGAAAGAAACCCAAGAAGATTCAAAGGTGGATAGGTAGGAGCTGCAAAACATGAACCATCAGTTCAAGGTGTTTTTTCCTAGGTCAGGGATAGCTTATCAAACTGCTAGATAATCTAACCAATAGAATCTCATGATCATGCCATATTATTTTATTTCTGTCTAATTTCATGGTTTATTTATTATCTATTTGTTGTCACAATCACATAATTAATGAAAAAGCATGGAAAGATGGAATGAAATAAAACCGAACTATTCGTAAACATCCTTGGAGGATGGTTAATCACTTAAGCAAGAATCACTTAATATTAACAAGCATGTGATAATGAAAAACTATGCATAAAGAATAAAATCCATAAAATACCATATTATGTATGACCAAGCCTTCTGTTACTTGATTAAGGTCAAGACTCAATAAAACTATGTGTTTGAAAAACCATTTTTGGGACACTGACTTTTATAAAGGAAGCCCTAATGAAAGGTTTCAGGTTGACTTAACCATATTACATCAAGAGAAGCATCCCTTGCTAGACTTGATGTAATATTGGAGGCAAGATTTGAGGAAATCCAAAAGAGGATTTTAGGATTAGGGAGTCCAGTCAACAGATCATGGAACTGTAAGCTCATAGTTGGCAAAGACCGTCCTACCTAAATACCTTCAAATAGCTTGACCAACCCTTGTTGGGGTTATGTGAAGGGGAATATGGATACTTGTCACTAGAATGTCAAAGGAATTGGACATTCCGAGTTCAATGGTGATGGCCATTGAGACTTGATAAAATAGTGGGAGACTTAATAAAATTTATTATATCTCATAAAATATAATCAAGAAAGTACTAACAAATCTGCTCTTTTAATTATAGAATCAAGATGAAAAATTCACCAACCACATTTTCTCTGCGATCAATTCTGGACAAAGACAATATCCTCACCCGCAGTAATATTTAGGAATGGTTTAGGCACCTTAGGGTTGTCCTATGCTATGAAAAAAATCATTACGTGCTGAAGTCCTCACTTCCTGGTCCTCCTGCCTAAGGGGAAAGTGATGAAGATTTCCTAGTCTATGATCGACATTTGAGAAATGCACTCGACATTCATTGTTTGATGCTATCATCAATGTCAAGTGAGCTCATTAAGTCTCATGTGGACATGGATGCCTATAGCATGTTCGAGCACCTCCATGGTCTATACGAGGAGAGAGCAAGGTGGGAAACCGTTGAGATCTCCAAGGCTATATTCCAGAGAAATCATGTAGAGGGTGCCCCAGCTGGGCCTCATGTATTCAAGATGATTGGATACATTGAGTTCTTGGAGGTTCTATGGTTTAAACTCCCCAAATAACTGTGTATCGATCTCATTCTTGCATCAATTCCCCAGATCTTCTCAGAAAATGTTGTGAACTTCAACATGAACAACATGGATAAGTCTCTGTGTGATCTTCTTATCTTTATTCACCAAGTGGACAATGACATGAATCTTGAAAAGCCTTCTATCCTCATGGTGAATAAAAGGAAAGGGAAGGTGAAGAGCTTTAAGCCCAATGCTTCTTCAAGGATTTCCAAGAAAAGTAAGATCAAAGGGGTGGAAAGGGAACATGATGTTGTTTGTTTCTCATGTGGCAAGAAGGTCCACTGGATTAAATACTGCACCCAGCCAAGGAAGCAAGGGGAAGCTTTAGGTGCATTTGTCATCGAATGCAATCTATCTATTTCTACAAATTTTGTATTAGATACAGATTGTGGTGATCACATATGTATCCAAATATATGAACCAAGTAGATTCAAGAAGATTGATCGAGGGGAGGTAGATCTACGAGCAGCCAACGGAGCCAGACTCGATGTTGTAACTGTTGGAGACTACCATCTCACATTGCCTACTAGGATGGTCTTGGTTTTGAAAGGATGTTATTATGTACCCTCTGTAACCAAAAACATTATTTTAGTATCCAGATTAGATACTGATGAATTCATCTTCATGTTTGGAAGTGGATGTTGCTAGTTTTATAAAGATAGAATTTTTTTGGTAGGTAACATTTATATAACGACCTTTATGTGATAGACTACACAATCCAAGTAATGGAAATCGATGAAAAAGTAAATTCACATGACTCACACCACACCCATCTTTGGCATCACAGGCTTGGTCATGTCAATGGGAAATGTTTGACAACATTACATCAAGATGGGTATTTAGAATCTTTCAAACTAAAACTACTTGGTGTATGTCATGCTTGTCTACAAAGAAAAATGACCAAAGCACCATTTAGTGGGAAAGGCGAAAGAGCTAAAGAGCTTCTAGAATTAGTTCACACAGATCTGTGTGGACCATTTTCAGTTGAAGCAAGGGGTGGGTTCTTGCACTTTATAACTTTTACTGATGATTTTATTAGATATGGATATATCTACTTAATGAGGTATAAGTCAGATTCTTTTGATCGTTTCAAAGAATACAAGAATGAAGTTGAGAACCATCTTGGTAAGAAGATTAAGAAACTCTGCTCAGACAAAGGAGTATAATATCTTAATCAGGACTTCATTGATTTCTTACAGGAGTTTGGGATTTTATCTCAACTAACTCCTCTATACACTCCCTATTGGAATGGTGTAAGTGAAAGGAGAAACCGCACCCTATTGGACATGGTGAGATCAATGATGATTCATGAGCACCATCCATTATCATTTTGGGGATATGCATTACAAACAATAGCACACATACTAAACCAAGTACCAACTAAATCTATAAATGGCATTCCATACGAGTTATGGAGTGGATGCAAAGACATGTTATCGAACTTACATGTGTGGGGTTGTGAAGAATTTTTTAAGTCCTCTTCAGGTAACAAACTTTCACCCTGAGGCAAAAAGTGTATCTTTATAGGGTATCCCAAGGAAACAAGGGGATACTAACTATACAACCCCTCAGAAAAAAAGGATATAGTGGCAAGACATGCCATATTCCTTGAGAGGGAGCACATCTCTAAAAGAAATAGTGGGAGCGAGATAGACATTGATGAAGTCGAGGCTCAAGATACACAGGAGTTGTTAAAAGAACAGATTCCACAAAGCCCCGTGGAAGAAAAATCTATTCCAGAGACACAAGAACTAAATAGGAGAACGAGAGAGGTGAGAGAAAAAGAACGATATGGTTTTCTTGTCACCGAAGATGGTGACTCGTTATTGGTTGACAATGATGATCCTCTTACCTACAAGGAAGAAGTTTAAGGCACCGATGTTGCCAAGTGGCACGAAGCCATGAATTCTGAAATGGATTCCATGTACCAAAACCAAGTCTGGATTTTGGTAGATCCTATAGTTGATTTAAAGCCTAGTGGTAAAAATTGGGTATTCAAGAAGAAATTGGACATGGAGGAGCAAGTCAGCACCTATAAGGTACGAGTGGTTGCAAAAGGTTTTAGACAGCGTCACAGAATGGACTATGATGAAACCTTTTCACCAGTTGTTATGCTGAAATCCATCAGAATCATATTGGCCCTTGCCGCTTACCATGACTTTGAAATTTAGGAAATGGATATCAAAAAAGCATTCTTTAATGGGAACCTCCAGGAATATGTCTACATGACACAACCTGAAGGGTTTGTGACTCCAAAGGATGCCAACAAGGTATGTAAGTTGCAGAAATCCATTTATGGATTAAAGCAAGCATCAAGGTCATGGAACATTCATTTTGGTGAAGCTGTAACAGAATTTGGCTTTATTAAGAATGAATGTGAGCCTTATGTCTACAAGATGTTTAGTGGAAGTGCAGTCGTTGTACTAATAGTATATGTTGATGATATATTACTAATTGGAAACTAAGTACCTATCTTATAGTCAGTTAATTCATGGTTTCATAAATGCTTCTCCATGAAAGGCGTGGGCGAGGCAGCATATATTCTTGGGATCAATATCCATCGTGATAAATCTAAGAGAATGCTGGGCCTGAGTCAAAGTACATACATTGACAAGATACTGAAGAGATTTAGTATGGAACAGTCCAAGAGGAGATTTTGGCCAATGTCACATGGCATTAATCTTTCCATGAAAATGTTTCCTCAGACACATTAGGAAAGAAAGAGAATGGAAATGAACCCTTACGCATCCGCGATTGGGTAAGTCATGTATTCTATGCTATGTATGAGGATAGATGTTGCTTACGAATTAAGTGCGGTAGGCAGATATCAAGATGATCTTGGAGACCGCCATTGGATGGCAGTCAAGACTATCCTTAAGTATCTGAGGCATACTAAGGATATGTTCCTGGTTTATGGAGGAGATGAGGATCTAGTCATCAGAGGACATGTAGATGCTAGTTTCCAGACTGATCAAGATAACATGAAGTCGCAGACTGGATACATATTCAGTTTGAATAAAGGTGCAGTGAGCTGGAAGAGCTCAAAGAAAAGTTTGGTGACAGATTCTACAGTGGAGTCCGAGTAAATCCTAGCTTCTGAGATAGTTAAATAATCAGTATGGATTCGATGCTTCATCCAAGAGCAAGATGTAGTACCGAGTATTAAAGATCATATCACACTCTATTATGATAATACTTCCGTGGTGGAAATTGTAAAATATCCAAGGTCACATCAGCGGACAAATCACATACTTTATAAGTATCATCTCTTGAGGGATTTTTCTCAGAGAGGTGAAGTTTCATTGAGCATTATTTTCACGGAAGACAATGTGGAAGACCCCCTGACTAAAGCCTTAACTCATAAGAAACATGATCATCATGTGAGGTTTTTCAGACTAAAAATCGTAGGCAGTTGGCTCTAGTCCAAGTGGGAGATTGTAAGGGTTGGTGTCTTGAGAACCAACTATTTTTTACTTTGATTATAAGAATGTTCACTTATTATATATTGTTCATTTTTCTGCATGACTATACTATAATAATGTCTAGGAATATTTTTTGCATTGATAAGGTCATAGAAGATCCCCTCTACGATGAGAACCTTGAAATTCTATAACAATATTATTAAATAACATTCAACGGTTGGATGAAATACTATGATAGAAAACATATTATACAAACCGTCAAGTAAGAGTACTCATAAGAATATGAGACTCTCTCTCATGGTGTTCGTGCTTGGTAATCTTCAAGAAGGGAGATTATGAGAACAGAACCACCAGTAGAAATTCTGCATGTCTTGGTGTCATCGGACATTGCTATATACAAGCGTGTGTAATGGTCCTTAGACTAGAATATTATCATTAACTCATGTCATGACTCTCACACTTAGATTTACTGATGAAAACTGTCACGCAGATAGTTGGAGGGAAGTAGGGTATGTTGGGTGCATCAAGAATGACATGTTGTTAATGGATAAGTCAATAAAGGATTTGTCCCTTCCATTTATGGAAGTTGATATCTCGGCCCTTTAATTGAAATATAACCGTCGCATTAAATTCCATGTCCATGGTGTAAATGAAGGGTTTATTTTAGGTATTCAAAGAACGAATGATCAAGAATATAGGTTTATGAAACAACCACGAAACCTTCTTGAAGAGATATTGAGACAAAGGGATTAAATTACACAGTGATCATCCGTATGAGGTTATATTTCAATGAAGCATCAATTTCATTCTCTTGGGTGCCTTATCCAGTTTCTAGATAGTAATCTTGGACTTCAGGCAAGCTCGCCCAATGCCAACGAGAAAGAGGCCTAGAGGGTCACACACTAAGTGTATTCAAGTATCTCAAGTAGAATAAAGATTATTCCCATATGTGGTTTAATAATTATTCAAGGAATCATAAATCATTTTAATGATGGATGAAGAAGGAAATAAAAAACAAGATATACAGGCCATGTATTAAAGATTACACGTCGTGTAGTTTTTCATGGAAAACAAGTACATGCCATGTATTAATAATTACATGTCGTGTTGTTTTATTTATATAAAGGAAATGAATAAATGAAAACAATCTATACACTCCATGTACATTGAATGTACACGCCGTGTAGTTTTCAATTAAAAACAAGTACACACCGTGTATTTATTAATTCACACCGTGTAGTTTTTTCAGTCGGGATTTTGAGGAAATAATATTGTTTTAAATGATATTTATTATAATCAGAATGGGTCCATGTCATGGAATTAATTATTCGGCATGGGGGTTTTAAATAAGATTCAATGAAATAAATAAAATGTGTAATGCGTTTATTTATTTTCATAACTCTAGAACCTCAAACCTGATTATAAATATCCTCACAAGCCCAACTATTTTCCTGTACACAATAACTCTGGAGAATTCCCTCAAGGAAGAGATAACTCCTTCTTCCAAGAACGCTCTCAAGACCAAGAGAGATCTTCATCCATTGGATCAAGATGATATACAGTGGGAAGCGTAAGAAAAGGCTTCTCCACACTTGCACCTGGAGAATCCCATGGCGAAGTCCAAAGATACGATGTGCACTTATGGATCACCGCTAGAGGAAGTCTACAATTGACTTTTGCGACGCAATGACGGATCACATCGAAAATGTGATCAAGAACATCAAAGAAGAAAGAACACCCAAAAGGTAATTATTTATAATTAAATTAATTAATTATATTCAAACTATGACGATCCTACTTTGTTGTTGCAGGAATTTCTTTTTCATTGTCCATTTCTATGACTCGATCCATGGAGACTGGCATTTATCGTCGTATTGATCCCGGATTGATCATTGTTAATGGAAAAAATCCATGTGGGCACATCCACCCATGCACTTTCATTGTTCCCAGAACCATCACTCCCCCCTTTAGAAAATTTCATCCCCGAAATTTATTTACTTATCGAATAAGTGGGGGTATTTATCCCTCATTGCATTTTGAGATTCCCATGTTGCATCTTCAATCATGTGGTTTTTTCACAAAACCTGTACTTGATGAATCACCTTATTCCGCAATAATTTCTCCATGTGGTCAAGAATCTAGACCAGTTGTTCCTCATAATATAGATTCTCTTCCAGCTGAACTACCTCTGGACTCAAAAAATTAGACGGATCTAGCATATAGTTCCTTAACATTGAAACAGGAAAAACATTATGTACCAGAGATAAACATGGAGGTAAAGCCACTCGGTATGCAGCTAATCAAACTTTCTCCATAATTTCATATGGTTCAATGAACCTTGGACCCATATTTCCTTTCTTACCAAATGTAATCACACTTTTCCATGGTGAAACTTTGAGGAAGACATGATCACCTACCACAAAATAGAGATCCTTCCTCCTGTTGTCCGCAAAACTTTTCTTCCTGCTCTGAGATGTTCTCATGTGTTTCTATATCAGCTAGACTTTTTATTCCAACTCTTCTACCAATTCTGGTCCCATCAACTTGCTTTCACCCACTTCATCCCAAAAAGCTGGAGTTCGACACCACTTCCCATATAATGCCTTAAATAGTGCCATCAGTATACTGGGATGAAAACTATTATTATAATAAAACTCATCCAAAAAAAGATGTTGGTCCCAACTTCCCTAATAATCCAACGAACAAGCACAGAGCATATCCTCAAAAGTATGAATTGTTTGTTCTAACTACCCATCTGATTGAGGATGAAAAGTTGTACTAAAATTTAATTCAGTAACCAACGACATCCGAAGGCCTTTCTAAAAGTTATAAGTAAACCTGGGATCACGATCAGATACAATGGATAGGGGAACTCCATGTAACTTTACAATTTTATTAAGATACAAACGATAATGTTGACCTATGGAGAAAGTATCTCATATATCAAAGAAATGTGCAGATTTAGTCAAGCGATCAACAATAACCCAGATGGAATTATTACCTTGAGGTGTCTTCGACAATCCCACAAAAAAGTCCATGGATATATTCTCCCATATCCACTCTATCACTGGTAAAGGATGAATAATCCTTTTCGGTAACATCCACTATGCTTTAACCTATTGACAAGTCAAAAACATCACAATAAAATCAGCAATATCTCATTTCATTCCAACCCACCAGTAATACTCCCAAAGATCTCTATACATCTTATTACATCCCGTATGAACTGAAAACGAAGAACTATGAGCTTCACATAACAACACTCTCTTCATCTGTGAATCACTAGGCACAAAAAATATCTTCCCAAATCTCAAAACACAATCATTATCAATTTTGAATTTAGGTAACATACCATTCTGAATCATCTCTACCTTAGTCTACAACTCAGTGTCTTGCTTCTGTGCTTTCTTATTTTTTTTTCTGATAGAGAGTATTTCACTGATACTTGAAACAAAATAGAAGAACATCCTACACCAACAACTTCTATGCCAAATCTTATCAAATATTTTACCAAGGAATCACATTCCAATCGTATCATGGTTAATGAAGAATTACTATTTCGACTCAAAGCATCATCCAATTTATTTTCTTTTCCCAGATGGTAATGAATTATACAATAATAATCCTTGATTAATTATATCCATATCCTCTGTCTCATGTTCAATTATTTCTGAGTGAATATATACTTTAATATTTTTTGATCGGTATATATTTCACACTTTACTCCATACAAATAATGCCTCCAAATTTTTAAAGCGAAAACAGAAGCATCTTGTTCCAAATCATGTTTAGGGTAATTTACCTCATGAGTTTTCAACTGACGTGAAGCAAAAAAAATTACCTAATCATTCTGAATTAGGATGCAACCAAGTCCTTTCAATGAAGCATTACTGTAGATAACAAACTCACCATTCCTGGAAGGTAGTGCCAAGACTGGAGAATTCATCAATCTTCTTTTTAATTCCTGAAAAGAATCATCACATTCTTTTTTCCAGATAAACTTAACACCCTTCGCAGTTAACTTAGTCATTGGACTAGATAACCATGAATTTTTTTAACAAACCTTTAGTAATAACCTACCAAACCAAGAAAACTACGAATCTCAGTTACATTTGTGGGTCTTGGCCATTCATCAGCAACCTTTGTTTTTATAGGATCAATATTTATTCCATCTTTAGAAACAATGTGACCAAGGAAAGAAATTTGTTGAGCCAAAACCCACACATGAAAAATTTCCCATACTGTTTATTTTCATTTATGGTTTTCAAAATAACCATAAATGACTTTCATTCTAATATTTACATTTATAAAACACCAAAATATCATCAAATAAAAAAACCACAAACTTATCCAGGAACTCATGGAAAATTCTATTCATAAGGTCCATGAATACAGTAGGTGCATTGGTTAACCCAAAAGGCATTACTATAAATTTATAATGGCCATATCTTGTACGAAACACATTATTAGTAATATCTGCTTCCATTACCTTCAAATAATGGTACCCCGATCTCAGGTCAATCTTTGAAAAATACTGAGCTCCCTGGAGCTGATCAAACAAATCGTCGATATGAGGCAAAGGATATTCTTTCATAACAGTGATGTTATTCAAGGCTCTATAATCAATTAAATGTCTCATTGAACCATATTTCTTTTTATCAAATAAGATAGAAGCAC
Source organism: Viscum album (assembly GCA_963277665.1). Lineage (NCBI taxonomy): Eukaryota > Viridiplantae > Streptophyta > Magnoliopsida > Santalales > Viscaceae > Viscum > Viscum album. The sequence continues at coordinate 1,870,500,662 of OY728150.1, forward strand.
CCCATGGTGATGTGCTAGGTCGAATGAAGCCTTTCTCTAATAAATCTTGAAAATTCCTCTTTGAACTCTAAAAGTTCAATTTGAGCCATTCAATAAGGGGGTTTTCAAATTGGAATAGCATCAGGAACTAGGTCAACAATAAATTTAACTTCTCGATCTGGTATTATTCCAGGAAACTCTTTAGAAAAAACATCAGGATACTCATTTACCACTAGCACATCCTTAATCTGAACGGTTCCTTTAATTTCAACAATATGTGCAAGGTAACATTCATTTCCACCTTTTACATGTTTCTCAGTCTCTTGATATGTTATCAATAGTAAGGGTTCATTCTTGTACAAAAAATGAAATTGTTTCTGAAAATAGACTTTTTTAGATCTACAATCAATCTTAGCATGATAAACATAGAGCCAATCCATACCCAGGATTACATAAAACCTTAATAAAGGTAAAACAATAAGGTTTGAAAGTAGGTTCTTTTCATGGATAATGATAGGAAGATTCTTATAAATTCTTTTTGCCTCAACATTTCCCCGAGTTGTTTTTACCACAAGTTCAGGAGTCATTTCATGAGATGTAATTCCCAATTTACTAGAAAATTTTTCCGATATGAAAGAATTTGTAGACCCTGAATCAAACAACACAATGGAATAATATGAAAAAACAAAAAAAAAGTACATGATACCACTTCATTTCATGGACCAACATCTATTGAAGTAGTTGCAAAGTATTTAACCACACCATTTTGCTTGTAGTCTGACTACCTCTCATCATTTGAGCTCTTTGTCGACCACTCGTTTGCATAATGACCCATCAAATTGTAATTGAAACATTTAACTAACTGTAAATCAAATTTGGTCTTACCATCACCCTGATCTTTTTCAGTGCAATCACGTGCCTTATATCCCATCTTATCAAATTGGTAGCACTTTCCAGAATTCAAAATACATTCCCCAACATGATTTTTACCACACTTATCACAAACTGAAAACTTAGTTTTCTTACCATCATACCTTTTGGAAGGATTCTTCCCTTTCTCCTGCCACCTCGATCTCTTCTTCTGTTGGTTGTTATAGAACACTTCATTATCAGAAAACTCAATTTACACCTTCTCAGCAAATCGAACAATATTTTAATAAATTTTAAACTCATGAGAAGCTAAATCCCTTAGATATTTTGGCTTTAATCCTAAGTAAAAACCATTTATTTTACTATAAAGGTCTCGGATAAAATTTGGAGCATTCCTTTCCAATCAAGTGAACCTTTCTTCATAAGCAGCCATTGAGTCATCCTCTTGCCTCAAATATAAGAATTTTCTTCCATCCTAAGTCGAACAGCCTTATGAAAATATTTCTTAAGAAACAAACCTTTGATTTCATCCCAGTAAAGAGAATCAATCTCATCAGCATCCCTAATATTTTTAACCATCGAACACCACAGATCTTCTTCACCCTCAAAACGGTAAACAACAAGACTAATCTTTTAATTTTCTAAACACCCCATGAAATTGAAAATATTCTCCAATGATTTAATCCACCCTTCAGCTAGCATAGGTTTAGATGATCCTCTTAATGATTGGGGATGTTTCCTCATGAAATGTTCCACCGCTGACATGTTCCTCTGCGGTTGATCTAGTTGATCTTGTGCATGGATACCACCACCATTTATTGCTTGAGTCAACTGCTCCATTACCGCAACAAATTGTTCAGTTCCAATTCTGACCATCTTAGGATGCTGATTTGGAAGGTAATTTCCTTATGTTTGACTTCCTAGCACTGATTCTCTATTTTCTCTGCAGAAAACCATTCTGAACAAACATTTCTTAGATGAAGCAACATGGTAATATTAAGATGCTATATAATTTCAATTTGACCATAAAAAAATATTTTTGGATAATAATTTAATAGAATTATATCTCCTAAAGTTATCTAAAATTACCTCTCTTACCAACTATAAGGCCATGGCCTTAAACATTACTTAATATTGAGTTATTACAAGAATACACATTGAGGATCTTTTCAAGTTTATATTTTTAGATAATTAGATCATAAATCATGCATTGCATTCCACATTTAAACAAGGTGGTTACATAAAAGACAGTATTCATTTTCTCCCATCAAAGAAAACAAATTAAAATTAAAACATGGATTCTTTCTTAACACTTCATCGACACTATCATCACATCATTTAACATTCACTTGACCTGTGGAAAACATTTCAAAAACATGGGATGAGCATAAAAAGCTTAGTAAGGGATATAAAAATACGGAAAGAAAACCATAGTCCATGTATACATAAGAATCATTGAAAACATAATTTACTCATAAAAAATAAACTTTAACATACCTCATGAAATCATAAGATTTATGAATAACTCATAGAAATTGTAACAGATAAAGGTAACTTGAGAAATTCATAACATTCTTACGTAGGGAGTAACCGTCATGGTTACATTTGGAATACCCATCACAATATATTCCCTAAATCTTTTCAGAGAAACATTAGATTCTAACTCCATTATGTTACCCAATGAATTGGAGAGATATCACGGGCTCACTCGCCCTTAGTTTATCTCGGAACCACCCGTCTTCATAAACACTTCCCAAGAACTATAACATAATCGCATCACAAAAAACATGCAAAAAGGAAATATAACATTTCCACATTTCAATCACAAGATTTCAATACAACACATTGATATAATCATAAAATTATCAAAACCATTTTAAATACCAAAATAAAAGAAAATTTAAAAATGGTATTTATTTTTCATATAAAAAAAGGTATGGCTTGTAGAGGAAGCCGAAACTCAAATAATGGTCACGACAGCGGAGAAGTCGTTGTCGCTGCATACGTATGACAAGAACATTCCCTTTTGTCATTTAGTAAAATGATTCATATAAAAGGTTTGCTTTTGAATAAAATTAATAGTAAAAGGGTTTCATACACCCTATAAAAGGAAGTTGTGTATATAACAAAATATGCCTTAATGGAAGGAGATTGAGACCATGTCCCTTAACTCGTGTCCGAATTGACTCGATCATTCTTTAATCGTCCTGAATAATAAACTAGAATTAATTTCTACTTGCATAAGAACCTTTTATAAGTTCATTATTCATTTTATATCACTTATTACCATGTTATGAACATTATGTAATTATTTAAGTTAATAACGGTTGTTTTGTCGATCTTTGGTACTTGAGCCAAAAATAAACTTCTTATAATTACAAGATGTTAGTGTGGTAAAATATCTATTATATCCTGAATTATATTCATGATGTAGATATAATATATTTAATATATATACAGTATATACATGTATTTATAATATTACATAACATTTATAGGTAATAAATGAAATGCACCGTTCATGGAGACGGTAAGCCGTACGTACACATGAACGCTACTTTCATTTATATTTCATATTTAAGGAAATGAAATAATAATTATATAAAGGTATATTATAATTTTAGTATAATACCATATATGATATCATTAACTCCATCCTTTATATGCCCCACATATAGAATTAACGAATCAAATCACTTTGAGGGGGCGGTAGTCCGCACTTCCTAAAATGAAATTATTGCGTTTACCCATAATGGAAACCATAAAGGTATGCAATAAATGAAAAATACAAAAGAATAAGGAAAACAGAAACATAATATATTTCATATATAATTATAGTGACATATTAACGGCCTCCATGAAAGGTGTTAAAAGAAGATTGAACAATCATCGTTTCGTGAGGCATTAATTCGCCACTCACAGAAATAGTATGATCTTTAACCATTAGACGAAGGTGCATGTAAGTGTAAATCAAATACAACTTATTAAAAAATCCTAGTATATTGATGATACTGGTGTTTTTACAATAGAGAGTAACAAAAAGGGTTTAGGGGGTTGGAGAAGCAAAATAAAACAAAAGGACATTAGAGAAGACATTACCTTAAAATCGGGTAACTCCCCTTGGTTTGAACCAAAAGGGTTTCTTGAAGAGCTTTCTTCCTAAGGTAAGGCTTCTAGGATGAAGATAGGGATGTGGAGAGATAAAATGGGAATATTTTGGCTGAGACGATGGCTTTAGAGGTGTGAGTAAGGGGGTAGAGGTGGGGGCCTTTTATAAGAGGGAGGAGGGGCACTCTTGGAAAGACATGAAATGATACTTTATTATAAAATTAGTTTCGGATTTTAAAGGTCCCAAAATGATATATTTTGAGTATAAGATGATAAGGGTTAGAAATCCACCCATCCAATAGGTTTTTGACAAGTGTAAGTCTTATATTTTAAACTATCTTTCCATTTTATTTAAATCATTCAATTAATGAGGTAATCACTACATCATCATGGTGTCATAAATAAATTTATTTATATAATGTCAAAAAATTATTAAAAAATACCATGATTTAGGAAATCTTTTTAGCTTTCCAATGACTATTTATGGTATAATAGATCAATTATTTAGACAAAATTAAAAAAAAATTAATTAGGTGTTATATACTTTTTTTATATTTTCCATTCTTTAAAAAATAAAACGATAAAATGTCACTATCACACAAAAGTGATTCCATGGGGTCCCTAAGTTGGCACAAGGCATCCCAGGGTCAAACATGACACAAAAAATAGAATTAGGACACATTTTTGGTCATTTTATATTATTATGATATTATTTTATTACCGTTAACTACAAGATTACTAATTAATCACGATAATTAAAGATAATTATAGTCGTTAATATTCATAATGTCCAAATACAAAAGAGTCTTAATTACATAGTTGGAAATTCTGATTCCAAATATAAAATTCATTTTATCAAATTCCAAACACAGAAATTTCAGTAATTAATTTAAAAATAATTCCTGTTGTCAAAACAAATTGCGGGTTTTTTAGAAACAATATCCATCAAAAGTTTGACACTTGTTTATGCCCGATTCCTAAGTGAAATTAACTAAAATAAACAAAAATGGATTAAATGGTAAAAATATATTATAATTAAACTTCAAAACAAATTAAAAAGGTAATCTAAACATATAATAAAATTAGATGAAAAGGCAGTTTTGAAGTAAAATGAAGTATTTTTCACTATTCATTAAAAATGAAAAATGACAGAAAAATTCCAACAATTTATCCAAAGTAAATTTTAATGTCACAATTCTAAAGAATAAGTATATTTTGACAAATAGAGCTTATAAAATTGTCAAAAATTTTATTTAAAAATGGTTTTCCATCAAAAGGCAGTAAAACGATCCTTTAAAAAAATATTAGTGTCTTCTATGCTTGAGATTAGATTTATTCACATTTTAAGCCTCTAAAACACTATCTAATTCATAAATAGACATAGATATTAATATCCATATTATTTACTTACTTGGGATGTTACATTATCATTCTAGTATTATTTTATTGTTATATATATATCTTATAATATCACTAAATACATCCTTCGTACATTCCAAATAAAGTGAGAATGAGTCATGTTGCTTTGAGGAGGCGGTAGTCCACACATCCACAGATGATGTTATCAAATTTCCAGAAAATGGAAAGAATGAAAGTATTTTTTATATAATAATTACATAATCATAAATACATCATGAATAATATATACACCATATAAAAATATATTTTACATCAGAATCCTCAGCCATGAGAGGTGGTAATGGAAAAATGGAAAACATCATTTCGTGAGATAGTTGTTCACCAAACACATGAATGATATGTTTGTTACCCATTATTTGGAATTGTGTGTATGTTTAGTTTTGAAACTTATAATAAATATATATCAAAATATTTAGGATACTTATTTTATTATTTAATAATTTAATAATAACAAATTCTATTGGTTTAATAAATAAATTATATAAAAACGTTCATTCATGAATGTTACCTATTCTTCAGGTATCTCCTTTTTATTTTCACAAAAGAACATGTTTGGTTGGATTTATTCTAAATTTAAGGATTATATGATTAATTTTGGAATTTTGGGAATATACATAAAATATATTGGCAAAACCAATTAGGTACTGAAGTGTTAATAAAAGTGGAGAATATGTTCCCTATTATAAGAGAAGGGTAGGGAACATTCGGAATTTATCAAAAGAATAATTTATATTAAAATAAATATATATAAAAATACCTTAAAATGAAATTTATTTAAAGATAAGATATTATAATTTTTTAATATAATAAACCAATTTATTTTATACAATACTCGATATTATTTTAAATCATATCAATTTAATTAACCATTAGTTAAGCCATTTTTATTATAAATATGGTAACAATGTATTTATAATTAATAGGATTTATTTTTTACTAATAAAGCATAAATTGGACCATAAATGGGAAATTTATTATATTTTTGACAATATCAAATCAATTATGTTCTTATTGAATTTATTTGATTTATAAATAATTTAATAAAATATCATTTTCATAAAATATCATAAGTGTGAAATCTTCCACTATTCATTACATTGAATTTATGAAAAATAATAAAGAAATATAATGTAAAAATAATAAATTTAATACACCCTTAAATTTAAAATCAACAAATAATATTTGTGAATTTTCATAATTGAGTCTAATTATTATTATTTTAATATTTTTAATATCATTTATTTGACTGTTTCACTAATTTAATAATTAATACATATAAATTTTGTAACTATTTAGGATAATTATTTGTTAAATAAAAAATAAAAATATATCTAAATGAAATAAAAAAAACATTTTAACATTAATATGAACATACTAGGATGATAAAATATCTAATATTACCGCATATTAAAAATATATCACTTATTAAAATTAATAGTGTACCATTTTGTCACGCTCTTTGATTTTAAAAATATCCTGGTAATTTTCTTGGAAAAGTGACCAATAAATTATTAAATTTATATCGATATGTGTTAATTTTATTATTATATTTCTCCAATAATGGTTTAGTATGTTTTAGGACCATTTTTGTAGTCCTTATATCATTATTTTTAATCTAATGTTTCTAATTTTCACTTAACCATGGTAATACTAATTACAAAAGTTGGGGTTCAAATTGCCCAATAATAGAAGGGGACTATTTACTGAAGTGGGACCATATGATTCCAAATATTTAATCCAATTTAAATAATTCAAAACATATATTTTTAAAAAATTAAATAAAAACTCATCCCATTGACTGGATGAGAAAATGGGCTTTTAATGTGAAAAAATCCAAAATATTGACATGTTTTAATATACAAAATCGAAGTGAGATTAATTAAAATTAAATTAATTGGAATTAATGATAAATTTTTTAAATAATTAAACATTAAAACCAATCATTTATAAAATTTAATGCTATAAATTATTTCGATAAAATATCAACATTCATTTAAAATTCAGTATTTTTTATTATTCATCAAAACACGAAACTGACCAAAAAATACTAAATATAAAACCAAAGTAAATTTTTATATTAATATTTCTATAAATAATTTTATTTTTTAGTATTGAATTTATAAAATTGTCAAAATCTATATTAAAAACATGTTCTCCATCATAAAGTGGCAAACATGACATTTTAGAAAAGTATATCTTTTATACATAAAATTGGAATTGTTCATTTATTATGTCTAGAAAAAGACAGAACATAAATATTAATAATTAAATTTTATATTATATATAAATTTATTTCATTAATTTAATTCAACAAGAGTGATATGTTTATGTATTTGTATAAAACAAACTTAGGCATTTTTAAATAATTTTTTAGACAATCTTTTACTTATATTTTAAATTTATAACATTCATTTATAACTAAATGGTAAAATAATTATATGTAACCCATAATTTCATAATATATATAATCATTATCATACCATACATTATTATTTCTAGGTTATAATTTTATTATTTATATAAGTATTATATTAAAGTGATGTTTCAAATAATCTCACTGTATCATGCACCAAAATATAATCTAGTGTTGTGAAAGACATCAACAAAATAAAAATATATTTTTTTTTTAAAAATATAACTCATAAAAATTAATGGATGTTACAAAAATTCTCAATGATTGTGAGGTATTCTTATAGTATAATCCTAAAACATTAATATAAGATTGATTTATTCTTCATTGGCATAAAACCAAATGGTTGATGGTTTTTTCCATAAGTGACTATAGTAGATATGAAAATATCATGAAATGTGTTATCATGTTGGATATATATATTGGACATACCCATCAATCTCTAGGATTTGATAATAAAGGTGAAATTGAATTCAAATAAAATTATAAAAACCATAGAGAGGGGAATATGATATTTTCTATATTCATAAAATGTGGAAGACAAAATGTGGGAAATTGACTAAAGGGAAGTAATAAAATATTCATGTTTATAGAGAAGGCTGATTGATAAATAAAATAAAAATGTTATGGGATGAAGTTATCAAATATATTTAATAAATGGAAATTTTCTTGGAAAACTCCACTCATACTCTAGTGTTTTAAATATATGGAGAATGTTATTTTTGCAAATCATTTCTATAAATTATGGTTAATAATGATGATTGAAGGTAAAAACCTATTAGTAATTAAGAAAAATTAGAATCTCATAAGATAAGTACTTTGATGATGGTTATGTTGGCAATATTGTGAAAGGTATAGTTACTATTCGATATATAGTTTCTAATGTCTTATTTGATTTTGGATATACCCACTCTTTTATATTTAAAGGCATTCATAAGGATACTAAACTACCTCATAAAAATGCGACATTAAGTTATAATTTAAAACCAATGATGTTATGATGATCTCATCACATGTATATTATTTTCCCCCAGTTGAAGTTTTTTTTCGAATTTGTGTCCTATTCATCATGTCATTCTTCCTCTGGTTGAATTTTATGTCATCTAGGGATTGTTTTGGTTTTATTTACATAAATCATGAATTTATTTCATTAGAATGGGAGTTATATTTGAAATTCAAAACAAACCATTGATCTTATATCATTGTGATAAAGAAATAAAATTTTGATGGAAATTTGATCCATATTATTTATTATGATTCCAATTCAAAAGTGGTATTTATTTCATATGGTTAAAGATAATCTCAAGATTGAAGACACACAAATAGTGTGTGTGTTTATTTATTTCTTCCCTGAATATTATCTTGGTATTCCACCAAATCTTGTTGTCTAGATTTTAGTATAACTCCTCATTATACAACACCAGTTTTTGAGGCATCATATTGAATAACCCTAATTGAATGGAATTAATTGAAGAATAAATTCCAACAAAATATTGAAAATGGATTCATAAATACAAGTGGATCACCTTGGGTACATATTAATTATTTATTAAGAAGAAATATAGATCAATGTTACTCTAAATTTATTATCAAGAACTTAACAAGATCACTACCAATGAAAAGTGTCATCTATCGTATATGGATGACTTTTTTGATCAACTCTATAGAGCTAAATAATTTTCTTAGATTGATATTAATTCTAGATATCATTAATTGAGGTTTAGGAGAGTGTATATACCAAATACATCACTTTGTACAAGAAATGTATAAAATGATTTTTTTTGTAATTATATTTGGTCTTCATAATTCCCCCGCTATCTTCATGAATTTATTGGGAATTCTTTAAGGATTACAATGATCAATTTTTGGAAGTCAATATAGATGATCTTATTTTTTATTCAAAGATAATTTAAGATAATTAATATTATTTTATAACTATAAAAAATCTCCTGAGTAAGGATATTTTTTTTGTAAAATTTAGAAATTATTAAACATGGATTTTGTATGTTTCATTATTTGGATATATAATCTCAAGTGAGGTTATATTAGTAGTCCCTTAAAAAAATTTGAACATTTTACTAGAACAACCACATTGAATAAAAACCATATTTTTCATGGTTTGGATGGATTTTATCATGGATTTGTGGATAACGTTATATAGCTATCAAATCCTTTGACCATGTGAACTCTGAAGGGAGACTATTTGCTTTAGTTGATTTAATATGATGAATGTTTTGAGAAACTGAATATTAGTTTCATTATCTCACCTACTCTTACATATCCCTAGAGTGTAGAAAATTTTTTAATCTCTATGGACATTATCAATGAATGTATTGGAATGTTTCTTCATGAATTATGATATGGTTATATTTTAGGCCTCCTAAAAAATAATGGTCTTGGAGAAAAATTATGCAACTCATGATTTGGAGTTATCTGAATTTATTTTTCCATTAATGATACAGAGGTATTATCTATATGGTAAAATGTGTGACATTTATACAAATAAAAAAGATAAAAGTATATTTCCATCTAAAATGATATGAACATGCACCCAAAATAAGGTTGGAAATGATTACGTATTATTATTTAACAATTAATTACCACCTTGAAAAAGTAAACATGGTGTCAGATTATATATATCAAAAAGATCATTCAATATTTTCTAAGATGATGATCACGAAATATTTAGTATTTCTAGACAATCAAATAATATATCTTGAAATCCAGATGTAAGGGGAGAAATATTATCTTATACAGATGAATTTTCCACAAATAATCTATGTAACAATTAAATAATCCCATAAGGTTGATATAGAGCTAAAAAAGTAGTTGATAAATGGAAATGTGTTCTACCATTAATGTTATGGAAAAATAAGTTTAGGGAACCGTGTTTGTTTGTCTTCAGTACCAAATTTTAAGCAGTTGAAGGTTAAATCTCATAGTTATTAATTCTTTTTTAATCCTTTATGTTTTTATATTTATAGATATTTAAAATGTTATCTCTATAAGGATTTCATGAAGAGAGATACTACAGATTATGTTTTTCAATTCTCGGTAGGTCTACTAGTTACTGATTGTATATACAGGTGTAATTAGATGTTTTATCCATTACCTATACTATAATGGAAATGTGAAAATATCACTATGGATGTTTTCCTATGTTTCTCAAAAAAAACTATATAGAATATTTCTATTTGGGATATAGTTGATGTCCTTATGAATTCAGCACACTTCATTTATATTAGTTAAGACTTCTCTATTGATCATCTTACACAATTATAAATTATGTATTTTGTGTGATCTGAGGGTGTACAACTTTCAATTGTATCTAATATGGGTATGAGGATTTCCTGAATGTTTTAGAGAAGTCATCATACAGATCTAGAGATAGAGATAAATATTTGTACTTATATTCATCCTTAGAAAGATAGTAATTCTAAATGGTCCTTTCAAAATAAACAATGATGATATCATGATATATGGAGTTAAACGATGGTTGGTATCAACACATTCCTTTGGTGGAATGTTTTTTCAAAAATATCTTTGTCTAAAGAATTAAGATGGACCATTATGAATCCCTCTAAAGTAGAAAGTGTAGAAATAGAACATGGTAGAATGAAGATGGTGAAACAACTATATTGGGACATAATTTTTCTGAGGAAATGGAAGAGAAGGTTAAATCCCTTTCATGTCACATAAATGAAACTCTAAGTAGAAAAAAATGGTTGGTGGTTAATCATTAGAAAGATATAGAGTTTGATGCTGGTGAGAATGTATTTTTAGAAGTATGTCCCTATATAAAGGTGATGTGATTTGAAAAAAAATTTAATCCCAATGTATATCAATCCTATTAATGTTCATGATTTAATTAAGATTGTATCTTATCAGTTGGTGCTTCCACCGAATATCTCTTATGATCACGACTTCTTCCAGGTATCTCTCTTAAGATTGTATATACCAGATCTTTTACATGTTAGAGACTCATAGGTCAAACCAATTAATAGAGGTATATTTTATAAATCAAAATAATTAGAGACTCATGATCATAGAGAAAATTTGTTTTGAAAATAAACTACTGACCTGGACATTGTTTTTTGGTAAAACCAATAATTGGATGATGCTACACGGTAATCAACTAATGTAAAGAGGAAGAAGTATTCTTAGTTTTTTATAAAAAATTGATAAATTTTGAGGGAAAAATAAATTTATTTGGGGAATAATTCTACACACTAATATTTTATTTAACATGTGTTTTTGAAATATATTTAATTTCTTCGGTAACTTGTGTTAGCTACAACATAAGTTCAAATGAATTGTGATATACTATTACAATATTATTATTTTAAATGATAGTCATCCCTTAGTTATTAGATTGAAAACTAGGAATAGAACTAATTTTTTTTGTTGAAATTTTATAGTTATATATGTATACTATTAATTCATTGGTTATCAATTATCTATAAACGAATGTAATAATCCTCTAAATGAAAAAGATATAATTTTATAAAATACCAATTTTATAAGCACAGTTTGTTTTTCAAAATTAAATCAATAATTATTAGTGAATTATTATTTACGGAATCTACATATTATTTACTTGATACATTTTTATAAATAGTTAATAAAAAATTTTACATTCATATGATAAAAATAAACCCTATTTTATTCTTAAAAATATAATTTTTTTAAAATAAATGATTTTATCACATTTTATTAATTTTATAATTACTTTATATTAGTTATTACAAATTAAATAAATAAAAATAAATGAATATTTATTATTATGAGGTTTGATTTTTTTAAATAGTCCAATTTTATTTTTTTTTTCAATATGAATTGTAGCCATGGTAAAATCAATAACCTTGGTAAAGGGTAAATCATGTAAATATGTAGTAAATATAAGTGATACAGACATAATTTTTCATCCAAATCCTAATTTGATTAAGGAAAATTTAACCTTATCACCATAGGATATAAATGGGTTAGTTTAATATTAATTTTTTCATGAAACTGACATATATATTATTTGAATTATTGAAAGTAACAAAATATTTTCCTCTTACATTTAAATATCCTTTTCACAAGGGGAAAAATTTCATGAATTGATAATAATAGTAATTTTGTGTATAATTAAATTATATTCATTATGGTAATATATTTATAATTTCTTATATATTATATAATTACCTTACATGCTTACACAACCCCAAAATAGTATTTTTTTTAAAATAATTAAAAAATAATATAAATGATTTTGAAAATATTACGAGTGATACAATTTGAGATACATATAATTTTAAATGAATTATAATGTTTTCAATGAAATATTATCATATTTATAGACAATTATATTTCAATTATAATTGTAATATGTGCAATTTAATTTAAATTAAGTGGTATGTGTTAAAATTTAAAATAATGATATTTTTAAAAAATAATATTTTTAAAATTACTTTTTACTCATAAAATTATAAAAATAAAAAATGTTGATATTATATAGAATGAAATTTCATAAAGTTTATATTTATTGTCAAAATTTAACCATTTAATTGAAAATTACAAACCATTATATGGATAAATTGTTTACTATAGTTATAATTAAAAAAAATTTACTAAGGGTTTATCTAAATGATAATTTTTAAAATCACACCAAAACATGTCTAAATTATATTGTTTGATGTTATTACCACCTTATCAAACCTTATATTTTAATACCTAGATATTTTTATTACTGAGACTAGTTTTATTATAATTTACTCTTTTGTGAAATTTTTAAAGTCCCCCTTACCTCAATTATAAAATTTCCAATCCTTACTCACTTCATTACACCTCATTGAGAATTATTAGTCCAACATATTCTTCCAATTTATCTTATATAATTATCTACTCACATTAGACTGGTTTTTTCCACCAAAATGGATAACCATAGATACCTTTAGTGTATATCTAATAGACTTATTTCAAAGAAGAGGTAATCTCTATAACATATCACTTTCTTTTATACACATATTTACATCCTCCAAATCCATTATATTTATCATAAAATAGGAAAATAAATATCGTAATTATTTTAAACTTTTATAATGATTATTAATGTTCCCTTATACACAGTATTTAATATTATTTGTGAAATGAATATAACCCTCATGTGTATGTACAATTTATCATCTCTACATATCAATAAAAATCATTTTTTAACAACCTTATATGGTTGGTTATTATAATGTGTTTAATTATTATATGTAATTTTTGTGACATAATTATACTTCTATAGTTATAATATCTTGTATACCTACTTACCATTCAATCCTTTGTGAAATAATAATGTTGTCCAATTGTATGTGTGGACTATCACCTCCATGAAGTGATGTGATTCAAATTTTGATATATGATTTACATAGATGTTAATGAGGAAATATTTAATGAAGATATTTTATATACATTACATGAAAATAATCCTATAAAGGTGATTTAATATTGACCTTTATTTCATTTTATCAGTCGAAAAATGAAAATGGCATTGTTCCGTACATACGGTCGACGTTCTCCATAAATGTTGTAATTAATTTTTCTTTATCAAAAATTAATATTTGACTAAAATATGTGTGTAATTAATATATATAATATTTATATCATTTATAATATTCTGGATATTATGGAACAATGATAAATGTACAAGTACAAAGAATACGAAACTAAAATACTCTTGATAAAAAATAGTTCACACCAAGAAATGGGGATTTTAAAAAATAACCATTGATAAAAGACTGTGTTGAAATTTCATAAAGGGATTAAATATGAAATAATAAGTATGAAAATTAATATTATATATAATTATAATAAATATAGATATAATATATTGGATATTAGATTTCATTTGAGGTTAGTAGAACTCAATGATAGAGGTTTTATGTTATAATCTCATTATTTATCAGGATTGTTTATGATAATGTTCTAATGATAAAATATTATATTCAACTTCTCAAGATACTCATGAATTTCCTAATCTACTGGTTATTTCATAAAAAAAAAAAAAAATCATTTTTATTCTCACCTTATGTACTCAAGAGGCCATAATTACGTTTTCATGGAAAATCGACATCACTTCTCTTTTCAGTCAATTTTATTCCATCCATATACTTATTTTGAAAAACATATTTAAAGATTGTTTTTATTATTATCCTATGAATATTTTAATATATTTTGATGCCTGTTTTAATTTTTACAAAATGGATTTAATGCAATTTTGTTATCATTTTTCAAATAAGGTACATTGTGACTATTAAGGGAAAAAATATGGAAGGAATATTAATTTAACTCATATGAAATGAATAGATTTTCCATTCATCATGAATAATATTTTTTCATGATCCTTCCCTAATATGATTGCCATTTTTTCTTTAGAGTATATTGTTTCCCTTATAATTTCATAGTTTTTTTAATAGGTGATTTCAAATTAGAAAGGATATGTTCAGTAAGAATATTGTAATGATAGTTTAATCATATTTATATTCATAAATGAAAAAACCCCATGATTTAACATATAAATTTCTTCAAATATGATATGGGGAGACGATAATTATTATTTCACCATGTGTTTAATTTTTATGATTTAATGATATTTAGGAAACTCGTTTATTTTACATGGGTTATGCTATAATAAAATGTTTTTGAAACTAATTTCATTCCATTGGTTCTGATATGATGAATGATTTCTTATCTTTTAAAACACATATGTATGATTTAATTATGTGATAAGTTGGACCTTTAACAATTTCCAATATATTGGGTAAATATTGATATTTCATGATATAAAGAGGAATGTAATTGGGTCTAAACCCAATTTATTTAGGGGTTTTATCCACATTGATTATCATAGGTGTCAACCATGACTTCTACAATGGTTCAGGTAGTGAACCTGTTCAATTATTATAGCCTTAGAAATGATAAATGACTATTATTGAAATTATTTTATATTCTTATGAGTATGATACAAACAAATTTCTTATTCTCATATTTTGATTTGATAATTTATGACCCATGATTTCCTTATAATTCATGTATTCAAAACTATGAAGCTTAGTTCTTGGAAATAATATTATGATTTTTGAAATGTAGTACATGGTTTGGATTTTTTATGATCATGTAATGATAACCATACATTCATATTATTCTTTTATGATCATTGATATCTCCCTTCATTAACCTTTATGACGATCAAATCTCACACTTATATTTATAAAACTAGGTTATAAAGAATGATTTGATGTATAATATATCAATGAAGTTTGATAGTTATGAAAACATATGTGATAGATAATGTCGAAACAATATTAACCCGTTTTTTATGTTTCCATGTTTCCAAGGATACTAGACCTATAATATTATGGTAGAAACTATTATGTTATGTAATGAATGTTCATCTTTTTAAATGTAATATCTTGGTGTAAAGTGTGTTGGTCATTACATTTACAGTTCACCGTTGGAATGAATTATTTTTCCCATAAACATATTTTTATGCCTAAAGATGAAATTGTTATTATTAATTTTTTTATCTTGATAATTGAAAATAATAAATTAATTTTATTCTATTTAAATATAATATTCTATAAGAAATATTTTCAATATAATAATGAAAAATATATTAAACAATTTCAATAAAAAAAATGCATTTTTAAGAATAATAATTCATTTATTCGTATTCCATAATAATTAATAGTCATTATATATTTTATAAACTCGTTAAATATATATAAATATATATATATATATATTGAAATTTTATTATGTTTAATTCTTTATTTACATGAGTTATGATTATTTTTTATATATAAAAATACACAACATCTAAAAAATCTTTTAAAAAAATATTATTTTCAACAATGAATGATTTTATCTCAATTTAAAACTAATTATTAATAAATATAAGTATCTATAAAAATTATACTTACAAATAATATATTTATTTTTGTTGTATACAAAAAATTTATGAAATTTTACATTAAAAACATATTATATATAAAATATAATTCATTTAAATAAAATCATTTTGATTAGTTATAAATTAAAAAATTGTATTCTTTATATATACATAATTATTTATTATATGTTATTAAAATATTTCACTAATAATTTATTGAATTTTATAAATAAATTTTATTGAAATCATTCTTTAATAGTAATAAATGTAATATCCATACATTATTCATAAAAATAAATTTTTTAGAATTAATGATATTTTTATAATTAAACTTGTATCCTTTAATTCTATTACAAAATTAAATATTATATTACAAATACATAATTTTTATTTAACATGTATATTTATTTATACATTAAGTAAAAATTATATATATATATATATATCAACTCTCAACTGATAATTCCAAACTGGTATGATGGTTAATGGTATTATATGAAATGGTTAAGTACACTTTAACAATTTCTATATAACAAATATATATCACACAAATAAATCTTATTAATTAATTTAATTCTTATATCATAAAGAATGAATTTCATTACAATATATTTTATTCTGAATTATTACATAATTCTTTTTCCACACATTATGTTTTTTCTCATTATACGTTTAGATTTACTAAAGGTGATTCTCAAAGATGATGATGATCCAGGGTATTTATTAATGTCAAAAATACAACTCCTTTTTATTTATTTCCTATTTTAATTTATTATATTTAATGGGATGTAATCATTCATGGTATACAACAATATATTTAATGAAATAAATTGTTTCATGTACTGATATTGTTATGTTCCATTATGAGTAAATAAAATGTCTTTAACTTGGATCATTTTTATCAGGATTTATTTTATAATAATATTTTGATTAATTATAAATAATAAAATAGGTTACATAGGAAAATAATTCACTATTGAATATTGGATGTTATAATATTAACTTCACATAATCTTTGTGTATGTTTTATAAAGAAATTATTTTTAATATGTTTGTTATGGATTTTTTTTAAAGATAAGAATTTTAAAATATTTAATATTCATATATCTATTATAATTTTAATACTATAATATAAATTAAATTTTAAAAAAATTTGTAAATGACAATTATTTTTGTTTTACTAGCCATATATGAATATAATGATTAAATAGAGTACCAACTTTCATGTATGAGGTTAAATAAAAAAAAATATGGGTCAGTGGAAGAATTATAATCTCTCACTCAATAATTCATTATTATTCTATTATCAGGAAATTTTGTTCATTTTAATTATATGTTTTCAAATTTTTGATATATATTTAAAAAGAGTTTCATTATTAGGATATAATAAATAGGTAATGTAGAATGTGTTTCTTATGAAGGTCATTTTGTTTTATTCTTTTTAATATTGTAGTATTTGTTGTCATCATCATGTTGATGATTGGTTTTTAATATATATGGAAGTTGATCTGTTATCAAAAGAATTTTTAGTAACTCTTTCTTGAGTGCTAAAATTCTTTTTTGATGTTCAAATATTCTACCATAATAATTACTACATGGTTATCAAGATTCAAGGTTTATTTTCTAATGATTCATCAAGATAGGTAAATTGGAAACAATTCCAGAGATATTGAGTCATGTATTTATAGGTTTAAAAGGTATAATTTTAAAGAGGAGGTCTCCAAACTAATTTTAGTGGAATAAGGTGATCGAACGATGTTGTACCAGATTTATAGAAATATCACTTGTACAAAATATATAGAAATTTTTAGTCCATATAATGTACATTTATGTGATCATTAACCAAACGAGAGATTGAAAGAGGAATGCGATGATCACCAAATGAATAAATATTAATATAATTATTTGGAATATATTGAGATCATTAGAAATATGTTTTTGGATAAAATGAGATTTGATAAAGAAATCTTAAATAAATAATATTATGAAAAAGTATCTCTAAAAAAGATTTATTCAACCGTGGATTTTATAGTATAAAATAATTAATAATGAATTAATAGATTATGTATTCATATGATGTTATATTGTATTGATAATTACTATATTTAGGTGTCTATATAAATAAAAACTAGAAAGATATTTGATAATGAATACAAAACATTGTGAAGTAAAACATTTTGATGATGTTAATATATAAGATCAAGGACTAAACCTTGATGAAAAAAATATATATTTTTAGAATAGATTTAATGATATAAAGAAAAATCATTGACTATGATTTTTAGGATCTTCTTATAACGAAATTTGAGATAGATTTATATAGAGGAATTTATGTTGTCTAAATGAAATTATAGTTGAGTAAAAAATTTAAATTTAGTGTTTGCGCTTATTCTTTTATTTGAGTTTTATGCTTGAATATATAAATGAGAGAATATTGATTATGATCTGATACTATGATAGTGATTTTTTATGATTTTAGATAGCCCCTTGGAAAGAATCATTTTGAGATTATTTGAAAAAAACGTTCCAAGGTAATTTTTCAGATTTTTGAATACTTTGAGTTAAATAAAGAAGCACTGAATAGAGGTGCACTACACACAAGTTCATCAGGTGAATGTACATCACATAGTTCATCATCATAAAGTAATGCACTATACATATTTTTATTGGTATGAGGTTCTCTAGATAGAGATATCATTGATATAGGAGTTCCAAATAAATAAGAAGCAGATTGAGGGGTACTAAGAGGAGGGGTTCCCAATATCGAATTATTGGATAATGATTATAGTGAGAATACTTCAAAATTTGAACATTGAATTAGACGTAATTATTTATAATATTTTTTGGTGTGATAGGAATGAGGTATATTTTCTTTCATTAGATATAAGGAGAATGATGAATCATAGATCATTTTTTCAGATGAATTATATAGTGGATACTCATGGATTGATGAGATTAAACAAAAAAATTCTAGGTAGCCTCATTTGGACCAAAACATGTAAAAATGTGTGTCTTGGAACTATTTTCATATATTTTAATGAATTTTATGTATATTTATAAAGTTGAGAGCATAAACCATTAAAACTTTGTAATCAATAATTTTATAAGAATTGAAATTGTAAAATATCTAAATAGATTATCCCCCTATCTGTGGACTACACATTATTTGGAACATTAAATTGGTTAATAAAATAATGATTCCTTTTATAATATATTTATAATCTTTAACATGGATAATATCAGTGTACTAAATAAGATTGTATTTCCAAAATGTGACTATAAAAATTATCATGGATGGAATAACAAAATGATCCCCTATCTTTTGAAACATATCCAGGTGTTGATTAATGTATCTATTGTAGGGAATCCACACATGGACAAACAATTATCCATTTTAATTTTATAACAAATGAAATCCTGAAGATGATAGGTAATATCGTAAATCTATTCTTATGTACTTGTATGAAAATGCATATATAAAGGTTATGGGTGATAAAATAGTTAATCAAACATGAAAAAACCAGAAGTAATATATGAAGGAAATTTAAAAGTAATGTCAGAAAACACTAAAACCATACAATATTTTCTGATAATATTAATACAATATAGAAATAAAAAAATATATGATTACTTTACTTGAGTATATTAAATTTTCTTTAATATTATATGATTATGTGATATATTGGATGATTTAACTAATTGGAATGAAAATTGGGGAATATTCTAAAATTTTTTAATAAAAGAAATATAATCATTAGAAGAATAATGAATTTATCCCTTTATTAATTTTATAACATGCTTATCACATATGAAATAAACTAATATAAAGTACTAAAAAGTAGGACTAATGAGTAGATAGTCATTCGGGTTATGAGAAGAATCGAAAAATGAGAACTAAAGCATGAGGAAATAGGCCACAATGAATCATAAGATGAGGAAGATAATATTTAATGGAATAAGAGGATTATGTCTCATTTTACTAAGAATTCATAAAATGTTAGATGTAAAAACTAAGTAAAACTAAAACTATAATTTTTATTATGGTATGATCATATATTTAGCAATTAACTATCTAGATTAAAAATATGAAGATTATGTAAAAATTATTCTCAAGAAAAACCATAAAAGAATGTCAGTTAAGACATCAATTCATGTTAACCAATAAACCCAAATTTATTAATAGATCATCAGAAAGAAAAAAATAATTATTTTTAGAAGAAGTGAAGAGTTATTTAATAAAAACTAAAGATGTCTTGATATTGAAAAAACCATAATGAAAATCAGAAAAAATTTCCAAAATGATTCTGATGTAAAGGAAGAAATATTTAATTTTAAAGGAATAACTCATTAAGAAATGAGGTAAAAAATATATTATATAACTGTAAATGTTTATATGATTGTTTTTACTATGGAGTTTTATGAATAAAAAACGGTATTTCTTGGGTTGAGATAGAATTTTGGGAATATTTCACATCAATAGAAGTTAAAATAATTTTTAAAAGAATAATTCCTAATGCTAAGGGAAATTATTTACTATAAATAATGTTCAACCATAAAAAATATCGCATTGAAAAACCATTCCACTATATAATATCAAGGTTCAACATATATTATTAGTTTTTTTGGATATTTAGAAAAATAAATATAATTTTCAGTACAATAAGTTTCTCCCTAGGAAGTTGTATGAACTAAGAGGGACAAATATATGAAGGAAAGGTGGTTAATCTCTAATGATAAATATTAAAACAAAATTAAATTCAAATAATTTTAAAACCCTCATATTGATAAAAGAATTTGAATTATAGGATGAAATTTATTGAAGATATCGCCAACCAGATTTCTATGAGTAAAATTGTATAACAACACATCTGAGGAAAATTAATTATATTGAAAATGTAAATGAATTTGGTAAAAGGAATATTGATAAAATAAAAATTATTGTTGAGATTTATGTGAAATAAATATATAATAAAAAACTATTGATTCTTGATAATGTTTCTTCATCACACATGACTTGTGATGTAAAAATATTGAAAAATATTAAAGAACATGAGGGAGGAGTAGTCACATTTGTAAATGGTGGTTCTTTGAAAATAAGATGAATTGGTACGGATGTGATTTTAGATCAGAAGTTAATTAAAAATAATGTTATTTTTAGTAAATTAAACATAACATAAGGAGTGTTAGAAAACTCCATGATAATTGTAAGGAATATTTCTTCAGAAATGATTCTTGTATCATCTGATTTATCAACATTGGAAAAAGTTTCGACCAGGGTGAAGGAACCGGTAAAAATCTATTCCATACTGGAGATCCCAATAATTCATACTATTTTGTACTATGAATAAAAAATATTCATAGATAAAGACTTGGTTATCCTAGAAAAAATTATATGCACATTTCAATGGAACCTATTGTATGATATTTACCATAACTTATGTGAAAATATGTTTTAATTTGTAAAAATTTATAGGAATAAAATATAATTATATGAAGGCATAATAATGTTGAAATACAATCCACCAGACCACTTAATCTCTAAAATTCCATCCAATGTGGCCCAATATTGCATATATTAACAAAGTGTGAATTTTAAATTATTATATTAATTGATGATTTCACAATGGTTATCTGTAAAATGATCATAAAACATAAATAAGAGGTTGCATATTTATTCTAATGTTTCAAAAGGGAAGTTGAAATAGTGTTAGATGTATAAATTTTGAAATTCAGAACATAAAATGGAAAAATGAATACAATTTACTCTTTTGAGTACTACATAAGAAAACATGATATTAAACACCAATATAGTTCTCCTTACACTCCTCAATTAAATAAAGTTTCCGAAACGAATAACAAAAGTGTAGTTTATATGAGATAACAAAATATTTCCAAAAATAAACTATCATAATTCATTTGGAATGTGGTATTGAGTATAACTACACTTTCTAAAAAGAGATGTCAACTTTGAAAGTAAGTAGAGAATGTCTCTCTATAAGATATGGTATAAGAAATTCATATAGTGAAATACATCAAGGTCTTTATATTCCTTTCCTAATGATGATCAATAGTATATATATAGGAATTCTATATGAAAAATTGGAAGAAGGTGATTTCATGGGAATATACTCTTATTTAATAAGCTCCATGTTCTAGAATAATGGAATACATAAGTTGGTCGATTCATATAATATAAATTTCATTGAAAAAAAATCCAACTTTAATAGATTATTTTACAGATTTAGTGACTTCCAAATATGTTAATATGAAGGGAGATGTCTACAAGATTAATATTTTATATATTGGTCTGGATTATTCTTGTGATAGGGAAAGTATGAAAGGATGAAAAAATGAAAAATGAAGACCTTACAAATCATGTGGATCCCATTAGTATTATTTGAATTTAAGAATCTCTTATTCAACCTATATAGAAATAAATATTTTAAAATAAAACATGAATTATATAATAAGTGGAACTAGAGACTATTTTGAATGTAGTTGAACAAAATGAATAATTGTATGCGATGAATGAGTAAATAGATCAAATTAAGATAAATTTGCAATTGGGATATTGTTCCTAAAATGATTGTACTAAGTTATATTGGTAGAAAATGTTTTACAACTAAACTCAATAAATATGGGGAAACATTGAGGAGTAATGAATTTATAGTTTACAAAGGTTAATCACAAGTTGTAGAAGATGATTTTAAACAAACCTTTTTCTGTGGTGCAAGCATTGATACTATCAATGAAATTAGTTATTAATGGTCATCCATATTACAGAGTCTATCAAATGGATTCCATGTTAGTATTATAGAATTGAGGAATTAAAGAAAAAGTTTATATAGATAAAACCAATGTGTACATACTTTGTACTTGTGGAACCATGGTTTGTAAAATGAATAAATTCATATACATATTAAAATAAGAAATTCATTCTTGGGATTAAAAGCAGGTATGTTTCCAAAAGCGGTTGAACATTTCTAAAGTAATCCTTCATAACAAATATTCATTGAGATAAATGACTATATACTTCTAGATATGAATTTTTTTCATTTCTGATATTTCACTTCAAAGATAAGGATAAATCATATGAATAAATCACTAATTAAAGAAAATAATTTTTGATATATCTATGCTAAGATGGATAATTTTTTTCGATTACATGTTTAACAAAAAAAATAAGATACTTCATTTTCTAACAATAGAATTGTTATGGGGAGTTATTATAAAATCCTAGCATGGAAAACTAAAATTAATTTTTTGAAATTATTTCTATTGGTATAAAGATGAGTCACTTTGAGAAAAACATACTTTTCTGATGGGATATTTGCGACGGGATTATTTCACGTTGCAAATAGTCCAGTATAGAGATTATTTGCGATGGAGGACCCCCCCCCATTGCAACTAACTTGTTATTTGTGATGGGTTTTGGTGCCCCGTCGCAAAAAGTAATGTGCGGTTTGGCGTGGGTTGCGTGCCAAACCGCGGGAAGGTTATTTGCGACATGAGGAATATTCTTGTCGCAAATAGTTCTTCGCTCTGAGGTATTTGAGACGGGTCCCGTAGAAAATAACCAGCGGTGGTAAATGGGTTGTTGCGACGAGATGTGGTCACGTCGCAAAATGTGTGCTGGTAGGTACCTTTTACGATGGGGACCGTCGTAAATACCCTTTTAACCGTTGATAGCAATTAATGCGTGCAAAGATATTTGTGACGGGGCCCGTCACAAAAAGTGCCTTTTGCGAAGGTATTCTCGTCGTAAAATGTCCCGTCGTAACTAATCTTACCTATATGTACCCCCCCCCCCCCTCAATCACTTTTCTCAAATCATTCTTTCAATTCTCATTCTCTGTCTCTCTCTCAACCCTATCATCAGAGTGAAAATTTGTTTGAGTTAGTTTTTTTTGACGAAATAGTTTTGAAGTCGTCTAAATCAGTAGAAGATAATGTTTAAAGGTATTTATATTTTATTTAATTTAATATTTATTTCATTTATTATGTTAATTTTAATTATTTTTAATTATTTTTAATTTAATTTGATTTAAATTGTTTTATTTAGAGTCTTTATTAGTAATAATAAATTGAAATTATCAGTACTAGTTTTTAATAAATACGAATCATTAGTAATAATTATGAATAATTAATAATAAATTAGAATAATTAGTAATAAATAGGAATAATTAATCATAAATAGGAATAATTAGTAATAAATAGGAATAATTAGTAATAATTAAGAACAAATATTTATAATTAGAAATAAATAGGAATAATTAGAAATAAATAAGAATAATTAGAAGTAAATAGGTATAATTAGCAATAAATAGGAATAATTTGTAATAATTTGTAATAATTAGAAATAATTAGAAATAAATAGTAATAATTGGGAATAATTAGAAATAAGAGTAATAAATTGGAATAAATAGTAATAAATAGAAATAAATAGTAATAAATATGAATAATTAGTAATTTATAAAAATAATAAATAATAAATAAGGATAATTAAAATGAAATAGGAATAAATAATAATAAATACTAATAAATAGGAATAAATACTAATAAATAGGAATAAATTCTAATAAATAAGAATAAATACTAATAAATATAAATAATTTGTAATAAATATGAATAATTAGTAATAACTATGAAATATTAGTAATAAATAAGAATAAATAGTAATAAATAGGAATAAATAGTAATAAGTAGTAATAAATGGTAATAAATAGGAATAATTACGAATAATTAGTAACAAATCGTAATAAAAAGTAATAATTAGTAATAATTAAGAATAATTACTAATAAATAGGAATGATTAGGAATAATTAAGAATAATTAGAAATAAATAGTAATATATAGTAATATATAGAAATAATTCAGAATAATTCAGAATAATTCAGAATAATTAGGAATAATTATAAATAATTAGGAATAATTAGTAATAATTAGGTATAATTAGTACTAATTAGTAATAATTAGTAATAATTAGTAGTAATTAATAGTAATTAATTGTAATTAGTAGTAATTAGTACTAATTTGCAGTAACTAGAACTAATTAGTAGAAATTAGTAATAATTAGTAGTAATTAGTAGAAATTATAGTAGTAATTAGTGGTAATTAGGACTAAATAGTAATAAATAAGACTAAATAGTAATAAATCGTAATAAAAACTAAAAATTTGAAATAAATAGTAATAATTTATAATAAATACGAATAAATAGTAATAAATATGAATAATTACTAATAAATAGGAATAATTAACATTAAATATAAATAATTAATTATAATTAGAAACAAATAGGAATAATTTGTAATAAATAGAAATAATTAGTAATAAATAGGAATAATTAGTAATAAATAAGAATAATTTGTAAAAAATAAGAATGATTAGTAATAAATAGGAATGATTAGTAATAAATAAAAATTAATTAGTAATAAATAGGAATAATTAGTAATAAATATGAATAATTAGCAATAAATATTAATCATTAGTAATAAATAGGAATAATTAGTAATAAATAGGAATAATTAGTAATAATTAGAAATAATTGGGTATAAATAAGAATAATTAGTAATAAATATGAATAATTAGTAATAAATAGGAATAATTAGTAAAAAATAGGAATAATTTGTAATAAATATGAATAATTAGGAGTAAATAGTAATAATTAAGAGTAAATAGTAATAACTAGGAATAATTAGTAATAATTATGAATAATTAGAAACAATTAGTAATAAATAAAAATAATTAGAAATAAATAGAAATAAACAGTAATAAATAGAAATAAATAGCAATAAATAGCAATAAATAGCAATAAATAAGAATAAATACTAATAAATAAGAATAATTACTAATAAATAAGAATAATTACTAATATATAAGAATAAATAGTAATAAATAGGATTATTTAGCATTAATTAAGAATAATTAGCATTAGTATGAAATAATTAGCATTAGTTAAGAATAATTAGTAGTAAATAGGAATAATTGGTAGTAATAAGAATAATTAGTAGTAATTAATAATAAATATGAATAATTAGTAATAAATAAGATTAAATTGTAAAAAAATTTAAAAAATATAAATACATCGTAATAAATAGGAATAAATAGTAATAAATAGTAATAAATAGTAATAAATAGTAATAAATAGGAATAAATAGTAATAAATAGTAATGATTATGAATAAATAAGAATAAATATGAATAAATAGCAATAAATACGAATAAATAGAAATAAATATGAATAAAAAGAAATAAATTAGAATAATTACTAATAAATAGGAATAGTTACTAATAAATAGGTATTAATAGCAATAAATAAGAATAAATCGCAATAAGTAAGATTAATTAGCAATAATAAGGAATAATTAGTAGTAATTATGAATAATAAGTATTAAATAAAAATAATTAGTAGTTAATATGTATTATTAGTAGTAAATAGGAATAATAAATAATAATTAGTAATAATTAGTAATAAATAGGAATAATTAGTAATAAATAGGAATAATCAGTAATAAATAAGAATAATTTGTAATAAATAGGAATAATTAGTAATAAATATAACTAATTAAGAGTAAATAAGAATAATTAGGCTAAACAAGAGTAATTAAGAGTAAACATGAGTAATTAGGAGTAAACAGGAGTAATTAAGAGTAAAAAAGAGTAATTTGGAGTTAAAAAGAGTAATTAGGAATTAATAAGAATAATTAGAAATAAAGAGAATGAAATAGGAATTAACAAAATTAATTATAAATAAAGACGACTAAATATGAAAAAAGAGGAATGAATAGGAATAAAGAGGAATAAATAGTAATAAATAGGAATAAATTCTAATAACTTGTAATAACATGGCATAATTTCCAGTGGATTGACGACACTCATTTTTCTCGATGACTCTTCTGCTTTCAACTTTTACCAACTCAAAACATTGTGAAAAGTATTCTTCTACGTATGCGTATCTAAACTCATATGTACGAGTTTGAATATGCATTCGTAGGACCACATTTTTTATAATGTTTTCAGGTGATGATAGTTACAAGAAGATGATTCATCGACGAAAAGGGGGCTCTTTTGTCTAACGGCAAATTTACACGCATCTTTGTCACACTGAAATCCCAATGAAGAAATTGCTCGATGGTATGCTTATACATTCTCGTTTGCACAAGATTGAATAAGCGTACCTTCAAGCACATTATTCATTGTGATTTTAGTGTGAGAGAGATGCAAGTAAATGAGCCGTCAGACAAAAGAGTATCCATCAATCCACTGGAAATTTTGTCTCCTAAATTTAATGGTAATTATTAAAAAGTTGTTGGCATTAGTTATCTTCATTTTTCAGATAGTGTTTTTATAATTTCAAATTATTCAAAAATAGTGATGATTTATATTATTTATAAAAATATGGAACATGGAAATCGACATTAGTCATTACTAGATGATTGTGCCTGGATAAATCAGCACAAAAATCCAAATGGTTCTAATTTAATTCATAAATATATTGAGGGTGTTGAAGCTTTCTTATCATTTACATCATCAAAACCAGAATATGTTTCAGAAGGAACAATTAAGTTTCCTTGTAAAAAATGTGCTCGGATAACATTTGACACATTTGAAAAGGTTGGGGGACATCTATTACAATTTGGTTTTCAACTAGATTATGTTTTTTCGTAACAATATGGTAAACACAGTTCTAGAGAAGATATTAATAACTTGATTCTAGATCCATCACGGTTTCAAAATTTATTACATGATGTTGCATGCCCATATGTTCCACAAACTGAAACTCAATATGATAGTGATTTAAATCATAATATGGCACTATCTAGATTTTATGAGTCATTGAGGACTACTGAGGATGCATTATATCCTATTTGTAAGATAATCATAAGATAAGTAGTTTAAAAAATTATGGCTATTAAATCAGATAATGCAATGTCAACAAACTTTTTTGATAAGATATTTTCTTTGGTAAAAACACTGTTACCTGAAGGAAATGTTTTTCCTGCAAATTAATATAAGGCAAAAAGGCTGGTTTGTAATCTGAGCCTTAATTATCAAAAGATTCATGCATGTAAAAATTATTGCATCTTATATTCTGGTTAAAATGAGTCATTGGATAGTTTTCCCACATGTGGAAAATTGAGGTATAGAAAATCTCAACCATGGAATTCTGGATCGATTATAGTAAAACAGTTGATATATTTCCCCATTATACACAGGTTGCAATGTTTATTTGTATCTCAGAACACAACGTCAATGATGTCATGGCCCAAAACCTATATTTCCAATGATAAAATCTTGAATCATACATCTGATGGAGATTCATGGAATCATTTTGACATTTTTCATCTATTTTATGATTTATAATCCCAAAACATGCAATTGGGTCTTTTTATTGATGGTTTTTGTCTGTTTGTTTCTTATGGTAGTCAGTATTTATGTTGGCCAATCTTTATAACTCCATACAATTTAACTCCATGGATGTTGATGAAGGAGCCCTAAATATATTTGACTCTATTAATCCCTGGACATCCGAAAAAGATTATTTAAATTTATATAAAGCCATTGATTGATGAGTTAAATACATTGTGGAGTGATGGTGTCATCACATATGACGTTGCTATGAGAAAATATAACATATTAAAAGCTGCATTGATGTGGCTGATTAGTGAATTTATTATATATGAAATGTCATCTGGCTAGAGTACATGTGGTCTGAAATCATTTCCTTACTGTATGAAAGACAACAAAGCATTTATGATGTTCTATGGAAAAAAACCTTGTAATTATGACTGTCACTGTAGATTTATTCCAACAAGTCATCCTTTTCGGAGGAACAAATCTCATTTCAGAAAAGGTACAGTTTGATGGGATGAACATAAAAAGATGATATCAGGTTAAAGGTTAAAATTAGTTGTATTTTCTTTACCTCCCATCACATTTGGGCCAACTATAAACCAGTAGAAAATGGATTGCTTTGGGAAAGAACATAATTGGATAAAACAAAGAATTTTTTGGGATCTTCCATGTTGGTTTGATTTTTTGGTCAGTCACATGTTGGATGTCATGCATATTGAAGAAGAACTATTTTGATAATTTATTTCATACAATTTTGGATACATAAGGTAAGACCAAAGATACTATAAAGGCAAGATTAAATCTTGCCGAAATTTTTAGGTGACCAGAACTTGAACTATTTGAAATTGTCAAATCACAGAGGTTAATGAGGCCAAAAGCAGCTTATACACAATCTAAAGAGAGTTTCTTATTATTTTTTCAGTGGACTGCATATTTGAGAATTCAAGATGTTTGTGCTCCAAATTTGGATAGATGTGTTAGAAATGGGTATATTACCGGATTAAAAAGTCATAATTGTCATGTTATAATGGAAAGAATTAAGCTGATTGGATTCAGAGGTTTGTTGAATTATATTATTTGGGATTCGATAACTGACATATCATATATTTTCGAAGACATTTGAGCATCGGAAACATACTACGATGCCCTAACAAAACTGGAAGAAGATGTTGTTGTAATTATATGTAAACTGGAAGAAATATTTTTGGCGTCTTTATTTTACTCAATGGAACATATGATATTATATTTTCCACATGAAGTTAAATGTGGAGGTCCTGTACAGTTTCGATGGATGTACCCATTCGAGAGATGCATGCAGAAATTGAAGAAAAAGTCATATAACAAAGCATCAGTTGGAGGCTCAATTGCTGAATCTTATTTGCAAGAGAAATTGCTTTTTTCCGCTCCCATTATTTTGAATCTCAATATCCCTCAAAATATACTCACAGTCGATGAAATGAGGGGAATTATAATGATGAAATAGAAAATCAATTATCAGTTTTTAATCAGATAAATCTTGGTTTTGGTGGAGTTCATGAATGATGGATTTCAGATGATGAACATCACAGAGCACCTACATATGTTCTACTCAACTGTGAAGAAATGACATCAATTATGCTATGAGTGATTCTATCAATTATTCTATAATTTATGTTGCAGTCTGTAAACATATTTTATTTGTAGTTTATATTGTAATCAATGTAAGAAACATCTTCCACAAATTACAAGAGCTGTTCTTGAAGAAAGTAGACAGAAAAAATTGCATAATGGTTTCAAAAAAAATTAACATAAATTATTGATGGATTAATATCAATTCATTTTATTATTCATCATATTGATAGTTGTTTTAAAAAATTTCAGGTGTCTCAACATGATGATAAAATTGATAAGCAACTGTGTATATTGAGTAACCCACCATCCAAAATGGTTAAATCTTATAATTCATATGTGGTGAATTGTTTTTGATTTCATACACATATATATAAGGAATAAAAAACAATAAAAAATTGAGTTTTTTTAGAGTATTGCATCACAGAGAAACTGAAGTTGACTTTTATGAAATTCTGGATGAAATGATTGAGCTGTGCTTTCTAGGACAGAATTACATAATATTGTTTAAATGTCTGTGGTTGGATACTGAGAGAGTCTTGCGTGTTCATATGACTCATTGAGTCATTGATATTAAATATAAAAGTCTTCTTGCAATAAATGAACCATTTTAACTTTCTCAATAGGCACATCATATTTATTATGCAATTTACAGTGGTACTTTAATAGACTTGAGTGATTGGTGGAGCATAATGAAAATGAATTCTCCGGAAAATCAATTAACTCAAATTGAATGTGGTTCCACTGAAGTGGAAGGAATTGAAATTTTTCAAAAGAATATTCAAAATCCATATTTTTCATAGAGAGATGTGAATATGAATGATGACACTCCACAATTAAGGATCGATTATGATGAGGATGTTAATGATGATACAAATCAATTTCAAATGACAAGAGATGATGCAACTGAAACTCATATGGATATTGATGATGATGGGGAGGAAGATGAAGACATTAACATGAAAAGCTATAGAAATGAGGATAAATATGGACATTGAGACAATTAAATGATGGTTATAATCATAAATAATATATATCTATATATAATATGTATTTTCAACTATTTTCTAAAAACAATCATTTTGTGTTTCAGATGGATCCTAATATATTTCACGACTTGGAGGAGGCTGATCTACCTTTGGATGAGTGGGATTCTAGACCATATGACCCTCAGCCTACTGGCGGTTCATGGGGTATATGGAGGTGGAGTGGTCTTGAGTGATTTTTGATTCCGAACCCTATCCCCGAGTGACGTCCACATCATGGTTTTGATCCATGCACACAGAGGTATGGTAACCTGTATATTTTAGTTAGCTTTCATTAATTTATTTATATATATACTACTTGTATGATTATTTATTTCTTTTTCACAGTTTTACGCATATAGCTAATGGATAGGGGAGTGCTATCTTGCACAATTATTTTTATTATCCATGGATCACATGGTAAAATATTCTCATTGATGTGTGGTAGGATATGCTCAGTCATTGGCTGTTACGTAAATAAATAATATTTATTTTGATATTGATATTATTAATAACATTTTATTATAAATTATTTTAGGTTTTATGGTATCCCATTGATGATAGCATGTGTGACGCTATCCACATGGCAGGGAATGTGACTATGTGTGAATGTTTCCATCAGTTTTTGAAAAATTTGAGAAGAACATCCATTAAGAAAGAAGGAGTGACAAAATTTGATGAGTCGTGTAAAGCCCACCGACCAGAGTACATTTCATCTCATGTTTGGGATGGATTATGTTTACACTGGTTGGGTGGTGGATTTCAGAGGAGATCTTCAGTGGGATGGTAGAACCGGGGGAGACAGTAGGTGACACATCGAGCTGGTAGCCATATATTCAGCACTTATAGAGAATATCTGGTAAGTATATTTTTTAAAATATTATATATATCTTTAAATATAAATAGTTTATTTTATATTTTTGTTGGAAGTAGGGCATCCTAATATTATAGAGTTCGACATTTATCGGAGGATGTACAGTGATATAGCCATTGGAGAGATTAAAGGTGATCGCCAGTGTCAGATTGTCGTTAGTATTATTTTTCTCAGTTTAACAATTAGTTGTATATAATATTTTCACCAATTTAATTTCATATTGGAATTGAAGGAATGATATGAGGCTGCGAACTCTCAAACAAAGACTGAGAGTTATGACAAGATGACTGAGTAGACTAGTGCCCACCATTTTGATGAGGTGGCATGGATGCTGGCGACAGAGTATGGCTTTGTGAAGGGCCGAGTAGTTGGTATCATCTCTTATTTGACTCCAGGTACTTACTATGGTACTACTGTGATGTCATCGTCCATGTCGATAGGAGATCGTTGAGAGGCATCATCTTCTGCCTCATAGTATCAGGAGTAGTTGCGTTATTAGGTTGAGCTTATAGAGAGTTTGCAGAAGCAGCAATAACAGCATGAGGAGGATATGCGTCGATGGGAGCAATAGTGGCAGCAGCAGCATCACGAGTAGATGGAGTACATATGCCGTCTGACTCGTAGTTTTGGGATGGAGTTTCCTCCACCATCTCTTCTACCTCTTTCAGAAGACAACCCCCCTGGGATATGTTTTTTATGTTAAAAAAATTTGAATTCAATATTTGTAGTAATAGGAACTATTTACAAAATCTGTATTTTATATTCTTGCAAATATTAATAAAATTAATAATTTATTATTTATTGTTACTATTAAAAAATTTAATATTTTTTTTTATTTTAATAACAGTAATAATATTTTATTATTTTTTTTTATTTTTTTGTAAATATTGAGAATTTTAATAATTTTGTATTTTTTTATTTTAATAATATTAATATAATATTTTTATTAGTCATAATTTTATTAAATATATTTTTTTTAGTATTATATTTATTAATATTTGTTTATTTTCTTAATAATTATATTTTTTATAATTTTAATAATATTATTATTTTTTTCATTAATCATAATTTTGTTAATTTTTTTATTATGTTTAGTATTTGCTAAGGGACATTTTGCGATGGGATACCATCCCAAATAATCTATATATAATTTTTTATTATTAGTATTTGCGACCGGATGGCGGTCCGTCCCAAATACTATTTGAGAGGGACCCGTCGCAAAATGTTTTTATATATAAATAATATATATAATCGAACTGTTATTTGTGACGGGAAACTTACCCATCACAAATAGTATTTGCGACAGGCCCGTCGCAAATGGTTAATCGATATATAATGTATATAATCGAATGATTATTTACAATGAGAAACTTTCACGTCGCAAAAAATAACATTTGTGATGGGCTTGTTGTGAAAAAGTATTTGAGACGTCGTTTTCTACAACGGGCTATTTGCAACAGGTCCCATTCACTAAAGCCTATTTGTGATGGGATCCCATCGTAAATTGGCCATCACAAATATCTATAATTCCAGTAATGAGTAAAGATAATTTCAGGAAAATTGTAAATTAGAAATAATTCTATATGGTTATTGGAAATTTACTCTTTCATACTGCACCTAGATAAAAAATTGTTTACATAAAATCACTATGTGAAATATTTCATAATGATTTGAAGGAAACACACTTTTTAAATTAAATAATGATTCCACTAGTATGTTAAAAGAATAAAAAATTATAGTAGCTTTTTAAACATATAAATGATGTAAACATTCATTGTTTTACTAGTGTTGATTGATTTATAGATTTCAATGATTAGAAAAAATTATCTTAGGGAAATTTATTCTGGATAGAAATTTTTATGAGATGAAAATGTAAAAAATTAATAATAAATCACATTAAGAATGATATTAGTGAAATATATTATTTCTACAGAGGAATTTATATAGAGTATACAGATGAAAGTTCAACTAAAATATTTAATGGTGAATATTAAACCCATTAAAAGATATTTGTGATAATAATAGTGAAATTAATATCTCTTATGATCATATGAAATATTCCCAATTTAATTAAATTAATATTAAATATCATTTAATCATGGAAAAAGACTCTAGAGGATATATAATTATTAATTCAATTTCAATTAAAGATTAAATTGATAATCACACCGCCAAATATATTGCTATTGAAATAATTTTATAATTAAGGAAAAAATTACAATCTTAGCCTACATTACCGACATAAGAATGTCCATGATTGTCCCCCCATGATCATTTGAATTCTATTATTAAATATGTACAATATGTGTAACTATACACTTTATTTTTGTAAATATCTACCTAGTGTTATCATAAAAAGTATGAGTAATAGATCTTAAAGTTAAAATTATATATGATGAGATGGATTATATCTATACCATGGAAATAAGATTTGTTTTCATTGAGGGTTATAATTACTTAAAAAAATATGTTAATCTAATATTTTCATGTTGATACACCCCACTATAAGAAATATAGATGTTTATTGAAAATTGATTAAATATTTGTTGATAATGTTTCAAACAAATCCAAATAGGGATAATGAATATCCATTGTATTATTTTTTTAATAATATTTAATTTTTTTCAACATCTTTTTTTTGAATGCTTTTTTGTTTCAATATAATAATGTTGCAACATTATCAAAAGTTGTTTGAGTAACCTTTTCTCTTTTTCTGATGACTATTTATTGATCATGAAGTATTATTACATCATGATTACTATTTTTCTCATGTGATTCAATATAATTGTATTGTCATAGAATATATATTGATAAATCTAATACAATTCCCATGATATGATGTAATGTACTAACAACTATAAAAATTTTAATTTACTGGAGGATGTCACTTAACATTGTTTAGTAGACCGAATAGATTAACTAATTTGTACGAGATGAAGGAATATATGTTGTGTACTATATGGAGACAAATTTTTGTATTCCACTAGTTAAAATTTTTCAGTATCATCAGAATGAAAAATATCCAACTAATGAATGTGATGATCACCAAACTATTAAATATGATTATTATTAGATAGAAAATAAACAGAACAACAATTAATTTTCTCCAAAAATAATTGATATGAACAAATAAGTATCAGATAATTAAATGCCAAAAAAAAACATATTTTGATGAAGTAGTAATTGATATATGAGTTTTTACTTTAAAATATTGGTGAAGGCATTACATAATTATATAGGTCCCTATGAAAGAAAACCAGAAAAACCATTACTAGATAGAGGAGTTCCTGTGACTAAAAAACTAGATGTTATTTTATTATCATTAAAAAAATTATAAATTCATGAATTGTTATTAGGATAATATGGATTGAAAACAAAAAAATCATGAAATAAATATCATGATTCCATTTGATATTTGAGGATGTAATGACGATTATTGACACTGAGTTTTGAGGATGTTATCACATAGAATGTTGAATTAGATTTATATAGATTCCTATATAGAAGACAAATGAATATTGATTTGTGTCGGAAAATAAATTTCAATGTGTTTTCTTTTTCATTGTTATGGGAGGATTTTATGAACATATAAATGGGATCCAAGTCATTTAGAAATATTATTTTGATATAAATCTCAGATAATTTTATAGATTACCTTAGAAATATGATGTTGGGGAAAATATTTACTATAGCTTATAAGGAATGTATTAGAGTTATGAATATTGTGATTCATATAATGAAGAACGGGACATATGCGTATTGGATAAATGTTTATTGAATTGATATGTATCAAACAAAGGTTCATTGTGAAATGCTTCATCGGATATAGGTGCACCAGTCAAACATGTACCAGACTAAGGCTCAATAAATTAAGGTGTAATGAATGGAGTTGTTCCAAACCATGATGAACCACATATAGTGATTCAATATGGATAGGTACTGGGAAATGAAATTATAAATAGGGATTATATTGAGAATATTTCGATGTTATAATATTTAATTCATTCTATAGAAGAAAAAAATATCCTAATTGGTTGGAAATAAAAATATATCAGGTTAAAAGATAGAATTATCTTAATTGTAGTTGGATCATTTGTAATCAATTTCATTATATAGAGGAAAACCTTGGATCGATATGAATCTACACAGTTTGCAATAGGTACTCACATTGGTTCCAAACCATGAAAAAAAATATTCCTTTCATTATTTAATATCATTTCATACAAGTAAGGATGAGTTATAATGTTTATTAGATCAAAACATTAACAAGTTGAATAAGTTAATTTTATGAGAAAATAAATTCAAAAAGATCTCAAATGAATTTGCCACCACTTCTCAGGGGCTAACACTATACTAGAGAGTTCAGTACACATTGATGATTTTAGATATATCTTATAGGTTAATTCATTGAGATGAAACCATTACCATTTTTTATGAACATATGATTATAACTATGAAGAAGAATTACAATGGATATAATTTAGAATGATTAATTCAATAAAATTTTACCAGATCTGTGGTTTTAAATAGGTGGAAGAAATCACATTTTATAAATATAAATTGAGTGTTGTCTTTAAGAATAAACACTATTTAATTATTAATAGATATAATTTTATATGTAATGTGACTAATAAATAGAAATAAAAGAATTTAGGTCACTCATTTATCATATTTACATATCTTATGATATATTTTTATGTTATTGTGTAGTTATAAATCATTTTTACTATGTCTATTTTATTTAATGTATTTACCTATTTATATTCAAAATTCACCAATGAAACTTATATTATTCTAAAAAATAAATCTAACCCTATTAAATAAAAGTTTATCCAAAATAAAAATACAAAATATATTTTTGTAACTCAAATAAAAAATATGAGAAATTTAACTTTTAATTAAAAATAAATAATATATAGAAAAAAGTTTATGAATGAACAGTATTTTCATATTCATTAATGGTATTATTTCTATTTATTTTCATTCCAAAATAATTCTTCAAATGTTTATTAATTATTTATATATAAAAATAAAAATTATTCAAATTTGTTATAAATATATTCTTCATATTAATAAATATAATTAAATATATTTGAAATAAACATTGATTATACCAATAATACATATTGATAACATCAAACATTAACTGATATAACCCCATAAGACATTCATATAAGCCAGAAAAGTAAGGTAATTTTAGATGTGTTTGTATGTAGTTATTTAACTAGTATATATCTCATAGTGATTACCACTAGCTTGAACCTCTCAAGGATATGATTTAATTCCATCCAAACATATGGATGATTGGATTGCGATTGATCATGGGAAAACCACAATGATTTATAGTCCTTCTTAATACTAGATAATGTTCCACAACATGAAGGATTCTAATAAATGATTCCACAACATATATCTATATATTTTACAATGTCATCACTCATATTTATAATCACTATTTCAGTGACAAAATCATATTTGTAATAACTCATGGTTACATTATATTGGAATCTAATACTCTCTACCATGTTGTCTAATTAATTACCCTACCAAAAAATATCATTGTATTTAATTTACTATATACATATCATAAAAAACGTTAATGTAACCAAAGTATATATAATTACAACAAAAATATTTATAAATCAACTACATATACCCATAAACCCTAAAATACTTCTTTGAACAACATGTTTCATTCACTTACTTCATTTACTAAATTTATGTTATATATAAAATATTTTTTATTCTTTTTTGATTTCAAATATTGTGGGTTGATTTTAATGGGACGCCATGGGGATGAATCTTTCAGGAATAATTGTTTTTATCTAATTTAATTTATCTCCACAATATATATATAATTATTTTGTTCCATAAAATATTCTTCTAACATCTTATTACAAAAAATTAATTTCATTTTTTATGAAAATATAAAAAATTAGTAGAATAATTCATTGATCATTTAAACCCATATTTCATGTGAAATATTTTATTCTATTATACCACAAATGGATGTTGTAAAATAAAAAATTTTGTTATAAAATATACGACATTACTAAATCTTGTAATCTTGGAATTAATCAAGAATACACCCCATAAAAAATTATTCATGGGGAAATATTTATTTCATTAACACTAATGTTGATATTATGGATGACTAAAATAGTGTTTTACCATTGTGGGAAGGTCCCATAATATTGATGATAGTTTAGAATAATGATGTATACATTTTTTATTAACATTGATTCGCATGACATATCAACTCTTTATAATAAATACTTATCAAATAAGTATCAAACATGGGAACACAAGCATCGGTTCTATGTGTACTAATATAATGACATAATACTATATCAATCATCCAGGCCTGAACTTATCATAAATGGTGTGGTCAACCAAACCAATCCTTAAACAATATAGAGTGGTCTATCCCACATGATTTCAAACTAGGAAATATATTGTTAATCATTTATATTTAATGTAAAAATAAAATGAAAATAGTATTTTTTATTAAATGGTAGTAATCCAAATGGATATACACCATTTTCATAGACAATAGAAAGATCTATAAAATGTTTTACATAAAAAAATATTATTTTCATTATTATTCAGTTATTACCAATATGTATCCATATATTTCTATAGAAAATTATGAGGTATTCTATTTCAATTATCAACTTTGTATTTTTCTATTCAGATAAAAATACTCCCATCCAGATTAATGTGTGTCTTGATTCCTATTTTTACGTCCTATATGGTAATGCTCAAACCTTATATTTTTATCTTAATCATGTTTCTCTTCTACTTAAATTCCCATATCATTCTAGTATTCCACTCTTCAAAAATTAATTTCATATTTATCCAACGTTCAAGATATCATCCCTATATTTCCAATTATAATTACATAAACCTCCAAAAAATATATGATAAAATTATCTCATTTAGAATAATGTATGGTATAATTCATATTCTCAAAACATTCATAGTGACAATAAAGCTTCATTCCATTAACCTAACTCTAGTTAAATTTCCTATTTTTACCCTTATTTCACTCCAATGATATATTTCTCCTTCCATTAAATTTTTTTAACTGATTAATTTTTTTTTATTATTGGTCATTCCATTAAAATTGTGATTATCTAAACTGAAATACCATTATATAAAACTTTATATCTCTATTCCTATCCACACATAAAATATGTTGATGCATAATCATCTTATTTCGAGCCCATCCATGTTCATTCTATCCCCTTTACCAAGATTCATTATTCGCATATTTATTATTGGTTATTATAAAAAATAGGCTATATTAAACAGTATGCATCATATACTATATAATTTTCATAGAATATGGTCTACTATATATTACTTTAAACATGTTAGATTCATTAATACTTCCTTCTCTAATAGTATAATGTATATCATTTTTCAATAACACATGAAATTATATTAGAAAGTAGATAATCATTTTCATAACATGATAATAAAATCTATGAACCCATATCTCATATATATGAGATTTATTTATAAAAAAACCGAATGTTAACCCTAAAATTAATATTATTTTACTCATTAAATTAAATGTAATGTTTTTACCATTTCATCATATATGTCTATTAATCCCTTCTACATATTTATTTATTCTAAGTTGAATTAATATAATTTCTATAAGACAAGTAGTGATATCCTAGGAATATATTTTTATCCATTATAATAGTTCCGTTATGTCCCATCTCTCCTACAATTTTGAGTTATTCTTGTGTGGCACCCCTGTTTCACAAATTTTAGGAATATTAATTAATTATGGATTATTTTTTAGTGTATTATATTTTTTAGGGATATATTGGTTCAAGAGTTTAAAAATAGAATGAAATGGTCTGATTGAATTGTTGACACATGGTTAGTACAGACCATGATGTCACACCATATAGGATAGTGGGGAAAGATTCTAGTGATATGTGCGCTTTTGGAAAAAGACTTCCAAAAATATGTGGGTAAACATTAAGAAAATATAATAAATGATGAATAGAATATGACATTAATAATTTTGTGGAGAAAAATTCTTGAAAATCATGTAAGGGTAAATCTCTTTCAACTTTGATCTGCATGGTTGTAGCACAATATAGTGAACCATGTAAGATGTATAAATTTATTTAAATATGAATTTTCATATCCTATACCAACCCAACCCCCAACCACATTAGTACTATTATTTATTATCCCCCTTTCTCATTCATGTGTTGTTATCCAAGAGGGATGAAAAGGGATATTCTCTTCTTCCACTACCATTTTTCATTCATTCCAACCATCATCCATTTGGGCTTGAGAACTAAATCTCCCCATTCCTGTTATCCTCTCCTCCCATCATCTATTCCCCATAGTTTTTAATTGTCACATAAACCCTAACACCAATTTGACATGAATTAAAGGTGTCATGATGGTTTATATTTATGTTTTTGGTTGTTTATGGATTATATAGACATCGTCTTTCACATTTTGGCATCCACTATCTATAGTGAGTCGTTTTACAAGGATGGGGAATATTTTTTATATATTTATATTGTTTAATAAGTCTATAAATTATTGATATTTTTAAATACCATATTTTATCATTTTAACCATGTATGTGTTACGATTATGGGTTTATTCAATGTTTAAAATGATTTTTATTAATGGAATTGAGTATTTTAAATTGATATATATAGTATCTAATTTGAATGTAATTTTTCCTATTCCAAGATATTGTGAAAATTACTTAATGTGTCCTTTAAAATGAATTTTATATGAAATTAAAGGATGTGTCCACTATTTAATTTTTAGGTAAAAAATCCTATGTTTTAACGAGTATTTTCATTAAAATTAAATTAATTTTCAAATAATTCAAAATATTATTCCCAATGTGACAGATTCGTGGATGTTTTAAAAATATATTGTGTAATATTTTTTATAGTTATAGACTCTGAACCCCTTATTGTATTTGTTTTAACACTTTATAATGGAATGCGTGACATGAACGGTTTTATAAATTATTATTCTTAATTACTTGGTGGGTAATCTTTAGTTACTTAATGAATATAGTCCATATTTTAATAACCTTTTTATGATGACTTGTTTAGGAGTACCACCTTTTATGGGATGTGAAAATATTATTACTATATTTTTCTTTGATTATTATGAATACATGATTTTTCTTCTAGGGTGTTGTTATATAACAGAGGTTTACTATTTTTGTTCAATTATTGGTTCCTGAAATGGTATTGAGTTATGCTTATTTTCTAAACTCGTTTGAGTTATAAAATGGTATCCCAAGGTAGCTAAAAGGAATTTTATATGATTTTTGGTCTAGATTAGTTTTCAAATATGTTAGGTATTATAATTAGTAAGACAATTAGATCTATTTGGCTAGATTTTTTTATGTTCTATTAGGGGCCCGATATTCTATAATCCATGTCAGTTATCATTTTATGTTATATCCTAGTGATATTTATATGATTCTTACTCTTTTTGGATGAATTGATTTTTTGGATCCCAGATAATGTATAATTGTAACCATGTGTAATTGTTTGGGTTCAATGTTAGTATTTTCATTCTTTTTTTCCTATTATATTTTTAAATCAATATGGTGGATCCTTCTTTACATGGGTTTTCTATAATTCGTGGTTTGGATATAACTTAATGTATATTAGTAATGTTTTTTGAAAAAAATTCTTTTTTAATTGGATATTCATCCCATTTTGTTAATAAGAAGTAGTTCAAAAAAATATATCAAAAAAAGGGGAAATGACTTTGCTTCTTTTCATAAACTACATAATAATATTTTAAATGATTTGATTAAATTTCAATTTTATGTATTTATTCAAAATTCATTTTATATAAAGTATATGAATATTTTATAAAAATTAAGATTAATGATATTTTTATATTTATTCATTCAATTTGGGAAATTAATTTTTTAGTATATATTTTGTAGTTAGAATTTATAAAAAAAATTATGAATTTCTTTTCATAGAATCTTTGGTGAAATTTGAGGGGATTATTTTTCAGAATCATTTCATACACCCCATATGTATCTGTACAGAAAGCATTAAGGATTGATTACAGGTTCCCATGTGTGATCAGTATTTGGGATTTCTTCATGTCACTCAGTTGTTATACAATTATATGCGGTGAGTTAATGTGTGTAACCTGGAGAGTTTTGAAAATTTTATGGGATTGGGTTTTTTTGGACACATATATATTAGGTAATTTTGATGGTTGTTTTACTAATGATTTAGGATTCTTATTTTATTTCATGTATTGTATATATAATTTCTCCAATATATAGTTATAGTGATAGTGATCATTATTAGTAGTTATTTCTCATTTTGATATGTA
Organism: Viscum album; assembly: GCA_963277665.1. Taxonomy (NCBI): domain Eukaryota; kingdom Viridiplantae; phylum Streptophyta; class Magnoliopsida; order Santalales; family Viscaceae; genus Viscum; species Viscum album. The sequence goes on from OY728150.1 coordinate 1,870,543,600, forward strand.
TTTCATTTATTAGCTATTTTTTCATATATTTCAAAAACAATTTGTGCATGGTAGTTCAATTTATGAAGATAACACATTATATTCAATAACATTAAAAATAATAAATGTTATTTTTATTTGAGTTCAAAATAATTCCTATCAATTATCATTTGATTCATTAATTCAAGTTCTTATCCTAGGGTTATTAGAAATATTCCACAACCCTCATGGGGAATATTCACTTATATTGGTTTGGAGGTTTCCCAAGGTGGCTAATTACAACATTGTTATAACCTCATTGATTCTGTGAATTTGAGTGACCATGAACAATTTAAAAATAAATCCAAATTTGAATTTTTATATGTATTTTTTGGAATTATATATCCTTCATTATCACAGTATTAATTGATTTTTTTATAATTCATTCCATTTTTCCCTTATCAATATTTTACATGAGTTACCTCATCATTGGAAATCTATATTAACTGATTATGATATTTCATCACATTTAATTACAATAATTCTTCATTGTAGCTTCCCCAATATATAAAGACATGAATTTGGGTTCTCAAACCCTTCTTATATAACTAAATTTTTATCCATCCAATTTATTTTATAAAAAACTAATAAATATAAACCCCTTTTGACTATAGATAATGGTTTTATATTATATGAATAAACCCCCTTGGAATGGTCTTGACCCATAAACACACAATATATTTTACTAATAATTATATTGGGAATATATAATCCTTATGTAATAAGAAACCCCAAAATTATTATCCTTTGAAAATATAACACTTGAACCCATGTTTTGAAATTATCCAATAGTCCTCCACATTTTGTTTATTTTATGATACATTCATTGGACCATTACTCATATGTGGTTAGTTTTTAATCTATTTGATCTTTAATTATCAAGTTATTATTTATTCAAGTATCTTATGTCAATATTTTTTTTCATATAAATACATTCAAGTGTTTTTATGAATCTATGCTGTTAGAAAATTAATTACAATAGGTTCTTATACAGAATAATATTATTGTTTCCACAAGTTCAGAATTTTTTTAACATATGGTTTCAATTTTTAGGAATGGAAACTAGAAGCCAATATTTATTTCCAATATTAATACTATAATATTCAATTATTTATATATAAACATTTTCCATAAAAACTCAATAATATTAGTTATGGAAAAAGAGAGGTTAATTATTATTAATCCTCTTCAAGAGGTGTTAAGAAAAAGTGAGAGAAGAATGTAATATTGATCAATGTTTACAGTTTCAACTATTAATCCTAAATGATATACGATATTATCACAATGTCAACTAATCTAGTAAAATTATAAAACAATTATTCATTTCCCTTACATTTGTTTACATGTCAGAGATTAATCCACAAAAAGAGATGACCTATAGAAACCATTATCAATTTATCTTGATTAGTCCGGTTTTTCTATGATTTCCATTAAGTATTAAATATTATTTAATGTTATAAATTTATCAATGTGATTATATAAAATTATTTTGGAAAACATGATCATTTTACCAATCACTAAATTATAATGTATATCTACAATTTGGACTCTCTCCTTTATAAAATTAGTACAAATATGACATCACTATATTAAAAGACACTCCACTAAATTCTATAATGTTAATAAAATATTTATGAGAAATTCTGACTAGTTATCATAGTTATACCAACAATGAAATTTCATATATTACTAAATTACATAGTTTAACATCCTATATATTCAAACCCATCAGTATTTTCATGATATACACCATACACAATGACACTTTCACCACTTAAATATAAAAACGTAATTTATTTTCAACATTAATCAATGAAATATATATTCATTGATATAAAATAATATAATAGATATTATCAATCTCCTAATTTGAAAATTTCATGTATGGGAAGTTATATCAAATCTCCATTCCCCCATTTTCTATCACCTTCATTAAACTATAAAAAATGTATAAAATGCATTCACTTTCTTCCAGATTCAATCATTTTCATCCTAAAAACCCAATTAAAGGGGTGGATTTTTAGAAATATAGGAAATGATGGTAGGGAAATATAGAGTTTTTCTTTATCAAATGTATTTTTTTCATGAGGATATACCTCTTTGACCACTCACAAACTCAAATATATAATATTATTCACAAACCCATCAATGTTATTTATTTGATATTTTCTCTTAGATTTTCTATTGGTGAACCACCAATGTTTTTTTGTAGATAGTATATTTTTCAATATGATTTTGATTGAAATATAGATTACTATGAACACACAGTGATTTATATGAACAAAAAATTCACATTCCATCAAGGAATGATGTACTCTCGATGTTTAATTTTCAAATTAAATGGGTAATTACATATGGGAATAATACTTTCATTAATGATTTATATCTCTTACTTATTCACAATTCCCCGCTATATGTGATAAAATTCCAATAACTATGTGAAGTCCACATTAAGGTATATATTATTAAAGAGGTTTATTTGATAAAAATCCTCATATGAACTAATTAAATTGGTTTCAAAACACCAGAGGCACTACACACTTATAAAATTATATTTATTCATGGCCCAAAAACCCTCCAGAAATCATAACCAGTGTTAAAAAAAATTATGATCATGATAGTTATTATTATTGAAATTATTTTTCATTATGAAAAAACATCATGTATTTCTTACCTTACATTCACTCATGTAGGTTTATTACATGAAGATCAATTATTTAACCAAATGTATTCACATTCCAAATTATTCTCACATCCAAATGAATTATCTCACAGGTGTTTTGGAATATTACATGATACTTATGAATTAGCCCCACACCTTCATCAAATTTTTCTACATGACCAATTGAACATAATAGGAAGTGTTGGTATTTTATCTGATGCACTTGAGATGTTTTTATGAAGCTTATATATCATTCGATGTCATTCCAATGGTACCAAAACAACGTCACTCATATATAATTCAAGTTTTTTTAATATCCTAGTAAATCCTACATCAATGTTCCTTACCACATGACCTTAATCTATATGTTAATTTTTCAGTTTACATGAAGCTAAAATTCATGTGTTGTCTTGACATGATCAATCGGGGCCCCACTAGTATTGGTGGTAATCTGAGTGTAACAACCTAATACAACCTATAACAAGACATGTGATATAGACTAGTTTTGAGGAATAATATCACATATGGGTGCACTTATCATAATGACCATGTACATACTCACACCTCTAACTACATCATATGAATATTTGATAAATACAATAGTATTAATCTAAGAGGAAACTATACCAATAGTAATTAGTAAGAACAACTAGAGGGAAGTAATATACATATATTCAAAGTAAGATGGAAAAAATAAATCTTCATCTGGAAAAAGAAGAGTATCAACATATTATTTTATGAGGAAGAAATTCATTATTACATATAATAAATCATAACAATCAAGAAATAACCATCACCGAGTACTACAATGATCCACTTGTACCAATCCCACCAAGGTCATCATAATATTTTATATAATCTACAAAATATAGGGCACATACAGGAAAGGGCCACACATAGGTGAGTATATATGTACATAATAGGATTCCTTAAAAAGGGTGGAAATTGAAATAACGAGTAGTCTCAACTTAAAATCTAATGTAGGGAAAATAAATCCAACATTAGATATGCTCAAAAATTTAACAAAGTAAAGATAGAGTGGAATATCTCAATCTTTATTGGAATATAAGAAAAATATGCTTGTTCGCATCTCTATGAGTCAATGTTTTTCTATTATTTTAGTACAATGAATCCTCATTAGATTAGATAAAAGAGAACTATACCTCACTGATTTCACATCATTGATGAGGTTGTGCTGACTGAAAAATGTTGGAGGAACCACAACTCATCCACGCTTTATGATGATATGGTTCTGCTCCATTAAAATAACAACCATTCCCCATATTATAGAAAGGGGTTTTGAAATCCTACATATATAGTAAAAGGGGGAATGATACAAACAAACACATTCTTTCAAGGGGGGATTTCTACCCCAATAATTGACAAATGTTCACTCATGAGTATCATCATCAATACACAATGATGTGAGGAACAAGAAACATATTATACCTCACACTATATCATTGATATTAAAACATAGGTCACCATATCAATCTGTATTAAACAATTCTCAGTTAGGACTACTCATCTGTCCAATTACATGTCTTGAGAAGGGAGTAATAAAAGGAATATCATATGATGAAATGAACGTGGTGTTTCCCTTACTATATATGTTGTTTACTCCCATTTATTCACCTAAACTTGTTATACTACCTAACATGGTGTTCAAAAGACATGCACATGGCATGTCACACATGGAACCCGATGTGTGGGACCACTTAAAATCAGGGGCATATGTTCCTTATACATAGCTCCACCGTCAAGGTAGGGAACATAGTGTGGGGGTTCTTCCACATGGTCTATGATATTAAACTCATTATTTAAATACCAGCTTCCATATTGGAAAAAACTACAGTGTGTGGTTTCTATCAATATTCATGGCATGTTTTTATATTTTTTATATAAAGATCATATACATCCCAAAGACTTACTATAACACCCAGATAAACCTCTATTTTTTCTATGATATCAATTATGTTAGTTTATAATTCTATAATCCCCACTAGTAACCATATTATAGTGGTCCATTTCCGAAAGATAAAGATTCAATCTCTCCACATAAACTACCACTACACCTCCTCATGGAAAAATAATATCCACACCTATACCATTCATTCATGACCTTTTATTAATCCTAACAACTCTATAAAATCACTATATTCAATATCAATCACACAAAACAACACAGGTTTGAGTTTTTTCACAGTTCAATCTAGACAGGTAATCGAATTGATGGCTTACCACAGACCAATGATGAACACAAGATGAATTAGGTTATAAAGGTGCAATAAATGAAGTAAATTTATTGATGATAATTATGAACCCAACCAAAAAACATTAGTGAATAAATCAAAAAGTAATATATAATATACAAAATATTATATTAGGTCTAATGATAAATATTCATCAAGATCATGAAAAAGAAGAATAAATTGATGAATCAATGATGAAATCATAATCCATTATAATAATATGAAACTAATCGGGTAATAATCCATAAATAATAAGACATTAAGTATATATGGATCAATAGTTAGTGAATTACATGTCTTCATTGATATCATTGTGATGTCCAGGATTTCCATCATTGTTGATGAGTCCCACAGGACTAGATTGATGATCTTGGAATTTCTCTGTTCAACCTCGAAGGAATTATTATTAGAAGAGACCATTTACTAGGGAGATAAGTTAGGGTTATGAAGAGTACACAAAGTATTTTTATAATATATTATAAATATAGGTGAACAAGGTTTCTAAATATTATATTTATTTTAAAGAATTAAAAAATTAAATTATTATTTTATTCTATTTACCAACCACCTATGACACTACATCGACTAATGATCTGAATTGAATAAACCATATTAATGATTTGGATTATCCTCGTATTCTGAATCAAATGGTTGAATCAAATTTCCTATTAAATTTTTCAAACAATGCTAATTCTGTTAATTCCATAAATATCTATGTGTTTGGTACAATAAAATTAATATTTTTTAATATATTATTTTAGAGTAACTAAAACATCTATGGAATTCTTCCACCTCTATAAAATAATGTATTAAAATATTTAAATATATGTAGGGTCCAAATTAAATGTAATATTTGTTAAATTCTATCATTATTTAAAGGGGATATTAAATTTCATGGTACACATTCTAGCATGAAATTTAATTAAGACACTCATTTATAACGAATGAATTTTATGAATAGTTAATAGAACTTTGAACATATTATTATTTATTATTATGTATCATAGTACTAAAAGGATTATTTTTCAAGGATTAGTTTTAATTATTTATCATGGGGACGAAAATTTACCCACATCCCTTATATCTATAAATATTTTTATTCCCATTACAAGGATTTTTAAGAACTATAATCAAGGATAAATCCAAAAATTATTTCCAACACTTCATTAAACCATTAAATGGTACACTTTTAACAATATTAAATTCTTTCATTCTTATTAAACTCACTTAATTAGGTCACATTTTCCATCTGCATTCTAAAAGATATATTATTGCATTCATGTATTGTCTAAAAAATCATAGAAACATTTTATATTTATCAATATATCATTCAATTATAAAGTTGCATCATATATGAATTTAAACTCTATATTCATCTTTATATTTTATGAATGGATCTTTAAGTAAAATATCACCATCATAGAATAATATAAACTCTAATGTGTCCTTCACAATCCTCATATTACCTTAATCTCTAAAAAACATTCATAATTCAAAAGTGATCATTTAAATCCCAGGGAACCTTTTTTGATTTCATTAAACTCTAATGTGACCTTCACATTCTATGGATATATTTTAACACCATAGTTAATTTAAAAACTATCATGTGTGGGTTTAAAGAAGATGATCCTTTCGTATTAATATAGAAAAAATATGTTACTTTATTTATTTATTTAAAATATATATTGTCTAATTTATTATTTAAAACATTTATTCAATAATATAAATATTTTGATCACATAGTGATTTTTGTTTTCTATATAAAAATGAAAAGCAAATCTATCATCTGTTATGATAAAATATTCCCAATCCTATGGGAAAATACAGATTTTAATTTACATAAAATGTTTTATTCATTAATATCATTTAAACCTTGATTTAAAATTACTCGTTATATTAGGTAGTAAGTGATGTTATTACAAGATTACAATAACATTGTATTTAGTATTGATTTCAAAAATATGTCTTCAATATATAAGATTTTATTATTTAAGACAGAAATCCACTTTATAAGATTAGTCAACCTACCATCCTCTCAATTTGAACATGTTATCCATACTCAAAAAATAACCCTATAGATGAATAGAAATTGGTGTTTCAAGTAAAAATTTGATATTGAATTTATATTGTTTGAAAATATATTAAAAAACTTAGATAAAAGAAATTTAATTTTTGACACATATATTTGGAAATTATAGAAAGAATGGTATAAGAGGGAAAAATATTTTATAATTTTATTTTTCTAATAACTAAAATATTGTGTATATGTTATTTTTTATAAGTTTTTAACTATAGTTAAAGTTAAAAAGGTATATTACTCAAACGTTTAAAAACATCTTTCAATGAAAAACATTATGTTATAGGGTTTAATATCACATGTTTTTTATTTTTTATGAATATTTTTATTTGGGATGATAATAATTTTACTTTTATTCATAAGGTGTGATATATGATTTAAATTTATTTTTATTAAATACTATATGTAATGAAGTGATTGATCCCATTATGTTACATGTACTTCATGGATAAATTGTATAAATTATTTTTTGTGATGGATCTCCTGAAAAAATTTATTAAACATTATAATAATTTATCTATTTATTTAGTTATTAATTATTAAATGTCTATCCCATTATATATAATATTAATGTATAAAATTTATATTTATTTTAATATATTGATATGATATTCAATAAATGGAAGTTGAATAATGGGTGACTTATAGAATGTTACATTATTAAATTAGAAATTTAATTTCTTAACGATGAACTAAATAATTTAAGTTATATTATGGGGTTTATGTTTTATCATATAGAAAGGGAATATAGAAGAGGAATAATGAGGGAAATTTTACAATGAATCACATAATCAATGAAAACATACATGATTATATGTATAGTATTCCTCAATAGAGTTTTAGTAACACACAATTAATCCTCTGTAATATCTTGTGAATGAAGTGACACCCCAGTCTATAATCCACTTGACAAGTGACCTATAAATGTTCCCCAAAATCAATCATTAAAGCATCCCAATATTATAGTTGGTTTATAATAGTGGTGGGGTATATTATATTATCATGGGTAGACTACAACCTCGTTATCATAGTATAAAAATAATAGAAATAAAATGAAATAGTTACAAGACTATTGGTAAACATTGAAATCAAGGAATTTTATGATAAATAAATACAACATTAGAAGCAACAGTAGAAGAATAGATTACATTATATAACCCCCAGGGTGAATAATATATAATAATTGTAAAATAAATATAAGATTACTTGGGCTAATATCCCATCCCCATTGGGTCTCGATTCCTTCCTTGTCCCATCATCCAACTACAACATAGAATCTTGAGAAATTCCATTAAATACCTTCCCTAAAATATATTTCCATGAGAAATAAAAATTTATCCTTGGGAAAATTTGTTCCATTTTTACACTAGAATAGCATGAGTATAACTTAGTGGGGAACCATCGATTAATTCTCTAAAATAACAAGTCTGATATAATTAATGATATGGTGTTATAAATAAATAGTGTTATAATTTAAAAATAGTTTATATGATAGAAATGAATAACCATCATTATAATATTTTTAATGAAACTATATATTAGTGAGATCGTGTGATATTTGTATCAATGTTCTATATTTCACCTACCTACTTCAGCTAGATTGAGGGTATCGATGAGTATATCTCAAGGACCGTGCCAAAAATAAGTAACCATATGTAATCAAATAGTATACACTAGAATTTCCAATATTAATAAAAAAGTGGAATCCAGATTCTCATCATATCATTCCTAAGGAATATGATCTCTCCCTCTTACATTCCCATCATCTTCCATCATTAAAATATTAGAAATCACCCTTTCATTGCAATAAAATATGATTTATAATCTTCATAGTCCTCCATATTAGTCAACATACATTTATAGGAACTCTATCCCCCCCCCCACATCAATCACATTGAATCATAGCACTAATCATGGAATTCCCATCTATGATGTATCAAATTGAATTTCGGAACATATCCCAATATTATAAAGATGCATATGTCATATTGAATCCAAGGATCTGATATCGAAATTCCCATGAATTTGGAATTATTATAATTTTTAATTAACTTACCACACATTTCATTTTTTCGGATTAGTCTCATGGACACCACTCATCGTAGTCACTATAATATATTATAATAATCATTTAGAAAACCAATTCATTTTCTCATTCATGAATTCATATTATTGATTATAGAAATTGTTACCAAATAATGGTCCAATTCCAATTAACCATGTGAATTTGAAAAATAAATTTCAAATAAATATTAAACCATTTACATTAAGATGTAATTTACCCAAAAGACAGAAACTAATTGAAAGCATTGCAATCCCACATGCCACATATTACAAAATTTCTCTCTCAACCTCAAGAAAAATTTAATTAATCTGAAAAGATTAAATCCATTATTTATTATCTACAGTAATAAAATTTAAATTTCACAACAATATAATTAATCCATGATTTCATCTCTAATGTTTTTTAATATATTTAAATAAATTATATTTATGACATCGTTTATCTATTATTATCCCATGTATGAAATTAATTTTTGAGTTTTCAATTCATAAGGCCTAAGGAATACACAATATATATTTAACTAAGGTGAAATTAAATTAATGCCACTAATTAAAATAGATCAAAGAATTAAATAGTCATCTTTACCTCACTAAATATTAACTCGAGATTAGAAAATACTAATGTTTAAATTTATGGGACCACCTACATTAGCCTTGTAGGATCATAATCTTCTATTTTCAGATTCTACTACCAGCATAAATGGATGATACATTGAAACTAGAATAATTCCATGAAAATAGATCTTTTATAACATTAAAAACATGAGAGGAAAACATAATAAAAGAGTCCTTGAAAATAAGATGGTTGACGAATTGAGTTGTCATGAGCATTAAAATTCTACAGAAAAATCCAATTTATCCAAGAAATAGTAGTGAACCACTATAGAGAGGATGAGAGAGATTGGAGGATGTGTGTATGGGTTCTAGTTGAAATGTAGAATGAAAATATTGTAAACCATTTCTAAAGATAGGGAAAAAAGGGCATTTCCCCCTATTTCAAAGTGTGCAATATTTAGCCACAGTTTTGGACAACCTATACTACAATGATGCAACCAACACTTCCCCAAGGAATTCTGCCTTGAATAGTTACAAAAGACTATTTGAACATTTTTTGTTCTAACTATGTGTGATCCTCAAAAACACTATATACACCCACATAGTTCTCTTGGTACTACATAATTATTTTCATAATTCAAGAATGTATGTATTTTGGAACATGTTTTTGGGGTCCATGGTTAATAGTATTTTTTACCAAACTATTCACCCCACTCTTCCTCTATAGAAACTAAAACTCCATTCCCAAAACTGTAGGGACACTCTGAGATCACAAAGCCGATACTAAAAACATAATTGAATCCCAAATTAGGTCTTTTTAGGTGTTAAAACACATATAATTCTATTATGATTCTGAGTTAGAAAATCATCCCATCCACTAATTAAATAAATTGAAACATTCATCAAATCATAAAACAACCATATGAAACTGCAGATTTATAAACTCTCTACCATAATATTTCACTTTCCCAAGATGTTATATTGGTCAACCAACTCCGCAACCTGATATATTCTATTAACCCATTTAAATCTAGATGGACTTTTTTACATTCTAAATGCTAGGAGCATTTTCATGGAACAAACCTCATATCATGGTACTCAAACTTCCATTCTTGATCTAACTCCTATAATTAAAAAAACCATGATATATCCTACTTGATCTAATATATATTAATAACTAATGCATATACTCATCGATACTAGACTCAAATATAATTCACCCCACCATATTCTTTATCTTAAACCCACTAAATTATATTGTCTGAACCCCCACCATTGGAAAGTCCATTAAAACCACAAAAAATTCATGAAACTACACACCTAGTATGATTTCTATCTCACTGCACATGAATGTTCTTGAGAACACTATTGAAACTCCAAATCCCATCCACATTTCTAAAAGGAAAACTAGAATGGGAACATAACCACTATCTATGCACAAGATAAAGGAAAGTTGGATTTTCTTTAAAAGAATAATTTATTATAAAAAAATGAACATTGTGTGGTTACTAGCAGATTGGGTCTACCTACATGATAAAACACTTGGAGATCCTCCCCTAGACAACCCTTCATGAGCTTTTTTAACCCCACCTATATATGATTCACTAAAGTAACTTGTGATTTTTTCCTTACACCCAGAGGAATACTATGACCACATGAGTATGTTAATCAGGGAACATAATCTTCTTGCAGTGATATTAAACATGTAATTCTTGAACCATAAAAAACCCATCAATTTTCTCTGAAATACACTAAATCAATTCTTATCCATTCACTAACTAATCACACAAAACCTCCCTAATCCCAAATACAATGCTTTACTATGGAAAAAATTGAATCTAAATTTTTGTCTGAAAATTTCAAACGAATCAAAGTATGCTTCTATTTATTTTATCCAATGAAAAGTAATGAAACCATGACCTATACATTACTAACTCCACAATATAAGGACCCTCACATTATGAAAATCACTAGCCTATTACTAACACATCAGTTACCATCATAAGATTTCATTAGTCAGTAGTCCCTACGTAAACATCCACTTCTGATGATCCATTTATTTAAAAACTAAAGACATGGATTTGGTCATCCCATTCATATCTTAGAGAAAAAAATCACCAACAACCATCCATATATGGATTCCAAGAATGGTAACCACATCATACGTCGACATGTGATATATAATAAGGACCTTACTCTTTAATGGTTAATGGTTCTATCTTCACTTTTATGACACCACACATCGAACACTCCATGAAGTCACCTATTATCATATGGACATCTAAAACACATTTTCAATGTCTCATGCTCCCATTTCTAGAAGAATCTCATCATCAAACCACCACCTTAGTCCTAGAGGGACTTGTTAAAAATTACACACCATCTCCCCAAGTCACTACCAAGAAGTAAAAAAGTTAATCTTCATTGAGGCACTACCACCTAAATTCAACATGAACTTCTCCATGACCCAAATCATTCTCCATGGAATGCATTTTTTATGTTTTATGATTTAATTCTAAATGGTACTCACACATATATCATGCATCTCACCTTATCAAATCTATATAGAAATGGTTTATTACTCTGAACCCACATGATCACTCAACATAAATGAGGTAGTTTGTCTCCAATAATTTTATTTCACCACTACCTCTACAAATCCATGCATCTTACACATCCCATTGACCATCAATATACCATAACTAAAAATTCCATGTGTCATACATTACTAAAACCAGGCTAAATCATTCACTCAAGTATTTGATGAAGAATTTTGTTCCATTAGTCTCATTTATCTTGATTCATACTTGATGCTTTCATCCAATCACACTTGGAATTTATTATATTTCATTAAAATAACATGATCACCATTTAACCTAAATTCATCTCAATACTAGATAAATTTAACCATGATATACCTTCCATATGACCATCCACATAGGGTCAACAGTAATTATCTTGTGGAAAACTTGTCAGAACCATAGGGTTAAGAATATTAATTATTTTGACACATCAAAACCAGCAATTAAACTAAAACACAAACTCTCAATGTGATTCCCTTCAAATGATCTATGTCATAACCAGGAATTTCTTATATAATTTATAGCAGCATGCATGCATCAATTACACATGTTGAAGTATATGAAAAAGTTTCATTCTAAAAAATACACAATGTAAAACCACCAAGTCAACCACTTACACTTGGTCCCACACCCAAAGATACAGTACCACTAAAAGGAAACTCTGAGACATGACTACCACTATAGGGTATATCAAAAAACCCTATAGGTTATCAAGAAACCCATATATAAGAAAACTTCTATAACATCAAGGATAAAATGTAACTCTATCATTGTTTCATAACCCACAACCAAGGGTCTCATAATATTGTATCATCTATAGCCTAAACTACCGCTACACTAGATTAAGATAACACAAAAATGGTAATCATCACCACAATCCCAAAAAGTCCAATAAGTTATTATTTTCTTTCAATTATTATTTATCAATTTTAAGCCCATGGTATTATATTTTAAAAAAATTATTATCAGAAACATAAAATTCATAGATTTATTAAATTTCACATCACACAATTTGGTTAGATAAGATTTTATCTTCATGTTATAAAGGAAAAATGATTATAATTTTCTCACTAACACATTATCAAAAAAACTCATCACTTCATTACTCATTTATTTATAAATTTGGAATAGGAGTTATTTAAAGTGTTTATTGACTAGAATGAAACAATACATTTATAAGAAAATATATAAATGGATGCAATCATATTACATATTAATCCTTATTAATTATTTTAAACCATTTTAAAATACGAATTTATATCATATAAAAGCCTTAAAATATAACTAATAACTATAATGGGTGAATATTAGGAAACTGTAAATAAAAAGAATCATATAATTGATAAATCCATTCTATTTTACTATCAGGTAGTGTGAATGCACACACCCTCTATTATTATATCAGGATATGAGTTAAAATCTCAAAAGTAAATTAAATCACACACATTTGTGGCACTCTGGGTAGAAATCAATCAATAGTAAAAATAAATGGGAAAAATATTCTCACCATTGGAAAGATGGATTTTTCTATTCCATGTGGGACTACTGGCACCCAGGAAAAAAATTCTCACCACTGGATGAGTGTATTATAGGATGGGGATTCACAAAGTAAAATCACAAATAGTTAGAAAACGTAAAAAAGTAGTGATTTTACATTTTGTATCCCAAAACCTTAATAAACTCATCTAGTTCCCCATGACAGTTTACAATAAGCCTTAATTTCGGTCTTCCTGTACACCATAGGGTAATGTCAAGTGGTGAGGTCCTATTAGATTACTTCTAAGGGATTATGACCTCATTGTCATAGTATAAAAATAGCGTAAATAAAATGAAACTGTTATCAAATGTCATTCAGTCATACAAATTAGAGGATGTTCTGAAATAAATGAAACAATAAAATGAGATAATAAAAGAATTATATATATACTTGATCCCCTATGTGTGTATCATATATAATCAATTAAAAATAAAAGAAACAGTAGGTCTAACATCTCATCCCCAGCTGGTCGTGATTCTTACCAAGTCCAATTGTCTAACTCCAACATAGTTAAAGAATGAATATCCATCGGGACCTGACCTAAGACCTATTAATGTAAAAAACAATAGTTATATCACGGGTAAACACATGTTATGGAAACCTATGTCGAGTGTGAGTGTAAGTTAGTAGGCTACAACCAATAATATCCCTAAAATAATCTGTCTAATGTAAGTTCATGAAATTCTATATAAGTAAACACTTTAATAGTTTTATTGAAATTTATATGTATGTAATTAAAAAAACACCCTTCGGTTCTAAATGACACATGAGATTATTGGGATCATGTCAATATTTAGGTCCAATACCATGATGGAACCAACCCACATAGATCATAGATGTGGTGTGTATGATCATCTATTGATGATCATCAAAACCCTAAATATTTATATATAATCTAAGAGGTTTTCCAAACATTTATACTATAAATTACCATAGGGAATTTTTTTCATACTAACATTCCCATAAATGTGATCTCTCTCTATGAAAATAACATCGTTATGTAGGACTCAAATCCAAGAACTCATCCTTGAATTCCAACAGAATCTAAGTGCTCATCTAATAATTCATCCACATCAGTAATCATTCGGTTCTAAAAACACTAGATACCCTTAACCCATTATCAATCATGTGGAATCTAAGCACTCATCCTGAAATTCCATATCTTTAATTATCATATGGAATTTAGGTTCCCATATCAACATTCTTATGTAGTACAAGTCATAAGGAATCCACATGGATCATCCTACCATTCTCAAGCATTAAGAACAATTTAATTTTTAAATTAATTAACAAATCATTTCATTTTTTCCCATTTGGCTCAAAACCTCCACTAGAAATAATCAAAATATTATATTATTAATATCCATTTAGATAAAATATACCATATTTAACTCATGAATTTATATTTATAAATCTTTAATTCATTACCCAAAAGGTTAATATTTGCAGTAATCATATTATTTACTAAACACAACTGTTAATTTTAAATTCTATTAACTTTAACAAGGTATTAACCACAAAAACATTAAAAAAAATTGTGAAAATTCGTTGTTATGTCGCCAAATTTATTTTTATTTCTACCATATAATAAGGATTCATTAAATTAGGATCAAAATGTTAATTACATTAACAATTATCAATTTTAGGGAAGTTTAATTTCCCAACAATTTATTTAAACCCAGATTTCCTCTGTGACCATTATAGATATTATTTAAAAAAATTAATCAATAATTCCATTTCATGCTTATTTTTCCTTGTAAGTACTTCCTTTTGGAATTTCCATTTCTAATGTTCAATGTCACACAAAATTGTATTATAACGAATGATGACTAAAATAAAATTAGTTAATTTAAATCTACTAAATAATTAAAAATATGGATTTAGAGACACAAACATGCACTAGGGAAAAAGATCATATTATTATTTTATTTTAAGGGACCACCTACCATAAACTCAAATAATCAAACCCATAAAATTTCATTTTATGGATTGATATTAAATAGATGTCATAAAAAAACTAGGGAATCTCCATAAAAATAGTTTATCTATACTATATATGACATGTGGGAAAAATTAAATAAGGGAAACTAATAACAGAATCTATAGGAGGGATAAACATACTGAGAGCCTTTCAATATTGCCGAAGGAATTGGATTCATCCTAGAATTTTTAGAGACCAACCATAATGAAGTACACATATGGGAGTACTAATAAACATCTCTTGGGGTAATGGAGAAGTAAAATGGTGTAATACAATTTTAATTGGGGGGGATTTGAAATTTCCCATATTTTTAATGAGAACATTATTTGGAAAATCATCACCCAACCATTCATCCAGCAATATCCCAAGTCCATCCATCTCACACGATTACATTGAAAACATTGAAAAACCATAAACAAACTATATGCATTCCTCTTCATTTTTATAGATACACAAAAAGTATACATGGACCTTCATTAGATATTTCACAAGTCATGTGCCTATGTATTTTGGGTTTCATGGTAGGGGTGCATTGTTATCACTAATTGTATACCATATGTTGCCTCTCTAGAAACATGAAATCTATTTCAAAAATCCCTAAGACAATTTCAAGACCTCTAAACCATTAATAGAACACCATTAGAATCTCATATTATGCCATTAAAGGCGTTTCATCCATAAAAATCTCATTCCAACATCATTTTCAAAAACTATCCCATTTACTAACTAAAAATTCAAACATTCCCCAATGATCTGAGAACACAAATTTAACAACATCCTTATATAAGATAACCCTAATAGGTTTGAATTTTTAATGGAAATGGTCATTAAATAAACTCCAAACCCAATAGCCTCAAATTGATGGGGACACTATTAAATTTTCATCACATACACATAATCACAATCCAAAGGACTGAATTTTTTATCAGACTTGACTACTAGATACAGACATGAATCATACATTATAATAAAAAATGTAAAACACAACACATTATTTTCACTGAGAGCTTGATATTTCTCATAGTGTATCCCTCTATATCAATCATAAATAACTTCTTCGATTCTTAAAGAAAAATAAACATATGAAAAAGGGTGAGCATAGACTCATAGTAAGGTTATGTTTAAAATAGAAGCTAAATAAGGAATAAATAATATAAAAATAAATAAAAGGTTATATAAAAAATTCCATAATAATATGAGCTGAAAACATATACATGGAAATCATAAAAATTAAAATAATCACAAGGAAATCAATAACTAAACTCATAATGAGGGAAATACATAATTTCAGACATTATAAAAATAATTTCAAGGCTTTGTGGCCTGACATCACAAATAAATCAGTACAACCTCATCCAATTCACAAGGTAGATTGTATCATGAGTCCGAGGAATGAACCATGGGCCTATATTTGACCCTTCTTGTCACCTTTTAATTCCACTGCATTCCTCATATGGAAGTGGTGAAACATAATAAACATTATCATATGTATTGAAACCGGTATATTAACTATTAATAATTTCTCATTTATAAAAACAATCATAAACCATTCAATGTAATATTGGTAAAGGTATCAAAATTGTGCATCCTTCATCAAATAACTCATAAACCATCCAGAGTAATAATAAGGGTGGTATCATCCTAACATATCTCAATTAGAGAATAAATAAAATTAGGTGTATTATAATTTATGAATATACATATCATAAAAATGTATTTAAAACAATTTTGAGGCAAATAACCCATTCACATTGAAAATAACTTGTATTTAATAGATTATACAAATATGAATGTAAATTTTTTTATTAATGAGATACCTTTAAAATTAGAAATGAATATTCAAAAATAATATTATTCATCAAAGTGCAAAAATCAATTATTCTGTAAAATACATACTATAATTATTTCAAATATTTCTTGGTAAATTTGATAAGGGCATTTTTTTGGAAAATATATGAATGTTCCTTTGAAACCATTTTTAAAAAATTAAATCATTGGGAAAAAATAATTTAAAAAAATGATGTTATCAAAAATATTATTTATATAATTTTTTAGAATTTAGGGTTATAAAATGATATGATCTCCCATTATAGACATAGGAATAAACAAATCTGAATATTGACGAGATTTTAAAATAATGACTTTCCACATGCCTAAAATCCTTCACACATGTTAAAAAATTTGATATAATAATTATAAAATTATTATACATATCTTTTAGAGCATAATTTTATATATCTTACAATTTATGAAATAGTTACATTATTTTAAAAAAAATTTAGATATTACATTATTATTTAAGAATTATAATATATTATAAATAAATATATAAATCATTAACCAATATATATTTAGAAGAGTTAGAATAAGTAATAAATTGAAGGTGGTTGGGTAAGGAAATTACCACTTCATTGGTAAAACATCTATATAAAATTTATTAAGGAACATAAGGTTTGTATTTGAAGGAGAAAAAAACCTCAATAAAATTGATAATGATGTTTATAATTTAAATTTTCTAGGATTGGTAAATTTGTATGACATAATGTGGTTTAAAAAAGTCATGGAGGAGGTTCCCTTTTACAATTGAGGTGAGGGGATCATTTGGAATTTCTAAAAATATTATATTATAATGAATTAATTCTTATGAAAAATGCCTCCATATGGAATTTTATTCGAATAATATGTACAATATTGTGGTAATCCAGTCAAAAAATAATATTTTGAAAATTTTGGGTGTCATTTTAAACCATATAATCATGATTAACCCCTAGTTAATAAATTTTAATTTTATACATGGAAACAACTTTTCCATATTAATCAGTTGCAATTCTTTCATATAAGGTTAAAGATCATCTATAAACAGAAAATTTAGGACTATTTCGATTGTATCATATATAAATTTTATTATTTAAATATTTTAATAATTTAAAATAATATAATAAAACATTATTTTTTTTTAAATCAAATTTTTTAAATTTTGAATCTATTTAACTACATGGACTTCAAATAAATCAAGGAAATGGTAGAATTTCAATACTATTCTTTTAAAACTCCAGGATATGTAATATATATCTATAAAATCCATTTTACACATTAAATCATTCTAATATATCAAAGTTAATATTTTTAAAATCAATTTTTTTATTTTTCGATTAATCAAATATATATTGTATTTTCATTTTAGTACAATTTATGGTAACTATATAATTTATATAAATTAAAAACATATATAATAAAAATAGTATGAATAAATGAAATAATGAATGTTATTTTCCTTTATATGTTTCCTTTGTCCCTATGTGGACACATATGTGATATTAAAATCATTTAGAGTGATGTTTTGTAATTATCATTAATTTAAATAACAAGTGATTTTCATGGAAAATTATCTATTAAACAACACAATTTCATAATTAAAGTGTTTATGGATTACTTATTTTTATCCAATAAGAAATAGGTAGAAAACATGTTGCCTTATTTCTTTGTTTTAACCAAGATTAACTTGATCTACCCATTACTGATGTGATAAAATATACCACGGTTATTATTAATAATGTTTAAAAACAATACAAAAAAATATTAAAAAATTTAGAACTATTTTTTCATATATGAACTAAATTTAAATAAATTTATCACCAATAAGTATCACTGATGAATTTTTAAATTTCAATAAAAAACAGGATAAAAACTGCATTTTAGAAAATGTTGTTTTTAAGAATATTACATGATATATTCTTAAACCAGGGATAGTAAAAATATGATTTGATTGTTAAATAATTTTATTGATTATATAATATATAAATTTCAATATAATCATTCTAAATAGTGAATAATTCAATTTATCATGATATAAAAATATTTCCAACACCAAAATGGGTTTTTCAAAAATACACTTATTTTAATTGTTATTATTATTTAGATATATTCTCTTGATAAACAGGGAATTTATTATATAATTATATGAACTATACATATATATATATATATTAAATTTGTTTAGTTATATTTATACCCACGTATTTAATGTTTATATTATAATATTCAGTTGACAATAGATCATTGTTTTTATGAACACCTTGTTGCATGCAACACAAGCTATCGAAGAAATTTAATTTATTTAAAATATGAGATACCCTATAATCAAGAGGTGACACACTATTTACTACATTAAAACTTTCTTCATGTTTACTTTGAATTTCACCTCATTATCAAATTTGGGTAGTTATTCACTATAATTTCCACCGGATCCCATGTCGCCTTTTCTATCATATGATTTCTCAAAGTACCTTTTTCCAACTGCGTCATCAGATTAGTCAACAGTTATTCTATTGTGTCTTTAATATGGATAGGATCATCATAGTAAGATAAATTAGGTTCCGATTAAATATTATTATAAGGTATAAAAATCCTTCAATTTGGCATGTACTTCTTTAACAAAGATATATGGGACATATCATTTACATTAGAAAGGATATATTGAATTTCTAACTACTAAGCTGCAACTCCAAATATTTTTAGGATTTAAAATAGTCTGATGTACCTAGGGAAAATTTTTTATTTCATGAAAAATATTATAACACCCATCCATAATGACCGTCATGAAAATATTATATCACATTTTTAGTTCCAAATTGTTCCTCCCATTATTAAAATATTTACTTTTCATACATTTAGATGTTATTATATGGATTTTAATATACTTTCCCTTTACTGTAGTTTCCTCTACATGTTTTGGGCCTAGAAGCTTCCTTTCACCAACATCAACCAAACACGTTTATTTATTAAATGTTTTTCCACATATTTCTTCATACAGCTCCATTTGAATACTAAAACTAATAATTCTAGTATAGGAGAATTCATATAATGGTAAATAATAATCCCACACACCAAGAAAGTCAAGTTAGAAGATCCATGACAAGTCTTATAATATTTGGATTGTCCTTTATTGCTGCCCAGTTATTTAAGGGTGATAAGTGGTGCTCAAATGAAGCTTGGTATCCAGATCCCTCAAATTAATTTACCATGATGTCGACATAAATCATCGATCAATATTAGAAACAATTGAAAGATTTATACCACAAATTATTGCATCTTCATTAATATAGATTCATACAATTCACTCTTATCGTAAATATTCTTTTATAGTAAGTAAAATGTGCATATTTGGAATGTCGATCAATAGTAACCCATATCACATCCTTCTTTGTTGGATTATTTGGTAATATCTTTTCCCTGTACATATTAATGTCAACCTATTTACATATATAAATTGGTTATGGTTTCAAAACACATCTATGATGTTTTCTCCCGGTGATTACTTATTAAAATACCAAACATCTTGAAATATAAAAATTAAAATTTCCACTTCATATTATCCAAAAAAAATGTTCCTTCAAATACCTATACATAATTGATATAACATGGTACATATTTAAATTTTAGCTATGATAATCATCCTATAATTCTATTTTTATATTCAATATATATGGAATATAAATCATATTTTGAAATTTTATAATTTCATATTCATATAAAATTCTTCCAATATTCTATCATTCAAAAAATTATTTTTCTTTAGAAACATTTCATCATAAAGGGAGAACTTTTTATCTTTTCCAATGATGATTATTTGGAAATAATTTGAAAAGGAACTGATGTTTCTCTCCCCTTAATAACTCTCAGAACTTATAATTACTAGATCTCTGAACTTATGTACCCTACAAATCCTCGTTTGGGTCAAGAGTCAATGATCTTAATTTCTTAATGAATATTTAAACCTATTTTCCACCCTTTCATTGATGTGTTTTGAAAAATATCATCCCTTAAGTAGATCAACCCATATCCACTTCCTCATGTTTTGTTCATTCCATGAGAATATGTATTTCAAATGATTATTATCATTTTATATCTCTCATATTTCACCATAGATATAGTTTCTCCTAATATTCACATAAACTTTATGGCTTATTATTCAATATTATTATTTAATGATTATTTTACCGGCTTGATCTATAGGAAATAATTCTATCATTATGTATAATGACACAACCACATCCCTTCCTCGATTAATTAAAATGTATAAAAAATCCACCAATTCTTGATAGTAGATCCATGATCAGAACATTCACCAATATCATCTTCAATTCAACAAAACATTCATCCCATTCATTTTTTCAAATAAAAATAATCCATTTACATGTAATATGATTTATTATATTATCTAATTCAGTTGTTTTTTAATAAATACATGATAGTATCCTTCATAGCTAATGAAAATATGTATATCTATAATTTTCATTAGTATACATCATTATTGGAATACCTTTATCTTTGTAGTATCAACTAATACTCTATCCATAAAGAAAATATATACAATAGAAAATTCATTTTAATCCAAACTCACACTTTATAAATTTTCCATGTAACTCTTTTCATCTAATAGTCTCAAGAAAGCCCCACAAGAAGTTCTCATGGTCCTCAGGGTTCTTGGAGTACACCAAGAAATCATTAATAAATATAGAAACAATATTATTGAGATATTCATGAAATATTATGATCATTAGATAAAACAAATGAGGTTCTATTAGTAAATTTTAATGGGATTGATATAAAATCACAATCTCCATATGTCTTTCACAATGATGCCTTCGAATATTATCTTTCATTGATTGAAATTGATGATTTCTAGAATAATGGTAAACCAACTGATATTTGTGATGTTTTTCAAATAATTCATCAATGTGAGGAAGATGATACTTGTTATTTATCATAATAGCATTTATTTTCCTATAATCAATTTACAACCTCATAGATCTAACATTCTTATTGAATAAAATAATAGGGGCTCCCCGAGGTGAAACACTAGGGAATATAAATACCTTGTCACTAAAATATTAAAGTCGTTTCATCAACTTGATTAACTCCATAATGCCCATATTACATGGATTCTTTAATATAGTTCATTCAGCATGGATCAAATAATTGATAAAAAAGCTTCCTACTTTGGTTTATATTTAGGTCGCTCTTTATGAAATATTCGATCGTATTCATATAAAATATGTACATTCTCAATTTGAAGAATTAATTTTTCATCCATAGGCTATGTATTATCTAGTAGGAGAATATAATTTAGAATAGATACTGGATCTTTGATCTAGATATGACTCAACTATTGAACTCTCCCCTTTGAATATAATAAATTCCATTTCTTCTTCATCAATAATATTTTATTTCTACTACTGATAAATGATTCCCTTATATTATTAATGTCAATATATACCAATTATTATATCTAAGCCAACAAAAGGAATGATAATAGAATCATTATGTAGATCACATGTATGTTTCCAAATATGAACTATTTGACACATTTTAGTGATGTGAGTTTTCAAAAAAGTGATTTGATAGACAACTCATTTCTTAAGGGGATTTGGAAATGTCTATTTTTTTGAAACATGGGATGTTAAAAAATAATGTGAAAATCCATAATCAATTAAATTTTTTGATATGATTAAATTACTAACCCCCACATCAATATAAACATAAATCTAATTTATTATGATCACATAATATTTTCATTTATCACTTGGTATTTTCATGGTAATTTTCCATTGAATCCTAGGAAAATATTTTCCATATATCCCCATATCCTTACAAATGATTCATTAAAAATTCCCAGCTAATTTCTATAATGTGTAATAATGGGACTCATGGAATTTTTTTCAACATTTATAGAGAAACATCATTCCCAATAAGCATGTTCCTTGATGTTTCTTTCCCCATTTATTATTTTTTGAAATTTTACCCTTCCCATATTCTCCATTCCATTATTTAATTTTACAGAGTACTCATCCACCATATTTTTTTCTTGATTCCCTTAAAAAACATAGCTCTTGGATAATTTTTTATTTGCCTTTATAGTACATGATACTATATCTTTATGTTATGTGAATTATTGGGATATTTGTGAACTTCAAAAAATTGGATCACACCCCTTAATGAAATTTTCAATATTTCTTTTGGGATTACATACGTTTTCTGTAACATCCATTACTTGACTTGTAAATTTTTTTCATAAATACCATCATTATTGTCATCCTTTTTCCTCAGAATCAATAATTTCCTCTCCATAAATTACGAATTTCTATGAGGAATGAAATTTTTGAAAAAAAGTATATTAAACTCTTTTCATTCATTGTTTTCCATTTCCCCATCCTTAGGGTTTTGAATCAATGGAATCCAATGATCTGCATCTACTGAGAGATGATATATTTCCATGAGAAAATTTTCCATTTAATTATTTCTCAATGAAAAAAATATGTTCCTTATGGAACATAAATTTACCTCATATAATAATGGATTTTCATTCTAAGTAAAATATGGAGGTTGTGGATAGATAAAATGGCCTAACATTTTTACTACATAATGTGGATCAAGAGGATTCTCCATATGGGATATCTTATTATTCATAAATTGATTCAACTATCACAAAAGAGTTTTAACATGTTCATCTCCAAATATATATCCAACTCCTTCATCATTATATTTCCAAGGATATAAATCCCTATATAAATTACATTCATTTATATGGATTCCATTCCTTCCACTATGATCCATTTCTAAACAATGGTGTATACCATATTTGACTATGAATCATAATATGTTTTTTATAAAATAATGCAACACCTATAATAAATTTAAAACTTATCTATAGAAAATAAAAAAATTATAAGTTTTATTTCATTATGAATATACATTTTATTGTTATAGGGTTTTATTTCCAAATTCATTTGTTACTTAAATTTAGTTCCCAATGATTCTAATAAGAATCCCTTAATAAAAACATTAAAGATCCTAACTCAAATATTCTAGACTCAATGGTTTCATTATTACATTGGCACTAGTTATAAATAATCAGATCTAGAATAAACAAATAATTTGATAACTTTTGAAAACTAGATACATAATTGAATGTTAATATATCATTGAAAACAAAAGGAACGACATATAAATTTCATTGAGAATACCATTTTTCTAATAGATTATTTCTCTATATCAATCATAATATAATTCATCGAATAATAAGTAAAATAAACTTGTTAAAATGGTCATCATTAATGCATTGTAAGGGAGTTCGTATAGTATAAGAAAAATAATGAATGAATAATTTTGTGGAAAATAAATTAAAATAAAATAGTTTTATAATCACATGAGCTAAAAAAATTACACAGCTAACAAAACTAATAAAATGAATCCAAGAGTAACGAAAAGTAATCTAATAATAATGTATATTCCTAATAATTTACATCATAAGAATACCATCGATGCCTCATGCTATGATATCTTATATAAATGGGTAAGGCGTCAACCAATACCCAATAACTGTTGTCTAATGAGACCTACAAATTCATTAATGGGTTATAAAGGGGCATTCCTATTAAATAGTAATTCCATTGAATTTCTCATATGAAAGAGGTTAAATATAATCAAAATAGGAATTCTTATAAAAAATCATTTAATAATTTAATAACATAAAAAATTGATAAACATAATAAAAAAACATCCAACATAATATGGAAAATGGTATCTTGTTAGTACATCCTCAATAAAATAGATCATAAAAAATTTAGAGAAAAAAAATAGATGGTATCATCATATCATATCCCTAGTGGAGCTTATGTTAAATACATTTTTTTCCTTGATGAATAGAAATCCCATCATAATTTGATTTAAATATTCTAGAAATAAATTAATTTTCACTTAGAAAACTACTTATTTCTTAAAAAACTATACAATAATGAAGGAAAACATTTTATTTAAAAAGAATATTTATAACATTAAATGAAATATTAAAAGAAAATATCAGTCAATATGTATTAATGGCTACTTCATTCTATATAAGATAAAAAACATTCGTCTCAAACATTTTTTGAAAAATTTAAAAAGAAACTTCTTCATAAACGATAAAAAGTTTACATTAAACCATTCTGTAAGAAGGCCAACATGTGTTAAAATTTATTTAAAAACCCATATGTTATTATTAAAAATGTTATTAAAAACATTTTATTGAAATTTTGGATATGTAATAAAATAATTCTCTGACAGAAACGTAAGAATATGCAATATCTAATATTGATGAGATTGTGAAATAAACATATACCTCATGTGTAACACCCATCATACATGTTCAAATATACTATATAATAAATCTAGATTTAATATAAATATATTATAGTGACATACTCTTGTATATAACACAATTTATTATATAATTATACTCTTTTATCACTATTTCATAATATCTCTTTGTTAAAAATAATTATTTCAGGTAATAACTACATTGTTTTTCATGTATTTGTCAATAAGAAATCATCGATCAATACAATTTTATTAGTATTATATAATATGTAGAATTTTAATAATAGTAAAAATATTATATGTATTCCTTATATTTTTATTTCATGTTATCCATTTCTTGTCGAGGTAGAAAAATGTGTCACCCCATTCATGGAGACGGTAGGTTCCACGAATGCTTGAAAAATATTTTCATTATTATAAGGATATAAAAAATTAACAATAAATAATAATTACTAATTATATAATAATTCATAAATCAAAAAAAGAATTTATATTATTTAAATATGTATTTATTACCATCCATGTAAAGTATAAATTAAAAAACATATAACATTACATCATGGAGGTGGTATTCCAAACGTATTCATGAGAGGTATAATAATTTCCTATGGTTTGTAAGGTAAGATGGTATATATGATATTATTAATTATTATTTATAATTAATTTATAATTATCATATATAAATATTAAATTTATTATAATTACCATCCATAAAAGATGGTAATGAAACCTAAATTTTATCTCTATGTGACGACGGTATGTTTTACTACACATAAGTGATACATTCACTTCCCATGTTATGGGAAATAGAATGGGTAATTGTGGTTTCTTAATAATAATAATGTTTTAGTATATCTAGGATACTAATGTTATTATTTTAATATAACTTCTATATATATAAGTGGTAAAAGAAAGAATACGTTTAAAGAGGTTGGGTAAGATAATTACCTCCCATTCAGGAAACCTTATTTAGACCCTTTCATAACAAACTTAATTATGGTGATTTAGGGAGCCCTCACCTCCATAACATGGATTACAAGGTTGATATAGAAAATAATAGGTATTGGTCATCCAAGATGGCTCAGTGTTCTGTGATGAATCGAGGGAGATGGTTCCTTTTTATAATTGAGGTGAGGGCCACTTTTAAAATTACTCAAAATATTAGATTATAATAAATTAATTCTATTTAAAATATACTCCAAATGGAAAGAGGTTATAATAGATGGCAGGATAGGTTTTTAATCCCAATTACCAATCGAATTTTGAATATTTTTTGTTTTATTTTAAACCTTATAATTTTGATTAACCCTTTATAAATCAAATTTAATTAAAACAGTTAAATAAAATTTTCCATATTAAAGAGTTTTAATTTTTACATGTAAGTTTATAATTATCACATAAATGGAAAAAAGATGACATAATAGACCATTTAATATCTATATAATATTATTCGAAGGTTTACTTTTTTAAATAATTTAATGAAATATTATTTTGATAAAATTTAATATTTTTTAATTTTTATATTATTTATTTAACTTCAATTTAAATAAATCAAGAAAAAGGTTGAATACAAATAAAATGCGTTTACAATGATATAATATGTCATATATATATATATATATATATAAAAGTTGTTGGTGTCATTAAATAATTCAAATATGTTAATAAAATATGTTCAAATCATTTATTTTATTTCACTAATAATTAGCTAAATAATATATTTGAGTTTCATAAGGATTATTGGTTATTACATATTTTATAAAAATTAAAAATAAATTGTTATAAAAATAATTCATTAATTTGAAAATAAATATTTATTTTCATCCATATAATTATTTTTAAATTATATGGACACCAAAGAGATATTAAAAACAATGTAACCAACTTTTTGTTACTATATTTGATTTAAATAATATATAAATCATTTTCATGGAAAAGTGTCCATTAAAAAACTAATTTTAGTGACCAAGGTTTTAATAGGTTAAATAGATTCATAAAATAAAAATTAATATGAAATATTATAGACTTATGACATAGTTTTAACCTATATTAACCTGATTTACCCTTTACTAAGGTGATAAAATTTACCATGGTTACTATTCATAATGTCTAGAAATAATAGAGATATATTGAATAAATTTATGTCTTCGGATTCAATATATGTTATCCAGGTATTTAAATTAAAAAATTTAATTTTGGAAAATTAATTATTGAAAATTTTTTCAAAATGTGATAAAAATTCCTTTTTCGAAAATGAAACTTTGAAGAATAAAATTCGACTTATTCATACCCATGCATAGTAATAATTTTTTATATATGTAAAGTAATTTGATAATTATATAATATTAATATATTTCCTTAAAATAATTCACTTAATGTTTCTAATTCTATTTAATATAATATAATTATATTATGAAAAAAATTGTTTTTAGAAAAACACATAATTTGTTTTTTAAATTCTTATTTATAATCAAATGAAAAAATGAAGTTATTCTATAAATATATAAATCAAATATTTTTAAAATTTAATTAGTAATATTTGTACATTCCAATTTAATGATTAGGTTATAATGATTATATAATAATAGGTCATAATTCATTTGTACTAGGTGTTGTGTGTAACCCAAGCTATCAAAGAGATTATGTCTGAAAAAAACAAAAAGACCATAAAATCATTGGGTGTTACAAAAAAAATAAATAAATTTTTTATTAGACAATAAAATATATATGATACAAGTTAAATGACGATCATGAATCATATTATGAAAATGTATTATGGTTGAGAGGTAAAAATATATATTTTACTATTTAATTATGATATATATTTGTAAAATGTATATTTAAAATGAATATATAAATTTTCAAAAATAATTGAAAATACAAATATATGAATATAAAAATATTCTTAAAATAAGAATATATAGATATTATTTATATTAAAATAAAAATAAAAATAAATATTAATATTAATAAAAAACATAAATTTTAATTGTAATTCCAATTTTGTGACATATAGAGTAATATCCCTATTTCATTCTCTATGTGTTTGTGTGTGTGTGTATGTATAAATGTGTATTGGAATATATACAAATAAAAATATAATAGATATATATTATAATTATATATATAAAACAATTATATATGTTTTTTATAAATATTTAATTATATATATTTATATAAATGAGGACATACATATTAAGATAACATATATTGGGTGAGATATTCAGTATAAGTGTCGAACAAGTTACAATCTCGGTTGACTGTCACTGGTTTTATTCCTATTGATCTCCATAGAATTGTGTTTTTTCAAATATATTTGACATTTATCAATATTAAAATTCCATTATTTCATAAAAGGTTCTCATTTTCATTTATTTCATATCATTCAAAAATATAATTAACCTCTTCATTCATGCCTCATCTCAACCTTCCAAATCCATGCTTTTGTGCTAAATTACTGAACATGTAAAATCAAATAATATATTTCTATGATGATTTCATCCTACAACTAGTACTATGTTGATAAAAACTCATTATTATGTTTCTTTAAGTGTATATACATGTGTATATTTGTAAATTAGGTATTTTTATGTTTTTGTGCACAAAAAATTAAGATTTAATATATATTTTCATATATATATATATAGATTAAAAATTTATATATATCCATTTTTTAAGTGTGTGTGTGTGTAAATATATATATAGAATATATATTGATATTGTATATATATATACTTTTATATTAATTATTATAATACATTTATGAATTATATAAACAATTATAACACAAGTCATGGTGTGTGTGTCAAATTGTCATATATGTTTGAAATTTTGTGCGTATCTATTTATTACACCCACAATATTATCACATTTATATTATTTTATTTTATTTTTGTGTTAAAATATCAAATTAACTAAAATGGAAAATATAAAACTTTGTCGATTTATTATTAAATATAGATATACTTTTATAGAACATGTGGAATGTTATAAAATAGTTTTATTACAGTTTACAATTAAATATATCTTTTAAAGCATAACATATAAATTATTCTTAAAAATTGAATAATTGTAATTTTTTTGACTAAATATGTGGATGGGTCCCATGATTTCATTCTATATTCAACCTATATTGAAATCACCATTTTAAAATCATCTTTCTATATATTTTTTTTATGGTGTTGAGTGAACTGTTCTATCAATTTTGAGCTCTATACTAAGGTGACAAGATTTCAGGGGAGAAGGTTTCATAGATTCTACAATAATCCCTTCCCATATACATGGGGAGGGATAAACCATATTCTCTAAAACATCATAGTGCCGATCATTCCCTACCTTCTCAACCCTAGATCTCAGACCTTATATTCCCAAAAATTCTTTATCCCCCAAACATACTTAATGGAATGATGACGTCCCCAAGGACATTACATCCTCACTACAGTTCATAAAGTGAATAATACTCTTAAATTTATCTATAGTGTCTTTATTTGTGGTGAAATATCTGTCGGTTGACACATTTGACATGATTGATTTTGGAATTTTGTGTTTGTAAGAACAAGAAGTTGAATGAATTATAGAATCTAATTATAATCATATTTTATTCATGACCATGGATGGCATCATCGTAACCAAGATTAACACTATTAAGGGATTTAATGGTTTTTAGTTCTCATGAAATTTTTTGGTTCTTCAATTCCCAATTGAATAGTGATCCTTCAACCATGATTATCTTGGTATTCTTACCCAACTAAAATATTTTATTTAAAAACATAAAAATCATCAAAATGATCACAAATTAAGTGGTTTTATTCCCAAACAATATTAATAAGACTTATTCACTCTTTCACCTCATACATCTTTGTGTCTATTTTAAGGTTGATGTATAAATTCCACCAGTTGAATATATATATATATATATATTTAAATTTAAAATTAGAATTATTTTCTATAATATATTTGTTTATAGTCTTGGGATGGGTTTTGATCACCTGAAAACATTTGGGTCACGTTCATCCTACTAGTCAGTGGTAAAATAGGAAATTAATTGGCTATATATTCAATCAGTGTGAATATTGGCTTAGTAATATTCTATAGAATTTGGGATTCCTTATACTATCTTTCTGTAAATAATTGTTCTAGATATGAACAATTATAACAATTGGTTTATAGAATATAAATAAATCTTTTCAATAAAAACATGTAATATCAATGCACATACAAGTGCTAGTTCTAGATCATGGTTTTCCGGTCTTGTTCCTTAGGATCACTATTATTATAGTATGATAATGGGTGGTGGGGAGTAGATAGACTTAATAATTAATAAGGAATTGAGTGTACAATTACCAAACCCAGTTATACATGAATTTTTTTATAGGAAATGGAAAGATCTTGGAGGACCAATGGCAAACTGCATATCATAAATACTTCATATAAAGATGATTTTAATGGTCCAAATATGTAAATGAAATATGTTAACCTTCCAACACTTCTTATAAAATTTTTTAACCTTTACAATATTGATGTAGGGTCTTCAATTCCTACTACTATAAATATCTTCATTGATAGGGTATATAATGGTTTTACTCTTATTCCTATAAAAAACTCACTAAATAGACAGAATGATCATGGTTATTAATCGATGTTTTCTGGTTAAAATATTGATAAGGGGACCAATAAAGTAATTTCATATTACAATAATTATAGTTCCCAATATATAATAAAAATATATCTTAGGAAAAACATTGATAAATTTCATATGGGTGAAACAGACAATTAGTGGTGAAAAAATGTGTTGGTTAGGAGTAGGAGGCATATGGACGGTCAGGACAACAGGATATAAGGGAATCTTCTCATGTATCATAAAAAAATCCAGAATTTATCAAGATAGAATATTACATTCAATTAGGGATGAAAATGGGGGGATTCATTAATTTAATATGGAGGTCACTCACTGAGTTAAGGAAAAAAGTTAAGATAGAGAAAACATAATTCCAGATTTCACAAACCCATGAAATCTAGGATAATGAGAAAACTATGGGTTGATATAAACTATGATTATTATATTCTCTATGAATATCAAATTATGGTTTATCAGTGAATGTCATTTAGTGACACCCTAAAATGTATTGTCATGTATGTGGAATCTTTGGAACATGTACAACATAGGGATGCCAAACATGGTCAATTTTTAAAAATAAATCACTCCTTTACCTATTGGATCAAGTGGTAAAGGTCACTCAAAAGGCTAATTAATGTGGTTTTTTTACCATTTATGTTTTCAAAATATGTGAAAGGTGATAATAAATAGTTTTTTAATGATTTATAAGTCTAAAAAATCAATCCATAATTAATTGATTTTGATTTGACTTCAAAAGATAAGGATGATTTTGATTACTAGGAACCTCCCCCATTGTATTAACAGAGATGTTTATAAATAACTATTTAAAAAACTATGTGTTGACCTTTTTGGTTGTGAATAGGATTAGTTTTATGTTTTATAATTATTATAATATTTTTTAGTTTTACCCACAATAACGTCAACCATTTCCTTAATATTTTTCATATTCATGATATCAAATATTATTTCCTAGAAGTTTTGAACAGTAAAATCAGAAATGATTTTTTTTATCGTAATGTGGATTCCTTGTTATGAATTTATTTCATCATGAATAATTATGAATCTGGCCTTTCATTCTTGTTGTATAATTTTTAATTTTCATGTTTGTTGCTAATTTAAAAATTCGGAATATTTATCACGTTTTATGGTGCATTTCTGGAAAATTATTTTATTCTATTTGACTCCACTAGACATTTAGAATTTATTTTTATTGATAAAGTAAAAATTTAATTACATAGATATAAATTGACTAAATTCAATACATTAATACTTAAATTGTTTTATATTTTATTAGAGTAATAAATCTTAGATTAGACATGTGGAAAAAGTAAATGTATCCTGTGAGTAGAATAATAATACAAGTTAGTGATCAACTTATAATAAATATGTATACGAGGATGTAATTCATATTGATGAAATGGAATGTGGTGTCAAAATTAACTTAAAGGGAATCTTAAAACCCATGAGATATTGGAAAGCTTTTGAAACATTCCACCGTATAATTCTTGAACCTAATTTATAAATTTATCATAATTAGTATAACTATATTACAAGAAGTAGTCTAATATAATTTATGACACAAGTTTTTCATTATTACATTCTCTATTAATGGATCTGTTACCAAATAAAAATAAGCTTTTTATCAATCATATAAAGCTAAAATGCATTATTTTATGTGGGAATTAGTTTTGAAAGCATACATTCATGTCATAAATAATACATTCTATTTCAAAAGCAATATTATTTACTAAACAAATTCCATGTGTAATGTACCTCAACACAAATCAACATGATTTTATTGTTAAAATTTACATTTTTAATTTTAATGAACTAATAATTCAAAATAATTATTGAACCAAAATTAATGAATGATTATTAAGATATCAGGTATATAAAATAATTCAAGATTAGAAACATTAATTCCTAATAAATAACCCATAATGGATGATAATTGAAAACTGTTACCCTAAATATAGAAAAAACATGAAACAGTCTTCATTCGTAATCTATTTATTATTTTTATTATTTTTTCAAGGCTGAATGATCCTATAAATGATAGTGAAATTTATTTGGTTCCAATAACTGATGATATAAAAATAAATGCTGGATACGGTTGTAATGAAATATAATTTTATCAATAAAAAATATTTCATAATGAGATTCATGTTGTTTAGTATGACAAATGACTTTCCAATATATGGAAATTATTTGGTGAAAAATATTAATGTTATTTTTTATTATTCTTTATATAATGAATATAATATATAATTTATATTAAAATATTATAGTAAGTCTTTGTTTAATTGATATTATATATTTTTATCTCGATGTCATCGAAGCTAATTCTAGAGTAAATAATTATATAAGAATACAAATGAATATACATATATATATACAGATTTTTTAATAGGGGATGAAAAATTATAGATTGTATAAAATTTTATCAATACTTGTATTAACCCTTTTTCTAAAAAACAAATGTCATTGTATTGAAAATAAAGTTAAATTTCCCTTAAATTTAATTTCTTTAAGTGTTTTCTAGTTAATGTTTTTTATTTTATTGCATATAGAGATAATTATATTTGATAATTTCATTAACATGTTATCATATTCAAAATACAAGATCAGAGGGAGGATCAGGGGACCGTTTAACAAGAATCACAAAAGTACTAGGGAAGAGTAACCACCGGTGACAGAAGAAAAAATCTAATTCATTCTCTAGCAACTCATATGAATTCATTGTAAGGGATATTTTAATTTTTATAATTTATTAACTATAAAATGGAATTATTTCATTTATTTAATATAAATAATATTATATCCATGAATGAGTTTAATATAAAGCTTTTATAATAATAGTATTATCCTATTCTAAATGAATATTTGATTAATGAAAAAATATATTACATTCTTGTTTTAAATATTTGATATAAAATAAATTAGCCTTATTTTTTTAAATTTCTAGAAGCTTTTTTTACATAAAAATTAATCTATATAAAAACTAGTATCATATTATACAGACCAACGATGTTCATCATGTATTTATTATTTAAAAATATTATTCATTTTGTTGTTTATTTAATGATTTAGATCCAAATTTTAATTTTAATAAATATGATATTAATTTAGCCCATTGAGAGTTAAATATATATACTAAATCCTCATGTGAATAATTTATGACAACTAAATGCCTCATTTTTTAAGAGGATTGTTATTTATGAATAAATTCAATTAAATATTAAATACAAATTTGACATTGTAATATTATAATACCAATTTATTTTCAAAAAGGGAACATAAATCTAAAAAAAATATTTCAACTATAACCATTAAAAACATGATAAAACATTCATCTTTTAGTTTTTGAAAATAATAACGATGATTCATCAATTATATAAACTCATATAAACATTATTTTGATTTTGAATTAATCAAGGTATTGTATATGAATATAAGAACACATAATCAACCACTTATAATTTGGTTTCAAGGAAAAAATTTTTATTAATTGTTGGAGAATCTTAAATAAATTATTAAAAGATTCTAATTATTAGCTAAAGAGATAAGTTTTCATTTTCAATAAAAAATAGAAATCTATTTTATCGATATTCTATTTATATGAAATATCGTAACAAATATAGTAAGACATGAAATAAGAATTTGATCTTATAACAACAAAAATACCAATATATGTTATCTAGGATAAAATTATTAATAAAAAAAAGTCACAAACTTTGTAATTTTTTCAAAATAGTGGACTTATATTAGCAAACAATATCGATTTTAATTTTACATTTTTAATATGTTGATTAAAGAAGTGTGGTAAATGAAAAAAAAATAGGATTTATAATGGTGAATTTTTCTTAAGAATAATAATATTATGATCCATTTACAATCACATAACAAGAATAAAATATATTTTATGTCCATATCTTGTAAACAATAATTAGACTATTATAATTATCGAAACTAACCCCATTGAAAAATCAAGTTACACATTCAAAATGGATAATCCTATCCATGAGATATGAAAAATATTTTGTTTTTCAGTCTCATGAAAGTTGATGTCTACTATGTTAAAGGTTATGATAAAAAAATATTTATGTCATCAATAATGATTGGGTAATTATCAATGATTATCCAAAATAAAAATATAATAATTAACATGATTGATATTATTGATATGTTTTTCTATGTTATTTTTATATTCTATTATTGATCTATGTTCACACACATTATTTAATTTGAGTAACAGGTGGTATAGGTAATATATTTTTCACTTAATAATGATTAAAATGTTGAGGATCAATATAATAGTGATAACGAAGCTGATAAGAGAAAATTTAATTGGGAATATAGGGGAAAATAATTCACCTCATAGTATGAAGGTGATAGCTCCGTTCATATGTACAATGTGTAAAGGGGAAAAATAATGTTTGGTCAGAATAATTTTGAAAAATATATTGATCCAAAAAACCATTTTCATCATTTCTATTATCATTGTTACTATAGTAAATGTTATAATTGACCCTAATAATTGGGACATTTATGCACTGATAATGATGGCATACATTTTGGATGTCATTATAGTAACATGATTATCAAAATTTTATTTTTATATTTTTTAAAATTATAAACGACTAATTTAATTTTTTATTGAATAAATATTTCTTATTTTACTAGAGAGTGAGTTTTCTATTAACGATTAAAGGAAAGAGTTTGGGAGTATAATGGAATAATCTTTTTAAAAAATATCTTTGAGATAATAACTTGAAGATCAATTTGAAAATCAAATTATATATGCCGTATTTATAAACATAGAATCATGGTATGTGGTTTTATCTAACATAATGAATAGATAATTAATGAAAATTATAACTAATTTTAATTTATTTAATATTACAACTATAATTTAATCAAATTTGAAAATAATAATTTTTAAAACAATAAGTGATTCCGTAGTATAAAAAATATCCAATATAACCAAGATATCCCTTAGTATAAATTCTCCATTATTGCTCGCATCATAACCCTGAAAGGTGAGAGGATGTGGTAGTTTGATGAGCTGAATCGGAAAATCTCTACTGGTTTGGGCTTTGAGGATTGGAAAATGACTCCTATGGGGTAGGGTTTTTTTCATGGTGCGTTTCCAAATGATGAGTGTAGAAGAAGGGCATGGAGCTTCGGGTCTATCTCTATCAAACATGGCATCCTACGTATTCAGGTATGGGATCGGAACATTGATCCCTTCAATGTAACCGATACACATGTGCAAGTGTGGGTTCAAATCTACAAGCATAGCTGGTCATACTGGCATCCTCGGATTCATTGGGATATTGCGTCGACTATAGGCAACCCAATTCGTAAGGATCGCCAACTGATAATCCATGATTTGGTCACTTTTCTGGTGTCTTGTTTGAGGTTGACATGGCAAGCACATTTATTGATGAAGTCATTCTCAATACAAGGGATGATAGCTTCCCTTTGGGAATTTTTAATGATAGGAAGACAAAGTTCTTTAAGGTGTGATATTTTTTGGGTCATCTTCCTAAGGAGTGAAAGAGGTCGAGAACATGTACTTTCTGCATGGGAAATGGATATGATGAGGATACTTGTAGGAAGGCTGCTGATATGTGGAGAGTACAGGAATCCACCTCTAACCAGAGACTAGTATATGATTATATTGATCCCCTACAATCTAACATTCTTTTTCTTACTGGAATTTTTGATATTGAGCATGATTTTAAGGATATCCTCCCACAGGAGGATGGAGTCTCGTTGGTGTCAATCATTGATTCATCTAAAGGGATTATTGCTCCTATCCCCTCTGTGATTTTTTCAGGTTTATATTGATAAAGCACTGGAAGTGACAGGGGTTTTGGAGAAGACTCATCACGAGGAACAACATCTGTTGTCTAGTTGACATAATTCTGATAATGCCTCTGATTATGTCATGCCTGCTATTCACGTGAATGACCAGTCTGTTGACAATTCTTCTATTGTAGTACAGAATGATGTTGGTGTTCCTCATCCAGGCCTTCTTGAGGAGGCCTTGAAGGCTCAGCTTGTTGTGGAGGCTCCTAATACTTCTCTATGTGGATTTCCATCTAATCAGCCTCCCACTATTGGTGAGGCCATGATTTCAAAGTCCTTGGGAATAATGTTTATGAGTGAGGTGACTATTGCATCACATTCTCAGCCAATTGAGACTTGTGTGCATCCAACAGTGAATTCATCTCTTGATATGAGTGTGCAGCTAGCAGTGAATTCATTTCGGGGTGTCATCCTTGAGTTGGGACATGTTCTGGATCCTCATGCAGCCATCCCTATCATCAGTGGTAATGATGCTGATGTTGTTTGAGGATTACCTTTTGAAAGCACCGTGCCATCTTTAGTTGGCCCAGGTATGGACACACAGTTCACTCAGGTTTCACCAAGCAGTGATACGAGGAAGAAACTGGATGATGTTTATGATGGGGGAATCCCTTAGTCTTCAAACAAATTTATCCCACTATCTGGGGTGTTTTGGTCCGATGATGCAGGGAATGTGCAACCTAATGATAGTTCAGATGATGAAGCACAGGGCTCTGAAGCTGAAATCTTAAATGAGGGGATACATACCTTTATGAAAAAGGGGAAGAAGATAAAGGTCAAGAAATAAATTTCTCTGGTGGAGGGGGCTCAAACAAGAGTCATGAAAGCCCTCAATAAATGAATATTTTTTATTGGAATTGTCAGGGTCTTGGGAATGCTCCCACATTCAAGGCCCTTAGACATAATATCCTGACCAGCAAACCACTCATTATTGGTTTAGCGGAGACAAGAATGAATTTCGTTAGCTAGAAAGCCTTTAAGTGGAAATCTCATGGTTACTCGTTTGTTGATCATAATCAAAATGAAGATAATGTGGAGAGACATTGGGTATTAAAGCATGATTCTGTCAATATTATTTCTCACTCTAAGGCTGAGCAAATGGTCTCTATTGTTGTTGGGATACAGGGTGTCACATTTTGTGTTTCTTTTGTTTATGCTTCAAACTCCTACATAAAAAAGAGGGAATTGTGGAATGAATTAGTGGTTTTATCTTCTCAAGCCCCCCACAACTGGATATTATTGGGTGATTTCAACACAGTTATTAGGCCTGAGGAGAAAACTGGATCCAACCTCAACTGTCATGCTGCTGATGACTTTTCTAATTTCATTGACCATTGAAATCTAATTGATGTGTCAATTTTTGGTGCTGATTTTACTTGGGGAAGGTACACCATGAATGGTTTAAAATCTAGTAAACTTGATAGGTGTTTATTTCAGATTGATGAAAGGAATGATAGCTTTTGTACCTCAGGGTTTGTGATTCCAAAAACACATTCGGATCATAATCCTCTTGTGGTTCACATCTCTATAGGTGATGCTTGTTTGGCTCCTATCCCCTTCAAGTTGAATAATGCATGGATGGTAATTCTAGGGTGTTGGGAGGCTGTTATTGCTGCTTAGAATTCTCTGACTTTGGGATATGCTTTCCAAATTGTCTCATCAAAGTTGAAAAATTTCAAGATAAGGTTGAAGGAATGGAGCAAGCTATCGTTCTCAAAGATGGATGAGGACATCAAGGCTGCTGATAATCATCTTTTGGTCTTCCATAATATCAATCAATTGAACTCCATTCCCTCAATTGAAGAGATTCAGGCCTTATCAATGATTGATGGGTTGTTGAACACTAAAAAAAATTTGGACATGTCTTTTTATAATGTCAAATGGTTAAAATAAGGTGATTGAAACTCTAGATTCTTTCATTGAATCCCCAAAGAAAGGAAGATCAGGAACGGAGTTACTGCCCTCGATATTAATGGATGTTTAATCACTTCTGAAAATGAAATATCAGATGTGGTTATTGGTTACTTTTCCGATCTGTACTCCGATAATGGAGTTGATAGAATACACATGATTGTTAACGATATCACCCTGAGTATTGGATGATCAGATTAATGCCACTCTGGTTGAGCCACCTGGGGGAAACCAGGTCAAGGAAGCTCTATTCTCCCTAAATATTGATAGTGCTACAGGGCCAGATGGTTTCACTAACAAGTTTTTCATGTTTAATTGGGAAATTATTCGTGATTAGGTTATCAATGTAGTGAGAGATTTCTTTCTCACTCCTTTCATGACTTATGGTGATAATTCCAACTTCATTTCTCTTATTCCTAATAAGTATAATGTTGTTGACATTAAGGATTTTAGACCAATTTCAATTGGAGATACCATTCCCAAGATCATCAATAATATTATTGCTACGAGATTGGGTAATGTGGTTAAGGGAATCATCACGCTGAATCAGTTTGGCTTTGTCCCGGGCAGTAACATTCAAACATGCATTTTCACTGCCTATGAATGCATTAATGTCATGAAAAGAAAGGTGAAACATGGGAATATTGTAGTGAATATTTACATCTCTAAGGCCTTTGACACCATGAAATAAAGCTTTCTGTTGTCTATTTTTAGTATGCATTGCTTTTATTCAAAGTCCATTAGCCTAGTTCATGCCTTTCTTCAGAGTTCCAGGCTATCAATCCTGGTCAATAGTTCCCCCATGGGCTTTTTCCAGTTCTCTATAGGTTTTTTTCTAGGGGATCCCTTATCTGGGATCTTGTTTTATATTTCTAAGGATTATTTAAGCCTCTGTCTAAATAGTATGGTTCATGCTAGTCTTTACAGTTAGATTAATTATGGGAGGGATCTTTTTTCTCCTACTCATCTCTTCTATGCTGATGACATCCTCTTATTTGGTCATGCAATCTCAAGTACTATTTCATCAATAAAGCCCATCTTTAAGAATTATGAGGATGTTGTTGGGCTGGCCATTAGTTGGTAGAAATATTTTGTAGTCTTTGGAGAGGGGGTGACCACCAGGAAGAAAAATAAGGTCACTAGGATAATTGGGGTGAAGAAGGGCTTATTTCCCTTTAATTATCTTGGAGTTCCTCTCTTTTGGGGTATAGTGAAGAGATGTCACCTTGTTTCCATCTTCTCTCATATCATTTCCCAAATGGAAACTTGGAAAGGGAAATCTATGTCTCAGGCCAGGAGAATCTTCCTTGTCAATTCGGTGATTACTTCTATGTTTGTTTATGGGTTCTTGATCTATAAATGGCCCAAGGCTCTAGTCAATGATCTTCAAAGGCTCATAAAGAATTTCATATGAACTGGTTCCATTAATGAAAGGAAGCTGATTGTTTTAGCATAGAGGGAATGTATTAAGCCTATTGCCATGGTGGGATTAGGTATAATTGATTTTGGTATCTTCAATGAGGCTTTTCTCGGTAAGTTTGAATGGAAATTTATTCACCTTCACTGACAACTCAATGGAGTTTATCTCAGTTAGGCTTATCCCCAAGATTCTGAATGAATATTCTTATCATCTATCTTCCTCTGTCTGGACTACTCTGAAATCCACTTTTAATAAGTGCATGCTCTCTACCAGGTGGATTGTTTATAGGGACTCCACTTTGAATGCATGGAGGACTCCCTGGTTGTGTAGGCCAATACAAGAAGATATGGATATCCCACCTCCCTTAAGGCACACATTAATTTCTGATATTTAAGAAGAATCTAGTGACACCTATGACTTCCTCCCTACTCAGATTCAAGATGACAATCAGTGCTATAGGTATATTGACAGAGACAACCTCATATGGAAGCTGGGTGTTAGAGGTGCTCTCACCACTTGAGCCCTTTAGCTTTACATGTGTGATGGGAAGATTTCAACCCCCATTGGCTCTTGGATTTCTGCAACTACATTATTCCACCATCTGATTTTCTGATACTATGTAAAATTTAGAAAGGTAGGGTCCCTATGCAGAATCATCATAAGAAGGCTTGAATTCTCCTTACATCAACCTGCCCACTCTGTTTTTCGGCTTAGGAATAGATTGAGAACACTTTCATGTTCTACATTTTTTCATGAAGGTTCTGGAGTTATATCCAAGACATAACAGGATGCCGACTGCAGTTGCAGAGCATGGAGGGCTATGTGGCTTCTATTGTT
Organism: Viscum album; assembly: GCA_963277665.1. Lineage (NCBI taxonomy): Eukaryota > Viridiplantae > Streptophyta > Magnoliopsida > Santalales > Viscaceae > Viscum > Viscum album. The sequence continues at coordinate 1,870,585,124 of OY728150.1, forward strand.
GATGCATAATGCAGTGAGAATAGTGGGAACTTCCTTCTGGTAGCAGTAGCTACCACTTGTGGATTCATCTAGTAGTCCCATAATTCTTTGGTGTTTGAGGATGTTAAACATACCTTTTAGGCTGGTGTGAGGTATATACACATGGCTATGTGAAATGCATCCAAAGTGCAGACTGGATTCATGAATAATAAGTTTGATGATCTTATTATCCTAAGGAATTTTTTTGTTTTTGGTAGGATTAGAAATCCCTTGGTCCTGAATTCATTGAGATGGATTCCTCCCATTCTTTCTTGGGTGAAAGTCAATATTTATGGGGAGGCCTCTGGCACACCTAGGCCTTCGGGTTGTGGTGGTGTCTTCCGTACCTATTAGGGTTTCGTTAAGGGATGTTTTTATCAATATATTGGACAAGGCAATGCCATTGAAGCGGAGTTATGGGCAATGATCAAAGTGATTAATTATGAAGTGCATCATGGTTGGTGTTTTCTATGGCTGGAATCAGACTCAATGGCGGCTGTTGATCTTCTTAGATGCCGGTCCAGGGATGTTCCATGGGAGATATTACCTTCTTGGATTGTGTTTTTTCAACTTCTTGGTGGTCTCATTCTGGATGTGACACATGTTTACAGGGAGACTAATCAGGTTGTTGATGCCTTACCAAAGAAATCTATTCTGCAATCTTCTATGGATTGGTCTTTTCATATTCCTAATTTTTGCACGCATATTGTTGAGGAAAATGTAAGTGGCACATTTTTTACTAGGTTATGTAAACCTCCATTATAATGCCGACTGTCTTTTCTTTTCTTTTTTATAATAAAATTAGGTATGAGTGAGCTTGACTTTCTCCTAGGCCTTCTGAGTCAAAAATCAAATTTATTATAATTTTAATTTTTAATAAATATTTGAGGTGATAATAAATTATTTATTGTGTGAATATACATATTGACCAATCAAATTATACCATCAATACAAATTTATTTAATGGGATACGGAAGGAGTCTCAAGATAATAAATAATGAAAAAATGTACATGATAACACAGGGAAAATGTAGAGGAACTACTAACTATAGATCTATATAATTTAAAATAATATATCCATATTAGAGGGGTTGATATGAGAGTCACATTGAGAGACCACTTTAGGAATCCACAAGAAGGGATTATATTGATAGGTATGTTAAAGAATTATATGCTATAGTGCATACTATAAATGTTAGATTAAATTTGTTATCTAAATATGTAAATTATAAAAATGAATTACAAGAAAGTATTATTGAATTAAATAAAAACTAATGAAGAAATAAAATAGTATATAGATATACAGCCACCCCAATATGGAATGTAGTTCCATGAAAATTTAAAATCCTTAAATGGTCATCATTTTGATAATATTTAATAATAATTTAGAAGAAAAAATGTACTGGTTACATATTTGATTTAAAATATTATAGTATAATTTTGAATTTATATGAAATCTATTACAATTATGCGTTTTACATTTTTAAATATTTAAAAAAAATTAATGATGATACATATCAAAATATATATCATTACTATTTGGACATGTGATCTTTGATATTATTATTTCTCATTATTAGGGGACTAAATAAACTATTCAATTTTATCATTTTGGAATTTAATCCAATGGAAATGATACTACATCTTTACAATCCTTCCCATTAAAATCATAAAATTTTATACTATAATAAATGGGTATATAGTTTTAAACATATATTAAAGTAAATATATTTCAAAATGTGTAATAGACGATTAAATAACTATATATGCTGATAGATGGGTAAATTAAAAAACTAGGGAAATATAATAGATCAATTGTAAAAAAAAGAAACTAAAATAATGAAATTAAATTTACTCCAGAAACAAAACATATCAAAATTATTTATGTTATAAGTTGAACAAAATACGTTGTATAATGATTAAAATACATTTCAAAATATGTTTTTATAAGAAATATATATTACAAAGACTTTTGAAATTATTTTTCTTGGGAATAAGATTTATAATTTAAACCATAACTATTTACAATCCATCATTTTAAATGTCTATAGTATATATATCCCGGTAATAATTATAACTAATTATTGATGTAATTTTTTAATTGAAATTTAAAAGTATAACGTTTTTATTTCCATTTAAGAAACAATTACAATGAAATAATAATTGCGAAAAATAATTTTTCAATTATATGTCCTTCTATATTTCGGACAAATATATTACAATGAAATAAAATGAAATTATAACAACATTTTGAATAATGAGTAGTGGATAATATATTATTTTTTATATCATGAATACATGTATAAAAATACATAATTTTATTGTTATTATGATAATTTTATTTTGAGATGAATTTATTATAATATTTGGAGTGATTTTTAATAAAACAATTCCTCTCTATTAAAATATTTTATGTTGTAACATTAATATATTTTATAGATACCATGTCTTGGTATAAAATTAATCAACCACATATAATGGATGAATTTAAATTTAAATACAACATCTTAAATATTTTATTTATAATCTTTTCGTTGAATGATTTATAATATGTATTATCATGTTTTATACCTTTGGTACTAAAATGAAAATATATCACATAGAATTGGATTGGGGATTTTATCAAAAAAGAAGGGGTATATTAGAAATACAAAAAATGATATATTTGAGAATATATATAACCATGTTTCACTATTGGAGTATATATCACTGTTTTTTGTAATTTTCAATGATTCAATAATATCCATAACAAATAAATGGTTGTGTTTACTGACACTATATTTGAAAAATTATAAAAACATTCATATTATATAAATATAAAATTACATAAAAATGGTATATTTTAAGTCTTTCTATTTGTTAGATAGTAAATTTTCGTTGAAAATTTTGATCAATAATATTTTTTCCATTAATTTTAATATAATGTTAATACCTTTGAAAAATCATTTAAAAAAGATTATATAGATTTATACCGGGGTTATTAGACATGTTACATGATTTTAGATTATTTCTAAAAAGTTTGGTAAATTATATCATAAGACAGATAATTTAATATGATATGTTAAATTAATTATATTCTGTTATAATATATTTATCTTATCCAATGGAAAAAATTAATATAATAATTTGACTTGTACTTTATTGGGAAATGATAAGAACATTGAATTTGGGATTGGATTGAAATGAAAAATTTAGAAAATAGTCAACGATTAATTTTCAAGTAGTATGAACAAACATCACCTCAATTTGAGGTGGGATATTACCAACACAAATAATAGTATACATTTAAAATTATAAAACGTTTTAAATTTATAATTTTGTACCAAAATATCCCAAGACTATAAACATGCTCCAATTTTTTTGGAAATAATTAAATCGGTTGTTGGTGAATTTTTTACAGATAAAAAACAATAGAAAAATCATAAATTCCATGACATTTAGATGATCCAAAAATTATTTTTTAAATAATTCATTTTTAGCCAGAACTACATTCTATCTGATGATAACCAAGAAAGAGAGCTCATATTGTCATGGAAATTTATAAAAATGATGACTAATTAATTTATGACTTATCTAAATAAAATAATAATTGATCTTTGATGATATATTCCAAGAAATATCGAATGACTATTTTTTGAATTATAAATATTTTTAATTTATAACATATATAAAGAAATGAAAAATGCTAAAATCTCATATACATAAAAAATATAAGAAAATTTTAATCATTTAATTTTTTTATTTATGTAGTAAAACCAAACATTGGTATGATGTGGGACAATTTTAGAATGGATTTTTGGGTATTGTATTATAATTATGATTGTTTTCAATGTTCAAAATATATTTCAAATGATCAAAACTAATCAAGAAATGTTGGATTATAGTTAATGTAATAGATAATGACCATTGATCAATTTGACATCTATAGTAACAAATAACCTTTAATTCTCAAAAAAATATTAATATAATGATAAATTGTATATTATGGATTTCTATAAAAAAACATAAATTTTTTTTCAAAAGTTTAAAATTGTGAAAATGATAGTTTATTTTAATAATAAATATTTACATTCAAAAATATGTTTTGGAAAAATCAAAGAAATGAAAATCAATTATAAATTCAATGAAATTATATTAACCAATGTTGTATTTTTGAGTTATAAATCATTTTTATGATACAAACATGGTTCAAATGATAAAAATTGAGTGAATGTCCTTATATTGTAATAAAAAATTTATATAATCACTATAAAATTACTTTTGACCTACTAGAATAAAGAATATATAAATTTGACATGAAATTCAAATAGAATGGTCCATTTATAATATATATAACTATAGTGATATTCTAATTTTTAAATCTGTATCAAATAAGAAAAACATTGAAAACAAGCCTATATTGATGTGAAAATTTATGAAAATGATCTAGTGACATTTATAAAGAAAATGTCATATTAATTTAAAATGCGCTGTATATAAAATGAATAAACATGAATTTATAGTTATTTTTTGTACTACAAATGAATATATAATGATAAAATCCATGAAAATATGGTTTTCTAACTTTAAAATTTATAATAATGATCACTTATAAATTTTTTTAAAATTATTAACAAATGGTACATTAATTAAAATATTGATATTCTCATAATATTTCTGTAATTGTGATAAATTAGAGTGTGTATATATATCAAAATTTCATGAAATATTTTTATTCTTTTATAGATACAGGTTTAATTACTTCATTTTGAACAAGTTAATGAATTATTAAATGATTAAAAATATTCACCCTAATTTATTAAATTACCAATTATACTCTTACTAGTGTTACATATATTTATTAGTATATAATTGGAAAATAATTGAACCCAAAAAATATCATTACCATCTTATTCTATATATTTTTAATTATAATTAATCCCTTTTATTTTTTATAACTATTAAAATTTAATGAATTATTTTAAGTACACAAAATTATATCATACTATTTTTGAATAGGATAACTAAATTTTCTTCATTTGGTTGTTATTTATAATATAACATTGTCAGTATATTGTAGCAGTTTAATTTAGAAACTATATATAATATTATAGGTAATTTTAAGAATAAATTTAATATATTACTAGTATTCATGAATTTTATATTATTTTCTTATATTCACTACGAGAATATTATGTAAATTTTTATTCGAAATAGAAAAAGTTTTATACTTATTAATTTCCATTTATAGTAAGGTTTTACTAAAAAGATTAATTTCTAAATATTTTAATGTCAACATCAAAAAATGCATTTATTAATTGAAAAAATAATATATAATAATATTACAATGAATTTTATATAATTTTCTTGAAATTATGATTACAAAATGAATAGTGAAAATACCAATTTTTATTAAAACAATTCTTTATGTTTCAAACATTTACAATGTTATATATATTTTAAAAATATTTTAATGTAAAATTACATCATTTATATTATAAATTAAATAATTAATTATATAGAAACCATCATTTTACCTTATATTGATTAATGATTATTTTTGTGATTGAACATGTATTTCCTTTACAACAAATTTTTTTCTATGGTATTTTCTTTTTTATTTAAATTTGTTTTTGAAACATATAGATATATAATCTTAAATAATGTATACTATATCAGAAATCAATAAGTCCATTTTTTGATATAATTCCTTTTAATTTTTTCCATTATTTATAGAAGTCTTCACAAATTTTTTTCACCTCACTAATAGTTAATTGGGTCTTTAAAAAATCATAATGTTATAAAGCATAAAACTATACATAAAATATTTAATTATTTTTTCAAATATTTTTTTTAATACCTTAAATATTATAGCTTCCAAAATGTGGAAATTAATTTCCAATTTCATTTAATTATAATATTTATAATGTTTTTAGTAAAGAAAATGTCAAAAATGTCACACACATGCTTTTAGTATTTATAATTTTCATTGACATCAATAAAAATTGATATTTGGTTAGAAATATTTAATTTAAATATATATATGTTAATATTATAATTTAGATTTAATATTTAGTGATTACAATAATCAACATAAATTCTTACGCAATTCAAACACAATTCTTATCAAAGAAGTACAAAAAACAAAATAAAAAATTTTAAAAAATATAAAAGAAAAAAATATTTACAGACATAAAATATCTCAATAAATTTATTTATCAATAAAATATAATTGGTATTATTTAATGTTTTATATTATAATTAGTTTTCTATTAGGTTTTTTTCAAAATAAAATTAAATGAATCGTTCCAAAATTGAAATTAATAATATTTTTGAATAAACAATAATTTAATAAATATTATAAAATTCAAAAAACACATATATTTATAGAATTTAACAATAAATGATTTAAAATATCATGAATGAACCATTAATTATTAAATTATTATTTTATAGTGTCTTTATTGACCACTAATGATTACAAACATTAATATCATCACAATTTTCAAAATAGATAATAGGGGGATAAAAAACGATTTAAGCCAAAAAACATAATCATACTTTTCAAAATTATATTATATGAGATTATTCATAACCATAATAATATATGATTATAATATTATATATTTTTACTTATTTTATAAAAGATAATTAATTTAAATTAAATTATTACATTAAAAATTTCATCAGTTCCCCTCCCCTCGGTTTTTAAAGGTCACCACATATCCAGTCTCACTCGCTCCTTTTTAACTAGATATTTATTCTTATCCCTACCTAAGACTCTGTAAATAATTAATTCTAATATTTTAGATATAATTTTGTCTCCAAAATACCAAAACTATGTGGCTTAATGTGTTATCCAAAGTGTTACTATCAGGAGAAGGTAAAACACCCAACTGAACTATTTAATGTTTATAACTTTCTCCATCATATTAAAATATTATATAACCATTATGAAACAATATAATATGGATCTTATATATATATATACATTTTATTAGGATAACTTTATAATCTATATCCATCTCCTTTTCAATCAAATGATAAATAAAGTCATTTTGTATGTATACGGTGAACTACAGCCTCACGAACCAAGGTAATTAATTTTCCATCACTGTCACTCATAGATTACTATAATTATTAATTAAATATATATATAAATAATTTTAGTTAAATAATTATCATTCTTTAAAGATAATATATCATATTTTATCTACCTTTAATATTCATAAAAAATAATTATAACATTGTTTATGTGTATGTATGGATTACAAACTTCACAAAGTAACATTATTAGTTTTTCATAACGACATCAAATGAGTAGTAAATATAATTTTTCATATATAAATAATATAATATTTAATATAATATCATGTTTATATAATGATAATTTGATAGTTCCATTATTCTAATAACGATCATTGAAAATTGGAATTGTTTCTCTTGGATATGTATGAATACCCTTTAATTGATTGTAATGTAGTACATTTTTCATAACCACGTATCATTGATGGTTTTAAAATTATTTATTATGTATAAACATGAAATTAATTCATGATTATTGTTTAGAATTCTACATGAAAATGGACTCTTTAACCACAGTAAGATCAGCAAAGTCACTTAAGATATTTGATCCAAATATAATACAAAATATGACTTGTAGTTAACTAATTATGTAACTGTATATAAAAAAATTACTAAAAAATATAAAAGTAATACCAAACATTGTAATGGTATTTATAAAAGTAATTAATTGGCATAATTTTATTATTCATGATGATAATGATAAAATGTGATGATACAGTCTTCGGAAAAGAGACACATTACATCAAAGCCTTTATTTAAAATATTTAAAAGATTTTTTATATATAATTTTAATCCATGTCCATAATCATAAAAAAAATTCACTGATGTATATTATTCTAAAAATAATGAGTTATGAAATTCCTTTTATATCATTGTTTACTTTCATTCAATGGTTTTAAAAAGGAATGTTTTTTTTCAAATTTTACACGGAAGGTTTTGATTTTCCATTTAAAAAACAAAATAAATTCAAAATAAATGTTATATTTTAACTTTTATGATATTAATAGTTTTTATATCTATCATAAACATTATTTTTTATATATAATCATTTACATCATTTCATGTAATCATAAAAAACCCTAAATTTTATTGTTTTGGGTATTTTAGAGTTGAAACCAAAGGTATTTAAAAGGAATGGGTATTTTGATAACCCAAAAGTGTTTGACATACCAGTTTAAAATATTTTCTCAGGGGTTTTATGATGAAAAGAGGAAAAAATATTTTTCTATTCACGATATGGTACATTATGGTTATATAAGAAAATAGATGATCATGACACATAATCTATGATATGTGATCATGATAAAGCTTGTATGATTGGTGATCCCAGTACTACATATCTAATGGGTTAGCCCAATTATTGATTTTAAAAGAATTTTGTATCATTCCACCTCATCATATGCATAATAGCTAAGGACATCATTGGAGGATTCTTTTGTGTTACTAACTAGGATCTAGTTATTTTGAGCATGATTGAACATGTGTGACAAATATGTTTCTATAGGTTTCTAAAATGGTTTTTTATTTTTTTTATGTGTTTTAATGGTATTATTTGAAGAAACAATTCTTCTTTCATGTGAATAATATTTATTTCTTATGATAAAAAGTATTGTGAGAAAGGTAAAAAATCATGGTTTTCCTTTTTTTTCACTAGACTAGGATATTTCATTATTTTATGACCCTTACTATATTTTTGTTCTCAACCAAAATTTGTAAATGTTTTCTAGTGATTAAGGATGGATATGAAAAATTAAGAAGTCAAGATTAATGTCTTTAATATTGTTAATAAAAAACATGTTTTATTTTGAAAATTATATTAATAAAAAAATTGATTCTAAGTAAAAGTGCCCACATTTTAATATTTGGTCTTTTTATGTAGTAATTATGATCGAATAATATAGAAATATAAATTGTAATGATATTAGGAATTTAAAAATGAGAATAATGAATTAAAAAACTCGATTATTTAATGATTATGGTTAGGTCCTTATACAATTAGTGCTAATAATTATCATTGATAAGGGGAAACCCTTTATCATTTTTAAAACCAAGTGTTGATAATGGTTTACATTAACTAGTTCTAGGTTATAAGTGATAAAGTTACTCATATATTAGTTATTTTATAGAAAATTATTCTTTGTCACTAAATTTTTTTATTACTAAGAATATATTGTTCTATATTAATATCAGTTAAAAGAAAAAAATCTGAAGAATAACATATGTTTCATTCAGAATATATCCAAGGTAAACAAATTTAAAAAAAATTATTTCTTACCAAAATATATAAATTCAATTGAATAAGGTTTTGAAAGGATACACTTTTTTCACAAGGATTGCATATCATTAAAAAGTGAACATGTACCATTAACCAAATGGACTAAATGTAAAGCATCATTCAATATTGAGAATGGAAAATTGTATAAAATATTTTATAAATGTTTTAAATTTTATGAAAATATTAGTTAATGTAGAGTTATGTCCAAGATAATTAAAATTAACTTTGAATTTTTAAAATACGATAAAATTTTAAAATATAAATTTTAAAAAAATCACTGTGGTTGTTATTTTTTATATTTAATTACACAAAATTGAAAAATATGTTTTAATATACACTTTTGAATATTAACTCATGCAATGAATCTTGATGGGCCTAAAATTCATATCCAAAAAACATTATATTAAATATTATTATTTTTAAACTTATACCATGGTTATGAATGAAACACATATGTATAATGTTTTTTGTGATAATTTTAGTACTAAAGGGATTGGAATGTGATGTATATGTATACTTAAATCCAATAATTAATTATTTAAAACTGATATAAGAAAAATAAATTACAATGTATGAAAAGAAAATGCGAGCAAATCATTTTTATAATGTACTACTTGGAAAAAATCATTGATTTAACAACTTATAAAAAAATTAGAATATGATATAAAACATACCTAAGTATTCCAATTTTTTGAATATTTCACAAATACAACTTGTTTAGAACAACTTATATAGAATTTATATTTGGGGATCAAATATAGTTTCATTATAATAATAATTTTCATCCACTAATAAAATATTTTGTTAAGAATTTAGATAAAAGTGGAAACCTATTCACATAAACTATGAAAATTTATTTGAGAAGTTTATGTATTTGAATATTAAATATTGAGAAACCTAAAGGTCCTGGGTTTATTGGTTGGATTCATAGGTACATTTTTATTGTACTAAAATATTGAAATTTATAGGATATGAAACTTTTTAATGATTTAATTAAAATTAAAAATGATATATGTGATAATATATTTGTTACAATAAATAAAATTCTATGAAAAAAATTACATCAAATAAAAGTAGAAAATGGTTTCAATTATAATTATAAAAAATATAGTATCAATGAAAACTTATATCCGGAGTTTTTCACCCAAAAGTTTACTAATCAAAAAAAGGGGTTTTATAGGGTTTTAACTATAATTATAGAACTTGGTAAATACTATTTTGACATTTTAACCCCTATTTCAATGGAAAAAAATTACTTAAAGGTTTGAAAATATCATTATTTAAATATACTAATGATGAGTTTTAATTTTTAATCAATGAATTCTATTTTACCAGATAGAGTGTTATGGAATGCTAATAATACAATCATACTTCATTAAACAATTTGTAGGGAAGTGATTGACCCCATTATGTTACTAATATTTGTTATTTAAATAATAATAAAATTATAGGTGATAGATATCTATTTACCACCCAAATACATCGATGACATTTATTACATAAATTATAAAATTATTAAATCGTTGTCAATTGGTGTCCCGGTTTATTTAAAATGTGTGTACTATTTAATTAATATATTAATACATTTGAAGAAATTTTGGAAACCACAATCCGATCTAAGGGTTTAATTAGTGATCACTACATAAATGATGAAGTAATTTAATTTTTTAAAGAAGTGGAATAATAATAATAGGACAGATAACCTGATTAGAGTTTGAAATAAGAATATGATAGATCTCAAGACTATGGGCTCCAATATAGTAACAGTTTAGACTAAAAATATTTACAACAACAAATTTAGTTATTTTTTAATATGAGTATATATATATATATTTGTTAAAATTTAGATAAATAAATAGTTTCAAAAAAGGTGAGTAGTTTGGAATGATTTTTGTGAACACATGTTACTCTTATAGGGGTTATCTATTCAAAAATATTATTAGAAATGTTCAAGTAATAAATAAAAGAGTAAAAATTCACAAAATAAACAATAGATAATGAATAAAATTAAATAATTAATATTAGTTTATTTATTGTGAAATTAATTAATTTTTTGTTTCATTATTTTATATAATTTTTTTATTATATATATTAAAAATATTATATCAATTATTCATTAAAATTATTTTATTATTTCCTTAAATTTAGAATTTCTAATTTAATTTTTTATATTTTACATGTAAATTTTTCCTAGTTAAATAAATACTTATATTTATAATATAAAATATTAGGTAATGGTGAATGGGGTTCAGATTGTCAATAAATTCTTCTTATTAAAAACCTATGAGAATCAAAAAAGTCAAAATGGGAATTTTTTGAGCGAATAAAAACTTCCATTTATTAAATAAAATAAACTAGTAAGTTATAATGGAGAAGTAGAATATTAAAATTTCCCTATAGAATATATATTCATTCATATAATATATTTAATAACTTGGAAGTTTAGTTTGAATATGGTAGATGTAAGCAATTATACTCCAATTTTATTGGCATTATTATAATATCTAAGATGATAACTATATTTATTTTATTTTTCAAAATTAATTTTATGGTTTATTAAAATGATAATAAGTATATTATTTAAATATTTATATCAAAATTTAATTCTTTATAATATTTTATGGTGACATTATACATAATTAAAATAAGTAAGAATATTAATTTTTTGTATATCAAGTTAATAATGTAAATCATTTAAAATTTTTTGGGGGTTTTTTTGATTATTTATGTTATGATGATGAAATTCAGTGGAAATGAGTTTTTATGTTATTAATGACTTAGAAAATATTTACATATATATAGATGAAAATATATATTCTTTGTTTCCATAAAAAAAATTTATTAAAACTAAAAGTAATTTTGGAATATATATATCCTAATAAAAAGGGTGTGTTAGATACTAATTTTTATGGAAAATTAATATATTAATAATTCACAAATAATATTAACAATTAATAAATATCAAATATATTATAATATTAACATGATTTATTTATTGATTATTTATCTTAAATTGAGTTGGATGACATATATAATAATAACATATCCATACATATATTATCCATGGAGGCTCATATTAATATTGTATATAAAATTATTGATGATATAATTTTGGATATCACAAATTAATTTTTAATTTTTATGATATTATTTTTTAAAACATTAACATATTTAATTATCTGTAATAAAAAATTATATATTCCTCTAGTTTGTTGGGATATATATTAGATAAAGATTCCAAAAGTGTTTTTATGAGGATAGATGTGTATTATGTATCTCATTAGGCACTGATGATCTTGTTAGGGGAGTTATACATGTCAAATTTGAATTCATTGAAAATTATGATACAAAATATAACGATGAAGCACTTACAACAGAGGTTTCCACTTCAAAATATGATACATAATGTCATCAACTCCTAGTAAAGGAGATGGTGAGGGTCTATCGAAGTGTAAATACACCAAATGAAATTATTCCAATTAAGAAGGATAACTACATTGCATATCCACCATCCCATAATAAATAATTGAGTTATTTTGAAAATTTTAGTTTATTTGATGTAAAAATTAATTACATTTATTATTGAGTTAATGTTCTTTTTTCATGTGAAATAAATGTAATTTTTTATAGGATTCCTTAAAAACTATATTGTTTCCTTTTTTTAAAGATCCATTACACAATTATAATTTGTGCTGGAAAGTTTCTATTTAATTGGATAAAAATTATAAACTATCAAACTATGTTGAATATTAAATCATACTTGGATGTGTTATAAGAAACATTGTTGTGTGGTACACTAATAAAAAATGTATTGAAATGGCCACAAATGTTTCTTTGTTTCAAAATAAAAGTTCTATACAATATTGGTTTTGTTTCTAATTAAATATGACACACAGAAATAAGAAAAGTATTCATTAATGGTAAGAAAATGAATGAAAAATTACCAAATAATTAAAAGGTAAAAAAACTTAAAATAATGATACCCTAATCAACTACAATATATGGATATATAGTTGATTAATATACAAAAAAAATATAAGTTTAAATTGACTGTATTCATGGAATCAGTGCCCCTTATCATGTACATGTATGTGAAAGAGTGAATATAATAACACATAAAGAGGCATATATGGTCCTCAAATATAAAATGATGGACATAATAGTTACTAATTTAAATATAATTCTTGTTTTGACACTGTTATGTTTTTTTATTTCCAAATAATAATTTATGATGTTAAAATTTTAAACTTCTATGAACCTATAAAAACATTTATTGTTAAAAAATACTATATAAATAAGGTATTGTTTATCTGTCTATACCATATCGGTGCTCCGAGTCACATTTTCATTGACAATGTAGAACAAAATGTGGAAAATTTATTAGATATATTTGAAATTAGAACTAAAGATTAATTTTATTCCCACTACCTTATATGAAAATATAAGATTCCCTTAACATAATAATATTTATACATTACATTTTTAACTATTTAAATATTATTACATTGAGTGTATTGAATGTTCGTCACTTTAAACATCACAGCTAAAATAAATATGATCTTTTACTAGATTTTAACTTGTGTGGGACCTGATAACAAATAATTCCTATTAAATCTAGTTAATGTGTTTGAATAAAAAAATTCATACATGAAGTTATTTAGAATAATATTTTTTTATTGATCTAGTATTGCATATTTTATAAATAAACCAACATATCCCACATTTAAATAATATGATAAATCCTACACACAGAATATTAATTAGTTAATTAGTAGTGATTCTTGAATATATTACTACTATTTATTAAAATACTTTATTTTTCATCTTCTAATGTGCTAATTTGAAATATTTAGAAACATATATTTTGGATTTAGTACATTTCTATATATGAAAAATATAATTACTCATTAAGAATCCATAATCCTTAATGAGTTATAAAAGTATATATATATATATATATACATAAAATACAAATATCTTATGTGTGTGTGTCAATGTGTGTTTTTGTAAATAATCCCAAAGTATGGAATTTAGTCCAATTAATTGATATAATTTTATATTTTCTAATTGAAATTAATTTCAATAATACAAAAAATTTTACTATGATTAATTTTGATATATTACGATCTTTGATGTATTAGAGGATTTCTCTCAACATGTTCTCAAATTATACAATGAATGTTCAGGTACAAAGTGTATTCAGATCTAAAATTTACTAATGAAAATAAAATGAAAAAAACAAACAATAATGTGGAACATAAAGTACCTCCAAAAAAAGAAACTAACAAAAAAATTCCTCCCAAAAATAAAGATCCCCAAAGAACCACACAATAAATAAAAACCCCATCAATCCACAATAAAATAGAAAGACTCTAAGGCTTATGGGTAAAATCCATTAAAGTCCCACCTAATATCCAAATAATAAATGAGTACTACTATCTTGTAGAGCTAGCCAATATTCCATTCAACTACTGCTTTTTCCCAAATCTCAAGATAACCTTCTCCCTATAGTGATGTCACCTCGTCGTTATTGAGTTCATCACCTCCCTCTTTAATAGGATATTTTCAAACAACATTAACACTCCCCTACGAAATCATGTGAACCGTTTAAAATTACAGACAAATTTTATCAACTTGCACCACACGATGCACACTGATACTTCCTTCTATACTTCTACATTCATAATTTCTTCAAAACCGACATCCCAATCTAGTTTTGATCGATGTAGAAAATCATGACCTCACCAACTATGGCCATGACAGTTACATACGAGGAAAATTTCGAGCTTCCCTACATGATCACAATAAACCATAACGTCAGGATGAGGAACATTCATCCTTCATCACAAACCAGCAATGATGCCTGCCAACCCCCGCAGCATCATGCTAGATCTCATCCACTAGGATCCCATGATCCTCATGACCTTCACAGCATAAAACACCTACACTAATCTCTACAATCACCTCCACATTATACAGAACCATTAACATCAAAAATAGAGTTAACAAACCCCTCATAGAAGAACTCAGTGTACCCTTCTAGCTGTAACATTGTAACCCCACTAGAAAGACCCCATCCATTCCACAAAATAAAACCCCCCAACGAAGTGGACCTATGTTTGAGAGAATGAGGATCTGAAGAAGAGTCATCCATTATCGGCACTTATACTGGATCCATATGATCAGAAATTTTAAGATCAGTAACATCAAATATAATAAATAAAATCTTTGTAGATTGATACCCACAACGACAAGTCGTAAGCAGCTCTTATTTCCCAAAAACTTCTTCCTCATATAATGGTATTGATCTAGTGATTAGAAATTTGAAGATAAAACCTTATATTTTAGATTTATATACTCTCTATTGATGGGAAACGATCTCTCCATATTTCCTATAGTAATTTTCTATTATGAAATTTTATACCTCTAAAAATAATGCTATATTAATTCAAAATGCCTAATAATTGTTAAGTTTATTACAAATTTATAATTCAAAATATAATTCAAATGATAATTATTTTAATATAATTTTGTTATGTTTTTACTAATTTAATAAATTTTAATTTTTTATAATTGAAGGATCAATTGGAAGAAACTTATTAAAAACTGAATATACAAATCATACATTTGATAGATAATTAATATTTTGAGTTTAAATATTTATTTAGAAAACACTATTCTCTAACTATAATTAATATTCATTTTATGAGCTTGTATATTTATAGTAATAAAACAAACAATATTTATTTAGATAATTTATCATAAAATTTTATTATATTATGCAATTTTTAGCAAGTATTTTCAAACAAATGACACTTTTTTAGAACATCAAATAAAACTCCATAAATATTAAAAGTAGTTTATTTAGGACTTATATTTATGTGTGATTGAATATATTTATTGGTTATGCACATTCTGAATACACTCAAATACAACATACACAATAACTATATAGAAAAGGGAGAAATATTGTTCCAAAGAGATATAATGTGTAAAAAAGAATTTTTTATTAATGATAAATTATTATGATTAAAATATAATTTAGCTAATAAATTAGATTATTATTTCTTAAAAAGAATTAATTATCCAAATTAAGGTGAATTATTGTGGTTATAAATCATGTGAATTTTGGTGATTCCAAATTCAAAAAATCATCTTGTTGTATAAATTTATAATTTTCATATTAAATAGAGGATACATGAATATTTATGAAATATATATTGGTAATTTCAAAACCTGAAACAATGGACCCTTTTTACTATTGGACTAATTTAATTCAAAGTCGATGTTATGATATTGATAGTTTAGTATTCTCATAAATCACTATGGTACCACCATCATTCAATGATGTATATTTTCATGGAATAAAAAATTCCTCTCCCATATTTCCTATAACCAAATTAATATGAAAACTTATGGTCATTTAGAAAAATAAATATTTACTTCATTAAAATAATTAACATATCAAATATAAGGAAGAAACGTGAATATGTATAACTACTCAAGATGTATACCATATTACCCATTTTTGGTTTACTAAATCTTGATCCCATTAAAGTCATAGTGATGAAAGGATTTAATATTTTTTTTAAACGAAAATAAGGAATACCAAATATATGTAATGGTATTGTAATGAATATCCATTAAGCTGCATCAAATTATTTATGCACGGTGTGTATTCCTCCTTTTTATTCAAGCCCTTGTTTTTTCCATAAGTTGTCTCCTCCTCCTCCTCATGAGTTCTCAACTTCTCCTAAGATCCTTGATTCTCCCTAAAATTATTGAACACACAACCCTATTTTTATGAAAAAAAAAATCAATTAAAATATAGGAATTGTGTTTGGATGGATGATGAAATATCAATAGTTTTGATATGGTTGGGGATATATATTTATTATATAAATGATATATCTTAGAATGCCTGTTTGAAAATTAAATCCACTGAATAGTAATATGGTTTCTATAGGATCTATGTATTATAATAATATTTTCTTGAGGATTATATTCATTCCAATATCACTTGTATAACATGAGATAAAGAAAAATCACAAATACATGGCTGAGTCCATATTTTTCAATAGTTTAGTAATCTTTAAATACTTATATTCTATCCTCAATTTATGAATTTGTTCAGCATAAGGTTTTAAATATATAAGATATATTAACTAAATTTTATCATATAATTACTAAGAAAATGTCAGTATTGAAATATTAGTAGTCAACATACTTTGAAATAGTTCATAAAAACTTATTAAATATTTTAATTTCCTAAAACATAAATATATATTATGTCTAAAATAAAATTAAAAGAGTATATATATAATTTGGGCTCATCAGTTCCTCAACAAATGAATTTTTTTGATCCTTGAACAAAATATCAATAATTTGTTGTCAAATATTTTATTTATGGAGTATATAATTTTAACTAAATAGAATGAAATAAATTATCAAGTATGGATTAATTCTCTTAATAATCATGAAATAAAAAATTTTGACTCCCAATGTCATAATAATTTTTTGTTGAATATTCCTTTGGTTAAAATTCAATTTTCTATATTAATAAAATAGTGTAATTATTGATATTTTATTGTTATTCATTTATAATAAATGAAATCAATCAAAAAATTCATATACTTCCAAAATTATTACACACAAACACCCATATAAGGGGTTGGAATATACTTTTACCAACATATCACATCACATTACAATATTTAACTTTTATTTTTTCTCACTTAGTAAAAGTAAAACACTTAATTACCAATAATCACATCATTAGTTTTATATAAAGAATATTTTTTCAAAAAATACACAATTGACTGGGTATTGTGGTCTTTGGCCCATAAAATATAAGCTTTTATGTCAAAATAATTGGATACATATTCCCACCACATTAATCATCCCCCTCATAATTAAATTTATTAGTAGTTAATATATAGATATTGAGTTTATATTAATCATGAATCAATCAATGGTTTATATTTTTTCCCTTTTTTGACACACATAGTCATTACTAATGTTTATTTAATTAATACACCTCTATAATTTTCATAAATCCAAAAATATTTTAATATGGATTCCACAAAACATTTATAATTTGTAATAAAAAATTAAAATATTCACTTTTAAACAACATAAGCTAATATTTTTATGAAATGAACTCATTAAATCAATTAAAGATCAAAACATTTTAAATTTATTTTATTTTTTTCTCATTTAAATTTATGAAAAACAGATAATTTACCCAATAACTAAAGTATCATTTAATTAGATATTTTATCTTCTTATTAAAAATATAAGTATTTTAAAATATTGCATTAAAACATTCTACACACATATAATCAACTATTTCCATCATTTATTATTATTAAAGTGGATATGTATTCGAAAAAATTTGAATTCAAGATTCTATAATGAATTATATGAAACAAAACTTATGAAAAAAATAAAAAATATTATTTGACTTGTAAAATTTTTACATTTTTCGTGTGTTTGTTTTTCTGGGATTCTCATTTTAATATTTTAAAAATAATAAAAAACGTTAGATCATAAAATTTTATTTATAAAAAAATTAGTTGCTTTTGGGAACCTGAAAGGAAATAATTTAAGACGTATAAAATTTTATAAGGTATCCTTAATACTTATGAATTACCACAAGAAGTACTAAATTTTGTATCTTCACCCTAATAGCTGATATTCCCATGAATATTTAATATAAATTTTGTAAATAGGTTCGATGTGTTTTTTAATATCTTTTATTTTTAAAGAGTTTTGTATTAGATTAGTTTTCAATAAAACATTGTTATTTATTCATTTCTTTTATACAAAGTAATTAGGCCTTTAGGCTAGTCAGTTTTATTCTAGGGAGTTGTTAAGATGGGACTGGAGGTTGGTTGGAGTGAAAATTCATGACATCAAATCAATTCATAATTTGAAATGTTATGTCTAGACCCAATGGGTTTTCACATTTCATGAATCCAATACATTCTATGAATTGAATTCATAAAGTGAAGTGGTTTTTAAATACCCTATACATGAAAGGAATTTTTTTCCAATGGAGAAATGACACAAGTAATTCATGAAATGAATTATATTCACTTCAAAAAATTTCATGGCATCTTCTTTTAAAGTAGTATAACCCCTACCATTAATGTATCCCCTATTTTCTATAGAAGTAGCCAAATGATATATCCCCCCATGAAAAAACCTATTCACTGAATATCCTCCCTCATACAGACTCTATTTACATCATCATTAGGTATGTTGGGTGTGTATTCTAGATATATTCAATAATGTTACTTAATTGGAGGGTTTATTCTACCATCTTATGTTCTATTTTTATGTCTTCTAATATGCCCCATTTTGGATAATTTTTTCGATATACTATTTTGTTAAATTATATATCAGTGAAAGGCCATCAATGAATAAGGATTCACCTACCATCTAAATCTAGGAAGACTATTTATTTTCCATAATTGTCTCATTTTATTTATCATGTGTTATTGTACTAATGTATGGACTCCTTTGACGATTCTGCCCATATGTTTAGTAAATGAAATTAAATGGTTTCCCATTGTTAATGTATTCTTTCCAACTCATGAATTAATGTGGTAGGGTGATCGTATCTCTATGAGCCACCCCAAGGGTCTTCATTCCTTAATGTCTTAATAATCTCATCGGTAGAATTAATTTAAACCACTAATAGATGTGTGTTAAATTCCTCTTGAAATGATTATAATTATTTGAGTAAATGGTATAATATTTTAAAATCTATAAAATCGTATCCTTATATCAGGTCGAGGGGGATTCAATGGTTCTGACTTATAGATTCCTTGTACAGGATTGTTGAGCATAAAAAATTAGAAATTTTAGATGAATATCAATATGATGGAAGTGATTCGTGATTTATTTAATAGATTACCATAGGCATCATCACAGGAAATATTACTTATGTATTTTCATATGATATATTTCTAGTTCTCTAGTGTATTATATTGCATAGGATCTGTGGGTATGTGGTTATACTGCTCCATGAGAAATACATGGTCCTAGATTATGGAATACCATCGACATGATTAGAGTGTTATGCCATTAGACCATACTAGGGGGTGATAAATGGGTTCTTCTCATAGATCACCATTGAAAAACTCATAAATTTATGGATACTAATTATTCTCCCAGTGGGCTTCTTGGGTTCCTCCTTATGGATCACCATGGATGGGCTTAGGATGTATTTTTTATTAATAAGACACGAGACGTTTTTATTAAGAACGTAGGATTCCTTTTATTTAGAACACATGATTCCTTATTATTAAGAACACAAGATTACATTCTATTAAAAAATATGTATTTTATTGTGCTTATGGATCTGTCTTCCAAGACACAGATCATGATTTTTTTGTCTATGTTTATAATTTATCTGCTAATACTTTAGTCATTTCCTCCATTAATGTATTCTAGTAGAATTAATGTGTCACACTCCTAGTTTCAAGTATATAACCTCTTATTTATGATTTTTATGTATCTAATGTGTTTGGGTGATGTTTTTTGAGGTTTTTAATACTTTTGGAATGGTTCTATAGATTTTCTCAAGGTGTATATTCTGAGAATAGATTGTGGAAACCATTAAAATACTATATGAAACTATTATCATTAAGATAGGGAATAATGTAAAGGCACATAGTTAGGAGCTTGGTTTGGAAAAACTCTACAGAAACCAAAGAGAAACCATGGAAAGTGCGACATAGTGATTTTTCATGGTTGTCGCATGATTTCTCTAACCATGTGGGCTGACCATTCGAGGTTCTCCTTATGGAAAATGTTGTCACATGGTTACTACATGGTTTTCCAAACCTAGGGACTAACCATGCATGTTTTCAAAACTAGATCTTAAATAAGTGGATCTATGTTAGGATTTACATTTATCCCCTTATTTTCCTTCAATTTCACAAAAAAAATAGATAATTCTTTGTCCTATTTTATATGGAACTATTATCCATCAAACTGGAATTGATATAAAGGCGTTTCTTTGTGCCTTGAGGCCCGATTCCCTTTGTAAGTTATCATTTATGGTAGTTTTTCTGGGTTTCCCATAGATATACTATCTACACTCTCTTGTTTTATTAGATCTATAATACTTGGGATATTTCTAAGGTGGTTGATGTCAATCCTTGTTTGTTTTTTCTTTTTTAATTTTAATGAAAGATATCTAAGGAAGGTTTATAAATACTCAATCATTTTTTGTTGACATTTTTTGTTTCATTCTTCGTTTATTCAATAATTCATGAGGTAGGTGGCTTTACTCTCAACTAAAATTTTTAGAACCTAATGGCTTAATTTAAATTTTTCTTAATATTGATTGTGAAATTTCTGTGTAAATGATAGTGAAACCAACTTTAGTGATGCTTCGTGTAATTATGATATTGTTGTGTAACCCTTGGTGAAATATTTATTTTGTTATTGTATATGGAATTATGAATTTTTTTTTAATTTGATTTGATAAATAATTTTAAAATGTTGATTTTAAAATAAGTTCTTGGTTTGATACCAAGAAAATGGTCTTGAAAATATTTTTTTTTTAAAATACATAGTTTTATAGAAATATTTTTGGCATTATTATATTGGCATGGTTTTTGGGAATACCAATTGGTGCATGTTCCCAATTCATTTTATGAGGCATTGTGGAAATATGATGTGGTTCTTGGTGACAATGGTTTAATGGCACCTGTGATATGGGTTACCTTGTGATGACTTGGTATATCAAAAAGATACAAATCAGGAGTACAAAACTTTCACCTATACATTCATGTTTGGGTGTGTGTATATGTGAATTGAAATGGTAATAAAAATTGTATTGTGAAATGGTGTGTAAAATATTCTTGGTTTCCTTCAATGGAAAATAGTTTTGCTTCAGAAACTATTTTGTATATTTTTTTTTTGTTTTGGTATACTCATTTTCAAATTGATTTATTTAAAATATTTTTTTAAAATGTTTAAAATTTTTATATCCTAGTGGTGTGAGTAGGGAAGTAATTTGTTGAAAGCCTACAGAGTTTCATTACTCACTCCTAATTTGGAACATTGGTGGTTTTGCAGATATTTCTTATCATTCCGAAGTCAAAGGTAAAGTATCACACATCCTTAGTGGTAAATCGTGATACTTGGGTTTTATTGTGCCATTGGATTATATAACTGGTTTGGGCCTACAAATATATGTATTTAGAGTCCTTGTGTTTTTTTGGATTTCTATTCAACTTTGTACTTTTATATCAGCTTTCTTCCACTATAGTAATCTATTATGGTATAGTTTTGATATCAATAATATTACACCGACTTATCTTACATTTTTATCATGCACCATATGGTGTTTTTTGTTATGGTATGTTTGGTGGGGGTTGTTTTATTTCCAAAGGGAAAATCATCACCCAATTGTAATAAATTCCATAGAATTTATTTCTAGACTTTGGCGGCTAATAGATGTTACTGAAGGAAATTTTTCAATTTCACCTTGAATAAAGCCAATGAGGAGGGGTGGGATGTTATAAGTTGTATCAGCGTGTTCAGTCCTTGACTATCTAGTGGTATTAGTCTTGGTTAGAGATTTAATTTATTATCATTTCTCGGTCTTGGAGTTGAAATTCATGTTGGACTATTCACTATCTCAGGTTGGTAGAATGGATTAAGATTGTCAGGACCATAAATGTAGAGCATATTAAAGACATCGTAAACCTTTTTATTTTATACTTCAAGTTACCTAGGAGTAGGTACATTGGTGTTTTGGAGAATATTATAGAAAATTGGATTATCATTGTAATGGGTTATTTCAATGTTATTATCATTAAATGAATTTGATAAATGAATTCCGACTAGAAGAACAAATTTCCTTTGACCAATGAATTATTATTTTGGACAAAAATTCTTATTTAAAAAAGTGTGGGATTTATTTTTCAAAATTGGGATTTGGAAAAAGGGTATGATTTTTATATTTTCAAAATGGTTTTATTTTAAAAAGAGAGGTGTAATTTTCAAAATGAGTTGAAAATAGAATGTGTTGTATTTTAGAACGAATTCATGTGATATATGTAATGATGTAATGTTTGAAATTTTTAAGCCTTTATTTGCAAGAGAGTGCAAAATGTGTTATTTGTTGTGTTTAGACAAAATGGCCCAGGGTAGGAATAATGGGAACCCACCAGAAGATGATATTGTGAACATGTTTTCACTGGAGCCATAGGTTAACCAAAAGCTAGTTCAGAGTATTTTTTATGATTTTAAAGATGTGGATAGAGGGAAATGACTTGTTGAACCAAGGAAAGTGGATCACTCTGTTCAGTTCTAGAAGAATAATCCACCTATATTTTGGGATGATTTGTGACCTGAGATGGAATAGGTATGGATGAATAAGATGAATCAAATCATTTATTTCTATAGAACACAAATAGATATGAATATTTACCTGGTGACTTATATACTAGAGAATTATGCATGACAATGGTGGGATTTATCGGTCCAAGATTAAATAAATCAAGGCCTTGCATTGAAGGATTTTGAAGAATGGTTTAACAAACAATTATATCCTCATATGTTGAGGATTTAAATAATAATAGAATTCTTCATCTTAAATATTGAAATCCTCAGAGTTATATATTATGTGGATAAATTTAAGAATTTAGTCTACGTTTCACTAGAAGTTAAAACTAGTGAATCCATAAAGGAATGAATTTTTTGAATCAGTTATAAAACATGAGATTCGTTTAATGATTATAGTTATCAATCTATTAGATGATGCAGAAATGTATAATAGAGTGATGGTGGAATAAATAAACATCATAGGATCTATGGGTAAGGGGATAATGTTTATACCAATTGTATATTATGGGACATATAATGCAGAGAGAAAGTGAAATAGGGTAACCTATTTACAAAATGATATTATGGTTCAGAATCATAAAATTGGATCAGTAAATCTTCCTCCAAGACCCAAGAGAATTTTTGGATGCTTCCAATGTGTTTTTTTAACCACATTAAGAGAGAGAGTATAAATAGACCAAGAGAATGCAACAATTAAAACAATATGGAACATCTTCAACACTAATACTCTAGTGCTCTGAGGTCCGGTGTCCGAAGAACTTCTAATATGTAGTAGTCATCATATTCTTCAATGGACGAGGGTTCAAAAAAAGTTATTTTCATATTAAATGTAACATCCCAAGTAAGTAATAAATAATAGATATTTTTATCTATGTCTATTAATGATTAAGATAGTGTTTTAGATGCTTAAAATGAAAATAAATCCAATCTTAAGCATGGAATACACTAATATTCTTAAAAGATTATTTTACTGCCTTATGATGGAAAATTATTTTTAAATCTATCTTTTGACAATTTTATAAACTATGTTTGTCAAAATAAACTTATTCTTTATGATTGGGACATCAAAATTTACTTTGTGTGAATTTTTGGTATTTTTCTGACAATGTTCATTTTTTAATGAATAGTGAAAAATACTACATTTTACATCAAAACTGCTTTTTAATCTAATTTATTTATGTGATTAGATTATATTTTGAATTGGTCTTAATGTGAAATATGAATATATTTTTACCATTTAATCCAATGGTGGTCATTGGAATCAATTTCACTTTGAAATTTGACTTAAACTAGTGTCAATCTTTTGATACTTATTGTTTCATAAAAACACGCTATTTGCTCTGACAGCGGGAATTAATTATTAAATTAATTAATGTGACTTATATGTTTTGAATTTTGTAAAATAGAATTCATTTTTGAATTCAGAATATCAAATATATCTTAAGGTGAATTTTTGGTCATTTTCGGAAAAACTTCAATTTTTGATGAATAGTGAAACCACTAAGTGGTACTTATAAAGACTGATTTTCCGTTTAAATGAAATTTTGCCATCATTGTGTTTTGAATTTAAAAAATCTGACATACATGGTTTTCATTAAGAAGTAAAATGTGGTTCAATAACATTAAAATAATTTTTTGGTGAATAGTAACTTATTAAGTTTTTAATCGCGATTAGTGGTAATTAGGGTAGTTTAAGGTATAAATAATGCTTTAATAATATGAAATGACCTAGAAACATGTCCCAACCTTATTGGTTGTGTCATGGAAGACCAAGAAAATCCATGAGTCAACTTGGGGACCCCATGGAGACACTTTGGTTGGGAAATGACATAAATAACTTTTTATTTAATGTAAAAGTAAAAATGACACAAACATAATATGATTTACGAAAAAAAAATTTACATGGAGTTATAAAGATCATATTTTTGATTATAAATAGTCATTGGAAAGCTAAAGATATTTCCTACATCATAGTATCTTTTTATAATTTTTAGACTTTAAAAAAATTAAATTATTTATGACATCATGATGATGCAGCGATGACCTCATTATTTAACGATTTAAATAAAATGGTAAGATAATGAAAAATATAAAACCTACACATGTCCAAAACCAATTGGATGAGTGGATTTCGAACCCTTATCACCTTATCCACGAATTATATCAATGTCGGACCTTTTAAAACCGAAACACATTTTCAAATAAAGTAATATTTCTTTACTTTCCAAAAGTGCCCCTCCTCTCCTCTTATAAAAGGCCCCCACCCCTACCTCATTTCAC
Organism: Viscum album; assembly: GCA_963277665.1. Lineage (NCBI taxonomy): Eukaryota > Viridiplantae > Streptophyta > Magnoliopsida > Santalales > Viscaceae > Viscum > Viscum album. The sequence goes on from OY728150.1 coordinate 1,870,611,132, forward strand.
ACACTCCTCAGGCCTTTGGCTCGGCCAACCCCTACCCATTTACTCTATCCACATCCCTCTCCTCATCCTAGAGGATTTCCTTTGGGTAGAATCCTTTCAAAGGAAGCCTTTAGGCTCAAATCAAAAGGAGTTACACTTTTAAAGGTAATTCATTCTCTCATGTTCATTTGTTTTATTTTTCTTCTCCAACCCCCTAAACTCTTTTTACTTACTTCTTCTATAAAAACACCAGTATCTTCAATATACTAGGATGTTGTTATAAGATTTATCTGAGCTACACTCTCAAACAACTACATCAAATGGTTAAAGAACATACGGTTTCCGTGGATGGAGAAATTCTGCCTCCCGAAACGATGATTGTTCAATACTCATTTAACACCTTCAAAGGTGGCCATTATGATGTCACTATTTTTATATATGATATATAATATGTTTATGTTTTCCTTAAGCTTCTGTTTTTTTCATTTTGGGAATACCTTTATGGTTTCCATTATGGGTAAACACGATATCTTCATTTTAGGAAGTGCGGACTACCGCCCCCTTAAAGTGATTTGATTCGTTAATACCATATGTGGGATGTGTAAAGGATAAAGTTAATGATATTGTATATGTTATTATACTGGAATTATAATATATTCTTATATAATTATGATTCCATTCCAGAAATACGAAATAGAAATGGATGTACCGTTCATGCGTACGTACGGCTTACCGTCTCCGTGAACGGTGCATTTCATTTCTTACCTCTAAATGTGATGTAATATTATAAATACATGTATATGATGAATATATATGATATATATGTTATCCAAATAATTAATATCATTCTGGATATAATGAAACTTTGACCAAATTAACAACATGTAAGTGTAAGAAGATTATTTTTGACTTAAGAACCAAATGCCGACAAAATGAACATTATTAACTTAAATGATTACATGATGTTCATAACATGGTATAAAAGGAATAATGAACTTGAAAAAGATTCATAAGAAAGTAGAGATTAACTCAAGTTTATTATTCAGGAGATTAAAGAACGGTCGGGTCAAGTCGGATACGAGGTATAGGACTTCATCTCAATCTCCTTTCATTGAGGCATATTTTATTTTATACACAACTTTCTTTTATACGTTGTATAAACCCCTTTGACTTTTACGTTTATTCAAAAGGAATATTTTTTATACGAAGTGTTTACTAAACGAAAAAAGGGAATGTTTTTGTCGTGCGTATGCGGTGACAACGACTTCTCCGCCGTCGTGACCGTTATTTGAGTTTCAGCTTCCTCTACAAGCCATACCTTCTTCTTAAAAGAAAAATAAATACCATGTTTTACTTTTCTTTTATTTTGGTATCGAAAATGGTTTTCATAATGTTTTATATATCAATGTTCTATATTGATATCTTGTGATTGAAAGGTGGGAATGTTATGTTTCCTTTATGCATGTTTTATGTGATATGATTATGTTGAGGTTCTTGGGAATTATTATGAAAACGGGTGGTTCTGTGATAAAATAAGGGCGGGTGAGCCCGATATAGCTCTCCAATGCATTGGGTAACGCGAAGGAGTGAAACGTTAAGGTTTCTCTAAAGATATTTAGGGAATATACTGTGATGGGTATTCCAAACGTAACCAAGAGGGTTACTCCCTATGTAAGAATGTTATGAATGCCTCAATTTACCTTTATGTCTTATGATTTCTATGATTTATGCATGATTTTATGAGGTATGTTAAAGAGACTATGTTTTATGGGTAAAGTATGATTTCATTCTTATGTATATATGAACTCATGTTTCTTTTCCATGTTTTTATAACCCATACTGATCTTTTTATCCTCATCCCAAGTTTTTTTTTAAATGTTTTTCACAGGTCAAGGGAAAGGTACATGATATGATGATAGTGTCAAGGAAGTGTCAAGAAATAATCCATGTTTTATTTAAAATGTGTTACCATTGATGGGAATGAAGAATACTATCTTTATGTAACCACTTTGTTTATATGTGGAATGTAATGCAAGTTTTATGTTCTAATTCTATAAAACTCTAATCCCGAAAGGATCCTCAATGTGTAATCTTGTAATAACTCAAGATTAAGTAAGGTTTAAGGCTGGGGCCTAATAGTTGGTATCAGAGGTCGGTTTAGACAACTTTAGGAGTTAGAAAATTGTTAAATTATAAGTTAATTTATGATATGATCGAAATGATATAGCATTTGAAGATTTCCTTGTTGCTTCATCTAAGACATGTTTGTTCAGAATGGTTTTCCGCAGAGGAAATAGGGATGCAGTGCTAGGAAGGCATACAGAAAGAAATAACCATCTGAATCAGCATCCTGAGATGGTCGGAATTGGAACTGAACAGTTTGTTGCAGTAATGGCACAGTTGACTCAGGCTATAAATGGTGGTGGTATCCATGCACGAGATCAGCCAGATCAACCGCAGAGGAACATGTCAGTGGTGGAACATTTCATGAGGCAACATCCACCATCATTCAGAGGATCATCTGACCCTGTGCTACCTGAAGGGTGGATTAAAGCACTAGAGAAGATTTTTGATGTCATGGGGTGTTCAGACAATCAAAAGGTTAGTCTTGCTATTTACCGTTTGGAGGGTGAAGCAGATCAGTGGTGGTCTATGGTTAAAAATATCAGGGACGCCGATGAGATTGATGCCTTTGACTGGGATGAATTCAAAGGTATATTTCTTGAGAAGTATTTTCCTAAGGCTGTTCGACTTAGGATGGAAAATCAATTCTTGGAATTGAGGCAAGAAGAAGGCTCAGTGGCTGCCTATGAAGAAAGGTTCACTCGATTGGCAAGGTATGCTCCAAATTTTATCTGAGACCTTGATAGTAAAATCAATCATTTTTACTCAGGATTAAAGCCAAAATATCGAAGGGCATTAGCTTCTCGGGAGTTTAAAAGTCATGAAAAGCTTGTTTGATGTGATGAGAAGGTGGAAATGGAGTTTGTCGATGATCAAGTGTTCTATAACAACCGGCAGAAGAAGAGACCGAGGTGGCAGGAGAAAGGTAAGAATTCTTCAAAAAATTCTTATGGTAAGAAAACTAAGTTTCTAGTTTGTGATAAATGTGGAAAAAGGCATGCTGGGGAATGTCTTCTGAATTCTGGAAAGTGCTACCGATCTGGTAAGATGGGACATAAGGCTCGTGATTGCACTGAAAATGATCAAGGTGAAGGTAAGACCGAATTGGATTTACAGTTAGTGAAATGTTATAAGTGCAATGAGATGGGTCACTATGCAAACGAGTGTCCGACAAAGATCTTGAGTGATGGGAAGCAGTTAGACTACAAGCAGAAATGGGTGGTGAAATCCTTTGCAACTACTTCAGCAGATGTTGGGCCATCTAATGAAGTGGCATCAGCTCCAGGGAGCTTAGTATTTTTTGAAGATTGACCTGAGATCGGGGTACCATCAGCTGAAGGTAAAGGAGGCAGATATTCCGAAGACCACGTTCCTTACGAGATATGGCCATTATTAATTTGTAGTAATGCCTTTTGGGTTAACCAATGCACCTGCTTTATTCATGGACGTAATGAATAGAATTTTCCATGAGTTCTTGGATAAGTGTGTGGTGCTTTTCATTGATGACATTTTGGTGTTTTCTAAAAGTAAAGAGGAGCATGAAAGACATTTAAGGGTTATCTTGCAAACCTTAAAAGAAAAGAAACTGTATGGGAAATTCAGCAAGTGTGAGTTTTGGTTGCAACAAATTTCTTTCCTTGGTCACATTGTTTCTAAAGATGGAATAACTGTTGATCCTGCAAAAACAAAAGTTGTGGAAGAATAGCCAAGACCCACAAATGTAATCGAGATTCGAATCTTCCTTGGTTTGGCAGGCTATTACCGAAGGTTTGTTAGAAATTTTTCACGGTTATCTAGTCCAATGACTAAGCTAACTCGGAAGGGTGTTAAGTTTATCTGGACAAAAGAATGTGATGATTGTTTTCAGGAATTGAAAATAAGATTGGTGAATGCTCCAGTTTTGGCACTACCTTCCAGGAATGGTGAGTTTGTTATATACAGTGATGCTTCATTGAAAGGACTTGGTTGCGTCCTAATGAAGAATGATCAGGTAATTGCTTATGCTTCACGACAGTTGAAAACTCATGAGGTAAATTACCCTACACATGATTTGGAATTAGCTGCTGTTGTTTTTGCTTTAAAAATTTGGAGGCATCATTTGTATGGAGTAAAGTGTGAAATATATACCGATCACAAAAGTTTAAAGTATATATTCACTCATAAAGAGTTAAACATGAGACAGAGGAAATGGCTAGAATTAATCAAGGATTATGATTGTACAATTCATTACCATCCGGGAAAAGCAAATAAAGTGGCTGATGCTTTGCGTCGAAAAAGTAATGCTTCATTAACAATGTTGCGTTTGGAACGTGATCCTTTGGTTAAGGATTTGATGAACTTTGGCATAGAAGTTGTTGGTGCAGGAAGTCCTTCTTTTTTGTTTCATGTATCAGTGAGATCATATCTATCAGATAGAATCAAGCAAGCACAAAAGCAAGACAGTGAGTTGCAGAAAAAGGTAGAGCTGGTTCAGAAAGGTAAGTTGCCTGAATTCAACATTGATAATGATTGTGTTTTGAGATTTGGGAAGAGATTGTGTGTTCCTTGTGATTCACAGTTGAAGAGAGAGTTGTTATGTGAAGCTCATTGTTCTCCGTTTTCAGTTCATCCGGGCAGTACTGAGATGTATAGAGATCTGTGGGAGTATTACTGGTGGGATGGAATGAAAAGAGACATTGTTGATCTTACTGTGAAGTGTTTGACATGTCAACAGGTTAAAGCAGAGTGGCAGTTACTGAAAGGGATGATTCAGCCTTTACCAGTGCCAAAGTGGAAATGGGAGAATATATTCATGGACTTTATTGTTGGATTACCGAAGACATCTCGAGGTAATAATACAATCTGGGTTATTATTGATCGCTTGACCAAATCTGCTCATTTCCTTGCTATACGAGATACTTTCTCTCTTAATCAACTTTCCCATTTGTATCTTAAAGAGATAGTCAGGTTACATGGAGTTCCTCTCTCCATTGTATCGGATCGTGATCCCAGGTTTACTTCTAACTTTTGGAAAGGCCTTCAGAAGTCGTTGGGTACTGAATTAAATTTTAGTACAGCTTTTCATCCTCAATCAGATGGGCAGTCAGAACGAACAATTCATACATTGGAGGATATGCTATGAGCTTGTTCTATGGATTATCATGGAATTTGGTACCAACATCTTTCTTTGGTTGAATTTTCATATAATAACAGTTTTCATTCCAGTATACAGATGGCACCATTTCAGGCATTATATGGGAAGTGGTGTCGAACTCTAGCTTTCTGGGATGAAGTGGGTGAAAGGAAGTTGATGGGACCAGAATTGGTAGAAGAGATGGCAGAAAAAGTTCAGCTGATTCAGAAACACATGAGAACAGCTCAGAGCAGGCAGAAGAGTTATGCGGATAACCGGAGGAAGGATCTATCTTTCGAGGTTGGAGATCATGTTTTTCTCAAGGTTTCTCCTTGGAAAAGTGTGATGAGATTTGGTAAGAAAGGAAAGTTGAGTCCAAGGTTCGTTGGACCATATGAAATTCTGGAGAGAGTTGGATCAGTTGCATACCGAGTGGCTTTACCTCCGAGTTTATCTCAGGTACACAATGTTTTTCACGTTTTGATGTTGAGAAAGTATATGCCATATCCATCTCATGTTTTGAGTCCAGAGGTAGTTCAGCTGGAAGAGAATCTATCTTATGAGGAAAAACTGGTCCAGATTCTTGACCATAGGGAGCAAGTGTTATGGAATAAGGTGATTCTCCAGGTAAAGGTTTTGTGGAAAAACCACATGATTTAAGAGGCAACATGGAAATCTGAAAATGCAATGAGGGATAAGTACCCACATTTATTCGATAAGTAAATAAATTGCGGGGACGCAATTTTCTAAAGGGGGGAAGGATGTAACATCCCAAGTAAGTAATGAATAATAAATATTTTTATCTATGTCTTTTAGTGATTAAGATAGTGTTTTAGAGGCTTAAAATGAAAATAAATCCAATCTTAAGCATGGAATACACTAATATTCTTAAAATATTTTTTTACTACCTTATGATGGAAAACCCTTTTTAATTCTATCTTTTGACAATTTTATAAACTATTTTTGTCAAAATAAACTTATTCTTTATGATTGGGACATCAAAATTTACTTTGTGTGAATTTTTGATATTTTTCTGACAATGTTCATTTTTTAATGAATAGTGAAAAATACTGGATTTTACATCAAAACTCCTTTTTAATCTAATTTATTTATATGATTAGATTATCTTTTGAATTGGTCTTAATGTTTAATATGAATATATTTTTACCATTTAATCCAATGGTGGTCATTGGAATCAATTTCACTTTGAAATTGGACATAAACTAGTGTCAATCTTTTGATACTTATTGTTTCATAAAAACACGCTATTTGCTCTAACAGCCGGAATTAATTATTAAATTAATTAATGTGACTTATATGTTTTGAATTTTGGAAAATAGAATTCATTTTTGAATTCGGAATATCAAATATAGCTTAGGGGGAATTTTTGGTAATTTTCGGAAAAACTTCAATTTTTGATGAATAGTGAAACCACTATGTGGTACTTATAAAGACTGATTTTCCGTTTAAATGAAATTTTGCCATCATTGTGTTTTGAATTTCAAAAATCCGACATACATGGTTTTTCATTATGAAGTAAAATGTGGTTCAATGAGATTAAAATAATTTTTTGGTGAATAGTAACTTATTAAGTTTTTAATCGCGATTAGTGGTAATTAGGGTAGTTTAAGGTATAAATATTGCTTTAATAATATGAAATGACCTAGACACATGTCCCAACCTTATTGGTTGTGTCATGGCCGACCAAAACAAGCCATGGTTTAACTTGGGGACCCCATGGAGACACTTTGGTTGGGAAATGACATAAATAACTTTTTATTTAATGTAAAAGTAAAAATGACACAAACATAATATGTTTTACGAAAACAATTTTTACATGGGGTTATAAAGATCAGATTTTTTATTATAAATAGTCATTGGAAATCCAAAAAGATTTCATACATCATAGTATTTTTTTATCATTTTTATAGTTTAAATAAATTAAATTATTTATGACATCATAATGATGCAGCGATGACCTCATTATTTAACGATTTAAATAAAATGGAAAGATAATGAAAAATCTAAAACCTACACATGTCCAAAACCAATTGGATGAGTGGATTTCGAACCCTTATCACCTTATCCACGAATTATATCAATGTGGGACCTTTTAAAACCGAAACACATTTTCAAATAAAGTAATATTTCTTTACTTTCTAAAAGTGCCCCTCCTCTCCTCTTATAAAAGGCCCCCACCTCTACCTCATTTCACACACTCCTCAAGCCTTTGGCCCGGCCAACACCTGCCTATTTACTCTCTCCACATCCCTCTCCTCATCCTAGAGGATTTCATTTGGGCAGAATCCTTTCAAAGGAAGCCTTTAGGCTCAAATCAAAAGGAGTTACACTTTTAAAGGTAATTCATTCTCTCATGTTCATTTGTTTTATTTTGCTTCTCCAACCCCCTAAACTCTTTTTAATTACTTATTTTGTAACAACACCAGTATCTTCAATATACTAGGATGTTGTTATAAGATTTATTTGAGCTAAACTCTCACACAACTACATCAAATGGTTAAAGAACATACGGTTTCCGTGGATGGAGAAATTCTGCCTCCCGAAACGATGATTGTTCAATACTCATTTAACACCTTCAAAGGTGGCCATTATGATGTCACTATTTTTATATATGATATATAATATGTTTATGTTTTCCTTAAGCTTCTGTTTTTTCCATTTTGGGCATACCTTTATGGTTTCCATTATGGGTAAACACGATATCTTCATTTTAGGAAGTGCGGACTACCGCCCCCTGAAAGTGATTTGATTCGTTAATACCATATGTGGGATGTGTAAAGGATAAAGTTAATGATATTGTATATGTTATTATACTGGAATTATAATATACTCTTATATAATTATGATTCCATTCCAGAAATACGAAATAGAAATGGAAGTAGCGTTCATGCGTACGTACGGCTTACCGTCTCCATGAACGGTGCATTTCATTTCTTACCTCTAAATGTGATGTAATATTATAAATACATATATATGATGAATATATATGATATATATGTTATCCAAATCATTAATATTATTTTGGATATAATGAACCTTTGACCAAATTAACAACATGTAAGTGTAAGAAGTCTATTTTTGACTTAAGAACCAAATACCGACAAAATGAACATTATTAACTTAAATGATTACATGATGTTAATAACATGGTATAAAAGGAATAATGAACTTGAAAAGATTCATAAGAAAGTAGAGATTAACTCAAGTTTATTATTCAGGAGATTAAAGAACGGTCGGGTCAAGTCGGATACGAGGTATGGGACTTCGTCTCAATCTCCTTTCATTGAGGCATATTTTATTTTATACAAAACTTTCTTTTATACGGTGTATAAACCCCTTTGACTTTTACGTTTATTCAAAAAGAATCTTTTTTATACGAAGTGTTTACTAAGCGACAAAAGGGAATGTTTTTGTCGTGCGTATGCGGCGACAACGACTTCTTCGCCGTCGTGACCGTTATTTGAGTTTCGCCTTCCTCTACAAGCCATACCTTCTTTTTAAAAGAAAAATAAATACCATGTTTTACTTTTCGTTTATTTTGGTATCCAAAATGGTTTTCATAATGTTTTATATATCAATGTGCTGTATTGATATCTTGTGATTGAAATGTGGGAATGTTATGTTTCCTTTATGCATGTTTTATGTGATATGATTATGTTGAGGTTCTTGGGCATTATTATGAAAACGGGTGGTTCTGTGATAAACTAAGGGCGGGTGAGCCCGATACAGATCTCCAATTCATTGGGTAACGCGAAGGAGTGAAACGTTAAGTTTTCTCCGAATAGATTTAGGGAATATACTGTGATGGGTATTCCAAACGTAACCAAGAGGGTTACTCCCTACGTAAGAATGTTATGAATGCCTCAAGTTACCTTTATGTCTTATGATTTCTATGATTTATGCATGATTTTATGAGGTATGTTAAAGTGCCTATGTTATATGGGTAAAGTTTGATTTCATTCTTATGTATATATGAACTCATGTTTCTTTTCCATGTTTTTATAACCCATACTGGGCTTTTTATGCTCATCCCAAGTTTTTTTTTGAAATGTTTTTCACAGGTCAAGGGAAAGGTACATGATATGATGATAGTGTCAAGGAAGTGTCAAGAAATAATCCATGTTTTATTTTAAATGTGTTACTATTGATGGTAATGAAGAATACTATCTTTAGGTAACCACTTTGTTTATATGTGGAATGTAATGCAAGTTTTATGATCTAATTCTCTAAAACTCTAAACCCGAAAAGATCCTCAATGTGTAATCTTGTAATAACTCAAGATTAAGTAAGGTTTAAGGCTGGGGCTTTATATTAAATGTGTTTCTCGAGTGATACAATGAATACCATGACGCTTCAATAAGGGAAATATCAATAGGTGAATAAGGATAATAGTGAAACGCATAAGAAGTTATATGGAGATGCAAAAGATATTATTGATTGTCATTATATACCATCGATGATGTGATGTATGATTCTTTATAATTAAACCTTTATAGAAGAATTTTTTGATATGGGAGAATCCCATTACTTTATTTTCATTCGTTCCACTGGTTTTGTGAGTATAAATATTTCGATGGTAACATATGTGTTGAAACTAAAAACTCTTATTTGTCAAATAGAATTCCAAGCCTCTATATATAGTGAATTTTCTATAACTGTTGATAGAGATGTGGTGAATGGGATATCCTTATGCTTGATATAGATGACTATGATATAATCTTGGTTATGGAATAGATGGAAATGTCTAAGGATCACATTTACTGATATACACGAAGGGTTATTTTTAAAATTTAGGATGGTGTTGAGAATCTCTTTAACAGAAACCAGGATATAATGGAATGTGCATTGTGCTTGTTGGCACCATATGTTGGAATTATATCATACCATCTGGAATCATTGTCTTTGGCCTTGATGAAATAGATCTAGAATAAGATTTTTACAGTGGTTTTTGATCTGTTTCTTGATGTCTTTCCTCGTAATTTGGTAGGGTTACCACCCATAATAGAAGAGGAGTTTACAATTTGTCTTATTCTGGGGACATATACTATTTACCTTATAACCTATCAGATGGAACCGATAAAATTAAGGGAACTGAATGTATAGTTCCAAGATCTTGAAAGAAAATTGTTCTTTTGGCCTAGAACATCTCTATGGGAAGCACCATTATTTTTTGTCAAATGGTTCATGGAACTCTTTGGATTCATGTTGATTATTGTAATCCTAACCAAGATACGATAAAATATATGCATCTTCACCCATTGATTGGTGTACTATATGATCAATTTATTAGAGATATGTTGTTCCCTAAGAATGACCTGTGCTTATGCTATCACCAATTGTGGGTTCCAAAGGAGGATATTTTCATGGAAGCCTTCAAGAGTAGAAATATATATAATTAATATGATGTAATTCCTATAATTATTATAAATACACCACAAGAAAATATATAATTCATCAATGAGATAATTATGAGGAATATGGATTATTTTTTAGTGATGTTTGTGGGTGAAATATAGATGTTTTCAAGAAAAAATGTTTAGCGTGAGAAATACATGGCGACAGTGTTGGGAATCTTACGATATCATTTTTTTTATGGAAAATTATCAATGTTTGATTTTTGGATATATGAAGAATGTTTCTGTGGCCATGTAATCTCTAATAGAGGGGTTTTTGTGGACCCAAATAGGATAGAGACTCTTATATCTCAGAAACTAATAAATAAATTATTCATGATATGTTGTTTACTTGGTCTATCTATTTATTACTGAAACTTTTTTCATGAATTTTTTTTACTATACCAAGTAATGATTGCTTTGAAAAAGAATAATAATCCATTCCAATGTAATGTTTAATTCAATAAGACATTTAATTTGTTTAATTTCACCTCAAATCAGCACAAATCTTGTAATTTTCATAATCAGGACAATAGTATAAGGAGTATTATGATTTTATGGAATCTGGACTGGGATGTGTTCTTATGCATAGAGACATTATTGTTAATTATGGATCAATATAGTTATGTTTTAATGAGAAAAATTATCCAAAATGATTCAGAGTTATCTTTCATAGTTGAATATTTGAAAACCTGGTTTCATTACCTATTTTGTGCTAAATTTATAGTATTTATGGATCATAAGATCGTGAAACATATTTTCTCATATTGGGACTTCAATATGAGACAAATAACATGGGTTTAATATCTCAAAATGTTTTTCTTTTACTTGATTTATACTCCAAGTAAAATAAATTTAGTGGAAGATGAAATTTTTCTAAAGTCATATTGTCTATTGGTAAAAGAATCTTTAGATGAATGGTATTTGATGTCAGTCCTCGATGACCTGCACATGGAATTTGAAGACCAAGTTGAAGTTCTGGATTTCGTTAATATTTTCATAATTCATTATTTGTTTGAGACATTTATATAGGCACATGAATAGGATTTATACTGTATTGTGATACTCTCAAAACTCAATGGTGGGGAGATTATTGAAAGTTGGAGGCTGGATGAGAGTTCATTTTTGTGGTTTTGAAATCGGATTGTCACATCCGTGGCTTTTGTGGAACAACTTTTTCTTTGTTACCATAATTTGAGATGATATTTTCATCCTCGAATATAGAATATGTATAAATAATTGAAAGATTATCGTTGGTGGGTCGGTATGAAAAGGAAGTTAGAAGATTTTTTTGAGATTATTAACTTGTATGCAGTTTAGGGAAGATCATCAACACCCAGAAGGTATGGTTCAGACTTTAACTATTTGTGTCTTTAAATGCTAGTCGATAACCATTTATTTTGTGACAGGTCTCTAAAGAACAGCTTTGAATCACAATTCCATTTTTGTGGTAGTGGATTGGATGACAATGTTAGCCCATTTCATCCCTATTTTCATATCTCATATGGTGAAGTACTGGTCTAAAATTAATATATATGAGAAGTAATAAAGGGTAATGATGTACTTGTTTCAAAAGTATGCAAAAAATATCTGATGTTTACATCTTGTTTTTGTAAATCCTTCCATGAATCCCTTATTAAATATTTGACTATGAGTACAAGGTAGCATCCAATTAAAGATTGGAAATTAAAATAAATGATTAAAAAGTTGAAAAATATGATTCGGGTTTTTGTAATGAATTTTGGTTCCTCATGGGAAGAACATGTACCACTATTGGGTTTTTTATATAACAACTATTATTGTCCCTCAAAACATATGGATAAATTCAATGAATTTTATGGTTGTCATATTGATTCTCGACTTTTTTGGGAGGAAGCTGGTGATCCAACCATATTTTGGATGAGCCTTATCTCGAAGACAATGGAGGAATTCAGTTGATCAAGAAGAGAATGGAGACAACTCAGATTTATCATAAATCGTATGTAGTTCATCATCAATGGCCATTGTCAATTGATGTAAGTGATCATTGGTTTCTATGGATGTCTACAAATCATAGAAATTGTTATTCTAGGAATATTATAACATTAGCTTATTAATACATTATCCCTTTTGGGATACTTTAATGGCTTGTTATGGTGGATTATCATTTGGATTTCCCAAATGGTTCAATGCAGTGCATAATGTCTTTCTAGTATCTCATTTTAAAATGTATCTATCTGATCTTAACAATTTTATTTGTTATGATTATGTTGAAATAGATATGTATTATTCGTTGAAGCATGTTCTAGTGCAGATTTTGGATATTTAATAGAATGTTTTTCATCGTAAAAGCATCATTATTGGTCAGGTTTTGAGGAAACATAATAGGATTTATAAAGAGACATGGGAACATGGGAAAGAAACCATCAAGAAATAGATAAAAACACTTCAAGTAAATGATTACTTTCTTCTTTTGGAGGAAAAAAATACCAATGAATGGGAGAATTTAGCACCCCCAGTTTCAATTATGTAACACTTCTTTATGATTTTAGGTATTTAATGTTTTTGGGTAATGATTGGAACATTTTTTATACTTTTAGATTTTTGGGGGGCTTTTATAAAGGTTCATTATTTTATCATGGTTTGTGGATTCCCTGAAACTCATGATGAAAACAGTGTATAGTGATACATAGGCTAATGTTAATGTTCAGAGTTTTACCAAAGCATACAGAAACCCATGAAAAAAGCTTCTAATGATGGATTGATAGATTTTTCATGGATGAAGAATGATCTGTATAACCATGTGGGCCGACAAGGAGAGGTTCTCCTTAAGGTATAGTATGGCTCATGTTTAGTGTACGGTTTTCAAAAACATACAATTGACTATGACTGGTTTAAAAACTAATTCCTAAAAATGTTTATTCATGAAACAATTAACTTTCAACCCCTCATTTTTCCTCCATTTCATCCCTATATAAATATTTCTTCCACCCAATGTTTTTGGATCCTTTCCCAATCAAATCTAAATTGATCTGGAGGCGTTTCATGGGGAATTGAATCCTGATTCCCTTAGTATGTCCCCATTTTTGTAGTTGTTATTGGTTTCAATTAGATATATTTTCTTTCAAAACACAATTTCTTAGATCTATTACATTGTGGATATATCTAAGGTTGTTGAATCCAATCACGGTTAATTTAGGTCTTTTTGAGGTTAGGATAAGAGATCTAAGGCGGGTTATTAGATATTCAACCTGGTTTGTATATATATTTTATTCATTTCTTATAATTCTCTATTATTCATGAGGTATGTTTCATTTTCACAACTCATAATTTTATATCATGAAGTCTTAGTCCCTAATTTTTGGTTTTTTTATATCGACTATGAATTTTTTTTTCAAATGTTGGGGGAATCCTTGTTTTGTGATGGTTTGTTGAATTATGAAATTTTTTTGGAAAGTAGGTAGAATAATCGTGTTTGTTATTTTTTCTAGAATTTTCAAAATGTTGTGAATGTTTCATTGATAAATAATATCAAAATATTGATTTTAAAAAAGTTTATATGTTTTATTCATGGAGAAACGTTTTATAAATAGGTTTTATATAAAAAATTATTTTATTTTAATGTTTTTGGTATCATTATATTGTCAATTTTTTTGGCTTAAATGGTGGTTTGTATTCAGGATGCATTTTATGAGGCATTGTGGTAATATGACTTGGTGTTCAGTGCCAAAGGTGTAATGGTACATTTGATACTAGTTACCTTGTGACGACATGGTAGATAGATGAGTTATGACCCACGATCATGGAACTACCCCCTAGTCATGCATGTATGGATGTGTGGATGTGTGGATTGAAATGGTTTGTGCCAATTGAATTGTAAAATGGTTTTGAAAATATTCTTGGTTTCATTCCATTAAAATATTTTTGTTTTGGAAAACTATTTTATTTAAAAAAAGATTTGGTTTTGTGATACTCTGTTTCAAATCGATTTTTTTTTAAAAAATATATATAATCCTTTTTATCAATGTGACAACTTATTCTATAAAATTAACACATGTTTGGAATTAATTTGGGGATTGACTACTGAGTTTAATTACTCAATTTTACTTTTGAACTTTTGATCTTTTACAGATATTGACCATTGGAACATAAGAAAACATAATGTACCACAGTTATTTAGAGGTGCATTTTTATTCTTGGGTTCCATTTTTGAGTTGGAGCAAGGATAATGTTTGGAGCTATGGAGTTATGTCTTTAGAGTCAATTGGTTGTCTTCTTCCACTTTGTAAATTGATATTAGTTGACATCCATTGTAGTACTCTATTATGGTTTGGTATTGAAATCAATGATATTACTCTGAGTTTCTTACATTTTTATCATTCATCATATAGTGGGGTTTTATGGTATATTTTGTTTTGTATATTTTATTCCCAAAGGGAAAATCATCCACCAATTTTATTAAATCCCTTAGCTTTTATTTCAATACTTTTATGCTTTGGAGATGTCATTTAAGGAACAATATCAGTTCTTCTATGACTCAATTTAGTTAAGGGGGGAAGGATTTTACATTATATATATATATATATTCATACATGTATGCATATATATATATATATATATATATATATCAATTTCTCTTACATACTACTCATGTATAGGTTGAAAATAGTTCAAATATATCTATCTTAGGCTGAAGAGGGGAAGAAGGTAGTACTGGTTGGGTATCCCATGAGGAACATAGACAAAAAAGTTCACTCATTTATTTCATTACTCTTAGATTTACTGACACACATCTCAATTAATATGAACATAATGGATAGTTATAGACACCATTGGTGGTGTATTAATGAGTATATCTCACACCCTATTTGGGCCACCTATGGTACCGGATCATACATAATGATTCATGGTGTAGAAAATGTGAATAACTCAATATTCATAGTTTTATTTTCAGTAAAATGATGGAGTATATGATCAGAGTGCTCTTCTTATTCTTGCCATTCTAATGGAGGAAATTTTTTGTTTTTTTAAATGATTCATATAAATTTCCCATGTATCCCATGCACTTCCATTTTTGACATCATTTATTGATCATCATTTTAATATGACATTGATTTAGCTTTAACCAATTTATTTAGCTGAACGATTTATAATTCCTAAGATGGTTATTTAATACTATTTTCATTGCTTGTCTAAATTATTTACCATTGTTTCACACTTTGATCAAGAGGTAGTATTCTCCCCACTAACAGACCCTAGGAACTCACTACTAGTCAAAATATTATAGTATATGGGGAAGAGTGAATAATGTCATGTGGCCTACCATTTTAGGGAACTTCTTAGTGTGTTACGGTCCATGATGATACAACGTTTTAACACAACTTTTTTTTTTTATTTTTTATAACAATTTGGGTACTAGATAGAAGATTATGAATATTCTAGAAATTGGTAATAATGTTGTGCCTTGGAGAAGATTACCCAAATATAGGGGAATGCAAAATTATCTAGGTTGGTTTACTGCTATTATTGGATTTTTCTATAACACTTATATTGGTTTCACCATTGGAGGAAACACATGTTTTTTGGATTTAATATTATTGATATTATTATTGTGGAATTCATATTCCTAGGAATCGAAGGAAAAGGTGGTATCATAAATTTCATCATTATAGGCACTTGAGTATTCAGCTTTCATGTATTATTCCATGAAATAATGGTATATCTTGTTGTATTAATTTCATATATTTTTTTATTATTGTTAGTTCTTTAATTTTTATAAGCAAATGTGATAATGTTTCTTATAGGGATCAAATATTTGGAATAATTAATGTGAAGACATTAATATAAATAGTTTTTCCCATATAGATTAATGATTGAAACTAAATTAACCAATTATACCATGTTTTTTTCATAGACCACTAGTTCCATGGGATAAAACAATAGATGATTTTGATGGCATGAGTTCAAATTGTAAAAATAAAGCATGTACTTTTATAATTTTAGAGTTGGAATTCATTTAATCAAATAATTTTAAATAACATTTTATATTAAAATATAATATATAATGGTTGTTTCATAATAATAAAATGTGCCAATTGAAAATTTTAATGCTTCTTACTTTATAAGATAAAAATGTTGACACATATAACTGGACTAGGATATGTATACATATGAAAGATCATGATATAAAATGAATTTAATAACTATATATGAAATGGTATACCTTAAATGAGGATTGCAGTTTCCATGTAAAGGGTGTTTTCCTTTATACCATTCATTTAACAATCTATATACTGAAACCACTGTTGAATGAAATGACACAATAACCCTAAACTCACCATAGTAGTGGGATATAGTAATTGTCTTATGTGAATATATATTATCCTTATTATAAACTTGACCTAGCATTAAGAGCAGGTAGATTTGTGAGACTATTTTATAGGAAGGCTTTATATCTTTCCTTTTCTATTATTATGGTTTCAATATATTATGAAATCATATATGATCCATGTGTTTGAAAATCATAGAGTTAATCCACTATGAGTTACCTGATTCATGAAAAAGAATGTTGGCAATGACCATGCTTCGAAGGTGGTAGGACCTAAGGAACCAATATTACCAACTTTTGTGCCACAAGAGGAACCTCATATTATTTATCCATTGGTCATCAATGTTCATTTTTTTGAGACCATATATCACTTCATGTAGTCCGTATAGGAATATTTATGACCTACCCCTTTTATTGTAGTGTTTATATGGGAATTTAAATTGCAGCATCATCTCACCTTCTCATAGGATGGTGGTACTCAGGTTGATGAGTCATAGATGGAGGCCATGTTATCTATCATAGATCATTTCTATATTAATCTGGAGTATAGGATCAATATCATGACATATAATCTTTGTGACTCTAATAAATGTTGGTAGTATTTCATCACTCAGGATGATATTCATTAAGGTATGGTATGGATATAATTCTAGAGAGTTGTCTAGAATTTCTTTTCCACCATATGATAAGAGAGGAAAACGATAGGGAATTTACACTCATACAAAAGGGTTTTTTGATCGTGATAGAGTATATATAACATTTTATTGATCTTTATCATTTTTTGATGACCTTGGATAGTGATGAGTGGATTATTGTTAGACAGTTCGAGGATGGGCTTGTGTATGACATTTTATCCAAGGTGAATGTATTTTATTTGACCACCATTAAAGAGAAAGTAATCCAAACCCTTATAGGTGATCAGAACCTGAGTGAAGCTCTAAATGTGTGTTAGGTGGTTCAACTTCGATATAGGGAGGCA
This sequence comes from Viscum album, assembly GCA_963277665.1. NCBI lineage: Eukaryota > Viridiplantae > Streptophyta > Magnoliopsida > Santalales > Viscaceae > Viscum > Viscum album. Next base: position 1,870,629,047 of record OY728150.1, read on the forward strand.
GTTAGACATGTAGTAGGACACCTCAGTTAGAGCCTTCGTGTGGCTATAGTTCAAGTTAAGAGATGTGCCCACAATAGTTTTGTGGTGAGTCACCGGTGTGTTAGGTTATTCCATAATAATCCCCAATTCATGAGGTTCCTAATCATGTTTTGATCTTGTGACTGGATGGTAAACCTTCATTACTTTTTCCAAACTTTCCCTCTAGTGCCTAGTGATAAATGTTTTACACATAAACCACATTTAGGTGTTGAATTAGCAACTCCAAGATAGGTATGGAGTTGGAATACAACTAGATGATTTGGTTGGGGAGGTGTTCATGGTCAATATACATATTCACATGAATATCAAGGCCAAAAAAGATAACCGAGTGATATTAGTTTGGCTACAGCTCAGTGTAGTAGATTTGACTATATCTAGGAAGAGAAACATACTCCCAAGGAACAAAGTACATGAACTTCTATAAATATTGTTACAATTTTATTATCCTCAACTTTAGTTTGTTCCTTTTTTATACAGATGATTTACAATCCTTCTTATCATTGAAAATTGTGAAGATCCTCTGGATGGATATAGAGTACTTTTGTTGTGTCATGACCATAAATACTCTTTTGGGAGTGCATTTAGAGAGTATATCCCAATGTAATGATTCCCATATTATTGGGGATAGATATTTCCTCCTTTATAATATTTTTCCCCTCTAGATTATAGGATTTGATACCAATATTGGGATGGACTTATTGGTTCTATACCATTTCCATATTGATTTTTATTGTCGAAAGGCATAATTTACATCATCTGAGTGTAGTACCTGTATATATAATGGTAAATGGGATTTCCATACTAGATATTTTTTTTATGGGAACGGTGATATCTCATATGACTATTGTCTTTATGCATGATCAAGTAATGAGACATACACAATTATCTCTTATTATCGATTTTTTAAGGGATGTCTTCTCTAAAAACATATATGGTTTACCTCCTATGAGTGAGGTGTAATTTTACATTGAACTTGATTATAGAGTGGAAGTATTTTCCATTGCACCCAGCAAGATGGAAACTGTAGAGCTCCCAGAACACAAAATGATTTTAGCAGACATAGAAGATAAGGGTTGTATACATCCACGTACTTCAACATGCGGTTGAACTATCATTTTATCTAAAAAAGTGGATTCTTCCCCCAGGTTTTTTTTTGAATTAGTTTATATTGATACTTATTATTTTAAATAACTAGTACCCACTACCTCATATAGACGACCTCTTTGACCAAATATAGGGAATGATGGTTTTCTCCAAAATAAGATTGACATTAGGCTACCATTAAGTTTTAGTTAGGTTGTCTAACATACCACATAAAGTGTTGTTGAGATGATATAGATTGTTTGAGTTACCAGATATACCATTATTCTTTATGAATGATCCATTATTTTTTTTGGCTTTGATGAATTGGGTTTTCAAATATATTTCAATTAATTTGTGGTAGTCTTCACAAATGATATCTTGGGGTAATTTCATACTACATAGGAACGTGAATTTTTTTTGAGACCATGTTGAGTACACTGAGAGAGAAAAAGGGATTTGTTAGGATCCCCAAATTCTGTATTTGGATCAATAATCATCACATCCCAGATCAGATCATCTTAGAGGAAGCACTGTCTGTTGACAAAACTAAGTTGAGCATTGTTGTTACATGGGAAAAACCCATGAATGTATTCGAAAAATATAGTTTATTGGGGATGGTTGGATATTATATGATTTTAATTCAATATATCTCAATATTAAATGAAGCTTACATTGTCTTCCCAAAAAATGGTGTCAATGTTTTATGGTTAGATACATGTGAGACACTTTTTCAAGAGTTGAAAGGGAGGAAAACATCAGTTCCAGTTCTGATTCAGACAGTGCTGGGAAGCAACTATGCAAATTATTATAAATCATTAAGAATCAGGATTGGAGGAGTTGTAATATGCAAAGATCAGGTTCTGTAATACCAGTATCTCGGTTTAAGCCTCTTGAGAGGAATTACCATATGCATTACCTTTAGTGAGTAGCTATTATAACATCTTAGGTAATTATAGAGTAAGAATATTTTATATTTATTAATTTTTATAAATTCGAAACTGATGTTAAATTGCCATGGGTGTTATGTCAAATAGAATTCTCGACACGCAAAAATGTGTTTATCCAAAATCTTATGTCGTACACAAGACTGAATTATACAGGAGAATAACATATAGTTAATTTTATAATTATAAATTATAGTTATCACCAAGCAATTTTATTAGTAGGAATGAACCTAACTAACTATATTTTGTTTACAAATGCCTTTTAAATATTTTTACTTTCATTGAATAATTTTTATAGGCTTAAAATGAGAATAAATCCAATTTTAAGAATAAAATACTCAAATATTTTTTAAAGGTATTTTTACTAACTTTTAATAGAGATCCCTATTTAAATTTAGTTTTTTTCACTTTTATATGTTGTTTTTGAAAAAAAAATATTCTTATTCGGGAGAAGGAAAAGAAAGTTTTATTTAGTTGATTTTTTGGTTTTTTTATAACAAAATTCATATTATTTTGAATGGTGAGAAATATTAAATGTTAATTCAAAACATCCATTTTGACTAATTTATTTATATTGTTAGATTATATTTTTTACACAATTTAATGGTATAATTAGATTAATTTTTTATCAGTAAATAAAATTTAGTTTATTTGTTGATTTTTAAAATTAAAATTAAATAGAAAACTATATCAATTTTTTAATGTTTGACTAAATAAATCTTTTTTCTTGATCCATCAATGAGATTAGTGTTAAAAAAAATTTAACCAGTTCTCTAAATTTAATTTCAAAAAACCGAAATACATGGTTCAAAAAAGTATGAATAATGTGGTCGAATAGGATGAAAATAATTTTTGATGAATGATTACCTCATTATTTTTTTCTATGGTTAGATATTGTGACTTTTGGAAGCCTCTTGGGTTTGATTATGAGATTTTTAACTTTAATTTAACATAACATCAAATATGCCACTAATAAATCTCTTATTTGTAAAACAATTTTCATATTGGGTTATAAGTGTGATATCTCCGACTATAACTAGTCATTATAATGCTAAAAACATTTCCATCATCATGGTGATTTATTTATGATTTTTATAAATTTAATAATTAAAATAAGTTATGAAACAATTATGATGTACTAATAGATTCATTAAAGATAGAATCAATTAAATGATATTAATAATATTAAAATAAATATAATTTGAAATGATTAATGTCGCTGACGAATTTTTTGGATTAATATGACATTTTATTATTATGTTAATTTTGTTTTTTATAAGAAATAATGTTTTTATGATATTTTGAGAAAGTCATGTAATGAATATCATAGAAATTGTAATAATTCATATTTTAAAATATAAAATATTTAATTAAAAAAAATAAAATTTCTAAAAAATATTTGATTTAGAAAAAAATTTGAGATAAATATCAAAATTTCCTTTATTTCTCAATTAATTTACTTTTTTCATGATTTGGTAATTATTTTTACCCTCTAAGTGTAAATTATATGATAAAATTGTAAGAGTTAAAGGGGTTAAAACAAATAGGTAAGGATGAAAAAAAATACAAAAACATGTATAATTTATATTGGATGATTATATTTCGACCCATACAAATAATATATTATAAATAAATGAGATTTTACCTATTTGGAATCAAAATTTAATTTATATTAATTAACTACATTTATTAATTCCAATGGTTCCTCTCCACTCTCCTATGAAAAGGAACCCATTCCTCACTATTACGGACAATTCCAAAACCATTTGTTTTGGAAAAAATCCACGAAAACCCTATCTTATAATCCCTCCCAACAATATTGAAGCCTTAGTTAAAGTATAAAACCCTCCTTCTAGGTGTTAAGTTGTTAAAAAAGGTAATCATCTAATGGAAAGTAATAACAAGGGACAAATGTGAAAAATCGATATCATGGAAAGGGACTTCATCTCAATCACCTTTGAATGAGGCATATTTTGATGTTATAAAACTGATATTTTATATAGTTTATAATAAACCCCATTGAATTTTAATTTTAATCAATGTTTTTCAAAAGGATGCTTTTTATATGAAGTGTTTTACATTCCTTAAAAAATAAGAAAAGTAATGATTTTTAACATATGTAGTGGAAATCACTTCTCCACCATCCTAACCATTATTTGTTATTTTTCTTCCCCTATAAGAAATAATATTTTTAAAAGGAAAATAAATCCCTTATTCACTTTTTGTGTTATTTGGTATTGATAGTGGTTTTTAGAGGTGATTGACTATTTTAATATCTTAAAATGATTTCGTGTGATTAAAAATGAAATTTTATTTATGAAATATAGATAATTGAATTTTTTTGTGTTATGATTATATAATGATACATGAAAATTTAATAAGTGGTTATGTTATAAACAAAATATGGATGGTTATGTGATAATCCAAAGAAGGGTGGTTCCGTGATAATCCATGTTTGGGTGGTTATGTTATAATATACAATTCCTTGGGTATGGAATTCAGTCATATGGTTATTCCATTTTTAATAGTGATATGTGAGGAATTCGATAGTATGGTTATTCCATTTATGTTTGACTATGTCTCATGTTACTGTTATATGTTATATTTTTCCTTCTAATTGTTTTAAAGAAATTTATTGATTTCAAGAGGGGTATAAAATGATATTATATTCAGTGAAGAGTATTTAGTACTTCATAAAGGTGAAAAGAATTACCTTTTGATAAAGTATTCATGGTTTAAATGTTTTAACATGGATAAAAAAATTTATGTTTCTCAAACTAAGATTTTTATTCTCATCTAATATTTTGAAATGTTTTTCATGAGATTTAAATGATAATTGAGTCAAGGATGTGATCAATAAAATGTTATTGTGTTTAAACATGAATCGAAATGATGTATTTTTTAAATGCTTTTGTTTTAGTAAATAAATTTATAGTGTGTAGAAGTGTAAATTATTAATATTTCAGATGCTATTTATGATTTATTGCCTAATTCTCTAATGTTTTAAACATGAATGGATCCTATATGTGAAATAATGAAAAATCATTAACTTATCTCAAGATCATTTAATTTGTAGGTCGGGCCATATTGTTGTTTTCAATGTTAAGTTTAGATATATTTGAGATTTATAATATTCTTAATAGAATATCCATAAATAATTTTTACTCTATGATCATATTGAAATGATATATCATTGGAAGATTACCATGTTTGTTTGTCTACGATATGCCTATTCAGAATGGTTTTCTAAAAAAAAACCAAGAAATATTTTCTATAAAGAAATACATTGGAAAGTACCAATCCAAATCAGCATCCTGAGATGGTTGGAAATAGAACTGATTTTTTTAGTAGTGGATCAGTTGAGTAATGTTGTAAATGGTGGTGTTGTCCACGAGATCAACCAGATCAACTACTGATGAATATTTCAGTAGTCAGGCATTTCATGAGGCAATGCCCCACAACATTAAAACAACCATCTCACCCAATATTAGTTTAATAATGGATTAAATCACTAGAAATGATTCTTTATGTAATGGGGGTATTCAAATAATCATTAGGTTAGTCATGTTTTTTTCAGTTTGAAAGTGATGCCGACCAGTGGTGGTCAAAGAATAAAAATATTAGTGGAAGGGATAATATTGATTCCATGGAATGGAATGATTTTAAGAATATCTTCCATGAGAAATATTTTCCTATAGCTTTCCGAATTATGACTGAAAAATAATTCTGGTAATTATGACAAAAGGAGGAAGATTATGTGGATTTTTATGAATATATTTTCACAGGTTTTTCAAGGTACATACAAATTTTTTTTAGGATATTGGTAATTAGATATATTCATTTTACTGAGTAATGAAGATAAAATATCAAAAACAAATAGATTCTCATGAGTTTCAAAGCTATGATTATCTTTTATGATGTTTCGAGAAGGTAGAAATTGTGTTTTGTAATGATCATGTAATTCACGGGATCTAGAAAAGGAAGAGATCCAATTGGTAGGAAATGAGAAATCATTCATTAATGATGTTTAGAGGTAAAAAATATAAATTTACATATTGTGAGAAGTGTGGTAAAAATAATAATAGAGAATGTATGTCAATGTCTAGGATGTGATTCTGATTTTGTAAGACTTGTCATATTGTTGTTAATTTTATGGGAGATGATTAGGAAAGCAATGAAAAGTTGGCAGTAAGATGTTTTAGTTGTAATGAGATTGTAATTATGCCGATGTGTGTCTAAAGCTGATTACCTAGGTTGTAAAATAGAAATATAGAAGGAAGAAGGTCCTGAAAATATCATTATCTACTATAATGATTGATGTGGGGCCATTAAATGAAGTGGTAACAGGCATGATATTTGGGTTTTTCAAAATATTCCAATACTCTATTTGACACCGGATCTTTACATTGATTCATTTATAAGTTATTTTAAATTATATTGGAAATAAAACATCATAAATTTGCTACATAAATTTTGGTAAACACTCAAGGTGGGAGTATATAAATAAACAAGATATATGGTAATATTTCTATTATCCTTAGTTTGATCGGTTTTTTCTGCAAACATTATTGAACATCACAAAGTAAAATTTGATATCATTTTGGGTATGGATTGGTTTTCAGTTTATCAGGACAAAGAATCTTTCAAAGCCAAAAAAATTAATTAAATGATTTCATGCCATTAATAACATAACAAGAAGTTACATGACTGATTAATGATGATAGTGAAAATTATATATCTCATATAGTTGAAAAGAAATCAACAAATTTGATTAGTTACATTCCTTTAGTGAATGAATTTACAGTTGTTTTTACGGATGTATTTTATGGTATTGTTCCTAATCAGTAATTTTAATTTACTATTGATTTAGGGTATTATGATTAGAATATTTATAAACTTCCTAATAAAATGGATCTTGGTGAATCTGTGGAATTTATATGATAGTAGCATGATTTTTAGGATATAATTTCATTCGAAATTCCACTTCACTATGGCGTGCACCTATTTTATTTGTGACAAATAATGATGGTTCTGTGAGACTTTGTATTCATTATAGATCCTTGAATAACATCACTATTAAGAAAAATTATCTATTTCATCATATCGATTATTTGTTTCATCGATCAGTGAGCTTAGTATTTTTCAAAGATTGATTTGAGGTCCATATACCATTAGTTAAAGGTGAAGGAGGATGACGTAAAAAACACAGTATTCCAAACGAGATATGGGCATTATGATTTTTTAGTTATTATCATTGGGTTTTTTAATTCCCCTACTTTATTTATGAATCTTATATAATGGAGTCCTTCATTGGTTTATGAATCAGTTCGTGGTTGTTTTTATAAATGATGTTATGTTATATTCTCAAATTGAGGAAGAACATGAAAGTCAATTAATGATTATTTTGAAAACCTTAAAAGGAAAGGAACAATATGGATATTTTATAAATGGTTAATTTTTGTTGAAATTAATTTTATTACTTTTTCATATTATTTTTAGTGATGGTATACCTATTGACCCATCTAAAACAAAATCAAAATTGATGAGTATCCAAGAACTACCTATATCAATGAGAATTTTAGTTTTCTCGGATTAGTGGGTTATTAACATAGTTTGTTTGAAAATTTTCATAAGATATATATCCCACTATACAATTTAACATGTAAGAAAGTTGTGTTCATCTGAAAAAAATAATGTGATGGTTTTTTTGATGAACTGAAAAAAAATTGGTAAATGATTTTGTTTTGGGCCTTCCTTCTAGGAAAGGTGAATTTGTTAACAACAATTATACTCTGGGTAAAGGAAGTGGTTTTTTCCTAATAAATAATGATAAGGTAATTGCATATGATTCATATCAGATGAAATCTCATGAGTTAAATTACATTACACATGATTTGGAATTTACGGCTGTTTTTTTTGAAATAATAATGATGATGCCTCATTTTAACGGTGTAATTTGTTAAATATATACTAATTGCAAATGGTTGAAGTTTTTATTCAATTTAAATAATTAAACATGACATATAAGAGGTGTTTATAATTAATCAATGATTTTTACTGCATGATTCATTACCATCCAAGAAAATAAAATAATGTGGCTGATTGTTGTACCTGAAAAAATAATTCTACATTAACCATTTTAAGTTTAGAATGAGATAATTTTGTTGATGATTTAATTAATTTTGGATTGGAAGATATTGGTTTAGGAAATTCTTCTATTTTGTTTCAGGTATTAATGAAATAATTTTTATGTGATAGAATTATGCAAGAACAAAGGGAAGATAGTGAGTTATAGAAAAAGGATAAATTTGATTAAAAAGGAAAGTAACAAGAATTTAACATTGATAATAATTGTTTTTTTAGGTTTTGGAATACATTATGTGTGGTTTCTAATTCATAGTTGATGAAATATTGGTTATGTGAAGTCCACAGTTCTCTTTATTATGTTTATCATGGAAGATCTATGATGTATAAAGACAATCAAGTGTATTACTGGTGGGATGGACTCAGAAGAGATATTGTTGACTTTACTAAGAGATGTTTGACATAGGAATAGATTAAAGTAGAGTAGAAGTTACTGAAAGGGATTCTTCACCCATTTCCAATGATAGAGAGGAAATGGGAAAATATATTCCTTGGAGAATATTCTTTATTCTAGTTTAATGGATTACCTGGGAAGTTGGGATAAATATATTTGTTTGGTTGAGTTTTCATATAATAATAGTTTTAATTCAAACATACAGATGGAAGCATTTGAGATATTATATGGAAACCAGTATCAAACTATTGATTTTTTTGGATGAAGTAGGTGAATGGATGTTGATGGAACTGGAATAGTTAAAAGATACGGTATAAAAATATCAATTGGTTCAAAAAAACATGATGACAACTGAGAGTAGGCAGAAAAGATATGTGGATAACTCAAGGAAGGATCATTCATTTGAGTTAGGTGATCATGTATTTCTCAATGTTTTTACATAGAAAATTTTGGTGTGTTTTGGTTAGAAGGAGATGTTGAGTCCATGGTTTATTTGACCCTACAAAATCTTGAATAAAGTTGGATCAGTTCCGACCAGGTGGCTTCACCTCTGATTTTATCCAAGGTATATAATGGTTTTCATTTTTCAATTTTATGAATATATATTATGGATCTATCCCATGTTTTATATCCCAAATTATTTTAGTTGGAAGTCAATCATTCTTATAAAGAATTGTTAGTCCATAATCTTGACCATAAAGAGAATTGTTTATAGAATAAGGTGATTCTTCGGGTTATGTTTTTATTGAAAAACCATATGGTTTAAGATACAACATGGGAATCAGAAAATTATATGAGGTAGAAATATCCCTACTTATTTGATATGTTAATAAAATTGTGAGGATAAATTTTCTGAAAGGGGTAAAGATGTAATATCCCATGTAATTAATGAATATGCTTTTTTTCTTATTTCTAAACATTTATGAATTATATAGTGATTTTACCTTAATAGGGAGTTTATGTCTATTAGAGTTCTTGACATGCAATAATGGGTTTCACTAAAATATAATGTGGTACACAAGACTTAGTAATATCAAAAAATAACAATTTATTAATATAATTAATTTATATGGTAGTTTGCACCTAGCTGTAGTATTGTAAATATTTAGTATAAGTAACTATATTATGTTTACACTTGTTTTTAAAAATATTTTAACTTTAATAAAATATATTTTAGAGGCATAAAATTAGAATAAATCCAAATTTATGCATAAAATACTCTAATAATTTTGAAATGCATTTTTACAACCTTTTAATGGAGAACACTTTTTTAATCTAGTTTTATCACTTTAATATATTCTAAATGACAAAACAATCTTCTTATTTGGATGTGGGAAAACAAAAATTATATTGGATGAATAATTTTTATTTTTCAGATAAAATTCATTTCCTAATGAATAGTGAACTATAATGCATTTTAATTCAAAAATGCCAATCCACCTAATTTCATTATATAGTTAGATTATCCTTTTAAATGGTTTAAGGTATAATTATATTATTATTACCCGTTGATCCAATTAAGTTCAATTTATTCTATTTCAAAATAATATTAAATAGAAAAACATTGTGAATTTTGAATTTTTTTATTAAAAAGTTGTTTTCTTGATATGTCAATGAGATTAGTGTCAAACTTAATATAACCCCTTCTATGAATTGAATTTTAAAAAATCGAAATACATGGTTCTATTAAATATCAATAATGTGGTCCAATATGATCAAAATTATTTTTTGTGAAATGTCACTTTAGTATTTTATTTACCATAGTAAAAAGAAAATATGTTAAATAAAGGTAAAATTAATATTATAATATGATAAAATTACCCTATCACTTGTCCTATTTTTATTGGATGAGTTATTATAATCCCTAAAATTACATGGGCGGAAATTGTGACCTTTTGAAGCCACTTGGGTGTGATTATGACATTTATAACATTTAATTTCAAGTAAAGTAAAATATATCATAAATATGTAAATTCTTTCTAAAAAAACTTAATATGGGGTAATATAAATAATATATTCAACTAATAAAATTCCTATAAAAAATAAAAATATTTATTACATCATAGTATTTTATTTATAATTTTTTGTTATTAAATAATTAAATTTAATTATGACACAATGATGATGCAGTAATAGATTTATTAAATAAATAATCATATAAATGATATTAATAATATTTATATAAATATAATTTTAAATATTTGATGCCATAATAAAATTTTATGGAAGACTTTGACATGATAGTATTGAGTTAATGGAGTTTTTTTCAAGGAATCAAGTTTTTATGATATTTAAAATATGTCATGTAATGAATATTGTCAAAATTGAAATAATTGATATTTTATAATATAAAATATTTAATAAAATGATATAAAATTTATAAAAATATAATATTCAGAAATAAAGTTGAGATAAATCTAAAAATGACATCAACTACTCATTCATTAGATGTTTGTCATGATTTGAAAATTATTTTAACCCTCTAAGTTTAAATTACTTGATAAATTTGTAATACTTAAAAGGGTTAAAAACAAATAGACAAGGATTAAAAAATAAAAAAACTAGTATAATTTTTTTTAATGAGAGAATTTCAACCCATAATCATCTTTTAGTTAATCTAATTTATATTTTACCCATTTGGAATCAATATTGAATTTATATTAATTTAGTAATTTTTATAATTCTAAGGGTGTCCCTCCTCTCTCATTTAAAAAGGAACTCATTCCACTATATTACTCACAATTAAAAACCATTTGGGTCAGCATAGATCAATCCAAAAACCATCATAGAAGCCCTCACCACATTTTTGAAGCCTTATTTTTAGTAGAACACCCTTCTTGTAGGTGTTAAGGAGGTAATAATGGTGATTATTTGTTGCATAGGAAGAACAAGGAACATACACGATAAATCGAACTCAAGGTAATAGACATCATATAAATCCGATTTACATGTGGTATAATTTTATGTTTTACATCCCATTATTTTATAATGTTTATAATTAAAAATATTTACATTTTATTTCATTAAATTTTATTTCAAAGGGAATATTTTTATACGAAGACATTTACATTCTTTACAAAATGACACAAGAAATGTTTTTTAACATATATGATGTCAATGAATTCTCCAGAAATGTAACTATTATTTGATAGTTTTATTCCTATATAATAATTCATTTTTTCAAAGGAATATAAAACCATTATTCCATTTTTGGGTGATGTGGTGTTGATGATTTTTTAATGTGGATTGACTATTTGAATATCTTGAAATTATTTCTTGTGATAACAAATTAAATTTTATGACTGAAATGTTGATAATTTTAGTATTTTATGTGTTATGATTATATAATGGTTCCTGGAAATTTGATGGTGGGTTGATTGATAAGCCATATATGGGTAGTTACAAGATAAACCAACGATGGGTGGTTCTATGATAAACCAAGAATGGGTGATAATATTGTAAACTCTAATACAATGGGTATGGAAGTCAGTAGTATGGATACTATATTTGTAATAGTGATATCCATGGATGATTAGAGTATTATTATTACATTTATGTATGATTATGTCCCAATTTACATTTATATGTTATATGTTTCTTTTTATTGGTTTTATGGTAATATTTTGACTACAAAAGTGTAATAAATGAGCATATATTCAGTGAAATGTATTTACTATGTCTTAGAGGTGAAAATTATTAATTTATGATAATGAATTCATAGGAAAAATGTTTCACAAGGTTATTAGTTTCTCATATTTATGTCTCCCTAAGTGAGTTTTTTATGCTCATCCCATGTTTTGAAATGTTTTTCATATGATTTAACGTATAATAATGTTAAGGATGAGATCATGAAAAAGTTGTGATGTTTAAACATGGATGGAAACAATGTTTCTTTTTAAAATATTTTTCCTTAAAATATGTATAGTGAGTATAAATGTCTATAATGTAATATGTATCTTAGTATATACGAGGTATAGAATAATTATAAAAATATATAAACTTGAAAATTTCCTCGATGTGAATTAATGTATAAATATTGACATATCTCATGATTATGTAATGTTTAAATTTGGGGCCTTATAGATATAGTCAATGCCTTAATATAACATAGTGATATTCGAATATAAAATAAAAATACTGGATAGTGAATATAAAACACAATACTAGGCTTATAAGAAAATATAACACCATTATACATTATAATATATTTAATTTGTTTTTCAAAAATAAATATATTAAATATCTTATGTTATAATAAAAACTAAGTTTATCTTTCATTACATGCAACATTGATTTGTCTTGTGTTACACACAACATTACATTTAAATCGAACATGAAATATTATTAATATATTATAATTTAATTTTAAAGTATACACATTGTCATTATATGGTAAGTATAAATGGGATATAATTTATTTTAAAAATATATTGTTTACAAATGCATATTTTTCATTTATTGATCATAAATATAATATGAATCATTTAAAAAAATTTATTTTTCCAAAAAAAATATAATTTTATAATGTATGGTTTAATTGAAAAGTGCGCACATAATTTAAAATTACTTTTCACCACATTCAGAAAAATTATTTAAAAAAATGAACTTCATTTTTTGTGATCTTGATACCAAAATTATATTTAGGTTAATGTTTCTTGGATTTTTCCAAAAAATTTCATTTATAATGAATAGTAAAAAATAAGGAATTTTAATTAAAAAAATGCTTTTTATGAAATTATTAACATTGTTAAATTATATTACAAATTAGGTTTAAAGAAAAATTAGTTCAATTATTTATGAATTATTCCAATTTAGTTCATAGAAATCATTTTCAAAATGTAATTTGGATATAAAATCCTTATAAATGTTTGAGTATTTTCTCATTAAAAACTATCTTTCTCATTAGTTCAATAGGATTAAATTTAAATTTTGTTTTTTCAATCATTTGAATATAAATTTAAAAACTAGATTCCATATTTAGCATCAAAAAAAATTATAATTTCTAAAATGGTCAAGTTATTTTTTGACAAAAATTAATAGTGAATATAGTAAAAATAAATTTCAGTAATTATGGTAAAAATGTATTTACTATGGGATAAACTAAAAAGATAAGGGTTAAAAAATAAATAATATTCTTATAACATACATCATATGAAAATATATCCACCTTATCTCTTATAGGGTTGATAATTTTTCTTTTCTGATGTTTTTTTCATGATAAAAATATGGATATAAATTAATATTTTAAAAACATTACAAGTGTTCCACTCAACTTACATAAAAAGTCCACCCTATATCCTATATTTTTCACTCATAAAAAACATTTCTATATCAGAAAATACATTAAAAATATCTATGAAAATTCCCTCCCCTTATACGATAAGCCATAGATTGGGTTGACTTCCAACCAATGAATTATTTACATGAAACTTAAGTAGGATACCTAAGGAAGAAGTAACATTCTTCAACACATATTTTTATTTTATTTCTCCCCCCTTCCATCAACTATTGTTAAACTGTAATGATATAATAACCAAATTATCTTTAATATAAATAGATTTTTTATAATAATGGAATTACCAAAAATAATCTCTAGTTTCATCAAATGGGTTACATGATCATCATTTGTGTGTGTTGTAGACTACTGCCTCACAATTCGATGTCATTCATTATTCCATTACCAACATTCATTGTTGGGTATTCTAATGTATAAAATATATATATATATATGATATTTCTAATATAAATATATATATATATATATATGGATCCATATTATCATAATTAACATTTAAATTCCCATTATTATGGAATACAAAAACATCACTCAACTGTACAGTGGACTACCGTCTCCCAAAACAATGTGATTCCTCATTCAATAGTTCATTACATACAATGTAATAATGATAAATTTAATAAATACAGTTGATATAAATGAAATAATAATTATATTCATGATATATTTCTAATTATGAAAATATGATTGTTCTTTCATAAATATTAATTCACTTAATGATGATAACATTGTTCATAAATGTGTGGAGTACCACCATCACGAAGCAATTTAACTCTCTTTTCATCACCAAGCCACATGGATGATATATATATATATATATATGACTATATTGAATGACATAATATGGTATATTTGATTTAATTATCATTTAGTAATGATAAATTATTACATACCTCTTTTCCATACATATCGTTGAAAAATGTAAATATTACTCAGGCGTACCCATGACCATTAGTCTCCATGATTATAACATAATTCATTTACTTATATCCACCATTATTTTTTAGTGCTTGAGATATAATTTATTTAAAAAATATGATAATTATTCTGTTTATTATCATTCTAGATTTGGAAAAACTATATAACATTTAGAAGAACATGAATATTTTTTATAAATAATGAATGAGAAAAAAGGAAATTAACTTCCAAAACAAATAAAACAATGAATGATTGTTAACAAATATGTGATAAGATGTTATAAAAGGATCACCTATAATATTAATTTTATTTATATAGTTATATTAAATGTTCATAATATTTTTTTAAAAAAATATAGGATTTTAGAGCATGATCAACCACATTGAAGCATCATGTAAATTATTTTGTCTCAATTTACATTCCATTGATAATTATTTGTTATTATACACCTATTTAAATTTATTTTGTGTATATACTATCTATTTGACATGTAATATCACCTTTAAGTCGTAATTATTAGTATTTAAGTTTTATTTTGAATCATTTCATCCATGTGGATTTGACTAGAGAATTGCCTGGTGTTAAAGTTTATTATACAATCTCACATTATTATATGATTATTAAACTTATCTTGAAACAATCACATTGTTTTAAAAATATTTCATTGTAAATTACATTTAGACTTGATATAAATATCATTTCATGATTGATATGATTATTTTATAAATCTTATACCATTTTTAAATTGGATGTTTACATTGAATGTGTTTTTTCTTATCTTGGGAAATATAGAAAAATATGAATCTTTTACTAAATATATATTTACGATAATAAGTATCATTATTAGTTAATTAAATAAATTATTTGATATATGAGAATTTCATTAGACATGAAATTATTGTTGGGGACTATTTATTTATATCCTCTTGATGCATCAATATGTCCAATGATACAAAATAAATAGGTTAAACCTAATGTCTTCCTTTAGGTCATCAGATAATTGGTGATGATGAGTATTTCATTACTGGACTGATTCATCATGTTATTTCCATGTTTTTATGGCTTTGATAGATTTATGTTTTTTTCTTGGAAGATACAATAAAGGGATATCGTAGTGATTTTGGACCGGAGAAATTTATTAATAATATTTTAAAAAGAGGACAACCTTATCTCTTGTCAGGATAATGCTCTGTACTTTATTTTTTGTTCTAAATTTTTAATCACTATGTGGTTATTTTATTTTCATATGAAGTGAGATCCACCCATAACTATAATACAGATATCCCTTCCTAGTATTTCCATAATTTATGTCAATTCAGCAAGCCTTTAATGGATTGGAAACATAATGGGTCGGTACCTCATCTCTGATCACCGTACCTGTGCATTTTTTCATACAATATCATTAAATATATTCAACTATATACATTTATCCAAGAATACAAGGGATTTTATTAGCATCTACATTGAAGGTGAATTGTAATGGAATAAAATAGTTTTCTATGAATTGTTTTTTTTTCTTTTTGTTCCAATGGTAGATTTCTTGGTCATATCTCTTAGAGTTCTCAGAAATGATTTTTTGGAATTTAATCAGATCCCCAACCACCTGAATCCTAATGAGATGGTAATCCCATGAAGGCTGTGAGGAAGGTTTGGTTGAGCACCCTAAAATATGATTAACTATTAAATAACTTCAAAGAGGAATACTTTTTTATCAGTGGATATAACCTTTCTACTTTAATCTAGAAATTGATTGGAAACATAGATCCTTAGCCAAGTATCATGGAAATTTTTTACCATTTGATGTTGGATTTTGATGATAACATTTTTTACATGATATGTTTAATCTAGTTTATGAGATACATAGGGGAACATGAGGCCTCAAACAACAACATTAATCATCCCTTCTCTAATGATTACGATTAATGTGTTATATGTCATTATCTTAAAGATGTTATTATTTAGGAATATTTTAAGGGTGATGTAACCAACTTCTATAATCAAGTTCTAAGAGATTATTGGATGCTTCACACTCTTGCTGACATTTTCAAGGATAGAGTTACCAGTAATTTTCTAGGATACAAAAAATCATAAAGACCCCTTCTAATAGTCAAAGGATGATTGAACTATTCCTCTAATGTAGTCTATTCTCATAACTATTTTTCTATCATGGGTTTTGGTGATAAAGAATGGAATATTAAGGAGGTGGTACATGAATAAAAATTGTCTTCATGCGACAAGTTGGATGAGAATTAAGTGGATATTGAATCTTCTTCTAAAACTCGGTCCTCTGAGTACAAGAATGTGTAATTTGTGAAAGAGTGTTGATTATCGTTTACAAAGATAATAAAGATGACCCTTTTGGATTCAGATTAATTTAATCAGTATGTGTAGTGGCCGGTGAGGTAGAAGGATTACTCAAATTTACCAAGTCCTCCCATTACAAGTTAATATAACCATAGTAAACTCCATGAAAAGTGATTTACTTCTATTAAATACATCCCAAATAGAATTTTCAAAAAAATACTAATATGAATTGGGAGCCAGTAGATCCTTATAATGATGAGGGAATTAGAACACTTGAAGTTGAACCAACTAAAATAATTCAAATGACAGTATTTACGGAGGAATTTGAATAAAAAACACTAAGTAGATCATTATCCTTTGTAATGAAGAAATTTTATAAGAGTCTTTCTGGATCAAGGTATCAAAATTAGATGAAAAAAGAATGTTTAAAAACCCATTTTGAGTGGATTCGAATGAATTAAATTCCTCATGGACTGAAAACAGTATTAATATTTTGAAATATGTCTTCAAATTGGGGAAAACATATAGAAACATGTGAAAATATTATATAAGAAGGCATTTCACTTTGAGGATATCATTATGTAAAATCCATAAATGGTGGTTATCTCCATAGAATAACAATTATGGATGTTAAATAATTATAAATTGTTTTAATTGTTTTGAAACATCCTAATTATTTCTAAAGAGGTTTGATATTATATATATCTCGACTTTGGTTGGATTCCCACTTTTTCCTTAAAAGCGATTCTATAATAAAATAAATAATATGATATTATCTCCTGATGTATTTCTTTCTCAGATTATTAATTAAATGACATGCGTATTTAGTTATTTATCGTTATATATTTATAAGAACATACCTTGTTTTTTAAATTTAATGTGTTCTCAGTTATTTATATTTTCATGGTAATTTTGCTTATTGACTCATGATAGCTTCTATTGCACAAAACACATAATGATTATTTGATATAACCCTTATTTTGATTCCATTATCTCGAATCCATGAATTTTACTATGTTTGATATATAATTATATTTTAAATGGAATAATGTTATTCCCAAAAAAATAGGTTGTAACTTTTTTATTCTACAATAATGTAAAAACACATTCTATATCTAGTTTACCAATAATACTATACTATTATGTCCTTTAGGATGTGATTCCTTGTAACTTATCAAATGTAAAATATCTAACACTATCTTCAAGTTTCTTAGGGTCTAGGTTTAAACAATAGGTATTAGTGGATGTTAAATACAAACCATTTGAACTAGATTTTGGAAAACATAGATTAGGGAACAAAAAACATCAGTAGTCATTGAGGAAAAGTATATAAGAACACCGATATTTTGGTGTGGTAATTATTATGGGGTTTTCCTTATAAAAATTCCCTACATGGATACTGCAAGTGGACATGGTTATGGAACATATGTATGAAGGGTTAACTCAAAAAATGGCACATTTCCTTGATGATACCATCTTCTACTACATGATAATAGGCCTTAATTCACACCTAGTTTGAGACTCTTAGGGATTATTCTTAGTACAATTTACATTTTCCATTGAAATAATTATTATTGAATTGAATATAAATATATACTAAATGTAACCAAGTTTACGATTCTAATATTTAAAATATATAAATTATAATTTAAGATAATTTTTACACCATTATTGGAATTATAAATTATGATTTAATTTTTATAATTTTATGATCTCTTCCATTATATTTTATTATTTAGAAATGAAACATAGTATTAAAATGTGTATCAATACTCAGAGACACTATAGATATTTCCCTATATATGAATCCAGTACAATGAGTATTAGAAATTTCTATATTATCGCTATATTTTTGAATCATAATTAATTTATTCTAATTAACCTTCCCTAAATTGAGGAACTTATCCCTTACAATGATACATCAATATTGGAATGCATTATGCGATAGAAGACCCCATAATTTAGTGAGACAAATAACATAATTGACTCTAAGAATTTTATTAAGTCTCTAGAGAATATTTTTCTAGAATATTGATGTGGTGGAAAAGATAAGGTCACACTTATAGTTTATTGTCTAAAAGGTTATAATGATCAATGGTTGTAATTGATCTAGAATACTTTGGAGGAAAATGAAGTAGAATCATGTAATAGAAAGATATTAAGGGAAAAAATTTTAAAAATATTTCCCAAATGATAAAGAAATAATTAGAAAGACAAATTTATTTATCATAAATAAATATGATTGATAATGTTTTATATAGTATAGAGGTTTATTTAATAGGATATCTAGGTATGATACATATTACATATTCTACATGGAGTGCATGATCGACCATTTATTTGAGGGCTATAAGCCGGGTCTCTAAAAGGTTTGGGTTTATCAACCGTTTTATTAATATGATGAAATAGGTTTATAAGTTATTAAGGCATAGAAATAACTATTCTATAATTATGGATTTTAAGGTAAGAAATATAAAAATATTACAGAAGTAAAAATAATAAATAAATGGAATAAGGGAAAGAAGTATTTACAACATGTGATAATTGTGGAATGAAACACCATAGTACATGCTTAAATTGAAAAGGAGTTTTCTACAATTATATAGAAAAGTAAACCATGCTCATGATTTCAGAGGAATGAATAAAAATATTAATGTGCCAATATTCTACTGTAAGGAAATGGGTTCTATGAAAATGAATTACCCAAGGGTCAAGGTAGTATACCTCATAAGAATAAAAGGGATCAAAGTTAATATTAGGATATTTATATATCCAAAGTTTAATGATTAATGTGATTATGTGTTTGGTTCCAAAAAATGTTGTAAAACTATTTTATTAATGCAATTTTCATCGTAAGAATTATAAAATATATAAGGATTATACTATTGTACTGTTTCAATAAAGAATTGACCGAATATATTGAATTGTACTGATGATGAAGAAAAATTATTCAGTAAAAAGTTTTAATTCATTGAAAATATGTGGTTGAGGTAATGATATCACTTAATATGTTCCTAATGTTTTGTTTAAGGTATAATTGATATGAATGATGTAAATTGAATAATTTTAACTACCTAGGAACTACTTAATTATTTGTTGGGAAATTGATTTATGATATCAGTGATTTAGTTTACAACATTTTTTATTTATGGAATATTTCCAATAATATGTGTATTAATTATGTAAAAATGAAGAATTCAGGTTTTCAATAAGGTTTTATGGTATTTTAGTTTATTATTATTTTTCAAGAGAATACATGATAAAAGTATTCACATGTATGTTATGGGATGATTAAAAACTAAATCATGTTTTTTTATTTATTAATGATAATTTCATTTTAGAAATATAGTGAACTTATTCAAAAAATTACGGATCATAATATTTTAGAAGGTCCATAAGTTTAACAATTTATATAATGGTTTTAGATAAAGTATGTTTGCGGTTTTAGATATTAATTATAATGAGGAGGGATAGAGAGGAGATGGCTAGGGTTCAGGAGTTACCATAATGGCGGTCTTGGTGATCTTGCTGGTGAGGGTTAATTTAACTTCCTAATCCACCATTTTTCGGATTTACCTTGTTGAAAAGAAGAGAGGGTGCAGATCTTGATGGACATCATCAATCTACTACAAAAAGAATCGAGATAGTTGGAATAGGTTCTTCGATGTTGTCCGGAGATTGGACTGTGGGGAATGGAAATCAATGATCTACGGCGACGATGGCCCTGATGAGTGATCCATGCTTAGGTAAAGAAGCATTTGGATCCAGAACGACTGTTGTGATGGAAAACTCGAACAGGACTCGGTGGTTCACAACTTCGGCGACCGAGGGTTTACTTTTCCCTTTGGTGGTGATGGCCGATGTCCTAAGGTGATCCATGTTGAGTCATGCGACGGAGGTTGTAGCAGATTTATAGGAAGGTCTCAGATCGGTTGTTAATGAGCCGAATTTGGGGGTTAATCCTCGACTTAAGGCTGATTTGGTGGATGAAGTGGGTAGGCACACTCAATCTACTAGTATAGCAGCAGCTAAGGCACCACTTAGTTTTGCTTTAACAGACCTCAATAAAAGGCATTTTGTAATTATTAAAGCTGATGTTTAGGAATGGGTTTTGAAGAAAGGAGACACTACTTGGGTGATTAGTAACATGGTTTCCATTATTGACATATTCAAGATCTGTAGGCACTCTATTATTTCCAGAGTCATTATACCTACAGGAGGAAAGGTTTGGAAAACTGATGAGTTGGTTCAGAAATTAACATCTACATGGAGTTCCTCTGATTGGATATGTATTCCAATGGGTCAAGGTTATTATCACATCATTTTCCCATCTGAATAATTGAAACATAAAGCATGAGGTATTGAACCAATTGCGTTAAAATCGGGTATGGTTTGTTTTCAAGAATGGGATTTTCGCTTCAATCCATTTTTAGTAAAAAAATACTAGATCCCAATTATGGAGAAAGTTTTTTGGTCTTCACTGGATATTATAGAATCCAATGATTTTATTTGATATATCATCTTCTATGGGAATCCCCATCAAAATGGATAAGACCACTGAGACTGCCAAATATAGTAACTATGCCAGAATTTTAGTGGAGGTAGACATAAGCTTTTATATGATTTATAACAGAATTCTATTTGCAATAGATGATGATATATCTCTAAAAGATTAGTATGAATTACTTCTTGATTATTTTCTAGACTGCCAAGTTATAGGTCTTGTCAAGGATATCTACAGTAAGAATGTGGGTTGTTCCGTTTTTTCATTAAAAGGAAATTCTGAGGCTTCCTATAGGAAGAAATTTAAAAGACAAGAAATGAAGAATAGTGTGTTCTCTATTGGCAGAAGGAAACCCCCTCTTGATAGGTGTAAATAGAATGTCAGTTATGGTTCTATACAAATGAATAACAAATCTCCTCAAAATACGGTGATCATGGCTCAGGAAGATCTATTTAATTAATGGGAGATGGCAAACCATGTGGTTGAGGAAAAAAGGCCCGATTTAGATGAATCAGGGCTAAGGGAACGAAAGCAAGGAGAACAGGTTTTGAAATCCATCAATATTGTAATAGAGGAACTACCCGACAGAGATAATTTTGAGAATCTTTCAATGATTCAGGAGGAAATCAATAAATTAATATAAACCCAGGTTATGAGTGGAAAATGGGATGATGCAGAAGAAGATACCCCAAAAAATCTTCCATTTCTTCAGGCTTTGTCTATGGGAAAGAAGGATTGTTTGGACGGGAAAGGCTTCCAACTTTTACATCCTCTGAAATCAAGGCATAAAAAAGACCACTCATATCTTAATTCAACCATGGTTACCAGGCCTCATGGACCCTTTGATTCACAATCATACTGGTATGAGGACTATAACTCTTCTTATCAATTTGATTATGATATTTGATGTTATCTTCCCATGGTATGAGGTAATAATTTCTTGTATGACCCCATCCATCTCTCATTGTCTCTCATTTTTTATTTTAATAAAAAGGGTGCTGCCTTACCTATTAAAAAAATTAATTATAATGACCCATCCTTAAACATTACATAATCTTGAATTAAATGGATAATTCACATTGAGGATCATTTCTGGTTTAGAGTTCTAGAGAATTAAATCATAACATTTAAATAACAACTTTAATATTACATGTATACAATTCTACTCATTATCTATTTTTTACAAAAAAAATCTTGAAAAAATGAGTCATGTATATATCCTTGCTTTAGAGATTATGACTTTTCCTTAATACCCTCTTTGACCCTGATTTATCTTTAAGAACTGTGGAAAACATTTCAAAAACATGGGATTAGCATAAGAATCTCAATAAGGGATATAAAATGAGGAATGAAAACATTATCCCATCAATAAATACAAAACAATAAGACCATCCTTTTCAATAATAACATACCTCATGAAATCATAATATTTATGAATAACACATTGAAATCATAAATCATAAAAGGTAACTTGTAGAATCAATATCAAACGTACATTGTAGCTATCACAACTACATATAGAGTCATATTTGGAATACCCATCACAATATATTCCCTAAATATCTTAGTAGAAACATTCATGTTTACCTCCATCACATGACCCAATCCATTGGATAGCTATCTCATGGTCACACACCCTAGGTTTATCATAAAACCACCCGTAAGCATAAACAACTCCCAAGAACCATAACATATTCATAACACATAAAACCAAAATAAAGGAAAGATAACATTTCCACATTTTAATCACAATATATCATTTAAATATTTTGACATAACAAATGCATCATCAAAACCATTTTCAATACCAAAATATGTAAAAAGAGTATATGGAACTTATATTACTTTTTAAAACATTACGGCTTGTTAAGGAATCCAAATATCAAATAATACACGCGGCGGCGGAAAAGGTCATTGTCACCACTTACTTTAAAAGGAAACATTATTTTTTTGTCATTTAGTAAAACGCCTCGTAGGAAGATATTCCGTTTGAATGAAACGAAAATTCAATGGTATTTATACACTGTATAAAATAAAGATGAGAATGGAACAAAATATGTCTCAATAAAAGGAGATTGAGACGAAGTCCCTTATAAAGACGATGTCCTTAGGTTAAGGATAAATAAATTATATAATTATGTGTAAAAAATATAAATACACCCAATATATATGGATATTATGTGTAAAACAATCATAGGTTATTCAAACATATTCATAGCACGACATAATTAAGAAGTAGATGTTTAACCCAAAAATTGAAATTGGGTTAAGGTGCTTTCTTACAAAAACTCGACACCCTAACAGCGTCACATTAAAATTCATGAAAATATGTTGTTGAGAGAGAAAATTATATCTCATCTCTTGGAATTAAAATATACATCAATAAGGAAATAGAAGAACATATCCTAAAATAATATTATGTTAATTAAAAGTAATGACAAAAAATAAGTCTTTTAAAAAGGGGACGCTGAAAGGTTCCCTTACCGATTTGGTAACTTACAAAACATACACCCCGTGAAAGAAATATCTCAAAATGAATATGTAAATACCCATAAAATAAATTATATTACATAATGAATGCAATCATGGGTAGTACATCTGCCACACAATAGGAAATAGTGGCTAATATAGCATGAATCTCACGAGAATAAAAAGTGAGATGAAAAACCCTTACCACACCGTAATCAGCTGAGTCATATAAGAAATAGTTAATATCCACAAAATGAATCACATAATACCATTAATATAAATATAATCATGATAATATATATCAAATTTCTGTACAAAATACACCACATGCAATAATTATGTAGTGGACAATGGAATTCTCATGGAATTAAAAGTGAGATAAGAAACCACTTACCTCATATCCAACATGAATCGTATGTTCTTTTTTCATCCCAAATAATAAACATAAGTTAATTTATACTTTCTTAATAACCATTTTAATGATTATAATTACTTTATATAAATTATTACCATGAAATAATATTTAGGTAATTATTTGAGTTCATATCAGACATTTTGTCGATGTTCGGAATTTTAGTTAAAAATGAACTTGTTATAATTAAAATTTGTCCATGTGGTCAAAACTACATTATCTCTAGAATGATATTAATGATTTAGATATCATATAAATAATTCATATCTAATATATATATGTACTTATAATAGTACATAACATTTGTAGATAAGATATGAAATGCACCATTCATGGAGACGGTAAGTCGAACGTACGAATGAACGCTAATTCCATTTATAGTTCTTATTTTAATGGAAATAAAACATAATTATACATAGTTATAGTATAATTACAATATAATGTCATATATAATATCATTAACTCTATCCCTGACACATACCACATAAGGCATTGATGAGTCATATTACTTTGATGGGGCGGTAGTCCGCACATCCTAAAATGAAATTATCATGTTTACCCATTATGGAAACTAGAGAGGTATGATATAAATTAAAAATACAGAAGCATAAAGAAAACATAAACATAACATATATCATATAAAAATATAGTTCCTTTATAATGGCTTCCATGAGAGGTGGTATGAGTTAATTGAACAATCATTGTTTCGTGAGGCGTTAGTTTTCCATCCACATAAACATTATGTTATTTACCCATTAGATTGAGGTGTGTGTAATGTAGTTCGAATAATTATCATAAAAACATTATATTATATTGAGGATATTTGTGTTGATATTAAATAATGTAAAAAAAGATTTAGGGGGTTGTATAATTAAAATAAAACAAAAGAACTTAAGAGAATATGTTACCTTTAAATTGGGTAACTCCCTTTGGTTTGAACCAAAAGGGTTTCTTGAAGTCCGTTCTGCCTAATGAAAGGATTATATGATAAAGAGAGGGATCTTGGTAGGTTATTGGATCAGATTTTCTATGAGCCAAAATCCTCGAGAAGTGTGATAAATGGGTAGGAAGTGAGGGCTTTTTATATGGGAGAGGAGGGGCTCTTTTGGAAAGTTTGAAACAATTATTTTATTATAAACTCATATTCAGTTTAAAAATGTAAAATAAAAATGAAATTATAAGTTTAGATGACTCATGGTTAGAATAAAATCATAAAATAATAATTGAACAGGTTTCGAATATTGTTTTAATATTTATAATATTATTTATTTAAATCATGTATTTATGAGGTAAATATTGCATCATTATTGTGTAATATATAATTTAATTTATTTGATGTCAAAATATTATAAAAAAATTCCATTATTTAGGAAATATTTTTAGATTTTGAAAAAATATTTTTAGAAGAAATGATAACATATATAAGCCCATGTAAAAATTTATTTACAAAAATATATTTGTTTATGTCATTATTGTATTTACTTTAAATTAATTAATATAATGTGTAATTATTACTCCCATGTGGCTCCATAGGGTCCCAAATTCAATCCAATGATACCCATGGTCGGATATGTATCATCGAATAAGATTGGGACACATGTTACAGTCATTTAATATTATTATAATAATATATTTTTCCCTTATTTATTATATTTACCCTTTAATCACGGTAAATAATACATTTACTGAAGTAAATATTTAAAATTTCTAAAAATAAAAGATACATATTTACACAATTTAGACCTACTGATTACAAATATGTAATCCATTTTTCCAAATTCAAATAAAAATAATTGGAATAAATTAATTTAAAATTAATTCCCAATGTCAAAACAAGAAACGTGTTTTTATGAAATAAAAACAATCAAAAGATAGACACTTGTTTATGTCCAATTTCAAAGTGAAATTAATTCCAATATCAAAAATTGGATTAAATTGTAAAATTATATTCTAATTACACTTTAGAACCAATTAAAAAGATAATCTAACAATATAAATTCATTATCTTAAAGGCACTTTTGAATTAAAATACAGTATTTTTCACTATTCATTAAAAAATGAACATTATCAGAAAAATACAAAAATTTCTTCCAATGAAAATTTTAGTTTATTGATTCTAAATAAGAATATTATTTGGTCAAATATAACATATAAAAGTTACAAAAATTTTATTTAAAGAGGGTTCATCATTTAAAGGTGGAAATTCAACCTTTTAGTGAATATTATAGTATTTATGCTTAAAATCGAATTATTTACTTATGTTTTGCCTCTAGCTTTTATAGAATAAATGTAAAAATATTAAAAAAACATGTATAATCATATTTTAGTTATTTTAATTCATTATCGCCAATATAATGGCTAGGCGTTAACTACCATTTAAAATAATAATATTATATTATTATTGTGCAACATAAGATTATAAAGAAACCCAATGTTACGTATTGGGTATTTCATCGATCATAACATCCCCTTTATAATATAATTAATATTTAATTCCCAAATATGAAAAATTTCATGTTCTTTATTTACCTGAGATGTTACATTAATGCATTACCACAAAATATGGAAATTTAAGAAAAATTTGTTTTTACCAATTTTCAAAAAGTAAATAGATTTCATAATAATTACATTTCATTATATTATGGATATTTTAATTTCTTAAAAATTAATTTTAGCTCCCCATCCATCAAAAAATTCATTTTGGGATTTTCATTTCATATGTTAATTGACGTATTAGAATTTTTTTGAAGAAAAACTAAATATTGAAATTGTTCTTATAAAATAGAAATTTATCCAGAATATATATTTCCATATATTTCTAGAGATTAAGATAATTCCTCAAATTTAGGATAATTGTCTTGAAATAAAATTGTTACTTGATTGCATTTATATAAGATGAATTGGGTTGACATTTAAATCATTATAGTTTTATAGTTTTGAGGACCTTAACATTCCATTAATGAAATACTTTATTATAATCTTTGACCACTATCACTCTCTATAATTATATACTCTTTTCTTTCAAGTCCATATCTTCACCATACACAAATATTATCATATATATAAATCTATTTATGTGTTATTCCATGTGATCCATGTGTTATAATTTATTAATAATATATTTTATTAACTCATTTTATGTTTTGGGTTCTAAAAATAATAATTTTAACCTATAAAAACCATTTCTACGATGATAAAGTCTAAATTATGAAGAAAATTTTTATTTAAGCTTTGGAGAATGTAACACTCTCAAATTCTAAAATAATAACATTATATTTGACAGTGTATGTGACATGAAACACGAAGAATTGAAGAATATATAACACACATAGAATTTATAAAATATTTATTTATATATAAATTAAATCTATCAGAAATATTATATTATATAGAACACTATGTTGATCATTCATTACACTCAATACCATGTTTTTCATGCATTACATGCAATACGAGTTGTTACTAAACATGACATATTATTAGAATATTATTGTTTATTTTGATAGTTATCCCCATGAAATTAGAATCAAGGGTATAAATATGGTAAAATTAATTTTGAAAATATATATTTTACAATTTTTTAATTTTTATGTTTTTATTAGAAATAGAATAATAATCATTTAAATGGAAAATTAATTTTGTTTGAAAACATTTCTTTTTCTAAAAGATTGTTTAATCCTACTTTATGAACATATTATAAAATTATCTTTTACTATTTTAATAAAATTTAATTTAAATAATAATATTCATTTCATTAATCATTATACCAAAAAATATCATATGACATTTTATTTGGATTTTTCTGAAAATATTATTTTTTTGCAATAGTGAGAAATAATGAATTTTAATATTAATATTCATTTTAATATAAAATATTTACAATGTTAAATTTTATTTTAAATAAATTTTAAACTAAAATTTGTTTATTTATATATTAATTAAACCAATTTATTTAATTATAATAATTATAATATTAAATTTTTTTTATTAAAACATTGTGATCTTTTGATCATTTTTTCTTTAAAAACCTGTATTCTTGTCATGTGAACGGGATCAATGTTAAATTGAATTTTGAGAATTATATAAAATGAATTTTGAAAAATGTATTCCATATTTTTCATAATCATAATTTATAATTTATAAATAGTTAATATTCATTTTGGACCAATAATTATAGTGAAAATAGTTAAAATATATTTGTCACAGTTATAGTAAAAATTGATTTAGTAAGTGATTAACGTAAGAAGGTAATGATTAAAAATGACATACCAAATTTTCTTATACCCATTGAATAAAAATATTTCTAATTATCCCTTCTATGATCTATATTTTTTCATTTTCAAATCACTTATCATTATAAAAATGTGGATATGGTTGAATCTTTTTAAAACACTACAAGTGTGCCACACACCTCACTTATAATAGGACTCCCCATTTTCTCACTTCCTCACACGTTGAAAACATTTTAGATAATCCAATACATTCCCAAATACCTTCATAAATTCTCTACACTCATCTTAGTATCCTTATTTGGTTATCAATCAATCCTAGGAAGGATTCTGTGAAAAACTAAGGAGGATATCAGAAGAAGAGGTAACATTCATCAAGACACATTTTAATTTTTTTCTTCCTTCACACCTTCAATTTTTATTAACACATTATGAGATAATAAATTATGTATATTCTATTTAATGGTAATTTTTAATTTAATTAACTACATCCATATCCACATCAATTAAATGGGTTACAAATTCATTGTTTTTGGGTATGGTATAATATCTCCTCGTGAACCAATGTTTTTTGTTTTTCCTATACTACATTTCACAGTCTATTATACGAATTTATATAGAGTATATATAGGATATTTATAACACATATATACCTATGTGCCCATTATATCATATATATATATATCATTTTAACTGTCCATTCAGTATGGGATATGATAACATCGCTCGTGGGTACAATGAACTACAACCTCATGAAGCAATGTGATTTGTCCTTCCCTAATTCTTTACATGAAATTTAATAAGAATAAATATAATAAATACATGTCATATGAATTACTTAATTATTATATTACTTATATATTTATCATTCATAATATATAAATATTTTTCATTTTTTTCACTCACAAAAAAGATGATATCATCATTCATGTATGTGTGGACTACCGTCATCATGAAGTGACATGACTCTCTTTTCATCGCCACATCACATGGATGAAAAATATTTATATAAGTTCATATAATGAAATAATATGGTATATATGATATTATAATAATTTAATAAACATAAAATATTACTTAACTCTTTTCTGTAATGATCACTGAATAATTGAAATGCTACTTGCGTGTATGTACGACCTACATTCATCATGATTATAACACACTTCATCTTTAATAAAAAAATATTCCATTATTAGTTTCAAAAGTTTTATTGATGTAAAAATATTATTATTATCTCAGGATTATTATTCTGGAGATGATAATACAATATATTATTTAGAAGAACCTGAACATTCTTGACAAATCATGAATGAGAAAACACAAAATTTAACATCTGAAATTATTAAAATAATGAATGATTATTAATGAAAGGGGGATAAAATTATATAAAAGATCAGTTATGATATTAAAAATATTAATATGGTTCTAATAATAGTTAATAAAAAAATTTAAAACCATTGTACAATATTTTAATGCATGACAAGCCAAAATTAAGTGTGATGTATGTGCTTTAATCTCAATTTACATTCTATTGAGAATTATATATTACTACTCCCTAGTTCACTTTTATGTGGTGTATATACTACCCATATTAAATCAAATATCATTATCCAATCATACATAATTTTATTTTAATTCTTACATAGAATAATTTCATATAAGGTGATTTAAATTTTCAATTACAAAGTTGTTATGGTTATTGTACAATCTCACATTCTTTTGCGATTGTCAACATTCTATTGAGAAAATTAAT
The DNA here is from genome assembly GCA_963277665.1 of Viscum album. Taxonomy (NCBI): domain Eukaryota; kingdom Viridiplantae; phylum Streptophyta; class Magnoliopsida; order Santalales; family Viscaceae; genus Viscum; species Viscum album. The sequence goes on from OY728150.1 coordinate 1,870,659,536, forward strand.
TTTCTTAATCAAATTAGATTTGAAATTAAATTTCACTTAAAAATTAAAATTATTACATGATGGATATTTTTATTTTATAAATTATATAAAATTTTCAAATGTGTTATTTACATTGATGTAATTTATTTATCTAGTGAAATATTGACAAATTGGTATATTTTAATCAATAAATATATTTGTTGATAAATAAAATTGTTCATGAATTTAACAAATTATTACATATATGAGGAATTTTTTTGAAATTCATTTATGGGTGGGGATCATTTATTAAAATACCCCTGATGGATCGATAGGTCTTATGAGACAATATCATTGGGCCGAACCCTATGCGTTTGTGCGAAGTTGTATCAAAATATCTTGTGAATGTTCTTGATAGTAGAGATGTGGTTTTTATAACATTATCATTTTAATGCAGAAGTTTTGACCATCTTGTGAAATGTATTTATGATAGAGGTATCATTTTCTTGAGAACTATAGACCAATAAATAATAATTTTCTTTATTAATATTTTATTAATTATTATCTATTATATATTTATATTGATATTATAAATTGATTCATTTAATTGATAGTTTATTTTTTTAAATGGAATGTGTTTTAAATTATATACCTTTATATATTCATTATTATTTATCTAGTTATTTGAATTGAATTTATTCTCAGTTATTTAACATTTTTGGGACACTATTCTTATTAATTCATAATTTATTCTTTAATTCATAATCCCTAATAATAATTTGATCTCAGCTTTATTTTTATTATATTATTTGGAATCCATGAAGTGTATTATGTTCGATAAGAAATGATATTATAGAGTAAATAATGTTATTCTAAAAAAAATAGATTTTAATTTTTTTATTCAAATATAATGTAATGATTAATTATCTATCTAGTTAACCATGACTACTAAAATATTAGGTCCTTTGAGATTATATTTTTTGTATCACATACTAATATAATGAAAAGTCACAAGATCTAAGTTTATAAGGTCTAGGTCACTATAGTAACTCTTTGGGAGTGACTATTAATTGGGAGAATGGTTAACCATTTACACATATCATAAATGTCTCAAATATATTTCCACATAGTGCTACTTGAATCTCAATAAGCGAAGGGCAGTAGAGTACCCTTAGTTGTCTGAATTTGATCTCTCTTATACACATGTAAAGGGAAATGTAGTTTCAGACACACTAATCTAAAAGACTCATACACATATCATACAAGTGTCTGGTAGTGATCTATAGTTGATGGACGTATATTTTATTATGAACCTATATGTTTAGTAATATCATGGGAAACCTATTTTGGAAGATTTTTTAGATATGTCATCCCTTTTATAATGTGTAGCGATTATACATTACTCAAAATATGAGGTTCATGACCCAAGGGTATGACATACTGCCTTTTTATCACATAAACTTTCATTACATTATACAAAACTGAGGATCTTAAAGGTTTAGTGTCTTGGAAACCAGGAACATAATACACGACAACAAAAAACATGTTTCTAAAACACTTGAAATGCTTTTTCATTTGTTCTTCCCAATTTCATTATAACATCTCATAACCTGGGAGCATACATCAAAGTAAAGGGTGAGCAGAAGGCCCAGTAAGGGTAACAAGGGAAACATTTTACATGTGAACTTGAGATACATCAAAAAGACATGAAAAATAACATTAAGGCATGAGAAAGAGATCATGGGGTATATCATAATAAAAATAATTTGTTTAATAACATGAAGATTTGGATACAACATTTAGCATAGAAAATAATTTCCGTTTCACCAAGGTCCATCCCCAAGGTGTCATTAAAAAATTACCATGGCTATTCACCAAGGTATCGTTAAAATAGTCATCTCTAGATATTAATTCTTTACCCAATGCATTGGAGTGCTATCAGGGATCACCCTTAATTTTTCTTTATTATCATTGAGCCACATATATCATAATTAATAATTTCATAAAAAACTGATATATCATAAACGAAATGGGTTTCATTTCATAGTCATAACATTATAAAAATTGCTTTAATGATTTGATCTTTATGTCACTTTAAACCCACAGAAAAAGGAATGCGGGTTTTGTGTATATAAATCCTAGAATTAAAATAGAAAATTTTGATATATATGTGAATAACCATGTAGAAAAAAGAGCTTTGAGTATTCACTTAATAATATAACAGAATTTGATAAAAAGAGAGAGACATTTTGAGATGAAAATTCTGCAGCATAAAGGCTATGTTACAGGGTTTTAGAAAACATTGAAAAGAGAGGGGACATGGGTCACCCACTCATAAATGATCCATAAAACAGTATAGGAAAAGAATATAAAGTATATAAGAACATGGTAATGAAATTTTAAAGACACACCATATGAAATGAAAAACATAGAAGGAAAACAAAAATAAGATTTCTCCTATGAAAATTCAGAAAAATAATGGCGTCACTTAAAACATCAGAAAATGAATTGGCGAGATAAAATAGTGTCTCTCGTTATATGAAAATGAAGTATAATTATGATATATATAGAGATCATACCATAGTATAATAAAAAGGAACTTGAAAGACTTGACATAAAAATAGAACTTGAAAATGAGAGGGGTGAAAGAATCCCTTAAAAATTCAGCAGCCTAACGATGCCACATAAAACGTCCAAAAAATGGATTGATGAGATCAAGAGAGGGTCTCTCGTCATATAAAAATAAAAAGGAAAGTAGGATGAATATAAAAGAACATCCCCAAAATAAGAACTTATAGAATAAATGAAATGACATAAAAGAGAGTACTTGAAAATAAATAGAGTGGTAGGATCTCTTACCTTAAAACGTAAATCATAAAACACGAAGGTTGGGACCTTGAGGGCTTGGGGGCACATTGTGAGGACTCTTTGAGAGGTAAGGAGACCATAAATTCTTTGAGGATGATTTTGGAATGGACAGGATGAGAGAATGGATTGGTATTTATAGGGGAAGTGAGGGGACAATGCATTAATGGCCAAGGGAAACCTCATTGGTGGTATTGGAAAAACAAGTGATATTTCCTCATGGTATTGGCCACTTGGGAAACCTCATACCTTATCTTACTATTCATAAGTCGACCATCCCTTAAAATATCTCATGACATCATCATGGCGTAGTTATGATGTCATTAAACATACTGAAACCCTAAAACTGTATTTTTAATATTCATTGAAAATTAAACTTTTTCAGAAAACTCCCAAAAATTTACCTTAACATAAATTGAATGCTCTGAATTCAAAAATAAAATCCATCTAATAAAAATATTTTTCTAAATATTTTTAATTTATCTTTTAAATAAAAACACTATTCACTGAAAATGCATTTTTTTCAAAAAAATACCCAAAAATTATTTTAACATAATATTGATTCCCTAAATTCAAAAATAAACTCCATTTTATAAAAATAATTTGGTAAATATTTTTAATTTAATTTTTAAATAAAAAACACTATTCACCCAAAAAATTAATACTTCACTAATAATTTTTGAAACAGTTATTTACCAATTTTATTGGATCACATTACTTAATCATGGTGCCTAAATTATATTAATACTTCCTTTTAGTGAGATTACTAATCTATTAGGTCACATTACTAATCCTAAGCGTAAAATTACTATTCATAAAATCACTATTCACCAAAAATTATGTTGTTCTTATTAGACTCAATATTTATTACTGAACACATTTGTAGAAGACCATTTTTTAAAATCTTTACACATCATGAATTATTTAATGTTTACATAAATATTTTAAAATATCCCTTTTTCACAAATTCATCTATAATATACTTCATACATTTATTCGGACATTTTAAAAATTCACAAACTTCACCATAAGAAGAAATCACAATTTTTATTTATCAAAGGATTACACAAAGTAGTTACGGTCTCCTTACATATCCCCTTATAACCCCAGCATAGGACCTAAGTGTAAGGTCTGATAAGGTGTGAGAATTAGAGGGAGGCTCGACCAACATTGCACGAGTAGTAATTTCTATCAGCTTGATCTTCTTGTAAAGGAGATCCCATTCTAGATTCACACGATGATGTTTGGCATGGGTTTGGTTCAGAGCAAAGCCTAGTGATGCTACCTCCTTCCCATGTTCTATTAGATGGGATTCGATTGGCCCAAGACTACTGGATGAGGCCATCAAATCTTCTTTCTATATTAATTAACCAAGATCACTTGTATTCAGAGACAATAATCGCAATATTTAGATTCCAACGGTCAAATTGACCAATTTTTATGTAACAATTGAAACCCAATGGATTAATTATAATTATACTAATTTTATCAAATTAAATAGTTTTATGGAGTATAAAATAAAATAACACACAAAGGTAGGAAACAAAATTTAGTCAAAATTTCGGGTCGTTATAGAGGGAGAGTATATCATGTGAGGTCCCAATGTCTGGATGGGTTATTAATGATAATGAGATCCTAAAAATTCAAAAAATTATTTGGGTACCTATAGACATGTGGTATGAATTCGTTCACAGATCTCACGCCTCTATTTGTGAAGTATACCATAGACTTACAAAGATTTACTATGACATACCTCATCAGTATTCGTGACCAGATATTAAGAGAATGTTTATAGATTTGTTTCACACATTGCTCCACCTATCAGCATGTTAAGGTCGATCAACAATGGTATGCTCAAATTTAATAGCCTATATCCATGTCAAGTATAAATGAGAGGATATCTCCATGGATTTTGTGATGGTCTTGATGATATATCCTTCAGGTAGCTGCTAGATATCAAATATCATCGATAGGTTCACCAAGGTCATACACTTCTTACCTATGTGATAATCTACTTAGTTTATGATCTTTAAAGGCATTATAGTTGGTATATTATGCACCATAATGGTTTCCACCTTCAATCATAATAGAAAAAAAGGTTTTTTTACATCACGGTTATGGAAAGGGTTGCAAAAAAGGATCATAGGTTATCATGAGTACAACATATCACAATCTGAACGATGTTTAATCAAAAAATTTGATGCAACTATTGGGGTACATGATCTAGGAATGTAACTTTGATCTTCGAGGTTCATTATAGAAACTCCTAAATGTTTTTTAGTTTACCTATAACAAAAATATTTCTGAGAACTATTAAGATGGATCCTTATGAGGCCCTATACGGTAGTTCACTTCATTTACTGCTATGGTGGTTATTGGTGTGTGAGAGTATGCTACTAGTAACTCTTCTCATTCAAGAGACTTCATAGGATATACAAATTATTCAAAAAAATATTGATATATCTAATTTTTTGGTAGTTGACTTATAACAAGAATTATTGTCAACCTCTTGAGTTTGAGGTGGGATGTCGACTATTTCTCTCAGTTTCACCTTTATTGGTTCATAGATGGATTTCATGGTAGGGAAATATATCACAAATAAAATCTAGATTTTTGATTTATTGGATGGAGTAAGTTCTATAGCCTACCATTTGGATTTACCTTAGAGGTATCATCCCATGCATAACATCATCCATGTAACGAAACATTTACATTATCACTCCAATACATCTCATTCATTTGATCCTTATGATATCTAGCTAGAGGAATATTCATCCTTTTATGAGAATATATTAGCTACAATTGATAAGTGCATGAGGGGTCTCTAGGGAAATTCAATTCCACTTTTGTGGGTGGTATTGATGAATGTATGTGTGTAGTTTGAGACATAGTCAAGTGGGGCCGATATTATTTCTTAGTGGCTAGAACTTTTCTTTGATGGTCATTTACCACCCCAGAATTGGAAACACATGGAAGATTTTTTTAAATGTTGGAAGTTGTAACATCTCATATTTTATGAGAGGTACAAGTTCATTTAGTTTTTATTAATCCCTTATTAAATTTTTCTTCAGATTAGACACAGTATTAGTGCTTTAAATCACTCAGCAATCTTTTGGGATAAATATAGATGGGGGATAGAGGCTGGATATAAAACATATTCATGTCATGGATTAAATTACATGGCCAAAACCCATGTTATTTTATAGGGAGTGAATAAAATATACATTGTGAATTTAATGCACTCCATGAATTCCATTCATGATATAAATTATTCTAGAAAGTCCTTTTACAAAATGTGAACTGTTTTTCCAAAAAGGGGGAATGACCTGACGATTTCATGATGTTAATTATATTCACATCTTGAATATGTTATGGCCAATTATTTTAATGGGTACGGAACCAGTCATTATTAATTAATCCCCACTTTTATCTAGGGTTATCCACATTATTGAAGCTCCCATGCTTAAATATAGGGTTTGATCTCTCTCCCTCATATAAAATATGTTTCTAATGTCTTCATATATGTTGGGTGTGTATCATTAAGAGCTTATCTTTTCTTACTTACTTTTTTATTTATTCTTCCATATTTAGTACAATTTTGGTGTGACCTAATATTTCCTATTTCTAGGTCATTTTTGATGATTCAATTTCTTCTATTCTAGCTCGATTGAAATGCCAAAAAATGATGATAATTATTCTATAAACATATATTTAATATTGTAGTTTGTTTCCATAAAATTATAATTGTATCTGTCATGCACTATTGTGCCATGCACCATACTCCTCTGGTGATACCTCCCAAATTCTTAATAAATTGCGTTAAATTGATTCCCTTTGTTAATGTAGTCTTAGAAACTAAAGAATTAATGTCGTATGGTGACCACCACAATGTGATGTTCCATGAAAGGTGTTCCTTCAATAAATACCAAAGTGCCTCATGTATTGATATAATTTAAACCACTAATAGAGGTGTGTGAAATGCCTCTCATAATGATTATTAATTTTTTATAATATAGTGGAAGTTTTCATGCAAGCTAAACCCATTCACATAAATTTGTACAAGGTAGATTTTAGTGTCTCAACATAAGGAATAATTAGATGGTCTCATCGAGGTTTTCAAAATATTATTTTTAAGGAATATCAACATTACATAAGTGATACATTTTTTATAGAATATCATGGATAGTCTAATAAGGAATATGCATTATCTTTTTTACCCATGAGTGATACATGGTTCCCTAGTAAATTACTTTGTTTGGGCTAAGTAGGTAATGTTTCTATATTATAGCTCATGGGATACCTCATTACCAATGTAGAATATAATGTATGGGATTAGGGCTTATGCCTTTAGGATATACAAAGAGTGATACATTGGTTCCACTCATAGACCTATGGGATGAAATCTTATAGGGTTGGATATTTATTTTTCTCTAGGAGTGATACTTGGGTTCCTTCTTATGAATCCCCATAGGTGGTATAAATATGTTTTTTTATTAAGAAAATGTGAATCCTTTTTATTAAGAAGTAAATATTTTTTTTAAAGTTAAAAAGATTCTTTTTTTAAGAACACAAGATTTATTTTTATTAAGAACTTTCTATGCATTTTTACGATGTTTATTGATTATCTCAGCATGAAAAGGAACATTCTTTAGTTTATTCCATGTTTAAAAATGTCTTTATGAAGGCATAGTCATTTTTTCATAAATTTATTAATATATTATTATTTTTAATTTTAATATATATATATGCATTTCCCTTGCATACAAAATATGCATATGTTGAGATCAGTTTAAAGGTATTCAGCTTAATCCAAAGTAGGAAATAAAAGACTGGTATCTCATGAGAAACCCATGCATATGTGTTTGTCCATTTTTTATTTTACCCTTATCATTACTGGTACACTAATAATTTTATATACATTGACTGGATTGTTCTAGAAATTGTGGTGCTTTCCTAATGAGTATATATATATATACTTATATGGGAAACTTATGGTACCTGAATAGTCTTTATAAATGCAGGGATAGAAAAAGGGAAGCTCATTTCTTCTGTTATTTGATTTTCAATATTATGATAGAGTATATGAGTTGTTGAATCATATTATACTCATGATGGAAGGGGTAAAAATTCTTGTCTTTTATCATTTTTCAACATGTTGCATCTTCCAGAACACCTATATCCTGAGTATGTTCTTTTTTAGTCTATCATTGCATCATCATCAATTTGTATTTAACATTATTTTATCTTGTTTCTATTAATTTATATAGATGACATATTAGTATGTTACTGTTTATTTATTACCAAATCTTCTAATTATCATTAATTTTACCAATTTTATACTCTCTGACCAATATAGACAAATCTTCATGTGGACACACCTTAGCCCCTTTCTATTAATCAGAAACCTCTAGGGTATTGGGAGTCATGATTGAGGAAATGTGGCCAACTATCCTAGGAAACTCTTAGAGGCTTCGGGGCTGGGACGCTACATGATTCTTATTCATGTGTAGCAGCAAATGTTGATAATTCATAATGAATGTTCTCTTTACTTCTCAATGTTTTTCTACCAGTCCATGTGGAATCAACTATGTGATTCTAGATATTCTCATATTATTTGAATTTAATTTCAATGGAAAATGTTGTAACCATAAATTAAAAATCTTAGTTTGTAACCCTTCTTTTACACTCTATTTTTTGTAATGTTACCCAGATAAATTTTGTAGATAGACTTTTTAAATTTAAATGTTCTCATAATACACATAATTATTCTCATCATGTTTATTGATTTAAAAAATTATTATATTCATTTACACTTTTATGATTTTAATTAAATTATTTAATTTCCTAATAGGCCACACATTATATCACTATATTTAAATATAATTATTTTCCAGAAATAAGGAAATTTGGATAAATACCCACGTCTGATGTAAATTTCATACTATATGCCCATAGAGAAAAATCAATAATCATATAACAATCATTTCTTAACACATTACCCATATTTTCCATGATTAACTTCATGTATATCTTAGAAAACTTGATTTCACTACTTATTTGTAGGTGGTGACTAAAATTGTTTTTCTGATTAAATCTGTAGTCCCCTATGATAAATTTAATTAATAATTTTGTGAATACATTCTATTATTACTAATTATGACATATAAAATACAAGATCATGAAAACATGTGTTTCTTGAAATAATTAACAACAATAGGAAAAATATCATATATTTAAAATTTATTATTAAACACATTTAGTTACATAATACACTATCATAATATTTCTATTAGTTATAAAAGTTATTTGAAATAATCACATAAAATCTATTATATAAATTTCAATTATTTTAAATCCCAAAATTTAGTTTCATAGACTATGTTGTCTCTTTTTAATATTACCAAAATATTGGTAATTATTATATTTTAAAACATAACAAAATATAACATAAATAAGTGATTGAAAATAAAAATAATTATTTGTAGTACCTTCCTCAACATTTTTACACTTCCTTAAATTCAATCATAAATATTTAAATGAAAATGAATGTAAATATTTAAAATTTATTAATTGGGTTTTTTTAAATAATTTTATTTTTATACCTCAAAAAAATTAATGGATCAACAAAAAATTATTTTTTACCAAGTATAAAAATATCCTTTTTTGAGATGTGAGAATTAACCACTCATTCCATTAAAAAAATAAAATAATTAGAGAATAATACTTATTACCTTCTTGTATCACCATCAAATTCTCATTTCAAAATTACAAAATTGTCCTAATGAATTTTTTTTTAACTCCACAAAACATGAAATTTGATTTGTGATGAGGTTTTGAACATAATTTTGTGATTATTTTTAATATTAATCATTTTTTATTATAAAATAAATTGGATAAGTTATTTTTCAAAAGAATTATTTTTAAATAACATTCTTTCTTGATTTTGTATATATGAACAATAAACCATGACTCGTAAATATATTATCAGAAATTAATAATTTGAAAAATGCATTAAGTGTTTCCTTTTTGATTGTTACGTCATTTTGTTATGAATTATTTCAATGTTTACATTAATAGTACACGATATTAATTATATGATCTATTCATGTAAATTCCATTGTGTGGTTGTTTGATATTTTATCCAAAATATAAGGAAAGTATTAACATATTTCAAAATATAGAAAATATGATTATTTTTATATTGAATGAAATATTAAAATTTATTTTCATTAATTTCATTACGTTTGGTTTTTTTACCTATCTGTGTGAATATTTTATCAATAAAAGGATATTTTTTGGGAAGCGTCCTTCGGGGAATCAATAAGGCCACTAATAACTAAAATATACACTATTTGATTTATCATGAGGAGTTGAACAGAAAACCAGAACAACCTCAAATGAATGTACTCCCTAGAGCTTGATAAACTACAATATAGGAAGTTCTTCACAACATAACCACCACATTGAGTTATCCTACTCAAACACAATAAAAAAACTCTCAAAAACCAACCCATAACTATAAATGTTACACATAATTTAAATTGATAATTTGTCTTTACAAATATTAGACATTATTACTATATTCATGAGAGAATACAATTTCCATATAAATTAATAATATAATTTAGAATGGTGAATAATCAGAATCTATAATTTTAACTGATATTAATCTTACGACACATTTTGATAAAGAATACATGTATACACATTTTCCACTAAACATATATAATCGATTATAGTTGATCATCCGGGTAGCACTGACTTTTGATCTATGTAGAAACACCACCATTAAAACATAGTGAATACGAGATATCTATTGAAAATTAACCCTTTTATTGAAATCGTTGGAATTGTGACATAACCTATTATAATCCACTTAATTAATTTCATCAATAAATCCCATTATCAGAAAAGAAACTACTACTAATGTACTCATATCATTAGTTATAATATCCAATTTAGAAATTCATAACATCGATTTGAACAATATTCCAACCACTGAATAACACACACTCATATAATATTTATAACTACAATAATATCCTACCTTAATTGATGAACTTTTTACTTTTACACTAGTCCCAATCGGTGAAAAAACATCATTATCTTATCTTTCCATCTTATTAATCATTTATTGAATTAGGATCCACCATTGCAATTGACTTTTACAAAGAAATGTATAATTTTTCTAGATAGTGTTTGACCACATTGTATATATAATTTATACTCTAGAGATTAAAAAATTCTTGAATTACTCCATCATTAATATTAAATATGAATTTAAATGAAATATTTTGTAAAATATCCTTGTAAGGCATTTTGAGGAAGTGTATCTTTTATTATGGGGGTTTTCAAGTATAATTTTTTGATTTTTTTTTCATTTTTGAGGTTTGAGCCTCTTTGAATGTTAGGAATTTAATTTTCCATTATAGAATAAACTCATAGACTTTTTCTAATGGTTCTACTATTTACATAATATAAAATAGACCCTTTTTTAAATATGGTAAGATTCAGAGTTGGGAGAAGTATTCATGATATTTAATATTTTTTAAATTCTTATTAATTAATCCATATTTTTAAAACATTAATACTTATTTATCAAAGATCCATATATAAATTATGACTCTATGGTTAATTGTGAAATTGGTATCTTCACCTCATGGAGTTATATTCCCACTATGTGTTTATCATGTCATGGGTTGGTCTTTTAAATGGGTATTCCATTTAATTAATCTATGTTTTAAAACCAAACCACATTTCTCTCTTACTTATTATTAACATATAGATAAATTTCTCTAAACTTCCTAACGAAAATGTGTATTTGAGAGGAATGAGATATGTGATATAGAAGTAATCTTCAATCCACAGGTGATAAGAGGGCCATGTGGAGATTAATTGAAAATGAAATAAGAATCCAATGAATGGGATTTTGATGTTATGACAATCTTCCTTGTTTTATGGATATGTATTTATAAAAATTATTAATTTTTATTCAGAATGTTATTTTTTTATGGAATGTATATTTCATGTGTTCCCTATTTTTTTGTGTTCATATTGAAACTAATGTGTTTGGGGATGAATTAATTTTTTTTCAACATTTCTGGTATATAATTTCCCAAACATTATTTGTCGACTTAAGATCAAATATTGTTATGTTTTTTATGAATATCAGGATGCATAGAGTGTCTTCATGACATATTTGATAGATTTAAAAGTCGTATAGGGAAAAAAGACGCAAAAATGGTGTATATCCATGTACACAGATAGACATCCCATGTGAGATACATGTTGTGTACTTGTATGATCAATGTTGGGATACATGACATAGATCATGGTAAGGCCTATCAAAGAATAACAATATACCCCATATTTGATGAAATTTATAGATACCTTGTGTACTAGGGATGTAAATAGTGCTTTGGACTAGAGTACATTACCAGGATTGGACATGTGGGTGTAAATACTATATACTCCTAATAAACATAGAGAACATACCCATTTACTATGTTTTCACATTTTCTCTTCCTAGAATCACAATTGGTCATAAATATAGTCTATTTCCATTATATTTATATGATGTGGGAAATGATGGGGACCTCTATCATATTAGAGACCTCATGTAAGATGATATGTGTTTATTAGTAGATCTTAATACCATAGAGAAGACAACATGATCTAGATGATGGAGTTGAGAAGGTTTGAAAGTGGTAGACCCTCCCAGGCTAAAATTGGGAAACCTAATAAGGATCAACCCATGTTTCCTACGATTTCTTTTAACTAAATATTTACGTGTAGTTATCAACCCCCTAGAGGTAAGAATTTCATGACTGATGGTATTTAAATTATATGAGAGTAGTTACCTATTTTTAGAAGAGTATTTCTATAAGAGATTGATAGAAACCTTTATTGTATATATTTAATGTTTAATAATGAACCTCATAGTTAGATTTGGTGCATAATGTTTCGACAAAGGAGGATTATGGAGTTAGTCATTCTCTTGTAAGCCATGATGGCCTCCATAGATATTATTCATTTCATATGGTATAAATCTTACTTCTTCTCTATTCTAAAATTTCTTGTGAATTGTGACCGAGGGAGATAATGTAGTGATAATGGATAATTCTCAATGTATTCATTTATCATGATACATGGTTCTAGTGTATTGATGGAGGTATTGGAAAAATATTTGAGGTTTCTATTGTCCCTATGGTAGGGTAATCGAGACATGGTTTATGTCATCTCTATATATGGCAATGTCATTACTCATTATTGGATAGGGAATATAACCTCCATGATAATATATGATATTCAGAGCTTCCTTAAAATATTACTAACGTATAATATCCTTGGATAGTACTGGTTCTCGTTATATATAATTTCATTTATTTTCATGATGGTAGTCCCTGGTGTAGTGAAATAGGTGGCGCAATATTAGAAATTTTTGTTTGATAATGATGGATCAATTTTGGAGAATATATAATATTGATTAGTTATGAATTATGATGAGTTTTGGATCTACTTTCATAGTATATTATGATTCTTCATGATGGAAAATGTTCATCTTAGTCGATGGATCATAATCATAAAGGCATATAGAGTATGGAGTACATATGTCCCTCCACTCTTATGAATAAATCTTATAGAGGATCTATTTTAGGTACTGGTTATCTAAATAATATTATCATATCTCCATTAAATGTTTTCAAGGCATAAAAATTATAAATATTTTGTCAGTTTGGTGAACTTTTGTGTTCTCCACTTAATTTTTTTGGGGGTGTAGCATCTCTATTAATTGATAGCACAATCACTTTTAAGGAAAAGTATAAGGGGAGATGGCTCTATATATTGAGAGCTCTAGTGATCTTGGGGTTTCAATGGGACATATTATATGTATGATGGTATATAGATTTTATCTTTAATTCCCAATATGTTTATTTTATGGTAGTATTGTTTTATTTAGAGAGGTTTATGTTTCTATGTGTTTCCATCAACATTAGATATTATATGTTAGATACCCAATATCTGGCCTTGAATATATAATGTTGATTAAACTATCTAGAACTAATGATCTTTGATATTCTATGTTCCATTAGGTTAGTTTTTTGTATTCCCCTAATATTTAGTGTATATTTATCCTCGGGATTGGTCGGTCGGGAATTGTTTTTCCTTAGTTTATTTGAGATATGAAGGTGTCTTCCACTAGTTGAGTGGATTTTATTTATGTACCCATATTCCATTGGTTTGTGGCTACAATAAAATTTTATTAACAAAATCCATAGGTATTGGTTAGTGTTCCTCATGATTTGTGGGGTGGTAGTCCATTCCTTGAGTGTTCACTCACCCTTTATTCCATTGGGTGGATGTGTGGTTCGACCTTAGTTGTATACTGACCTATGGTTTCATTGTAAATTTATTATGGGGTATCATACTAGATATATTTATACCAACCCATATGTATACATTATTCCCACCAATGTTGGTTATATGTTGATGGAATACAGTTTGATCCTCTACTGGGTTTAGATATGTGGATTTGGAGCTTAGTGGAGAGAGTAGGATTCATTCTTGTTTGGTAATATGTTGGGGTTGACACAATGTGATAAATCTCTCTCTCATATCAATCCCTTGAGATTGGTGTTATGCGTTGAGATATTAAACAAAGGTACACATGAATCTTTTATATTTTATTTTATTTTTATATCATGGATTGTTGTTCCCCTTTATTATTCGAATAGCAATGTATCTTATTTCATTATAATTAGGATAAGGGATTCTATGTTCGTATATCCCTTCATGGTTCAATTAACCTACCCTTATACAATTGAAATTGGTATTGGGATGGATCACTCAAAATATCACCTCCTAATAGGGGTTATATGCTGGTTAGGTTATATCAGAGTGGTATCAAGGCCCAGGTTGCATGTTTCTAGGGCACGGTGTTTGTAGGTAGGTATATTATCAAGTATGTATTGGAAATATGGGGTGACAATGTTTTATTGTTCTTTGTTCTTGTTTTTAAATTAGGTAAGCGTAGTGGGGTAGGGTGGACAACAAATTCATACAAAATATATATAATGATCCGAGTGACTAACATGAGAACTTATAGATTTATTCATATGGTATAGTTTTATTGGTCCATGAATCATCATATAGTTCATGTATTTTTTTATAATATTTCATAGATTCCTCTCATGATGTATACACTATACAATGAGGATTTTTATTACACACATATGAATGTGTTATTTGAGGTTATAATTACAGAATTTTCTAAAGATGATTGTCAAGGGGACAACATGAAGTCTTGTGAACTGTTAGCAGGATCTCGATCAATATTTTGGTCGTCAATATAAAAATCATATCTCGTCAGACATCCAACATTACTACTTAGGTTTTGGGATACACTATCTGCAAGTTAGTCGTTTATAGGATCATATATGGCCTCTTGTTATAAAGTTTATCTGGGAAGACTCGGTTTTTTTAATGAATTACTTTTGAATATCATTTGGAATGATTTATGAGACATGTGTTGAGATGACCTGAGATTTCGATGACTTGTGAGCCCAAAATTAATTATTGAAAAAACATAAATATATTTAATGTCATACATGTGAAGGATTCATGAAAGGGTTTAATAACTATTAAATAGAGGCTCAAATCACAAATATGTGGCCTCAGTTGAGCTTAAAGCATGGTATTTACCATAGGAGTTATAAAATATTTTTTGTTGTTTTATTTTAGGTAAAAATATATCACAAACATAAATAAATAAATAATTTTTTTGAAAAAGTGACCTGAAATTGTTTTTGAATGAATGGATATGATGAAATAATAGGGTTATCGACATAACTCATGCAGTGTTGGGGAGAGAATTGGAGGGTCCATCTTTGGAAAACAATAACTGAATCGTGGATCAATGATTGGAATGCATCGGAATTCAATGATCTCACCAATGAAAATAATGTTGATTATTTCTTCATCCATTATTGATTAATATAAATGATGTATGTGTTTTCTATGTATATTTATCCGTTTTTTATCATCCTACTGTGGAAATGAATCAATCGAACAATATATTGATTCATGGATCGATCATATTGTTAGTATGAGTTTATTTCCATGGAATTGGGGAGAAAGTATTTATTTTTTTTTGTATCTTTATTTTTCATAATAACATAAATGAATCAAAGACAACCCAAAAAACCAATATCCATTCCTCACTCTAATTTAATTTATTTTCATACTTTTTTTTCATTCGTTCATCAATGACATTTGTTTTGTGGTGGTTATTCAAAAAATAAAAAATAATCATTCTTTTCATACCCGCTTCATCGCACAACAAATTTCTGTAACAGATCTAGGTTTAGATAGATGATGAGATTTTGTTGTGAAGATAGTAATGATTGATTAAGTATAGATTTGAGTCTTGTGGTTTAAGTGGGGAATGTGGTGGAGATGAGATTTGATGGTGTTTGTTTCTAGAGTGGAGAAATATTCCAAAATTCATCTGATGATGATGAAAGACCCATATAGATAGATATGCATTCCATTTGATGACATTTGTGATCGATCCACAATGACTAGGAGGTGTGGGTGATTATTCATGAAACTATTTGGTATTATGGAAAATACTTTGTCAATCGAAATGTAATCCAGAATTACACACCATTTGGACCCCATGCCACTAATGCAACGCTATGGTTTTGGCATACATATAAATTTCACTAACTTTGTGACCCTTTCCCATAATCTTGGAATGTATAGGGGTACATGATAAAGATTCTGGGTGGAATGACACACTGTGTGGTCCATTACATAAGTTATATACCCCATGATATATGGATCAACATGTACAAGGGGTACAAGCCTATGAGATTGTGTGGCCGTAAATGCCATCTATGGTCGGCCACACATTGTGTACTAAGACATGAAAATGTAAATAGACACAACTATACATACAATGAAATGGATAGGGGAATGATCCATATTACATGGTTATAACCCAATGTCAATGGGGCACATCAATTACTCCAATTACATTTCATGTACTCATCTAATGAGAGTGTTCAACCCTGGTCTTCCTTAGAATATTCATTCATGTTAGAGAACATTCCATTTATCTTTTCTATAATGACTATTATCTAATTACACACTTTTCATAGAATGGTGATCCCCTATAAGGAACCTATATAATGGAGAGAGTTTTTATGATCCTTCTATGAGACCCAGAGAGAGATCCTCTATCATTATCATTTCTATAGGTGGGGTTCTTGTTATTGTCATGGGAAACACAACTTGGGTCAATACCCTACATAGAGGGTTAATAAATATTTGCTTAACAGTGTAACACACGAATTTGGGTGTGGCCCTATATGGGTGTCGATCTCTTCTGTCATCTATAGTCTACAACTTATGGCGAGTCCCAATGAGAATGAATTCTCACATTTATTTCATGAGTACTATCTGAATCATAGTGTGTTCTCTCCACGATGATTTTTATGTGGAACATTCGAGCAAGAATAATGGAATGGATTAATGGTTGTAAACATTAATTGAGAATGTGTGTCTGGTATAATTGTATTCAGATATTCTTGTTGTGTATTCTATTGAAATATCCATGTGATGAGTTGACTAGTAATCTTGATGATAAATGCTAATTGATTTTGTGGTATCCTACTGGATATTTTTATATTCACAAATACATGGGATTTTCCTCAATTAATTGTGTGTTATGTATAACAATGTCCTTTCAATGGGTTCTATGATGGATTAGGACCAGGTGAAGATTAGTAAGCTAGGCAGATTGAGGTGTGTTCACATGGTTTCATTGATAATAGTCATTTCATTATTCATAGGTTGGACTTTTTTTATGTTTCTTTTATTGTGATTATATATATTTGTTTCTTTCTATTATTTTTATTTTAGTAAATTAATAGTAGGAATATTGAAGTATGAACACTTGGTTAATAGTTTTTTTCATTTTGAGTATTATATATGATGGAATATATGTTCATGCACAGTGGTACATTAGGTTAGGTCCTCCCATGTGTGTTAAATGACTATGTAGTGCTAGTCACTAGATGTTGGACTATTGGAGGTGGGGTGGAGGTAGTAGTAGAATGGGACCCATTGGGTCAGGTCATGATAGAGTGGCATTAGAGCTGTCAGTTCAACCTTATAACCAAAGAATATGAGGTTGGTTTGTGGAAATGATGTCAAGTTTTCTATGTTCATATATTAGGCCAAGAAATATTGTGTTTGTGTGGAAGTTGTTTATCTATTCAATAAGACTCTGATAACATTAGTGTTGACATGGGGAATGTAAAACATTGTTTCAATGAAAATATTTATATGTACATCATTTATGAATAGGATCTATTTTCCATGTTCTTATGGAGTATTCTCCCCAAATATACTCATTTTTCATGGTATTACATGTCAATTTCGTGATGCCTCCATGATGTTTTCTATCAAATATTTGACAAAGGAGTCTCTAGGATGACCCCCTTAGTGACGAGTCTTTGATACAAGGACTTGTTTAGGAGGTGTTTCATCTATGTGGTGTACCAATTTTTTCATAACCCATTGAACACCAGATTATACCTATATTTCCAATGGAAGAGATGAGTAGGTTGTCTATGGATCAAGATATTCGACATTGGTGGACTCTAATTATCAACATTAATTTAGATCCCCAGGAGTATGGGGATTGTATTGTTGTAGTTATGTAATTATTTCAACTTATTAAGATTCCTTATGAATATATGGTAGTCTTGAAAATTAGCCTTCATTATGGATCTATAGGATGATGGCTGGTCTTATTGACCTAGTAATATGATGTGGTGACTTTTACATGGATAGTGTTCCATCACCATTTAATATTGGCTTATCTCTAGATATATTGAGGGATATTGTAACGACCCAAAGTTTTTCAATGGAAATTCCCTTCTTATATTTAAGTCATAAAATAACATGAAATCACAACATAATGAACTATTAAATGATATTGACCTTTAAACATAAGTTTGTCACTTATGTGTTTGGAATTTTAAAAATCCGACATACACGGTTGTGCTCAAGATGATTTTTGGAGTCCAATTAAAAACAATTGTGAATAGTTACTTACCCTTATGAATAGAAACATAGCCTTATAAATATTAATATGACCCTTATGAATAGTAAATCATCCAACATAATAGTAACATTACCTATGAATAATTAAATAAAATTTAGACACCTTTGAAAATGACAATTTGAATTTAGTAAACGTTTTTCTATTTTGTAGGCCATAAATAATTAATTATAATTAAATAATTAATTTAAAGGAATATTTATTTTCTTATATGTGTTAATTAATTATTTAATCAATGTCTTATAGTTTTTAGATAATTTTATAAGACCCTACGCAATTTTTTAAAGCACTGTGAAATCAGTTTTAATCTTAAAAACAGTTTTTTAAGTAAATTATAGTTTTAATTAAATATTAAATTAATAATATTTAGAAAATTATTTTTCAAAAATGGACATAATTTTTTGATTCTACACATTGAAAAATGGTTGGGGTAAATTTTTGTGATTTTTTTGAGATACATGAATTTTTGATGAATAGTAGAATCTGATAATTCACAATAAATGCTAAATAATGGATTAATTGAGTCGTCAATGATGTTATGTGGATGTAAGCCCACTTGGTTCAGGATTAAATGATAAAATTACTATTATTGGTCATTCAGGACTCACGATTCCTTTTCTTAGGGGAAATTAATAAACTAATGAATTTTATATTCAGGAAACCCCTCTCCCCTCCACTATAAAAGCCACCCTTCATACCCTCATTTCCTCACACCTCTCAAGCTTCAAGCTTTCTCTAAACTCTTCCCAAACACCTTAACTACCCCCTACCCTACATCTAAGAGCTTCTGGTCTCATTAAAAGACCAAGCATAGGCCCTTAAGGATGTTCTCAAGGGGAGGATTCTAGAGGTAATTTCCCTCCCTCTTCTCTTTTAATTTCCTTTCAAGTTCAAGTACATTTCTTTATCTCTCCCCACCTATATTCATCCAAATTGTATTGTAACTCTATTATTATAAATATAATGTAATTTATGATTCTAATGGTATATTATATCATCCAACCCCCTTTCCCTCTTCCTTATATTTTATTAAAGAGAACGTTGTTTGTGAGGTGTTAATTTATCACTTTCAAGAACGACATGCTTTCTACTTCCATTTCTACCTTCAGATATGGTCATCAAACCATTTTTATGGTTGAACCAGAATATTTTATATTTATTATGTTCTATTTAAATTTCTTTGAATAACCTATGTCTATATTACTAAGTGGTAAGTTAAAACAAGTTCGTTGTGATCCAAAAACCGCCCAAATTGACCCAAATAACCATCCTATAATTATTATCAAATGATTCATGCACATGGATATAATATAATTCATTATAAGATAATTAATTATCTTGTAATATCATTAATGTCATGTAATATCATTTCTGGATGTTTACTCATGTTCTACCCAAACATCAATTTAAGAATACTAGTGAACCACCCAAGAAAACCCATAAAAAATGAACATCCCCGAACAATGTTTTTAAACTCTATAAGTCATTAAATGGAACATAATATGACATAATGAAACCATAATGAACCCTATTAATGTAAACATGGTTCTGTATTTCTAATTAATGAATATAATTTCATTATACAGGACATTAAAAAGAAGGAAGCATTCAGGTACAAGGTAAGGAGAAATTCTCAAACCCAACTTTCATCCTTAGGGTTCTCCCTCTTTCACTCCATTTTGATATGATTACTCATTAAATATCATTTATTCATAATTATCTTACCTTTTATGGGATATACATGTTTTCTAATGAAGATTATGTCAAAACAAATGTTTTCTAAATGAACTCTTCTTTTAAGAACTCAACTTATACCTCTCATTCATTGTTGATGGTTCTTGTATCAAGTATGATGTTCCCTCTTTCTTTTGGGAACCCAAAGTGTATGAATGTATTCTTATGAGATAAAAACCATTACATTACATGGGTTATTTGTGTTCACTTTTTATATTTGTTCTATGTGGGAATCATGATAATGATAATGTTATGATGTGACGGGTGCGCCCAGAATTATATAGTGCAATATGAATGTTTCAAAGTGACGGGTGCGCCCTGAATTATACAGTGCTCCAATGCATTGGGTAAAGTGATGAATCTCATGAGTAAATGTGAAATTATGTGTGAAAAAGTCGCTATCTTGGTTCACAAGTATGTGTGGTAGTTAACCACTAAGTCATGATGTTTCATTTTTATGCATTTCCACATTTCATGTCTTTTATTTATGCTCCTCTCATGTTCATGATTTTTTTCCGATGTTATGAATATGCTCACCCCATGATATATTGTTCTTATCTATCCAATTACTGGGCTTCTAGCTCAACCCTTTTTATGTATATCCTCAGGTGGCTACATGTACTAAGGAGAGGACAAGTTCCAATAAGTATCTAGAGAAGAAAAAATTAAATAAATGTTTATGCTTGATGTTGTATTTGTTATGTATGGTCCTAGTTTTCCCAAGACACTAATCCTTTGGATCCTCTATGTGTAATACTATTATGTTTTTTATCTTTGAAATGAAGTAACAGTAATTTATGAAAAGGCAGGGTTGCTATATTTGGTATCAAAGGCAAGGTTTAGTTAATTTTGGGATTAGGATTATTGAACCCAAGAGAAAAACTCTAGTATGAGATTAAGTACAAATATGAACACAAGAATATTTACATAGGGATCCCATATGTTATGTTTTTTGTATAAATTTTTTAAATGAATAATTTATTCATGACCTTTTTACTTATGTTTTGTTCTAACCTTTTCCATTTTAGAAAATGGTGGGAACCAGGAGAAATCAGGCCAACAACTCTTGCGAGGGTCAATGCGACGATTTCTTGAATGACATCCCTAATGATTTGGGAGGTGGAGTTCAAAACATAATGTCAATGCTTACCCAATTATCTCAGGTTATGAACAATAACCATAAAAATGGAGTACATCATCCTTCACCAAATAGTGAGAATCTGGCTATCGAATGTTTTATGGGGCATCAACCACTGATGCTTAGTAGATCTTCTGATACACTAGTTGTGGAACATTGGGTCAAATCCATGGAGAATATCTTTTCTATTCTTCAATATTACGAGACAAATAAGGTGACCCTAGCCGTTTATCATCTAGATGGAGAAGCTGATAAATTTTGGGCTTTGATAAAGAACACCAAGATAAGGGAGGAAATTGAAGAGATGGAATGAGAATACTTTATGATATTGTTTCTTAATAAGTATTTCCCATGAACTCTTTGCACGAAGATGGAGAGAGAATTCATAGATCTCAATAAAAAAGAAGGAGAACCTGTCACAACCTATGATTCAAATTTCATAAGGCTTGAAAGGTATTCTTCGGGTTTTGTTATCAAAAATGGTAGCAAAATTGATAGATTCTTTAGTGGATTAAAACCAAACCTTCAAAAGGCTCTTGAAATTAGAGACTTTGGGAGTTATGAAGAAGTTCTTCGGTGTTCTCTCAAAGTGGAGATGTAGTTTAGAGAATGTTCCCATGTCTATGGTGATAAGAAATGAATGATGGAGTTTCAATCCGGTGGATCTAATGATAAAGGTGGGAAGAAAAATCAACGATCCACATGCCAAAAATGTGGGAAGCTGCACAGTGGGAACTGCCTAAAAGGAACAGGGAAATGCTTCATGTGTGGGAAAGAAGGTAATCACTCTCAAGAGTGTCGAAAAGACAAAAAAAGGAAGGATAATTTTGCCGATGAAAGTAGAGAACCACTCACGGTTCAAAGCTACAACAGTATGGAGCTAAAGAACTATGCAAACCAGTGCACTAAATCTCTAGTTCTCGAGGGTAATCAGTGTCAGCAGCCACTAAAGGAAAAAGAACAAGGGAAGGCCTATTCCATCACTACTACGAAAGTGGAGCATGATAATGAATTTTTACAAGGTACAACTCCTATTCACTCAAGAATGGAAAAAGTTTTATTTGATTCTAGTTTTATGCATTCCTTTATATCTTGAAAGTTTTCTAGAACTATAGAATCTAAGCCCAAAAACCTTGAATTAGAGAAATATGTAAAAATAGCAAGTGGTGAAATCATTGAACCCCAAGTGTTTGAATCTTCTCCTATTGGCATATGTGGGAAGATTCTTCTGGAAAATCTCGTAACACTTCCCTTGGTGGAATTCGACTCTTTAATGGGAATGGACTGGCTCTCGTTATATAGAGCACAAATCAACTGTCGGGAAAAAGGAAATATCCTTTCATATTCCGAACCATCCCATTATCCTCTACAAATGAAAGTAATATCATGAATCTTTTTTTAAAAATCCTTCAATGGTGTGGGTGTTGATTCTCTATGAGGAATCATACCTCTCTCAAATGGTTTAGTCGAAGGAAAGTTCCAACCTTGAAGAAATGCCCATTGTGAGGGAATACAGAGATGTATTTCCTGAAGAGTTACCTGGAATTCCCCCGGATTGTGAGGTAGAGTTCTTAATTGAACTCATACCCAGAGCTACTCCTATCTCGAAGTTCCCCTATAGGATGTCTCTTATCGAACTAGATGAGTTAAAGAAGCAGCTGCAAGAGCATCTGGACAAAGGGTTTTTACGCCCTAGTGCATCTCCTTGGGGTGTGCCAGTGCTCTTTGTGAAGAAGAAGGATGGAACAATGTGGCTGTGTATCGATTATCGAGAACTCAACAAGACCACCATAAAGAACAAGTATCATCTCCCATGTATTGATGACTTGTTTGACCAGTTAAGATGAGCTCAGTACTTCTCAAAGGTGGATATTCATTCTAGATATCATTAGGTAAAGGTGAAGAAGGAAGATATTCAGAAGACTGCCTTCTGATTAAGGTATGGGCACTATGAGTTTTTGGTGATGCCATTTGGACTTACTAATGACCTGGAAATCTTCATGGATTTGATTAATAGATTCTTTAGACATTACGATGAAAAATTTGTGGTAGTGTTTATCGATGATATTTTCATCTACACCAAAAGCAAGGAGGAACATGAAGAACATCTAAGACTTGTGTTGGCGACATTAAGAATGGAGAAGTTGTACGCCAAGTTCAACAAGTGTGACTTTTGGATGAATCAAGTCACGTTATTGGGACATGTGATCATAAGTGAGGGAATTTATATGGATCCTTCAAAGACAAAGGTGATTGAGGAATGGCCCCGGCTCTCTAGTGTCACAGAAATCTATAGTTTTCTTGGATTATCTAGGTACTACCAATGTTTTGTGAGAAACTTCTCACGATTTTCAAAACCACTAAATAAGTTAACAGGGAAAGGGGTAAAGTATGTCTAGACGGAAGAATGTGAGGGAATCTTCAAGGAGCTAAATAGAAGGCGGATCACTGCACCTTTACTCACACTACTGAAAAGTGGAGAACTTTTTGTGATATACAGTGATGCTTCAAAGAAAGGGTTGGGTTTTTTACACATGCAAAGTGATAATGTGATATACTATGCCTCACGAAAGTTGAAGATCCAAGATCAGAACTACCCGACGCATGATCTAGTGCTGTCACCCATGATTTTTTCCTTGAAAATTTGGTGGCACTACCTTTGCGGTGAAAAGTGTGACATATACACCGACCATAAGAGCCAAAAGTATATATTCACACAAAAGGAGCTCAACATGCTTCAAAGGATATGGTCAAAGATAATCAAGGATTAGGATTGATCTATTAACTATCATCCTAGAAAGGTGAACAAGGTAGATGATGCTCTAAGCAGAAAATAACCTGCTACTCTTTCCATGTTGCATAATGAGAAAGATCGTATCTTCATGGATATGTAAAGGATGGATTTGGAAATCATAAGGTTAGTGGATACATCCTACCTTTCCCAAATTATTGTGAAACAATCCATATAAGAGAATATTAAGGAAGCACAAAGGGATGATGTGGACATACAAAAGTGGGTGAATGTAGTAAAATAAGGGAAGCTGCAAGAGTTCTATATTGAAGATGATGGTGTGATTTGGTTTGGAACACAGCTTTGTGTGCCTTCATCACTCGGGATAAAGAAGGAGCTATTGGAAAATATAAATAGCTCAACTTTCACTATCCATCATGGGAGTACAAAGATGTACCGTGATCTCTGAGAACACTTCTGTTGGGATAAGATGAAGAAAGATATTCCGTTATATATATCAAGGTGCTTGGTATGTCATCAATTTAAAGCTAGGCGACAAAAGTCCAAAGGCATGTTGCCGCCATTTCCTATAAACATGTGGAAATGGGAAAAAGTTACTACGGACTTTGTCAGGGGTCTCATGAAGATGTCAAAGGGAAATAATGTGTTATGGGTTGTGGTTGAATGACTCACCAAGACTACCCATTTTATTGCTATTCTGGAAGACCACTCACTTGAACAACTTTCAAAGATATATGTAAACAATGTGGTGAGACTACATGGTGTTTTTCTCTCAATTGTATCTGACCATGATGCAAGGTTCACATCTAAATTCTGGAGGAGTCTTCAACAAGCTTTGAGTATTGAATTAAATTTCAGCATGACCTATCACCCCCAAACTGGTGGCCAGTCTGAAAGAACTATTCAGGATTTGGAAAATATTATAAGTGCTTGCTCTCTTGAATTCAAAGGTGGTTGGGATCAGCATCTCCCACTGGTAGAGTTCTCATACAACAATAGCTTCCACTCGAGTATTCAAATGGCTCTGTATAAAGCTCTTTATGGGAAGCGGTGTAGAACTCCAACCTGTTGGGATGAAGTTGGAGAAAGAATGTTGCTTGGACCCGATCTTGTTCAAGAGATGACAGATAAGGTTCAAGTCATCCAAAAACACATCAAAGATTCTCAAAGTCAGCAAAAGTGCTATGCTGACAACCATTGAAGGGACTTGGAGTTCGACGTTGGAGATAAAGTCTTCCTTTGAATATCTCCCTGGAAGGGAGTCATGTGATTCAGGAAGAAAGGGAAGCTAAGCCCAAGGTATATTGGCCCATTTGAGGTCTTTGACCATATAGGAGCCATGGCCTATCATCTTATACTTCCACCAAATATGGCTCAAGTTCATGATATATTTCATGTATCACTACTGAGGATGTATATACCAGACCCCTCACATGTACTAAACTCAGAGGTGGTGCACTTGGAAGATGATCTCTCATATGAGGAGAAGCCAGTAAAGATTCTGGATCAGAGAGATAATGTTCTACGCAACATGGAAACCCATATTATCAAAGTGTTGTGGAGGAACCATATGTTTGAGGAAGCAAATTGGGAACCAGAAGCGGCAATGAAGGAGAAACACCCTCACTTGTTTGTGTAAAGTGAAATTTCGGGGGTGAAATTTCTTAAGGGGGGAAGAATGTGATGACCCAAAGTTTTTCAATGAAAATTCACTTCTTTATTTATGTCTTAAAATAACATGAAATCACACAATAATGAACTATTTAGTGATAAGTAGCCTTTAAACATAAGTTTTTCACTTCTGTGTTTGGAATTTTAAAATTCTGATATACACAATTGTGCTCAGGATGATTTTTGGAGTCTAATGAAACAAAAATAATTTTTGGTGAATAGTGACTTACCCTTATGAATTGTAACATACCCTTATGAATATTAATATGACCCCTATGAATATTAAATCATCCAACATAAGAGTAACATTAGCTATGAATAATTAAATAAAATGTAGACACCTTATAAAATTAGAATTTGACCTTAGTAAACGTTTTTCTATTTTTTAAGTCATAAATAAATAATTATAATTAATTAATTAATTTAAAGGAAAATGTATATTCTTAAAATTTGTTCATTAATTATTGAATCAATTTCTTGTAGTTTTTATATAATTTTATAAGACCCTACGTAATTTTTGAAAGCCCTATAAAATCAATTTTAATCATAAAAACACTTATTTAAGTAAATTGTGATTTTAAATAAATATTAAATTAATAATATTTAGAAAATTATTTTTTAAAAATGGACTTCATTTTTGGATTCTACACATCAAAAAAAATTTGGGGTAAATTTTTGGGATTTTTCTGAGATACATGAATTTTTGATGAATAGTAGAATCCGATAATTCACAATAAATGCTAAATAATGGATTAATTGATTCATCAATGATGTTATGCTGATGTTAGCCCACCTGGTTCGGGATTACATGATAAAATTACTATTCTTGGTCATTCAAGTATCACTATTTCATGTCTTAGGGTAAATTAATAAACTAATGAATTTTGTATTAAGGAAACCCCTCTCCCCTCCACTATAAAAACCACCCTTCACACCCTCATTTCCTCAAACCTCTAAAGCTCCAAGACTTCTCTAAAATATTCCCAAAATCCTTCCCTAGACCCTCCCCCACATCCAAGAGCTGATGGTCCCATAAAAAGACCATGAATAGGCCCTTAAGGAAGTTCTCAAGGGGAGGATTCTAGAGGTAATTTCCCTCCCTCTTCTCCTTTAATTTCCTTTCATGTTCAAGTTCATTTGATGATATCTCCCCACCTATATTCATCCAAATTGTATTGTAACTATATTATTATAAATATACTTTAATTATATGATTCTAATGGGATATTATATCATCCAAACCCCTTTCCCTCTTCCTTTTATTTTATTAAAGAGAACGTTGTTCGTGAGGTGTTAATTTATCACCTTCAAGAACGACATGCTTTAGTCTTCAATTTCAACCTTCATATCTAGTCATGAAACCATTTTTATGGATGAAACAGAATATTTTATATGTATTATTTTCTATTTAAAGTTCTTGAAATAACCTATGTCCATATTACTAAGTTATAAGTTAAAACAAGTTCGTTGTGATCCAAAAACCGCCCAAATTGTCCCAAATAACCATCATTTAATTCTTATATAATGATTCATCCACGTGGATATAATATAATTAATTATAAGATCATTAAAACTCCTTTAATATAATTAATTTCATGTAATATTATTTATGGATGTTTACTCATGTTCTACCCAAACATCAATTTAAGAATACAAGTGAACCACCCAAGAAAAACAAAAAAAAAACGAACATCCCCGAACAATGTTTTTAAACTCCATAAGTCATCCAAAGGAACATAATATGACATAATGAAACTAGAATTAACCGTCTTAATGTACACATGGTTTTGGATCTCTAATAAATGAATATAATTTCATTATACAGGACATTAAAGAGAAAGAATCATTCGGGTACAAGGTAAGGGGAAATTCTCGAACCCAACTTTCATCCTTTGGGTTCTCCCTCTTTCAATCCATTTTGATATGGTTACTCCATAAAGATTATTTCTTCATAATAATCTTACCTTTTCTGGGATATAAATTTTTTCTAATTATGTTTATGTCAAACAAATTGTTTTCCAAAATAACTCTTCTTTTAAGAAATCAACTTATACCTATCATTCATGGTTGATGGTTCTTGTATCAAGTATGGTTTTCCCTCTTTCTTTTGGGAACCCAAATCTTATGAATGTATTCTTATGAGATGAAACCCATTCCTTTACACGGGTTAGTTATTTTCACTTTTTATATGTGTTCTATGTGGCAATCATGATAATGATATTGTTATGATGTGACAGGTGTGCCCAGAATTATACAGATCTCCAATGCATTGGGTAAAGTGATTAATCTCATGAGTAAATGTAAAATGATGTGTGAAATAGATGCTATCTTGGTTCACAAGTATGTGTGGTAGTTAACCACTAAGACATGATGTTTCATTTTTATGCATTTCCACATTTCAGGTCTTTTATTTATGCTCCTCTCATGTTCATGATCATTTGCCTATGTTATGAATATGATCACCCCATGCTATATTGTTCCTATCTATCCTCTTAATGGGATTCTATCTCACCCCTTTTGATGTATATCATTAGGTGGCTACATGTACTAAATAGAGGAAAAGCTACAATAAGAAGCTATAGAAGAAGAAATTAAATAAATTCATATAGTTGAAGTTGTATTTGTTATGTATGGTTCTACTTTTCCCAAGACACTAAACCTTTGGATCCTCTATGTCTAATACTCTTATGTTGTTTATCATTGAAATGATGTAATATTAATGTATGAAATGGAATGGTTGCTATAGATATACACATGCAAGATATTCTATAGCTCCATCCGAGCAGTATGGTTTTGGTTGAGTGTTCATCAAGGGTTTCCAACCTCATTTAGTACTATATTGATATGGTATGTGATTAGTTCATTCAGGTTAAATAATTTTAGTGAGGAATACATATGTACATTTGATCCAACATGATACAACTATTCATTCCTACCTATGATGGGTAATAGAGTTTGCTTTGGTGGTTGGGTGTTTCTTGGGTGAGAAGACACAGATAGTTAGTTCTAGCAGCGGGAAACAAAGTGATGGGAATTTGGTAGTAGTGAGAAGATGAAAAACATTGGGGCCTGGATGTGGGATATGTTTTTATAGGAACTCTCAAGATTTAGGGTACACAGTTTCCAGTTTATATTATGGATATAGTATGTCTAGGGGGATTCATTGGCCCTCTTATGATCGTGGGGGCATCTCACATGGCATTATTTGACCCATCGTATGACTAATAGAGAAAATGTGGATAGGCATCCTAGGAAGAGGTTGAGGAAAGTTAAATTATTTTTTAATGTTGGTGGATATGGTAGAGGATCTAAGAGATAATCTATATATGGAATATGTTATGACATGATTCCTCTGCCACCTCCAGGTAGTCCGTTCTAGGATTAAAGAGCTTGGGGATAGGGGTGCAGGTTATTTTTAGAAGTTGAGGATTACTACACAGAGGATCACGTGATGACATGAGGTACGATAAATGTCTTTTTCAACTTATTTATAGTACTAATAGACAATTTATTGAGTCAATATATTCACTCAACTTTTATAATTTGAGACTTTAAAATTGAGCCCTTAGAAGAACCCATGATCATGGACACTCCTAGTAAAGGTAAATCAGTGAGCACTCACTTATTCCAACAAATTTAAATGACTATAAAAGGTATTTTTTCTTTTTGATATATTTTTATAAATGATTATTACTAACAAATTCATCTTATTTATGGACTAGTTTTCTAGTACTCATTCATGGATAAATTGTTTCAGGTAGATGATGTCATGAATCTATAGTGACCTGATGATGTTTTCTTTTCTGGGTGAAAAGGAAAACCAAGTATAGTAGGACAAAACCCATTCATATAAGGTTTCACCCAATTAGTCATCATTTTTCTAGGATGAACCTTGGTTCCATGGATGCTATGATTTCTCAATTTTTTATAGTAGAGGCAGAGTGTGAGTAAATATTTCCATTGGATGTTATAGGCTTACATCCCCACTGAGATATAAACTTATGCATTGATCTACACCCTGGGATGACCCCATTATCTATTCTATCATATCAGATGGATCCCAAAATGCATCTCAAGATGAGGGTGAATTTGGGGTACTTGTTGAAAAAGGTCTTTATAAAATCCAATGTTTCATATTGGAAATACCCATTATTGTATGACATGTCAGTGGATGGGATCTTGATATTGTATATGGATTACCATCACCTAATGGTGGTGAATATGAATAAAATGTATTCACTACCAATGATCGAGGTCATATTCGATCAATTGAGAGGGGCATGATGGTTCTTGAAGATTGCCTCCAATCAGGCAATCACTAGTTGTGAGTAAGGGATTTCAATATACTGAAGACATATTTAAAATGTTGATAAACTTATTATGAGTACATGGTGACTCCATTCATTGTAATGAACAGCCCCACACTGTTAATGGGTCTCATGATCCAGATCATTCATCCTTTCTTATATCAGTTAATGTTATGTATAATAGGGTAATGGAATATGTTATAGTGGGGGGGGGGAGTTAATGGACAAGTTTAATATAATTAATAAAATAAATTTGATTTATTAAATTAAATATTAAAATTAATTATTATAATTATTTAGACCTGAAAATAAAATAAATAACATAGTAGTTTTTATATTGTTTTAGTCTGAATTGGACCAAGTCCATTCTTATATCTATCTAGTCAGCTAGAGATACATGTGGACTACCTAATTTTTAATGGGAAATCATAACCCGTTACAGAATCCTTTTATAGTATAGGGATAACCATGATAGTGACTTTTGTATGGAATGTCACGGCCCTTAGAAAAATGAATTTATATATAGGGAGTAACAACCCACAGATCATGACCTTAGAGTATTCAAGTCAAAACCTAAGGAAGAGAATTAGAAATAAGGTTTTTGTGTGTAAAAACATAAATTGAAAAATTAGAGTTCATGTGAGAGATAGGAAATATTTTTGTAGACATAGGAAACTAGATGAAGGATATGATAAACAATAAATTTTTCAGTAATGGGTTTTAAAATTGTATTTGAATGTGTCGTCAATGTAGTAGAACTCATATCATATGTAATATAGAACTTGATTGAAATTCTAGGTGATAAAAAATTTATTGCATAACTTTACATAATTATACATCATATTAAAACATTCACAGCTTTGTCCTTAAAGAAAAATATAGTGTTAAAGAAGAGGTTATCTGATGTTCAATGGAATATCATGGTACCAATAAAGATAGTCTGTAAAAAATATGAATCTCACCATAAAAATTTTCAAACTCAAAGACAATTTAATTATTCAGGAGAGATAAAATTATATTCCATAATAATAGTGACAAACCATTTTGTAATTTAAAATATAATGACCAATTTAAACTTATTTTAATAAACTATTAAATTATACTAATAATTGAAAGAAATCCTATAAAATTATTAAAGATGTTAAAAATAAATATATACTATAACTTAATTTGATGAAATTAATAATTTAAAAATTATACTTATTTAAGTACAATAATATTTTTTTTAAAAAAAATAAATGTTATTAAATATTGATTTTGAATGGAATGGTTCAATAAAACAAACAAAAAATAAAAAAACCAAAATATTCCATAAATTCACTATTAGTGTAAAAATGAATATGTAGAAAATAAATAAAATTTTCAAAACACATTAAATAATATTTTAAAAACATAGCATGGATGAAATAAAATATATATTAATTTTAAAAATTAATGAAACCCTAAAATTAATTATATAAAGCATTATGTTCATCAAAGTATATAAAATGGTGAAAACAAGTTCATATAAAATCTTTACTAGTGGTGTTAAAAATACGTAATGGTGGAAAAATTCTGTAGCCATTGGAAAAATTAATTTGAGTCCCTATGGGGAAAAATAATTTAGGTCACTATTGGAAAAAATAATTTCAGTCGAACTTGGAGAAAATAATTTAACAACCATTAGTAATAATTTACCCACTATTTTCATGAATAAAAGATCTCACCTTTGGAAAAGGAAAAACAACCCACCATTAGTTATATGAAAACAAATAGGAAAGGAAAAAACCATAGTTTGGTATATGAAAAATTGTAAAATGAAAAAAAACCATTGTTGGGTATATAAAAAATTCAAAATAGAAAAAACAACCCACCATTGGTTATATGAAAAATTAGAAGATGAAGAAAAAATAACCAACCATTAGTGTGAATAAACATCCACTCTTGGAAGTGAGAAACTATCCATTATTTATGTAATTACTCAACCTATCGCTAGGATGAATGTGAACAACTGACCTCCATTAGAATGGAAAAAACAATCCATTTTTTTGTTTAAGAATAATCTATGTGAGTTTATATTAAAGGAGGACCCATTAAATGAGGAATATGATGGTTTTAGGGATACTATATGATGGAGATAGAGCATGAGTCAACATCTATGGAGGAATGTTGATAGAGGTAGGAGATGATAAATTGTATTTCATCAATATATGTTCAAACTAAACCCATAAAGATTAGTGAATTTTTAATCATTATAGACAACTGAATTTGGATTTAGTTCATCAGACTTATTTTTATATAATTTCAATATATTTCATATGAATCAATAATTTCTTAATAACAATACATTTTTAAAAATATATGGTCAAAATACTATGAAAACATATTTTGAATAACGTATAAACCTTTGCAGTACACATGGATTTTTTATGGTGTGTGAATGAAATTTTTTGAAGTTTATATAATTAAACTAAATGAATATAATATAATTATATTTCTAGCATAAATAACTATGAGTGATTATAATTATAATAAAATGATATATAAAAGAAAAAAAGGATTTGTAACAAAAGAAAATTTAGAATTTCATATCTATTTTAAGATCTTAGGACATACAACACACCCGTTAAAAAATAAAATGGAAGTTCATTTATACTAATATAATTAATATAAATGATTTTCATCTCCAAAAGTACAATTTTCAAAGGAATCCAATCATTATTGTTTAAGTTATAAAAAAATACATAAATAACTAAATCAGTTTATACAAAAAATATTACTTGATATCAAAAACACAAATCATGTTGAGGATTAAATGTGAACAATCTATAGTATAAAATATTTATAATTTTTGTTTATTATATTTTATAATAACTTTTTTTATTTATATGAAACAAGAATTGTAATATTTTTATCACTATAACATTTGTTTTAATTAAAATACATATAGGTATTAAAAACATATTTCACATAAAATAATTAATTAATGTTGTCTAATAAAAAACATAAAATTACATATAATAAAAAGGTGAGATACATACAGGAACATTCAAAAACTATGTCCCACAATTTTATAATAAAAAATTAAAACCAATTTTAGAACTTGTTTTGTAAATAAAGAAACAGATTAAATAAAACCTCCTCAAAAATAAATACAATACTGAAATTATTAAATGTCAAACATTCTATGTTCAAATTAAATTTTTTCAAACTGACCAGAGTCTAAAGGCTTAGAAAACATGTCTTCTAGTTGATTTTATGTTATGATAAATTCTAAAAAAATTTCACACTTATTCACATGATATCTAATAAAATGAAATCTAAGATCGATATGCTTTATTCTAGAATCTTGAAAGGAAATTTTAAAAATACGAATTTCATATGTGTTATCACAATAAAAAGGACATTTATGAAGATAAATACAAAAATAACAAAAAATATTTCTTAATCAATAAATATTGATCTCAACTACTAGCTATCGAGATAATCTTACCATATTTAGTAGATAGAACATCAGATAATTACTTATTCAAATAATAATTAATTGTGATTTTTACTAGGAAATGACTCATACCTGATGTTCTTTTTCACTTAATTATAAATCCTCAAATATTAGTGTAGGAATAAGATATTAAATTAATAATATTATCGTTTTCATAAAATAAACCATAATCATCATTTAATTTACCATATATAATTATTATTTTTATATATTCAATATGACTCCATTTAGTATCATCTTGAAATATTAAAAATAAACAAACAATGAAAATTATGTTAATTCTAGATTAAATTAAATATTAAAAGATATATATAATTCATTTATAAACATTATTATCAATACATTTACTGCATGAATCAACGTCTAATTTATAATTATTACACAAATGATTTTTCATAGAATTATTGGAATACATGCCAATATTTTAACTACATATTTATCATAATTATATAGATTAATGAAATTTTTATCTTTTCATAGATAAATTCAACATCAAATAAAATTATTAATTATCACATTTAAATTTTTACAGGATCAGAAGACAATAGAGTAGAAATTAATTACAAATCAAATCACTTGATGAACCAAAAACTATATAATCAATTTATATTTTTATAATAAAGGTATAATGAGAATTTATTTAAATAAAATATATATGATATAAATTTCCTTTTTTTAAACCATTATATAATAAAAATTAATAAATCCTTTTATACCAATAACAGGGTTCTAGTTTTTGACCATATAAAAAATATATTTTAAATACATTATTGGGAAATTTTTCATTTTCAAAACCAAGAGGTTGTGACACATAAAATTATTAAGTTAGAAAATCATATATGAAAAAATTATACATCCATTTGATATAATTTTAAACCATGAAAAAAATACAACAGAATTATAATATCCTATAAAATGAAAATAGATGAAAATGATGCTTCAAATTATATACCTTTATTTAGAGAGTATCCTTAGGAAATAGAATACCTTTTTTGACAATTTTTATAGATTTATCCAGCTTGTTTCTAAATATAATTTTGGGTCAAATTAACTAGTTATCCTAAAAAACTCTTTTAATGACCACAAATTATTAAGATCAAATTTATTAAGCTCATATTTCAATAAAAGTCCAGTTATAAAAAATTAATTCATCTTTAATATTACTAAAAACAAAATCATAAATAAAATAAAAATTTAAATAAAAATTTAAAATATATTTTCATATTTTAACAATGAATAAATATTACAATAACATTTTCAATAAGATGATTATTATGAATCATCCATCATTGTGTATTAGTTTGAGAAGCAATATGCTCCCCCAAAAAATGATTCATTCTTATCATGAGGTTTTTCTACACCAAAATTAGAATCTCTAAAATCATCAAAAAAAATTGAATCGAAATTTATTTAAACATTAATTTAATCATACATAACGTGAAATGATTCTTCAATAACCATATTTATTTTATTATAAACTCTATAATATATAATATTATTAGAAAACCCATGTATGATATTGTCATCACATTTAGCATAAAATGTGTCTAAATCATCCTTTCAGTATAGAATAACAATGTTACAACTAGAAACTCGAAAATAAAAAAAATTATTATTTTTTATCTATGAAGAATTCATAAGGTGTTTTTAGAAGGTTTTAACCAGAACTCTATTTTAAATTTACGATCTATAAAAAATATTCATAGCCTAAAAATATATTTCAAAATTATATTTACATAAAATAGTTCAAACTATTTCAATAAGAGTTCAATTTTCCTGTCCTACAACCTTATTTTATATTGTGTTCAATGAGAATAATAATTATGAAAATAATCATTATATTATAAAAATAATTAAAATAAATATTATGAAGTTCACCTCCTTTATCACTATGATTAGAAATAGTCAAAATCTTTTTCATTCTGAATCAAATTAAAAAAAAGCAGAAAATATATATAAAGATTCATTTTTATGAGAAAGAAATAACAACTATATAAGTCTACTATAATAATCAACAATCACAAAAGTATATTTCATTCCACCAAGGATAGAAATTTATATTGGACTAATTTAATCAAAATGTACTCGCTTTAAAATTATATTAGTACTGATCTGATTGATTGGTCTAAATAAAATTTTCAGTTTCTTACCTTTCATGTAAGCATCATAAACATGATGACCTTCTTTCTTCAAGGAAGGAAGGTGTAACACATTCTCATGTTTTTAGTTATTATCCGACATTATAAAATTAACATGACCTATATTTTTAGGACAACTAATGTTTTCCTTTTGTAAAATATTCATACACATCACATGTTTAATAGATATTTCATAAAAACCAATAGTATATATAATTTTGTCAATTTTTTATAAAATAATAAATAATCATCTTAAAAAACTAAACATTTTTCATTTTGAAATTTAACATCCATTTCATCATCTCATAATTAAGATATAAGAATTAAATTATATTTTAATATTTCAACATATAAAATTTTAAAAATAACTAGAGAAATAAAAATACCCACATTACCAAAAACATTTATATTACCTTAGTAAATATCTCTAAAAGTAATAGTGCCTCCATCACATTTCTATAAGTAGTTAAATTTGATGGAAATCTGGTTTTATGCCTAGATAATCTACTATTCATATACCACATTTCATTTTTGATTCATTAAATAATTTTTTCCTACAATAAACAATTTTATTGACACTTTTACTACCCATGATACATTTTTTCCAATATGATCAGAAATATATTTCTATGTAAACATATAGAAATTAAACAAGTTTTTTATGTTAAATTTCTTAAAAAGTATTTTTAAACATAGTTTTTATAAATCAAAATTATTTTTGAATATAAGAGTATAATCATTTTCATAGTGACATTTCATTTGACATTAAAACAAGAAACAATATATGTACAACCATTTTTACTTTTAACAAAATGAGTTTTAAACATTTGTGGTAATCTTTTATTATAACAAAAAACCATCATCATTTATATTTATATTATTCATATGCATCATTTTGTGAGATCATTCACAAACCTAAATATAACTAAATATAATTTTTTTTAAATATATTCAAATTTTTCTTAAAATTTTCATTCAAACCTTGTGCATTCGTGAAATTGTCATAAATTTAGGAATGACAATCAGATGTTGTATTTCCTAACAATTCTCTTTCTTTAAAAAATAAGTTTATTTTTAGAAAAAAGGTTTTCATTATTTTCCATAATATTATAATATATATCAAAAGAAATTAAAATAACTTCAATTAATCATTCATCTTCCTTATTTAATTTAGAAACATTTGGGTTTCTTGAATCATAGTTTGAATCGCAACATGTAGAATAAAAAAAAGAATTACCAACCTTATTTAGTAATATCGTGAAGTACAATATAGAATGTTTTTTTATTTACACATGCTTAATGGAATATGATTCTTCTATACAAGGCCTAGTAGTTTTCAATTAATTTTTATCCTTATTCTTGTATTTATCATTATTATTTAGTTTAGTATAGTCAGGATTGATATACCTTTTCTTCTAACTTTCATAACAAGTTACATAAGTTTTGTTATAATTAATGAA
This sequence comes from Viscum album, assembly GCA_963277665.1. Taxonomy (NCBI): domain Eukaryota; kingdom Viridiplantae; phylum Streptophyta; class Magnoliopsida; order Santalales; family Viscaceae; genus Viscum; species Viscum album. The sequence continues at coordinate 1,870,697,172 of OY728150.1, forward strand.
AACTTTCTTATATTCCTTGTGTGTTTTGGACTGTTTCTTATAAATTGGTTCATGAATCATTTCCTTTTCATTATTTTTTAATAATAAATCACAATCTGATAAATGTATTCATTTTCACTGTCCTGTACATAATAATCATAATGATCAATTATAAAATCATTCTCAGAATTAAAATCTACAACTTTTCTTTTTTTAACTACTTGAAACCTATGTTTTTTAGTTACATTTAAAACTAAATCAGTGACCCAATAAATTCTTCCAGGGGTTACTCTATTAAATTATTTATTTCATAAAAAAATCTTCTTTCTGTGCTATTTATTTGCTAACACTTGTGTGACTTATTAAACAAGTACTAGGTTTCTTATTTAATCCCTAAGTGGATTAAATCCATTAAAAATAATTGTGATTCTATTGAATATTTTACTATTTAATATTCCCTCATATTGATGTCTTGGTAATCCACACAAATAATTCCATGTTTGTTCTGAATCAATTTATTAGATCCTAGGTGAGTAACTTTTAGAATCATCCAAATTTGATTATAAGTTTTAAAAGCAGACCCATGAATAAAAATATTTCTACTAATATATCAATATAAAATATTAAAAAACATTTAACTTAAAATGTTTCTAGTAGAATTGTTTCCTATAAGTGTATCTAGGTATGATTCAGGAAGTGTATATGATTTTTCTCTGATGGTTTAGTGCTCTTTACTAAACTGTTTAAGGTATGACTCTATTCTAGATCTATCATACACATAATCACAGCCGTCAATTCGTTATGGATTTTGAAGAATCCATGAATAATTTGGGTTCTGTCCATCCATCTTAAAGATCATTTCCTTATTGAGTAAGTTATAGTAATAGGTTATCTCATATATTATAATTGTATTCCCTATTGAGGGATTTCATTATTCTAAAATGAAGAACCATATATACCAATGTATGGTATCAATTAATATAATGAATGAAAATACTATTATTAATAATATTATCCTCTGAAACTGAATTTAGGTCATATAGGGTAATGAATGATGGTCTACAGTGGGGGTGAATCGACCAAATTAAAAATTCTAATAAAAAAGTTTTATAATTTATGTAATTATTAATGTTTTTTATTATGGTTAATTAGAACCCGAAATAAAATATTTAATACATGAATGTTTATACTAGTTTAGTCCAATATGTACCTAGTCCAGTAGTCTATCTCTCTACACAACGAGAGATACTTTTGCACTGGTAGAATTTTAAGGGTAAATCATAACCTATTATGGAATACTTTTATAGTGAAGGGATAACCATGCAAATGACTTTTTTGTCGAGAGTCACCACCCTTAAAACCCTCAACTTCAATATAGGGGGTCAGAACCCTTAGATCCTGAATTTTGAAATTGGGAGTTTAATAATGGGTTAGAGAAGAAGAAATAATAATTTTGTTTGTAAAATAATAAATAGAAAAACAAATTTCACGTGAGAGAAGGGAAATACAATTACAAAATAAAGAAAATAGATGATGGGGATTATAAATAATAAAAAGTATGTATGGGCTCTTTAGAGTTGGATCGACACATCTTATCAAAGCAGCTGAAGTCGAAGCAGAAGTAATCTAGCACTTGATAGAATTCCCAGGTGATAAAAATATGGTATCAGAGGACATTAAATAATTTGTACAGTATATTTAAATGTTCACATCATTACTCTCAAAGAAAAAACTATTTTTAAGAAAAAAGTTAACGGATGATCAATGAACTATACAACTACCTTCAAATGGGATCTATAAAACAAAAGAGGAAAAACAGTCTTAGGATAAAATAATACAAATTCATAAATAATTGAATTATTTATGTGTGATTAAATTTTCCTAAAAAATAATAGTAAGAATTTATTTTGAATTTAAAATATAAAGGCCAATTCAAAACCATTTGAATAACCTGTTAAATTTTATTTATAATTCCTACCAATATGCTAAAAATAAAAAAACTATTTAAAATAAATATTAATGAAATTTTACTTTAACGGAGTGTGTAATTTTGTAAATATTTATGTGTTTTCAATTACCATTTAACGTGTTTGAATAAATTCAATGTCATTGAATAATAATTTATAATGGAATTGGTCAATGAAATTAACATTAAATACTAAAACATAAATATTTCATAAATACATTGAATGTGTATATATGAAAAAATAGTTAATAACCATAATTTTTACAACAAATTAAAAATTATTTAAAAATATTATCTTTTCGTAAATATAATATATATTATTTAAAGAAAATAATAAAACACTAAAAAGAATTGTAAAATTCATGAAATTTATCAAGTTATAAAAATTTATGGAAAACAGAGCATGAACCAATCATTTTTTATGGTAAAAAATATTTCTGATGGTTGAAAAAATGAGTCACCATTAGAAAGAAAATAATTTCATCCAATACAGAAAAAAATATTTTGAGTCACCATTGGAAAAATTAATTTATGTCACCATTATGGAAAAATAACTTACCATCTGTTAGTTATAATTTACCCATCATTGGAATGAATAAATGAACCCACAATTAGAAAAGTAAAAAACAACCCTTGTTTGAGGATATGAAAAAATGGAAAAGGAAAAATATAAACCACCATTGGGTATATGAAAAAATTTTCAAATGAAAAAAAACAACCCACCATTGGAGTGAAAACCCATCCACCGTTGTAAGTGGGAAACCATCCACCATTGAAGTGAGAACTCAACCCACTACTAGACTGAATTTAAATAACCGTCCTCTAATGGAATAGAAAATAGCAAGCCTATGTTAGGTTTTGGAATCATATAATTGAGTTCCAATTGAAAGAGAACCCATTAAAAAAGAAATTGTATGGTTTCATGGTTTCTAGCTAGAGAAGAAAAAGGGTGTGTGAGAATCCATGAAGAAACGTGGCTAGAGGAAGTAGATGATGAATAGTATTTCATCATGCTATTTTCAAACTGAACACATAAACATTAGATAATTTTTAAGCCATCTAATTGACTGAATTTTAAGTAGGTACAAAATAATTATTTGTGTAGAATTTCAATATCTATTCAAATAATCAATGATTACTAAATTAAGATTAGTATTTAACGACATATGATAAAATAATTTGGGAAACATCTTTTTTAAACTCGATAACCCATTATAGTACTCGAACCCTTTTATGGAATGTACTTAATGTTTTTAGAGTGTCTTATTGTTTTATTAAATAAATAAAATCACATCATCTTTATAACTGAATAAATACCAAGATATTATTATTATAAATTAATTATATATGAAATAAAAAAAAATTATGGAATATTCAAACTTGTAGGTCTATATCATGATATTCAGAGAAACAATTAACATCATAAAAAATAAATTATTCTAGCATTTTTTGTAAATAAATTCAGATAAATGAGTTGTATTTAAAGGAAGATAATTTTTTAAAGAATATGGTTAGTATAATGTATGTTATGAATAAAATATGAAATAATTATTAAATATTTTTATACTAAAGATTGTACTCTATAGGAAAATAGAAAATCATGTTTGTGATTAAATTTGAACATGTCAGAGAATGAATTAAACATTATTGTTGTTTAATAAAAGTTATATTAACTTCTTTTATATCATTTTAAATATCGATTATAAAATTATTATCAATATTACCATGGTTATAATTAAAATAAATATATGTTTTAAAAATAGTTTTTTCACATAAAATAATAAAAGAGTTTTGAATATTTATAAATGGAAATATAATGTAATCAAATAAAGTAAAATACAAAAATGGAGATACACAAATATTTTTTGGTAATATATATTGATGATATCATTTTTTACCCAACATCAAACGAGGATTATGTTAGACACTTGAGGATGGTTCAATATGTACTAAAAAGTACCATCTTTATGGAAAACATTTCTTGTTTTGGTTCTTGTATTAAAGAGTTCCACTTTTTGGGACATTTTTTCTCAGTAGAAGGTGTGTCATTAAATTAGAAAAAGATCGAAGAATTTTTATCTTGGGAGGCACCCAAGAGAATATCATATTTGTAGTTATTCCTTGGGTTGGAAGCCTACTGTCATATATTCATACCTAATCTCTTTTGGATATCATCTCTTGAGACAGATTTTGATAGAAATGGTGTAGCCTTCAATGTGAATAGAGAGGTTACATTTTTAATTTTAGGAGATAAATAATAGATTAAATTTCTCTCCCATATTGATAATTTTAGAAGAGGTTTTTGATTAAATATTGTTCGAGAATGATTCGGGGACCGATATCTATTTTTTTGGATACAGAGGATGACAGTTATTTCTAATGGGGTTTCAGTTGATACCACATGAAAAACAATGTGACCTATGATCATGAACTATTAGTGGTAGTATTTACACTATATATGAAGTTAAAATACATTATGGTTAGTTTTTTATCATCCATTATTACAAAAAAAATGTCTCAATTATATCTTCTCTTATAAGGATATTAACTTCATATGTAGGTGAGGGATATAGTTCCTCTTGGACTATGAAACTGAGATTGTTTATTCTATTTAGAAGGGTAATATGTTAGATAATGCTCTCAAAAGATGATCATGTTAGTAGATACTGAGAATGGAATAAAAGTAGTAGACCTCATTTCAGTTATCCTTTGTGGGTGGGAATGAAAAGGTCACCTCTAGTTGATGGTTATGATACCTACGCTTTTACAGCAAGTAAAGGAGGCACAAGTTGGAGATACCGACTTTGAAACCCTACTTTCTCAGATATCTACATGAAATTATCCTAATTGACTTTTGGAATATTGGGAGCATGTCATTATTTTTAAATAATAGATGATAGAACATGTTTCACTGAGAGAGGACGTACTGATGGAGTATAATACATCACCCTTAGAAGTACATCCAGGTATGGTGAAGAAGTATGAAGACCTTTGTAGGTTGTTCTAGTGGCTTGGGATGAAGTGATGTGATGCATAATTTGTCTCTTTATTATTTACTTGTATAAAATTAATGGTTTAGTTCCAGGTTACAATGGGAATTTCTCAACCCCTTGGTGTGATATAGTAGATGTGGAATGGGATACCCAAGGAATTCAAGGCAGGGTTACTGTATATTTCTTGAAGAAGTGATTAAGTCTCAGTGATTGTAGTCTGACTCAACAAGTTTTACAACTTCCTAGCTAATAAAGAGTAGTGTTTAGTAGATATATTTGGATGCATATACATAATGGATATATTTTGGAACACTGGAGTTCACTCATAAATCTTTTTTGAACATAATGATCATTTCACATCTTAGTTATGGAAGGGTTTGATACATGACTTTGGGAATTGGTTATGTTTGAGTTTAAATTTTCAACCACAAACTAATAGCCACATTGAGTGGACAATTCAAGTCATGGATGATAGAAAGTAGGCTTACATATTCAATGTTTTCCACAATTTTTAGGATCACTACTCATTATAGTAGTTTTTTTCGTTACAATATCAACCATTCATGAATTTTCATGACACTATTTGGGTCTATTTAGGGTTGAACATATAGGTCACTACAATGTCTGACCAACCTAATATATTTAATACTTATTGTTCATAAGTTGGTATGATCCACAAAAGAGATGGTACAGATCATCTAGGAGCATATGTGGACTTTAGAGAGACGTTATATGTATTATGAAGACTTACGATGGGGGCCCTAAGAATTCGAGGAGAGGGACTATGTGTTACTGAGGGTATTAACACAAAATCAGTTGCATATATTTTTCATGGTTGGAAAAATATCTCAGAGATTCATTACCCCCTTTTAAATTATATGTAGATTGGTAATGTTGGTATACAACTTAGCTCTACTAATAGATTTATACCATGTACCCAAAGTCTTCCATGTGTCACAGCCAAGGAGCTGTGTGCATCACCTATCATATTTTAGAAACTCAAGAGTCTAGGGAATAGATGATGGATCTACTATTTTAGTGTTCATGGTAGATATTGAGAATCAATTTGATAGTATACTTAATGGGTGATTTATTATTTAGGTTCGTGTCTGGTGTCGACACATGATTCATCAAGAGAGGACCTGGGAGCAGAAGATCTATATGTGTTCTGAGTACCCAAATTTTTGTGTGTGGAATTTTTCAATTTCCACGATGTAAATTCCCAAGGGTGGGATAAATTAAAAAATCATTTTTTTTATTTAGTATTTTTCATATAATATGGATTATTGTCAAAGCTATGAACTTAGAAAGTGTGAGATTCTGTGGCATGATGATCTGAGAATTAATTTTTTAAATATATTAAATATAATTAATTTCATGCATGATGAAATTTTGAAAAAAGGTAGAATAACACATAAACAAAATCATTGATTAGAAATATAAGGCCTCTATAGAGCTTATATCATAGGATTTATCCTAGTGCGATATAACATTTGACTTCATTTGATGCTTGGTTACAATTTGTTTTTGGGCAAATTAATAATAAAAAAAATTATTTGGTTTGTTTTATTTGTTTGTACATAGTGAACTAAAACCCATAATAAATGAATGACTATATGGAATTATTAGGGTCAGATACATAATCTTGGATCCATTTGAGAGAGTATTCGAGGTTCTAGAATGGGAGAAAAACAACTAGATCATTGATCAATGGTCTGCATGCAATTGAATTAAATTATATCACCAACAACAAAAAATTTGGATTTTCAATTAATCAATGATCAATAAATCTCAGTTTAGGAAGTTTGTTTTATATTCATTTATCCCTATTATCTTCTCTGATGATGGACATCAATCAATCGAAGCAAATTTATTTTCAGATTAATCGTATTGTGGGTGTGGGTGTATTTGGGAGGATATTGGGATAATTTTTTTATTTTTATTTGAGGAATGCTCATAATTCTGATGGTAATTAATAAATTATAACTCAATAATGGATAATCTCCATTCTTATCCTATTATTATAATCTTTCTCCCACCATTTTTTTTAGTTCATAAATATAATTGTATTTGGACGGAGTTTCAATGAATACCGGATAATCAAATGTTGTGCACCCATTTCTTGGGACAATAGATTAATATCATACATATAGGTTTATATTGATGATGGTATCAAGCTATGATGATGAAGATGATGGATCAAGGACATATTTTACCCCCTAGGTTTGAGTTGGGTGTGGTTCGGTGATGATATGTGGTGGTGGATGTTTCTTGTGTAATGAAATTGTAAGGAATACCGCTAAAAATGATGAAGGGCTCTCATGGATCAAGATACATATTTTTGTGAAGGGTTTTATATAGATCCACGAATATTGGTAATACAATAGATGAATAATGAATGGATCTAGGACTTAAGAAAATCTTAGGTTACATTGTTTATGATCCATAATTACACACTGTATGGGACCCCTACCCTATTTTTTGGTACAGGATTATTGAAACAGAGGTAAATATCCCAAGGTGTGAGTCCATTTCTGATCCTCAGTATTTGTATAGAGTGAATACACAATAAAATTCTGGTTTCATTACATTTTGTGTGGCCAATGCCACATAATATATATAGAATGACCAGTGGCTCAGTGTGTACAAGGTTGACAGACCTTGGATACCATGTGGACCCTAATGTCGTGAGGGGTGGGAGGCACTATGCACTCAAACACCTGAAAAAATATACATACATAAACATGACCAGTCAAACATGAACATGGATATGAACACAGGTTGTGATACATGGGTAGAACCTAGTGAAAAAGGGATACATCATATACTCTTAGTACATGTCATGTACTCTTACAAATAAATCATTGAATCATTTTCATCTTTATATTTAACATTTTCATTAGGTAACATTACGTTAACCCTTCCCCTACATTTTTTTTTGGAATCACATCTTATGCATAGGATGGTGATCCCCAATGAGAATATTCAACCTCGAAAAGTTTTGTTGGAATCATTCTCTGATGCCTAAGGTGAGACCCTATATCATAATAATTTCTCTATGAGGGTTTATTAATATCATCAAGTCCAATACTATGTGAGAATATATCCCCTATATATAGGGTAAATCAAGATTGGGTTGTTGGTATACCCAATGGACTTTGGTTTGATCCCCTTATATATATTAATCTCTTCAAACTTCCTCTGTGTATCATTTATCATAGAAACCGATGAGAATGATCTCTCAGATGTACCTAATTAGTGTTGTATGACTCATGATATTTGTTTTTCTATATTAGTTTTATGTGGAACATTAGATCATGAATAGAAGGTTGGATTTATTTTTGTGACCATACCTTGAGATTGTGTGTCTAATATGAGTATATCTGGATATTATTGTTATGTATATTATTTAAATATACCTGTGACTAGATGACTATTTTTCCTCATTCTATATACTAATTGATTTTAGGTTTTCCTACTATGTATTATTTTGATTAAACCAATATTTTCTTTTCCCATGAGTAATGTCTCTTATTGAGATGATCGACATTTTGATGAAGTTATACTAGGACCAGAACCTCGATGAGCATAGTGAGCCTGATAGTACAAGGTGTGTCCTAGTGATTTTACTGCAGTAATCCTTTAATATATATTATGTTGTGATTATTTTTAGTTTTTTTTTCAATTTTATTTTTTCCTTTTTTTCCTGTTTTGTTTTCATAATATGATGGTGGGATATTAGATGTATGCATGTATAGTTATTGGTTATTTTACATTTCTACGTTTTATAGTATATGGGTTGTATGGGTGTGTGTGTATATATATTTATATCAAGATGAGGCCACCCAATTGTCTAATATTTCTATATGGTATTGGTCACCAACCCCTAGCCTACTAGAGAGGGTCATGTAAAAATTAAGACATGGTCCCCACTGGGCTGGGTCATGAAATCAATATCATATATACCCTCCCCATGGAAGGGTCAAGTTCTTATTGTATTTATTTGGGAATTTATCCAATATAAATGGTTTATATAAAAAGGACTAGGTATCCCAATATATTCTAATGTGTGATAATCTGTCTATAAATCAAATTTCATTATCTGAGTTTCCATCTAGAAAGGTGTGTCATTTCAGAATTTCATTACTGATAAAGTCACCTGGATTTATATCTCATCTTATAGATGGAGTTTTTATCCTTCTCACTCACTGAGGAGTGGTATCCTCAATCACAATATGTATGTATGGATAGGTATATCACATTATTTCCTGAGAACGTGATCCCTTATATATAGATCAGTTGTTGAAAATGTGAGGGGTTAAAACATTAAGCCTGGGGTGAGATCCTTAATCACATCCCTAGAGTAGGATTATATATAGGAATTAATTATTCATTCATGTGATCCATTTCTATGGGTTAGTATAGATAAGATTTGGTATCCCCCATAGACTTAGGTAGAGATCATCTTTCTCTCTTTCAAATCCCTTTTACTGAGGTGTCTATTTGAGATGTCAATTTTATAGAGATTATTGTTATGATATAAGGTTTTACTCTCTATCCCCTATTAATGAGGTTACCTCATATACCATTACATTTATACAAAACTTATTGTGTTTCCTTCACCATTTATATATGATATATATGAGTTTGGAGGGCTTGTGGTAATTTTTTATTCTCCTTAGGTTTATTGTGTATCGAAAATTATATTTGGTTGAGTGTTAAATATCCTAAAATTATCCTTTATAGAAGAGGATAATTTGTATAATGATCACGATTCTTGGATTACGAGTCCTAGGTAGAAGATATTTTCCTCCTCATCAGTGTGGTATGATCATCTATTGTTACATTGTTTTTCTTGGGTGGTCAGTAAATGATTTATGGTGAACGTATCTAGTAATTCCCCCCATAGAAAAGACCTTGGATTAGTTTATTTGGTTGTAGGTGGAATGGTAGACCATGATTTGTTACATTAGTCATATTTTATTAGGAATTTTATCCCTATACATGTTATCCACATGAAATTTCTTTTATATATTATTCCACTAAGATTTGATTGTGTGTGACAGGACCAGTACAACTAGGGTGAAGACATCTTGTAAGAGAAAATTTTTATCATCATTTTTGCTGACAATGAGATATGATTTTCAAACTAGATTACATGGGGATTCTACTATATAAGCGTGGCATGATATGGTTTCATTTGTGTTTGGGGATGACACTTTTACAATATTTGGGTTTTTTTGGAATATGTTTTGTAGTGTTGTGTGATGGAGTAGTTCAAATAAGGTGTATTTCTTTAGAATTGAGTGATAATAATAAAGAATAATATATTCTTCTAACATTTATTAGAAAATAAATTGGACCACATGTGTATTTCAACGTGTTGTTAATAGAATTTGGCATGTATATATTTTGTGGAAATTGGAAGCTTTTCAAAATGAGTTTGGGTGTTTTAACACTCAGGTTATCAAAGACTATGGGTTCTGGAATGCACATATTGTATCATCATATGTTTATGTAATGATAACTAATGACTATTGAGCTTTTATTCCATCTCATTAGCTATTCATGTCCTTAAGAATACATATTGTATGTTACCATTTTTTCCAAAAACTAAAATTATTAATGTTTCTACTAGGATACTGCTTATGAAATGGTGATGGAAGTCACTCTTTTTGTAGTGAGGTTCTCTTGTTGAAACATTTGAGATTGGGTGTTAATGATATTATTAATTTATTATAATTACTGTGATTCCCTTTTTAATAAGTTTGGAGCATGAAACCTTTTATCACATCCATGGTTTTATAAATGTATTCTATAATTTATGAATTTTCATCATGAGGAGACTATTATATGTTTTGTTTTTTGAATATAAATTGATTAACCATAAATCCTTTTTTATTCTTGTTGCATTTATGTTTCACAAATTTTGGAATCTTCCTTTAGAATGGGTATCATCTAAATGAAAATATAGAGAATAGAGAATCTAAGATGTAGCACCCATACTTTTGAAGAAGTATATGTATTCACAAGAAGGATTTATTCAGGATAACTAATTTTTAATAGATATTCTAATGATGGAGGAGATAATTTACATTTGATTTATATTCAACTTGTAATTTTTAATATTACTTTAGTTACCTTTTAAGATTTTGAAATTTGTTAAAATGGTTGTAGTGAAATAGGGATTACAACAAGGATAAACCAAAAGTTAAGGTTTAAAATGACACATAAAACCTCTACAAATTAGATTTCATGAGTATAACTTAGCCTAATACTTCTTATTTTAAAATATATTGATTTTTGGAGAAATTTTATATTAGTTATTTATATATTAGTGTTTCTAGTATATTCTTGCTTTCCACTAGACACACTAGTAAAAGGAATCATCTAACCCTCCCTTCATCATAGAATTTAAGACATATATATCAACAAATACGTAACCAAATACCTTCCAAGACACCTTACCTATATTGTAGATGTTCTTTTATTCATAAATTATCATCCTATAAAGGTAGAAGGTGTACTCTAAAGGTGATTTTATTTATAAGAATTATAACTGTTAATCATTTGATTCCATATTTATTTATTCATACACCAACCCTAAAATATCGATAAACATGATTTTATAATAACATAATTATATTTCATATGTTGACATTTTTTATGTTTATTTAAAAACACTTTTCATAACACTTTCAATCTAATGGGAAATTAAATCATCACTCGTGTATTTGTATTGACTACCATATCCATTAAGTGGTGTATTTTTTTAATCATCATCTACCATGGAAGGTTAAACATATTTAGTTATTGAATATATTTATACTTTATGACATAATTATATTTATAGAAATATAATTTATCATATAACTTCTTACTCCTCAATATACTATAAAATGATAATGTCGCCCATGCTTACGTGTGTACCACTACCTCCACAAAGAGATGTAGTTCATTTTTCATTTGTTACCTCAAAGGTTATAAATTAGGATGGATTTAATAAATAAATATGATATTTAAATTATAATTTTGATTCTATAAAAGTAATGCTTTGTCTTTTTTTATTTTCATTCAATCCTTTCGAAAAATGAAAATGTTTCTCATGTATAAGAACAGACTATACACGACAAGAAAATATGTATTTAGTTATTCATGGTAATTTTTAATTGATGGTAATAAAATTAAATTGTATATGTTAATGTTTTAATTATAAATTTTTTTTTTGATTATAGATATGATTAATTTGTGACCATGTGCAAGGATTAAAATTTTGGAACTAGAACATGTATAAAAAATAGAACAGTTACCACACAAAAAATTAATTTCATAATGAGTTATCTGTATATGTGTAGTGATAATTTATGAATTAATTTTATTCAATAATATTGATAATAATATTGATCTTATATATATGAATAATAAATATAAATTTCATATATAGGAGGCTATAATGCCTTCGACCAAGCAGAAATCGAAGGTAAGGTGTTCTTATGAAAAAATTTCTTCTATGAGAGTTGTTTTGATTATCGAATTTAGTTCGATTAGATAGTTTATTCTCTTTATTATGTAAATATTATATCATGAACCAATTTATCTAAGTGTGTATTAATGTTCCATTTCAATTTTTCCCTTTTCTATAGGGTTATATTGATTTGTTACAAAATCTGTAATTTTTCTTGGTCTCAGTATCGAACTGTTGATAGATTTATACTTTTTAAAACCATATTTTATTTTATATATTTTACATAAAAACCAAATAATATTTCTGAAATTATATTATAAGTAATTTATTTTATTATTAAAACCACATCATGTTATTATTTTTTATGAAGTTTGATTTTAATGTTACGAAGTCCGTACAGGTTTATTCTACATTCTATTTTTTATTCAGGATTATTTTAGTTTAGTTCTCCAAATGGAATACTTTTATAGTATATCATTCATAAAACCCATCTATTTTCTTCTTTTATAGATATTTATCTTTTTTTTGTTATTATCCAACATTTACTCTCCTTATTCCTCAAAAATTGATATTATTATTTCTAAGAAAAACTGGCCTTATCTATCATTTTGAGTCATAAATATTTTTATACCATGTCAATATTGTATAAAATGTTTTCGGAATGTTATTTTATATTCATTAATAATGGTGTATGTAAATTTCATTAATTTTTTATATTATTTTTCATTCTTTATAAATTATGTTTTTTAATATTTTCTTAATGGGTTTTTTTTATTTCATTAAAAATGTGAGAAATGAATATCCTTATTACTGTACATGACATGAATGAGGTTTCTACCTACATAGTCATTATTAAATATTAAAACTACTTTAATAATTTATATTGAGTTTCATAGAAAATCCATTTCCAAGATTCTACTAATTTTCAGCTTTGATAAATAAATTACATTCTAGAATAGTTTAAAATAAATTTTAAATTGTTTTATAATAGTAATTCTTTAAAAAAAGATACAAAATCATTAATAAATCATCATTTTAAGATATCTATTAAACTTTCCACCAAAATTATCAATTTAAATTCCTTCATTTTGAAAATTCATTTATCTTTAATTGACACTATACTATTATCCTTTTCTGATTTTGGGATTACACCTTGTTTTGAGATCATTCACTTTCTTATGATAATATTCTCTATCACTCTCCATTATTCATAGAACATTGTTTTTCTCAATATATCAATATCATTTTAAATAATAGATATATTTATCATTTAGATTTTTTATTAACCATATTCTATTACTACATATGATGTTAGTTTAAGGACGGTTATTAAGAAATTATTATATTTACTATGGAAATATTAATATTGTGTCTTCTTTACTCAATACATATATTTATAATTAGTAAGTAATTTTTCATTTTGAATTATATATTTTATATAAAATATGTGTAACTCAATGAACATAAGTAAGTGATGGGGGAGGTTTCATTATAGATATCCCCCCATTCGTCAGTGGGTCTCACGAGATAAACTACCATGGGTATTTTCGGTCTTCATACTCAATCATTTATTATGTCTTCACACAAGGCATTGAAAATAAGATTACGATGTTCAAAATTATTCACCCATAATTATAAAAAAATGTTATTTATTTTCTTATGATCATATATATAGTTATGATATAAATTGAAATAGATATTGGTAATCTTTTATTTTTAACGTATAATTCTATTATTACATAATTCTTCCTTATTGATCAGACATTATTTAATTTAGGATGGATTCAGGTATATTATTTCACTTATGATGTATTTGAACTCACCCTTCATATATTTATATTTCATCGGCGGGCACTATAGAAGTACAATTCAAAGAATGGGCCTTGGGCCAAAAATTTGGGCCTAGCGGCCTTGTAATGGGATAAATTCTCACTGGGCCTTAGGACTATGTAATGGGTCTCCCTCTATCCAGTTTAAAGAGGCATTTGATTTGATTTAATAATGAATGAGGCTTCAACCCCAACCTTTTAAAAAAATGTATAGAACCATTCTATTTGGGAAGCATGTTTACAATTGAAAATAAAAATGTATTATATAAAAATAAAATATTGATATAATGGAAGAAATTTCCCTTGGAGGAGAAATATATATGTTTTTTCAATTAATTATTTTCTAATTTCTATAAATATTTTAATTTAAAATGTTATTAGGTATAGAAGTGAATCAGTGATTTCACTGATTTTGTAATTATGGATGTTCTAGTGTTGGTTAATTGAGTTGGTATCAATAAATTAATGAAAAAAATTATGATTTTTTCATTGGATTTAGATGTATAAATTTGGGATAATTTATTTGGTATCAGAGAAGGGATTTTATCACCATAGAGGTTTGAATTATTTAAAATGATGATATTTATATATTTTTAAGCACTATAATAGGTAAATAAAACTACAGTTTATCATATGATTTAAGGAATATATTCTCCATTTAGGTTTTTTGTTATGGGATTTTATGATGATTAAGGATATTTTGGTAGATTTATTGGGGTTTAGGATGAATTAGTGATTGATTTATACATAACCCATAGTTTAGACATGTGATTTTCAATATTTTTTTTTTTGAAAGACTATTGTTATTCTGACAATGTAATCATTAATGAAAGAAAACCATTAGGTTAATACAATATTGGATATTGATGTACTTATGGAAAAAAGGTAATATATTTTTTGGGACCTTTATATAAATCCAGATAAATGGGATTTTATGGGATAATATGGAATTATATTTCAACAAAGATGATATTATTCGATTCCAAATTCATGATTTATCTTTTGGAACAATATATGATGTCATAAAAGTTATATGTCAATGAAATTCATGTTGTTTTGGGTAATGAATAGAATATTTTAGGCTTCATAGCTTTAGGGGATATACATTTTTTGTTTTTGACATTAAAAGTGGTTGATGTTTTTTGGAAAGAATGTTTGGTTGGTTTTAGAGAATATGTGATATACTATTTTTAATTAATTGGAATAAAATTTTATATGGAATATTTTTTAAATGTTTTTGGGTTTATTTATATGTGAAATGATTTTAGGGGAACATAGGTTGTTATTATAGATTAATTTATTATTTCTTCACAAAAGGACTATTCATATTGGGTAATATTTTAACACTTTATAACCATTTGTTTTCAGTAAATGTTTAGAGATAGTATAAATAGAATTTCATCTATTTATTGTATCTCATAATCCTCTAAAAGAAAATTTTAGTGCTCCATACATGAAAAATTCATTATGTTAATTATTATTTAGGAAATTATATGAGGAAGAGATGGATATATTCATGAAACACAAAAATGTGGCAATTGTTTTTGTTAAATAATGTATGTAAATCATGTAATTAATATTTCAAATTGTCCCTCTTTATGGTAAAATAATTCCTAAACAAAGACATGGTAAAGATATATCAATCCCGATTTATGTGGAAAATATCACTGAATATTTAAGATATAATTTTTGAAACCCATTTTCACGTGTGAGTATTATAATGGTACACACTTGGTATATAAATATTAAATATGTACAAAATTTTCATTTAGAAAAATATAAATTCAGTATCATGATAAAATATATATTTTGGATTAAATATGTCATGACCCGTCCCCCCCCGACCCCATGTCGTGACTACCCCATGCCCGCCTTCCATAGGCCAGGGGCTGGCGACTAGCACTGAAGGCATAATTCCCTTAATCCGGGAAGGCATTTACTTTATAACCTATAAACACACGCAACCAAGAACACAACAAGATACGAATACAATGAAACTAAATAGTAAAAATAGTGAGTACAGTAAGTAAAAGGGGCCAGAATACCGACCCAACTAGAAAGTACAAGAAAACTGAAAGGTACAAGTAAACTGAAACAGCTCACGTGATCACCCGCCAAGGATCCTACCTGAAGGACAGGTACATCTCTCAAATGGTCATCTCTTCTATTAACCTCATATAATGTCAACCTCTGAGCTACCTCCAGTCCTGGTACATTTTACCCCAGTCAGTGCTATCTGTCGTCGGCACCAAACACAACATGGTGCGGGCGTATCTCATGTAGGGTGAGTATAATGATACTTAGAAGGGACCCCGAGACCCTCAAGGTCTCAAAAATTACACAAAGGATAAACCACACAACATGAAATCAACAGAAAACATTACATAGGTATATTCCCATACATATACCTTTTTAACCAAGACTACCCACCTCAATCCTGAGGAAACACAAGGTTCAACTCCAATGCTCAAAGCTGAAATGTTCCACAAAGGATGAAAATGCCATGAAGGTAAGTACCACAAGGGTACGACACATAGAATAATACTGTCAATGTATTTCCATGAAGGAAATTACCACACAGGTACAGATATTTCTCACACCAGGTATATCATTGGTACAGTAGTAGTGATTATTAGATGTAACTACTGAATCATCTTACTATATTAGGAGGCAAACCCACATAGGGTCCTAAATCATCATCAAAACCATAGAGGATCGTAGTACATCATCCGGACCACACAAGATCCTAGTAAATCGTCAAACCCATACAGGATCCTAGTACATCGTCAGACCCACACATGATCCAAGTACGTTGTTACATCCATCAACAGTGTTCCCGGACTATGCTTGCTTCTCTCTGGAAGATTCCTCTCCAAATTCTATTGGTCGATACTCCAACTTCCACGATGTCTCATGAAAAAATATACTGATGGACCACAATGTAAATGAAGGTCTCAATGCAATAGATGGTGCATCAATCGGATGCCAAGTCTATAAGTTATTAGCCTTTTAGTTCCGAGGGTCCGGTTGGATTCGTGCTTGATCCAACCCAACCATACCCCAACATTATCCAAAAATCAGGTGGGATATACGAAAAGTAATATCTCACTCTAAGGTTTCTAGTGCCATAGAAGGTTAATAAAATGGATCCCTGGGGCCAATGTCATGGCGAAAAGAGAGTAAATGGGCTGAAACTGGTGCGGGGTTGGTCCGACCCAACCTGACATGACCTGGGATGACCTGAACCACTGGTCCTAGCCCAGCCAACTGGGTCCAGCCCGGACCACTCTAGGTGGTCCTTCCCAACCGCAAGCGGGGGGGGAGTCGCACGCCCCGTGCCCCAATCACTGAGCTGACTTCATTTGTTTGGTCACGAGCAGCACGCGGGGCCCACATAGGTCCTGCTTAGTCCAAAATGGCCGGCCAAAACAGTCGTCCCCTTGCCTCCCAGCGGCACATCGTGCACTGACCCGCCGTGGCCGGCCAAACTCAAGCTTCCTTCCATTCTCCGTCGAGGCACATGCCACGACCCTTGATCATTGGGCGACATGGATGCATGTCGCTGGACTGTCGTATGGATGGCCTCCACTGGCCGCCACCCCTGCTCCACCGCAACAGACGGGTCGTGGCCCTTCTCCAGTGGCGAGGTTGCGCCACCTCCATCTTCACAACCAACCGTGGTAACGATAGCCATTCTTGAGCCCCACTGGTGCCAATATCCAGCTCCGGTTGTCATCTTCCTCCATCACAAATATTTCATCAAAAACCACAAGGGATTGCAGAGAGGTCAGTCCATGTTCATTTGGACCACACCCTCCTCATTAGAGAGGTATCAAGTGGGTCAACAACTTTTGAATCATGATGAACATCAAGAACATGTAAGGTAAGTATTTAAAATAATCAAACCCTACCTCAAAGGTTCATTGATGAGTCACAAGATAAAAATGGTGAAGGTGTAGAGGGTTCCAATGATCGTTGTTTTTGCAATCACGCTTCCGATGTCGGGCTCGTGCATCATCCTCTTCCTTGATTCTGAAGAACGTTCTTCGATGGAGATGGTGTACTTTTTTTGTAGGACAACTTCTTCATTGGAGAGATAGGATTTCTCCACAGCTTTCTCCTAATTCTCCACACTTCTCCAACCAATCCTCATAGGAAAATAGGTCCCAATATAAATTAAATTAATTAGATTATTTTATTTTGGAAAAATTAATTGATGACACATTTAATTAATTTATGATGGCTCCAACAAATAAATGGAGAGTTTAAAGGGGGTTTCTTTCATTAAAGAGAGTCCGGGAGGTCCTCGCCTGTAATTTCTAAATGGGGGTTTTATTTCAGGTTGTCCCCACCTATTTAACATTCAAGTGAGAGGTTTTTTTAGAAATAAAATAAATTATTTTATGATTTTATTTTTCATTTCCATGGAAAACTCAAAATCAATCTTTCACCCTCGACCTACTTTGGTCGAGGTGAAGGTCTCCTTAAGAAAATATCGGTGCTATGAGTTCAATGGTGCCATCAGATTTCATTTCTGAGCACCGGTTTAAATGTTACAAAAACCTAATCATACATCTACTGAACGTACCCAAAAAAATCATAAATTCATTACGGGCACATCGGGCCTCGGAATCACGTGCCGTCAATTTTCGACGACTCGTGAAAAATTCCCATATAATTAAAAATAATTACATGGAATTTATGGGTCTTTCCATTCACCCCACCTTAGGGCTTTATGTCCCCATAAGCCACAACTCAAAATAAGGGAAAAAGTTGGTGTACTTAGCATGTATATGAGCCCCCCACTCCCATGTGTTCTTTTAGAGGTTTGTGTGTTGTCAGTGAACACACAATAGAGGAATCGACCACCCATGAAGGACCCACTCCTGTCGATTATCAATATCCACAAGGACCTTCAAAAATGACACCCCATAATCAATGTTCAGCTCGCCGTGATCGATGACGTGGGTAGGATCTTGCACGTATCTCATCAGCTGGGATACATGGAAGACGTCGTGCATCTGGTGCAACTGAGGGGGATTTGGTTGGCGGTAAGCCACCTCGCCAAATCTTCTGAGTACCTGAAAGGGTCTAATGAACCTCAGAGATAACATATCTCCTTTCCCAAATCTCTGAAAACCACATCGAGGTGAAACCCGTAGAAAGACGTGGTCCCCATCCTCGAACTCTAGAAGTCTGTGTCTCCTATCGGCATATGATATCTGCTTGATTCGTGCAGTCTTCATCTACTCATGGATGATCTGCACTTTCTCTGTGGTAGCTCATACCATCTCTGGTCCCATGAGTGCTTACTCCCCTGGGTCAGTCTAGCATAATGGTGTTCTGCAAGGTAACACGTACAAGGCCTCAAAAGGTGTCATCCCATTAGTGGAGTGATAGATGTTGTTGTATGCGAACTCCACTAAAAGAAAGTGATCCTACCGGCTGTGAATGAAGTCAAGGACACAAGAACACATCATGTCCTTGAGGGTCTGAATAGTTCACTCGGTCTAGCCATCTGTCTGATAATGGAAGGTGGTGATCAAACAAAGCTGCATCCCGAAAGCCTCCAGCAACCACTTCCACCATCGGGATTTAAAATGTGCCTCACGATTGGAGATAGTCATCGAGGTAACACCATGTATTTTCACAATCTCTTGCACATAGAGGCATCCAAAGCTCTCTAATGAACCTTTCTCTCTGATCTGAAGGATGTGTGCCGACTTGGTGAGTCAGTAGACGATCACCCAGATAGAATCATGACCACTGGATGTACATGGATGTCATGTCATGATGTCCGTGGATATCTCATCCCACTTCCACTCAAGGACCTCTAATGTCTGAACCAATCCTGTTGGTACCTGATGCTCTGCCTCCACCTGCAGACAATTGAGGCACCGAGAGACAAACTCTACTACTGCTTTATTTATTTCTGTCTTCCAGTGTTGTCTTCAGAGATCCCGGTACATCTTCTCCACTCCTGGATGTACCGCTAGAGGGGATGTGTTGAAATCCCTCAACACTTCCACCCAAAGTGACACTAGTAACATGTTACATCCTCTTATGAGGATACCGTGTTCCCCACCTTCATAAAATCTATCAGGGGCATGTCATGTGGATATCTGAGCACGGTGAGCCTCCTAGTCAATGTCCTCATGCTACGCCTCCGTGACTTGATGATGAAGTGGGGAGTGTCCATAAGATACTAAAGAAAAAGCTGCTCCATCTCGATCCACAAATGATATCTGAAAAGCGGCAAGCTGCTCTGTCACCTCACCTAGTAGTTGTGTACCAGATCTCTTGCTGAGTGCATCTGCTACAACATTATCTTTCCCATGAGTATAGACTATCTTGAAGTCATAGTCATGGACGAACTCAAGCCAACATCGTTGTATCAGGTTTAGGTTCTTATGAGAGAAGATATACCTGAGACTCTTGTGATCCAAGTAGACTGTAAAATGTTGTCCCATCAAGTAATGATGCAATATCTTTAAGTTGAATACCACTGCTGCTAACTCTAGGTAATAGGTAGCGTAGTTCTGCTCATGCTTTCTCACCTTTTGAGAACCATATATGATAACTACTCACTTCTGCATCAGGACACATTCGAGCCTAGTCCCTGATTCATCGTAGTAGACTATGTAACCTACACCCTCCTCCGGTAGCCTCAAGATGGGGGCACTATTCAGACTCTGCCTTAGCTTTCTCAAAACACCGTTGGCAAATTTCTAACCAAATAAAGAGTTTCCTATTCTTCATCAATGCTGATAATAGTGCTACAACAATAGAGGAATCTGGCACAAACCCCTAGTAGTATCCAGCCAAACCCAGGAAACATTTTACCTCTTTCACACTCATGGTTGGCTCCCAAGAAAGTACATCCTCAATATTCGCTGGATCCACCAAAACTCCAGCCTCCGAGATGACATGTCCCAGAAAGTGAACCTCTTGGATCCAGAACGGGCACTTCGAGAGATTATCATAGAGATGGTGCTCTCAGAGTGTGTCCAGAACTATCTGAAAATGATAGGCATTCTCCTCCTCAGTATCTGAGTAGATCAGAATGTCGTCGATAAAGACTACCACAAATAGATCAAGGTGTGGCTAAATGATCATGTTCAAGAGACCCATGAACACTGCTGGAGCAATGTTCACACCTAATGACATGACCAAAAACTCATAATGGTTGTACCGATATCTGAAATCCATCTTCTACACATCCTAATCTCTCACTCTGAGATGGTGGTAGCTTAATCTGAGATCTATCTTCGAGAACCATCGTGCTCCCATCAGATGATCAAAGAGGTCGTCAATCATCGAGAGTAGGTACTTGTTCTTCACAGTCACATGGTTCACTGACCAACAGTCAACATAAAGCCTCAAGCTCCCATCATGTTTCTTGGAGAAAAAAATCGAGGCTGCCCATGGAGAAACACTAGGCCGGATGAAACCTTTCCCCTGTATGTCCTCCAGTTATACCCATAGCTAATGAAGCTGTGTGGGAGCCATCTGATACGCTGGTGTAGATATCAGTGTCATCCTAGGGTAAATTTAAATGTAAAATTCCACCTCACTATGAGGAGGTAAACCCAAAACATTATCAGGGAAGACATCCGTATACTGGTCCACCACTACTGGATATCTCAGACTCTCCACATAACCTGCTTCGAGGGTGAGGCTAGCCAACAGATGAGTGCTCGACTGCACTCTTCCCCGTATATGTTCATCTTGTATTTCAAAGGCTCTCTTCTAGCTGGTGAAGGAAAACATAGTCCCATCCGTGTGGACACACCACACTTTGTGCCTAATATTGTCAATATGAGCATGGACTGTAGATAACCAGCTCATACACAAAATGACTTCATAAGGCCTCGAAAACACTACTAGGAGTTCCCAACCGAATCTCTATCCTCCTAGAGTAAGCTCACACTATCGACACCAGCGCATAATCATTAAATCCTCTCCCATAAGACTCTCTATCCATAATGATCGGTCCAACACCTCCATCAAAATCTCTGAGCTCCAAATGAGGGTAGTGGAAATAAAAGAATAACTGACACCTATGTCTATAAGTACTGCAGCTAAGGTGGAGTAGACACAGATCATACCTCGTATCATCTGTAGAGTACCATGGTCATAGGCCTCAGCTTCCTGGAGCTGAGATCACCCCTTCCCACCTACTTCTTAACATCAGGG
Source organism: Viscum album (assembly GCA_963277665.1). Taxonomy (NCBI): domain Eukaryota; kingdom Viridiplantae; phylum Streptophyta; class Magnoliopsida; order Santalales; family Viscaceae; genus Viscum; species Viscum album. The sequence continues at coordinate 1,870,719,600 of OY728150.1, forward strand.
TGGACCACCTGATGGTGGTGGCCGTAACACCTCAAATCGTCACCCACCACCAGTTGCACGGTCATCTCCTCTACCACGTCTGCCTGCTCAAAGGTTCAGTCCCTAGAGAATGGGTCATGAACCATATCATGGGAGTAGCGTGAGAGTTCAGTGAACCTCACTGAGTACAAAACCAAAGTCAAGCTGCCCTACTACAGATGAATAAGCTCATGTATGTGCACTGTGTGAAAAGTCGCTGGGAAAAACTCTACCCAAAACCGGCTCTCGAAGTCTACCCAGAGAAGCATCACCTCATCGTGAACCTGGAGTATCAAGTTCCACCATTTTCCTAATACATCTTGTAGAAGACTTGTGGAAAGGATCACTATGTGATCAGCTAGTGTTCCTACCAATCAAAATAATCTCACCACAGCCTCCAGCCAATTCTCCTCTGCATGTGGGTTTGTCTCCCCCCTAAACATGGGTGGCCTCTGGCGCTAGAACTCGTGAAATGCGCTCATGCGGCGTGCACCCTCTACTACTGGGGATGGTAGCATCGGTGTCCCAACTGGTAATGGTACCTCTGGTGCCTCCGCTAGTGCCTATACTAGAAGAGGGAAAAACACTGAGGCCTCATCGCTCAGTGGATTATCAGTGCATACTATACCCAGAACCCTAGCTGGCTATCTGGGAGGAGGCATCTTGAAATGAAATAGTTGTTTCGCAGTCAATAAGTTATAATTGGTTATATGAATCAAAGAGAGCACAAAAAATCTATTGAAAACATGCATGAAATCAGTGTTTTCATGCACTAAGTAGGAAATCAAAAGCTAGGGTCCTGGTGTATGGATACGTCGTCCGCCGCACCAACACTGGATTCCATAAACTGATAACCACAATCACTTCACATAACACTATTTCTATTAAAAAGATCAAGGAATTATGTTCTATATTAGAACAGACACCTTTGATACCAATTTTTCACGACCTGTCCCCCTGAGCTCATTCCAGGACTACCCCAAGCCTGCCTTTTATAGGCCAGTGGCTGGCGACTAGCACCGAAGGCATAATTCCCTAAATAATGGAGGGTATTTCCTTTATAACCTGTAAATACATGAAACCGAGTAGAAATAAAGATAAAAACATAAGGAAACCAAATAGTAAAAAGAGTATGTACAATATGTAAAAGGGGTCAGAATACAAGCCCAACTGCAAAGTACAAGAAAATTGAAAGGTAAAAGTAAACTGAAATAGATCCTGTGATCACCCACCAAGGATCCTACCGGAAGGGTATGTACAACTCTCGAACGGTAGTCTCTACGGTATGCCTCGTCTAATGTCCACCTTTGAGCTACCTCCAGTCCTTGTACTCTAATCTCCAATCAGCGATGTCCATCGTCTACACTAAACACAATATGGTGTAGGTGTAACCCGTGCAGGGGTGAGTATTATGATACTCAATAGGGACACTAAGACACTCAAGATCTGGCAAATTCCACAAAGGACAAACCACACAGCATGAAATCAACAGAAAACCTTACATAGGTATATTCCCATACATATACCAAAGTTATCAATAATACCCACCTCAATCATGAGGAAAAAAGGGTCCAACTAAAAAGCTCAAAGCTCAACTTTTCTAAAAATGAAGAGAATACCATGAAGTTATGTACCACACATGTAGGCCACAGTGATGAATACCAACAAGGTATTACCACAAAGGAAAGTACCACAGAGGTACAGAATAAACTCACACTAGGTATATCTTAGGTACAGTTGTAGAGATGATTAAATGTAACTACTGAATAATCATACTCTATTAAGAGGCAGGCCCACGTAGGATCCTAAATCATCATCAGACCCAGACAGATCAAAGTACATCGTCAAACCCACAAAGGATCGTAGTACCTCTTTAAACCCACACAGGATCCTAGTAAATCATCAGAACCACATAGGATCCTAGTACATCATCAGATGCACACAGGATCCTATTACATCTTCAGACCCACACGGAAACCTAGTACATCATCAAATCCAGCTATAGGGTTCTCGCACTATGTTTTCTCATCTCCTGGAGAGTCCTATCATCAAGCTATTTGTCGATGCTCCAACTGCCATGAAGTCTCACGATGAAATTTCCCAAAGGACCGCCATGTAAAATTAGGTCTCAACGCAACAGATGGTGCGTCAATCAGACGCTCGGTCTGTATGTTATTATCATTTTAGTATCTAAGGCCAGGTTGGATTCGTGCTCGATCCAACCTGACCATACCCCAACATTATCCAAACACACAGGTGGGGTATACCAAAATAACTATCTCACTCCAAGGGTTCTGGCGCCAGAGAAGGTTCATCAAACGGACACCTAGTGCCAATGTTTTGGCCAAAAGAGAGGAAATTGGCCAAAACTGGTCCGGGTCCATTCTGACTTGGTCCAACTGACCTGGCTTGGGCTGACCCGAACTGCTGGGCTAGGCCTAGCCCGCAGGGTCAGGTCTGGCCCCCGCTGGGTGGCTCGAACTGGACGCTTGTAGAGGGGAGGGGGGAGTCGCGTGCCCCCCGCCCCAATCATTGACCGGCCTTCGGCCCTTCGGTCACCAGTAGCACGTAGGACCTGCATAGGTCCCACACGGTCTAACTCAGTCGGCCAAAATGGCCGGCACCTTGACGCCTGGTGGAGCATCATGCACTGCCCCTCCACGGACGGTCGAACATCGTCCACCTTCCCTTCAACACTGTGGCCCATGAAATTGCCCTTACTTGTCGGGAAACGCGGACACGTGCCGCTTCCCCGTCATGCAGTCGTCCTCTACTGGCCGCCACCCTTGCTTCGCCGTGGCCGACAGGCAATAGCCCTTCTCCGATGGCGCGGTTTCACCCCCACTCTCTTTGAGGCCGACAATGGTGTCGGCATCCGTTCTCGTGCCCCACTTGTGCCAATAGCTGGCTTCAGTAGCCATATTCCTCCATCGCAAAGATTTCATCAAAAAACACAAGGTATTGCAGAAAGGTTGGGCAATGATCGCTTGGCTCGCACCCTCCACGTTTTAGAGGTATCATGCGGTTCAACAACTTTGAATCACAAAGAACATCAAGAATGGGTAAGGGAGGTATTTAAAACATAAAACCCTACCTCGAAGGTTCATTGATGATTCACAAGATGAAAACAGTGAAGGTGTAGAGGGTGACAACGATCGTCGTTTTCACAATCATGCTTCCGAAGTCAGGCTCATGCATCATCCTTTTCCTTTATTCCAAAGAACATTCATCAATGGAGATGGAATTCCTCATTTAGAGGAGATGTTCTTCGTTTGAGAGGTAAATTTCTCCAAAACTTTCTCCCAATTCTCCACACTTTTCCAACCAATCCTCAAAAAAAATAGGTGACGATATAAATTAAATTATGTAGATTAATTTAAGTTGGCATAATTAAATTTTGAAAAATTTAATTAGTTTAAGTTCACTCCAATAAATAAATGGCGAGTTGAAAGCTGGATTCTCCCATTAAAGAGAGTTTGGGTGGTCCCCACCATTAATCTCAAAATGGGGGTTTTAGTTCAGGTGGTCCCCACCTCTTAAACACTCATGTGGGAGGTTTTATTAGAAATAAAAAAAATATTTTATTTTATTTTTCATTCCCACAAAATACACAAAATCTAACTTTCACCATCGACCTACTTTGGTCGAGGTGAAGGTCTCTTTAAGCGAATAACTGCACTGTGAGTTCAATGATGCCCTCAGATTTCAATTCCCAGCACTAGTTTAAAAGTTACAAAAACTCCCTTGTACGTCGACTGAACATTGCAGAAAAAATTTCAGAAATTCATTCCGGGCACACCGGGCCTCAGAATCACACGCCATCAATTTTTGCAGACTCTTAAAAAAATTCCCTTATAATTACAAAAAATTACATGTAATTTCCAGTTATTAACAAAATCTATTTCATGATTCATGAAATTTATCATGAATAATTTAAAATTATAAAGACACAATTTTTGTAAGTTGGGGATTTAAACACCTCGAAATTTTAAAATGTAAATCTTATATAAATGAGTATAATTATTTATAAGATGTGCGACACACAACACTACGATTTAAAAATCTATGATATACTATATAAATATTAGTATTTAGATATAACAATTATAAACAATCTATTGAATTAGTGAGTATGAATTAGAATATCTACATGATAAAATATATGAAGAAAGTTTCCCTTAATTAAAATTTATTGATCAGTGCTTTGTGACTATGTAATTAATTTTGAATGGTAATAATTAAATCATATAAGGTAAAGAATGGTTAGTGTTTAAAAAGGTTATTTATTATTAAATATGGTTTTACATTATGTTTTAAATTTTCTGTTAAAATGAAAATTTATAAATTTTATATATTGAATTTTAGAGAAGCGTATTCCAATTTTATCAAAATATAAAAATAAAATAAATATATTTTTTTCATTTGTAAAAATTTTAACATTTTTGTGAGAATTGTGAAAATTGAAATTGTAGAAATATTGTAACTTCTAAAGAATTATTTAGAAATAAGAATTTCCTTTATTTTGAGAAAAAAAATTAGAAACCAATATATATATATATATATATATTATGTAATTAATATAGTGTATTTTGTAATATATTTTTGGTCTTATAAATCATTGTTTTATTTTCTCTTGAAATCTACACAATGTTTCTGTTCTAATGGAAACTATTTTTTGTCCTTCACTTTTAATCATGTTTTCAAAAGTAATCGTTAGTTTCTGGATTTGTTTTAAAATAATATAAATATAATTTTTTTAAAAATAATAAATTTATTTCAATGTGAATAAAAATTGCACTTGATTTTTGTTTAATATAATTTTCTTTCTTGAAGAGTTATTTTTTATAAAAACTTATTCCATTGTGTTATGTGATAATTTGTTAAACATAAATTTTAAACATATTGAAATTGAATATTAAAAAATTTCTTCCATATTATAGATTATAAAATACAAATTTAGTTATTTTTTCAATTTCATTTTTAGTTATGATGCATAAGAACCATATTTAAAACTTTTCCCAATAGAAAAGACTATAATGGGATAAAGTTGTTAAATAGAGGGTTAAAGTTGTAAAATTTCACAAAACCACGTATTAAAATAGTAAAATGAGGTTATTATCGACCAAAATTGATATTATCTCCATTAATGGTCGAATTTGGGCCCACATTGCATTTTTTTATAAAGGGTTGAGGGTCATGCCCCCTTTATTGAACAATAAAACTATCTTTAAAGAATGGGAATGAGGAACCCATTACAAGAAGGGAAAAAATCCTTGAGAAAAAAGGATCGAAGGTAACCACAAGTCCAAGAAGAAACAAAAATCTAAGTAGTCATCAAAAGTCTCGTCGCCTCCCTCGCCAGGGCCCCACAACAGTGAGATCTGTCAAGATAGAGTGTCACCCCCTCTTCCAAGAGGTTGTACTGTACTGGTAGCGCAATGTGACAGAGCACCTCCTCAACCAACAAAGTGTAGAGGATATCTGGACGAAAGGAGCCAACACAACTTTATCTCTTTCGAGCAGACCACCTGACAAAGCATGAGGAAAACTTCAAAAATGTCAACCCGATGCAACAAAATATAAATATGAACAAAACACTGAGTAAATGACATGGCAAGGTACTCATACATCCATTAAAGAGATGATTCATGACTGAATGATTGGTGTCATTACACCCCTACCTCAATTGAGGCAGCCCACCCAACGACACCTGCAAGATGTTGTGCCGCACCATATGTTACAATAACAACCAAAGACCATGAATAAATCCACATTTCATGATTAAAAGTTCCCTTTAATATTAAAAAATATATATTGAAAAAATGGGACACTCCCTAAATTATAGTATTTTCATCATAAGGATATAGATCTTAATAGTAATTGATAGAAATAATATATATTTATGAAAGACATTTTTTAAATTGCGTGGATGATATAATTACATAGAGTGCTTACACATAACTGATGAAATTCTTGAGAAAGCATCTAAAAATCATATTATATAATTTTAAGAATATTAAAAGTGATGTAATTATGATAAGTAATATTATTATTCATACCAATGAAAAATAACTGTAATTAATATTTATAATATTAATATTTTAATTATAATTCCATTTTGATTCCATTAATGTCAAAATATATGAATAGTCATGAAAATGACTTTAAATTGTATAAATGTTTTATAACTTGTTCCTAAATCAATATAAAATAATATAAATATTTTATTAACTAAAATATAATTTAAATTATCCATTTTATTATTAATAATTATAGTATTCTTCACTTGGAATTTATAATTTTACCTTCATGGCCCTAAAAGATTTAAATATTCATTAAAACAGATTCGGTCATAATTGTTAATTAGAGGGGTAAACCAAATGAAAAGGTTTAAATTATTCAGAAACTAAAATAAATTTTATTTAACGATTTTATTTTGACTCAGAAACCCTTATCAATAAATAAAATGAATTTTTATCCAATTTAAAATAGTAATAAATATTATATATATTAATGTTTTATGTATTTACTAGTTTGTAACCCACCTCACTTATAAATTTCAACCATTTATCACCTCTTCCTCGCACTGTTTGAGTCACATATCTCAAAAAATACCATCCCAAATAAATTTATTAAATCCTTTACTAATCCTTTGAGGTGTTTTTATTCCCTAATTACCTTCATTTGAAGTCATATGGTGTAATAAAAATTGATGTTATCTAAATTATTTTTACCACACTTAACTGAGTGTTTCCAGATTTATTTAAACTTCCACCTCATGTAAATGTAATAATAACATTATTATATATTGACATAAATATATTTTATATATTAAATATTATTCTATTTAAGGAAACAAATTTCTCCATTCCATGAAATGAAAAATGGAATCCCTTCTCTTGCTTAATAAAAGACAATTGTCTCCATGAGTTGTTGTATATTAGTGTTCATCACCACATCACACAGCTTGTTATAAATATTAAATTAATTAATATATATAATATTAACTAAATAATTATAATTATATAAATATAATATATCATTTACCTTCAAACCCTTTCATCAGTTGGAAAATTATTTCATCTCTTATGTGTATGTGTGGACTACCACCTCTATAAAGTGAAGTGATTTATTTTTTATTTACATTATACAATGATATTCATAAGGATATATTTAATTTAAAAATATGAGATTTATATTATTATTAAAATTCATAAAAATTTAACCTTTATCTAAATTATTTCCCTTTCATCCATTATGAAATTGGAAACATCGTTTGTCTATACGTATATACTACTATCTCCCTGAAATTATTTATTTCATTATAAATTAATTTTTTTGTTGGATAGATATAAAACTATTATGAATTTATAAAAATGATAATTTTATAATGTCTAGGATTGTAGAGATAATTAATTCCTCACCAAAGTTAAAGTATTGAATCTATCGAACCGAAACATGTATGTAAAATAGAATAATCGTCATGAAAATAAATGATTTTAACATAGAATGTAGGGTAAATTAGTAAAAAGAATTAATGAATAATAAATTTCATAAGTTATCAATAAAAATATAAATCCTTTTTATAAGAAAAATGAACAAAATATTATTATATAAAAGTTTGGAACATATTTAAAGAAGCAATATTATAAGGTAAGGGATTCTCATCTCAAATATTTCTCTTTAAGATATGTTTACATGATGTATATAATTCCTATTTAATGTATAATTTCATGAAAATATTTTTAATAATGGTAAAATGTTTCTAATTTTTTTTTCTCTTAATCGATATTTTTATATTTAACTATTATAAAATCTATAAGGGTTCATGGCCTCAATTTCGATTCTATGAGATAAGATTCAAATTTAACACCATGGTCTCCATAATATGGTGTACTTACGTCTCCATGAATATGATTTTACATAATATTTGACGTAATTAAGGGTATTTATATAACCATATCATCATATAACTTTCAATGTTATTTTATTTTATTAAAATCAAAGTCATAATGTTGTTTTTTATAAATCATATTTATTTAGGGTTGTTTATTTTTAGTTATCAATGTGGGGAAATTTAGAAGCTCTCTTTCATAATTTCAATCTATTTTCTAGTATTCATGTTATATATAGTGATTCCACTATTTTCAGTCCACATTTCCTATCTTTGGTAAAACAAAATTAATAAAATAATATACTGTGTGAAAAAATGAACTAATTTCTACTTATGGGTTGGGAAAGTTTTTTTTACTTATGTCATGATTTTTAAATTTATTTAGAATATTATGTTATATTCTAGAAAATTTACTCAATTAATGTTCATCCATATTTCAATTTACATGTATGTTTTTGTTAATAAATATTTTTAATGTTTCATGAATTTTTTTTACTTTCTTCCCAAAATTGTAGAAGAACTATTCATTTTAAAATCTATGATATGGATAGAATTCTCTACCTCAATGGTCGTTATTCAATATTTTGATTACTATAAAGGTTACTATTTATTTTTAGAGAAAATAATTTTTAATGATTCTATGAATATATATATTTTATTATATGCCTTATCTTTTCAAAATGTTGAATAAAATTTTAAAAATTATTTACAACATCATTTTAGAAGAAATATATAAAAGATTTAAAAGTAGTTGATTTTAAAATTTCACTTCCATTTCCCTCTCTAATTATAAAAAAAATTTCTATGATTTTTAACCTTCGTTATATATGAAAAAATGGCCTTTTTTCATCCTTTTACGATTTATGAATTATAGATTATTTTGAGATCATTCAATTTCCTTAGTTCGTGTTCTTTATTACACTCCATTATTATTTGAAGGTAATGTTTCCCATAATTATATATATTATCTTATATAATGGATATATTTATTTTTCTTATATTTTAATTACCATATTTCATGTATATATATGGGGTTTGATGAGGGAATCTTATTATTAAAATTATTTGATTTACTGAATAAATATTATTGTTCTGTATTCTTTACTCCATACAGAAATTTATTTATTAATAAGGAATTTATATTATGTATTATATCTATAATACCATATATATGGAATTTTTTGGACATATGTATGTCTTGAGTGGATATTGGTTATAGAGGCCCCCTTGAGTCATAATTTCTTATCAAGAGCTAAACTGGCCTATGCATTTAGTGTATGCTTATCCAATTATAAATGATGTGTTGCAATAAGGATCTGATGGTAATATTATGATGTATAACATTATGAATTAAAATATTCTAAATAGATTTATAAACTTCTAAGAAATATTTTTCTTGGTAATGTTTTCCATGGAAATAATTTTTCTTCATAATTTAGTTAATAGGAAAATGTTATGATTACTTAATTCTACCATATTAATCCAGTCATGTTAAATATTGGTTGGATTTAAATTTACTCTTTCACTTATTGATAGTTCAACCTCACCCTTCTTATGTTTCTCTTTACCTAGGTTATGAAGAATGATATTAAACATTATATTATATAAGAGATTCATGTGTGTAAAATTTTTTGTGGTAATTTTTTTAGAATTATTATGGAATAATAAAATTTAGTTATAGTAGAAAAAAACATTATAAGATAAATATAATGAATTTATAAATTAAGGATTTACCAAATTGCCACTATACCTAAAATCATTTAGGTATTTAAAAGAATCAATTATTTCATAAATTATTTAATTATATAAGGTAAAAATTGACTCAACTGTGTTGGTATCAAAACTAGTATGTAAATATTGAGTTTTTTAAGAAAATCGGTGTGTCAAATTCAGTATATTGAAATAATAATGATCTAATTTTCGAGTTTTGAAGTTAAAAACACTATGTTGTATAACATGTTCATTTTTTATTAGTGAAAAACCTAACAAAACATTATAGAGTTCCATTATTTATATAAAATGGATTTTCCCCAAGGGCATGAGTTTGGTGATATTCCCAAACTAATAAATTCTTGAGAAATTTAATATTTAATATTTAAATTGAAAATATATTTTATTATTATATATTCATAATTTAATTCCTCCTTAAAAATGTTATTGTTTTAAATTCTAACAAAACATTTTATTATCTTTGGGGATTTTTACCAATGTGAGGTAAAATTTATGTGTGGGGATTGGGACAAAAGATGGGCTCATTTAATGAGTAAACCATTTAATTAATTGGGATATTAATACCATATCCCACCTTATCTCTTCAATATTATGAATATAGAGAGAAAATTATCCAATATCCCTTATGGAGACTCACAAAAATAAGATGGTGCGAGTGGATCTTGGAGTAATCTTCATCAAGATGTGATCAATTGTGTGCATCGGGATGATGAAATCATGATACAAGAATAGAAGGTATACAATTTTGAGTCTATGGAAATATAATCTGAGTTCGAGATTGTTAATTTTGAACTTAAATCATTTTTATTTATAAATATTTCTTATTTACCATTCTAGAATATATATTTATATTATTTTGTGTTTATTATTGAAACAATTTGAAACCGGTGAGTTTGGGGGAGAATCTATTTTTTCACTTTATTGCATGACTATAATTTTGAAATAATCTATGTGAGTTAGAGGAACATATTTTTTTAATATATTTATACATATTTTATGGGATATGATGTATTCACTAATTTTTTTCAGATTTGCAAATCAAGAAGGACCCATGGGCACACGACATGGGGTCTGGCCATATATATAGTGAGCCACCCAATGTAAGAGACATGGTAGGTACATGTATACGCATGTTGGGATACATGACTACAATGAACCATACTTTACATATATTTTTATTACTTCAGAATTGAAGCATACTTATTACAACATATAACAAAACCATGATAGGACCGTATAGGTATAGTGTCTTTATAAACTAGGAAACATAAACAACTGGTTCATAAATCATCTACATTTTCTCCCACTTATTTCATCATATCTTGAGTTTATTTTGTAATATCCTACTTAATACCCTTCTTCCAGACCTGGGGAAAATAAAACATACAAAATTTTGAGCTCAAATACCCAGTAAGGTTAAAAAAGGAAATTTCAATCATATCATATTCATAAGAATATAACATTTTTAAAATCTTAACCTGAAAAAAAGATCATAATATCTTGACATGGGATAAATCATAGTAGTGAAATGTAATCTCAATAATCATAACATAAAACATGAATCTTTGTGGCATACACAAATATTCACAGAAAATCATTTCATATTAGTCAAGACTCATTGCCAAGACCATCATAGCGGACAAAGTCCATTACTGAACCGATTTCACTACTCGTTCCAGTCCTGTATCACTGAACCAGATTAACATGTCGTTCCATCCATGTCTATCTCATGAGATATAAATATCCACCCAATGCATTGGAGGGAGATATAGGTCCCACCCATCTCATAATGAAACCAATCTTATGTGTGCCATGAAATCATAAATCATACATCATAGCATAACCCATTTAATAAAAATGGGATTCTTAAACATCATGCCATCATAACATAATAAATTTAAGAAAAAGGACTTAATAAAAATAATTCCATTATAATATAATTAAATAAATGTAATAATATGGATAGAAATAGAACCCAATATTTTCTTAGATGGATTTTTTTTTGATAAAACACTTGAACTCCATTGTTGAGGAAAATATCTTTTCTACTTCAAAAACATTTTTCATTTATTAACATGTAATACATATTAAACTAAATGAAATTAATTGAAAAATAATTTGAAAAATAATAAAGGAAGCTTCATGGAAATACTATTCATAAAAATCCATTCATACATTATAAGTTCAAAAATTATTATTCTCATACATTGGTCGAAAAAGTCAAAAAGTTTCTTGTTCTGAAAATGATAAAATATTCCTTTCATAACTTTTAAAAAAAATCACCAATAGGTAAAATTTGATTTAAACAAATGTTGGAGGATTTAAATAATATTACATATTGAGGATACAAGGATGCGGATGATAGATATGCCCCAGTAAATTTTGATGTATATATAATCTCTGATAAAAATGAGATTGCGAGATTTTCCATTACTTTTGATCGGATATGCTTTGTACATATCTAAAACTATTGTATAATGATTTAAATAATGTCATTTAATTATTCTAGAATTATACTTATTGTTATGATATCATATAGGGGCATATTATTATCTTCTTATTAGTAATATTTTATTTCTATTAGTTATTCTGGTGTTCATTGCTTTATGTTCTTATGCGTGTTTTCTCGAATTAATTCTTATTCCTCTTTCTAGGTTATAGCTAAATAATTTACATAATGGTAGTAGTATATTAAGTATCATATTTATTCATTCAGTTCATTTATATAATCATGGTATAATGAAGATCATGTATAATGAATCACATCGCATCGTGGAGACGGTAAGCCATACGTACGCACGAGCGACGACATCGTTCCAATAATTATTGAATGGTCTTGGAGTGGATGATAGAATATCCCAGAATTATTAATATGTTATAATAATCATATATAGTTATTATTTAAATTATTATACCCATCCAAGTAAGGTGGTGGAGGAAAATAGATTACACCACGGCGTAAAGACGGTATTCCATACGTACGCACGCGTGGTGATTTCATTTTCTGTAGGATGGATAGAAGGTGAAATAGGTTTGTTTCATATTTATAATAACATATCATTATATGAGTGATACTGATGTTATTAATTTTATAATTAAACCAATAAATAAGAGGAAGTAGAAGAAGAAATAAATTTGAAAGGATCGGTAATGGATATTACCTCTTCTTCAACGCGCCTCTTCTAAACCTCTTATTAATGTAGTAAAGTTGGTCTTTGAAGAAGACCAAGACCACTAGTAAGTTTCAAGGTAAATGTAGAAAAGAAACAGGTAGGTTTTGACCGAGCATGAAGTCTCAAAATGGTGTGAGGAGGAGAGGGAGGAGGTGCCCTTTTATAAGGGAGGAGAGGGGCACCTTTGGAAACATAAGAAATATTAATTTATAATAATTTAAAACCCAACTTAAAGCCTCCAAAAATGAATGAATTAGAAGATGATATGAGATAGGGTTGTAATCTCATCAACCAATAAAATTTATACATCTTGGGAATTTATTTTAAACATATCAAATTGATTTATCCTTATTTAATCTATTTAATGTTATTAGTGGTAATAATATTCTAAATTTTAAATTTGTTATAAATAATTACTTATGTGTTTTGAATTGTCTATAATTATATAGATTATTATATTTTAGACCATATAAATTTTAATATATAAATTTTAAATATTTTTTGATTTCTAAACAATTTTATAATATGTTCTTTTTATAAAGTAACAATAGTGTCGATTTTCACACTATTCATTTATTTGAATTTAAATAAAATCCACACAGAAGATATCTTCAAACTAAAAAATTTAATAGATTCATAACATGTTAAATTTATTTATAAAATTCTTGGATCACATTGAATAGTTCATATAATATTTATTTTAATATTTTTAAAACCATTTATTTGATATTTCAATCAATAAAAGAATTTCAACATCACTATTGTGTCAAAATTAATGATAATTATTTATTACTTAAAAATTTTAAATAAATTTACATGATTTAGATAATTTTATTATCTTTTTGGATACTATTCATGTTCGAAGTTTTATGAATTTTATCACTAAATTAAAATTAATACACTTATAAGATATAATAGAGTGACATGTTGTCACTTTCATTTGTTTTAATAATAATTATATAATTTTCATGGTAAAATGTCCATTAAATTAATCTATTATGACCATTAGGTGATATGTGTCTACTTTTATTCATCCAATAGAATTTTTGGCAGGTGTTAGGGCAATTTTATAATCTTATTTTTACCCTTAATTATCTAATTTACCTTTAACTGTAGTAAATAAAAACTACTGTAGTTACTATTCATAATGTCAAAAAATAAAATAAAAGTAACCAATTAACATAATTTGGACGCAATAAATCTAAATATGGAATGAATTTTTTAAAATTCAAAACACATAAGTTGTAGTAATTAATTTAAATTTAACCCCGATGTTAGGAAAAAGGGTTTTAAAAGTTAAAACATTGTTAAAGATTGAAATGTCTTTACCTATGAATTCAATTTAAAATTAATTGTAATGACATACATTATATTAAATGTTAAAAATATATTCTATTTATACTTCAAAACCATTAATTTTATCATTTAACTATATAAATTATCTTGATTAATAAAGTTGTTTTTAAGAAAAATTTAGCGTACTTTTACAATTCATCAAAATATGAAAGTTATCAGAAAAGAATCAAAAAAATTTCCAATGTAAATTTTTATATCCTGATTCAAAATAAGAAGTTTAGTTTGTAAAACTGAACTTATAAACTTGTCAAAAATTATATTTAAAATGGTTGCATAATCAAAAGCCGGTGAAACTACATTTTTTGAAAAATAGTTATTTTATATGAAAAATTGATTTTGTTTTCATATATCTTTCTAGAAAATGTGTAAGATAAATTATAATGTTATAAATATAAAAATTCAGTTAATACTATTCATAACGCCTAGTTCATAATATTATAATAATATATCATTATTGAGTGAAACTCAGTATTGCGTACAATTCAAGCTATCGTGAAAGGTTGCTCTTGTGTGTAACGGAAGCCAATCCAGTGTTGTGTGTAGTAAAAGATTCCCTTGTTGTTACAAATAACATAAGACATAAAAAAAATATTTCTCATAAAATCTCATGGTGTTACATTGTACCCCCCTTAAAATTAATTTCGCCCTCGAAATTCTTCACTTCATAACAAACAGATGAGGATACCTCTCCCTCATCATATCCTCAAGTTCCGATGTAGCTTCTTCTAATTGGTGGTTCCTCCATAAAACTTTAACCAAGTGATTGGTCTTGTTTCATAGAACGTTTTCACTACGTTCCAAAATCTCTATCGGTTGTTTTTCATAAGAAAGATCTTGCTCCAACGGTACAACTTCTGAACTTAATACATGTGAAGGATCAGGCATGTACATTCTCAGGAGAGATACATCGAACACATCATGAAGATGAGAGATATTTGGTGGAAGTTTCAATTGGGAAGCTACCTTCCCAACACGATCCATTATTTCAAAATGACTGATATACCTAGGGCTCAACATTCCTTTCTATCCAAATCTCATTACTCTTTTCCAAGGAGATATTTGTAAGAACACTTTATCACCCACTTCGAACTATAGGTATTTTCATCGATTGTCAGCATAACTATTTTGTCGACTCTAAGCTTCTCTTATGTGTTGTTGAATATATTGGACATTTTCTTCCATCTCATCAACAAGATCTTATCCTAATAGCTTTATTTCCCCAACATCATCCAAGAAAGTTGGAGTTCTACATTTCTTTCCCTATAGAGCTTCATAGAGAGCCATATGAATACTGGAGTGAAAGTTATTATTATATGAAAACACCACCAAAGGTAGCTGTTGATCCCAACCACCTTGTAAATCCATTGAGGAAGCTCTAAACATGTATTCTAGAGTTTAAATTGTCCTCTCAGACTGACCATCTGTCTGAGGATGATAAGCAGTGCTGAAACTCAACTCTGTATCTAGAGTATGCTGAAGACTTCTCCAAAACATCAAGGTGAACCTCGAATCCCAATCAGATATAACATAAAGTGGAACTCCATTAAATTATAACACTTCCTTTATATATATCCTGGAAATCCAATCAAGAGATGAATCCTCTATAATAGCAATGAAGTGTGCTAACTTCGTAAGATGATCAAATAAAACCCACATAACATTATTTCTGTAGGATGTTTTAGGAAGTCTAGTGACAAATTCCATAGTGATGTTTTCCCATTTTCATTATTTTAAGGGTAATGGTTGTAACATCCCCTTATAATTCTGTTTCTGAGAAATTACTTGCTTACAAACCAAGCATCGAGCGACATATTCAGCAACATCTCCTTTCATGTCGTCCCACCAGAAGTACTCTTTCAGGTCCCTATACATCTTCGTGATTCCAGGATGAAAAAATAATGAAGAAATATGAGCCTCATCCAATATTTAATTCTTTAATTCTATGATGGAAAGAACACAATCCCGATTCTTGAACCTTATTATTTCATCACAATCAATGTGGAATTGAGGAACCTTTCTCACATTATTTTGTAACTCTACATCTACTCTCTGGGCCTCTTTTATCTTCACATGTACATATGGTTGAACATTCATTTGAGAAAGATAAGATTTTTCCCCTTACATTATAATTCTATGATCCATCCTTTGTAAATCCATAAATATTTTATCTTGTGTTATCCTCATAATGGATAAGCTAGCATGGTCTTGTCGACTTAATGCATCTTCCATCTTGTTTGCTTTCCCAGGGGGATAAATAATTGAGAAGTCGTAATCCTTAATCAGATCCAACCATCTTCATTGGCTCATATTAATCTTCTTTTGTGTGAAAATATAATTTAAGCCTTTACGATTAGTATAAATATCACACCTTCCACTATAAAGATAATGACTCCAAATCTGTAATGCAATGATTACTAGAGCTAAATCCAAATCATGAGTTGGGTAATTTTTCTCATGGATTTTCAACTATCGAAAGGCATAAGCTATCACCATATAATTTTTCATGAGAACGCACCCTAATAACTTCTTGGATGCATCACTGTGGATCACAAATCTTTCTCCACTACAAGGCAGTGTGAGCACAGGTGCGCTAGATAACCTTCTTTTTAACTCCTTTAAATTCTCTTCACACTCCTCTATCCAAACAAACATAACTCCTTTTCGAGTCAACCTGGTTAATGGATTAGATAATCGTGAAAAATCGTTCACAAAACATCAATAAAATCCAGCCAAACCAAGAAAAATTGGATCTCAGTTACTGTTGTTGGTCTCTACCATCTTTTGATAACCTCTGTTTTGGATGGATCCACAGATATCCTGGCTTTTGAGATTATGTGACCCAAAAATTAAACTTTTTGAAGGAAAAATTCACACTTGGTAGATTTGGGATAAAGCTTCTCCTTTATTAGTGTATTTAATAAAATTCTCAAGTGATCTTCATATTCTTCATTTCACATTGAAAATGACAAGAATATCATCTATAAAGGCAACCATAAACTGATCAATATAGTCTCTAAAGACTATATTCATTAGATCCATGATGATAGAAGGGGAATTAGTAAGACCAAATGGCGTCACTATAAATTCATAGTGTCCATATCGTGTACGAAAAATTTCTTTGTTATATTTTCCCTTTTGACCCTTGATTTATGATACCCTAAACGAAGATCAATCTTGGAAAAGTATTGAGCTCCGTGTAGTTGGTCAAATAAGTCATCAATGCATGGGAGAGGATATTTGTTCTTGATAGTGATCTTGTTAAGTTATCAATAATCAATGTAGAGTCTCATTGATCCATATTTCGTCTTAACAAACAGAATAGGTGCTCCCCAATGTGATGGAATAGGGCGTATGAATCCCTTATCAAGATTCTCTTGGAGTTTCTTCTTAAATTCTTGAAACTCAATTGGGGACATTCTATAAGGTGTCTTTGAAATGGGCGTAGCACTCGGTATGAGTTCTATTGAAAACTCAACTTCCTGATTTGGTGAAAGACCTAGAAATTCCTCTGGAAAGACATCCTCAAACTCACGTACAATGGGAATATTCTTAATTGTGAGTTTCTATCCAAAAATTTGAGATAAATAACCTTTATTTATTGGAATCAAAACCATAATAAGGAATAAATTTCCACTGGAAGGTTATATTCATCCGTGCATTGATAGATGATCATAGATTGATCAGGAATATTAAATTTGACTTCACTTTTTTGGAAATTGATATGGGCTCCATATAAAGAAATCCAATCCATTCAAATAATCGCATCAAATTCCACTATAGCAATCATCACAAGAATTATAGGAATCACTTTCCCACAAACTTCAATCAAAGAAGCATTGTAATCTTTTGATGTGACTGTTGTGCCATTAGGTGTTGTCGCAACTAACTCAATAGCTAATTGTTGGGGTAGTACGACTATACCCTTAGAAAATTTATCAGAAATAAAATAGTGGGTGGATCCAGAATCAAATAAAACATTTACTACTTTAGAGTGGATGGTAAGTGTACCTTCCACCACTTTGTTATTGTAATACACATCGCTGATAGAAATTGAATGTGACTTTCCTTTGTCTTTGGCCTTAAGAGTTTTTTGACGTCGATAATCATCCACAACCATTGGATTAGGGCATTTATTGTCATAATGCCCTATTTTATTACACTTTTAACATTGAAGTGTAGGAGGTGCATTCTGTGTAGCCTTTTCTTTGTTCGCATCACTAGACATATTTTTCCCATAACTACGACATTCAATTTCCTGATGACCTTCTTTTCCACACTTATAAAATTTACTTGTCCCTTTAAGACAATTCCCTCTATGTTTCTTTCCACACTTTGAGCATAAGTTAAAAATCATCTTCTTTTTCTGTGTGATCTTTAGATTTTCTTTTGAATTCCATTTTACTCTTCTTATCAAAACCGTTTTACTAATGGTTTACTCCAATCTTCATCTCAACCTGGAGATAACATCGAACAATTTCCTCTTAGCTGTTGAAGTCCCTTATAGATAATGCCCTTCAGAGACTTGGTTTTACTAAACTAAAGAATCGATCGATCTTACATTCAGGTTGGATAATAATCCCAGAAGTGTACCTTGCAAGCCTTGTTAAATTTTCTTCGTATATACCAACAGATTCATCATCCTTTTGCTTCAATTCAAGAAACTCCTTCTCTATCTCTGTTCAAAGAATATGAGGGATGTACTTATTGAAAAATAAGTTCTGAAATCATCCCATTCCGTGGACTCAATTTCATCTCTTTACCTCGTATATTTGATAAGACTCCACCATTGATCAGCTTGACCTTCCAAACGATATACTGCTTAGATGACTTTATCATGTTCAGAACATTGTTGTGCTGAAAATATATTTTCAGTGGTACTAATCCATTGTTCAGCCACTAATGGATTATATGACACACTGAATGAGGTTGAACGATTCCTCATGAAGGATTCAACAGAATATTGCTCTTTCCTTTCCTCATTTGGAAATCTTGCATGATTCATAGCATGAAAAAGTTTTGTGATCATGGCTACATGATTTTTTATTACAACTCCCATATCATTTGGTTGCTCAGGTGGAAAATCATTGCATTTCCCATCACATTCATCATTAACATGGTTCCTTCGGGTTCCAGCCATTGACTAAAACCAAGAATCATAGTGTGAGAAACACTAATTACAACAGGAAAACCACATAATCAGAAATAAAATTTCACACTTTAGGTCTTATTATAGGTTATTCATGGGCATTTCTAAAACACTAATATTGTGTTATATGCTTAGACATATAATTAGGTTTCTTACAAAGGCTTTCACATCCTAGTTTCCAAAGGTTGACTATAACTTTCCTCGGATAAGAACTATAGTGACCCATACATTACATACATTGTTATTACATTATAATAAAGCATAGATATTAAAACATATAACAAATACATGGTAGGACTGTATAGGTATAGTGTCTTTAGAAACAAGGAAACATAAACAACTAGTTCATAAATCATCTTCATTGTCTTCCACATATTTCATCATATCTAGAGTCCATTTTGGAATATCCTACTTAATACCCTTCTTCTTGACCTAGGGAAAAGAAAACATACAAAAGGGTGAGCTTAAATGCTCAGCAATGGTAAAAAAAGAAAATTTCAATCATATCATATTCATAAGAACTTAACATTTTGTAAATCTTAACCTGTAAAAGAGATCATAATATCATGACATGGGATAAATCATAGTAGTGAAATGGAATCCCAATAATCATAACATAAAACATGAAACTCTATGTAATACACACATAATCATAGAAAATCATTTCATATTGGTCAAGACTCATTTCCAAGACCATCATATGGGACAAAGTCCATTACTGAACCAAGTTCACTACTCGTTCCTGTCCTATATCATTGAACCAAATTAACTTTTCATTTCATCAATGTCTATCTCATGAGATATAAATCCTTAACCACTTCATTAGAGGGATATATAGTTCCCACCCATCTCATAATTAAACCACTATTATGTGTGTCACAAAATCATAAATCATCCATCATATCATAACCCCTGTAATAAAAATGGGATTCTTAAGCATCATGAAATCATAACATAATCCATATAAGATAAAAGCACTTCATAAAAATAATTCCATCATAAAATAATTAAATCAATGTATTAAAATGGATTGAAACAAAAAACTATATTATCTTAGATGTAAGATAATTTTGATAAAACACTTGATCTCTATTCTTGAGGAAAATATCCTTTCTACTTCAAAAACATTTTTCCTTTCTTAACATGTCATAAAATTTTAAACTAAAAGAAGTTACTTGAAAATAAACTTTAAAAAATGTAAAGGAATATTAATGGAAAATATTTTCATAAAAATCCATCATGTTTTATAAGTTAAAAAAACATTCATCTCGTACTTTGGCCAGAAAAGTCAAAAAGTGTCTAGTTCTGAAAATGAAAAACGATTCCTTTAATAACTTTTACTAAATATTTACCAATAGTTAAAATTGTATTTAAAAAAAATTTGGAGGATAGAAATAATATTACATATTGATGAAACATGGATGTGGATGATAAATATGCCCCAGTAAATTCTGAAGTATAAACAATCTCGGATTAAAATTAGATTGTGAGATTTTCCCTTACCTTAGATCTGATATACTTTGTACGTATCAAAACCTCATTTATAATGATTTAAATAATGTCATTTACTTATTCTATAATCATACATATTGTTATGTTATCATATATGGTCATATTCTTAGCTTCTTATTAGTAATATTTCATTGCTACTTGTTATTCTGGTGTTCTTTGCTTTATGTTCTTATGCGTGTTTTGTCGAATAAATTCTTATTCCTTTTATAGGTTACAGCTACATAATTTACATAATGGTGGTATTATAATATATATCCAATTTATTTATTCAGTTTGTTTATATAATCTTGGTTTGATGAAGATCATGTAGAATGAATCACATCACATAGTGGAGACGGTAAGCCGTACATACGCTCAAGCGACGATATCGTTCCCATAATTATTGAATGGTCATGGAGTCGATGATAGAATATCTTATAATTATTATCATTTTATAATAATCATATATAGTTATTATTTACACCATTATACCCATCCAAGTAAGGTGGTGGTGGAAAACAGATTACACCACGATGAGGAGATGGTATTCCGTACGTATGCACGCGTGGTGATTTCATTTTCTGTAGGATGGATAGAAGGTGAAATAGGTTTGTTTAGTATTTATAATAACATATCAGTATATGAGGGATACTGATGCTTTTAATTTATAATGAAACCAATAAATAAGAGGATGTAGAAGAAGTTTTTTTGAAAGGATCAGTAAAGGATATTACCTCTTCTTCGATGCGCCTCATCTAAGCCTCCTCTTAGGGAACTAAAGTTAGTCTTTGAAGAAGACCTGGACATCTAGTATGTTTATAGGGAAGTGTAGAAGAGAAATTTTTAAGGTTTGGCCTAGCTTGAATGCTCAAAATTGTGTGAGGTGGATAGGGAGGAGGTGCCCATTTATAAGGGAGGAGAGGTGCACCTTTGGAAACATAAGAAATCATAATTTTTAATAAACTATAACCCCACATAGGAACCTATAAATTGACTCTATTCATTGAAGAGATGATATTAAGTTGTAATATAATCAACCAATAAATTTTAGACATGTTGGGAATTTATTTTAAACCATATCAAATTCATTTATCCTTATATAATCTATTTAATTTTATTTGTGGTAATAATATTCGAAATTTTAAATTGTTATAAATAATTACTTATGTGTTGTGAATTGTATATAATTAGATACTTTATGAAATTTTAGACCATATAAATTTCAACTTATAATTTATAAATATTTTTGTGATTTCTATACAATTTTATAATATGTTTTTTATATAAAGTAAAAATAGTGTCGATTTTGACATTATTCATTTATTTGAATTTAAATAAAATCTACATAGAAGATATGTTCTAAATAAAAGATTTAATAGATTATTAATATGTCATATTTATCTATAAAATTTGAGGAGAACATTAAAAAGTTCATATAATATTTATTTTAATGTTTTTAAAACTATTTATTTGATATTTCAATCAATAAAATAAATTCAACATCACTATTCTGTCACAATTAATGATCATTATTTAATCCCTAAAAAGTATAAATAAATTCACATGATTTAGATAATTTTATTAGATTTCTTGTATACTATTCACGTTCGATGTTTTAGGATTTTTATTACTAAATTAAAATTATTACACTTATAAGATATAAGAGAGTGACATGTTTTCACTTTCTTTTGTTTTAATAATAATTATATAATTTTTATGGTTAAAATCCCATAAAATGTATCCATTCCAACCCTTAGGTGATATTTTTTGACTTTTATTAATCCAATATAATTTTTTTGGTGTTAGGGTAATTTTATAATATTATTTTTACCATTAATTACCAAATTTACCTTTTACTGTAGTAAAAGGTAATTTTTGTAGTTAATATTCCTAATGTAAAAAAAATAAAAGTAACCTATTAACATAATTTGGAACCACAAAATCCAAATATTGAAACCATTTTTCAAAATTCAATACACATAAGTTGAAGTAATTAATTTAAAATTAATCTCGTTGTTAAGGAAAAGGGTTTTAAAAGTTAAAACATTGTCAAAGATTGAAATGTTTTTACCTATGAATTCAATGTAAAATTAATGGTAATGACATATTTTATATTAAATTTTATAAATATATTATAATAATACATTAAAACATTTAATTTTTATTATTTTACTATATAAATTATATTGATGAAAAAAGTTGTTTTTAAGAAAACTTTAGCATATTTTTACTATTCATCAAAATATGAAAGTTATCAGAAAAGTATAAAAAATTTATACAATGTATATTTTTATATAATGATTCAATAGAAGAAGTTTATTTTGTATTATTTAACTTATAAACATGTCAAAAATTATATTTAAAATGGGTGCTCCATCAAAAGGCGGTAAAACTGCATTTTTTGAAAAATACTTCTTTGTTCTGCAAAATTGATTTTGTTTTCATATCTCACTGTAGAAAATGTGTAAGATGAATTATAATTTTATAAAAATAAAAATTAGGCTAATGATATTCATAAAGGATAGTTCATCATATTATAATAATATATCATTGTTTAGTGAAACTCAGTATTGCGTACAATGCAAGCTATAGATGAATTTTCCTCTTGCATGTAATGCAAGCCAAGCTAGTGTTTTGTATAGTGAAATATTCTCTTGGTGTTGCGTATAACATAAGATATTAAAAAAATATTTCTCATAAAATATGAGGGTGTTACAATGACACATATTGGACTAAGGTACATTAAAAGGTATCTATGTACTCACACACTATATATAGTAAGAAAATCATATGTACTACTCATGTACATGATGGGTCGGAGAAAAGTATATTCCCAAGATTTATGGTTTGTGTGTACAATTTATGTACTAATATTTTAAATTTAGTTTAATAATTTTATCATCCTAAATAAATAATTGAACATAAAATTATTTTATTATGAGTATTATTCCATATATAATTCTATGTTGGGGACCTCTATTCCATTAAGGGTTTTTGATAAAATGATTTTCATTTTTCACAGATCATAATCCCTTTGTGAGTTGGACAGGTCAGTATAATTTAATATATAATGTGTGAGTGTTTTAGACCCACCCATGGTGAAATATGAAAACATACATAAGACACTCACATGTTTTCAATGAATGGATTTACCCTAGGTTATTATTGGTGATAAGCCCCACAAAGGATGGAAATTCAAAAACACAGGGTGTTTGGTAGGATATGACCAATTACTTGTTCATGGAATAGTATTTCAATGGTATATTGATAGATACAGGACTTGTATAGGTTTCCTTTTTTCCAATTCACCTCATATTCATAGTTTATTTCTGATATTTTGATACATTGGGTGATGAAGGTAGTTTTTTACTTCCTTTTCCTGATAGATTTTATGTCCATGTGTCATATCAGATGGCACATATCTTATTCCTTATGTATTCCAAGATGTGTCGTGAGTAGTGATTGGGGGAGATATATTAGTTATTTATAATCATTATTTTTATTTTATTTTAAAACATAATTGATATTGATTTCCTAATAGTGGTTGTATTATGAGACATGTATTTCATGTTCTCCTGTAAGCATGTGTTTTGGGACAAGGCATAGGTCCTTAAAAGTGATGATAGAGTTAGTATCTCACAACTATGTAGGATATAGATCAAATAATATTGGATATTAACTCTTGGTTATCCCCCATTATATGTGTGGTATATATATCCCATGGATCAGATGAGGACACATTGCAGATATTCTTGGCCTACTTCATGGCCTAAGATGTACATTTTTGCTTATGGTGATTGAATGATACTATTTGCCATTATTTGGATGTGATAGATCAATTATAGCGACATTATTAACTTTATTGGATTCATGTTCTGAAGGGAAAGGGTCCCCTATGACTCTATAATGCACAGATATGTGATGTTACTTTTTGATCTTAGTGGATATTTGATGATCATAAAGACTTGTGGAGTATGCAGTAAATTATTTCTCTCAATATCACTTTGTGCTTCTTAGGTATGATTTGGTTATTGTGATAGTCTATATGGAAAAACTTCTCTATTTCCTTATAGGGTGTCTAAGAATATGGTATTCTATTTTATGTGAAATTATGTTATATGAGTGTGTTCTCACCTTTGATTTCCTGGGAGGTGGATCCTCTCCCATGGTTTGGGGAAAATGTTCTTCCTGCAATGATCAGAGAGAACTGGGCTCCATGGGTTGAGTGATCATGTGATATTAGATTGTCAGGGGGACTTATTTGATGAATAGAGAGATATTAATATCCTTTTTTATTCTCAAATTCTAGGATAATAGTGGTGTTTTCACAATTTGAGTGGTCTATGATTTTTTATGTCTTCTTCTATATGGGATCATATTTATCAAATCACTAAGGTGTGGCCTTGAATGTTGTGTGTCTTTTCACATCTTATGAGTATATACATCCTAATATTTTATGTGGATGTTGTTCTTGGATGTTTTATTCAATAATAGTTCAAGTATAAATGTGTTTTATTTTATAGATAGGTTGGTTAGGTGGACATTTTTTATCATTTCAATATAGGGAGATTTCATCCCCATGGGGAGAGTCATTGATCCACAAACCATGGTTCCATGTATGAGTGTTTATAATGGATCATCTTTGGTAGAAATTAAAATGTCTATTTTTTGGCTTTCATGAGTGTTTTAGTTGTATCCACTCACCAGAGTCTTCTCTATACCTTTATTGAGTTTGGTGGCTATGTTGTTTCTTCACACTTCTATTTAGACCCATGGTCCAATTAGCACATTATTTTTAATTTATACTGTTGGGTATATTTAAAATAACCCTTTCCCAATATTCTTGTCTACAAATACAATGTATTCGTAGACAGTGTATTGGTTGATCACTATTAAGATCTGAATTTATAGAGTTGAAGCATGGTGGAGAAAAAGAAATATTTTATGCTTATTATAAAAATATGTTCAACACAATGTAATGACTATATATATCCACCAATTTCATTGAGTCTGGTGTTATTCATCGAAATGTTACACATAAGTATGTATCCATATTTTAAATTTTTTCTAAAATATATACACTACATTGTTTTTCCTTTTATCACAATATTAATTGATTATCTTATTGGAAGATGATTAGTATAAACCCTCCGACTATTTTTTAGGATTTCTAGTTCTATTCATCAATATTTGGATAGTTATAATAAATCATGTGGTGGAAAACATGTCTTATCACCACCCAATAGCTGTCTCAATAGGATTTTTTCATGTTATTGTTGTTTAATTAATTTTTTCCATCATTGATTAAGAATGAATCCACCCATTTTAGTATTTTGGATGGAGTACAGTCCTTAGAGCTCATAAAATGTTGTAATCATAGTGATGACATCATAATTTTTTATATCTTTGGATTTAATATTCCATTTTGTGATAGGTTTTTATTTTTTCAATTTTTATTCAATAATTTGTGATCATATTATAAAAATGTTTTTAAATATAAAATAAAATTAGACTAGCATGTGTATTTTGTTATATCTGTATTATTCATTATAATTTTATATTGTTTTGTATTTTTATTACGATATGATTTAATAGATATGGAATTATTTTGAGATATATGTCATGTAGAAGGAATAAAATATATGTAAGACTCCTATGATTTTATACACTTTTGTAAATTTTTTGTCTTGATATTTCTTTTGTAGGTTGGCTGAACTTTTGAGTTCAAGTCTTTTTATTTTTTAGGATTCATGTGGATGGTAGGAGAAATATATTTTAAATGGGTATAGTTTAAGGGTTATCAATAATTGATCAAACACATTAGATTGTGTCTTTTAATAACCTATAGTAGTAATTTATTAGATTCTATTTGTTAAAGGTTGTTTAGATGTACTTTTCTTAACTCTGGAAGGATTTTGATAGACTATAAATTTTGGAATTAGTCATTACCTTTGTGAATTTTCTACTCTTTTCGATTCCAATTATTCAATTAATAGAATTCATAATTTATATAGTAAATGGATGTATTTATAAAATGTTTCAAAATGAATATCATGAAGTCATTGTCTGATGAATGGGTTTGTTGGGTGTTGTTTTCAAAGTGTATCCATATTTTTTATGTATGGTTTAAATAAATTATTGTGTCTTTGTGAAACAATTTAATATGACTAGTATAGGAAATCATGTTTCAAATAGTAAAAATGATTGATTTCTCCTTTACATTTGTTACTATGATGTCTGTATTAGATTAAAATTCTTGAAATATATTTAATAATGTTCAAATAGTTACAGTATGTTCAAATGGATATGTTGGAAGCCAAGTCTGTTGTGTGTGTTTTATAGTTATAAAGATTGGAGATATTAATTTCATATTTTATATGGTGTGAAATGTCTTATGCTTTATTTTTTTAGTTAATGGCCATTTCGGTAGTCTAGAGGGTGTTTCTAAAAATTTTGTTTGTATATAGAATATAAGGAATTTGTGTTCAAATGATCTATCTAGAAGGAGGAGCTAGGTGTTGAATTTTGATAGTGTAGTGTATGTTGGGTTTTAATGAGAAAATCCATTGCTAAATACCTAAAAACTTATTAAAACCTATCTTATCACAGGTACCAATAATTCATTTTGTTTTGATAAATTTTAAATAATTAATATTCATTTAAATTGATGACAATCCATTCAATGTTGTCTCATATGAGTTTAATAGTTACCTATAAATTATATCCAATTGAATCATTCTTTCTAATTTAATCCATATCTTATATAAATCTCCCAAAAATCGAGGAGGTTTTATCTCTTTCTTATATTCTCATATCACATTAATGTTATAGAGAAAATATAATGAGTTCTTTAGATCAAGTAATTTTCCAAACATGAATGTTTCACACCATCTCATTTTTTTGGCCGCATTTTATATTAGTGTGGCTTCATGAGAATAAACTCAAGATCACAATTATTTTTTAACAAATAAATAAAATATTGTAATTTATAAAAGACTTATGTATGCCATTGTAGCAAAAAAATCAACATGTACTATATATAGTGAAATACTAAAATAAAATATTTTATAAAAAGAATACAAGAGTTTCAAATTATAGTGAGAACCTCATGAAACTATTATAGTAATAATAATGATAATTATTATAGTATACCTATATAATATTAGTGGTATATATATTTTGTTAGACTACTAAGTGTTTGGGAAGCATAAGCATTGAGATTAATTCGCATGATGTTAATACATGGTGATGTTATGTACGGAAGATCAGGATAATGAAGCACCAATAAAAATACCTAATATTTTAGGATTCATTGTATTTTCTTATATATTAATATGTATAAGTATTATGAATAAGTATAAATGAAAGAATATTTATTTATAAATGTAAAATATTCATGGTGGTGTTTTTAAATTTTTTAATGTGTTATGGATGTATGGGGAAGCTCTCAGATATATTTTTAGATTACATTATTGTGTGTTCGCATATTTTAGAGATATACATGAATGGGTACATCACTGTGAGACAATGTATTATTACAAGGAGAAGATTGAAACTAATATGTGAAATTGTAGAAGGAATAAAACAATCAGTATCATGTTTTTTATAACCATCCATCTTGATAATAATATAGCAAAATTATTTTCTGTTAGGAATTCATGGGAATATTAAAGGCCACTAGGATCATGATGGTAGGACACAAATTAAATTAATTGTATAGAATCTTTTTATTTTTCCTCTTTTTAGATAATTTTTTCTCCATTGACCCCATCTCTCATAGACCACTCAACCTTGGTCAATTTTGGTAGAGCCCCCCCCCCCCCATGATCACTATTCTATTAAATAATAGACATTTAGGGTTTTGGGTCAATAGAATGCTAGACTCTACTCAATATATATTTTCCATCATCTTTATACCAAATCAATAATTTTTAAATGGTGGTTTTAAAAAGATAGCTATAAACCATTTTATGTATTGTTAATTTCTTTGTTAGGTGTTTCATATAGCTAAAAAAATGATATTATGGTTTGTGGAATGACTCCACATCATCACTGTTTTTGAGATTAGTGAATTATTTTAAACATTATTGTTTGTATAATCCTTAGAATTGAATATTATTTATTTTATAATAAAATAATAAAACTAAAAAATATATAATTATGGTCAGCATTTGATTATTAAAAATTGGGATTTTAGATGAGATATATTTTTGAAATTAAACATATATATTTCATTATCCAAGGATGACTTCCATTAAAATGTTAGTTATTGTAACATCATGGTTGAATTTTATTTCCATAATTAGATTCAATAATTTATATGTTTTTTGATTTTTTTTTTATTTTTTTAAATTGAGTTTCATGGATTTTTATAACATTATTAACGATTGAGATTAGTTAAATGGATATTTTGTTTTGGATTCATGTGATGGACTGGTTTTTGATATGTTTATTTCATGTATATATTTTATTTTATTTTAATGTGATTATTTGTTTATTTTAATGATAAATCCTTACAATTTTGGAATGCATATATATGATTTATGTTTTGTAGAAAGAAATAATGAATTTTTTGGAAAGGAAAGAAAAGAAGATAGAATATGAGCCAAACGACCATCTACACTATGATCGAATGGAAGCAGCGTGACACTAGATTTTTTGATAGAAAATAGGAGTTGGAAACTAAAGAAAAATGAAAAAAAATTGTTTACCACAATTATAAATTATGACCACTTCAAGCGAAATAGATCCAAACTATACAATTCATGATGATGAAACACAACATGAAAGCCTGGTAAACGTCGTGTAATGTCAGTACAGATCCTGAAAAAAGTCAAACAGTCAAAGAAATTTCTACCGATTCAGCATAGCCTAGGAAAAAATGGATCCAATGTACAGGTCGTGTACCCTAGGTACACATCCTGTAGGCTTCGACATGTAGAAAACAATATCTGGGACATAGGGACATGGGTTTTGGATGACCCTACCTATAAAAAGAGACTACAAAGCCCCCTCCCAACACACTCTAGGATGATGAGAAGGCATGAAACACAAGAGACATCCCTAGACGACCAAGATATGTTCTTCTCAACCATTCTTTCTCGAGTACCCATGTCACTCGCTCTCATCATGAGCGAGTAGACTCTTAGTATCAGGTGACATGATCATAGGGTGATGTGATTCAAGGGATAAGTTTTAATAGTTATTCATGTTTTGTATTATTGAAAACTTCTTATTCAACTCCAATTCTTCTTTTATTCATATTTCATGATCATTTTTGCAGTCTAAAGTTGTTTGAATTATATAATTAATTTATCGCCTTTGATTGTATATTAACGTTATGTAATACTAGGTCGGTTATGCTTGAACATGGTTATGGGTTTCCTAATTTTGTGACTGCACCATGTAGATGACCATTACAAATGGGTAAACATATTGTTAGAGTGGGATACCAAGGCCAAGGATCCTTACTTACCCAATTTTTTCCCCAAAACTGAATAAACACACTTTCAATAAAATCCCAACCACATGAACCTGGAAGTCAATTAACCAAGCAAGCCTCACCATATTGATTCAAAACCCAGATCATTACTACTATTTCACTTTTCTCAAAATGAATTAAACAATTGAATATTCAATTTCCAAATTCATTTAAAACATACATTTTTTCCTTGTGGGTTCCACACCTTAACATTCCTTATACTATATTTTAATTTATTGAGTATCATGGTTTGGGTTTTAGAATTTTTTTTCCATTGTACCCTAGGGAACTAAAAACTCTATATAGGTGTGTTTGTTTTCTAATTCAATAATATTTGATTTGGAATTAATACTTTATTATAGGTTTCTTCTCAAGGATGAAAAGAATTATATTATTCCCAATTTGTTATAGGGTTCCACATTATGTATGAACGGGATTTTAAATAAATATTATGTATTTAATCCAATATTTCAAAAAAATTTCTCATTGATTTTTTCTTGTTTCTCATGATACATTAAGTGATTAATCTTTTGTTTATATAATAAATATATGGTGTTGTTTTTATACATTATGAAAAAAATTATATGTGTTGTTAAAAATACTAAAAATATTATTTTGGATAAAATTTTATGTTCTTTATTTAAAAATATAAATCATCAATTGTTGTGGAATATTTAATTATGAAAATTTGATGATTTTATAATTTTCAAATTCGTTGGGTGAATGAAAATTCTTGAGCATATCATGTAATGTTTTGTACTCGCCATATCTTTTGTACATTTTCACCCATGAAAGTGATGTTATTTGAGATAAGGGTTTTTAGATGTGATTTATAGATATTGTGGTATGTTATAGGTTGTCTAGGATATATTAGGGTCTGTGGTAGAGTGTTTGTATGATATGGTTTTTTTGTAAAATCATTGTATTTGAATGGTAATGTAATTTTAAATCACCTTGTGTGTAGTATTTTAATATATATACATTTACGTTCATGTATTCTGTGATAGATCATATTCTATTAGTATGTAGTTAGATATTTTCTTAGGTTATATATATATCCCCATGGTATGTGTTGGTTTTTAAACTTATTTGATAGTCCTTTGGTTTTTAGGGGATGGATTCATTGGTCGAGTAACATTTTGATTATGATTTAGGTATATCTTGAGTTGTAGGGCAAGGTTGGGAAATAAAAAATTATATTATTTTAGTTTGATCATGTTATTGTAGGCATGGGTATGGAATATATAGGGACTCATGTCTTAATATATAAAATTTGAGAATCAATATCATTATTTTGGGATCGAAGATTCAATAAAATTATAGAAATGTGAGGTTTATTTTTTTGGTTTCGATGGTTTGGTTTTTGTGTGCCTAATAAGTTACCTATGCTATAATTGACTGAGACGGGATTTTCATCTCAAGCAACATGTAATATCAAAACGGGGAATTCATGGAATAATTTTTAATATTTTTGTTATGTTTCATCTCATAAAACTAATTTTCAAAGATTCTCTAATTTTAGATAAAAAATATTTTTTATGATTATACTGATTTTGGTTGAGCTACATGGTTATAGAATGGTACTCACTATTTTTAACGGCCCAACCCTAGTAGATCCATGCTAGTGCATAATTTTATTACATTTTAATGATTATAAGGAACCAATCCCAAAAAACATAATAGTTTTTCATTTATGGATGACCAGATTACATTCATCATTCCCATAATACATTGGAAAAGAAAATATAACATAATACAATATACAATAAAATAAATTGTATCCTTGAAAGCTTATACAATGATTTCATCTTCATAAACTAGGGAAAAGAAACATAAGAAAGGGGTGAGCATTGATATTTTGTAAGGTTATGCAATAAATCATAGGTTATCATAAAAATAGACCCTAGGCATAGTGAATATATAAACTCACACATTCCATTAAAAATAAACATGAACATAATATGGAAGGAATAAGAGATGAATAAATAATTTCACAATAAAACATAATCATGGTTATTATACTAGTCAATTAACCACATGAAATATAATTTACAAACATCATAATGAGGGAATTTATAATGTTGGGCATCATAACCTTACCATCAAGGCCTTGTGCCAACACCATAAATAACAAAACTATGAAGGCCTCATGCAAAGTCTCTAGTTTATCTCATGAGAGGTACTAATGCATCAAGGGGAAATAGTGGGGACCACCGATCACATACTAAGTCCAATGAATTCCTCATTTGAATGGGGTGAAGATAATAAACATATACATTCATATCAAAACTATATTATGACATGTAAATAAATTTACCCAATTATTAAACATAAACTATTATCATTTAAAGTAATGTGGTGAATGGTTTCAAGATAAAAAATCCATAGTCCAACTAATAAAAAACAATTCAAAATAATATTATAGATGATATAATAAGAGATAAACCATAATGTATTATAATATTAAATAATTAATGATGATAGGGATAAAGACACATTTAAATGAAACCATGGAAAATTTCTTGAATAAATAATTCTCCAACAATCCGAAGTGTCCCATAAAACATTGAAAATCCAAATAATAAAACCTTAGAATATCATGAGAATAAGGATATTCTTGATATGATATAAAAAATGAAATTACATTCACCAAATTCAAGGAATAAGTGGTGAACAAGTTATATATCTAATAAATGTTAATGTGAGGTGAGAAAATTAATTTTTTACATTAGAAAGAAGAGTTATTTTGGAAATTCATTTGAATTTATCATTAAATTAGATTTTTAACATGTATATCCCAAAAATTAATATATAAGAGAATTTAAATTATATTTTAGGTATAAATGTTTTCAAACCAATGTGAAATCATGTAATTAGAGTTTTTAAACAAACATTAGTAGTAAAACATTTTAGTGTGGTTTAAGAAAAATATTCAAGAGATTTCAAATCAGAAAGGCATGTTTGTTTTCATAAAACTAGAAATGAAATATTATAGTTTTTAATGATAAAATTTATGATTTTAGAAGAATAATTATTGCTAAAAACAGATTATAGAGTTCCCTTTAATACTGGTAAAAATTCCAGAAGTTCCCTTAAATGGAGCTTTAATTTCAGTAATATTTTTTGAAATATTCCTTTAAAAATTTGATCTCCCTTTAAAATAATAAAGGATTATGATTGGTTAAAATATATTGAAAATTAACATATAATTTATGAAGAGTAAATGGGAATAAATAATAATTTCATTGATGTAGGTAGAGAATTAGAGTAATCAAAATGAAAATGGAGGTTTGGGTAGAAAATCCTTACCACATTGTATTTAATCGAATCATATCACCCAAAATTAATAATAATAAACTTATCCATTGAATAACATGAAAATATATATTCTCATTACATTATACAAAAATGGGTTTTATACATAGACCATAATCAACTAAATTCCGTTAATAGGGAATATCTCACAAAAATGGAAGTGAGATGAGGAATCCCTTACCTTATGTCTGAATGTATTTTTCACATGATCTTAATGTCCTGAATAATAAAATTAGGTTCATTAATTAATAATTACAGTACCTTTTATATATTTAATTGATTTATTATTTCTTTATTATGTTCCTTTATTGCCATTTATATGGGTTAAGAGAATCAATTTTCTTCTTTTGAGAGTGCACATTTTCTTAATTTTTTTGATCGGTTCACATGTAAAAAAATATGGAAGTTCATGTAAAATGAAAATTGAAATCCATAATTAATGTTATGATTTTTTATTTATTATATCTAAGTTAAAATTATCATATAAATTCTTTTTTTATTTTGGGAGAGGTTAATCCTTAGATAAAATTTTAATGATAAATTCTTGGATTAATTTTGTTGGTTTTCAATCACCACAAACTCATTTTGTTTAATAATTTGATACAATGTGTAGAAAATAACTACAAAAAATTAAAAAGGATATATTAAAATTATTATTATCTTGTTCAACCAAAAAACTGGTTCCATTAACATAATTCAATATGGAAATATAAATTTAAAACTCTTCATTTTATGTGGTGATAAATTAATACATCTTGGATGGTGTTTTCATTTTTTGTACAATAAGAGTGGGAAAGAGAGATGATGATGAAATATTACATTATCATAATATCATTACAATATATTTTAGGTATTGTAATTATCATATATTTTTGATGAAGGGAGGTTAGGAGAGAGAAACAATAGAATGGAATTTGTAAAATAATTTGACAGAAATAGGAATAGAGGTTTACCTATTTTGTACTCCACCTTGAGAACCTCATTAAGGCTGTTGGTTTTGGCCTTTTGGTGATACCAGAAGTTTGTAGATGTGAGTAAGGGGATTGTAAAGAATATTTTGTAGAACATACTCCAGGATAAAATCTTTAGTGGTGTTAGAGGAAGAGGGGGTGAGGGGTGGTTTTATAGTGGATGAGAGGAGGGTTTTCCCATTATTTAAATAATTAGTTAATTAATTTGGCTAAAAATATTAATATTATTGATTCATGTGACAAAAAATACTAATAAGTTCATCTGATTTTGAACTATGTGTGATTATATAAGCCTTACATCACTTATGTATGAATAAATCATGTATTTAGCAATTATCGTAAATTAACATCTTATCACTATTCACCAAAAAATAAAGTATTTCAGAAATGTCCCAAAAATTTATCGCTACTATTTTTCAATGTGAAAAATGAAAAAACGAAATCCATTTTATCGAAATAGTTTTATAAATATGATAAATTTAATTTTTAATTATAATCACTATTTACTCGAATTGTATAGTTGTTAAAATTATAATTGTTTTGATAATACCCTGAAATATTAACTAATGTCCCATTAAATTATCCCAAAATATAAGGGGAAAATATTTATTTATGAATACATTTTTTTTAAAATGAATTATATTTTAAATTAATTTATAAGTTTTAAATATATTTCTGAACACAACTGTGTATATACATTTTTCGAAATTCAAAAAACATAAGTGCAAAAATTATGTTTAACATCTATGGTATAACATTAAAAAAAAATTATTCGTTGTGAATTAGTGTTGTTTTCATATAAGTTATCTAATGAATTTAAATTATTTATGAAAAAACATACCATAAAATCATTGGGTTTCATAATAATAGTGAATGTATTAATAGCATATTTTTTTATTAATAACAATAATTATCTTAGTCAATATACTATAATATATTGATCAAAATTAATTTTTTAATGATCAAATACCCATATTCATATTAACATATTCTTTTACACAAAATAATACTGTAAGATAGAATTTTTTTATAAAATTATTTTTAAATCTATAAATTTGAAATATAAATATGATTAATTAATGTCCTTAATTTTTAATTTTTTTCATAACTTAATGTATTTTAAATTATAAGAGAAATTAATTGGGTGTTACAGTATTCCCCATCAATAGAATTGTGTCCTCGCAACTCAAAACTGCACATTAAATATTAAAGGATGATACTTGAAAATTCTGTTGTGGGAAACCCATATTGGAAGCAGTTTTAACAAAATATTCTCTTAAAAAGGGGGAAAGTTAAATGCATAGGTTTCCAAAAATATACACATTTTAATAGGATAACATTAGTGTGAAGTGAATTTATAGAAATGGAAATATAATCTAACAATCATGTTCTGATGTAAAATGATAGATAACATGTCCATATTAATATTGATTACCAAAAAAATATAAAATATAGTTATGAAAAATTTCATTGATATCATTAAACAATTTATAAAAGGAAAAAAATTTATTTCCGTTTTCCTTGAGCGGAGGAATTAATCAACTAAATAAGAGTATAAATATACTCAAGCATATAATTTTATTACACCTTGAGCACTCTATACTTCATCACATATCACAGGTTATTTCATATGGTAATTTAATAGTTTAACCTCAAAAGGATCATACAATGATCTACATAAACCATTCATAAATGGTTAATCTTTCAATAATGATTCAAAAAAATTTAAATAATATCTCTAAATTTCCAAGATGAACATTTCATTATACGTTTATCAACATGAATTAGCTCTAAATTTTTACATTCCAAACACGTGAATAACTTTATCATGTATCCTCATCAAATATGGTAATAAATATAATAACCATTAAACTTTATTGGAAACAAGAAATCATCCATATTCCTTAAGTAAGATAAATGTTATTGGATTTATTCCCTTAATCTAAAAGTATTGTATAATCCATGGATGATATAATACACCACATTTTTTCAAGTAATTAGTCATTTCAAAGGTAGTAAGCAATTATCCAAAAAAAAATCATCATTATCTCAACATCAAGAATACATTTAGGGTTTTTCCCTCAATCATGCATTTCGTCGAATATTTATCATTCCACTGAATATCTTTTCTTTGACCATTAAACATATGGTTTGAAAACCATAATGAAAAAATATTTCAGTACAATCATCATATATTCCATAATTATTATAACCATTACATTTCTAATAAAATATTCCAATGAAATGATTTATGACTATGCATAGTAGTCACTCCACCTTATCTACGGTGGTATCATAACATGATGATTATCCAGTGAAACTATTTGGAGTATATTCCTTTATAGATTGGGACATTTATTCTCGTAGTATCTCATCTTCTATCAATCGAAGCAATATACATTGGA
Organism: Viscum album; assembly: GCA_963277665.1. Classification (NCBI taxonomy): domain Eukaryota; kingdom Viridiplantae; phylum Streptophyta; class Magnoliopsida; order Santalales; family Viscaceae; genus Viscum; species Viscum album. The sequence continues at coordinate 1,870,756,581 of OY728150.1, forward strand.
AGGTTTTTTCATACCCATCCAATTACAAACATGGTATCTGTTTTCTCCACACTTATAACAAAATTCCATTCCCTTCAATCAATTAGTAGGGTGAATCTTTCCACAATTATCACATGTGGGAAACCCTTCTTTCTTTTATTTCCCTTATCCATGTTTTTCTCTTCCATACTCTTCTTATTTAACATCTTTTCAAACCCATAGCACATAAAAAGTTATTTGAATATCATTTCAACACATTATCTTATTTCTTCATATGATGAGGATACATGGGAGACTATCATTCTTTTAAATAATTTATTAAGACTATATGATATATGATTTTTATTACTGTTTTTTTCATATTCATTGGTGTAGTTATCATTTCTTCTCCTAGGATCCATTTATAATCTATTCCATATACTATATTATCATATAAAATTATGAACACTCTAAATAACATAACATTAATTAATAAATCGAAAATCCTAGAGCCATGTACTTTGGTTACATTGGAAGCATAAATCCTTCATAATGGTGGGTAAATTAAATGCGAAGTGTCTTAATAATATCACTTGGTTGTGTCTAAAAGATTTGTTTTTCTAGGAATACCCACACAATAAATTCCTTACCAAAATTAGAGGATGTAATTGTATTTTAGTACTCAAATTATATTTTAATGTTTTATTCACTAATCTAAATTTTTGGAATCTAGTTTCCATGTTTTCTAATAAATATCATCTGATACTAACTCTAATTCTCTGGCCATATTGTCCCGATGATGGTGCATTGATTTATTACAATGGAATGTTTACAAGGAAGAAAATCCTGAATGACCAAATAGTTTTGCAGTTTTAGAACACCAGAGTACATTCATGATACCAATAATACATTTGTAAAACTAAATATAACAAGATATAATATAAAATAATATAAATTACATCCTTGAAATATTATATAATGATTTATTCTTCATAACCTTGGGAAAAGAAATAGAATGAAGGGGTGAGATAAGATTCTCAATAATGGTATACAATATAGAATAAGATATCATAATCGTAAACATATGGCATGGTGAATAAATAAAAGTACACATTCCATTAAAAAAGTTGAACATAATATGAAAATAATAAGAGCTCAAAAAATAATTTCACAATAAAACATAATCATGGTTATTCTACTAGTATAATAACCACATGAACCATAAATTATTATCTTTATTACGATAGAATGCATAAGGTCAGGCATAATAACCTTACTATCAAGGCCTTCTTCCAAGACCATAAATAACTATACTAGTAAGGCCTCGTGGCAAGACTCTAGTATGTCTCCAGAGACCTACATATGAATCAAGGGTCTATAAAGGTCCCCGATCATCACTTACTATGTATAAGGAATTCATAATATGAATTGGGAGAACATAATAAACATATATATTAAAATTGAAACTGACATATGAAATGTAAATAACATTCCACAATCATTAAATAGAAACATAAACCATTTAGATTAATGTGGTGAATGGTACCAAGATAACACATCTATAGTAAAACTAATAATAAACCCTTAAACAACATATTATAGATGATATCATAAGACATAAACCTAAATTAATTACAATATTCAATAAAATATCATTACATATATGATGATACTTTTAAATGATACTATTGAATTATTTTTGAAGAAATAATCCTTAAAAATTCCAAAGTGTAACATGCCACCTTGAAACATTCAAGTCATAATCCCTTCGAATATCATGAGAATAAGGATACTCTTTATATAAAAATACCAAAGGTAATTACATACACCATATGAAATTAATTCGTGGTGAACAAGGCATATATCTCATAAAAGTTAATGTGAGATGAGAAAAATCCTTTTTACTTTTGAAAGAATAGTTCTTTTAGAAAAAAATTTGTATTTGTCATGAAATAATATTGTAAAAATTTGTATCATAGAAAATAAAAGATATGATTATTGAAATTATACTTTAGGAATAAATTTTTTCCCAGCAAATTGAAATCATGTAAAATTATTTTTTAATGAAGCTTTTGAAAAAATCATTTTAGTGGGGTTTAAGGGAAATATTTAAAATATTTTAATGTGAAAATGCATGTTAATTTTGAAAAAGAATAATATTAAAATAGATAGTTATAAATGATAATATTTCTGATTTTAGAAAAATAATATTTATTTCAAACATATTATATTGTCCCCTTCAATATACGTATAAATTCGAGAAGTTCCCTTGAATCGAGCTTGTATTTCAGGAAGAATTTATGAATGATTGTTTTAAATCATATAACTCCCCATAAAATAAAAAAGGATTATGATTTGTACACATAAATTGAACATAAAAATTTAATTTATGTGGATTAAATAATAATAAATAATAATTTCATTGAATAATGTTTGGAATTAGAGTATCTCAAATGAAAATGGAGGTTCAGGTAGAAAATCCTAACCACATTTATTCAATCAAATCATATGCCCCAAAATTAAATATAATAAAATGATACATTTAATACCAAAAAAATAAATATATTGATAATATAATACATCAATGGGTACTAAACATATTCCATACTCAACGAATAGTAGTTAATTAGGAGTATCACACACAAATGGAAACGAGATGAGGAAACCCCTACCCTTTGTCAGAATGTATTACGCACTTGATCTCGATGTCATAAATAATAAAATTAGATTCATTAATTGATGATCCCATTAACATATATATACGTAAATGATTCATTATATCTCTATTATATTCATTTATGGAATTTTAGATTGGTTAATAGATTCAATTGTTTTTAATTTGGGAGATCAAGTTTTATTTGTTTTCATGACCGGTTCGCTTGTATAAAAGTAATGACATTCTTGTAAAATGGAAATTAAAATATAGAATTCAAGTAATGAGTTTTTATTTATTATACCTAATGTTAAATTATCATATAAATCTTTTGGTTATTTTTGTATAGGATGATTCCCTATATAAAATTTTACTGATAAACGCTTGGATTAATTTGCTGGTTTTTTGATCACCACGAACTCATTATGTATTATAATTTCATAAGATGTGAAAAAAATGATTAAAGAACAAAAAATATGATATATAAAATATATTATGATATTTTTTAAGCATAATATTGGTTTCATGACCAGAATTGAAAATGTTAATATAAATTTAAAACCTGTCGTCCTTGAGTGTGATAAATTAGGAAATATCGAACGGTGTTTTTATTTTTAGTGTAAGAGGAGGGGTAAGAGTTATGATGATGAAATATTAAATTATTATTATATCATTCAACTACATTTATGTTACTAGAATAATCATATAATTTTTATGTGGGGAGGTGAGGAAAGAGAAACAATAGAATGAATATTTTAAATAAAATTGAACTAAAAACGAAGAGAGGTCCACCACTTGAGTATTCCTCCATGAGAACCTCCTTAAAGAAATTGCTTTTGGCCTTTTGGTGAGACTAGAAGGTATTTAATTTGAGTAAGGTTCTTGGTAATATTATTTTTTAGAACAATAGAAAGGCATAAATATTGAGTGGTGTGGGAGGAAAATGGGTGGGGCCTGGTGTTTATAATGGACGAGAGGTGGGTATTTCCATTTTTTTAATCATTGATAAATTATTTTGGTCATGACTCCAAATAGTATTGATTATTATGAGTAAAAATAGTTATATGTGCATGTTATTTCTATAAAAGAGTTATTACATCAGCCTCACATCACCTATGACTTAATAAATCATGTGTTTATCATTTGTCATAAATTAACATATTTTCACTATTCACCCAAAAACCTCAAGTATTTCCAAAAAATTACCAAAAATAACCCTAACCATTTTTAATTGTGTAAAAGAAAAAATTAACTCCATGTTATGAAAATAATATTATAAATAATAGAAGTTTAGTTTTTAATTACAATAACCATTTACTTGAAAAATACAGTTTTTAAAATTATAACTATTTTTTTAATACCATAAAAAACATTTACAATGGCCACATTAAATTATCCCAAAATGTAAGAAAAAAAATTGAATTATGAATAAATTTTATGAAAAATTAATGATCCTTTAAATTAATTTATAAATTAAATGTTTGCAATAAAATATTTATTTCTCAAAAAAATACAAACGCTTAATAATTAATATTTAAAATATTCATATTCATTTATAAGGTGCATAACATTTATTTATTATTATTTGGGTGAGGTTACTATTCATAAGGGTACATTACTGTTCATATGGTTCATGTTATTATTCATAAGGTTACATTACTATTTATATGAGTCAAGTTACTATTCACAAAATATTATGTTGATTCAATCAGACACTTAATATCATACTAAACGCAACTGTGTATATCTGTATTTTGAAAATCAAAACAAATAAGTGAAAAATTATGTTTATCATCCTGGTTATAAGTATAACAAAGTGTTGTTTCATAGTGGACTGGTGTGGTGGGAATATAAGATATCTAATGAATAGAAATTTTTTATGAAGAAACATATCATAAAATATTCGGTTGTCATAATAATATTGAATATATTTATAAATTAATTTAGTATTTATCATAATAATTATAATAGACTATTTTTCATAATCTATTTATAAAAATGAATTTTTTAATTACAAAACACTCATATTCATATTATAATATTATTTTACAAAAAATAATAATATAAATTAGTATTAGTTATTAAAATTAATTTAAATGCTATCAATTTTAAATATAATCATTTTTTACTAAAACACTTAATTTTAATTTATTATTTCTAAAAAAGTAATATATTTAAAATTATAAAACTAATTACTTGGTTGTTATACTATTTTTTACTATTTGTTATTTCCAGACCATATAATACATTTTATAATATTATAATTATGTTGAAATTAACAAGTAGATAATTTGATTATTACTATTTTTTAGAAGAGAATGTGTAGAAGTATATAAAATGGGATAGACATCAAATTAAAATTAAAATTTACCTCATTAATTCATAGCTATTGATAAATATTTTATTTGGTGGTTCGAAAAATGGTTTTTTTAAAATAAAAAATTTTATGGAAGGGATGTGAGTGGCTTTGAAGGGTTTTGGGTAAAAATTCATCAAGATTATACATGAAAGTTCCATATGTTAATTCATAATTAAAATTAAAACCTAATAAGATATATATTATAGTCATAAAAAATCATTTTTTCTCATGAAGGTACACACATACTCAGTTTTTTATTTTTGTGAGTGGCTCGAGTGGTGTTTAAATTTTATTGTAACGTTATTAAATGCATAAAATATGTGTGTGTTTGATATAGAAAATAATAAAATAATATTTAATATCAATAAATAAATAATAGCCTGGTGATTTATATCCCCACATCCAACAACATTATCACAATTCTTCTAAAGAAAATCACCATCTAATTTCCTCATTAATTGGATGAGAATAAACAAAATCACATATCATTAGTGTGTTATACATATATAGATACATACAAAAAAACACATCTTGCATTCCTATCACTTTCCCTGAGTGATCATGAAACCTTAATCAATAATTATCCATCCTCCAAACTATTACCCCTAAATAAATAAATAATATTTTAGGGTCTATGTGTATAAAACAAAAGTGGTAGAATGTTTCCAAATATAACACAAGAAGAAAATGATAAAAATATACTACTTCATGTTTTCATGAATCTACACACGAGATTCTACAAGAATAAATAAAATCATCAGTTAATTGAAATTAAAGAGTGTGGGTGAGGAATTTGAGATGACCAAACCTTAATATATATACCTAATATATCATTTTACATAATGATTCATTATATCTCAAAATAAAAACACCCAATAATGTATAGGTTTAGGGTATTTGGGGTTTAGGTGTATAGTGAATTTATTTTACATTCATTATTTAATATCTCCCATAAATATTTTTCAAACAAGATACCCTTGTATAAAAATAATCTCAAATACTCTTCTTCATAACCTGATAAAATTGAATCATAAGAAAGGGAGATCTTAAGATCTTAACATTATTGGGGCATCTCGCTTTCTCTAGATTCTTTGGGATCCCCCTTATCAGGTTTTTTGTCTTCAGGTTCCATGGTGCTCCCCCATTTTCCCCTCTTTCAACCCTTCTCTACTGATCAGGCCTAGCATACAGAAGCCCATATTCGTTGGGAGTGTTGTTTTTTCAAATTAGTGTAGGACTATGGTCTGGAAGTAAGGTAAAAATTGTATGTCTAGATGAAATATTCCCTCAACTTCTCTCCATATATTTGGGTTTTCAATTTAGTATTTCAGTCCAAATTTTTTTTAGAATTTCAATCCCAGTTCAATCATCATTGATCAAATTTTTTTATGGGTATGGGTATCAATTTCTGTTTTTCCTTAGGTTTTCAATCCCTATATTTCAATCTCCCATTTCTTGACTATTTATGTTTTTCCTTTCCCCTTCTATGACACTCCTCCTACTCTAGCTCCTAAGTCCCTTTATTTGTTCCATGTTGGTCGGGTGAATTAGATACCAAGAGAATTTTGGGATATGTTTGATGAGTGGTAAGAATTCTCAAGAAGTGAAAGAGGTGTTTGATTTCTATAGTTACCATATTCTTTCCATTTTCACTTTCGATAATTGATTTTGTTCTCTTTGGCAGCCATCGGTGTCGGTCACTATGGTGTCACGTTGTTGCATTATGTGGTTCGATGATAAAGATTAAAAAATTAATTATGTTACATGGTGGCTCAATGAACTTAAAATTTATCCTTTACATTATTTTGATGTTTGGACTACGGAGACTACAGTGGAACATGATCACTCTCAATGGTAGTGATAACAATAAAGAGGTACTCCATGAGACAATGGTGAAGAGAACAATGAAGACGATCGGGATTCTTGTGGGTCTCGCCAGTGTAGTGATGATGTGGAGGAAAAAGGGAAAGATGTCTGATGTGATAGGTTTTTCATTCGTGGTAGGTTGGTGACTTGTGATTCACGAGAACCAGGATGGGTGATGATGTTTTTTAAAAGTTGTAATTGGAATTTTAATTTTGTGGTCTCGGGAACAACATTTTGATTGAAATGTATGGTTTCATACTATACCATAATGTATATTTTTTAAAATGTAAAATAATTTATTTTGAGAGAATAATATTAACATGTGGGAATGAAAACAAAATCAAGGTACAAAAAAATTAGATAATAAAATCATATATAATGAAACATAGATTATAATTTTCAAATTATGTTATAATGATATTAGAATAACGTGATACTTGAATGATTGGTGTGTACAATAATATGTCAAAAATATGGATTCCTGATAATATTATATGTCTATGATTCATAATATAAGAATATATAAAAAATAATTATATGTACCATAATGAATTTCATGGTTAACCTCTATGAAATTAATATCATTGTGGAATAGGCTAGCCACCTTCCCATAATATAGTGTATTATACCTAACCACACCCCATTATATTTTTGACATAGTCTAACCACCTATGGTCTATCCTGATCTCCTGATATGTAAAAAATTACTAAATTAATTAGAGTTATATAATTTTCCCACTATTCAAATAAGTATAAACCGTTTATATGGGTGTTGTGAAAACATTTATAATTTTAAAATATCTCAATTAATGCATGAGAAGTAATTATTTTATAAAAATAGTCTTTACAAAAATAATATCTTTAGTATTCCACAAAAAGGGATGGATGATATCATTATATGATCGGCACATTAAATCCTAATGAACATTAAAGAATGTCAATATAGATGAAAAAAATATATAATTAGAATATTTTTCAATAATTTATTGAAATATCCAATAATTTTAAAAATTATATAATTTTAAATGTAAATAATTTTTAAAATAATGAAAATAAAAATTACTTATAAAATCAATGAAAACATAGCGAGATTTTTTTTCCAAATAAAAACTAATATTCTAAATGAAAAATGTGTTTCTATGAATAATGTTTTAAAAAAGTTATTTCTTTCACACATTTAATTAAAATTCAACTAAAATAGAAAATTACTCATGTAGAAAACAATAAAAATAGAAACATCATGAAAATTTTTCTAAAAAGAAAATGTTAATAGATAATAACATAATGAAATATTATAAGTGTTGAGAAATAAATTTATTAAAGAATACACTGTATACTAAGCTAGAATATTGTTACTCCTTATTTAATGACACTTCCAATTGTATATGTAACCTAGCCTTAACTATATTTCTATGTTCTAGGAACTACACTCTATCATGAATAGGGTGTTAGTGTGGCACTAGACATCCTGAATTCTACTAGAGGCTTGGTGGAGTCTCATACTTGGAATTTCAATTATTTTACTTTCCCCCTTAAATATGATCACTTTTCCAAATTGGTGGTTGACCTAAGAAAAATACTATTTATGTGAAACATTAATGAGAACAATATCATGGATATTGGAAACCATAATTTATTTATTCCATATACTGGTTAGAAAAACCAATAAAAATATCGAAAAACATTTATTCACCTAATCACATTTTTTCTTTCAATTGACTTGTAAGTATAAATATATACTTATGTTTCTAAATTCGCCTATAATCCTTATGATTTGACCTCCCCCTATAAATATATGGAATCAACTAATCTATTCTTGTATTCTTTCTTCAATATCTTCAAAAAAATATTTGAGTAGATCTATTGGACTTTAACTATAGCCTATATTTCTAGTGATATATTTATTTTTAATGTTTTTAAATAATAATGATCGCAATAGTATAATTCCATTGGATTTTGACTCATTCATTTTTTATGATACTGTGGTGTATTTATATCTTTGTATTCTCCCAAAATCCTCCAGTTAAAAAATAGTATTCCCCATAAAAATACTCAGTTGTATTCTCAAAATATAAGAATATTATTATCATTAAATGATAGATATTATTTCAAATTGAATATTATTTTAAAATTCGTAGGATATCATTCTTCCTCAATCATCTACTCTCTGGGTTGTTCATGTTAAAAATCCTTGATAGATTTAGTCATTTTAAATTAGATATTATATTCCATACAATCTCTTAAAAAATTATATAATTACACTTTATCTTAATGTGAATATAAATATCTTTAAAATAAGGATTAAATTATTTATTTCATATATCAATTATTGTGTCCTCATCTTCTCTACAATTTGGCTTATATAATTTTATTATAGTCAAGCTCCATGGACACTTTATTCATCCAATAAAACATATCATTATAATTTGAATTATTAAATACATGAATTATATCAATAATTTTTATATGAAACAAATTATTTAAATTGAATTCATCAATTTCATATGATGTTTGTAAATTATCATGATTTTTTGAAGCTTCACAACCTCGTTTTAAATGTCATATCACCTTAACTGACTCAAACACCTCACACTATTAGATATTTCTCTTTATCATATACCTTTAGATTTATATGAATGTTAATGAAACTAAATGTGTATATTGATCTACCATTCTCATATGTTTGATGTATCTATATTAAGCCCCCTTAAACCTCTTGTGAATGGATAACATTGACTTTATCATTATATTATATGAAAATACATAATTAGAACCTAAAATTAAGCATGGAAGTACACATTACAATCAGATTAATTTATCTAAAATATATATTCTATTTTCATATTCCCCCACAAAACATATCAATTTTTATATAAAATATCCATTTCTATATTGTGTGAATACAAGCTTTATATATCATACGCATGGTCAATAAACCTATTATGTAGATCTTGATATTGATCCTAATATGTAAAATGTTTCTTTCGGTTGGTCCATCTACTGTAACAAATCATGTGGTAGTTCATTATTATTCCGTCTGGTTGATAGATCTACTTCACTGCTATTCACATTTAATCATTGTCTTGTTAAATCTATCTACTATAATGGATCACAGTCGATTGGTACTCATGGTCAATTTATTTAATGCAGTATCTATAGTCATTTCAACTCATCACACCACATGTGACATAATTTATCCATCCCATGATTAAATTTATATTCGTTCAAACTTACCTTTATATAGGAATTCTCTAACAACCCTTATTCGGCTTCAGATGTTTCAGGTAATTTTACAAAGAATGGGTAAAAACATTATACAACTCAATGAGTTTTCTGTTAAATTTAATTAGCATTGATCAGTTCCACATTACTCATATATAAGTGGATTTACATTTACACAGCCCCCTATTGGCCATTATACTACTCATTAATAGATTGAAAAATATTGAAAATTATGATGGGTTTTATTATTAATTTGGTGATGGGTATTCCTACACTTACACTCATATACCCGACCATTACAAAGTCAGTGAGAATTTCCGATGAAACTTACCAAAATACGAAGTCTAAACAGATATAATTATGTTTTATTCTCTATGATATACCATTATATAGGTAATATAAAAGATTTATTACCCAAATATGGCGTCTTATTCACTCCAACATTCTCCCAAACTTCATGAGATCCTCATAAACTGATGTCCAAGATACTCATATAATTCCAAAACATCATCCATGTTTTCTTAAAAATTTATTACAATATATTTATAACATTAATATCGTTAGATATCTCATTTCCATCAATCTAATAAAAAAAATCACCCCATTGATAATTTTTAAATCGCACACATCATAAAAGAGTAAATACTCACATTGAGATTTTTTGAAAAAAAATTATTTCTAAACTCTAATAAAACATTTATTGAGAATTAAGATCATAGGAAAATTCAAAATTATTTATTTCATGATAATTTCCTTCATAAGACCACTCAATTAATCAGAAATTTTTAAAAATAATCACATATTGAGATATTGAAAACAATTTTTGTCAAGTACTTTCGACATGAAAATCCCCATATTTGAATTGTTTTTTCAAGATTACATAATTAATATCAACATGGTTGATCCAATACTTTTTCCATAATTTTAAATAATATTCCTAGTAACTGTGAAGGGTATTATCCTTTCATGTTTCTTCTTCCAAATAACTCTCATACTTTTATTCCTTTTCAAAACTGAATATTTGTCTGATTTTTTTTGGGAATAGAGAAATCCCATGTTTTTCATATAAAATATCATTACATTATTCCACTATATTTATATTTAGTCAATATATGTGTAGAAAAAACAAATAAATAACCATGTTTTTATATGATAGATATTAATTAACTAACTTGTGATACCTTTCTCAAAAACACACTTTTTGGTATTATATAAAGAAAAATTTATCAGGAAAAATAAATAACTAATACACATATAAAAAATTTCTAAAAAGATAAAGTACAAATAATTCTCCCATTTACTCATCATTTCTTCAACCAATCCCCATTAAATAGTGTAGTTGATAAAAATTAACATGGGTTTTATGTGTGATATACAAGCCTTATTCATTAGATTTCATGGGGATAACTATAAATTCTATATTACTGTGAAATGAAATTGTAGAAGTGTGGTTTCTAAATTTTGATCCCCCTTAATTGGTGAACTAATTTTATTCATCTTTATGGATTTTGGAACAGTCTATGAAGGAAATATTCATTATTTTCATAGAAGATACATCCTCATGTGTCTCCTTGAATTTTATTAATGATTTTGAAAAAAGAAAAAATAGGAAATAATATTGGACCACATTGATTCTTTACATTTAACACTAATATTAAGAGTTTCCTCTAAATCTATGTTAATAATGTATTTTAATAATATCATGAGAATATTTCATTAGACTCTCCATTTTTTAATTTCAATATTTTACTTATATTTTTTCTCCCCGTGAGTTTCTTATCTGTGTGGAATAGATTTTTCCAAGTCACTATTTTTTTTGGGTGGAAACACCATTGGAATTTTATCCATTATATTATTAGAATCATTAAATGAGTTTATTTTATTCTCAAACATATCTAACTATCTAGGAAAATATGTCAATAATTTACTAACAATAAGTATTGACATATTAATGCTTACACACAAAAATACAACATCTTTAAAGTTTTCATTGATAGGTAACTTCTCAAAATTTTCATACCAGATGAAGGTATTGTAATCCACTTTCTTCTTTAACATCTTGGCATTTGGATCAGTACTTATCTACTCTTTTTTCATAATGTAATACTCAGGTTTTATTTCATTTAGCTTATTTTTTTGGGTAAGTAGGTATTCTCTATTACTTAGCTCTACTCCAACTTACTTCTATACTTCTATTGTCTTTATAAATTTACATTTTATGCTAAAATTTCATGAACATGTTCAATAAAATTCCCCATAACTGAAAAATTACAACTAGTCACATCCTTTTTAATAATGTATTAATCGTTGTAGATTTGATACCATTCTTATTTCAGTTAGTTTTTTCTTTCTATTGAAAATATTATTTATACCTTTAATTATTATTTTATCATATTCCTTTTTATGGTTTTTTCCTTTTAAACACATTACTTCACTCAAATATGGATATATTCTTAAATTAAAATCCTAATTGAATTTATAATAACAATTATACTACCCTTAAATACCAGGTTGTGTGTTACCATCCTCTTAAATTTTATTTTTGTATCATCATAGTATAAATCCAAGTTCATATTTATAGTGATATGTGTCTTATTTATGTCAGGACCCATAATTGATGTTTTTTATTAATATAAATATTCTCATAAATTTGTTAAGATCTACCTTGATGTGGTACCATTATTTTAATCAAACATCGAGTTCCAGACACGTAGTATTGATATAATTATTCTCGTCCACAATAGGTATTTGGACATATTACACATAATTATTCAACATGTTAAATTATTCTTCTATAAAATTTCATAAATAATTACAAAACCAATCAATATCTTTAATTCATTTTTAATTAAACTTAAATTGAGTAATTTTGACATTGATAGAGGTTTTTAAAAAAAATCATGTTCAGGGAAAATATGAAAAAATTATTTTTTCGGACACCACATTATTATAATTTAATCTTTTAAATTCTTCATAAATTAAGTGGTATATTTCATTGAAATGTTATATTACTAAATCATTTTATTCCACTCGGTTAGTGAGAGTAATGAACTTTATGAATAACTTTTTTGGGTGCATGTTCATATTTTTAACTTCTTATAAGTATGCTTTCCCCTTATGAAGTTCATTGATTACATATAATATACATGTGACCTATACTTTTGGATGATTCATAAGATGATAATTAATTCTAGAATTAAGGAAAAAAATTAATATATTATAATTACATCCAAAACAAGATTCATTAGATGAATCATAATCAAAATAATTTTTACTAATAGTATCACTCTGAACACCTTCTATTAGTGGTGTTTCCCCCATTAGTCATTGATTCTTACTCAGATTACCTGCCTCTATTTTAAACATATTTTTTAGTTTTTTATGAAATATTTAGATAATAATAACTAGGATGATACTTTTCTTACTCCATATAAGGTACCTTAAACACTTATTGAAATCTAAACATCCTTAAATATAATAGATGAAATTAGGAAAAAACATGAATCTTTAGAGGGAAAATGGATGATTGGGTACCAATCATAGATCCTAAAGAATGGTTAGTTATAATTGAGTGGTATGTTGAATATGTAGAAGAATAATTTTCAAATAAATTTCATTTTTATTCAATATATCAATATTGTAAAGTTTTCCCACCAACTCAATAATATCAGACAATCTCAACTAATTCAAAAAGATAATAAATGTGAGAGAAGAATAGAATCTTTACAGGGTTCCAGATGAAATAATACTTCATTACATTTTGTAAAGATACCATAAAATAGATTCTATAATATATAAAACATTTGATATAATTATTTAAACCTTCTAGTTACCATTATATAGAAACTAGTTAGACACCGGATTTACAATTCTTAATTAATTGGTTAGACACTATAGTCACATGCCTCTAGGAATTAGTTATACACCCCATTAACAAGATTATTGTTTAAAATTTATTTTCTTATACAATGATCCCTTTATTATTGATAATTATTATATTCTTGTATTTATTTGATAACTCTCCTCGAAGAGACTGCACTCATTGGCCTACTCATGGATTCATTAATGATTTTAACAACTATTTGGGATATATCATTATGTATAAAACATTAAATAGATCATGAATGATTTGGTTATTATAAGTCTTATCAATTACATGAGTTCACAATAGAATATTTTCTCCTATCATAGTTTCTTATTTTCTCGATACTCTATTAAATTGGGATCTTAATATTCTCAGAAAAGTTATTAGCACAAGTCTTCAAAATTGAGATCAGTTCAATAATCATCATAATTTGTTTTAATGGTGATATAATGCATGAAATTACACCAGGTATAAATAATTTAAATAACCAGAAAAAATTGGAACTCATAATAAGAAACTAAATTATTTAATTTTATCATAACAGTTATACAAATTCTAAACCAAAAGGATAAGACAATATCGACTCTCCTTATAAGAAATCACTTCCTTAAATCAAACTAGAGAGGGATATGAAATAGTATTAAGGCATGTAAAGCCTAGAAATATCAATATAATAAGAAAAAAATGGTGTTTTAGATAAAAAACAAAGAATTTCACCTTCATGTAAATTTTTTTAAAACAATTTGGAAATTCAAAGTAGGATAAGAAATAAATTTAAATCTTTAGTAGCTTTTGATTCATCCCGAAATGAAATAGAAATAAAATAGATATTAAAATCCCATTAATTCCATGAAAATTGTTATAAAATATATTTGTGGGTATTATATATATAACTAAAAATATACATAAATAAGTGGTGAATATTAAGGATATCTCAATGCATGGAAATTAAGATGATAGAAAACATATATTGTCATATTTAAGAATATATGAATAAAAAATGGGAAATTATGAGAATGAAATTATAATACCTATAAATATAAGAGGAATTAAAATATATCTATTCAATATTTTATAATGAACTCAACATATAATAATAATAATAATATTCAATAATGATGATTATTATTCAATGAAAGTCAATTTAGTTAAAAAGCCTCTGGCAAATTTCCTAATAAATGAATCAAATTAATATGATGGAAGGGTCAGGAAATAACTAGTAAATACTAACAAATAAAAATTTATGAGGATTATATAAGTGAATTTCATAGTAGGTACCTCTTATAAAAATAAATTTGGTGAATAATACAAAGAATAAAACAATAAATAGAAATTAAGTTGAAAACCACTTACCTCATACTAATATTTCATTAGAAATTCTCTAAATCTATGTCTAAAAAAATTTTTGTTTATTTTTATTATTTTTTAAAAAATAAATTTTTTATTATTCTTATATATACTATTCATTTATAAATTTTTCTTACAAATTTATTAATCATTTAGAAAATAATAACATATTGGATTTAATTGCCTCGATTGTTCTATTTTATCGTTGGGATGGTGATTTCATTCTATGGTCATTACTCACGAGTTATGAACCTCAATAATTTTTATTTATGTTTAACTGGTATGTTTGATAAATTTTTTATGTTCAATAGTGATTTTATAAATGTTTTGGAGAAGGTTCATCGAGATCAGTGAAAATATCATTTTTTATTAATTTATATATTAAAAAAATTATTTTATATACTACTATAATTATATATATAGATTAATCTTTTAAAAACACCTTAAATTAATAATTATTATATCATGTTATTTTATTTTATTTTATCTTATTAAATCATTACATAAATGTTATAATATTGTTCACATATATGTTAAAACCAATACAAATAATAACATGTTATAACTAAGAAATGATTATTAATCTGATATTTTTAATGTTATAGTATATCTTTTATAGTATATTTATTGTTTAAGTAAATTATTCTTGAGATAAATAAAATTTCAGAAGACTTGGATGAAGAAGATAAGTATGAATGACTGCAAAAGGGATACCACATACCTTAGGGACCTGAATCCTCTCTTCAAAAGTCTCTAATAAATAAGTCATTTGAGAAATATTATGTTTACTATAGTTCATAAAAAATGATATTGGATTATCAGGGTGTTAGTTTTTTTATGGATTACATAGGATACCATAGCAAAGATGTGTGTAGTTGTGGGTATTGGTACTCATTCATAGAAGAATAAGGAATGTAACCTCTAATTGAATGTGAATCTAAAGCACACAAAAAAATTATAATTAGAAAATGGGAGGCTGATAATTCCCTCATATACACATTTATAGATATTTCTTTTCATAATTTTTTGACATTACCCATTAATTTAAACTATTTGGCTCATTTTACCTTTTCTGTGGTAATTCAATTTCTCCCTTTGTAAATTATTTTTATTCCAAAAATGAAATTAAACTTTTTACCAAATATGGGTATGAATATTACAAATTTAAATTTAAATTTATTCAATTATATTTATTAAAGTGTTAAAAATGAATTCTAATAAAAGAACATGTAACATTGAAAAAAATTAGAAAAATATATATTTTTAAGATGAATTTATTCTTATTCCATTTTATGTAAGAATACTTGGATGGGGTAAAAATTATATTTACATAATATAAAATATCTTCATTAAAATTATTTTATAATAGAGAAAGATTCAATTTAATAAGATAAAAATAAAAAATATAAAAAAAATTGTTCTTGGAAAATATCTCTTTTAAATAAAATCATTCTATATATATAATTATTTTTTTATGTAAAACAAGATTATTTGGACTTGTATATTTTATGTAGTATTCATTATAATTTCTTAATGTTATTTAGTTGTTCAAAAAATAATTTATTTTATTTAACCAACCAATTTTATTAAAATATTTCCTTTAATTTAAAAAAATTCATAAAATTATTTATTTTATTTTAAATAAATAATTTATAATTTAATTATATATATATATAACATATATATAACCTTTTTTATATATAATATTTATAGGTAATACTAAAATATTGATATGTTTACTGATATTATACCCACTAATTATTTAACCCTTTATAATTGTTAAATTAAAGATATATTATCCTTATTAAATCCTATAAATTCATTCCATTCCAACATCATAAGTCTCATATCACATTATAATAATTATTATTTTAGATTTTAATATATTATTTATCCTTTCATGGCGTTCTTCTTTATTGTATGATTAATTGTATTGTTGGTGATTCTCATGGGTGAACCTGGTCTAGGGGATTTCTAAGTTGTAAAAATATTTTTTCTCCTATTTTATATCCCATTTCAATTCATAACCTTTCAATGTTTATAATCATTCATGGTGTGTACCAATTGGATTCATGCAATTTTATTATAATTTAACATATGAGTGATTGTAACGGTGATAGATAGATTTAAATATTTTATGACATTCATTATAATCAAGTTGAAATATTTTAATAGAAAATTAAAACATATTTAGGAATAATATGAATATAATTTTTGGAAAAAATATTAATACTAAAATTAGAGGTGTGACATTAACCCCCTTTAAATTAATTTAATCCTCACAATTTAAATTATCACACTGTAATAAAAATATATAGGGGTATCCATAAGATAGACGTGGCTAGAGATATAATCTGTCAACAGATATCAACTTCACCATCTTAGGTAAGACTAGGAAATTCATCATTATCTTCCCAAAGGAAATTTTTTGGTATATACATTGGGCTCAACCATTTTCCTAAATTTTATTCACAGGAAGGTAATGATACAAAAGAGTTTCTGTAGACATTACATTCACATATTCACATTCATGTATAATTTCAAAAAAATACTAAAAAAATGATTGTATAGAAATCTGTTAATATTATATTAAATAAAATTAAAATAAGATATGTATATTAAATATAAACCATAATATATGACAAAAATTATACAATAAATTATGTTTATCCATTGATATATTTATTTAATATTGGGATTTTCTAACCATTAGCCAATAATAAAGGGGACATGGGCTAACCACAAGAACCTTATAACAGTTTCGACATGGGGTAACAACCCTTGGTTCTTCTCGGTATCAGTAGATATGAAATTTTACATTTTTAATTGGATGGATATTATGTATCCACCTATATCATAATGATAATTTATATAACATTGTTTTATAAAACATTCATAATCTCATCAATACTTAATTAACCGATTATAAACAAATGAGTTTCTTTAATATTTGAAATAAAAAGATCATAAGATATCACTATAAAGAAGTTTGATGATATATTTTGATAATAAATCTAGTTATAATTACTGAATTAAATGTGTGTTTACCTAGATGAAAAAAACATTTTGAGAGCATTAGAAAACTACTTTGCAAAATACAAATAAGTGTTAATTAATTTTTTAAAAAAATTAAAAGAAAATAATTTATAAAACATTTATATATAAAATTACATTATAAAACCATGAATTCATGGATTGTAATTGTAACACCCCGACCCCAGCTACCCAGAGTCGGTGCATTATTACATAACATTGGCATGATCACAAGAAGATCAAATCTCGAAAGACCTATTGTTTTAGTAGCCTTGGAAACACTAGATATATTCATAGGTTTTACATTACATCATAAAATGAAAAACTACTACAACAACATAATATTTCCACAATCCACACTATTAACCCCTCATAAAATCCCTGCAGGTCATTCATAGTTTACTTCTTCACTTCCTGGGAAAAATAAAACATAGAAAAGGGGTGAGCTCAAATGCCCAGTAAGGATAACAATATAGCGGAAACTTTCATAAATAAGAATAAACATTTAAGGCAATGTATAACTAAAACAAAAACCTTTTAAATATGAACTTTCAACATGGTATGGCATAAATAAAATGAAATAATGCCATTTACTTATTCACATGGATATTCTACTAATCGAATAATCACATGCAAAAATCAATAACCACTTTCATAATGTTGGAATGCATAATGCCAGACTATCATAACCACATAGCCAAGGCCTCGTGCCAAGACTACAAATAAGATTTTGTCAAGGCCTTGTGCCAAGACACTAGTTTGTCTCATGAGACCTACCGATGCATCGAGGAGCTATAGCGGGCTCCACCCGTCACTTATTAAGTCCAATGCATTCCCATATGAAAAGGTTTAAACATAACATAAACATTCATATTAAAACTAGCATACGAAATGTCAATAATTTCACCATAAACTATGAATGGTATAAAAATAGCACATCCATAGTCAAACATATCACAAAACCTTTAATAAAATATAGAAGTTTTGTATCATAATAAATCAACTTCAAATAATCTTAAAATCCATCAAAGGATGTTGACGTAGATGAAATCAAAATTCTTTTTAAAGAAATATCTCCTTTTATTTTGAAATCATTTAAGATTCATATAAAATAAAACATTTTCTTTGAAAATATTCTTATAAGCTTGTAAGGAAAGCTTTGAAGATTTTATAACGGCGTAAAATAACCGCACCCGCCGTATAAGTTAAAAAAAACATTCTTACCTCAATTCTGTCGAAAAGGTTAAAAAGGACCTTGTTTTGAAAACGACGGAAAGATTCCTTTATAAACCTCTTATAAAAAGTCAAACAAGGGTATAAATGACTTTAACCCATATTCTTGTAAATAGTAAAAATGTTTTGAAATACATTTTTAAGAAACATGGATGTGGATGATAAAGATATCCCAGTAGATTATTACGTATAAACAACCTCGGATAATGAAGAGATTGTGAAATAACCCTTACCTTGTACTTTTACTTTGTTGGGGTCGGTTAACCTCCTGTATAATGGTGAAATAATTGTTATTAAATTATACAAGAATCATATACATTAATATGATATCATATATGATCTTTTAATATTGATTTGATAATAATATCTTAGTATTATCGCCGTTTCGGGTGTTAACTTACTCATTTTCTTTTATATGTTTTGTTACATAAGTCATGTTTGTTGTATCTTATTCATATCCAGAATGATATCAAGTCCTTAAACATCATTTTTAAATCATTAAATGATAATTATACTTGAATGGATACGATGGAGAATGAATCTCATCGCGTTCGTGGAGACGGTAGTCCGTACGTACGCACGAACGCTACTTCCATTTAATTTTTATTTTAAAAGAATTGAATCCAAATGATACATAGGTATATTACTATTCCAGTATAATATAATATTTTATATATGTTACTTAAGTTCATTAACACCATCCTTTATACGTTCCATGTGTGGTATGAACGAGTCATATCATTTTAAGGGGGCGGTAGTCCGCACTTCCTCAAATGAAATTATCGTATGTATATACAACATGAAACGAATAATGGTATGAAATAAAATGGAATTACAGAAGCTTATATATAAAATATATATCATTAATATCATATTTAATTACAGTACCATCATAATTGCCACCATGAGAGGTGGTAAGATGTATTTGAACAATCATCGTTTCGTGAGGCGTTAGTTTGTCATCCACAGAAACATTATGTTCATAATCCATTAGATGGAGTTGTGTGTATGTGTAGTTTGAATCCTTCTTATAACAACATCCTAGTATATTGAGGATACTGGTGTTGTTACAAAATAAAGGAAATAAAAAGAGTTTGGGAGTTGAAGAAACAAAATAAATGAAAATAATTTAAGAGAAATCGTTACCTTTAATTTAGGTAACTCACTTTGGTTGGAACCAAAGGATTTGTTGAAATGCTTTCTGCCTAAGGGGAAGCTTCAAGGAGGAGGAGAGGGATGTGGTGAGATTAGTTGGGCAGAGTTTGGACGAGCCAAGTGGCTTGAGAGGTGTGAGGAATGAGTAGAAGTGGTCTCCTTTTATAAGGGAGAAGAGGGGCTCTTTAGGAAAGAGTGAAAGTATTACTTTATAATATAATTATATTCGGTTTATAATTGTCCAAAAATCATTGAGGTCGAAGATAAGATGACTAATATTCTAAATAACATCAACCAATAATAATTGGACAGGTTTTAGATAATATTGTAATCATTATAAGCTTATTTATTTAAATGATTTATTAATGAGGTAAACATTGCATCATTATTGTGTCATTAATAATTTAACTTATTTGATGTCTAAAAATTATAAATAAAATATCATCATGTAGGAAATCTTTTTAACTTTCTAATGAATATTTATAATCGAAAATCCAACATGTATAACCCTATGTAAAAATTGTTCTTCTAAAAGATGTAAGCTTATGCCATTTTTATTTTTATTTTAACTTTATTAATATAATGTGTCCCTACCACATACAAGTGGCTCCAAGGGGTCCCCAAATTGACCCAAGGATGCTCATGGTCGGGTATGTGTCCACCAATAAGGTTAGGACACGTTTTAGGGTAACTTTGTATTATAATATTATTTTTTTAACCCTTATTTACCGGATTTACCCTTTAACCATGGTAAATATAATATTTACCGCAGTAATTATTCAAAATGTGTAAAAATAAAAGTTACCTATTTACATAATTTAAACATCCTGATTCCAAATATGGAATCCATTTTCCTAAATTAAAAACACAGAAGTGGCAGAAATTAATTTAAAATTAACTCCCGCTGTCAAAACAAAAAGCGTGTTTTTAAGAGATAATAACTATCAAAAGATTGACACTTGTTTATGTTCAGTTTAATTGTAAAATTATGTCCAATGACCAACATTATATTAAATGGTAAAAATATATTCTAAATATACTTTAAAACTACTAAAATT
Organism: Viscum album; assembly: GCA_963277665.1. Taxonomy (NCBI): domain Eukaryota; kingdom Viridiplantae; phylum Streptophyta; class Magnoliopsida; order Santalales; family Viscaceae; genus Viscum; species Viscum album. The sequence continues at coordinate 1,870,778,330 of OY728150.1, forward strand.
CATAATTTATCACTATTAATTATTTTGATTAAAAAAGTTGTTTTTAATTAAAATTTAGTAATTTTCACTATTCATCAAAATATGAAAGTTATCCGAAATGTACCAAAATTTAACCTTAGGCTAAATTCGATATTCCGAATCCAAAAATGAAGTCCATTTTCAAATATAAAATATATATAATTTCAAAAAGTAGGTATTACTATTCATAACGGCTAGTTTGATTGGTTGTGGTGTGTGTTAAAACTCAAGGTTGCGTACAACACACGCTACTGTATTATTCAAAGAAAGCGTACCGTGGAAGCTTGGGATGTTTCATTTTAAATTTTTGATGTCCCCATTAAGTCAAAAGGTTTAAAATATTGTATTTAAAAAGGGTTCACTATTAAAATTTGATAAAAGTGCAATACTGAAAATGAATTTGTTCTTGCATTATGACTAAGAAACTCATAATATGGATTCTAAAATTATAAGGATTATATAAAGTTTAAAATTTAGTTAATACTATTCATGACCTCTTTTAATGGATTTTTTTTTGGTAAGTCATGGTGCAATTGAACTCGGTGTTGCGTGTAGTGCAAGTTATTGAATTATTTTGAAGAAATAACACACTATGAAATCTTGGGGTGTTACATTCTCCCCTCCTTCAATAAATTGCGTCCTCGCAATTTGAAATTGTTCTTCGAAAATAAAAGGTTGAAAATAGATAATATATTTGTGGGAAAACCCACATCGGAAATTGGGTTACTAAAATTTAGTCTTAATATGAGGAAAATAGAAATGAAAGGGTCACCACCAAATTATGATCTCGATTAGGAGAACATTGGTGGCAATTTGAGACATATAATTGGAGGAAAAACGTAAATATTTATAGGTAGTGATTGAGGTCATCAATCACAAACAATTATAAAATTGAGGTCCTTAAATTCATCAATCTATGATGATTTGAAATACCATTGGTTCAACAAAACATAGGGTATTAGGATAACACATTTTTGACGTTTCAAAATATCTTAGTTGAAATCCCACATCGAAAAATGAATTAATGAGGCCTCTATTTAAAATAAAGAGTCGAAAGTATGAAGATTACCGAAAATAACACATACTAGGGTTCCATGTAGTAAAATATGGATATGGAAGAAAAATCTAACCATCAATTACCTGATGGAGAGTGGTAGAGAACATGGCTATGAAAAGGCCAACAATCCCAAAGCCATAAATTAGTGATGATTTAAGGTACCATCTAGGAAAACATTTTTGTTCTAAGTTACTTTTATTAATGTTGAGGAATTTATTTATGAGATTGGCTAAGATCATAAGGAGATATACTTACATTATAATTAGAGTTTTATCCACTAATAAATTTCTACCACAAACTCATCTTTCACTCTAAAAGATAATAGAATGTAAAAAAAAAATCTATTTACACTATTAGTATAGGGTTCCAAAATAAACGAATTTATAATTCATCTACAAGATCTTTTAATAAAAACTACATTATTTAATCCAGGACATCTTGTGGGCCAGTGGTAGGTGATACACCCTTGTCGCCCTTCGGTTGCGGGTTCAAGTCTCGTAGCCTTGCCGGACGCGACGGGTTGCCGCCCGACCTCCGGGTTGTCCTTTTATGGAAATCCAAAATAATCCAAACTAGAACTATCCAAAATACTTCTGTCCAAACTCACAGTCCAACATTTATAAGGAAGGTAAACATAATATAGATCCTTTTTACCCCACAATAGCATATGAATACCTTCATCTTGTATTCTTTTAATAAACTGAAACATCTTGAATTACCATATTCCTTATTGATTACATTAATGCTCCCTTATTTCATATAGAATGCTGGATATACTTCATTAATCCAAAAATGTTTTAAACCCCAACAATGATGGAATATTCAAATCATTAATCAGCTTCAAGGTAGTCAATAATATCCAATATAATTTATCCAAATCAATCATGTATTATTCTAAAATCACCACCTCGGTATCTGAACCATATTATGGTTTATCTTGCTCTCAACCATATATTTTCCAAACATTTAACCTGCTACTGAGTCACTTTTCTTTGTTCCACACCATCTCAAGTCCTTAATGAAATAGTACTGCAGTACAATCCTTATATACTCCATAATTATTATAACAAGTACATTTTTGATACAACACTCAATTGATATAATCAACATAATAACTCTAATCATTCCTCTTCATCTGTGGTAGTATCATAACTTGATTATTATCCAATAGAATCATTTGCGGCATAGTCTGATGACTGGGACATAGGTTCGCGTAGTGTCCAAACTCCTTGCAAATGAAGCATTGTACATTTGAAACCATTTTCTTACCCTTGCAGTCATGTACTTTGTGCCCTTTTCCTCCACACTTATAACAAACTCCCATTCCTTTCAGGCAAGTTCCAGGGTGTTTCTTTCCACAGTTACCACATATGGGAAAATTCATATTTTCCCTCTTCCCTTTATCCATCTTTCTCTCTTCTATCCTTTTCTTCTCTTGCTTCCCTTCAAAGCCATAGGACTCAGTAAACTCTTTACTTATCTTATCAACACATGATATTATTTCTTCATATGATGATAATACATGGGAGACTATTTCTCTTATAAATTCTAGCTTAAGACCATGAAAGATATGATCCTTCCTTCTCTTTGGATCATGTGCATTTCTGGAGTTCTCATTCCTTCTACTGGGCGCCATTTCTAATCAATGGCATAAACTAGATTAGTTTATGAGTCAAAATACATAATCTCATACTTATAAAACACTTAACATAAATTGAACTATTTATGGATATAATCCATAATCATAAAAATGTTTTCTTTGAGGAAGTATATACTCATAAACCCTTCATAATGGTTTGTAAAGAAAATGAGAATTATCCTAAGCATATCCCCCGGGAGTGTCATAACCAAGAGTGCAGCAAGGCCCGTTGTCGTGCACCAGTTCCCGTTCGAGTCTAGCTCAAAGCGGTGTTTTCGGGTTTTACCCCTAGGTACATCTGTGCCAGAGCCGCCTCTACTTGCTCGTATCCAGACAGGGATGTATTGCTCGGAAAACTCACAAAATCTCTACAATACCAAAATTCTAGTAAGTTCTTCTATACTAATCCTCAAATTTCATCTTAGGTATACGTGCTCTAATCAGAGTTTATCTAAATCTAGCTTCCAAGGTTTGTACTAAACTTCCTCTGATACCAACTGTAACACCCCGACCCCAGCTACCCAGAGTCGGTGCATTATTACATAACATTGGCATGATCACAAGAAGATCAAATCTCGAAAGACCGATTGGTTTAGTAGCCTTGGAAACACTAGATATATTCATAGGTTTTACATTACATCATAAAATGAAAAACTACTACAACAACATAATGTTTCCAAAATCCACACTATTAACCCCTCATAAAATCCCTACAGGTCATTCATAATTTACTTCTTCACTTCCTGGGAAAAATAAAACATAGAAAAGGGGTGAGCTCAAATGCCCAGTAAGGATAACAATATAGCGGAAACTTTCATAAATAAGAATAAACATTTAAGGCAATGTATAACTAAAACAAAAGCCTTTTAAATATGAACTTTCAACATGGTATGGCATAAATAAAATGAAATAATGCCATTTACTTATTCACATGGATATTCTACTAATCGAATAATCACATGAAAAAAATCAATAACCACTTTCATAATGTTGGAATGCATAATGCCAGACTATCATAACCACATAGCCAAGGCCTCGTGCCAAGACTACAAATAATATTTGGTCAAGGCCTTGTGCCAAGACACTAGTTTGTCTCATGATACCTACCGATGCATCGAGGAGCTATAGCGGGCTCCACCTGTCACTTATTAAGTCCAATGCATTCCCATATGAAAAGGTTTAAACATAACATAAACATTCGTATTAAAACTAGCATACGAAATGTCAATAATTTCACCATAAACTATGAATGGTATAAAAATAGCACATCCATAGTCAAACATATCACAAAACCTTTAATAAAATATAGAAGTTTTGTATCATAATAAATCAACTTCAAATAATCTTAAAATCCATCAAAGGATGTTGACGTAGATGAAATCAAAATTCTTTTTAAAGAAATATCTCCGTTTATTTTGAAATCATTTAAGATTCATATAAAATAAAACATTTTCTTTGAAAATATTCTTATAAGCTTGTAAGGAATGCTTTGAAGATTTTATAACAGCGTAAAATAACCGCACCCGCCGTATAAGTTAAAAAAACATTCTTACCTCAATTTTGTCGAAAAGGTTAAAAAGGAACTTGTTTTGAAAACGACGGAAAGATTCCTTTATAAACCTCTTATAAAAAGTCAAACAAGGGTATAAATGACTTTAACCCATATTCTTGTAAATAGTAAAAATGTTTTGAAATACATTTTTAAGAAACATGGATGTGGATGATAAAGATATCCCAGTAGATTATTACGTATAAACAACCTCGGATAATGAAGAGATTGTGAAATAACCCTTACCTTGTACTTTTACTTTGTTGGGGTCGGTTAACCTCCTGTATAATGGTGAAATAATTGTTATTAAATTAAACAAGAATCATATACATTAATATGATATCATATATGATCTTTTAATATTGATTTGATAATAATATCTTAGTATTATCGCTGTTTCGGGTGTTTACTTACTCATTTTCTTTTATATGTTTTGTTACATAAGTCATGTTTGTTGTATCTTATTCATATCCATAATGATATCAAGTCCTTAAACATTATTTTTAAATCATTAAATGATAATTATACTTGAATGGATACGATGGAGAATGAATCTCATCGCGTTCGTGGAGACGGTAGTCCGTACGTACGCACGAACGCTACTTCCATTTAATTTTAATTTTAAAAGAATTGAATCCAAATGATACATAGGTATATTACTATTCCAGTATAATATAATATTTTATATATGTTACTTAAGTTCATTAACACCATCCTTTATACGTTCCATGTGTGGTATGAACGAGTCATATCATTTTAAGGGGGCGGTAGTCCGCACTTCCTCAAATGAAATTATCGTATGTATATACAACATGAAACGAATAATGGTATGAAATAAAATGGAATTACAGAAGCTTATATATAAAATATATATCATTAATATCATATTTAATTACAGTGCCATCATAATGGCCACCATGAGAGGTGGTAATATGTATTTGAACAATCATCGTTTCGTGAGGCGTTAGTTTGCCATCCACAGAAACATTATGTTCATCATCCATTAGATGGAGTTGTGTGTATGTGTAGTTTGAATCCTTCTTATAACAACATCCTAGTATATTGAGGATACTGGTGTTGTTACAAAAGAAAGGAAATAAAAAGAGTTTGGGAGTTGAAGAAGCAAAATAAATGAAAATAATTTAAGAGAAATCGTTACCTTTAATTTAGGTAACTCACTTTGGTTGGAACCAAAGGATTTGTTGAAATGCTTTCTGCCTAAGGGGAAGCTTCAAGGAGGAGGAGAGGGATGTGGGGAGATTAGTTGGTCAGAGTTTGGACGAGCCAAGTGGCTTGAGAGGTGTGAGGAATGAGTAGAAGTGGTCTCCTTTTATAAGGGAGAAGAGGGGCTCTTTAGGAAAGAGTGAAAGTATTACTTTATAATATAATTATATTCGGTTTATAATGGTCCAGAAATCATTGAGGTCGAAGATAAGATGACTAATATTCTAAATAACATCAACCAATAATAATTGGACAGGTTTTAGATAATATTTTAATCATTATAATCTTATTTATTTAAATGATTTATTAATGAGGTAAACATTGCATCATTATTGTGTCATTAATAATTTAACTTATTTGATGTCTAAAAATTATAAATAAAATATAATTATGTAGGAAATCTTTTTATCTTTCTAATGAATATTTATAATCGAAAATCCAACATGTATAACCCTATGTAAAAAATTTTCTTCTAAAAGATTTAAGCTTATGCCATTTTTATTTTTATTTTAACTTTATTAATATAATGTGTCCCTACCACATACAAGTGGCTTCAAGGGGTCCCCAAATTGACCCAAGGATGCTCATGGTCGGTTATGTGTCCACCAATAAGGCTAGGACACGTTTTAGGGTAACTTTTTATTATTATAATATTATTTTTTTAACCCTTATTTACCGGATTTACCCTTTAACCATGGTAAATATAATATTTACCGCAGTAATTATTCAAAATGTGTAAAAATAAAAGTTACCTATTTACATAATTTGGACATCCTGATTCCAAATATGGAATCCATTTTCCTAAATTCAAAACACAGAAGTGGCAGAAATTAATTTAAAATTAATTCCCGCTGTCAAAACAAAAAGCGTGTTTTTAAGAGATAATAACTATCAAAAGATTGACACTTGTTTATGTTCGGTTTAATTGTAAAATTATGTCCAATGACCAACATTATATTAAATGGTAAAAATATATTCTAAATATACTTTAAAACTACTAAAATTCATAATTTATCACTATTAATTATTTTGATTAAAAAAGTTGTTTTTAATTAAAATTTAGTAATTTTCACTATTCATCAAAATATGAAAGTTATCCGAAATGTACCAAAATTTCACCTTAGGCTAAATTCGATATTCCGAATCCAAAAATGAAGTCCATTTTCAAATATAAAATATATATAATTTCAAAAAGTAGGTATTACTATTCATAACGGCTAGTTTGATTGGTTGTGGTGTGTGTTAAAACTCAAGGTTGCGTACAACACACGCTACTGTATTATTCAAAGAAAGCGTACCGTGGAAGCTTGGGATGTTTCATTTTAAATTTTTGATGTCCCCATTAAGTCAAAAGGTTTAAAATATTGTATTTAAAAAGGGTTCACTATTAAAATTTGATAAAAGTGCAATACTGAAAATGAATTTGTTCTTGCATTATGACTAAGAAACTCATAATATGGATTCTAAAATTATAAGGATTATATAAAGTTTAAAATTTAGTTAATACTATTCATGACCTCTTTTAATGGATTTTTTTTTGGTAAGTCATGGTGCAATTGAACTCGGTGTTGTGTGTAGTGCAAGTTATTGAATTATTTTGAAGAAATAACACACTATGAAATCTTGGGGTGTTACAGTAATATTTATAATGAATATTTAATAATACAATTGGAAAGTTTAATTATTCATAAAATTCCAAAAATGGATTTTTTTCAGACTTTTATAATGAATGTAATAAATATTTGAAAGGGCATGTTGGAAAAAAAATTAAAATAGACCCATATAGTTATTTTTTTGAATAAAGTTAGGTATAATAAAAAAACATTATAGAAAATAATATAAGTACAGATAAAACATTTAAAAAAATAAATATTATAAACATGGATGTGGAATAAACCTAACCGAAAGGATGCGATAAGGTCAGATCAACAAACAATAAATCTATTTTTGAATCATGAGAAAAATAAAGGATAAATGGTAAGACAAAATTTAATCCCAAAAAAACTATAGAATAATAAAATAATTGTGTTTTAGATATAAATAATATTCAAATTTATATTAATAGATATTTAGTCCTGGAAAATTTCTAATTAAATATGATATTGGAATAGAACCCTTCACTTTGGAAACTATTGAATTGAGACCCCTTAAAAGATATAACCATTGATTTATATTTAAATCCTTTAAAATACATAATAATTATTATAAAAAAATTTCATGGGTAGTATTAACACCACAAAATTTAAATCAACTAGTTAATATGAAGCATAAATCAGTCAATGAAAATTCAAATGAAAAAAAAACATACAATATAATATACTATTTTGTAAGAAAAAACTAAGAAGGCTATTATGAGAAAAAAATAAAATAAATAGATAAATAAGTTGAACAATAATTCAATTTAATCCTATGATATAGTTTATACAAATTATAGGGATAAATCTTGGTAAAAAAATACTTTTACTTAATGAAACAAAATTATGTTAACAAAATTTCCTTAAATATTTGTTAATATACATGTCAAAAGAATTATATATTTGGATTATGAAATAATATTTCCAATATAATTAAATATAAATTAATTTTTATTAAATAATTCATTATATTATTCAATTCACTATAGCAATCCAACACCTAATAACCTGATGTTGGTGTCTGCATTATTACCTAATCCTAAGATACAAGGAATCACATCCTGAAGTCTCAAATTTTTTAGTGGTTATAGTATACTAGATACATGAATGATTTTCATATTACATTAAAACACACAAATAAAGACTTAATTTTTTTCCAGAATATCTTTATTCCTTCCAGCATATCATTTCCTATCAATCATAGTACACTTAATGGATTCTTGGGGAAAAAGAAAACAATAAGGGTGATCTAAAATTCTATATAATGGTTACATGAAGTGGAAGACATATGGAATTAATCAACATATAATGGTAAATATATGAACACACATTCAATTTTAATATCTTTATTATCATGATAATATAAGTAATAGTCAATATGATATAATAAATAACTGAAAACCAATTCCATTTAATGAATAATAGTTGAATTAAATTCTCCAAGAAATAATTATATTGTGAAATCTAATATAAATTAATATATTAATCCCAATGAATTAAATGATTAAATATTGGATGTCATGTCTCGAGCACATGATGGAACAACTGTCAAGACATTTGATAAGTTGGTTTAAAGTTATATAGTGAAACATTTTTAATTCTAGAATACTGTTCCACCTCATTCTCCAACATTTAAATCAATTTATTATATAATTTTGGTCCCATTCATCACAACATGATAAAATAATTATTTATATATCTAATAATATATTTAATTAATGAACAATGTGTATTCTCATAAAATATCTGAATTGAGTATAGTATATCGATTTTTCAATATTTCCCTAGTAAATGAAATTACAATCAGTTTAAAAAATTTAATGTTTAATTGATATAATGTTTACAAAATAAGAATACATATGTTAAATAATATGAATATTTAAGAGATATTTAATTTCTAGTAATCCCATGAAACTAAATATTTCAAGGGAATGTTAATAATTAACAAAATAAATCAAGTATGAGAATGAAAATACTATATATGGTAAATAATAATAATAAACCATCCATATGGAGAATAATTATGGTCACAATATTATATATTTTTAGTGTAGTATAATTATAATAATTTGTTGTTTTAATTGAATAATATAAATATTAAAAAATATCCTTAAAAACATTCTTCAATAAAATTTCCTTTTCATTTTTAAAATTAACATTAAAAATATATATTTTTCATATAAATTTCTTTGAATATATTTGATTAATCTTAAAAAAAATTCTTTAAAACATTTTAGTGTTCATGATGTCTGGATATTCCTTTCATTTCATACATGTTAAAAAAATGATTCCATTCTCATTAAAAAAAATAAAACTGTATTGTTTTAAAAAATACAAAAAGATTACTTTCAAGAAATATTTTAAAAAGTATAAATGGATAAAAGATACTTAATAAATAATTTTTAATGCTTAAGAAATTTGAATTTTTTTTAGATAACATGTCTTGTGATGAAAACATGTTTCCGACTAAAAAGCCAAATGAACTCGGATTTTCATAAACATATATTCTCTATTAATTTAGGTATAGAAGGGTGTAAAATGGTAATATTAATAGAAAATGTTATAATTAAATATTGGAGAGTAAAATTAAATGATTTTATTAGAAAATTATCAAATAATTTCCTTTAACAGAAATTGAAGGATTAACAATCTCGATTAAAATGATATTGTGAAATACACTCTTACAATTATTATATTACTAGAGAGAGAATTAATAAATAAATATATTGTGTATATAAAATTTATATACACGTATAAAATGATTAAATGCAATATAAAATAATCATGATTCATTATACACATAATAATATAATATCAAAGTAAAACAATGAAGTAATATGACATAATGAAAAGAAATTGAGTTTTGAAATTCCTTACCCCAACGTATCATTCGTGAAAAATATCCATGGATGAAAAATTAAATATTAAAAAAATAACTTGAATTATTAAGGAATCATGATATTACATGTGAATGTAAAATTATAAACGATATATAAAATAAATTATTTTCATAACAATATAATATTCCCTTTTGCATGGAAATTAAAATGAAGTCATTTCGAAGATCATATTTGTGAAGTAGAGATTAATCAATTAATTGGATATGAATATAAAATTTAAATCCACATAAAACAAGTGTAAATAAAATATAAAATATTGAAAATTCATTATACACATAATCATATCATGACATAATCAATGAATTAGAAGTTTAACCCAATTAATGAAAATTGAGTTGTGAAATCCCTTACCACACGATTCCTTTTAGTTTAACATAATTTAACTTCCTATCTAATGGTTTTAATAGAGTTATGTTTTTATAAAATAATCATAATTATATTTATAATATCATATATGAACTTTTATAACATCTTATAACCCATTTGTTAATAATATTTCATTATTTACATTGTTTCGGTTTTTAATTTATTTATTTCTCATAAGTAATTTATCATTAATGTTCCATTTCTTGTATTTTTTATATAGTTCCATAATCTCCAAAATATTAATCATAAAATAATTATCATGTTTTTTCAAGAATATTTCTTTTAATAAAAACTATAAATTTGGTTTTTTATAAATTATGTACGTTATGATAATTGAATGTATAGGTCGTACGTACGCATGAGAAACATTTCCATTTGTTAACAATTATTACAGAAATATTATTAATTATAAAATTTAGATATATAATTATAATATTATAATAAATAACATATTATTTCTTTATATATATATCATCTGTGTTATGTGGTGATAAAAAGAGAGTAATTCCACTTCATGAAGGAGATGGTCAATACATACACGAACAATGTTATAATTTTTTTATGACTGAAAAAGTAAGAAATAAAATTATATATGATACATTAAAGATGATAAATATTTATTTAATTTCATAAATATTTAATTTATATCACATATATTCATTAACTGTACACTCATTACCTTCCATGTAAAATGTCACTGAAAAATGAATATCATTGCTTTATGAGGCGGTTGTCCACCATACACATGAGCAATGTCATTCTATCCACTAAATATTGGAAATTAAAACTTCATATATGATATAATTATTATATAATAATAATTATGTTAGAAATATTAGATATATATTTTATATACGTCATAATACCCATACTTGGGAGGTGGTAATACAAAAACAAATTACATCAGTTCGTAAAAAGGTAGTCCTTTGAACACATGAAATATGGTTTTGTAACACATTTTATGGGTGTGGGGATGATTGTAATATTGGAAATTATTATAATATAATAAAAGTATATAAATAATTCTTATATTATTATTTCATTATATTTTACTTACAATGGATGGTGGTCGAGGAACAAATAAAATAAAAATCTCTCTTAAAGATCGTAACCTCTTCTTTAGGTAACCTCCTTATGTTTTCAAAAAATCCTTCATAGATTGGATTTATTCCAAACTAAATGTATTTAATATAATTTTATATAATGTTAGAAGTTAATTGGGATGGAATTTTGAAAACATAATATCTTTTAAGGAGTGAATAAGAGAGAAGAGAGGGTGGAAATTTATTATCGAGGTGTGTGGCACATTAGTAATTTTTTATAAAAAAATATGTACCAAATATTTTAACATGCCATAATGATTCAAAATAAAATATTATATATCATTATAAATTATATGGTTGAAATATTCCCATTATATAGATTTTATAAATAAATTAGGTCATTTTAAGCCTTATCTTTATTGTATAACCCCTGAGAAATCCATTTTTCCCTTAATCGCAGTAAATAATTATTATTGTTTTCATTATTTGTCTTATTAAAAAACTAATTTTACGAATTTATATAATATAAATTTTTATGTTTCCAAATATAGATTCAATTATTCAAAATATCTATCATTTAATTATAATATACATATTTATTATTAATCCCATAGATGTTATGAAAAATAAGGCCTTTAAAGAGAAAATTTTTGAAAGTTAAAATGTTTTTATATCAAAGTTCATTTTGAAAAATAATCAAATTAACTAAATTTTAATAATTTTTATATTTTTGAACCATTTTTTCATTAAAACAAATTGATAATAGAACTTAACTCTATTAATAATTTAATGAAAACAGTAGTTTTCAGTTAGAATTCAGTATTTTTAAATATTCATTGAAAAGTAAAACATTTAGGAAAAATTGAAAATAATCACCCAAAGATAATTTCTATATCATTATTTAAAATAATAATTTCTTTTTATTAAATAAATTTATATTTATTAAATAAATTTTATAATATTAGTAAATATTAATATGAAATTATGTGTACAAAGAGTGACTAATAATTTTTTTTTTTTGAAAAATAACATTTTTTTGAAAATAATTATTTTTTATTTTTAATAATTATAATTTTATTTATAATCAATAGACAACCATAATTTTCATAACTAATTTAGTGAAATATATACACCAAAATTTAATGGTTTGTTTATAATGGTATACTATATTATGGTTTATTTCAACTTGGGGATCCATGTTCCATAAATAATCAAAGAGAATTAATTTAATGAAATATATTTCATTGGATATTTTAGCTTGATATTTTGTGTCACATACACTATGAAGAAAATTTATCATTTTAAAATATTAGTGTTTCACATTAAACCAACCCTAAATAAATTATGTCCTCACAATTTAAACATTATATTGTTAATCATGGTTTTGGCATTATGAAATACTATTTTAGAAAACCCCACATTATAAAAGAATAAAACAAATATCCTCTTAAAAAGGTAAGTTCATTGTACATATAAAATAAAAATAAATATATTAATAATTAGGATAACATTGGTGGAATTTTAATATATAAACATAGAATAAAATCATAAATAGTTATACATAGTGATAGAATTCATTTAATACAGGAATGTGAATGATCATGGGAAAGTTAATGGCCAAAAAACCATAACTGTGTTATTATATAAATGACAACCTAATTTATATAATATGAATATAATAGGAAATATTTTTTTTCAAGACACTTTTAATAATCTTTTTGGAATTAATTTACTATATATGAATATAAGGAAACATAATTACCTAAAACGCTTCTATTTCAAAAGAAAAATTTCATCCTTTGGATATTCTTTGATAAATTTTTAATTTATCTCTTGCTTAAAAAATGAATATCCAAAAAGGAATTTATTATCTCCAAATAACTAATATTTACTTTTAATTTATCATAATATCCATAATAGAGTGACAAGTATATTTTTATTTCCCAGAAAAGTTTCCAAAACCATCGTGGTTTGAAAAATTTATTCAATATAATACATTAATATATAAATCTAAACAGTAACACATTTGGTTCATCATTAATATTTATTTTTCAAATCATTTATGTAATGACATATTAAAAATGATATCATATAGTCTAGTGGTAGTTATTTTACTATTATCATCCTTCAATTTTGGGTTCAATCGCCACAACATTACCGGAGAGGATGATTAGTCACCTAGCATGAATGTTATTCTTTTTCTAAAACATTATTAATATAATTACTACAATATTTATAGAAAAATTATTATGAGAATACATTAAATTAAATTATTCATTAATTAACCTTTTTATTATAGCGTTCAATGAAACATATTTTTTCTGAAAATTATAATAATATTATATAAATATAATTAATATATAATTCATGGTCATATAACCCTTAAATCATGTCAAAAAATGTTTAATTATATTCATATAATGTGAATTCATTACTCCCAAAATACATTTTCCACTAAAATATATATCGTCCTAATAGATCTCCTAAAATATCCTTACTCTTGGTAGACTCGCATAACATAAAACCATGAAAGTGGAGTTTAAGACTATGAACTTATCAACAACCTTCAACTCATAAACCCATAATGGTTTCTATAACTATTAAGTTACTTAAAAAATATATTATTCTGAATTTTAACACAAAACTATGATGGTTAATTATAATTATAACCAAAAACCAACGTTAAAATACTTCTATAATTTAATTATTGATTTTAAATACATAAATACTTCATCCCTATTATTTCAACATATGTCCTTCAATTTTCTATGTGTTGACCTTTAGAATAGATCATTCACTTTGAAAATGACAAATGACTCCACATTTACGGAAAAGGAAAATAAATTCATCCCAAGGATTAGATTTTTCTTCCTTCAATCATACACTTCACTTTCACCTATAAATTCAATACTTTATTGTGTAATTTTCAACAAAATAATTTTCCCATTCATTTGAGACATATTATATTCAATATATAACACATTAGTTTTAACCGATTTTATTCATTTTCAACATCACTTCAGGTAATTCATAATAGTTTGTAAAGAAATGTTTAATTATCACATGTTTATCCACCTTGACTATGAAACTAGGTGCACAATGATTCTTGTTTTCAATCCCCATGTGATGATTGGGTCAAGCCCAATGTTCCCTTTTCGGTGTTGTTACCCCTAGGTGAATATGTTCCATAACCACTTTTATAAGAAGTAACTAGATAGGGATGTGGTTCTAAGAAACACAACATAATATTTACCAACCAAAAACATTAGGAAATTGTTCTATAATTATCTTGAATGTCCATCATAGGGTTATGTTATCTAATTTATGTTTTCCTAAATCTAGTTCCCAAGTTCTTTAATAAACTTAATATGATACCAACTCTAGAAACCTAGACCCAAATATGCCATAGTTGAGTTATAAATTATTTTATTTGTATAATATACAAGGAATCTCATTCGATATGACATAATATTTCAGAATAATTTATATACAAGATACATAATTGATTCCCAAATTAAATTTGTAAACACAAATAAAAAAATTATTTTATTCAAGAATATTATTATTTCTCTCTAGATTATATTTTCTTATCATTTATAGTACTCTTTATGGATTCTTGGGAAAATGAAACAAAATAAGGATGAGATCAAATTATCAGTTAGGGTTATGTATTATGGAACTCCTCATGAATAAAAAAAGAATAATCAACCTGGAATGGTAAATAACTTAACACAACATCCATTTGAACAACTTCACTATCATGATAACATATGGAATAATCAATATTGTAAGTTATATAACCAAAAAAACAAACAAATTAATTAGAAAATTGATAAGGGAAGGAATATAGATATCATGTCATTGTGAAAATGTCAGTGATAATAATAACTAAATTCTTATTATATAAAATGATTTATTATTGGATGTTAGGTCTCACGAACATGATACCACAAATTCCAAGACCATTAACAGGACGATTTTAAACTATAGGTTGAAACTCATTTAATGCTCAAATAATAATTTACCTCAGGAGATTAACAATGTTGTGAGGGGATATCTGATTTTAAGGCACATTCATCACCTCATTCCCAAATCATTCTTTATAAATTAAATAATTGAATTAATTCATGATTAATGTTCCATTTAATCAAATATCTATATTGAGAAAATGATATGTATTTATCAATATTTCCCAAGTCAATCATATATATTTCTATATGAAACACTATTTATCAAATTGATATATGGTTTAAAAAATAATCATATCCATGTTAAATTATATGTATATTTATGGAAATATTATTGTATAATGTTCACACGAAATTGGATATTTTATTTGAGAGTTTATGAATACAAAAAAATATTAAGTGAATGTAAATACTATAATTGGTAAAAATAATCATAAACCATCTTGATAATGAATTATTATGATATCATTACAACATATCTCTGATTGGTTGTATATAAAATAATGTCTTGTTGTCATTGATGAATATTAATACCATAAAAATTTCATTAAAAGATTCTAGGGGAAAATATCCATTTCATTATGAAAGTCCATTTTAACAACAAAAATTATGGAAATAATTTTTTAAAAATTTTCATGAAAATATATTAATGAATATTTCAAAAAAACCTAGTGGACATGATGGTGGTAAATTTCATTCATAGCGTACATGTTTAAACCAATAATCCATTCTCTTTTTCAATAAATGAAAAATGGGAATTATTTTTAAAATTATCAGAATAAAAATTTAAAAAATATTTAGAAATTAAAATATATAGAAATTTCATCAGTAATTTTTTTTAAAAGGTTTAAAATAATTTTTTATAAGAATTAAAAACCATGGTTTTTGTATAAAATGTATTACAGACCATTGAGATAAACGATGACGGATTTTTTTAAAAAAATTATAAATTATTATAAATAAAAAATAGTGTAAAAATGGTAATATTACGTTAAAATAACATGAATAACTAGAGGAAAAAAATAAAATTGGTGTATTATAAAATTTTCATATAATTTTCATCAATGGAAACTCAAGTATAAAAAATAAAAATTAAAAATTAATTGTGAAATAAACCCTTACAAAGATCATAATTTGAAGTGAAAATTAATTACTGAGTATATTATGTGTATAAAATTTAAATCCATATATAACAAGTGAAATTAAAAAATAATTTATTAAAATGTCATTATACACTTAAACTTATAATATTAAAGGAAAAAAGATACAATATAACTGAACTGAATGATACTCAG
The DNA here is from genome assembly GCA_963277665.1 of Viscum album. Lineage (NCBI taxonomy): Eukaryota > Viridiplantae > Streptophyta > Magnoliopsida > Santalales > Viscaceae > Viscum > Viscum album. The sequence continues at coordinate 1,870,795,023 of OY728150.1, forward strand.
TTAGGAAATTGTTTTCCACATGGTAACTTTCATGTCAAACATCCTTCAATATAATAAGTAAAATTGAAACATAAAACACCATGAATAATTATGGATTCCTTTTGTTACATTTAATATGGATATTATATACATTATATAAAATAAATTAGTTACACAACATTATAATACTCATCAATAATGGAAAATTGAGATGAAGTCCAATACAAATATTGTGACATTGAAGTAGGGATTAAAAATTGAATTTATTATGAATATAAAAGTTAAATACATGTAAACCATGTAGAAATAAAAAAATAATAATAAATTTCTATTACACACAAATTTTTATAATTTTATAATCAATGATTTAGATGATTAACCAAATAAATTAAAATTGAGATAAGAAATACCTCACCTCAAGCTTTCTTCAGGTTGAACAAGCTTTAACCTCCTGTAAAATTGTTTTAAGAATGTTATTTTTTATAATTGAATTATAATAATATTTATAAAATTTCATATTATCATTCTTTAACAACTTCTCTCTTATTAAATAATAATGATTCATTATTTTCATGGTTTCGTGTGTTAATTGACTGATTTTCTAATTCATTATTTATCATGATATCGAGGGTTATTATGTATATTATATAGTTTCATAATATCCCGAATAATAATCAGAAGATAATTATCACATTTATACATAAATTATAATATTAATAAAATAATTAAATATATGTTAGATAAATTATGTACATTATGATTATAGTGAAGGTAGGTTGTACGTACGCGTGAGTAATGTTTCCATTTTTCAATGATCATTATTAAAATGTGGTAATGAATATCTTATATCATTATAATTAAAATTATAACATAAATAAATTATTATTTATTTAAAATAATATATATATTCATATGGCTTGGTGATTAAAAGACAACCATGTCACTTCGTGAAGGGCGTATTCCATATATACACGAACGATGTCACCATATTTTAGTTAATGAAAGTATAAAAAAGAAAGAAATATATTATATTTTATTAATGATATATATTTCATTAATATCATAATTGTTTCATTTATATATCATATATTCATTAACATCAACATTATTAACATCCTTGAAAAGTGTTAGTGAAAAACGAATAACATCACTCCACAAGGCGGTTGTCGTCCATACACAGGATCGATGTTCCTGCATTCATAATGGAATCGATAGTAAAATGATTATATATTATATAAGGAATAAATAAGTATAATTATTTTATAAATATAATTTATATAAATATATATATTATATCCTCTATCATTCCCAACTATTACAGGTGGTAATGGAAAAATCAATCACATCTCTTCATGAGGAGATAGTCCACCGTCCACAGAAATGATTATTTCATATCACATTTTATGGAAGTGTATGAGGATTTAAGACATTAAATTATCATAAAAACATCTCAGTATATAGAATATACACATTTTATTATATCGCCTTAGATTAATCAAAATTTATTGAGGTGGAGAAACAAATAAAATAAAAACACTCGTTGATGAATTTTACCTCTTCTATGAGAAACCTCTTTAAGTATTCAAAAAAATCCATCATAGGTTATTATTATTCCAAAGGTAATGATTTTAAAATTCAGAATTTTTTTTGAATGTTTTTAGGTGTTTTAATTATTTAATAAAATGTTTTTTATTAAGTGAGGAAGAGAGAATATAGGGTGGCCTTTTATAAGTGAGGTGAGTGGAACACTTGTATTTTTGGAAAAGAAAAATTTTTACCAACGTTTTACACATTAAAAAGGGGTATAAAATGAGTTATTCATGATAATAATAAATTTTATGGTCTAAATATATCCATAAACTAAATTTTTTATAATTGTTAAGTCAATATAACCATTCAAGATTTAGATTTACCCCAGTAGAAATCTATCTATACCTTAACAACACATTTTTTTTTAATATTTTCACTTTTAATTTGGGTGAAAATGTTATTTAAAACCTAATAAATACTAAAAATTATTATAATTTCCAAATTTGGTAACTATTTTTAAGAATTCCTTTCACAAAATAGGAAATTTTTTATTTAATATTAAACCCACAGACATAACTATATAGAGGGTTTTCAAAAAAATGTTTAAATGATTTCAATGTTTTTATATTGAAATTCAGTATAGAAATGAACATAATAACATAAATGTGATTAATATATATTTATCCAAAAAAATTATGTTCAAAAAAATTAGAAAAACTATTTAACATTATAAATAATTTAATCAAAAATGCATTATTCAATTAAAATTTAGTATTTTTTAGCATTCATTGAAAAATGAGATATTTCCAATAGTTAAAAAAAATTCACCATAAAGTAGTTATGATATTATTTTTAAAAAATATATTATAATTCTTCAAATAAAATTTCTAAAAGTGTTAAAAAAAATTATATTAAATTATGTATACAAGGAGTGACTAAACTATCTTTCAGAAAAAATACACTTTTCATAAAATATTTTTTTCTATTATAAATGATTCTTATTTTAATTATAATAAATAGAAAAAAATAATTTTTATAATATATCCACTAAAATTCATCCATTTGGTTTTTACGATTATGTTATAACAGTATACTATATTATGGTTTATTGTGACTTGGGGTTATATATTCCATAAACTATCGATGTGACTAAATTTAAGGAAAAATATTTTGTGGGCTATTTAAGCTTGTTGTGCCATGTGACATGTGATATAAAAAAATATTATTATTCTAAAAAGTTACGGCGTAACATTTACCGTATAAAATAGTATTTGGTGTATAACCCGAAGCATTCAAAAATGATGATAAATTGGGATGAAACCCCCTTACATTAGACATTTTCTTTGTCATAAATGCAATATTGTACTATTATTAATATATATAATACTCTTTTTGACATATTAAACATTAAAAAATTATTATATATTATTACTATTTTTTAATCAATTTTTTTAAATTAATATTCTGGTATTATTTGTCATGTTCGTACCATGGAAGGCCTGATATATTAGTTTTTGTCCATTGTATTTTCTTATATATTCTTCACCTCTAGAATGCCCATTGAGGTCAACTAGGTGTTATTATTACATTTATATAGTATATTTTTAGTTTTATGAATGTATTGTTTATGGTTCACCTAGAGTGGTATGAATCAATTTATTGGATATTTTAATTCAATAAAATGAATTATTTTAATTAATTAATATAATAATATATATTTCAAATATATAATAATTTAAATAAAATAAATTCATTATTATTAATTATTTTTATTTTTATTTATTATTTATTATTTACTCATGATATTATCATTATAGCTTAATTCTTCTAAGTCATAAAATCGAAAATTAAAAACACATTATAAGTAATGAATGAGTAAAAATATTTTATTGTATAGTAAAAATATAAATATTATTAATGGTTAAAGATTTGAAAATTAGGCTATTAAATTTAAAAATCATATTGAATAATATTTTTAAGATTAATTTGATTATTAATGATTAGAGATAGTCTGACATTTATGATTAAGACTTGAATCTAATCTTAGATGACCTCTTATAAATAACATATTTTATAGTCGTTGTGACCCAATGCTTCTAAACATTAGAGGGAATTTTTTTGATATAATCTGTTATTTTATTTAAGATAAAATTTAATGAATGGTGTGATTTTATATGGGCATATAAGGGTCCCCTTTATAGATGAACTTGAGTAGAATTTACCCAAATTCCCATAAATTATCAAACAAAGAATGTGATTTCTCAAGGAAAAAATAATCAAATTAATTCATTTTTTTATATTTGATAATTTTTGTTTCATAATATACTCATGCACACACTTATAGATAATATCTGAAGCTATATTTAGATATTAGACCAAAAATTTCACATTTTACCACATTTTACCCTTACTATGGTAACTATATTTTTACTTGGGACAATTATTTATGTGCCTAAAAATGGAAATGACTTGATTTCATATTTTGGAAAATCTATTTCCAAATATGAAACCCTTTTAATTTGATTAGAATATAATATGGATGAAAATTAATATTATTAATAGTAATCATAATGTATGATGTTTTCATTAGAAAATATTTATTTTTAGTCGTAAAATAAAATTATTTTTATTCCATTAGAGTAATAATCAATAGAATAATTATAATTTATATTATTATACATAAATATATTTTTTCATCAAAATCATTCTATTTTTGGGTTCATTTATTTATTTAATGTTAGATATACAAAATATATAGAAATTAATATCCTTAAAAATATATCTATTACCATTAAATGGGTTTTACTACATTTTTTAAAAACTGATAATCACTTAAGTAAAACATATTTCTTTTTCCCCGAAGAATTAAATTATTATTCCTTATAATTAAATAATTATTTTTTGTATGGTAATTACATATTCTTATAATAATTAATTTTTTTCATAAAACTATTTTTTTAAATTAATATTTAAATGTAATAAATATAGTAATAATTTAAATTCTATAAAAACAATTCATTTAGTAAAAAATGTTTTACTTAAATTGAATTATTATATTTTTTATAAAATCATTAATTTTTTAAATATAAATTATTTATAATATATATATATATATATAACATCAAAATAAATTTATTTATATCAACTACGTATCGATAATTCTAAACATATAAAACTTTTTATTATTATGCCCAATGACTATTTACCTTTTAATAATATTTAATTCATCTCTTTATATAAATTCATTAAATTAAAACTTCACATGTCACACTTCTTTTTTTTAATGTTATCATTTTAGATTAAAAAACATGATTTATACTTTCATGATGGTCTTTCGCATTTATGGTTTAGTTTTACAAATTGTAATCCTCAAGGGTGAAGATGATCTAAGGGATTTCATAGTTATAAAAATAATATTCTTTTAAGTTAGGGTGCCATTTAAATTTATAGATTTTACAAAATGTAATAATCCATGGTATGTAATGATATATGGTGTTTAATACGAGTTTTCATTCATATTTATAGTAATATTCCATTATGACTGAATAAAATATAATTACATTGATTCATTTATTAAATTTAATTCATCGTAATCATGTTCAAATATATAAATAGAGTAGAAAAAAATATGAATAATAGAAATATATTTTTAGAAAATTAAATGTTCCCAAAAACATTGATTGTTATAAGAAGTCTGTATTGTTCGAACATTAGGGTCACCGATTTCGATATCAGGTGGTTTAAAATAAAATTCAAAAGAAAGTAAAAAACTATCCACCCCATTTATAGTTTATTTGATTAACTTTTATAAGAAAAAATGGAATTCAATATAGAACTTCTAGATCATTGGATGATATCTATCTAGTAGTAAATTCTTGAAATGATTATATTAGGAAACCCTTGGGATTTTTCTTCCTACAATATTTCAAATGTAATTTTATTTTTCTATCCATGATCCCTAGATGTTTTGGATGACAAACACATGGTTTGATCACTATATTTTTTTAATATTTTTCCGAACTTTGAAAAGGGGATGTTATTATCATGTCTCAAATTAATTACAATTAACACATGTCTATGGATATAATAAGAGACTTCATTTGAGTGTCACAACCCTTTATTTATGTTTCGAAAGTGATCTTTCGGTGTCATGAATATTTATTTTTTGTTTTTATTGATTCAAAAATTTCATATTGAATAGGGGGAATCGAAGACCACTTGAGATATAACAATAGCTTCAATATTATCGAAACAAATTTAATGTTATAAACAATGTTCCCTCTTTCCCATATCCCAACTTACGGATCTATATTATATAATATTAGATCTTTTAGAGGTATTCATAACCCAAAGATATCGGTGTGTAATAGAAGGATTTATAAAAACAATGATACTGGCCTAATAAAATCATATGGTAACAATAATAAACCGATCATTATTTACTCTTATACAGAATCATTACCTGTAGATTTTAATAAATCTCTCAAATGTTATTATTTTAAGATAATACATTTTATTCTATCATTAAAATACTTCATAAATATTTCACATAAAAAATATTTTCTATTTAGATAACAATGTCTGTTGAATTCCTCAATAGAAATTGTGGACTTGTTATATCAATGAATATAACAAATTTCATTGGGGAGAATCTTACCTAGCTGCTCCCAAATAATCTATACCTCTAACCAATAGCCTTATTCTTTATAATTATTGTTACATAGGTTTTTTGGTTCTGATTTATTCTTATGTATCCATTTTCCAATGGATTTTCACATATTAATTGTCTTGTGTACTGAACTATTCATACACAACATGCATGGAACTCATTTTAGTCATGCAGAAAAAATTTATTTGTACAATATAAAATAAATGAAATGATTTCTAAATTTATTATTGCGTAAATATTTTCCATGTATATTATTCCTCTATAGTTATTTATTAATTACGCTTATATAGTAGCCCTGTCAGGGGAGTAGATCTTATGAAACCATCACAAGTGAATGTTTGTATCAAAATAAAATACCTTTCTCAAATATTCATCCCAATTAATATCATGAGTAGTGAAAATGCATTTTCCTACCTTTTTAAAATATTCTCTTTATAAAATATGCGATATATCCTATTATATAAAATTCATTTCTACAACATCCTACATCAAAATAAAATGCAACGATATCAATATAGGGATTTGATCAGTAAAATTCAAGTTGTATATATTCCATTAAAAACAATATTTACCTTTTTCAAAAATAATCCATAATAAATGAAATTACAAAATTTTCATTATTCTTTTTAAATTTATTTGGAGAAAAATAAGAATACTATAATCAGTAAAGAAAAAATGAAAAATCTAGAACAACCAATTTATTTTTGATCTATAAAATAATTATTGTTTTTTAATAATGCTTTATTAAACTTTTAAATAATAGATATTTTCTAGAAACAATATTTTTATATTATGATAAACATTTAGTGAGAAAATGTGTATTATATTTTAATAATTTTTTAATAAACATAATTTTTAAAGCAAAATAATTTGTTTATTTCTAAATGATTTATTATGGGTGAGAAAAAAAATTATTTATCTTCTAGTTGGTATATTTTATTTTTTAAATAAAAAATTTTTAGTTGTGAAATATAAAGTTCTATTTTTGTTTATTTTAACTTTATTTTTTAATTATTTAAATTTTGAGGAAAAATAATGTCATTTAATGTTTCAGTATATTTGAATATTTCTAATGAAAAAAACATTATGTGATGTGTTGGGATTGGTTTCTAATGTGATGGTTTAAATTTTATTCTCATTTATTTTTTTTGTAATGAAAGGATTTAGGGGTAAAGAGGAATTATTATGGATTAAAAAATATTTTTTAATGGGTATAAAGTTTTTTATTAATGGTTGTAAAAATTTTCGAATTTAAAATTTCATGTTAAAAAATATAACTAAAACCCGTATTGAAACATTGTATTTTATTAAATAACATCAAAATCTAGATTGTGTTATAATGAGTTGAATAGATTTTTGTAATTTTGATGGAATTTAATGAATTTAATGTTAATTTATTAATTAAAAATTATTTTGTGGGTTGGATTAAGCTTAGAATTCTTTATAACACTTTATCGTAAAAAATATTGGTTTTAAATTGTCTTGAAACAAGTGAAATGATTTTAAAATTTGTATTTTTTAATATTATTAAAATCTTTCAAAACAAAGTGCAAATGGTTTATTTAAATTATGGTTCGATTTATTTATAAAAATATATCTATAAATGGATGATTTAAAACATTATTTTATTCATTGGAAAATATTAGGAATTGGTTTTCGGAAAAATTACTTTTTTATATTTTTCTTTTGGAGTGGATGGGATAAGATGAGGTACAGTGGTTTTCCTATATAGTTTAGTTTGCAATGATTACTTTCTAGAGTAATTATTTTTGGTAATGATTATCAAATTAGGATCATAATTTCTGATGATATTATGGTTCCTATTCAAGGTATCATCTTACACTCTACAAATATTATTTATTAACAGAATAAGAAATAGAAAATTTACCCACTGTAATAATGTAGTGAATCTATTGACGTTATATACTCTGGGTTGATGAACCATATCAAAATATTGAATATCCATTTAGATATGGAGTTCTCCATTGGTATATGATTGTAGTCCATAAAATAGGCATTATTTATAGATAGTATAAAACAATTTACTTGCACATTTATATTAAAATGTAGTAGATCTATTATTTTTACATTCACAAAGTTTTAGAATATTAATTTTTATTATTTTGAACAATCCTATTATTATTATTGATTTATGAAGATCTTATAGTTGTCATATGTTTTTAGAAATTATTTATTTTCATAAAAGTTATTTGTGAAGGTTTTAGGTATAGTTAAATCACTTATTGTAAGGTATCCACATTGCCAAAAGATTTTTGTAATCAAAGAATAATACAGAATTTATAATATGAATAAAATCATCAAAAACATAATTTAAGTGAAGATTAATTAACATGAACACTGAAACTAATAATATGGGATCATAACATATAATTATTGATTTATTTATTTATATAATGAAAATATTACATAGAATGTCTTTTCTCATTGATGGATTTATTTACCACTTCTTGTTGAAACATCATTGTAATGACAATATATAAGGGTATAATCCCATTAGTGGTGATCCACATATGCATTTTAAACTGCCAAATGTTTCCATAGAAATATGCATATTCATGTGGAGTATACTCTTGCACTTTCAAGATTATTTATTGATCATCACTGGAACCGCTTTTTGGAGTCTCTAGAATCGAGAGTTTCGTGAAGGTGGATCCCTCACAGTTCATAAGATTGTTTTTGAGTAAGGATCAATCTGTTTATATACAGTGAAACATTTAAATAAATAATTATTTTACTCAATGGGTTATTCTTTTATAAATCGACAGGGAAACATATTTGTAAAGTAGAATAAAAGATTATTTACTAGACATTAGCTAATATAACAGGTAAAATAAATATTATTTTCCCAAAATAATCATCAATATATCTGATAATAATTTATTATTTCATTTCTAATTGACCCATTTACATTTTTTCATCCTCTTTAGTACTTACCATTTCAAAAATATAAACTATTTTTTATATAAATATACTTCACTACATTTTTAAACATAAATTTGTAAATATTATATTCAATAAAAAAATATATTTTTTAAATATTCATGTATCTATATAAATAAATATTTTTTATCTTTATAATAAAATATAATATGTAAATACTATATTTTTAAAAATAAATAAATAATTACTTAGTAAAAATATTTATTAAATATTCAACTCAAATGATTATATTGTAAATAACATGTGATTGAATATTTTTGATCATGTTAACATGAATAATTATAAAACCATGTGTGAGAATAATATTTATTTGAAAATTTAAATAATTATATAAATTAACTGAGGTTCTGTAAGTACATTTTTGTGGGCACATATAGGACCCTTTCTCAATGGAATAGAGTTAATACACCTAAATTAAAATGTAGCATATATAAAGAAGCCAAGATTCCCACAATGAATGAAGATAAATGCCACAATGATAATAATAACATATGAACACAAATTGTGTAACATAATTAAATTTTCTTAATATATATAATCAAGAAGGTTACATTCAAGTTCCATCATCCTATGTTCTAGATGCCACATTGATTTTTTGAAATAAAATTTTTGATAGAATAACATGTCCTTGGGGTTAATCAAGCAGTTCTATTTCCCTAAAATATGATGATATATAAAATTCCATTAAATAAAAAAACAGACAAATATTTCTTCACATTATTAATTTATTTATTATCACTAACATTGTATCAAACATATCCTACCACTCTATAAGCATATATTATTTTATTTTCCATTAATACATAAAAAAATTTAATCATGATATAAATTAATTATAATCTATTTTTTTTAACTATTACAAAAGTCCTTATGGAGTATTATCCAATGATATATATAAATGTGGATTTTATTCATGAATTTTATGTTCTCATAATTTCTTAAACTAAAGATTACCAATTGTGTACAACCTAATGATGTGTCTCAAGGTTCTATAATTCTCTATCATTGAAAGAGAGTATAATTTATGTATTTTAAAATGATATCACTAATATATGGAAGAAATTATTATGAAAAAATTCATAAAAACATTAGGATATAATCATCGTTGGGTATTCTATGAAAGTTTAGTGTGATGAGTATCCTGATGGAATTATCACAATTATTTTATACAGAAGAATGATATCAAATGATAAGATATTCCTAAATATCTATCACTATGTTTATTTTGGTGATTTATTGTACCGAGTAGTTGGATCTATTGAACCAACTCCAACAGCCACCCACATGCACATGAGACAACTATTAAAAAATAATCTTGTTAGCCTCACACGAGAAACATACTTATACTGAGTTATAGTCATATCTATTGTTCCCACCATTCAATCGATGTATAATATTCTTACAGCTAACCAATCTCTATGATATAATCCCTCTTGAGAATATATATAAGTATGTGTCCATAAAGAATTAAATAATATTGAGTTTTAAGTCAATAATTTACTATTATACATTTTAAGGATATTTAGGGTATGGAGTACTAAATAAATTGGTCATCACACACACACACATATATATATATATATAACATTTAATGGTTTATAATTCCACTTAGTGTCCATATTTCAAACAAAATGATTCTTATAAGATATAACATGTTTTTTTCTCATCACATATCTTCACAATTTTTATATTGAGAACATCTTTTTCCAAACACATCCCTAAACCCTGTGAAATTATTTTAAAATGTCTTTTTAGTACAAGAAACTTAGTAAGGGACACAAAAATAAGAATAATATAAGTAGTTAGATCATTTTAGTGTCATGGTCTTGTAAAAGGGAGTTTTCCATTAATATAATAAACTTGTTCTTAAAAAATCATACACATACACATGATATCAACTTTACTTGGATATGTTTAACCTTAAAATACATAATTAAGAAACATACATGAAAAATAATTATCATGATTTATTGTTTGAAAACATGATAACTCTATAAAAACATTTTATTAAAATCATACCTTTCTACCCATAAAAGGAAAAATATTTCTATTAAATTAATGATAACACATCTTGAAATAAATATTTTTCCATGAAAAGTATTTATAAATAATAGGAATTTCATATAGGCTCCTTGTTACATCATATATATATCATTCTTACAATCACTCTTATAATTGTAAAATGTGATACAGTCATCTTCCAACATAATTCTCCAGACAACATAATCATTACACAATGAATTAGAGAGTTATACAATGCTCACCTTTTCAAAAAAAATTCAAAGGACTATAATATGAATAAAACACATGAAATATTTCATTTCCATCATAAAAATCATTTAAATATCTTTTTTTTCTCCCATACGTAACACATTTTTGTATATTGATATATCACCATTATTTATAACCCCATTTGGAAAAAATACCCCAAAAAGGGTATTTGTGTTTTTTCAAATGAGGACATGGATTATTGTAAAGTAAATCATACATAAAAAAATTTTGGTGGGAGAATAACTATTTTCATTTTATTTTTTAATATAAAAAATTCATTTTTCCCTTTATATAAGAATAGTCCTAACATTCTGTACAAAATATATATAAATATTCATTTTCAAATAAATTGTATTAGTGTAAAAATAAATATATTATTTATATTATAATTTATTTCTATAATTATAAATCTAAAATGATTTATATAAATATTTAAATTCATGAAACATATTTTAAAAATAAATATTTAAAACATTTAAAATGAGGTTTTTAAGATAAATTTCTACATACCTCGTGTCTTTCATGTTACATACGTTGTTAATCATATTAAATAATAAACAAATTTTAATTATATATATTCTTAATAAAAAATTTATGTTTATAATTCATTTAATATTTTTACCTTTTTATAATCATTTACTTAATAAAATATGTTTGCATCCAATGTTTTGATGATATCTGGAATATATGCACAAAATGAATTTTTTAGATTAACATTGGTTAAATGATTCATTATTACATCATTTAAAAAATAATAATCATGGAATAATTATAAATTTTATATATTTATTATAATTTTAATTCCACACATGAATGATGTTTTTTAAAACTAAATTACTTTAAAATTATGGAGACTATAGGTCATACATTCACATGAGTAACATTTCATGCTATGACTATTGTGATGGAAAAAAGTTATGTATTATTTAATATTTAAAATATGATGATTATAATATAAATATAATATTCTATCAGACAATAAATTTTTATATATCATCTATATGATTCGATGATGAAAATAAAATCACATCACTTCATGGTGGTGGTAGTCAACATGTACACATGAACAACATATACATCTTACAATATATGGAACAGTTAGAAGGTAGATGATACATTGTATTTAAATTGTTATAAATATTTCATTAATATAATATATGTATTTATATATATATTATTCATATTTATAACTATCCATGATATGAATCGATGTAAAAAAAAGTTCACAGATTTGTGAGATAGAAGTCCACTATACCATGGAACAATACTTCTGTTTCCCATTTTATTGAAGAGGAGATGAATATAATAATTATTCTTACATAATAACAAATATTTATAACTAATATTTTAATTTTAGTATTTCATATTGAAATGATAATATTATTTAATAGGTAGATGAAGAAATAAAATTAAAATGTCTGGTTAAAAGCTATGTATCTTCTTCAGAGAATAACCTTTGTTTAACACCATAATATCTATATGGGTGGTATTATTCCAAAAATAAGACCTATAAAACATTTTGATACATGTAATGAATGTATTTGGGGTAGGTATTTGATGATTAAAATTTATATTTATATGTGTAGAGAAGAGGATAGTGTGTCCCTTTTTATAAATTGAGGGATGGGCATTATTGAAATTTTATAAAGTATTAAAAATAAAATAAATAAAATTTCAATGGAAAATGCATCCAATTTGATAAAATTATAATATAATATTATAATTAGTAAAAATAATCTCATTAAATAAAATTTTGGCATATAATTGTAATGTTAGAACCCTTATGTCCTAGTTTTCACACTTCGTTAACACCTTTGACAATTACCATGATTACAAATTGTTTTACTCTATTGGGGTCAATAATGTTACCCCAAAAAATCATGTAACCCATAAATGTATCATGGATTATTTTTTAATAGTATAATGTTAAATTTTAATATGATAGTATTTCTAAAAATTTTAAATCATTTAATAATAAGTTATTTATTGTCAAATATTATTAATAACATCTTCGGAAATATATAAAATATTATAATATAATATTATCCTAAATCATGTCAATTTGGTTCCAAAATGACATGGATTTTAATATAAAGAATATATGTTATTTATATAATCATATAATCAAATTTTGACATTATTAGATGTCATTTAAACAAAATTATTTTTTGTTTAACCCCTTGATTAATCAATTTTAACCTTAATTGTAGTAATGACTTTTCAATATTAATGGGTTTTAATTTTATCTATTTGGTAAAAATTGGCTCATAAATTGAAATGGGATTCCTTTTAAAACCATTTATCATTCTAATTAATCTATTTTAATGTTTCTATGATTTTTAAATAAAATATATTTAACTTCAAATAAAATTAATGACATTTTATGTATTATTCAAATAATTTGAATTTTAAATAAACATGAAATAAATAGAATTAAATTATAAAATTTTAATACATTTATATTATTTTATATTTAACATTTAAATTCATGGGACACTTTATATAAACAATTTAATATTAATATTAGAATTTTTCAAATCATTAACATGATTTTGTTATTGATTTCACTCGCATAGAGTCGGTGTGGTGTTTCATAAATAATTTTTTAAAAAATAATAAAAAATATATAAAAATAAATTAATTAATTTAAATATTAATATTTATATTCATTCAATATTTTTATTGAATCGCATATATGCCATGAAAATGTATTTAATATGTTAGTTTTATTTTTTTAGCAAGATGTATGTGTTGTATAAATATTGAGATAAGTACCATTTTATATAACTCCTAACATATAGTTAATCCACAAAAAATCATCAATAATAAATTATATTTATTTAAAAAATATATAAAATAATTCTACTTTCTCAAATATTATTTTTAGTATGCCGAAGTTAACTTTTCCAATGGAGGCACTACGTCCACACTAAAATTGATTTTCATATTTATTATTAAATAATTTATAACTTATATTAATTGAATTATTTTTGAATTATTTTTTTATATATTATCATAAAATATTTATTATTTGTTATTGATAAATTTTTATATCATATTTATTTCTTTTTTATATCATCAATTATATCATATTTTGAAAAAGTGTTTTTTTATTATTTATCAAAAATATAACTTTTTTATAAAAATATCAAAAATCATTCATATATATATTAATACCTATTAAAAAAATATAATTAAATTTCATAAAATTAAATTCATATAAGTGAAAAAAAATATTTTCAATATAAATCCACAAATCTTAATGAAAAATAGTTGTTCAAAAAAAATTTATTTTGAAGCCCAAATATGATCTTATGGAGAATATTAAGTGTGAAGATGATTCCAATGTAATAAATTATATTATTATAACTAAAATATTATTCTGTTAATTTAATATCAATTTAAATGAATAATTTAAATTATTATTGAAAATAAAAAAAAATTAAAATTATAAAAAAATCACCATTCACTGAAAATTAATAATTTCAGAATAATCCCAAAATTTTATAAACAGTTAATTCTGATATGTTGATTTAAAAATTGATATATATTTTATCAAATAAAATATCTAAATTTTCTAAAAATAAATTATATTATTCTTTCACAATATGTAATATAAATAAATTTTGATAAAATTGTATTTTTGAATAATATCATGCTAATCAAAAAATTGAATTATTATTTCCTAATAATTTATAAATAAAGATTTATTGATTAGGGAAATTATATATGTTCATTTGATAATGTGATTACTACAATTCAAACCCTTTAATTTGACATTTAGGATACAATAGTCATAAAATAATAATATTTTGTGGTTTATTTATGCTCGGTATATCTTGTCGTATAGGCTATCAAATATAATATTCTTTTTTAAATCTTGTGGTGTAACATTTACCCACGTTAATTAGTTTAGTCATATAAATCTAAATTATATCTCATTAAAAAAAATTGACATTTAAACATTCTTATGTTGAAAGCTAACATCAAAAAACGGAGTAGTAAAACATCCTCTTGAAAATTGGGAAAGGAAAATATGATTCTCATTAGTAATAACACATGACATAGAATTTAAATAGGATAACATATGTGGGAAATGTATACATATAAAATGAGTAAAAATAAAATGTCTAAATAATTATGAATATTAATAGATATAATAAATCATACAAAACTGAATAATCATGAGAATGTTAATAACCGGGAAAGTGTAAACCAATGAGGTGAGAAAAAGAGCCTTGATTTATCAAAATTGAAGGTAATAGGATAAAATTTTTGTTTCAAGATATATTTCTTAGAGTTTAGGAAATTAATTACCATATGGACTAATAAAATAAGCAAATAATCATAAATGAAAAGTATATTTTCTTCCTTCAATCAAATTTTTCAACAATATAATCTTTTTATTGAAACAGTGATTATTCAAGATGAATTTTTAATACATCATGTTATAAATTCAACATATAATAAACCACATATTCCAAAAATAGATAACAATTTATTCCACCCATATATAGACATTAACAAAAATCAATATGTTTATCACATGGAATCATAATTCTCAAAATTAATAAACATCCATATGGTGAAATAAAACATTAATCCCCAATAGTTAAATAATAACACCCAATGTCCAAAATATATCATTTGATAAAAATGAGACCTTGAATATATTCATAGAAATAATGAACTAGTTCAAATCCCCAAAAATATAACGATATCGTCAAATATTCATTCAATATTAATTTAAACTTTATCTCTAGTAAGCATTTTTCACTCATAAATTCATATAGAGAAATTATACTCCCAAATGATATAATTTCCAAAATATAGAAATCATTTCAATAAATAAGCTGAATCACAACAAAAAAATAGTAGATTTATTTTTCTTCCAAATTATAACTTAATTATTATTAATTTAATAAAATTACAAAATATTTATTATCAAAATTATATAAATTTTACCAAATTTATAGTGACCTACCACTGAAATAAAATTAATATCTTAATCACCCAATCACTTTGTAATCACATGTTTATCTGTACTATAAAAGATATGTTCCCAAAATCAACATAATATTTATCTCAAATCGTTTATGTAAAAAAATAATGTCATAGTAATATGAACATCACGTATAGAAAAGGTAGGAACGGTACACTTATCACTATTTGGTTGTGGGTTTAAGCCTCATAACCCTGTTAGATGTGACATATTTACTTCTTTACTATGGTTTTCCTTTTTTACTATATAATTAATATATAATTCAAAATAAATATGATTAAAATCATAAAAAATTTCCTTTATAACATAAACAGTTATTAATATATTAACCTCAATGGTTATCTCATATATGTTAATTTATATCCCCAAAATATAATATCATTCTTCTGAAATAATCATTCATGTTAACCCTAAGGTTTAAATATAACCCAAACCAATAAAACATCATTGGAAATATCATTAATTATATAAAAATTCAATCACATAAATCATAAAATGGTGTATCTATGCATTTTAACTTATGATCAACCTTAATCTTATATATCCATGATTTTATTGATAAAACATAAGTTAACCAAACATCAAGGATCTCCAACATCTTATGATATCTAAAAATGTACTATAATAGAAAATACAATAACCTTGAGATAAAATATTACATAATCTAGAGTTTTATGTCAATAATTCACATTATTACAATTTTTGGATCTTTAGGATATACAGTTCTCAAAAATTAGTTAATCACCCTGACATAAATAAATCACATGGTGGACATATCAACTAAGTATAAATTTTTTTGAAAACACAAAATGTTTAATATTTAATAAATTTTTATTTCCTATCATATCATTAAAATTTAAATATTTACCACAATGTTTTCCAAAATAAGACTTAAGACCCTATGAATTTTTTTTTTAAATTGTTGGATCGGTTTAAAAACCTCAATAATGAGTATAAAAATAAGAATAAAGAAATTTGTTAGTCAAAATAAAGTTATCCTTTAAGATAATAAACACGACCTTATGTATTCATTAAATTACACATTAAATCAACTTTACTACCCATATTTTTTCATAAAACACTTCAACAGAAAAAATAATGATAACCAACAATCATGAAGGTTTTCTTCAAAACATGAGAACCCTTGAAAATGTTTTCCTAAAAACAAACCATTTAACCATTAAAGGGAATAATATTTACTTTAAATAAATAATCATAAACTATAAAACCCTAGAACTTCTATGATAACTCTTATCATGAATATATAATTCATGTAGGTAACTTGGGTCATCATCTTTAAACCATTTTTACAATAATTATTACAAGTGGACATACCAATACAGTCGACATCCAACATAATTATTCAGAGAACCTAATAATTACCTAATGCATTGTAGAAAAATCCCAGATCACCCAATCATAATTTCTATTCAAGGAATGTATCATGAATGAAACACATGATATCCTCCATTTCCAACATCAAAAAGATAAAAATATCATTTTGATCCTATATGAAAAACATTTCCAGATATTGATATATACATTTTCTTTAAAATCCATTTTAAAAAAATACCCTATAAAGTGGGAATGAGGGGTTTTATTTGATTAAAATATATATTATTTAAAATGAATCTAAAAATAAAATAATTATTGTTGGTTTGGTGAAATCATTTATCACTTCATAAAATAAAATAATATAAATATTTTTGTATTGTTATAAATATAGTCAAAAAATTTCATATAAAATAAGTAAAACTTTTTCATTTTAAATCCATTAATATAAATTAAATAGAAAAAAAATATTTTGAAATTCCTTTCTGTCCATATATACAAAAAAATAATTTTAATAATATTGAAAATGTAAAAAAATATATAGAAAATTAATCATTAAAACATTTAAAATGTTGTTTTTAAGATAGAATGTTCCTTATCGCAAGATAGAATCTTCAAGTGCATTCATTATCTCCCAAAATAAAAATATTATAAAAGTTAAATACATACATAATAAAAAATTTCATATTCATTATTTATTTTATTTTATTATTATGTTATATTAAATTATATAATCAATTTAGTTTTTTTTATGCTTTGACGATACCCAGCTCATATACCCAAAATGACTTTGGTAGGATGACTATGATCAAATATGTGATTATTCTATAATCTTAATAAAAACAGTCAAAAAACAATTATAATTTTTATAAATAGATTATATGTTCAAATCTAACAATGAAACGTGATTATGAAAAATGAATTATGTAACAATCTTGGAGACGGTAAGTCATACGTATGCATGAGTAATGCTTCCATTATTTAACGGTTATGAGGGATAGAAGGTAATTATTGTTTAATTATTCAATAAATATTATTATATAATAAATATTATTCTATCTCTTATTAATAACATATATATGTAATCAATATGGAATGGTTATGAAAAATGAATCAAATCGTGTCGTGGAGGTGCTAGTCCACGTGAATGTATTAGTGATGTCATCATTTTGTCAATGGATGGAATGGTAAGATGGTATATGATATATTTTCATTATATATTGAAAAATATATCATTAATATTATTTATATATATATATATATTAAATAAATCATTATATCTATATGTGGATACGGTGATAAAAAAATTACATTGGCTTACTAGGTAGTAGTCCGTCGTACAGACAGACAACGGTTTCATTTTCAACTTAATGAAAGGGGAGTTGGATATAAACTTTTCCATTAACATAATAAAATATCATTATATGCATGATAATTATAAATTTTTAATCATTATTGAATTATATATTAAGGTAGTAGAATAATAATTAAAATTCAATCATTTAGTTAAAATCGTTACCTCTTTTTTAGAAAACCTTTTTTTAATTACACCATAATCCCTCTACTATTTTTGTTGTGCAAAAAATAAGAATAATAAAACAAGTGAATGGATTTTATCATTGTATTAGGATAGTTATTGGATAAACCAAATAGATATATCTGGGTGTAGATGAGAGAACATGGGGTTCTAATTTATAAATGAGAGGAGATAAATTCTTGAATGTTTTTAAAGTATTATATTAAAATAAAATAATTTTCATTAATACATCAAAATAAATTGATAAAAATAATTTATAGTATTATTAGGAGACTAAAACACTCATTCAATAAAATTTATACCTATTTTTTTATGTTCTATCCCTTATCTCTTAGTTTTATCCCGTTGTTAACCCTTTTGAAAATTACTGTGATATCTTTGTTTTTTACACAATAAGGGTAAATAAGGTAACTATAAAAAGGAATCTGACCCATTAATTAACCAGTGATGATATATAAAATCATATAAACTTTAATTGGCCAAATATTTTATTTTTTAAAATTTAATTCATTTAATAAAATGTTTCTTATTGTGAAAGATATTTAATGTCACTTTAGGAAATAAATGAAATAATATAATATATATCAAATCTATGTAAAATGTATCACAAATTAATATTTTTGATTATAATGAGGTAATGTTTTTATTATAATCATACAATAAAATTTTTATAACATTATATATCTATTCAAATATTATATTTTGGTTTAACCCCTTGGTTAAACAATTTATCCTTTACCATGGTAATGAATGTTTACAAATTAACGAGATATAATTTTGTATATAAGTTAAAATTTATTCATAAATTTCTATATTATGATATTTTAAAAATATATCATCATAATTTATTTAATTATAATGTTTTATGATTTTTAACTGATGTAAGAAAATATATTTAATAAATAATACTATTATTTTTATTACAAGAAAAACTAACATAATTTGTCTCTGAAAACAACAGGAAAAAATATAACTAGAATATAAACCATTAAAAAATCTATAATATATTATATGTTTCTTTTTAAGGTATTTTACACTTTAACAGACTAAAAAAATTACTTTTAGAGTATTAAAATTAATTTACTTGATTTTTTACTACTTTCACAAGCACTTGGACGACAGTGTGTAAGAATTTGAGGTAAATATCACAACACTAAAAATTTAAAAAAATTACATTATTGAATTAAATTAATTAATTAAAAAATTAATATTTTTATTCACTAACTATGTATATATAACCACATCTATGTCATTATATCTTATTTAATGTGTTAGTTTGAACTTTTTAGCCTTATATAAGAAATTTAAAAGCATTTGTAAAAAGTTGCATTTCCTATAATTACAAAATTAGAATATATCCTAAAAAATTATAAATAATAATTCATATTTATGAACCAATTTAATAAATAACTTATCATATCAAAAATAGTATCATTAAGATATCATATATGACTTTTCTGGTGCAGGCACTATATCAACGCTAAAAATTATTATCTTATATGTCCTGAAATAAATTATACTTTATATGTTTTCAATTATTTTATATTTATATATATAGTAAATTATAATTCTTGATTAATTCAATAATTTTAATAAGTTTTTATAATATATTTAATCATTATAGATATGAAAAAATACATTGTATTTCATAAAAACTATGTTTTTTACTATTCATAAAAAATTAATATTTTTTAGAAATATATCTAAAATTACTCCTATGATATATTTTAGTAAATTAATCTAAAAATTAATTATATTTTATCAAATTAATTTCTTATATGCGAAAAAAAATTGTATTAATCAATAAAACACAGTGAAAATTAGTTTTAGAAAAATGTATTTTTATGACTAAAAATTAACTTATACAATAAATCAAGTATAATTTATATTAATATTTCATTAATTGTATTTTTTATAATTAATATAGTAATATATTAGTTTATGACAAAAAATTGAGCTATTTAATGATGTGAAATGATTTCTTTACAAAAAAATGTAATTGTTTACTATTCATTTAAAAATCGATATTTTTAGAAAAATACCCAATTTTTATACTAAGTTAATTATGATATGTTGATTTAAATATTGTATCATTTATAAAAAATAAAAATTATAATATTTACTAAAAATAATTATTTTAGTTTCTCATGAAAATAAATACATATCTTTTTCTAAAAAACATATTTTTGAAGAATAATACGAATTTCATAAAAGAGATAATTTTTATTTACATTTTATTTACAAAAACATTTTAATTAATTATGAACTTTACACACACACACATATATATATATATATATATATCCGAATAAATTTACAACTATTCGTACACTAAAATCAAACATCTAAAATATAATGGTCAATAAATAATAATATGTCATGGTTCATTTAATATCGATGTTGCATGTTATATAAGATATTGAACGTGGTCTTATTTTTAAATTAGTAGTGTGTTACCTGATATGACCAATTAGGATTATTTTTTCAGTCATCATTGACATCGTAGATAAGTCCATAGTTAGTATTTATCATTTTATGATTGAATTTTACTATGTGGTTATAACACTAAATATGAAATAAACCACTGCAAATATTGCTTCATAAATTACATTTGAAGATAAAATGTACTCAATTTACTATAAATATGACAAATAAAATATATAATAAGATTTTAACATTTATTTTACCATGTATTTACTATTATTCCAGATAAAAATGATTCAAATATTACTATTTTTATATCCCATGAATGCGATTATTCCCATTTATCAACTTTCTTGTAACTCATCAATTTTTTCTTTATCAATAACTCATATATAGTTTTGAATACTAAACTATTAAATTATCTTATATTCAAATGATACATTCATTATATGTATTATGTATAAAAAGGATCATACTATTGAACATTTCATGGAATGAAAGATAAATTTACAATGTTTTCTTAGCCATATGCAGTTTATATATCTATTGAATACCATCTGACATTAAACTAATTCAGGTATATTGTTCCACATTTTATGATTCAATATCATGTCACCTATATTTTTCCACAATTATTCTTTCTATTATCCATAAATATATCCTTTAATCTTATATATAATATATTTATTTCAGGACTACACTAACCATGGTTGTTTTGTTAGATAGAAATATAACCAAAGGTTTCAATTAAAGAGCATGGTTGTGACATCCAATACCAAATAAAATGGTCATTGAAGATCTATATAATGTATAGATTTTATGCAATATCTCACTATTATTTCTGGGTTGTTTTATCATTTACTCTGTCAAGATAATCCTTTTATTAATCAACTATGAGTTATTATTCATAACATTAAAATCCATGCATGGTTTCTCTTGAATATTTACCAATTTATATACATCAACTAGAGAAACAATAAAAATTGAACTCGATATTGGTACATAGAATCCATATTTAATTTAAAATAAAAATATAACTCATTTCTAGTTTTAAATTTTTTACTTCATTTAGGAATAATTATTTCTGAGGAATAATATATATCACCCTCCATAGTGAATATAAAATAATTAATATGTTTTTAGCTCTCATACATAGCTTATGTCTCTATAAAAAAATTTCTGTTAAATATTCTATACAAACTTGTTTTTATAAAAACATAGTTATTTCGATCCATGATTTAAACAAATAATTTCATTCATAAAAAATTGGAGGACATGTAATTCCTATATAGAAATGTAGAATATATTATCAAAACCTTTCTATATTATGGTTGTTAATATCATCAGTAGTTATATAAAAATTAATTGGGACAAATTTTATTTTCCAATTGATGTTCCTTTAAATTTTATTCTAACATAACAAATTATTATTTTTAGATAATCTTATATTGTGACATAATAGAGTCATGTCATATCACTAATTATACCAAATCTATTAGTTTGGTATATTTTCATAATTTTTTGTTTTTAAGCTATTATTTTATGAGAAATGTATGCAATGGTATCATGGAGGACCTGTAATATATATAAGACTCTCTGTCAGTCTATCTTTTACTATCACTATCTCTACAATTTAAATACGGTAATGTGATATTAGGGAAAAACACCACTATGAATTTTATAGTTGATGAATACATGGTTAAGATATTCTATAACATACAATTATAGGGAATCTGGTATCTTTAACCTAGTTAATAAAATAATTTTATCCACTATTCTAATAATTTCTTCAGATCATTTAATTATGTATATGAATTTTCAACAATAATGGATTTTTAATGGTAAGATTTGTGGAAGAACTAACTTTGGATGCTTTGTGGAATATCTTTATTTCATATGTTTTATTTATAAAAAAAGTTATAATTTTAAAATAAAATTTATTTTAATAACAATTATTCATAAATTAGTTTTTTTATGTTTTATGATAATAAGATAACATTATGAGACCTTAGTTAATTCTTTCAATGTAATATAAAAGAACTAATAATTTTAAAAAAATATTTTCCATGTAAATAATGATTTTAATTAAAATTAATATTTCTCATATTTATAAATGTTGAAAATTGGTTAGGGTGATTTGTTAAGATTTTTTTTGAAATAATTTTCTTTTCGATAATTGTAAAATTTTGTAATTTATGATATATATACATTAAAAGATAAATACACTATTCATTGAGTCATGGATGATTTAAGAACCATTTGATAAACTCACATGATTGTATTAATATATTTAATATCAATAATCAGCAATATCTATTGTCTTGAGTAAAATAATAAAATATTTAGTGAACTAATGAGAAAACACCCCTCTCCTCCACTATAAATACCACCCCTCACTACCTCTTCTCATTTCACCTCTCATGCCTTGATCCTTGTACAAATATTTTTAAACTATCCTCGAAATCCCCTAACTCATGTCTATGGGAATTTCTTATAAATAAAAGACAAAAACCAATCTTTTAAGGATGATCCCAAGAAGAATGAATCTAGTGGTAAAAGCCACTTCCTGTTCATTTACATTGTTTTTGTATCATTTATTTTTTTCTCCTCACCACCCCTCATTAAAAGAGTACGATAAATACCATAACATAAATATACCGTAATGTATTTATGATCATGGAATATTTCATCATATTCTCTCTTTCCCCCTCCTTTTATACTAAAAATGAAAACATCGTCCGTGGTGTGTTAATATATCACATTCGAGGATGACAATGTTTTCAATTATTATTAACCTCTTCAAGGATGGTCATAAAACCATTTTATTGTCAAAATAGATTAAAATATATTTATTATATCTTATTTAAGGTTTTAAAATCATTTTTTACACTTGATAATTTATAATACAAAATAAGCTCATTGTGATCAAGAACAGCCAAAATAAACCCTCACAATTATCATTAACTATTTGTATAATTATTTCTAAACAGGTCATAAAAACAAATGATTTTTAATACCAATATAAAATCAATATGATAATTAATTAAACATAATTTTAATTCTTGAAAATTACCCTCACGTTATACAACCTTTAATACATGTATAATTGTAAACCGTTATGAAAACCAAGCAATCCAACACTAAAAAACAATGAAATTCATCACATTAACCTCTTAAAAGGCCATATATTTTCTTAATAATGATATAATATTCCAAATAAATTTATAAAGGGTTCTTTATGAATTAATTATTTAATATAATTTTACTATCTAGGACATTAAGATCAAGTGAAGAACACATACAGACTTAAGGTAATAGATTCAACCAGAACACACATTATTCCTCCAGGTTACTCTTTATCTATTTTTACCAAAATAAATCTTTCTTATATTTTTGTATAAATATTATAAATATTGTGTATATGTTCTGAATACATGTATCAGGATCCATTCATCCATTTTAGTCAGGGATATAAATACTTTTAAAATGTTCTGTGCTCAATTCTTCTTGATACTCAAGCCTGATTTAAGGGAACTTCATGAATTAATACCCAGTTTCAAGTGAACATTATAATCTATTTTAATCACGATTATTTTTCAAAAATAACTCATTTTTTTATGAAAATTTTTGTTTTATCTTTTCATTTTATCTAAAATATTATTCTTTTTTTTTTCTTTAAATGATCTTTAATATTTCCCTTAAACCACACTAAATTATTTTAATTCTAATGTATACTATAAGGAACCGACCTTATACATTAGATAATATAGAATTAAATGAATAATTCACATTGAGGATTTTTTAGGTTTATTGTTTTAGAGAATTATCCCATAACTATTACATCTCAAAAAAATACAAAGTAGACACTCCTACTCAATTAACATTTTTTTTTACAAAACATGAACTCTTGAAAAAAAAGAGTCATATCTAATTTCATGTTTAAGAGAGCATGAATTTTTCATGGTCCCAGATTTAACCCTATTCGACTTTATGTCCTATGAAAAACATTTTGAAAACATGGGATGAGAATAAAAAGCTCTGTAAGAGATACACAAAGATGGAAAACTGTTATTTTTTCAAAACAACAAGTAAACCATGAATACTTAATCATAAGTAATACTTTTCACCTTTATGAAGTAGTAAATACTCTTCACTGAATAAAATATCATTATATACCATTTTGTAACCAAAATATTACCATAAAACCCATATCAAGAACACATAACATATAAAAGCAACATGGGACATAAACATACTTAAATGAAATAACTATACGGTCGACTTCCACACATATCACTAAATTGAATAGCCATACGACCGACTTACATACCCAATGAATTGGAGGTTATAACGTAACCACCTGTCCTAGTATTCACGGCACCACCCTTCATTTGATTTATCACGTAACCACCCGTCAAATGTCCAAGTACTAAAATAAAATCATATCACATACAACAAATATAAAGGAAAAGAAAAAATTTCCAAAATTCAATCACAATATATCACTTAAATATATTGACATAAGAAATCCATTTTCAAACCCATTTTCAATACCTAAAATAAGTAAAATATTATATGGTATTTATTTTCTTTTAAAAACATTATGGCTTGTTGAGGAAGCCAAAGATCAAATAATACACGTGGTGGCAGAAAGGTCGTTGTCACTACTTATGATAAAAGAAACATTCATTTTTGTCATCTAGTAAAACACTTTTTAGAAAAATATTCCATTTGAAAAGTCAACAGTTTTTATAAAGCATATAAAACAATGTCGTGTATTAAAACAAAATATTCCTCAATGAATGGATATTGAGACGAAGTCCCTTACCTCGTGTCCAACTTGACCCATTCGTTCTTTAATATCTGGAATAATAAACTAAAGTTAATTTTTACTTTCTTAAGAACCTTTTTCAAGTGTATTATTCATTTTATATCACTTATTACCATGTTATAAACATTATGTAATCATTTAAGATAATAACGTTCATTTAGTCGATATTTGGTACTTGAGTAAAAAATGAACACCTTATATTTACAAGTTATCCATATGTTCAATAGTCCATTATATCCAGAATGATATTCATGAGTTAGATATCATATATATCATATATATCCAGTATATACATGTATTTATAATAGTACATAACATTTGGAGGTTAGAAATGAAATGCACTGTTCATGGAGAAGGTAAGTCGTACGTACGCATGAACGCTACTTTTATTTCTATTTCTTATTTAAATGGAAATAAAACATAATTATACATAGGTATATTATAATTCCAGTATAATATAATATATAATATCATTAACTCTATCTTTTATACATCTCACATAAGGCATTAACGAGTCACATCACTTTAAGGGGGCGGTGGTCCGCACTTCCTCAAATTAGATTATCGTATTTACTCACTATGGAAACCATTAAGGCATGCTATAAAAAGGTAAGTACAGAAGCCTAAGAAAATCATTAACATAATATATATCATATATAAATTTAGTGCCATCATAATGTCCACCATGAGAGGCGGTAAGATATAATTGAACAATCATCATTTCGTGAGGCTTTAGTTTTACATCCACGGAAACATTATATTCTTCATCTATTAGATGGAGGTGTGTGTAAGTGTATTTTGAATCCTTCTCATAAAAACATATTATTATATTTAGGATACTGGTTTTTTTACAAAATAAAATAATAAAAAGAGTTTAGGGGGTGGATATGTAAAATAAATAAAACAATTTAAGAGAAATTGTTACCTTTAATTTGGGTAACTCCCTTAGGTTTGAACAAAAGGACGTCTTGAAGTTACTTCTGCCTAGGGTAAGGCTTCTAGGGGGAGGAGAGGGATGTAGGGAGCTTAATTGGGCTGATTTTTGATGACCAAAATGGCTTTAGAGGTGTGAGGAATTGGTTAGACATGGTCCTTATTTATAAGGGAGAGAAGGGGCTCTTTATGAAAGTGTGAAAATATTATTTTATTATATAATGATATTTGGTTTTAAAAGGTCCAAAAATCATTAAATTCAATTATATGATGATTCATGGATGAAATAAAATCATCCAATAGGAAATGGACAGGTTTTGGATATTATTTTAGTCTTTATAATATTGTTTATTTAAATGATTTATTAATGAGGTAAACACTGCATCATTATTGTGTCATAAATAATTTAAATTATTTGATGTCTAAAAATTATAAAAAAATACAATGATATAGGAAATATTTTTATCTTTCCAATGAAAATTTATAATCTAAAAGATAATTTATATAATCTATTCCAAAAATAAATTATTAAAAGATATTTGATTTTTTCATTTTTGCCTCTACTTTAAGTTAATTAATCTAAATTGTCATTATCACTCCCATGTGGCTCAATGGGGTCCCAAAATTGACCCAATGATGACCATGGTCATTAATGACTCAACCAATAAGTTTTGGAAAAGTTTTATGAATATATTTAATTATTATAATATTTTTTTTACCTTGAATTACCCTATTTACCTTTAATCGCGGTAAATAAAAGTCAAAAGTTACTATTCACCAAAAAATTATTTTCATCTTATTGAACTACATTTTACTTCTTGATAACAACCATGAATTTAAGATTTTTGAAATTCAATTCACAGAAGTGGTAAAATTTCATTTAAATGAAAAAGTCAGTTTTTTTAACTACCTCTAAGTGGTTTCACTATTAATCAAAAATTGATGTTTTTCAGAAAAATACCAAAATTTCAGCCTAATCTATATTTGATATTCTGAATTCCAAAATGATGTCTATTTTTACAAATTCAAAACATAGTAGTGGAATTAATTAATTTTAAAATTAATTCTCATTATTAAAACAAATAACGTGTTTTTAAGAAACAATAACTTTCAAAAGATTGATACTTTTTATGTCCAATTTCAAAGTGAAATTAATTCCAATGACAAACATTGGATTAAATGGTAAAAATATATTTTGATTTTACATTAAAACTAAATAAAAAGATAATATAACCAAATAAATAAATTATATTAAAAGTCACTTTTGAATTAAAATACAATATTATTCTATATTCATTAAAAATGAACTTTATCGGTAAAATTACAAAAGTTTACTCAAAGTAAATATTGATTTCAACATTCTAATGAAGGATTTTATTTGGTAATATAGAATGTATTAAAGTGTACAAACTATATTTAAAAAGGGTTCTCCATTAAAAGGTGATAAATCGGCCTTTTAATCTAAATTATGCTTAAAATTAGATTCATTCATATTTGAAGACTCTAACTTTTTATTGGATAAATGTAAATACATTTAACAATCATTTATAATCATATTTTAGTTAGTTTCATTCATTCCCACCAATTACAATGTCTAGGAGTTGACTACCATTTAAAATAATAATATTTTATTATTATTTTGCAACGTAAGATTCCAAAGAAACTCGTTGTTGCGTATCGGGTACGCTATCGAACATAGCAACCGATTTAATGTAAAATTAATATTAAATTCACAAATATTAATAAATATGAAAATCACTTATTCTTCATTTACCTGGGATGTTACATCCTCCCCCCCCCCCTTTGGGAATTGCGTCCTCACAATTTTTTATTAACTTATCAAAATAAGTTGGGTGTATTTATCCCTCATAGCATTTTCAAATTCCCACGTTGCCTCTTCAACCATATAGATTTTCCAAAAAACCTTTACCTGGTGAATCACTATATTCAGCAACACTTTCTCTCTACAATCAAGAATTTGGTTGGTTGTTCTTTATAAGAGAGATTATCTTCTAACTGGACTACCTTTATGCTCAAAACATGAGATGGATCTAGCATATACTTTCTCAACATCGAAGCATGAAAAACATTGTGTACCTAGGATAAACTTTGAGATAAAGCCACTCTGTATGAAACTGAACCAAATTTCCCCAAAATTTTATAATGTCCAATGAACCTCGGACTCAACTTTCCCTTCATCCCTAAATGTGTCACACTTTTCCATGGAGAAACTTTGAGAAAGACATGATCACCTACCTCAATAGAAAGATCCTTCCTCTGGTTATCTGCCTAACTTTTTTATCTTCCTTGATCTATTCTCATGTTCTTATGAATCAACTGAACTTTCTCTACCATATCTTCTACCAATTATGGTCCTATCATCTTCCTTTCACCTACTTCATCCCAAAAAGCTGGAGTTCTACAACACTTTACATATAATGCATCAAACCGAGTCATCTGTATACTGGAATAAAAACTGTTATTATAAGAAAATTCACCCAAAGAATGATGTTGGTCCCAGATTCCCTAGAAATCCATACAAAAAGCATGTAATATATCATCCAATGTCTTAATTGTTCGTTTTGACTGCCCATCTGATTGAGGATGAAAAGCTGTAATAGAATTTAATTCAGTACCCAATGACTTCTAAAGGCCTTTGCAAAAGTTAGAAGTGAACCTGTGATCACGATCAGATACAATGGAGAGGGGAACTCAATGCAACCTGAATGTCTCTTTAACATAGAACCGAGATAGTTTATCTATAGATAAAGTATCTCTAATAGGAAGGAAATGAGCATATTTAGTCAAGTGATCAACAATAACCCAGATTGCATTATTACCTCGAGATGTATTCGGTAATACCATAGCAAAGTCCATTGGTATATTTTCCCATTTCCACTCTAACACCGATAAAGAATGATGTATTCCATTGGGTAACTATCACTCTACATTAACCTACTAACAATTCAAACACTACACAGTAAAATCAGAAATATCTCTTTTCATTCCATCCCACCAGTAATACACCCGAAGATCTATGTACATCTTAGTACTGCCAGGATGAACAGAAAATGTAGAACTATGAGCTTCACATAACAACTCATTCCTCAACTTCGAATCACAAGGTACACATAATATCTTCCCAAATATCAAAACACAATCATTATCAATGTTAAAATCAGGCAACTTACCCTTCTGAACCAACACAACCTTTTTCTGCAACTCATTGTCTTCCTTCTGTGCTTGCTTAATTCTATCAGATAGAGATGATTTCACTAACACCTGAAACAAAATAGAAGAATCTCCTGCAACAACAACTTCTATGCCAATTTTCATCAAATCAAAAACCAAAGGATCTTGTTCCAAATTAAACATGGGTAATGTAGTATTATTTTTTCGACTCAAAGCATCAGCCACTTTATTTTCTTTTCCCGGATGATAAAGGATCATGAAATTGTAATACTTGATTAATTCCAACCATCTCCTCTGTCTCATGTTCAATTATTTTTGAGTGAGTATATATTTCAATCATTTGTGATCAGTATATATTTCACACTTCATTCCATACAAATGATGCCTCCAAATTTTTAAAGCAAAAACAACAACATCTAATTCCAAATCATGTTTAGGGTAATTTAACTCATGGGGTTTCAACTGAGATGAAGCCTAAGCAATTACATGATCATTATGCATAAGGAAACATCTATTTCCTTTCCATGAAGCATCATTATAGATAACAAACTCACCATTTCTTGATGGTAGTTTCAAAACTGGAGCATTCACCAATCTTCTTTTCAATTCTTAAAAACAATCATCACATTCTTTTGTCAAGATGACCATAACACCTTTTCGAGTTAACATAGTCATTGGACTAGATAACCGTGAAAAAATTTCAACAAACCTCTTGCAATAACCTTCCAAACCAAGAAAACTACAAATCTCAGTTATATTTGTGGATCCTGGCCATTCTTCAACAACTTTTTTTTTGTAGGATAAACAGTTATGCCATTTTTTTAAACAATTTGACCAAGGAAAGAAATTTGTTGTAACCAAAATTCTTGCTTGCTGGATTTCCCAAATAGTTTATTTTATTTTAATGTTTTCAAGACAACCCTTAAATAAATTTCATGTTCCTCTTTACTTTTAGAAAAAACCAAAATTTCATCAAGGAACACAACTAACATTTATCACCTGAGCCAACTAATCCATCACTGCAAAAACTTTTCGATTCTGATTTTGACTATCTCAAGATGCTGATTTGGAAGGTCATTTCCCTCTGTATGCCTTCCCAGAAAAGCTGCTATGTTTCCTCTATAAAAAAACAATTCATAACATAGAAATATCTTAGGTGATTCAACATGGTAATTTGTAAATGCTATATCATTTCAATATTACCATAAATTAATTTATGGACATTTATTTAACTATACCCTAACTCCTAAATTTGTCTAAACCGACCTCTGATGCCAACTATATGGACCCGGCCTTATACATTAAATAATATTGAAATAAATGAATAATTCACATTGAGGATATTCTCAGTTTTAGAGCTTTAGATAATTAGGCCATAACTATTACATCTCAAAAAAATACAAAGTAGACACTCCTACTCAGTTTCCATTTTTTTTACAAAACATGAACTCTTGAAAAAAAGGGTCACGTATAATTCCATGTTTAAGAGAGCATGACTTTTCCTTGGTCTCATTGTTGACACTATTCCACTTTCTCTTGTGAAAAACATTTCAAAAACATGGGATGAGCATAAAAATCTCAGTAAGGGATACACAAAGAAGGAAAACTGTTAGTTCTTCAAAACAACAGGTAAACCCTGAATATTTAATCATAAGTAATACTTTTCACCTTTATGAAGTAGTAAATACTCTTCACTGAATAAAAGATCATTACTTGCCCTTTTTTAACCAAAAGATTACCATAAAACCCATATCATGAACACATAAAATATAAATGTAACTTGGGACATAAACATACGTAAATGGAATAACCATATGGTCGACTTCCACACATATCACTAAATGGAATATACATACGGCCGACATCCATACCCAATGAATTAGAGGTTATAACATAACCACTCATCCTGGTATTCAAAGCACCACCCGTCATTTGGTTTATCACGTAACCACCCATAATATGTCCAAGTATTAATATAAAATCATATCACATACACCAAATATAAAGGAAAGGAAACATTTCCACATTTCAATCACAATATATCACATAAATATATTGACATAAAAAATCCATTTTCAAAACCATTTTCAATACCAAAAATACGTAAAAGAGTATATGGTATTTATTTTCCTTTATAAACATTACGGGTTATTGAAGAATCCAAAGATCAAGTAATACTCGCGGTGGAGGAAAGGTCATTGTCACCGCTTACATTAAAAGAAACATTCCTTTTTTTCATTTAGTAAAAAGCTTTGTAGAAAAATATTCCTTTTGAAAAGTCAAGGACTTTTATACAGTGTATAAATGAAAGTCGTATACTAAAACAAAATATTCCTCAATAAAAGGAGATTGAGACGAAGTCCCTTACCTCGTGTCCAACATGACCTGTTCGTTCTATAATATCCTGAATAATGAACTAAAGTTAATTTTTACTTTCTTAAGAACCTTTTTAAAGTTTATTATTCCTTTTATATCACTTATTACCATTTTATAAACATTATGTAATCATTTAAGATAATAACGTTCATTTAGTCGATATTTGGTACTTGAGTCAAAAATGAACACCTTATATTTACATGTTGTCCATGTGGTCAATAGTCCATTATATCCAAGAATGATATTCATGATTTAGATATCATATATATCATATATATCAAGTATATACATGTATTTATAATTGTACATAACATTTATATGTAATTAAGGAAATGCATCGTTCATGGAGACGGTAAGCCGTACATACACATGAACGCTACTTTCATTTATATTTATTATTTTAATGGAAATAAAACATAATTATACATAGATATATTATAATTATAGTATAATATCATATATATATATTATCATTAACTCTATCCATTATACATCCCACATAAGGCATTAACGAATCACATCACTTTAAGGGGGTGGTAGTCCGCAATTCCTCAAATGAGATTATCATATTTACCCACTATGGAAACCATAAAGTCATGCTATAAAAATGGAAGTACAGAAGAAAAAAGAAATCATAAACATAATATATATCATATATAAATGCAGTGTCATCATAATGTCCACCATGAGAGGCGGTAAAATGTAATTGAACAATCATCATTTCGTGAGGTGTTAGTTTTCCATCCACAAAAACATTATGTTCTTCATCCATTAGATGGAGGTGTGTGTAAGTGTTGTTCGAAATCTTCTCATAACAACATCCTAGTATATTGAGGATACTGGTGTTATTATAAAAGAAAATAATAAAAATATTTTAGGGGTTGGAGAAGTAAAATAAAATAAAACAATTTAAGAGAAACTGTTACCTTTAATTTGGGTAACTCCCTTTGGTTTGAACCAAAGAACTTTTGAAGTGCCTTCTGCATAAGATAAGGATTCTAGAGGGATGATTGGGATGTAGGGAGCTTAATTGTGTAGATTTTGGATGATCCAATTGGCTTGAGAGGTGTGAGGAATTGGTTAGAAGTGGTCTACTTTTATAATGGAGAGGAGGTGCTCTTTATGAAAGTGTGAAATTATTATTTTGTTATATAATGGAATTCGTTTTCAAAAGGTCCAAAAATCCTTAAGGTCAAATATAATATGACTCATGGTCGAAAAATAAATCCTCCAATAGGAATTGGGCTTTTTTGGATATTATTTTAGTCCTTATAATCTTATTTATTTAAATGATTTATTAATGAGGTAAACACTTCATCGTTATTGTTTCATAAATAATTTAAATTATTTGATGTCTAAAAATTATAAACAAAATAACATGATATAAGAGATATTTTTATATTTCCAATGAATATTCATAGTCTAAATGATAATCTATATAACCCCTTCTAAAAATTACATTACTAAAAGATAATTTCTTTTGTTATTTTTTCCTTTACTTTAAGTTAATTAATCTAAATTGTCATTATCACTCCCAAGTGGCTAAATGGGGTCCCAAAATCGACCCAAATATGCAAATGGTCGTTAATGACTCAACTAATAAGGTTCTGACAAGTTTTAAGGTAATTTTAAATTATTAGAATATTCTTTTTACCTTGAAATACCCTATTTACCTTTAACTGCGGTAAATAAAAGACAAATGTTACTATTCACCAAAAAATATTTTTATCTTATTAAACCAAATTTTACTTCTTGATAACAATAATGTATATAGGATTTTATAAATTCAATTCACAGAAGTGGTAAATTTTCATTTCAATGAAAAAGTCCATTTTTTTAACTACCACTAAGTGGTTTCACTATTAATCAAAATTTGAAGTTTTTCAGAAAAATACAAAAATTTCATCCTAATATATATTTGATATTCCAAATTAAAAAATGATGTATATTTTGAAAAATTCAAAACATAAAAGTGGAATTAATTAATTATAAAATTAATTCTCGTAATCAAAACAAATAGCGTGTTTTTAAGAAACAATAACTATCAAAAGATTGATACTTGTTTTCTGTCCAATTTCAAAGGGAAATTAATTCCAATGACTATCATTGCATTAAATGGTAAAAATATATTTTGATTTCACTTTAAAACAAACTAAAAAGATAATCTAACCATATGAATAAATTATATTAAAAGGCACTTTTGAATTAAAATACAATATTATTCACTATTCATTAAAAAATGAACTTTATCGATAAAATTCTAAAAAATTTACACAAAGTAAATTTTGATGTCCCCATTATAAAGAAGGATTTTATTGTGTAATATAGAATATATTAAAGTGACCAAAACTATATTTAAAAAGGGTTCTCCCTTAAAATGTGATAAATCAGCCTTTTATTGTAAATTATGTCAAAATTTGATTCATTCATATTTCAAGCCTCTAACTTTTTATTGGATAAATGTAAATACATTTAAAAATAATGTATAATCATATTGTAGTTAGTTTCATTCATTGCCTCCAATTACAACGTCTAGGTGTTAAATACCATTTAAAATAATAATATTATATTATTAGTGTGCAACGTAAGATTACAAAGAAACTCGTTGTTGCGTATCAGGTACGGTATCGAATATAGAAACCCCTTTAAAGTAAAATTAATATTTAATTAATGAATATTAATAAATATGAAAATCACTTATTCTTCATTTACCTGGGATGTTACATCTACTAAATACTTTTTTCAAATGTCATCCCTTAATATTGACATGAATGTTCATGAACTAGGCCTATTTTTTATTCTTAATGTCCATTTATAATTTAATAAATTTATTTCATGGAAACTTTTATGATACACCTGTTTATTTTTCTTTATGACATTTTTGGACACCCATTTAATTCAATGGGTTTCCTTTATGTTTTGATTGATTATGTATGATCCTTTTTGTAGAAAACATTTTCCTAAACATGTTATAATGTGTTGAGTCAAGATAATTCTATATTATATTGGGAAATTTCTAGTCTCATTATATGTTATGTGAAATGGTCTTGGTAGTTAGCCTTGACTCATGGTCTCTGTGCAACAGTCGGGGAGGTTAGCATTGACTCATTCTTCTATTTGTTCAATAATCTTTTACTCGTGAAACAATCATGTTTAATGTTACTTCCAAAATACTGTGTTTCCCTGAATATTTGTTCTCATGTTCTATATGTTATGATTCTCTATATTTATAAATGGTCCATGCCTTTTTATATTATTATGTTATGCCTTCTAACCCATGTGCTAATATTTATTTTAATGCTTTTTTTTAATAGGATTTTTAGTAATCCTTTTGTTCATTTTGTCTTATTTAATTCCTATGAATATATAACGTCTCAAATGAATTTAAGATCTCATAGTGGATGATAAAAAAATATTCCGTCCCATGTTTTATGTTTTATACCCAAAATATTATAAGAATTTAGACATTATGTTCCTTGGATTGTAATTTAATGTTTAATTATGAATAAAATCGTGTAATGATATGTGTAAAATGATAGGGTCATTATAGATGGTAATATAGGATGTTATAGTTATTTTTTGAGGTTTAGACTATAAAACAGTAGTTAGAACCCTAACAATAAGAATAAGTTAGAGAAACCATAACTACATTTTGTTAATTATAGATTACGTTGTTTGTAAGGAAAACAAATCACTATCTAGATACTACAACAAGACATGGTTAATGAACCTATGTACTTAATATTAACATCTCTGACGTGTTGTTCTGAACGAAACTAGGGGTAAAGTAGTACAAGAAAATATTCCTTATAGCACACCTAATTTGACACTCCTAGGGGATATGATTTGGTAAATTCATAAGATCATTACAATCCATTATTAGTGGAACAAATCATATGCCTATAATAATATATGGTAGTAAATAGTTTAACTCCCCAAACCCAACCCTAATTTGGTGCATTATTTTAATACATTAGCATGATTACAAGGAATCATGTCCCGAATGACCGATCAGTTTAGTAGTCTTGGAAAATAGATTATATACATGAACATTACATTACACTTTATAACAAAAAACATAGCATAAATTATCATTTGATAATTCAATTGTTCCCTTAGATTAACCCTGTATATCATTCATAAAACACTTCTTGGGATCCTAGGAAGATAAAACATAAGAACAGGGTGAGCACAGATGCTCAGTAAAGAAAAATAATTTACCGGAAGTTATAAATGTTTAAGGAAAAATGTGTAATAAAAACAACATCCTTTTAAACATAACCATGAACATAATATAAAAAAAAATATTACCATATAAGCATGCACATAGATATTCCACTATCTGAATAATAACATGTAATAACTAATTTCATAATGAGGGAATGCATATTGTTGGACATCATAACCACATGGTCAAGGCCTAATGTCAAGACTACAAATAAAAGTTTTTTCCTAGGCCTTGTTTGAAGACTCTAGTTTATCTCATTTGACCTACTGATTCATCGAGGAGGTATAGTGGGATCCACCCATTACATACTATGACCAATGCATTCCACATATAAAAATTTGGAAACATGACATTAACATTCATATTAAAACTAGCATACGAAATGTCAATAATTTGACCATAAACCATGAATGGTATGAAAACAACACATCCACATTCAAACATATAATAAATCATTAAATAAAATATAAAAGATAGTATTATAATAAATAAACCTCAATAAATAATAATATCCAGTAAAGGATGTTGACATTGTTAAAAATGATCAGTAAAACTCTTTAAGAGAAATACCCATTTTTTAGAAATCATATAAAATTCGCAAATTTATAAAGGAGGTCATTTAAAAGATATTTTTCAATCAAAGTGTCTCATACCAATTTGATACTTTTTATATAAATTAACACTTTAAAACAATCATGTTCATGTAAATAACTCTTTAATATCATTTTGAAAACATGGAAATTAATTAAAAATATTTAGAAAAATAAATATTTAAAAACATTTAAAATTATGACATAGATAATGATTCCATTCCATAAAACCTTAAAAGATTCATTTTCAAAACATTCTAATGAAACATGTATGTAGATGATAAATATTTCCCAGTATATACTAAATGATAAACAATCCCGAATAATAATGAGATTGAGGAAATAACTCATACCATGTATATTCCTTTAGTAGATGGTATGTTTAGCCTCATGTATAATGAACATATTATGTTATTAAATTATACCATAACCATATTAATATTTATGATATCATATATTATTCATTTATGTCTTTATACTACCCATTTAATAATATTTTCCATGATAAAGTAACATTTTGGGTAATAATCACTTTCTTTATGGTACATGTATTAACTTGTTATTCTTGATATTATCAATTAGATCATGATTTACAAACATATATAATATAAAATATGATATATATATATATATATATATCATATACATTTAAAATTTAAATATTTTTAATATATATATTTAATAAATGGAAACATCATTTATGGAGACGGTACGTCATACGTACGCATAAACACAATTTTTGTTTTCATATCGTATTGAACAGAAGTAAGTGAATGAGATCTATGCAAATACACACACACACACACATATATATATATATATATATTTACAGTATAATTATTATGTCATATATTACATACTTATTAAATATATAAATATATTTATAATCAGCGTTGAATGGTGAACGTGGAAATGAATCTCATTACATCGTGGAGACGGTAAGCTGTAGGAACGCACGAGCGGTGATATCATTCTATTGATGTTGAAATTATATTTATTTGGATCATATATTATATATAAGTAATAATTAATATGTTATATTTATTATATACTTCAGTTATACTCATTGTTATACCCATCCAAAAAATGTTGTGTTGAATGTCAAACTACACCACGACGTGGAGACGGTAAACCATACATACACATGTTTGGTGACATTATCATTTATAGTATGGATAGAATAATGTATATGGTTGTACCATATTTATAATAACATCACACTATATATAATTTACTAGATTTATTATTTTTTTATGAACAAAAAAATTAGAGAGGAGGGGGAAGAAGAAAAGAAGATTAAAAATGTGATGAAATTATTACCTCTTCTTCAGGTGCATCATTTTGATTTGATCAAAAGGGATTCATAGGATGTCTTTATGATCAAATTAAGGCCTCTAGGTTGATATGAGGGTAGTTTTAAGAATATTTTATTAGGTTTTGGTATATCCAAATGGCTTTGAAGGTGTGAGTTTTGAGAGAAGAGGGAGTACCCTTTTATAAGACAGGTGAGGGTCACTTTAGGATAATCATGAAATATTATTTTATTATAAAATAATTTTCAATTTTTAATAGCTATTAATGGATTTATTTCGGAGATTAGGTAGGTATGTGTCCAAAACATTTCAACCAATACGTTTTAGACAAGGTTAGGTCACCATATTAACCTTATATTTTAGATTTAATGCTTAGTTAAGTAGTTTAACTTTTACTATGTCTTCTTGTATTCTTACACTATATGGTTAATAAAATTACAATAAAATTACAAGAGAACTAATATTAGTTCATAAATGATATATATATTATTATATATGTCCTTTGGCTGATAAATATATTTTTAGGATTATTATATCATTTAATAAAATTTTATTTGTTTTAAAAACTCATTTATGTCAATTTTGACACTATTCACTAATTGATTTCTGTTAAAATATTAAAAACTTGATCACTTAAAAATAAATTCATTTAATAAACCCTATATTGTCATATTACCCTATAAAAATCATGTAATTGATCAATAGTCTCAATTAACATTTATTTCAGTATTTATAATATCATTTATTTTATATTTACATTAATAAGGTAATTACTACATCAACATTGTGTCAGAAATAAATTTAATTATTTACGGTCTAAAAATTTAAAATAAAATAAAAATATGTAGGAAATCATTTTTTATTTCTAATGAATATTTATAGTTTAATTTATCTTATGTATAACACTATATAAAAAAATATTTATGAAAATGTGAATTTTTCACTTTTAACTATTCTTTAAATAAAATAATAATAAATGTCATGGTCCAATAAAAGTTTATGAAAGAGGATCTATTTCTAAGTTTTATTTTGGACGAAATAAACTTATCCATTAGTATTAGGACATGTGTTAGAGTAACTATAATATCATTTTTACCTTTTATTGCTCTATTTACTTTTTACAGTGGTAAATAAGTCAAAATTTACTATTCACCAAAAATTATTTTAAAATTCTGGAACAAAATTTTACTTACTTATGAAATTCAATTCATATAAGCAGAAAATTTATGTTTTATGCAAATTTTCTAACGTGCCTTGAAGTTGGGTAAAATACATTAAAAATTCAATAAAATTGTATACATCTAATTTTTTAATAAAATGAGTCTAATGAATTACATTGAAATAATATAGTTATTTTTTAAATATTTTGACATCAAGTAAATTAAAATAAAATAAATATTTATTGAAATAAAAAGTCGGTTTTAAACAATAACGCACTTTTTTCACTATTCATCATAAATTAAAAGTTTTTAGAAAAAATGAAAATAATTCACCCTAAGGTAATTTTGATATTATGAATGAAAAAATTATTCCTATTTTTAGAAATTAAAAATATATATGTTGCATTAATTAATTTAAAATTAATTCCCGTTGTCAAAACCAGAAAGCGGGTTTTTGAGAAGTAAAAAAAATCAAAATATTGATATGTGTTTGTGTCCAATTCAAAAGTGAAATGACAACCAATGACCCACATTATATTAAATGATAAAAATATAATCTAATTATACATTAAAACCACTCAAATATATCATTTTAAACTATAAATTACATTGATTAAAAAAGTTTTTTTTAATTAAAATTTAGTGTTTTTTCACTATTCGTCAAAATATAAAAGTTATCAGAAAAACCCAAAAAATTTATCCAAACTAAATTTTTAGGTCCAGATTCTAAATAATAATTTAATTTCATAAAATTTAATATATAAAAGTGTCAAATATTTTATTTATAATGGGTTCACCATTAAAAGGTGTTAAAACTGCTTTTTTTGAAAAAAACATTTTTTCTGAAAAATTAAAATTTTCCTTATATTATTTATAAGAAACACAAAAGATGAATGTTAAAATTATATGGGATATATATATAAATTGAAATTTTGTTATTAATATTCATAACCACTTTTTAAATGGCTATTTGGACAGGTCATGGTGCACTTGAACTCGGTGTTGCGTGCATCGCACTCGAAAGTATTATTCAAAGCGAAGTGTATCGTGGAAGCTTGGGGTGTTAAAAATATATCATGGATAAAATATATTTAAACCTATGTATTCACTAGTAATTATATACTATTTCATTAAGAGTTTATCCTTTTGTGTTGAATGTTTCCTTTGTATTCTTATTAGCTAAGTATCAAAGCCCCCTAATTGCAAATTATTTTTATTATTTAACCGTGGGAAATATAAGAACACCTGCCAATAATCAACATGATAGAAAATGTGATTATTTCCCTAATTATGTACCAAAAATGGTGGTAACATGTAAGGAAAACTTTATAATGGTACTTTCTCAGTTGGCTCATGTTATGAATAATAACATGAATCGAGTGGAACACCATCCTTTTCCATGGAAAGAGAAATTTTATGTTGTATCCTTTAAGTGGAAAATGACTCCCATATTTTGTGGTCATTATGATCCCCTCCTTGATGATTAGTGGATTAACAAAATTGAAAATATATTTTCTTCCCTTTAGTTCTAAGAAGAAGAGAATTTTGTGCTGGCATTATATTTTTCTGATGGAGAAGTTGAACACTGGTGGACACTGATCAAAATATTGAAGTCCAATAAGTAAATTTATTCCACTGAATGGGTGGAATTCCTGAAATAAAATTCAATAAAAATTTTCCCTGAGCCCTGTGTCTCTAGATGGAAAATTTTTTCATCGGACATAAGACGAAGGAAGGTTAGTCTAACAAGTCACATTAATAAAATTTTACAAGGCTTGCATGATATGATTCTTGCATTGTTGTGAACATTAAAATAAAAGAGGATCACTTCTTTAGTGGCATAATACTGAGTTTATGAAAATTTATGGAGATTAGATATTTTCATATCTATGAAGATATTTTATATTGTTACCACAAGGATTAAATGGAGATAATAGACACTTATTGGTCTCGAGGGCCATGTGATATAAAGTGGAAAATGGAGTCTAATATGGGGGTATCAGAAAATAAATATTATGATGTAAGGAATAATGAATATCCCACATAGAACAATTTTGTGATAAACCATATTGGGAATTATCTATATGGAACAATGAAATGCTCCAAATATGGTTGAATTGGGAACCTGGCTATAAACTTCGGAAGATATATGAACATTTTAACTAACTGAAGAAGAAATGAAGGTTCGTATCAACACATATAAATTAGTGTAGTGTTTTAACTACAAGGAACATGGGAATTTTTTTGCTATGTTCTTTAATCCCAAGGTTGTTGGAGTCAATCAACAATAACCTCCCGAGAAGTAACGAAGGGAATATGCTATTACTATTACTAAGGTTGATACAAACAATTATGTAGGGACAGGTACACTAGTTATTCATTCAATAATAGTGGAAAAACAATTTTATTCTAGTTCATTTCACTATTTCATATCTTATAGTTTAGTATGACTATTCAAACAACACCGCAAAATTTAGAGGTTTAGTTATCTGTGAGAATTTAAAATGGGGAAATTAATGTCTCCAAAGTATATAACTCATCCTTAGATAATGATTGTGGACTGAACGTCCCATAAAATATGTCCATATTCTCTTTGGTAGAGTTGTATGCTCTATTGGGCAATGACTGGCTATCTTTATAAAAATCTAATATCAACTGTTTGGAAAGGGAGATCACTATTCACATTCGAAAACATCCTGAAATTCATTATAAGTGTAAGGAGGAAGAAGAATTTCCTTCAAATTCATCATCTCAATTGTGGATATTACTACCTTATCAGAAATCAAATCTCACTCAAATTTTTGAGGCGAGGGAGTTAATAATTATTGAATACATTCCTATTGTTAGGGACTACACTGATGTATTCCTCGAATAGTTTCTTGGGATTCCTCATAATAATAAGGTTGAGTTATCAATCGATCTTATTTACAAACCTATTCTTATATCAAAGATACGTTATATAATTACTATTGAAGATATAGATGTTTTATATAAAAAGTTTTATGATAATTTGGAAAAGGGTTTCATATGCCCAAGCGCTTCACTATGGGGTGAACTTATCCTTTTTTTTCAAGAATAACGATGGATAAATGTGCATATTCATTGATAATCATGAGCTCAATAAACCATAATAATTAAAGGGTATCCCCTTATTCAGATAGATGAGTTGTTTGATCAGCTATGTGGGGGTAGTTATTTCTCTAAGGTTTATCTTTGGTTTGGATACCACAAATTAAATGTCAAGAAATAAGATGTTTTCAAGACTACCTTCAGAACAAGGTATGGACACTTTGTGTAACATCCCAAGTAAGTAATTAATAATAGATATTTTTATCTATGTCTATTAGTGAATTAGACAGTGTTTTAGAGGCTTAAAATGAGAATAAATCCAATCTTAAGCATGGAATACACTAATATTTTTAAAAGGTTGTTTTACTGCCTTTTGATGGAAAACCATTTTTAAATCTATCTTTTGACACTTTTATAAGCTATGTTTTTTAAAATAAACTTATTCTTTAAGATTGGGACATCAAAATTTATGTTGTGTGAATTTTTGGTATTTTTTCAATAAAGTTCATTTTTTTAATGAATAGTGAAAAATGTCGTATTTTAATTCAAAACCTATTTTTAACATAATTTATTTATATGATTATATTATATTTTGAATTGGTTTTGAAGTGAAATTAGAATATATTTTTATGATTTAATCCAATGGTTGTCATTGGAATCAATTTCACATTGAAATTGGACTTAAACTGGTGTCAATCTTTTGATACTTATTGTTTCATAAAAACACGCTATTTGCCATGACAGTGGAAATTAATTATTAAATTAATTAATGTAAATTATATGATTTGAATTTTTTAAAATAGACATAATTTTTGAATTCAGAATATCAAATATATCTTAGGGTGAAGTTTTGGTATTTTTCTGAAAAACTTCAATTTTTTATGAATAGTGAAACCACTAAGTGGTAGTTAAAGAAACTGTTTTTTCATTTAAATGAAACTTTGCCACTTCTGTGATTTGATTTTCAAAAATCCGACATACATGGTTGTCATTAAGAAGTAAAATGTGGTTCAATGAGATTAAAATAATTTTTTGGTGAATAGTAACTTTTAAGTTTTTAATCGCGATTAGAGGTAATTAGTGCAATTTAAGGCAAAAATGATATTATAATAAAATGAAAATACCTAGAAACATGTCCAACCCTTATTGGATGTGTCATATCCGACCAAGACAAGCCTTGGGTCAATGTAGGGACCCCATGGAGCCACTTTGGTTGGAAAATGACATTAATATCTTTTTATTTAATGTTAAAATTAAAATGACACAAACATGAGTTGTTTTACTAAAACAATTTTTAAATGGCGTTATACAAGTCATATTTTTGACTGTAAATATTAATTAGAAATATAAAAATATTTCCTACATCATGATATTTTTTTTATAATTTTTAGACATTAAATAAATTAAATTATTTATGACATCATGATGATACAGCGAATACCTCACTAATAAAGGATTTAAATAAAATGAAAAGATAATGTAAAATCTATGACCTAAACATGTCCAAAACCTATTGGATGGGTGGATTTCGAACCCTTGTCA
Source organism: Viscum album (assembly GCA_963277665.1). NCBI lineage: Eukaryota > Viridiplantae > Streptophyta > Magnoliopsida > Santalales > Viscaceae > Viscum > Viscum album. Next base: position 1,870,839,962 of record OY728150.1, read on the forward strand.
CCTTACCCTCTAAGTATATCAATTTGGTACCTTTTTAATCCGAAACTCATTTTAAAATAAAGTAACATTTCTTTACTTTCCAAGAGTTCCCCTCCTCTCCTCTTATAAAAGGCCCCCACCTCTACCTCCTTACCCACACTTCCAAAGCCTTTGGCTCGGCCAACCCCTGAAAATTTTGTCTCTCCACTTCCCTCTATTACTCCTTTAAGCATCACTTTGGGTATAAGTCTTCTTGAGGAAGCCTTTGAGCTCAAACCAAAGGGAGTTACCCGATTTTAAGGTAATATCTTCACTTGTGTTCTTTTGTTTTATTTTGCTTCTCCAACCCCCTAAACTCTTTTTATTCATTTATTTTGTAACAAAAAAAGTATCTTCCATATACTAGGATGTTGTTATAATAAGGATTCGATCTACACTTACACACACCTACATCTAATGGTTAAAGAACTTACTGTTTCCGTGGATGGCGAATTTCTGCCTCCCGAAACGATGATTGTTCAACATTCCTTTAACACATTCATTGGTGGCCATTAATATGACACTATATTTATATATTATATATAATATGTTTATGTTTTCCTTAAGCTTCTGTATTTCTCATTTTTGGCATACCTTTATGGTTTCCATTATGGGTAAACGTGATATCATCATTTAAGGAAGTGCAGACTACCGCCCCCTCAAAGTGATTTGATTCGTTAATACCATATGTGGGATGTATAATGGATGGAGTTATGATATTATATATTATATTACACTGGAATTATAATATACCTTTATATCATTATGATTCCATTTCATAAAATACGAAATAGAAATGGAAGCAGCGTTCATGCGTACGTACGGCTTACCGTCTCCATGAACGGTGCATTTCATTTATTACCTATAACTGTTATGTAATATTATAAATGCATGAATTTACTGGATATATATGATATATATGATATCTACATAATGAATACAATTCTGGATATAATGGATACATGAACAACTTGTAATTATAAAGGGTTTATTATTGACTCAAGTACCAATGATCATTAAAACGACCGTTATTAACTTAAATAAGTACATAGTGTTCATGACATGGAAATAAGTGATATAAAAGGAATAATGAACTTGAAAAAGGTTCTTAAACAAGTAGAAATTAACTCAAGTTTATTATTCAAGAGATTAAATAACGACCGAGTCAAGTCGGACCTGAGGTATGGGACCTCGTCTCAATCTCCTTTCATTGAGGCATATTTTTTTTATACACAACCTTCTTTTATACGGTGTATAAACACCTTTGACTTTTAAGTTGATTCAAAAGAAATATTTTTTATATTAAGCATTTAATAAACGACAAAAGGGAATGTTTTTGTCATACGTATGCGGCGACAATGACTTCTCCACTGCCATGACCATTATTTGAGTTTCAGCTTCCTCTACAAGCCATACCTTCTTTTTAAAGAAAAATAAATACCATGTTTTACTTTCCTTTTATTTTTTTGGTATTTAAAATGTTTTTGATAATGTTTTTATTATATCACCGTGTCATTGATATCTTGTGATTGAAATGTGGAAATGTTATTTTTCCTTTATGCTTGTTTTATGTGATATGATTATGTTGTGGTTCTTGGGCATTATTATGAAGACGGGTGGTTACATGATAAACTAAGGGCGGGTGAGCCTGATATAGCTCTCCAATGCATTGGGTAACACGAAGGAGTGAAACGTTAAGTTTTATTTGAAGAGATTTAGGGAATATACTGTGATGGGTATTCCAAACGTAACCAAGATGGTTAGTCCCTACGTAAGAATGTTATGAATTCCTCAAGATACCTTTATGTCATATGATTTCTATGATTTATTCATGATTTTATGAGGTATGTTAAAGTGCTTATGTTTTATGGGTAAAGTATGATTTCATTCTTATGTATATATGTACCCATGTTTCCTTTCCATATTTTGATATCTCTTACTGAGCTTTTTATTCTCATCCCATGTTTTTGAAATGTTTATCACAGGTCAAGGGAAAGGTACATGATATGATGATAGTGTCAAGGAAGTGTCAAGAAAGAATCCATGTTTTATTTTAAATATGTTTCCATTGATGGGAAAAATGAATATTATCTTTTATGTAACCACTTTGTTTAAATGTTGAATGTAATGCATGTTTTATGATATAATTCTCTAAAACTCTAAACCTGAAAAGATCCTCAAGGTGTAATCTTGTAATAACTCAAGATTAAGTAATGTTTAAGGCTAGGGCCTTATATTTGGTATCAGAGGTCGGTTTAGATAACTTTAGGAGTTAGAATTATATTAAATGATTATCCAAAAATATTTTTTTTTTTGAAATGATATAGCATTTGAAGATTACCATGTTGCTTCATCTAAGACATGTTTGTTCAGAATGGTTTTCCGCAGAGGAAACAGGGAAGCAGTGCTAGGAAGTCATACAGAAGGAAATAACCTTTCGAATCAGCATCTTGAGATGGTCGGAATTGGAACTGACCAGTTTGTTGCAGTAATGGTGCAGTTGACTCAAGCGATAAATGGTGGTGGTATCCATGCAAGAGATCATCCAGATCAACCGCAGAGGAACATGTCAGTGGTGGAACATTTCATGAGGCAATATCCCCCATCATTCAGAGGATCACCTGACCATGTGCTAGCTGAATGGTGGATTAAATCACTGGAGAAGATTTTTGATGTCATGGGGTGTTCAGACAATCAAAAGGTTAGTCTTTCTTATTTACCGTTTGGAGGGTGAATCAGATTAGTTGTGGTCGATGGTTAAAATATCAGGGACGTTGATGAGATTGATGCTCTCGACTGGGATGAATTCAAAGGTATGTTTCTTGAGAAGTATTTTCCTAAGGCTGTTCGACTTAGGATGGAAAAACAATTCTTGTAATTGAGGCAAGAGGAAGACTCAGTGGCTGCCTATAAAGAGAGGTTCACTCGTTTGTCAAGGTATGCTCCAAATTTTATCCGAGACCTTTATAGTAAAATCAATCATTTTTACTCATGATTAAAACCAAAATATCGAAGGGCATTAGCTTCTCGTGAGTTTAAATGTTATGAAAAGCTTGTTCTATGTTCTGAGAAGGTGGAAATGGAGTTTGCCGATGATAAAGTGTTCTATAACAACCAACAGAATAAGAGACCGAGGTGGCAGGAGAAAGGAAAGAATTCTTCAAAAAAGTCTGATGGTAAGAAAACTATGTTTCCAGTTTGTGATAAATGTGGTAAAAGGCATGTTGGGGAATGTCTTCTGAATTCTGGAAAGTGCTACCGATGTGGTAAGATGGGACATAAGGCTCGTGATTGCACTGAAAAAGATCAAGGTGATGGTAAGTCCAAATTTGATTTACAGTTAGTGAAATGTTTTAAGTGCAATAAGATGGGTCACTATGAAAATGAGTGTCTGACAAAGAGCTTGAGTGATGGGAAGCAGTTAGACTACAAGCAGAAAGGGGTGGTGAAATTCTTTGCAACTACTTCAGCAGATGTCGGACCATCAAATGAAGTTGTATCAGGTACTTTGTTTGTTTTTTCAAATTATGCAAGTGTGTTGTTTGATTCGGGTTCCACACATTCTTTCATCTCTGAAACATTTTCTAGTAAAATGGGAATACCATCTCAAGAAATGACTCCTGAACTTGTGGTAATAACACCTGGGGGAAATGTTGAGGCAAAAATAATTTATAATAATCTTCCTATCCTTATCTGTGGAATGAACCTACTTGAAAACCTTATTGTTCTACCTCTAGTAGAGTTTGATGTTATCCTAGGTATGGATTGGCTCTCTATTTACCATGCTAAGATTGACTGTAGACCTAAAGAAGTTTATTTTCAGAAAGACTTTCAGTTTGTGTACTAGAATGAACCCTTACTGTTGATAACTTATCAAGTGTCCGAGAAACTTGTAAAAGATGGAAATGAATGTTACCTTGCACATATTGTTGAAAACAAAGGAACTGTTCAGATTAATGATGTGCCAGTGGTAAATGAGTATCCTGATGTTTTTCCTAATGAGCTGCCTGTAATAATACCAGATTGGGAAGTTGAATTTACTGTTGACTTAGTTCCTGATGGTAAGCCAATTTCAAAACCCCCTTATCAAATGGCTCAAATTGAACTTTTAGAGTTGAAGTATAAATTGCAAGATTTATTAGAGAAAGGTTTCATTCGACCTAGCACATCACCATGGGGTGCTCCTGTTTTATTTGTTAAAAATAAATATGGTCCTATGAGACATTGCATTGATTATAGAGCCTTGAATAACATCACTGTTAAGAACAAATATCCTTTGCCTCATATCGATGATTTGTTTGATCAGCTCCAGGGAGCTCAGTTTTTTTCAAAGCAGTGCCAGAGTGGAAATGGGAGAATATATCCATGGACTTCGTTGTGGGATTGCCGAAGACCCCTCGAGGTAATAATGCAATCTGGGTTACTGTTGATCGCTTGACTAAATCTTGTCATTTCCTTGCTATACGAGATACTTTTTCCCTAGATCAACTTTCCCATTTGTATCTTAAGGAGATAGTCAGGTTACATGGAGTTCCCCTCTCCATTGTATCTGACCGTGATCCCAGGTTCACTTCTAACTTTTGGAAAGGCCTTCAGAAGTCGTCGGGTACAAAATTAAATTTTAGTACAGCTCTTCATCCTCAATCAGATGGGCAATCAGAACGAACAATTTAGACATTGGAGGATATGCTACGTTCATTCTCTATGGTTTATCATGGAAGTTGGGACCAACATCTTTCTTTGGTTGAATTTTCATATAATAACAGTTTTCATTCCAGTATACAGATGGCACCATTTGAGGCGTTATATGGGAAGCGGTGTCGAACTCCAGATTTTTGGGATGAAGTGGGTGAAAGAAAGCTGATCGGACCAGAATTGGTAGAAGAGTTGGCAGAAAAAGTTCAGCTAATACAGAAACACATGAGAACAGCTCAGAGCAGGCAGAAGAGTTATGCGGACAACAGCAGGAAGGATTTATCTTTTGAGGTAGGTGATCATGTTTTTTTCAAAGTCTCACCATGGAAAAGTGTGATGTGATTTGGTAAGAAAGGAAAGCTGAGTCCAAGGTTCATTGGACCAAATGAAATTCTGGAGAGATTTGGATCAGTTGCATATCGGGTGGCTTTACCTCCGAGTTTATCTCAGGTACACAATGTTTTTCATGTTTCGGTGTTGTGAAAGTATATGCCAGATCCATCTCATGTTTTGAGTCCAGAGGTAGTTTAGCTGGAAGAGAACCTATCTTATGAGGAAAAATCGTTCCAAATTCTTGACCACAGGGAGAAAGTGTTACGGAATAAGGTGATTAATTAGGTAAAGGTTTTGTGGAAAAACCACATGATGGAAGAGGCAACATGGGAATCTGAAAATGCAATGAGGGATAAGTACCCCCATTTATTCGATAAGTAATTAAATTGCGGGGATGCAATTTTCTAAAGGGGGGAAGGTTGTAACATCCCAAGTAAGTAATGAATAATAGATATTTTTATATATGTCTATTAGTGAATTGGATAGTGTTTTAGAGGCTTAAAATGAGAATAAATCCAATCTTAAGCATGGAATACACTAATATTTTTAAAAGATCGTTTTACTGCCTTTTGATGGAAAACCATTTTTAAATATATCTTTTGACACTTTTATAATCTATGTTTGTCAAAATAAACATATTATTTAAGATTGGGACATCAAAATTTACTTTGTGTGAATTTTTGGTATTTTTCTGATGAAGTTCATTTTTTTAATGAATAGTGAAAAATGTTGTATTTTAATTCAAAACCTATTTTTAATATAATTTATTTATATGATTATATTATCTTTTGAATTGGTTTTGAAGTGAAATTATAATATATTTTTACCATTTAATCCAATGGTGGTAATTGGAATCAATTTCACTTTGAAATTGGACTTAAACTGGTGTCAATCTTTTGATACTTAATGTTTCATAAAAACACGCTATTTGTCATGACAGAGGGAATTAATTATTAAATTAATTAATGTAACTTATATGATTTTAATTTTGTAAAATAGACATCATTTTTGAATTCAGAATATCAAATATATCTTAGGGTGATGTTTTGGCATTTTTCTGAAAAACATCAATTTTTGATGAATAGTGAAACCACTAAGTGGTAGTTAAAGAAACTGATTTTTCGTTTAAATGAAACTTTGCCACTTCTGTGATTTGATTTTCAAAAATCCGACATACATGGTTGTAATTAAGAATTAAAATGTGGTTCAATGAGATTAAAATTATTTTTTGGTGAATAGTAACTTTTAAGTTTTTAATCGCGATTAGAGGTAATTAGTGCAATTTAAGGAAAAAATGATATTATAATAAAATGAAAATACATAGAAACATCTCCTACCCTTATTGTATGTGTCATGGCCGACAAAGACAATCCATGGGTCAACTTAGGGACCCCATGGAGCCACTTTGGTAGGAAAATGACAGTAATATCTTTTTATTTAATGTTAAAATTAAAATGACACAAACATGAGTTGTTTTACTAAAACAATTTTTAAATGGGGTTATACAAGTCATATTTTTTACTATAAATATTTATTATAAAGATAAAAATATTTCCTACATCATGATATTTGTTTTATAATTTTTAGACATTATATAAATTAAATTATTATGACATCATGATGATGCAGCGAATACCTCATTAATAAAGGATTTAAATAAAATGAAAAGATAATGTAAAATCTATGACCTAAACATGTCCAAAACCTATTGGATGGGTTTATTTCGAACCCTTATCACCTTACCCTCGAATTATATCAATGTGGGACCTTTTGAATGCTAAACTCATTTTAAAATAAAGTAACATTTCTTTACTTTTCAAGAGTGCCCCTCCTCTCCTCTTATAAAAGGCCCCCACCTCTACCTCCTTACCCACACTTCCAAAGCCTTTGGCTCAGCCAACCCCTGCCAATTTTGTCTCTAAACATCCCTGTATTACTCCTTGAAGCCTCAATTTGGGCAGAAGTCTTCCCAAGGAAGCCTTTGAGCTCAAACCAAAGGGAGTTACCCGATTTTAAGGTAATGTCTTCACTTGTGTTCTTTTGTTTTATTTTGCTTCTCCAACCCCCTAAACTCTTTTTATTCATTTCTTTTGTAATAAAACCAGTATCTTCCATATAATAGGATGTTTTTATAATAAGTATTCGAGCTACACTTACACACACCTACATCTAATGGTTAAAGAACATACTGTTTCCGTGGATGGCGAATTTCTGCCTCCCGAAACGATGATTCTTCAACATTCTTTTAACACCTTCAAAGGTGGCCATTAAGATGACACTATATTTATATATGATATAGAATATGTCTATTTGTTTCATAAGCTTCTTTATTTTTCATTTTGGTCATACCTTTATGGTTGCCATTATGGGTAAACGTGATATCTTCATTTAAGGAAGTGCGGACTACCGCCCCCTCAAAGTGATTTGATTCGTTAATACCATATGTGGGACGTATAAAGGATGGAGTTATGATATTATATATGATATTAAAATGGAATTATAATATACCTTTATATAATTATGATTCCATTTCATAAAATACGAAATAGAAATGGAATCAGCGTTCATGCGTACGTACGGCTTACCGTCTCCATGAACGGTGCATTTCATTTCTTACCTCTAAATGTTATGTTATATTATAAATGTGTGCATGTAATAGATATATATGATATATATGATATCTACATCATGAATAAAATTCTGGATATAATGGATACATGAACAACTTTTAATTATAAAGTTTTTATTTTTGACTCAAGTACCAATGATCGTTAAAACGACCATTATTAACTAAAATAATTACATAGTGTTCATGACATGGAAATATGTGATATAAAAGGAATAATGAACTTGAAAAAGGTTCTTAAAAAAGTAGAAATTAACTCAAGTTTATTATTCAGGAGATTAAATAACGACCCAGTCAAGTCGGACCCGAGGTATGGGGCTTCGTATCTATCTCCTTTCATTGAGGCATATTTTGTTTTATACACAACCTTCTTTTATACGGTGTATAAATCCCATTGACTTTTACGTTTATTCAAAAGAAATATTTTTTATACGAAGAATTTACTAAATGAAAAAAGGTCATGTTTTTGTCGTATGTATGCGGCGACAATGACTTCTCCGCCACCGTGACCATTATTTGAGTTTCAGCTTCCTCTACAATCCATACCTTCTTTTTAAAGAAAAATAAATACCATGTTTTACTTTTCTTTTATTTTTTTGGTATTTAAAATGGTTTTGATAATGTTTTTATTATATCACCGTGTCATTTATATCTTTTGATTGAAATGTGGAAATGTTATGTTTCCTTTATGCTTTTTTTTATGTGATACGATTATGTGGTGGTTCTTGGGCATTATTATGAAGACAGGTGGTTCTATGATAAACTAAGGTCGGGTGAGCCCGATATAGCTCTCCAATGCATTGGGTAACATGAAGGAGTGAAACGTTAAGGTTTCTCTGAATAGATTTAGGGAATATACTGTGATGGGTATTCCAAACGTAACCAAGAGGGTTACTCCCTACGTAAGAATGTTATGAATGCCTCAAGTTACCTTTATGTATTATGATTTCTATGATTTATTCATGATTTTATGAGGTATGTTAAAGTGATTATGTTTTATGGGTAAAGTATTATTTCATTCTTATGTATATATGTACCCATGTTTCCTTTCCATATTTTGATATCCCTTACTGAGCTTTTTATGCTCATCCCAAGTTTTTGAAATGTTTTTCACAGGTCAAGGGAAAGGTACATGATATGATGATAGTGTCAAGGAAGTGTCAAGAAAGAATCCATGTTTTATTTTAAATATGTTTCCATTGATGGAAAAAATGAATACTATCTTTTATGTAACCACTTTGTTTAAATGTGGAATGTAATGCATGTTTTATGATCTAATTCTCTAAAACTCTAAACCTGAAAACATCCTCAAGGTGTAATCTTGTAATAACTCAAGATTAAGTAATGTTTAAGGCTGGGGCCTTATACTTTGAGTTCATAGTGATTACTTTTGGACTCACTAATTCTTCATAAATATTCATAGATATAATGAATAGTCTTTTGATATTACCACCACAATGTTTTGGTAGTATTTATTGATGATATTCCCATATAATAATAGACAAAGAAGGAATATGAGGAAAACATGAATAATGTGATAAAGAAATTTTGAAGAAATAAACTATATATAATATATAGTAAATTTGAGTTATGGATGGGGGAAGTAACATTATTAGGGCATGTTATCACCAGAAAGATATATATGTGGACCCTTCCAAGATAATGGAAATCAAAGAGTGGACCATTAAAACTTCTATAATGTAGATTTATATTTTCCTTGGAAAAATTGGGTATTAAAAAAATTGAAGAAATTATCATGATTGTAAAACCCAATAAACAAGCTAACTTTTAAGGGAGTGATGTTTGATAGGATTCTAGAATGCGAGGAATGCTTTAAGGAGCTCAAAATTGGGATTATCACTTCACCATTACTCATACTCCCAATAAGTGGGAAATATTTGTGGTGTACAATGATGCTTTAAAGAAAGTATTAAAATGTTTACTAATTAAAAATGATAATGTTATAGCCTATTACTCATATAGGTTGAAAATTAATGAGAAAAACCATCCTATGCGTGATCGGGAGATGGAAGTCATGATCTTCACATTGAAAATATAGATGAATTATCTCTATGGGGAGAAGTGTAAGAAACATACTGATCACTAGAGTCTCAAATATATATTCACATAGAAGGAGCATAACATGTTCCATTGAATATGGTTAGAGCTCGTCAAGCATTATGAGTGTCCAATACACGACTATCCTGGTAAGTAAAATAAGGTCGTAGATGCTCTATGTAGAAAGGATCATGTATCGTTACCAATGATGATATTTGATAATGATCCAATCTCATTAGACTTTCCAATGATAGACATGGGAATAATTGAGGATGGAACATCATCTATATTTTCTGAAAGGATGTATCAACTATCCCTTTTGGAGAAAATAAATGACGCTTAAAAAAATTATGTGGAAATTTAGAAAAGGGTGGTAACTATCAGAAATGGTATATCATTAGAGTTATAAATGGATGGGGAAGAAGTCATGAGATTTGGGTCATTATTATGTGTACCATCAAATACAGAGGAAATGAATGAGCTTCTTAATGATGCATAAATCCTGACTTTCCCTATTCCCCTAGGGTGCTCAAAGATGTATTGAGATCTCAAACATAACTATTAGCTAGATAATATGAATAAATAGATTTATAAATATATATCAATGTTCTTGGTAAGTCAGAAAGTGAAGGAATAAATGAAAAAATAAAAAGGGATGATTCACCATTACCCAAACAAACTTGTAAATATAAAAACATCACCATGGACATTTTTACTAGAATTAAAAATACATTAAGAGAAAATTATTCTATATGGGTTATTTTGGTTTATATTAAAAAGAATTATCTCATTATAGAAATTTGATAGGACATCTCACTAGATCACCCTGCACACACATATATATATAAATGAAGTGTTAATGGTTTATGAGGTGCCACTATTGATTATATCTGATCTAGATATGAGATTCACCTCGCAGTTCTGGAAATGTCACTAACATGATCTAATCACTTAGCTGAACATCAGCATGGCCTATCCTCCTAAAACTGATGGAAAATCTGATCGAAATATTAAAACATGAGAAGGAATGTTAAGATCATGCTTTATAAACATCAATTAAGGATGGGATAGTCATCTTTCACTGGTTGATTTCAACTATCAACATTGTTTCCACTTGATATTCTAAATGGATTATTATTAATCCCTTAATGGGAAAAGGTGCAGAACAATGAAATTCTAGGATAAATTCAGTGAAAATAAGATATTAGTATATGAAATGGTTGGAGAAATGGTGCAGATTGTAAAAACTATTATGTAGAACATCAAGACATCCCAATGTTAACAAAAGAGAATTACAGACAATCATCAACCAGATATGGAGATTAAATATTGAGACCGGGTATTCCCCTTTGTATCCCAATAGAATAGTATTTTGATATTTGGGAAGAAAGGGAAGCTAAGTCCCAGGTACATAGGCCCCTTGAGATCATTGATCATGTTTTAGATATTTCATATATATTAGAACGTCCCCCAACCATTTATAAAGTACATTATTATTTTAATGTATCCCTCTTGATGAATTAAATATAATATCCATAAAATTTTCTGAATTCAGATGTGGTATAGTTGTAGAATGATCTATCTTAAAACGAGTAGCCAGTAAAGATCATGGATCATAGAGATAGATTTATACACAAAAATAGTACTCACCTTGTCAAATTTCTATTTTGGAACCACAAGTATGAAGAGGAAACATGTGAACTAGAGGGCATGATGAAGGAAAATTACCTAGACCTATTTTCAACTTAGAATATGAAAATAATTTTTGAGGGTGGAATTTCATAAGGAGGGTAAAATGTAAGGAGACAATACTTTTATCAATGAAATTACATTTTTATATTTATTTCAGATATTATAATCACATAAAATCACATTATGAATGCAATAGAAACATTATAAATAATGAATTAATGAAATAAAAGGCTTTTATAGAAAATAAGGAACATATACGGATGGAATAGTAACTTGATCTTTGGAATAATAATATGACACTTTTTAATAGTGAATGAAAAATTTGAATAGTAACCTCACCAATTAATGTATAAATAAAATTAATCCATCCTAATAGTGATAATATGATATAATTATATCGTGGTATAATAAAATAAATATTTTACAAATTATTAATTTAGTGTTGGTATTTTTGTAAGAAATAAATATGTAATTTCAATTTTATGAATTATTTAATAATATATAAGGAAAAGTATTTTCATAATGTGTATTAAAAACATAGTATTTTTATAACTTATGGTTAAAATAAATTTTTTTGAGACCTTATTTAATTTCATCAATGTGATATAAAAGCAATTATAATTTTAAAATCCATATTTCCTAGGTAAATGATTATTTTAATTAAAATTATAATTTCACATATTTTGAAACTTATTTTCATAAAACTCAGTTCAATTTTGAATTACACATGTCGAATAATGTTGAGAATTGTTATTTTTATTTTCTTAAATACATTAATATTTTTGAATAATGAAATACGGTAATTTATGGTATAAAAAAATTATATGTTAAATTTGATAATAATTGAGTCTTGAATAATGTAAGCACAATTGGTTATAAATAAAGTGAGTTAATTACTTTATTTAGTCTCATGAATCTGCACTATTTATTTTCATTATAAAAAAATAAATTATTGATTAACATAATGAGAAAACAGCCCTCATTTACTATAAATCACACCCTTACCTCCTCTTCGCCTCTTACCTCTCAAGCCTTAATCCATATCCAAATTCATCTAAAATAACTTCCCATGACCCTAATACACATCCAAGATCTTTTGGTCTAAATAAAATAAAAAACCAATCCATTATGGAGGATCTCTAGAAGAAAGAATAAATTGGTAAAACCATGTTCATTTTATTTTTAATTCATTTCATGTTCATTTATTTTATTTTTCTCTCCCCACCAACCATAACCAAAATGGTATTATAACTCAAGTTACTTAAACATACTGTAATTATTTTATTATATTGTAATAATTCATCAACATCTCTCTTTCCCCTATTTGATACTAAATATAAAAACATGTGTTAATTTATTACATTCAAGGATGATGAAGCTTTCAATTTCCATTACCATCTTCAAGGATGGTCATGAAACAATTTTTATGTTATAACTAGATTATAAGGTATGTAATCTATCTTATCTATTATTCTGTAATAATCATTATATTAATTTAATAAACAAAATTTTCTTATTGCGATTGATAACTGCCAAAATAAACCCAAGCGATTATCAATAACTATTTATCTAATGATTTTTCCTCATTGGATAAAAAATTGATATATAAGCCCAATTAAACCTCTGGAAGATCATTAATAACACATATTTTAAATTCAATAAAATTACCCCCACATTATTTAACCATTTGAACATGTATACAGGCAAGTCGATTAGGCAAACCAAAGAAACTGATGTTCCTAAACGATGAAACTGAACCTATTAACCCATAAAATGCTATAAATGAACATAATAAGATTATAAAAATCATGTAAATTTATAGATGGAAATTTAATTATTAATTGATTAATTTAATTTGATTATATATTAAATTATGATCATGTGAATAACACCTTTGTACATTATGTAAGGGATTCTACCCGAACCTCCATTATTCCATCGGGTTACTCTTTCTCTCTTTTAACCAAAATTTAATTATCTTTTAATTTTTTGGAAACATTATAAATTCTGTATATATGTTCCAAAATCATTTATCAATATCCATTAATCCTTATTTTTTGGGGATAAACATGTTTTTAACAGGTTCCCACTCAATTATTCTTGGAAAGCAAGCCCGGTTTAAGGGAACATATAGGATTATTACACAATTCCATGTGCACTCTGTAGTCTGTTTTAAGCCGCCATTATTTCTATAAAATAAATAATTTTATTATGAAAACTTTCATGGTTCACTTCAGGTTTTATATGAAATATTAATCTTTTTTTCTTTAGATTCTCTTTAATATTTTCCTTAAACCACACTAAAAATTTTCAATTCCAATGTTTCTTTAATACACTTTTTAAATTATATCACTTCAGTTTGATGTCACCAATCATGATATATACATATTTTCCTATATGGATGTTGATTTATGATTTAATTACTTTATTTCATGGATACTATTATGATACTTTAATTTTTTATGCTTTTTTGACCTGATTGTGATACCCATTTATTTCCTTGGGAAACCCTTCTGATTATGTTTGATTTCTTATGTGTGATTACATATATGGAAAAAAAATATTCACTAAAGTGTTATGATTAGGGTGATAAGATATAAATCCAATTCCATTGTAAATTTTTAGTATCATGAGATTTTATGTGCAACAGTCTTGGTGGTTAGCTTTGACTCAGGCTCCAAGTGTGACGGTCTTGGTGGTAAACCATTACCCATGATCATATATGTGAAATGAGTCTTGATTCATTATAATGAAATTTAATATATTTCATCCACATTAATATGATTCCATGATTATATGGTCCCATGTTCTATATGTTATGATATTATTTGTTTAATCATATTTCATTTCCTTTTTATATCATCATGTTATGCCTTTTATCCCATGTGAAAAGTTTATTTTAATGTTTATTCCCATACATGAGTTTTTAGCTCATCCATATATAGATTTTATCCCCATGATACCCTATATAAATTTAAGGGATCAATGGAATTTAAGAGCAGATATTTGATTATATATAATAAATTATTTATTTCTTCAAATGTTTTCAGATTTATGTAACTAGTCTTCCAAGATACTAGAATTTATTATCCATATCTTATAATTGTATTTTTAATTATTCCAAAAATCATGTACTGTTATGTTTAAAAGGATTTCATCACTATATAATAGTTGTAAACTATCACTGATAGTATGGGAATAATCCATTTAATGCACAAGTATAATTAAATATTACTCCTTAAAGTTAGGTTATGTCCATCGAGGATATAGGAATCACCCTTCCCCAACACCTAGGAGATAATAACTTACACCATATAATGTTTCCTTATCAATTTTATTTTTTAAATACAGGGTTTTATTTTAAACCAAATAAATAAGATAAAACATTATATTTGATGATGAATATATATATGAAGTAGATGGAACCTCTTAATTTATAAATAATTAATTCCAATTGTTTTAAAATAATATTTATATCCACTTGAAAAATATTCATCTATTCACTTAATAACAAAAAAATATTTTATTCATTGAATGATTTTGCATTAGATACATTTACCATAAAATATTCATACACATTTCAACTATTATTTCATATTGGTTAGCATAATGGTTGGGGAACTGAGTTCTCCACATTCCTTATCTACCTAATATAGATTTTCAAAATATTCTTGCTCTATTAATCCATAATTTTTATATCATAATCATTATTATTAAGAAATTATTGGATGTTAATGATGATGGTGTAAGATTAATATATAATTTCATATACTTATGGAAGTGGGAAAATCACTAACCAATTAATAAATTTTTATATTATTGATATGATTAATAGCTAACCACCCTCTTCTAGTTTAAACTAGTATAGTGTAGTAATAATTTAAATTATTTAAATCAGGTCTTTATTCTTCTAAAGAGATATGTGATGAGATATCATGCTATAAGTATCCATGTCCTTAAGTAACTTTATCAGTACTCCAGACATAACTGAAATTCTAACATAATATAAAACAAGAGTATCCCAATGAACCTCATACATGGTTTCTTATCAACTAAATGTTATTGGGGATGATTTTGAATATGTATAGGGGAAACTAGTATATTCTATAAATTATCCAATTGTAGCTTGATTTATACATAATTATACCATGCATGGGATTATTTCTTGTAATGACATGGTAATAATATAAAATTATTGTACTATTGCAATAATTTCACTTTCCATGTCCACATTTAATCAATAAAATATTTATGTTTTGTATTTTTAACAAAACATATTACAAAATAATTTTAATTTATTTATCTCCAACAATTTTATTGAAAACTGATAACCATCATCATTGGTTTTATAATATTTCATTTAAAATGAAATATATTTGAAATAAACCATATTACACTTCTCCAAACCAAAAAATTATATATTTTTATTAAAAAAAATTTGGTAGGAATAACATTCGAACTACATTGCCATTCATCGCTTTGATTCACTGAGAATATTCCCTTTTCCTAGAATCCCAGACTTCTATTAACTCAAACAATTCCTATTAGTTCACTGTGTCCTACTTTGGTAGTAAACCATTTGTGTAGACTATGTTATGTAAACCCACTCCCTTAGATAGAATTCCCCATCAGTTCAAATCACAATGACTTATATTAGATTAGCGTTTTAAATTGTGGGTGTATTTTAACATCTATGATAGAATGGTTTTTGGACTAAATATTTCAAATGATATAATTTAAATATTATTATGTAAATTTACTAATATATCTATACACGTCAATTGGTAATAGTAATTGGACTTTACATTAGTGAATAAAAACATATAGTTAAATGTTTTCTCATAGAATAATTTTTTTAATTCTATATTGCATGATTATTAATTCATTTATTTATATATTTTAGTAAAACATCCATAAATAATAAACCATTTAACTTATTGAAGAAAAATAATAAATATTTCATTATTATTTTGTTATATAATGGTTATTTTATCTAGAGAATGCAAACTGACCCCTGACCTTGAGGAAAACTCATTGAATCATTACATTATTTGAGGTGCAGCATACCACCTATATGATAGTGTAACTGATGAGTTTATTTCACTTCAAATATGATCATGAACCACTTAAACTCACATTGGATATCCATACAATAAATGATATATTACTCTCAAGCATGTAAATGGAACCAAATGTTATTTATGGGTCTTAAGTAAATGAAACAGTGGCCACATAGGCCCTTATATAATAGAAAATGGGATGACACATTGGATATTATTTAAGTTTCATAAAAATAAATTCAAATATACCAAAAATGTACATAGGTCGGTCGAAGCTCACTGTTATCCACATTA
Source organism: Viscum album (assembly GCA_963277665.1). Classification (NCBI taxonomy): domain Eukaryota; kingdom Viridiplantae; phylum Streptophyta; class Magnoliopsida; order Santalales; family Viscaceae; genus Viscum; species Viscum album. The sequence continues at coordinate 1,870,856,738 of OY728150.1, forward strand.
AATAAAAAATAAACATTTTAACATTTTCTAGAAATAACTTCTATTCAACGTTTAATTAATATACAATGTCCTTAATTTAATACAGTGAATAATTTCATTAATTAATTTATTTATTCGTTCATCCTTATCTACATAGACGTAGAAAATTCTTTTACCCAAAATTTTATTAAATAAACTATATAAATTTTTAAACAAATAAATAAGTATAGTAGTTTTACATTGAGGAAACAAAAATAGTAGTTTAGAATTTAACAAATAGTGAATAGTGAATTTAATATTCATTAAAAAATCATGTAATACATATACATTGATTGAGTACTTTATGTAATCTGATTTCCAAAAAAAATTAATTTAGGCATGGACTTCATAGAATGATGTGTGCTTCAGGACACATCCCAAACCATTCTACCCTTCTTCGTATGTGACAAGCTGAGTGTGACTACCCAAATCATGCATCCAATAAGCCATGGGTTGGTGATCAATTTTGAGTAGGCATAACACTCATATGGGTGGCCTTAACCTAATTTACATGTACCCACACACACATCACTAAGAACATATAATGCTAAAATGTAAAATAAAACTAATAAAAAATACATGAATACATATAAATACCATTATTAAAGTATCAAAAATACTAGAAAGCGATAAGGGAAAAATAAATTCCTACTAAAAACTGTAATGAAGTCCAACAAAATTGCATTAGGGGATTGTCGTCAAATGTGGCTCCGAGTATGACCCACAGTCTGTTGGAACCCAAATCAAAGAGATTTCTTCTCTTTTCCACCGATATCCACATCGAATGGACAACCATCTTTATAAAACATGACATGTGTGAGCAAATACCATGAATAGTTGTGAATAAAAATACCTTACACGACACCTTGAAATCACAAATAATAAACCATCTAGAATTTTAGTCAGTTCATAGTAGAGGTATGTCAATAAAATATATAAGTGAACATACATATATACTCAGTATAGATACATAGTCTCAAGGTATGTTCACAATTTTACAGCCATCAACTGATTCTTATTTGACAGATCCATATGTTTTTTATCTAGGAGAACACACTCCATGACTAATATAGCACAAAAAGTTTTCATATAAGATGTCATGCACATCAAGTCTCTCCAAAAGATATATTCACTGAATGTGTGAAGAGAAAGATACACATTTGGTGACCACATCCAAGGACATAGGGTATAATAAATAACTAACATTGATTAACCATCAAAATCTGCATTCAAAGCCCATGTAATATTGGTCATGATGAATCCATGAACGCAACCTAGGGAAATGGTGATGAGAGAGGATCTTAATCAGTGCCTCATAGAAGGATCCCAACAACTCTATCTAAGACTAAAGTTTCTCATAAGGTATCACTATCATATACACATGACATGATTCCATAATAAACACTCAGGGAAATGATCAATAGAATAAAATCAAATGAAAGTGATCTATGATAAAGTGGACTGGGGCTCCAAGACTTCTTTTATGGAGTACATGACATGTACTGGAAGGGAACAATGTGTCTCTTTAGAACCTATTCTACCACTATATCATGGTCAACTCCAATTTCTATGTCCATGTATACCTATAAATGTCTATACACAAGGTTGTGTCCATGTACATGGCTCTACCCATGTACACCTATCATGCTCCTATGATCCTTGAGTACATGATATGTTGTTAGTTTGTGTCACAGGTCACGTGACACATGTCAAATGTCTTGTGATACTTATATCCCCCATGGAAACCTTAACATTACATCTAGGGCCCCAAATGATGTGTTGTTTTTTATTACATCATTTATACTAAGAGATTTCTATAAACCCATTGTTCCTCCTTAATATATGCTTATTCAGCAATCACATATAGTTTCATTATGGATCTCACCCAATGATCATAGGTCTGATTTGACCAAGCCACACTGCCACCTTCTCACTAAAAACAGTAACTCAACTAGATCATAAATCATATGTCGGGCCACACTATCATCACATGAAGAAAAAATGTAGAATGTGTATCACCAAATATAAAATAATTGATCATCATTAATCATCATGAATAATAATAACAGCAATGATCACTTATATAATTATGGTATTGATTCATTGTGACAAAGAATAGTCCTGGAATGATAAAATACCTGGTATTTTTCAAACCATGGGCTAATGTAATTTCACTTGATGAACATACGATGAATGGGGGATGAAATGAAAAACACACAAACATTAATAAAAGACCTCAACCAATATTCATATTGTACATTATTCATTTTTATTAGATGATGGAAAAGGTATATAATTAAAAAAAATATAAATCCACATTTCAGGTCAGATCTATCTTCTGCTAACAATACAATTGAACTAAAAAGTAATTCATTAATATTTTTATTTGTTATATTAATAAAAAAATTTAAATGAGGATAAATACACATAAAAAAATTAAAACCTATATTTGGATCAATCATTGATGAAGAAGTAATTTATGTCATGTCATTGGTGATATCCTCTGTTTCTATTGGCGTGAATGATCCTTTACCAATCATCATCATTAGCCAAGGCTTCCTCCATTGATATCTCTTTATTAAAACTGTTAAACAATTGTGTATTAGAATTAGAATTAGCTGTGTTTAAATAAGGGAATATTATGTGATTGGATCACATAAATTAAATTTATAGATTAATTAATTATTAAATTCATTTATTAATTAATTCAATATTATCTCCCCGTATAATTTAAAAAAACACCTTATTCTTATAATGATTTTATCAATCCTAGTGTAAAACACATTTTTTGAACTAAAAGGTGGAATTAGATTTATGAATTTTGTATCAGTTTGGGAGTTATTCCCCTTAATTTGGAAAATTATGTGCATATGAAATTAATATATATAATATATTTCAAACACAAATTTTCTGCCAATGAGGACTTGGAATCATGTGTCATCATCGACCTTGGTCTAGAATAAAATAAATCATATATTTGAAGAAATTACATGGAAAAATAAGGATGTTATATTATCCACACCACATAGATTTATGTCCCAAAAAAGTAAAAAAAATCTAGACAATGAGATGTGGATATTGAGCACACATCATAGTCTCTTGCTCCCTCATGATGATTCTTATGCTACCTTTAGAAACTCACTAATGGAATAGCTTTACAATAGAGGATATTCACTTGATGATCCTTAATTTCTATCTAGTACTCCATAAAAGTACCTCCACCTTCGATTTCCAGCTCACCCCAATCAATAACATGTTATGGGTTATGCACATACTTCCTCTTTTGCAACATGTCGAAGACGTCGTGTACCCAATCCAACTGAGGGGGTATAGAGAAGGGATACACCAATTCACTGATTCTATGAAGTTTCAAGAAAGGAACAATAAATATTATATATATTCATTGACTCCCCATAAAAAATTTTTCAACCCACATCATGTTGATGCCAATATGAACTCATGGTTTCCCTCCTCAGACTCCAAAGGCCTCCATCACTGGTTTTCATAATACTTATTATGAATCTATTTTATCCTCATCTACTCCCAAATGATCCTCACTGTCCCTATCATGGCTCATACTAACCATCGAACCATAAGTTCTTACTCTCCAAGGCCATTACTTCAGAGTAGTGACTTATAGGGTCTCCCGTACAATGCCTTGAATAGTTCCATACCGATGGTGGATTTGTTACTTTTGTTTCAAAAATTCCCCATCAATGGTATGTTATCCCCCAACTATAACCAAATTCAAACATTAAATATCATATCATATCTTCCATTACTTGAATGGTCTAATTAGTCTTAGCATTAGTCATGTTCTGAAATTTCCCCTCTCAATTTCAAATGAGCGCCATAGGATTCCCGCAATCACATCCCTAATGATATGTGAAGTGAGAATCATGGTTAGAAAAAATGGCCATGGTAACTCAAGGGATCAGGACTATATCTTTCATGTAATTTAATCTTAATATTTCTACAGAACTCTTCTTTTAGATAGATTTGATGTGGGTCAACTTGGTTATTCGTTGAATAGTCACTAAGATGATATCAAAACCTCTTGATGTTTGTGAAATCCATTTCACAAAGTTCATAAATATCTAATCACATATTCACACTATGTCCCCAAACAAAGAAGATGACTACAACTCCCTTAAAAATTCCTCTCACAGCATCACTTGTACCGCCATGTATCCATTCAAAATTATGATGTGAACCCCACCTTAAGAAGATCCATCATAATCATGTCATGTGTATTTATGAGTATGTAGGTCCTGATAGTAAATATATACTTTCTAAGCATCCCTACCAAATTATAGAAGTGGTGGGGTAACAACCATCGACTAGAGTTAAGATGAAATATCTCCATAAACTAATGATAACTATAATGAGGGTAATTTCAATGACCCCCTGATTAGTAGATTTGAACAAGATCATTTACTGAGAGATTATTATAACATGTTCCCCTTCCTAAGAGTTTAGACAAACTCAATCTCATAATCCCGAATGAACTCTATCCATCGCCTATGTCTCATGGTATAATCATTCTAAGATAACACATACTTGAGAATATTGTGGACATAATAGATGATAAATTTCTAAGCCAGATGGCGGTTTCACCAAACTTTTTGTGTGAATACTACCATTGTTATGTCAATATCATGGGTCAAATATTTTCTCGAATGAAGTCTAAAAAGATGTGAACCATTAGAAATCACCACCAAATTATGAATTATAATGAAACCTAACCAAGTCCACAGTGCATTGTAGAACACTATGTAATCAAAATCCAAATCTAAAACCTCATGATGGGAGATCTCGTCAATACCTTCTTCAATTCCTAGAAAAATTGATGTAACCTCTTTATCATCGTGAATGATGTCACTTGTTGGTAGAATTTTGTCATTGGAGGTGATATCATGGGGAAAGAGAATATAAATATCTTATAGTATCATTCTAACTCAAGTTATCTCTTCCACTTCGACAAACTCTTGGATGGAATCTATGATAAAACATTCTCTACCTTTTTGGGGACCACTACTACACCATCTACATAGATAACATGTCTAATAGTGTGGACCATCTGAACATAGAACTAGAACATCAAATACATCTGGTAAAGCTAGTGATATCGACGTATTCTAGGATTAACATCAAGTGTCTTGTATTCTCCTCCACCGACATTTAATACACTTGTATATTATCAATTAACACTACTTCTAGCTAGTCTAATAAATTCTAAAATATGTACTGCATATGTCCCATGAACACTGCTAGAGTGTTCATCACAACAAGAGGAATTTTCAAGTACTCATGTGACCATAACAACATTGTAAATACATCTTCTATAAATCAAATAAAAGACCAAGTATTTTACAGATAATATTACATGATTTAAAGCATAAATATACTTCATAAACAAACCAAATATCATAAATTCTAGTATCATTGGAACATTAGGTACATAAAACTAAAAACAACGAAATAGAACAATACAACTATATATTAATCATCAAAAATGAGATCATAAATTCTATTAGTGCCCTCCATCTTCTTAGGATAAATTGATGAATAAAATAACAAAAGGGATGATCTAAAAATGCCTAGTAAGATAATATACAATCAATTAAATCATATCAAACGGTTTAGAAGGAATAACATGACGAAATAAAAAGGCATAGAACATGAAAAAAATATATAGATGCATAAAATATATTACATCTGATCATTTAAAAATGAAATCATTAGAATATAGAAAAAACAAACAACTTAACATAAGCATGATCCAAGGAAAACTTCCAGGACCATTGCACATGGTGGATCATGAATCAATGATAACTGCCAAGACCATTGCACACGTAGGACTAAGTACCTAAAAGGAAATAGGTTTAAATCTTATCCCAAAATTATGTATCATGAGACTAAAAATTACCCAATGAATTGGAGTTTTATTTGGTAAAACCCATCATAACATGTTCATTCATATGTGTTCCATAAGGAAAATAAATCATGAGTGTTTCCATTGAAATAATTTGATTTTATAATCATGTCATAGATTATATAAAATGTGTATATCATAATATTGTCCATGAAATAATGGATTTTAATCATAAAAGGTCATAAATATGGTCAAATAGGAATAGATAATGGAAAAATAGATCAATTGATATGAAAACATATAAAAATAGTGTTTAATATGCTTTAAAAATGACCCCCTTTAGTGCAGTTTAATGGAAAATGTTTATGAGTCATTAAAGTGGGAAATTGCACAATTGTTTGCATAAAACCAGAAATGATCGAATATAATATTTAATTAATAATATATTGATATTATAAAAATAATTATTGAACAATAATGATAATGGATTTTACATTAAAATGTGTAAGAATTTGGGATGTTCCTTATAATTGGGCTTACTTTTCTGGAGGAATTAAGAAGGGGGCCTTATAAATCATATATTTTAGTATCACAGAAAAAATAATTGAAAAAGGTATATATTATTAGAGAATATAAATATAATATAAGATGATTAGTTATGAATAATTTAGAATTAAATTTGGGTAATGATAGAGAAAATGTAACCCAATGGTAATTGGGACGTTCGAAGAGAATCCCTTACCTTATGTCTGAAAATATTCTTTAATTTAATATAATGTAATAGACACTAAAATTAGATATATTATTAATTAATTTGAAAAAAATATTAATTTTATTTATTTATTATAATATTAGTATGTTCATTTACGTCTTTCTGTTGAGTTATAAGATACACTTTCATATTCTGAGAGTGTTCGTTTCCTTGGTTTTCATGATCTGTTCACCTATATATGTTTATGAATGATCATGTAAAATAAGAATAGTTATATTTAAGTAAAATTATATGATATTAATTAACATCCATAATATTAAATTGTGTTATATTTTTTTCAATTATCACGATTATTCCTTAGATAAAACATTAATGATAACCGTTTATATTATTTTGGATTTTTTTTATCATTACAAATTAGATCGGTTCTATTATTTAGTATTATGTATATATGTTAGTTATATACCATAAAATAGGTTATAACATACATATAATGATATTTTTCAACTATTATAATGTTTTTATGTCCATCCTTGAAGTATTTAATTTAATATGAAAACTCATTGTCCTTGAAGGTGATAAATCAACAAATCATGGATGATATTTTAATTTTTAAAACAAAAAAGAAAAGATAAGATAATTTATGGTGGATATAACACTAACATAATAAAATTATAGTGTATAAATTTTAAAATTTTTATCATGCCACTTTTGGTTTGGTATGTGAGGAGACAATAATAAAATAAGATAAATTTAAATGATATTAAAAGAAATCTAAAGAGGATTTTCTTCTTGAAATTCTTCTCATTGAGAACCTCCATAGAAGGAAAAGGATCTGATTTTCTATTGATACCAAGGTATCATATTCGTGGTAGTATATTCTTGTAATATTATTGGAAAATATTTAGAAAATATTCAAGGATTTTTAGGTTAGAGGAAATTCATGGTGAGGGGTGGTATTTATAGCGGGTTGAGTGGAGTGTTTTTTAATATATTATAAATTTGGTTATTATTCAGGCTCAAGACTATAAATAGTGATATTTATTGTCACTAAATATTATTAATAGTGAATTTAATTTGAAAACAATTGTTATTAAATCATCCATAAATCATCTATGACTCAATAATTTTTTAATATAGCTTATACCGTAAATTATCATATTTTACTATTCAATAAAAATTCAACTATTTTTGAAAAATCACAATAATTCACCCTAAACATTTTTTGAAATGTAGAATTCAAAATTGAAATCCATTTTATTAATATGAAAAATTTAATTTTTATTTAAAATCATTATTTATTCTATAAATATCAAATTTAAAATTATAACTGAATTTATAGCACTTTGAAAAATTAAATACGGTCTCATAAAAATAACTTATAATAATAATGAAAAAATATAATTTATGAATCTATTATGTGAAAATAAATATTATTTTAAAACATATATTGATTATAAAATTTTAAATAAACATTTATGCTTTACAGAAATACCAACACTAAATTAATAATTTTTAAATCATTTATTTACTTATACCATGATATAAATATAACAAAATTTAATTTATAATATGGACATATATTATTTATACTTTCATATGTGAGGTTATTTTTATATTTATTGGTTTACTATTATTAATGTCCACGTTACTATTCCAAAGGTCAAGTTATTATTTCATTGGCAAAGGTTCCTAAATTTTTATAAATACCACTTATATCTTTCATTCTCCGTTCATAATGTTTTTATTTTGGTCTCTATGTGATTTTATGATATTTATAATATATTTCATGATTATAAGATGGAATGTATCATTGATATAATTCTAGGTCATTACATTCTCCCCCCTTATGAAATTTATCCTTTAAATTTTCATTTTACAATCAACGGTCAAAATAGGTGAGGGTACATATCCTTCAATACTTCCTCTGGTTCTCATGTTTCCCCATTATACATATTGATTTTATAGTACATTGACCTAGTGACTAGTCTTGTTGCATAGAACTTTATATCTATAGTCCAATATCTTTACTGACTAATCCTCGTAAGATATATTATTTTCTAACTATACCACCTCTATATTCAGTATATGTGTGGGATATGGTACTTAATTACTTATGAATGATACATAGAATATATCCTATAAATGAATCATGGTTGGTGTAAGTTATAGTTGAAAAGACACAGCTCTAATATGATCAATAATCTCAATGGGGGCCATGTACTTCAAACTTAGCTTTCTTTTTCTCCAAATATCTTGATCCTATTACATAGAGTTATCTAAAGGAATACCATGTCTCCAACCTCAAACTATAGTCCTCATTGATGATTACCTACATAGATCTTCAATCAAATTTGGGACACCATGATGTTTTGTAGAATGGTTTTCACCTTTTCAACCATTTCATTGACCATTTTAGGTCATAGTAGCTTACATCCACCAACATCATCCCATCATGTTGGGGTTATGCATCTTTTCCTGTAATTGGATTCATATGGAGCCATTTGGATGCCTTAGTGGAAACTATTATTGTAAGATAACTCAACAAAAGGTAGATTTTGGTCCCATCCTCCTTTGATGTCAATAGAACATGATCTCAAGATGTCTTCTAGTTCCTGAATAGTCTACTTAGATTGAACATCAGTTTGAGGATGATAATCTCAATTGAAGATCACCTTATTTTTTAGAGCTTATTAGAGACTTTTTTAGAAATTGAAGGGGAATATCATATCCCAATGATATGTAATTGATAGTGTTAATCAATACTACCTTAAAAATTCACAGATGTATATTCATGAAATTTGATATAGTGGGATGTCCTCTTGAATTGTAATAATATAAGATGTCTTTATAAGACAATAAATAAATACTCAAACAAAATTGTCTCTGCTTTATGTATTAAGATTTTTGATGATAATGTCCAAGGTGATTTTTTCCCATTTACTTGTCAATATGGGTAATGGTTTTATCATCCCCATATAATTCAGTATTTCAGAGTACACATACTGACATACAAAACACTTCATTGTATATTAAATATCTCCTTCTTCATATTATCCCACCCAAAATTATATTTGAGATATCGATGCATCTTTGTACTTCCAAAATAAATAGATAAAGTTGAGATATGTGAATTGTTTAGATTCCCATTCATTGATCCTGGACTGAATGACACAAAAAAATTGTAACCCAAACCCCATGACTCCTTCCTGAAAAATTTTGAACTATGAGGATTTACCATTTCTAATAGCTTCATCCTTTTCTGAATTTTTTCATCATTTTATTGATAATACATTAATTTAAACATAAGTGATGGTTGTGAAATCATTTTATAAAGAGCCGATGATGTTCCTTTCATAATGATTCCAATGACCATCTATTACAGGTCTAATAAGATCGTATCCTTATCAATTATCATCGTTTATGAAGATATAAGACCCTTTCTACTTTAGGAATCATCCACCCTATTTTCATTACTGGCATTGGAGTGTATTGAGCAGTCATAATCCATGATCATATCTCACCATCTTCAATGGAATATATTAATTTCAATAGGTGAGAATATATATTTTTGAATCTTATGATCTATATATATCTCAAAATTCTCCCCATAAAGATAATTATGCTATATTTTCACTATGAAGATCATTTTCACCAACTCCAGATCTTTTGTGGGATAGTTTACCTCAACAATTTTCAACAGCCTTATAGTGCAGTATATCACATTATCATTTTACAACATTATACATCTTAATCCTTTCTTTGAAGAATTGTTGTATACTAAAAATAGTTCCCCACTTATTGATAGTGTGACTTCTGATTCATTAATAAGACACATTTTCAAACCATTGAAGTCGTATTCACATTAAATATTCTAGAAAAACATTTCTCCCATCTAATTCATCTAGTTTAAGTGGTTTGAAAATCATGAATATTGATTACCAAATCACTGGTGATACCCGACCATACTATAAAAACATTGAATCATCACAATAGATGTTGAACTAAGCCACTCTCTAATTTATTTTGTCTTAGAAGGGTCCATAGACATCCCTTTTCTAGTGATAACAATCCCCATGAATGATAAATCCTCTATATAGAATTCATATTTAGTATAAATTTCATATAGTATCCTCCTTCTCAATTTATATAAAATAGTATTATAATTCTCCTCGTTATCCTCCTTGATTTTTGAGTATATCATAATATCATCAATAATGAATACCAAAAAAATTTCAAGGTAATATCTAAATACCCTCTTCATTTATTCCATGAAATTTTTTTGATTATTAGTGATTCTGAAGTGGAATACTATGAACTCATAGTTTCCACTCCTCATTCAAAACATAGTATTAGGAATACCTTCCAAATTCACCTTTAATTGGTGATATCCAAACCAACGGACCCCCTTAGACTAAAACATGTCCCCACACCGTTGATAAAAAAATTCATCTATCAATTGAATGGGATACTTGTCCTTTATTTTGATTTTTTATTTTGATGAGTATCAATGAAATGGGCCATCGATATATCCTTTTTCTCAATTCAGTGGACTATTAATGCCTATAATGAATCTCCCTGGAATATGAGACCCTTTTCCATATTCTCTTATAACTGCTTCTTCGATTATTTGAACTCAATGATAGCTACTCTATATGTTTTCTTTGATATATGTACAGATCTAGGAATAAGTTCAATTGAGAACATAACCTATCATTCATGAGGAATACTTGGAAATTCATTAGGGAAGACATCAGTGTCGTCCCTCCCAATGAGAATGTATTTGAGCATGATCTTCTAATTTATATGAATAATTTGAGAAATATATTCTTACTCATAAGGAAATAATAAACATAATTGATATGTTGATTCTCAAAGTGATGCATCCTCATCTTTACAATTGCACATAATTGAAGGATTACTCAGGGTGTGAAGAGTGGCCTCCATTTTCTGATAGATGATGTTTTCTTTGTATAAATATAGCTAATCCATGCCCAAAATAACATTGAACATCAATAAAGGAAGCCGAATAAGATTTTCAATAGGTACTTTTACATTAAATTCAACATATAATACAATAATAATATATGTTTTCTCCGATTAAATCTTTTCGTTTTGGGTGGTGTATCGATCTAATTCAAAAAGGTACATAGTGATATACTATGGAATGTTTGGAAATATAACAAAAAAATACTAATGTAATTGTTAGTTATATATCAAAAATAATGATCTAACTCAGTATATGGGCTTCCTCGTTCCCCTTCTCTTAGAGATTGTTGGTTCTCATTATGATTATCATTCCTTGGAATAGAGAAATGACTTGTATTATTCGAAACTTCACCACATTCACAACATATAATGATATATGTTACCCTAGTTTATAATTAAATTAACTGTATATTTTTAGTATTAATATTAATTTTCATTAAAAAATTGGCCACATTATGACCTTATTTTCCATATTTGAGCATCTCCTACCCCCTTTGAGATATCATCTGAGATTCTTATTCCCATATGATTGACACCACGGGAAATGATTATTCTTTTACCTATCATCATTACTATCTGAGATTATATCTTTATCCTCATCTACTTTGATGTGTTAGGAGAGTCAAGTATATTCCTGTTTTAAATTGTAATTTTGGACAACTGAATTGGCATAAAAAATATGTGTTACCCATGCTTATATTAGGTTAGTCATGTCATTATGGAAATCATCACATTTCATATCATAATGATTGTAGGCACATTATCTACTATTTTAATCCATTCACTAATAAAAATAATGAAAAATTAGTGTTCTTGAATAGGTAGGTTATAGGAATATAAAAAAGAAGAAATCGAATATAGATGTATAGACATGTAAATTGAAATTATATCATATAATGTGATTCCCTATGTTTTAATCTAGGTTTTCCATTATGATATAATTATCCCTAGGGTTCTTAATGATATTTTATAGTAATAATCTCAAAACCTAACTTGATAATTTTTCTGACAAAACTACAATAACCCTAGCATTTCGGAGATATTATTACAGTATTTTTAGAATAACTAGACTTTTTAATGAAACCAAGTATAATAATGTATATTGTCCATAGAAGATTAGGTATATAAAATTTAAATTGAGGATATCGAATAAAACATATTTCTATTAATCATCCATAATTAGATCCTAACATCCTTTTATCCTATCATTTTTTATAGGATAACAAGAAAAATACATGAAAAAATGGTATGAGTGAAAAACCCTAGAATGGGAATACACATAGAAGTAAAGAACAACACAAGGGTTAGATAGCATAACATGAGGAAATAAAAAAGCATCCAACATGAATAATTATATAGCATAATAAAATATAAAACATAAGATCATGTAATAATGTTATCATGACATAATAATGAGTAAATTATAATATCCAATACTAATTCACATGGTGGAGCATGAGTCAAGTCTATCTCCCAAGACCATTGCACATGGAGGACCAAGTCCCATAAAAGAATCAGGTCTACTCCATATCCCATCATGAATCCTCATGAGGCTAAACTTTATCCAATCCATTGGGGTGGTATCTAGGTTCCCCTATTATATCATGTTCATGTATATGTGTTCCACATGAAGAATCAATCATAATGATTACCCACGGAAAGAATTGGGTATCACAATCATGTCCTGGTGCATGAAAAATGGGTTTCTTCTAAAAGTTCCCATGAAAGAATGGTTTTAAATAATACATGGACATAAATAAGTTAAAATTTTTATAAATAATGTTCAATTATTTTCAACTGAAGTGAAAACATGTAAAAAAGTGTTTATGAAACCTTAGAAATGAGCCTCTTTAGTGCAGTTTAAGGAAAATTTATAAAGTGTCTTTAATGTGGGGAAATGAGTAATTTTTTTCACAAAACCATAAATGAATCAAGATAGTTTTTCTTGAAAAAATTAGTGATCTTAGGAAAATAATGGTTAATTAAAAATATTAATGATGGTATTTTAATATTGGTAACAAATTGAGGAGTTCCCTTCAATCAGGATTACTTATCAAGAGGAATTTTGAATGGGACCATATAAAGCCTATATATTCTAATAAAAGAAAGAATAATTGAGTTATTTAAATATTATTAGATAATATAAATGGGATATAGGGGTTTAAATAAAAAAATTACAATTAGATTTTGTTAAAGAGAGAGAAAATGTAACCCAAATATAATTGGGAGTTTCTGAGATAATCTCTTACCATATTTATGAAACTATTCTTCACTAGCACTTAATGTTATGGATAATCCTATAAAATCCATTAAATAACTATTTAATAACATTATATAAATTAATTTTACTTATTATAATTTTATTGATATATTCTATGTCTTTTGATGTGTTAATATACAATTTTATCATTTGGGGGCGTTCGTTTGCTTCGTTTTCATGATCAGTTCACTTGTATACATATATAGAAGATAATTCAAAATTAGAATATTTAATCAGGATTGAAATTATATGATATTAATTAACATAAAAAATTTCGAGTTGTCTTATATATTATTTTTTGCCTTGATATAAGTATTATTCATTAGATAAAACATTAATGATAATAGTTTTAATTATTTTGGATTTTCTATTAATGCGAAGTTGTTTTGTTCTATTATTTAATATTATGTTTATATGTTTTTTCCATAATGATAAACTACTTAAAAAATATATTTTAAAATATATTCAAATGATTATAATTGTTTTATGTCCATCCGTGAATGTGGTAATGTAAAATGAAACTCGTTGTCCTTAAAGGCGACAAATCAACATGTCATGAATGAAGTTTTCATTTTTATAACAAATGGAGAAGAAGAGAGAATTGAAGGAATATATACCACAAAAATAACAAAATTAAATAATAAAAAAAATAATTTAGTTATCAGGACACTTTGGGTTTGGTTGGTGAAGAAATAATAAGAACATAAAAATTTTGAAATGGAATTATAGGAAAATGAAAGTAGATTTTACCTCTTCAACATATTCTCCATGAGAACCTCAATAAAGAAAATGGGATCTTTATTTCCTTGAGTAAAAAGATTATAGGATGTGGTGGGATAGGATTTGGATATTATTGGGTATAATTTTTACAGATTCATGGCTTTGGGGGTGTGGGGAGAAGGGGTGACATTGGGTGATATTTATTGTGGAAGGAGAAGAGTGTTTTGGATTATTTTTTTTAATTTTTATTTTTTTCAATTAAAACTACGAATATTATTTATTATTGTGACTATATAGAGTAAATAGTGCATGTGTGTTGTAATTAATGGTTCTTATGTCTTCCATACATCATCTATGACCCAAAAATTCATGTATTTGGCTTATACTTAAATTATCGTATTTCATTATTCCCCTAAAATTAAAATATTTTAAAAAAACACTAAAAATTAACCGAACGATATATAAATTTGTAGATTAAAAAAATGGAATCCATTTTATGAAAATAATATTCAAACATTTTTAAATTAAATTTTTAATTAAAATAGTCATTTATTAAAAAAGTATCAATGTTAATATTATAATTGATTTTATGACACTATAATATTATATAATGTATTATAAAATTATATTATAATAATAATAAATAAATATAAACTTATGAATCTATTTTTTTAGTAAAAGTTTATAACATTATATTAGTTATAAAATGTAAATAAACACTTACCAATTACATGAATTCCAATACATAAGTTATCATTTTTAAATCATTTATTTACCTATACCAAGATATTAATTATCATATATTCATTTGTGAGATGCCTAAATTTTATTTATACTTTCATTGGTGAGGTCAATATTCTATTGGTCGAGTTATTATTTTTAATGATCACATTACTATTCCAAAGGTCAAGTTACTATTCAATTGGTTTAGGTTTTTTAATTTTAATAAGTACCTCATATTTCATTCATTCTCCATTTATAATGTTTTTATCATGTTATATATTTGATTTTTTGTGATTTTTACAATTTGTAATTATTATAAGAAGAAAATTTTCATTGATGGAATCCAAGGTCGTTGCATATTTTCTTCATGTACTGAGAGCTGTAGATAGTCTGATATGGGGTCAATCATTGAGAACCATCATAATACTATCAAATGAATGAAAATGTCATCGACCCAAGGTAGTGGATAGTTTCTCTTTACAATCACATGGTTTAGGCAATAGTAATCTGCAAACACCCTCAAGCACTCATCTACCTTCTATTTGAATAAAAATATGTTAGCCCATGTTGAAACATTGTTCATGAAAACCCCTTTAACCTGAAATTCCTCTAACTACACCCTCATCATGTGAATCTCTATGTGAGGAATATGATATTATATCAATGATCTCATGTCCATATCGGGGTTTAGATAAATGAAAATGACTTTTTCTCAGCTGGGAGGTAATCCCAGAATGTCCTCAAAAAAGGCGTATGCATACTCGCTCACCACTGTAGTAAACTGAATGATCAAAGCATCTACTTCACAAAGAGTCATTATATTCAACATCTTTATAATTAGATACACCATAATACTAATGAGTCTATCCTTATCCTTAATTATTTTATTTTCACCCATAATGGAAAACCTCGTACCCTCATTTTGGAGACACTGTATAATCCACTCAAAACTATCTATATGCGTATTAACATTAGATAAAGATTCCATACCTAATATAAGTCATAAATCCTCATCACTTGTATAGTGAGATGACAAATGAAAAAAAAATCTCTTCCAATAGTCTCATCATAGAATAGGAATAAATATTTTTTTGTCGAGTCCCTTCCCATAAGAGTCACCAAGAATAAGAGTCATGCTAAGGGATCAACCAAACTCTCTTGGTCTCTAACAAGAGTAGTGTAAACAAATGATGAGATCACACCAATTTAAACCAATAAATCATATAAATTATCAACAAAAATTATCAAATCTTGAATCATCCATAGATCTTCTAGATCATAATCTTCAATTGCCTGTAGTTACACATACCCCTGACCACCACCTCCTTAATCCTAGTTGGAATCCCCATGGGGTGGTGGCGGTAACAAGTAAAAACATATTCCACATGCAACTGCTCTCCAATATCCTCAACCATATACACAAACCTTTGGACATTCCTTCTCATAAAACAATATATACCTAGGTGTCCCATCCACTGTCACTCTTTTAGTGGCATGTGAGTTTAGAAAATCTCATGTAAGATCTCCCTGACCATCAAAATAGTAGAACTACATCTTTCTAGGATTACTACATTCATACTATTAAACATGAACCAATGTCCCACTATATTCGGATTGACTCCAAAAATTTCTCACATTTCTAGTTCACTAATTATATTTTCAACTACCTATTGATGAAGTGTTATCTCTTGTGTGCCCACTACTGGCACTAATTATCCTTTTTTGATTATCTAGGAAACTCTCAACCACAAAATCAAGCTCCAAAACTCAAGAAAAGGTTGTAATGATAATATGTAAAAAATTATATATTATTTATTTATGTGTAACTTTCTAGAAGGATTGATCCGATTAAAATTTATTACACATCATTTACATTAAATACAGAAAAAGGTTAGTGGACCTAGATTAATACTTAGTAACATTATTACTTCCCTACAAAAGTGGTAGATTATTTTTGACATGAACATCCCATAATAAGGTTTTAGAAAACTACTATATGAAATTGATCTTGTAATCTAACCATATAAGAGATTCCTCATAATAAGACCATGTCACTAAGACTGTCACGACCCGCCTTCACCGAAAGGAGGGTAGGGACAACAGATTCCCAAGCCCTTCCTTCTTTAAGTTGAAGGAGAGATAATGACCCTTGAGTCCCACCACCAGTAGGCCCCGGAGTGGCGACTAGCACCAAGGGTATAACATTTTCACATTATGGGAGGCATTTCCATTTTTTTAGTTAACCACGATTGTGAGAAATAATGAGTCAACACCAAACACCCCAAAGTATAGAAAACTCAAGGTAAAAACCAAACTACATGCATGTTTAATGATAAAACTGAACAAAGTATAAGGACTCCAAAGTATAATACCCCACAGAAATGGAAAAAGGGTAATTAGAAACCAAAAATGACCAATAGAAAATCCAACGTCCAAACTAGTAAAGTCCCACCCAGCCTTCGACGCCCTCCTGGAAACCTGAAAGTAAAAGTAGGGTGAGCATACAAAGTATACTCAGTAGGAAAATCTAAGGCTCTCATGCACAAGTGGGGAGACATCTTAAAGTCCCATGAGAAGAAGAAGAAACATCATCTACCATGGAATCTATCCATCCCACCTCACCGGCCATGATTTCCAAATAACAAAAGCAGTAAGATAATAGTAAAGAACAAAGTATTTGTGTACCCCACACCACTATTTACCCCAATAGCTAGCTGCTCATCACTAACAGCAAACGTCCTGACGCTACCATGCTCTTCCTATCCGCACACATCTGGACCTCACAGCCAACCACATTCCTTCCCACACACACCTGGGCCTCACAACTACAAGATCCCTGCCCACACACACATGGGCCGCATCCCAAAGACACCTGGGAAAACAAACCGTAACCAGAACCCCTGACCAAAAACACATGGGCCTCAACACACCAGTTGAAACAAACCCGAAGAATGTTTGGTGTAACGTCGCCTCCAGCCATCACAGCTGAGGGAATAGGGGAAGGAAGGAGAGTAACTAGGGGGAAACACCCTTCCCCATGAGATGGGGTGTCGAACATTAAGTGCCCAACACGGGTGGGGAGAAACTAAACACAAAACATACAGTTACACATATATGACAACACACAGCCCAACCTATGGCTCCTCAAATAAATACAAGCAGGTTCCCAAGCATTGTTGCCTCAGAAAACAGGCACAAAACAAACGATTCCCCATTTCCTTGTTCAAGTTATCATTTCATAACAGTTTAGATTGAGTTAATTCCTTCACTACTGGGCAACTAACAGGCAAAACCACAGATGAAACAACAATTAAAGCAGTAATAAAAACTATCGGTAAAAATTTAAGCATTCACACACGGTTCTCTTATGAAGTCACAACAACTCGGGATCAAGTGAGATCCCACAATGTACTGAAAACAAAACAAACCCTGAGACATGGACCCATGTCCCCAAAATCATGGAGCCAATGGTTTCTCAACAATAGAGGATTCCGCCCAAATTCATGTCACAGTAGAGCAACCACACAGCCTCAGATTCACAACCAGCGAAAGTATAACAATAGGGGATCCCATCCCCACCCATATCAAGAAAACCATAAAGTCACCCGCAATTGGCCCTTGAAAGGAAACAACAAAACCACTTCCACCATCACAAGGGAGTCCCTTGCAGGTATTTTCATATTTAAAAGATTTAACACACTCCATAGTTTCAATTTTACTGGGCTTTAACCGGAGTTATCATTGAAAATGGTTGATCCTGGTGCTTTCAATTTATTTAACCAAGTATACGTAATTAACCAATTCCATGTTGCATTTATTTAAACATCCAGGAGCACCCAGGTTCAATAGTGCATAGAGAAAGACCACCAACGGCCATTATTTTTAGTGAGCATAGGTCCATATAATTCACAACACATATCAACATAAAAGAGCACTACAGAACATCAATCACACCCCATTTCCTTATTTAGAGGTCCGTTAATTATCTTCATTAAGATTGGTTTCATCAATTTACACAGATAAAAAAGCATACCCACCCCTCATGATGCACAGAAAGGAGAGATGAAGGAGAAAAATCTCTACCTGATTGATCAAGGATCAATGTCAAGTCCTCGCATGGAAACTGGAAATCAGGAGTAGCAGGAATTCCACATAAGGCGATCAAGGAAGACATCACAAGGGTACAACTTGTCCAGAGGAAGGGTATTCAGAGCGTAGGGTGATAGAGAAAAAGGAACCTAGGGAGAAGAGAAGTCTCTAGGTTATAAAGGCTGAGATATAGCATCCCCAAGACGGTTAAAATATGGAGAAAACTCGAAACCATGGATGAAGTGGGATCATGGGTCGACCACGTGGTTGGGCCACCCCCACGTCCAACATAAAAGTTCCCCACCCTTCGGTGCAGTTAAAACGGACGCACACATCCTTAACCAAGGAAGGACTCACAGGATGCGGTAGAGGCATTTCTAAAATCACGATTAAAGGCATGACCAAAACGCACAGATTTCCATTTAAGGAGGGTACCTCACCAATAATTTAAATTATATACCATTAAGGGGATTTAAAACAAGGTTAAAGGGGTCAAAAAAATTCATGCAAAGGAGGATCTACTGGAAACCCATGGAGAGGTCACTGGTAGGCTCGGTCTACCGGTAGACCAAGCTACCGATTGGCCGAGCATACCGGTAGGCCGAGGCCACCGGTAGGCCGAGGCAACCGGTAGGATGAGCTACCGGTAAGACGAGGCCATCGATAGGCCGAGCTACCACTCGGTTGAGCTATTTTTAGGAGTATTAAGCTTCATCGAGAAGCTAGGATGGCCTTCCAGACCACCCAGAACACCCCAAACATTATTTTTTCACCAAGTAATGGACCCCAAAACCCCGGTCCATTACATCAGATACTTCTCAAACTATTCTCATCCTCGAGAATATAATACCAAACCAGAAAGGATAAAAGAGGGGTCCAAACTACCACCCTCAAAAGATACTTCCCAGGGGAAAACCCCTGAGTTGTTCAAAAGCTGGAACAGAACCCCCCTACATCCAGGAATACTGCCCCCAAGAGTTATCATCCACAAACATCCACAACCAGTACAAGGATCACACTATCCAACACCTGATTCAGGGAGTCCCTTCCTACATGTCAGGATATTATCCACTTTGGGTGGCACTGACCCGCCCGCAAGGGTTTAATCACATCCACATTAATGTTCCTTGATTAGCAGTCATGTTTTCCCATCATCACACATTCGGTGTCAAAACAAGCTGAACACACATTTTATATATTAAAACACAATGTGAAACATCTTAATAGAACTCAGAACAACATCAACAATAAGGAAGTCAAAACAGCTCTTGGTACTGAATGCGTAACTGGGCCTCCCGCTCCCAAGTTCTCTCCTCTAGGCCACCATGCCTCCACAACACACGAACCAAGGGGATGGTTCATCCACGAAGAACTTTCTCTTTATGATCCTTGATATTGATCGTTCGTTCTATTAAGATCACGTCGTTTTCGACATCTAACTCTCCCCAATCGATGAAGTGGGAGTCATCGTGTAGATATCGACGAATATGGGAGACGTGAAAGATGTTGTGAACTTTCTTCAACTAAAGTGGCAATTCCAGCTGATACGCCACCTCACTAACTCGTCCCAACAACTTGAAAGGTCCGATGAACATAGGGGAGAGCTGACTCCCCTTCCCAAACCTTCGCTGCCCACGTCGAGGGGAAACCTTCAATAATACATGATTTCTAACCTGGAACTCCAAGGGCCCCCTCCTATGATCGGCATAAGACTTATTCCCATCCTGGGATGCCTTCATCCTCTCATACATGAGATGAACCTTCTCAGTGGTGCCCTGCACCACTTTTGGCCCAAGAACAGGTGCTTCCCCAATATCTATCGAGCAAACGGGGGAACGACATGGACTTCCAGGCAAGGCCTCAAACGGTGTCATTCCAATGGTGGAGTGGAAGCTATTATTATAAGCAAACTCTACTAAAGGCATGTGTCATACCCATGATCCCCCAAAATCCAAAACACATGCCCACAACATGTCTTCCAATGTCTGGATCATTCGTTCTATTTTCCCATCTGTTTGAGGGTGTAAAGCAGTGCTAAGGCGTAGCTGGGTTCCAGAGGCATGCTCTAATCCCCTCCTGACTCATGAGGTAAACCGCATGTCTCGGTCGGAGACAATAGATCTCGTAATCCCGAGCAACCACACCACCTCATCGACGTACCTCTGGGCTAAGGTGCTCACTAGGCTCGACTCCTTAATCTCCAAGAAGTGTGTTGATTTTTTCTACCAATCCACCACTACCCAAATGAAATCATAGCCTCCCTGAGCCCTAGGTAGCTCTATGACAATTTCCATCTATATTTCATCCCACTTCCACTCGGGAAAATATAAAGGTTGTAACAACCCTACAGGAAAACGGTGTTCATCCTTCACTTGCTAACACACCAGGAACTTAGCCACAAACTCTGCCACTAACCACTTTACCCCAGGCCACCAAAAATGTCCCCTCATGCCTTGGTACATCTTTGAGACCCCTAGATGTACCACTAAAGATGATCCATGGAACTCACAGAGAACACATTTACGCATCATCTCTGAAGAAAAAAAATCCTTCCATGGAAAAGCATCTGATGCTGACCATCCTCCGACCATCCCTCAGAAGAATTTCCCTGATAAACACGATCTCGCATCACATCCACCTCTGATTCCCCCCACTGAGACTCTTCCACCTTCACCACTAAAGAGGAAACTACATTCATCTGAAATAGACATCCTCTACCACCTTCCACCCTTTCATCCAAATACAAGGCCGCTAACTCTTCCATCGCTCTCCAAGAATCTGAAGATTCCCAAACTACATCCTTCTATGATTTCCTGCTTATGGAATCAGCCACAACATTTCCTTTTCCCTCAGTATAAGATATTTCGATGTCGAAATCTTGGAGGAACTCAACCCATCTCCACTACCACAAGTTCAGATCCCACTGGGACAAGACATAATGCAAGATCTTGTGATCTGAGAAGACCACAATGCGCTCTATGGTGAAATAATTCCGCCACAACTTCAATGAGAACACCATGGACGCAAGCTCCAGATCATGGGTGGCATAGTTATGTTCATGAGGATGTAACTTCCTAGACCCATAAGAGGTCACTCCTCACTGCTGCGTCAGTACAAATCCCAACCCAAGGCCAGAAGCATTACAGAACACTTCGAATAACACCCCTTCCTCTGGTAATCTGAGTACTGGAGCACTAACCAGCTTCTCCTTTAGGAAGCCAAAAGCTGTTTGGAACTGGTCACTCCATACGAAGGCCTTGTCCTTCCTAGTCAAAGCTATCAAAAGAGTTGCAACTCGAGAGAAGTCAGGAACAAACCTCTGGTAATATCCATCCAAACCCAAGAAAATACGAACATCCGCCACATTCTTGGGTGCTGCCCATGAAACGACTGCATCGACCTTCGACGGGTCTACTGTTATTCCCATCTAAGACACTACGTGTCCAAGAAAATGTACTTCTCGGGTTAAGAACTTTCACTTAGACAGTTTCCCATAAAGATGGTGGTGTCGAAGGACTCCCAAAACATCCCTAAGATGCTCAACATGCTCATCCTTTGATCTTGAGTATATAAGGATGTCGTCGATGGACACCACAACGAACTGGTCCAGAAACTCTAGGAATACAGAGTTCATGAGGTCCATGAACATAGCTGGTGCATTTGATACACCAAACGGCATGACCATGAACTCAAAGTGGCCATATCTACACCTGAAAGTCGTCTTTGAGAAATCACCTTCCTTCACTCTCAACTGGTGGTATCCAGACCGCAGATAGATCTTAGAGAACAAACCTGCTCCCCTTAGCTGGTCGAAAAGATTGTCTATCCTAGGGATGGGGTAACGATTCTTGAACTTCACCTGATTCAACCTCCGGTAGTCTATGCAAAGTCTTAGACTACCATATGGCTTCATTATGAACAAAACTGGAGCACCCCACTACAACTAGCTGGGTCGAACAAAACCCTTCTCTATCAGATTGTCAATTTGAATCCACAACTCCCGCAACTGAGAAGGTTCTATCTGATATGGAGCAATCGAGATTGGGCAGGCACCAGGCTATATGTCTATCCCAAAATCAACATCACGTTGAGGGGGTAGAGTCACAACCTCATTGGGAAAGACATCATAGAATTCACTTACGACCTCTGGGACAACCATCATTCCTACGTCCACCGACTCCCCTGACACCACGTCCAACATAGAAAGGAGTGGCTCCATGTGTCGACTCCCCACCTAATAACTCTGCTCCCCCAGAAACGAAACATGTCGTCCATCCTCATTAGATAATTCAATCCTTCTTCGATTGCAGCCGATGATGGCATGCATAGAGAATAACCAGTCGATGCCTAGAATGACAACTTATTGCTACATCTGCAATGAAAAAATGTCTCCACTAGACTGATGCGGTCCCAACATTAGTCTACATCCCTGAAAAAAGTATGATACGCTGGTCTGACCCCCAACTAGTGTTCTCAAGACTAAGGGCACAAAAAGTCTCTCAGCATCTAGACCCAGAGCATGGGATAATTCGGGCATAACAAAGGAGTGCGAAGCTCCCAAATCAAACAAGGTAGAAACAAGAGTGATGAATAAACTGATCATACCTCGAACGACCTCTGGTACCACCAGAGCTATTAACTCTGCGGCATGCAACTTTCCACGCCCAACTTTTCTACCTCACTGCTGTCAAACACCTCCCTGACCATGCCCTGGTCGAGGTCCCTAAGGAGCACCATGGTTTCGGTCTCCTCTATCAAGGTCTTCCCTCGAAGGGCCATGGGCCTGCTACTACTAATGGAAAGGGCTCACCGGCAACAGATGCTACTGAGGTGGGTGCTGAAACTTCCCACCTCCACCATGTGAAGCTCGAGTCGGACACCTGCTCTGGACGTGCCTGAAAACTCCACAAGAGAAAGACTTCAGTCCAGGCCCTATGGAAAAGGGGCGAGGTCCAGAAGCTCGAGACTAGAACTGATGAGGCCTAAAACCTGCTTGTCGAAACATGGAAGGCCCTGTCGTTAGAGACCTGCTGCTGATCGCCTTCCCATTTGATGAACTCAGCTGGTTCCCTTCTCGTGGTGTGCCTCCCTTCGAGTGCATCCTCTCTACTATCTCGACCTTCTTCTGTAATACTAGGTACATCGGAAGAGTGAAGGGAGTGACAGCATACTGAAGAGAAGGATGGAGTGCCTCCTATAACAGTATTTCTTGAGACTCCTCATTCAGAAAAAGATCCAGGGCATAGCATAAGAGATCTTTGAACTTGATCCCTAGCTCCCTCACTGACATGCTTCCCTACTGAAGGGATAGAAACTCCTGTCTCTTCTCAGCCTTTGCCGTAGATGAGAGGAACTTCTCACAAAATTACTTCTCGAAACTGGCACATGAAACATCTGCCTCTATCTTCTCTCCCATAAAAATTGTCCACCACTGACGCACTGCTCCCCTCGAATGATTGACTTCCAACGGAACCCAGTACTCCCTCGGATCACTGATCAAAGAGAAGGTGATGGCTAGATCCTCGAGCCATCCCTCCATTACTGAGTCAGAAACGATGCCCTCGTACTTCTTGAGGGTTTGTCGCTGGAAGGAGCACAGAGTCCTCTGCCACAAGTCATCCTCCTCATCTCGGTCAACCATCTGCTGGTTCACTGCCTCGATCTGCTAGGCCTCAACTACCTGAGTCGCTCGTGGATAACGTCTTGGTGCCATAGCTGCAAGGTAAACAAATAATTCCTAAGCCCGAGTAGCAAGGGAATTATTATTATTATTACTAAATTTTTTTCTCCCCAAGGTGCCCCAAATCAATTAAAAACACAATCATTATGATGCATGTACCTTCCCTAGGGTCTCTACCCTGCAATAAATGTAGTCTCACTTGGTCGTTTAATATGCTCAGAGTCCTTGCAACGGATCACAGGGGGCCCTAAAATCTCGTGTCCTAGCCGGTCCTCCCTGGTCTATTTTATAAACCAAGATCACCTAACATTGTTTCCCTTCCATCCCATGCAATACTCACTGTTCCTAACTCCAGACACCATCATATCCCTCAACCTCCCTTTGATACTTTTCTATCATGACCCGCCTTCACCGAAAGGTGGGAAGGCACAACAAATTGCCAAGACCTTCCTTCTTTATGTTGATGGAGATATAATGACTCCTGAGTCCCACCTCTAGTAGGCCCCATAGTGGTGACTAGCACCAAGCGTATAACATTTTCACAATATGGGAAGAATTACCCATTTTTTAGTTAATCAAGATTTGGAGAATGAATGAGTCAACACCAACCACTACCAAGTATAGAAAATTCAAGGTAAAAACCAAACTACATGCATGTTTAATAATAAAACTGAACAAAGTACAAAGACTCCAAAGTGCAATACCCAACAGAAAAGGAAACAAGGATATGCAGAAACCAACAGTGGCCAACAGCAACTCCAACATCCAGACTAGTAAGGTATCGCACAGCCTCTGAAGCCCACCTGGAAATCTGAAAGTAAACATAGGATGAGCATACAAAGTATACTTAGTATGAAAACCTAAAGCTCTCGTGCACAAGTGGGAAGACGTCCTAAAGTCCCGTGAGAAGAAGAAGAAACATCATCTATCAAGGAATCTATCCATCCCACCTCACCAGTCACGCTCACAAAATAACACATGCAGTAAGAAAATAGTAAAGAAAAAAACATTTGGGTACCCCGAACCACTATTTCTCCCACTAGCTAGATGCTCATCCCTAATGGAAAACGTCCTGACACTTCCATGCTCTTCCTTCCCACACACACCTAGGCCTCACAACTATCCACATCCCTTACCGCACACACCTGGGCCTCACAACCACTACATCCCTGCCCGCACACACCAGGGCCTCATTTCGAAAACACTTAGGAGAAAAAATCGTAACCAAAACCCCTGCCTGAAAACACCTAGGCCTCAACACACCAATAGAAACCTACCTGAAGAATCTTGGGTGTAAGGTCACCTCCATCCATCATAGCCGAGGGAAGAGGGATAAAGAAGGAGAGTAACTAGGGGGAAACACCATTCTCTATGAGATGGGGTGTCAGACACTAAGTTCCCAATGCGGGTGGGGTGAGAATAAACACAAAACATACAGTTACACATATATTCCAACAAACAGCCCAACCTATGGCTCCTCAAATAGATACAAGCAGGTTCCCAAGCACTGTTGCCTCAGAAAACAGGCACACAACAAACAGTTCCTAGTTTCCCTATTCAAGTTATCATTTCATAATAGTTCAGAGTGAGTTAATCCCTTAACTACAGGGAAACTAACAAGAACAACCATAGATGAAACAAAAATTAAAGCAGTAAAGAAAAATGTCAGTAAAAATTTAAGCATTCACACCCGGTTCTCTTATAAAGTCACAAAAACTAGGGATCAATGAGATCCCCCAAAGTACTGGAAACACATCAAACCCCGAGACATAACCCCATGTCCCCAAAATCCAGGAGCCAATAGTTTATCAACAACAGATGATCCCACCCAAATTGGTGTCATACCAGAGCAACCAAATAGCCTCAGATTCACAACCAATGAAAGTATAACAATAGGGGATGCCATCCCCACCCATATCAAGAAAACCATAAAGTCACCTGAAATCGGCCCGTGAAGGAAAACAACCAAAATACTACCACTAGCACAAGGGAGGACCGTGAAGATATTTTCATATTTAAAAGATTTAACACACTCCATGGTTTAAATTCCACTGGGCTTTAACTGGATTTATAATAGAAAAGGGTTGATCCTAGTGCATTCAATTTATTTAACTGGGTATACGTAATTAAACAATTCCATGTTACATTTATTTAAACATCCAGGATCACCTAGGTTCATTAGTGCACAGATAAAGACAACCAACGACCATGATTTTCAGCTAGCATAGGCCCATATAATTCACAACACATATCAACATAAAAGAGTACAGCAGAACATCGATCAGACCCCCGTTTCCTTCTTTAGATGTCTGTTCATTATCTTCATCAATTTTGGTTTCATCAATTTCCACAGAGAAAAAAGCATACCCACCCTGCATGATGCACACTAAGGAGAGAATAAGGATAAAAATCCCTACCTGATTGATCGAGGATCAACATTAAGTCCTTGCGTGGAAACTGGAAATCATGGGTACCAGGAATTCCACGGAACGCGATCAAGGAAAACTTCATGGGGGTAAAACTCGTTCAGAGGAAGGGTATTCTGAGCACAGGGTGATAGAGAAAAAGTAACCTAGGGAGAAGAAAAGTCTTTAGGTTATAAATGCTGAGATACACCATCCCCAGGATGGTTAAAATATGGAGAAAAACTTGAAACCATGGAAGAAGCGGGATTGTGGATTGACCGTGCGTCTAGGCCACCCCACACATCCAACTTAAAAGGTCCCCGTCATTTGGGGCTGTTAAAATAGACGCACACCTCCTTAACTAAGGAAGGACTCACAGGATACGGTAGAGGAGTTTCTGAAAACATGGTTAAAGGCATTACCAAAATGCATTGTTTTCCATTTAAGGAGGGTACCTCACCAATTATTTAAACTAAATACCATTAATGGGATTTAAAACAGGCATAAAGGGGTCATAAAAATTCACACAAAGGAGGTTCTACTGGAAAAACCATGGAGAGGTCACCTGTAGGCTAGGTCTACTGATAGACCTAACTACCGGTTGGCCGAGGCTACCGGTAGGCTGAGGCTACCAGTAGGCCGATCTATCGGTAGGCCGAGGCCACCGGTATTCTAAGATACCGGTAGGCCGAGGCTACCGGTAGGCCGAGCTACCGGTAGACCGAGCTATAGATAGGCCGAGGCCACTGGTAGGCCAAGCTACCGGTAGGCCGAGCTACCGTTAAGAGTCTTAAGCTTCACCGAGAAGCTAGGATGGACTACCATACCACCCAGAACACCCCCAAACGTCATATTTTCACCAAGTAATGGACCCCAAAACCCCAGACCATTACAAAGACCCACTATCATCTCATGGTGACCTCAAGAGGGATCATTGCTAGGTCCACCAATATGTCTATTGGTGTCCTGACCTACAGAAATACTCATTTCATCACCTAAATAAAATTATCAACCACCTTGGTTAATGGTTCACCAATGAACCTAATGGTTCAAAAACCATAAAAATCTTAAAGTTTACTTATCCAGCACACCTGAACTGTTATACTGCCTGCAACATCTACTGCACAAAAATTTGTGCCAAGTATTATACACAACATTGATGTAGAACCTCTTAAACAATACCCTATATCAAAGACTCATCACTTAGGGGATCATCCTTGTGATATGTTTGTTGAATCATAGAAATTAAATATCACCGAGTAATCCTAAAATAGAAAATATATACCATGATAAATGAATATATAATTATAGTTTACTCATGAAAAACAAGTAAACCAAAACCCAATCATATATGAATAATGTGAAAATGTTTTACAATTCAACTAGTTCAATCATATAAAACATTAAAAAGAAGGGAGTCAGAGTCTATGTAAATGGATATTTGATCCACTACACTATCACTAGAATCCCTAAAAAGGGATCGGAACGTGAAATACATGACACTGATTTCATAAAACACAAATCAATGTCACTACTAGAAAAAAAAATCCAAATCTATATTCCTAAAATGGAAATGAAATACCTTATACAACTCAGTCATGACCTGACCCATTGGGGACCACCTGAACAGTGATATTCCAAGTGTGACTACCCCATGACCTCCTCCAATCGACCAATAGATCTCAATAATTATCATATTGGAGTAACACTCACATGGTAGGACTTATACTATGGTAAATGTTTGCCCACCGAAAAAAATCCATGCCAATATAATTCTAAAACCTGAAATATAATCGATACTAAATTTGTGGACACCCCTAAACCCCTGAATCATTGTATAACCAATTATAGGAATCCTGGAGGAGGAACTTATTTTTTTGTATATGGGATCTCTCCCATATATTTTAAGCTCATTTACAATGATGATTCCCTCAGTCATTATCATTTTTTCCACTATGATTATAATTATAAAATTATCTAGATAAATAATAATTTAATTTTTAGTTAGAAGACACATAGTATCAATATAATGTAACAACTGTATAGCAAGACAAGGATTCCTTCATGAAGTTTCCATATAACATTAATCTTGGAGAACACACTCTAGGGGTCAGATTACACGGATGGTATCCATCTGAGATGTTTTTCTCGTGAGGTCTCTCTATAATAATTGGGAGCTATAGGTTTGAGGAGAAAGGTACATGGATGGTGATTAGTCCTAAGAAAATAGGGTATAAAAACAAGTCAAATTATATTAATCAACTAATTATGGGTTTGATGCCTGTATAGTGTTGTCCACGACAATTCTAATAACCCCACCTAAGGAAAATAGTGATGATAGAGGATATTACATTAGGTACTATAGAAGGATAAAAACAACACTATCTGAGACACTTGTTATTTGGATGGTATCACTATCTTATACGAAGGAATTGATTCCATAATAAACCCTTAGAGAAGGTTTCATTGAAATTCACTGTAAAAAAACATTTCTATGATGAAGGGAATGAGGGATCCAAGCCATCATTGATGGAATAAAATCTGTGTCATAATAGTATATGGTATATAACTTTGACACCGAGTCTAACCATGTATCATGGAATATTCCCATGTTAGAGTCTATGTACACATATCCTTGTATTTGTACTTGGTAATGACTGAGTACACAACTCTTCTTATGTACACCTGGCCTATACATGTGATGTCTAAGTACACACAAAGTTTCTAGGTCTTGTCACATGCCATGTGACACATTCCATACATTGTGTGAAACTTATCTCCTCTTTGAAAACCCTAATGTCATAGCTGGGGCCATGAATGGTTTTTGAAGCTGGATTACACACCATGTGACATGAAATTTCATGAAATCCATGTTTCCTCTCCCACATACGATGACACTATTTCCATATCTGGTTTATCTACTTATCTTACATGTTGATTATGGATATGGTCTAACCGAGCCTCACCACCACAGGTTCACTAGAAAGCATTCATCGATCTTCTATGAAATCATCAGTTGAGTTACGCCATTATCACAAACAAAAAATATAAATAATGAGTATCCTCAAATCAGTAATGATCGGTCATGAGTCATCATCATGCCTTGAAATCATAGCCTTGATTACATCCTTGACCACAATAATGATTTTTTAACTAAGTAATAGTCTCACAATAATCATATGCCTTGTATTCATGAACTATAGATAATAGAATTGTCTGCAATAAATGTGTGAATATTGGGGGAAGAAATTCGCAACACAAAAAAATGTGGAAGGGACCCCATCCAATGATTTTATTGTCATTAATTTTTTTCTATTTTTATGAATAATTAGTAGGTATAGAGAAAAAACAATATAAATCTGAATAACCAAATAAGGCTATCTTGTGCCTATAATATGCTCAATCTACGATTTAATTCGTTAATTGATGGATTATTTTTCTTGTAGGAAAAATAAAATGGGGATAAATCCCCATAATATAGAAATACTACTATGATTTCGATCATTTATTGATGGTGAATCAATAATTTTTAATCATTGGAAAGATCCATGATTTCATCGGGTGTGAATGATCATCGATCCATCACCATAGTTTACCAAGGATTCCTCTAATTCCCTCTCTTAATTATCAATAATATTTTTATAACCATTATATTTTTTCATAAATATGTTTAAATGGACGATGATTATTTTAATACATCACATAAATAAAATATATATTTTAATTAAGTCATTATTCATGATCATGTGTTTTTTTCACAAATTCCGGATACTGGTAAAGAATATGTTATACCTAGGTAAAAATAATATTATTAACTCAATAAAAGCATCATATTTCTTAACCAAGTCCCTTTTTGGGAGTTATTCCACTGATTATGAATATATTATCTAGAAAATTTATTTTTTGTAAATAATAACATTATAGGAACACCTCATTTACATGTTTAGGAACATTGGTTGATAAATTTTGTAATACTTACTATTAGTTGATTTGAGTACCTACTTAAACTGTAGTGGAATTTACAGATCTTCAAAAAAAAAATTTTTATAAAAAAAATATAATCCTTTCAATGAAAATTTTTTATGCCATCAAGGATAGATTAAAATATAATTAGAAATAATAAGAATAACATAATTGATTTTATCCTAATTTATTAGAGAAAAAACAACTGCACAATATTTTCTATGGTATCCACTTCTTCTTATCTTTTTTACTTAAATATTAGATATAAATAATTTACATTGTATATTTATAAGAACTATATCCTACACTATATTATATATTTCTCAGATACTCTAATTTGATTTTTCTTCTATAATCCCATGTTGGACTTTTTATGAGGCAATTTCAACCGTAGACTTTCTATGTGAATTTATTTTATATAAACACTAGAAACATATGGTGGATAATGTTAATTTTTAAATAAAAAACATAGTTTTATGTTATTTAAAATTTGAGATGACTATATCACAACTTGATGTAGATCCTCTGATTTTTAAAACTTTGTGTTTTCATATTTTTTACATCATTTGAAAATAAAATTTGTATTAGTATTTTAAAACACCTTAAAAACTTTACTCTAATAATATACATTAAATAATTTTTTATAAATTTTGATTAAATTGATTAGATTTATTTCAAAATTTAATGTAAAAATTATAATATTTTAAATGAGTTGTGATCAAGACTGTGAGAATTCTTTTAAAAAAATTAAATTTTAACTTTTTTATATTTATGTTAGTTGAAATGTTTTCACAAAATTAGAAATTAGTTTTTAAATTATTTTCAAAAATATATATTATTGGAATCACCTTATACCCATCTAGATTTGTCCACTCCAACTAAAATTTTGTATCAAGTGATGTTTTCTGATTTAATTATATACCTTTTTACAAGGATAAAATAATATATGAAAATATTTTCTGTTTATGTTTATTTTTTAATTTTTTATTATGGATTCTAATTCTAAATGTTATACTACCAAGTTAAATCCCTACATTAATTGTTAAAATTATGATCAAAGAGAAATAAATATGAAAATACATCAATAAAGAATGGTTTTCAACTTTTGTTGACCTATTGATGATAAATATTAAAAAACTAAAAACTGTTACTAAATAATGGGATTCCCCTAAAAAATATACCTATGATTCAAAATTAAAATATATAAATGATTTATTTTCTTATTTATGAGGTGATGGATTTAATATGTTATCATTATTTTATAATACTAATCATATAAACCCTTTTTATTTCTCTTGAAGTTAGATGTAATATAAATGAAATGAGGCTAAATATATAAATAATTATTTATGAGACATTCAAAATGTAACTTGAAGAATATATCACTCAAATGTTTTATAGCATTAATATGATAATATATGCTATGATGTTTCCTAGAAAAAATGGAATGTAGAGATAAATTAATAAGGATTTGACATGTCTACTAGATCATTAGAGATGTAAAATAGTCCCTATCTGATAATATTTTGACATCAGAAGAATTCCAGTCAAATAATTTATTTAAAATATAATTATTTGAGAAGAATAGATGGATAAAATAAATTAATTTGATTAACATAATAAGAAATATATTTATTTTAAATAATCATGGTCAAAAGCCAATAAACATTCCAAACCAAAGTTCTAAAGTGGAAGTGATGATGATTATGAAAGTGGTGAAAAATGTCTTTATAAACCATAATTTTTAAGAAATTTTATATAAATATTAATTATTTCAGAGGTTAAACTATAAATTAATTTATAATAAATGAAAAAATTGGATAAATGTGTTTAAAAAGGATAATTCTTCATTTCATATTACATGCTATAATTGTAAATGAAAAGGACCAATGAAAGGAGATTGTCCAAATCACATGTATATGAAAATATATCAAGATAAAGGTAAAACACCCTAGAATGAAATGAAATCCTCTTGGACTACCTATAAGGACAGATACAGTGACTCCAACTCTACCCATGAATATAAAAATGAAAAAAAAAATTTATTTATGGATAATAATTCGGAGGTACCATCTATGCCTTCTACAAATATATCTAAAGATTATGATATTTCTAATGAATTCCTAGATGATCATTTATTCGTTATATAATACCACGTGAATGAGAAAAAAATTAAACTAAAAATTATAAAAAAAAATCACAAAATTATGTGCTTTAGAAAATTCATCTCTAAGTGTAGAAAATAAAAAAAAATTATCCAATTAAAATAAAATATTATTTTTAAATTGCAAAATAAAATTTTTAAAAATGACTCATATTTTTCTTTTCAAAATAAAAACATCAAAAATCATATTTTTTGAAACAAAATACCCAATAACTAAATCTAAAATAGGTAATAGATCCTTAATGAATCGGAAGATGTATAAAATTATTTTTTCACTAGTTCCAAAAAACATGACATTAGTTTATATTAAAATTACTAGTTTTGAAAATATTTCAAGATATTTTGGACCTAAAAATGATTTTCTATTAATAACATAAATTTATATTTTAATAAATACTATAATAATTTTGTATTCCAAAATCATTGATTTTTGACCTATATAAACCCAACCAGATCTGGGTACCAAAATCAAATGTTTATTTTATTGATTTCTAGAAGAATTCATCAAATAATATAGAAAAAATAAATTTTATATATATAGGTGATGATTAAGATATATTAATGGAGGAAATAGAGGATTCATGAATCATATAATTGTGTATGGATTCATGTCAATTTCGGTGACATGGAAAAAGAGAAGATAATTAAATATAGTCAAATATGTAACTCTAATTATTTTATTGTTTCAGATGATTCATTTTTTAATGTTATTAAATATATGTTTCTTTGTATTTATTATTTTTTTTTATGGTGGTTTTTAAGTAAAATTTTA
Source organism: Viscum album (assembly GCA_963277665.1). Classification (NCBI taxonomy): domain Eukaryota; kingdom Viridiplantae; phylum Streptophyta; class Magnoliopsida; order Santalales; family Viscaceae; genus Viscum; species Viscum album. The sequence goes on from OY728150.1 coordinate 1,870,891,108, forward strand.
AAATTATTCTTTTATGATCTATTATTTCAAGAATGAGTTTTTACATAATACATTACAAAATGATAATGACTATGTTGTTAATTGGGAAATTTTATTTTTTTCAAAATGATTATTCTTTTGGTTATTTTCATAGAAAATCATGGATGTGTAATATGGGACTTGGACACTATAGTATATAATTATAAAAAAGATGAATAATGTCATAGTTAAGGATCAGCTTAATCTAGAGTTCCCTGCCATGATGTTTTCAATACATATAAATTGGGAATGAAACAAAAATTTTCTTTCTAACCAATGAATGAGGTTTCCATATCTCAACCAATATAATTGGATTATATGGATTTATTTATACCATAATTAGTTTCATGTTTACATGGAAATAATTATGATAATTTTATTGAATATGATTATTTAGTATATACATGGGTGTTTCTCATTTCCCATAAAAGAGAAGCTCCTTACTATTTTGAAAACTATGCAATGAATGAAGAAACCGTTAGTATATATAATAATAAGACCCTGTAACGCCCCGACCCCATCTATCCAGAGTCGGTGCATTACTTCGTAACATTGGCATGATCACAAAAGATCAAGTATCGAAAGACCGATTAGTTTAGTAGCCTTGGAAACACTAGATACATTCATAAGTCTTTCATTACATCAAAAAGTAAACAAACTACAATAACATGGTCTTCATAGTCCACAATCATATCCCTTTCCGACTACCCCTGCAGGTCACTCATAAATTACTTCTTCACATCCTGGAAAAATATTAAAACATTGAAAGGGGTGAGCTCAAATGCTCAGTAAGGTTAACAATATAGCGGAAGCTTTCATAAATAAACATTAACATTTAAGGCAATGTATAACTAAAACAAAAGCCTTTTAAACTTGAACTTCAACATAATATGGAAAAAGTAAAATGAGATAATGCCATTTACTTCTTCACATGGATATTCTACTGATCGAATAATCACATGAAATATCAATAACCACTTTCATAATGATGGAATGCATAATGCCAGACTATCATAACCACGTAGTCAAGGCCTCGTGCCAAGACCACAAATAAGATTTTGTCAAGGCCTCGTGCCAAGACACTAGTTTGTCTCATGAGACCTGCCGATGCATCGAGGAGCTATAGCGGGCTCCACCCGTCACTTATTAAGTCCAATGCATTCCTCATATGAATAGGTTTAAACATATCATAAACCATAACATAATAGTATCACATAAAACATGCATAAAGGAAACATAATAATTCCACATTTCAATCACAAGATATAAATAAAACACATTGATATAATAAAAACGCTTTCAAAACCATTTTCAATACCAAAATAAAAGAAAGTTAAAACTTTGTATTTATTTTTCATTAAAAAAAATGATGGCTTGTAGAGGAAGCCGAAACTCAAATAATGGTCACGGCGGCGGAGAATTCGTTGTCGCCGCATAAGTACGGAAAGAAAAACATTCCCTTTTTGTCGTTTAGTAAAACGCTTCGTATAAAAAATATTCCTTTTGGATAAACGTAAAAGTCAAAGGGGTTTATACACCGTATAAAAGAAAGTTGTGTATAAAACCAAATATGCCTCAATGAAAGGGGATTGAGATGAAGTCCTTAAAAAGATCATTTTTTTTAAATAAAGTACATCTATAATGTGTATTCACTATAAGTACACATAAATAATGTACAAATACAAGATATGACATAATAATATAATGACATAATTTGAAAGTAGGAGATTAACCCAAAGAATTGAAGTTGGGTTAAGAAATTCCCTTACCTCATGTCCGACTTGACTCAACCATTCTTTAACCTCCTGAATAATAAACTAGAGTTAATATCTACCTTATTAAGAACCATTTTCAATTTCATTATCCTTTTTATATCACTTATTACAATGTTATGAATATTATGTAATTATTCAAGTTAATAACGATCGTTTTGTCGATCTTTGGTAACTTGAGTCAACAATAAACTTCTTATAATTACAAGTTGTTCATGTGGTAGAATATCCATTATATAAAGAATTATATTCATGATTTAGATGTCATATATATCTTATATATCCAGTATATACATTCCTTTATAATATTACGTAACATTTAGAGGTAAGAAATGAAATGCACCGTTCATGGAGACGGTAAGCCGTACGTACGCATGAACGCTACTTTCATTTCAATTTCATATTTAATGGAACTAAATCATAATGATATAAATGTATAATATAATTCCAGTATAATATAGTGTATAATACCATTTACTCCATCCTTTATACATCCCACATATGGCATTAACGATTCAAATCACTTTGAGGGGGCGGTAGTCCGCACTTCCTAAAATGAAATTATTGCGTTTTACCCATAATGGAAATCATAAAGTATACCATAAATGAGAAATACAGAATCATAAGTAAAACATAAACATATTATATATCATATATAAAAATAGTTACATCTTAATGGCCACCTTTGAAGGTGTTATATGAGTGTTGAACAATCATCGTTTCGTGAGGCAGAAATTCGCCATCCACAGAAACCGTATGTTCTTTAACCATTAGATGTAGGTGTGTGTAAGTGTAGCTCGAATACTTCTTATAACAACATCCTAGTATATTGAGGATACTGTTGTTGTTACAAAAGAAATGAATAAAAAGATTTTAGGGGGTTGGAGAAGAAAAATAAAACAAAACAACATTAGAGAAGACATTACCTCAAAATCGGGTAACTCTTTTTGATTTGAGCCAAAGGCTTCCTTGGTAAGAGTTCTGCCCAAAGTAAGGCTTCTAGGAGTAAGAGGGGGAAGTTTGGAGAGTATTTGGGCAGAGTTTGGCCGAGCCAAATGGCTTGAAAGTGTAAATGAGGTGGGAGAGGTGGGGGCCTTTTATAAGTGGAGAGGAGGGGCACTTTTGGAAAGATTGAAATGTTATATTATTTCACAATGCTTTTCGGATTCTAAAGGTCCCACACTTATATAATTCGAGGCTAAGGTGATAAGGTTTCGAAATATCCTCATACAATAGGCTTTGGAAAAGTGTAAGCCTTGGATTTTGCATTATCTTTTCATTTTATTAAAATCGTTAAATAATGAGGTCATCGCTGCATCATAATGATGTCATAAATAATTTAATTTATTTAATATCTAAAAATTATAAAAAAATACTATGATGTAGGAAATATTTTTCGATTTATAATGAATATTTATAGTCAAAATTTGGACTTGTGTAACCCCACTTAAAAACTGTTTTAGTAAAATAACTCATGTTTGTGTCAATTTAATTTTAACATTAAATAAATATATATTAATGTCATTTTCCAACTAAATTGGCTCCATGGGGTCCCCAAGTTGACCCATGGGTTGTCTTGGTCGGCCATTACTCATCCAATAGGATTAGGACAAGTTTCATGCTCATCTCATATTATTAAAACATTATTTGTACCTTAAACTACACTAATTACCTCTAATCGCGATTAAGAACTTAAAAGTTACTATTCACCAAAAAATTATTTTAATCTCATTGAACCACATTTTACTTCTTAATGACAACCATGTATGTCGGATTTTTGAAAATCAAATCACAGAAGTGGTAATATTTCATTTAAACGAAAAATCAGTTATTTAACTACCACTTAGTGGTTTCACTATTCATCAAAAATTGAAGTTTTTCAGAACAAGGCCAAAATTTCACCCTAACCTATAATTGATATTCCAAATTCAAAAATGATGTCTATTTTACAAAATTCCAAACATATAAGTTGCATTAATTAATTTTATAATTAATTCCCACTGTTACGACAAATAGCGTGTTTTTAAGAAACAATTTATATCAAAAGATTGTCAATTGTTTATGTCCAATTTCAATGTTAAATTAATTCTAATGACCACCATTGGATAAAATGGTAAAAATATATTCTAATTATACCTTAAAACCACTAAATAGTATAATTTATCACAATAAATTATTTTGATTAAAAAAGTTGTTTTAAAGTATTTTTCACTATTCATAAAAATTAGAAGTTCTCAAAAAAATACCAAAAATTCAACATAGGCTAATTTTGATATTCCGAATCCAAAAATGAAGTCCATTTTGAAATATAAAATTTCTATAATTTTAAAAAGTGGTTATTACTATTCATAACGGCTACTTTGATTAGTCGCGGTGTTTTAGAACTCGAAGTTGCGTACAATGCAAGCTATTGCATTATTGAATGAGAAGCGTATCGTGGAAGCTCGGGGTGTTACATTCTCCCCTCCTTCAATAAATTGCGTCCTCGCAATTTGAAATTTTTCTTTGAAAATAAAAGGTTGAAAAGAGAAAATACCTTTGAGGAAAACCCACATCGGAAATAAGGTTAATAAATATATAACATTAAAATAAAGCAGGATAAGTACAAAGGTCACCCGATATAGCCCATTCTAGGATTATATGAAAATATGGATATGGAGGAGAAACAAACCATCAAGGTCTGATGGAGAGTTATAGAAAACAGGATTAGGAGAAAGTTTAACCACAAGAAAATCACAAACTTGTGATTGGTTAAACGGTCATTGAATCCCCAATTGGAAAAGTTAACCAACAACATTTTTGTTTTAAGTTACCTTTTATAATGTTGAGGAATTTATTTAGAAGATTTACTAAGAACGTAAGGGAATATACATACATGTTATGTATACTTTCATTCGTTAATAAATTTTTACCACAAACCCAACTTTTACTCCAAATGGTAACGGAACTCAAAAATATTCTATTTATCCTAATTGTATAAGGTTCAAAATGTTAACACATACCATTTAGATTAGTAAAAATATTTTGTAATAACCAGGGACTTCCTGAAGGCTAGTGGTAGGAAATAAAGGCTTGTCGCACTATGGTTGTGGGTTCGATTCCTGCAGCTTTGTCCGACGCGACGGGTTATTCCCCACCCTGCAGGTTGTCCTTTTCCTAAAACTATAGTATTATAATATTCCAAAAATAATCTTCAGAAATTCTTTAACCTTAAACAATACTATCCATGGTTCAACTTAATCCATTCCAACCTTAATAGTTATCCAAAATACATCCGTCCATACTTTCTCTAAAAGGTCTCTAAATTCCAAAATCAATTGTAACATCAGATTCCCCAAACAAAGAAAAGTTTCTCTTATTATCACATACTAAAAATATGATTACCTTAATCATATTAAAACCTTACTGAAATCAACAAGTACTGCAGTACAACCCACATATATATATCACATTATTCTTATAACCAGAATATATTCCTTGAGTCCAAAAGCACCAATACATTAATTATTCCGCTTCAACTGTAGTCACAGCATAAGATTGGCCTTGATCCCTTGGCCTTTTCTGAGGTAAGTTTCCCTGACTCTTAGGACATTCATTTGCATAATTCCCTGTTTCCCTACAATTGTAGCATTCAACTTTGACAGCCTCTTTCTTTCCCTTGCAATCACGATCCTGGTGACCCTTTTCTCCACATTTATAACAAACTCCCATTCCTTTTAGGCAAGTACCAGGGTGATTCTTCCCACAATTATCACATAATGGAAAATCCTTCTTTCCCTTTTTCCCTTTATCTGTCTCTTGTTCCACCGTTATCTTCTTCTCTTGCTTTACTTTGTTGTCATAAGACTTAGAGAATTCCTTTTCTATCTTGATAGCACACAAGACAATATCTTCGTATGATGAGAAGGATTGTGATACTAAAGCTCGACGGAGAAATGGTTTTAACCCATCAAAGAAATGATCAATCTTACTCCTTGGGTTACGTATGTAATCTGCAGCATACCTTGCTAACCTTGTAAAGTTAGCCTCATACTTTGCGACATTCTCATCCTCCTTCTGCCTCAGACTCAGAAATTGCCTTTCCATATCCGCTCGATGGTCTCGAGGAAAGTATTTTTCTAAGAACAGATCTTTGAACTCCTTCCATTCCATGTTTGTTAATTCATCATCTTCCTTTGTGTTTTGAATTAGTGACCACCATTGATCGGCATCTCCAGTGAGGCGGTAAACTGCCATGACAACCTTCTCTCTTTCACTACTCCCCAAGGCATGGAATATTTTCTCTATGGAATTTATCCATTGCTCAGCTACTATAGTATTTTTACTCCCATTGAAGGTTGGTGGATTTTGCCTCATGAAACGTTCTAGCATTGATCCTCCACGTTGCGGATCAGGGTGCTCCATACGAGTAAGGTTATTATTCATAACCTGAGTGAGTTGTCCCAGTATGGTAATAAGTTGATCGGCACCAGTTCTATCACCAGCCCCACTATAACTATCTTGAGCAGGAGGGCAATCCCTACATGGAGTGCATGCATTGATACGGTTTCCATTTCTTCCACTAGGCGCCATTTCTAAACAATGGCATAAACTAGATTAGTTTATGAATCAAAATACATAATCCTATACTTATAAAACACTTAACATAAATTGAACTATTTATGGATATAATCCATAATCATAAAAATGTTTCCTTTTAGGAAGTATATACTCATAAACCCTTCATAATGATTTGTAGAGAAAATGAGAGTTATCCTAAGCATATCCCCCGGGAGTGTCGTAACCAAGAGTGAAGCAAGGCCCATTGTCGTGCACCAGTTCCCGTTCGAGTCTAGCTCAAAGCGGTGTTTTCGGGTTTTACCCCTAGGAACATTTGTTCCAGAGCCGCCTCTACCTGCTCGTATCTAGACAGGGATGTATTGCTCGGAACACTCACAAAATCACTACAATACAAAAATTCTAGGAAGTTCTTCTATACTAATCCTCAAAGTTCATCTTAGGTCTACATGCTCTAATCAGAGTTTATCTAAATCTAGTTTCCAAGGTTTGTACTAAACTTCCTCTGATACCAACTGTAACGCCCCGACCCCAGCTACCCAGAGTCGGTGCATTACTTCATAACATTGGCATGATCACAAAAGATCAAGTCTCGAAAGACCGATTAGTTTAGTAGCCTTGGAAACACTAGATACATTCATAAGTCTTTCATTACATCAAAAAGTAAACAAACTATAATAACATGGTCTTCATAGTCCACAATCATATCCCTTTCTGACTACCCCTGCGGGTCACTCATAAATTACTTCTTCACATCCTGGAAAAATATTAAAACATTGAAAGGGGTGAGCTCAGATGCTCAGTAAGGTTAACAATATAGCGGAAGCTTTCATAAATAAACATTAACATTTAAGGCAATGTATAACTAAAACAAAAGCCTTTTAAACTTGAACTTCAACATAATATGGCAAAAGTAAAATGAGATAATGCCATTTACTTCTTCACATGGATATTCTACTGGTCGAATAATCACATGCAATATCAATAACCACTTTCATAATGATGGAATGCATAATGTCAGACTATCATAACCACGTAGTAAGGGCCTCATGCCAAGACCACAAACAAGATTTTGTCAAGGCCTCGTGCCAAGACACTAGTTTGTCTCATGAGACCTGCCGATGCATCGAGGAGCTATAGCGGGCTCCACCCGTCACTTATTAAGTCCAATGCATTCCTCATATGAATAGGTTTAAACATATCATAAACCATAACATAATCGTATCACATAAAACATGCATAAAGGAAACATAATAATTCCACATTTCAATCACAAGATATAAATACAACACATTGCTATAATAAAAACGCTTTCAAAACCATTTTCAATACCAAAATAAAAGAAAGTTAAAACTTTGTATTTATTTTTCATTAAAAAAATGATGGCTTGTAGAGGAAGCCGAAACTCAAATAATGGTCACGGCGGTGGAGAATTCGTTGTCGCAGCATAAGTACGGAAAGAAAAACATTCCCTTTTTGTCGTTTAGTAAAACTCTTCGTATAAAAAAGATTCCTTTTGGATAAATGTAAAAGTCAAAGGGGTTTATACACCGTATAAAAGAAAGTTGTGTATAAAACCAAATATGCCTCAATGAAAGGGGATTGAGACGAAGTCCTTGAAAAGATCATTTTTTTTAAATAAAGTACATCTATAATGTGTATTCACTATAAGTACACATAAATAATGTACAAATACAAGATATGACATAATAATATAATGACATAATTTGAAAGTAGGAGATTAACCCAAAGAATTGAAGTTGGGTTAAGAAATTCCCTTACCTCATGTCCGACTTGACTCAACCGTTCTTTAACCTCCTGAATAATAAACTAGAGTTAATATCTACCTTATTAAGAACCATTTTCAATTTCATTATCCTTTTTATATCACTTATTACAATGTTATGAATATTATGTAATTATTCAAGTTAATAACGATCGTTTTGTCGATCTTTGGTAACTTGAGTCAACAATAAACTTCTTATAATTACAAGTTGTTCATGTGGTAGAATATCCATTATATACAGAATTATATTCATGATTTAGATTTCATATATATCTTATATATCCAGTATATACATTCCTTTATAATATTACGTAACATTTAGAGGTAAGAAATGAAATGCACCGTTCATGGAGACGGTAATCCGTACGTACGCATGAACGCTACTTTCATTTCAATTTCATATTTAATGGAACTAAATCATAATGATATAAATGTATAATATAATTCCAGTATAATATAGTGTATAATACCATTTACTCCATCCTTTATACATCCCACATATGGCATTAACGATTCAAATCACTTTGAGGGGGCGGTAGTCCGCACTTCCTAAAATGAAATTATTGCATTTTACCCATAATGGAAATCATAAATTATGCCATAAATGAGAAATACAGAAGCATAAGTAAAACATAAACATATTATATATCATATATAAAAATAGTGACATCTTAATGGCCACCTTTGAAGGTGTTATATGAGTGTTGAACAATCATCGTTTCGTGAGGCAGAAATTCGCCATCCACAGAAACCGTATGTTCTTTAACCATTAGATGTAGGTGTGTGTAATTGTAGCTCAAATACATCTTATAACAACATCCTAGTATATTGAGGATACTGGTGTTGTTACAAAAGAAATGAATAAAAAGAGTTTAGGGGGTTGGAGAAGAAAAATAAAACAAAACAACATTAGAGAAGACATTACCTCAAAATCGGGTAACTCTTTTTGATTTGAGCCAAAGGCTTCCTTGGGATGAGTTATGCCCAAAGTAAGGCTTCTAGGAGTAATAGGGGGATGTTGGGAGAGTATTTGGGCAGAGTTTGGCCGAGCAAAATGGCTTGAAAGTGTAAATGAGGTGGGAGAGGTGGGGGCCTTTTATAAGTGGAGAGAAGGGGCACTTTTGGAAAGATTGAAATGTTATATTATTTCACAATGCTTTTCGGATTCTAAAGGTCCCACACTTATATAATTCTAGGCTAAGGTGATAAGGTTTCGAAATCTCCTCATACAATAGGCTTTGGACAAGTTTAATCCTTGGATTTTTCATTATCTTTTCATTTTATTAAAATCGTTAAATAATGAGGTCATCGCTGCATCATAATGATGTCATAAATAATTTAATTTATTTAATGTCTAAAAATAATAAAAAAATACTATGATGTAGGAAATCTTTTTAGATTTCTAATGAATATTTATAGTCAAAATTGGGACTTGTGTAACCCCACTTAAAAACTGTTTTAGTAAAATAACCCATGTTTGTGTCAATTTAATTTTAACATTAAATAAATATATATTAATGTCATTTTCCAACTAAAGTGGCTCCATGGGGTCCCCAAGTTGACCCATGGGTTTTCTTGGTCGGCCATTACTCATAAAATAGGAGTAGGACAAGTTTCATGCTCATCTCATATTATTAAAACATTATTTGTACCTTAAACTACACTAATTACCTCTAATCGCGATTAAGAACTTAAAAGTTACTATTCACCAAAAAATTATTTTAATCTCATTGAACCACATTTTACTTCTTAATGACAACCATGTATGTCGGATTTTTTAAAATAAAATCACAGAAGTGGTAATATTTCATTTAAACGAAAAATCAGTTATTTAACTACCACTTAGTGGTTTCACTATTCATCAAAAATTGAAGTTTTTCAGAACAAGGCCAAAATTTCACCCTAATATATAATTGATATTCCAAATTCAAAAATGATGTATATTTTACAAAATTCCAAACATATAAGTTGCATTAATTAATTTTATAATTAATTCCCACTGTTACGATAAATAGCGTGTTTTTAAGAAACAATTTATATCAAAAGATTGTCAACTGTTTATGTCCAATTTCAATGTTAAATTAATTCTAATGACCACCATTGGATAAAATGGTAAAAATATATTCTAATTATACCTTAAAACCACTAAATAGTATAATTTATCACAATAAATTATTTTGATTAAAAAAGTTGTTTTAATGTATTTTTCACTATTCATAAAAATTAGAAGTTCTCAGAAAAATACCAAAAATTCAACATAGGCTAATTTCAATATTCCGAATCCAAAAATGAAGTCCATTTTGAAATATAAAATTTCTATAATTTTAAAAAGTGGTTATTACTATTCATAACGGCTACTTTGATTAGTCGCGGTGTTTTAGAACTCGAAGTTGCGTACAATGCAAGCTATTGCATTATTGAATGAGAAGCGTATCGTGGAAGCTCGGGGTGTTACAGACCCCACAAATTGATTATATAAAAGTTTTTGGGAATCATGATCTTGAATATCTCTACTCAAAATAAAATCATTCCATTAATTAAACTACACATTGAAACCTCAATATTATGCATATGCTGAAAAGAGAAATTTTACCTTTTATAAAATTTCCCAGAAATGTTTCTATGAGTTTGACAGGCCTGTATAAATTATCAAAGAATTTATTAACATATCACGATATATAATTAATTGAGTTCTTATTAGACATATCTTTAGTAATAGCCTAAATAAATTATTAAATGGTAGAAACACTATGGTAAATTATCTTAATTTTTTGTTAAAAAGTCTAGATTTGTTTTTTAAAAATTGAGATTATTGATAGGTTTTAACAAAAAGGATATTAAATAATTTTATCATGGTTATTTAACTATTAAATAATCACAAATATTTTTTAACAATAAATCTATTATTTTAGAAGATTGTTTTGATGTAACTTTTATGAGATAGATCTAAATGAAATCCAACATTATTTATAAAGTCTTGAGTATGGTATGTCAAAACCAAATACCAATAATACCTTTAAGACTTATATCATTTCTTTTTATTTACATGAAAGATATTATAGAAGCGATCTGATGAACCATCGTCTCATATTCATATAACTAATAAAACCATAAATAATTATCCTTTGTATGCTATTATTGGAGTCATGAATAAAGGTAATCAAACATGATCCTCACATAGAAACCGGGTTGAACATGATCCTTTTTTGTTACTTCATAAACCTAATAAAATCTACAAATCAATCAATGTTGAACATTGGGTAATATATATGAAATAATAAAAACTTTCGTTTGAATTAAATAAATTATAGGGATCTAATAGATATGTCTAAATAATATATAACAATTTTCAATAGGTGGTCATACAGGAATAGGGGTGACGAGTCCAATAATATCATTTTAAAAAAATATATATAGTGGTTGCACATTGATATATTCAAGAAGAAGGTATCGACTATGAAATAAAATATACATCATGTTCTGGTTTAGAATCCATTAGAATACTTCAGTCATATATGGAAAATCTAAAATTCAAAATATATCAACTGGATGTTAATATATAATACATAAATGGTTATATTATTGATGATTTTTTTGTTAAAAACCCCCTAGATTTCAAAACCCACACATTTAAAATAATTTTTTTAAATTAAAAAATTCATAATATTACATATAAAAAGATCAGTATGATTTTTTTATTAGGATCAAAACTTTTCTTATTTAAAATGGTTTTTCAAAATGAGTTACTCATCTAAATCTGTATATAAAAAACTAAATGATGTTTTAGTAGTTCAAATATATGTTGATGTTATTATTTTTAAGTCATCCAAGCATTCAAAATGAATTGAATTTTCTAAAATGATGAAAAATAAATTTTAAATGAGTTTAATGGGTTAGGTAAAATTATTTCTTGGTTTTAAAAATTTTCAAAATAGTTATGGAATTTTTTTAAATCACTGAAAATCTACAAAATATATTTTAAAATATTTTCACAAGGATAACACCAAAGTTAGTGAAACTCTTATGAGTACAAGATACAAGTTATATCATGATTAAACTGAAATATAATTTAATTAAAATAGTTATATATTTATGACATAAGTCCATTTTACTTTACTACTAGTTGACATGATTCTATGCCTAGTGTATACATGGGTTATTATTTTTAAGAAAATTAAAAATAACCTCATTTAGTGTTTTCAATAGAATTTTCAAATTCCAAATAACTACAATCAGTTCAGTAATGTTATATTCTTGATGTTAATTTTTTATTTTGTTAGATAAACTTATTTCAATTTTGGTGGATGTAATTTTGATAAAAAATAACCTCTAGAATATTTCACTTTCTTGGAAACTCTGTAGTATCAAGGTGTAGTAAAATGTAGATTTTTTATATATTATCTACTACTATTGTTGAATATATAGCTATAGATCATTGGTGTTCATTGATTATATGGGTGAAACACAATTTAATATAATATGGATATCACATTATTCATATCCTTATAAACTATGACAACAAAAGTGATATAAAATTTTTCTTTAATCTTACGCCCCACTTAAGGAAAACAAATTGGTGTGAGACATCACTTTTGGAGAAATCACTTTCCAATGGTTGATATATATCTTGAATTCATTAGAACTTAACATTATCTTGGTGACATATTTTTAAATCCTCAAAGTATAGGGAGAATAAACATTATCATACATGAACATTTAATGATAAATTTCACTCTAAAATTTAGGAGTTTTTTTGCTTCTGAATGATTATATGACGATGCCTTTTTCTACTATTGGATTGTTATAATTACCTTATTACTTTTGACTTTATACCACTGGTTTACTTCCAATGGATTGATAGTATTTTAGTTGTACCATTTATTGGTACCATTAGTTTGTATTAATTGACTTTATACTATGTCTAATAAATTTTAGGGACTACTTCTCGATATCTAAAATTATATGTGTTTGTAACACTGATAGATTTTTTGAAATATAAACATAATATAGGGTATCATATATATAAAAAAATAAAATAAGATAAGACAATATAACACCCTGATACTTAAGAATATTTTTCATTATAAATAACTTTATTATCTTTGATAAGAACTGATACATGCTTCAACAGGTTTAAAAAAACATGATACTCTATTAAAACATTATTATTTAAACATGACTGCTAAAAAATAATCATTATGTTGGAGAATATGAATAAAAATAATTGTATTATGAAATTATATGATGAATTTAATGGTTATATTAAAATTAAAAATATTATAAGAACTATTATAATGAAAAAGATATGTTTTCTAAAAAACATATGTTATTCTAAAAGGATGTCCAGTCAGGATTTTTCAATATATTTTAAAAAAAATTAAAATTTTTATAAAATATATTTTCAAAATTAATATTATTTTAAAATAAACATATTAATATTAAATTATTCTTAAATTTTTGAATTTTTTTAAAATAGTGACTTTTTAGTGAAAATTGAAAATACAAAATTTTATAAAATTGTTAGTTATTTTTAATGAATTAGGTCCCATTATTATTTTAATTTTAATAAAAATAAACATAAGTATTATTTAATTATATTATATCCATTTAATATTATTTAAATTAAATTTATACTATATTTTAGTATATGTTTTTTTATCATTGAAATAACTTTTTTAAAATTTTCAAAGTGTATAATGTTTAAACACTTTAAATAATTAAAATACCCTATAATTAAGTGTCATTAAAAGAAAATTGTATATTATGTATCTATAAATATTTATTTTATTTTATTTTATTATGATTAATTTTCATATAGATAATATGAAATAATATTTTCATTAAAAACACTTCTCTTTGAAATCAATTTTTTCAACACATCTGTGGGTTTAATTTTATATTATATTCTTCAAATTCATGGAGTTGAATTTGGAAAATTTTATTCCATATTTGGAAAAAAATTCTAATAATGCGGAAATATCTTTTTCTATAATGAATAGTGAAAAATAAAATTTTATTTACCATGGTTATGGTTAAAATGTGTTTACTAAGGATTAAAATCAAACTATAGGGGTTAATAATGAACTAAAGTATGAAAAATTCATATTTTATAGATGTATTTTGACATTATCACTTTGGAGGTAAATACTATTTCAATTTTCTATCCTTGTGGAATGAGAAAAACATGGGTGGTATTCTTCTTTTCCAAAATTCCAACTATTTCCACTTCCCAAATTATAAAAGGTCACCCACTCTCCTCTCATTTATATAATTAAAAAACCCAAATTTTTTTAAAATACCTACCAAAATTACTTCCTTACACCCCTAACCTCATCCATGTATCATTTTTTGGTCTAAAAGTCAACATTGAAAGAATTTTGGTGAAAACTAATAAAATATGTTCGAAGAAGAGGTAACATCATTAAATGAAAATTTTATTTTATTTAATCCACAAAATAATTAAAATCTCATTAAACCATGATAATATTACAACCTAAGTATACTCTATATACTAATAAGTTTTTATATAGAGCTTGATTCCTATAATCATCACCTAATCCCTAAAATGTTAAACAAAACCATTAATCTAGTGTACGGAGGACTACCAGCTCATGAACTGAAAAATTTATTGTGTTAGAAAACATAATATGAATAATTACAATGGATAATATATATTGAAACCATTCTTCCCACAAGTCAGTACATAATTATAATTATTATGTTTCTACATCTGTGTTTATAATATTTTATTTGGTATGTTAATGAATTCCAAAATGATTCTTGAAATTACCTTTTTCAGTGCTAAGAACTATAAATAACTGCATAAACATTTAACAATATAAAATAATAATAAGAAACCAAATTGAATGGTGAATAGAATAAAGGATATTTTGATTAATCATAATCTGTTATGTTGATATATGATTAAAAAAATTCACCATAACCAACTCTCCAACTCACAAAAGAAATTCATGAAAGAGTTTGATAAGATTTCTTGGGGTGGAGACCATGTATGAAAGAATATTCAGTTTTATATATTTCAAAAATTTGGGAAGAAATAATTAAGATAATGTATCAATGGAATTATTAGATTTTTTAATGGAGGATAATAATCGAATAACTCATGTAATTTATGGAAAAAATGAATAGAACAGTTAATGTAGTGGATGAAAATATTGGATTCCCATATGGAATCATAAATTGTGTAACATACTAATTGTGGAAGGAATTGGAATTAAACTACTCAATGTACTAGTGGGAAAAATGAAGAAAATGATCAACAAGGTAGTATGAGTAAGGGTTTTTGTATTAATGATGAAAAGACAACAAAAAAAATATGAAGGTAAGGAGGTATTATGGAATAAGTTAATGAGTTATATTTAAGGTTTTTATAATTAAGTGTAATGAAAGAAATGTCTATGTATTTAAATTCATAAATTATGGGAATTGTGAAATATATATATGTGGATTCTTTTATAGAGTTTTTTCACTAAGAATTCGTATAAATATTTTCAATGACCTATAAAGATTATTTTAATAGAAAATTGATACTCTATAAAAAAACATGTTGAATGAAAATATATTCTTGAAGATGTACATGATGTAAAGGTAATTTGTTGATTTTTTTAGAAAAATATTGAGTTATACTGAAAAACTCAGTTGTTTAAAAAGGCGATTTGATGACTACTATTATTTTTTAATATAATCATCATGTTCTTGAGAACATTATAGGGTCATAGTGAATTATAACTATTCTCATCAATTAATTTTTACCATAATTTAATAAAAATAAATTTTTTTGTTGAGTGGAAACTCATCGAATTGGGATTAAACCCAAAACCATTGGGTGATAAGGGTAAAGCTCTTACCAGTAGACAGCATGATGTACTAGTTAGTATGAAATTTGTTTAAATTAAATTACTTGATGAATATGTATTAAAATGATGAAATATTTTTATGTTGATTAAGGATATTTCAAGATATGTTTTATAACGTAAAAGTTTAAATAACCTTGTAGTTTATCAAAAAGTAATTATTTGGGATATATTCGATTATATATTTTGAGATGTAATATATCAGTATTTTTTGACAGATACTTATGGAATAGATTAATATGAAAATTATGAGTTATTATGGAGGTGTTAGATATTAATGTATAGTTAAACTCTTTCTAACCATTTTTGTTTTTTAAAATATTAAGGTAATAACATGTTTTATTTTTTGAATTGTATGATCCATTAGAATTTCATTTTAGATATTTATGAATGAAAAATTAGTTTTCTTTAAACAATATATTGAGAAAAAAATAAAATTGGGTTGGAAATTCGGAAAAGAATGAAATTATACATATCATTTATGTATAAGAATTAAAAGTGTTTTATTATCTTATTACATTTATGTATGATAATTAAAAGTTTTTTATTTCATTATTTATTTATGGATTTTAGGTCCTTAACTTTTCCTTGATTGTTCATTTTCTTATGATTTATGATCCATGAAACACTCTATAATTATTTATTTCCCTCTTCTTTATACATATATTCGATATTCTCAAATGTAGAACCCTAGTAATTGGATGAAGTTATTATCTAAATTCACATATTTTTATGAAAATTTTTATTTATACATTTTAAGACATTTGATATTCCAAAAAGGAATTTTAAAAGGTCAAATAAAAGATTAAAGAGATCAATATTAAATTGAGAGGATGCCACTAATTGAAGGGGTTAGAATGTAATACCTTGATATTTTTTAAAATAGGAACAACATGTTTGATAGAATATATGACACAAAACACCAAGCATCAATGTTAATGTAGAACGCCAAGAATTTATGATATATTACATTTTAAATAAAGGAAATCACTTTAATATCTTATAATGCATGTAATGTCGATTTTTATCAAAATGAGCTAAAAATTATAATATTATTATTTAAGCATGACCAATATAACATTTCTATTAAGTTGAGGTGTATAAATTTTAATTACTAAATTATGAAAATTATAAGTTAAATTCAATGGTTATCTATAGATTAGATATACAATAACAACTATTTGAATGAAAAATATATGTTTTTTTGAAAAACTCTATTTTTCTAGAAGACGTTTTTATTTTGTTTTTCCAACATAAATTAAAATGAAATTTTAAAAAAATTAGAAAATCTATTTTAGATAATGATAAAATTTAAATTGATATATTTATGTTAACTTATACTGTAATTTTGGGATCTTTTAGAAAATATTGATTTTTTAATAAATGATGAAAAATAAACATTTTCATAAAATGGTCTTTTAATTTTTATAAATTACATCCCAATATTATTTCAATTCGATTTAAAATTATAAT
Organism: Viscum album; assembly: GCA_963277665.1. NCBI lineage: Eukaryota > Viridiplantae > Streptophyta > Magnoliopsida > Santalales > Viscaceae > Viscum > Viscum album. Next base: position 1,870,908,588 of record OY728150.1, read on the forward strand.
TTATAATATTTATCTATATTAAATCAAAGTAATTACATTTAAATTATCATTATACAAGATTTTAGTGTAAGATTATTTTTAGGCTTTAAAATTACTTTTCAGAAAACATTATAAAAGTGTAAAATGTTTATCCTTTTGAGAAAATTAAAATAAACCCTAAAGAGGAATTATTTAAATGAAATTTATTGATTTTATGTCTATAAATATGTATTTAAATTCATATAATTATCATTTCCTTTCATATATTTAATATGAGATCATCTTCTCCTAAAAAAATTATTTTGTAAAAATACAGTTTTTTCAATATGTCTATGGTATTAAATTTTATTTAAATTCTTCCACTTTTGTGAATTGAATTAGAAAAAATTCATCTTGAATTTTCAATCATAAAAGTATATATTTTCTAATAAGGTCTACTTAATTTTTTACCATGATGAATAATGAAAATCCTAATCATTATTTAGCATAAATATAGTAATAAAAGGATTATTGCAGGGTTAAACTAAAATGATATAGGTAAAAAATGACACAACACATGACTAAATTTTTATTTCTTATAATATTTAGATCGTATAAATTTTGATGTTATAAAATGTTCCATTTGATCAGCCATGTTCCATGAGAAAAATATGAGTACAATTCTTTATTTCAAAAAAATCATGTGTGTCCTCTCCCCCACTTATTAAAGGCCACATCATCTCATATAATTTACAATCAAAAAAAATTAGAACACTCCCATACCAATTCACTTCCACAATTCCCTCACATCATCCTAGAATCATTTCATTGGACAGATATCAAACTATGGGTGGATTTTGTTGTAATAACAAAAAGGTTTTCAAGAGAAGATGTAACATCCTTAACTGAGCATTTTATTTTATTTCTACCTCCACGTCATTAAAATAAAATTATATTTAATGCACCAATAATTTACAATAAATTTACTCTATAATAAATTTATATTCATGATAACTTTTAATGCACACAACACTAGGTTTAAATGAAAGGTGATTCCCAATTAAAATTTTATTTAGACATAACCATTATAACCTAGAGGATAATTTAGTTGGTTTGAATATAATAAAAATATTAAATATATTATTTTAAGAATATAAATTTATTATATATTAATTCTAAATTAATATAAGAATATTTTTTATGAAAAATAAATGTTATCTAAAAATGGCATTTTTTTTAAATGAATGTTTAGAAGCCCTTTTTGAACATAATTTCAAATTTTTTATCACTACATTTAGAAAAAATTATTTAATATAATTAAGATAATTTTTTATATTTAAATATTAAAAAATATCCTGGCTTCATTTTATGGGATTTTTCTAAAAAGATTCATTTTATGATAAATATTGAAAAGTACTGAATTGTAATAGAAAAATGATTTTTCATTTAAAAAATTATATTTATAAAATTATATTTTGAAATGGTATGAAATTAAATTTAGTTCAATTATATATATATATATATATATATTAATAAAATTAATTTCAGTCTAATTATTTTCATACATATTTTTCTTATGAGAACTTTACAAACATTTGTACATTTTCACATAAAAAACCTTCTTTCTCATCCCATCTGTAGGATTAAATTAACATTAAATTTTTACATTTTTTCAAATATTATTTTTCAAATTCTATTTAATAGTTTTAATCAAAATAATTTATAATATCTAAAAAGTTCCACATATTATTTTACCCAAATGAATAGTGAAAAATATAAAAATTTATTATCATAGTTAACGAAAAAATGTATTTACAAGTGGGTTATACGTTGAAGATAAGAGAAACATGTGAATAGCCATCTCTTCCAAAAACCATTTTCTAAAAATATGTTTACTGCGAATATTCTGTTATTCATAATTAACCATTTTAGAGGATTTTTTCATGGGAATAACTTAAGTGTGATTGAATATTTTCAAAAAACTACATGTTTTACACTCACCTCAATTATAAAGGGACACACATCGTAATTTTTCCTCAAACATACACACCCTTTTGGGTCAACCAATTACAAAAAAATAACTTAAAAAATTCCATCAAATAATCATAGAATCGTTAGTTTTTTAATAAATCCAACCTAAGGATTCCTTTAGTCGTAACCTAAGTCAGATACCAGATGAAGATATAACATTCTTCAATGAGAGTTTTTATTTTATTTCTTCATCCACCTCCTTCAATTATAATTTAAACATGGTTATAAAATAAAATAAATATATCAAATATACTGATATTTTGTTATAATAATATAATGACCAAAAACTACCTCCAAATCCCTAAAATGGGTTCAGAAATCATCATTAATGTGTATGGAGGACTTCTGCCTCATGAGCTGATGTCATTCATTTTCAATTTCATTCTCTCACATGTTGGTATGATAATGGATATAAATTATATATATAATATTTATCCCATGACTATAACTCCTTAGTAATTATATCTTATATCACATTTTAATTTTTGTAACAATATTTTACCATGATATCATCTATGTTCTAAACATTGTTAGGGTTTTTATTTTTTCTTGACTAGGTAGGGTGGGGAAAGAATTTGGTGGATACCATTGATGTTGAATTGAACTATTTGATTTAATTTATGGAATAAAGTCTCCCTATTCTATATATTACTATAGAATTACATGTGTTTATTATGGTTAGTGTATGTGGAAATATTAAATTTAAATAAATATTATTTTATCAAAAGGAGACATGTTTTTCAAATATTTTGAGAATTTTTAATTACATGATGTGTACTTGGTATAAATGACTTCAAAATTCATGATGATTTTTATTAATAATAAATTATAGCTATGTTTTCTTTTTTAATCCTCCATGTTTCATTTCTCTTGACCTAGAACATTCCCAATGTTATTTTAGGGGCCTTCAACCCCGTAAGGTCTTTTCATTTAGCAATTTATCCTAGTTCTAGTTGATGTGAGACAGCTAGGTTACAAATCTACCTATCTCTCAGTCTATTTGTTTATTTAATTATTAGAGTTTGATAGATCATCTTGAGTTTGATGGATTTAGACTGTATTTTGTCTGATCACAATTTTTTGCTGAGTTTCTAGATAATTTGTGCCTTTGTACTTGTTGGTGGGTACATCGTGGGCTCTGTGTTTTAATGATGTAAAGTTAAGTGGTTTCACCTTCCATTTTCAACTTATTTATCCTTTAATTCTTTATTTAAAGTAAATTTTATTTTAAAATTAAAATTATTAAAATTATATAAATTTCATTCAATCCTTTTATTAAAAAAATAATTCTAGTAAATTGGGGGTTTGGTTCACATTTTCATGAAATTGGGAAAACACCCAATTCTAGTGAATTGGGGTGTGTTTTTGGAATAGATAGAATATATTTGAAAAATTAAATTTCTGAATTAAATTATGGATGGATTATTAGATTGAAAATTGTGAAATCCCCCCAATTCTAGTGAATTGTGGTTTTTTTATGAAATTGATGTAATTTCATTTGAAATTAAATTATTGAATTTAATTTTAAAATTGGATAGTGAAATTTCATGAATTGGATTCAAATCCTTTTTTTGTCAAAATATTTTATAAGATTGTTTTTATAGAAACAAATAGGTTTAATCATAAAAAAGAATTTTTTTTAATTAAAACCCAATTATAGTTTTTAAAGATAAAATTAGAATATTGGAAATGAGGGATGGTATTTTATTGTATTTTAAAGAAGTATTAAAATAAATTTCTCATTATAATTTTAAATGAGAAGATACAAGACTTAGGTAGTTAGTGTCTTATCTTGGAGAACAGTTTTTTATTCAAAACGTTCTAAAACATCATTTCATAATATCACATTCCTTAACCATTGGTGATGAGTCCCCTTTAACATAGGTGCAGTTAGACGTATTTACATATTTTCAATTTCACAATGTTGGGTCCCTACAACCTAGAACATACGTACATATTTAAAACATGACCATTTTTCTCACATGATTGGATTTCAAATGTATATTCCATTGTTATAAACTAATTTAAATACCTGTTAAATAAATATGAACTATATTATATTAAAGTGTTTCCTTAATACGTTTTTTGAAAAGTACTATTTGTGTAAAGAAATCGTTCATTAATAGAAAATTACATCATGTGAAATTTATAGTGACTCGGACTTTTCTTACATTACTATTACATCATTTCAAATATAAACAACATAATAGTATTACACATGGAGGATCCAAATTTTTAGTGTATTGGGCAAACTAGGACCACACATAACAAATACAACATCAACCATAAACATTTATTTAATTTCTTCTTCACTAGCTTCTTAGTGGCACTTATCCTATTCTTAGTACATGTAGCCACCTGAGAATATACATCAAAAGGGGTTTTCTAAAATCCCAGTAATAGGATAGATATGAACAATATAGCATTGGGTGAGCATAATCATGACATAGGCAAATGATCATGAACATGAGAGGAGCATAAATAATAGACTTGAAATGTGAAAATGCATAAAAATGAAACATCATGTCTTAGTGGTTAACTACCACACATATTTTTGAACCAAGATAGCATCTTTTTCACACATAATTTCACATATACTCATGAGATTCATCACTTTACCCAATGCAATGGAGCTCTATATAATTCTGGGCGCACCCGTCACATTTAAACATTCATATTGCGCTATATAATTCCGGGCGCACCCATCACATCATAACATTATCATTATCATGATTTCCACATAGAAAACATATCAAACATGTACATAAATAACCCATGGAATGGAATGGGTTACATCTCATAATAACACATTCATAAGCTTTGGGTTCCCAAAAGAAAGAGGGAACAACATACTTGATATAAGAACCATCAACCTTGAATGAGAGGTAAAAGGTGAGTTCTTGAAAGAAGAGTTCTTTTGGAAAACATTTTTATGGACATAAAAACCAGTGACATAAATTTATATACCAGAAAAGAAATTCCAATTATGAACAAATTATCTTTGAGGAGTAACCATATCAAAAATGGAGTGAAAGAGGGAGAACCCGAAGGAAGAAAATTGGGTTCGAGATTTCCCCTTACCTTGTACTCGAATGACTCCTTCTCTTTAATGTCCTGTATAATGACATTATAATCATTAATTAGAAATTATAGAACCTTTTATACATTAATAGGGTTAATTATGGTTTCATTATTTCATATTATGTTCCTTTGGATGACTTATAGAGTTTAAAAACATTGATCGGGGATGTTCGTTTTCATGGTTTTCTTGAGCGGTCCACTTGTATTCTTAAATTGATGTTTGGGTAGAACATGGGTAGACATCCAGAACTGATATTACATGTTATTAATTATATTACAGTATCATTAATAATTTTATAATGAGTTATATTAGATCCATGTGGATGAATCATTAGATAAGAATTAAATGAAGATTATTTGGGTTAATTTGAGCGGTTTTTGGATCACAACGAACTTGTTTTAACTTTTCACTTAGTAATACGGCCACAAGTTATTTCCAGAACTTAAAATAGAACATAATACATATAAAATATTCTGTTTCAACCATAAAAATGGTTTCATGACCATATTTTAAGGTAGAAATGGAAGAATAGAACATGCCGTTTTTGAAGGTGATAAATTTAACACCTCACGAACAACGTTCTCTTTAATAAAATAAAAGGAAGAGGGAAAGGGTGTGGGGTGATATAATATACCATTAGAATCATAATATTACAATATATGTATAATAATGGAGTTAAAAAACAATTTTCATGAAGATGGGTGGGGAGAGATCAAGAAAAGAACTTGAACTTGAAAGGAAATTAAAGGAGAAGAGGGAGGGAAATTACCTCCTGAATCATTCACTTGAGAACCTCCTTAAGTGCCTAATATTGGTCTTTTGATGAGCCCAGAAGCTCTTGGACGTGGGTAAGGGTATAGAGGAGATTATTGGGCATATATTAGACAAATCTTGAAGCTTTAGAGGTGTGGTTTGGCAAGAGGAGGGGGAGGGCTTATTTATACATGAGGAGGGAGGTTTTTTTGGTATAAAATATTAAATAAAATAATATATCATAAGTTAGACTTGTAATAGTAATTTATTGACATCCTAAATAATATATTAATATAATAAAATTATTTTTAGGCTTTAACTCTTCTTTATAATTCGAATTCATTAATTTATTAAAAGGATTGTGAACAAAAGAGAAAAAGACACTTTAAGAAATTTCCATTTGACTTTAGGCTTTGGAAAGTTCTTTTTAGGTTTGAGAATTGTATTTATTGTATTTCAAGGAAAAATTGATGAAATTTAATATGTTTTGGCCTAAACTAAAGTTCTAGAATGTTTATTTCATAGTTACATCATTAATGATGCAATTTAGTGTACACTGATTATGCGAAAAACTATATTTTTTACTATTCACACGAAAATTGAAGTATTTCAGAATAAAACAAAAAATTTACCCCTACCATTTTTCGATGTTTAGAATCCAAAAATTATTTCCATTTTTCAAAAATAATTTTTTTAATATTATTAATTTACTGTTTAATTAAAATCATAATTTACTTAAAAAAACAGTTTTTAAAATTAAAACCGATTTTGTAGTTCTTTCAAAATTACGTAGGGTGCTATAAAATGATCTAAAAACTATTAGACATTGATTAAATACTTTATGAATACATTTAAGGGGAATAAATATTCTTTTAAATTAATTAATTAATTATAATTAATTATTTATGACTTATAAAATCCCAAAAATGTTTACTAAGGTCAAATTGTCACTTTCTAAGATGTCTAAATTCATAGGTAATGTTACTCTTATTTACTATTCATAAGGTTCGTATTACTATTCATAAGGGTAGGTTAATATTCATTAGGGTAGGTTACTATTAACCAAAAAATATTTTTGTTTCACTAGACTCCAAAAACTATCTTGAACACAACCGTGTATGTCAGATTTTTAAAATTCCGAACATAGGGGTGACAAAATTTTGTTTAAAGGTCACTTATCACATAGTAGTTCATTTTTTTGTGTTTTAATGTTATTTTAAGACATATTTATAAGTAGGTAATTTATATTGAAAAACTTTGGGTCGTTACATTCTTCCCCCCTTAAGAAATTTCACCCCCGAAATTTCACTTTACACAAAAAGGTGAGGGTACATATCCTTCATTGCCTCTTCTTGTTCCCACCATTTTCTAAAATAGAAATGGTTAGAACAAAACATAGGTAAACAAGTCACAAATAACTTATTCATTTAAACAATTATACCAAAAATATAACATATGGGATCCCTAGGTAAATATCATTGTGTACATATTTGTACTTAGCCTCATGTTGTAGGTTTTCTCTAGGGTTCACTAATCCTAATCCCCAAATTAACTAAACATTTCCTCTGATACCAACTATAGTGACCCGGCCTTTTCTTACATTACAATTACATCATTTCAAAGATAAAAAACATAATAGTATTACACATGGAGGATCCAAAGGTTTAGTGTCTTGGGAAAACTAGAACAACACATAACAAATACAACATCAACCATAAACATTTATTTAATTTCTTCTTCACTAGCTTCTTAGTGTCACTTGTCCTCTCCTTAGTATATGTAACCACATGTGGATATACATAAAAATAAGTGAGCTAAAAGCCTAATAAGAGGATAGATAAGAACAATATATCATGGGGTGAGCATAATCATGACACAGGAAAAAGATCATGAACATGAGAGGAGCATAAATAATAGACTTGAAATTTGGCAATGCACAAAAATGAAACATCATGTCTTAGTGGTTAACTACCACACATATTTGTAAACCAAGCTAGAATATTGTTCACACATCATTTCACATATACTCATGAGATTCATCACTTTACCCAATTCATTGGAGCGCTATATAATTCCAGGCGATTCTATCACATTTAAACATTCATATTGTGCTATATAATTCCGGGCACACCCATCACATCATAACATTATCATTATCATGTTTTCCACATAGAACACGAATCAAAAATTTACATAAACAAACCATGGAATGGAATGAGTTTCATCTCATAAAAACACATTCATAATCTTTGGGTTCCCAAAAGAAAGGGGGAACTACAAACTTGATACAAGAACCATCAACCTTGAATGAGAGGTAAAAGGTGAGTTCTTAAAAGAAGAGTACTTTTGGAAAACATTTTGATAGACATAAAAACCAGTGAAATAAATTTATATCCCAGAAAAAAATTCAATGATGAACAAATGATCTTTGAGGAGTAACCATATCAAAAATGGAGTGAAAGAGGGAGAACCCGAAAGAAGAAAATTGGGTTCAAGATTTCCCCTTACCTTGTAATCGAATGCCTCCTTCTCTATAATGTCATGTATAGTGATATTATATTCATTAATTAGAAATTCAAGAACCTTTTATACATTAATAGGGTTAATTCTGGTTTCATTATTTCATATTATGTTCCTTTGGATGACTTATAGAGTTTAAGAACTTTGATCGGGGATGTTCGTTTTCATGGTTTTCTTGAGCGGTCCACTTGTATTCTTAAATTGATGTTTGGGTAGAACATGGGTAAACATCCAGAACTTATATTACATGTTATTAATGATATTATAGTATCTTTAATAATTTTATAATGAGTTATATTAGATCCATGTGGACGAATCATTAGATAACAATTAAATGAAGATTATTTGGGTTAATTTGAGCGGTTTTTGGATCACAATGAACTCGTTTTAACTTTTCACTTAGTAATATGGCCAAAGGTTATTTACAGAACTTAAAATAGAACATAATACATAAAAAAATATTCTGTTTCAACCATTAAATGACCAAATTTGAAGGTAGAAATTGAAGAAGCGAACATGTCATTTTTGAAGGTGATAAATTTAACACCTCATGAACAACGTTCTCTTTAATAAAATAAAAGGAAGAGGGAAAGGGTGTGGGGTGATATAATATACAATTATAATCATAATATTAAATTATATGTATAATAATGGAGTTAAAAAACAATTTGGATGACGATTGGTGGGGAGAGATCAAGAAAGGAACATGAACTTGAAAGGAAATTAAAGGAGAAGAGGGAGGGAAATTACCTCTAGAATCCTTCACTTGAGAACCTCCTTAAGGGACTAAGCTTGGTATTTTGATGAGACCAGAAGCTCTTGGACGTGGGGAAGGGGCTAGGGGAGATTATTAGGCAGATCTTAGACAAATCATGAAGCTTGAGAGATGTGGTTTGGCAAGAGGAGGGGGAGGGCTTATTTATACATGAGGAGGGAGGTGTTTTTGGTATAAAATATTAAATAAAATAATATATAATAAGTTAGACTTGTAATAGTAGTTTTTTTAAATCCTAAATCATATATTAATATAATAAAATTATTTTTAGGCTTTAACTAGTCTTTATAATTCGAATTCATTAATTTATTAAAAGAAAATTGAAAGAAAGAGAAAAAGACACTTTAAGAAATCACCTTTTGACTTTAGGATTTGGAAAGTTCTTTTTAGGTTTGAGAATTGGATTTATTTTATTTAAAGGAAAAATTTATGGAATTTAATATGTTTTGGCAGAAACTAAAGTTCTAGAATGTTTATGTCATCATTACATCATTAATAATGCAATTTAGTGTACACTGATTATGCGAAAAACTATATTTTTTACTATTTACCCGAAAATTGATGTATTTCAGAATAAAACCAAAACATTACCCCTACCATTTTTTGATGTGTAGAATAAAAAAATTATTTCCATTTTTCAAAAATAATTTTCTAAATATTATTAATTTAATGTTTAATTTAAATCATAATTTACTTAAATAATAGTTTTTAAATTTAAAACTGATTTTGTAATTCTTTCAAAATGACGTAGGGTCTTATAAAATTATCTAAAAACTATTAGACATTGATTCAATACATTATTAATACAATTAAGGGGAATAAATATTCTTTTCAATTAATTAATTAATTATAATTATTTATTTATGACTTATAAAATACCAAAAACGTTTACTAAGGTCAAATTGTCACTTTCTAAGATGTCTAAATTAATAGGTAATGTTACTCTTATTTACTATTCATAAGGGTCATATTACTATTCATAAGGGTAGGTTAATATTCATAAGGGTAGGTTACTATTCACCAAAAATTAATTTTGTTTCATTAGACTCCAAAAACAATCTTGAACACAACCGTGTATGTGGGATTTCTAAAATTCCAAACATAGGGGTGAAAAAATTATGTTTAAAGATCACTTATCACTTAATAGTTCATTTTGTTGTGTTTTCATGTTATTTTACGACATATTTATAAGAAGGGAATTTTCAATGAAAATCTTTGGGTCGTTACAAAATTTATTTCCATCATAAAAAATGTAAAGCATGAATGGATAATGTATTTCCATCATTTAAATTCTAAATCCGAATTCATTTATAAACAATTTTTGAAATTCCAAACATTTAAATATATAAACTTATAGAAAGTTCTTGGTTAATTTGATATTGGAATCCTATTATGAAATTCATAGGTGAATTGTATTGGGATCTAGATAACACCCTACTTCTTCTTTTCATGTTTTAGATTATATCCTTCTAGGTTCAAACAAGGGAAATGGATATCTTGAGGGTGGGTCTAGTTGTTTAACCATTTAAATGGTGAGTAGTTTCATTTGGGACATGGGTTTTTTTCATATTTGTATTAATTTGGTTGTAATACTTTGAGAATTATTTTCTTTCTATCTTCTGGTACATTATTCATAGTGGAGTTTCATTGGACATTAATTCTGTCTTTTTTCTTTTACTTCAGTAATTGTTAGTGTAAAATCATTCCCACTTTCTTTTTTATGTTGTTATATGATAGTCATAAACACATGGGGATGGGGAACTCCCTTCGGACTATGTTAGGTTTGACTAGGTTATCTTGTTACCATTGAATCTAGGTTGTTTTAGGACAAAGTGGTATCAGAGGGATGTTGAAATTATTTCTTAATGTCATTATAGATTAATGAAATTTTGTTGGGAAATAAGAGGAAGTTGTGATTGAGTTACTGGACACCTCTCACTATAATTATCTTTAATTTGTTATAGGTTGTTAGGGAAATATATAATAAGGATTAGTTATATCCTTTTCTCTATTTTGATTTGGATAGAGTGAAATCTAAATAATGTTTGTTCTATCTATTGGGATTAATTTCCCTTGTTACTTTGTTTGAGTTTTAAATATGATATCTTCCTTGTTTTCAGTTGATGTTATGTAGCATCAAGACTCATTGAATATGTGAGAATCATATCCAAGAGGAAGTTGTTGTTGAGCCTCAGTGAGGGAATCCTATTGTAGATCCGAACCTGGTAGAGGTGATTGTGCACACTATCCAGTCTTTGGGATAGAATCCCCCAACAGTTTACATCTATGATTTAGTTTTAGAACCTCATAGGGTCATTCTAAATATTTTTTCTCAAGTGTTCCTTCACCCAAATTTGAAATAGTTAAATGGCGCAATTGACCCTCAAGAGGCTGAGGAGTTTTTTAGTAGGATGTAAATCTAGTCTGTGGTTTGTACTCACTTGATGATATTAATGTGAAGTGTTCAAAATTTATGCTACAAGGACTGAGCAAGAGATATTCAGATACTATAGTAATGAAGATGAATCATGTGGGAATAGACTGGAAATACCTCCAATTTATTTTTAATGATGAGTTCTATCCAAAATCAATTTTTCTTCCCATGTTCATAGAGTTGTTTTAACCTTAAAAGGCTAAAAAGACCCTGAAACTATATGAAACCCATTTTTAGATTATTTATTTCTTAAATGAGATAATATCATATGGGAGTATGACGTATTAAATGTTTGATATAGGAGTTCATCTGGATACTCATTATTAGGTTTTCTTGGGAAATCAATCTTTTTATGATGATGTTATGGATATAGTATTTGTGGTAGAAGTGGAATTGGATGGAATGTCGGTGTTACCAAGAAATTATTTTGTTTCTTAATGTCAGTGTGAGTATCTTCGATGGAAAGATAAATAATTATGATTTTCATAGATGTTATCGATGGTATGGTCATTCTAGTGCTCTTGAAGTTCATGAAAAAGTTCCTTTAGTTTGATATCTGTGTGAATAATTAGGTCATTCAATGAGGGGTTACACCAAGGAAACCAAGAACTGTGGATCATATAGACACTTCGGGCACATTAAACAATTCCTCTATATTTATTCCACTCCATATAGTGGAACGGTATCATCATGTCCTCCAAAATCTACGAGGAAATGAAATAATTGGCATGTGCATAGTGGTTTCATCCACAAGAATCTAGAACAAAACTTCTTATCATAGTAGAAGAGTCTCTTGAGGAAGTAGATACATGTCCAATGTCATTTTGAGGTACCATCACTATAGATTCGTCATTACTGATCGATCTACTTCATTCTAGTGTATCTCATTCATTTATTTCAACTCATTTTTCAATCGACTTAATCTTGTTATAAATATTTTATTTTGTACAATGGATATTAATACACCCCTTGGTGCAAAGAGAGAGTAAGGTGTTTATAGTGATCCTTGTGTTTTATTTCTGTCATATTTTCCCCTTTCTTGAATTGTAATAGTTCTTGACTTAAAAATTCCTGAAATAATTTTTATGAATGATTGGATCATTTTAAATAAATACCATATTGATTGTTATCCTTAACAGGTATACATTACTACTCCCAGTGGTATGTTGCATTTCATTCAAGGAGAATGTGACCATATACTGAGCAGATCCAGACCATTTTTTCTTGAGTTTGGGAATGTAATATCTATGTTTACCTTTGATTTGGAATATGAATCTTTGAGTGGGGATCTCCCTATAGTTGTCTTCGATTTTTCCAATATGTTTTCCTCTAACATTTCTAGCATGATGTTGGTAAGGGAGGTTGAGTTTTCCATTGAAATAATTCCTTGAACTCAACCAGTTACTATTCCCTTATACTGTAAGGAACTATTTTAAATGACTGATTTGATGTCCCAATTGAATGACCTTATAGATAATGGATTTATACTTCAGATTGTGTCACCTTTGGTAGCTCATGTTATCTTTAAAAAATATAATTGTTCATACTAAGCATTTTTTATTAATGAGATCTTAATCGAGTGACCATAAACAATAAATATCTACTTCCACATATTGAGGATATATTTGATCAGTTAATGGGGTGAATTGGTTCTCAAAGATCTAACATAGATCAAGATTCTATCATATTAGGGAAAAATAGTTTGAAATTTGGAGAACTACCTTTAAGATAATGTGTGACTATTATGTGAACATTTTTATTCCCTTTTTTCTAACCAATTCTTCTACATTTCCATGGATTTGATGAATATAATTTTCCATGAGTACCATGATACATTCACGGTAGTCTTTGTAGATGATGTCCTTATTTACTCTATGTTTGAGGAGGTTCATGTACATTATTTTTGAATGGTTATGATTTGGATATGAAATAATCTACTTTATATCATGATTTCAAAATGTGATTTATGGATTTAAGAAGAGAAATTCATGGGACATGTGGAGTTAGAGTAGGGAATATCTGTTGATCCTAAGAAGGTGATGGATGTTATGACATGGGAACCACAATGAAATCCAATCGAGATTTGTAGCTTCTTATGCTTAGATAGATATTATTAACAAATCAAAAAGGACTTATAAAATTTTTATTGTCTGATGAGTGTTTTAACTCAGAGGTAGAAAATTTTCTCCTGGGATATGAAATGTTAGAGATATTATGTAGAGCTAAAACATCTTTTGGAAACTAAGCTGACATCTACTCTTCCATAGGCTGAGAAGGGTCATGTGGTATTTTTTGATGCGTTGGGTTCTGGATTGGGATGTGTTATTGTAACACCCTGAGATTTTATGAAAAAATATTCTTTTAATTTCATTGATATATTGTGTTCTAAGCTACAACAAGACTACCTTTCTCTATACACAACACCGTATGAGCTTGCAGTATACACAACACTATTCTTGGATCATGTTACACACAATTTTGATAGTAGTTATTCTACGAAACATTGAGTGTGTGTATATATATATATATTCACTATATAAATGAAATATGGTTGGATTCTATTATACGAAACAATGGAAGAGTCTTTCACAACATGCAAACCTGACTTGGCTTGCATTACACGCAATCGCGACCTTTCTCAATAGCGTGTGTTGTACGCAATACCGGGTTTTACTAAACAATGATATATTATTATAATATTATTATGAAATATCTGTTATGAATAGTATAAACTAAATTTTGAATTTTATAACATTATTATTCATCTTACACATTTTCTAGAATATGGTATAAGAACAAAATAAATTTTTCGGGTAAAATAATTATTTTTCAAAAAATGCCGTTTTGTCACCTTTTGATGGAGCACCCACATTAAATCTAGTTTTTCACATGTTTATAAGTTCAATTTTACAAAATAAAATTCTTATTTTGAATCAGGATATAAAAATTTACATTGGATAAAGTTTTGATATTTTTCTGATAACTTTCATATCTTAATGAATAGTAAAAACAAGATGTATTTTAATTAAAAACAAATTTTTTCATCATAATAATTTATGTGGTTAAATTATAATATTGAATGGTTTTAAATTATAAATATAATATATTTTTACCATTTAATATAATGTATGTCATTAGCATTGATTTTACCTTGAATTCGTAGGTTAAATCAATTCAATCTTTTGTAATGTTTTAAACAAAAACCCATTTTCTTTCGACAATGGGATTAATTTTAATTTAATTTCGGAAACTTTTGTTTATTTAATTTGGAAAAATGGATTCCATGTTTGGAATAAGTGGGTCCAAGTTATTTTAATAAGCTACTTTATTTTGGGCATTATGAATAGTACCTACGGTAATTTTTATTTACTACGGTTAAAGGTAAATTGGGTAATTCAAGGTTAAAAGAATATTATAATAATTCCAAATTACCTTGATACTTGTCCTAACCATATTGTATGAGTAGTGGCCGACCATGGTCATCCTTGGGACGATTTTGGGACCCCAATGATCCACTTGGTAGTGAAAATGACAATTTGGATTAATTAATTTAATGTAAAGACAAAATTGACATTAACAAAAAGACTATTAGTAATTAATTTTTATAAGGGTTTATATAAGTTATATTTTAGACTATAAATATTATTTGGAAAGATAAAATGATTACCTACATCATGGTTTATTTTTCATAATTTTTTGACGTAAATGAATTAAATTATTTATGACACACTAATGATGTAGTGTTTATCTCATTAATAAATGATTTAAATAAATAACATTATAATGATTAAAATATCATCCAAATCCTATCCAATTTCAATTTGATGATTTTATTTAGAATATGAGTCATCTTATCTTCTACATTAATGTGTTATGGACCTCTTTAAACCAAAGATAAGTTTATAATAAAATAATGTTTTCACACTTTACTAAAGATCCCCTCCTCTCCCTTATAAAAGGAGACCACTTCTATGAAATTCATCACACCTCTCAAGCCTTTTGGCTCTACCAAACTCCACCCAACTAAGCTACCTACATCCCTCTACTCATCCTTTAAGCCTTACATTAGGCAGAAGACTCTCCAAGAAGTCCTTTTGGTTCAAACCAAATAAAGTTACCAAAATTAAAGGTAACAGTTTCTCTTTAGTTGTTTTCTTTTATTCTACTTCTCCAACCCCTAAACTCTTTTTAATACTATATTTTGTAAAAAAAACAATATCCTAAATATACTAGGATGTTTTTATGTGAAGGATTCTAACTACACTTACACACACATAAATCTAATGGATGAAGAACATAAAGTTTCTGTGATGGCAAACTAACGCCTCACGAAACGATGATTGTTCAATTTTCTCCTACCGCCTCTCATGGTGGCCATTATGATGGAACTGTATTTATATATAATATATATTATTTTTATGATTTCCTTATGATTCTTTACTTCCAAATTATATCAAGCCTTTACGGTTTCCATAGTCGGTAAATACGATAATCTCATTTGAGAAAGTGCGGACTACCGCCCCCTCAAAGTGATGTGATTCATTAATAACTTATGTGGGATGTATAAAGGATGTGGTTAATGATATTATATATGATATTATAGTTTAATTATAATATAACTATGTATAATTATGTTTTAGTTGCATTAAAATAAGATATAGAAATGAAATAAGCGTTCATGCGTACGTATGACTTACCGTCTCCATAAACGGTGAGTTTCATTTCTTACCTCCATATGTTATGTACTATTATAAATGATTGTATATTCTGGATATATAATAAATTTATATGATATATAAATCATGATTTACATTTTTTAAGTAATTAAAACCTGATATAAGTAATAATAACATCAAGAACAACAAGTCCAAACACGTACGATAAATAAGATGATTTTACCCAAAACGCTACTTTAACATTAATTTACAATAGAATGGGTAATATAAAGTCATAATTGAACCATATATGATATCATAACAATTAATATGTTTCTTTAATAATTCAATTACATTATTTAAATCATTATATAGGAGTTTTGGATACGTACAAAGCATATTGGACCTAAGGTCAGGGATAATTTTGCAAATCTCATTTTTATCTGAGATTTCTTATTCATAAGTATTTACTGGGGTTATTTCTATCATCCATGTCCATGTTTTATAAAATTGTATTCATGTATGTTTAAAATTCATTTTTACCCATTCTGACTTCTACCCCATGGTATGGAAGGAATCTTTCTTTTATTTACCCTACAAGGTACTTTTTGACTTTTCTGACAGAAGTATGAGAATAATGTTTTTTTAACGTATACGGCATGAAAGGATTTTTACAGTTTTATAAAGACTTACTTTCATGAAGCTTCCTACAAAAGATTTAATGACTATTTTCAAAAAAATCCTTTTCTTTTAAAATTACATTACATTTTGTGAAAAGAAAATGATTTTGAATAAAAAAAGGATATATTCCTCAAGAATTCATTTCAAGTGTTTTATCAAAACCATTTTTCATCTAATATGACATTATTTCATATGTGTATGTTTAAAGTATCATGTCTCTATGATTTACATGGTTTCACTTTTCTTATTATGAAATGATGTCCATTTATTTTATATGGATTATGTGATTATGGGATGATGTTTATAAAACCCATTTTATTCTTTGGGTTATGATGAATGTTTCAAGTTTATTTTGTGGCACAAGTAAGAATGATTTCATTATGTGATGGGTGGGACCTATATCTCCCTCCAATTCATTGGGTAAAGATTTATATCTCATGAGATAGACATGGCTGGAATGGAAAGTTAAACCGGTTTAGTAATACAGGACTGGAACGAGGAGTGAACTCGATTCAGAAAGGGACTTTGTCCACTAAGATGGTCTTGGAAATAATGCCTTGGAAAATATGGAAATCATATCATGTGCTTAATGGTTTCCACAATTACAAGTTTTATTCCCATGCTATTTTATCAGGATTAATGTTTTTTTATGATCTATGACTTACATTTTTCCATGTTTTGTTTCATTGCTCAAGATCTTGATGTTTAAACATTGTGTTCATGTTTTTATGTTCAAATGTATATGGTTTATTTTATTTTATCCATGCTTACCCTTACTGAGCATTTGAGCTCACCCCTTTTATGTTTTATTTTCCCTAGGATATAAATAAAGCTTTTAGGTAAGAAAAAAGGGGAAGATCTTTATTGGGAAATGTTGAAGATCTTTCACCACGATTAGAAAATTTTATTCCGATTTTCCAAAGACAATAAACTATTACAGTCCTTGTGTGTCTGTTTTTGTTCTGTATTAAGTATTCCACAAAATTAATGCAGTTTCCATGTACTTCAAGCTTCGGACCTCTATAGTTGGTATCAGAGGAAAGGTTTAGTAAACCTTTGGAAACTAGGATGCGAGAACTTTAGTGAGATCCCTAGAGATATTTTTAAGGTATGTCTAGGGATGTCCCTAAGGTTAAGTATAAGTATAGGTTAGAGTCCTAGAATTACGCTAATGATCTTAGAATTAAACCTAAGATGTTAGATATTGAAGGTACTCCCCCTTTATTATGTTGTTTTCCCTACCATGATTTTTGCCTCTCACAGAATTCTTTTTATGTTTTAGTCAATGGAGGGAACTAGAAGGAATTTGGATAACATTGAATCCAATGGAAAAATTGGTGACTATGAGCAACGAAATTGCATAATAACTATATAGAAAGATATTGTGATTATTCTGAATCATTCATCACGATATATGACTAACAAGGTAAAATTTAGAGGTATTTCTAAGTCATCAAATAAGAGGAAGATGGAATTTTATGTATGTTCACATAGTAAGGAGCATAAAGAAAGGAAGATTGATATTTCTAAAGAATGGAAGAAGAACCTTGAATAATACCTCAAATGGAGGGACATATTTTATCTGTGTGGAGAAAAGGGTCATAGAGTGATAGACTGTTATGGAGTTCAATGTCTTATCTGTGGAGAACATGGGAATCACCCAACTCAATGCCCTGACCTAAGAGGTTACATCTAAATCAAGGAAGGACTTATTCCATGACAATCATTGAAGAGGATGGTTTGAATTGTTTATGTATTGGTATTCAAAAATAATGTTGTTCAGTTAATTTTATGGTATATTGGAATACCTATATATTGGTCCATTGCGGTTTTCCATAAGAATATGGCATCGGTAACCATGGAAACTGGTTGAGATATTTTTGGAAAGAAGATGATATGCGCATAATGAAGGGATAAGGAGAAAATAAAATGTTTGACAGTATTCATGATCTCATGACTGATATAAGGAAATAGTTATATCATGGTTTGAGTATATAGAACTTTGGGGTTTTGGTATGTGGAAAGAGTTAACTTTTGACAGCACTCATGTTTTCACTAAGAATTAACATGTATTCGTTTTTCAAGAGAATACATGATTAAGGCCTTAGAACATTTGGAATGTGACCAAAAAGACATATCTTATGATATATGGGGATTAACGATGGTATTAACATGCTTGTTATATGAAATCTCTGGTAATCGTTTTCACTATAATATGGCAATGGACTGCAATATTATGGATAAGCCTAAAGATTGGAATGGATTATGTTGGACATAAGTTCGTATTGTTTAAGGATAGAACCTCTTTTGATATTATTGATGGGATGTTATAATAATGTAATTTTAGAAAAAGGACAACCTGCAGGATGGGCGACAGCCCATCGCATCAGATAAGGCTGTGGGAATCAAACCCACAACCGAAGTGTGACTGGCCTTTATCACCTACCACTGGCCTATAGGAAGTCCCTGTTTAGTGGAAAGTAGTTTTATTTTATTAAGCGGTATGATAAATAAAGTATAAGTCTATTTTTGGAACCATATATGATTAATCTCACCATAAGATGGACTTATAACTTTTTCTAACATTTTGTTTGAAACAGATGGAATGACCCATCATTCAATCACATGATCTGCTAATGCTTCACAAATAACAAATTCAACTTCATTTCCTTAAGATATGAAGTGGAAATTGTTCAATTCACGAACAATAGTGATATTGTACCAAAATCATGTAAGTATTTCTTTTAATTCATCAACTTTAGGGAAATGATCTTGAAAACCAAAAATTTTGTCCTAGTGCTCTTATATTCGATGAATCAGATGGTACCTTAGATCATCACAAATTTATGGCTTTGTGATCGATGTATTTTTCATAGCCATGTTCTTTACCACTCTCCATCCGAAATTGATGGTTAGATTTTTCTTCCATATCCATATTTTTACCTATGTTCTCCTATATGGAAACCCAGTGATGAGTTTCATTGGGTAATTTTTACATTTCATACTTTAGTTTTTAAAATTAACTTTTATTATTCCTTTTTATGATGTGGGTTTCTATAAATAGTAAACAATTTATAACCCCGACAAATTTCGAGGGCGAGATTCATTTTAAGGGGGGTAGAATGTAACACCCCGAGATTTTATGAAAAAAATATTCTTTTAATTTCATTGATGTCTTGTGTTCTAAGATACAACAATATTACATTTCTCTATACGAAACACCGTATGAGCTTGCAGTATACACAACACTATTCTTGGATCATGTTACACACAATTTTGATAGAACTTATTTTACGGAAAATTGAGTGTGTGTATATATATATATATTCACTGTATAAATGAAATATGGTTGGATTCTGTTATATGAAACAATGGAAGATTCTTACACAACATGCAAACCTGACTTGGCTTGCATTACACTCAATCGCGACCTTCCTCGATAGCATGTGTTGTACGCAATACCGAGTTTTACTAAACAATGATATATTATTATAATATTATTATGAACTAGATGTTATGAATTTTATTAACTAAATTTTGAATTTTCTAACATTATTATTCATCTTACACATTTTCTATAACATGGTATAAGAACAAAATAAATTTTTCAGGTAAAATAAGTATTTTTTAAAAAATGCAGTTTTGTTGCCTTTGGATGGCACACCCACTTTAAATCTAGTTTTTGAAATTTTTATAAGTTCAATTTGAAAAAATAAAATTCTTATTTTGAATCAGGATATAAAAATTTACATTGGATAAATTTTTGATATTTTTCTGATAACTTTCATATTTTAATAAATAGTAAAAACACGCTATATTTTAATTAAAAACAACTTTTTTCATCATAATAATTTATGTGGTTAAATTATAATATTTAATGGTTTTAAATTATAAATAGAATATATTTTTACCATTTAATATAATTTATGTCATTAGCATTGATTTTACTTTGAATTCGTAGGTTAAATCAATTCAATCTTTTGCAATGTTTTAAACAAAAACCCGTTTTCTTTCGACAATAGGATTAATTTTAATTTAATTTCTGCAACTTTTGTGTATTGAATTTGGAAAATTTGATTCCATATTTGGAATCAGTGGGTCCAAATTATCTTAATATGCTACTTTTTATTTTTGGGCATTATGAATAGTAACTACGGTAATTTTTATTTACTGTGGTTAAAGGTAAATTGGGTAATTCAAGGTTAAAAGAATATTATAATAATTCAAAATTACCTTGAAAATTGTCCTAACCTTATTTTATGAGTATTGGCCGACCATGGGCATCCTTGGACCTATTTTGGGACCCCAATGATCCACTTGGTAGTGAAAATGACAATTTGGATTAATTAATTTAATGTAAAGACAAAATTGACGTTAACAAAAATATTTTAGTAATTAATATTTATATGGGGATATATAAGTTATATTTTCAAATATAAATATTCTTTGGAAATATAAAAAGATTCTCTACATCATGGTATTTTTTTCATAATTTTTGGACGTCAAATGAATTAAATTATTTATAACACAATAATGATGTAGTGTTTATATCATTAATAAATGATTTAAATAAATAAGATTATAATGATTAAAATATCATCCAAAACCTATCCAATTCCAATTGGATAATTTTATTTAGAATATGAGTCATCTTAAATTCTACATTAATTTGTGTTGGACCTCTTGAAACCGAAGATATGTTTATAATAAAATAATGTTTTCACACTTTTCTAAAGAGCCCCTCCTCTCCCTTATAAAAGGAGACCACTTCTATGCAATTCCTCACACCTCTCAAGCATTTTGGATCATCCAAAATCTGCCCAACTAAGCTCCCTACATCACTATCCTCCCACTTTAAGCCTTTCATTAGGAATAAGACTCTCCAAGTAGTCCTTTTGGTTCAAACCAAAGGAAGTTACCAAAATTAAAGGTAACCGTTTCTCTTAAGTTGTTTTCTTTTATTCTACTTCTCCAACCCCTAAACTCTTTTTAATACTTTCTTTTGTAATAACACCAATATCCTAAATATACTAGTATTTTTTTATGAGAATTATTTGAACTACACTTACACACACCTCCATCTAATGGATGAAGAACATAATGTTTCTGTGATGGCAAACTAACACTTCACGAAACAATGATTGTTCAATTTTCTCCTACCGCCTCTCATGGTGGCCATTATGATGGAATCGTATTTATATATAATATATATTATGTTTATTATTTCCTTATTCTTCTTTACTTCCCAACTATATCAAGCCTTTACGGTTTCTATAGTCGGTAAATACGATAATCTCATTTGAGGAAGTGCGGACTACCGCCCCCTCAAAGTGATGTGATTCGTTAATACCTTATGTGGGATGTATAATGGATGTGGTTAATGATATTATATATGATATTATACTGGAATTATAATATACCTATGTATAATTATGTTTTAATTCCATTAAAATAAGAAATAGAAATGAAAGTAGCGTTCATGCGTACGTACAGCTTACCGTCTCCATGAACGATGCATTTCATTTATTACCTCCATATGTTATGTACTATTATAAATGCTTATATATTCTGGATATATAATGAATGTATATGATATATAAATCATGATTTAAATTTTTGAAGTAAGTAAATCATGATATAAGTAATAATAACATCAAGAACAACAAGTCCAAACATGTACGATAAATAAGATGATTTTACCCAAAACACTACTTTAACATTAATTTACAATAGAATGGTTAATATAAAGTCATAATTGAACCATATATGATATCATAACAATGAATATGATTCTTTAATAAGTCAATGACATTATTTAAATCATTATATAGGAGGTTTGGATACGTACAAAGCATATCGGACCTAAGGTGAGGGATAATTTTGCAAATCTCATTTTTATATGAGATTTCTTATTCGTAAGTATTTACTGGGGTTATTTATATCATCCATTTTCATGTTTTATAAAAGTGTATTCATGTATGTTTAAATTACTTTTTACCCATTCTGACTTTTTCCCCATGGTATGGAAGGAATCTTTCTTTTATTTACCCTACAAGGTATTTTTTGACTTTTTCGACAAAAGTAAGAGAAGAATGTTTTTTAACGTATACGTCATGAAAGGATTTTTAAGGTTTTATAAAGCCTTAATTTCATGAAGATTCCTCCAAAAGATTTAATGACTATTTTTAACAAAATCCTTTTCTTTTAAAATTGCATGACATTTTGTGAAAAGAAAATGATTTTAAAGAAAAAATATATATTTTCCTCAAGAATTCATTTCAAGTGTTTTATCAAAACCATTTTTCATCTAAGATAACATTATTTCATATGTGTATGATTCAAGTATCATGTCTCTATGATTTACATGGTTTCACTTTTCTTATTATGAAATGATGTCCATTTCTTTTATATGGATTATGTGATGATGGGATGATGTTTATGAAACCCATTTCATTCTTTGGGTTATGATGAATGTTTCGAGATTATTTTATGGCACAAGTAAGAATGATTTCATTATGAGATGGGTGGGACCTATATCTCCCTCAAATGCATTGGGTAACTATTTATATCTCATGAGATAGACATGGATGGAACGGCAAGTTAAACCGGTTCAGTAATACAGGACTGGAACGAGGAGTGAACTCGATTCAGAAAGGGACTTTGTCCACTAAGATGGTCTTGGCAGCAATGCCTTGGCTACTATGGAAATCATATCATGTGCTTAATGGTTCCCACAATTACAAGTTTTATTCCCATGCTATTTTATCAGGATTAATGTTTCTTTATGATCTATGACTTACGTATTGCCATGTTTTATTTCATTGCTCAAGATCATGATGTTTAAAAAATGTGTTCATGTTTTTATGTTCAAATGTATATGGTTTGTTTTATTTTTTCCATGCTTAACCTTACTGGTCATTTGAGCTCACCCCTTTTATGTTTTCTTTTCCTGAGGATATAAATAAAGGTTTTAGGTAAGAAAAAAGGGGAAGATATTTATTGGGAAATGTTAAAGATCTTTCACCACGATTAGAAGATTTTATTCCAAGTTTCCAAAGACACTAAACTATTACGGTCCTTGTGTGTCTGTTTTTGTTTCGTATTAAGTATTACAAAAAATTAATGTAATGTCCATGTACTTCAAGCTTCGAGCCTCTACAGTAATTATGCAAGATAATCATGTAGATTTTTATAGATATCATAATCTTATGCTACATGAGATTAATTATTTGACCCAATACCTTGAATTGGTACCTGTGATGTGCGTGCTTAAAAGCTTGAGGAATTACCTTTACATAGAATGGTTTACCATGTATTCTGACCACAAGATATTGAGTTATATCTTCTTTCAAAAAAGATGTGAATCTATGCTATAGCTATTGGGTGGAATACCTATAATGTTTTTATTTTTTCGTTTCCTATCCTTGAGGAAATAGATTGTTATTTTAGATGCCTTGACCATCAAACATCCAATCTATGAAATAAAAGAATCATCAAAAACTAGAATTTGATGGCTCTCTTTTCAAAATTGGATATACAAGTTTTGTAGAAACTATATGAATTTTATTTGGCCATTGTTTAGTTGGAATTTTATCTTCTCCAATTGATTCTTTAGGAGAAGAAACGTGATGATGAGTTCTGTAGCACTAGAGACACTATTTATGGTTGGGAGACAATTTCCTAGTGGTTGTTCACCAAGTACATAATTTTATTAATACATAATCACGTTATGGTTCCATCTTAGGTAATGAATGATGTTATGGGAAATTTCCATACATCCCATTATTATGTTAACCTAGTAAACATGAAGATTATCTGTGACATTAAATGGAATTTTTTGGGTCAAGGTATAAGATGAGGCATTTCTGAAATTTATTTTCATTTTTATATTTACTAGTAGGTAATGGATCATAACTGAAAACCATTGGGTTTTCTTCATCAAATTCCAGTCCCCACAAGTATGTGGTATGATATATATGTGGACATTGTGATTGGGTTTCAATGTAACCATAAAAAAATGTCATATCCATTGTGAATAAAAGGCTGACAAAATCAAATCTTTTTTAACACATTCATAGTACAACCAAAGATGGGGGGTGGGATATATCCATGTTAAAAATAGTATTCATTTTATTAATGTTGTATCTAATATATTCTCTTATAAGGAACATCGGTTAACATATCATGTTTAAATATGCCTTTAGAAGGCACTTGGATCTCATTTCCATTATATTATGATATGCCATCTACATTAAAATTTCCAAACAGAAAAATTTATATAGTATTGTTAGGATAATCATCATGACTTTTTTATTAACTTTGGTGGACAATGGGATGGTAATTTGTCATTGGATGAGTTTTCTTAAAACAATAGTTACCCATCCAAAATCATTATGGCTTTTTTGAGGCCTTGTATGGATGACCTTTTAAATATCTTTTGAGTTGGTTGGAGATTAGTGAATGTTTCTTGGTTAGACCGAGCTTTGTCCATGAAATGACAACAATAAATCAATTGATTTGTCAAATAATGATGATGGTATAGGTATTTTAAAAATCTTATAATGATCATTACTGTAGACATTTTGAGTTTTTAGTTGGTGACTAAGTGTTCTTCATAGTTTGAACTCAGTTGGGTCATCAATGTCTTGGTAGGTAGGAGAATCTTCCACCTCATTTTGTTGGATCTTTTAATATTTTGAAGAAAGAGAGGAATTTTTCTTATCATTTAGAGCTATGAAAGTAGAAGAAATTGATACATAACAATTTACATGTATCATAGCACCAAAATTATTTATCTCAGCCATTTAATTTTATCAGTTGTGGTGATCTTGAGGTTGAAATTTAGTAATCCATAATTGAACAGACTGTCAGGATAGTTGATTCTAAGAACAAGAATCTTTGTGGGAGGATGATACCTTTGGTTTAAGTGGTATTTTATCATGGTTATGATTCTAATGAGACATGGTAGAATAAATCACTGAAGAGAGATTAGTGTCCCCATCTATTTTCCATGGAATCTTCTAAATAAGATTTTTTAGGACAAAAAGTTTCTATGGTGTCAAGGTTGTAACATCTCATTACCTTTATATCAGATATGATCTAAGTTTTCTAATGTTTCTTCTTTTTCATTGATTGGGTATGGTCAAGAAGTAATTGGAAGGATTAAAGTTATAGAGAAGTTAGTTATTTTTTGGATTTTCTTTGAGTAATTCTACCTATTCCACAGCCTCTAAGAGAATTACCAATAGTATAATATGGTTACACAATTTTTGTATCTTTAATGAAATAAAATATATTTTTTTCAATGGAATTTTTTTTCTATGATTTTTAGAAATATAAATTACATGATATGTAATTGGGTTACACATCATGTAATGTACTAATGATTTTTTTTAAGTACGAAGACTAGATGATTTTTTTTCTTCATCCAGGGTTACTTTATCTTGACCTAGATCCTTCCTCATGTTATTTGTAGAGCCATTAACCCCTCATGTTAATTTTTTTGTCGATTGATCCCCATTAGGGTCATTTTGTGAGGACCGGTTAAGAATTCTCCTTGTCTTCCAATCTATTTCTCTATTACTTCCTTGGAGTGAAATATATCATCTTGAGTTTGATGGATTTAAACATTGTTTGTTTGGATATCATTTCTATGTTTAGTTCCTAGATCATCTTTGACATAATTATTGTTGGTGGGTACATCATAGGCTTTTTGATTCTATACGAAAAAGGTAGGTTTCTCTATATTTGGTTTCCAATTTAATTAACTTTTAATTTATTAATTTAAATTCAGTTTAATTTAAAAATTAAATTAATTAAATAGAATAAATTTCTTTCATTAATTTTATTCAAAAACAACCTAGAGAATTTGGGTTTTGTTTCACTTTGACAATAAATTGGAAAACCCCCCGATTCTAGTGAATTGTAGTTTGTGTGTTGAATTAATGGAATTTATTTGAAAAATTAAATTGTGGAAATTTGTTTTGATTGGAAATTGTGAAAAAAATACAATTATACTGAATTGGGGGTTTGTTATGAAATATATTGAATTGTTTGAAAATTAAATTGAGGAATTAAATTGTAAAATTGGATTGTAAAATTGTATGAATTGGTTTCAAATCCCTATTTCTGTGAAAATGGCATAAATATGGTTTAAATGGAAACCCAATGTTTTCATTGTTAAATATGAATGTTTTTTAATTTAAAACCTTTTATGGTTTATAAATAGAACATTTTCATATTAGAAAAATGGAATGAGATTTAATTTTATTTTTATGTTTTCTCAAAAGAAATTACACATCATTATTTTTTTCATGAGAGAATATAATACTTGTAAATTTTGGGTATTATCATAGAAAATACTTTAAGATTTATAAATTTTTTACATTATATCCACATATCCAATTCCTGAGATGATAATGATAAGTCCCCTTTGAATTATTCTAAAAGAGGTGTGTGTACAAATTTTTAATTTCATAGTGTTGGGTCCCTATTTCCTAGAACATATGTACCTATTTGGTATATTACCATGTTTATCACATGTTTTTATTTCAAATGTATATTCCATTTTTTTAAACCTATTTACATTCCCTATATTTTTTTATAACATATTTTATATAAAAGAGTTTATTTAAACCATTTTATGAAATGATCCATTTGTGTAAATAACCTTTTATTTTATGGAAAATTTGGTCATGTGAAATGTATTCAATAATCTTAAATTTCAAGCATGAATTGCTAATGTATTTCCATATTTAAACGATAATTCGTGATTTTTTAATATTATTTTTTGAATTCCAAACCAATTAATATGAAAATTGAATGACCATTCATGGTTAATTTGATATTGGCATCTTGTTATGGAATCCTTGGATGAAGTACTATTAGGATTTTTCTCACACCCTACTTCTTCCTTCGGGTGTTTTTATATTATCTAATTCTAGGATCGAGTAAGGGAAAGGGATCTCATGGAGTTGGATATAGGTGTGGAACCATTGACATATTGAGTTATGTCCTTTGGTACTTGGGATGATTTTATTATTTTGGTACATTGGTAAGAGTACCTTGGGATTTTTACCACTTTGGATTATGGTAAAATACTCCCAGTAGAGTTTCATTTTTATATTGATACTATCTTGTTTCATTCTCTTCCACAATAGTTAGTAGTAAAATATTTCCCATATTCAGCTTTTATGATGCCAGGTTCTAGTTGTTGAATAATGGGGATCAGGAATTCCCTTTAGGATACATCTGGACTGATTTAATTATCAGTTTACCTAGGTACATAGTCTATTTCATGACAATTTCCATTCCATTGGGGATATGATATTGTTTTTTATATGTACGAAGGACTACCTCCTTGCAAAGTGATTTGATTTTTTTCAATAACACATTAAATGGTATTTATTAAGGATAATGTTAATAAATAAATATGATATACATGAAATAATTATGATATTAGTGAAATATATATATAATTTTTAAAATATTATACATGTCATTGTATTTCTTACATTTTCTCTCAATGAAAGATGATAACGTTGTTTGTAAGCATGTGGACTACCACCTTCACAAAATGATGTGACTTTCTTTTCCTATCCACATCATACGGATGATATATGAAAATATAATTAAAGAAATATTAAGGTATGAATGATATTATAAAACACTATAATGATAATATGTTATACACATTGTTTCCATAACAAACATTTAAAAATGGAAATATTCTTTAAGCGTACGTACTACCAATAATCTTCATGATCATAATGCACTTAATTTCCCAAAACCACCTTTCTATATTGGTATTAATAGTATAATTACTATATAATTATGATAATTAAGTCTGGATTATTATTATCTATATGGAAAAATAATATAATGTGATCAAGAACCAAAAATTCATGATAATGTATAAATAAGAAAAATTGGAAATTAATACCTGAATCAATGAAAATAATAAAATATTATTACAAAATGGGAGATATGATGTTATAAAAATTCATATATTATATTATAAATATTATTAAGGTTATTTTATAACATAATAACATGTTTAAAAAAACAATACAAGAGGTTAAAGTACATTAGAAAATAAAAATTGTGAGGTAAGATATTTCATCTCAATTTACATTCCACTGTGTCTTATTTGTTATTATACACCAATTGACTTTTATGTGGTGTATATACTTCCCCATTTACATATACAATCAAGATTCATTATTGCTTAATGTTATTTTTATTCTCACTTTGACTCATTTCATCTAATATTATCTAAAATAAAAAGTACTAAGTGGTAAAAGTTATTGTACAATCAAACTTTCTTTTGTTATAGTTATCTCTCTCTTGAACAAATCACTTTCATGTTATAATGTTTCACTATAAATTAAATTTCTATTAGATATCCATATTTTTTCAAGTTTTATATGATTATTTCCCAATATATAAACCATTTTTATATATAGTTTTTAATTATTCTTTTTTTAATTTAGGAAATATTGATAAATCTGTTTACTTTAGTCAATAAGAATATTTGATGATATGGAATATTGATTCAAAAATTAAATAGATTATTCAATATATGTGGAAAAATTTAAAATAAAGTGATGAGTGGGTCCCGATATTATATAACCCTTTGATACATAGGTATGTATCATGAGAAAAATCGTGATTCAAAGTAAAACATGTTTCTACCTATTGTTTAAACTATATTCTGTGAAGTCTTGAAAGTAAAGGCATCATGATTCATGGGATCATAGTTTCCAATAATTAATAATGTCTTTTACCGTGAAATATTTATTTATTATTATTCATGAGAACTATACCATGAGTTTATCTCTAGAAGCATTTTATTATAAATAATTTATTAAATGGAATTTATATTCAGTTTTTTACCCTTCCAGGTTTATTATTACATAGTAATTCATGCAGTATGGTTATTAAAATGGAATGTGTGGTACATTATTTACCATTACATATATATTATTAATTTTTAATTGATGATTTATCCCACAATATGTAACCCTTATTGAGAATTATATCTCACATTTATTATGTTTCTTTTCCCAAGCATATGAAGAATATATATTTGATTGAGTTTTAAATGATGTAGTGTATTTACTAGTGTTATGTGCTATGTTTTATTTTCTATTACCAAAGTAAAATTGGTATCATGTTTGTTTTTTGTTACTAGAAATAATAAATTTATTGGTCCTTCATGATTCGACCAAATGTATCTACTCCAATTTAATAAATAAGTAAAATCTTTGGGCTACTGGGGTCACAGTCCTTACAGTTCGTACATAAGGAAGTCTGATAGAAACCCTAAGAACTATATTTACGAAAACACGGATTTGGAAACACAACCTAAGGATATAAGTTGATGATATTTATATAATAAAATTATAAAGTTTGTTAAGTATAATATTATGTGGGTTTTCCAAGCAATAAATACTTTTCTAGATATAATAAGTGGGTGTGGATATGGAATAGAGTTATCTATGGATACTAAATCTGAAAAGGTAACATTTTTCTTGACCACATTTCAACCTGGTGCATGAAAACAGGCCTTACTACACACCTATTTTGACACTCTTGGGGGATTTACATTAGATAATTCACATTTTTGTCACATTTCATTTTTAATTATTTGAAAACAATGATATCTCCAAAGATACCAAGTACACAATTATGATAATAGAAATTTGTAAATTTTAAAATTTATGTTAAGTGTTTCCCCATATCTATAATTATAAAATATGATTTAGAATTTATAACTGTATGTTCAAATCCATTTTATTACATTGTATAGATATGTATCCATTGAGGAAGAAGGGTATTAATACTCATCATTAATGTTTAGATGACCCTTTTATGAATCCTAAAAAGTTTTAATTGGAATGGATAAAAACTATGGTGATATTATGAAATCATAATCAGGTTATGACAAATCATATTTCTTAAATGGATTAACCAATTCCTCGATGATATTTATCTATGTTGGATTAATTATGTGAAATAATTCCCATCATTTGGATGGACTAAAAATCTTGTGGTAAAAAATAAATAAATTAACTCTCTCAAGAAGATATTTATTGATTTCTGATGTGGTGAAAATGAAATTGGAACATATTTAGTGTAATAACTTATTGGTGATTCTAATAAATGGTTGAAGTTGATATAGAATACTATAGTAGAATTGAAATATAACTCAAGGAACATAAATCATTTAAGGGGACATATCTATGAAAAATATTTACCTCATGAGAATCAAATTATTTTTAAGAGAATATTCCTTAACATAAATAAAAAGGATTAAGAGAGTATAAAAGTTTATGAATCTACCATTATATTTTCATCTAGGTGTGATATATACTACATATGAAACACTCATTAAAATATTGACCATTTATTTGGTGGGCTTATGGTGAGCCTATAAATGGAGATGGTCTCTCAAATATTGTTATCATATAGTGAAAAAAATTTATGTTCCATAAAAATGGATAATGTATTTTCAAGATCCATTATATTAAAATGGAATTAAGAGAATAAGAAGTCATATAAACTAAATGGGTAGTGGTATGTGTTAAAATAGGGAAGGAGGATGGATCAATTTCCATCCTGTGAAAATCGGTGAAAGAAACATCATAGGAAGTGCATTATAGGAATGAGTGTGTATTACATGTGTGGAGATAAGGGAATATAGGCCATTACTGAAATGGGATGAAAAAAATAAATGATTTATAGTGTTTATGATTTAAATAAATGGTGAATTATTCACACTAATGCCCCATTTTTCAAAGAAATCATCTAGAGAAGAGTCCAAGGGTAGAATTCTAACTTCTGTGATCACTATGACTAAGTTTGAATTACCCAATGATGTGGTGGTAGGTAAATTAATCAGATCATAAAATTTAGATAATTTTTTATTTGATTCTATATTCTTTCAATCTTTTATATCTACATATTTTTTCAATAAAATTGGTTTTTTTTCTTTTAATTTAATAAGTATGTTTTCAATTAAACTCATAGGGGAAGTCTCATTTCAAAAAGGATTCATCTAGAAATCAAAATTTTGTAACATAATTATGCTTTATTCATTTAACATGTTATCATACCTATGGTTTAATTTGATATAAACCTTGGAATATAACATATTTTTAAAAATAGGTTGGAAATGTTTGTAAGTTGAATGAAATAATGATATGTGAGGAAGGTGTAGAATAATATAACTTTAGTTAGGAGACTTAGTCACATATGTTAAATCAATATCCACCCCTAATAGATATATGAATGAAATTATTGGGGGAATAAAATAATATACAATCTATGGGTGGATAAGGTGATATTCCAATTTTTAATGTATCTATTGTACATTAATACATTGATTAATTTCTTATGGAATAACATAGACATCCCCTAGAATGTGCAATTGAATTTTATGTTAATTTAATTAATGATTCCAAACAAAAATCAAAGAATCGCTACATAATGGCCGCTTTGGAACTGGTGGATTTGAAAAATAAACGGTAGTATTTGGGTGATAAGTGATTTATTCACCCTACTGTTTCACATTAGGGAGCCCCTTTGGCTTCTACAAGAAGAAAAATGGAACCATGTGGTTGTGCACTGATTATAGATAAATCAATGTTATTATTTTAATTAATAGATATAAAATTCCTTTTATTGATGACTTATTTGATCAACTTTAGGGAGCGCTATATTTTTCAATGATTGACCTTCTTTTTGGGTATCATAAATTTCATGGAAATAAAGAATACATTCCAAAGAAAAAATTTCGAATGAGGTATATACATTATGAGTTTATAGTAATTCTATTTGGATTGATTAATGAACCCTTTATTTTTATAGATATAATGAATAGTGTATTCAAGGAATATCTTGAATATTATTTTTTGTGGATTTTATAGATGATATTTTTCTATTTTTGAAAGATACTAGAACTATGAGATTCGTATATAGATTTTTTTTATACACATAGAAGGAAAAAATTATATGGTTAATTTATTAAGTTTGATTTATCGCTAAGAAGAATCTTTTTATGGCCATGTTTTCTCCATGGATGAAATCTTAGTTGATCCTGTGAAGACAAAGGAAGTCATATAAAAACTTTAACAATGAATATAACTGAGAAACATAGACAAATTGTTTTGGTACTCTAGTATTCAAAATCCATTCTGATTGTTTTATAACTAGAAAAC
Organism: Viscum album; assembly: GCA_963277665.1. Classification (NCBI taxonomy): domain Eukaryota; kingdom Viridiplantae; phylum Streptophyta; class Magnoliopsida; order Santalales; family Viscaceae; genus Viscum; species Viscum album. Next base: position 1,870,941,697 of record OY728150.1, read on the forward strand.
ATGATTACAAAGATCAAACATAGAGGTATTGTGTTTTTTTTTAAAGTAATGTGAAGAATATTTTGATGAATTGAAGAGAAAATTTTTCACTGCTTCAATTTTAACACTACAATCTAGAAATTATGGGCTTCTAATATATAGTGATTACTCAAAGAAGTTAATTAGATTTGTCCTAATGAATATTTATTAGGTAACTGTATATGAATCAATGAAATTTATGACACTTGAATTGAATTATTGATCCCATGATCTTGAGTTGAAAATTCCAATCTTTTAATTTTTTGATATGTAGACACTATCTCTATGATGAATGATACAAGATATATGATGACCAAAAGAGCCTAAAATACATATTTTAGTAGAAATAGATCAATATAATATAATGGTGACATCTTGATCTACTCGACTATTATGATTGATCAGAATAATACCACCCATGGAAAGAAAATAAAGTTGTATATGCATTGAGTACAAAAGATCATTGAATTATTACCCAGATAAAAATAATATGTTCTTGGATCTATTTAATATGGATATGGGAGTTACTAATTAAGGGGAGACATCACTCATATTTCAAATTATTGAAAACCCAAATTTATTAGGAAATATAAAAAGTTCTCAATATGATGATGAAAAATTTCATAAGAATACTATTTCATTGAATGATGGTAAATTAAAAGACTTCATTTATAAAGATGGTGTTATAAATTTGGAAAGATATGATGTGTTCCATTTATAACCTTACTTAAAACCTTAATTTTTGGATGACTCTTATAAATATAATTTCTTTATGCACGCTAGATGCACAATAATGTGTAAGGATTTGAGTGAAAATTTTTGGTGGGGTAACATAAAATGAGAAATTATTTATTATGTGTATAAATGATTAGTTATTCAATAACTGAAATATATTAGATAGCATCTTATAGGATTCATGCAACAAATTTCTATATATTTGTGGAAATGAGATTGAATTACAGGGGACTTTTCCACTATACTACTGATGACTCTATAAAATAATGATGTAATATTGTATATCATTGATCACCTTACCAAATCAACACATATATTATCTATAAAAGAATATATTCATCTTTATCACATTGTAATGATCTATATTAGTTTTTTTTATATACTTCATGGTGAACCTCATTCAATTATATTTGATCGTTATCCCTATTTTATATAGATATTCTGGAAAATCTTTTAGAAGGATTTCGATACTTAGCATCATTCGAGCATTGTCTACCATCCAGAAATTGATTGATAGTCTAAAAGTTCTATATAAATAATGGAATACATGTAGAAATCATGATCACTTTACTTTCATGGTATCTAGGATCAGTATTAACCTTTTTTAGTTTTTTTATAATAATAATTTTCATTCAAGTATTCAAAAAACACCATATGAGGCATTTTATGGAATGCGATTACATACTCAAACTTTTTGGGATAAAGTTTTTGATACGAAACTCGTAGGCCCATTTCCTTTTGAAGAGAAAAATAAAATAATAAAAGATATTCATATTCACATTACAATATCTCAAATTTTGAAATACATATATACCGATAATCAAATGAAAATATTTTAATTCTAGTAAGAGATCATATTTTGTTGAATGTGTCACTGTGGAAGGGTGTTAAAGAGTTTAGTAAGAAAGGGAAACAATGATCTTGGGACATATTACTCAATTATATCATTGAAATAATAATATTTTCTACTTATCTCTTGGAAATTAAACCATGAATCTCAAAATTAAATGATGTGTTCCATATATCATTGTTAATGTAGTACATGCCAGAACCAATAAATGTCCTCACCTATTATGCAATTAAATTGTTACATAATATATCATTGTATGAGAAAACCATCCATATTATTGAATTTACTGGAATAGTTTACTGGAATAGTTTCTTTGAAAAAAAACACAAAATGGAGGAGGCATTATGGAAACTAGAGGATATTATGAAGAAGAACTACAATAATTTGATTAGAATGTAATATAAGTGAAATTTTGATAATGAAATATTTTTAGGTGGGTATAATTAAAAACCCAAATAATTCACAATATATTTCTTATTGAATAAATTTATTTTTTTGATAACTTGTGATGCACGTAATATTGGGTTTAAAGGAAAAATGATTCACTGTTAAAATATTATTCAAAAATAACCATAATAAGAAAACCATAAAATAATTTGGTATTAATAGGGTTAAATTATGAATAATATATATTTAACACATGTATAATTTTTATATAGTAATTATAAAATAAAATTATAATCAGTTGTAAGTAAAACAAATGTTTTTTGAAAAACTATATTTGATCTAAAACATGGTTTAGTCCCGGTTTTACCACATGATTTAAAATAATTTTTTATCAATTTTTGAATAAATATTTTAGAAAATTAAATATATTCTTAATATCAAAATTATCTTATGGTTATATTTTGGTATTTTGTTGAAAACATTTATATTTGATTAATAGTGAAAAAGATTTAATTATAATTGAAAACTTCTTTTTCGATTATATAATTCATAATTTTAAAATATAATTTTAAATAATTTTAAAGAATAATTAGATAAATTTTATAAATATTTATCCAATTTGGGTCATTTTAATCACATTAATATTTAATTTTAATATAAAAACATTGTAATCTTTGGAACATTTTCCCTCTAAAAAACTTGTTTTCACATCCCGTTTTTGGGACTAATTTTAAATTAAAAATTTTCCCATCGATAAATTTAATTTTTAAAAATGTATTGAATATTTTTAATCTGAATATTATGTAATATCTAATAATTTTAAAAAAACATTGGACCAAAATTAATAATAATAATTGTAAAAATTAATTAATGGGGTTAAGGTATAAATTGATTTACTAGAGGGTTATATTTAGTTGATAATGGTAAAAACTGAAATAAAAAATTTTATGAAACATGTATTAAGATATATTTCAACATTACCTCCACTATGGTCTAAAATTGGCCATATTGGAGGATTTTTGTGGGATAAAACCTTTATAATGAATGATTATTTTCAAATATTTTCATGTGTTCCACTCATGTCACTTATAAAAGGCTACCCATTATCCTCTCTTCTTCAAACCATCACACAATTTTATTTATGTCATTACATACCAAAATAACTTATAAAATTCCCTCACCACATCCTAGAATCCAAATTTTGGTCAGAAATCCATCGTAGGAAGGCATTTAGAGGAAACCTAATATAGATACCGAAAGAAGAGTTAACACTCAGAACAAGCATTTTAATTTTATTTCTTCCCCCACCTATGTCAATTATTATTTAACCATTTTGATATAATAACCTCATTATATTCCATATTATTATATTTTTTACAATAATTTGAGGTACTATAACTAACATCATTTCCATCAAGTGGGTTTTGAAATCCACACTCATTTGTCCAGCGGACTACCACCAAATGAACCGAATCAATAGTTTTTCCATTACCACATTTCATAGTTGTGTATGATAATAGAGAATAATTATATATATATATATTATATATATATAATAAATACACCTTTTGAGTCATTATATAATATATTCCTTTGAAAATACCTTTTTATAGGGGATATAATAATGTTACACATGTGTACAATGGACTAAAGCCTCACGAAGCGATGTGATTCATATTCACTAATGATTTATATGGAAGGTAACAAAAAAGTAAAAAATATATGTTATATATATGAAATAATAATGATTTTAATGACATATTTATCTTTTTTAAAAGATCATATTTATCATTTTAGTTCATACCTTTTCAATCATTTAATGATGATAATGTCGTTCGTGTGCGTCTGGACAACCACCTTTACGAAATTACGTGACTCTATTATTGTGACCACAAAACATAAAAGATATATATAAGTATATATATAGAAATAATATGATATATGTTATATTTTTGTCAATATTTAATTAAAATATATTACTTACCTTCATTTCATAATGATCATTGGAAAATAAAAATGTTAGTCATGTGTATGTATCACCTACCCTCTGCATGATCGTAATGTACATTTTTTCTCAAAACCATATTTAATTATTGGTCCTAAATGTTTATTTGACATATATTTATTTTAATTATTTATTGATTATGATTCTATATATTATGATAATATATAATATAAACAATTACTAGGACATTCATGACAATGAATTAATGAGAAAACAACGAATTTAACACCTAGATCAATGAAACTAATGAACGATTATTATCGAAAGAGTGATAATATGAAATAAAAGTACCATATATGATATTATAAATTTCAATAGGGTTATTATATAAGTTAATAACATTTTTAAACCCACAATAAAATTGTTTAAATCACTTTCAACCAAAATGAATCTTTAGATAAGAGATTTCATCTTAATTTACATTCCAATGAGTCTTATTAGTTATAAAGCAAAAATTAAATTTTATGTGGTTTATATACTGATCATTTAATATTTAATATGAGGATTAAATAATGTGTAATGGTATTTGAGATTTAAATTTAAATTATTTAATATGAGAGGATTTTAACTAAAAATCACTAAGTGGAAAAAGTTACTGTACAATACCGCTTTCTTTTGTGATTTTTACCTCACTCTTTAAAAATGACTTTTTTTTTATAAATAATTTATCATTTTAAATTAAATTTATTTTAAATATAAATATTATTCCATGATTTTTATTATTATTTTCTTAAGAATATTCAATTTTAACATATGGTGTTTACTTTGAAATTTATTTTATTAGTTGGGGAAATATGGATAAATAAGAATCATTTACTCAATACTGAAATTTGATGCTAAAAAATAATTATTCATGAATAAAATTGATAAATATATTTATATGAAGAATTAACTGGGTATCTAGTAATGGGGGGTTACTAGTATTATATTTCCCCTCGATGCTTCGATATGTCTCAAGATATAAATCTAGTGGCCAAATTAAATGGGGTTCTACTTGTAGTTTAAAATGTCTTATGAAAGGACTTGACAGTATAGATATCAGGATATTTGAGATAATATCATCCAGTAATTAATCATTTAATTCATTCATAATTTATTTTTTATTATTATCCATTATATTTTCAAAATTATATTATATTTCAAAGTATTTCACTCTCAGTTAATTGAACAAATAGAATGTGGGTTCAATTATTTACCTTTTCATGTTGGTTATGACATATCTATTCTAATAGTAATTTTGTTAAAATTTCATTTATTTTAATTTATTTACAATAGTTATTTGTTTTTATTTTTTTATTCTTGATAACTTCAACTATATGTGACCCTTACTAAACATTTGAGACCACCCATCTCTTGTTTCATGTACCCAAGATATAAAGAATAGATATCTTATTGATTTTTCAAGGACGCTATTTATTTTTTATCATTATTTATTATGTTTTATTTTCTATAACTACTGTAAAATGGGATTCATTTATATTTTTGGTTCTATAAAACTATTGAACTAATAAGTCCTTTGGGATTAGAACCGTTATATCTATGTCAATGTAATAAAGTAGTACAACATATAGGCTTATAGATTCATGGATGTTACATTAAATCATTACGATATAATAAATTTAGTGTTTTCATTATAATATGTTTTTTTAAAATTTCATGTCCTGAAAAATATTATCCACCATAAAATGGGTAACGAAACTGAGGATCGTGTGTAAAGTGGACTACCTTCTTGTGAACTGACATAATTTATTTTATATCACTACTTATCACAAATAGATATAATGATGTATTTAATGTTTATATAAGACATTAAAGATAAAATTATACCTCTATAATTTTCATATCACATATATCATTTTACATTCTACTCTTTATAGAAAACAATAATGTCTCTCATGTGTATGGAAGACTACTACATTGTAAAGCATTGTGATTCATTTGTCACTAAATATTTACATATAAGGAAATAAAGGATAAATATAATTATTATATGTGATATATATAAATTTATATTGATTTTGTAAAATTAATATACAATAGACTTCCTTACTCTTTCAACCATTAAATAAATTATAACATCGTTCTTGCATACATACGACCTGCCATCTCAAAGATATGATTGGATTTATTCTCTATCTTAAAAATTCAAAAGTGATTATAAATATATATACAATAAAAAAATATAATTACATTGATTATGTATCTATATCTGAGGCTCCAAATTCAAATATTTCTAAAACATAATTCATGAGAAAATAAAGAAATTAACACACGAAATAACAGTGGTTACGAAAAATTATTAATAAATAAGTTATATGTTGATATAATAGTAACATATATTATATAATAAATAATAATATGTTAATTTTACAAGTTAATAACATATTTAAAACTCTTATACAAGAGACTAAAGAGTGATCAACTCATGGTAAGGGTGAAGTAATGGGTTTTTTAACACAATTTACATTCATTATATTCAACAACTACATTATTCATTATATTATAGCCAAATTATATTGGAAATTAATTTTCATTGATTTATGTTGTATTTACATTTTTTTCTTTGTGGATATATAATTTTTACATATAATCAACTCAATGATTAAATCTCAACTCAATGATACAAACATTGAATGGGTTCCATCTCTGAATTCCTTCTTAGAGAAAAATTTTCTTTTATAGACCTAATTTACCTTGAAGGGTGTATATACATTCCCATTAAATATTATATAATGAATCCTTTTTTGAATTTATTTTAGGATCTCACTATGTAAAAATAACGTATGAATTATATTTTTCTTGTATTTAGATCCCAGCCTTCTAAGGAAACCTGATCTTATTTATCATTATGTTATAATTATTTTATATCTATGTTTTATAATCATGTAATATTATATTTAAAACTATTGGATTACACTAGTTCTATCATAATTTTTTTTATCCTAAAAATTATTTATTTCACTAAAATTAATATCCTTTCCTATTTAACATTTTTTTTGTTCTCTATGTGATAGAATTCTAAAATAAGGGTTTGAATTGAATCCTCTTATATGAACACCCTTAAAAACTATTTATTTCACTCTCAAACTTGTGAAACTTTTCCTTCTACCAAGAACCTTTTCACTTTACCTAAATGGAGAGAATGAATCTATTAATTATTTCATTGGATAAATCACAACCCATAATTAAATCTATAGGTGTATCAGGTAGACATATTTAGCTGGGTAACGTTCTTCTTTCTTTGTGAGTTATATTGGCTAAAAAAGTGATATCTCTTACTTGGATAACCTTCAGTAATTTATTAGTATGGAATTTTATTCAAGATAGTTTATTGGATAAGTAGTTTTTCATAAATTACGGGCCTCTCAATCTGATATTGTTTATAGATTAATATCTATTTGTTGAGTTCATATTTGGGGATAAGAAAAATTTATTCAAAGTTATTATAAATACAAAGGGGAAGGGTTTTTATTCAAATAAATATAGTATGTGGTTTGAATTCACTCATAACGGAATATATAAATGGACTATCATTGTTCCTACACCTTTGGTCATGCTAATTTCACTTTCAAAGATTCCCTTCATAAGATTCCTAGAGATGTTACTATAAGAGTACATACTATAGTGGAACTTGATAAGGAATTTTTGTTTATCTTTATGATAATAATAAAATGTTGTGTATTAGGAAAGAGTATTTTGGTATCATGGGTTATCTATATTTGTTCTTTTTTTAGTTATGAATACTGCATTGAAAATTATCTTATATAGGTATTTGATGGTAAAAATGATAGTGTTTTATGAACCTAGTTTATTGTCAAATTATATTTTCTGTTAAAAATATATTTGTACATTGTTTAAATAAAAAGTTCGAGTTTTTTATATAGAATAAAAGTTAACTCAATGTGATAGTCTTTATCTTACTCAATTTACATACGAAACAATGTAGAAAAATTGGAACCAATGGTTAAAAAAATGGGTGGAGGAAAATTATATATTGTATGAAAAGTTTAATCATGTGGAAAACACTTCAATTCCATAAGATTTTAAGGATCTTGTATTAAAGATTTAATAATTGGTTTTTTAATCTTCCAATTAAGATATTCAATCTAAATACATATATGAATTTGAAAATGGAAATTTTCATGATACAATGGATAATGAAAAATAATAATTTTTTTGATGTTTAAGTTAAATTTGGGAGTGAGCTTAATATTATATGAATCCAAAATTTATGTCATGGACATCATGATTCTCTTTTATTCATACCTTATAAGGAATGTTTATTTGAAGATGATTAGATCCCAGATATTGATGTATTAAATGGGGAAAAACATGGAGAAAACATTCAAAGGTTCATAAATATGTGATGGTTTTAACAAATCACACTTACCTTGATGGTGATTGGGAAGATGAGGATTTATAATTTAAAACCATAATGATATAATCTCATTCTAGAAGTAATATTAGTGGGGATTTGAGTTTTACCAAAGTGTTTTAGTCGAACCAGCTACTAAAATCCTAGTTGATATAGTAGATATAGTTTCAGATGAATAAGATTCACCTTCTAAGAGAGATAAGATCATAGGGTCAGTTTTTTATGGTATCACATATTCATAATAAAATGGTCAATATGATGATAGAATAATTTACCAGCTCATACTCTTCCATCCATTTTTATTGCTAAAATACATCCTACTGGGTCCTTGGTAGAAGGGATAGACCATGATAATTTTCACGAACCATTTCCCAAAAAAATTATTGACATAGGTGAGGAACAATTTTCTAGAGCTTCAGTACATGTTGTAATTTTCAATAATGATGTTGATGGTCATGTTTTTGTTTCTTCCACTAAACATGATAGGTTTTATCCCATTCAACTTACACATAATTAGAATATCATTTGAATCAGTGCAGACTTGTATGCCTTTATGGTAGATCTTCTATATTATCATAGTGGTATACATGGGACACAAAACTACTAGGAAAAGAGTCTAACATAAGCTAATATATCTTCCACATTTTCATTTTTTTTAAATCAACCTAAAAAAACATGATAATTGGAAATTATGATGTTGAAAACCAACTACTAGTCAAGAAGGATAGGGTAATCCATTATACCATGGAATATAATAGGTTGGATACGTATTTAAGTATTAATTTAGTGGTTATTAGTATGGAATCCCTTTCTATAGATGTAGACTCTTCTATAAGAGCTCCTCATTCATACATGCCCTCTCATGTTGATACTGATATGATCAAGAGTGTTGTTAGTGAAGAATTGATAGTTGTGTTGGACAATTCTTCTACCTCTAACCAATATGAACTCATATAGAATAGGTCTCATGGTTATCAAACATAAAAATGTTTAATGGAATGTTTTAATTAGTGTAGTTGTTGTATAACAACAATAAAATGACATTAAGTGATATCATTCAAATAAATTAAACAAGATTGATATTCACTACAACATTATGTTATTGGATGAAAACATAATAATTCATCCTATAACCAGAGAAATTCAAATATATAGCATCTTTTCTGAAGCTGTTTCCCCCCGGAAAAATACATTCTAGAATTGAATACATATTTTTAGAGTATGAGAGCATGGTTGGAGATATTTACTCAGATTGTGTAGTCAATGGATCCCTTTCTATAAACCACCTGGAAAATAATTATTACTTATATAGATATTCCCATGTCATCCATTGTATATATATAAAGACTCAATTTTCCCCTATCAAACATTGAAATATTTCTATGAATAATTATGAATCCTTGTGCTGAGTCGGTGCAAGAAACTAGGACCTTGGGAGCCTCAATATGGTGATTTTAAAAATATTAAACATATTTTCTCACCCATGAACAGTTTCTATTGAAACATATATAACACCTGAGTATATTCCTAGACTATGTTTCTAATAATTTTTCTGTGTTCATAATGTCGTTTTTACCAGGTTCATGACATAAACATAGTTAGAACCAAGTGTCTGGTATGAGGTGGGTCAGGATGGGGTGTTAAGATGACAATGTTTTGAAAAACATTAAAACCATATCTCTCTCCCCCATATCTTTTTTGGTGAAAATGAAATAGGTTGAAGTCCCATATCCCCATTTTTATCTCCCTTTGACCGATGGATAAACCAAGGTGAGGAGCTACCGACAAGTGTTGTTTTCGACGCCACTCGTCGACATATTGAGAATCAACGCATCCTGGGTGTCGATATGCACCTAAATCTTCATTGTTTTTTCTGTGAGGTTGCAAGTTATATGGTTTGGTAATGATCTCCTTAATAATGCATCATTTTATGGTTTTAGATCCCTTAAATACTTGTTATATACCTTTCGTGGGCCGATCTATTTGTTTTGAGGTTAATGGGGGTGATCTAGGCTATTTGTAGGAAATTTCTTATCAATTTTTTAATTTAAACTGCATGTAATCCACTCTTACATGTCGTGTATTCTTCCCATTCGAGGAAGAATATATTTTAGGTTCTACACACCAGGTATTAGAGGTTACATTCAATATAGGGACCCTCATTATGTGGTAGGGGTAAACTAATAGTGTAGGCATGCAACAGTACACTATCGTGTAGTAGAGGACGTCCAATGTACAAGGACATTTGTTCTGATACACGAGCTCGAGTAAACAACATGTCCAAGTAGATGTATAACCCAAACATGATATTGTTTTATGGGATGTGTGGCATGTAAGGGACAGAACTATACATGTTGTGTGAATTTGAAGCATATCCAAGGGTCGGGTGAAGCAGGATACAATGTGTACTTAAATTACACGTCTTGTACACTACATTTGTTGGAAAACCATTTATAAATGTCACACGAGAGGGTTATTTGGTGGGTTCACACACCATGTGTACCCATTTTCATGTTGTGTACTCATTAATATCATCCTTGAGATATACTTTCTCTCGTAACTCCTCCTTCACAGCTCAGAGTCAGGCCCACGAGTAGCCTATTATGAGTATTCATCATAATAGAATGTGATGGTGGTCATAGCTTGGGCCTAGGAGTTTCTATGTAAAAGATACATTTTTGATGTCACTTTGGTTAGTGACACTGACTAATAGGGATGAGTGGGTCCCCCTGGTCTCTATTAGTGACTTTTAGATAGCCATAGTTGATTGGGTCCCCCTGATCCTTTCATTTGAAGGGTTTTCATTATCATTCCCTATTTGTTAAACTATGACCCCTCTTTGGATGCTTTTCATATGTAGAGAGTGGATGAATTTCCACATTCTAGGGTGAGTTGTCTCAATCTAATTTGAAAAAAATATTTTGCGGATTTGGAGCATGTTCCGCCTAGATCAGCCCGACATGATCCACACATCCCTTTCTTCCCCTAGTAGGGTTCTTGGAATCAGGGTGAGAAATATTTACACATGCATCGATCTTCAACCAAGGATGTTTTTCCAACAAGGTATGGAATTCCTCATGAGCCATAGGCACAAACACTCTATTTTTGTGTCAAGATCCAACTCTACCTTTAACGATCTACCATGACATTTTCCCCAGGTAGAGATCTTGTAAATAGCCTGACTAACTCAATGTGGGAATTCATCTGCTCTGTGTTGAGTTATTCAAAATTCTAAATTTTGGGTGATACCCCTTTTGTGTTTTTTGTTTCCGACAAGGGTTCTTAGTTTCCTATACGATAAATATTTTGGGATCCCCTACCCAAATAGTTAAAGATGTTTTGGTCACTGGTTGAATTCTTTTGTGACATTGTCTATTGAGCATGGCCTCTTTGAGAGTTACCATGAGGGTTGTTGATGTTGTGTAGTTAGTTTTTGTCTTATTAAAATGACATCTCTCAGTCTAGTCCTTTCTAAATGGTAAGGATGAATCATGGACTATGAGTTTTCGATGCTTTCCTCCTCCCATTCAACATACCATCAAGGATGGCTAGCCTCTTGGTGAATGTTCTCCAAAGTTGGATTCTACCTTCGAGCCTCGATTAGGAGTCAGATGATGTCTATGAGGTCAGAACCTCACGAGATCATTCTGAGTGTTCCCTTGGAACTTCAGTTTGGTTGTATCGGTCAGTCCATAGTGTTGTCCATGAGATGTGGAGTCAGAGCTGAGTAAATTTGAGTATGTTCTAGGAGTCCCAGTTTTGTGTGACATATCATTAACATGCTTGGGGAATTGAGATGCCTAGTTGTTTTTAGCTGAGGATTGTCCCGAGATGGAGTATCTCTCTCTTTTAGGTTACCTCCATCTATATCATTTTGACCGATGCATATAATTTTATCTATATTTGTTTTGGGAATTTGGGTTTCAAAATCATTATTTTTATACTCTCCCATGAACTGGATTTATCCACATGTGTTGTGTCAGGTGAAGAACACAGGCCCTTCGACAAAGTCCTAGTAGGACCCCGAGAAGGAAGAGTGTAGTAGACATACATAGTAGGTTTCTTACTAGAGCCATCCTATGGATCTTAATGGTGGTAGTTTGATAGAGATCCCCTTCATATTTGTAGGTTGGATGATTTTGTAGTTTTCTTGTTGTGGACATGTATGTATACATTTTTCACTTTTGTTATACTTTGGTTAGGAAAGATGTACACAATAATTTTTGTATCCAATTTCTTATATATCTACATGGATGCATAGTGGTGTATTTGGGTGTGAGCGTACATATACATTAGGATAAGTCCTCACATGTGTGTAATATCCAACTCGGCACTAGTCTCCAGCGCTGGTCCTATTGGAGGTGGGATTGGGGTGTCGTGGCTCAAGCTCCATTGGGTCGAGTCATGATAGAGTTGTATCAGAGCATGGTCTACTTTGGGACCATAATCATGAGATTGGTATGGATTGCATTGCATCAGTGATAAGATGTTTCATGTTTGGATTTATGGTCAAGGACTTCAGTGTTGGTGTGGGCTGTGACATATCCATTCACTAGGACTCTAATAAACTACCTTTCAACTTGGTACATTATAACACTGTTCATAGGTAAATAATGTTACATGCATCATATAGGACTAGGTTTTGGGTTTCTTCTAATCCTTCTTGTGTAATATCCCTAGATATACTATTTTATTATGGTATTTCTTAAACTAGTTTTAGGATGTTTCCAAAACAATATCTCTCAAGGTTCCCATAGATGATTTTGGAGTATGACCTGATGCATAACGAGGTTACCATGTAAGGGCCTAGTCATGAGCCATGTTCTTTCCTAGTTGTGCAGCTTGTGGGGCCACCACCCCTTGAGAATCACGTTGACCTGCCTCCGCTGGCTCAGGTTGATAAAGTATGTCATGTTGAGTCATGGATGGCTCTTTTAGTGCTAGAAATCGATGTGTTGAGGTCATTCATGTAAACAAAGATTTAGAGACAGAGTTCATCTGTAGTCTAGATAAATCAAGACCAACAGTTAGCACATATACAACATAGGATGCACCATCATTTCCTGAAGCATACCAATTACTGGACATGTGATCCATGCCATGGTTTTGTTCAATAGTGCAACTGGTGATGATACACATGTCTTGGACAAGGAAATATTTTGAGAGATTGTTTAACTGGTTGTTCAACTGATGGAGGGTGACTTGAATGACCGTATTAGTTGTGGAGGCAGTTTTAATTAGGTTTTTTGAGTAGTGGATGACACGTCAGATCCAGAGTGTTAGAAGGTGGTTTATACATTGATCTGTAGCCACAACCACCACACCCAGGTGGTGTGGGGTAGGCTCATGGAGCCAATTGATAGGGACTTGGTTGGTTACTAACAATGGATAGTGTTGACCCATAGGATCCAGATAAATAAAGGTATAATCTATACCCTTTTTGCAAGATGGACTGATAATCACTTTTTGTACGTTCTCTTCCCTCTCCATTTATTTGTGAAATTGTATTACACAATAATTAATTAATATCTTATTACATAAACCCTTATAAAACCTACAAAAGACATAAGGGGAATGTGTGTGATGGTGACAGACTCGTGGGGTGGCTCAAATTACATCGCTCGAGTCGTAAAATCTATTAACATGATCTACTCCCATAAGTGATTCCATAAATGCTTAACATGTTAAAGCTCAGTTAGGGCATGATCAAGAGAGAACCCCAGTGATGATACCTTCTTTACGAGCTCTGAAAAATGTGTTGCATACGACCCAAGTCTACTAGATGATTCCATCCCCTCCTTTGTCTGTGTTGAAAAGGTTTTTTTAAAACACTATATTAATTTCAGTAGTGAGATCACTGTTCAACAACTATATTATCAATGGGAATGATACTTAACGTTCATTTAAACCCAGTAACAAAAAAATAGGTCATGTGTTTTCTATATATATAATACATTAAAAGAAAGTAAATATTCTTCATAAATGATTTGGTTGTTACAACATTCCCCCTTAAGAAATTTCACCCATCAAATTTCATTTATCCCATGTTAAAATATATGAGGTTAACTCTACCTCATCACGTCTTCAGGTTCCCACATTGCATCTTCAAACTTGTGGGCTCACTAAAACACCTTGAGGATGGGAATCATCCTATTTCATAGGAATTTTCCTCTATGATATAAGATATTCACCATCTTCTCTTCATATTATATGTCATTCACCAATGGTACCACCTTGGAATTGATTACATGTGAAGGGTTAGTTATATACATCCTATAGAGTGACACATGGAATATATCATGTACTCGAGACTGGTATGGTGGGAGTGCTAGTCTATTAGCCACTGCTCCAATGAGATAAAGGATCTCAAAAAGGTCAATGTACCTTAGACTAATCTTTTTATTCTTCTCCATCATTATAACTATCATCCATGGTGATATAAGAAGGAATACCATGTCTCTAATATCCAACTATAGACCTCATCGATGATTGGCACCATAGCTCTTTTTTAAAAACTGGGTAGCTTTAATGTGATGTTTGATGCTCTAATCATTCTCCAACATTTATTCAACCACTTCTAGACATAAACATTTTCACTCCCCAGCATCTTCCCAATATGTTAGTGTTCTTCACCACTTTCTATTAACAGATTCATAAGGATCTATTTGGATTCTTGAGTGGAAATTTTTGTTGAAGTGATCTCAACCATAGGAAGATGTTGATCTCATCCTATTTTGAATTCCATTTAGCATTCTATCAAAATGTCCTCCAGTGTTTGGATAGTATGCTCAGACTAGCCATCATTTGAGGATGATAAGTCATACTAAAGTTCATCTCAGTGTTTCGACCGTATTGGAGACTCTTCCAGAACATAGAGGTGAATTTTTGATCTTGATTGGATACAACTAATAGTGTTACTCCATGATTCCTTACCAATTCCCTAATGTATATCCTTTCCAGTTGACAAAATGAGAAATAATCTTGAATTTTGATGAAGTGTGCAGTCTTTGTAAGATGATCCACAACAACCCAGATATCATTTTTTTCTTTTGGATGTCTTCAAAAGTCTAGTGAACAAGTCCATGGTGATGTTCTTCCATTTTCATGTTTATATGGGTAATGGATTCATCATCCCCTTATACGTATGCATCATAGACTTTACTTTTTGGCATACCAGGAACATTGATGTATACTCATTGATCTCCTATTTCATGTTATTCCACTAATAAAGCTCTCAGAGATGTCGATACATGTTTGGGTTTCTTGGGTGAATGGATATATTCGATCTATGAGCATTATCCAAATGTCATTTATTTATCTTAATATTTAATAGAACATATAGTATTGACCCATTTCTCAAAATCCATTCCACATTAACATTGAACTCTGAGGATTTCTCTTTTCTGATAGATTCCACTTTATTCTAAATTCCCACATCGTCCTTTTGAGAATCCATTAACCATTCCAAAAGTGATGGTTGATAAATCATTAGTGAAAGGATTGATGATGTTTTGTTCTTTATGATTCCCATTTCCTTGTTCATCCAATCTAAGAAAATTGGATCCTATTCAATTCTCATCAATGATATAATCGTTGGGTCCTTTCTACATAGATCATATGCCACCTTTTTATCTTTACCAGGGTGGTAATGGATTGAGCATTCATAGTCATTGATCAGTTGTAACCATCTTCTTTGGTGCATATTAAAGTCTTTATGTGTGAATATATTCTTAAGGATTTTCTGATCATTTTATATTTCACACTTTTCCCCAGAAAGTTAATGTCGCCATATTTTCAAATTGACGGTTACAGAAGCCATCTCTAGGTCATCTGATAGATTTTTTTTCTCATGAACATTCAATTTCCATGAATCGTAGGTAATTAATTTTTTTAATTTGCATCAACACACATCCCATGACCTTATCCAAAGCATCACTAAATACCACAAAAAGTTATCCACTTGTGGGTAGTGTGAGCACAGGTTCAGTGATAAGCCTCTTTTTGAACACCATGAATCTCTCTTTTCATTCATCATTCCAAACAAACTTGACTCCCTTCCGTGTTATCTTGGTAAGAGTGTTTGACAATAATGAGAAATTCCTCACAAATCTATGAAAATATCAAGATAACCCATGGAATTTATTTATATCCATCATAGATGTTTGCCTAATCCATCCCTCAATATCATTTGTCTTGTATTTATCCACAGATATCTCATTGTTTGTGTTGATATTTCCCTATAATGAGACTTCCTTAATGAGAAATCACACTTTTTGCACTTTTCATAAAGCTTCTCCTTTCAAAATGCCTCTAGTACTGTGATTAGATTCTCCCCATGCTCCTCCTTGGTTTTTGAGTATAATAGAATATCTTCTGTAAATACTAACACTAATTTTTCAAGGTAATCTATAAAGACTTTATTCATCATGTCCATAATTATTTCTGGAGAAATACTTATTTCAAAAGGCATTACTATGAATTCATGGTTTTCTTACCCTGTAAGAAAAGTAGTCTTGGGGATATCCTCCTTCTCCATCCTTACTTGAAAATATCCTAACTACATATCCACCAAAGAGAATTATTGTTCTCTATGTATATAATCGAACAATTCATCAATTCATGGTAGAGGATACTTATTAATTATCATGATTTTGTAGAGATCGCGATAACAAATTCAAAGGTGCATTAACCCATACTTATTCTTAATGAAGAGGACTAGTGCACCCTGTAGGGATGAACTTTGGAATATAAACCCTTTATCTAGATTCCCCTTTAGTTATTTCTTTACCTCACCATCCTCTACAACATCCCTTCAATACAGAGTCTTGGAGAAGGCTCAATTCCCTGGGTATGAGATCAATTGATAATTCAACATCTCTTCTAGGAGGAAGACTAGGAAATTATTCATGAACTGCATCATCTAATTCCCTCACAAAATGCTTGTCTTAGAGGATGGTTCCTTTCATAGACTCAACTTTTTGAGCAAGATGAGCATTCTCATAGTGTATTTATATCCACTCATGAGATGATGGTGCGAAAGAAGATTCATCCTCGTCCTTTCACTTGTACTGAATCGGGGGTCAATTCTCAATATGGAGAGTAATTTCCATATCATAGAAATTTATGATGTCTCTATATAGGGAATTATAATACATGCCAATAATTGTCTCAAATTCCTATATAGGGATTTTGACGAGGTTTTTTGGAACGTTCAATCCAAAAATTGTGATAGGGGTGGAGTTATATTCATGGGATGTAATTATTTCTCCGTTTTTTATTGTCACTGATATCTATACATACATGATTTTTGGTGGTGTTTGGATATTATCTACTAAACATTTGGGATATAAATTAATGCATAGAACTAGAATTAGAAAAATATTTTTTCTATCCTTGAATGAATAACTAGCGTATCTACCACTAAATTTTTGTTTGGATTATCTTTATTAGTAGTGATGGAAAAAGCTCTCTCTAGATACCTTGGAGGTTGTTGGTTGTATCTGATAACCATTAGCTTTGGGTACTGGTTTGCAAGGTTCCCTAGTACCTTGCAGATGTAGAAATAAACTATGCGTTGATATTCAAACCGCGTGTTCCTCCCATCTAGAGCACTAGAAGGTTTTTCTTATTAGAAACTATTGGACAGGTTCCCTTCTCTTCCACCCCTAAAGAATTTCCTCATCCCCTTCAGGAAATATCTGGCATCATTCTTTCTATAGCTTCTCATGTGTGGTGCTATAATTTCATTGTACCATTTTATTTATGTATCAGACCTCCAGAATTAATGTCAACTTTTTAATTCTTATTCCCATGATACCATTGTGATTCACTTAAATCCATTTAGACTTTGAGTGAATATTAGACAATTTATTTATATCTATCAAAATCACGATTCACTAGGACTTTCCGTAGGGTAGGTTTTATCCCACAAAATAACTGCCCAGCCTTGAATTTGGGGTTAAAGACAAAGCCATAGGCATTTTGTGAAAGTCGTGTGAGGTTTTTCTTGTATGTTCTAATGGATTCCTCATCATTTTTCATGTGTTAAGGTAAGTCCCTTTCCATCCTATGTTGATGGGTGCAAGGAAAATATTTATTGAAAAACATTTTCTTAAAATCCTTCCATTAAAACACCTCAATCTCTTCATTGTGCTTTACATTTTTTATCAATTTCCTGAATTTATTAGTTCTCCCACCATACGATAAGTATCCAAAATAACCTTCCATTCTTTGGAACAATAAAGGAAGGAGAAAATCATGTCAATATATTTTAACAATTGTTCGGTTATTGAGGGATCCAATGATCCATTTAAATTAGGAGGCCATTATCTCATAAATCCACCGATTATGAATTATTATTTATTGGGGGGTGGAAGATCCTCTGGACCCTTTTTTCTATTCAAAACTTCAGTTAAATTAGAGAGTATTTAGACAATGTTTGTGATTCTTGGTCCCATTGCATTGGGAATCTCATTATTATAGTCATCACATTGATCATCGCATCAATTATTATCATGAGTTATCCTTTAACCAGTAATTGGTTATAATAAAAGAAAATTTAGAGGTATGTCTATTAAACACATAATGGGGAATACAATGAAAAAAGGGATAACTTTTAAACTACATTGATTTCATTAACTTATAAATTTATAGGCTCCAATCTATTTTATCCATTATTTACTTCTCTATATATATATATTCTCAAGGTCATTTTTTACTACTATAATAATAGTTCATAATAAGATTATTAATTTACCAAATCATATCCCCGAGAGTGTGGAACCTAAAGTCTAGGAAGGCTTCTTTTTGTTCACCAGTTCCCATTCGATTCTAGTCAAATTAGTCTAATCCGGTATTACCAGTAGATGCCTACGAACCAAAGAAACCTCTAATTTTTTGTATCTAGACAGTGATATATTTTCCTGATAAACCAATTAATCTATGCTCCCCAAAATTTAGGAATTAATTTATTATACTGAGTCTTATCACTAGGGATTTTACTAGAGTTTTATAACCATAATCCCAAAAATAACTACACTAGTCCTCTGATACCAACTATAACAACCCCTATCTTTATTGTAACACCCCAAGCTTCCACGGTACGTTTCTCTTCGAATAATGCAATAGCGTGTGTTGTACGCAACCTCGAGCTCTAACACACACCACAACTAATTAAACTAGCCGTTGTGAATAGTAATACCTACTTTTTGAAATTTTATAAATTTTATTTATCAAAATGGACTTCATTTTTGGATTCGGAATATCGAAATTAGCCTATGTTGAATTTTTGGTATTTTTCTGAGAACTTCTAATTTTTTATGAATAGTGAAAAATACTTAAAAACAACTTTTTTTAATCAAAATAATTTATAGTGATAAATTATACTATTTAGTGGTTTTAAAGTATAATTAGAATATATTTTTACCATTTTATCCAATGGTGCTCATTATAATTAATTTAACATTGAAATTGGACATAAACAATTGCCAATCTTTTGATATAAATTGTTTCTTAAAAACATGCTATTTGTTGTAACAGCGGGAATTAATTATAAAATTAATTAATTCAACTTATATGTTTGGAATTTTTTAAAATAGACATCATTTTTGAATTCGGAATATCAATTATAGCTTAGGGTGAAATTTTGGCCTTATTCTGAAAAACTTCAATTTTTGATGAATAGTGAAACCACTAAGTGGTTGTTAAAAAATGATTTTTCGTTAAAATGAAATATTACCACTTCTGTGATTTGATTTTCAAAAATCCGACATACATGGTTGTAATTAAGCAGTAAAATGTGGTTCAATGAGATTAAAATAATTTTTTGGTGAATAGTAACTTTTAAGTTCTTAATCGCGATTAGAGGTAATTAGTGTAGTTTTAGGTAAAAATAATGTTTTAATAATATGAGATGAGCTTGACACTTGTCCTACTCCTATTGGATGAGTCATGGCCGACCAATACAACCCATGGGTCAACTTGGGGATCCCATGGAGCCACTTTGGTTGGAAAATGACATTAATATATATTTATTTAATGTTAAAATTAAATTGACACAGACATGAGTTGTTTTACTAAAACAGTTTTTATGTGGGGTTACACAAGTCTAAATTTTGACTATAAATATTCATTAGAAATATAAAAATATTTCCTACATCATAGTAGTTTTTTTATAATTTTTAGACATTAAATAAATTAAATTATTTATGACAGCATTATGATGCAGCGATGACCTCATTATTTAACGATTTTAATAAAATGAAAAGATAATGTAGAATACAAGGCTTACACTTGTCCAAAGACTATTGGATGGGTAGATTTCGAACCCTTATCACCATAGCCACAAATTATATAAGTGTGGGACCTTTAAAATCCGAAAAGCATTGTATAATAATGTAACATTTCAATCTTTCCAAAAGAGCCCCTCCTCTCCTCTTATAAAAGGCCCCCACCTCTACCACCTTATTCACACTTTCAAGACTTTTGGTTCGGCCAACCTCTGCCCAAATACTCTCCCAACTTCTCTCCCTTTCATCCTAGAATCTTTACTTTAGTCATAAAGCCATCCTAAGGAGTCCTTTTGATCAAATCAAAAGGAAGAACCCGAAGAAGAGGTAACATTTTCATCACCCTCTTTCAAGTTTCTTTCTTCTTCCACTCCCTCTTTGTTTATTATTTCAATTCTAAAATTATAACTCCAGTATATTCTATATACTGTGATGTTATTATAAATATTGAACAACCATATTCAGTATTCTACCCATCATTTGAATGACATGTCACCATACGTGCGTACGTACGGCCTACTGTCTCCACGTCGTGGTGTAATTGTTATTCAATTTATTATTATTTATATGGGTATAAAAATGATATATAATTCTAGTAAATAATAAATATAACATGATAATGATTCTGTATATATGATATAATATCCAATTATATATTATTTTAATATCAAAATAATGATATTGTCGCTCGTGCGTACGTACGGACTACCGTCTCCACGAACGCGATGAGATTCATTCTCCGTCGTATCCATTCAAGTATAATTATCATTTGATGATTTAAAAATAATGTTTAAGGACATGATATCATTCTGGATATGAATAAGATACAACCTATCCATGAAAAACACGACTTACGTAACAAAACATATAAAAGAAAACGAGTAAGTTAACACCCGAAACAATGATAAATCTAAGATATTGTTCACAAAGCAATGTTAAAAGATCATATATGATATCATATGAATGTATATGATTCTTGTACAATTTAATAACAATTATTTCACCATTATACAAGAGTTTAACCTACCCCAACCAAGGAAAAGTACAAGGTAAGGGAATTTCTTAACCCAACTTCCATTCTTTGGGTTAATCTCCTACTTTCAAATTATGTCATGATATTATTATGTCCTATCTTGTATTTTTACATTATTTATGTGTAATTATAGTGAATACACATAATAGACCTACTTTATAAAAAAATTATCTTTTTAAGGACTTCGTCTCAATCCCCTTTCATTGAGGCATATTTGGTTTTATACACAACTTTCTTTTATACAGTTTATAAACCCCTTTGACTTTTACGTTTATTCAAAAGGAATATTTTTTATACGAAGCGTTTTACTAAACGAAAAAAAGGGAATGTTTTTCTTTCCATACTTATGCGGCGACAACGACTTCTCTGCCTCCGTGACCATTATTTGAGTTTCGGCTTCCTCTAGAAGCCATCATTTTTTTAATGAAAAATAAATACAAATTTTTAACTTTCTTTTATTTTGGTATTGAAAATGGTTTTGAAAGCGTTTTTATTATAACAATGTGTTGTATTGATATCTTGTGATTGAAATGTGGAAATGTTATGTTTCCTTTATGCATGTTTTATGTGATATGATTATGTTATGGTTTATGATATGTTTAAACCTATTCATATGAGGAATGTATTGGACTTAATAAGTGACGGGTGGAGCCCGCTATAGCTCCTCGATGCATCGGTAGGTCTCATGAGACAACTAGACGTGGAATTGGCTGAGGTCCTTTCCCAATTTGATTTATGGTTTTGGCCGAGGCCTTAATCATTTTAGACGTCTTGGCCAAGGCCTTGACAAAATGTTTCAGAATGTCTGGAATTATATATTCCCTCATTATGAAAGTGGTTATTGATATTGCATGTGATTATTCGACTAGTAGAATATCCATGTGAGTAAGTAATGGCATTATTTTATTTTACTTTTTCCATATTATGTTGAAGTTAAAGTTCAATAAGGCTTTTGTTTTAGTTATACATTGCCTTAAATGCTTATGTTTTCTTATGAAAGTTTTTGCTATATTGTTATCCTTACGCAGCATTTGAGCTCACCCCTTTCAATGTTTTATTTTTCCCAGGATGTGATGAAGTGTATTATGACTGACTTGCAAGAATAGTCAGTGAGGTTATGAGTGTGGACTAGGGAGACCATGTTATTGTAGTTTTCATTTTTATGATGTAATGTAATGTTTACGAATGTATCTAGTGTTTCCAAGGCTACTAAACTAATCAATCTTTCGAGACTTGATCTTTTGTGATCATGCCAATGTTACGAAGTGATGCACCGACTCTAGGTAACTGGGGTCGGGGCGTTACAGTTGGTATCAGAGGAAGTTTAGTACAAACCTTGGAAGCTATATTTAGACCAACTCTGATTAGAGCACGTAGACCTAAGATGAACTTTGAGGATTAGTATAGAAGAACTTCCTAAAATTTTGGTATTGTAGAGATTTTGTGAGTTTTCTGAGTAATACATAACTGTCTGGATACGAGCAGGTAGAGGCGGCTCTGGCACAGATGTACCTAGGGGTAAAACCTGAAAACACCGCTTTGAGCTAGACTCGAACGGGAACTGGTGCACGACAACGGGCCTTGCTTCACTCTTGGTTACGACACTCCCGGGGGATATGCTTAGGATAATTCCCATTTTCTTTACAAACCACTATGAAGGGTTACGAGTATATACTTCCTCAAAGAAAACATTTTTATAATTATGGATTATATCCATAATTAGTTCAATTTATGTTAAGTGTTTTACAAGTATGGAATTATGTATTTTGATTCATAAACTAATCTAGTTTATGCCATTATTTAGAAATGGCGCCTAGTGGAAGGAATGGAAACTGTATCAATGCACGCACTCCGTGTAGGGATTTCCCTCCTGCTCAAGATAATTATGGTGGAGCTAGTGATACAACTGGTGCTGATCAGCTTCTCACTGTACTGGGACAACTCACGCAGGTTATGAATAACAACCTTACTCGTATGGAGCACCCTGATCTGCAACATGGAGGATCAATGCTAGACCGTTTCATGAGGCAACAACCACCAACCTTCAATGGGAGTACAAATCCTATAGTAGCTGAGAAATGGATAAATTCCTTAGAGAAAATATTCCATGCCTTGGGGTGTAGTGAAAGGGAGAAAGTTGTCATGGCAGTTTACCGCCTCACTGGAGATGCCGATCAATGGTGGTCACTAATTCAAAACACAAAGGAAGATGATGAATTAACAAACATGGAATGGTAGGAGTTCAAAGAGCTGTTCTTAGAAAAATACTTTCCTCAAGACCATCGAGTGGATATGGAAAGGCAATTTCTAAGTCTGAGGCAGAAGGAGGATGAGAATGTCGCAAAGTATGAGGCTAACTTTACAAGGTTAGCGAGGTATGCTGCAGATTACATACGTAACCCAAGAAGTAAGACTGATCGTTTCTTTGATGGGTTAAAACCATTTCTCCGTCGAGCTTTGGTATCACAAACCTTCTCTTCATACGAAGGTATTGTCTCGTGCGCTATCAAGACGGAAAAGGAATTCTCTAAGTCTTATGACTTTAAATCAAAGTAAGATAAGAAGAGATCCGCTGAAAACTCTGGGAAAGGAAATAAGGAAACAGGGAAGAAGGGTATAAATGAATTTCCACCCTGTGATAATTGTGGTAGGAAGCACCCTGGTGCCTATCTAAAAGGAAAAGGAGTATGTTACAAGTGTGGTGAAAAAGGCCACCAAGCTCATGAATGAAAGGGAAAGAAAGCGGTTGTCAACGTGGAATTCTATAATTGTAGAGAGAAGGGACATTATGAAAATGAATATCCTAAGCGTCAGGGGAACTTACCTCAGAAGAGGCCAAGGGATCAGGTTCAGGCTTATGCTATCACTACTGCTGAGGTGGAAGCTCCGAAAGACGTGGTGGAAGGTAATTTAATGGTTTCCTCAAGTTTATTGAATGCATTATTTGATTCTGGATCATCGCATTGTTTCATATCTTCCCAGTTTGCTAAGAAAATTAGATATTTCCAATTTGATTTAACAAGGGAGTTGTCGGTCAAAACCCCTAAGGGAAGTATTGTTGCAACAAAGTTTTGTCGATTAGTTCCCATTAGAGCACCTAAATGTTCTTTACCTGCTGATCTCATTGTCATACCCATGATTGAATTTGATATAATCCTCGGTATGGATTGGCTTTCGGACCATGATGCAAAAATTTATTATAAGGGGAAAGAGGTTACGATTCTTGATGATGATGATAAGGAACACCTTATCTTTAGAGCAGAATCGTCGCCACATAATTCTTATCTAGATCCACCCCCAGTAGCTCAACTAAATTCAATTATTGGGGAGGAAGAGAAGGAAATTACTGAGGGTGAGGAAAGTAATATTCAAATAGAGGATGTACCTATTGTGAGAGAATATGTTGATGTGTTTCTGGAAGATTTACCTGGACATCCTCCAGAACGAGAAGTTGAGTTTTCCATTGATTTAATTCCTGGATCAAGGCCCATATCGAAGACCCCTTATAGAATGGCCACTGTGGAATTAGTTGAACTAAAGAAACAACTAGAGGAATTGATTAATAAGGGATTTATTTGCCCTAGTGTTTCTCCTTGGGGAGCCCCTGTTCTTTTTGTTAAGAAGAAAGATGGATCTTTGAGGTTGTGCATCGACTATAGGGAGATCAATGCTATAACAATAAAGAACAAGTATCCCCTACCTCGCATTGATGATTTGTTTGACCAACTGCATGGAGCTCAATACTTTTCAAAGATTGACCTTTGGTCTGGATACCATCAGTTTTGTGTGAAGAAGGAAGACGTTCCAAAGACAGCATTTCGAACAAGGTACGGGCATTACGAGTTTACAGTAATGCCTTTTGGATTGACTAATGCACCCTCTATTTTCATGGATCTAATGAATAGAGTTTTCAAGGAATATCTTGATGACTTTGTAGTGGTATTTATTGATGATATCTTGGTATACTCCAAAATCCACGAAGATCATGAAAATCACTTACGCATTATCCTGAAGACTCTTAGAAGACATGAATTATATGAGAAATTTAGCAAGTGTGAATTCTGGTTTCAGGAGATTTCTTTTCTTGGCCATATTGTCTCGAAGGATGGAATTTCCGTTGATCCTTCTAAAACCAAGGCAATCCAAGAATGGCCAGCACCGACAAGTATAACTGAGGTACGTAGTTTTATTGGTTTAGCAGGTTATTATCGACGTTTCGTCCAGAATTTTTCCAGATTGGCTAACCCATTGACAAATCTCACACGTAAAGGGATTAAATTTGTCTGGACAAAAGAGTGTGAAGAATGTTTTGAAGAACTGAAGAGAAGATTAGTCAACGCCCCTGTATTGACTCTACCATCGGAGAATGATGGGTTTGTTATTTATAGTGATGCATCGAAGAAAGGACTTGGTTGTGTCCTTATGCAGAATGATAAGGTTATTGCCTATGCATCACGACAGCTAAAAATTCATGAGAAAAACTATCCTACTCATGATCTTGAGTTAGCAGCTATGATCTTTGCTTTAAAGATATGGATACATTACCTCTATGGTGAAAAATGTGAGATTTATACTGATCACAAGAGTTTGAAGTATATTTTCTCACAAAAAGAACTCAACATGAGGCAAAGGCGATGGCTTGAACTACTCAAGGATTATGATTGCACGATACATTACCACCCGGGGAAGGCAAACAAGGTGGCAGATGCTTTGAGCAGAAAAGACCATGGAGTTTTGAATGTGATGAGAATTGAAAGGGATCCAATTTTCATGGATCTAGTAAAGATGGACATGGGAATAACTAGGGAAGGTGAAACATCAATTCTTTTTCAAATGGTTTCCAAACCATCATTACTAGAAAGGATTAAGAGTTCTCAGACCAATGATGAAGAATTTCAGAAGAAGATTAATGATGTGAATGATGGAAGATTGAGGGACTTTGTGTATAAGGATGGAATTTTAAAATTCGGGAAGAGACTTTGTGTTCCCGATATACCTGATCTAAAAAGGGAATTGATGGATGATGCTCATAGTTCCAATTTCTCTATACACCCTGGGAGCACCAAAATGTATAGAGATTTGAAGGAACATTTTTGGTGGGACAATATGAAGAGGTAGATTGCTGATTTTGTGTCGAGGTGTATGGTTTGTCAACAAGTGAAAGCTGGAAGGCAACATCCTGGTGGAGTATTGCAACCTCTTCCCATACCTGAGTGGAAATGGGATAATATTACAATGGACTTTGTCATGGGACTACCAAAGACTCCTAGAAGGAATGATGCAATATGGGTCATTGTTGATCGTCTTACTAAGTCAGCACATTTTCTGGCTATACGGGAGGATCTACCACTTGAACGTCTAGAAAGAATATATATTAATGAAGTTGTAAGACTTCATGGAGTACCCCTATCTATTGTTTCTGATCATGATCCTCGTTTTACTTCATGATTTTGGAAAAGTCTTCAAAAGTCCTTGGATACTGAACTTCGTTTGAGTACTGCCTATCACCCTCAAACAAATGGACAATCAGAATGGACTATTCAAACCTTAGAAGACATGTTGATATCATGCTCTCTTGACTTTCATGGTATGTAGGATCAATATTTACCACTGGTAGAATTTTCCTATAACAATAGCTTCCATTCAAGCATTCAGATGGCACCTTATGAAGCGTTATATGGAAAGAGATGTCGTACACCAACCTGTTGGGATGATGTTGGTGAAAGAAAACTTGTGGGACCAGAACTGGTGGAAGAAACAATGGAAAAGGTGAAGGTAATCCAAAACCACATCAAATCAGCTCAAAGTAGGCAGAAGAGCTATGCCGGTAACAGAAGAAAGGTTTTGGAATTTCAGGTGGGAGATCATGTTTTCCTAAAGGTATCTCCATGGAAGGGAGTTATACGTTTTGGTAAGAAGGGTAAGTTGAGTCCCAGGTACATCGGACCTTTCGAAATTCTAGATCGTATTGGGGCTGTAGCTTATCGTTTGGCGATGCCGCCAAATCTCTCCAAAGTTCACGATGTTTTCCACATATCGCTATTGAGAAAATACATGCCTGACCCAACACACGTACTTACCTATGAGGAATTAGAACTGGAACCCGATCTATCTTATTGCGAAAATCCCATCAGAATTCTTGATGTGAGGGAGCAGGTGCTGAGAAACCGGACGACTCGTCTGGTAAAGGTTTTGTGGAGAAATCATAAAATGGAAGAGGAAACGTGGGAACCTGAGGAACTTATGATGAAGAACCACCCGAGTCTTTTTATGCAGTAATACCCTAGGAATTACGAGGATGCAATTATTTGAAGGAGGGGAGAATGTAACACCCCAAGCTTCCATGGTGCGTTTCTCTTCGAATAATGCAATAGTGTGTGTTGTACGCAACCTCGAGCTCTAACACACACCACAACTAATTAAACTAGCCGTTGTGAATAGTAATACCTACTTTTTGAAATTTTATAAATTTTATTTATCAAAATGGACTTCATTTTTGGATTCGGAATATTGAAATTAGCCTATGTTGAATTTTTGGTATTTTTCTGAGAACTTCTAATTTTTTATGAATAGTGAAAAATACTTAAAAACAACTTTTTTTAATCAAAATAATTTATAGTGATAAATTATACTATTTAGTGGTTTTAAAGTATAATTAGAATATATTTTTACCATTTTATCCAATGGTGGTCATTATAATTAATTTAACATTGAAATTGGACATAAACAATTGTCAATCTTTTGATATAAATTGTTTCTTAAAAACACGCTATTTGTTGTAACAGCGGGAATTAATTATAAAATTAATTAATGCAACTTATATGTTTGGAATTTTTTAAAATAGACATCATTTTTGAATTCGGAATATCAATTATAGCTTAGGGTGAAATTTTGGCCTTATTCTGAAAAACTTCAATTTTTGATGAATAGTGAAACCACTAAGTGGTTGTTAAAAACTGATTTTTCGTTAAAATGAAATATTACCACTTCTGTGATTTGATTTTCAAAAATCCGACATACATGGTTGTCATTAAGAAGTAAAATGTGGTTCAATGAGATTAAAATAATTTTTTTGGTGAATAGTAACTTTTAAGTTCTTAATCGCGATTAGAGGTAATTAGTGTAGTTTTAGGTAAAAATAATGTTTTAATAATATGAGATGAGATTGACACTTGTCCTACTCCTATTGGATGATTCATGGCCGACCAAGACAACCCATGGGTCAACTTGGGGACCCCATGGAGCCACTTTGGTTGGAAAATGACATTAATATATATTTATTTAATGTTAAAATTAAATTGACACAAACATGAGTTATTTTACTAAAATTGTTTTTATGTGGTGTTACACAAGTCCAAATTTTGACTATAAATATTCATTAGAAAGATAAAAATATTTCCTACATCATAGTATTTTTTTTATAATTTTTATACATTAAATAAATTAAATTATTTATGAAAGCATTATGATGTAGCGATGACCTCATTATTTAACGATTTTAATAAAATGAAAAGATAATGTAGAATCCAAGGCTTAAACTTGTCCAAAGACAATTGGATGGGTATATTTCAAACCCTTATCACCTTAGCTACGAATTATATAAGTGTGGGACCTTTATAATCCGAAAAGCGTTGTATAATAATGTAACATTTCAATCTTTCCAAAAGAGCCCCTCCTCTCATCTTATAAAAGGCCCCCACCTCTACTACCTTATTCACACTTTCAAGCCTTTTGGTTCGGCCAACCTCTGCCCAAATACTCTCCCAACTTCTCTCCCTTCATCCTAGAAGCTTTACTTTAGTCAGAAAGCCATCCTAAGGAGTCCTTTTGATCAAATCAAAAGGAAGAACCCGAAGAAGAGGTAACATTTTCATCACCCTCTTTCAAGTTTCTTTCTTCTTCCACTCCCTCTTTGTTTATTATTTCAATTCTAAAATTATAACTCCAGTATCTTCTATATACTGTGATGTTATTATAAATATGCAACAACCATATTCAGTATTCTACCCATCATTTGAATGACATGTCACCATATGTGCGTACATACGGCCTACCGTCTCCACGTCGTGGTGTAATTGTTATTCAATTTATTATTATTTAGATGGGTATAAAAATGATATTTAATTCATGTAAATAATAAATATAACATGATAATTATTCTATATATATGATATACTATCCAATTATATATTATTTTAATATCAAAATAATGATATTGTCGCTCGTGCGTACGTACGGACTACCGTCTCCACGAACGTGATGAGATTCATTCTCCGTCGTATCCATTCAAGTATAATTACCATTTGATGATTTAAAAATAATGTTTAAGGACATGATATCATTCTGGATATGAATAAGATACAACCTATCCATGAAAAACATGACTTACGTAACAAAACATATAAAAGAAAACGAGTAAGTTAACACCCGAAACAACGATAAATCTAAGATATTGTTCACAAAGCAATGTTAAAAGATCATATATTATATCATATGAATGTATATGATTCTTGTACAATTTAATAAAAATTATTTCACCATTATACAGGAGTTTAACCTACCCCAACCAAGGAAAAGTACAAGGTAAGGGAATTTCTTAACCCAACTTCTATTCTTTGGGTTAATCTCCTACTTTCAAATTATGTCATGATATTATTATGTCCTATATTGTATTTTTACATTATTTATGTGTAATTATAGTGAATACACATAATAGACCTACTTTATAAAAAATGATCTTTTTAAGGACTTCGTCTTAATCCCCTTTCATTGAGGCATATTTGGTTTTATACACAACTTTCTTTTATACAGTGTATAAACCCCTTTGACTTTTACGTTTATTCAAAAGGAATATTTTTTATACGAAGAATTTTACTAAATGACAAAAAGAGAATGTTTTTCTTTCCATACTTATGCGGTGACAATGACTTCTCTGCCGCCGTGACCATTATTTGAGTTTCGGCTTCCTCTACAAGCCATCTTTTTTTTAATGAATAATAAATACAAAGTTTTAACTTTCTTTTATTTTGGTATTGAAAATGGTTTTGAAAGTGTTTTTATTATAACAATGTGTTGTATTGATATCTTGTTATTGAAATGTGGAAATGTTATGTTTCCTTTATGCATGTTTTATGTGATACGATTATGTTATGGTTTATGATATGTTTAAACCTATTCATATGAGGATTGTATTGGACTTAATAAGTGACGGGTGGAGCCCGCTTTAGCTCCTCGATGCATCGGTAGGTCTCATGAGACAACTAGACGTGGAATTGGCCGAGGCCCTTTCCCAATTTGATTTATGGTTTTGGCCGAGGCCTTAATCATTTTAGACGTCTTGGCTGAGGCCTTGAAAAAATGTTTCAGAATGTCTGGCATTATACATTCCCTCATTATGAAAGTGGTTATTGATATTGCATGTGATTATTCGACTAGTAGAATATCCATGTGAGTAAGTAATGGCATTATTTTATTTTACTTTTGCCATATTATGTTGAAGTTCAAGTTCAATAAGGCTTTTGTTTTAGTTATAAATTGCCTTAAATGCTTATGTTTTCTTATGAAAGTTTCCGCTATATTGTTATCCTTACGAAGCATTTGAGCTCACCCCTTTCAATGTTTTATTTTTCCCAGGATGTGAAGAAGTGTATTATGACTGACTTGCAAGAATAGTCAGTGAGGTTATGAGTGTGGACTAGGGGGACCATGTTATTGTAGTTTTCATTTTTATGATGTAATGTAATGTTTACGAATGTATCTAGTGTTTCCAAGGCTACTAAACTAATCGGTCTTTCAAGACTTGATCTTTTGTGATCATGCCAATGTTACGAAGTGATGCACCGACTCTAGGTAACTGGGGTCGGGGCGTTACATTTATTACACACTTATACATGATTTATTACAAAACATTCACTTAATAAAACTGAAAATATCAAGAGGTCTATTGAATTTGGGGTCTAGGAACATTATATTCAAAATTAAGATATAAAATAAAACATATATATTGAAAAATTCAGCTACATGACCATGAAATTCATTCATACTTAGCATTGCATGTGAAAACCTGAGGACATGAATGATAAGAGGGTGACATATAAAAACCATGAAAGGAGTAATCATGGAAAACATTAAGAATACAATACATGTTAGGTAATAGCCATATCAATGGATCATAACAGAAAAATGAACATAAAGGCATGATATAGCATGATATCATAACATGGAAATGTGGAAACAACATAAAACTTTATTTTATCATGAGGCAAGGCTCATTGCACATGGATTAGCATGAGTAAGACCTCATCACAAATGAATTATCATGATTAGACACTCATTTCACATGTCATGTCATGATATTAAGCATTTCCTAATGCATTGGAGTGCTATTATGGAACACCGTTCATAATCATTTTAATCGCATGCTTAAGTGTTCCACATATATCATATAACATGGATTCATTAAAAATCATCATTTATTTCATGATAAAAGAATGAGGAATACATACATGTAAGTACATTAAATATGTATATGTGTATAAATATGAATACCCTTGATAGAAAAATGGGTACGGAATTCACTACAGAATGATTTTTTCTTGGAAAATCGCAGTGCAATTTTAGAAGCATAACAACGTCATTTAGAAGTTCATAAATTGGGTTGATGAGAGATAAAGGGGTCTATAATATTTTATACATGAACCTAATAGTAAGTGTAGAATGAAACATAACATCCCAACATATGTAATTTATTTTAGATTCATAATATATAAGAAATGATTGAATCAAAATAAGAAGAGAGAAATCCTTTATGGAATTTCATCTTCATAACTGGTGTACACGGAATGCAATAATTAGAGATAAAGGTTTATATATTCATTAAAATATATGTATGATAGTTTTCGGAGGTGATAAATCATACACAAATTGTTGTAATTGAAAATAAAATGTTATAACAACATAATTAAACTTTGATTAAAAATGTGAAATGAATGAAAGTAATGATCCATTACATGAGTGTGTGACATCAAAAGCATGAAAAGGGGATTATTGAGATTTTGGGGTGATTTTTTAGGATTATAGAGATGGGCGGGCTAAGTGGATATATGCTCCAAAATTTTATAGTGAACTGAAGTGGGATCTAGGGTGGTTTTATATAGGAAATGAGAGAGGAATTCTATAATATTTCACAAGCATAGGTTTTGGAATCTATATAATTAATCATTCAAAACCAAAAAACTTCCCATGTTTTTTCCCATGTTTTTTTCCAAATATGAGTGGAAAAAATTATTTTATAAAAAAAATGGATGAAAATAATAAAATATTTCCCTTGTTTATGTGGAGTTGAGTCACACTCTCAAGGAAATGAATTTAAAATCATATAATATATTATAAATTTTGGAGGATTCACTAAGACTTTATATAATAATTAAAACAAATATAATGTCGAAATTTTTTAATAAGAAAACATATATTAGGCCTAGAATGGCCATTATAGTATTTAGTACCTCATTTTGGGGTCATTATGATGTCATAAAACGCATTTATTATTTATACGGTATTTAATTTTTAACCAAAAAATCAATTGTATTAGAACATTATGAAAAAATTTCTGTTATATAATTTTGATATCCTAATTCAAAAAATAATATTCATTCTAACAAAATAATTTTATAAATATGTGAATTTTTACTTTTAAAATGAAAACTGACATTTATTGAAAATTCATGGGTTTTGAAAAAAATAGTTCTCAAACCTTAAATAATATTACATTTTAAATCATTAAAATTATATGATCATTTATTATTTATAAAACTAATATTATAATAACCTTTTATTAAAATATTTATTATTTTAATGATTCAATAATTCCTTAAAATATACACTTTTTGTTTTATCGTATACAAATATAACTCTTATCAAAATGATTACCAAATCCTTTACTGATATAGATCTGATATGATTATAATTTATAAGAATATTATTAATAAAAACAATGTCTTAATATTATAATGTATGTATTTTTCAAAATTTCTATTTTTACCAGAAAAATCAAATTATCCAATTAATCATTTTCTTATGAAAGACTATTCGTATAAAGGAATTGATTAAATAATAATTTTATTTATAAAATTGTATTAAACAATAAGTAAAAAATACGTTATTACATAACCCATTATAACACCCACATATGACCTAAGGGTATGGGTTTGCGATGGTGACAGAATCATGGCGCTGCTTAGATAACATCGATCAAGTGGTAATCTCTATTAACATGAACTTCTCCCGTAGGTGATTTCATTCAAACTTAATGTGTTAAAGCTCATCTTGGGATTGGTCAAGAGCGCCCTGTGATGCTACCTCCTTTTAAAGTTCTAAAAAATGAGCATCATATATCTCGAGTCTGTAGGATGAGGTCGTCCTCTCCTTTGTTTGTGTCAAAATGAATTTTAAAAAGACACATTATATTTATATCAGTCATGTGATCAATGTACAATGACTATATTATCAATGATAAGGATATGTAATGGTCAATTATACCCAATAATAAAAAATTTTGCATGTGTTTTATATATCCAAACAACAATAAAATATAGGGAATTTTATTCATAAATTATCTGGTTATTACATGAGAATTAGAAACAAAAGCTTCTTTCTATGGATATTTTTCCAGTACGAGGATTTGGATTATTCTATTATTATTGACCAATAAATAATTAGAGACACATAATTATATATAATTAGTGTGACCCCTCACCTCTAAGGTACTTTTGTTTGTTTGATGATTTTAATTCTAAAAAATAACTAGTAGTTTTTTAACACCTACTGAACTATATAAGAGTTTATAGTTATTCAAACTACACTATATTTGTTACACATGCACAAAATCATTAAAACAGTAATTCAGAGTTTCCTCAAGGGTATATTTATAAATAATCCAAAATAGGTTAAAAAAATTCCTTATCAAAACCTACTTGATCAGTGAAATAATAACTATACAAAATTTTCTATTATCTTAACTTCATCCATACTATATTATTTTTATTTGAGGTGTGATTACTTTAATTTGTACATTTAATAGTACATTCAATTTCACTGCATTAGAGAATAATCTAGATCTCTATTCTAAATGTTTTTTATTTTTCATCTTATGAAGATTTATTGAAGTGGTTTTATGTATCATGGACTACATGTACGTAGTTTTTATATGTAAAAACTAAATCCTTTTTTTTGGGATATATTTTATTATTTAATAAAATTGCATAAAGTGGGTGATTTACAATTGGAGGTGAATAGGTTCTATCATGAGTCTAAACCTCTCATTTTAATTTTGTAGTGTGTTTTATTATTATGTATTACATAATTTAAAAACAAAATCATATTTTTTATTTCAAATCTCTCTAATAAAACAATAATCTAATAGTTATTTATTATTTTTTTAATGGAATATTATTTATTTCAAAAAAGTGACCTTCATATTGGTTTAACTAGGAGGTGATTAAGTCATTGAGAAATATTTTGAAAATATTAAATTATATATTTATATTAGTTCAATTAATTGTTTTATTTTAATAAAATTTTGGTTTTATTTTTATATTATTTTTATTTATAATGATTTTTGGAAAGTCAATTCTCTTACCACTTGAGTTTTCTAATCTGACCAATATTTGATATCAAAGGAAGATCTTATTTATGATTTCATAGATTTTAACCATGTTGATGTTTTTGACAAGATATTTTTACTTTATATTTTTCCATTAAATTATTATTATAGATTCAATGTTCAAAAGTAATTCATCCAAATTGCCAATCTCCATTGTTTGTTAAAATTATGTTTTGTTCAAAAAATGAAAATCCACCATGAAAGCACGAGTTTTAATATTTTGGGTGTAATGAGGCCTCTTTTTTAAATGGTACGAGTCATTTTTTCAATTAAAATCCTTATTTTTATCTAGGTAAATAGTCCTGAAGTCATATTGATGTTTTTTTGTGTGTGGGTCTTGTTCAAGGCCTAGATCTCTAGAAATCATACAAATATAGTGGGATGCACAATTACGACATGATAAGTACTAATTGTTTTATTTAGCCATACAGGGTTGTTGTATCCCATGAGAGGCCAAACTGTATTTATGAAACCATGAATTACAGGGGGCATACTCATGTGAGATTTTAGATCATGGTGGTAATGTAAATTTTCATGTATTGGACGTGGTTAGCAAAACAATAAACCTGCCTCATGCAAGGTCCCTCCTCATACTATCTAGAAAGAACAATTTGCAAATGGTTTATACAATCATGTTGATAAACCATGATACTCCTTTTTTATGGTGAATTTACCATTTTACCTTGAATTTTTTTTAACCATTTTCATATTCCTCCCTAATTTTTTAGTGGAAAACACATTCTTCTCCAATCTTGTGATCTCTTAATCCTCCAAACCTAGGGATCTTGGATCCAACTTCATCTAAACTCAAGAATAAAACACCATAAGAATCATTGGATATTCATAGGTATGCTCCTAAATCCATTAGCTTCATATCTATGTTTATCTTCCAGTATCTAGTGCAATTTTAGGGATAGATCATTCCCCCTATTTTTAGGGTGTTAGACTGTTTCTCTGATTTCATTTTTTTACATCACACTTGAAGATGATATTTGAAAATGAGTTATATATAGCCCAAAGGTATGTGGTATATTTTTTTCCCTAATATTCATGATGTTTTTATAGTATTTTCATTGTGTAACAGTCCTTACATTGTTAATAATTTATATTAAATGTTTTATTGTCATATGAATAAATACAATCTTGTTTTAATACATTGGTGGTCCTTTTATATCTGAATAAATGATGTTGACCTCACTAATTTCCACCTATTTAAGAGTTCTAAATGAAATTAAATCTTTTATAGAATTTTTTATATGATCATAAATGTTCTAAATGTTTGTATTCACTATGAATTGGTATCAAAATTTCTTTATAAATTGAATAACATAATTTAAAGGAATAGAAATTGTTGGAAAGGACAGCCCACATGTATTATATTTTTGAGCTTGAATTATATGATTTTTGATTCCAATATTTATATCAATATTGGTGAATATAATGCATATATGTTCTCCATAATGTTCATTGCTGTTATAATAATAATAATAATAATTCCATATATATTGGATGCTCAAGGATGTATAAACTACTTGTCCAGCATGAAATTTCATGCTCCCTTACATTAGGTGTTAGGAATGACATCTCACACTATTATACTATTATCTGGGAGATGGGAATAACATTCCATATTAATCCATATCAGGTGTTGATCTTGAAGACTCACACACCATATGGATTGAGGGGAATTACGTATCACATTCATGATGTGTTTTAGGGATTGTATAATTGTTTGACTCATATATCATTATACTTTTTGTGGAGCCCCGAGTTATTCCATGAGTCTAGCTAGTACCTAGTATTGAGGTATATGCCTATATATTTTCTCCCATACAAAGTTTATATATTTGTATATAGTATATAACTATTTATATATTATTATTATATATATATATATATAGTTATCGATCAGACTCATTACGGCCTATATCGAAGTAGGTTGATCTAGCAAGGTTTCATATGAGAATCTTCTCCAGTTTGTATTTATTTTATAGCAATTATTATTATTCTTATCATGTGAACAATTCTGTACTATGTACACTAGATGGGTTATTTCTAGAATGTTTTGGTGGTGGCATACTGATTTTATCTAGCACCTTACCCAGGCAGCCTTTGACACCCAAGTAGACCTCATGTCTGCAGGTACGGACAGGGGTAAGCACCCTACTACAGATGTTCAATCTATTTTACATATTTCATGGTACATTGGAAAAGAGAGTTTGGAGTATACGCATGAGTATAGTGGTGTTATCTTTTTTCCTTTATTATTTTTGTAAAGAAAGATGTATATTCCTCCACCATACATTTCTTTCTGAATATTATCATGACCTAACATTATTGTATATGACTCTGCCTTGAAGAAACAAGATTATTATTTTTTTTGTTGGTTATTTACCATTTTTCGATTGTTTATTATATTTTTTCCACTATTATATTTTTTAAAATATGATTCTATTATTTTATATTTTTCTATAATTTCTATTGTTCCATCTATTATATTATAAGTTTAATATTGTCTTTTTTTGTTATATCTATTGTTCCACTCATATTTGAGTTCATAGTCTATCTATAATATAGCCTTTGACCCTCATTACTAGTTGGAAGACTATGGAATTTGGGGAGGCATGCATGAGGCCGTGTGACCCACCGACTTTGAGCCCTGGTTAAGTGAATAATAGTTTGGGATGATACAATGTGGTAATAGTTTCTTATTTTCCTTTTCTATTACTATTTGGATATTAGATTGGAGATTATGATGTATGGGAATTTAGTAATGATCCTAAAACTGGGAGTAGCTAAACCACATATAGAGGAAGCCCAAATTACCAGGTATGGGTTATTATTGTTATTGGATTATACCTAATACAATTGATATTATTTCATCATTGGGTGATGCACATGATTTATGATATTATTATATTTTATTCTATTGATATAGAAAATGTTCTTGGGATAATTAATGCAAGAAATTAACATCTAATGCATCATTATAGGTAGATTAGGACTAATATGTGTTACATTTTCCCATATGCATCTACCTTCTATATATATTATAATATTTTATATCGTTAGTGTCTTGATAATTATTTATTGAATTTTTATGTCATTTACTGTAGAGATAATATAATTGGATTAATTAATGTTTCTACATCAATCCAAATTTTTTTTAATATAGATTGATATTGAAAAATTAATTAGCCAATTATATCATATTGTGGGTTGTGGGATTAGGTGTTCTGTGGACCTATAACATCCTTTTACCAGATGTAAGGGTATGGTTTTAGTTAAATTTCATTCCAATTAAAATTTATAAGAATTATGAAATTTATAAATTTGAAATGGAGACATAATTAACTGAACCATGATATATTTATAAATATATATAAGAATAAAATCCTAAATAAAATTAAATATTACAAAGTGAACCGTTACTGATAAATGGGAATCCTATAGAAAATTAAATGGCATTTTCCTCTATACCATTCAATTTATACTCAATATATAATTACCAATGTCACCTAATATGATACCTGGAATCAAACCCTGCCTTAATATGGGGTAGTGGGGAGTATATCTTACAAACATATGGACTGTTATGGTCTTTCAATTATCACTTAGACCTGAATTTTGGAGCTTGAAGAGTAGTGTAATATTTTTATAGGAAGGTTTTGTACTAATACTATTATCTTTATGTACATCATTAAAACATTCATTCAACTTTTGAGGCATGCATTTGGAAATGTAGAATCATTCAACCATGATAGCCTTGTCACATATGCCTAGAAGGTGGTTGTGACCATGCACTGAAAGTAGAGACCCTTAATCCTATAGTGATGCCTCATGTAGTGCCACCTATTGAACCACATGTTATTCATTATATAGATACCAACGCATAGTTTCAAGAGTGATTTTTCTATATCATGAAATAAATTCAATGCATTTCTCAACCAACCCTATCTATGGAAGTGTTGAATCAGATGTTTTAGAAGCAGAATTCTCCCACTTTATGATTGTATGAAAGGCCCCATCCGGTAGTGTCAGGGATAAGGGCCATGATTTATATTTTTGTGCATCTGGAAATACCTCTCAAGTGAAGGGTCAATCTTACTTCCTATATGGGGTGGTGTTCATATAAGCAATGGTGTGATGTAATTACCCAGGCATACCGACTACTAGATATGATTTGGGAAAATTTATAGAATATATTTTTTGGTTTCATCCTTCTATTGACACGGAGGGATGACCAGGCTATAAAATTTATGAACCCATAGTAGGGAACAATATTTAACAAGGAATGGTCTGGTAGTTTTACTGAACATCATAGGTTCTCACTGACATTATCTGGATATGAGCTTATGAATACCATGAGATTTGAATATGGGATAGTATACTCCATCCTATCACATATTAATGTCTTATGGTTGAAAAATATTTTTGATATGGACAAATACACACTCATTACTGATAGTAATATGAAGGAATCAAATAGTGGGAACTATGGTGTTTCAACACCTACCCCAAGAATTGTTTCTTCAAGTAGGTGAATGTGATATTTTAGGGGTTCCAATGCATATAGATACCGCCAAAAAGTTCATACTAACTGTTTCTTTATATGTCACTAGTGTGTAATGTCAGGAAACATAAAACCCTACTGCATGGCGGATCTAGTGGAATCAATGGGTTACAAAAATATGGGTAATATCTAGAACTTCTACATGACCTTTCCACCAATGCCTAGTGAGAGAAGATATACACATACACCACATTCTAGATCGGGGCTAGTAGTATCTTGATAGGATGGTAGATGGAATAACACTGACCACATAGGTCATGGTGGTGATTGAGGTAGAGGTAATTAGACTAAATATTTGTTGTAGAAGAAGAGTGGGACTACTTATGGTATTTAGTTTATGAATTAGTGTTGCGTTGTTGGTAAGTTACATATAGTTCAGCCTATACTGGATGATAAAGGCACTTAAACTTATTATGATCTAGGTACTTTTATAGTAGCCTCTATTTTAGGGTCTTATGTATTTGATATAGTTTTGCATCACTCTTTTATATCAAAGTAATTTATAGAGTTTTTGAGTCTCGAGGTATATTTTTATTATTGAGTGATGACTCTCGATACCACGTTGGGTGACTTATCTAACAGAGTTCATCGATGTGAAAATTTTCCCCATGAGATATGCAGATATCTTTTTTTATGAAATATTTTCATCCTTGACATGTAATTTTTTTATGTAATTATTAGGATAGGAAGGTTAGTTCCCAATTGACACTATATTGAATGTTGTCACGGGAGGGTGATGTTTACATCACTAGAGGGAGGTAGACATGAAAAAATGGTAAAACGAGATTTCCATGTGTCACGATAAGGACATGATAATACAATGATAAGAAGATTTATAGGACATATTTCTATTCTCTTATTGGATGATAATGGGTTACGACATGTTCTATTCCATATCATGGAGAATATTTTTAGGGACGTCTTCCCTAAAGGCTTTTCTAGGATACCTCTACTGAAATAGGTAGAATTTGTTGTTGTTTTTGCACCAGCAACAAAAATGGTCACTATATAATATTTAACTTTTTCCTATAAGGATATATCAATTGGTAAAATTATATTTTGTATTGGTAAAATGTTTTAAAAACACATATGTCATTGTCACTAAACCGTCTGTAAAAACTCTGTCGAAAAATGTTTTTGGGACATATAAAAAAGTTCTATTATATTTTTAATATTACCAAGAGATAATATATATGTTGATCTATTTAAAGAAAGTTTCTTATGAAATTTTTTTATTAGTAATAATATTTCTATAAAATAATATCTATTTATAAATTACATTTGAATAAAAATTATAAATCTTTATTACAAGTAAATTTTCATAATTTATTTATTAATTTATCATATATAAGTAATCTATTTAAATTATTAAATAGAATAATATTTACACGAATGTTCAATCATATAAAAAAATTTAAAATATATTATTAATGAAATTTAATACAAAATGAAATAAAAAAACATAGGATCCATTACACCCCCCCAAGAACCAGAGACCCATCCATGCCCATGACCCATCTATGCCCCAATACTAGCAAGTCGGCTCTAGCACTAGTGACCTATCCATTCCTAAGGACGAACGAGCCAGCTCTAGTTATACCACAGCCTCCAGCGCACTAGAACCAGCAACCCATCCATTCCCAGGGCCAGAAAGCCAGCTCCAGCACCAGTGAGAAACCTCAAGTATATGTTATAAAATATCTTTTGGATCTAATAATTCCTCCATCATGATTTCAAAATGATATTAATATATGAAGCAATTTAAAAAAAATAGTAGCCACAAACAATCTCTCAAAGAGTAATGGTTTTATAGTGATTACAGTATATAACTTATAGATATAGATGGGAGGAATTTTTAATGCCTTACTCTAGGTGGTACCTCCTACTTCAGCTCAATTAGTTTAGCCCTTGATTTTGGTGTGGATAGTCTTGTACTGATTATTGGAGTTGACTTTTGATGTCTCTCTAGCTTCTAGTATCTTGGAACCTCTTTTGAGTATTCCATTGAACAACTTGTGGGAACCCACAATTTGGGTAATGGAAAAAGAAATAACCTATAACAAGCCATCAAATAGTCCAACTAGGACTCCATCTTCAGTATTCAAAAATGTTCTAATAAGAAGAAATCACAACAAATTTCAGTATTACAGTGACACCTATAAACATGAACAATACTTTTAGCAAACAATAATCCCCATGTAGAAAACATGGTCAGTGAATGAAGAATAGATGTTCAATAGTGGTGACACGAACCTCTTAATCTCACACATAATTTTTCATAGTAATGGTTCACACTAGAGACAAAATCCAGCCATGTTGTTTACCCTACCAACAGTCGGCTCTCATTGGAAACATGAAGGATGTCGTCCCAACATTTGAATATAGGTGGTGGAAGGCAGCTTATCATCCCCACTCATATAATACAATCCACATCCATTCATTGGGGAATGAATTTTATTCATCCCCAATCATACATTGGTATAAATAAGAATCAGTGTATAAAATATAACAGTGGAAATGTATAAAATAGCACAAAAATTGAGAAAATTTAATATTCGACTCAAATATGATAAATAAACTCATTTTTCACTCATTTTTATAACTTCTAAAATACCAAAGATTAATTAGATTACGTGATTTACAAGAAAATATCCATTTCCAAGTATTTTTCACTTATCAATCTATTTAACCATATAATATCTTTAGTCAGACTACCATTAAATTAAATTTTCAACTACTCATTCTCAAGTTAATTTTGAATCATTAAATATAAGAATTTCATCATACATATAGAGCATATTTGTCCTGAAAATATTTAATCTTGTTATTTTTTAATATAAAAATCTTCAAATATCAAATAATGTATGATTAGTAAAATATAATTTAATGAAATTAATTGATATAAAATTAAATTGATCGTACAAAAACTGGTAGGGTAAACATGTGACAAAAATACATAAAAACTAGTATTGGAAAATGTATGATAAAAAAGAGTAAGTTGATCATATTTTGTAATATCTAATATGTGTGTTTGGAGATTATAACACATATAATCCATAAAATATAACAGATTATAAAACAATGATTCCTGATTATAAATTATAAAATAGATTACAGAATATAAAAATAGATTCTAGATTATAGATTATAAAACATAGACTTTCGATAAAATTATTTAATATGTAATATATTTGTACATATTATACATGTCTAACCACATTATTAGCATGAAATTATTCATTTCATGGACTATACTGCATCATATTTTATAATTCATTCATTGGTGTCTAGATCCATGTGAAAATAGATGCTAACATTCATACACCAGTTTGATATAAACAAAGTAATTCCTTTACATCATAGATTGATCAGTAAGTATTGTAGATTCAAATTTAACCACATGTCCAAATGCAGAAGTTAGATAATTCATTTACTTCTCAGCCTTTTCACTCACAAAATCTTTCCAGGTGAACTCATCAACATATTTTTCAATACTAATATTTTATTAAGGTATAATAATAATGATTCATGCAAAAATAAACCATGACATTGTATTTCAATCCATTTAATTTTATTTTTTAATGTTGACTCATATGCATCCCACATCATGTAAAAATGGGTAAAAAGAGACATACCATTATTACTGCACTGAGGAGTGAATAACTATCCAGAATTTATAGTTCATAATATGTAAAAAAATCTACATTATTATTTATAATGAATTGTTAATGATATTTAAAATATAATGATTACTTAAAATAATTAAAAAATTAATAAGAAAAATTCAATTAATAAATATTCTATTTATATGACAATAGAAACATAATAAAACAAAATAAATATGATAAGCATTAGAATCCAATTTGAGAAATATTTCATTTGGGCTGAAGGATTTATGGTTCTAGATAATTAAGTTGTAATGAAATTTAACACATAATGATTACTAATGAATTATTAGAAAAATAAAAAGTAAATTAACTATAATAATTTATAGTAAATGAAAAATACTTCTATAGATATTATAACAATAATTTATAGATCATTGGAAAAGAATATAGTGAAGATAGTAAAGTGTACATGAAGAAGAAAGAGAGAGATAGTTGTTCCTAAACTAATCCTCTGATAGTGGTGCCAAAGTAAAAAATATTTTATGAATGTCACATACCATATTTTATAAATAAATGAAAATGTACCTTTATTCATGGCTTGGGTCTACATGCCACCTGCTTTTTTGAATTTCTTCTCCAACCTTTTTAGCCTTTAGCGACTCTAGCTAAGCTCA
This sequence comes from Viscum album, assembly GCA_963277665.1. Taxonomy (NCBI): domain Eukaryota; kingdom Viridiplantae; phylum Streptophyta; class Magnoliopsida; order Santalales; family Viscaceae; genus Viscum; species Viscum album. The sequence goes on from OY728150.1 coordinate 1,870,985,902, forward strand.
CCTAAAACCTAATTATTATACGTGGGTCCAATATGAAACCCAGGTTGGTATAGGTTTAGTCTTCAATAAAATTCCATAATAAGCACACTATACTTGTCACGACCCGTCCTTGGGGCCCGTGCCGTGACTACCCCAAGCCCGCCTTCCATAGGCCAGGGGCTGGCGACTAGCACCAAGGTGTAAATCCCAACAAAAGGGAAGGAATTGCCTTTGAAAAGCAAACAAGCACCACAGAGTAAGCAAGCGGAAAAATAAACACTAAGTAAAAACTGTAACAAGCTGTGCAGAAGTAAAAAGGGCCGGAAATACAAGCCGAACTATAAAGTACAACTGATAGGGGAAAAATAGCAACTGAAAAGTAAAAGCCGCTACACCGAGCTGTCCACTGGAAATCCCACCTGAAGGGTGGGTACAGATAGCTCCACTACTCCTCGGGTCCCATCGTCCGCTCCGAGCACGTCCGCTCAGTGGTCCACCTCCAGGTACCGTCCTGCTCCGCACGCCTCCACCACGATCAGCGCTGTCCGTCATCTGCAACTAACACGACGTAGTGCGGGCATAGGCCATGCAGGGGTGAGTATAAGCTACTCAGTAGGGACCTCGAGACCCCCGAAGGTCTCCCGAAATCCACAAAGGATAAACCACAAAGAAAGATGCAATCACGAAGCAACAAACGACACTGCTTAGGTATATGCCCATACATATACCTAAGTCATCAATTCTCGTTCGGCTCCAACGTCTGAGCCCAAGCACAACCCAGTCCACACAGGAAAGCAAACGTATACCCACACAGGATAGCACAACACAATCCACAAAGGAGAGTAAACAGTAATCCACATAGGATATCTCAACACAATCCACAAAGGAGAGTAACACAAGATTCATCTCACACAGGTATACTTCTTCAGATGACGATAAAGATGATCACTGATCCATCTAAGTCGTCGGACCCACAAAGGATCGATAGGTAACTAACCCCCGTAATGACCCACATAGGATCGGGCCCACACAGGACCTGTAGGCGCTGGCTCACACAGAACCGCTGAGCGCTGACCCACACAGGATCAGACCCACACAGGATCGGGCCCACACAGGACCTGTAGCACTGATCCACGTAGGATCGCTGAGTGCAGTAGTCGTCACAGTCCACTGAGGATCTCTGCACAGTCGTTGTCGGAGTCCACTGAGGATCTCTGCACAGTCGTCGTCTGAGTCCACTGAGGATCTCTGCACAGCCGTCGCTGTCGAAGAAGCAGTCGCAGTCAGCACTAGGGTTCCCGCACACAGCAAGCTCATTCGGGAGGGTCCGCTCCACGAGCCGAGAGGCTGATACATCAACTGACATGAAGTCCAAAGTTGATGTATCCAAAAGTTACATATCATCAACAGGAACTCAACGCAACAGACGGCGCGTCAATCGGACGCCCGGTCTGAGAGATATTGGCTTTTTCGTCCCAGGGGCCCGGTTGGATTTTAAGGCAAAACCAACCCGTCCATACTCCACCTACGTCCAAACCTTGGGTGGAGTGAGCCAAAAGATCCGTCTCACTAAGAGGAATCCACCAAAGTCGACGGCACGTCAATCTGACGTCTAGAGCTCAAGATATGAGTGTTTCCGCTCCGAGGGCCTGGTTGGTTTCGTGTACGAACCAACCCGGCCGAACTCAAAGTATTTTGAAACCTTGAGTGCGATATACCGAAACGACTGTCTCGGTCCAAGGATCGCGTTTCCGCTGGAGGTGCGTCAATCGGAGGTCTGTAGCCCAAGATATGGGTGTTTGAACCAACTCAGTCCGAAAAAATAGGGGGTCTGGGCCCGGCCCGGCCCGACCCAGTACCCCCTGGGTCGGCCAAACTGGGTCGACCCGGCCCGGAAGCCCGGCCCGGCTGGCGGCGCGGCGGCGCGGCCAGCACAGCCAGCGGGCCACACGATCGCGCCCAAGGTAGGGGCGTTGCCCCTCTTTTATGAAAAACGGCGGCCCCCTTTAAGGGGTCGCGCCAGGTGTGCAACCCGGGGGGTGTAACCCCCCGGCTTTTCCCCTATAACGGCCGGCCAGTGCAAGGACAGCCGGTTTCTCGCCGCGGGACCCCGTGGTTTCGCGCCTTCCGACGCCGGCGGCTGCAGTTCCAGTCGCCTTCTTCGAAATTCTCCGGTGGGTGGTTTTTCCAGCCGCTACTTCCAGGATGGCTGCAAATTCTTCCGACGCGGCGTGACGACGCCCTGTCCTTCCGCCGCGGCCCGACTCCGACCACGGCCTCGTTCTTACCCTCGGCGCAGCGCGACGGCATCGCGTTTCTTCGTCGTGGCCCGTATCATTCACATCTCCTTTCGCTCAAGCGCGGTGCAACGATGTATTACCATCTTCGCTAATCAAAACGAAGAATAGCAAAGGGGGGAGGGGTATCGGCCGTGTTTGTGCGGACCGATCCCCTCCCGTTATATCGATAGCAGTTGGCCGAAACATAAAATGTTTAACCTTCACAATTTTTAATTTAAATAAAAATTGGAACATGGCCGTCAGATTTATCTTTCATATATGAAGTGAAGAATCACTAACTTAAAAAGATTCAAACCCCTACCTCGTCAAGTTGTCGCACGCGCATTCTTCGCGGAATTGGGGATCGTCGCGTCATCTCGGTATTCGGCGTCGCGTCGAAAAACTCCGAGGATCAAAACAAACAGAATTAATTATATCAATTAAATCCATCTGTTGTTAAAATCCACAAAGAAGATTAGAAAGAAACCCGAAATCTCCTACCTCAAGCAGTTGATGATCGGAGATTTGTTGTGGGGAAGAACGTCTTGGAAGAAGCGTCATCAATATCCAAGGTTTTCGGCATTCTTCGCGTTCTTCGCGTTCTTCGCGTTCTTCGTGGAGGGAAAAGAAGGCACAGAATTCTGTCAAAACCTCTCAACGAACAATCTCAACAAGCCATGCATTGGTCTTATTTTATTATTACGCCAATGGTTTGTAAATAGGTTAAGAAATGATTAAATTAATTCCTAGAATTAATTTCAACGAAGTTAACCGCCTAATTAAATGGTGCTTTAAGAATTTAAGAAAACGCGTTAGTTGACTTTCATAAAAATGGGTTTTTGCGGGTGCGTTACTTAGGGGAAAAGAAAGGGCGGGGCTCGTGCGGGCCCCACCTCACAAATATCCTACCAAGAGGGTAGGATATTTCTGGATAGCATCCTATCCGGATCAACTCAGCTTAAGCCGCTTTTAAGTGGCTTCAAGTGGCTTCCAAGTGGCTTAAGTGAAATAAAATAAATTTTGTCGAACAATTTATTTTATTTCTTAACTTTATGCCCGAAAATTAAAAACCACACCTGAGCAAATGCAACTCCGGAAGAGGCGTTTCTAAGCAAATTTCGGCGCTGCGATTTCATTGGTGCCCTCAGAATTCGATTCCGGGCACCGTTTCAAAAGTTAGAAAAACCCGCTCCTCCGTTCTCTGAACGTACCCGAGCCAAACTTCGAAAAATGATTCCGGGCACATCGGGCCTCGGAATCAGGTGTCGTCAGAAGATGCGTTCTTGTAAAATTCCAAAGAAAATTAACAAAAAAAAATTCCTTGAAATTTACGGGTCTTTACATTACTCCCACCACAGGCCTTTACGTCCCCGTAAAGCTTCACCACAAACTTAGGGATACAAAGGCGGTACTGAGCACACATCTAAGTCTCCCACTCCCAAGTGCTCTTCTGGAAGTTCCCGAGCTTCCATCTGAAGCGCACTAGAGGAATCGATCGTCCACGTAGGACCCGCTCCTGTCGATCCTCGATCTCCACTAGGACCTCCGCAAAAGTCTCCCCATCATCAAAGACCATCTCTCTATGGTCAAAGATTTGTGTCGGGTCATGCACGTATCTCCTCTGTTGAGATACGTGGAAGACGTCGTCCACCCGGCGCAACTGTGGTGGTAGAGCCAGGAGATAAGCCACCTTGCCAATCCTGCAGAGGACCTGGAAGGGTCTGATGAAGCGTGGAGACAACTCACCGCTTCGGCCAAACCTCCGTAATCCACGTTGAGGTGAGACCCGCATGAAGACGTGGTCTCCATCCTCGAACTCAAGTGGCCTCCGCCTCCTGTCAGCATAGGACTTCTATCAGCTCTGAGCTATACTCATCCGCTCCAGGATGACCTGGACCCTCTCTGATCCCACAAGAACTGCTAAGATTTCTTCTTTGCCGATAAGAGAAATCTGGTCTCATCCCCTGGATGAACCACTTCCTTAGCCTAATATAGTCAATCCCGGCATGGATTTTACTAATACATACCAAGGATGACGTCGTAAGGCCTCGACGCTACTACCAAGAGATCCAACCATTACTCTTGCCTCCAAGGGTTGAGTCACACTATCGGCATCAGTGTGTGGTAACTGGGTCTCCTCCAGTATATGTCTCACAAGTGAGGGTCAAGTCAACAGTCTAAATTGGAACCTCTTAGTAACAAAACAAAAGAGGACAGGAATGAAAACATCACAAAGGTAAGCGTCTTTTACTATTTCAGCTCATAATACAAAGACACTACACAACAGCAACAAGGAACTAGAAGTACAAAGGACATATCCTCTAGTTCTGCTCCTTTCCATCTGCTTCTAGAGCTCCATGATCGAAGGCCTCAGCTGCCTGAAGCTGAGCTCTCGCATGTCCACCAACTCCCTACGGTCGGGGTGGACCTCCTGGTGGTGGTGGTGGCAACACCTCGAAGTGTCGCCCACCATCTGCTACTCGGCCAGCTCCTATACCTCGTCCGCCTGCACCCTGTGGACCACTGTGGCCGAACCTCTGTCTGGGAGGTCCCTCTACCACCTGCTGCTCATCTGTAAGATGAGTCGGGCAATCTCGAGCCATGTGACCTCGCCCGCTACATGTGTAGCAATGATTGCCCCTCGTGTAGCTGGCTCTCCTTCGGGTTCCCCGCACAACCAAATCTTCATCCTGAGACTGCCCATCTGATGGTCTGGCCCGTTTGTACCTCTGCGTCACCTGTCTACTGCCAGCTACAGAAGACCCTGATACTGGTCGTCCTGCGGAGGGCCCTGTCACTGGAGCCTGCTCGGTGAGAAAACTCTCCACTAGAAGGGATCTCTCCAACACCTCTGCCTGTGTCGGAATGTTGAGGGAGATCATAGAAGCCCTGATCTCGTGCCTCAGTCCCTTCTCAAATGTCCGGGCCCGGAAGAACGGGTCCCGTACCATATCTTTGGAGTAGCGTGAGAGATCAGTAAATCTCGCCGAGTACTGGGCCACTGTCATGCTGCCCTGCCGTAGCTGTTGCAGCTCTTGGATGCGCACCGCACGGAGGGTGGCTGGGACGAACTCGGAGCGGAATATGCTCTCAAAGTCCGTCCAGAGGAGAGATGTCTCGTCGTGCACCTGGAGCATCAAGCTCCACCATCTTCCTGCTTCCGCGTGCAGGAGGCTCGCTGCGAGGATCACCATGAGATCTGCTGGTGTCCTCACTAATCTGAAAACCCGTAAAACTGCCTCCAGCCAGTCCTCCGCTGCCTGGGGGGTCGTCTCCCCGCGGAACCTAGGCAGTCGATGATGCTGAAACTCGTGCAGTGCGCTAAGGCGACATGCATCGTCAGTAGCTGGGGCTGGTATCATCGGTGGCTCGGCGAGTAAAGGTACCGCCGGTGCCTCTACTGACAAGGAGCCCTGCACAGAGGCCTCATCGCTCGATGGGATGTCATCAAGCTCCACTCTCGGAAACCTAGCTGGCTGCCGTCGTGGGTCCATCCTGAAAAGAAACAGGTGTACCACGGTCAGAACAGTATACCTGGTGAGCTGACACAAGTAATCACAAAAAAAACTTGAACACACATGCAATCATTGTTTTCGTGCATTAAGTTGGAAATCAGAAGTCAGGGTCCTGGTGTATGGATACGTCGGCCTCCGCACCAACACTGGACTCCCTGGACTGATAACCACACCCAATATGCTAAACACTATTGCTTCACATAAAAGAAAGATCAGAGTCATCGGTAGAACCGAACTCCTCTGATACCAATTTGTCACGACCTGTCCTCGGGGCCCGTGTCGTGACTACCCCAAGCCCGCCTTCCATAGGCCAGGGGCTGGCGACTAGCACCAAGGCGTAAATCCCAACAAAAGGGAAGGCATTGCCTTTGAAAATCAAACAAACACCACAGAGTAAGCAAGCGGAAAAGTAAACACAAAGTAAAAACTGTAACAAGTTGTGCTGAAGTAAAAAGGGCCAGAAATACAATCCCAACTGTAAAGTACAACTGAAAGGGGAAAAACATAAACTGAAAAGTAAAAGCTGCTACACCGATATGTCGACTAGAAATCCCACCTGAAGGGTGGGTATAGATAGCTCCACTGCTCCTCGGGTCCCGTCATCCGCTCCGAGCACGTCCGCCCAGTGGTCCACCTCCAGGTATCGTCCTGCTCTGCACGCCTCCACCACGATCAGCACTGTCCGTCGTCTGCAACCAACACAACGTAGTGCGGGCATAGCCCGTGCAGGGGTGAGTATAAGCTACTCAGTAGGGACCCCGATACCCCCGAAGGTCTCCCGAAATCTACAAAGGATAAACCACAAAGAAAGATGCAATCACGAAGCAACAACCGACACTGCTTAGGTATATGCCCATACATATACCTAAGTCATCAATTCCCATTCGGCTGCAACGTCCGAGCCCAAGCACAACCCAGTCCACACAGGAAAGCAAATGTATACCCACACAGGATAGCACAACACAATCCACAAAGGAGAGTAAACAGTAATCCACATAGGATAGCTCAACACAATCCACAAAGGAGAGTAACACAAGATTCAGCTCACACAGGTATACTTCTTCGGATGACGATAAAGATGATCACTGATCCATCTAAGTCTTCGGACCCACAAAGGATCGATAGGAAACTAACCCCCGCAATGACCCACACAGGATCGGGCCCACACAGGACCTGTAGGCGCTGGCTCACACAGAACCGCTGAGCACTGACCCACACAGGATCGGACCCACACAGGATCGGGCCCACACAGGACCTGCAGCACTGATCCACGTAGGATCACTGAGTGCAGTAGTCGTCGCAGTCCACTGAGGATATTTGCACAGTCGTCATCGGAGTCCACTGAGGATCTCTGCACAGTCGTCGTCGGAGTCCACTGAGGATCTCTGCACAGTCTTCGCTGTCGAAGAAGCAGTCGCAGCCAGCACTAGGGTTCCCGCACACAGCAAGCTCGTTCGGGAGGGTCCGCTCCACGATCCGAGAGGCTGATACATCAACTGACATGAAGTCCGAAGTTGATGTATCCAAAAGTTACATATCATTAACAGGAACTCAACGCAACAGACGGCGCGTCAATCAGATGCCGGTCTAAGAGATATTGGTTTTTTCATCCTAGGGGCCCGGTTGGCTTTTAAGGCAAAACCAACCCGACCATACTCCACCTATGTCAAAACCTCGGGCGGAGTGAGCCAAAAGATCCGTCTCACTAAGAGGAATCCACCAAAGTCGACGGCACGTCAATCGGACGTCCGGAGCTCAAGATATGACTGTTTCCGCTCCGAGGGCCCGGTTGGTTTTGTGTACGAACCAACCCGACCGAACTCAAAGTATTTTGAAACCTTGAATGCGATATACCAAAACTACTGTCTCGGTCCAAGAATCGCGTTTCTACTGAAGGTGCGTCAATCGGAGGTCCGTAGCCCAAGATATGGGTGTTTGAACCAACTCAGTCCGAAAAAAATAGGGGGTCTGGGCCCGGCCCGGCCCGACCCAGTACCCCCTGGGTCGGCCAAACCGGGTCGACCCGGCCCGAAAGCCTGGCCCGGCCGGCGGCACGGCGGTGTGGCCAGCGCGGCCAGTGGGCCACACGAGCACGCCCAAGGGAGGGGCGTTGCCCCTCCTTTATGAAAAACGGCGGCCCCCTTTAAGGGGTCGCGCCAGGTGTATAACCCGGGGGGTGTAACCCCCCGACTTTTCCCCTATAACGGCCGGCCAGCGCAGGGCCGTCCGGTTTCTCGCCGTGGGACCCCGCGGTCCCACGCCTTCCGGCACCGGTGGCCGGAGTTCTATCCGCCTTCTTCGAAATTCTCTGGTGGGTGGTTTTTCCGGCCGCTACTTCCAGGATGGCTGCAAATTCTTCCGACGCGGCGTGACGACGCCACGTCCTTCCGCCGCGGCCCGACTCCGACCGCAGCCTCGTTCCTACCCTCGACGCAGCGCGACGACGTCGCGTTTCTTCGTCGTGGCCCACATCTTTCACGTCTCCTTTCGCTCAAGCGTGGTGCAACGATGCATTACCATCTTCGCTAATCAAAACGAAGAATAGCAAAGGGGGGAGGGGTATCGGCCGTGTTTGTGCGGACCGATCCCCTCCCGTTATATCGATAGCAGTTGGCCAAAACGTAAAACGTTTAACCTTCATAATTTTTAATTTAAATAAAAATTGGAACATAGCCGTCAGATTTATCGTTCATATACGAAGGGAAGAATCACTAACTTAAAAAGATTCAAACCCCTACCTCGTCAAGTTGTCGCAGGCGCGTTCTTCGCGGAATTGGGGATCGTCGCGTCGTCGCGGTATTCGGCGTCGCGTCGACAAACTCCGAGAATCAAAACAAACAGATTTGTTGTGGGGAAGAACTTCTCGGAAGAAGCGTCATCAATCTCCGAGGTTGTCGCCGTTCTTCGCATTCTTCGCGTTCTTCGCGTTCTTCGTGGAGGGAAAAGAAGGCACAGAATTCTGTCAAAACCTCTCAACGAACAATCTCAACAAGCCATGCGTTGGTCTTATTTTATTATTACACCAACGGTTTGTAAATAGGTTAAGAAACGATTAAATTAATTCATAGAATTAATTTCAACGAATTTAACCGCCCAATTAAATGGTGCGTTAAGAATTTAAGAAAATGCGTCAGTTGACTTTCATAAAAATGGGTTTTTGCAGGTGCATTATTTAGGGGAAAAGAAACGGCGGGGCTCGTTCGGGCCCCACCTCACAAATATCCTACCAAGAGGGTAGGATATTTCTGGATAGCATCCTATCCGGATCAACTCAGCTTAAGCCTCTTTTAAGTGTCTTCAAGTGGCTTCCAAGTGGCTTAAGTGAAATAAAATAAAGTTTGTCGAACAATTTATTTTATTTCTTAACTTTATGCCCGAAAATTAAAAACCACACCTGAGCAAACGCAACTCCGGAAGAGGTGTTTCTAAGAAAATACTGGCGCTGCAATTTCATCGGTGCCCTCAGAATTCGATTCCAGGCACCGGTTCAAAAGTTAGAAAAACCCGCTCCTCCGTTCTCTGAACGTACCCGAGCCAAACTTCGAAAAATGATTCCAGGCACACCGGGCCTCAGAATCAGGTGTAGTCAGAAGCTGCGTTCTTTTAAAATTCCAAAGAAAATTAACAAAAAAAATTCCTTGAAATTTACGGGTCTTTACATTACTCCCACCACAGGGCTTTACGTCCCCGTAAAGCTTCACAACAAACTTAGGGATACAAAGGCGGTACTGAGCACGCATCTGAGCCTCCCGCTCCCAAGTTCTCTTCTGGAGGTTCCTGAGCTGCCATCTGAAGCGCACTAGAGGAATCGATCATCCACGTAGGACCCGCTCCTGTCGATCCTCGATCTCCACTGGGACCTCCGCAAAAGTCGCCCCATCATCAAAGACCATCTCTCCATGGTCAAAGATTTGTGTCGGGTCATGCATGTATCTCCTCTGTTGAGATACGTGGAAGACATCGTGCACCCGGCGTAACTGTGGTGGTAGATCCAGGCGATAACCCACCTTGCCAATCCTGCTGAGGACCTGGAAGGGTCCGATGAAGCGTGGAGACAACTCACCGCTTTGGCCAAACCTCCGTAATCCACATCAAGGTGAGACCCACATGAAGACGTGGTCACCATCCTCGAACTCAAGTGGCCTCTGCCTCCTGTCAGCATAGGACTTCTATCGGCTCTGAGCTATACTCATCCGCTCCTGGATGACCTGGACCCTCTCTGATCCCACAAGAACTGCTAAGATTTCTTCTTTGCCGATAAGAGAAATCTGGTCTCATCCCCTGGATGAACCACTTCCTTAGCCTAATACAGTCAATCCTGACATGGATGTTACTAATCCATACCAAGGATGACGTCGTAAGGCCTCAATGCTACTACCAAGAGATCCAACCGTTACTCTCACCTCCAAGGGTTGAGTCACACTGTCGGCATCAGTGTGTGGTAACTGGGTCTCCTCCAGTAGATGTCTCACAAGTGAGGGTCAAGTCAACAGTCTAAACTGGAACCTCTTAGTAACAACACAAAAGAGGACAGGAATGAAAACATCACAAAGGTAAGCTTCTTTTACTATTACAGCTCATAATACAAAGACACTACACAACAACAACAAGGAACTAGAAGTACAAAGGACGTATCCACTAGTTCCGCTCCTATCCATCTGCTCCTAGAGCACCATGATCGAAGGCCTCAGCTGCCAGAAGCTGAGCTCTCGCATGTCCACCAACTCCCTGCGGTCGGGGTGGACCTCCTGGTGGTGGTGGCGGCAACACCTCGAAGTGTCGCCCACCATCTGCTACTCGGCCAGCTCCTCTTCCTCGTCTGCCTGCACCCTGCAGACCACCGTGGCCGAACCTCTATCTAGGAGGTCCCTCTGCCACCTGCTGCTCATCTGTAAGACAAGTCGGGCAATCTAGAGCCATGTGACCTCTCCCGCTGCATGCATAGAAATGATTTCCCCTCGTGTAGCTGGCTCTCCTTCGGGTGCCCCGCACAACCGAATCTTCATCCTGAGACTGCCCATCTGATGGTCTGGCCCATTTGGACCTATGCGTCACCTGTCTACTGCCAGCTGCAGAAGACCCTGCTACTGGCCGTCCTGCGGAGGGCCCTGTCAGTGGAGCCTGCTCGGCGAGAAAACTCTCCACTAGAAGGGATCTCTCCAACACCTCTGCCTGTGTCGGAATGTTGAGGGAGATCATCGAAGCCCTGATCTTGTGCCTCAGTCCCTGCTCGAAGGTCCGGGCCTGGAAGAACGGGTCTCGTACCATATCTTTGGAGTAGTGCGAGAGATCAGTAAATCTCGCAGAGTATTGGGCCACTGTCATGCTGCCCTGCCGTAGCTGTAGCAGCTCTTAGATGCGCACCGCACGGAGGGTGGCTGGGACGAACTCGGAGCAGAAGATGCTCTCAAAGTCCGTCCAGAGGAGAGATGTCTCATCATGCACCTGGAGCATCAAGCTCTACTATCTTCCTGCTACCGCGTGCAGGAGGCTCGCTGCGAGGATCACCATGAGATCTGCTGGTGTCCTCACTAATCTGAAAACCCGTAAAACTGCCTCCAGCCAGTCCTCCGCTGCCTGGGGGTTCATCTCCCTGCGGAACCTAGGCGGTCGCTGACGCTGAAACTCGTGCTGCGCGCTAAGGCGACATGCATCGTCAGCGGCTGGGGATGGTAGCATCGGTGGCTCAGCACGTAAAGGTACCGTCGGTGCCTCTGCTGACAAGGAGCCCTGCACCGAGGCCTCGTCGCTCGGTGGGCTGTCATCACGCTCCACTCTTGGAAACCTAGCTGGCTGCCGTCGTGGGGCCATCCTGAAAAGAAACAGGTGCGCCATGGTCAGAACAGTATACCTGGTGAGCTGACACAAGTAATCACAAAGAAAACTTGAACACACATGCAATCATTGTTTTTGTTCATTAAGTCGGAAATCAGAAGTCAGGGTCCTGGTGTACGGATACGTCGGCCGCCGCACCAACACTGGACTCCCTGGACTGATAAACACACCCAATACGCTAAACATTATTGCTTCACATAGAAGAAATATCAGAGTCAGCGGTAGAACCGAACTCCTCTGATACCAATTTGTCACGACCCGTCCTCGGGGCCCGTGCCGTGACTACCCCAAGCCCGCCTTCCATAGGCCAGGGGCTGGCGACTAGCACCAAGGCTTAAATCCCAACAAAAGGGAAGGCATTGCCTTTAAAAAGAAAACAAGCACCACAGAGTAAGCAAGCGGAAAAGTAAACACTAAGTAAAAACTGTAACAAAGTGTGCTGAAGTAAAAAAGGGCCGGAAATACAAGCCCAACTGTAAAGTACAACTGAAAGGGGAAAAACAGCAACTGAAAAGTAAAAGCCGCTACACCGAGCTGTCCACTGGAAATCCCACCTGAAGGGTGGGTACAGATAGCTCCACTGCTCCTCAGGTCCCGTCGTCCACTCCGAGAACGTCCGCCCAGTGGTCCACCTCCAGGTACTGTCCTGCTCCGCACGCCTCCACCACGATCAGCGCTGTCCTTCGTCTGCGACCAACACGACGTAGTGCAGGCATAGCCCGTGCAGGGGTGAGTATAAGCTACTTAGTAGGGACCCCGAGACCCCCGAAGGTCTCCCGAAATCCACAAAGGATAAACCACAAAGAAAGATGCAATCACGAAGCAACAACCGACACTGGTTAGGTATATGCCCATACATATACCTAAGTCATCAATTCCCGTTCAGCTCCAACGTCCGAGCCCAAGCACAACCCAGTCCACACAGGAAAGCAAACGTATACCCACACAGGATAGCACAACACAATCCACAAAGGAGAGTAAAAAGTAATCCACATAGGAAAGCTCAACAAAATCCAAAAAGGAGAGTAACACAAGATTCAGCTCACACAGGTATACTTCTTCGGATGATGATAAAGATGATCATTGATCCATCTAAGTCGTCGAACCCACAAAGGATCGATAGGTAACTAACCCCCGCAATGACCCACACAGGACCGGGCCCACATAGGACCTATAGGAGTTGGCTCACACAGAACCGTTGAGCGCTGACCCACACAGGATCGGACCCACACAGGATCAGGCCTACACAGGACCTATAGCACTAATCCACATAGGATCGCTGAGTGCAGTAGTCGTCGCAGTCCACTGAGGATCTCTGCACAGTCGTCGTCGGAGTCCACTGAGGATCTCTGCACAGTCGTCGTCGGAGTCCACTGAGGATCTCTGCACAGTCGTCCCTGTCGAAGAAGTAGTCGCAGCCAGCACTAGGGTTCCCGCACACAGCAAGCTCGTTCGGGAGGGTCCGCTCCACGAGCTGAGAGGCTGATACATCAACTGACATGAAGTCCGAAGTTGATGTATCCAAAAGTCACATATCATCAACAGGAACTCAACGCAACAGACGGCGCGTCAATCGGACGCCCGGTCTGAGAGATATTGGCTTTTTCGTCCCAGGGGCCCGGTTGGCTTTTAAGGCAAAACCAACCCGACCATACTCCACCTACGTCCAAACCTCGGGCGGAGTGAGCCAGAAGATCCGTCTCACTAAGAGGAATCCACCAAAGTCTACGGCACGTCAATCGGACGTCCGGAGCTCAAGATATGAGCGTTTCCGCTCCGAGGGCCCGGTTGGTTTCGTGTACGAACCAACCCGACCGAACTCAAAGTATTTTGAAACCTTGAGTGCGATATACCGAAACGACCGTCTCGGTCCAAGGATCGCGTTGCCGCTGAAGGTGCGTCAATCGGAGGTCTTTAGCCCAAGATATGGGTGTTTGAACCAACTCAGTCCGAAAAAAATAGGGTGTCTGGGCCCGGCCCGGCCCGACCCAGTACCCCCTGGGTCGGCCGAACCGGGTCGACCCGGCCCGGAAGCCCGGCCTGGCCAGCGGCGCGGCCAGCGCGGCCAGCGTGTCCCTCGGGCCGCGCGAGCGCGCCCAAGGGAGGGGCGTTGCCCCTCCTTTATGAAAACGGAGGGCCCCTTTAAGGGGTCGCGCCAGGTGTGCAACCCGGGGGGTGTAACCCCCCGGCTTTTCCCCTATAACGGTCGGCCAGCCCAGGGCCGGCCGGTTTCTCGCCGCGGGACCCCGTGGTCCTGCGCCTTCCAGTGCCAGTGGCCGGAGTTCCAGCCGCCTTCTTCGAAATTCTCCGGTGGGTGGTTTTTCCGACCGCTACTTCCAGGATGGCTGCAAATTCTTTTGGCGCGGCGTGACGACGCCACGTCCTTCCGCCGTGGCCCGACTCCGACCGCGGCCTCGTTTCTACCCTCGACGCAGCGCGAAGGCGTCGTGTTTCTTCGTCGTGGACCGCATCGTTCACATCTCCTTTCGCTCAAGCGCGGTGCAATGATGCATTATCGTCTTCGCTAATCAAAACGAAGAATAGCAAAGGGGGGGGGGGTATCGGCCGTGTTTGTGCGGACCGATCCCCTCCCGTTATATCAATAGCAGTTGGCCGAAACGTAAAACGTTTAACCTTAACAATTTTTAATTTAAATAAAAATTGGAACATGGCCGTCAGATTTATCTTTCATATACGAAGGGAAGAATCACTAACTTAAAAAGATTCAAACCCCTACCTCGTCAAGTTGTCGCACGCGCGTTCTTCGCGGAATTGGGGATCGTCGCGTCGTCGCGGTATTCGGCGTCGCGTCGACAAACTCCGAGGATCAAAACAAACAGATTTAATTATATCGATTAAATCCATGTGTTGTTAAAATCCACAAAGGAGATTAGAAAGAAACCCGAAATCTCCTACCTCAAGCAGTTGATGATCGGAGATTTGTTGTGGGGAAGAACGTCTTGGAAGAAGCGTCATCAATCTCTGAGGTTGTCGGTGTTCTTCGCGTTCTTCGCGTTCTTCGCGTTCTTCGTGGAGGGAAAAGAAGGCACAGAATTCTGTCAAAACCTCTCAATGAACAATCTCAACAAGCCATGCGTTGGTCTTATTTTATTATTACGCCAATGGTTTGTAAATAGGTTAAGAAACGATTAAATTAATTCATTGGATTAATTTCAACGAAGTTAACCACCCAATTAAATGGTGCGTTAAGAATTTAAGAAAAAGCGTCAGTTGACTTTCATAAAAATGGGTTTTTACTGGTGCTTTACTTAGGGGAAAAGAAACGACGGGGCTCGTGCGAGCCCCACCTCAAAAATATCCTACCAAGAGGGTAGGATATTTCTGGATAGCATCCTATCCGGATCAACTCAGCTTAAGCCTCTTTTAAGTGGCTTCAAGTGGGTTCCAAGTGGCTTAAGTGAAATAAAATAAAGTTTGTCGAACAATTTATTTTATTTCTTAACTTTATACCCGAAAATTAAAAACCACACCTGAGAAAACGCAACTCCGAAAGAGGTGTTTCTAAGCAAATGTCGGTGCTGCGATTTCATCGGTGCCCTCAGAATTCGATTCCGGGCACCGGTTCAAAAGTTAGAAAAACCCGCTCCTCCGTTCTCTGAACGTACCCGAGCCAAACGTTGAAAAATGATTCCGGGCACACCGGGCCTCAGAATCAGGTGTCGTCAGAAGCTGTGTTCTTGTAAAATTCCAAAGAAAATTAAAAAAAATTCCTTGAAATTTACGGGTCTTTACATTACTCCCACCACAGAGCTTTACGTCCCTATAAAGCTTCACCACAAACTTAGGGATACAAAGGTGGTACTGAGCATGCATCTGAGCCTCCCGCTCCCAAGTGCTCTTCTGGAGGTTCCCGAGCTGCCATCTGAAGCGCACTAGAGGAATCGATCGTCCACGTAGGACCCTCTCCTATCGATCCTCGATCTCCACTGGGACCTCCACAAAAGTCGCCCCATCATCAAAGACCATCTCTCCATGGTCAAAGATTTGCATCGGGTCGTGCACGTATCTCCTCTGCTGAGATACGTGGAAGATGTCGTGCACCTGGCGCAACTGTGGTGGTAGAGTCAGGCGATAAGCCACCTTGCCAATCCTGCTGAGGACCTGGAAGGGTCTGATGAAGCGTGGAGACAACTTACCGCTTCGGCCAAACCTCCGTAATCCACGTCGAGGTGAGACCCACATGAAGACGTGGTCGTCATCCTTGAACTGAAGTGGCCTCCGCCTCCTGTCAGCATAGTACTTCTATCGGCTCTGAGCTATACTCATCTGCTCCTGGATGACCTGGACCCTCTCTGATCCCACAAGAACTGCTAAGATTTCTTCTTTGCCGATAAGAGAAATCTGGTCTCATCCCTTGGATGAACCACTTCCTTAGCCAAATACAGTCAATTCCGACATGGATGTTACTAATCCATACCAAGGATGATGTCGTAAGGCCTCGACGCTACTACCAAGAGATCCAACCATTACTCTCGCCTCCAAGGGTTGAGTCACACTGTCGGCATCAGTGAATGGTAACTGGGTCTCCTCCAGTAGATGTCTCACAAGTGAGGGTCAAGTCAATAGTCTAAACTGGAACCTCTTAGTAACAACACAAAAGAGGACAGGAATGAAAACATCACAAAGGTAAGCGTCTTTTACTATTGCAGCTCATAATACAAAGACACTACACAATAGAAACAAGGAACTAGAAGTACAAAGTATGTATCCACTAGTTCCACTCCTGTCCATCTGCTCCTAGAGCTCCATGATCGAAGGCCTCAGCTGCCTGAAGCTGAGCTCTAGCATGTCCACCAACTCCCTTCGGTCGGGGTGGACCTCTTGGTGGTGGTGGTGGCAACACCTCGAAGTGTCGTCCACCATCTGCTACTCGGTCAGCTCCTCTGCCTCGTCCGCCTGCACCCTGCGGACCACCGTGGCCGAACCTCTGTCTGGGAGGTCCCTCTACCACCTGCTGCTCATTTGTAAGATGATTCTTGCAATCTTTAGCCATGTGAACTCGCCCGCTGCATGCGTAGCAATGATTGCCCCTTGTATAGCTGGCTCTCCTTCGGGTGCCCCGCACAACCGAATCTTCATCCTGAGACTGCCCATCTGATGGTCTGGCCCGTTTGGACCTCTACATCACCTGTCTACTGCCAGCTGCAGAAGACCCTGCTACTGGCCGTCCTGCGGAGGGCCCTGTCACTGGAGCCTGCTCGGCGAGAAAACTCTCCACTAGAAGGGATCTCTCCAACACCTCTGCCTGTGTCGGAATGTTGAGGGAGATCATCGAAGCCCTGATCTCATGCCTCAGTCCCTACTCGAAGGTCTGGGCCTGGAAGAACGGGTCCCGTACCATATCTGTGGAGTAGCACGAGAGATCAGTAAATCTCACCGAGTACTGGGCCATTGTCATGCTGCCCTGCCGTAGCTGTATCAGCTCTTGGATGCGCACCGCACGGAGGGTGGCTGGGACGAACTCGGAGCAGAAGATGCTCTCAAAGTCCGTCCAGAGGAGAGATGTCTCGTCGTGCACCTGGAGCATCAAGCTCCACCATCTGCCTGCTGCCGCGTGTAGGAGGCTCGCTGTGAGAATCACCATGAGATCTGCTGGTGTCCTCACTAATCTGAAAACCTGTAAAACTGCCTCCAGCCAGTCATCTGCTGCCTGGGGGTTTGTCTCCCCACGGAACCTAGGCGTTCGCTGACGCTGAAACTCGTGCAGCGCGCTAAGGCGATGTGCATCGTCAGCGGCTGGGGCTGGTAGCATCGGTGGCTCGGCGGGTAAAGGTACCGCTGGTAACTCTGCTGACAAGGAGCCCTGCACCGAGGCCTCGTCGCTCGGTGGGCTGTCATCACGCTCCACTCTCATAAACCTATTTGGATGCCGTTGTGGGGCCATCCTGAAAAGAAACAGGTGCGCCACGGTCAGAATAGTATACCTGGTGAGCTGACACAAGTAATCACAAAGAAAACTTGAACACACATGTAATCATTGTTTTCGTGCATTAAGTCGGAAATCAGAAGTCAGGGTCCTGGTGTACGGATACGTCGGCCGCCGCACCAACACTGGACTCCCTGGACTGATAACCACACCCAATACGCTAAACACTATTGATTCACATAGAAGAATGATCAGAGTCATCGGTAGAACCGGACTCCTCTGATACCAATTTGTCACGATGAAACGCACGGTCGATTGTCGCCTATCGACCGGTCAAAGTTCCGGTGCTCTGCTAATGTGTATAGCATCACTCGGGTCGAATCCTCGACGATGATACTTTGTAGTAGTCGTTTGTTTTTAGTTGATTGTATTTTGATTAGGGGGTTTGTTTGCAGAGCTTAATTGAAATGATTTATGGATGATGTTTGATTTACCAAATTGATAAAGATTGGGTTGAGTTCATCATTGGGGAGTTAAGCATGTGATATCCTTGAGCCTTACTTTGTATTCCATTAAATTAACACCCATGTCATAAGTTGATGTTGATTGGAATTCCTAAGTGTGAAGGCTTTAATCCAAGCCTTAACTTAACTTAGGGTTCTAATCTCAAACAAAACTTATTTATGGTAGTGTATTTATGGTTCCAATAATCCATGGAAACCACTCGTTAAACAAAACATATCATTAATCCATGACATATTAAGTTTAACATACACAATATTAATTTAAAGAATACTCATCGAGCAAAACTCTCAATCACTTAACATCCCCGAATTATAACTCACCCCAATGAGAGATTTACTCAGCCATTTGGATGTTTAATATTCTGGTTATATATGTTTATGGTGATGAATTATAAAGAGAAGAAAAAGAAAGGGACAAGATAAGAGTAGTGTGCCGAACACACACACGAAATATTTTGAGAATCAAAAATGGAATTTCGATTGAATGAGGAAGCAAGATAAGGTACTGTAATTTAAAATGATTCAAACTATTTTAAGACCATTAATATTATACTACAGAAGGTGGAGGAGAATAAGAGATATTGAAGAAGTAACTTGCATTAAAACAGAATTACAAAGAAAGAGAATTACAAGATTACAAAAATGAAGAACACAAAAGTAAGTGAAAAAAAAGAGAGGAGGAAAGGTCTCTCAAGTGAAAACTTGAGTATGGTAGGTCCTCCCAAACCTTTGGAAAGGCTTTGGTAGTTCCAATATGATATCCTCTCTTCTGAAATTCCAACCTTTCTCAAGGAGAGAAGGGGAGAGTATTTATAGCCCAAGGAGTGGACTGTTTGCTTTCCCAATCTTTCCCTCCACTTGCATCGCCAATTGAGCTATTCAGACAGCCGAATATTCAAATATATCCTTCTTCAAAGTTGTAGACAATAATGTTTTCCGACTAATCTCAAAATTTGGAGTCATTTGGACTTAAGGATAAAAAGTTATGGCCGGCTGATTAAACAAAGTTAAACTGTCCATTTCAATCCATTCTTTTTGAAGTCCATAATGTGAAAGGGTTTTTGAATATGAATATGCCTTCAAATCCGAATTGTTTCTTCAACAAAGTCGGCCGACTATATCTCCTATTTCACACTGCAAAATCTCAGATAGATTGGATGCTTACATCAGTAGATATGTCATGCATACTATACTGATTTTAATTCTCGGCCAGAATGGTGGGCTGGACTTCAAAGCATATGTTGGGCCCCTTTTATTTGGATTTGGGCCTTGAAATTTTTATCCAAGATGACATGTAGTGTCCCCCGAATTATGGTGGATATTTAAGGTTTTTGGACTTCTGGATTGAACCCAGTAAATCAATCTTCAAGGCTAGTCCAGTTTGTTCACAGATTCATTGGTCTTGTTTGTGAGGACCATATGACCCTTCAAATGGAAGAATTGGATCATGGTTCCTTCTAATGAAATGTTGTATATTGAAATGAGAATCCTACAAAACAAGAACCACAAAATTTGGGTCAGTATAGTGACAGTTATAAGTAAAACATTAAACTGACTCAATTGGACTACTTTTAAAAATGCTCAAATATTATACTTAATATTAAAACATTAATATTTCACACAAATTATGCACATTTCATATAAAATAAGTAAAGGGGGAATATAATAAGTCATGAAAATATTAGTAACATCACACGACCCGTCATCGGGGCCCGTGCCGTGACTACCTCAAGCCCGTCTTCCATAGGCCAGGGGCTGGTGACTAGCACCAAGGCGTAAATCCCAACAAAAGGGAAGGAATTACCTTTGAAAAGCAAACAAGCACCATAGAGTAAGAAAGCGGAAAATTAAACACTAAGTAAAAACTGTAACAAGCTGTGCTGAAGTAAAAAGGGCCGGAAATACAAGCTCAACTGTAAAGTACAACTGAATGGGGAAAAACAGCAACTGAAAAGTAAAAGCCGCTACACCGAGCTCTCCACTGAAAATCCCACCTGAAGGGTGGGTACAGATAGCTCCACTGCTCCTCGGGTCCCATCGTCTACTCTGAGCACGTCCGCCCAGTGGTCCACCTCCAGGTACTGTCCTGCTCCGCATGCCTCCACCACGATCAGCGATGTCCGTCGTCTGCAACCAACACGACGTGGTGTGGGCATAGCCCATGCATGGGTGAGTATAAGCTACTCAGTAGGGACCCCGAGACCCCCGAAGGTCTCCCAAAATCCACAAAGGATAAATCACAAAGAAAGATGCAATCACAAAGCAACAACCGACACTGCTTAGGTATATGCCCATACATATACCTAAGTCATCAATTCCCATTCGGCTCCAACGTCCGAGCCCAAGCACAACCCAGTCCACACAGGAAAGCAAACGTATACCCACATAGGATAGCACAACACAATCCAAAAAGGAGAGTAAACAGTAATCCACATAGGATAGCTCAACACAATCCACAAAGTAGAGTAACACAAGATTCAGCTCACACAGGTATACTTCTTCGGATGACGATAAAGATGATCACTGATCCATCTAAGTCGTCGGACCCACAAAGGATCGATAGCTAACTAACCCTCGCAATGACCCACAGAGGATTGGGCCCACACAGGACCTGTAGGCGCTGACTCACACAGAACTGCTGAGCGCTAACCCACACAGGATCGGACCCACACATGATCGGGCCCACACAGGACCTGTAGCACTGATCCACGTAGGATCGCTGAGTGCAGTAGTCGTCGCAGTCCACTGAGGATCTCTGCACAGTCGTTGTCGGAGTCCACTGAGGATCTCTGCAGAGTCGTCGTCGGAGTCCACTGAGGATCTCTGCACAGTCGTCGCTGTCGAAGAAGCAGTCGCAGCCAGCACTAGGGTTCCCGCACATAGCAAGCTCGTTCGGGAGGGTCCGCTCCACGAGCTGAGAGGATGATACATCAACTGACATGAAGTCCGAAGTTGATGTATCCAAAAGTTACATATCATCAACAGGAACTCAAGGCAATAGACGGCGCGTCAATCGGACGCCCGGTCTGAGAGATATTGGCTTTTTCGTCCCAGGGGCCCGGTTGGCTTTTAAGGCAAAACCAACCCGACCATACTCCACCTACGTCCAAACCTCGGGCGGAGTGAGCCAAAAGATCTTTCTCACTAAGAGGAATCCACCAAAGTCGACGGCACGTCAATCGGACGTCTGGAGCTCAAGATATGAGTGTTTCCGCTCCGAGGGCCCGGTTGGTTTCGTGTACGAACCAACCCGGCCGAACTCAAATTATTTTGAAACCTTCAGTGCGATATACCAAAATGACCGTCTCGGTCCAAGGATCGCGTTTCCTCTGAAGGTGCGTCAATAGTAGGTCTGTAGCCTAAGATATGGGTGTTTGAACCAACTCAGTCCGAAAAAAATAGGGGGTCTGGGCCCGGCCCCGCCCGACCCAGTACCCCCCGGGGTCGGCCGAACCGGGTCGACCCGGCCCGGAAGCCCCGCCCGGTCGGCGGCACGGCGGCGCGGCCAGCGTGGCCAGCGGGCCGTGCGAGCGCACCCAAGGGATGGTCGTTGCCCCTCCTTTATGAAAAACGGGGGGCCCTTTAAGGGGTCGCGCCAGGTGTGCAAACCGAGGGGTGTAACCCCCCGGCTTTTCCCCTATAACGGCCGGCCAGCGCAGGGCCGGCCGGTTTCTCGCCGCGGGACCCCGCGGTCCCGCGCCTTCCGGCGCCGGCGTCCGGAGTTCCAGCCGCCTTCTTCGAAATTCTCCGGTGGGTGGTTTTTCCGGCCGCTACTTCCAGGATGGCTGCAAATTCTTCCAGCGCAGCGTGACGACGCCACGTCCTTCCACCGCGGCCTCATTCCTACCCTCGACGCAGCGCGACGGCGTCACGTTTCTTCGTCGTGGCCCGCATCTTTCACGTCTCCTTTCGCTCAAGCACGTTGCAACGATGTATTACCGTCTTCGCTAATCAAAACGAAGAATATCAAAGGGGGGATGGGTATCGGCCATGTTTGTGCGGACTGATCCCCTCCCGTTATATCGATAGCAGTTGGCCGAAACGTAAACTGTTTAACCTTCACAATTTTTAATTTAAATAAAAATTGGAACATGGCCGTCAGATTTATCTTTCATATACGAAGGTAAGAATCACTAACTTAAAAATATTCAAACCCCTACCTTGTCAAGTTGTCGCACGCGCGTTCTTCGCGGAATTGGGGATTGTCGCGTCGTCGCAGTATTCGGCGTCGCGTTGACAAACTCCGAGGATCAAAATAAACAGATTTAATTATATCAATTAAATCCATCTGTTGTTAAAATCCACAAAGAAGATTAGAAAGAAACCCAAAATCTCCTACCTCAAGCAGTTGATGATCGTAGATTTGTTGTGGGGAAGAATGTCTCGGAAGAAGCATCATCAATCTCCGAGGTTGTCGGCATTCTTCGCGTTCTTCGCGTTCTTCGCGTTCTTCGTGGAGGGAAAAGAAGGCACAAAATTCTGTCAAAACCTCTCAACAAACAATCTCAACAAGCCATGCGTTGGTCTTATTTTATTATTACGCCAACGGTTTGTAAATAGGTTAAGAAACGATTAAATTAATTCATAGAATTAATTTCAACAAAGTTAACCGCCCAATTAAATGGTGCGTTAAGAATTTAAGAAAACGCGTCAGTTGACTTTCATAAAAACGGGTTTTTGCGGGTGCGTTACTTAGGGGAAAAGAAACGGCGGGGCTCGTGCGGGCCCCACCTCACAAATATCCTACCAAGAGGGTAAGATATTTATGGATAGCATCCTATCCGAATCAACTCAGCTTAAGCCGCTTTTAAGTGGCTTCAAGTGGCTTCCAAGTGGCTTAAGTGAAATAAAATAAAGTTTGTCGAACAATTTATTTTATTTCTTAACTTTATGCCCGAAAATTAAAAACCACACCTGAGAAAACGCAACTCCGGAAGAGGCGTTTCTAAGCAAATGTCGGCACTGCGATTTCATCAGTGCCCTCAGAATTCGATTCCGGGCACTGGTTCAAAAGTTAGAAAAACCCGCTCCTCCGTTCTCTGAACGTACCTGAGCCAAACTTCGAAAAATGATTCTGGGAACACCGGGCCTCAAAATCAGGTGTCGTCAGAAGCTGCATTCTTGTAAAATTCCAAAAAAAATTAACAAGAAAAAATTCCTTGAAATTTACGGGTCTTTACAATACTCCCTTAAGAAGCTCATGTTTTCCTCTTATAGTCCAGCATGGATCAGTTTAATCTCATTTGAATTCAGAATGAGCAGTGACTACAAACACCATCATAGATTGAAACTATATGAAATCATAAAGATTAGACCCAATTATATTTCCTAACCAAGCCTTATCTCTCCCTTAAAACCATTAAACATATTATAGTTTGAACCTATAGTGAATAAGACCAATGTTTTTAACAACACGAACTCAGTCATTTTATTTAAAAATTCCATGTTGTAGGAAAACAAAATTTAAATGGTCCAACATAAGGTTTCACAAATATTTCCATGATATTCTAACATGGTCCATCATTTTTGGAAGGAATGCTCTATATACATAGTAAAAAAATAGTCATCAACTACAGACAAACCAAACATATAATGAAAAATACAAACTCCAAGATTGATGTACATGAAACCCATTAAAAACTAAATCGGAAGGACAAAAAAATATATCATCAGTGATGATTATTTCTAGAAAGGGTAAGACAATAAGTAGAAAATTTCCTCAAAAAATGAAAACCTAAATATTAGTTCACATAAAATATATAATGGGCTGGGAAAAAAGAATTTCATTGAATTAAATGGTATGATATACCATAAAAAAGTTAATTACATTCAATAATTTCTATATATGAAAGTTTCCTATAAAATATAATAGGGTACATAAGAGTTCAAGGATGATTTTTCCCATCCAACCAGAGAAAATAAAAATTGACAGAATAACCCAAAAATTGACCAAAATGTGTACCTTTACTACTTAAAGAGTTCCAGTTAAACCATCGTCACTGTAAATATGGTACACCTTATCATTGTGATGATTAATTTTAGTAATTACATAATATGAAAGACTAATAGTGTCCTCACCTTGAAAAAGGGCATGAAATCTCACTTCATATAAATTTTACTGAAAAACCTATTTAAAATTCAATTCAAACACTATATTCCTGAGAATTTAGGTCCATAAAACTTCATGAGATAAATTACCTACAAGATAATAGGCCCAAACATTAACTAATTAAATGAGAAATGGGTTTATGTCGATACCTCTCCCTACACCTCATCAAGGAAAAAGGAAATCAAATAGGGCTTGGGAAATGGAAGATAATTGGGGGTGTGGTTGTGGGTGTGGGTATGGGTGTGGATGATGGTGCGGTTGAGGGTGAAGAACCACCTTTTTTAGCATAGGTAGATATCACCGCATTGTTGAATGTGAATGAAGATGATCGGGAGGTGATTAGGGAATAGGGAAGATGTTAGTGATAATGAGGTTAGGGGAGGGAATACAATTTTTTTTATAATGACTATTTTTTAAATCTAAATGAATAGTTTTATTTTCTGTTTTTAACCTTTAAATTAATGGTTTTTAAAATATAATTGAATTAAAATATTTCTTCTTGAATAAAATATATTTTAAATATATTTTTCATTTTATTCTAAATATATATAATATATATTGGATAATTATTCAAATATATTAAATGTATTTATCAATTTTTTTGTTAATATATAAATTATTTTTTAGCAATATACTAATTGATAGTGATAAAATAATATTAATAAATTATTTATTTGTAGTGAATAAATACTTGTAGATGATTTATAAGTTAAAAAATATTAGTAATTATATTTACTATTAATAGAATAATTTTTTGGAAAAAAAATTTCTATGTTAATATGATGAAACAAAAGAAATATTTATTGGGAAAATATATATTGGTATTAAATAACATATAAAAATAGATTTATATGTTAGTAAAAATAATTGTTGGATCATGAATTTAATACCAATGATATATAATATCTATTGGAATTTCTCATTTATACAAACATATATATTATTTGTCACAAAATTTCTTTTTGTATAAGTGACTTTTTTTTAGTGAGTGTCCATTCATCATTATAAGATAGAACCTATGGAGCTTATGGAGCTCTAGAAACACTTTGAATACCTAGAGGAAAAAGGATTTTTATGCCCCATAAATTCAACATGGGGTTCTCCAGTACATTTTTTCCAAGATAGTAGAAGATACCCATAGTCTATATGTGGATCACTGAAGGTTGAACATCTCATAATAAAGAACCGGAATCCACTAACATGAATAGATGGAATCTTTGATAATATGTAAGGGGAGATAGTGATTTTAAATATTGACCAGAGGTCAGTCTATCATTAGGTACGTGTCTAAATCTTGTGAAGCATACATTTGGGAGTTTAAGGTTAGATTGACATTAGTGTGGATCCTGGTTCTTATGAATCTTTGTAGAAGATATACCATTTACTGTGAAGAATCAGTTATCATTATAGTATTTGGTTTTATAAAGGATGAGTGAGTCACATTATACGGGTCATATCAATTGAGGCCTTATGAACATAGTTACCAGACTCAATATCTAGAGATATCAGTTATTTTTCATTCTTTATGATTTTGAGATATTATTTACATTGGGAGACGTTTTTGGTATTCAATAATCACAAATTTCTCACGTACATATTTGTAATGCATGATCAGAATCTTAGGCACCATAGATGGGTTGAGTACCTATAATCCTTCAATTTTGACCATTTATATACCCACCACCCAAATATTTTTTTTAATTTTCTGAAATCCACTTTATGGTTTACTGGTAACCGCACAATTGAAAATTCAAAATAGCAAAATTCCAAACATCAAAAAACAGGCAGACATTAAACACTAAGACCAGATCAAAAAGATGAAGTCCACCCGAATCATCTGATTCTACCAAACAACATCTTCATTTCCATCATCCCAGCATAGTCATCATCGATTCGACAACATCAAAGATGAATTTCAAAATTCAAAAAACAAGAAAACAATATCATATCGCCTGAATCACCTCAGTTATATTTCCTTGAAAACAGAACTCAAACATTCTTTCCATCGGTATAACCTTTGAAGTAAACCAAATCCATAACCAGAAGTCTCCATTAGAACCAAAATATACCATCACCTTGCACATATTAGAAACAAACATAAATGAAATCCGCGCCTAAGCCACTTGGAACCCACCACCACAATTCACCACAGACCCAAAACCTCTTGCAGACCATCACACCCGACCGACCTGGAAGGGGGTACTAGTCCTGGAGGCCAGAGAGGGGCGAGTGGAGGGACTCCCATAACAAGCCACCGAACAAGCACCATCGCGAAAAACCCAAAAGGAGGCCCAAACTGAAAGAAGGTGAGGGGATGAAACCCTCAGGAGAACAAAGAGGATGATAAAACTGGGGCTGAAGCCCTGAAAAAAATAGAGAGACGCGGTGCTGAGAAATCCTCAATCACCTATCCGCTAAACCCAAAACCTTAGAGACTCCATCATTCCATATCTGACCTGGAAAGGAGCAGTGGAGCTCAAGGTCAGAGTGTGGAGGAGATGGCATGGAAGAATATCAAAGTACCATGGAACAAAGGGAGTTGAGGGGGATGAATGAGAAGAGAACACGGTGGTGAGAGAAACAGGGAAAGGAGGGGAAGTATAGAGGTGAGTAAATCATCGTAAAAAGGAACAACAACATGGAAGGAAAGGTGGGAGGGGAAGAGAGTAGTAGCTCATGACCTTGTTTTTAGATATTCAAATTTTGGTTCTATAGGATCATGGTAAGATTATCCTATCATATTTTGGATTGATCTATACTCTTCTAGAATGCATGATAATGAGACAAATCTCTTATCTTGAGGGATTATTCATAAGGGAAAGTATATTAGATGATGACTTATCTTTTGGTTGGACCATGGATGTGGATGGTACATTATTTATTGATGGTTCTATTTCGGTCATGGAAGACATGATAGAGGAGATGATGTGGGATTTCAAAGCCTTAATTTAGGTGTTACATCCTGGCATCACTAAGATTTATTGAGAATTTCATCGCCAGTATTGGTGGAATGCTATTAAATAAGATATAAATAGATTTATCACACATTTTTATACCTATCAGCATGTGAAAATGTAACATTAGCGACCAAAATGACTATTACATCCATTATGTATTCTTTAGTTTAAATGGGGGTGATGTTCTTATAGACATTTGATTGTTTTACCTAGATCACCTCTTTGAAATGATACAGTTTGGGTAGTCGTGGTCATTCAATGAAGGTCACCCACTTCTTACATGCCGAGAAAACTTTTCAATAGACATTATATGGAGGGTATAAATTAGGGTGGACGTACATGTTCATGGATCACTATGATCTATCATATCTAACATGAATATTCAATTCAAGACATTGTTCAATTAGTGGTTCGAGAATACTTGGGTATACAGGTTCTTTTGAACATGAACTATCACCCATAGACTGACTCATTGATTGAGGGCACAATTCATGTGTTAGAGAACATACCCTATACATGTTTCCTTTATTTTTTGGGTTCTTAAGAGAAACACATGCCTCTATTTGATTTTTATTATAGTAATAGTTTTCATGATACCAATGATATGGATCCTTATGAATCCTTATATGGTAGAATTTTTTATCACCTATGTTATAGTTAGAGGAAGGGGAGGCAACTTTTCTTGGGCCACATCTCATGTAGAAAACAATAGATCAAGTCTAATTGATTAGAAGAAACATGTTGACATCTCATTATAAATAATAGTCATTTTCCAATCACCTTTAACTGCCTCTTTATTTTGAGTTTGGGAAACAATTTTTCTTTCATTTTTTCCCAGGATGGTCCATCGACGAATCTACAGGAAAGGTAGACATTCACATTGATTTGTTAGACCCTTTGAGGTCTTGAAGAGAATAAAACTAGTGGAATACCAGATATTACATCAACATGGATACCATTCTATGCCCAATGTATTTATTTTATCTCATCTTACTCTGTACTATCTAGACAGATCACATGCCTTCTAACCAAATTTTTTTGAGTTAGATATAGATGTTTCCTTCACATAGTATCCCATATATATTGTGGATCAGAATGTGAAGAAACTCTGATGTAGGCCATCTCTTTTATTAAGGGTGATATAGTGTAAAAAAAGAGTATAGGATGAGACCTTAGAGAAGAAATATTATATATATAGTGGCAAGATATTTTCCGATATCATCCCTCTTTATACTGAGAAGTCCAACTCTTGGATGAGTTTCTTTAAGGAGGGAATGTTGTAAGAATATAACTTTAATCAATGGTTTTTCTCAATTATTTCAACTAAAATTCAATATTTTCTCTTGGTAGACATTCCCTATGGCCTAAATAAGGTTTTTGAAGCATACGAGTCTTGTTTGGAGCCTGATGATCCAGAAATCAGACAAACATAGTGGGATACATGATTAGCATATGGTTAGTACTAAATGTATAGATTATCTATCTAGGGAACTTGTTTCTCATGATAGGCCACATCATTGTTCTGAAACCATGTTAGTTGAGGCACATGGCCATGCATGTTTTTAGATAATGTGGATAGAATAATTTTACATATCTTTCTTACACATAATAAAGCGTCTTTCCTAGACCCTGCAGGGTCCCTCTGTAACATACCAAGTAAATGATGAATAAGATAGTTTCATATTTATTAATATTTTTGAATTAAATATTAATTTTACATTAAATGGTTTTCTATGTTCGATAGCATACCCGATACGCAACAACATGTTTCTTTGAAATCTTATGTTGCACACTAATAATATAATATTATTATTTTAAATGGTAGTTAACTCCTAGCCGTTGTATTGGTAGGAATAGAAAAAACTAACTACAATATGATTATACATGATTGTTAAATGTATTTACATTTATCCAATAAAAAGTTACATGCTTAAAATATGAATGAATAAAATTTTAAGCATAATTTACATTAAAAGGTCGATTTACCACCTTTTAACGGTTTACCCTCTTTAAATACAGTTTTGGTCACTTTAATACATTCCAATTGACTAAATAAAATCCTTCTTTAGAATTGGGACATCAAAATTTACTTTGTGTAATGTTTTGGGATTTTTCCGATAAATTTCATTTTTTAATGAATAGTGAAAATATTGTATTTTAATTCAAAAGTGCCTTTTAATATAGTTTATTTATATAGATATATTATCTTTTTAATTGGTTTTAAAGTGTAATTAAAATAAATTTTTACCATTTAATCCAATTTTGGTCATTGGAATTAATTTCACATTGAAATTGAACATAAAAAAGTATCAATCTTTTGATAGTTATTATTTCTTAAAAACACGATATTTGTTTTGATAGCGGGAAATAATTTTAAAATTTATTAATTCCACTTCAATGTTTTGAATTTGAAAAAAAAAAGAAATTGTTTTTGAATTCGAAATATCAAATATATCTTAGGCTGAATTTTTGGTATTTTTCTGAAAAACTTCAATTTTTTATGAATAGTGAAACCACTTAGTAGTAGTTAAAAAACTGACTTTTTCATTTAAATGATATTTTACCACTTTTTTGAATTGAATTTTAAAAATATGACATATATAGTTGTTATTAGTAAGTAAAATGTGGTTCAATAAGATAAAAATAATTTTTGGTGAATAGTAACTTTTGACTTCTATTTACCATGGTTAAAGTTAAATTGTGTAATTCAAGGTAAAAGGAAAATTATAATAATTCAAAATTACCTTAACACATGTCCAAACATTATTGGTTGAGTCATTTACGACCATGGTCATCTTTGGGTCGAATTTGGGACACCTATTAGTCACTTGGGAGTGATAATGACAATTTAGATTAATTAATTTAAAGTAAATGCCAAAATGACAAAAACAAAAATCTTTTAGTAATTAATTTTTATATGATTTTATATAAGTAATAATTTTTACTATAAATATTCATGGAAATCTAAAAATATTTCCTATATCATGGTAATTTTTTTATAATTTTTTAACATCATATGAAATAAATTATTTATGACACAATAATGAGGCAGTATTTACCTCATTAATAAATGATTTAAATAAATAAGATTATAATGATTAAAATATTATCCAAAACATGTCCAATTCTTATTGTCTTATTTTGTTTTACCATGATTCATATTATTATCCACTATAATGATTTTTGGACCTTTAGAAACCGAATATCATTATATAATAAAATAATATTATCACACATTCCTAAAGAGCACATCCTCTTCCTTATAAAAAGAGACCACTTCTATCGAATTCCTCACACCTATAATACCTTTTTCCTCATCCAAACTATGCCCAATTAAGCTCCCTATATCCCTATTCTCCTTCTATAAGCCTTACCTTAGGCAGAAGGCACTTTAAGAAGTCCTTTTGGTTCAAACCAAATAAAGTTACCCAAATTAAAGGTAACCGATTATTTTAAATTGTTTCCTTTTATTTTACTTCTCCAACCACTAAAATATTTTTATTACTTTCTTTTTTAATAACACCAGTATCCTAAATATACTAGGATATTTTTATGAGAAGTATTCGAACTAAACTTACACACACATCCATCTAATGGGTGAAGAAAAAAATGTTTCTGTGGATGGAAAACTAACGCCTCATGAAACGATGATTGTTCAATTACCTCTTACCACCTCTCATGGTGGACATTATGATGGAACTATATTTATATATGATATATATTAAGTTAATTTTTTCTTTATTCTTCTATATTTTCCATTTATAGCATGCCTTTATGGTTTACATAGAGGGAAAATATGATAATCTCATTTGAGGAAGTGCGGACTACCGCCCCCTCAAAGTGATGTGATTCGTTAATGCCTTATGTGGGATGTATAAAGTATATATTTAATGATATTATATATGATATGATACTGTAATTATAATATACCTATGTATCATTATGTTTAAATTTCATTAAAAGAAGAAATAAAAATGAAAATAGCGTTCATGTGTACGTACAGCTTACCGTCTCCATGAACAGTGCATTTCATTTCCTACCTCCAAATGTTATGTAAAATTATAAATACATGTATATACTAGATATATATGATATATTTGATATATAAATCATGTATATCATTCTGGATATAATGTAATTTTGACCACATGGACAAATTGTAAATATAAGGAGTTCATTTTTGACTCAATTACCAAATATCGAAAAAATGAACGTTATTAACATAAATGATTACATAATGTTTATAACATGGTAATAAGTGATATAAAAGGAATTATAAACTTGAAATAATTTCTTAAGAAATTAGAAATTAACATTGTTTTATTATTCAGTATATTAAAGAACGATCGAGTCAAGTCGGACACGAGGTAGGGGACTTCGTATCAATCTCCTTTCATTGAGGCATATTTTTGTTTTAATACACAATTTTCTTTAATAAGTTTTATAAAAACCCTTGACTTTTCAAAGGGAATATTTTTCAACAAATCATTTTACTAAAAAACAAAAAGGAATATTTCTTTTAACATAAGCTGTGACAATGACATTTTTTGTCGTCGTGAGTATTATTTGATCTTTGACTTCCTCAATAAGCTGTAATGTTTTTAAAGGAAAATAAATACCATATACTCTTTTATGTATTTTGGTATTGAAAATGGTTTTTATAATGGATTTTTTATGTCAATTTATTTAAGTGATATATTTTGATTGAAATTTGGAAATTTTTTCTTTACATTATATTTGTTTTATGTCTTATGATTTTATAATGGTACTTGGACATTTAACGGGTGGTTACGTGATAATCCAAATGAAGGGTGGTTCCTTGAATACTATAATGTGTGGTTACATTATAACCACCAATTCATTGGGTATGGAAGTCGGCCTCATGTCTATTCAATTTAGTTATATGTGTGGAAGTTGGTCGTAGGGTTATTCCATTTAGTGATATGTGTGGAAGTTGACCGTATGGTTATTCCATTTCATTATGTTTATTTCCCAAGTTACCTTTATATGTTATGTGTTATTTATATGGATTTTATTGTAATCCTTTGGTTAAAAAAATGTATGTAATGATATTTTATAGTGTATAGTATTTACTACTAGATAAAGGTGAGAAGTATTACTTATGATAAAGTATTCATGGTTTACCAGTTGTTCTGAAAAACTAACAATTTTCATTCTTTGTGTATCCCTTACAAATATTTTTATGCTCATCCCATGTTTTTTAAATGCTTTTCATATGACATAATGTGGAATAGGGTTAAGGATGTGATCAAGGAAAATTCATGTTTTCTTAAGCATGGAACTAGAAATGACTCTTTTTTTCAAGAGTTTTTATTTTATGAAAAAAATGGAAATTTTGTAGAAGTGTCTACTTTTTATTTGAAATGAAATGTAATAGTTGTGTCCTAATTATCTAAATCTCTAAACCTGAAAAGATTTTCAATGTGAATTATTCATTTTTTTCAAGATTATGTAATTTTTTATGGTCGGGTCCTTACATTTTGTATCAGAGGTCGGTTTAGACAACTTTAGGAGTTACGGTATTGTTATATAAATGTCCATAAATTAATTTATGGTAATATTGAAATGATATTTCATTTACAGATTACCATGTTGCTTCACTTAAGATATTACTGTGTTCATAATGGTTTTCTATAGAGGAAACAAGGAAGCTATGTTGGGATGACATCAGGAGGAAGACAACCTTCCAAATCAGTAGCCTGAGATGGTTGGAATCAGAACTGAACTGTTTGTTGTAATGATGGAACAGTTGACTCAGGCTATAAATGGTTGTGGTATCCATGCACGAGATCAGCCAGATCAACCGTAGAGGAACATGTCAGTAGTGTATCATTTCATGTGGTGATATCCCCTATCATTTAGATGACCATCTGACACTGTGCTAGCAGAAGGGTGGACTAAAGTACTGGAAAAGATTTTTGATGTCATGGGTTGTTCAGAACATCAAAAGGTTAGTCTCGCTGTTTACTGTTTTGAAGGTGAAGCTGATCAGTGGTGGTCAATGGTGAAAAATCTCAAAGATAGTGAGGAGATTGATTCTCTTGATTGGGATGAATTCAATGGTATGTTTCTTGAGAAATATTTTCCTAAGGTGGTTCGACTTAGGATGAAAAAAAATTCCTAGAATTGAGGTTGGAGGATGACTCAGTGGCTGCTTATGAATAAAAATTAACTCGACTGGTAAGGTATGCTCCAAATTTCATCCATGATCTTGATAGTAAGATAAATCAATTTTACTCAGGACTGAAGCCATGATATCGAATAGAGTTAGCCTCTCGTGAGTTCAAAAGTTAGGAAAAACTTGTTCTTTGTGCAGAGAAGGTGGAAATAGAGTTTGTCGATGATCAAGTGTTCTTTGACAAACAACAGACTAAGAGGTCCAATTGGCAGTCAAAGGGGAATAATTCATCAAAGTAGCCTATAGGTAAGAAAATTAAATATCCAACTTGTGAGAAGTGTGGTAAAAAGCATCCTGGAGAATTCTTATCGATGTCTGGAATGTGCTTCCGGTGTGGTAAGTTTTCATATTTCTCGTAACTATAAGGAGGATGATCAAGAAGGCAATGAAATTCCATCGGTAAGATGTTTTAAGTGTAATTAAATGGGTCATTATGAAAATGAGTGTCCAGCGAAAAACTCAACTGAGGTAAAGCATCCCGACTACAAGACAAAAGGCATGGTGAGATCCTTTGCAATTACTTCAACAGATTTTTGTCCATAAAATGAAGTAGTATCAGGTACACTGTTTTCTTGTTCAGATTATGCCAATGTGTTTTTTGATTCAGGGTCTACATAATCTTTCATTTTTGAGAAGTTTTCTAGAAAAATATTAAATCCATCTCAAGATATGAAAATAGAACTTATAGTAAAAACACTTGGAAGAAATGTTGAGTCAAAAAGAAATTATAAGAATCTGTTCATCCTTGTGTGTGGGAAGAATCTACCTGCAAACCTTATTTTTTTCATCTAGAAGAGTTTGTTGTTATTTTGGGCATGGATTGGCTTTCTGTTTATCATTCTAATGTTGATTGTAAAGCTAAAGAGGTTTCTTTTCAGAAATATTTATAGTTTGTGTACAAGAATGAACCCTTGCTTTTGATAACATATTAGAAAGCTGAGAAACTAGTAAAATATGGAAATTAATGTTAACTTGCACATATTGTTAAAAACAAATGAACTATTCAGATTAATGATGTTCCAGTGGTAAATGAGTACCTTGATGTTTTTCCTAATGAGTTGCTTGGTATTATACCTGATCGGGAAGTTGAATTTACTATTGACTTAGTTCCTGACACTAAGCCAATTTCAAACCCCCTTTATCAAATGGCTCAAATTGAACTTTTAGAGTTAAAGAAGAAATTGCATGAGTTATTAGATAAAGGTTTCATTCGACCTAGAACATCACCATGGGGCACTCCTGTATTGTTTGTCAAAAATAAATATGGTTCAATGAGACTTTGCATTGATTATATAGTATTTAATAACATCACTATTACGTACAAGTATCCTTTGCCTCATATCGATGATTTGTTTGATTAGCTCCAGGGAGCTCAGTATTTTTCGAATATTTACTTGAGATATGGGTACCATCAGTTGAAAGTAAAGGAATCAGACAATAAAAGACCACGTTTCATACTAGATATGGCCATTAATAATTTGTAGCTATGCCTTTTGAGTTAACAAATGCACATGTTGTATTCATGGATCTTAGGAATAGAATTTTCCATCACTTCTTGGATAAGTATGTGGTTGTGTTAATTGATGATATTTTGGATTATTACAAATGTAAGGAGGAACATTAATTCTATTTAAGGTTTTTCTTTCAAACCATAAATGAAAAGAAACTGTATGGGAAATTCATCAAGTGTGAGTTTTGGTTACAAAAAATTTCTTTCCTTGGTCACATTGTTTCAAAAAATGGCATAACTGTTGATCCTACTAAAACAAAAGTTGTTGAAGAATGGCCAAGACCCCCAAATATAACTGAGATTCATAGTTTTCTTGGTTTGGTAGGTTATTACTGGAGGTTTGTGGAATATTTTTCATGGTTATCTAGTCTAATGACTATGTTAACTCGAAAAGGTGTTAGGTTTATTTGGACAAAATAATGTGATGAGTGTTTTCAGGAATTGAAAATAAGATTGTTGAATGCTATAGTTTTGGAACTGCCATCCAGAAATGGTGAGTTTGTTATCTACAGTGATGCTTCGTTGAAAGGAATGGGTTGTGTCCTAATGCAGAATGATCAGGTAATTGCTTATGTTTCACATCAGTTGAAACCACATGAGTTAAATTACCCTACACATGATTTGGAATTAGTAGCTATTGTTTTTGTTTTAAAAATTTGGAGGCATCATTTGTATGGAGTAAACTATGAAATATATACTGACCACAAAAGTTTAAAGTATATATTGAATCAAACTGAATTGAACATGAGACAGAGGAGATGGTTGAAATTAATCAAGGATGATGATTCCACGATCCTTTACCATCCGGGAAAATCAAATAAAGTGGCTGATGCTTTGAGTCGAAAAAGTAATGATTCATTAACCATGATACATTTGCACGAGATCCTTCGGTTTTTGATTTTATGAACTTTGCTATATAAGTTTTTGGTGCATAAAATTCTTCTATATTGTTTCAGGTGTCAGTGAGATCATCTCTATCAGAAAAAATAATGCAAGCGCAGAAATAAGACGGTGAGTTCATAAAAAGGTGGATATGGGTCAGAAGGGTAAGTTGTTTGATTTTAACATTGATAATGTTTGTGTTTTGATGTTTGGGAAGAGACTATATATGCCTTGTGGTTCATATTTTAATAATGATTTGTTATGTGAAGCTCATAGTTCTCTGTTTTCAGTTCATACTAGTAGTGCTAAGATGCACAGAGATCTTTGGGAGTATTACTTGTGGGATGGAATGAAAGGAGATATTTCTGATTTTACTATGATGTTTTTGACTTGTTAATAGGTTAAAGTAGAGCAACTGTTACCAAAATGAATCTTTCAGCCTTTACTGGTTCTAGAGTGGAAATGGGAAAATATATCAAAGGACTTTGTTGTGGGATTACCAAAGACATCTCGAGGTAATAGTGCAATCTAGGTTATTGTTGTTTGATTGACTAAATCTTTTCATTTCCTTCCCATTAGAGATACTTTTTCTCTAGATCAACTTGCTCGGTTGTATGTTAAATAGATAGTCGGGTTGCATGGAGTTCCCCTCCCCATTGTATCTGACCGTGATCCCAAGTTTACTTCTAACTTTTGGAAAGGCCTTCAGAAGTCATTAGGTACTGAATTAAATTTTAGTACAACATTTCAACATCAATCAGATTCGCAGTCAGAACGAATAATTTAGAACATGGAGGATATGCTATGTTCTTTTTCAATGTATTATCAAGGAATTTGGGACCAACATCTTTCTTTGGTTGAATTTTTATAAAATAACAGTTTTCATTCTAGTATACAGATGGCTCCATTTGAGGAATTATATGGAAAGCAGTGCCAAACTCCAACTGTTTGGGATAAAGTAGGAGAAAGGACATTGATGGGACCAGAATTGGTAGAAGAGATGGCAGAGACAGTTCAGTTGATTCAGAAGAACATGGGAACAGCTCAGAGCAGACAGAAAAGTAATGTGGATAACTGGAGGAAGGATATTTCTTTTGAGGTAGGTGATCATGTATTTCTCAAAGTTTCTCCCTGGAAAAGTGTGATGCATTTTGGTAAGAAGGGAAGGTTGAGTCCGAGGTTCATTAGACCTTATGAAATTCTGGATAAAGTTGGATCAGTGGTGTACATAGTGGCTTTTCCTCCATGTTTTTTCCAGGTACACAATTTTTTTCGTGTTTCAATGTTGATAAAATATATGCAAGTTCCATCTCATGTTTTAAAACGAGAGGTAGTTTAGTTGGAAGAGAATATCTCTTATGAAAAAACAACCAGTTCATATTCTTGACCATATAAAGTAAGTGTTGCGAAATAAATCAATAGGTAAATGTTTTTTGGAAAAACGATATGATTTAAGAGGCAACGTGGGAATCTGAAAATGCTATAAGGGATAAATACCCCCCATTTTTTTGATATGTGAATAAAAATTACAGGGACACAATTTCCAAAAGGGGGGGAAGGATGTAACATCCCAGGTAAATAAAGAATAAGATATTTTTATATCTATTAATATTTATGAGTTAAATATTAATTTTACTTTAAAGGGGTTTCTATGTTCTATAGATTACCCGATAGGCAACAACAGGTTTCTTTGAAATCTAATGTTGCACACTAATAATAAAATATTATTATTTTAAATGGTAGTTAACTTCTAGCCATTCTATTGGTGGGAATGAACAAAAATAACTACAATATGATTATACATGATTGTTAAATGTATTTACATTTATCTAATAAAAATTTAGAGGCTTAAAATGTGAATGAATCTAATTTTAAGAATAATTTATATTAAAAGGTCGATTTATCGCATTTTAACGGAGAACCATATTTATATATAGTTTTGGTCACATTAATACATTCCAATTGACCAAATAAAATCCTTCTTTAGAATGGGGACATCAAAATTTACTCTGTGTAAACTTCTGGGATTTTTTTGATAAAGTTCATTTTTTAATGAATAGTGAAAATATTGTATCATAATTCAAATGTGCCTTTTAAAATAATTTATTTATATGGTTATGTTATCTTATTATTTGGGTTTAAAGTGTAATTAAAATATATTTTTACTATTTAATCCAATGTTGGTAATTTTAATTAATTCCACTTTGAAATTGGACATAAACAAGTATCAATCTTGTGATTGTTATTGTTTCTTAAAAACAACATATTTGTTTTGATAATGGGAAATAATTTTAAAATATATTAATTCCACTTCAATTTTTTGAATTTTTAAAAATAGACATCATTTTTTAATTTGGAATATCAAATATAGCTTAGGCTGAATTTTTGGTATTTTTCTTAAAAACATCAATTTTTGATGAATAGTGAAACCACTTAGTAGTAGTTAAAAAACTGACTTTTTCATTTAAATGAAATTTTACCACTTTAATGAATTGATTTTTGAAAATATGACATACATGGTTATTATTGGTAAGTAAAATTTTGTTCAATAAGATGTAAATAATTTTTGATGAATAGTAATGTTTGACTTTTATTTACCACAGTTAAAGGTAAATATGGTAATTCAAGGTAAAATAAAACTTATAATAATTAAAAATTACCTTTACACATGTCCAAACATTATTGGTTGAGTCATTTATGACCATGGGAATATTTGGGTCTATTTTAAAACCCCTTTGAGCCACATGGGAGTGATAATGAAAATTTAGATTAATTAATTTAAAGTGAAGGACAAAAGGACATAAAAAAATATTTTAATAATTAATTTTTATATGGTGTTATATAAGTAATATTTTTACAATAAATATTCATTGGAAATATAAAATTATTTCCTATATCATTGTATTTTTTTATAATTTCTAAAAATCATATAAATTAAATTATTTATGACACAATAATGAGGCAGTATTTACTTCATTATTAAATGATTTAAATAAATAAGATTATAATGATTAAAATATTATCCAAAACAAGTACAATTCTTATTGGATGATTTTATTTCGATTTTTAGTAATCTTATCTTCAACTATAATTATTTTTGGCCCTTTATAAACCGAATATCATTATATAATAAAATAATATTATCACACTTTTGTAAAGAGCCCCTCCTCTCCCTTATAAAAGGAGACCACTTCTAACCAATTACTAACACCTATAAAGCCTTTTTTTTCTTCCAAACTCTGCCCAATTAAGATCCCTGCATCCCTCTTCTCCTCCTAGAAGCCTTACTTTAGGCAGAAGGCACTTCAAGAAGTTCTTTTGGTTCAAACCAAATAAAGTTACCCAAATTAAGGGTAACTGTTTCTTTTAAATTGTTTTCTTTTATCTTACTTCTCCAAACCATATACTCTTTTTATAATGTTCTTTTGTAACAAAACCAGTATCCTCAATATAATAGGATGTTTTTATGAGATTTATTCGAACTACACTTACACACACCTCCATCTAATGGGTGAAGAGCATAATGTTTCTCTTGTTGGAAAACTAACGCCTCACGAAATGATATTTGTTCAATTGCCTCTTACCGCCTCTCATTATGGCCATTTTGATGGAACTATATTTATATATGATATATATTATGTTGATTGTTTCTTTATGCATCTGTATTTTCCATTTATAGCACGCCTTTATGGTTTCCATAGAGGGTAAATACGATAATCTCATTTGAGAAAGTGCGGACTACCTCCCACTCAAAGTGATGTGAATCGTAAATTCCTTATATTGGATGTATAAATGATAGAGTTAATGAAATTATATATGATATTATACTGTAATTATAATATAAATATGTATCATTATATTTAAATTCGATTAAAATAAGAAATAGAAATGAAAGTAGTGTTCATTCTTACGTACGGCTTACCGTCTCCATGAATGGTGCATTTCATTTCATACCTCCAAATGTTTTTGTACTATTATAAATACCTGTATATACTTGATATATATGATATATATGATATCTAAATCATGAATATCATTCTAGAAATAATGGACTATTGACCACACAGACAACTTGTAAATATAAGGTGTTCATTTTTGACTCAAGTACCAAATATCGACAAAATGAATGTTATTAACTTAAATGATTACATAATGTTTATAACATGTTAATAAGTGATATAAAAGGAATTATAAACTTGAAAAAAGTTCTTAAGAAAGTATAAATTAACTTTAGTATATTATTCAGGAGATTAAAGAACGATCTAGTCTAGTCGGACACGAGGTAGGGGACTTCGACTCAATATCTTTTCATTGAGGCATATTTTGTTTTAATACACGACTTTATTTTATAAGCCGTATAAGCACCCATGAATTTTCAAAGGGAACATTTTTCTAAAGAGCATTTTAATAAATGAAAAAAAGGAATTTTTATTTTAACATAAGTAGTGACAATGTCCTTTTCTACCGCCACAAGTATTATTTTATCTTTTGCTTCCTCAACAAGCCGTAATGTTTTTAAAAGAAAATAAATACCATATACTATTTTATGTATTTTGGTATTGAAAATGGTTTTGATAGTGGATTTGTTATGTCAATATATTTAAGTGATATATTGTGACTGAAATGTAGAAATTTTTTCTTTCCATTATATTTTTTTTATGTCTTATGATTTTATAATGGTACTTGGACACTAGATGGGTGGTTACGTGATAAACCAAATGACAGGTGGTGCCATAAATACCAAAACGGGTGGTTACATTATAACCTCCAATGCATTGGGTATGGAAGTTGGCCATATTGCTATTCCATTTATTGATATGTGTGGAGGTTTTCCGTATGTCTATTCCATTTAGTGATATGTATGTATGTCGACTGTATGGTTATTCCATTTAAGTATGTTTATGTCCCAATTTACCTTTATATGTTATGTGTTCTTTATATGGGTTTTATGGTAATATTTTGGTTAAAAAGGTTAAGTAATGATCTTTTAATCAGTGAAGAGTATTTACTAATTCATAAAGGTGAAATGTATTAATTATGAAAAAGTATTCATGGTTTCCTGTTGTTTTAAAAAACTAATAGTTTTCCTTATTTGTGTATCCCTTACTGAACTTTTTATGCTCATGAAAAGTTTTTGAAATGTTTTCCACAGGACAAAATGTGAAATAGGGTCAAGGATGGGATCATGGAAAAGTCATGTTGTCTTAAACATGAAACTAGATATGACTGTTTTTTATGAATTTATATTTTATGAAAAAATGGAAATTGTGTAGAAGTGTCTACTTTGTATTTAAAATGAAATGTAATAGTTATGTCCTACTTCTATAAAAATATAAACCGGAAAAGATCCTAAATGTGAATTATTCATTTAATTCAAGATTATGTAATGTTTTTATGTCGGATCCTTATACCCTCCTTAGATAGTAGAGGCAAAACAATTTTCAAATGGTTTTTCCAACAATGTGGCCAAACTGAGAAACACCTTTTCTACGGTTGAATTTACCTTTTTTACTCAAATTATTATAAAATATTTTCATTCTTCATCCATTATTTTATATCATAGAACATCATATTATCCTCTAAAATAAGGTATCCCTCCTCCTAACATAAATATATTGGTTGATCCTTCTTCCAAACATCGAATCAACCATCCTCAGAATCATTGGATCTACATCAGTATGCTCTATAATCCTATTTCTTTATATCAGTGTTTATCTACCTGCCTCTTACACTATTTTTATGTGAGCTCAATCTCCATATTTTTAGGGTGTTGGTCTATATTATTTATTTCTTCCATTCTACTTCATAACTGATGTAAATAGGTTATGAAGAATCATCTATATACCTAGGGTAATTGGTCTAATTGTTTTTTTAAAAATAATAAATTTTCCATAGATTTTTGGTTGTGTCGAATGTCTTCTGTTGTCATGAGTTTCCCTTAAATGAGTAATTACCTTCTAAATAAATTCATTCATGTTGTTATACATCCATAGATCCAAGATAATTTATTAGAGGATATCGATGCATCAAATTTCCAACACTATGGGTTTTACAATGATATACTATCTTCAATATAATTACTCAAATTGCCAAACACCTTATAAGTATTTGTCTTGATCCAGAATTGGTATCTTCCTTACCTTGTAAATTTAGTGGCCTAATATAAATAAATGTAAATTGGTGGCAAGGACTCGCTGAATGTATTACATTGTTTTGGGTTTTGTGCATGGTGTATCACATGGTTATAATATATTCCAGTTAATGGGAATGATGTTCCATGTTCCTCTATTTTAGGTGTTAGGCGAGAAGATGAAACCACCAACTTGAATAATAGGAAAGATTTCTCACCTTCGTTATGATATTTAGGGATTGTACCATTTTTTAAGAATATAGCTTTTCAGACTAAATATGGATTCCAAAGTTATGCCTCTGGATAAGCTAGGATCTTGAATCCACGTATATACCTATATATGTCCTCATATACATAGTGAAAATACATGTATTGAGTATATAAATATATATATATTATTACTTATATATATGTGTGTGTGTGTGTGCGTGTTTACTGA
This sequence comes from Viscum album, assembly GCA_963277665.1. Classification (NCBI taxonomy): domain Eukaryota; kingdom Viridiplantae; phylum Streptophyta; class Magnoliopsida; order Santalales; family Viscaceae; genus Viscum; species Viscum album. The sequence continues at coordinate 1,871,028,147 of OY728150.1, forward strand.
TCAGACTATTTCGGTTGATCCCAAAAAAGGCTAAAACTTCTATGCTATATAAATTGGGTGGATTATTTATAGTCACCATTGGTGGTGGACAACTAAGTTTATCTCATGACCAACACGAGCCACCTTTGGTACACAAATAGACCTCATGAATATAGGGATGTAGTAGGGTAAGGACCCTACTATGGATTTTTTATTCATTTTACTTAAATCATGGATCATGGGAGCAACGGACTGAGCATATGACCATGATTCCAGTGCAGTTTTCTTTTTACCTTTTTATATATTTTCACAGAATGATGTATATGAATGCCCTGTGTATATATTTTTGTATATAAATGTGACCTAAAATTAATATATATGGATCATACTTATATAATTTTATTATTAATATTAGTTTCGGTAATTTACATGTCTTCAGTTGATTTTAGTATTTGATTATATAGTACAATATATTATATTATTCTTCTTCTATTGTTTGTTTATTTATTATTTCTTCCAATCCATTAGTTATATTATTCCTCCTCTATTTTCTATTTATTTTTCATATCCATTGTGCCACTATGATTTGAGTGAATAGTCTCTCAACTATACCACCTTAAACCATTGATTCTAGTTGCATCCGCTATCACATGTGGAGGCGTTCTTGATCCCATGTGCCCCACTGGCTCAAGCACAGGATAAGTGGCCCCAAGTTGGGTTGTTTTATTGGTATATATTGAATATAAATATGAGAAATTCTAAACCACTAGAATTTAATGGGATTCTTCTACTAAATCAACTTATTATTCAAAATCAAAAGAAAGAAATGATAAATAATTTTTTTTGAAAAAATTAATTTAATAGGATGTCATTGTCCTATAATTCTTCTAAAATTTGGCATACTACTTCAATATCTCATGGGAGAACCAATAATGTTAAGGAAATGAGTATAAATATCTGTACCATTAAGTAAATAATTTCTAAATAAAACATGAAGAATCTATCTTTGACATGAATCACAGGTTCAATGAGTTTATAAACACAATTATTACCCTTTATCGAATAATGACAGATATATATCAAGGGATACATATTTTTAGCTACCTATAATCTCGTGGGACATGTACTATGGTCCTGATCCAAGAATCATGTGAGAATATATATAAATACCCTTACCCAAGTATCATGGATCCAATTTAAACATTACTATAATACACTTGGATATAAGGAATCATATCCAAAAGGAATAAATATTTTAGTAGTTTTGGTAAACAAGATACATATTTGATACCCATATTTCATTTGAATACACAAATTAAAATATTTTTTTCTAAGAATATCATTATTCAATATATAATTCCTTACATATCATTCATAGTACAGTTGTTGGATTCATTGGGAGAGAAGCCTAATAAGGGTGAGATCAAATTATCAGTAATTTATATGTAAAGTAGAATCTTAGGAGAATAAATAATGTATAATCAATGAGGCATTATCAATAGGTAATGGTAAATATCTGAAAAGAAAATTACATTTTAATTATAAAATTATTAGCAGGATTATATAAGTCATAATAAATATGTAAATATAAATCTGTGAAAACAGATTCCAATTTATCAATAAACATTGAACAAAATTTATATGACGATAATATCAATGCGAAAATCACATGGATAACTATAACTATATTCCAAATGAATGAAATTCCAAATTATTGGACTTCATGATCTCGAGAATAATGAAACATATACTAAAAATACATTTCATATGACAATTTAAAACTAATAGGTAGGTATAAACTAGAATCCCATTTAAATAATGTTAGCCAATTGATTTTTCATGTAGCAACATGACCTTAATTATTCTAGAGGTTGTGTCTACTACTAATTACATCAGCATGATTATAAGGAATCAATTCCCGATAGACCAGAGAGTTTACTAGTCTTGGTAACCAGATACATACATGAATATTTTATAACAAATGAATACGCTAATTAAAAAATATTTTTCTTCTTATTTATATATAAATAAATAACATTGAAGATAATATTATTATATATAGTAAATCTTTAAATATCATACATTATACGCTTGATGGATTTCTGGGGAAATAAACATAACAAGGGTGAGGTCAAATGCTTGCTAAGAGAAAAATATTGCTGAAGCAATAATGTGAATAATAACTATGGAATGGTAAATAACTGAACACACAAACCGTGTAATGAAATTACTATGAAATAAATGCATAAAAATATGGAATGGTAATAAATGGAAACACATTACATTAAAATAACTAGACACTGAAAAATAAATTTGTAAATGGATAAAACTAAAACATTAGAAATTTAATAAATGAACAGATAATGAAATGTATCCATAGATATGTCATCAAAAAATCAAATGGATGAATAATAGCTGAAACTAAATGAGGGAAATTCTTTCAAAGTGGATGTCATGTCTAAGTAACATGAAAACCAATACCATAAAGACCTTTCACAAGATGGATTAAATTAAGGTTAAAAACCCATTTGTCCAACTTATTTGTCTTGTGAGCACCTGTTAATGCATCGATGAGCTATATAATATCTGATCTCCACCCGTTATTTCTATTCCAAACCATTCCTCATATTGAATAATCAAAACAAATAATATGACTTATCAAATAACCATATAGAATAATAAATTCATATTTAACAATAATTCCCTAGTTAATCAAATAAAAATAAAATAAACACCATATGTAAAACACTATTCAGATTAGGAAATATTAATATCCATGATAAATGATATGGATAATTAGAGGAAATTAATTGATCAGTTATCAGAAGAAATTGAATATTTCAAGGGAAAAAAGAATCAAGTAATTGAATTTGAATATTATTATGGGCCAAAACCATCATAATCCATCATAGGGAATATTAAGGATGGTATCAATAAAACATATAAATTGTTGAGTAAAATAAAGGGATTTTTTCATTGATTAATAAAAATATTATTAAAGTCATATAAAAACATTATTGAGGATTAGGTCCTTTCATTGTAAAAATCCATTTCATTGAAAATCACTTCTAAAAAATGTTTCTTTAAAAATTAACCTTATGTAAATGAAAATGAATATTCAAATAAATTATGACGAGTAAATCCTTATATTTTATACAGTATAAAAGAAAAATTATTTTCATGTTTAAAATGATAGAAAGATTCCTTGTCGATAAATTTTAAAGAAGATTTATTTGAAAACATTAGTAAAAACCAGTCAATATTTATATACCAATTAATTTTAAAATCATTTTTTAATTTTTTTTAATAAATCATGGTTTTTAGTTGAAAACAGGTTCTCTAACTAAAGAGAGAAATAAATTGGGGTTGTCTAAACATATTTTCAGAAATATTTTGAGTACCAAATATAGGAAGATGGTAATAATATTTTAAAGTTGTCATGAATAACCATAGGAGATAAATGAAAGGTTTTATTGAAAAATGGTCATATAATTAACTCAAATGAAAATACAATATAATAATCATTAAAGTTATTATTGATAAGAATAATCATTAATCATTCGAATGTGTTCCACACCACTTTGAAACACTTTATATCATAATACTTATGAAGAAATAAAATTAAACAGAAGTAAAATATACCATGTTCATAAAAGTATTAATTATATTATATAACAAAAGGGGTCGTAGTTATACTATACAAAAGATGTAGTTGGTGAACCTGGCATTTCTCTTAGGGATGTAAAAAAGTGAGATGAGAATCCCTTAACTTGTGTTTCCTTTCGGGTGAACATACTTCAACATCCTATATGAAATTTTTTTGTTACATTTATACTTTAGTGAGAACCTTTATCATCATTATAATTACTTTTATTTCACATTTTACAATATTTTATAAAACAACTAAAAAATTATGTTTATGTTGGGTGTTTAGACCTAATTCAGTTTTTTTGTCAAAAATTACATTGGTAGGTCAACTATGCTCGAAGGGTTTATTACATGACATATCAAAAATAATATTAATATCATAATTGTAATATTTATAAATTAATTATTATTTTATGATAAATTATAATATTTTGTTATGAAAATTTAACCAATGTTATAATCATAGAGATGGTATATCATACATACACATCAGTAATGTTCTTATTTTTCAATGATTGTTATAAAAAGAAGTTATGTAACACCATTTATTTATAGAATGATAATTTTTCATAAATTTCATAATAATTAATCATATATAATTATATATAAAATTCTTGTGATGATAAAGGAATCCCATCTTGTTGAAAAGGTGGTAGTCCAGATGCCAACAAATAACATTATAAATTTTTAAGTGTGTGAACAGGTAATGAAAATATTACATATATATATCAAAATAGTTAATTATTTCATTAGTGTAATATATAGGATTATTAGGTCACTTATAAATAATTTAAACCTTCCTTTAGAAATTCCATGTATCATGGGAATGAATCATATATCTTTAAGGGGCTGTCATCCACACTTACTCAAACGATGTTATATTGTTAACGCAAAAGGGAATGTACTGAATTTAACTGATATAAAAGGATTATAGAAGTATAAATAAATAATTAATCTCAAATATAACATTTATAAATAGTCTATCTATAAAAATATCCACAATGAGAGGTGGTAAAGGGAAAAAAATAAGAATCATCATTTCGTGAGGTAGTAGTTCACCGTACAGAAAAACAGTATGTTTGTTACACATTAGATTGATGTGTTTGTAAGTGTAGGTAAACCCTTATCATAAAAAATTCTAGTATATTTATTATAATGTTTTATAATTTAATCATGATATAATAATATTTTAGCGAGTGGATAATGGAAATAAAATAAAAAATCTTGACATAAGACATTACATTTTATTCTGGTAACTACTTTTTGGTTTGTAATAGAAAGATTCCTTGGAAGGATTTATGCCCAAAGGGTTGATTAAAGGTAATAGGTAAGGATTATTGGAAGCTAATTTGGAAGATACAGGATGAAAATATGTGTTTTAAGATATGTGAGGGATGAGGAGGGGCGGTGTCCTGTTACAGTGGAGGAGTGGCACCCTTGTAATATTTTTTACAGGGGTATTTTGTGCATGCTTATCATGTTGCATGTGGATCTAGTAAAAGAAGAAATTTGGGAAAATGGATAATAGTTTTGAAATATGTCTATAAAATAAACTTTTTACATGTTTATAGGTTGTTATATGAGTTATGTTTAAGGATTAGTCCCTTATTAAGCATAATTTAACGTTAATCATTGTAATTAATTTTTATCAATTTCACTAATATTTTTTCTAAAAACAATTTTGGACTTATTAGAAAATATAAATTACATAGATTCCAAATATGTAATCCATTTAAACATATTATAATCACATAAGTAGAATAAATTAATTTAAAATTTATACTATAAGTGGGGAAAGCACGCAGGTATTTAAAGTAAAAACGTTCAATGATTGAAAAGTTTTTACATTGAATTTCTAAGTTAAATTGACCCCAATTACCTAAATTATATTAGTTGATTAAAATTTAATCTAATTATATTTTAAAACCAATTAAATTTATAAATTATCTTTATTTATAATTTTGATGAAAAAAAAATTTAGAATTAACTTCCTATATTTTTTACTATTCATAAAAAATGAAACCTATTAGAAAAATAAAAAAATTCACCATAACATAATTATTATGTTTCTATTTCAAATATAAACATAATTTTGACATATTAAATAAATTAAATTGTAAATATTAAGAATGAAAATGGGTTCTTCATTAAAAGGTTGTAAAATTTCTTTTATAAAATATAGGTTTTTATGTGTAAAGTTGGGTTCGTTTTTATCTATTGTCTATAAAATCTAATGGATGAATATAATAAATATTTTTTTTAATATATAACTTATATATATCACTAAAATCATTAAAAATTGTAATTTATTATTTTTATTAAGATAAAGCTCCTTTGGAAGCCAAAATATAATTATATTTCTTTATATTTTCAATTGGTTATTATATAAATTTCTTATTAATTGGTTACTAGTGTATTAATTTTATATTTATATAAACCATAAATATTCATAAGATAATTAATACTATTCATAACTAATATCATAATGGAAAGGTCATATCATATTGTATTAAATAATAAAATTTTAATACTATATCATTATTTGGTGAAACTCGTTTATCTTTATAACACAACCTATTGAGGAGGGTATATCATGAGTGTAACACCATATATTGAGAATGATGACTATTTCATATAAAATAATATATTGAGTAAGGTCTCTATTTCATGTAACATAATCTAACTCGGATTTGTGCGCATTATAATCTATATCATATATTTAATTTATTTAAAACAGTAAATATATAGTAGAGTATCAGGATATTATATTATCTTACATGCTTGGTGAAGTGTCTCATACATGATATCCAATTACAATTTTACATTATAATTATGGAGTTTTACATTCTAACCACCTTAATTAAATTGAATCGTTTCAATTTAAACTAGATCTTGGAAATAGACTATTCGATATTTCTAATGTTGAAATCCCACATCGTGAGAAGGGTTTATAACAAACTCTAGAAAAGATAGAGTGTGATGTACAAAGGTCTCATAGAATACCTTGTAACTAGGTTTCTAGGTATTATAACATTAGTGGAATGTGAAACTATGTACTCAGAGGAAAATCATAAATATCTATAGGGAGTAAATGAGGTCATCAATCACAATCATGTGACTGATCAATAGATAGTTGGGGACCTCAAATTCATAAATTTTTTATGATTTAGAAGGCCATTGGTTCTATATAAATTGTGGTACTTGGAAAACATATTATTTCAAATTAATTATTTTAATTTTTGGGTAATTATTTTACTACCGAAGAATATAAATAAATATTCATACATGATAGGTTTCAATTTTATATAAAAAATCGTAAATTTTGGTTTCTCTTCAATCAAATTCTAATTCATTAATTTACTACAATATATTAATTACCAATAAGGAATTTTTTTATGTCTGATGCACAAAAAAAATTAATGGATCATATGGCCTATAAAAGAGAGACAAGTCTTACTATTTGTCTTTAACTACCATCAAAACCAATATGGTAAATAGATTAATATCTAATTATATAAAATTGATACTAAAGGTTCATCATTGTCATTTATTATTCAAAATGTTTTACTATAAACAATGAAAAATTAATGAGTAAATTGCATAGTTAAGTGGTTGGTGTGAGCCACTTGTCATCTTTCGGTCATGGGTTGAAGACCCATATCCTTTCCTGATTTGATTGGTTGTCACCCAGCTTCCATGTTTTCATTTTCCAAAACTATATTAAAATAATTTCAAAAATGTGATGGAAATACTTGAAATATGTTTAATCTCTAAATACCATTTAAACAAAGTATTTTAATACAACCTCAATACATAAATACCTCGTTAATTTATTTTCCACATTGCTCTTTCTTTGGTCTAGGGAAAACTCATAATAAAATTTATTGGATTCTTAAATCATGTCTTGTTATTTCAAATCCAAAGAACTATATGTATAAACTAGGAAATTTATTTTCATTATCTATTGAAATTATTCATAATGGTGTGTAAATAAAATTTGGATTATCCTATGAAAATCCACCCGTATTGCCAAACCAGATATGCAGTAAGGCCCATTGTTGTGACCAGTTTACCCTGAGTCCATCCCCGAACACCTTGATATAATTTTTACTCCTAGGTACATATGTTTTAGAACCACATACACTTGTAGTATATAGGCATTAATTTATTTCTAGGAATAACCATATAATATTTTCCTGAAAAAAAATTAGGCTTTATTTTATACTTATCCTCAAATTCTACCTTTGGGATACGTTCTCTAATCATGTTTTCCTAAATCTAGTTCCTGATGTTTCTACTAACATTCCTCTCATACAAAATATAAAGACCCGACCCAGATTTCCTAGAGTTGGTGTTAGCTACAAATTAAATTAGCATGATTTCAAGGAATTAATCCCTAAAGGACTTAAGAGTTTAGTAGTCTTGGTAAATATGATACATACATGAGTATCGTATAACAATTGATTACACTATTTACAATATATTTTTTTCATTATAAATAAATAAATAAATTTGTCGATAAATTTATTCCATCTAGTAAATCACTTCATATATTTCATAGTACACATCATGGATTCCTAGGGAATGAAACATAATAAGGGTGAAATCAAATGGTCTAGGAGGGAGAAATATAGTTGAAGAAATAATGTGAATAATAACTATGACATGGTATATAACTTAACGATTAGACCTTGTAATGAAGAAAATGAGAAAAAAAGTACATAAAAAATATGGAAAGGTAATAAATAGAAAAAAATTCCATTCAAATAACTAAATATGGGAAAATAAATATGGAAAAATAAGGAACTAAAACATATGCTTTTTAATCAATGAACAAAAAATGAAATTTATCTATAGATAAATCAGTACCAAATCTAATGGATGAATACAAACTAAAACTAAATGAGAGAAATTATTATTTAAGAGATGTTATGTTTAATTTACATGAAACCCTATAATCTCAATACCATTCATAAGAAAATTTTAATTAACGGTTGAAACCCATTTGCATAACTTATTTTTCTCCTAATACCTTGTTAATGCGTCATGGATCAACACAAATGTTCAGGCTCCACCCGCCATTACCATTCCCAAACATTCCTTAAATTGAATAATGAAAATAAATAATATGTCTTATTATATAATTTTATTAAATTAGAAATATAGATTTAACGATAATTCTCCTTTTAATCAAATAATTGTTAAATAAACACCGTAATTCAAATATTACATGGGTTTTTAAATAGTAATATCTATGAAAACTTATATAGGAAATTAGTGTAATTTCAATGATCAATGATCATAAGAAATTGGATATTTGAAGGGGATAAAAGAAATTGATGAAGTTAATGTGAATAATATCCAAGGCCAAATCAATCATAAACCATCCAGTGGATGATTAAGGATAGTATCAATACAATATACCACATGTGAACTAAAATAAATGGTTTTTCGATGATGGATGAAAATAATATAAAAATATCATTTTAAAAAATTTGGAGGAAAGTATCTTTTTTTTATAAAAAACATTTGAAAACCCTTTTTTAAAAATAACATTCTAATACAAATTTATAAAAATAAACCTTTTAGACATGCAAATAAATCTTAAAATATATAAATATGAGTAAATATATACTTTTTGTATGAGGTAATAAACATTCCATTTTCACTATAAAAATGTTTAAAAAATCTCACATTGGGAAAGACATAAGAAGATTACTTTAAAAAAATTGGTAAAAAAGAAAAATGGGAAGAAATTTATTTTCCAAATAATTTTAAAAGAAATTTTTAAAAAAATTGTTTTTAGAAGAAAAATGGTTCTCTGATTAAATAGACAAAAAAAATTCATTAAAACATTTTCTATAACATTTTTGAGAACCAAATAATGGAAAATGGTACTAAAAATTGAAAATTTAATAAATAACCAGAGGACATAATATTGAATGTTTTATTGAATATAGTTATTATAATTTCATTGTGTGAAAATACCATTGGAAGGACATTAATGTTATAGTTTTGGAAAATAATATTTAAACATTCTAAAGTGTCTTATACAGCAATGAAACTTTTTAAATCATAATCCACATGAATTAATAAATTTACAAGGATGTTTAAAATTCCAAGTAAATAAAAATATTAATGATATTATATAAAAAAGGGTCAGTAGATACACGATAAAAAATATATATGTGGTGAACAATTCATTTATCTCATGGATCTGAAATGTGAGATTCGAATACCTTACCTTGTGTTTCTATTAGGGTAGACATCCCTTAACTTACTATATGATAACATTTTTATAATATTTTAATTTTATGTAATCATTTTCCATGTTTATCATTAATTTTATTTTAATTTTTACTATACTATATAGAACTAGTTAAACAATTAAGTTTATGTTGGGTGTTTTGACCAAATTCGGTTTATGTTAAAAAAATTACCTTAGTATGTCAACTACGGTAAAAGGATTGATTATACAAATTATATAGAATAATAATCTGGATAAACTATCATATTTATTCATCAATTATTTTTCTAAGATAAATCATTAAATATGGTTATGAAAAAAGAACCAACCTTACAATCATGGAGATGGTGGGTCATACATACACATGAGTAGCTTTCTTATTTTTCAATGATTGTAATGGAATGAAGCTATATAGAAACATATATTTCCAAAATGTTAATTATATCATAAATAAAAAACTAGATAAATATATAAACTTATATATATAATTCTTTTTATGAGAAAGTAATCACCTCATGTGGGGGGGGAGTCCACACGCCCACGAATAACGTTACAACTTTTTAAATGTGTGAAAGGGTAATAAAAATTTCTATATATATATATATATATTTATTTAAATAATGTTAATTATGTAAATAATATAACATATAGGTTTTTTATATCATATATTTTTAAATAAACCATCATTTATACACTCCATGTATTGTGTGAATGAATCACATCGATTTGAGGGGGTGGTTGTCCGCATTTCCACAAACAATGTTATCGTATTAAGGAAAAATGGAAAGTAATAAATGTATGTATTATAAAAGTGTTAAATAAATATAAATACATAATAAATATCATATATATCATATATAAACTAAGTTTTTATCGTAATAGACACCATGATATGTGGTAAGGGAAAAGAACATTCATCATTTCATGAGGTAGTAGTTTGCATTACACAGAAATAGTATGACTGTTACCCATTAAATAGAAGTGTGTATATGTGTAGGTGCAACTCTTAATAGAAAAAAAATTAATGTATATTGAGTATTATTTTATTATAAATGAATTAAATAAGAATATTTGAGGTATTGGAGAATTGAAATAAAATTAAAAGGCATGAGATAAGACATTACCTCTTAATTTGCTAAATACTTTAAGATTCTACCAAAATACTTACATGGAATGCCTTCTTCCCTGAAGTGTAATTCTAGGACTATGGGGGGATTTTGGTAAGTGATATGGGTAGATATTTACTGAACCTAATTTATTTGAGTGGTTTGAGTAATTGGGAGATGTGGTGACCTTTTATAGTAGAAGAGGAGTGACACTCTTGTATTATTTTGACATGGGAATTCCATGCAGATTTATCATGTTGGAAGTGGATCCAATAATAAACCCAATTAGATAAAATTGAGTATATGGTCGACATATATAAACAAAATATCTTTTTGAAGAGTTTATAGGTCATCTTAGGCCTTATGTTCAAGGTTTAGTCCCTTATTGAGCTTAATTTAACAAAATCATTGTTATTATTTTTAATAACATTCACTTTTTTTATTCGTAAAAATAAAAATTGGCCCTATTATAAATTGTAAATTATTATTAAAAAAAATATTCAATCCATTTGTTAAAATTCAAATCATATAATTGGAATAAATTTATTAAAAATTCATCTCGCATGCCAGATTCTAATGAATGTTTTTAAGTAAAATAGATAAATGATTGATAAGTTTCTACATTCAATTTGAAAGTGAAATTTATATAAATTAACTAAATGGTATTAATTGATAAAAATATAATATAATGAATCTTTAAAAATAATTAAAATTAAAATTTATCATAATAAATAAATTAGATTAAAAATTAGTTTTGAAATAAATTTCAGTATTTTAACTACTCATTAAAAAATTAAATGTTTCAGAAAAATATAAAAAATCCACTCGAACAAAATTACTATATTTTTATTTAAAAGAAGACCTTTATTTTAACATATTAAATCAATTAATGTTTCAATGTGTATATTTAAAATGGGTTCTCCATTAAGATGCGGTAAAATTGCCTTTATAAAAACCGGGGGTTTTATGTGTTATATATGGTCTATTATTTTATTATGACTATCAAACCTAATGGATGAATATAAAAAATATTTGAATTAATATATAACAAATATATTAAATTAAAATCATTGAATAATTTTAATTAATTATTTTTATTTTGAAAATCTCTTTTGGAAGCATAAATGTAATAAAAAAAATTATTTTTTTTATTCTTATTTACGTTTCTCATTAAATGGTAAAAAATTTATTAATGACATATTTATATAAAGCTTAAATTTTTGTAAGTAAGTTAATACTATTCATAACTGCTAACATGATGACTATGTTATATCATATTATATTAAATTATAATATTTTAATAATATATCATTGTTTGGTGAAACTCTGTCTTGTATACACCGCAAGCTATCGAGGAAGGTCCCTCTTTTGTGTAACATGGGATATTGCGAAAGGTAGTTCTTGCGTTTGACACAAACTATTGAGGAACATTGCTCTTGAATGTAACACATGCTAACATGGTATTGCGTGCATTTTAATGTCTCATAAATTCTGTATTAATTTTTTTAAATTGTATAGAACTCTTCTAAGACCACATGCTTTGACAATATGAGATTCTAATTCCCAAAGACACATGAATGAATTTTAGACATTTTTAAGGTACATTCAGTAAACGTGTGAATTTCTTTTCTTTATTTTGAACATTTTATCAAATTATAAATCTGAGGGCACCATTGAACTCAAAATGAAGGGATTAACCTTGAAATGAATTAACTTTGGCTGGCAAGGGCTGTGTAAAAAAGTTATTTTAGGGAATTTTCGAGAAAAATAATAAATTAATTAAAAAAGTATTTTATTTCTTTTTCACCGTTGAGCGGCGAACGGTGACACTACGGTGCAGTGATGAGGCGTCGATGAGGTGCAATAATGTAGGTTGAATAATGGATCATTTGACACTACGATGGTGTTATCCTAATGACTCATTAAATGTGGATCATATAATGTGCAACATTAACGGATGAACTGCCAACAGAATCCTTCTCCAATGAGTTGGGGTTTGGGAAATAGAAAATGTGGGGAAATCTTCGATGAACTGCCAACAGAATCCTTCTCCAACGAAGAACAAGAATGATGCGCCAGTGGATCATCACCGGCTTCGACGTGCCTCGAAGAAGGAAGCTGGAAGCAATTTTTAAAATAATAAAACCTCATGTACAAACATTTCGACATAAAATGTCAATGAGGTAGGGGTTTATACATTCTATATTATTTATGTTTTCCTCCAAATTCATGAAAAATAATAACTGAACATGGATCAACTGACTAATGGGTTGATCAGTGAATCACTCCTTCTTGAGGGGGGGGGATATTGTGTTGGAGTTTTAATTTGGGTTTTACTCATCTTGTGTGGATAAATACTTCCCCCAATGCATAGACTCTAATGCGAAGGGAATGGGCCGACACAAACAAGTCCCAGAACATCCTCCATGGTAGTTAATTATGCGTTCTTCGTGGAAGATTTCTCAAGATGATGAAATAGTGAGTTTGAGGTTGTCAAAACGAAGGTGACAGCCTAGCGATTCTATAGGCGCAAGAGGCTTGAGAAATAGACCATTAGAGCGAATCTGGTGGCCCGTTGAAGGTGGTGGCAGCGGCGGCTAGAATCCACTGTCGGATGGCCACGGCGACGGTGTGGTGTGGCCTGCTTATGCTGCTCGAGAACACAAGAGGCACTCGGACCTGATCTGCATGCATGTGAAATGGTTGGCCAGCTTGGTCGGCCACGAGGCGCCACCACTGTCGCTTGACCGTGATGAGGAGACTTCCCTACATCGACAGCGGGGTGGGAGGGAGGCCAGACGTAGTGGTCTGCCACGTCCTAGCTAGGTGGACTAGGTCCACCAATGTGCCAGACCCGCATCTTAGTGGGTCGGACCTGCACCGCCGGGCCGGAGCCGCGATGCCGGGATGGACCCGCCACCGGGTCGGACCCGCCACCGGGCTAAACATGGGATACTGGTTCAGACCCATCCTACCATGACGGACCCACGAGCCCAATAGTCTGGTAGGGCAGGACCCAGGATAGACCCACGTGGGACCCCCGGATAGGGTCGGGTCGGGTTAGTACAACCTGGTCGGACCAGACCTGGACCGGACCGACCCAATTTCCCTGAAACGATCGTAAGGCGCTTATCGTGCATCTGATTGACTCACTGTCTGTGGCATGAGGATCCTTGAGATGATGAGTTCCTTTCTAGATATTTCACTTGAGTATTGGCCAATGTTGGAGTACGACCAAGTTGTATTGGACTCAAATCCAACCAGGCCCATTTTAATAAAAGACCATAACATACAGATCTAGATTCCGATCAATGCACCATCTGTTGTGTTGGGATACATTCGACGAGATGGTCTTTTGGGGTTAATCTATGGGTAAATACATGGTGATCGAGGTATAGACAATGTCTTGAGAGATGGATCCACCTATAATCAAGTTTTTTAAGTGTGGGAATCTAGTGGGTGGATGTGACGTGAAGAACAGATATCGATCCTGCGTGGGTCAACACTTACTGATCATAAGAGGGTCAGCACCTAGCGATCTTGTGTGGGTGAGAACCTGGGAATCCTTTTTATTTCAGCACCTAGCGATCTTCTATGGGTCAGAACCTAGTGATCCTCTCTAGGTCAGCACCTATCAATCATCTATGGGTCATCTTCTAAAGACCTTGTGTGAGTCAACAACAGAGCCTCTCTATAGAATAAGATGATCTAGATTTATGAATAATGATCATTAATTTTGTACATAAGTTATAAATTGTGTGAGCTATGTCTTTTACTTTATGCTATGTGTTTGAGATTATTCTTGGTGGTATTACCTCTATGGTATTTGATTTGTGGTGTTTTCCTTTGTGGATTACAGAGAGAACTTACGGGGGCTCGAGGACACTACTAAGTATTGTTATACTCACCCTTGCATGAGTTTCGCCCGCATGTGTTGTGTCTAGTGCAGACGATCAATGTTTTGACAGAGATGCTCAAGGGTATGGGACGGACGGACGCTATGACAGTGTACATAGTGGCATAGGACTAGGTGGGTCCCATTAGGATTGGACAGACATGACATACTACTTTGGCTTCTAGTAACCTCACTACTCTCATGATTAGGTGGGGTTTTCTGTGGATGGCCATTATAGTTTCCTTTTGTACATTATATATTCAGTTTCTTATTGGGTGTGTATTCTAGACCACATACTTTCACTTGTACATGCACTCAGCCTTGTTTTATTGGTATATATGTTTTCCCCTTTCTGTGTGTTGGGATGTGGTTGGGCGTGTGTGTGTACAGGTTTAAAGGTAATGTCTTCCCTTTTTGGAAAATGGATTTCTAGGGCTAGTCACCTTCCCTAGGCCAATGGAAGGTAATCTTGGTGTAGTCATGTCACAAGCCCCAGTGGTCGGGTCATGATAAAGTTGTATCAAAGGGAGGTCGGTTCTACCAGAATAACTAAGAGTTTGTATTTTTTCAATGGCGGAAATAATGTTAAGTGTATTTAGTTTGTATTTTAGTAAAGGGTGTTCGGTGTTGGTGTGTTGGCCGACGTATCAATACAAAAGGACCTTGAATTCTATTTTTCGACTCATTACACGAAAACACTTGTTGCTTGTGTTTTGGAAATGATTTTCTCCTGATCTCTTTGGAGCCACTTCACGAGGTATAACAGATTGACCATGGCGCAACTGTTTTTCTATAGGATTCCTCCATAATGACAACCAGCCATGATTCCAGTGAGAAATCATGATGATGGCCCACCGAGCGATGATGTGTCGATGTAGGTACCTCTTATAGTCATAGCACCTTCGGGCGGTGTATCATCAACACCTACACCCCGGATAGTAGCAGTTGATACCGGCCCCACCAGTGGACAGTTCATGCTGACTGAGTGTGCTGCACGAGTTCTAGATATAGAAGCCCTTGAGTTTTCAAGGCATGACAGATCCTCTGGATGCTTTTGATTGGCTAGAGGCACTTACTCGGGTTTTTTCTCTTTGTAGAGACACAAAAAGACTAGATGGTAGTTCTAACTGCTTGCCTTTTTCACGGCACGATAGGGATGTGGTGGAGAATGACGCTCTAGACACACGAGGAGGCAACCCTTGTCTAGATGGACATCGAGAGCCACTTCAGGGTAGAGTTTGTACCACCGACACTATTTTCAGTGCGTATTCATGAGTTACTTCACCTAAAGAAGGGAAACCTAACTTTGGCTCAGTAGTCAATGAGGTTTAACAATTTCTCCCGCTACTCCACCAACATGGTTCAAGACCATTTCATTAGGGTCTATGAAATTGAGTAGGAACTCTGATAGAAGATCAGGGCATCGATGATTTTTCTCAGCATCCCAATGCAGGTTGGGGTACTACAGCGAGCCCTACTGGTTGAGTGCTTCTTAATCGAGCAGGCACCAATAGTGAGAGCTACCACCAGATGATAGGTGGTCGAGTCATCTACAGCAAGTAGTAGGTAGATGATGCAGAGGACCAAATGGGATAGACCTTCCAAAGGATGACCCCAAGACGTAGGGTAGGAGGTGTGGATCACACGAGGTAGATGATACAATTTGTGGACTAGGGTCTATTACTCTTGCGGTAGACAGGGGACATACCTCACGGTTGTCTAGAACCCCTCACGAATGACCATCATGGGGTCGAGGCACCACCAAGACATCCAAAGAGGTTCAATTGAGTAGGTCCACAGGGATACAAACGTGGTAGGGATGCATTCTGAGTGATAGGAGGTGGGGAAGGGTTTGAGGTACTACTACCACCACCACCCCCAAGATGTCCCCCCATGCTCCAGGAGCTGGTGGACAGGAGCAGGTATAGCTTCAAGGAATGGAGGCCTATGACCACGATGCCCCAGAGACGATTAGAGGTACAATATGTGTTTACTCCACCTTAGCTGCAACTCTTATATAAATAGGTTCTAGTAACTTTTTTATTGACTTGGATCTCGTTCGTGGCTCTGAGATTCTGGTGGAGCCATTGGATCAATTCTTATTACTAGATACTCCTAAGGGAGAGGATTTGATGATTACACACTAGTTTCAGCAATGTCTTCTTACTCTAGGAGGAAAGAGGTTCGACTGGGATCTTCAAGTAGTAGCATCAGGACCTTTCGACGTCATCCTGGGTATGGAATGGTTACCCACATTCCTTTCTCATATTGAAAATTTTAGGGGAAATGTTTGGTGTGTCCGCAAGGATGGAACAAGGTTTTCCTTAACTGGAGAGAATAGAACTCTTGCATCGTATGATGGATTCTCTCGGAAGAGGGTGCAGCCGATCACACACAAGGTGGCTAGCCTCACCCTCAGTATGGTGGATGAGGGCAGTATGAGATTTCTAGGAGTGGTGAACAAGTATGCGGATGTCGTTCTAGAAGATGTACTAGAAATTACTTCTCTCAGAGAGGTATAATTATGAATTTGATTGTACCCAAGGATGACACTGATATTTACACCTGCATATCAGATGGCTCCTCTAGAGCTTTGTGAGTTGAGGGTACATTTTGAGGACATGCAGAGGAGAGGGTTTATAAGGCCCAATGATTTTCCTTGTGTAGCCATGATTTTGTTTTGAAATATGGTATACAAGAGAATGATGCTATGTGTGGACTTCCGAAACCTAAACCAGGTGAGGGTGAAGGACAAGTATCCACTGCCGAGAATTGACAACCTTTTCGATCGGCAGAAGAGAGAGAGGTGGTTCTCAAAGATAAAACTCAGATTGAGTTATCTCTAACTTTAGGTATGGAAAGAGGTTGTACCAATTACATCCTTCATGTGTCATTACGACCACTACAAGTTCTTAGTGATTCCCTTTGGCATGAACAACACCTACAAAATGTTTGTTGGACTCATGAACAGGATCGTCGACCCATAATATGATTTGATCGTGGTGATCTTCAAGGATGACATCTTTGTGTACTCATCGTTGGAGGAGGAGAATGCTACACAACTACTGATATTCCTAGACAGACTCGGATATCACTAGCTTCATGGTAATCTCTCGAATTTCTAGTTCTAGATTAGGGATTTCCACATTCTAGGAAACATCATCTCAGAGGCTACAGTTTTAGTGGATCTGGAAATGATAGAGGCATTGCTTTCTTGGGCACCACCCTGAAGAGTGACTGAGGTGCGGAGTCTCATGGGGTTGGATGGGTACTACCGAGGATTCGTACCCAAATTTTCCAGAGTAGCATCACCCTTGATAGATTTGACAAAGAAGGTTAAGCCATTCTTATGGATGGAGAGATGTCAGCATAGTTTTCAGAAGTGAAGGTGGAGACTGATGAGTGCACCAATCGTGAGACTACCCGAAGTGGGCATTGGGTATGTAGTGTACTGTGATGCATCAGTGACCAGACAGGGTTGTGTCATCATTAAGTAGAGAGAAGTGATCGCCAACGACTCATGAGAGTTAAGGAAACATGAGCAGAACTACACAACCCATGACATGGAGTTTGCATTAGTGGTATTTGCATTAAATATGTGGTGGCACTACTTGATTGTTGAATAGTTTACAGTTTAATTTGACCACAAGAGTCTAAGCTTTATCCTCTCATAGAAGGACCAAATCTTGAGATAGAGACGATGGATGGAGTTCCTCCAGGTCTATGACACTGAGATAGTCTATACTTCTTGAAAGGGGAATGTGGTGGTGGATTCCCCCAGCAGGAGGTCTGGTTTACATCAGCTGAGTGAGATGAAGAAGCACCTAGCCATGATGTAGATATCCTTTGTTGATAGTGATGTATTAGCTTACTATTAGTCAATGAATATTTCTCCCCCACTCTTATAGCGCGTCGGGGAGCCACAACTAGTGGATGATGACTATGAGGCCTGACATTCTCAATTATGCTCAGGATGGGATCCTGATGGATTTTTGATAGGCGGGGAGCACATCATCCTTTTCCTATGGTGAATCATAGTACAAGTGACGTTGAAGAAGGAGGTTTTGAGGGAGTTACACACATCCCCATTGGCGGTACATCCTTGAGTGCCGAAGATATACCCGGACCTCCGACATCAGTACTAGTGGACAGGGATGAAGAAAGTGGTGGCCGAGTCCATTTCATGAGATACCGATGTAGAAGTGGGATGGTATCTCCATCGACTTTTTATGAGGTTACCACATAAATCCTAGGTCCATGATTCCATATGGGTGATCGTTGACCGACTTATCATGTCGACTCACTTTCTACCCATCTGGGTGTAGGGACAAGTGGAAGGCTTCTGATGCATCTATGTCAAGGAGATAGTGCGGCTCCATAGGGTGACTTCAAAGATCATATCATACCATGATGCATTCTTTTCATCCTGGATGTGTAGGGGATTACAAGAGGCGTTTGAGATGCAGTAGAACTTGAGTATATCTTTTCACCCCCAGACAAATGGTCAGATGGAGAATACTATATAGAAATTAGAGGACAATCGTCGTGCTTATGTGCTGGATTTTGGTCACAATTGGGATTAACACATGCCACTAGTTTAGTTTGCATACAATATCCACTATCACTCCACCATTGTCATGACACAGTTTGAGGCCTTGTATGGGATGCCTTGCAGATCACCTATATGATAGACAGACCTAGGGGAGTCGGCACCGATGGGTCCAGAGTTGGTACGGGCTACCACCAAGAAGGTGCAGATCATATAAAAGAATATGAGGATTTGACATAGAAAAAATAGGTCCTATGTTGACTGGAGATGGAGACCCTTATAGATTGACGAGGGTGATCATGTATTCTTTTGGGTCTCACCCTGATTAGGATAACAAAGATTTGGCCAGCGCAGTAAGTTCTCTCCAAGATTATCAGACCATTTTTTATCTTGAGTATTCATGGAAAGGTGTCATACCCCCTAGATCTTCCCCCAACGATGCATCGGGTGCATAATGTTTTCCATGTGTCGCAGATAAAGAGATATGTGCACGATCTATCGCACATCAGCGACTGGGGTGAGGATGAAATTGATGATGGGGCGACATTTACAGAGTTCCTGGTGGAGATAGAGGATTGACATGAGTGGGTCATACAAGATTGGTCGATTCTACTAGTGTGAGTTCGGTGGTAGCATGAGAATCTCCAACAGAGCACATGGGTGCGGGAGGATCAGATATGTTCTTAGTACCCCTATATTTGTATTCGGTTTTGTTTTCACATTCGGGGACTTAAACCCCTAAGGTGGGAAGAATGTAATGTCTAAATATTCCATGTATTTTTTTTAATTATATGGAATTTTTCTGAGACCACATGCTCTGATAGAATGTGATTTCAAGGACCGAAGATCCCAGAACAAATTTTGGAACTTTTTTTAAGGTACGTTCAGTAAAAGTGAAAACATGTTTCTCTATCTTCTGAATCGGTGCATGGATCGTAAATATGATGCAATCATTGTACTCAGAATGTCAAGATTCACCTTGAAATGACTTAACTTTGAACAAAAACGGCCGAATGGAAATGTTATTTTATGGATATTTCCTGAAAAATAAAAAATAATTTAAAATAATTATGTTTTTTCTTTCACACCGATGAGTGGCGGACAGCGACGCTGCACCGCATAGACAAGGCTCATTAATGGAGGGTCAATAATGGCTCGTAGTGTTTATGACTAAACTACCCGTGAGTGCAAAGTTGACGGATAACATCAAGGAAGAAGCATCCTACTGACTAAACTACCTACAACTTCTAGGAAAGGGGATCCCACCTAGGGTCCGCTGGGGGACACTAAAACCTAGTTGGTACACAACACCAACAAAATTGATATCGCGTAACAACATGAAACTGGTACAACTCATCTCATCGAAGATCCGCACCCGAGGTGTGTTGGTCACACTGATACCAAGTACATAGCTGAGGAAAATGTCATGATATGCATCCAAAACCCTGTAGATTATATCGCTAAGATAGGGGATCACCGCCCGAGTACTTTCATTCATGACGATACCTCAAACCCTATTTGGAAACTTGTGTAAATTCACGATAGAAAGATGAAATTGCATATATTATTAAACAACTAGAGGGTCAACTCCCAGGGCTCACTAAGGCTCCATCCCCCATAGGAACATATTTTGTAGAGGATCTATGCCCGCGTAAATATTGGTCAAACCGAATCTGAGAACTCCACAAGGGAAAATCCAATGTACCCGAGGATCGTGATGGGCCACTCGGGGCGATACAGGCACAAAATTTGATGATTCTGTAGTCAAATCATATTGATACAACTCACTTCAGAAAGCAGGAATGCACCCACAATGAATGTAAACAAAGCTGCCGAAGAGGGGTGACCGTCTAGTGAAGGGGACATGATTCCCGAAACTCTCAAAT
Organism: Viscum album; assembly: GCA_963277665.1. NCBI lineage: Eukaryota > Viridiplantae > Streptophyta > Magnoliopsida > Santalales > Viscaceae > Viscum > Viscum album. The sequence goes on from OY728150.1 coordinate 1,871,049,457, forward strand.
GTAGCTATGGAGGGGTCACCATCCGATGAAGGGGACGTGGTGCCGAAAAACATCATAGCTAAAGGACTCGGGGTACCAACTCAACATTGTTAATCGAAACGTCACCATCTGAGTCTGGGGGGAACCAGTGGACCCATCTAGTGGTAACATCGCCAATGTGACCAGGGGACCCACTGAACCCAGCTAGTCAGTGTCACTAACCTAAGTGATCTATATGATGTCACTTACACACAATGTCTCCTAGTCCAAAACCGTTTCCACCATCACATTCTACGTGGAGAAACATATAGGATATGCTATTAAATCACCCAAAACAGACAATCGATGAAAATGGAACTATTCACTAAAACAGGTCCTCATGTGTTCCATGCCACAATCCATGAACACATCAAACTAATTGACCTATTGGGATGCTCTTGAAAAAACACATAGGATAGATTACTGACTCGTCCAAATTGGACACCCACCAAAAAAGTCATATTTCACCTCAAATCCTAGAACATGCCTGATGGGGCCACCCCCTAATTTTGGAATAAGCACCAAAATTTTATCTTAAAATTTTCACCTTACTATAAGGGACACATCACCAATGATAGTGTGTCAATAGAATGCTTCAAAACGAAGATATGGAAGGTCGATGTTGAATAATAATAATATATTATTATTATTTCAACGTTTTCTAGCTCCAGGCCACGAACCCAACTCATAAAATTTTCAAAACATGCTCAAAGGGTCTATCTCGATGCAAGGGTCATGTCTCCATAAACATCTTGAAATTTAGACTCATGTTTTGTACATTACGGAGGATTAAAGAGCCCCTGAATATTGTTGGCCAGACCGCCACTTCTACTATCCAAACCATCGACACCTTGTTGGAAATTACAGAAATCCAATGGAAACCCTTGAACTGACCGTCGGGACCACAACGGTGGTCCAAAAAATAATCCGGGACTAATTTGGGAACCTCAGGACTTGATCTTCACATACTCCGACTCCAGTTGGAGATCTGTGACCGTTTCAACATGAAAACAAAGTTAACGGACCTTTTAATCATTGTCATACCACTGCAATGCTCAAAACTAAAAGTCATCTTAGATCCAAAATAATTGGATCATGAACTTCCAAGATCCATTCCCCACTCGATGTTTGGACATTGTTTCATTATATAAAATATCTAGAACACGACAAATGTAAAAAATAGATGAAGAACACAAAGAACTTGAAGAACACACAATAAAAAACTCATTCTGAAGATGGTTGATATTAGTTTGGGCACCAAACGAGACCATCAGAGCAGAAGAAATAAAAACAAGTCAAAAATGAAAAGAGAAACATGATCAGGGAGAACTAGAATAGGAATGAAAAAGTCTACATAGATTCTAAATCAACTGTTGTGTTCATTTCAATATGATCTACTAGCACATGCATTTTCATCATGATCCAATGACGTTCACATGTCGAATTGTTGTTGGCCAGAGCTCTACCATCTGTGAGAGAAATCATCTAACTCTATCTCTATTCTATTAAATCCTTTTTATAATAGGTTTCCAATGGTCATAGAATCTGAACCTCCCATGCTCTCTCCACTAATGTTTTTCCTAGGGAAAAAACCGCACTATGAACTCAACAACGGTCTTAGATTTTCCATCTAAGTACCCGTTCAAAATATATTTGATGTACCATCTAAGAATAGATCCATATAATGTGGGGAAGTCTCTTAGTGGATAGTTTCGAGATGGAAATGTATGAGGAATAATTGTCTCCTTTTAGATCTTTATTCTTCAACGTTATTCATCATTAACTTTATGATACAACGAAACGACGTTAAAACATTGAGCACAACATAGATCTGGAAAGGTCACTCCAATGATTTTGGTTCCAGGACTACATTGAATTTTTTATCTCTAGAGGAGGTGTGCCAGCGAGCAGAAGATCCACCAGCATTTTGTTGTGTCGAAATAGTGATAGATCTCTCAGTCATGATGGATCTCAGCACAGTGTTCCATGTCGGGGAAGGAGGCATGTGCTGACATATATAATATCCCGCCTAGGGTAAACTCCGCTTCCAGGACTCAAATGTGGCCTCAGATTTAGGATATGAGCTTCCATTTGAGAGATACCCACTTCTGCCATGTGCACAGAATAACAATGCATAATATTATTATAAATTTAATTTTGGGCACACCGATCCTCAGAATCGAAAATCGTCTCTGCACATAGCTCTCAAATTATTCATAGCAATATATCAAAGTCTAATTGGGAAAAACTCAAGTCACTATAGAAAATTAAGTAAACTAAATTACATTATATATATTATTATGATTTATAATATGTAATCCATTTTTCCAAAGTCAATTTCCATAATAGTAAGAATCCAATTTAACGTTATACCCATAGATGCGACAAAAAAGTGGGTTTCCAAAGAGAAAAATATAATAAGATTAGATGGGTTAAACTTGAAATTCAAATATTAAATTTATTCAAATGATCTAAATTAGTTATATTATAATATAATTGAGCATTTTATACATTAATACTATTTTAAAATACAATTTAACCTTGTATATTATTAAAAACTAAATTTAGTTTACAATATAAAAATATATTTTTCAATGTTCAAAAAAAATAAAACTTTTTAAAAAAAAATCCAAAAAACTCACTATAAGGTAATTTTGATACACTATTAAATTATTGGGCTATTTTATCAAATAATACTTCTACATTTTGTAAAAATTAAGTTTAATTTATTCATGCACAGAACGAATAATCAATCTTTTAGAAAAAAAATTCCAAAAAACTTTTTCTTTCTTTCGAATGATATTTATTTATATTTATTTTCAACATATAACAAATTAATATGTGTACACCATATATTTTCATAAATTTTTTTATCCAATTAATACCCACTATATTAAACACTAGGTTATAATGGTAAAAAGTTAAATAATAATATTTTAAAATATTATTGTGTTTCGTTTAAAATTTATGTTGCGTCCATCACAAGTTATCAAAGAGGTTGAATTTATTTAAAACAAAATTTATCACAAAATATTGGTGTGTCAAATTATATCCTAATATTTTTGTTCCATTTTATATTTTCTATCAGAAATTATGTTCTAATCTGAAAATTTGATGGTGTTACATGGCCCCTTAATAATTTATGTCCTCATAATTAGAACTTACACATGTTTGAAATTTGAAGATATAATTTTTAAAGACCCACATCATAAATGGTTAAACAATAATTCTTCTCAAAATAATGAAATATAAATAAAAATGTCCTCTAGAATAATATTTAACAATAATTCTATGTAAGAGAACATAGGAGGGATGTGAATATATTTGTATGGAAGAATAGAGTATTGAACAAATAATAATAGAGGTTGATAGAGGTCATTTATCATAAGAATGTTAATGATAATGAGAAATTAAACCACATATAAACCATTAATATGTTATGATTCAAAAGACTATTGATTCATCTCAAATTAAGTTAATATGAAAAATATTTTTTTCATGTTCATTTCCTAATTTTGAGTAATTATTTCACTATTTATGAATATAATTAAATACACATTCATGATATATTTATTTTCATAAAATTAATTTCATAATTTGGGTTTTCATTGATCAATTTCAAATTTATCTCTCAATAAATGATATTAATATCCAAAAATGATGTTTTTATTCTTTAATCCCTAAATAATACTTTTAACGGATCATAAGATCTAAAAAATATTGAAATTTTTTTCTATTTACTTATAAGTATTTTCCAAAACCAATATGGTTTAAAAATTTTATTAATCTCTAAACCTCAAGAGTATCACTATTGGTTTATCATTATTGTTTATTCCTAAAATGGTTCATGTATATAAATGACATGTCAACCCGAAAAACATGTACCCTAGTTGTTGGTGCTAAAATTTTATTATACTTTGGTTGTGGGTTTAAGCTTCACATACTTTTTGTGTGTGGTTGGCTATCACCTGGTATGTGGGATGTCCTTTATCTAAAACCGTATTAATATAATTACTATAATTTTCCAAAAAAAAATATGACCTATAAATACAACAAATACAAAGATTATATGAACAATATTGGTTACCAATACCTTTAATTTTATGTCTAAAAAAATTTAAATTCATTCGTACTAAAATATGTTTTTCATATACAAATCCAACATGTTTTATTCCTAATAATGGTATAAAAAATTTCCAAAATAATTTTATATTTCTAACAAAAAAATATAATTTTTTTAAGACATTGAACATAGGATCAAACTTGTGATTATAAACCCATGATTGTATCCATAACTCTTAGGTTAATGAATAAATATATGCTTCTGAAATTTAATGTGATCCTTATATGTTTCATGATTCATATAACCCAAATACCATTAGTAAAAATAAATTATAAATTTTATTATTTAATCCCAAAATATAAATACCTCATCTATTTTATTTCAATATAGGTCGTGTATTAATCAAGGGGTTAACCATTAGAATATTTCATTGACTCAAATAATGGAATGGTTATTTACATTAAATATAAATTACTATAAATTTGTACCTATGATGATATTTATTTACTTGTATTATAATAATCATTTTTCAATATAAATTCATTTCTTTATACACTTATTTTTCACAGATAAATCATTTTCTAGTTCCTTTGAGTCAACTTTTTGGGTGTCTATTTCCACATTTCTAACATGATTGAAATTAAGCCTTATTTCCACCACGGTCTCCACCACTCGAGCTCGTAGAAAACTCCATCATTCTCTTATTTATAGGGTCCAATAGTTTTTTAAGTTATAGAATGTTAATCATATTTATGGGTTAATGGTTGGGAATAATCATGATATCTTTCACATCTATCCTCGTCCTATTTAGTTTCTCAAATTTACTGTGTTATCCTTAATTTTCAATTTTAACACAATTCCTTTAGGTTATAGTCATTGACTAAAACTAAAATTCACAGTGTGAGAAAAAATACTCACATTGGGAAATCACATAGTCATGTCGAATCATTTATAGGATGTCTAAATCATGAAACCTTCTATTAAATATAATAAACCATAGGCTTATCCTTTTTAATTCATTATCAACATATATTCATATCCATCATAATGATTTGTATGAAAAATTTTAATTATCCAAATAATATCCCCTGGGTGTCTCAAACCAAGTATGTAGAATGGCCCATTTTTAGGGACTAGGAAATGATAAAGTCCATTCTGACATGCCTTTTTGGAGTTATTACCCATAGGTACCTCAGTTCGAGAACCATGTCCGCATATAGTATCCAAATAGGGATGTATTTCCTAGAAATATATAATGTCCCAACCCGTAGTATACTTACCTAGTTCCTCAAGCCTATGGGTCATATGACCTCTAGCATGCCTCCCTATACACCAGAGGCTGACGTCTAGTAGTGAGGGTCTATGGTGGGGTAGTGGGTAGAATTTACCCACATATCAGAGTGGCATAGAAGATATGATAAATAAATATGGATTAATGGAAGTATAATAGAATAGATATAAATAAAAACAAACTACAATAGACATGTTTGGAAGCATAAAAATCATAAAACATTAATAGTAATAAAAAAGTGAAACATGGGGTACAGGAATATACACCATGCTATAAAAAAGGGTATAAGATAGCTCCACTAGTGTTATGAGCATAAGAATCTTCCTCTAGTCCCATGCACTATAAGATAATAAAAGATGAGGAAAAAAGTGTAGAAGTTTGATTTCCAATATCCATACCTATATACATGAGTTCTATATGGGTATGAGAGACGACCTGAGTAGGGTGAGAGATAAAATTAGTAGGACATCACAAATACTGCCTACAAATAATCCAACCAATTTACATAGTGTAATAGTTTGTATTAAATAAGAATAATAAGTGATGCAAGAAAATAAATACTAGTTGACTCATGTTCATGTAGGCCACCTGGCCGACTCAACCTGCTTTAGCATAGGCAGGAAGGAGTCTGATGAGTAACCAAATATATAGAGTTATCATATATATATATATATTTACATATAATATGTATACATTTATACACACAATATACGTGAGGATGTTTAGAGACATGTGTAAGGATACGAGGTGCTAGATGAACCTGGGGCATAATGCAAGAATCCATGACTAGTCTAATGAGCCAATAGATCTAACAGATACACCGATAAGCTCATATCAATGTGAGACACCATGTTCATAACTTTTTATGGTGGGGCTATTGATCATGACCAACACCCAAATAATAGGAATGTGGAGCATCATTCCCATCATTTTAATAAGAGTATAACAGTGTGAGACGTCATTCCGAACACCCAATGTAAGGGAGTATGAAATTTCATACCCTACAAGTCCCTTAACTTTTATTCAATGACCTATATCCAAGTAATATTATTATTATTATTATTATTATTATTGAGGTATTACCTAATAATAATTATAATAATTGAAATTAATACTACTGATAGCACATAGTTCAAATAATTCACATTTATAAATATATAACATGTGCAGTGGGTCTTGCACACATTTTCATTAAATCAACCACTTCCATTTAATTATCAATGAAAGAATATTTAAAAACATGGTAAATAAAAACACATAAATTGTTATTTATTTATCTTGACAATTATATAAATGTGGAAATTTCATTTCCATGACATGCTGAAGACATATGCAGTATCATTACTTTTAAATAGTTATACTTATGAAGGAAATTTCATTTTGCACACCCAAAAGTGTGGAAATCCAGAGGTCCGAATCCTAAATTAATAAAATTGGTTCATATATGTAATTAGAACAAAAATAATTAATTAACATGTTATAACACATTTTATATGAATGCACAAAAATGTTGAGTGTGTGGAACATCACCCAAATATTATGAAATCACCTATGCTTTTGGAAAAAAAAATTAGACCACCTACCTTATGTTTATAGATTACCACTCATCTAGCCATATATAATGATTCATAGAATAATTTAAGCTATCAACAAAATATAAAAATGCCTTGATACTAGGAAAAGTGATCTCACTCTAAAATGTAACAGGATTTTTTATGATAAACGATGAAAAGAAGATGATTAGATATCTTTTCGATGTAGATTCAATGATTTTGATGGTAAAAAGGTATTTTGGATCGAGGAGTAATCAAGAATCATAGGTTAGGTTTGGGAGGACTCTATGTGAAGAAAAAATGGGGATGTATTTCAGAGAAGAGGAGAAAAGAAGAAAAATAATTTAAAAAATAGTGGGTGAAATTATAATTTCACCCTTAAAACATGGGTTGTACAGTTTGGCCACACAGTTTCACAAACCATGAGAAATCCATGCATTGTTCACTATTAATGGACCCCCTTCACATTTTATAGGATCATGGTTTGATAAAACATGTGAATCCCATGTGAAAATACACTATATTATGTTTGAGATATTTTGAATGATCATGTGCTCTGGATGATATAGTAGCATAATAATTGAGTGGCTGCCTACTGTACAAAAGTACCCCACATGGTTAAGTAGTACAGATAAAACTAATCAAGTGCTAACTATGTAGACCACTCTATTAGTCCAATTTCTAGAGATCTAAGCTCCAAATAATCCCATAATTCTCCTAATACCTTACATAGGTTGTTCGGTACGTTTATAATGTAAAAAAATGAATTTGAACTAATAAAAATGACTTTTAACATTTGAAAATATTGTTCATTACCACCTCCCATCCTTAAAGAAACCTGTCTATAGGTCAAATTTTAGAGTGTAAATGGGGATTATCATAGAAAATTTCTGGCCACAAGGCTAAGACATAAACTTCCCACTCCTAGGTCTTGTCCTGTACTTAGCCATGTTGTCAAGTAAACTTACTAAAGGGAATGATCTACCTTGGAGTGTCTTAATGGTCATATCAATGATACACACGGGGAACTCCTCAAAAAAAGCTTCCATGTTAACTCATCATTATCATGTAGGGAAACATATGACATCTATTAATAGTATTGGAGGATCTAAGATATGTGAATGAAATCATGCATAGGGAAATATCTATGAGGATGTGATTTCAGGTAATCCACTGGTCTGATTTGATTCCAATCCTCAATGGGTCCAACGAATCGAGATGAAATCATACCCTGCCTCTAAATTTTTCAATGTCCCAACATGGTACAAACTCCTAAGAAAACCGATTCTTTGACCTCAAACCCAAGATGATGTCAAAGTCGATTGACATATCACTACCTTATGGACAGAGCTATCAAAATGAGAACTATGATAAATTGGTCCTTCCATTATGTCTAATGAATAATATGTGGTCCATGGAATGATTCATCACCAACCTCTAACCATCACAATGGTGGTCTGAATGGCCTTACATATAAGGATTCGTATGTCTTTATCTAGATAGTTTCTTGAAAGCTATTATTATAAGAGAACTCAACTAAGTGTATGTGTTTTTCATAGGGACCCACAATGTTAATGACATGTTCATGGAGCATGTCCTATAACATGTTAATCATAAACTATATCTATCCATCGTCCTGGGGGTGAAAAGATGTGCTCAGATGAACGTGTTTACCCATGGCCTTTTGAAAACCAATCTATAACTGAGATGTGGAACTAATAACCCTTTTTTAAATGATATAACATGAGGCCCCATGAATATGTATGACATCCCTCATGAGTATCCTCATTATAACATCAACTAATAAGGTCTCTTTAACATGTAAGTAGTGTGACACCTTTACCAAATTATCAACAACTACCCAAGCTGTATCATTTCCTCGATGAGATATTGGATAAACTATCATGAAATCCATTGAAATAACATCCCATTTCAAATAATTAGTGGAATATGTCTATAAAAGTCTTTTCCATCCTCGATGTTATATATTCACCTACTGATAGGTGGAACACCGTGTGATAAAACTAGTTATCTACCATTTTATACCAGGACACTAATACTGGTAAAATAGGTCTTGATACACCTTTTTTACACTAGAACATACCACCCAAACTGTAGAATGAAATTCCAGTATCAATTCGCCTATAATGTCTACTAAGACGCATACATGGTAATGAAAGCATAAGGTCTCATCCTTATCCATGGTCCAACCAAAATATGAATCATTATCTGATATACATTCCCTTCGGACTATGCCCTCTAAATATGAGACATTCATTATTCTCACCAATTCTATAATGGTAAAGGTCTGTTATAAAGACCCGAGGACTATTCCAATATATTTCTTCTAAAATTAAACATGTGTTTAAGAAAAGAAGTCGATGAGATACCAATCGCTACTAGCCTCATGACCTGCCTGTATCTGAGTCTTCAAGCTCAGAGCATCAGCTATTTCATTACATTTCCCATGCATGTAACAATCTAAAAATCAAATGATTTTAGGTAATCAACCAATATACACTACTTGAGAACCAAATCACACTGATTAAAGATATATTTGATACTTTTCTAATACAAGAATACCACAAATTCTCCCCAAGTAAATATTTTTTCAAATAGCGTAATGAATGAACTACCATAGCTGCTCGAGTTCGTGAGTCAGGTAATTCCACTCATTATTCATCAACTAATGATACTTGTATGACACAACCCATTCATCTTACATCAAAACATCTCACAGCCTAATAGTTGATGCCTCACATTTACCAGTATATCTATTTCCTGGCTCTAGAAGAATCAGGATCGATGATGACATCATTCTTCCTTTCAAATCTTGAAACTATTCATCACAGTATTCAGACAATATGAATTTCATATCCTTCTTAGTCAAGCCTGTAATAGGTATTACTATATGAAAAAACCCATGATGAATTATATAAAATATATTAATATCCCCAATAAACTCTACATATCAAATAAATTCTTGAAATATTGTCATGAAACAATAGCTATAACATTCTGTGGGTCTACTAATATACCTGACTCTAAGATGATATGACCCTAGAAATGGATGTTGTTGATCTGGAAGCATTATTTGTTTATCTTAGTATAATTCTGGTTCTCTGTCAGTGTATATAGTATGATCTCATGATGTTAGTAATGGTCATGTGAAGAGTGTAAATTCACTAATATGTCATCCACAAAGACTACTAAAAATGAATCCATGTATGTGGGAAAACAATATGCATTAAATCCATAAAAAAACCTAGTGAATTTGTGAGACCGAATGTCAGTACCAGTTATTTGTAAAGACCATACATGGTCTGGAAATTTGTATGAGGTTTGTATAAGAACCTGCTAGGAAATTGATGATATCCTTACCTAAAATAAATCATTGAAACACCCTATATCCTCAAATATAATTAAAGAGGCCATATATTCAAGGAATTGTATAATGTTTCTTAATTGTAAGATGATTTGACTATCGGTAATCTATGTAGAGCATGAGGGTACCGTCTGCCTTATTTAAAAAAAGACCAGTGAACCCCGTCTAGAAGTGATCGTCCATATGAAAACAATATCCTACAAGTCTTAATACTATTTATGGATCTCCAAAATCTCCATAAGGGACATCGTATAAGGTAGAATAGTCAATGTATTGTTCTTGATACTAGAACAATGATGAATTCTACCTATATCATAAGAGGCAACCCATAATATTTATTAGGGAATACATCCCTAAAACGACCTACCATTGGAGGGAAAATAGGGGGTCGTAATCCTAGATCATCCAAGAATATACTAGAAAAATGATCTTTTACTCTACACATACACTTATTCACTGGCCCTGCTTGAGACGCATGGACAACCCATTCTCCCTTGTGGATATTTCTACCACCAATTTGTGATGTAAACATCAACCTTCTATTTTAACAGTCAATATAGGATTGATGTGAAGCTAACAAGTCCATCATAACAATTACATCAAATCCTACCATGTTAAGGAAGAAAAGATTATATATAAAGATATGTTTTTCTATCCTGTGGAGAAAATCCTCCTAGTGGTGAAAATTATCATATCAGATATCCAATAGGACATCTATTTTTATGATTCCAAAACGTTATTTTATTTATTGGCTCAGATGATCCAAAATTACCTCATATATAAAAGAGTGTGTTGTGTCGATTTCAAATAAAGAAAACACTAACATAGAGGATAGTATTATAGTACCTAAAAAAATAGATGGTCTGACACTCTAATCCCCCAGTATTGGCTTCAATGAATGTAATTGGATGGTACAATGTCCCAGAGTCAAAAATTGACATCCTCAAGTAGACCCGCTCAACAAGCATTTCTTGTACATGTTTGATTTCCTCTTTATTCACTACCACCTTGGCCTGAGGTCTATGGTATTCCCGCTACCTTCTTAGAGAGATACTACTATCCATACTCCAGAATATGGGGTATGTGTATATCCTCTCTCACTGGGAACTTATTGAAATGTCCCTCATAAGAACTAGGTATACCCAACCCTACTGCAGCCCTCTGCACTCTAAAAGAAATTTAATAGACTGAGGTTTTGTGTGTCTCAGATTCCCACACTAATGAAATATAAGTAATCTCTCAGTACGAGCTGTGTGACTAATTCTTACCCTTTGAAAACCCTCTAAATGCCCATACATCAACTATAAGAACCACTAGATGGACTAAGTGTTGAACTACCCAAGCTCCCTCCACTGTAATCCCATAAATTCCTCTCTATAATTTTGTCCTAGTTGACTATCATTGAAATAACCCTCACCTGAAAGACATTAACCTATGGTCGGATGGCGTATACCATCCCATATTGGAATCAACTTGCAGTCATGAGGTCATCACGAGATAAAGTTGATGTAAAAAATTGCATCTTGTAAAAATGATTAAAATGCTCCATTAAAAACCGGGAACCTTATTGTAGGTTAAACAATTCTCTATCCCAGTCTTCCTTCATTATCTTTGGGAAGAAGTAACCATATAATGATTTATGGGGGTCTATCCAAATCATGCATCAATGTTAGTCTGCTTGCATAATAACATCAAACAATCACTTGGATGGACCACATAGCTTATAAGAAGTGGTCATGACTCTCCACTATAGAGGATTATATTGATTCATAATGATATAAATCATTTCATCTAGCCATGACTCATAATAATGTGGTATTCCATCCCCCAAAAAGGAGGGAGGATGCTACTACTAAAACTTCTAAGTCAACTATTCCATATTCAAGGAAGCTCAACAGACACCTTTCATAGAATTCATCATAATGAAATACAACTATTGATACTAGGAATTAGTTATCATATATGGAAATTTGGTTGGTTCCAAAGGTGGATCTATAAGACGTATCACTAGAAGCTCTGCTCCCACCACCTCTAGAGCATGGTTGTCGCCGCCTTCTTAGTGTACGACATGAGGCTATCATGGTGGGATGATTTTAGAATTCCAAAAGAACTCCTTATAAGATAATTTAATGTTTCAAATAATTAAAAAATTATAAAGGATTTGTATTCCACATATCAATAGAATTGATCCCATCTCTCTATCAGCTCCAAAATTGTGGTCTATGTGAGTAGAAAAGGCCATAACATGACTTATATTTTATGATACACATAATTACCCAATCTTATGGCTGTGTTTGGTTTGAGGAATCATATAATTTGGAATACATTTTGATATATGAAGTTTTATTTGCATCTATAGATGAAAACATGACTTACTTTACAATTGGAATCCCATTTAGCGATAAACGGTTGACTTTAAAAGGTTTAAATTCATTATAGTTCATAGTATTTTACATATAAATATATCATGATCATATTAAATGTGTCACCAGTTCCAATTTTTATTATTCCTAATCCTCAAAAATTGAAATTGGATGATCATTTATGTATAGCATTGCCCTTACATCTAGTAGAAGGATACAATAGTTCAATAGAACTCATAGTTCCCAAACATAAAACATGGTATAATTGGTCAACTAAGGTGTCATCATGAATTTATGAAATAAAAACCCATTTATATTGATGTTTTCAATATAATTAATCTAATTATATTAACCCTTTAATAATTGTTATCACTTTTTAGTATATAAAAATCAAGGCACTAACTATATACAATAGGGATATGCATGCCGAAAGTAAACATGGGAATTAGATATTCATGGAATATTGAAACTAATGTGCCAATAATGATGCATGTGATACAAACTCTTTACTATACCAGGGCAATGATCATTTTTTATATAAGTATCATAAACATTAGTAATTTCCCAAAATCATGTGTGTCACCCAACAGTGATGTGGCAAAACATTTTTTTCCATTATAATAGCTGGATTATGGGTTGTCGGTTCCCAAAACAGCTCCAAAACAAAATTAGAATAGTTCCAAACAACCCACAACATCACAAACCAACACTTTCAGCTCAAACACAAAAAAGAAAAAACACCACACTACAAATCATAGTACCCATAATCATCGCCACATCCCAATCTAGATTCGTCATCCGCAGTGGCCGATTCCCAAATAGAGGTCAGTCCGTGCTGCCTCTCAAACATACCAAACTCCCATCTCCTCTATTGAACCTGAGATGGATGAATTTCACAAGACTTCATGACCAAGCTATCTTTTTTAAAGGCAAGAATCACTCCACTCTCCCGCTTAAAATTCGATCTGGTTCTTGCCGGGCGTGGAAGGTAAGAGTAGTCTTTCCTAGTTCTTCTTCTTGGAGTTACAGCTAACGTTCCTTCATGCTCAGCCAACCTCTTGTTCCAACCATGAACTATATCTCTATATGACCGACTAGCCAGACCAATCATATTTTCATTACCACCCCCATCCAGCTCCTTCCCTTTACCTTGAAAAATTTCAGATCCACTACCATTGTCCCCCCTATTCCTCTCCCTTATTTGATTCAGAGTATTCTTGTTAATCTGAACAAGGCTTATAACCCCATCATTAGGATTTTCCACAGGCCTGGAAACATCCTCTTGTCCCAAACTTCCACCAAACGGCTCCTTCATGGAGACCCCCACACCCACACCCACACCCCCACCTTCTGATATAGCACAGAAACTGGTATCAAGGCCGATATTGATGAGGATTTCAAACCTGTTGCTCAAATCAATAAAAGGCTTGGCCGAGACATCCATACCTCTGGCCCCCCTATGGAAACAGTTTCTAAAAAGGTCCTAGATCCCTCGTCCTCCACTGCATGTGCCGGGGGAACCTCCCCCTCTCTGTGATCCACCAATCGATCTCCTGCAACAGCCAGCACAACCCCTTCCAATCCATCCATCATAGAAAAAGGGGCCACCGCTTCCTGCCTGTCCTCAATCAACTCGCCACTGGAACACTCCTTTTGATCAGTCTCCACTGGATGCTGGACCTCCCTACCACTACCTTCTGGTCTCCCCTCCTATACAACATGAACCTCCCTCGCAGCAACCTCCAACTCCTTGCCCAAAACATCTCCTTACCCTCGTACAGGATCATGTCCATCCACAACCATCCTCCCACACTCCTCAGCCAATTGTCGTTCCACCACCGAAAGAAGAGGTTCCTTACCTCCACCCTCAGAACCCATTTTAATCTGCCCTAGCCCTTCCCTCGAACCAGCCTCTTAAGCCCTTCCCGAAGCCTCAACCTCCATTCAAGTAGACACCAAGGTATCCCGACAACAAGCCTTCAAAGGCCTTCCACTATTTCAAATGGCCACCGAATGACCCAAGTGGTGAAAAGAAGAGAAAAACTCCACCCAGTCCTCGTAGACCACCTGTTGTTTGTACCTATACTCGTCTCCAATTGTAATCCACACATAATCAAAAGGATTCCGAGAGGCGTCCAATTCCAAACAAACCCGTGGATTAACCGGGTGGCACACAGCTTCCGTCTGAGAATCAGAACACAAAAACCTTCCTACAGGGTTACCTAGCATGCAGATAACAGCAGGATTATGGAAATGCAGTGAAAGATTTGGGAAGCTTACCCATACCGCTGCCGAAGTCGAGTCGCGGTTCTTATGAAGCTCGAAAGACCACCTTGAAAGTAAGAAGTGACATCCATTGAAGCTACGTGGAGCACTAGACAAAGCTGTAATAAGATCTGCTTTTGACTCGAACCGGATCATTATGTGCCGCCTGTCGAACAGACCAACAACCGCTCCTTCTCGAATATCCCAAGAGCCGAATATAAATCTATTGAGTGCATCCACATAAGGACATCTGTGCCTAAATCACGCAATCAAGGTAATATTCAGCAGAGCGGAAGATTCTGAGTATTCCGAGGTCGAAAGATGAAGATTAGGGAACCCTTCGAACAACTCTGGTGCTTTGGGACTCAACGAGATTTTCGGAAACGGGGGAAGGAAGTCGGGGGTTGAAAAGGGGCAGAAAACCCCCAGTCTCATGCCAGTCTACGATTCTCCCTCCCCCCCAAGGGGGGGAAGGCCGGCACAGGCGCCGCCGTCTTCACCGAAGGACCGAAAAAATCGCCAGGGTTCCTTCCCGCATCCTACCCAACAGTGATGTCATATCAATTGTAACATGTATAATCCAATTAAATTAACAACCCATCATAGGTAATTTGGGATTCCACTATATATCGGTTATCTGCTCCTAGGAATAGGCTCATTTCCTAATTCAATTACCTCTTAGTCTCCTTTCTAATACCTATATTGTAAGGAAAATGAAAATAAAATATTTGATACAACTTTTCAAAATCACAACCTGATTTCTGATTAACTGGTTCCCTGAGATGAATGGTCACATGGAATCAGGCGCACCTTCCCATATACCAGAAGCTGTCAACTTGCAATGAGGGTCTATGGTGGGACTGTGGGATTACTATACCCTCATATAAGAGTGTAACTGTGGGTATGATAAATATATAGTAAATAGTAGAAATATAAAATAACATATTGGACAAAAAAAATATACAACAAACAAATTTGGAAGATTAAAGAATAAAGAAAATCTAATATTAATCAAAATCCAAATGTTGAGTCACATAGAATGATTTCACGGATTGTTGATATAAAAAAATAAAAATAATGGGTACATGAATATACATCATGTTATACCAAAATATAAAATAGCAAAATGAAACTCCAATAGTATCACGAGCATAAGCATAGTCCTCTACTCTGGTAATCCATGTTATATGTAAAGAAGATAAAACATCTATAGCAAGGCGCTTTCCCTTAACCATACATGTAGACATGAGGTCTACTCAGGTTCCAAATATAGCTTATGTAGTGTGTGAGATAAACATAGTTTTCCACCACCAATTAATTCTAAAAATAATCCAACCATAGTACATAGCATAGGAGTGTGTGTGAAATAATAATAATAAGCATTGTTGGAAAATAAATAACCACTGACTCATGTTTATATAAGATGCATTGATGGATCTACATGCATTGAAATAGGTCGGAATAAGTCTGATCAGTAAACAAATATATAGTAAACTGTACAGATCTAGAAATTTTGTATAATTTTTTTCATTATATGGAATTATTTAGAGACTGAATAATTTGACGATACAATATTTCGAGGATCAGAATGCCCAGAATGATCTGTCAAAAAATTTATGATTTAAATAGCGCATGTGAGTAGTTTTCCTTAAAAAGTTGAATAACTCTTAAACAGGTGGCCAGATATGAAATTTGAGGGAACCTTTACCTTCAGGATTGTGGGTTTACCCTAAGAGTGACTTAAGTTTAGTCGGCGGAGGCCTCTAGTGAAAAAAATCCAAAAATGGAATAGCCGTAAATAAAATAATTAAATAAAAATATATTATTTTTCAAATTATTATAACTCATGAAGGATGACTCAGATTAAAAACAAGAGACTTCCACTAAATACATGAGGGTATTATTACCTTTGGTAGATTTTAACATTGGCAGGTGTGGGCCAACATTAGAAGTTAGTTTTTGGATGTAAATAAAATAATTATGTAACAATCATTTTATTGTCAAATACTTATAACTCCTAAATTGTATCTCTGATTGGAAATCAGAGAGTACTGTTGAGCTTTTGAGGATGTGGTCTCCTTAGGCATAACCTAATCTTGATAGGCGTGAGTCGAGGGTGACTGTTAATAATTTTTTATCATTTTTAACGTACATTGAGGAAATGTGCAAGAATGATTTTCTATCTTTTAAGTTGGTGCTCGGATTGAAAATATGAGGACAACGTTGATTTCGTAGTGCGTCGATTCTCTGAAGAAAAACATCACTTTCACTAGAACGGTTCCGAAGAAAAATTTTATTTTTGGACATTTCATAAAAATAATAAAATAACACTTTGAGTTATTTTATTCTTAGTGAAACCATTTAGCGGTGGATGGTAGGACCGTAGTGTAATGACAAACATTAAATAAGAGACATTTAATTACAAGTCCCCATAGGATGTGTAACCAAAATGTTTGATGATTAAATGTTCATTAATTTTGGTCCACTAATTAACCATATTAATGAATGCAATGTGTTGTTGTTTCTTTTATTTAATCAATACATTGGCTTGGGAATTGGAAACCCATGGGAAACGTCGACAACTTTCTTCTTCAATGAAGAACAGTGGACGAACGATGACCATTGGGGTAATCGATCTCGTGATCGATAAACAATGATGAATGAATTTTAACATGGATCTTCCCCTTCATATGATACATCGTTTCCATGTATGGGGTTTATTTGATTTATGTGTTTAATATACCTCTTTTTGCATTCATGAATAATGAAAAACGCGGATCAACAGACCAACGAATTGATCTGCATTATGTTCTTTATTGCAGGAGGTCGATGTGGGGTTTAATTATGGGGTTTTCATGATTATTATTCTTCCCCATTTTTAAGCACTAACAAAGAGGGTGCATTCCAATCCGAACAATGCCCAGACCCTCCGTCATTCGAGCTTTATGTGGGATCTTTGTGCGCGACTGGGAAATGTGGCGGCAGGACAAAACTAATGGAATCGCAACAAAGGTGGAAACCTTGGAAGCCCGTAGTCACATATGGGAATGAAAAATGACCAATGGATCATCTCTAGTCTCCCACAGAAACAACTGTCGGTGCGGCACCACTGGCGATACGGCCGGTCGAGCCAGCCGTATAGAGTAGCAGTGCCCACAGACGTCGTGGCCAGCCGAGCCGTAGAAGGTGGAATGGTGCGGCGATGTCGTGTTGTGCGGGGAGAGGAGTGTCCCCCTCAGGATGCTTGACTGGACTAATGGTTGACCCCATCCATCCATTTCTGAAGGAGCGGTGGCACCCCACTAGCGCCGCCAGCTGGCCAACCGAACGCGCTACGTCCTGTTTATGCATCCAGCAACAGGCCCGAAACCGCATGGGATGAGATTTTTTAGAGGATTCAACCTGCCAAGAAACCATTAACGTTAGACGGGATAGACCCTCCTGTTATGCTGGGTCCACCAACCGGTCCGGACCCCTACCAGACTCGAACCCGACCGAGCCCATTTCGCTAAATTGTGTGTATCTCACAAATCAGGTGTCTGATTGACGCCCCATCTACGTCGTGAGGACCCTCGCAGTGAGGCTGTCATTTTGAGATACCACACAAGTGTTTTGGAAGTTTTTTGAGTATAGGTAGGTCATATTGAACTCAAATCCAACTGATCCATATTAACCTTTTTGCCTATATCATACAGATCGAGCGTCCAATTGACGCACCATCTATCGCGTTGGAAACCATATTAAAACGTGGTCCTGGGAGTTACTTCTTTGTGAGACTTTGTGGTGGTTGAAATATGACCAATGGTTTGAAGATCAGTTTTTCGGGAACTCAAGCGCACCATGTGCTGGAATCTTGTGGCTGGATGTCAGGTGAAGAGAATCCCTCTATGGATCGGTCAAAGAGAGACCCTTCATGGATTGGCATCAGAGTGACCCTATGTGGATCATTAGTAGTGAGACCCAATGAGGACCAGCCTTAGAGCAACCCATCGTGGATCAATGAGCTACGAACCGGTGTGGATCGACTACTTACAACCCTACATGGATCAGCAGTAGCATGACCTACTGAGGACCTACCATAAAGAGGGCCGTCAGAGATTAGCGACATACGAACCTATGCAGATTGATGACTTATGACCTTATGTGGATAAACAATAGCACGACCCGAAGAGGGATGGCCTTAGAGCAGCCCATCCTGGATCATCGACTTACGACACTGTGTGGATCGAAGACTTACGACCTATGTTGATCAATGAATTACGACCCTATGTGGATCGGTGACATACAACCATATGTGGATTGAAAATAGAACGACTTCTTAATGGTTCAGTAGTAGAACATCTCAACTGTATAAGATGATTTATCTTTATGGATAATCATTATTATTCCAGTTATTTATGTTTTATATCTGGTGTGATATGTCTTTTACATTATGCTTTGTGATTGAGATCATGCTTTGTTGTTTTTCATTGTGGAATTATGAGAGACCTTCGGGGGGTCTCTGGGTCCCTATAGAGTATTGTTATACTCTCCCTTGCACGGTATTCTCCCGCACCTAATTGTGTCTTGTGAAGATGATAGACAGCTTGATTGAGACATTAGAGAGCTAGGGATAGACGATACATGAAGGTGTTTGATTCAGGTTGTGAGCTCCAGGGAAGGTTTGTACCTAACTTTTTGGTAAGATCCTTGGCGGACGATCCCTGGAGCATTTTTTTCCTTTTTTTGTAATTTCATTTCAGTTTGCCTTGTATAATGGCCCCTTTTTCCTTCAGTATTTACATTTACTCTCAGTGGTGGTTTTAGTAGTGGTTATACATTCCCTTTTCCTATTGTGTTTTACTTGTATGCAATGTGTACCTAGTCTGTTTGTGTATAGGTTTAAAGGCAATGCATTTCCTTTTTGGGTTATACCTTTCCGGTGCTAGTCACCAACCCATGACCTATGGAAGGCGAGCTTGCTAGTTACGACATGGGCCCTGGGGGACGGGGTCATGAAGAAGTGGTATCATAGGGAATTCAGTTCTACCATAGGAACTATGAGTTTATATTTTTAATTGGGGAAATAGTTTTAAGTATCTTGTATTTGGATTTCAGTCTAGGGAGTCTAGTGTTGGTATGACGGCCGACGTATCCATACACCAGGACCCTGAATTCTATTTTCCGACTCATGACATGAAAATAGTAATTGCATGTGTTTTGAAAATGTTTTTTTATTGATCACTTTTGAGTCATCTCACTAGGTATAATTTATTGACAGTGGTTTATCTTGATTCTCATTAAAGATTCCTCCTTTTAGATATCCATACAAGATTCTAATGCGGGGCCAAGAGGATGGTCCAGAGAGTGATGAGGCTTTAGTATAAAGACTATTTCCCTAGATTGTACCTTTGTGTGGTGTCCCAGTGATACCACTTCCCATTGGTAAGTAGTTACTACTAGCGCTACTAGTAGAGGACACATGTAGGATCTTTTCCTTATGTGATTTTCAGTGAAATATACCCCTCATGTTCTGAGGTGAGCCTGACGCATGGGTGAATAATAAATGTCTTATGGTTGTGACTGAGTTTCCTTCTAGCTAGGGCACCATTAGATCATATTGATGTCCTAAAAGTGAATATTCTACATGGCTGAGGAGGGCGATAGAAGGATTTTTATTACATATTTCTTATGATAATGTGAATTTCCCGAGGACAGATCATTAGAACCTTTATCAGGGAAGGGGTATCTTACCATGAAAAGATGAGGGTTATTTGTTCCAAGAGCTTCTATAGCTTGGAAGGATGACATGTCGGTAACTAAGTATTCATCGAGGTGTACCGACCATTCCATGTACTCGATGAATATGATATGACCAGTTCATCAGTGCTCGGACCTCCGAGAAAGATGTTTTTAGGTTCATCCAATCCAACACTATTCTTATGTGCATTCCATCATATGTTAGGGTTCTAGAGAGAACCTTTTGTGGTCAAATGTTCTTTGGCTGAGTAGATACATCCAATGAATGTATGCATTGGGAAATATAGAAACTCAGATTAGTCTAAGAGACTTGGATGTCTAAAAATTTTTAGGAAGAGGAAGTGGTAGGGATATATGAACCCACAAGGCAGAAGTATGGAAATGAAGCTATGAGAGCATCATGAAGTGGTATAAATTTTGGAATTTTTTAACCACCACCCTGATGTGGTCCCCACAAATCTCAGATAGTTATAGGAAAGTGGAAGTGAGTTTCTGCGTGCAGTCATGGAGTTTGACCCAAGGGCTCCAGGAATGACTCGAGGTATGGTCTATGTCTACATCTAGCTGCTTTATAAATAGACATTGGTTATAATCATTCCTTCTGGTCATGAATCATGTTCAAGACCTAGAGTTTACGGTTAATCCATCGACATTCCCCTTAAATATGGAGATACCTATGTGAGGAGAGTTGATAATAACACTTATTTCGACAGTGTCATCAGACCCTTGAGGTGACAGATTTGGTTGGAACCTCTTGGTGGAAACGTTGAGGCCTTATGAAGTTATTTTGGAAATGGACTGGTTATCCCCAGTTCATGCTCAAATTGACTATATTAGGCAATGAGAAGTGGTATATCTACAACATTGGTATGGGGTTTTCATTGGTTGGTGAAAAAAGAAACCCATGCGGAACGAGATAAACTCGTGCATATGAGGGAAGAACCGATCACTCTTTAGTCCACAACCTTACCCTCGTGGAAGTGGATGTTTTGAGTTTTCATTTCTGAAAGGTAGTGGTTGATTTTGGGAACATCCTTTAAAAAGATGTTTCTAGGATTACCTCTCTGTAGGGGTGGGGACATCTGTAACATTTTACACCACAAGATGGAACTGATATCAGCATCCGTATATCAGGGGGCTTTCATAGAGCTTCCCAAGCATTGGGCATAGGTGGAGAAAATACTGAGAGAGGTCTTAGTAAGACCCATTGTTCGAGGTTATGTGTTGAATACCAACATGTTAACCATGTGGCAGTGGAGATCATGTACCAACTAACAAGGGTGGATGGGCAAATCTATCAGTTAAAGGGGGTAGCCATTCACATGGATGGAATGGTTCTCATAGACTTTTCAGTAGCTGAGATAGCGGTGGTGGATGGATTTCCTCTAGGACTATGACTTTTAGGTAGTCTACACTCCTGAGAAGGGGAATCTTTTGGTAGAAATACTTAGTATGAGGTCATGATTACAGTTGCTGAGAGAGGAGATAGAGCAGCTAGTTGGGTTGTAGTTATCCTTCATGGATAGTGATGGAGATGCTTAGCACAAGTCTATGACAGTCACACCTCTACTCCTTCAACGATTCAGGGAGGTACATCTTGGGTACTTTGACTAAAAAACCTGATGTGCTCAGATATCCTCAGGACATGCTCCTGAAGGATTTTCGAAAGGTGGGGAGAACATCATCCTTTTTAGAGGATGCACTGTGGAACCGGTGACGTTATGTGAGGAGGTATTGAGGGAATTCCATACACCTCCTTTTTTGGAACATCCTCATGTGGAAAAGATGTTTCAAGACCTTTGACATTAGTTCTAGTTTACAGGGATGAAGAAAGTGGTGGTAGAGTTCGAATCACGATGCCTCACATATCAGAAAGTGAGATCGGGCATTAGTTTCTAGCATGGTTGAGCACATATTTATACCCCTAGAAATATGGTCAGACAGATCGGACCATAAAGACCTTGGAGAAAATGCTTCGTGCTTGTGCATTGGATTTTTTTTCATAGTTGGGAGGACCACCCACCACTGGTGGAGTTTGTGTATAGAAATAGTTATCACTCTACCATTGGACTGGCATATTTTGAGGCCTTATATATGTGACATTACCGATTAAACCTATACTGGAAAGACCTAGGGGTGTTAACACTCATAAGTCCAGAGATGATACAGGCTACCACCGAGATGGTTCTGATCATCTTGGAACGGATGAGGCCTACGGAGAGTAGGAACAAGTATTATTCTGATAGTATATGGAGACCCTTGTATTTTTAGGAGGGTAATCATGGTTTCCTTTAGGTCTCACCCTGATGTGGATTAGAGAGGTTTTTATGGGGTGATAAACTATCTATGAGGATCATCAAAACTTTTCAAATTATTAGTAGAGTTGGCGAGGTATCATACCACTTTTCTTTTTACCCACAGATGCACAAGGTTCTTAATGTTTCCTTGTGTCGTAACTGAGGAGGTACGTGCATGATCCCTCACACATCATCGACTGTGGCTGGCTAGACATTGGCGATGGGGTGATGTTTGCAGAGTTCCCGATGGAGATAGAATTTTGATAGGAGTGGGTCCCTCATGGATAGTTGATTCCTTTGGTGCATGTTCAGTGGGAGAACATGAATCTCAAAGTGAGAACAAGGGAGAGGGAGGCTCAAATTCATGCTCAATACCCCCACCTATTTGATTTTCCTTTTTTGGATTTCATGGATGTAAATCCCTAAGGTGGGGAGAATGTAAAGACCCAAAAATTCTGTATAATTTTATTAATTATACGGAATTATTTTGAGAATGAAAAATTTGAAGGTACGTGATTCTGAGGCCCGAAATGATCCGTCAAAAAATGTTAAGCATTAAATAGCAAGCCTGACCTATTTTATTAAAAAAGTGGAATAACTCTTAAATGGGTACCCATAATTGAAATCAGAGGGCACCATTTCATTAAAGATGGTGTGTATTCCCTGGGCGAGACTTATGTCTAGTCGGAGTCAGCCTCGAGTGAGAAAACCCGAAAATGGAATACCCATAAATAAAATAATTAAATAAATTTATTTTATTTCTCAAATGCTTATAACTCACGAAAGGTGACTCAGATTAAAAATATGTGACCATTGCTGAAATTGTGAGGGTATGATTTCCTTATAAAGGTCCTAACATTGGATGGTGTGGTCCAATAATGGAATTTAGTTTTTGGCCGTAAATAAAGTAATTATATAAAAATTATTTTACTGAAAAATCATTATAACTTCTAAACAGAAACTCAGATAAGAAATATGATAGTAAGTTTGATCTCATGATGCAGTGTTCACCTTAGGGGGAGCCTAACCTCGATCGGTGCATGTCGAGGGTGAATGTTAATAATTTTTTAACATTTTTCTAAGCCATATTCAGTAAAAGTGAAAATTGGGATTTTATATCTTTTGAACTGGTGCTCGAATTAAAAATAAAATGGCATCTTTGAATTCAAAATGCTGGGATTCACTTAGGAAAATCATAAAATTGACCAGTAAGGGCCTGAAAAAATAGTTAATTTTTTGACCTCTTAGAAAAAATAATTAAATAAATCTTTGAGTTATTTTATTTATTCTACAACTGTTGAGAAGTGGATGGCAGGACCGCAATGTAATGACTGACATTAAATAAGACACATTTAATTACATGTCCCTTTTGATGTGTAACTGCAATGTTTTTGGATTAAAGGTTCATTAATTGTGGTCCATTAATTAACCATATTAACATATGCAACGTGGTTCAGTTTATTTTATTTAATCAAACCATTGGCATGAGAATTGGAAACCCATGGGAGGAACGTCTGACGAAACGCCAAAGAATTTTCTCTCCAACAAAGAATGGTGGATGAATGATGAATGTGGGGGGAATCGATCTCGGGATCGAGGATCAACGCCGAACAAATTTTAAGGTGGATCATATCCTTCAACCACAACATGATTTCCATGTAGGGGTTTATTTGATTTATGTGGTTAATATCCCACTTTCCCCATTCATGAATAATAAAAATAACGCATATAAACCAACCAAAGGGTTGATCTGCATTTCATTCATTATTACCGAAGGTTGGTGTGGGGTTTCATTATGAGGTTTTAATTATTATTATTATTTCCTTTTTTAAGCGCTAACACAGATGGTGTAGCCCAATCCAAACAAGGTTTGGACCCTCCTCCATTCTTGATTTATGTGCGTTCTTTGTGTGAAACTGGGAAATGTGTCTGAAAGTCAGTAAAAATGGCCTCACAGAAAACGCGGAGACCCTAGAAGACCATAGGCACAAAAAGGAATGAAAATGGACCACCAGAGCATCTCTGGTGGCCCATAGAAGCAACCACCGGTGTGGCAGCACCGGTGCAGCGGCCGGCCAAGCCAGCGGCATGGAGGACCGATGACCACAGGGAATGTGGTTGTAATAACCGTGACTAGCTGGACCATTGTGGGTGGAATGGGGCATCGCTATTTTGCCACACTGGAAGAGGAGCAGCCTGCTTGGTCAGCTCGACTAGACCAATAATTGTCTCCAGCCGGCCGTTTGGAAAGGTGTGGTGGTTCCCCATTGGCACCACTAGCTGGACGAACCGAATGCACCACATCAAGCCGGCGTGTCCAGCAACCAATCGACATTAGCGCGGGCTGGACCCGCCATCTAGGTCCACAATTGGGGCCGAACCCTCCAGTAAGGCTGGACATGCTGGTTGGGCCGGCTGGGCCAGACTGTCACTGGACCCGGACTTGACCAACCTTGTTTCACTAAATTGTTTTATCTCACAAATCGTGTGTCTGATTGATGCACCGTAAGCAGCGTGAGGAACCACATGACAAGGAATTCATTTTTAGACACTCCACATGAGTTTATCTAGATGTTGTAGTATGGATGGGTGGGATCAGACTCGAATCCAACCGGGCCATATTTACCTATTTTCCTATATATTACGAACCGGGCATCCGATTGATGTTCCATATGTCACGTTGGAACCCTTATGACCATGCAGTCCTTCAGGTTACTTCATCATGAGACTTTGTGGTTGTTTAAATACAACAATTGGTTTGAGGAATGGTGTATCTGGAACTCAAGTGCACCAAGTGTAGGAATCCTATGGCTAGTCATCATGGGAAGAGCGACCCTCTGTGGATCGGTATGAGAGAGACACTTCGTGGATCAGCATCAGAGTGACCCTGGGTGGATTACTAGTAGCGTGACCTGAGGAGGACCATCCCTAGAGTGGTCATTCATGTATCAACGACTTATAAACCTATGTAGATCGATGACTTACGACCTTTTGTGGATCAGCAGTAGCGCTACCTGATGATGACTAGCCATAGAGTGGCCCATCATGGATCAGTGACCTACGACCCTGTGTGAATCAATGACTTACGACTTTTGTGGATCAGCAGTTTCATGACCCGACATGGACCGGCATTAGAGTGTCCCAACATTGATCATCGACTTATGACCCAATGTGGATCGACAGGTTAAAACCCTATGTGGATCGAAAATTTACGACCCTGTGTGGATCAGTGACATACAAACCTGTGTGTACCGACAACAACTTCTTTTTGGATCAGCAGTGGATCTTATCAATTGAATAAGATGATTTATCATTATGACTAATCATCATTATGAATTTTCTTTACGTTATATGCCTTGTGTGAGCTATCTTTTACTTTATGATTTTTGTTTGAAATCATTCTTTGTGGTTTTTCCATTGTGGAATTTTGAGAGACCATCATAGGGTCTTGGGGTCCATACTGAGTTTTTTATACTCACCCATGCATGGGCTTCAACTACACCTTGTTGTGTCTTGTGCAGATGACAAACAACTCGGCTGAGACATTGGAGATCCAGGGCTTGACGGTATACAGATGTGACCGATTGACGTTGTAATCCGTAGGGACGAGATGCACCAAATGTTCAGGTAAGATCCTTTGTGGACTATATATAGATCTTTTTTTCCTTTTTTGTACATTCTTTTCATTTGGTCTTGTATACTGGATCCTATTACTTTCAGTACATAATTTTTCTCTCAGTGGTGGTTTTTAGTAGTGGTTATACATTAAATGTTTCTGCTGTTAATTACTTGTATGCAGTGTGTACCTAGTCTCTGTGTGTATAGGTTTAAAGGTAATGCCAACCCTTTTTGGGTTATGCCTTTCCGGTGCTAGTCGCCAACCCTAGGACTATGGAAGGTGGTCTTGGGGTAGTCACGACATCGGACCCAGGGGATGAGTTGTGACATAAATACACACACATATATAATATGTATACATGTATATAGAAACTATATTTCAAGACGTTTATAGACATATAACTGGATATTGGGGGATTGTTCGACCGAGAGCCTAACCCAAGATACTAAGACTAGTCTAACAGTCCAATGTATCATGTATGGTTACTCCCACATAATCTCATATGAATGTCATACATCAAGCCAATCACTTGAGATGGTGGGGTTAGTCTTCATGATTAACACCCAATGCACATGAACGTGGAGTATCATTCCCATCATTCGAATAAGAGTCTAATTGAGTAAAGCTTCTTGAAAACACCAGATGTAAGGGAGTGTGAAATGTAATTCCCAACATGCCCATTAACCATTTTTCGAGGAACACTTTCCAAAAACTAATTATAATAACAAGTAATTACCTATTAATAATTCTAATAATCAAAACAAATACATCCAATGGTAAAAATTGATGTAATTTACATTTATAAAAATATAACATGTGGCATGGCCATGCCTCCAATTTTCATTAAATAAACTCATTTCATTTAATTTTTGATGTTTTATGATTCAATTCCATGGTCAAGAAAATCAGATTTTGAGGTTGTTTGGTCAACATTCGTATTATATAAAAAAATAAAATTTCATTTCAAAGGTATTCTATGGTCTTTTAAACAATTAGATATAATGAGGTATATTCATTTGGAACACCCAAAGGAGTGGATATAAATAGGTAGGAACCCATTAATAAATTTATTGGTTATATAAGATTAATTGTACAAGGAATAATTAATTAAAGTGGTATAACCCATTTTATGGAAATGATCTGAAATGTTCGGTATATGGAACGTCACCCAAATACTTTGATTGAACCTATTATTTTGGAAAATATTTACATTCCACGAAACTGAGATCTGCAGATAGTGAATCATCTAAAATCAGCCTTTGATTTAAAGAAGAATAGAAGAAATTTAATAAATAGCAAAATTACTTGGGTATATAGATAATATGATCATAGCAAAATAAGATATGAGACGAGAAGATTAACAATGAATGTAATTAATAAGATTTGAGAGCCTAAAAATTTGGCTCAAATGCATAAGATGGTGATAAAAATAAGGGTAGGATCAAGGATTAATCAAGAAGCCTATATTAGGAATAGGAGGTCTCCATTTGAGAAAAAAGGCATTGTATGCTAGAGAAGAGAAAAAAAGAAGAAAAGGTGTTAAAAAAAATTTCAGGGGTGAAATTTTAATTTCACACATAAAAACTAGGGTGCAAATTTTGGTCATAGTTTTGGCCAAAATGTGGGCAGACCATGTTTTCTACACTCTCTAATGAACCCCTTTACACAGGCTAGGAACAATGTTGTAAAATCATGTGAAACAAATGATATAAATCACTATATCATGATTGATACATCATTCAAAATCGTACACCCTAGCATGAATCGTTAAAGGAAAATAGTGTGACCTCATATTAGACACAATCTCCCCAAATGGATATGCCACATGGGTAGTACTGACAGTGCACTAACCAGGCATATGATTCTAATGTTAAATTTCAGGATCTTTGACCTCCAAATAAGCATCAGAAACTCCTAAAACATTCCTTAGGTCATAGGGAATTTCTACAAGTTAAAAAATAATTTGAACTAAAAAACAAACAAGTCATGCCTTTGAGATAATCTAGTCCATTAAACATAACATATAATCTTTGCCTTATAAAAACATTATAATGTTCTTATAAACTCATCCTTAATGTCTATTATAGTTTTATGTTTCTAAAAAAATATTTTCCAAAATCTAGTTCTCAATGATTCTATAAAATGTTATTTGATAACAACTATAATAAACCCAATCCCAATAACCTGGTGCTAGTGTCTACATTACTACATTGGTAGAAGATACACTGAATCACATCCCAAAGGACCAAATTCTATTGTAGTCTTGGAAAAGCATGTACATAACTTATTAAAATATGACATTTGATTACAAAAATTAAAACATAATTTATTTGAGAATATCATTATTCTAGCTAGAATATAATTTCATACCATTCATAGTATACTTTATGGTTTCCTAGGAAAATTTAAAAAAATAAAGCTGATCTAAAGTGCTTTGGAATAGTTACATAAAGAGGAAGTAACATGAATAAATAAAATGAAACCAATAAGGTGTAATCAATATAAAAATAGAAATATCTCAAAATACATTCAATTTAATAATTAACATTACTATCAGGATTAGATAAGGCATAATCAATATGACAGGTAAATAGATAAAAACAAATTACATTTAATCAATAAACAGATAATGAAATGAATCCAAAAATAAAATAATTTTGAAAATATCATGGATAATAACAATTTAATTCTTAATAATGGATGATCCAAATTTTCGAATGGCATGATCTCAAGAATCATGATACCTCTGCATTCACAACCATTCAAAAGACAGTTAAAAACTAATGGGTAGGTATACACAAAAAACTAATTTAACTAAGTCTATCCCACTAGTTCATCTCACGATACTAACAATACATTGAGGGGATATCTATAACTATGAACCACCCATATATACATGTCTAATTCATTCATAATATATCAAAAGATTGATTTAATTCCTAATTAATATGTCTAATCAAGGAATTTATGTATCAAGCATGGAATATGGATTTATAATTATTTCTCTAATAGATAATATATTATTCAATGTAAAATAAAATATGTTAAAATAAAATATGTTTTTATTAATAAGTATATACAAGATAAATATATGGATATTTTGGGGAAATTTAATCTCCAATGATAACAATAAAGTTAATTTTTAAATTAAAAGATAATTATTTCAAAACATAATCAAGAAAGAAAATTTCAATACCTTCCCCAATCAAAATAATCATAAACCATATACATATAATAATAATTATTACATCCATAAAATATATCTATATGGAATTATATGTACAATAAAGGGTTGATGCCATAGATTAATTGAAATACATTAAATATTTTATTAAACCATTCTTGAAAAAATTAAACTTTTCAATTTGAAAACCCATTAAAAAAAAACATTTCACAAAATATTTTGATTTTTTTTAATTTTCCATTGAAAATTAAAGATTATTTTTAAAAAATTTGAGCATTCATGTTGGTGGTTAATTATATAATTTCCATTCAAATTAAAAGAAATATTCTTTTCACATTTTCTGTTAATGCCAAAGGGTCCTTGTTAGAAAAATAAAATGTTGATTACATTATAAATATTTTTTAAAAAAAACATGGGTAAAAATTTATTTGATAAATAATTTGGTTAATTTTTAATTACAGTTTTTCAAAACATTTTAAAAAAAATGGATTTTGAAGAAAAATGATTTTGGAACAAAGAGTGATATAAACTCTGGGTTTCTTTAAAACATTTTGTTAATAAATTTAAGCACGAAAGAGTAGGAAATCATACTATTTATTTAAAATTTTATGAATAACCATAAGAGAATAAAATTAAATCCCTTTTTTATACAGTTTTCAAATAAAATCCATTAATGTATATTTCAGTATAATCTCGATTTTAATTAGATTCAAACATAATTCTCTTTCAACTTTGTTAAATTTTGAATCGTAAAAAACACGAAGAGAATAAAATAAAATGAAATATTAATTATTATAAATAATAATATATTCATTATAAAATAAATAAAATTTTATTTAGATACACCTTATAAAATAATATATGTGTATAACATAACATATTTCCCAATAATGATTATTTGAGATGAACTACCCTTAAAATGATCATGTGGTTGAATTGAGAAATATTCAATGAATCTATAATTTTCAAAAAACATAAATCTAGATAAAAAAAATGTGGAAATACATCATAATATATTAAAATGACATTTCACATATAGTCAAACAAATCAATGACAATGAATAAGTAATATAATCCAATGAAACGAAATTGAGTTGTAAAATTCTTTACCACATGGTATTTATAAATTAAATTCACCATTGATAAAATAATTAAAATTTGAAGATAAAATAACACTAATAAGTAAGGATTCATGATATTACATGTTAATAATATAGTTTATACACTATAATAAAGAATCTTGGTGTAAAATATTATAATATGCCTCAATAAAGGGAATGTGAGATAAATTACTTTACCTCATGCTTCCTTTTGGATGGCATTCTATAACCTTATATATAATAGATTTAATAATTTCATTGATTTAAAAAATAAACATAAACATCTTTATAATATAATATATGATTCTCTTAAAAATATTTATCACCCATTATTTAAAAATATTTCCTTATTTTCATTGTTTAAGGTATCAATTATTGTGTTTTCTCGTGGATGTTTTTTCATTGATGTTTTGATTCATTCATGTATTATATAGTTCCAAATTAAACATAATTATATATATTTTATAAATATATTTTTAAAAATTTATAAATTTTTATAATAAATATTGAAATTTTAATATGGAGACTGGATCACATGACATAATGTTGATGGTAGATCGGATATATGCCCGATAAACATTATTTTTTTCTTATTGGGAGGAAGGTTAAGGAAGTGGGTGATATATTATTTTTATAGAATCATAAATATTTTATGTTATTAGTATTTTCATGAATTTTTATATACTCTCTTTACTTATTTTATATCTAATGTGCATAATGTGTGTGAAATATTAATATATTAATACTAAGTATAATTTTTGACCATTTTTAGAAGTAGTACAATTGAGTCAGTTTACAATTTTATATTTAAATCTCACCCTACAGATCCAAATTGTGTGGTTACTATTTTTTAGGATTCATAATTCAATATAAAAAATTTCATTAGAAGGGATCATGGGAAAATTATTCCATTTAATGCCTCATATAGACCACACAAGAGGGCCTATAGAAACTGTGACGAAACCGTACCAGCCATGAATATGGGATTACTGGGCACAATCTAGAAGTTAAAACTCCTTCATTATCCTCCAAGATTCAGGGGACAATTTAAGGAGTCATGGATAAAAAATTCAAGGCCCAACTCCAAACACAAGTGGCCCAACCTATGCTTTGAAGTCCAACCCACCATTCTGGCCGAGAAATAAAATTAATACAGTATTCATGACATATCTCATTATGTAAGAATCCAATAAAGCTGATATTTTGCATCATGAAATATGAGATTTAGACTGCCTACTTTTTTGAATAAATCATTCGAATTTGAAGGCATATTCCTATTCAAGAATCCATTCACAATTTGGACTTCAAAAAGTTGGGATGAAATAGACAAATTAATTTTTTTTAATCAACCAGCCATAACTTTTTCTCCATAAGTCCAATGGCCACACACTTTTCAGAGTAGAAAGAGGATATGTATATATATACAACTTTAAATAAGATAATATCTCAAAATTTGGCTGTATAATTTATTAAATTGTCGATTCAAATGGAGGGTTAGTTTTGGAATTCAAAAATCCCACAACATTAGACTATAAATACATCCCCATCCTTACCTTGCAAAGGGTTGACATTTCAGCAGAGATGAGAAAATATTGGAATGACCAAAGCCTTGACAAAGGCTTGGGAGGACCTTCCATACTCATGTTTTCACTTGAGATATCCTTCCTCCTCTTTTTGTTTCCTTTCACTTTTGTGTTGTTCTTCTTTTGTAATCTTGTAAATTTGTGTTTTGTAATTCTGTTTTAATGCATTTTTTTCATAAATATCTCTTATTCTCATCCACCTTCTGTAGATTAATATTAATTTTCTTAATATAGTTTAAATACATTTGAATCCCCTTCCCTTATTTGGCTTCCTCATTCAATTGAAAGCCCATTTTTTAATTCTCATCATTGTTCTTGTGTGTGTGTGTTCGACGCACCACTCTTTTCTTATCCCTTTATTTTACTTCTATTCTTAATTTAACATCATAATCTTTATAACCATATTATTACACACATAAATTGCTGAGTAAATCTCTCACTGGGTTGTGTCAAAATTTAGGGATGTTAAGTTATTGAGAGTAATTGCTCGATGAGTATTCATTAATTTAACATTGTGTATGTTGGACTTAGCATACCATGGATTAATGACATATTTTGTTAACCATATGGTTTCCATGTATTTTTGGAACCATAAATACACTACCATAAAAAAGTAACGGTAATGATTAGAACCTTAAGTTATGTTAAGATATAGACTAAAGCCTTAATGCTTAGGAATTCCAATCAATGTTATCTTGTGAATTGGGTGTTAATTTAAATGCAATATAAAGAAAAGCTCAAGGATATCACAAGCTTAACTGCCTAATAATAAACTCACCCCAATACTTTTCAATTTGTTAAATAAAAAATCATCCATAACTTAATTCATAATCTTTGCAAACAAACCCCCCAATTAAAAAAACAATCGACTAAAAACAATCGACTATTAAAAAAAGTATCATTGCTGAGGATTCGACCCGAGTGCTACAATACACATTAGAAGAGAATCATATCTTTGACCAGTAAATAGGGGAAAATCGGTTACACATTTCAAATGGATCCGTTTTGGGGACGGTGATTTAAGTATTCATTAGTTTCTGGTTATTGTCAAAAAAACAAAAACAAAATTTAAAAAAAATTGATTAAAAATACAAAGAAAAACCCACCTTCTCATTAAAATCATAAACTAACAAATCACAAAGAAAAACCTGTCATCCTTTTCCTTCCAACATCTTTTTAAATTCCCCATATCCCCCCAAACAATCCCTCAGACTTGTTTGACCCTGAAATTGAGCGAAAACTTTTCCAACTTAAGAGGAACATAAGAGAAAATCAAATAATTCAAGGATGAGTCTTTGTCTAACCTATTGAATTGGATATGTCCAATCATAGGGAACAAGCACTTAAAGAAATTTCTACCCCTGATATGAATTACCAACCTATTGGTATTCAATATCCAATCATATATGCTGACTTTGAACTCAAATCATGTTTGATTCATCTTCTCCATCATTTCCACGGGCTAGCCGGTGAGGATCCACAACTTCACCTTAAAGAGTTCCATGTGGTGTGCTCTACCATGAAGCCTCAAGGGGTTTCTGAGGAAAAAATCAAACTCAAAGCATTACATTTCTCCCTAGATGACACTTCTACTTCATGGTTCTACTACCTTCCTCCTGGTTCAATAACCACATGGAATGACATGAAGCGACTATTCTTAGAGAAAATTTTTCCTAATTCTCGTACTGCTTGTATCCGAAAGGAAATAAGTGTTATCAGTCAGTTACCAAGGTAATCACTCCATGAATATTTGGAGAGGTTTAAAAATCATGTTTAAACCTACCCACACCACCAAATCCCTGACCAACTCTTGATCCAATACTCTTATGAGGGCGTATTAGCTATGGAGAGAACTGTCATTAATGTTGCATGTGGTGGTGCTCTTATTGATAAAACTCCTATAGATACAAGAGATCATACAATCAACATGGCTAAAAACACACAACAATTCCATACTCGAGCATATTGTCAAGTAAAACAAGCCCAAGATAATCAATCCATAGAGCCAAACAAGATGACTGAGTGGATGAGTGAACTTACAGGTCTTGTGCGGGAACTAGTTGCAGCATCCAAATCCCCAACATCGTCTTATTTACAATCAATGTTTCCTAGACCTGTCAAAAACTATGGAATCTACAACTCTCCATCTCATCCATCTGACACATGTTCACAACTTCAAGAGGATCAATCTGATTCATCTAGACTAGTGGATCTCAATGCAGCATATGCTCAGCGGAACACCAATCCTCAAATATCAAGTCAGTTTGTTAGAAACTTCAACCAACCTCACTCTGATCCATTCACTTCTTCCTATAACCAAGGCCATAGGTATGGTAATCCCATATCTCATCCTCATCAATTACCTCATCAAAACCCAAACCAATTCCAATATGGTCAAGGTGTTGGTAACTTCCAACAACCTTATCCTATTCTTCCTCAACCTCATAGGAAGAATCCTCCTCCTGGATTACATTATCCCAGTGAGGCTTCTCAATTCCAAAACCAATACAATCTCCTTCCCAAGAACAAAAATCAAGGTAATCAAAATTCGGGACAAGCCACTTCTTCTAAACAACCATGGGAAAGTGTAGTAGAAGATCATGCCTCTTTCACCCATTCTAGCCTCAAGAACATTGAAACCCAAATTGGTCAACTTGTATCCCACCTTAGTCAGCATAAACCATCTAATTCTTCCCAACTTATAGCTCAACCATTACCCAACCCCAAGGGTAATGTAAGTTCAATTGCAGTTAGATCGGGAAAGAGTATTTCTATGCCTCAAGATAAGTCATCCAACACTCATTTGAATGTCGACCTTGAAAATGAAATGAAACTTGAAAAGGAATATGAATCCATTCCCTCACCTCCATCCATTCCACTTAGGAATCCAATTCTTTTTCCACAAGGTGTATCTAAGCCAAATAAGTCATTTGAACCAGATCCTTAAATTCTTGACATGTTTAGACATGTTGAAGTCAACATTCCTCTCTTAGATTCCATAAAAAAAATTCATAAGTATTCCATGTTTCTCAAGGAGTTGGGTACCCCCAAGAGGAAACTTAGGACCTTTGAAAATGTCTCCACCCAGCAGTCTATTCCCATAATGTGCAATGATCCAGGGACCTTTACGATTCCATGCCAAATTGGAAGTTCTAACTTCTATGATGCACTCATAGACTTAGGAGCCTCAATTAAAGTCATGCACAAATCCATCTTTTCCCACCTTGTTCTAGGTCCCTTACATCCAAAGGGTGTTGTTATTAAGTTATAAAATCGAATCACTGCTAGTACTGAGGGTATAATTGAGGATTTCCTTGTTCATGTTAAGGATCTTATCTTCCCAGCTGATTTCTATATCCTTAACATGAAAGGTGAGATGAATTCTTCTCGATCTCCCGTAATTCCTGGAAGACCATTCCTCATGACTTCTATAACAAAAATTGATGTCCATTCAGGCATCTTATCCATGGAATTTGGTGATCAACTGGTCAAATTCAACATTAACCAAGCCATGCGATACCCATATGAGGATTACTCAGCATTCTCAACACATGCTTCTGATGACACTTCTAAGAGTCAATCTAACCCCAATCCACCATGTTCTTAATGTTCTAATGACAAAGGATCTTGTGAAATGTGAAACATGATTAACCAAGTCATAAATGGTGAAGTTGATGTGGTCCCCTCATTCATAGACTCCATCAATCTAGAGGAACTTGAAAATTATCTTGAATCCCACATCAACTCTGATCTCTACTCCTCCACCTTGGACAATATTAAGGAAAATAAATCTGAAGCAACTGAAGTCCCTTTATCCATTCCTGAGATGTCTAATCCTCAAATGAGAGATGATACTGATCTAAAACATCTTCTTGAACACCTTAAATATGCATTTTTATCCATGATCACTCTTATCCTGTCATTATCTCTTCTTCACTTACCAAAACTGAGGAGTCCAAACTTGTTCAAGTGTTAGAGGAAAACAAAAAGGCATTAAGGTGGACCCTAGATGACATACCAGGAATCAAACCTTCTCTTTGAATACATCACATCCATCTTGAGGAATCATCCAAACTAATTAGACAACCACATAGAAGACTCAATCCACTCATACTTGAGGTAGTTAGGAAAGAGACCACCATGCTACTTCAAGCTGGTATTATCTATCCAATTTCTGATAGTGAATTGGTTAGTCCAATTCAAGTTGTACCTATTAATGGTGGGATAACTATTGTCACAAATAAACATGGGGAGGTAGTCACAACTCGAGTGAAGAACAAATGGCGTGTGTGCATCGACTATTGGAAATTGAATGTTGAAACAAGAAATTATCACTACCCTCTTCCATTCATTGATCAAATGCTGGAACGATTAGCTGGAAAGTCATACTATTTCTTTTTTGATGGATACACCGGCTACTTCCAAATCCCAATCGCACCTCCGGACCAAGAAAGGTCTACATTCGCATGCCCCATTGGAACATATGCATATATGAGATTGCATTTTGGCCTTTTCAATTCTCCTACAACATTCCAGAGGTGTATGATGAGTATCTTTTCGGAATTCATCGAACAATGCATGTAAGTCTTCATGGATGACATTTCCATTTATGGTGAGTCATTTGAATCTTGTTAGAATTCACTCTCTCTAGTCCTACAATTGTGTGTCAAGTGTAACCTTGTGTTAAATTTCAAAAAATGTCACTTCATGGTTTCAAATGGGATTTTTCTAGGGCACATAGTTTCAAAATATGGTATTGAATTAGATCCTACCAAAATCTAAGTGATCCAATCACTTCCTCAACCCACTTATTTTCGATACATCCATTCATTTCACAGTCATGCTGGTTTTTATCGGGGATTCATCCATCAATTTTGTAGGATTTACCTCCCACTAACTCGATTTCTCCAAAATAATGTCACTTTACATTTCGATGAGGTTTTCAAGAGAGCCTTAATTGAACTCAAAACTGCTCTAACTTCCCCCCCAATAATCCAACCCCCAGATTGGTTCATACCCTTGGAGTTGATGTGTGGTGCTTCTGATAGAGACGTTGGGGCTGTTCTTGGTCAATGAAGAGAAAAACATCCACATGTTATCTATTATGCCTCAAAAACATTGGATGAAACTCAATATCAATACACTGTCACATAAAAATATCTTTTATCAGTTGTTTTTGACTTAGATAAATTTCGGCCCTATCTATTAGGTGCCAAAATCATCATCTTCACAGACCATTCTGATATAAAGTTCTTACTCAAGAAAAGTGATTCCAAACTGAGTCTAATAAGATGGATCCTAATGCTCCAAGATCTTGACCTTGAAATAAAAGATAGAACAAGAAAAGAAAACCCTATGTTTGATCAGTTGAGTAGAATTTCTAATTCTTCTCATTTTGAAATCATCGATCCGGAATTTCCCACTGAGCACATTTCATATCTCACTCTAAAAATTCCATGGTATTCCCCAATTGTAAATTACTTGGTTTCTGGTGTTTTTCATGAATATTTTTCAAATGAACAAAAATGAAGTTGAAATGTGATTCAAGATACTATTTTTGGGAAAAAAATAATCTTAGGAAAACTGGGGATGGAATGGTAATAAGGAGATGAGTCGATGAAAATGAACATTCTTCCATCTTTGAATTCTATCCTTCAATGCCTGGTGGTGGCCACTTTGGACCACAAAGGACCTCTATAAAGGTTCTAGACT
The DNA here is from genome assembly GCA_963277665.1 of Viscum album. Taxonomy (NCBI): domain Eukaryota; kingdom Viridiplantae; phylum Streptophyta; class Magnoliopsida; order Santalales; family Viscaceae; genus Viscum; species Viscum album. The sequence continues at coordinate 1,871,087,629 of OY728150.1, forward strand.
ATGGATTCTTTTGGCATTCACTCTTCAAGTAATCACATGAGTTCTGTTAATCATGTCCCACTTGCCAAAAAATTTGCACAATTTCCAAGAGAAATGAAATACCCCAAAAGACTATAATTTTCTGTGAGATCTTTGATGTTTGGGGTATTGATTTCATGGGACCATTTCCCTCTTCCAAAAGATTCTCATACATCATTCTTGCAGTTTATTATGTTTCTAGGTGGGTTGAGGACAAACCCACTAGAAAGGATGATTCACATACTATTAGTGAGTTTCTAAAGACACACATATTCCACCGATTTGGCACACCATGTGCCTTGATAAGTGACTTATGAACCCATTTTTATAATAAAAACATTGAATATATTTTGTAAAAGAATTGGGTTGTACATAAAACGGCAACTTCATATCACCCACAAACAAATGGCATGTCTCAACTTTCTAATAAAGAAGTGAAAAGAGTACTTGAGAAAATTGTAAAACCCACCAGAAAAGACTGTCCTTAAAGACTTGGTGAAGCACATCGGGCTTATTGAAATACCTATAAAACACCCTTTTGGATGTCTCCTTTTAGGATAGTTTTTGGTAAAGCATGTCATTTTCCATTTGAAATCCAACACAAGTAATTTTTGGTAGTGAAAACTTGTAATTTTGATCTTGAAAAATCTGGTGAAGAAATATTGTTGCAATTGGCTGAACTGGAAAAGCTTTGACTTGATTCTTATGAGAATTATAATCTCTACAAAGAAAAATACAGGGCACTCCATGAAAAAAACATCCTGAGAAATGTATTCCGTGAAGGTGAAAAGGTGATTCTCTTCAATTCTCGATTTCGAATTCACCCAGGTAAGATTAGTTATCGTTGGGAATGTCCTTTTGTTATTACTAATGTTTACCCGTTTGGTGCCATGAAAGTCCAAGACCTCTCTTCCAAAAGGACATTCACAGTAAATGGACATCAGTTAGAGAATCACCATGAGAGGACGCACAATCCTGGATCAACATCGACTACCACTAGATCCCCAACTTCTGCAGTCGACACACCACTGGACGGAGATGGAAACCCACCAAATCCATACAAGTGGGCACCGCTTTCTCTTTAACTCTCTCTCCCTCATCCTCCATCTACCTCTTTTTTCATCTTCCTCTGTCTTTAAATTTTTTACCACTTTTTTTTTTCAAACCCATTAATTTTCTCTTTCTCTTTTATGTGAGTGTGTCTTTATTAAAAACTGAAAAACAATCTAATAAAAAAACAAAAAAAAATAATCATAACAAAAAAAATACAAAAAATATCAAGAGTCATGCTTACTCACCATCGAGTTTTGAAAATTTGTCCAACCTTTTTGGGGATTCAACAAGAATTTTTTCATCTTAAAAATTTTGTATTTTCACCATGACAAGGGAGAAATAATTTTGTGTCAAAATCAACAAATTTGGAATGATCAATTTTTTATTTGGAAAATGATTTCCCCCACTCATGAGGAACAAAATTTTCTTTAATTCCAAGGCCAACTATGGAAATCTTTTCAAAATGTGTGTTTTCACCCCCATTTGTGAGTCTTGAGATTGTGGACCTTCGAGCTGAATTTCCTACTGTAGTTTGCATTAATATGATAAATCCATTTTCTGAACCCCATGAGTATTATAATAACCAAATAGCCTCCCATTAACCATACATTAATCCTCATTTTGAAATACCCTTAGAGCCTATGAATACCATTTCTTTGATAGCCACATTACAAGCCCAATTTCTTATCCCACCCAATATCAACATGGATTGTCTTTGTATAATTTTTTGAAATTTATGTGAGGGGGGGATGGATTTAATTTTGGGTACCCTTTGTTGATGTCACTATATTATATTATACTTGAGGGAAAGTATCATTTTATGTGTGGGGGATATTTTTTCCTTCAGTGGGGTTTTGGAATATATATATGGTTATCATGTATAATTTAAAAGTGTTAAAAAAATCAAAAAAATAAAAATAAAATAAGAATGGGTTGTGTCATGGGTAGGTCAAAAGTCACTATTTATCTACCTTTGATCTTGTTATAACTATTAAAATTAGTGTTGTGATGAGATAAATCATGGGTTTGGATATGAGTGTGAGATCTTTTCCAAGTTTAACTTTCGAAAAAAGAGAAAAAAAGAAGAAAAAAATAACACTTGCATTATATTCTTATGTCATTGAGAGAAGTTTTGTGGTTTGTGAATATATCATCTTCTCATCCCCTTAAAAGTATCATCCTCTATTGTTTCTTTCTTCACACAATCATTCCCTTGTAAATATGTGTTTTCACTTCCTTTCATGTTTTATTTCAAAAAAAATGTGAATTTATTTTTCTAAGTTGGTGCTTTACCCCTCTTTTTCTCCCTCAAAGACATTATATTCCTACCATCCCATAGCCACAGAAAACCCCTTAAAAAACCTCTTCATTCTTGTTCACTTTGGATAGGTATTGGAAGCTGATAGCTCTTTCAAACTTTCATATTTTCACTTTTGGTTGGTGAAAGAGTGAACCTCCACAAATGGATTTTATCATCTTGAGAGGTGTCAGTTTTGTGTGTCCACATTTTCCATTTCTAAACTTGATCATGAAAAAATGAATTAGTTTTGGAACATTGTTTCTGTAACAACTTTTGGTGGAATTAAAAATTGATGAGTGAAATAGTCTAAACCTCCCCTCATTGGGGAAAAAAAATTTTTAATATTTTTTGGTGAGTGAAAATGATTTTGTCATGTTTTTATATTTGTTGCACATGATGACATGCACAAGACTAAGTGTGGGGGAGTTGATGTTATTAATATTTTCATGAATTATTATATAATGCCTTTAATTACTTTATATTAAATGTCCATAATGTGTGTGAAATATTAATGTGTTAATACTAAGTATAATTTTTGATCTTTTTTAGAAGTAGTCCAATTTTTTCGGTTTACTATTTTATTTATAACTCTCACCTACTACTCTAAATTTTGTGTTTTGTGTTTTTTGGGATTCCTAATTCAATATAAATCATTTCATTATAAAGGATCATTGGCTCATTCTTCCATTTGAAGGCTCATATGGACCACACAAGAGGGCCTACAGAATCTGTGAAGAAACTGGACCAGCCATGAAGATTGAATTAGTTGGATCAATCTAGAGGTTAAAATTACATTATTATACTCAATGGTTCAGGGGAAAATGTATGGAGTCTTGGATAAAAATTTCAAGGCCCAAATCCAAACACAAGGGGCCCTACTTATGCTATGAATTCCGGCCCATCATTCTGGACGAGAAATAAAAGCAGTACAGTATTCATGACATATCTCATAATGTAAGAATTCAATAATACTGAGTTTTTTCATTGTGAAAGAGGAGATTTAGTTGGCCTACTTTTTGGAATAAATAATTCTTATTTGAAGGCATCTTCCTATTCAAAACCCCATTCCCATTTTGGACTTCCAAAATTTGGGATTGAAATGGACAGATTAACATTGTTTTATCAACTGGCCATAACATTTTCTCCTTAAATCCAATGTCTACCTAATTTTCAAAGTATAAAGAGGATATATTTCTCTATGACTTTTATGAACTTGAGGTTCGACTGTCTAATTTATCAAATAGGATATGCAAGTGGAGGGTCGGTTTTTAATGCAAACAACCCACAACATTGGGCTATAAATACATCCCCATTCTCTCCTTGCATAGAGTTACCATTTCAGAAGAGAGTAAAAGATATTGGCATAAGAACATATTTTAAAAAGACTTGGGAGGACCTTCCATACTCAAGTATTTACTTGAGATACCCTTCCTTCTCTCTTTGTTTCCTTTCAATTTTGTGTTGTACTTCGTTTGTAATCTTGTAGGTTTGTGTTTTTTAATTCTGTTTTAATTCATGTTTCTTCTTCAATATATTATATTCTCATCCACCTTATGTAGTTTAATATTATTTTTCATAAAATAATTTAAAAACAGTTGAATCCCCTTCCCTTCTTTTTCTTCTTCATTCAATCAAATGTCCGTTTTTTTAATTCTCATCATTGTTCTTGTGTGTGTGTGTTCGACGCACCACTCTTTTCTTATCCATTTATTTTACTTATATTCTTAATTTAACATCATAATAATTATAAAAAAATTATTAAACACCCAAATGGATGAGTAAATCTCTCGTTATTGTGAGTAAAAATTTAGGGATGTTAAATTATTGAGAGTATTTGCTCGATGAGTATTCGTTAATTTAACATTGTGTATGTTGGACTTAACATATCATGGATTAATGACATATTTTGTTTAACATGTGGTTTCCAAGGATTATTGGACCCAAAAATACACTAAAATAAAAAATTAATGGTAATGATTATAACCCTATGTTAATTTAAGGCTTGGATTAAAGCCTCAATACTTAGGAATTCCAATCAACGTTATCTTGTGTAGTGGGTGTTAATTTAAATGCAATATAAAGAAAAGATCAAAGATATCACAATCTTAACTCTCTAAAAATGAACTCACCCCTATATTTATCAATTTTTTAAATCAAACATTATCTATAAATTATTTCATAAGAGCTACAAAAAAACCCCCCAATCCGAAAAACAATCAACTATTAAAAAAAGTATCATCACCGAGGATTCGACCTGAGTGCTGCTATACACATTAACAAAGCATCAGATATTTGACCAGTCGATAGGTGAAAATCAGCCCATGTTTCAATATTTCATAAATACCACATATATTCACAAAATATATCTTCATTATCATCTATGTAAATATTAAGTGAAAAATGAATCACATTGCTTTGTGGGGAGATGTTCTATCGTAGAAACGAGATTCATTACTATAATTTATATGGTATGGAATGTAAGAAGGTATATAATAAATTATAACTAGATAAATATCATAAAATAATAATATATATATATATATATATATATTAAATATATAATTATTATAATCATTATATGCATTAATGGAAATCAAATTGCATCGGGTCGTGAGTCCATAGTCTACCGTACACACGACCGACTATTTCATTTCCCATTTGATGAAGGATGAGATAGATAAAGGTCAATAAATTAACATAGTAACATATAATAATATGGTACTAACTATTTTTTTATACCATTATTAATTAATAATATTTAAATATGTGGATAAGGAAATAAATAAAAATGATCGTTTTAGAACGTCACCTCTTCTTCACATGTTCTCTTTAGGTTTTTACCTAAATCATTCATCGGATGGATTTATAATCAAAACAAGGGATCTAAGATGTTGGGATAGTATTAAATAAGTGACTTTGATAGGTATTTTCTAATGAAAAATTATTTTGTACTATTAAGAGTCGAGGAAAGTGTGTGGACTTTTGGAAGTGTGGTAAAGGAGACACATATAGCATTTGAAATGAATAAATTGCAATGAAATTTTTATAATGAAAAAATCCACAAAAATCTCTCATTATATAACATTATAGGTTATAAATTATAAATATGTCCATAAAAATGGTTTTGTAAAAGTTTTTTTCATTTTTAATCCTTATCTTCTTAGATTAACCCCCATCAAACTCATTTTAACATTAACCGTGATAATTAACTTTTACCGCTTTCAAATTTTATTAAGGTAAAACATTATTTTGAACTTATAATATAGTATAAATAATGTAAATTAAAAATAATAATTCTATTTTTCCAAATTAAAATCATTGAATATTCAGAATAAAATTTAAAATTAGACTTGAAAATGCAATACAAAAGAGGGTTTCCAAAGAGAAAATTCTCATAAGATAGAAGGTTTATATATCAAAATTCAATATGAAATTTACTCTAATGTCCTTAATTGAATATTTTTTAATTTAATTGATCTTTTTTACCATAAAGAAATTTAAAAATATAATATAATTTTTTAATTTATTGAAATGAAATGGTTATGTTCAATATGAATTAGTATTTGTCACTACTCATAGAAAAATGAATATTTTCCTAAAAATCATAAAAATTAAAAATTAAATTGTTTTGATCTGATTATTTATAAAATTAATTATTAAATAAATTTCCAAAATTTTGAATTTTTTATATTATGTGTGCACAGTGGGATTAAAAAATCAGTTAGAAAAATAATAATTTATATAAAAAACATTTATTTTCATTCAAATTTTTTTATTTTTGTTTATTATAAATATATACAAAATGAACATGTGCCAACCATATATTTTAATAAATTATTTTGTTCTATTAATAACCACTAATATAAAATCAATTTTATAATCATCACATTTAATAAATATTATTTTTGAAAAGTAATGTGTTTCATTTAAACTAGGTGATGTGTGGATTAGAATCTTCTTAAGAGATTGATCTTATTTAAAAATAAATATATCATAATGGCTTAGGGATTTACATTGTATTATAATATTGGTGTTGTGTGTTATATGTGATATCGTTATTCATTCTCTTATTTTAAAATCATAAAGTTTTATATTTTATAATTTTCAATAATATAGTTAACTTGAATGATAATGATAAAAAAAGGAAATATGAATGTTAAAAATGATTATGATGCACTGAAGGGTAATTGTGTAGATTTTAAATAATCAGATTTGAAATCCAATAAAGTTCTCAAACGTGAAATTTCATGTGGAAGTTATGTTAATAATGATAGTGATGAGTAAATGGCTCAGTTACTGAGATGTTTATATAAATATTATTGAAAAATGACAATATTTCATAATTGAAACTATAATGTAATGTAGGATAAATGAGGAAATTGGGTAAAAGAGTGGAAAGTGGATGACATCTAAAATTATATCACTATTTATAAATATAAAATATAAGTAAACATAAAGGTTTAATTTCATGATATCAAATATAATAAATAAAATGAGGATAAATATAAAATAAAAATAGAGAAATTAAATCCACCGAGTGTGTTAAAAAAGAAAACTCTAGTGACTATAACTCTAACAGGAAGATAAAAATAAAAAAACATATTTTAATGGATAGTGCGATGGGGCACCATATAAATATTATTATTATATATCAAATTATTATGAAATTTATAATGAATAAATTGAAAAATACAATGCAATTACAGAAGACACGATAAATGATATAAACGATTAATAAAAAACGGTTAAAAATATTCACATATTTTGTTTTACAAACATGTTTCCACTTAATGTCAAAAGGAATAGGTTTACAATATTTTATAATAAAATATTGATTCTAAATTATTAAATGAATATCATAAGAAATATTTGGGAAAAAATTTTACATTAAAAAACATTCAATATCATGATCTTTGAACTAAAAAAATACAAAAACCAAATCTACAATTGCTTATGGATTTGTGGTGTGATGGAAAATGAATGAAAATTATTATGTTCATAGATCCATAAAAATGACTTTAATTTCTATAAAAACGAAGGGTTTCTGAAATTATTCATGAATGTTTAGATCTAATAAGTATTTTATATTGAAATTTATTAATTATATTATACAAAATCTTTTTAACCAAATAAAAATTTAAAATAATTCCATTTTTATTAAGTATAGACCAAAACTGACAGGCATACCCAAATCAATGTGTATTTATGTAATGGAAAGAAAAATTATTAAAAATATTCAACATAAATCTATGGTATCTTGAGAGTGTATGTTCAGGGCATGTGACGGGTTACGACTTATGGTTTAGGAATTTTATAAAATTTTATCGTGGAAATATCTTATTTGGTGGAAATGAAAATGGTAATATTATTAGACATGGTAAAATTTTGTAACTCTGGATTTATTATTATTTAAATAAAATTATATATTTATGATTTGAAAGATAATTTTACAATAATTTATCATATCTAGGATGATGTTTTTAATGTAAATTTTTAAAATAATAATTTTAATATTTATTATTCCAAACATTAAATAACATTAAATACAGTAAAAAATGATAATGTATATGTTATGAATTTAGATTCCTTGATTTCTTAAAAATTTCCCGATTGGAATACTTTCCATGGAGAATATTTCTTATTGTATAAGAGACTATTCCACTACAATATATAATCACTAGGAAGTGAAAATAATAATGGTTTTGTTAAGGATATACCTAAGCTAAAATTATGAATAGATAAAGTGTGTAATCCTAGATAAAGAAGAAAGAAGCACAAAATTACTTTCGAAACAAAGAAAGGGAATTCAACATCTCCACACTAATATTGGTTTTTTTGGATTTATTTTTTCCATATTGAGTATCTATTTTAGTAATAAAACAATATTATTATGTTCTTATTAATGATTATTCCAGATATACAAGCGTTTTCTCCTTTCTCATGAAAGTGGATCTCTATACTTTTTTCGAGGCTATTAAAATAAAATTGAAAAATCCAGAGGAAATATCCTTCATATATGATTGATAAGATTTAGATAATTAATATGTTGTATATATCAACTCACATCATGGATATGATCATAGTTTCTCAACACCAAAACACTTCAATAGAATGGGGTTCTTCAAGGGAGAAATAAGGTCCTTCATAATGTTTTCGATACTATGTTTAGTGAATTTGAATCCTCTATATTGTATTGGGATAAAGATATTAACATACATTTTAATGTAATTAATCTTTTTTTTCTTAGAACTATCATCAATAAGACTCTATATAAATCATGTAATATTATAAATCCTATGGTAAATTACATGATACTTTTCAGATGTAAATTCTATATTCTAAATTCAAAATAGAATTTGGTAATGTTTTAATCAAATAGTTTCAGAGGAATATTTCTTTGTTATTCAATCAATAATAAAGCATATATAGTTCATAACAATAAATCTCAAGTTGTGGAAGCTTTTGTTAATGTATCTTTTGATGAAGGATATCCACATTAACTCTAACATACATTAGAAAATCTTGAGGATGATATAATAAATATGAATATCAATAATATCTCTATTTATTCTGATCATTCTTATAATTTACCTGATAAATATCATATTATAAATCATAAAATACTTTATATTCTAGAGGTTGAGTTTGAAAAACTAATATCTTTATTTCCTAAAATATTATGAACTGCCAAAAATCATATATGGATTCTATTGTTGGGCGCTTGGAAAAAGGTACTCAAACATGAGAATAAATTAGACAAAACCCTAAACATCAGGAAATTCGTTCATTGATGAAATCTAATAACATTAATTAATTAATTAAATATGTATAGCGACCCGGCCTTTTATTACATTACTATTACATCATTTCAAAGATAAATAACATAATAGTATTACACATGGAGGATACAGAGGTTTAGTGTCTTAGGAAAACTAGGACTATACATAACTAGTACAACATCAAGCATAAAAATTCATTTAATCTCTTCTTCTATAGCTTCTTAGTAGCACTTGTCCTCTCCTTAGTACATGTATCCACCTGAGCATATACATAAAAAGGGGTGATCTAAAAGCCCAGTAAGAGGATAGATAAGAACAATATAGCATGGGGTGAGCATAATCATGACATAGGAAGAAGATCTTGAACATGAGAGGAGCATAAACAATAAACTTGAAATGTGGCAAAGCATAAAAATGAAACATCATGTATTAGTGGTTAACTACCACACATACTTGTGAACAAATCTAGAATCATGTTCATGCATCATTTCACATTTACTCATGATATTCATCACTTTACCCAATGCATTGGAGCGCTATATAATTCTGGGCGCACCCGTCACATTTAAACATTCATATTGCACTATATAATTCCAGGCGCACCTGTCACATCATAACATTATCATTATCATGCTTGCAACATAGAAAACATATCAAACATGTACATAAATAACCCATGGAAAGGAATGAGTTTTATCTCATAATAACACATTCATAAGCTTTGGGTTCCCAAAAGAAAGAGGGAACAACATACTTGATATAAGAACCATCAACCTTGAATGAGAGGTAAAAGGTGAGATCTTGAAAGAAGAGTTCTTTTGGAAAACATTTTGATGGACATAAAAACCAGTGACAAACATGTATATCCCAGAAAAGTAAAGGAAAAGATGAACAAAAGACCTTTGAGGAGTAACCATATCAAAAATGGAGTGAAAGAGGGAGAACCCGAAGGAAGAAAATTGGGTTCGAGATTTCCCCTTACCTTGTACTCGAATGCCTCCTTCTCTTTAATGTCCTGTATAATGACATTATATTAATTAATTAGTAATTAAAGAACCTTTTATACATTAATAGGGTTCATTCTGGTTTCATTATTTCATATTATGTTCCTTTGGATGACTTATAGAGTTTAAAAACATTGATCGGGGATGTTCGTTTTTATGGTTTTCTTGAGCAGTCCACTTGTATTCTTAAATTGATGTTTGGGTAGATCATGGGTAAACATCCAGAACTGATATTACATGTAATTAATTATATTACAGAAGCTTTAATGATTTTATAATGAGTTATATTAGATCCATGTGGCTGAATCATTAGATAAGAATTAAATGAAGATTATTTGGGCTAATTTGAGCGGTTTTTGGATCACAACCAACTCATTTTAACTTTTCACTTAGTAGTATGGCCATAGGTTATTTCCAGAACTTAAAATAGAACATAATACATATAAAATATTCTGGTTCAACCATAAAAATGGTTTCATGACCATATTTGAAGGTAGAAATGGAAGAAGAGAATATGTCGTTTTTGAAGGTGATAAATTATCACCACATTAACAACGTTCTCTTTAATAAAATAAAAGGAAGGGGGAAAGGGTGTGGGGTGATATAATATAACATTAGAACCATAAGATTACATTATATGTATAATACTAGAGTTACAAAACAATTTTGATGAAGATAGGTAGGGAGATATCAAGAAAGGAACTTGAACTTGAAAGGAAATTAAAGGAGAAGAGGGAGGGAAATTACCTTTAGAATCCTTCTCTTGAGATCCTCTTTAAGGAAGCTAGGATTGGTATTTTGATGATACCATCAGCTTTTGGACATGGGGGATGAGCTAGGGAAGGTTATTTTTCAGAGTTTAGAGAAGGCTTGGAGCTTGAGAGGTGTGAGGAAAAGAGGGAGTGAAGGGTGGCTTTTATAGTGGAGGGGAGAGGGGTTTCCTTAATATAAAATTGATTAGTTTATTAATTTCACCTAAGACAAGGAATAGTGAGTATTGGATGACTAAGAATAGTAAATAAGACTTTTGAATTCGGGATTATGGTGCTTACATCACTTGTGATGTCAGGAATAGTGGGTTTTAATTAAAATGTATTTATATGATAAATTAATGTATTCTACTATTCATAAAAAATTCAAGTATCTCAGAAAAATCCCAAAATTTTACCCCAACCATTTTTCGACGTGTAGAATCCAAAAATGAAGTCCATTTTTCAAAAATAATTTTCTAAATATTATTAATTTAATATTTAATTAAAATCATAATTTACTTAAAAAAACAGTTTTTAAAATTAAAACTGATTTTGCAGTTCTTTCAAAAATTACTTAGGGTCTTATAAAATTATCTAAAAACTATTAGAAATTGATTCAATAATTTATGAATATATTTTAGGAAAATAAATATTCTTTTAAATTAATTAATTATAATTAATCATTTATGAATTATAAAATACCAAAAATGTTTACTAAGGTCAAATTGTCACTTTCTAAGATGTCTAAATTTTATTTTATTATTCATAGGTAATTTTAATCTTATTTACTATTCATAAGGGTCATATTACTATTCATAAGGGTAGGTTAATATTTATAAGGGTAGGTTACTATTCCCAAAAAATTATTTTTGTTTCATTGGACTCCAAAAACTATCTTGAACACAACCGTGAATGTTGGATTTTTTAAAATTCCAATCATAGGGGTGAAAAAATTATGTTTAAAGGTCACTTATCACTTAGTAGTTCATTATTTTGTGTTTTTATGACATAGATATAATAAGGGATTTTTCTATTGAAAAACTTTGGGTCGTTACAATATGAACATTAGTTAATAGATATGCAAAATCAATTAAATCAATTTAAAAGAAATAATGATTTCTAATTTTTAAATAGGCCTAAATAATACATAATTATTGATACTATATAGGTATATTTGAAAAAAATTTATTTATATAGAAAAATAATTAGAAACAATTATACATTCATTGTGAAAGGATATACCCTACAATTATGTAGGCTATGAAGAAAATTTTTTACTAGTAGATAGAATAAAAGCCATGAGAATACTAATTTTATATGAACCACCTCTACATTTCAAACTATATCAAATTGATATCAAGAGTTATGTTAATAAAGATTATGTTATTGAGGAATATTTTTAGAATCCCATTGAATTTTAAAACTGTCTATTTCGAAATCAAATATTTAAATTTTAAAAATAATATGAATGGTTTAGAAAAAACACCTTGTTCATTATTTGATATGGTTGGCGGAATTTTCAGAATGAGATTAAAATATTCATGAAGATGTTATTGTTTTATCATATTAATCATTACATTATATTGACATGGAAGATTATGATAAATAATATAAACCATTCAAGATATTCTATGAGTCTGTATGGACTATTAGATGAGAGTGGGAGATTTACAATAGTGATTTAGGGGTCCTAGATACTAAAATTGTATTTGTAACTGGTGAGAATGTTATAGATTGTTAAGATAAACCTTATAAGGGGGTGAATCCCCTAGAGTTTTATATCCTTTATTTAACTTATTCTAACATAGATAGTGAAGTTAATGATAGAGGCCGTCCATTTGAGAAAAGTGGAACTAACATTTTCATTTCTCAAAGATATACTGAGGGATCCTTTATAGAAATGATAGAACATAAGAATTTCTTGAATGTTTTTCTTTATGAATACCTAAATAATATGAGGAAAAAGTTTCAATAGCTTCAGAGGATTTCCCAATTTCCATTCATGAGAATTTGGTTCATGATATGTGTTAATGCATTCATGGGAGGTTTTAACCTCCCCCTCACACTCCTCGCAAGTCTAGTCATCCAACCATAGTATAATTGGATATCATTAAAGAAGATATTCAATAAGATCTCAGTAGTATGCTCTGATAATCTAACTTTTATGATTATAATCTAAATTAGGATGATATTACTCTAATATTATTGTTGGTTTCAGCTCATCTTTGACTGAAACTATTCAATAAAAATTTATATTTGGAAGTTTAAAAACAAATGTTGGTTCAATGGGTCACATTTTCCACTATATCTTTGAGGATATGAGGATTGATATGTAGAAAAATTAATTATGAATATCATCATATTTAGAACTTGTTTTCTGTATTTTGATCCTCTTCTTCAAGAGAACATCATTCTTTCATGCCTTCAATTTTAGATACTATTATAATAAAGAGTGTTGTTAGAGAATAAATTTAGGCAATGTTGGCCGATTATTCTTCCTCACACATGGATGAATTCATAGAGATCATGTATCATGGTTATTATTTCTAAAAATGTGAAATACAATGTTTAAATTAATATTTGAGTTATGGGAATACAATAACCAAATACATTAAGTATTATCCTTCTGTGATTTTTTCCAATAATGGTCTTATCCTTCACATTATGTTATTTTCTAAAATTAAAATAATTCCATTTATCACAAGGTAATTCAGAGAGAGATGTACTAAATTGAATATGTTAACACACATTGTAAATATTTTTATAGAATATAAGATAAATTTATTTAGAATAATTGATAATAATTGAATAATAATTACTTTATAGAATTGATGGATCCATTTTTCAACAGCACCTAAATATTATTCACTATTCCTACAACCACTTCCATGATAACATTAATCACTTCTTATATCTCAACACCTTTTCATACCACATCTATTGTTTTCATACATTTTTTACTTCCTCAGATTGAGGTTAATTCATTTTATAGCTAAGGTAATATTAAAACCTCTAACGCCATTCTTTGCACCTATTCTTGATTAACCATTTGGTAAAAATGAATCATCATCATTATTTATTAATTATTTGTTTATAGGATACACTTTCTATTAACAATTCCATTTTTATATTCCAAATGATGGAGAACACTATGTTTGGAGAATTTATTATAAAGGGAAAGAGGGAATTTATTTTGGAGAATGTGTATGTATATGGAACACTTTTTTTAAACAATATTGAAATCCTTTGTTTTTTAATTTATTTTTTAACCATGATTTATGATCATCAAGAAGGTGGGTATTGTTGGATTATTACAATAAATTCATTTTTTCAATTCACAAAAATCATATTTTCTATATTAATATTAATTATTTATTTACTCCTGACATATGTCATACATATTTATTGATACTATTACGTAAGTGAATTACTATTTATTTTACCCTTATATAACTCTATTATGTATTCAATTTACTTTACACCATATTTAGGTTACCCATATGCGATCTTTATAAACATTGTTTTACCCTTATGAAATTTTTATCTAACCTTATATAGGATTTGAAATCTTTCAACTACCCTTTTAGAAGCATTACAATATTGGATACCCTTATGAAGTACCACTTTACCTTTAAATAAGTATATATATATATATCATTACAATATGTGTGAAAATGTTTGTTTATTTTTATATAGTTTAAGAAAAATTTATTTTACATTTATAAAGAATCAATGGAAAATTAAAGCATATACCACTAGTTCACTCATGGAAACATCATTTTTATCTTGCTACTACTACAAGGATGTTTCTTCTATCAGAAGTATAATCCTACAAAAATTTCAATTCTATGGCCAGTAGGTGAAAGTTTCTACCCTTATAAGTATTCTCTACTACTATATCATATATTCTAGGGTAGAGTACTTCCGTTACTACTAATTAATCTATGATATTTTAGATAATAGTGTGAAATCATGAGTTGAAGTTGTAACTGTTAGTTTAGATCATTCTACGTCTAGTTAATGTATTCTAGCATTAGTTAAAAGAAAAATACCATAGGTGTTTGAAAAAAAAATTTCAAGATAATTATTTTATTGGATAGTTTAATGTAATCAATCCATGTGATATGAATATTTATTTTAGAATGATTATTATTAAACAACTGCACAGAGGTATTGGATACCAGGTCATAATTTCTAGTGATATTTCTTAGTATGAGGATTTATGTTATTTTATTATAATCCAATAATGGATAATTAGAAACATTAAAAAATATTGAAAATCATGGGGCCCCTCATGCACAAGTTCTAGGTGGTTATTAAATTAATTTTCTTCTAATGTCTAACTTGCTATATTTTAACACATAAAAAACCATAGAAGATTACCTAGTGCAACATATAACAATCTATTTTTTACACTAAAATAGAAACATTGTAATAAACATGAAATGTGTACTCATGGAGATATTTAAATAAATTATGGTATAAGAAGATGGACATTCATTATATTCTCCTACTTGATTATAGACAGAAGAACTATATAAAATTTTATTAAATATTTAATTTTTTCACTCAATTTTATTTTAATCCATGTTTTGATTACATTACTTTGTACATTTAATAGGAAAATATCCTAAAATGTGTTTTGGAGTACTCAAATAATCTATTAATATTCTTTTGCTTCTATTCTCCCATGAATATCATTATAATAGTCTATGTGTATCTTGTATTTCCGGTGTATAGTTTATTTATATTAATACTTGATCTCGCTTATGGATGATGATTATTATATAATAAACTACATGGATTTGGGTGACTTTCAAGTGGAGAGGATTAGGTCTCTACATTATAATGAGACTATCATTAATATTTTCCTATTTATTTCATTTTTTGGGTTTAGATCATTTTAAAATAAAATTAGTTTTATTATTTAAAAACACGTTAACAAACAATTACTATCATAATTATGTTTAATTAGTGTTTAATATATTGTTTTTAACAATATTAGATTGATTTAAATAGTAAAATATATTTTGATATAGTTTTATCTGGGATGTCACAAGTCATTTGATTAATGATTCAAAAATATTTAATTATATATTTATATATTGTATTTTAGTTAGATGTGATGACTTAAAAATTTTAGGGATTTAATTTTACATTGTTTTTAAAAATAAAGATCATTGTAAACTAATTTCACCCATAGTGTTTTCCACTCCAACCAACATTTTGTTAGGAGATCATTCCAATAAAAAAAATTTATTATTCGATGATTTTTTTTAAATTTAAATCTAATAATATGTATTTATATGGTACTTAATATATTCCCCCTCGAGAAGCATTATAGATCAACACGTGTCTTCATTAATGGGTGTTTATTTTGGATATAATTAATCATAAATTATAATTGATAATATGTAGAGGAAGTTTTAAAGAAAATTTCGTTTTTTAGGATAAATGACGATTGTGAGGTAATGAAATGGGATTCATGGGACTGTTTGTGTGTATTGGGTGTTAGATATGTGATGGGGATGTCTAAGGAAAATTTCTAGTTTATGGGAAGAGGTTTAAATATGGGTTATATTGTTTGGTGTGGTATTTTTTTTTGAACTATAGAGGTTAAGGGTGTTTCCATGGTTCCTACAAGATATATCAATGATCTTTGGGTTATAATTCTTTAATTATTCTATTTTGAGGATACTTGCATCATAGGATATGGTTACACCATCGAATATCATTAGGAAAATCAGTTGTAGTTTTGTTTGATTTGTTGTAGTGTGGGAAACTTAGTGTCAATATTTTGGTTTCTATAATTTTGAGGGACCCTATTTCTTGGTCCATTATCTATGTTGTAGTCTAGGGATTAGTATTTATCGCGGTAGTGTGAAGGTATAAGATTTAATCATGGTTATTCCCACTCTAGTGAAGAGCCAATGTCAAAGATCTTAGTTGTTCTTCTATTTTTAGTGTCACTACACCATATATTGGTTTCATGGGATTTATTATAATTTCAAGACATGGGATACTATGGAATTGTGATGATAACTTCATCATGGTTCTCTGATGGTTTTATCCTATTTGGGTGTTTATCATGGCCTGATAACAATTATTGCATCTATCTAAAACTATTGTAATATTGTTTTACTCTTTATTTCATGATATAATTTTTTTATCCTAGGAGTATAATCAGGTTCCCATAATATTTATATTATCCCTCTAATATTTACCATGACCCAAAAGTTTCTCTATAAAATTTTTGGTATTCATTTCAACATATATTATTGGCCTTGATCATATGATGTTGGATATCTATTGCTGATGATCTAAGGTAAGTTCCCTAAAATTATTCTGGGAGTACTAATTATTTCATGTCTGAAGAAGGATGTGATAATGGTATTGGTTGTATTTCGGTACATATGTGATGTGATTTTGATAAATGTTGTTGTAATCTAGTTTCATTGGGGTTTTCATCACATGGGTTGATCTTGATGTCATCAATTAGTTGTATTGTTATTACATATGTTTTTTAAATCTCAATTAGAGGTAATTTATTCAATAAATATCTTCATAAATTTCAAAATTACAGGGATTTCATGTTTTTTCATTAATTGGGTGCATAATATTTATTTTCTAAAAGAAGTTTATGAATCTAATGTAATAAAAGTTCATGGAGAATTGGTACATCACTTGCATTTACATGTTTCCTTAGTATTTATATTTTCATTGATTTTTGATTTTTACTATTGGTTAATATTATTATTTTTGAGTAGTTGTCTATTATTAATATGATTAACTGTTAGGGACACCATTTATAAAAGGCTATTAAGTTATATATTGTAATAAAACAGCTATGTGTAACTTGGAAATTAATGTGAATATTTTTTTTAAAGGAGGTATTCAATTATTATAGAATTAGGATTTAAATGATGACTATTGAAGTGGTTGTTAATATAATTTTATGTTATATTATTTTTGTGATGTTTTGATTGTGTGGACTTGTTTGATAATTTTTTGTAACATGTTTAGGGTGGGATGTGTAAAGTAGTGAGGTTTTGGATTCCATTACATTATTTTAAAGAAGTGAGGTGGTGGGTGGCATGAGATGATGATATATTTCTTGATATGTTAATGATAGTTGATTATGTAGAAATCTTATGACAATGTGATAGATGTGGGGTTTTTTGTTTGTGTTTTTTTTAGGATTGATTATTTTTTCTTGAAACAAATTTAGTATGATGGGTTGGGATAAACATAGTAATGTTATTGTGCTATGAATGAATGTTATCAAGTGAAGTGGAAGAGTAATGGATATAAATAAATGTGAGATATTGATGTTAAATATTATCAATGAATATAGAACATGATTGAAAAAATTTATGTAATTTGAAAAGTAATACTGAATTTGGACATGGATAAATAATGTAAATGAGTTGGTGATTTTCCATTCTTTGGTCTCTATTTTACATGGGAAGTGGGTCACTTCCAATTTATTTGAATATATAAGTAATGGTAGTGTGTATAGATGATTATTTTGAGGTTGTGATTGAATGGTAGTGTTTTTTAGTGCGAAACATTTGGTTTGGGATTCTTTCAGTCTATATATATGATGTATTTTCCATGTGATTTCTATATACACTATACCTATATTGGGTAACCTTACATATACACAATTTTTTTTGTCCCACGTGTCATCCCCAATATCCATTATGGAAACAAAATGAATGTACATCTACTCTATATTCACTACTCTCCCATATGAGTATAGTATATTGTATCTTAGGTATATTGTGAGGGTTATTCAATGGATGTGGGGGAATGAGGTTGATTTCCTTTATGTTCATTACACCATTATATGGTAGATTATTAATTGGAGTTGGATATAGTATTGTATATGTAAATGGATGCCAACATAATATGTTGTAATCTGCAAGAGGTTAGGATAGGTAGCCCTATAGTATGACCCACATAAACAATGTTGTGAGTATTTTTAATGATGAAAACATGATATATTTGAACCTATATTAGGTTTGGACTAGTATGTTTTTTATCCATCCCATATCCTTTGTGAATTCATATGTATTATATGGATGTGGTTGTGATGATAAAAAAGGGTACATAGTCGAAAACAATTGATGCTGGGGAATGATAGTGATAACCCCAAGGGGATGTTTTTGAAGGGTTCTTTCTTTAAATATCATTAATATTAGGATATTTTAATATCTTCATGATTTGGTTTGAGGGATGGGGCATGTGAGTTAGGGGGTTATTTGAAATTATGTAGGTGGAAGTTGGTTATGTTATTGGTTAACTGAGGAAATAGTGTTATTCTTACACATTTTAATGATAGGTCTTAAGTATAATCCTACTTGTTATACATGTTATTCTTACCCTTATATATATATATATATATATATATATATATATATCTATTTTTAAGGTTTATAAGGTGATTTTAGAGACTGATTTGGACACTAGTAGCTAGAAGATCGAAATTATTATTGGGTCTACTTCAATAGTACATATTTTGGTTGTTTATTCATAGACATTTAAATATATTTCTTTTCTTGTGTTTTGATTATTGTGATATGTTGGTTTAATTGAAATTCCATCATGGGGTTGATTGATGGGTTTTTTTTATATATTCATGGGATTTATGAGTGTAAATGCTTCTATATTTTAACATTTATACACACTACGAGTCACCACACAATATCCTATTGGAGGAACACTTTGGGTATCTCTATTATCTTCATTATTGGCCAATTAAGAGTTCATTATATAGGATGGAGGTTAAAAGGTGATATTGTTACATTAAGTTATGAGTAATATAGTAGACTATAGTGAAGAACATTTGATAAATGCATGGGATGGTATAGAGACCACATATATGGAACATAGTATTTGATACAAGTATATGATAGTTAGTAGGAAACAAGATTTTTGGGTCCCCTATGTTATAAACCAAGGACCATAAGTTTATCTAACATACTAGGTTAGATGTCATTTCCTACAGTGTATATTTCTAGTAGAGGTACAAGAATAATCCTTGTTTTCATTTTGGTTTTTATTTTTGTGATTTTGGGGATATTAAATGAATCTAATTGAATGAACCATGTTGAATCCTAGGATATATTGAATATGATTATAGTTTAATTATTCAATATATTCTTTCTGGTCATCAACCATGTGTGGTTCAAGTTTTCAATGAGGATCAACATAATCTGGTTGACTGGTATAAAATTGACCATGGTGAGGATGATTCACTTAGCATATACAGTATGCAAAGTTTGGTGTCAAGTATATGATAAGTACAAGGGGATCATCTTTTATTTAGAGACTATGCAGTGGTTATAGGAGGCTGATATCGCCTTTATTATAATCTAATCTAGAATGAAGTATCAGGTTAAAATTGAATATTAATAATATATAAGGGGATTTTTTTTCAGTGGTGGATTTTGTATCATAGGGAGTAAAATGAGGTAAATGTTTCATTGGAAAATTTTTAGTGATAAATATCTACTGATTATCTATCATCAATGATGGAAGAATTGAACTGGTAGGAACTTATCTCTCATTATCTAGGGAGCCTGAGTGTATGGGATCTTAGGAGAAGATTTTAGGGCTTTCATCACTTTTACAGTTATCTCTTCCAAGATGATGATTTTGGATATAAACATTTAGATATTACATTATTCTTAATTATTCAATATGTGGTCATCCCATTTATGATACCTATTTATTTATAGTAGCAGAAGAATGATAAAGTGATTTAGAGGATACATACACATCTAGGATCATCTCATCTTGGGTTCCATCATAGTTCATTGAGGAATAGAAATGTCGTAGGAGGTTCTCAACCATATGAGCTATCATTATTTTGACTAGTGGATAGAAATACTAATTAGTTTCAGTCCCTATTTGTAACGCCCCAACCCCAGTTACCCAGAGTCGGTGTATTATTTTATAACATTGGAATGATCACAAGAAAGATCAAATCTCAAAAAAATGATTAGTTTAGTAGCCATGGAATAAATAGATACATTCATAAAGTTTACATTACATCATAAAATGAAAACTACAACAATATAGTCTCCATAGTCCACACTCTTATCCCCTCATACTATCCCTGCAGGTCATTCATAAATTACTTCTTCACATCCTGGAAAAAATAAAACATAGAAAATGGGTGAGCTCAAATGCCCAGTAAGGATAACAATATAACAGAAACTTTCATAAATAATAATAAACATTTAAGGAAATGTATAACTAAAACAAAATCCTTTTAAACTTGAACTTCAACATAGTATGGAAAAAATAAAATGAAATAATTCCATTTACTTATTCACATGGATATTCTACTAATCGAATATTCACATGCAATATCAATAACCACTTTCATAATGATGGAATGCATAATGCCAGACTATCATAACCACATAGCCAAGGCCTCGTGCCAAGACTACAAATAAGATTTTGTCAAGGCCTTGTGCCAAGACACTAGTTTGTCTCATGAGACCTACCAATGCAATTTTTTAGAATATACTTATGTTTAAAATTGCTCAAATATACTCCAGTGTTTTTCTAAAAACATTATGCACGATTATGAAAACAGAATAATTAATTCTGAGACTGCTCGACTAATTACAGGCCATGATGGGTCCACGCCCAATCCCTTATTGTCTACCACACATGAGAGTCGGGTTTTCTGAAAACATTTTTAAGCTTTCATTAAATACATATTCATTTGCACTGGATTTTAAAATATTTGAGAGAAATATCTCTTTTTTGAAATCATTTAAAAATTACATAATTATAAAATAAAACATTTATTTTGAAAATATCCTTATAAGAGTGTAATGGAAGCTTTGAAGATTCTATAATGGCAAAAAATAGCCGCACACTCCATATAAGTTAAAAAACATTCTTAACTTGATTCTATCGAAATGGTTAAAAAGGACCTTGTTTGGAAAATGACGAAAAGATTCCTTTATAAACTTATTATAAAAAGTCAAACAATGGTATAAATGACTTTAACCCATATTATGTAAAATAGTAAGAATTATTTGAAATAAAATTTTAAGAAACATGGATGTGGATGATAAATAGGTCCCAGTAGATAATTACGTATAAACAAACTTGGATAATGAATAGATTGTGAAATAACCCTTACCAATTTGGTAACTTACAAAATATAAAACCCATGAAAGTGGTATCATACAATTAATATGTAAATATACATAAATTAAAGTGTATTACATAAAGAATACAATTAAGGGTAGTATGAACACCACACAAAAGGTAATAGCGGCAATATGGCATGAATCTCACTGGAATAAGGAGTGAGATGAAAACCCCTTACTTTGTACTTTTTCCTTGGTCGACGGTAGGTTAACCTCCTGTATAATGGTGAAATAATTGTTATTGAATTATAAAAGAATCATTTACATTAATATGATATTATATATGATCTTTTAACATTGATTTGTTAATAATATCTTAGTATTATCGTCATTTCGGGTGTAAACATACTCGTTTTCCTTTATATTATTTGTTACATAAGCCATGTTTGTTATGGATAGGTTGTATCTTATTCATATCCAGAATTATATCAAGTACTTAAAAATTATTTTTAATCATAAAATGATAATTATACGTGAATGGATACGATGGATAATGAATCTCATCGCGTTCGTGGAGACGGTAGTCCGCACGTACGCACGAGCGACAATATCATTTTGTTGTTGTTAAAATAATATATAATTGGATGGTATATCATATATACAGAATAATTATCATGTCATATTTATTATTTACATAAATTACACATCATTATTATACCCATCCAAATAATAATTTATTGAATGACAATTACACGACGACGTGGAGACGGTAAGTCGTACGTACGCACGTATGGTGACATACCATTCAAAGGATGGATAGAATACTGAATATGGTTGTACCATATTTATAATAACATCACAGTATATAGAAGATACTGGAGTTATTATTTTGGAATAAAAATATCAAAGAAATAATAAGTTTAAGAAGAAAGGAAAATGAAAGAGGGTGGTGAAAACATTACATCTTCTTCGGGTTCTTGATTTTGAATTGATCAAAATGGCTCAATAGGATGGATTTATGATCAATATAATGCCTCTAGGTTGTAGTGAGGGAATTTTTTTGAGTATTTGGGCTGGGTTTGGACGAGCCAAAAGCTATTTAATGTGTGAATTAGTGAGAAGGGGGAGTGCCCTTTTATAAGAGGGGTGAGGGGCACCTTTGGAAAAGATAAAAATATTATTTTATAATAAATTCATATTCAGTTTCTAATGGCTATAAAGAGGATTATTTAACGTTTAATGTGGGTATGGGTCAAAAAACACTCAACCAATATAATTTAGACATGTTTGGGTAATTATATTAACCTTATCTTTAAGTATTAACTCTTAGTTAATTAGTTTCCCTTTTACAATGTCTCTTTGTATTTTTATATTATATGGTTAATAAACTTACTATATACCTCCAATAGACCCCCAACTGGTCTATTAGTGATACAACTATCATGATATAAGTCTCTTGGCCGAACCTTATATTTTTTCGGAATTGAATATCAATTAATAATATAATATTTGTTTTAAAAACTCTTTTATGTCAATTTTGAAACTATATGGAAAATTGATTTTTGTGAAAATTATAACAGAATGATTACTTCAAACAAGTTTAATTAAGTCAATACTAACATGTCATATTAACCTTTAAAATTAGTGTAATTCATAAAAAGTCTCAAATTATATTTATTTGGGTATTTATAATATC
Organism: Viscum album; assembly: GCA_963277665.1. NCBI lineage: Eukaryota > Viridiplantae > Streptophyta > Magnoliopsida > Santalales > Viscaceae > Viscum > Viscum album. The sequence continues at coordinate 1,871,111,348 of OY728150.1, forward strand.
AATTATTTTAATTTTTCACTATTATGGTAATTACTGCATTGTCATTGTGTCATAAATAAATTAAATTATTTAATGTTTAAAAATTATAAATAAAATTTCATTATGTAGGAAATATTTTTATCTTTCTAATTAATATTTATAATCGAATTTATCTTATGTGTAACCCTATATTAAAAATGTTTTAGTAAGTAAACTTTGATTTTAACTCTTTTAACTCTTATTTGAATTAAATAATAATAAATGTCCTAATCTAATACAAGTGGAACTAAATGATAATATTTTACTCCTAAGGTTGTTTTTGTTCGAGATACATTTGTCCAATAGAATTAGGACTTGTGTTAGGGTAATATTAATATCATTTTTACCCTTAATTACCCTATTTACTTTTAACCGTGGTAAATAAAAGTAAAAAGTTACTATTCACCAAAAATTATTTTAATCTCATTGAACCAAAATTTACTTGTTGATATTAACCATGTCTCTCGGATTTTCTAAATTCCACTCACAGAAGCGGTAAAATTAAGTTTTATGAAAAATTCAGTTTTTTAACTACCACTTAGTGGTTTCACTATTCATCAAAAAATGAAAGTTTCCAGGAAAATACCAAAAATTAGGCCTAAGATATATTTGATATTGTGAATTCAAAAATGATGTCAATTTTACCAATTTCAAAACATATTAGTTGCATTAATTAATTTAAAAATTAATTCTCGTCGTCAAAACAAATAGTGTGTTTTTAAGAGATAATAACTATCAAAAGATTGACACTTGTTTATGTCTAGTTTAAATGTGAAATTACATCCAATGACCAATATTGTATTAAATGGTAAAAATATATTCGAAATATACTTTAAAACCACTCAAATTAACAATTTATCAGAATTAATTATTTCGATTAAAAAAGTTGTTTTTAATTAAAATTTAGTAATTTTCACTATTCATCAAAACTTGAAAGTTATCCGAAAAGTACCAAAATTTCAACCTAAGATAATTTCGATATTAAAAATCCAAAAATGAAGTCCATTTCGAGAGAAAAAATTTATAAAATTTCAAAAAGTAGGTATTACTATTAATAATGACTAGTTTGATTGGTTGTGGTGTGTTAGAATCTCAAAGTTGCGTATAATGCACGCCATTGCATTATTCAAAGGGAAACGTACCGTGGAATCTTGGGGTGTTACATTATCCCCTCCTTCAATAAATTGCGTCCTCACAATTTTTTTAAAATTGGGCTTGAGAATATAATGGAAAGTCCTAGATCGGAAAAAGAGTCAATAAAACTATCACTTTAAAAGAAAGGAAGAGAGGTATAAAGGTCACCCAAGATAACCCATACTAGGATTACATGTAGGAAAACATTGATATGGATTATAAACTAAGTGTTAAGTTCTGATGGAGAGGGATAGAAAACATGATCAGGAGACAGTTAGAAAATCACAAACTTGTGTTGGGATAAATGGTCATTAGTCTCCCAGTAGAAAAAGTAAACGGACAACATTTTTTGTTTTAAGTTACATTACATAAGGAAGAAGAATTCATTTATGATATTGACTAAGAACATAAAGAGATATACTTACTTTTTAAGTAGAGTTTCATTCATTAATAAATTTTTACCACTAACTCATTTTTTTTGAACAATGAGTATTCAAGAAGACTTGGTCACAATGGAAGAGCTAGAATAAACTTCTATAGAAATACATGATCCACGTAGGATAAACTATATATTTACCTTGTCTTTAGAGATTAATAAAAAACAAAATGGTTAGTATAATATCTGATGATCCCCAAAATGGATATTCTATGAGAGAAAAAAACACTAATCTTAATTTCTAAAATTAAACCATCAATACCCCAAAGTTAAATAAATACCATTCAATAATAAATTGTCCTTAAAATCCTTCAATACAATCCAAAATAATATTGAATTCCAAAACTTATAGGAATGTAGTCTTCCATGTTAAATTGTATCTCCAAATGACATTAATTACTCTTAAGGTCGCATACTTAAAAGTAATTATCCTAATCATTTACATAAATAACCCAAATCACTCTAAATCCACAATAAAAACATAGATAAAAATCCACCATTACTCCTCATATGAAATCCCATACTATTCTATTTTCCTTGGGCATATATTGTTCACAAAAAAGAGAACAACAACCAAAATTACATTTATCACTTAATCACCAAATCATTTTCCTATACTAAGGGTATTCCATTGATAAGACATAAGATCCCAAATCAAATTATTATTGGCCAATAAAATCATTTAACTAAAAATAATAGTCACACTAACCAGGGACTTCACGTAGTCCAATGGTAGGCGATAAATCCCAATCGCACTTTGGTTGTGGGTTCGATTCCCACAGCTTTGTCCGACGTGACGGGTTGTCACACGGTCTGCGTGTTGTCCTTTTTCAAAAACTATATTTTATAATATTACCAAAATAAGATAAATTCCTCAAAATAACCATAACATAATTTAATCAAAAATATTGTCTCATACCTTGCATTTTCATCCCAAATTATAATAACTTATAATTTCCTCAAACCCAATGATCATATAAAACCAAATGGTTATTTATAACTATATCCACAAGAGAAAAGATAAATTATCCTCAAATATCATTCTCACATGGAAAACTGTAGGGTTAAAAATACAAGAGAAAGTTATTCCAAATTAAACCCATCAACAAGGAGCACTAATACTTTTTAAACATTTCTCCAACCATTTATTCCCACATAGCTTCTTCTTTAACCAAGAAAATATCCTATAGAATAGGGAATTCACTCGGGTAATGGCTAGGTCCCCTACATTTACGGAAAATGACTGTAAATGGATTCTTGGGACCATTTTTATCTTTTTCCATAATACTCTTCATTTTTCTTCGGCAATTATTCACTTTATGTCTTTCCTTCCCACACGTAAAGCATTTATTTGTCCCATTGAGACACTTTCCTGGGTGTCTCCTTCCACATTTCCTACATGATGGAAATTGAGGATTCCTTTCTCCATGGTCTCCACTGCTTGTGCTCTTATCATTCATCCCCTTTCTCTTCTTTGTTGAGTCCGAGAATTGGTTAATATATATACTGTTGATCATATTTTTGGAAAATTGATTTGGCATAAAGAAGATATCTTTTACGCCTATCAATATTATATTTTGTTGCTCATTGGCACCACCGTTCCCACCTTGTACATCATTCTCAAAGTCACTATGACTTCCTTGGAATCTAGCCATTGACTAAAACAAGAAAGCATTGTGTGAGTAGCAGTAGTCATAAAATCATTTAGATATTAACATGTCACCATATTCTCAATTTAAAACACATTAGGATTAACCAAGCTCATTTACTCTCATTATATATATATAATACTTCAAATAAGTTTGTAAAGAAAATGTAAATTATCCTAAACATATACCACAGGAGTGTCGTAACCAGGAGTGCAGAAAGGCCCATTTTCATGCACCAGTTCCCGTTCGATTCTATCTCAAAGTGGTGTTTTTTGGTTTTACCCCTAGGTACATCTATGCTAGAGCCGCCTCTACCTGCTCGTATCCAGACAGGGATGTATTTCTTGGAAAACTCACAAAATCTCTACAATACCAAAATTCTAGGAAATTATTCTATACTAATCCTCAATGTTCATCTTAGGTCTACGTGCTCTAATCAGAGTTTATCTAAATCTAGCTTCCAAGTTTTGTACTAAACTTTCTCTGATACCAAATGTAATGCCCCGGCCCCAGTTACCCAGAGTCAGTGCATTATTACATAACATTGGCATGATCATAAGAAAGATCAAATCTCAAAAGACCGATTAGTTTGGTAGCCTTGGAAAAACTAGATACATACATAAAGTTTACATTAAATCATAAAATTAAAACTAAAACAATATAGTCTCCATAGTCCACACTCTTATCCCCTCATACTATCCCTGCAGGTCATTCATAAATTACTTCTTCACATCCTCAGAAAAATAAAACATAGAAAAGGGGTGAGCTCAAATATCCAGTAAGGATAACAATATAGCAGAAACTTTCATAAATAAGAATAAACATTTAAGGTAATGTATAACTAAAACAAAAGCCTTTTAAACTTTAACATCAACATATGATGGAAAAAATAAAATGAAATAATTCTATTTACTTATTCACATGGATATTCTACTAATCGAATATTCACATGCAATATCAATAACCACTTTCATAATGATGGAATGCATAATGCCAGACTATCATAACCACATAGCCAAGGCCTCGTGCCAAGACTACAAATAAGATTTTGTCAAGGCCTTGTGCCAAGACACTAGTTTTTCTCATGAGACCTACCGATGCAATTTTTTAGAAGATACTTATGTCTAAAATTTCTTAAATATACTCCGGTGTTTTTCTAAAAACATTATGCAAGATTATGAAAACAAAATAATTAATTCTGAGACTGCTCGACTAATTACAGGACATGATGGGTCCACGCCCAATCCCTTCCTATCTACCACACACGAGAGTCGGGTTTTCTGAAAACATTTTTAAGCTTGCGTTAAATACGTATATATTTGCACTGGATTTTCAAATATTTGAGAGAAATATCTCTTTTTTGAAATCATTTAAAAATCACATAATTATAAAATAAAACCGTTATTTTAAAAATATCCTTATAAGAGTGTAAGGGAAGCTTTGATTATTTTATAACGGCGAAAAATAGCCACACACGCCGTATAAGTTAAAAAACATTCTTAACTTGATTCTGTCAAAATGGTTAAAAAGGACCTTGTTTGGAAAACGACGGAAAGATTATTTTATAAACTTCTTATAAAAATTCAAACAATGGTATAAATGAATTTAACCCATATTCTATAAAATATTAAGAATGATTTGAAATACATTTTTAAGAAACATGGATGTGGATGATAAATAGGTCCCAGTAGATAATTACATATAAACAAACTTGGATAATGAAGAGATTGTGAAATAACCCTTACCAATTTGGTAACTTACAAAACATACAACCCATGAAAGAGGTATAATAAAATGAATATGTAAATACACATACATTAAAGTGTATTACACAAAGAATACAATTAAGGGAAGTATATACACCACACAAAAGGTAATAGTGGCAATATGGCATGAATCTCACTGGAATAAAGGGTGAGATGAAAACCCCTTACTTTGTACTTTTTCCTTGGTCGAGGGTAGGTTAACCTCCTTTATAATGGTTAAATAATTATTATTGAATTATAAAAGAATCATTTACATTAATATGATATCATATATGATCTTTTAACATTGATTTGTTAATAATATCTTAGTATTATCGTCATTTCGGGTGTTAACTTACTCGTTTTCCTTTATATTCTTTGTTACATAAGCCATGTTTGTTATGAATAGGTTGTATCTTATTCATATCCAGAATTATATAAAGTCCTTAAAATTTATTTTTAATCATCAAATGAGAATTATACTTGAATGGATATGATGGAGAATGAATCTCATCGCATTCGTGGAGACATTAGTTTGTACGTACGCCCGAGCGACAATATCATTCTTTTGTTGTTAAAATAATATATAATTGGATGTTATATCATATAGATAGAATAATTATCATGTTATATTTATTATTTACATGCATTAAACATCATTATTATACCCATCCAAATAATAATTTATTGAATGACAATTACAGCACGACGTGGAGACGGTAAGTCGTACGTACACACGTATGATGACATTCCATTCAAAGGATGGATAGAATACTGAATATGGTTTTACCATATTTATAATAACATCAAAGTATATAGAAGATACTTGAGTTATTATTTTGGAATAGAAATAACAAAGATATAAGAAGTTGAAGAAGAAAGTAACTTGAAAGAGGGTGGTGAAAACATTACCTCTTCTTCGGGTTCTTCCTTTTGATTTGATCAAAAGGGCTCCTTAGGTTGGCTTTCTGTTCAAAATAAAACCTCTAGGTTGTATTGATTGAAGTTTAGAGAGTATTTGGGTAGGGTTTGGCCGAGCCAAAAGTCTTTGAATTTGTCAATTAGTGATAAGGGGGAGTGCCCTTTTATAAGAGGGGTGAGGGGAACCTTTGGAAAAGTTAAAAATATTATTTTATAATAAATTCATATTCGGTTTCTAATGGCTCCAAAGTAGATTATTTAAAGGTTAAGGTGGGTATGGGTCTAAAATCACTCAAACAATATAATTTATACATGTTTGGGTCATTATATTAACTTTATTTTTAAGTATTAACTCTAAGTTAATTAGTTTCACTTTTACAATGTCTCTTTGTATTTTTATATTATATGGTTAATAAACGTACTATATACCTCTAAGAGACCTCAAAGTGGTCCATTAATGACACACCTATCATGATATAAGTCTCTTGGACGAACCTTAGATTTTTAGGAATTGAATATCAATTAATAATATAATATTTGTTTTAAAAACTTTTTTATGTCAATTTTGACACTATTTAGAAAATTGATTTTTGAAAAAATCATAACAGAATGATTACTTCAAAAAAGTTTAATTAAAGAAATAATAACATTTCATATTAACCTGGAAAATTAGTTTAATTCATAAAAAGCCTCAAAATATATTTATTTGGTTATTTATAATATCAATTATTTTAATTTTTCACTATTATGGTAATTACTGCATTATCATTGTGTCATAAATAGATTAAATTATTTAATGTCTAAAAATTATAAATAAAATACCATTATGTAGGAAATATTTTTAGATTTATATGAAATATTTATAAGTGAATTTATCTTATGTGTAACCATATATTAAAAATGTTTTAGTAAGTAAAATTTGATTTTAACTCTATTAACTCTTCTTTGAATTAAATAATAATAAATGTCCTAATCTAATACAAGTGGACCTAAATGATAATATTTTACTCCAATGGTTGTTTTTGGTCAATATTCACTTGTCCAATAGAATTAGGACTTGTGTTAGAGTAATATTAATGTCATTTTTACCCTTAATTACCCTATTTACTTTTAACCGTGGTGAATAAAAGTAAAAAGTTACTATTCACAAAAAATTATTTTCATCTCATTGAACCAAATTTTACTCCTTGATATTAACCGTGTCTCTAATATTTTTGAAATTCCTCTCACAAAAGCGGTAAAATTAATTTTTCTAAAAAGTTCAGTTTTTTAACTACCACTTAGTGGTTTCACTATTCATCAAAAAATGAAAGTTTCCAGAAAAATACGAAAAATTAGGCCTAAGAAATATTTGATATTATAAATTCAAAAATTATTTCTATTTTACCAAATTCAAAACATATTAGTTTCATTAATTAATTTAAAAATTAATTCCTGTCGTCATAACAAATAGCGTGTTTTTAAGAGATAATAACTATCAAAAGAATGACACTTATTTATGTCTGGTTTAAATGTGAAATTTTATCCAATGACCAAAATTGTATTAAATGGAAAAAATATATTCTAAATATACTTTAAAACCACTCAAATTAATAATTTATCACTATTAATTATTTCGATTAAAAAAGTTGTTTTTAATTAAAATTTTGTAATTTTTCACTATTGATCAAAATCTGTAAGTTATCTGAAAAGTACCAAAATTTCACCCTAAGCTAAATTAGATATTAAAAATCCAAAAATGAAGTCCATTTCGAAAGATAAAATTTATAAAATTTCAAAAAGTAGGTATTACTATTCATAACGACTAGTTTGATTGGTTGTGATGTGTTAGAATCTCGAAGTTGCGTACAATGCACACCATTGAATTATTCAAAGGGAAACATACTGTGGAAGCTTGGGGTGTTACACTATTTTATAGAGTTGCAAGTTACCATGAAACCATAGGGTGTATATATTCCCTATTCCATTCTTATGGGGTATGGGCATAAATCAATTCAATTCCCAAACATTTTTTACAATCAGTGAGGTGTTGGTGGTCAATTTACATTACACATCCAATTGGATTTTCCAAAGAGGTCATATCCAAAATAGAGACGGTAGGATTATGTTCCAATGAGTTGAGATAAATCTTGTATAGGAGATAAATTCGATTTCCCCCTACCACATATACCTATGGATTAGCATTAATGTGGATGTGGTTTATGGTAACGATATAGAGGAGTCAAAAATAAACAATTTCATGTTATTAGGATGTCATCACCAAGGGAGATATAAATTCTCTAAGGTACCATATTCTTATCTATAAATGTGGATTATTATTTATTTTAATTGATATATCCATACTCCATTATTTACAACCATGGTCCATGAATTCGTCCTCAAGGTGGAGAGGCTTCTAATTCCCATAGTGTTTCTTATGCCAATTTGGGGTTAGAAGTGTCTATTTGATGCCTTTCGAGGTTATAAGTTGATGACAGGGACACATCAATCATTTTTTGATTTTTTTAGGTTTATAACAACCGTATTATTTCATTCGCATCATAAAATCCATGTGATATATATGAGTATTTAATTATTTACTTAAAAGCATAGTTGTTTTATTTAATGAGTTGGTCCATCATGAAATCTTAGTTGATGAAGAGAATCATCGGATTGGAATAGGACTTTAGAGCCTACTTTTTTCAAGAACTAAGTATTATATTTATGTTAAAAAGAGGATCAATATGTGATGTTCACAAAATTAATGGTGGAGTTTTTATAATTTTTTCAATGAAGTATGTGACCCTACCCCTTAATATAATATTGACTTTAGTATAGATTTTTCTATAGGTTCTTCATGGATTTCGATGGATGCATATGGGATATCACATTTTATGCTATGAGATATGAGGATAAAAAAATAACGTGACAAAGAATGGTTTTATTTGACCTCGTGTGTCATTGTGCAGTGGTTCAGTGTTATTCACCAATAGGTAGGATGATTTTTGAAGGTTGTTTAAAAATTATATACGATTAAACAAGATGATGGAAAAGAACGAATATGTTATCCATAGGATTGATGAATTATTTGATTTATTATAGGGGATAGCTAGTTTATGAAAATTGATCTGTTTTTTTGACATCGTCAAGAGAATTTAAAGGTAGAAGGTAACTTAAAGGCTAATTCTTATGGTCTATATGGGTACTTTGATTATGTGGTTTTGTTTTTTGGTGTCACAAACACACAAGTTATTTTCAATGTTCTTATGAACTATGTGTTTCTTGAGATCCTTTGTTAGTTTTTGGAAGTGTTCATTTATGAAATTCTTATCCACTATATATTTGCGAAAGAAAATTCCCACAATTATTGGGAAATATTTTAGTGAATCTAATACCACTAGATATATATAGAGATTACCATGTGTATGTTTGGATGTTTAAAGTGAATCTAATGGATGTATAGTTTCTCTTCAAGGATTAATGGTTGATCCTTCAATGGTCTATGTGGTTATACCTTGGGAAACAACAAAGAATTTTGTGTCTTGTTTTATCTTCCTTGGACTCATGGATTAATAATATAGGATTGTGTCCAATTTCGTAGCACTATGTGGATTTTTATCTTCCTTGGTATCATGGGTTATATTTGACCTTTATGTCCAAAATCATAAGGATTTCATCATAGTGGATAACCTTGACCATGATGTTCGAGGATATAATTTGAACTTAACAGTGTATGTAAGCCTTCATCTACAAAAAAGAGAGGTTTATTAGTGATCTCATCATCAAGTTATCATAGGGGGATTCATTTAAGATCATTATTTACCCAATATATATTGGATTGAATTTCATCATGATATAGTTGAGATAAGTGATCTCATATGGGTCTCATCAACTAAATCCCTAGGAGCATATAAATTCCACCCATGAACATGAGTTGTTACTGGACATATTTTATTGGGATTTATGATACCTCATTTGTGAGTGCTTTATGGTCTTCATAGATCAAAATATTCATTGGTGAATTTTATTATTGTATAATATAAATAAAAAATAGTGGTGGTTAAAGGATTTCATTAAAGACTATGATTTTTAGAACACTTATTCACCATGAAAAGGGGGATATAGTTTTTAATAAACTTTGAAGAATACCATAGATAGATATTATTAGGGTGTTTGGTAATCCTTTGTGGGCGATGAAGAATCTTGAAAAACTGAATATAGATATTGAAAATTATGGTACTAATAGTTATAAATTAATACTGAAAATAAATAAATCTATTATATATATGTCTGATTGGACACATTTAGGGATACTATGAGGTATAGGTAATGCAGGACTATGCCTTCCATGATTATTCTCTAGTGGGATGGTCTTAGGGTGACCAATATCATATCATGTATTTAGGGGATGTTTGATTTGGAAGTGATTCATGTAGATGTTATCATTATGATTTATAGTTATTCTTTTTCATTGCATCCTAGTGTATTAATGGGCCTGAAATTTTCATAATTTCTCCAGGAATAGATCAAACTATAAATTTATATTATCTCAAACCGTACTAACTACAAATTTTTATTATACCAGAAGTGCAGGGATGATCCCACAATGAGAGGAGAAAATGTTGATGAAAAATCTAGACTAAAGGTAAGGTTGTTCCAATTTTATTATAAAAATTATGAAAATTAATTAAATTAATACAAATTGAATAGTAGAAAAAATGTGAACAAGTTTCCAAGGATGTTTTTTCTAAATAAATTAATTCAACTCCACGTCAAAATTAATTGTATAAAATAGTTGTACAACCAAAAAATTTCATTAACAGAATAAATGGTCATTCTCTATCAAACATACATCTAATACTAGTTCATGATGATCAGATGAATCAAAATAGCTTAATTGTGTTACGTTTATATTTCAAAATGCAGAAGTGCAATTCCATTCAATTGTCATGAATAAATCATCTCAATCATGTTGGGGTTTCTTCATTATTGAAAAAATATAGTCAATGATTTAATGATTAATAACATAGAAACATGGGTGAAATATGATACTATCACATTAAATCATCCTTACATGTTAAAGAAAAACAATGAATAAAGGTATGCACTGACGTTAATTTTTTACACTCTCCCCTATGGGTTTTAGCCAACCATCCGCAGGTGGTTTCCAATGATGATTATACCAAAATACATAATATAGAATTTATGAAATAAATATTGATAAAATAATGATTAATATAGAGAGTTTATAATTAAAATATATATCATTCCCTATTACATAAATGAAAGAAACAAAATAGAAACCTATCTATGAAGAACGACGAGTGAGAACCCTCCAAAAACCTCCCGAAAATCATCCATATCCATATAATGGTATCCAAAATAACATGACCAAAACCTATTTTTATAATATTGGAGAAATAAATCATGTTTAATGGGTCAGGTCCTCTGTGTAATGGCCATTCAGAGGGATCAAAGAAACAAAATTCCATCAAAGATACTTTGAAATATCTGTTATTCTAGATCTTATGGGGAAATTTCATGTAATGTAATGTTTCACACAACATATAATGTGTGTGTATTTTTATACCATGTAATGTTTAAATGATGTCTATCTTCAAATTTCAACATCATAACCTCCATTTCATCTTCCATCATATGTTTTTTTCCTTCATAAGTGCGCCATAATCATCTTCAAAATGCGATATGACTTCACTTCACTTCACTCACATCATAAAGTGTTGTTTTGTTCCTAAATTACAAGTTTCCTCCACATTATTTCTATAAATTTCAATCCTTAATATGAATTCACAAAATATTAATATCAGACATAAATCATATATTAAATTAATTAATATCCAATGGAAACACTAATAAATCCCATAAAAATATGTATATAAAATATAGGTATCATGTATCTAAGATAAATCGTGCCTTAATGGGTCAAAATTGATTCCATTTGATTATGTGGTAAATAAAAGAGTTCATGTCATGAACATAAATTTTAAATTAGGTAAATGGAGAAATAATTTACCCAGTGGTTGGTTGTAGCCAATGGATGTATCTTAGGGTATGTGATAATAAATCCTGATGTATATCATCACAAGATATCCTAAATCTTTGAGGACATGTGATATTATATGGACAATAATAGATATGTGGATAAACTCATATCACTTCATAATTATCTGGGAGTTGGTTGTTATGTATGTTTTGGTAAGGAAATATATGGAATGGTAGGAGTAGATTCACAAGTGGTCAAGGGAACCATTATTTATCAGGATCCATATTTCACCACATGAGTCTAGGTATATATCCAATGTTGTTTTCGTTCTCAAGACCATGTCTATACATCCTACCATTCTCAAATATATGGGAAGATTAAGTGGACCATCTAGGAATTTGAGGTTATGTTTCAAGCTTATGTTCATGATTTTAGTGGATCTTGGGTAAAGCTCCTTCTGTTGGTTGAGTTTTCTTATAACAACATCTATTATTATTCATTTATCATGACACTATTAGAGGAAATATATGACTGAATTTTCTAATCTATGTTGTTGTGGATCATGGTTGGGGAGTCTGTGATTCTTAATCTAGAGTTGGTGTTGATTATAAAAGAATAAATTTTAGATGATGAAGGAGTGGATGAAGACAATACAGGTCTTCTAGAAGTATTATATTGACTAGAGGTGGAGACCTATGAATGTTGATGTTGTTAATCATGTGTTTTTTTGGGTTTCCCCACACCAATTAAAACATATTCTTGGATGAGGAAGAATGATTTCTCTAGGGTTTATTAGTCCATATGAAATTTTAGGGCGTGTCATATATGTGGATTATATGTTGGAACTTCCTCTAAAGTTGAATGGGTTTTAGGAACTGATTGACATAATGAATCTTTATTAACATATTCATGATGATTACCATGTCATTAACTTTATAAGGTTGTATGTTTATGATGATGTGATGGTTTTTAGTGCCTGGACGAGATTAGTGATAATTAAGAGAATGTTCTATATAGGTTGATCATTCCTATGGTTCATGTTTTGTGGATCCATGATGGTTTATATGAGAGTACATGGGAGCACGAGTTACAGAAGACGACTCAGTACCTAGACATATTTTGAATCATTTCATTATAGATTTTTTAATATTAGATTTTTTTATATACTATGATATTAGTTTTTCTATAATATTTTTATGTTTTTTGTGATTACTTCCCCAAGTTTGAGAGGTATATCATAGGAGAGTGTTTGAGTCATTTTTGGTTAATGTTTTCTTCTGGGGTTTTTTATATTATTATGGATGAGAATTTTTTAAGAGGTATCTGATATCACGAATCAGAAATTTTAGTTCATTTAAATTTAATTTTTACAATGTTTCATATTCTCATAAGATGATTGAGGAAGAATTTCAGGGTATAGGATATAATTGTAGATATATAGTTAGTTTGTGTGGTGTGGTGGTCTTATTGAACTGTAGATTTTTTAGGGTCATTATGTGGAACCTATAAGATTTTACATGGGTCTATGGGTTCATAATACTTTTATTTTACAATTTTAAGGACTTTTTTGGTGTCTTTTATCATATATGGAATGAATGCTCATTTAGATGGTTGACTATGTTGTGGATTTATTTTCTATGGTATGGGAACCATAGGTTTGAATAATTTTTAACCTTCCATTTTGAGTGTTCATTAATTTTAGTCACTTGGTTGTGTCATACTCTTATTTGGAGGAATTATATAGCTGAACAGAATGCCAAGAGTTATAATATTTTCGTTCACACTAAAATTTAAAGGATTAATGGTTGATTTATACTATCTACCATTTTTTGTGTCATTAAATCAGAGAGAGAAATTCCAATCATGGATTGGTTTTAATATATATATTAATGTTTTTATAATTTTGATGCTAAGTATTTTTGGTTTACATTTCACCATAGTTCACACAAGGGTTTTTTATATTTCGATGCTAAAAAAATGTGATTTCTAGATTCATTCAACATAAAACTGATGTGTCATTGCACTCCTCCGTTAATCATTGTATTTTGTTTTTCAAGACAAGATAAAAATTTAGGTTGCCACTAATTTCCATTACCCTCTATTATTTACCTCGACCCTCAAGCGACTCTATAACATTTTTTATAGATCTTTTTGTTACTTTTCTATAATCTTCCACCAGATTTTGGAGAATGATTGTTTGTGATTAGATCTGTGTTCCCCCCTTCTATAATTAGTTTCATCATTTATTTTTTCTAGAGAAGGATACTACAATGATAGTGGTCATGTGGGGTAGTGTTTTGATAAAAATATGATGGGAAACTATAATGTGACAGTTTAATTGGGATTTCCCTTGAATGGGTTGGTCTTTCAGTTAAATCTTTATTTTCTTATTATTTTAAAGTTTTTTTAATACATTTGTTGAGGTAGGGTTTCAACAAGTCTTTTATCTTCTTTGTAAATTTTGGACGTTACATGATTTTTCTTTCATTTTGTGTACTTTATATATTGAATTAAATAAGATAATGAAACAAAATTAATGAAATTGAAAAGGAAAGGGGTATTTCAATTGAATTTACTAATTTAAATGACATTAGTCACATGATTAATGTTTATTTTATATTATAGCTAAAAATCAATGTTCATTATATGGGTTGTCTGCTATTGTTTTGATAAACATCTATAATAACCTTTCATAAATGGTTAATAGCTAACAAATGGTAAGATACTAGTTGTGTAAGATATGAAAAATGATATAAATGATTGTTGGGAAAGATGTATTGAATAGTTAAGTATGGAATGTTTAAATGAGAACCATAGGTAATAGATCTCTTTTATAACCCCTTGATTTTTCCACACATGCCACCACATTGATTAATTTTCTAATTGTTAAATGGGGCTTACTCTTTAGGAAATTATCAATAAAGGATAAGGTATCTTCAAAATGATGATTAAGCTTCAATCATATTCCCTTGGGTCTCTCTAGTAATAATTAGAGTTTCTCTAGAATTTCCCTTTTTGTTATACACATTAATTTTTATTCTAATGTAACTATATAATTGGCTCTAACCTCGTTTTTTAGTCTTTCCTCATCTAGGATTTCTCCAACTAGTGTTGTCTATCTGGTTGTGTCAATCCCATATTTATTACCTTCTAAATTCAAAGCATATCAAGTTAGTGATCGAGATCCTGAAAGGCTATTTGATTTATTGAACATACCTATGATCTTTTTAAATGTCTACAATGTATATTGCACTGATTATAGTTAATCAATTTCATTATAAATTCTTATAAACCCTTTTCTATGGCGATTATTTTTTTATTAATCATTTTTATTTATATTTTTATTTATTCTCAAAATATGATTTCTTGGATTATTGGTTTTCAAAAACAATGTGTTTCATGATTTTGTTGTTCTTCTCCATTAACAGGTCGATGGAGATCCATGAGGGATGTGTTCCATCATTCATGGTTGTGTGGATTTCCCATCCAGGGCTTCCCCGCCCCTTAAATATTACTATAATTATATAAAGAATTGGTGTCTATATTGGAAAATGTTTTCTATTAAGCAATCAATTTTTTGGATGTAACAAACAATGGAAGCTCAAATATATGGGAATATGGATCATTCACACCCCTTTCCCAATTATATTCATCTTTTGGATGGTCGACTATTTCTTTCTAACAATATTTATTTTTCACCTCCATGAAAATATTTCCACTTCATTCCACCTCCTTTGTTATATGATTCATGTCTGTAGGATAATAAAAGGTACTATGTTTGAGTATTAGAGTTATGATTAGGTGGGTTTGGGTTAGAAACCCTATATTGGTCCTCCCTAGTAATGTTCTCTTCTATATACATTGGTTATATACCATCTGGAAATGGTTTTTTCACCGAAGAAAACACCGAACTAAAATATTATTCTAACTACACTAATGTAAATAGGTGAGTCTTCCTTACTGGGTGTGCATGTATGGCTATCCCCACCACCCCTTCTTGTGGTGGGACCCTCTACCATGGGGCTGAAGTCCTTTTTATTATTTTCATTTGAGGTTGGATTTGAGTTTTCCTATGTTTCTAACTAGGGGTATTTCCATGTAATTATAAGTAATCAACACTCTAATCCTATTTTCACCACTTATGTAGATAGAATTGGAAGAGATATCAAAGTGTCTACCTATCATTATGTCTCGTTCCTATAGTGGTTCTTCATTCCTAATTCTAATGTAGATTATGAATGGAATTCTAGGGTTATAATCTCTCCTTAGAGACCATACTAATTCATAATTATGGGCAAGAATTTATTGTTGACATTAATGGCCCATCAGAACATAATTATCCCAATCAGATTAACATAATTTATTAGGTAGATGAAGACATTTATCTAATAACCCTCCCCAAGCAGTTATAGATAAAGATGAAATGTACCCATTCCATGTCTAGATGTATCATGACCAGATCCATTATGATTTCTACAACTATTCCATCGAATATTAGTGATGGATCAATTATCCATGATCATATATATTCTCTCCCCATTTCCTCGTGACCTCGTTCATTATATTGAATTATGGGTGTTTAAGACCCCTAAACAAATATTGTTTTATTTCTCATGAATTTCTCCACAATCATGAATCTATTATAATAGATAAGGAACCTAATAATTTCTTTAATTTCATTAGCTTGTTTTCAAAAATTTGTCACCTAAGGTAATGTTTAAAAGAAATTATAGGGAACTTACACATATATGTTTTCCCCCAAAACCATCTTTTGGAGAGAATGGAGGATTATTATTCTTATAATTTAACTATATAGGTTAATAATAATATTTTCATGAATTATATATCTATTATCTATGCTATTCACAATGCTAAGGGATGAGATAACTCTATAAATTACTGCCAACCATTGAAATAGGCACTTATTAAAGGTTTTCTATAGGTTAATTTAACATTATTCATTATCCATAAGAGATATAAGTGGTCAAAATTACTCAAGAAATGATATAAAAGATATAAAATGTTTTTATATGAAAACAAGATTAACTTTAATATGAATAAATACAGTTGGTTAAAAAAAGAGGATATTGGATAAATTTATGTTTTCTTGCTTTGTGTTTATCAAAAATTCAAGTGATAACTTATTAGATATATTATTTAGTCACATAGATAGAATGAGCAATTTCTGATCATTCCCCACCACTTATGAAATGACTTCAATATTTTTTGAGATTTCATAATTGTATTTTTTTTAGCCTTTGGATTGAGATATATATATCTTGGATGTTGGGAATGGATCTTGGGTTACTCATATGCAATGGATATTTTCAGTGTTACTATAGATTATATTAATAAGGTTATAATATGATATATAGTAAAGGGACAATGGTCAATAATAAAGTACCCCTTTCTTGGGGGACTTGGAAGTAATGATTAATCTACTTGACCCTTGTCTTAAAGATTGATCAAATAATGATATCATTGCGATTCATTATAATAAATTTATATTATAGGGTGAAATAGTTTTAGGGGTATAAAATCATATTCATGAAAAATTTATAGATCTAAAGATTAATTTAGTTGATAGAAATACTGGATATTTTCATACATTCATGAAATTGATGAAATCTGGGGGATACCTTAATATGTTTTTGGAATATGGTTCCTATACCAATAATGTTAGAGTGACGTAACCCCTAGTTATTTCTCATTTCCCCCTAGAAATTGTTACATGGATAGATTTTTGGTAAAAGTATTAGAGGGAGGATATAAATGTCTCATTCTAAAAAAATATCCCATTCTACATACATTAAAGGAAAAAAAATTGACTTGATTCTGATGAGGGATAGATCAAGGATGTCATAATAAAAAAAACTTGTAGCATATCTTATATTGATGGGGTATTTGGTTGTTTCAATGTTTTTGTATGGGACATCATCCAAAAGAAGTTCATAAACTCCTTATAAGATTATTTTAATGGGGGATCTCCTCATAAGGATACTTTTTAGAATAACTAGCTCCTTTTACCAAAGTTGAAATATTTGATTTTATTTTAATCATTATAGTCACTTAAACTTTTTTAATTTATCTTATAAAATTCCCTCAAGGATTATTAATTATAGACATTCACTCTTCCTCTATAAGATAGTTTATAAAGAAAATCATTGGTTTGTTACATGTCAAAATATAAAATTTAATATTTTATTACTTTAAGAGATAATAAAATATCACGATCATAAAAAACATTCCTCCAATATCATGATAAATATATATATGGATATATTTTATAACTTAGTGTAATAAAACGTCATTTTGAATGTTATGTGGATTTATGGATTCTCTAAATGGGTTTTCAGACTTTTATATCATAAAAATTCTTCATCTTGGTTTTTGATCACTTGGATTGGTCAAAATTTTGGATTCATGAAATCAAATCATTCCTCTGTTAAGGTGAAAATATTTCTCCTGGATTTTTCACACTTTTATAAAATGTTAGCTAAAAATTTAATAAATCCATTAAAAAATGACATTTGAATCATGAAACATGTATATATGGATTCCTTGATATCTATCATCTTTATTTTATAGTTTTTTTTGTTCTTATTAAATGGATAATTCTAATTCATTCAATGGTTTATGTAGTTTCTTTTTAGTTATATAACCTAAATTAAGGATGAAATTAATTCTAATAAAATATATATGTTTATTTGGATAAAATTATCAACTATGAGGTGCAAAAATTGTACAAAAAATAGTGATTCCTTGAACGTTTATTTCCTATGATGTACCTTGGTGCACCATATTGAACCAGATGAACATAAAACCAATATTTTGATAGTATTGTTGAAACATTTACAAGGCATGTTACTATTATATGTACATTAATTTTTTCTTTTGGTGAATGAATTACTCTCATTTTTTGGCATTATAAAATTTATGTCTATACATTTCCTTCAATTATTTTGAGACCCCAATGTATTCATATAGAAAATAAAAAATAATAATTAATGTATTTTTATGGTATTATAACTATGATGGTAAATTTAACTTGGTGTGTTAGGATATCATGGAGAATCCATTTTCTAAATATGGTATTAATGTTAGGAATTGAAAGGAATTCATCAAAATTGTGGAGTCATATATAGATTAGGATGCTCGTAGAAGTATTTTATTATGGGATGTATATGTTAACACCAATTATATGTTGATAACAGAAATGATTCATAGTTGAATATCTTCAAACACCTAGGTATGGAACAACATACTTGGTCATTTCAAATCATACATGACCACTCTCAATGGATCATCAAATTCCAAGATATACAATTTTATGGAAACCAATGGGTAAAACATCTCACTAATTCTATGGATTTACATAGCTAAAGATAAATTATCTTGTGGCTATGGATTTTTGGAGATCAATAATTTTTTTCATGATAAGAAAGATAAATATCTATTCTCTAGTATTAGTTTTGAAGATGAACCTAATATGTGTTTTTTTACACTATCTAACCAAAGCCTATTTAGTGCCTCTAATTATTGAAATCCAATATATTTTGAAGGTAGGTTAGATCTTATAGAGATATTCCTATGGAACATGTTCATTCCTATTAATATCAGTTTTCTAGTGTGGTGGTATAAATAAAGAGCATTACCCAGGGATAACCCCATCCAAAAAAAGGTATTCAAATGGAATCAATGTTTTTTTTCTATTCCAACACAAAAATTGAGAATATTAAACATTTTTTATGGGAGATTACTGGCATTGATACTTATAAAACATACTTGGTTTGAATTTTTTTAGACCCATGTTTATCAGTTCTCTTCTTCTATTCCTAATAGACATGTTTGTATGCATGGATCTTTCTTTTAGTGAAGGGTGAACTCATAGTCTTTGAATTTAAAATGATCATGAATTTTATGGGAGCTCATAACTAGACTGTAAAATCAGCCACTTAAATCATCCAGACCAGTTTAAAGATGAAATAATTTTATAATAATAAATTATATGATTAATCTTCCCCATAGAACACTAATAAAATTGAATTCCATAATTTTCACCTCATGAATATTTAGTTCTAGAAAATAGGGGAAAAGAATGGAAAGGCCACATTGTGAAATGGTATCAACCAAGAGTGGTTATAAATATCTAAGTAGATGATTTTTGTACTATTGGTTATATTAAAGGAGTAGGTATTATTCCGATCTAACAATCATCAGTTATTATATTGTTTAGTTATTTATAGGGGGAGTGAAACCATCTCATTGTTCAGGCATGAGCTTGGATTTTTTGTATTATATGGACCAATAATAATTTTAAACATCCTTTGGAGAGTCTCTCCTACCCATTGTTATATCGTATTCATAATTATAGAAATAACTAACTTTATTGAAAAATATGTGTTGAATCCTCATACGTGGTCTGAAGTTAACAAGGCATTAGATAATCGGGAATCAAAATGTGATCCTAGTACATCACTGAAAATTTATTGTGTCATTGGCTTTCATAACCATGTTAGTATGATATTTATACATTTTTATTATCCAGGGATCCACCTCTTTATACCCCCACTATAATATCACTCTTGATATATATCCCATCCCTAATAAAATAATTTATTTGATTGATTACAATGAATAATTATAGTGCCCCCTCTTATAATCAGTTTCTATATTTTTATTTCGTTTTTTTATTTTGTGGAATTTTATTGGAATTATTTATGACTATTTTAAGGAGGTAAGTGTCCATAAAAAGGGTATATCTACCTTTCCATAGTTGATATGAGGAAAATATGTGTATAGTATTGAACGATGAAAATGTTTTTGATTTTCAAATCATAATGAGTCAAGTCACATGGAAATGAGATAAACCTATGATGAATGTGGTGATTTTTTTTGTATTTTTTATTTATGTAATTTTTATAGTTAACTGGTAATAATGGAATCATATTTGTAATTAGGAACTTGGTAATATGTGTGGGATCATAATGAATGATAATAAATTAATTATAATATTAACTTATATAAATATAAGTGGGATATGGTTTAAATAGTTTTTCATTGATTATGGATCTTTTATCGAAAAATTTATTTCATATAGATGGTAATGGTAAATATAGACATGGATAAATGACATGAACAATTGTATAATCTAAATGGTTTTATGATTATTTTTCATGGTATGTGGTAATGGTTTAGTGTATTAGAAATTGAAAAATATGGTGATGAGTGGTGGTTAAGGTATAGAGGTTGTGATAGTGTGGATTTAATATTTAGTGTGGACCTTTAATATAAAAAATGTGTGTGTCTATGTTGGAACAGTAAAGGATTGTGTTGATTTTCTCAACATAAAAATCATGATGTAAAGTGGAAGTTAGATCAAATGTGGTATGTGTTTTGAGAATATATACTAAATTGGAACACCAATGGCTATTCAATTGAATAAATTTTGTAAGAGTTTTATATATCTTTGTTGGAAAATTATATGTTGCAAATCAACAAGATATCTCAAAAATTTTACATTGAAGGTTGTGTAAAATATAATTCCATTTTCAGCCTTCAGGGCACTACACCATATAGCTATAGGTATCACTGTAATTAAAGATAGATTGAAAGACAAAAATATCCATCTTATGCTTAGGTCAATATGACCTACCATTTTCCCAAGGCAAGCTCACTGATTTAAAAGAATGACATGGTCAAGGTATGTATTCAAGGTGAGTAGCTATATGAGTTGAAACTAGTCCAGGTGAAGGAGGTTCCGTAGTATAGGAAGACACCATGGTGAAGTTACCAATGTATAGATTGGAACCATAAGAAAATTTTAATTTTTTTATTTCATGATGTTTTTGATAAAACATTGTATTTCTAAAGGATATTATGTTATGGGATTTAAAATTCATGTTTATTTTATAACAAATGTGACCAAACCCTATACTCCATCATAAAGATAGATCATATTAATTTCAATGTCAGTAGAGTCTCAAGATTTCTTATTCCAAGGAGAAGAGTTCACTCCATAGTCACAATGAAATGTTGAATTAAAATAATAGAAATGGTTTGGGATATAAATAGGTAAAACGAGGAAGTGTGGTTGAATTATTATTTCTAATCCTATAAGATCTCATACAATGGTGGAAATGGGTACACTGTAGAGATTTTGGTTAGATGTAGAGAAATAGGATATCATTACATGGTCATGGGGGATGTTAAAGGGATCTAAATATGTGATATTTAGGGATCCAGTGAATTATGGAATCATAAACTATATGGGAGAAGGCCACACTAAAAATGTTTCTTAGGCCCCTATTATAAACCATAGAGGAATGGGGTACACCAAGGTGATTGGAAAAAGGATATGATTGTGAAAACAATTTATATAGAAAACTGATGTCAAGGAGTTTCAATCCCCCTATTAAAATATATATTTATCTAGAATAGTAGTCATAAATCATATTTGAATGTGGTTAATTATGATATAATGGAATATTATGATCTCATTAAATACATGGGGTATTTGAACCAATCATAGTGTACAGATATTAAATCCTAACAAATATATTTAATTTAAATAGGTAAAATATTTATAAAACTATAGGTGGTGGATTTGAAGAATCCATCACTAAATAGAGACAATATAAGAGACTTGTTTTTAGAGAAGAAGAAGAAATTTTTATTGTTTATTTAAGGAGAAATAAATAGAATTAACTAATTTTGAATACCCCTCTGAATTAGTACTAGATAATTCTATGAAACGTCATGTAACGAATATGATGTAGCTTTAGGTGATATTCACAGATAGTATTTAAAGGAATATTAAGTATTTAAAGGAACCTATATCCTCATAAGTTTTGTGTCTACATCAACATATTTGTATTGTTCTTGTCTTATAATACAATATTTTTTTTCCTCTGAGGTAGTGAGTGAATAATGGATTTTGGGAGATAATTTATCCTAGAGAGATATCTCATCTAACCTAAGCCTTCATAAGGGTATTGAGCCTAGGTAGGAGTGACTAAGACAAACCCCCGAAAATAATAATATATTGTTTTTAATACATCAACATGTTTTCTTTCAAATGATCCTAGGACAAACCTATAGCGGTGAACCAAATAAATCATTATTTCACATATGATTATTATTTTTTATATTCTACACAACATGCTATGAAAAGAGGTTAAGCCGCCATTGGTAATATTTGTTAAATGGTGGGGAAAGTGAAAAGGTAATTCCTTCAACTAATCGACAAGTTTAAAATAGAATTCCATTCTATTTAAGAGCTAAAAATATTTATGGTAGTGAGGGTTTAATAGTAAAACTCTTTAAATAGTAAATGAAATACATATGCTTATTCACCCCTAGGGTATGTCTCAAATAAGCCACTTTGTAATACCAAAAAATTATTATGAAGGAAAGGTTCTATTTTCTATTTTTTCACTAACTAAAACTAATGTGATTGAGATGAATATTATCAACAATAATGATAACATTAGTTAATATAAATCATTCAACTAATTGGATGAATGATTTTATTTTATACATGGATGAAGAATCTGGAATACATTGTGAAGTATTGATGGATTTAACTTTTTATTACAGTGTTATGTAAAAATATTTTAAATATTTTAAGGAAAAATAGTTGTTTAGTCATGTATGTACAAGTGATTAAAACATACCTTAAAATAAGATGTATTTGAGAGGATTTAACATTGTATGTTCAACAATGGTGTGTGGATATATTATGATAGATTAAGTGGAAATGATTTAGAGAATACTGATCAATAGGTAAAAAAATTAAGGGAAAAATTTATGATGTCGAAATCCAATATGAATAAGAATATTTTCGAAAAAATGAGGAAGTATAAAACCAAGATAAAAAATTTTGAAATCCAAATCATATCTGTTACTAAATATACTTCAATGAAATTATATTTACATGAAATTTACTACACCCTTAAGGAGTTGAAAGGAATTTGTGATTCTAGTGATGGAAAACATCATGTTTCCAGTCTATTAGTTGTTAATGTTCTTACCATTATTATATCATGTTCAATTGGAAAAAGTGGGTTAAACGGGTGGCATGAAAGAATTATATCTTGCGTGTGTAAAGGATTTGGACTTGTAAAACAAGAGGATAAAGTTATAGTATGTTTTCATCAAGTTAAACATGATGAGGATTCCATATAAAATAAATTAACAAGGTTACATTCTTAATGAACTTTTATATGAAATCATATGTAATATGGTCTCCAATAAGGAAATGAAGAAAAATTTCCATCAACATAATTCATAAAATAAAAAGCTGAAGATAATATATGATGGATGGTACCATAAGTTTTAATGAAATAGCTATAAATCATAAAAAGGATAAGGAAATAAATGATCCTATGAAGATGATTTATACCTAAAATTAAACTATGAATATCCCACCAATGGTATCATTAACATGAAATCTAAGAATGAATCCATATTGGAAATCATGATACAAATGAAAAAATCTAGATCTTGGATCAAGAATAAAATAGATGTTTCATGAAAAATCTAATAGAAGAGATTAAAAAGAATGTATATCTAATATATTAATTTTTTTGAGGACTTGGGATATTATTATATTTGTTTTGATGACCATATTCCCAAAAGTTGAAAAAAACTCGAATATTCAAATATCCCATTTCGTTGCTGGATAAAGGTGGTCTAATTACTATGTGAAATAAATTATATGTCTTTAACACAATTATCTATAAATAAATCATATTTAGAATGATGAATAGAAGTAAAAAATAATCCATAAGGAGGCATTTTACTTATTCTCTATATAAAGAAGGAACATATATTAGAAAAACAATTTTAATCGTAAAAAAATGATTAGTATTTTTGGAAAAATATGTGGATATCATCACAGTGGTAATAAATAATAAAATTATATTAATCATTATAACCCTCATATAAATAATTGAAACAGATTTTAAAAATAGGGGTTTCTCCAACATTGAGGAATAATGAAAAGAAGAATCCACTGTGCAAATAATAGATATATATCGGGTCTATAAATAAATATTCATGCCTAAGTTAGACCAAAAATATTATGAAATTAAATAATTTCTGGTGGATGTGTCCCCCAATAGATAATGAATCCATAATAAA
Organism: Viscum album; assembly: GCA_963277665.1. Classification (NCBI taxonomy): domain Eukaryota; kingdom Viridiplantae; phylum Streptophyta; class Magnoliopsida; order Santalales; family Viscaceae; genus Viscum; species Viscum album. The sequence continues at coordinate 1,871,136,377 of OY728150.1, forward strand.
TATCCACTACAATTAAATCAAAATAGGATTTTTATACATGTGGAGTCTATTCCATAATTGTGGAAAAAATAAATGAAATGGAATGAAAAAAGATCTTCTAATCAAGAATTTATATATATGAGTAGACTATTTAAAATAAGATCCATGGGTAAAGGTTTGATAAATATGGTTTAGGAATATGTTCAAGATGAATAATGGGTGAAAGAAGTATTGAAGTTCCCATTCAAATATTTCAAAAAGGGAACATGAAAGTGTAGATATGAAAGGATTATTCATCAAAACCTACAACATTCCATAGATTGAAGAAAACTAAGGTAAACATATCCTCTCATACATTAATTATTTATAATATATTTAATAAGGTACATAAAAATGGGGGAGATACAATCAATGTGTTAGGTTTTCTCAAATATAGATTAAAATAAGTGAAATAAAAATATATTAATGTAGGGAAAGGATAAAATTTTTTTATTGTTAGAAGAATTTCAGACCATATCTTATTTTTGTAATAAATATGTATATTATAGAAAAACCTATCTCCTTATTTAAATTAGACTCTTATTATGGAATCATAAATAAATATGATGGAATAAAAGGCATTTCTAACTCTAGATTATTTTGGAGAGCCTGACCTGAATAAAAAAAGTAGACCAAAGTTATATGTTTGAAAACCCAATTGGTATCACTCTAAATATAGTATAAAATAGTTTTTGATATGTTTCAAACTAATTTTAATAAAAACCACTAAATAAGAATAAAAATTTTGATGCAACTAAAATAAAAATATTTATTTGTGATTAATTATGATATATCCTTTATTACTATTAATTATGTTTTTATAGGATATTAATTGTGTTTCAAATAAAATTATTTGAGGGATATAAATATATTTCTACAATAGTTATAGTTGAAAAAATGTATTCTGAAAAAATTTAATGTGAAGCTATTGGTTTAAGGGATTTTATAAGGTTGATTGTCAGTTCACTAAATTTCACTAGATGTTAACCTAATATAGTCCATAATGTGAGTTTATGTGCTAAAAATGAAATATATCCTAATTAATATCATCATTTTGGGGAAATAATAATTCTTATATACATCAATGGTTTATAAAACTATATGAATTTGTTTAATAAATGGAAAAATATTAATATATTTGGTTACAATAATGCAGACTAGGTAGGGGTTTTTATTGATGGTGGATTAATTTAGTTGTAATGTTTTTTTTGAAAACAATTTTATATAAAAATAATAATAAAAAACCAATTACATTAAGCACTATAGGGGATAAATATATGGAAGAAACATGTTAATTCCCTTATATGATATGTATGAAATATAATATTAATGAATTAATAGTTTCAGTTGAATGTTAACTCCAGATGTTTTTTGATAATGAAATTTTCATTTACCTGTCTAAAAAATATAGTACAACAGTCATTGTCTAAGAACATTGGAATTTTTTTTACCTTCATTAGAGATATGGTGTATAGTCGAGAAAAAATGTTATATTTTATTACTACTTGAGTCTTGTTGGATGATATTTTAACCAATGCACTACCTAAGGACATACTTGAGACATTATGTCTAAACATGAATGTCTAACAAATGGTCAGTATATTTTCCTTGGTGGTACTCCACATCACCTTTGATTCATGTTTAACACTCCATTTTTGGGGTGGTTTGGTTTAGGTTTATCTACTTATGTCATGGTGGCCTATAGGATGGTCCCCTCTCTAGCTTATGGTGTAGCATTTCTCGAGGATATTGGTGCACTGTCTCGAGGTGTGGTGATGGGATGGGTTTCATGGGAACTGTTTAGGGCGATGATGGGATGGATGTGCATGGCCCAATGTGTTCCCATGGGACATTTATTTTTTGGGTGGGTCTAACTTTTTTCACATTATCACTTAACCATGAAGTTAATTTTATTTATACACTAAAAAAATGAATGTCTTACCCATTCTTCAAATTGAGATCCATTGGGAGGACCTCCAATGAGCCTTCGATTATGTTTTCAAAGGGGACTAAGTAAATTCACAACACTTTTCTTGGAATTTATTGAATCTTAAAAAATGAGGTATAACATGTCTATTAAAATGGTGGATTTTTATCCTTAATAATTTATAATTTAACATAATTTTTATTATTCATAGGGTGTGATATGAAATAGTGTGTGTCTGTATTGAAGGGGGTATCTTATCACTTTTCCATGAAAAAAATTTCACTTAGATATGGAGTAATCTCAAAACCACTACTATAAGAAGAGTTGTGATATCAAGATATTTATCATATGAAAAGCGGTTGTGTTTTGGTATCTCTTAGATGAGAATTTAACATTCCATGTTGAGTATTGAAGAAGAGTTTCATTGTCTTACTATAAATCAAAAGTAGGATATTGAATTAGCCTTGGAGTTATTGAATAGGTTTTTTTATTTTCAACTACTAATTAGTGGATTAATATACTATTTGAGAATGTGATTGAAGTGTTTTTAAGATGTTGGTATGTTATCTGTATTTGATTATAGATGATCATTTAGTTGTTTGGTGAAATATAGAATTGTTTACAACTTCCATTTATGGACTTCTTAAGATAAAATTTTGGAATCCCATATGAAATATAGAAATTTTGAAAAATCATATTTCATATGATATTATTTTTAATATAATTGTGATTATTTGATAAGATAGTTTATTATAATGAGAAATACAAATGAATAGAAATATGGATTGAGTAAGGAATCTTATTTTTATATGATATACCATTTAATAAGAAAGAAAACTCATGTAAGATGGTTAATTCATCAGAGGGGAATACAATATGATAAAAAAATAACATAACATACACTAACGCATTAGAAATGTGAAACATTAATGATAGCCTATTTTTTAATATAAAATACCTTTAAAATGGGAAAATTGTAATATACCATTATCTTATGATAGTCACATAGTAGGATGTTCAATTTTCACTAGATATCATACTGAGAAAAAAAAATTCAATTATGTGAATCCTAATAGAAAATTAATTAAATATTGATGTAATTATTATTCTTCACTAATAAAAAATCCTGACTCATCAAGTGATTTATAATTAATCTAGTATAAAATGATGGAACCCTCCCTTCAAGGATCATGACTTGATGTTTTTTAGATAAGTTTCACATTGTAGTGCCATGTTACTATGGATGAAATTTTAATTTCTAAAGATTTCATAGAGGATATAAAGGGATGTCTATCCGAATATTTTTAAAAATTTCAAATGAATAATTTACTCAGTTAAAATGATAATATTTTTTGAAATTCATGGAAATTTAAAATTTTAAAATTTAAATAATTTATTATTTATTCTAGAGGAATAATATTTGAGTCTATTAAATAAGGATTTTTTTACATCCCAACATCAATTGAATTTTAGTTAATAATTGAGAAAATATTATTCATGAATTATTTGTGTGATATGAAAAGAGAAAGTGGTTAAAATGAAGAAGTTAATAATTCTATGAAGGTGTAAATACATTTGGAATATGAATTAGGTAAAAAATTAAAATTTATATAATTTTTCATGTCCTGTGATCATAAATTTTGAAGAGGTTAATTTAGTATATTTTTCATATAGAATACATAAATGCCGACTATTGGGGAGAATGTAGATCAATTCATCCATGCATTTTCTAATGCTTCAAATAATATATTATGGAGATATGAGGGGAAGATCAATATAAAACTTTTTATGTAATAAATATCTAGAAGTAAAAGTCTATAAAAAATATCAATTTATTTATATTGAGTCTTCTGTTGGTGATTTGAAAATATGATTCAGGTCAAATAGAAAAAGAAAGTTTTTTAATTACTGGTGGTTTCAATTTAAATGACTTCATACTTAACTAGTGATGTTTATGATACTTTTACCTCAACAATATGTTTATGGAACATAATCGGACCATTTTATCTTATTTATAGGAATTTAATATCATTATAAGTATATGTCGATAATAAAATTTTGTGACATAACTAATAGTAGTTCACAAAAGGGCTATTCTCTCATACTGAGTCCAAACCTTGTAAAATGTTTATGTGTGCTTCATACAATTAATATTCTAATATATTAGTGAAGAAGATACTATAAAAAAGTAACATAGATATTATTTTTTATAAGGTTTTCATTCAAAATAAATAATCTAACAAAAGAAAAACCAATACTGCTGATTTACCTCCCCAACCCGCAACAGTTCCCTAACCGATCATGGATCTATATTTTTCAATAACAAACTTAATGATAGTTTTTCTGTGTTATTTTCATCCTTTTTAATACAATCATGATATTATTGATAACTCATGGAATGGTTTGTTTTTGTAATAAAGGATTACGTTGTAGAAATATTATTTATGATTAAAATTGTAGTATCTTTGAGGATCATAGTTCATGATAGAGTTAGAGGAAGGACAAAGATTTTTTCTTACTATATTGTATGATTGGGTGTTTATGAATATTTTTATAAATAATAAATTATTAGTGATATTATATATAGAAAAGATACAAGAAATTACATTTTTTTGTTGAGAAGTGAATATCATAGTATTCAAAGGAGGTCCCAAGGATTATGAAAAAATAAATTAGTTTCATTGACTTGTATTTAAAAAGATAAGTACATAATTGTTTGGGAAGTCAATATATTAAAAAATAGAAATAGTTTTTATAAGTATTTAGTTAATAAAAATATTGGATTTATAAGTATTTTCATATTTAAAATTTGTAATATATATTATTCAAGAAAAAAATAAAAGAGTTGGTACAAATAATTATGGAATGTTCAATAACAGATATCATAAGAGTGATATTAGAGGTTGTTTTCAAAATTTGAACTTGAAAATGTTATACTTGTTGGTGTTTTTTAAAGGAATAAAATAAGAATATTGGCAAGAGATGAAAATTAATAAAAAAATCTATTACCGGAGATAGTCTTGATTATATTGATATATATTTTTGGAAATGAATAAGATACAAAGATTAATAGATATGTGTGGAGTTTATAAGGAGAAAACCTTAAATATAGCCAATCTCTTGAATAATTAATTCAAAATATAATGTTTTTGAATAGGATTAGGATTAAGAAGTATGACTGGTAGACTAAAATATCTTATAACTGAAGTAATAAAACATATGAATTCTAATAATTAATTATCCTAATATAGAAAATAAGTTATGTTACTATTTTATGGGAGATATAATGCAATTCCCTATATGTTAAGGATATAATAATCCATATTTGATAGAGTGTTCAATGAATGTTGACATAAATAGTGCATCTAAATAGAATTGGCGATACAATAGTTAAATATTTCAGTTCTTAAAATAGACAGGATCTCATGAATATAAATAGTTGAAGTCCATTCCCAAAAATAGTTCTTGGTGGACAAGAAGATGAAGTTACCTTTATATCACTAGTGGTACATTCCATAATCAATAAATATTAATGTACCATAGTATTAGAGTGATTAATTACAAAATCTTGTAACAAAATTATCCTTGTAATTTAGTGACTTGGAAAAAACATGTATACATAGAACTATTTTATTAGTAGATTATACTACATTAATGCATGTCTGTGTGTAGGCTCCATGGATTATCCCTCGGTTGTGAACCAAGGAAAAATTTTATTTTTTACATGAATGTTTTAATTTCTATTATTTATATACATTTTTCAATGAGAAATCTATTTAGATTACTTGGTTGGACATGGTTCCTACAAACATTAGAATAACATCATAATGGAAGTATAATAAGTAATGGAAAATAGATTAGTTTTGTAAACACAATAAGTCACCCCTTCTCTAGGTGTGTTTGGCTATTAGAATATAATCTCTATGTTTAATTCCTTATATTTTCATAAATTATACTCGAAGAGTATCTAAACTGTTTTTCATAAAAAATGATTTTATTTCTCTTTCAGATAAAAAGTGTCCCATTAATCATATATCTACTATATAATAAGACATGTATCATCAAATTTTTCATCAAATTTTCAACACTCAGGAAATAAATGAAGGATATAAAAATATCTTTACAAAATATATTCTCAAATTAAAATACCAAAATTCATTAATGTTCCATTTATTACCAACCTACATTCTTATTTTGATTCAAGATATTAATAATGTTCTGATTCCCTTTAAAAAATTCATCTATCGTAACATAATTGTGAAAAATATTTACTTATGTCACGTCCAACTCATTTATGAATGTAGTAAATACTTTTTTTATTTAAATTTTCTCTAATATTCTTCATATAATGTGGAAAGACTTTTGAATTCTAATATTTTCACCATATAATAAATATTCAGTATAAGATTAATTATCCTATTTTGATATATTTTTTTCAATAATACATTTATATAGTTAATATTTATTTTTATCATTTCATTTTAGTATCTTCATATGAATCTCAATAAAATACATCCAATGAAAATAAATAGGACCCAAAAATTATATCCCGCTCATTAGAATTATTGTTAAATGGACTTGATGTAAAATTGAGAAGGAAAATATATTTCAATATTATATAAGATAAAATTATTTTCTCAAAATAATTTTTAAAAACATATTTTAAAAATATATTTTAAAAAAATGTCCTAAATGGAAAAAATTATAGATTTTTTTAATGCATTTTTTGGTAAAATGGAATGTATAACCACTGGTATCAAATGATAAAACTATACATAAAAATAATGTGACATAAAAAACATTAACATAAAGTCTTATATTTATGAATGATTCTTAAGCATTGAATATTACACCTATGAAACTTTGAATCCATCAAAAAAATCAAAAAACTAAATTATCAATATTTTAGATAATGTATGAGTTTGAAAATATAGAAATGTACATCATTTTGCCACATTTGGTACCGATTCTCATTTTCCTCATATTAACCATATCTAACTTAACATTAATTTCATATAATTATTTTTTTGGAATATTGAGTAATGTTCCAATTATACTATCATGTATATTTTTATCAATATGCATCACATCTTGGAAATATTACACATATAAGGACTACTTATATGGAAATTAAATCCATATAAGTCATTTCTTCACCAATATCTTTCTATAAATATTTCTAAAGGGTTAGAAAGTTTTAATACGTAATTTTTTTATTTTTATATAATTAATGGCATATTAAGGGAAAAAGTTATAACAATTATTTTATGTTGTCCTTGAATGAAATTATGAAACAATGATAATTATATCTTAAAATTAAAAATATTTGATCCATACAAAAAAATTTTCAAATATTGATCGAATCAAATTCAATTTGTATATTCTTTATATATAAGGAATGAATTTTTTACATTGATACATTATTTTGAAATGTTTATCTTCATTAGAAAAAAATGTATTATACAAAATAACATGGCTCTAAAAATAATTTTTTACCTTGTACATATGACAGAATTCAAATATAATATTACTCATTTTCTTTAATTCATAATTCAATGGACACAAATATATTTCAATATAATTCATATTTTTTTGGCTAAAAAATTAACACATATTATATTCTAAACAATCATTTTAAACAATTCAATGAATGTAAATTATAAAATATTAAAATTGATAGCCATATACTATTTTTATTACTATAAATACAATGAAGATTTATTCCATAAATAGTTAATTAAAGATAAAAGTATCATTCCTCCTTTCTAAATTTAGTAAAATCATTGAATATTTTTTCCCACTATGGATAACATATATGATGTCAAAATTGCCCTTTTCATTATTCTTTCATTTTCATTCCATGTTAATTTCTTATCATTTTATGAAAAAATAAATGTGAATATATATATTTTAATGGTTTGGAAATATCAATAAACTATTTATAGAATAAAATCAGTTTATTTATATCATGACGGACTGAAACAATGATATTATTTTAATGGTACAAATATATAATAAAATAAAATCATTATGAAAAGTAGGTATCCTCTCATAGTTCATGTTTATAGATAAATTAATTTTTTAAAATTTATATTTATTGGAAATAATAATTATATCCACATTCATCATAAATCAAAAAAGAAAAAAAATTATGTCATCCTTGTATCACTCCAACCATTGGTCACATTCCCGTTGTAAAACATCAACACACTAGATAAATTTTATATTTAATACAACCACAATATAATTATGTTTATCTATTAATTTCCTTATATCTTAGCATCATAGGGAAATAAAAATGATCATTCATAACCATATTTATCATTTCTTCACATTGGTCAACCTCCTTATATCTTCTTGTGTCAAAATAATTGGACCCACATTTCACCCTTCTCCAACCAATAGATGCATTAATTGAGTCTATTTATTTACAAAATATATGACATTGATCAACACCATTAAACAGAAAATATTATTCAAAATCAAAATCTTTAATAATAATTGTCTAGTATCCAAAATAAAAAATTTATTATATGATATAGGGGTCTTCTAAATTTAAAATTGGAATGTTAAAAAAAATATTTCAAATAATACTCATATTTTTTAGATAATTCATTAATGTTCATCCATTTTAGACCAATATGGTTATTAATATTATTATAAAACAAATTATACCTGAAGAAGATTTAAAAAATCATGAAAAACTATTACAAATAGTTTTTAGTAATTAATAAAAAATAAACCACATATAAGATAATTTAATTTTTGAAAAAAATATATTAACAGCTTCTCATGTAAAATATTAACTACATTAAGATGTTTAAAAAAGTATTCTTTAATTTTGATTCTAAATATATGTTAAAAAAATTAAAACTTGTTAAATAGATTAACATTTTATAGAAATTATTTAAAAATAAATATAAACCCATTTTATTATATTATTCATTTTGAAAAAAATGAGTTTTTATTTTATTTTTTTCGAATCAAAATACTGATGAAATAATAAATCCTAAACAGATCCACTAATTTTAGTGTCACAAAACTATATCTTTAATATAAATAATTTAAACAGAAATATATTTATAAATATATATATATAAATATTTAAATAAATCTATTCTAAATAAGAATTTTTTCAACTTCCCCCCATTATATAGAATTTTGGTTCCCAAGATATTATACATAGGGATACCCATGGGGTTGTCAAAAAATATCTTGGGTTGACTAAATATATAGATAAAACAATAGGGATTTGGACTTTAAAAATATATATTAATGTGAAAAAACAATTATAAATAAAAAAAATAAATAATACCACACTAATACTTTAAATTAGGCATCATATTCACATTAAATACCTTTAATGAGCATAAATTTTGATATATAAAAAATGTGATCATGCGTGTCTTAGAAAAACAAAACCATGAAGCTTCTGTTACCGAGTTTATCATACCCACTACATTAATAATTAAATTTTATTTTTGGTCTTATATATTTTTCACTAACCATACCATTATAATAGGTTCATTTGAAGACATTAACGTAAAATTACTTCTATATTTTGGATTAATTTATACATATTTTTTTTATTGAAATTTAATTTGTACCATTAATATAGGTGATTTTTTCTATATATTTTTTTTAAATGTTGTAAAAATATTTTCAATAAATGTTGTAAAATATAAAAGTGGTTATATTTTCTATAAAAATTTCTTCTAAGGTGATATTAGATAATTAAATTTTATTTAAACCAAATATCTATTTCAAAAATTCTATAAGTGTTAAATTAATTCATACACATTTTTCTTAATGAGTGTCAAAGCACTGATTATTTCAAAAAAAAAAAAAAAAATCTAAAAAACAAATGTTATTAAATATTTTTTAAGACTATAATATAACTCTAATAAATTTAAAAACCTATATAGGACATTAACACTAGAGAATATGGAAGAAAAAGACTTGTAATAGGGTCCCAAAACTATGTTTAAATACTTCCAACAAGTAATTTATCTATCTAGAATGTACCTTATGCTAAGATCCATATTCTTGTTTCCAAAGGATTTAGTTCTAACTCAACAAATTATTTTACTAACAACAATGTTATAAAGAGAAGTGATCACAAGTGGAATATGAGGAAGAGATACACTATAAACAAGAAGAGTTAGAATAAAATTTTATATAGGTATACACATGATAAATCATAATTCCAAGTGCAATGGAATATTTTTTTGATCGAATCAGTAGGTAAAGAATGAGTAGGATTTCATGGAAATTAGTTTATGGAGAATATTTACAAAATAATTCTGTAAAATTTAGTAGTGCTCTAATAATAGCATTATGATGTGTGCAACTATAGAGTAACATCACATGCTGATCCCCATCAAGGATGGATAGGGTCTTCATTTTTCAAAGGAAGTTCATAACATAATTAGATTTCTATTACTTATTTAAAATAATATTTATTATTATTAAATTATGGTCTTCAATTATATTGATAATTGAAGATATAATTTTTATAGAAGTGATCACAAGTGGAAGATGAGGAAAAGATACACTATAAAAATTATATTATCACATTTTTAAAATTTATGACTAAATTGTGTGGATAAATATTTTTTAATATTAGTGGTCCATTATGAATCATCATCATTATATTTATCTAAGCACTCAATTATAATCATCCAAAACATATTATTCCATGATTATATAACTTATTTTACCACCATAAAAAATAAGTGGTTTCTCCCTATCCCAAATGGTCTCATGACTCAACATGATACTTTTGGTCATCAATCTGGTTGGGTGTTCCATCGTCATATGTTATATAAAGAGGGTGACTGGAGGGCCATCGATCCCCAGAATAAAAAAACACACATACACAATTAAATATATAATTTAATTTTTTTATATTAAACATTGAATTATGTTATAGAATATACGAATAAAATAATTAAATTGGTACATGAATACTATCTATAGGGTAACCATCATCACCTTATTCCATAACTTTTAATTAATCTCTTCACCAAATTCACATTAAAGAGTGTGATTAGAGATTGATACTATGTATTGATTGATTGGAATTGATAAAAAATGTATTCAAACGCGGATCATCCCAATAAATGTTATAAATAGTATCTGTGGGATAAAGAAGTATTATATAATGGTGGTCTTTAAGGATAATGGATTTTCAAAAAATTCTTCAATTATTTTAATTCAGTTTCTTGCATAGTCATAGCATCGAAAAGATTCAATAGATGTTCTAGAAAGTGACATGTTCCAAGATCACTTAAGAAATATGATCAAGATAAATAGGAAGTACTTGGCCTATAAACCCTCTTAGGAGTAAGAAATATTATATTTTATAATCACTCAAGGAAGAACTAATAAAATTAAGTCAATACACATGAATTTCATTAATTCAAAAATAGAAAGTGTAAGGTAAATTTCATTTAAATGAATAAATTAATTTTTTCAAATCAGGAGTCACTGTTTCAATATCAATTATTTATTTAAATAATCTCATTATTCATTTTACTAATTTAATTCTATTGATATTGAAATCTAAAACATGGAATCATGGTATTCTTATGAAACTCATGTTTCCTATAATGACATGTAATCTATTCTTCTATTTGAGGATTAATTCTTCCATTATGTAGCTAAAAAATATAATTACACAATTAATCATAAGGATCATACTATTTAATGCTCAAAAATATAGATGGAGTGGGCCTCATACTACAATAATCTAAAAAAGTAAAATAAAATTTAAATTCCTAGAAAGTATTTAATGATTAATCATGGCATAATCCCCGATGCGGGCCTTCGATTTTTAATGACTTCAGTGGGAAGTACCGGCTATTATCAAAATTTTAATGGTGGTTGGAACTTCTTTTACCTGAACCACCACATGTAATTTTTCTCATCACCTAGTGCTTTATTCTTGTTGAGGAGGACCCCATGGATAAATTACCCCAAATCTTCCCCCTTTGTAATATGGTAAAACATTCATGGTGGGGGTATGATGAAGTATGTATGATCCTCCTCCATTAATACTACTTTTTGAATATATTCTTCTCCTTCTAGTGGTTTCTCCAGATGTGGTGCATTAAATGATTAATCAATGAGAGATTCAAAATTAAAAATTGAATAATTAATTTCAAACTATATCGGTTTTCTGTCTGAATTGTGTATCTCTTGTTCTTCAGGTAGAGCCATAGTAATATCTCATTGTAATCCAGCTAGTAAATGTTCAATGTATTTAACGGGCTCAAAGTGTTCCTCAACAGGTGAATATTCATTTTCATCATATTCCTCCAGGGCGTATTACTTGTTGTCAAAATATGAAAATTAAAAATAGTTTGGAGTAATACTCAAATTAGTTTCAATAAAATCAATTAAGGTTGACTTCAAGGTTTTATCATTTCCCTAACTAGGTTCATCTTTCATCTTCTATTCAACTGATTGTGCCTCTTAGAGTTGATCTTTACTGGGTAGAGGTAGGTAGTTGGAATCCTCCACATCGAGTTTGGCTTAAACAAGAAGGATGTCTTTGGTGAAATTTTGGAAGACAAGTGGCACTTCTTTCTTGGCCTTGAATCATTGAATGTATGTTTTCAGTTCACGGGCCATGACTATAAAATCATCAAGTGAGATCCATGTTTCTATTTATCTTTACATATATTTGACCGTTATCATTAAAGCATCAACCATTCATTAGAGGGCCTCCTCAGTGTAGTATATTTTTTCTTCCTGTACTTGTCATTAAATTTTCCGTGAATAGTAAATTTAATTTGAATACATCATGGAAAAAGAGATTTTTTTATATTTTTCTAGAATGAAAAATATTTAGAAAAATTCCAATTTAGAAAAAATGATTGAAATAAATGTTTAGTTTCCTATAAATGGTGCTATTTTTGACACACAACTATTGTAGGGAATTGAAAATGCTAATTTATATTTTTAATAAAGTACATTGAATGACCAGGGTTTTCTCACATCAATAGCATCATAGAAAGTTCAATATTTGATTCTAGTACACCTATTCTAATTAATTTTGTTTGTTTTTATAAATTAACAAAAATTATGGCTTTTGTATATTTGGGTGATAATAAAATTAAAATAGTGGAATGATATCTTTAAATATAAATATTGATGAAGATAAAGATAGAATGAAATTATGGAAGAATGAACATGGTCCAAGTGTTGTATAACACCTGTTCATTTGTTATTTATTTATTGTTTAAATTAAATTTAATAATTAATTTTATTAAACATCATTAATTAATCACGTTCCTTTGATTTATAGAGTGTGTGATTTTAGTATATGTCTGGCTCGCCAAATCAAACAACTTACAATAGTATAGTACAACAACACCTTAATAAAGAATGTTATTCCTAAAATACCCAGCTCCACCATATGTTGTTTCATACCTTTAAAAACCACAAACTCCACCATGTAAAAGGTTTTCCCAAGATAAAGGAGGGAAAATAATGAATAAATGGAAAGGAATGTGATTTTAAATAGTTCGTTGGTGGATGACCACTAAACCTATGTGGTAGTCCCCTATCCACCACAATTAAACATAAAACATTTTTAATTAATGCTCAATAACCACGAACCCCATAAACCCTCCCCCAGGTCTATGCCTTTGATTAGTCACTTGCCATTGAAATTTCAAAAGAAATCATGGTGGAAGATGTAAGAGATAAAATGAGATTATGATTATAAGAGAAAGTGATGTGGAATAAGAAAATGAAATCACATTAATAAATATATGAATGCATTACATGTGGAAATAAAACTAAAAAAGGTAATAAAAAAAGTACTAAATAAACAACATGTTCCTAGTACTCCCCTCCATGAGATGTGTACAACTCCTCTTCAGCATGGGTGAAATTCTCCTTATATAGTCCAAGGGGGTGTCTCCTATAGATTCTGTCCACTGAAATATTGATAATTGTAGTCCAATTTAATGGATGAATATTTCAATTGTGTATTCTTGAAAGATATTATGAAATATATTTTATGTTTCTCCCCATAATTACATATTGATATGGCCTTTTTAGTAAGATACAGGGTCAATTAATTTTGATATTTCATTCTGGATGAATGTTTTGTATTTCTGCCCCAAAATTAGAGCATCCAAGGGATGACTTAATTAATTAGTATATCTATGGTCTTAAATATAAGTACTCCCCATTGAATTTAATTTTCATTATAATTAGAATTACCTTATTCGAAGGTGGGTAGATGGATTTATGATTAATTTAGTTAGGTGGGGTCCACGCATTGGTCAAATAATATTTCCCAAATTGATTGAATTTTTGGGACCCTTAGATGGTAGAATAAGATACTGGTACATCAGAAAAATATGGAGAAAATATGTAATGACCCAAACTTTTTGAATAGTATATTAATTTACTCTTAAATATTTAATAGAGATGTTAATGGTTAATGCAGAAAGAGGAGTTCATGGCTTCATCCAGAAGACTCGAACCATATGAATCCCACTTATCAGAGCTTGTGAAGGAGGTGGCATCTTTGGGATTCTCTTTGGACCAAGCCCAAGCCGAACTCCAGCGTGTGAATCTTGAACGGAATCGTCTATGGGAGAAGTTCAAGTTAGTGGAGATTACTACCAAGGAAATATTATCCGAGCCTCCCTCAGATTCTCTCACCTTAGCACACCTTACACTTAGGTCATACTCTGGTGTTATAAGGGGATATGTAACGAGAAAGTAACTACTTTGTGTGATCCTTTGAGATAAATAAAATTTTGATTTCATCCTATGATGATGTTTGTGAATTTTCATATGTCCGGATAAAAAAAGGATGTATCTTATGGATGAATTTTTGAATAAAAGGGATATTTTAAAATATTTATGTAAAAATTAAATAATTAATGATGTGTAAGGATTCTCAAAAAATTGTCTTCTACAAATTTGTTCAGTAAGAAATTTAGAGTCTAATAAGATCAACTTAATTTTTAGTGAATAGTAAATTATGAATAGTGATTTTACACATAGGATTAGTAATATGGCCAAATGGATTATTAATCTCAATTAATGAAAGTATTAATATAATTTAGTAACTTTGATAAAGTAATGTGATTCGATAAAATAGGTAAATAACAGCTTCAAGAAATTATTAGTAAAGTATTTGTTTTTTCAGGTGAATAGTGTTTTTTATTTAGAAATTAATTTAAAAATATATAGAAAATTATTTTTATAAAATGGAATTAATTTTTTAATTCATAAAATCGATATTATGTTAAGGTGAATTTTTGGGATTTTTATGAAAAAGTTGATTTTTTAGTAAATAGTGAATTTTCAGTTTAGAGTTTCGGGTGTTTAATGACATCATTAAGGATGTAATAATTATTTAATAATTATGGTAAACTTATGAATAGAAATATAATGTATGAGGTGTCCCAAGTGGCCAATTACATGGGCAAATACCACGGGAAGCCCATGGTTTAGCCAATACCACCAATGAGGTGTCCCTTTGCCATTAATGCCTTATCCCCTCACTTCCCTTATAATTACCAAGCCATTATCTCATCCATTCCATTCCAAAATACTCCTAAACAACGTTCTGGCCTCTTACCACCCAAGTATTCCTCCCAAGGTGCCACCAAACCCTCAAGGTCCCGACCATCGAGTTTTAAGAGTTACGTTTTAAGGTAAGGGGTCCTATCTCTCTCTTTCTTTTCATGTCTTCTCCTTTATGTCATTTATTTTAAGATCCATGTTCTTATGTTGGGGATGTTATTTTATATTCATCATACTGTACTTTTTATTTTCATATAATCAGATACTCCTTATTTCTCTCATCAATTCATTTTAAGAATGTTTTAGTAGTGACATTAGGCTGCCAAATATTTGTAAGGGATTCTTTATCCCTTCTCATTTTTCAAGTTATATTTTCATGTCATTTATTTCAAGTTCCTTTTCTTATGTTGGGGTATAATCTTCTATATCTATCATACTTTTCTTCTTATGTTCATATGATTAGAGACCCTATTTTATCTCATCAATTCATTCTTTTTGAAGTCTTAAGTAACGCCGTTAGGCTGCAGAATTTTCATTAGAGAAATATTATTTTTGTTTTCCTTTCAGGTTCTTCATTTCATATGGTATATCATTCAAATTTCATTACCATGTTTTTAAATACATTATATTCTATCCCCCTAATATTTTATGGATCATTTATGAGTGGGTGACCCATGTACCCTCTCTTTTCAATGTTTTCTAAAACCCTAAAACATAGCCGTTATGCTGCAGAATTTTCATCTCAAAATGTCTCTCTCTTTTTCCCAAATTTTTTTATTTTATTAAGTTAACATTCAAAGACCATTATTATATAGATTTATTCACATATATATCAAAATGTTATATTTTAATTCTGGGATTTACATATATGAAACCCTCTTTCCTTTTTCTGTGGGTTTAATGTGACATAAAGATCATGTCTTTAAAGTAGTTTTTAAAATGTTATGATTATGAAATGAAACCGATTTATTTTATGATATATGGGTTATTTATGAAAAGTTTGATGATGATATATGTGTATCACATGGTAATAATGATAAATTAAGTGTGTTCCCTGATAGTGCTCTAATTCATTGGGTAATGATGTAATCTCTATTGATTATAATTTTAATGATACCTTGGTGAATAACCTTGGTAATTTTTTTTAAATGACACCTTGGGGATGGACCTTGGTGATATGTTCATGATTTACTAAGTTAAATGTTGTAGCCACATCTTCATGTTATGAATCATTTTCTTTCAATTATTATATGCCTCATGATCTATTTATCATACCTTAAATCTAATTATCATGACTTTATTGATGTATATCAAGTTCACATGTAAAATGTTCCTCTTGTTTCTCTTACTAGGCCTTCTGCTCACGCTTTCCTTTGATGTATTCTCCCAGGTTATGAGATGATATAATGAACTTATGATGAACAATGAAGTATCCTTTAATGTGTTTGAGAAAAAATTTTATGTTTTTTTCATGTATTATGTTCCTAATTTCCAAGACACTAGACTTTAAAGATCATCTGTTTTGTAAGATGTAATGAAAAGTTATGTTATAAAAAAGTGGGATGCCACAGTTGGTATGAAAGGGTAGTTTAGTTATTTATGGGAATTAGGCTATGAAAAAATTAGGAATAACCCAATAGAAAATTTTAAATATCGGAAAACTTCCTGGTATTTTGGTGACTATTGAGTTAGTGGTTTATCAAACAAATACATCCCTGTATGGATACGAGAAGGTAGAGGCAGCTCTGGCACAGGTGTACATAGGGGTAAAACCCGAAAACACTTCTTTGAGCTAGACTCAAACATGATCTGGTGCATGAAAATGGGACTTGCTGCACTCTTGGTTATGACACTTTTGGGGGATATGTTTGGTTAATTTCAATATTTTTATGAATCATTATGAAGGAATTATAGAGAAATATAATTGTTTAAGCATGAAGTTTTAAGTTGTAGAATCTTTTATAGTTAAAATATTCGTAAATGAAACAAGTTTCTCACTAATATTTTTTTATTTTAGAAAATGTAAGGTAATAGGAGGAACCGTTCAAATGGTGACCACAATGGACCATGTGCTGACGGCCCTCCGATGGAAGCCGTAATGGAAAAATTCAAGAAAATGATGAACCAACTGACTCAAGTTATGAGTAATAACTTGAATCAAGATGAGAGGATGATATCACCATGAAGGGAACAACATTTTTTGAGTCCTTTATGCACCAACGGTAATCAACCTTCAGTGGATAGACTGACCCATTGATTTATGAGCAATGGATTAGCTCTATAGAGAAGATCTTATCTGTTCTTCATTGTTCAGAACAAGACAAAGTCACCCATGCTGTTTACTTCCTAGAGGGAGAAGCTGATCAGTGGTGGTCAATGATCAAAAAACACGAAGCCAAGAGGAGAAATGGAAGCTATGGAGTGGGAAGAGTTCAAGGGAATATTCTTCAATAAGTATTTCCCTCGTTCAATGAGAACGATAATGAAGAAAGAATTTCTCAAACTGAAGCAGAATGAGAATGAATCTATTGGAATCTATGAGATGAACTTCACAAGTCTTTCCCATTATACCTCAATATTTGTCATGGAACCTAATGGGAAGGTTGATAGATTCTTTGGTGGGCTACGACCACATCTGCGGAAGAATCTATCCAACAGGGACTATGATATCTACGAAGATATAGTTCGAAATTCTATGAAAGTCAAACTAGAGTTTGGTGAGACACAGTGTTCTCACAAATCTAATGCGAAGAAGAGATCTCTAAAACCAAGCCTGGGAAGGATATTTGATCATGAAATATGTGGAAAGAAAATGTAACATGCCACATGCAATAAATGTGAGATGAAGAATTCAGGGAATTGCTTTATCGGAAGTGGTAAGTTCTAAAAGTGTGAAATAGAAGGCCATATTGCTCAGAATTGTCATAGTGATTTGAAGCCTCAACTCCCAAACACTAATGACATAGGAAAGATGGTTCTGGAGCTACCTGAAGTCCAATTATTTAAGTGTGGACAACTTGGGCACTTTGCTAATCACTATCCAAATTTGAGGGCAGTGGAAGGGAATCACCATCAACCTCAACAAAGGCCAAGGGAGAATGTTCATGATTTTTCTATAACAAAAACTTAAGTTGATGCTCCGAATCACATGGTGGAAGGTACTCTTGTTGTCCTCTCAAAACTATCAATTACATTGATTGATTCTGGTTCTACGCGTTCCTTTATTTCCTCCATGTTTGCAAAGAATATTGGATCATTCCCCGAACTGCTAGAGGTAGAGTTGTCAGTAAAGACTCCAAGTGGGATTATACATGCATCAATAGTGTTTAGAGACTCTAGTGTTTACTTTAGTGAGAACAATCTTATCAAAAATCCAGTAATCATTCCCATGGAGGAATTTGACGTTATACTAAGGATGGACTGGCTCTCAAAGTATAATTCTCGGATCAAATGCAGTAGTAAGGAAATATTAGTAGTATTGAATGAACAACCTACAATTATCTTCCACGGAGAGATATCCCTACTAGATCCTTGTCTAGAGGAACCTCTTATATCCTTCATTGTGGAGTTAATCGATGAGGATGAAGAAGGAAAAGGTAGTATCCAAATAGAAGATTTTTCGATTGTTCAATAATATATGGACGTATTTCCTAAGGAGTTACCTAGACCTCCCCCAAAAAAAGAGGTAGAGTTATCCATTGAACTCGTACCTGGATCTCAATCGATATCAAAGACCCCATATAGAATGTAAAATGTTTAGCTATAGGAGTTAAAGAAACAACTCCAAGACTTGTTGAATAAGGTGTTTATCTGACCGAGTGTGTATCCTTGGAGAGCACCAGTTCTCTTTGTGAAGAAGAAGGATAGATCAATGTGGCTATGCATTGATTATAGGGAACTGAATGGGATCACAATGAATAAAAAATACCCTCCTACAAGAATTGATGATTTATTTGACCAACTTCATGGGGCTGAATTCTTCTCCAAGATTTATCTTCGATCTGGTAATCGTCAACTGAGGGTGAAGAAGGAAGATATTCCAAAGACTGCATTCTGATTATGATATGGGCATTATTAGTTTACTGTTATGCCCTTTGGCTTGACTAATGCTCCTGCTATTTTTATAGATTTGATGAATAGAGTCTTTAAGGACTACCTTAATAACTTTATGGTAGTTTTTATTGATGATATTTTGATATATTCAAAAATTCATGAAGAGCATGAAGATCATCTGAGGGTTATTTTTCAAGATCTGCAGAAGGAGAGGGTCTTTGGAAAGTTCAGAAAGTGTGAGTTTTGGTTATAACAAGTGTCTTTCTTGGGGAAAATTGTAACCAATGAATGGATCCTGGTTGACCTTGAAAAGACAATGGTTGTGGGGGAGTGGCATCAACCCACAACCGTAATTGAGATTTTTAGTTTCCTTGGTTTAGTAGGATATTATAGGTGGTTTGTGAAAACCTTTTCACGGATTTCTAATCCACTAACCAAGTTGAATCAAAAAAGGATAATGTTCATCTGGATAAAAGAATGTAAGAAAGGTTTCCAAGAGATGAAGAAGAGATTGGTTACTACACCTGTGTTAACAGTACCCTCTATCGGAGACGAATTAATTATTTTTAGCGATGCATATCTGAAAGGGCTTGGGTGAATCCTCATGCAAAATGACAAGGTAATTTCTTATGCATCTCGTCAGCTAAAGAAACATGATTAGGATTATCCTATGCATGATCAAGATATGGTGTCCTTTGTTTTTGCTATAAAGATATAGAGGCACTATCTTTATGGGGAGAAATGTGATATATACACTGACTACCAAATTTTAAAGTATATTTTCATGAAGAAAGAATTGAACATGAGACAAAGGAGATGGTTGGAGATTATTAAAGACTATGATTGTTCAAGTCATTATCACCCTGGAAGAGCAAACAAATTCGTGTATGCATTATGCAGGAAAGACCCTGTTGTTCTGGCAACAATGAGGATTCTAAGAGATCCCTTGATTAAAGATCTAGTAAAACTGGACATGGGAATTGTAAGGGAAGGGACATCATCAACCCTATCCAAAATGATTTCTCAAAATACATTACTAGAGAAGATCATGAAGGATAAAAAAGAAGATCTTTTTTTATAGGATAAGTTTGAGGCTGTGAAGGATCGGAAGTTTCATGATTTCAATATTGATCAAGAAGGTGTATTGAAATTTCAGACAAGACTATGTGTTCCATCTATTCCGTAGATAAAGAAAGAACTTATGGATGAAGCTCATAGCTCTACTTTAACTATACATCCGAGAAGCACTAAAATGTAGAGAGACCTTCGTGATCATTATTGGTGGGATAACATGAAGAGGGATATTTCTGATTACACTACAAGGTGCCTGGTGTGTCAAAAAGTAAAGGCATAACGACAAATTCCTAAAGGGGTATTACAACCGCTACCCATACCAGTATGGAAGTGGGATAATTTCACTATGGACTTTGTCACTGGTCTCCCAAAAACATCCAAAGGGAACAATGCGATATGGGTTATAGTGGACCATCTCACCAAGACTGCCCATTTTATCTCATTTCGGGAAGATTTCTCTTTGGATCAACTTGCCATGATATACGTAAAAGAAGTGGTAAGGCCGCATGGGGTACCACTGTCCATCGTATCTGATCAGGATCCAATATTCACATCAAATTTCTGGAGAAGTCTTCAACATGCTCTTAATATTGAATTCAATTTTAGTACGACCTATCATCCTCAAACTGATGTCCAATATGAAAGGACTATTTAGACACTTAAGGACATGCTGATATTATGCTCAATGGAATTTAAAGGTGGATGGGATCAACACCTCCCATTAGTTGAGTTCTCATACAACAACAGCTTCCATTCGAGTATTCGGATGGCACCCTATGAAGCTCTGTAAGGAAAGCGAAGTAGAACTCCTACTTATTGGGATGAAACTTGTAAGATAAAGCTTCTTGGGCATGATATTGTGCAAGAGATGACAGAAAAGGTTCATTCCATCCAACAACACATAAAGGATGCTCATAGTTGGCAGAAGAGCTTTGGTGACAACCGTCGAACGGACATGGAGTTTGGTGTTTGTGACCAAGTCTTCCTTCGAATTTCTCCATGGAAGAGAGTCATATGGTTTGGGAAGAAAGGGAAGCTCCGACTTAGGTACATTTCCCCCTATGAAATCCTTGAACGTATAGGAGTAGTGGCCTATCGTCTAGCACTTCCACCGAACCTAACTCAAGTTCACGATGTCTTCCATGTATCTCTCTTGAGGAAGTACATACCCGTCCCTTCGCATGTACAGAACCCAGAGGTGGTACAAATGGAACATGACCCCTCTTATGAGGAGTAGCCAATAGAGATCTTATACCATAGAGACATTGTTCTATGCAACAAGACTACCCACCTTGTGAAAGTGTTGTGGAGGAATCATAAGTATGATGAAGCGATGTGGGAGCCTGAGGAAACAATGAAGAAAAAGTACCATCACCTTTTCGACAAGGCCATTGCTTTAAAATTTCAGGGATGAAATTTCTTAAGGGGGGAAGAATGTAACGACCCAAACTTTTTGAATAGTATATTAATTTACTCATAACTTTTTAATAGATATGTTAATGGTAAATGCAGAAGGAAGAGTCGATGGCTTCATCCAGTAGACTTGAAACATATGAAGCTCACTTATCAGAGCTTGGGAAGGAGGTGGAATCTTTGGGCTTCACATTGGACCATGCCCAAGCCGAACTCCAGCGTGTCAAGCTTGAATGGAATTGCCTATGGGAGAAGTTCAAGTTAGTGGAGATTACTACTAGGGAAATGTTATCCGAGCCTCCCTAAGATTATTTCTCCTTAGCACACCTTACACTTAGGTCATATGCTGGTGTTATAAGGGTCTATGTAACAAGACTGTTGCTACTTTGTGTAATCCTTTGAGATAAATAAAATTGTGATTTCTTCCTATGATGAAGTTTGTGAATTTTCAGATGTCCGGATAAAAATAGGATGTATATTATGGATGAATTTTTAAAAAAAATGGATATTTTAAAATATTTATGTAAAACACAAATAATTAATTATGTGTAAGGATTTTCAAAAAACAGTCTTATGCAAATGTGTTCAGTAAGAAATTTAGAGTCTAATAAGATCAACTTAATTTTTGGTGAATAATAAATTATGAATAGTTATTTTACGCTTAGTATTAGTAATATGACCAAATATATTATTAATCTCACTTAACAAAGTATTAATATAATTTAGGCACCTTGATTAAGTAATTTGATTCAATAAATAGGTAAATAACTGCTTCAGAAATTATTAGTTAAGTATTAGTTTTTTCAGGTGAATAATGTTTTTTTATTTAAAAATTAAATTAAAAATACATAGAAAAATATTTTTATAAAATGGAGTACATTTTTGAATTCATATCATTGATATTATGTTAAGATGAATTTTTGGGATTTTTCTGAAAAAGTTGAATTTTTGGTGAATAGTGAATTTTTAGTTTAGAGTTTCGGGTGTTTAATGACATCATTAGGGATGTAATAATTATGTAATAATTCCGGTAGACTTATGAATAGTAAGATAAGGTTTGAGGTTTCACAAGTGGTCCATACCATTGGAAAATACCATGGTCAAGCCCATGGTTTAGTCAATTCCACCAATGAGGTGTCCCTTGGCCATTAATGCCTTGTCCCCTCACTTCCCCTATAAATACCATGACATTCTCTCATACATTCCATTAAAAAATCCTACTCAACTAAGTTATGGCCTTCTTACCTCACAATGAGTCCTCCCAAGGTTCCCCCAATCCCTCAAGGTCCCAATCATCAAGTTTTAAGAGTTACATTTTAAGGTAAGGGATCCTACCTCTCTCTTTCTTTTCATGTCTTCTTCTTTATGTCATTTATTTTACGCTACATGTTCTTATGTTGGGGATGTTATTTTATATTCATCCTACTTTAAATTTTATGATAATATAATGAGAGACCCACTCTTTCTCTTATCTATTCATTTTAAGAATGTTTAAGTGGCGCAGTTTGGCTGCCGAATTTATGTAAGGGATTCTTTCTCTCTTCTCATTTTTCAAGATATATTTTCATGTCATTTCATGAAAGTTCCTTTTCTTAGGTAGGGTTATGATTAAAAATATATATCATAATGTACTTATTATGTTCATATTATTAGATACCCTATTTGATCTCATCAATTCATTTTTTTAAGTCTTAAGTAACGCCGTTAGGCTGCCGAATTTTCATAAGAGAAATCTTATTTTTGTTTTCCTTTAATGTTATTCATTTCACATGGTATATATTTAAAATTTAATTACCATATTCTTAAATCCTTTAATTAATGTCCCCCTAATGTTTTATGGATCATTTATGTGTGGGTGACCCATGTACTCTCTCTTTTCAATGTTTTCTAAAACCCTATAACATAGCCGTTATGTTGCAGAATTTTCGTCTCAAAATGGCTCTCTCTTTTTATTAAATTCTATTATTTTATTAAGTGAATACTCAAATATCTTTCTTATATATGGTTATTCACATATATATCAAAATTTTCTATTTTAATTCTGGGATTAACATACATGAAACCCGCTTTCCTTTTTTCATGGGTTTAAAGTGACATAAAGATCAGGTCTTTAAAGCAGTTTTTAAAACATTATGATTATGAAATGAAACCCATTTTTTTGCTATATGGGTTATTTATGAAATTTTTTATGATTATATATGTGTCTAACATGATAATAAAGACAAATTAAGTGTGCACCCTGATAGCGCTCCAATTCATTGGTTAATGATGTAATCTCTAGGGATTATAATTTTAATGTTACCTTGGTGAATAATCTTGGTAATTTTTTTTAAATGTCACCTTGGGGATGGACCTTGGTGATATGTTAATTATTGTCTAAGTTAAATGTTGTAGCCACATCTTCAAGTTATAAATCATGTTCTTTCCATTATGATATGCCTCATGACCTCTTTCTCACGCCTTAAAGCTATTTGTCATGACTTTATTGATGTATATCAAGTTCACATGTAAAATGTTTCTCTTATTTCCCTTACTAGGCCTTCTGCTCACCCATTCCATTGATGTATGATCCCAAGTTATGATATGCTGTAATGAACTTAGGATGAACAATTAATAAGCCTTTCAAGTGTTTAAGAAGAATGTTTTATGTTGTTTTCATGTATTATGTTCCTAATTTCCAAGACACTAGACATTAAAAATCCACTGTTTTGTAAGATGTAATGATAATTAATGTTATAAAAAGGTGGGATGCCACAAAATAAATCAATAAATCCAAGAAACAAATAATCAAATCAATTGGATTTATGTTATCATAGTTATTATCTAATTACCTAAGTGATTAAAATGTGTCTATATTTCTGAATTAATCAATTTTCACATTTAATCCCAAAATACCCTATTAATAAAAAATAATGAAAATAACAAATATTGATATTTTTGAGATTAAATCATTAAATTTCATATAAAAATGATGAAAATATTATTTCTAGTAGTGATTTAGAATTTATTAATCTTCATGAATTAAGCCACCTCTATCCAATCACTGAAATAAAATAGTATTTCTATCATCCTAGTGGTCAATAACAATTAGTAGATGTGACATACCTGATTAGTACTATCATAGATATAATTAAATATTATCCACTATCATGTAATTAGAATAAATAAATCTTATGGATGAAGGATAAAATTAAAAAATCCAATATTTTTTATCAAAATTAATACATATTGTTTATGAAATCAAATTATTATAGAGTATTGTTTTGTTATAAAAGAATCTTTATTGTTAGTTATCAATCCATTTAAATACTATTATATCCAAGTATATTTTTTATATATGTAATCATTGGAATTTTTTGGTGGGTTATATTTTTTTGTTTCCTAGAATATTCATCTCATGTATCTTAGAGTGGATTTCAAGCAAATATTATGGTTCATTTTATGAATTTTTAGTACTCCATATACCAAGGTTGATTCTATAACAACATATAATTTGTTTATAAAATAATATGTCAATATTATTTTTTAATATTGAGTAGAAAATATGGTTACCAAATCACATATGGTGATTATTCATTCTGTTTTTGGAGAAATTATCTTTGAAAAATTTGGTTCTCTTCAATCCATTTGTATTCAATTAATTCATCATTATGTGATTGCTATACATTTTTTTCTCAATTTAATTCTTGTATCTATTTTTTTGGGTTTTAAATAGTTGTGTTATTATGATTTAAAAACACTAACCACACCTTCTAAATGATAACCTTAGAACTATCCTAAGATTTCCATTTTTTTATAAAGGTATATTTATATATTTTTTCTTGTGTGTTTATTTTAATTTATAATTAAAGAATAATTTATATGTATATTTTTCATGAATTCACTCAGGATACCCCAGATATTGTTCCCCAAGATATACTGTGACTTGACTGAAAGGAATGATCTGATCCCTACATGGTGACAAATAGTGCTACAGAATCGAAAAACACACAAGGAGTGATTTACCTCGATAAACATAAATAAACATAGAGATTACCTTCAGAACTCGAATTGGTATATTCCAAACATTAGTGAAAAGTAACTAAATTTTAAGAAAATTGTTCTATATAAATGAAACCAAAAATGGTATAAGATTATAAAATAACCAAATAAACATTCTGAAATTAAAAAAACAAATCTGACACATCCCAAGGAAAACAAAACATAATGTATGATACAAACTAACATGAGATAGAGGAATACAATGTGGGAAGATAATATAGATCACTAAATCAAGAAGATAAAATAATAAAATAAAAATAATTACGACCACCTATCTCCATGATCCATATAAATAATCTATACTTAACGCCTCTATATTCATGAACCAAAAATCAAATAATTGACCAATGAATCCATGATGGAGTTGTGATGAACCTGAGATATATATCTGTGTGTTATTGTGTTTGTATAAATTTAAAAATTCATGGTACGTATCCCTCACACACTCCATGCATCATTTATAAAGAGAAATTAGGACACAATTTTTTTTAAAACCCATGCTTTGAAAATAACCAAGCTAATAGCATAGGAAATATAACCCAAAACTTACCAATGATTTCCATTAAAATAAAAAAAGTAAAATTGTTACGTTTTATTAAATAAGGAAAAAACCCCTATAATAATCACATAAATAGAATTAATGATAATTATATAATATTTATATGAAAATGATCTTGGTGGAAGCATAATTATAAACAACATGGGAACTTAGGAACCCAATGAGATAGTTTTCGATAAAATATTTTATAAACTATTCAATTGTTTCTAAATATGATTCTATCACAATGACACCTACTATTACCAGAAATGGCCTACCAGAGGTAAAAACTCCCAAAGGTAGGGTATAACCTCAAATAGGGACACTACTAGAGAAACCTTATATACTACTGTAGCAAGTGAACCCATATAACCCACCTATCTACCCTTATATTCCCATGATATTAATTGGATTTTTGTTATCAATCACAACATGAGAATAATATTAATGTTTAATAAGAAATATTTAGATCACACCCTCGAATACAATTTTCATTCTTAGTAGAAACCTACTTTGCATTAAAAAAATAATATATAAAACATTACAGTCAATTAAGAAATTTCTATTGACATACACAAATGAGAATAGGGAATACATCAAAGGAAACTTTACTTTGAGAAAATGATTTTATGAACATAGAATTGGGACTCGAGAATATATCATTAAAAATCATGTTTTGAAAGAAATATTTTAAAATCAAGACCCATAAAAATCATTGAGTATCATTAATAAAAAATGAGCAGACCAATATAATTAAAAATTACCTAATAACACACATAATTGGGAATTATAAACAATAAAATATGTTTTAAATATTAAAAACATATTTTAAGATTTCAATTATATTAAATTATCCATTTAGGAATTAAATTAACCATCTTTAGTGCAAGGTTGTGAAAATGATTAATAACCACACTCAATAATATTCTAGGAAGACTGAATAATTAATTAAAATAATCCCACAATCATATTTTTATGTTTAAAAATTATTGTATTGTGTTGGCCTACCTAAAATTAATACTCTCAAAAATCTTGGTGTGAATCCACCTTTAAGGGGGGTGAAAACCTTATAATGAGTTTATAAGATATCGAGGAAATTAAAAACCCCAATTTTATGTCACGTGGTATAGATACTAATTTAATTGTGACAATATCATATAAAAAACAAAGATTAAGGAGGAAGGATAGAATATGAAGATATTTAGATGAATTAACTTTATAACCCACCATCAAAAAATGAATAAATTCATGAGAGAGATACAAGAGAGGGATTATATAATGAATAAGACACATGGGGTTTTAGGAATCAAATACAATAATAATAGTATGTATAAGGGAAAAATCGAAGAAAGGGAAAAGAGTAAAATTGCTATTTTATTAACCTGGAAGACATAGCCATATAGAGACTTCCCAATTTCATATTGTATCTCACCTCCCCAAAGAATATTATGCATTAAATCCTCTCATATTTTCTGTGTAACCCACCTCACACAAATAAAATAGAAAATAAGCTCCACTACATAGCTCACATTGTGATAAGAGTTCCCCTCATCAAGGAAGGATGCACTTTCCTACAAAGAAAATTCACTCCTGGAGTTTCCTCACGGTGGGATGAATGCATATTTTAGTAATAATTATTTTCATAGGGATTCTATAAGATTATTAATTAGATTTATTGTGATGGCCATAGACCATGCCATTAACATTCTATAGTCAAGAACTGTAGAATTTGGAATACCCAAAAATCCTAAATAAATATTGAATATTGTAAATAGTGATAAAACCCTATTAATAATAAAATGAAAATAATGAAATTTTGGGGTTGTGAATATTCTCCAAAATATAACACATTCTTCACTATAAAATGTTTTATAAAAAAATATCAATATAAGGATCAATGTGGATTGATATACGCACCTACATCTCATATATAAATAACCAAGGAACACTAAAAATTACCATGTTAAATCACACAAAAAATGACATTCACTTTACCCAAAAAAACCTCAGAGGCTACAACCAAAAACAATATATTTCATCATAAATATGGAATTTGAGTTTATAACATACACCCAACTCATTCTTAAATAAAAAATATTCATTTATTATAAATAATATTAAATATTATAGTATCCCCAATATATTTACAATTACCCTATCAATTTTATTATAAAAATTTGATTAACTATTGTTTCTGATGATTTTTATAGGGTGTGTTGTCGCTGTGTATCTGATGCACATTGGTGTCACAACTATTTTCATGTATTATCACCTTCAAAGGGTGGGAATATTTATTCAATTTCAATGGTGATGTATTCTTGTTGATCAAAATGATATAATGGGATGATGGTTCCTCCTTCCGTAGATTCTTCACTGGAACTCTATACATAGTCTAGGAAACCCACATAGAGTTATGTTAGGATCGTGGAACTCATTCTGGGTGCCATCCCTTTATGGACACCTATTAATTACAATGATTTTGTCTGAAAATTCCAATGGGTCTTGACTGGTGATAAAAGTTCAGTCCTAAGAGTAGTCCTGATGGGAATCTCTGGAATGTCTGGATACTAGTAACATTGGTCATATGTATTCATCCTCATAATAGGGAATGTCATAGAGAAATAATTATGCATGAAGCCCAAAGAATCCATTTTCTATCAAAAGGTACCTAACGATTAAGGTTCACGTCTTATAAAGATTTCACCTTAGATGACCCATGTTTATCATGAGGTACATTTTTTTTATAGGTTCATATCATCTTCTAAGGCTTTCACTTCGATAATACCTTGTTTAGGATGTGGTGGATATGGAAGGTGTGTCCCAAGGAGGGATCACTTGAAAGGTTTACCGTTGGATGGATCAGGACTCCCTATTGGGGGCAGACCTAGGAGGTGTGTCCCGTAAAGAGAGGTTATCACACTATGAATTCATAAGGATGAGAACAACCTTGAAGGTGAACCGGGGAGGATGTTTCCCATAAAGAGAATTTGTTACTTCATGATGGTTTATTGGGACACCCCTAGTGGGATTTGGGAGATGCAACCCTATGAGAGGGTCAGCATAGTTTACCATTATTTGGGATTGAACCCCAAGGAAGTGTCCAACGTACTAAATATAGTAGGTAGGAATAAAAACCCTTGTATTTTATGACATAATTTATGGTCACTGGACAATATCGAACCATTCTGTTTTACATCATGTTGTAAATATTATCACACCAAAAAAATTATTAAAGTGGGATGGAATGGGGATTACACATGGAAACTACCTAAACAGTAGTAGGGGAAACAATGATGTTTATGGGGCTTACGCATGATAGTAGCCAGAAATGACATGGAGGAGATGTGATCTCCAGGTAGGGGTGTGATTCTACTAGGAGACGGTTTCCTGGGAAAATCTGGGTGGATGTTGATGGAGATATGTGTTTGGATCCTGAGAAGGCTTTGTATACATCCCAT
The DNA here is from genome assembly GCA_963277665.1 of Viscum album. NCBI lineage: Eukaryota > Viridiplantae > Streptophyta > Magnoliopsida > Santalales > Viscaceae > Viscum > Viscum album. Next base: position 1,871,166,456 of record OY728150.1, read on the forward strand.
TTGGTTGGGGATAAAATCCTACATTGTTCAATAAGGGGGATTGTGGAATAAACTTGAGTAGGAGGCCCATAAGGTGGAGCATGTTTTGGGGATTACGCATACGGTCGGCCTATAGGGTGAGTATGTATTTGATGGTCACCACTAACCAATAATACCACTTGAATCAAGCACGGTGTGATAAATAATATGGGGTAGTAGACCTAACACCCATGCTATAAAAGGTATGCCAATACGGCATGGTGTGGGGTGTATTCAATGAAGATACAAAGAAAGGATTTCATTCCATATGAAGAAGATATCATTCCAGTGAGGATAATCTCATTCCCTATATGACCTAAACGAATCATCTTTTTCTTTTGGAACAATGTGTGTGTCTTTAGACATGAAAGATTCCATGACAGGATGTAATTTCATATGAGGAGGATATGATCCCATGGGAGAATTATATCATTCACTGTTAGTTATACATGGATCATCATAGGATTAAGGCACAATGTGTGTTGGGATTAAGATTGAAATCATCCCTGGTGTTGTAGTAGCATTGTATAGAGGGGGAGAAGGTGTGGGGTTTATGTGTTGAAGTATCCTAGGTTTGGGGGTTTTATCACACAAGGTGGAGAAGGTTTCCTCCCATAATGACAATAAATAGTTCATCCCATGTGATTTTCATAGGGTAATACTATGATTTTAAATCTTGTGCTGAGAAATTTGGTTCTAAGAAATTTCTTGTCAAACAGACCAGATGTGGGGGACTCACTCCTTACCCCTTAGCCTTACATTATCATCAAGAATGCACCCCTGGGTGGGGCATGGTTCAACAATTCCATGATATTATGATGTTAATGAGTGTTTGGTTATGTTGTCTACATTATTGTGCCTATGATGAGAAAAAATAAGTGTTATCATCCATTTTTTGAGAAGAAAAATATAGGCGGGTGTCTCTAGCATTTTATGAATTGGATTGGGTGATAGGAATTGGAGCCACTTGTCATATGGGGACTTGAAGTTCAACTGGACCGATCCTAGAAGAGTATGGTGTCTATGGGAACTCAAACTTCATGAAGAGCTATTATCATAAGGGAGTCATCATGTAGAGACACAAGATAGTGGATTTGAAAAGCATCAAGCCTCACATAGGGGTGCGTAGAAAAGGAAAGGATTTTGCCATAAAGGCATATTTCATTGTGAATCCACAAGGAACCTTGAGGACCTTATTCTTTCATGGAGTTAATATACCATCATGAAAGGAATCCACATCATGTGCGGAGACTTTCAAGAACACACAAAATTGGTTTCCTCTAATCCCAAATAACATGGATGACCATTTTCATCCAGGTTTGCGATTCTCGAGCACATCATCAATTGAGAGAAATTAAACAGTTGAAAATTTAGGGTAACCTCCCACAACATTATAAATGATCCATTATTTATAGGATAGGGGATTGAAAAAACTAGGTGGTATTTTGTGAAGAAATTATGGGCTTTGTGAATGGGTGTGGCCTCATCGGATTTGGGAGGGGACTCTGTTCGGCCGCACGTGGTCATGAAGCGCCATTGGACACACCGAGGGACTCTAATCAACTTTACACATTCATGGAGAGGATTCCATATAAATTATATTCATGATATCATGGATACTATGAAGAAGTAGGGATTTGTGAAGCAATCCCTTAAGTGGGTTTCGGGCTTCATTAGATTCATATTTCCTCCAGACCAATAATGTCACCATTGAATATTCCAGGGGCACATATTTCTAAACTATGAAACCCCCCTAGATGATAAGATGATGGGGAATGGAGGATGATTATATTTAGAGGGATAGTTTCCAAAGATTGAAAATAATCTTCCTTTAAAGAACAAAATTAGTGATACTCACTCGTGATATCTTTTCGCGATGATTGCTGTGGTGAAGGCCATCATGATCCCCAAGTGGGCCACTTACCTATAAATATTATAATAGGGTCTCAAAATTCACTGAAAGTTATTTTAAATTTTTTTTCTCCCCTTATAATAATCTCTATATATTTCAAAACACAATCTATGCACACTTTTAGCAAACCAGACACCCAAATTTTCATCACAAACACTATTTCACGAACTATATACTGTTAAAAAATCATCATGAATCAATATCTATGAAACATATCTTTGTGAACCATATACTTGAACAACATTCTTTAAAGGCCTTCACTAACCAAACATATAAGTATTCATATCTCGAATTCAATAGAAACTAAATAAGTCTCTCCGAGAGTTATTGCAGATGTTTCTTGAAGTGATGTAATTGACCACAACATTTTGATTGGGAAATTCATTTGAAGACCCTTAGATCAGAATTCATTGCATGAGATGCTATCAAATGATAGAAGAGAATATCCATCATGAAATAGGCTTTATCATTATAAATTTGGAGTAAGAAATGACATATTTATTCTAAAAATAATAATAGATTACCTAGCTTACTGGTTCTGGGGCATATCGAGGTAGTACTAGTTGATTTGAGTCTCTACGTTCCACATTAGGAAATGTAATGTACCCATTACATGGAAATCTTCTATATACACATCAAAAATATAAATGGGGAGAATCTATAAGATGTGGCATCCCCAAAACTGTATCAGAAAACTCCAAAGGTGGGATTGGGGCATCCGAAAAAAGGGATGGAATGGTGGTTGGGATATGTTCTAGGGTATCAATTTCATAGATGAATGGGACTGGGTATTATATTAATGGACATCCTTCAAAGAGTTTGAGGTAGACATGAACTGAGTAGGAATCTACAAAGTATCATGGGCTTCATATTTTTTTACTAGCCAAAAGATATCATTCTTGAGCTGATAAAGAGGTGGTCATCATATACTATCACATTCCAATCACATAATGGGGATGTTTGCATAACCTTATGGGTCCTTCAAAAAAATTTCTTGATCCGAATCTTGAGTAAATGTATGATGAATTCCTCCATGTGGAGATTTTTTGTAAGACTAAGAGTAGATGATGGATCTGTCAACTATGATGATAGATCTAATACAGGGAACTACTAAAGAGAAGAAGGGAATGATGGAAATTCCCTTCAACAAATGTATTGGATACTTCATAAATAAACAAGGAAAAGATCCAGCTGAAGGAGAAAATCTGGTGGAGAAGATTCCATTTTAGATAATCATGGATGCAATCTAGTGGTAGCTTTGGGGATACAAAATTAAGTCTAAGTCATAACCCATAGTCAGGTTGGAAGATTTATCATAGTGCACATATGTGGTTAGATGACCCCCATGAGGTACATGAACATGGGAGTGAGTCCAAGAACATTACTTATGGTGGTCATCTTTTTTAGGGTGTAGCATGTCCACCTTGGTTTCCAAGTGTGGAAAAAGATATACAACATACTTTAGTATATAAAAAATGAGAATACACAAAAATATGTTTGTGGGAATTTCTATTTCTTATAAAGATGGGTGTTAGCAAACATGTGGTGTTTTAAAAGCCCAAACCCCATTTCCCCTCCCTATAATATCATCAAATCAAATATTGTGAATGTCAAGGGAATTATCCCTTTCATTTTGGCTTCAGTGGATGTGCTAGATAAAGTCGGACTGGAGGACTAATTCATGATTGATATCTTTTCCCTGAAAAAGTAAGTGGTGACTGATGAATATAACAATAGACCCAGTAGTTTTTGGGCCCAATAAAGAAGGATCCCTATGGGAAAGAACAACACTGGGTTTGAGGATCCTATTAAAATGATGGTATAATATTGATATTCCATCTATGGTTTCCCTGAGGGAACACATTCAAGGGATAGGGAAATGGGTGCATCACCTGAATGTCCTCTGTGACACCATGTATCCTAATACCTGAAAGGCCTGTGGAAACTATAATTATATTACCACTCCTCATGTGGTTTGTCAATATCACATTACTAATATGATATTCCTCATCAAGATAGACCATTCATGTTTGGTTTCTACACTCCTCATAGTAAAACGACACATTACATAGAAGAGTAAGAATATTTCATATATACATTAGGTTCCTCTTATCCCATGACTAATTGGTTGAATACATTGTTTGGAATTTCCTACCCTATAGAATCCCTTATGATACATGTGGCTGAAGGTGAAGGATCAAGAGTCTCCTAAGAGAGTGACGCCTACCTGATCTCGAACATAGATCGACATCTTTCTACTGACCAAGTAATCTCACTTACAATTGCATAATTTTTTAAATTGATTGATCATCAAGTTCATTTCACGATCGTATCTATAATTACAAAGGAATCATTGTATATTAAATAAGGGGATGTAAACGATAGACCCCAAGAAGATTTTTAGGGAACCACAACCCATGAAAGGGAATGTATGGAGTCATTCCTGATGTTGTGGGTGCGGGTGACCAATCCTTGGTTCCAGTTAATAAGGCATCAGTTACAAAGTCTATGGTGACAATGATGGATGTTACACTGCAAGAAGAGATGGATATGGATTCTTTAAAGGTCAGTCCAACCACGAAGGAACTATTAGAGGGGATTGCTAAGACCACAACCTCATCATAGGTGGCTAATGAAATCCCCACAATAAAATTAGTTGAAGGACCCATAGTGACTGATCAAAGTGAAGAGGTTCCACCGAAGGAATCCACTAGAGATAAATTTTCAATGGAAGGGGTTCAAGAAGTGACCACAAACGGGCGAGTAGATTGAGTCATGGTGTCCATGTCATTACAAGTTCCATTATCGTAAATGGCTGCTTGTCCTGAAACATTGATGGTTGAAGCAGAAATGATGTCAGATGCTGAGGAAATTGGGGATCTCGCAATGGGAATGCCTACCCCAGAATTTCTACTGGTGGTGGCTAGTGGGGCCAATGCTATAGTCGTTATACCAAACAAGCATATCTGAAGAAGCTGTGATGATTAAATCAACCTCTCTAAATAATAATTGATATTTTTTCTGCAAGGAATGGAGAAAAATTTAGAACTTCATCAACTGCATCTAGATACTTGAACTTATAGAATGGGTATGATCTCTCTGCCATTTTTTGTTAGTATATGGACCAGTGGGATAAATTCCATCACATTACATGCACTGGATTGGGAATTATCATCAAGAGAGAGGTTGTGGATGGGAATGGGAATGACCGGGCATGGATAAATCATAAGGATGAAGGATCCTATGAATGTCAGAATGATGAGAAAGAGATATCTCGCTAGGTGGGGATAGAATATTATCTTCTGATGGATACTGATACTCATAGTGAGAACACTAAAAGTATGACAAATCAACTGGAAGCATTAAAACCAAGGAGTATGAGAAAGAAATGTTGGAAGATGAGTGCTAAGAAGAGAATGAGTGGTACATGATCAGGCCAGATGATGGTCACACCATGTCCTCTTTGGAGATGGAAGACATCATAGTGTGACGGTTGGATGTTGAGATCACTCAGTAAAAGATTGCCAAGATTAAGTGTTCCATAGATGAGGCGGAGCCATAGAGTCCTATTTTTTAAAGGGGGAGTCTCCTATATGTGGTTGGCCCTCTAAAACATAGATGTTTCATTTGTATGATCAAATAAATTTCCATGCTATATTTTCATTCATCGATCACATTTCTGAGAGAACCAATGAACCAATCCCTATGCTCACATGGTTCATTCCAGGTGTGAGAATCAAGGGATGTCCATGTGGATACATTCCATATGAGAGTGAGAGACAATCATCAATCATGTAGTGTATTTTGTTTTTGACTGGACACCATGAGTTCTTAGGCTCATAGTGTATATAGCTAGTGAACATGGCTCTTTGATCAACCAAACTTCTTTCCAACATGTGCTAATGCATGAACGACATAATGCTAGGGGCATGGAAATATATCTAAACAAAGGTAAATGGGAAGTCTGAATTAAAATTTCCAAAATTTAAAATATGGGGAGAGTGGAATGGAAATACAGGATACCTACTAACTGTGTTTGAAATTGAACAATTATATCATTCAACTGGGATGAGGAAAAACGAACGATGGTCAACCACTAACATTGTTTGAAACACAGAACCTATCTTTGAATTTTGTCTTAGTCATTTGACACATTGGCCATAGATGGTAGGTAAGAAAAACTGGACTGAGACCAAACCATTAGGGGCTCTATTTAGACATGGAATAGGTTTAGGTTACCCCTAAGGGGCATGTGAATCATGGGAATTTAGTGATGTAATGTTGCAATGTTTTATAACACTCAGGGAATTATTCCACAATGGATTAAAACACATTGGAATAAGTATATTTGTCCAAAAAAATATCAAACCATATATGCTAAGGGAACACAATCTCGGATTCAGAGTAATTGAAAAGAATTTTAACAATATGTTAAATGAATTACACTCGGGAAGAGGACGTCTCATGTGAGGGCCTGGAATATTCTGTAGTTTTAATACATGAAACTGAGGATTATAGTCATGAAGACTATCATTACACAATAGATATGATACATGGTATAGTTTAAAATCACGTGATAAGGATGTGTCCCCCAATTAAACATCATATTGTTACGGAGTTACATGAAATTTAAGGTCATATGGCATGAACCATAGATAACAGTTTAATGGCATGTTGCATGGATCATAGAAATATCTATTCCAAGTGTATTTGTGTGGTTCAGATGAAATAAAACTGACATAAATGATCCAAAAGGGGCCTACATATCAAACAAGTTTTATGAAATTGATGGATGTTAGTGCAAATGTGGACCAAGAGGTCTTGCACCACACGACACATACCTAAGAGGATTCTCACGTAGTTTAAATTATTGCTTGGACAAAAAATCCTATTTGAAGGTCATATAGTTTGTGACATTTACTAATAATTTTTGGTCATATCACATGGGACATTGGATATTAGTTTAATGATATAGAGTTCATAACCCAGGAATTATGCTTCCTAAAATGGGAATATGAGGTGCATCTAACTGATTAGAAACCACAAATTCCCAAGAATTATTGCATATAGTTTGAAGTTGTGATGCATGGAATGAGATTTATAGTTTATATTCATGGAGTTCAGAACATTTACAAACAGTTTATGGTCATGTTTCAAGGAATATAGGATCTTAGTTTATGGTTATAGATTTTTGACCAAGGTCCCCTTTCCGAGGCTCAAACACATTAGTTGACACCCTACCAGAACTCCTACTCCCACATGTATCAATCTGGATGTGGGAAACAAGGAATAGTAAGGGGGTTTTCTTGATATGTGGATGCGAACAATAGGGGTCACACCAAGGGTATTGTAATTACACTAAGATACAAGGAATTTGAAAAGAGGTAACCCGAGACTTCAATGTTCTAGATTAGGGGTGACTGATGGGTAGGGATCGACTGTGGACCGTTTTTGAATCATAGGAATCTCAACCACACCAGTTAGAAATGAGGATAGAAAATGAAATATCGACTATTGAACATGTTCAAAATATAGGATCCGCTATATTATGCCAGAGATCGATTAGGTTTTTGGCCTAGGACATGAGGTGAGTTGGGAATGGATTGAGGCCATCACCGTTAGGGGGTCCATTTGGATTTTATGGGTAATTAAAATAAAAATTGATAAATACTCAAATTATCAAATGGGGAATATCAAAACAATAGATTCAAACCCATTATTCATTAAAAGATTAATTTCATACAGAATGGACCATAGAACAGACACTTTAGAATGGGGAAATTTGAGGTAGAATCATAACAATCCTGACATGAAGGTGGACCAAGGGAGACCTCATAACACCATACAATCCTTCAGATAACATTCTTATGGTATATGGTCATAAATACTTGATCGTAATGGTGACAAAAAGCTGATTGATTTATGAATTTGTGGCTAGGACATGAGATGGGATGTTAGGGTATTACTTTGTTTCCGATATGAATGTGAATGAAGACACATGTAGTTCTAAAACTCAATATGGTAGAGGAAAAATGTTGATGAAAATGACACTCTATGAAGAGGGAACCTAATGCACCTCATACTGAAATGGGGTGAAATTTAAATTTAACGTATTATGTTGACTATGTTAGGATTTGTAATTTAGTGACATACAACTCAAACTATAGTGTTTTCTCATAGTTTAAGGTCATAACCATTAGTCATTTTGTAGGCTCTTTAAGGGTTTGTTTCCTAGAACATAGGATCTTTGGTTTATTTCATGGAGTTAAGACCATATGATCAATGATTAAGGTCATTGAGTTAGGACCATGAGCTATCACATTAATTTCATGGATTTAGGTCTATAAGATCTCATTTAATAGTCATGGAGTTAGGACTATAGGATCTCAGTTTAAGGTTTTTGAGTTTGGACCATAAGATCTCATTTTAAGGTCTTTGGGTTAAGACCATTGGGTAGTGTCAAAATAAGATATATGTATTGAGGTGCTATGATAAACCTCATGTGAATGAGGGTTTAAGGAGGTTGGACACCACACAAAATATCCCAAAGAAGATGGGTATATTCTTTATATTCATGATACTTTCACTTGGCATAAATAGTTTAAGGTCATGATTATTAGAATGTAATAAGTTCAAGGGACCACAAGATTGGTAAAATTGCAGCTGGTCCTTGAGTTTAAATGTATAGGAATCACTAAATACCTCATAAAGATGGGAATAAATGCAAACATAGTTCTAGCACACAGGATAGTAGAAGACAAACACTAGTGGGGGGAATCCACTCAAGAGAGGGTAATGAGATGTCCTATGATTATGATGAGGAATCCTACATTTTCTTAGGTTAGTATCTTAGTTTTAATGTCATAAACTGATGGTGTTAACATTTAGTTTAAGGTCATAGAGATTGGACTATAATGGGGGAAATTGTGATTAATTGGTATGTGTAGTGTGGTGACATTAATCGATGAAAAAGGGGAAAACTCTAAATAAACAATCCTGGAGAAATCCTAACCAATGGTTTGGGAAACATCTCATTCGAAAGGGATATGTGAGGTAAAAAAAGAGTAACCTGATGTATATGAAGTCTAATGAGTCCAATTCTGAAGGACACATTCTCAAGTATTCATGCATACAATTAAATGTTCTAATTCTTGGACTCGGTATGAAGAGTATAAGGTCATCTTTCTGGGATCATATGGTTCTTAGTTTATTATCATAAAATCGGGACTATAGAGTTATTAATTTATGGTCATAGAACATGGATGGTAGACACCTCGTTCAATCATATGTAGTGTAGATGTTTGAAATAACGAACGTGAATGAGGAACAAATAATAACTACTATCACAATATATATTTCTGAGGATTAATTTTAGAATGGCCCTATAGAACCTTATATGGAATGAATAGAAGATATAATCAATGTGAATGAGGACCAAATATTCCTATAATACATTAAATGGGGCCTAATGGTGATGGATGACAAATGAATTTGTATTTAGGACCAATGAAAAATTTATAGGCATCGTTACATTTTTGGAAAAGGAAGGGAAAGCCATACATAGTTCTTGATGTAAATATCCTTGCATGTGCCTATCTCGTATAATGGGGGATGGAATTTTTTTGGTGGATGTAAGAGGATGTAAAAATACACATGTCATTATGTATCCTATGAGAATAGGAATCATGATTAACATAGTTATTTTGTATAAAAAAGTTAATGATGAATTCTAGGGGTTATTTACTCATAGGTGAGGACATTATGGTTCTCTAAAATTTATCATTGTATGAATAGGATGATGGACCTATGTAGGTTTCTATTATGTGGTGAATAAAATTGTTGTTACACATTTTAACATCATGAAACTGGGATACTTGTTCTATGGTGTTTATAATCATGAAACTAGGATATTTGTAGCACAATTTAACGTCAGGTTTCATTGATGATGGGGACAAAGTGTTCTGACCAAAACTGCATAGCATGATTGATTTAACCTGAAATGAATGAGGATTGAAGAGGCTGTCATTTCCCAACACACCTCCAAAGAGAAACTATATACAATTTAGTGTACTAATTAATGGAATTAAAATTTTTGTTCAAGGTAATAGAGATCGGGATATATGATGCTTATGATTTAAAAGTAATAAATCTTGGACCAGGTTTCTGGTTTAATATTGTGTTCCTGGGATGTTGATGGACTGTAGTTTAAACTTGAAAAACCTATTGTATGATTCCATATAAAAATAACTTCATGATAAATTTCGAATTGGTTGGAGAAGTGACGTGTTCTCCTTACACAGTGATCAAAGATTATGCACCCTTGAGATAGACCATATTAATGATTTTTGATCCTTCCCACATAGGCTCCAACTATGGTGGCTTCCTTCCAGGAATCATTAGCATTCTAAGAGCCAGTATTGTGTCTCCTTGAAAGAAGAAACAAAGGATGGAATTTTTGTTGAATTCCTTGACTATCTTGGTCTAGCGCCACTAAATTTTATGCAAGGCCTAAATAAAGTTCTCTTTGAGAGCTTCCGACTCATCTTGATGGAACATTACCTTTTATTAGACATATGGTGATCACATATAGTTTTTCATAGTGATTAAAAATGAATATTCATGGGATGGAATGCCTATATTCTATACACAAAGTAATATGGGGTCACATGGGTGGAGTCTTGAGTTATCTTCTAATAGGCCCATAGATCATTGGGGATCTTATATGTAAAGTGATTCTTGTTATGGCCCACCATATTTCATATAATTTTAGAGATGTTTTTTTAATACCTTGATCTGTCCATTCACCGACGTGTGATAGAGGGAAGTATGGTTTTGTCGAATTTTTTACATGGAGTACAAATTCTTTATCTATGTATTCCAAAAGTTGGATTCATTTTCAATGAAAATTGAATGAGGTTCTCAAAATAGATGGATGATATTGGTGCTCATGAATTCGACAACTGATCGGGAAATAAATCCCACAATAGGAATCACATATGCCAACATGGAAAAAACCTCTTTTAAATAGATTGAATTGAAATTGGTGTGTTTTTGCTGGTGGATATGGTCCCATGACATATATTAACAATACCATAATGGTAAAACCATAATTAGTAGTGTGAATGGGTTCTAATGTACAAATAATTTTTTTTAATGAATTTGAAACATGTGTCGCCTATTGGTAAACATTGTATAGTCATGGGTCAAGTGTTGAATCCTCCATATCATAGTGGGCCGTGTTCTTTATGGCAATGTAACCCTCATACTTATAATGACATACATGTACCCCCATCACTCTTCTATGAATGATTTTAGAGGGTGATATTGGGTGGCGTTTCTCGGTAGCTAGTGTAGTATCAAAATTCATGGCTGAAGTGGTGTTGTGCCAGATTACTCCATTAAAATTTATTATACCCCTACATCTATAAGAGTTGGGTGGCCAGTTTGCTAAACCCTATGTCCTAAAAAGAATAAGTATTCATATTTTATTTTATATTAAAGGAAATAAATTCCCAATTTCCCAACATCTTCCAATCAATCATTTATAAAGAGAGAGATCCACGTTGATCATGTCGCATACCAGAATGCCAAACATTTTAGTACCCCAATTTCTAGTGAGTTTTATGTTAGGACCACCATTTTATTAGTGGGTCCTCAAACTAGATAGCTAGATCTGCTGACCTAATAATAAGCTAATGTTTTAAATATTACTAGTCCCCATCTAGAAGAAATGGGATTCACATAGGGTTCACCGTTTCTATTGGTGGCCCGACATCAATAGTGTCTGAGTACAATCCTTGATATGATCACCATTGTGGATAATCCCCATGGTTGAAGGATAAATAATACATGTTGTGTACACAATTTCTATTTTTAACACATTAACTGTGGTGGTTTTTGATGCAAACTGGCTTCACAACCATTGTCCTGCTTTATGGTTTTCCAAAGTTGTGCAGCTTTTATCATCATAAATAGTGATGTCATCTCCTTGATCGAAATATTATTATGGGATATCTATTCCCAAATCTATGGATTCCTCATTGGAACTCATTTTCTAGTACGGTTATACCTCATAGGGTTAAGTTATGTTTTTGTAACTCATTCTTAGTGCCTTATATTTGTGTACACCAGTTAATTACTGTAATTATATCTAGATATTTAGTGGGTCTTGACAGTGAACACCCTTCAATCAGGATATTAGTAACATTGCGAATCGCTGACATTCCTCGATTTTAGGAACATTGATAACCTGTATATTTTCTTACAAGAGGGATTCTCATGGAGGAACCTTTAGGCATGGAACCTAAGGCATCTTGTGACGATCCTGAGGTATCTGATATTGAAGGCACACATCTTCCAAGGATTCAACATTATGAATACATTTTTTATCTAGAGTTAGCTAATTCCATATGTAGTTATCTTCCATGGACTTCACCTTAGGCATCCCATGATTACCATGATGTTGCTAACTGCATTGGCTAACATGTTCGATTTCATTCACCTCAGGCATCCACTGTCTAGCATGATGTTATTGTTATTGTTCAAGGTCATGAGATTAACTTCTTTTACAGTTGAAATAATTTATTAGAATTATCTATGGGGGTGGATCAAGGAGTTGTGTCCCTAGGAGTGATTACCTGAACGGTTTACCGATGGATGGATCATGATGCCTTGTGGAGGGAGGATCTGTGAGGTGTCTCCCTTAAAGGGAATATTTCACACCGTTAAGGAAGATGGATCAGAATGATGAGTGTGTAAGACTTAGGGAGATGTGTCCTATAAAGGAAATATTCCACATTGTAAAGGTTTATTGGACACCCCATAGGTGGATCAAGGAGGTGTGCCACTTGAAGGGGGCACCAAGGTTTATAATTGGATGGGATTGAACCTGTAGGAGGCATCCTCTAAACCCTATATAAGGTGTAGGGACCAAAAACCACGCAGTTTCATTTCATATTTTATGGTCATGTGATAGGACCGATCCATGCAGTTTAACATTATGTGGTATAGATTTTCACACTATGGAAGGATCGTCGATGAGGGATGGTATGGAGAGTACAAATGGATGATTCCTAAGAGCTCATAATACCGGACGTGATGTGAATAGGGATTAGGAATGAAAGTGTTGCAAAAGGACATGAAGAATATGTGTTATTAAGTTAGGGGAATGACCTTAATGGGATGTGGTTTCTTGGGGAGAATCGAGATAGATGTGGATGGAGTGATCAATTTGGACCTTGGGAGGATTTCTACATATCTTAACTCATTGGAAATAAAATCTAACATAGTTCAACAAGGGTCATTGGGGAAAAAAACTGGGGAGCAGTCCTAGGAAATGTTGAGAATGTGGTGGGTTCTTATCCATAGGGGTGTACCATAGGGTGTGAATGGATGTCAAGGTCACCACTAACATATAGGACCATGTTTGAAATGATCAAAGTGAGAAATATAGGGGGTATAAGACTTGATGCTCGTGTTGAGAAAGGTCCACCAATGAGGGATGGTGTGGGGCTTATGCATGGAAGTTTCTCGAGGAGGTTGTAGTTACATTTAAGGAGCATCTTATTCCATGTGAAGAGGATCTCATTCCCTAAGAATATTACATGAAGCATCTTATGCTTGTAGAATAGGATATGTGGGTCTTACAAATGAAATCAATATTGGGAGGATGTTTTTCAATGTGATGAGGATATCATTCCAAGTGAGCATGATTTAATTTACCATGATTTTTTCATGGAGAATATAGTTCTTATGGAACATGGTTTGTGGGTATTATTCACGAATGATTCACTATTGTTGGGGTAGCATCCCACGAAGTGGGCGAAGGTATTGGGATTACCTGTGGAAGATACCTAGGAGTTGGGGTTTCATAACCTAGGATAGAGAAGGTAGCATCCCATGATGATGGTGAATGGGGAAACCCATGTGCGTTACATATGATAAAACTATAGTGTTTCATCATCTATTGAGGGAATTGGTTCTAGGAATATTCACGTCATGCATCTCGGATCAATGAGACTCACTCCCTACACATTGTGCTTACATAAAAGTCATACATTCACTCTTAGGTGCGGCATGGCTCGGGTAATGTCTTAATATTATGGTGTGGAGGCATGGTTGATCATGAGGTCCACGTTATTGTGCCTTTCATGAGAATCAACAGGAATCAGCAAACCTATGCTAAGAAGAAAAAGGTATTTGGGTGTCTCTGGCTACCCATGAAGTGGAGTGGGCCACCAGAATGGGAGGAACATGTCCTATAAGAACCAGATGTGTAACTGGACTGATATTGGATGAGTATGGAGGCTATAATAACTCAACATTTGAAAAGTAGTGTCAATAGATGGGAGAAAGCATGTAAAGACCTATGAGAATGGCTTCATGAAGGATCATTCCTTATAGATGGGTGATTCATAGTGTTCCGGTGTTTCCTAGAGATCAAGGATTTCACAATGGAGGAGGTTTCATGAAACAGGGTAACCCTACCTCGGGATGATTTCAAAGCTTAGTAAAGGATTGATTTGCGAAGGCCTAATGCTCAGTGAAGCCTAATGTACCCTTCACATAATTCTTCCTTCTTTAATTGAATATTCCTTTGTGAAAGACATCCCATCCATGGGTGGAGGATTTCATGATATCAAAAAAGGGGTTTAAATGAATCCCAAATACCATGGAAGATCCATTTTTTGTCGGGTTCACAATACTCAGGTGCTTCATGAATTTGGGGAATTTCAGAAGTTGAAAGGTCAGGTTGACTATCCTCATTGGTTTAATTGAGGTGGGGATTTATATTCAAGGTGGTTCCAAAGCTATGAAATGGTTTGAACTACAATTATGGTCTTCTCTATTGGCTATGGTCTCATCAGATTCATGAACGGACTCCATCAATCATTTCGGGATCGTGAAGCACCATTGGAATCATGGAGGGAATATATTTGGACTAAAATGTTCATATAGAGGAATCATCAGTCTGGAGATCCATGAATTCTAGATTCTCATTAAGAATAAGGGATTCAAATAGTCTACCCTTTAGGTTTTTTCGGTTTCACTAGCATTGGATTTTCTATGGACTGCCTCTATCTTCCTTCACTATTCCTAGGGTGCACATTTAGGTACCTAAAATTACACCAATGAATCCAAGTATTATATTATTAATAAAAAAATATAACCGAATCTAATACAATACCCACTAAATGTGTTTTCACATCACCCGAGTATTAATCCTTCAGTTATATGAAATACTTGTTTCGAATTACCACAATAAGGAACTCTCCACAACAACATTAATAAAATCCTAAAAATAAAGAAGGACATAGAATTTTATAACCTCAGATAAACTATATCCAAGAAATATAAGGTAGATAAAGAAAAGATAAAAATAAATACATAAACCAGTTACTTAATTACAACTACATCTATCCAGCCGATCATTTGATCCTTAAAATGGTTATATCTAGCTATACATCAGTCAATATAATATTTTTAGGTCACCTTATGAATTATAACCTTGATTGCCTCACGATTGATATCCATCCTCAATAATTACATATAAAATGTTATTCTAAACCCAGATATATTCAATATTATATTATGATGATGGTCTTTTAACAATAAGTATGGAATTCAAAAAATAGCCAAAATTCAGATTATCTTGAATGGTTTTTTTCAACAAAAAGGTGAGAATACTCCAATAATTATCAATCACATTACTTCATTAAATGACAAAAAATTTTCATAAGAAACGTCATGGAATCATGTTAATACTACCAGAGGAATAAATTTTTACAACCTTCTCGTGAATGGTTTTCATATATATTACTCCAAATGAAGGACTTCCACCACTTCTACCATGGAACCTCGAACATAAAGGTATAAAATATATTATCAAGAGGATTAAGGGCCATAATAAAGTAAGTTATTCTTTAAAATTCTCACAACCATTATCTTAATTTTTATAAATATATAAACTCATAGAGGAGTTTTGGAATCAACATCTCAAATTTTGAAATTCAATATCAATGTTGGTTAACTAGACGGTTCACATGAAGAGAATCACTCAAAACTCTCCCTGTAGAATCCACTAATACATTATGTGGGAATAATCTAAAAGATTTGAAACTTGAGAAAAAATGATGTTAGGATTAAACATAAAAAAAATCACAAGAACAAAATAAAATAATTGAATTGAAAAAAATATTAAAATATACCAAATTACTTAATCTTTTGAAAATATTTAAAACTGATAAGTCCCCATTAAAAAAAAACATTTTCCAAAAGCATCAAATTTATTTTTCCAATGAAATATACACAAAATATATTTTTCATAAAAATATGAAAAAAAATTAAATGATTTTTTTAGAGAAATAACATCATATAAAACATGAATATTTACATTAAATCCCTTACACAGTTTACTTTTAATTCTACTTTACTAGGTTTGAAATCATGAAATTCCAAATGAATTTTTTTTATTTATGAAATACATCAGTGAAATTTTTTCCCATGTCTTCATTACACCATTTAAAATTAATTTTATAATATAACTTCATAAATTATTAAATTTTTTTTTTCATTATAACAATGTTTTCAATAGAAATCAAACCACATCTCATTTTCAACTATTCATCGATGAACATCCAAATAAAATTCACTAGTATAAAATTCATATAAATTTACTTAAAAATTGTTTTCCATATCAAATTTTTTTCATTATATCATAATAAAAAATCCAAAACCTTCAGTTCATTTCAAATCCCCATAAAAAATATTTTTTTAATTTCAAAACCATACAATTACCTATTAAAAAGTTTTATTTATATATGAGTCATTAAAAAATTCTCATCAAGTGGAATAAAAAAAATTAAAATATTCTCTAATTTATCTCAATAAATAACACACATAAACAATAGAAACATGGAAGAAAATGTTTTTCAATATAAAAATTAAAAAGGTTTTAGTTGCTGAAAATAGTTTGATGACACTGATTGCTATAATTTGTGTGAAATAAGAAACTACCACAAAAAATATTCAGATTCCCATGAATACGTACTACATATAACATTATAAACATTGTGATAAAATAATGCACCTCCAATTCATCTTTTTTTCCACCATAAATCATGAAAATCACTCAAAACCATATAACGTTAATAACATTAAAAATACCATACATCTAAATCAATCAATTTTAAAAAACTAAAAGAATAGTAAATTAAAATTTTATGTCTAACAATAGATTTTTTCTTGGTAACTAGAGGCTCAAAAAAATAAATATCTTCCTAAACTCTCAACACACCGATATATCGAGTCCCAATATTCTAATATATAATCTAAAATAACATCTCTAATAAAATTCAGTAATTTCTACCATATTATCATGAACCAACATCGGATAAAATTGATCATAGTACCTGAGTTGGACCGTAACATAGTCTGAAGGGAACTATTGATCACCATAAGGTGGAAACAAGTTTTATGTAATCGAACAATACAGTATAGGGAATTATTTTCCAATATAAATATAAAAAATAAGGAATTGGTGACATCCCAAAACTCTCATTCTTGTACATTCATTTTTATTATAAATATTTGGGTTATATCATAGGTTTTTTTGAATATTATTGAAATTTTTTTATAGGTTTTTGTGCCTCATCATTATTGGTGCACCGTTGGAGAAAACTATTTGGTTCAGCCTAGGAACTCAAGCACCATATATTTGAGGCCCACATAAAGGAGAGTGATTAGGTGAATAGTTATCACTATCCATGTGGCCTATCCCTCAAACCACGGGTCATGAAATAGAGGTTTTTTGAAAGGTAAGTTAATGGTTTTTCAAAATTTTAAGTTAAATTGTGGAACTCTTTTATTTGACCATAAAAGGCCACACAGTTGGAACATGAGTTTTCAAACAGTGCGTCCAAGGCATGTGAAATGTCTTAATTATTTTGAATTTTTATATTTAGAGCTAATACATAACTAAAATAATTCGTTCTTATTTTTTTACAAAGGTATCTCATCCAAGGATACTTCTCTTGTATATTTTGAGGATAAATTGCCTCTCAGTGTTTGGTTTTGGTGGATATTTGACTGGTGGATCTAGATTCTCAAAGGTAAGTGTCATTTTCTTTTTTTTTCTACATTAATATTATAGTAACTCCATTACTCTATTGAAAAAGAATAATATCTTAGGAATAGTGATACTAGATCAATGTTTCTTCAACATAATAGAATTCTTTTCCATATAAATATTTCATGAAATTGGGATTCATTTCAATGATTTTCATTATTTATTTTGAGTTCTTCATGAATTGTTGAAGTATGTGTTTTTTCTCCCTATAATTATTTTAGAAACATCATATTGGACATTAATATATGATAATTGTGCTTCCAGGACCATTACAAGATTTATTTTAGTTAGTGACTCTCAAATGATTGATCCCTTGTTGGTAGTTTATGATATTGTGAACATAAAAGTGTGGTTTTCTAAGAAAATTCAAGTAATTTAAAAAATTATTTACTAATTAACTTGAAATGAATTTATGATTAATTTCATATGCAAGATTAATTATTTTTTATATAAATTAAAAAATACAAGTTTTTTGAAATAAAATTATATTGAAAATATATTTGTAAATATAATATGATTTATAAAAAATATCATTATTTGAAAATGAGTGATTTTAGGCATGATTTTGATGATTAATTTTAATACAAAAAGGATTTAAGTTTTTTTAGTTCAAACGAAAGGATTGATTATAATAAAATGATATTTTTATAAAAAAGTTTGATTACTTTTTTAAATGAAATGGCATGTATGAAACATGAACATGGGGATGATTGAATGATTATTTCTAATGAATGTTGATTGATTAAAATGAGAAATATAAAAAAGTATGATTTTTTACCTTTATGCACATGGGAGTCTTGGTATTAATGTAGAATGATATTCTTGTTGGTTGAAATAAAAGATTGCAATGACTTGAAGTTGTAAATTATACTAATATTATCATGATGGTAGGGATTTTTTTCTTTGGGATTATCTCTCATTCCCCCTATGTGTGAGATATAGGAAGTGTGTAAACCCAAGGATCTATATTTCACTAGGATTGTGTAGAACCTTATGGATAAAACTAACTAACCCTTGGGGTTATTACAATGGATCCGTGTTGAAAAATGATTATAAATTTTCCTATTTGTTGGAAATTATCATTCATTCATGTTTTATATAAATTATTATTCATTCCAGTTTTGAAAAAAAAATTATAACCTCATAATTTTAAGGAAATTAGAATTTGTACCACTTTATTATTAACCATAGATTTATTTTGAAATTAATGTTTAAATATGAACTGAGGAAAATATATATGAATTATTTTGGTTAAATTTGATTATATTTGTTTTAATTGATATGTATTAATTATGTAATACTCAACGATATCATATTGTGATTTATTGATCACACCCTACCTTTATATTTGGGTATTTGTAGAATTTCATGTATTAGGTTTAGGGAATGGAAATGCATTGCTTGGAGGTGTGGATGTTCTTGATTATTGAGACCTTGGGAGTTCGTGATGATCAATGGAGCATGTGATCATGTGGTTACATATAGATTCTATGTTGTTGTTAAGATGGTTCGATTTGATTTCTTTGGTTGATGTAACATATTTTGTAATTGAATCTTACTATTTATGGTTGTTATGTTTTTTCATTGTTTTCTATACTAACTATTTTCTAATTCTTATCCACTGATTTGTCCTGATGATTCATTCTTGTGGTGAAAACTCTTCTCTCATGGTTTCATGTCATGCCCATGTGATATTCACCAGCACATGAGGATCAATATCTCCCTTCCATCTATGTTAGAAGTAATTCATGTTCCATTTTTATGGGTTAACAGGGTAAATTCATGATACAATGTCACCCACACTGGTTTTTCATGTCCAGACCATACAACAATAAACTATTCATAAATTCAATACATAGATTTATGTGGGATATTTATGGGAAGAAATAAGGTAATATGGGCATATATAGTGGTAGTATCTCCAGAATATTACAGTCCAGGTGTAATTATTTCACTTTGTTAGATGACAAGGTGTTCTGGGTGGTTAGGAGAGAAGAAATTGGGCATTGGAATGACAATTAAAAAGGTAGTATTCTCTTCTTTCCCAAATTACAAATCCCAGTAATATACAGTAAACAAGAAATCCGACATCCCATATTTATTTCATCCACTTTAAATTTTTAAAAAAGAGACATTATGATAAAAAAACCTTATAGATCAATCAAAAAAATTCATATTCTCAGAATTGACATTACGTGCCATTAGTTCCCTGGATATTTTATGTTTTTTTCATTCAAACCATGAGACTAATGTGCAGGATATAAAAAAAGTGATAAAATAATTTGGTGACAATTAATTCCCAAATATTACACATTCTTAATGAGGTTATATCGAAGAATAAATACCTTTAAACGAAGTAATTCTAGATATCCTCTTTCTGCATGTTCTCTATGAATTTGATCATCGATTGGGAATTACTTTTTTCTGGGGAAAATGGTCCAAATATGCATGTGATCTGGTCAAACAGTGGTTGGGGGTTCTAGTGTAGGTTTATGACTTTAATTAGTTTTTTATGACACCGATTCGAGGGATCGAGGGACAACCTCATTAGGCCAATTCCTGCAAAATGGGTTCTACATTGATTTTTTGGGTGATTTGGGATACTAGGAATATGTAGGTATCAAATTTTTTTAATTTATGTGTTCTTTCATTTTTGATGGAACTGGATTATCATTTTTCTTATGATTAGGCCATGGATGTTAATAGATACCTCCACTCACATGAATCCAAAAATGGATTAAATTCATTTCAAGGGAGGTGGGTCAAGTGGGATCCACTCAACTAAGGATTAAAATTAATTATTGATGGTTCATATATCCAAGGAGTACTGAGTTGAGGACAGATGTTTCATGACAGAATATTGTTAGTGATATTGTGGTAAAACTCTTTTTATGGTCTATAGAACTCACCCAGGGTAGAGACTATAACCATACTCAATGGCCTTTTGATGTGAAATCACTACAACATCAACATTAATGTGATTAAACTAGACTCCAACTTATATTGGTTTTTTTACTTGAAAATGATAATGTTACATGGTATTTAATATATCTTATTAGAAATTTTAAATTACTCATTGACCATGGAATGAAATTCAATCATACATAGAGGGGGTAAATTTTGTAGCGAAAAGACATGAAAGTATGGGGCATCCATATGATAGTACAATCATTTTTTATAGTACATGAGCCTTACTTTGTGATTCTGACCTCATTTTTTCTAGATATGATTTTGTTTTTCCAATATTTAAAACCCCCTAATATTTAGGGGTTATAAATAAAATTTCATATTTGGGTGATATAGTATCCATGAAAATCATGTGATAAACATATAATATCTATATATATATATAATCATGAGAAAAAAATTCCAACAGGTATTCTCCCCACACCCCCATGAATAACCTTTAAAGAAAAATCATTTTAATGCCTGTTTGAAACACATTAAAAATTTAATCCTTTTATTTTATTTTAAAAAAAGCCACATGGATCCATTTTTTAATCGTGTATTACTCAAAATAAATGATTCACCCATATTATAACATTCAAATTTTAATTAAAAAATCCATAAATAGGGGAACATTCAAGTAAATGAAATATTTTGAAAACCCACACTTTTACAATAATGATGTTAGTATTATAAATAAGTAACCCCATAACTTATCAATAACATTAATTAAAGTAAAAATGAAAAATACGTATATTTTTTACATTAAGGAAAATTAACATGGTGACAATAACATAAATTTAATTATAATCAATCATAAAATAAACATTTCTAATGATCATCAAGATATTAAAATCACAAACAACATGTGAATCTAGGATCCTTAGAGTCAATCTTGTAAAAAAATAACATAATGTATCTAATATGTATAGTTTGAAATTCAATCGTGCTAACACTCAATCTTACCCTACATAGCCTGAACATGGGAAAACTCCACAAATAAGGGCAGGTCATCAGATGGGTCCACTAAAAAAATCCTCATACAGAAGTGTCGCATGTGTACCAACATTTGGCACCACATTGTTCTTTTTTCCAATTACACAAATTGGTGGTGATAAATAAATCCAAATATGAAAATAAAATAAATTTATAATATGATCCATTTCAATCATTCCCTCGTATTTTAACACCCTCCATTAAAGAATCATCTTTTCAATCGTGAGGTTTTTTTGAAACACATCCACTAAATTGTAAATTTCCTTTCTTTTACAATAACATGAAGAGTGAATACATAAAGTGAACATTCACTATGAGAGAATAATTTCAAAAAGTTTAAATTGGGATAAAAATTATATCTTTAAAATTATGTTATTAATGGTTACATTAAAAATAATGTCACAAAAACAACATCCAATATCTTAAACTACAAAATAACACACTAAAAATATAATCAATAATCCAAAAAAACCCATTAATTTTTCAGTAGATCCTTAAAAAATTTAAACTAATACATATATATTGATATTGAAATTCATTTAAATGATTCATTTTGAGATTAAAACTAACACATTATCTTTATGGTTGGGTGAAAATAGGTTTAATCCCATAATATCAAGAAGTAACCCTTTGAGTCAATTGATAAGTGAGTGAAAATTAACTTCTTTTGACATTTATCATTAAACATAATCAATACTATCATAGGATATCTATATTTTGAAATAAAATAATTAATTAAATTAGGGTTTTCAATTTAATTATGCATATATAGATAAAACTGACCATAAATTGCTACTCTCATTATGTATGGTGCTAATCCAGCTCCACGAGTCATGAAAACCCGTAAAGAGTCAATATATTCCCACATACATGAAAAAATCCTATTTAAATTCATTTTATAGATTCCCCTGAGCCATCTTGACCATATTTGGGAAACAAAAAATAATTGGAATGAGGAAACAAAGATGTTGAGTAGATTTAGATGAATTTACCATCATAACACATCATCAAAACATGAATAAATACATGGAAGAGCTTCGTGGGAGGGAATAGAAAAATGTGTCAAAATCCAAAGAATTTATAAACCTAATTTGTGGT
This sequence comes from Viscum album, assembly GCA_963277665.1. Taxonomy (NCBI): domain Eukaryota; kingdom Viridiplantae; phylum Streptophyta; class Magnoliopsida; order Santalales; family Viscaceae; genus Viscum; species Viscum album. The sequence continues at coordinate 1,871,189,552 of OY728150.1, forward strand.
GAAAGTATGGCTCGTGGATTGTATATGAGTGAGGAGAGAAAGAGAAAAATCACCAATTTGATAGCCATGGTAGACCATGCCATGGTGTGACGTCCCCATGTCATAGTGTAACTCACCTCCTCCAAGAATATTTCAAATCATGACCACCCCTAGTCATGATGTGACTTACCTAACCCAAGACAAAGATAAAATAGGCTGAATTTCTTCTGTCACATCACTATATGATTTCCCCTCGTTGAGGTGTGATGCACCATCCCAATACATTGAATCCATTATCATAGTCTCATCGCTAAGTGATGCATTCCCATCACTATATGATATATATATATATATATATAATATAATAAAAACTCCTAGGTTTTAGTGTGAAACCCATGGGTATCATTATGACCATTTTTTGGCCAATAAATATGTAATTACAAAAAAAAGGTGAAATAGAGAATCATTTAAATAATGATAAAAACTAATAAATAAATAATAATAATAATAATATTGTAAATGTTAGGGGTGAAAATGTGTGTGTGTGGATAAAACAATAATTTAAACTAGTCATGATAATATGGACTCTGCCCTCATACACCCGGTTCGGATTAGGAATCTACTATAGTTTTGGTTCTTCAACCTGATCCTTCTACTTTTATCACTGAACCCCCATTTTCAACCATTTATTATTAAATTATAATATTTTTGGTCTATGTCATATAGGATTCAAGCCACAACTCTAACTATATTTATATTAATATATATATATATATATTCATATATTAATGATAATAAAAATAAATAAGTATATGTCCATTTATATATATTTATACACACACACACACAAATATATATATATATATATATATATCAGTGTGTGTGTGTCCATGTTTATTTGAATTAAATTTAATAAGTATATTTAAATAATATTCTATAATATATTTATATATTTTTGTCATATTAATTAAATACAAATATAATATATTAAATTTAAATATAAATTTTCTTAATGTATTTAAAAACATTATTAAATATTTTAATTACAATTGGAGGCTTATCTACATGGAAATGTCAACCCATTATTTTGTATATGTCCAAATTTCAAACCCTGGATACCTCACTTGGGTATGATTTCTAGGATACTTATCCATGATGACTGAAACAACAATGTAGGCGATAAAAAAGGAAGGGGTCTAGACCCAGGAACACATTGGTGTAACATAGAACATTTTAAGGGGGCCTTTGGTCCAGGATGAAGGGGTATTCATGCCATCAAATGGTGGTTCATTAAACAATAAAATTTTAATGGTCTAGATATTTAGTGGGCTAACCCTTGGAGGGGGGGTTATCTGTCCTTTTTTAACTATTGGTGTGGGTGTTCTAATATGTCTTGAGACCTCAAATACCTTAAATAAATATTTTGTTAAATATTTTTCACCCTAATATAAATTTATGAATTTGTCTTCATGTAAATTATGAATATAAAATTTCAAATAAATTACCATTTTAATATGATTTAATATGATAAAATATATAAATATACGTACAAATATTTTAATATATATATATATATATTTATATGTTCTTTAAATTTATATATTTTATAATATATATATATAATTTTTAATATATATATATGTGTTTGTATATATGTATATAAATATACACACAGATACGTTTATTAATATATATTTATATTATAAATTATATAATATATAAATAAATATATGAATTTAAATATCAAGTATATTAATATATTTAATATTTTATTTTTATAGGTCATGTTAATATATTTTAATATACATATATATATGTATTTTTGTAATGTTATAATTATATATATATAATTATATTTAATAATATATAAATATACATATACGGTTTTTATATAAAATTATATATATATTTTTATAAGAATCATAATTAAGAATATATAAATATTTATATAATGATTATATATATATTGTACCCTCTATAAGTGGTAAACATCAATGATAAAATCAGATTTTTTTTCACAAGTCTTTAGCAATGTACAGATAATGATCACAAGATATCAGATTTTAAACAAAATATGTTGTAATTATTGCGAATTAAAAAAAGTACACTTTTTGTATGTAATATATGACTCTATATATAAAATAAAATTGTTTTTATTAAAATTATATGATAATATATAGAATATAAGTATTTCTAAGAAACATTAGATCAAATTGTTTAGAAATTTATGAGTTCAGAAAGAAATATTTTATTCAATTTGTAATGAGTTGGTGGAATTATCTTTAGAGATGTTATATGTATTCTCTATAAGGATAGGTTAATGTTATAGTTTTCTGATTAATTTAATGGAAATTAGAAAATTATTATAGTAGTAGGAAATTATATAATTATTAGATGATATAGTTTTGTTGGGTAGTAGATGCTATGAAGTGAAAATAATTAAGATTTGAATGAAGAAAATTTGGATAAAATAATGAGTCATTCCATTATTTTATGTTATATTGATTTCATTTATTAGTTACCCTTACCTATTCATCCTTATATTTACAATTATTTAGGTATTTATAGTTCAATAACATTGGCTATTATATTATCAATGATGAAAATTAATTTTTGAAATAAATTATTATCAGAAATTAAAAATAGATTCAACATTTTCTAATTATGAACCTATAAATAAATATTTTTTTATGAATTGTATCATGAGTCTTATTTAAATCATGACATATTCAAATTCAGTACCACATTGATGATTAAAAAAAATTACGATATCAGGAAAAGATTTAACATAATTTTGAATATAGTTGAAGGATCGAGAATGAAGGTAGAATGAAAATTCATTGTTAATTAATTGAAAAAGATACACAAATAAATTATTCAATACAAAATAGTTATTACATTATAACATTTTTTCATATATATAGGCATCCTGAGATTATAATAAACGATCTAGATTAATCATAATTTTCCTTGTAAAAGACAAAGGTTAGATTTTTCCCCTGATTAAAAGACTACTATGAAAAGTTAAAATATAAATAGTTTTGATATTAATGGTCTAAAGTAAAAATTAAAAATAATTGTACAAGTTTAATGATGAAATTCACACCTAATTATTAATTTATAACACCCCTTATATATCCACAATTCAATAAAATGTTATTTTTTCTTTAAAAAAAAACCTTGTTGAAAAAAATAATTAAACATTAATTAATTAATTTCATTAAAATATAAATTTTTCTTATTAAGACCCTTATAAAAAACTCATTGGGAAAACATGATATAGTGAAAATGTGTTCAACACTCCCTACCTACCTTGATTAAAACATGATAAAATTTAAAGGCATCACATCCCAATCCTAGAAATAAACTACTTAAAAGTTTCTATTTTTCATGTCATTGTGAATAAATATTCCTGATTATTAAAAGAACTTATTTTTGGGATATTAGTCTCACCATTATATTTAGGTTCATGATCTAATTTTTTTTAGTGAGATATGATTTGTTATATAAACTTTGATATACCGACCCTTCAATTTTTCTATAAAAAGATCATTATATTCATATAATATGGTTATGTTATCATTATTCATAGCTAATCCATCATTATTTATGATATGATGAATAATTGATATCATCTAAAAACATTAAAGACATTCATCATAAATCAAAGTCAACCCCTCATGATTAGAGGAAGTCTAAGAAATAGTCTATTTTTTAGAATTCTCTAAAATGGTTTATCCATCATATGTCAATATATATACCTTTTGAGTTTTATCTTTATATGGATATAAGAAATTTACAGCATCAACATAACTAACAAATTTTTATACTGAATTTTAGAGTAATTAAAACATTATACCCTTTTAATATAATGGTTTTAGAGAAAAGTATTACCCTACATCAAAATCATTATAATAAGAGAATATATTATTCAAAAAATAATTTCTTCATCATATCCTCATATTTTAATTTAATCAGACTTTGAAGAATGAAAATTATATATTTATTAATGGTATGTTCATGAAAATATTAAATTAGTCAAACATTTATCATTACATCATCTGGATGATTAATTCAAAATAAAAAGTTATTCGTTATAATTTTATCATTAAACATTTCACTGATTTCATAAACTCTTTATATGTTTTGATGTTATCCATAACATATGGATTGGGGAAAAAACCTAAATTTTTTCAATCCATGTGAAAAAATATACATTATATTCTTCATCCTTATAATATATTTGAAAATTGATATATGAGATATATCTTTTTTCAGCTCACCCCATATAATAATTTATAATATTATTCAGGACCATCATAATTCAAAATATGCTTTATGTAATTTTAACCCTTTAAGGATTATTATATCAATATTTTAATCATTTTATTAGATGGTAAAATATTTATAACAAAATTTTATTAGTATTCATTCATTTTAGTATTTAGGATGAGAATCTAAAATTTAATATGCTCAACATATCAAATATTTCATTAAATATTTTGTTTAATTAAATTTATGTTAAAAATTCACCAAATTCATAGTTATCAATTAAATTTTAAAAATTAAATAATGTAGATATATTGAAAAAATATTTAGTGAAATATCATAATTTATTTAATATTGGACAAGTGTACTGAATGATCTATGGCCTAGTAATCATCACTCTATCATGGTGGCTTATATAGACGGTCATGGTATAGTGATAGTCACTATAAAATAATTTTACCCTTTTGATTTTCTATTATGTGATAGCACATGGAACGACAACCTTCTCCCAAAATAAAAACTATCATATTTGTGTATTCATAATTTGATTATTTATTTTAGAAGTTTAATCAAATTTTGTGATTTTTTAAATGCTAAATAATAAATGTATTTGTTAAAAAAATATTTCAAGGATCTAAAATGATAAAGTAAATTTATGAAATATCTCATCAATATTTTCTAAATATTTTTAGTTCTATGATGCCTATATATGTGGATTAACTCTTGGTAATGGTGTTGATGATTGTGAAACATTGATGAGAAATCCTCAATATCAAAATATTTAGGCAATGTTTCATTAAATCATTCAATGAGTGTCATAATAGGACATAGACAAAAGTAAATATTTCAAAAAATTAGGAATATTTACAAAATCTATAGATACCCTAGAGAGTGGAGCCCATCTATCCATACTTATTGGTATACATCAAGCTCATGTAAATCTCAGACATGTTAAAACATCATGGTGTAAGGTATAAGTTATTCTTTTATTTAATTAATGATTCCAAATGTATATATATGACCTTCTCTTTTTTGTTTTTTTTCAACACTGTTTTTTAATGATATTCAACATCCCAATACCCTTCAATGGTATTATATAAAATCTACCAATTTTTGTCTTGATTTTCAAATAAATTCAATAACTATAAAAATTGGTTTTCTAAGTACCATGTAATGTTTCCACTCAAGAAAGGAATTTATTTTACGATTATTTAATGACCAAAACATAACCCTGTTTAAAATGATCATGGTATTTTAATTTTTATAAAACCACCCCATAGTTACAAATAAAATGGTTGTTTCAATAATCATAACCAAGTCATGAAAAATAGAGAATCATAGGGAATTGTATTTATTTAGGTGTTGACCAAACACACTACAATAAATATTCAAAATAGACACGGTTTTATAGAAAAAGTATATATTACCATGGTTTTAAGTTTTTATATACTCACAAGAAGAAATTACATGTGTCATAAGGATGACCTAATACTATGAACCATGTGGATAGTGGGATAAACCACCTTACAACCACAATAGATGTTGTCAGCAGTCGTAGACTGATGCATGAATTGTTAGGACAATAAGAAAAGGATTTTTAAACTATCCATAGACATGTGTCATGATTCCCATATCCATGGGTCCCCCTAGGGACCCGCAACCGCCACATGACATGTGGCCCAAAGAAACTGGCCACATCTAGGTACCATTACCTCCACTGGGAACAAAGCGCATGGAAATAGGTTTTTCTTGGGACACCATACCACCACATTACACATTTATCATAGAAGTAGGTCCTTTTGATGCCTATAAAATCATGACCCACTTTTCATGTGTCCATAAGACCTATGAAGTACCCCATACAACCACTTCCCACAAGACCCATTGAAATTGGTCTGATGGGGGATTCATTACCACCATGGGTAACCTATCCAATTTCCATAGATTAAAAACTAAATATTAAATGATATAGATATGTTTTTTTATAGTAACCTTAATTATATTTATATAAAATATTGTGTAGTGTAGTGTTATAAGTCCTTGTATTATAATAAAGAAGTTCATATATTAGACATGAGGTTTAATTTCTTTAAAATTTTATAAGTCATGCGGTAACACCCATGGATATAACCATGGTTATGTTTGTATGATAATAGAATACATGGGATAAAATACCTTGCTCATAGTCTTTGATCACTATATTTTGTTCTAAAGACACTATGCTTTCATAATGTCATATCCCCTTTCTCTAGTGATGTCTCTATTCCATGGTGGACTTATAAATAAGGAAAGTCCATGAAATAGTTAATAAATACATGAAATTTGCAACTTATTAAGTAATAAATAAGATAAATTTTCTTATTGATGTTACAAGGGGAAATGGAATTGAAAGATTGGATTCAAATCAAAAATATATTTCCAAATAAACCTTAAAAACCTAAAACAACTTCTAAAAAAGTCATAGTTTATGGAATGGTTAATCTTATTAGTGTATGTTTTGGACACCCTAAAAATTGGGGTAAATAAGTGTATATAAGTTTTAATAAATTCTTTCAACTTAAACTATTATCCTATTTTTAGTATTCTAACATGCTCACCTATTAAGATGAATGTATATCATATATTATCAAGACACATTCACACCACAAAAATGATCAAATGTAAATAGAGAGCAACACATTGTATTTTTACAATGGTTGATCCCAATTTGGGTATCTACTGCCTTCTATGTTTGGGTCAATTTTGATACATAGATTTCCACTATATTACTCAAATGAATATATATGTGATATATTTTGAAAATCCATACACTATCTCTTAATAGCTAACTATATCATGGTAGGTTGTTTATACTAGATTTCATAAGTTTACAATGGTTTCTCAAACAAAATGTGTATGATTGTATGTCTTTAGGTTACAACTACACTTTAGCTACATACATGTTAAATGATGATCTTACTGTAAAACATTATCAATTTAGAATCAACAAATGATCACTTATTCAAGATCATAAATATCTAAAATATATTTTATTTTTTGATCAATGGTCTTTCTCATTTCCTTAAGAATGTACACATTGTAACATTATACCTAAACAAAATTCAGGCCATTCATACAAGTCAAGTATTATAACATCTATACAGTAATTATGATATGTATGAGTGGCCTTTATTAATTATTATTGAGTCTAAATTCTTCTAGAGTCACAAATTCCTTATGTACATTAATATTTTGAACTTATATAGGTTAAATTAATACATTGGTGTTGCTAAAAAACATTTGATTTCCAAAATTGTGGAATCATCTAGCTAAAATTGCAGAACATGATGTTTTTGTTCCCCAAATACTTCCATCCAAATTTCATATTGAACATAAAAAATAGTTTCCCTTTATTTCATCAATGTTATATCAAGGTTTTTTATTGTAATAAATATATATTTTCCTTATATAATCACTAAGTATTGAAAAATCCATGAATAAAATACTTCTATAATTACATGGTCTTCTTTCCTACAAATCTGTGTTTACTAATATGTATGCACAATTTAGTATGTGGTCAATTTTCCTCACTAATTAAACAAAACACAATGTGACTCATATTTTTTGATGAAAAATTTTCATATCTTAAGGTACATTTAAACACCATAAAATTAATATTTTCAATTATATGATTTATCTATAAATATATTCTAATTTATCTTTTGAAACTCTAGAAATCATTCTGACATGAACATAAAATATTTGAACTTAATATTATGTGGATCCTAATATTACAGATTTATTCTTATGTATCTCCAAAAAATCATCCAATCAATGGATTACAGTATGTCACCTTTATATTATATCTTTTCTTCTCTTCAACTTTTGATTTTATTCATCATTCTATCACTTTCATCTTTTGATTTCCTCATCTTATGATCTTCTAGACATTCAAATTTTATCTTATTAAAGCATATTCTAAAAAACTTAAGACTATTTTTCTATAACTCTAGACTATCTAGAGTTATCCATCTACATCAGTTAATCTTTTTAACATCCCAAATTCTTAATGTATTAATTATAACTTCATATTAGTCAAAATTTACTTGTATCATTATGATAATTTAATATTTTCATTAAAAAACAAATAAATTTTATTTACTACACACACTTACGATATTTAATTCATTACATGATACTCATGGAGAATCGCCAACATTTATAGCATCATTTTTTATCTTAAAATAATGAAATAAACCCACATTAATCTTTTTTTCTACCTTTTTCAATTCTATGACATATCAATTTTATTCTATCATTGAAACTACTAATTTTCACATTTAAAACCATAAAACATATTAATATTACATAAGACTTTCTCAATTCCAAATATTATTCCAACTTAGAAAATAAGTTTTATTCAATTGATTCTATAGGTCATATCTATGGTCAAATTTCTTTTAAAATTAATTACCTTCCTTATCAATTTAACCAACTCGAATAAAAGTTTATTTTTAAAACATAATGATTATTTTTACATTTACATGTTATCATTGAATCATCTAACGTACCATATGAACCATTGAATTAGAATATACTATATATTTATATCAATTTCCACATATCTTAGATGAATTATATTTTAGTGTCCGTAGAACGACATGAAACATTAGGATAATAAATTTTGGAATTACTTATGGACTCTAAAATATGTTAATAATTTTAAATATAAGTAAAACACTCATATACCTCCCTCATCATTTTAGAGTTACACCTACATAATCAGTGAAAATATATATTGACTCTTACATAGAGTTTAATTTTTTAAAACTAAATTCCCTATAACTTTTTAATGCTTCACATGGACTTCCAAACATCCTTCCAAGTAACTCAAAAAAATTTCTTTGGAAACAAAATAAAATCTTCATCTTATGTTCTTTAACATAGCGATGTTTATATCCTATTTTACTCCTCACTAATTGAATATATCTTTCTCTTCCCCCTATTCTAATATAATATCCTACATATAGTGATATCATGTATTTTGAAATGTACATTTAATATAATTTTAAAAAAATGTTCTGAAACTATGATAGATAGTGATATCAAAATACAATTACTTCACTATTAACAACTATAAATTATTCACATTATATTTATCTTAATAGTCATAAAATATATATGATACACCAAAAAACATACATTTATAAATATAATTGGCATTAAAACTATTACTTATAGAAACACACTATATTACATCATTCGATTAATAATCCAATTTCATTATTTAATTCAATTTTACCTTCTATAATTTGATTAACACTATAACAATATTTTGAAATGCCCTCATTAAAATCATTTGTTTATATTTGACACCACATTCAATCCCTATCATTAACTTCACATATTTGATTTACCATAATTATAACAAATATAGCATACATCAACACAACACATTGGATTCTTTAATCCCACCCATGGTATTTTTTGTCAATTCCAAATACAACCAAAAGTGAAAAAATCTCACAAGGCTTTCTCAATATTGTCTATCTCTAATATTGAAAATAAATTCAATGGTTCAAGAGTAAATAAATTTAAAACATAAATCATTCTCCAAATTATTAAAATAAAATTTATATTCTCCTCTATATCATTCATTATATTGAATGTAAAACTTAATTTTCCTGAGAAAATGATATAACCACTTTTATTAAAGAAATTAATCATTAATTAAGTAGTTATAAGTATTTTTTTATTGATAATTAGTGTGGAAAAAAATATTTAAAAATATAAAAATAAAATATATTTATAAATTAATTCCATAATTTATATAATCTTAGAATTATTTTTTAAGGATTTATTAAAGAAAATTCAGCTTATAGTATGTATAAAAATAAAAAAAACTGAATAAAAACATAAAAAACAAAGTATTTTTCTCCTATTTAAAATAATGATGGCCTTTTTATCAAATAATAAATCTATTTTTAAATGTTTTAGAATTGAATTTTTACAAATGTATCATAAAATGTAATCAATATATATTATCAATGAAAATCTTAAATTTACAAAATTTTAACATCTGGAATATTTTAATCTAGAATCTCTACAACCAAAGTACCATTAACAAGAAATATAATTTTTAGATCCACCACTTTTTTGTTTTATTGAATTTCATGTATTTAACTTCATCTTAAAAAATTTCTAGAATCACACATTCCAACACTTTCCAAATTTTTTAATTTTCATGGGCTTTTAATATATGGATGACATTTAACTCAAGTCCCCCTCAAGGGGGTAACGCCTACAAATTATTCATCATGGATTGTTCAAAATTAAATGTTTTATTTGATTCCAATAAATAATGTAATTCAATTATGGAGATTTAATTTAGCTATAACATGTTCACAGTTCATAATTTCTCAATTATAGTCTCCTCTTGAATTTTATCACATGATATTCCACGCACAATTCAAATAAACAAGGAATATATGAAAATAAGGAGGTATGTCATTTTATTCTAATTTAGTGAAATAAAGTTTGGTTTTATATATCAACTTATATAATATATTCAAATCACCTCCGACTTTATGAGAACTCTTCATGATATATAATCAATTGATTTTCAAAACATAACATTCTTTAGGAGTCATGGACATACTATTACCTTCAACGTTCACTGTGTATGTAATTTTTTTCACATAATCTGGATATATACATGAATTTATTTTACTCAGACATTATTTATACATCATATAGGGTTGAACCAATATTCATTTATTCTTTAGGAACTTTCTCTTCTTTATTATTCTTTGAAAATTTCTTATTCACAATAGAATTTTTAATACATGATTCAAATAATGTTTTCCTCTATTTATTCATAACCTAATTCTATCTGAATAGTAATGTAATGTAATTTTAAAGAGTATGAACATCCTATATTCAAATTATATGTAGTTTTTTAACAATATTTTAGTTAAAAAAATTAATAAACCATTAATTTTAAATTTCTATTCAAATATTTCACCCACCTAACATATCCTTCTGTTTCTTTATTAGAATGATTATCTTTTGTATTCCATATTTCATAATTTAACATTAATTATCACTTAATAAAAATATAAATGAATTTTCACTTTCTTATATAATAGAATAATCTCTTATTTTTTCTAGAATCATCCTTTACATTTTATTGGGTGATTTTTTGTAGTATTTCCAAATTTCATACACCCCAACGTGGACTGTCCATTTTTATTCATTTTCATTCTCATTATCATTGGTAGAATTATTCCATTACTAGAAAATGAATTATTCTTTGTAGGTGAAATCCATTACTCAACCCCACAATGATCACTTTAATTAAAACATTCATTGATGTTCTCATTAAATTCAAATCAATTTGTATAAATTCATCCTTATTTTGTGTAAATTGAATAAAAATATTATGATTTCTCTTGAAATAATCATTAATTTCACTTCATTTATGACTTATTTGGAATTAAATGATTGAAATATTATACCAATAGTAAATATCGAGGCATTTAAAATTTTTACTACACTTGAAGCAACCAAACAACATGATATTTGTACATTGATTAGCAACCTGAATTACAAGACTGTGTTTTAGTTTTTCTATCAATATTCTTGCCATTAGAGATCATTTTAGGGAACCAAGAATCCATACCTTACTCATGTCTACCATTGATGATGTTTTGGGACAATCACATTTTTTCTCAACCTACATTAATGTAGAATTTATTTTTTGACCTGGACATTTCATAGAAATATTTTTAGTTCATACAGTATTTTCTAGAGAAGGGGTTTTCTTATCCCGTGAGATTTCATTGAGTTTATAATCCAATAATTTCAAAAATAAATTACACTTAAATGATTCATTTTAGAGTTTATATTCTTTTCATAAACATTCATTTAAGTAGATATTCATTTCTATTTTTATTAAGATTCATCTTAAGTAACTCCCATGATTTTAAAACACACTTCCATATCAAGACCCCTTATGTCTATTGTGTTTTAATTTTACTAATTATGGTTTATTTTATATTTAATTTTTGTTATCATCCTTTCAAATTGTCTTTCACGTACCTCATAATTTTCTTGTAGGAAATTTTTATTCTCATTTATCATTTTATTCTAGAATTACAACTAATCGTCTTTCACACCAATGAATTTATTCAATTAATAAAGCATTTGTTTAATGATTCTTTAATTATCAAAATTCTCATCACATTATTTATTAACTTCTTTTTCATACAATGTAAATTATTCTTTGTATAATAATAAATTATATTTTTTAGCATTAAAAAATTTTATGAGATGGTTGCACTTTAAAAACATTTATAACTAGTGATTTAATTATATCATAATCTTAAAATTCTATATATATTTTATAGTTATGTTCTTCCTTGATAAATAAAAATATATAAGAAAAAAATTCAATAGTAACTTTCCTAAAATAATCCTAAGAATAAATTATTAATTATCAAAAAATTATATAGACTCATATTCTTCAAAAATTGATTAAGATTTTTCTTAAGGTTAATAACCAAGATATTTGTTAAAATAATTGGTAAATTGGCCACCTCCATGTAATGAAAAATCCTATTTCTTCTATGAACACTTTTTTATCTTTTATCCCCAATATCTTTCAATTTTTCATTTCATTATCCCAAACCACCTTGTTCATATTAATAGGAATAATCATCATATTAAAATTTTGAGGAGACTCCCTAAACATCCTCAAATATTAATTTCATGTAATTTAATTAATAATTAATAATATAAAAAATACACATCTAGTAAAATGTGTGACCTTATTCATTGATACCACATCAAGTGCTTAGTGGATTGTATGATCACATTTAGTGGTAGGTGAATTAGTGTTGAAATTTTCTACAAAATTATTTATTCTTATACCTTTAAAATTATTTAGTATTAAATCTTCTTTATATATTAATAAGAATAGTTATCATATAGTAAAAAGTAAATTTACTCCATAAGAAACAGAAAAAGTAAATTGATCGTTACACACAATTTTTTTACAAGGTTCAATCCCAGTATGTATATCTAAATTTTTCTATGTTCGAGTTGATTATGAGGTACATATATATTCTATTTTACTCAAGTTAATTCAATTATAATATCTCCAAAAAATATTAACATTAATAACTGATAGAAAAATATCTCATAAAAGATCATTTGTATTAGCTTCCATTAGCTTACAATGAAAAATCAAGCTAATTAAGTAAGATCATTTTCATTTATGTGGCTTATAGAAATTAGTAACTTCCACAATAAATGATGATGTTCCAATAAGACTCAAATATTTTAAATTTATGACATGTTCATTTCACTACGATTTTTAATGTTTGGAAATTATATATTATTTTTATCACATGACATTTTCACTTCCTCATGAGCATAAACATTCAGAACATATGAAGGATTTGTTGATTTTTTTATAAATCAAGTATCCTTATGTCCAATCATTATACAAGATGTAGATTATCATCCTTGACCACTTCTTCTGAAATCTCAATACTTATAAAATATCAATTCCTTATAGATCTGGAATTTTTAGAAATTTTATAGGGAGACACTAAATATTGATCCTTCCCAATAACTTTTAGGTACTCAACTTCTTAAACCTTATCAATATATTATCAGATCCTCAATTTATGATTCCTAAAATGTATTTGTATCTTGTATGTTATCTTATCTCTATTTTAACCATCTTTTTATCATCATAATATATTCAGAGATTTTTTTATTCCCTTTTTATATATGACATGAAATATTAAAACTTCTACGAAATATAGTGATACCTCAAATACATGGTCTTTTATTTCATAAAACTAGCATTACCAAAACTCCCCTAAAAATTGTTCCACTAACATTATCCTTCACTACATTCTATAATATCGATTTGAAATATGATTTATAATACATGAGTTAAATATGTTGATGTATAGGTCAGAAAAAGAATATTTATTTTTCGAAATCAATGATTCATCCTTCCACATTATTTCATTATCCAACAATAATTTATGGAATCATTCTGATGTAGATTATTGATCTTAGAAATTAATCTAATGAAAGGTTTATGATTTTGAAGTTATTATTCTACAACACCATTGAATTTTATAATTTATTTCCTGAAATATTCCACCATTATTATATAACTTATGATATCTTTATCTTCTGATCAAATTTAGATTCAGATTATCTTTAGATTCATATATATTCAAAATTATTTCATATAGAATTTTATATTATATATATTTAAAAATTATTCCTAATAAACTCTAGATATTTCATTTATAAATATGAATTTTTAAAAGTAAAAATTATGAACTGATGGATATTTGGAACATCATTTATAATACTGGTGATTACTCTACTTTCATATCATTATATTTTTCACACATCACTGGAAAAAATTCAAATTTACATATGTTGAAGTTATTTTAATTAATGATTGTTACCACTATAAAACATTCATTCAACAAAATATTGAACAATAGTATCCATAATATATATATCTATGTCTTCTAGGTTCAACTTTCTAACTCACACAAATATTTATTCCATTAATTATACCTTTTTAAACTCTCATACCTCTCAAATTAATTATAAAATATAACCTATTCATTGCCCCAAATGAAAAAAACATAGGTTAATCATGTTTTTGACTTTTCAAAATTCCATAATTCTTCCAACATATCAATGTTCTTATCATAAACGGATTCCATGATTCAATTTATTGAAATAATTTTCCAGACCCAATTTTATTGCTTTTTCAATTTAAATTATATTGAATAATTTTATTTTTTTTTAAAAAATATGTAAGTTGTTACTTTGAAAGTTCAATGCTTCATCATCTAAAATAAATTCTAAAACGTTTAGTTGGATTAAACATTATATCTCCTTAAACTATCATATATCCCACATGATCTCTATCACATCATCCATAGCTCATCATGCTACTTTAAAACATTACTATTTTTAACTACATATGGATTGTATGTCCCAAAGATCACTTATATATGAGTAAATAAATCTTACAGATCGTTCATTATTTCAACATAACTCTTATTTCATAAATTTATGTAAAATGATACTGATAAATATAGTTTCCTTTATCAAAATAAAATACAATTATGACTAATGAATGTTTTACAAAGACTTATTGACATTCTTATAAGAAACTCATATACAGTTATTGTTCAGCCTCATTGATTCTTTATCATCTGCAATTTACCGTTGTAATATTAATGGGTTATTGAAATCTTCATCAACCAAAGATATCTTTTGATTCCCCTTGTTTTGATGATAAAACCTTTACATACCAATCTTATGTATTTTATAATTTATATCAAACTTCTTTCCAAAAAAACGTGTTCCAAAACTAGTATAGATAATGCTTCTAGAAAAAACATTTATTCACCTTCAATAGTTGTCCATTATTCACATTATGTTCAACACAATAATCATAAAATATAAAAGATGGCCCCTAAAATATCAATATTAAAATAGTAGTAGTTTCAAATCTATTACTTATAGAGACACACTCACTTCAATCATCGGGATTAATAATCATGTCTCAACATTCCCCTTTAATGTTACCTTCTAGAAGTAGACCCAGACTATACTTTTACTTAAAAATATTATCTTATGAAACACTTATTATTCATTAAAAAAAATTACATTATCCTTCTTTTTCATAAAATATTGACATTATTAATTTTGGATAACAAATAAAAAACTCATTATCAACCCCTATTGGTCTAGTCATTGTTAATAGGAATAAAATTATATTCACTATGATGTGGTGATATGTTTTTCTGAGTAGAGACTTAATGAAAAACTAATTTTTGTTTAATTTCTCAAAATCAATTATGAAGAGAGAATTTAAACCAAACAAAACACATTTTGGTTGTAAATATATATATTTATTGTTTTTTGGAAAATAATTTAATAAATGTCTATAAATTAATTTAATGTGGAATATAAATTTGTTTATATTAATTTATGATTAGATAATATATCTAAATATAAACATTTTAAGTTAGTAATATTGTTTTGAAAATTATTTTACATATTAATTTACATATAAATTATACCAAAAATTTATATATAATTTGAAATTATTATTATTTTATAGTTAAAATTTTCATATTTTATCTTATAGTTTGGATTATGAAAGATTTTATATTAAAACCACGTAAATGAAAAAATGAAAATTTATATGGGATAAAGGTGAATTACTCCTGTTTTTTCACACCCAAATTAAAAAATATTTATATTTACCTTTGTTTATAAATTGTTTAAAAAATTTTATATCATATATAGATTTATGAGTTTTTCATATATTTTTTTCTTATGTATTTAATTATTCATGAATAAAAAATTATATTATGAATTAGTTTATTTTTTTTTTGAAAATTTGTTAAAATTCATCTTCAATTTATCTTGCATAACTTTGAGGAGTCACATGATATGTTTGAAAAAGGATTTAGTTATTTTATGCATTAAATTTGCAAGATATTGAGTTATGATCATGAATTTAACGGTTTATTATTTTTTATATATAATATAAGTTTGAATTTTGATGGTATGGAGGTCACTCTCGAGTAAAAAACTATGGTAGGGGGACTTTGGGTTGTGATACACACATTCTTAAGAGATTTGGATCTATCATGAAAAGTGGGATTTTTTACATGTATCTCAATGATTAATTCATTGTGGATTATTGATTTTATATGATTACAAAAATTTTCGTGAAATTTTTTCTAATACCTTATTCAAGGTATAAATTTAGATATATTGCACCATGTTTTCTTTCAATTTTGGTTCATCAAACATGTTATGGGTCATGTAAAGAGTTATAAACTAGTATATTTAAACATTTTAATTTAGGGAAGAAATTAGGATTTCAAACTATATATTTATAATCATATATACAAAAATGAAATGAAATTAAAAAATATGGTGACATTTAATACCCTATAAAATTCTCACCATCATATTCCTACTAAAGAAAACACATATCAAGACTACAATAATTCAAAAGTATAGTTTCTTGAATAATCTAGTTGTCCATGTATTATCATGTCTACAGAAAAACATTAGTGGTGCAACCCTAAGGGTAAGGTGCCATTTTTTCACATTTTACAAGGGTAACTATTAGTGGGGAAACCATTAATAAGGATACCAGAAGAATGTTGCTGAGTTAATCCATATGATCAATTACAAAAGAGTTTTATTCTCAAATATAATAAAGTTATATGTCATATAATTTTCTTGTAGGACTACCTAAATAACCAAGCTATGAGATGAAGACTAAGGTGGACTTCCTAATTAATAAAATATGGATATTACGCCACTTAAAGATAAGATGTAATTTAAAGGGGTCATCATTTTAATATGATCATATTAAACCAAATTCAATTTTAAATGACTGTAAAATAAAAAAATCATCTAAAAAAGATTCTATTGTATATAAAATGACATCACCACATTGGAATTTGATTTGTAGATCAGTCCTAGAAAATATAAAAACATTAATTAAATAAAATTCCAAAATAAAAATAGGTATTTTTAAATCATTATCAATTAATATAAAATGGTTGATGCGTTAGAATAAAAATTACTAGGGAAATATCCTACTAATGAATCTTACCAAGAAGAAAATTATTATTATAATAAGAATAGTAAATACTCTCATGATGTATAAATTTTGATAATTATTATTATGGATAAAATATTCAAAAGAAACATGAAAATGTGGATTCTTTTAGGATGATAGGAAATCAAAATAGGTTCTATTGAGTGTATTAGATGACTTAGAGATATAAGCTTTCAAAAGAACTCTTTTGGTGTAATATGGTTAATGTACATCCATATCAAATCAAAAACTAAATAATATTACGTATATAAATGACTACAGAGACCAGGCCCATCATAAAAATATTTATTTGGGAATAATATTTAGTCTACAATCACTTTTTAAAAGGTTATAAAAAATTATTTTTAATTACAATATTAAATAATTAAAATAAAAAATTTCATTCCAACCATAATATATTGATTATTTTCTATAAGGATATGATATGTCTAATATAATGTCCAATGATAATGGTATAACATGAAAGGGATAAAATTTATGGACTAAAGAGAAAATGAGAGGTTGTGTAGATTCTACATCCCTTATAAACTAATGTAATGAGATTTTAAGGAGAGTAAATTGTCTGAAAAAGTAAAAACTATATGTAACAGGAAGAACTATTCAATATGATGTTTTAAGTAGCATATATATCACTGAGAGGGTGAGGGGGTGAATCAAGGATTTTAATTATACAATTTAATCTATTAAAATCGTCCTCAATGTAATGTTAAGATGTAGACCCCCTATTCCTTAATATTTCAAGTATCCTCCTTATAAAAAAATGAAAATATAAAATAAAATATGATTATTTTCAAAAGGTTCTCCACCAATGTGGGTCATTATAACTGTACATCTTTTTGAGATGATTTTAGGAAAATATTCTCCACCAATAAATAAATTTTATTACAAATATAACTAATAGCGTGAAATTATTAATAGGTACACTACTATAATTCAAAATCACTAATGATTACCATTGGTCCTCTCCTAATTGTAAATTTATAATGGCATCCCACCAATTGAGCTATATCCCAAAATGACCAGGTTTCTTAAATAATCATTCCACTGATTATTTAATATTTTCCCACCCTCCTTTGAATAGGTCAATAACTTCTTTTCCCGACAGATGTGGTGTGCATGTTTACCTTGTTATTTATCAATTTGATGTGCCCCATTCCAGATTTACAAATGAGAGGTTAGGGGTGAATTAATGGATTAATTTTTAAAAATTATTTCTTTTGAATTAAACATCTTGAAATTTTTATGGTTCTTGATCTACTGAGAGATATTTTTTAGTCACAGTTCGTATATAGAAATAATAAGAGAGATAACAAGACACTATATTTAAAAGGTTTGGTATAAGTACATACTCTTTGTTATGTTGGTTATTCCCACCAAAAAGGATTATACCCTATAATATTATCAATGATTACAATGGTTTTGGAGAAAACTCATCATATGCCTAAGTAATCAATCCTACATTTTATTCTAATTTTATCCCCAACAGTCTTACTCTTATTACATTACTGGTTAACCCCCCCACCCTAATATTTTCACTTAACCTTATTTTAGAGTAGTTATAAACCCCATCCTCAATCCAATTCATTATATACTTGTACACCCCATTCAGAAAAAAACTTCTTCTCTTCAATATTGATCCACTGTGGGATGATCTCTTGATATTCATCCACAATGTTTTCGGATAACACTTTATTGTGTACACATTATGAGCCTTTACATTTTGATGATATTCTAGAAATATATTTGATCACCTATGTATGAATAGTTTCCTTATTATAACAATTCTCCAACAAATCATCCTTTTGTTTATGATTTGTTGTTCTCAATTAACATGTGAAAGTAATGAACATAAGTCTATAAACATATTTTTTAATAATTATCAGTCATAATGACAATGAATTCATCCTTTTTGAAAAATAATAATGTTTTCATGTATGAATGAAATAATGTTCAGTCCATGAATATTTCATATAAAAAATAATAATTCTAAATAATTTAAATTCCACTCATTTTAATTATTTGTGATCAAAATATCTCAATCACACCTCTAATCTTTTTCATATATTTTCTTTCAAAAAAAATGACGTTTTTCAACAGTGGTAAGTATAATGAATGGATTTCATGAAAATATTATCTCAATTAAGATTCAAGTGATCTGGTTTAAGATCAAATGATTTTACTTCCATCTAGTGCACAACATTTTTCAACACTGGGTAATGCTAATGTGGTTGTTTTTCCCCCGTGTAACCTAGCTAAGGGTGTTGCAAGTTTCCAATGTTATTCTTTTATAGGATTCATATAATGGCTATATGTGATCAGATCATGTGAAACTATTCTTCATCCTTAATAAAAAATGGTTATCAATAATAGTATTCTCCTTCTCTTCATGAGACTTGTAAAATATAAATATTGGTCTCAGGTTTTTCTTATAGCGACAAGGGTTTGACTGTGTGTTCCTTCATGTGAAAAGGATTTCCCATAGGTTATAATTCATTTTAATGAATAACATGATATCCTTCCATAAATTCACTTGAAGGGTTAATGAAAATTATCACTACCTTTATTTGGATACTATATTTAATAAATCAAGACATCTCTCTTGATAATTTGGATGAAAATATCACTCTACATCACCCTTAACTCATTATTTATAGACAGAATATCCCCTTTTATCCGCATAATAAGGAGTGTAAATGAAAATTAAAAAACTAACGTATCTCATGATCTCATTCATTTTGAAATGAAAAAATTCTCATCATCGTCAAGTGATGTTGAGGGTTTGATGAAATCAAATGATTGCTTCACTTGGTCATGTGGCAGTTCAGTGCTTCACATGATTATCTTTTATTCTAGAATCATATTTTTGGATAGTTGATGGAAAACCCCAAAAATATTTATGAGATAGGATATATAAATAAATTAAATGAATTATTTTTTCAATGTTCTGTTATGAAAAATATATAGTAATATTTTTAGAGCCAAGTGTTTTGATGACATGATATTCTGATGTATGGTGAGCCTGATATTGTAATTAGATACAAGAATAATATATAAATCCCATGCATGTTCAGTTTTTCTTTTAGAGCATAAATAAATATATAATAGAGTTTTTGATTGAAAAAATAAGGCCTCCTTCTAATATATAAAATAGCTTTTACCCTAGGAAGGATATAACCTTTCCAGTGTTGGTTATTTTGGAAAAGGTTTACATTGGTGCTAAAAATAAATAAATAAATATTTTAATTTATTTAATTTCATTTAAACATCATCCTGATGTAATCTTTTATAAATAAACCATTATGGGTGAGAGATATCTGAACATGTAGTCTTGTATAGGATTTTCTGGAGTGATTTTTGTGAATCACATCGAATCCAAGGATCAGATCTGTAGCGCAATGATCATCTATGCTAATAGAGTGTGTTAATTTCCCCAATGAAGTCAACATATAATAATTCTTAATTAGTGACTGATCAAACCTCCATGATTGATTTTTTATTAATGTGATTTCATAATGATTATTTTTAACGTGTTTAATAGTTATCACTTCGATTTACAATAACTGATTCGTGCATCAATGGTTGTTTTAACATATGAATGATTTATTTGTTAATTATTGATTATTACTGTACATTTATATATTCTTTCAAAATGAATTTAGTATGATGAAAAAAATATGATATCTATTTATCATGTTTATGGTATATGTTTTTCTCATCCATTTCATCTCATTTTCATCTTACAAAATTATTTTGGCCCACGGTTCGATGAATCCCGATTATTTGATTATTGTGCGACAGTTCTTCAGTGTAATGGATAAAAACCACGGTTGTGGTTCATGATCAATGTTATGATATTTATGAGATAATGGAGGAATGTAAGAGTCATATTATATTTTACTGGTTTCCCTAATTCTTCCATGTTTGATGCATGGCGATGATGTAGTACAACGATGGAATGAACCGAGGTGGAATTTTTGGTAAAAATGAAGGACTAGTTTCCAAACTGGGATGATGGAAATTCTCAACTAACTCTATATCCATGTTTCCCAACAATTAAAATTGTTGTATAGGTATATAAAAATTCCACATGAAGAAACCGTTAGGTCTCGAAAATTCAGCAGTACATGAAGTGTAATCTAGATAAACATGTCATGTGGGAACCCCTGTTGCAGCACTGTGGTTTTCATTGAAGAGATAAAGATCACACGTTGTGTTATCCATACTAGATTCCTTGTGACCCATAGATGGTGGCCCCTCATATATCTTGGAGGATACATGTGAATGATTATTACCATGCACATGGGCATGGAGAGAGTACACATGAACCACCATACACTCGAAGATGACCAAGTATATGGCATGGCCTCAATACATGGTCATGATCAAATGTACCCATGTATGAGCTGAATTATATAATCATGGATATGGGTAGGTTTTAGATTAGATTAGAACACTATGTACTTCATAAAGGATGACTTGGAGCCAAGATCCCCTCAGTGTGGACTAGTTTATTAGAGGTGATTTCCCTAGATCAATCCCTATGATGTTATAATATAGAATTATTTCTTGAGCATAAGATTTTGATTTCCAATAAGGAATTATTTTTGGGAAAATCTGTAAGAATACCCCCAGAGGCTCAAGATGAGATCCCATTTCATATTTTTCCCTTTTTGGGGTTCTAGGAATCGATGTGACCCAATGTACTCGGGTATTGATCCCTGAATTAGCAGTTTAATATTGATTGAGTTGTTGGTATACCCGATGTCCCAGGTGTGATCCATGAATATGTATTAATATTAGTATAAATTTTTTGTGCACTTACTTACAGTGATACTCAATTATAATTACATCTTGGATGGGTAAAATTAGTTCTATCAAACTCTCCTAGTTAGTTCTCTCGAGCGAATGTGGTTACAAACTCTCAAGTAGAATATTCGAATGAAAATGAAGTTGTTACCTTAAGTTGATATATAGTTTATACAAAGAGTATATCTAGATGTAATATTATATGTATCAAACTATTATTGACATATCATATAAGGAATTGAATATTCTTCATACTTTATACCTAGTGACTTGTGGTGTCAAACTAGGAATTGTAAAACTCACCCTTGTATGGGATTTTCCCACAGAAGTTATGTCTTATATAGATGACCAGTCATTTTCAGGGTTTTAGATGGGACAAGAGTATCTGAATATTACATTGGGCTATATAGTCTGTGGTTCAATCCATGGGTTTCATTTTATTGTAGTCCCCAATTATTAATATTTTTATAATTCATTATTATTTTTAGAGGGCATGTATCTGGACCATTATTAATTCTAGTATTAGTCATCATGAAATGATTGTGGGATTTAGATGTATTCATGCATTTATAATCGGTTTTATTTTACATATTAGGACTTTATGGTCTTGGAGATGTGTTTATACCTACATGAACCTTAATATAAGGACTCCCATGTGAGTGTTATTCATTTTCAGCACTGATGGATATACACTGGCCTACTAGTGGTACTATTAGGATAGTCACACTTGGATTATCACCAACCAAGTGGGACCTTGTGTCTAGAGTCATTATATAGTGTTATCAATGAAGGTTCTGTTCCATTCTTAAGACCAGAGTATAGTGTTTTTTCTAGATTTGAGATTGAGTATGGATTTATTGAAAGAGTGTTAAGTGTTTTATGTATGGATGTTAGTATAAGAAATCTAGTATTGGTGTGGAATCCAATTTATCTGTACACAATGAATCTAACAAACATCCTTTTGAATTTGTTTATGTAGACATTAGTTTTAGGGAAAAAACTGGTACATCCATCACATATGAATGGAATGTGTTCCATGTGTTTCATGAGTAAGGTCCCCAAATATACTCAATGATAATGTTATATATTTTCTATGGTAAGATTTCTCTGTAATTATTTCTGGATAATATTCCAATGATCTATGACATATAAAATCTCTTCAGTTACAAGGTTTGGAGACAAGGGCTTATTTGAGTGGTAATTCCTCCATATAGTTTTCCATCCATAAATCCACTGGTCATGAATAATATGGCACTCACAGTACATGTGGATGAGGGGTGTATGATTTTTTCACATCATTAATTTTAGAACTAGTGACACATCTGGTTCAAATGTGAGACAGACCAATAGTTTTATAAGGATTAACTTGATGTGGTTATGTGAATCGTTTATCTTTTCAGGACACTTAGAGAACAGTCGGTGATCTTAAAAGTATATAGTAATTATAATTCCATAGGGAATTGTTGGAGACTTATAGTTCTATCTTGTGATGATGTGAATATTTCATGGCTAGAGTTTGACCATCTCATTAGGGAGGAGTACTCTCCTGCTAAAATATGTGTAGTTCACATCCCTGAACATTTACTACTACAACAGTGAATCGGTAATGTGGATGATTATTCTTCAAGGTTTACTAACTTCTCATAATACTTGGAAGATATGGATCTAGAACCATTATTTCATGCACAAACCATTAAGATAGGTATACATAGAGATATTTGGTGATGTGTGCTACCTCATTGAATTTATAAATATGATGGATTGTTAGAGTTTTATTTGGTGATAGTGATCATTTAGGATGTGGAAACACTTAAAATGCATTCGAGTAGTGATAATATAAGAGATAAGGCTTAAAAATATGGTAGGAAGTTGTAGGATTCAACATTCAAATTTGGGGAACATTTCTAGAGCTGATAAAATGATTGATTGTATACAGTTAAATGCTCTCAGTATTGTTCAAGGAAACCTTGGAAGATGAGGTGCTACTCTTGTAGAAGATGGGTACATCTCATATGGGGTTTTCTAACCCAACATACTAAATTCCAAGAGAATTTTTATGGGACAGTTATAAATAGGTGGCAAAAAGAGTAGGGAGGTCCTCAGAGAAGAATACATGGTAGAGGTGTGTGAATTTTTTCTGGTGTGGAAGATTGTTTGACTTTTTCCACCACCACCCCTAGGTGGTCCCACAAGCCTTAGGAAGTTGGTGGATTGGGACAAGGATTACTACATGTTGTAGAGGCCTATGACATAGTTTCATTGTGGATGATTAGAGGTATGATCTATGTATTTTCTACATTATATATAGTTATTATACTGATAGGTGTGATCCACTCTTTTCTTATTACATACCTAGTTTGTGAACTATTTTTTTCGATTGAGCCCTTAGCTCAACCCATATACTATGATACTCTTAAAATATATGACATAGTGATTACAAACTTTTGTAGATAGTGTGATACAATTCTTAGAGGATAGAGTTTCCGTCTAGTTCTCATGTGGATGATATGAGTCCTTATAATTTCATATTAGGCATGGACTAGGTAAACATCATTCATGTGCAGATTGAATGATTTAAAGAGAATATGTGGTGTTACAAAATTAATGGGACAATTCATTCCTTCGTAAGTGAGATGGAGACCTAGGAGGAGTATGTTGCACTCATTTTTAAGTGAGTGTAGCTGATTACTCACTAATTGGATAGAATGACTCTTGGAATAGTGGATGTTATAGGCTATTAGTTTCCTACCATAGTGGATTAGTACAAGCACTTATTTTCCGAGGATGTTTTATGATTACCTCCCAACTATTAATAATAATTATTTAATGAATGAACCCCAGAGATGGCCCTAATGTCATATCCTTCATATCATATTTCTCCAATAAATATTTGAACTAAGAGGGGGACATTGTATGACATTCAAAGATATACAATGTTCGACCCAATGTTTTCCCCTAGGCTTCTCAATGTTGTTCACTAAGAAGGCGGAAGAGAGATTGATGTTTTATTTGGAAATTAAATACCTAAAGAATGTGACCATTAAGAAAAAGTATCCACTATTGTGGATCAAACACCACTTCAATCAGTTGAGAGGGTTGTGATGGTTCTTGAGGATTGAACATAGATATTTCTGACCCTAGATACTAGTACCGGGTGAGGATATACTGAAGAGAGAATTATGTTTTTTATATAGTCACTATGAGTAATCAATAATTCCGTCTACTTGAAAACTACCCAATAGTGGTCATGGGACTCATGGATCAGATCTGTTATCCTTTCTTAGACATTTTTTTGTTAGTATTCATCAATGATATCCTTGTGTGATAGTTATCTGATGAGGATCATAGAGACACTTGAGAATAGTTCTAAACACACTCTAATAACACTATTTTAAATAAAGGGCTTGATGTTTTTGATCACGATTTAGGTCATCCATTTTATAGGATATGTTATCTTAGCTGATGGTGTAGTAGTGGACCCAAATAAGATCAAGTAATTGTCTTCTTAAGTTCCCCTAAGGGAAAAATAGAGGTGCAAAGATTTATTTGGTTGGTAGGCTATTTCAGATGATTCATTCTTTAATTAACTAGAATATAATCACATTTACCTACTTTGACCTTGAAGGAGCATCCTTTCATATGTGTGGAAAGGTACTGGAAGAATTTTTCGAAGTGCCGTTGAGGTTTTCATGTTCCCCCATCTGAATATATTTGGAATAAGGTGTCGAGGGTGCAGTGTTCTTCAATTTGGAAAGGACGAAACATGGTTGTGTCCTGATTCATAGGATGGTGGTGATTTTCTATTGGTCTAGGTAGTTGAGACCATGTGATTAGAACTGAACAACACATGATATTGATTTATAATAAATAATAATAACATTATAGGTGTGGTGAATCTATGTTATGTTTGAATAGTTTATCATCTATTCGAACCACAAGACTCTCATGTATATCTTCTCTCATAAGGATCCTAACATGAGACATTGGTCATGGATACATTTCCTTTTGGACTATGACATTGAAAAATAATATACTATTTGGAGGGGGAATGTGGTGGCATATTTTATCATCACAAAATACTTTTCATGGTTGTTATTCGAGGAATCAGATTAGTTTTCCCCATTTTAGTTTTACTTTGTGGGATATGATGGTTCCTCATGTCTATATTCTACCATTGTTATTCCATTTCGTTTATAGTTTCTTTTGGAGGCCTATCTTCATGATACTGACTTTGAGACCTTATGTAATCATATATCCACTAGATTCTATCATAATAGATTTTTTGAAGGTGTAGAGTATGTTTTCCATTCTATAATGTAGAATATAGTACTATTGATATTCCTAGAGGAGGTGATGAGGGAGATTCATATATCCCATTTGGAAGTTTATCCATGTGTGGAAAATATGTACTAGGACATATGATGTTAGTTTAGGTGGATAGGCATGAAGAATAGTGCATCAAAATTTATCTCTCAATGCCTCACTCATCACAAGGTGAAGGATGAGTACTATGTTTTCATGGGTTTATCCCAACCCTGGGAGGAGAAAAATTTGAAGTGGTATAGGATATCAATAGTATTTATTATGGGGTTACCATGTATTCTAGAAGATAAGATTCATAATTAGTGATCATAGACCAACTCACCAATTCATCATACTTCCTAAAAATCTGAGAGAGGATTTTTGTCGATAGCTTATGAAAAATTTATGTATAGGGGGTATTCTCTTTACAAGGAATAACCTTGATGATCATTTTGAACCTTGATTCTTACATCACATTGCGATTATAAACAGGATTACATGAAGTATTTGGGACTCGTTTTTTTTTGTCATAGGGCATCACCCTTAACCGATGGCCAAAAAGAGAATATCATTAATATATTGGAGGTAATTCTAAGGTATTCCAATTTAGAAATTGGTTATATTTTTTAGAATCATATACCCATTGTTGTATTTTTGAAAAATAACAACCATCACTACTACAACCTGGGCCTTTATCAGCGCTAAAAACCGGCATTAACAGTGCTAGAAAAGCGCTGTTAATACCGGCGTAGATAGGGGGGGGGTCCCCTTTATCAGTGCTTCTTTTAGCGCTGATAAAGGGTTCCTTTATCAGCGCTCCTCTAGCGCTATTAAAGGTGTCCTTTATCAGGGCTAAAAAAGCGCTGATAAAGGCCCCATCGCCTGCACCAAAAAAACAGTACCTGTACACCTACACACCTGAATACCTGCACAAAGTATCACATGCACACCTGCACACCATAGCACCCGCACCCAATATTTTTACCGACAACGGTATATACATTTACTTAACATCATGAATACAAAAAAACGCATTGATATATACATTTCAACCATTGTTTTACATGGTTACATTTACAATTATTCAAAAACAGTTATAAACATTCATGTTTCATCCTTTGATATCCGTGATTCGCTCTCAATGGTATTTGTTGCCGAACAAAGCATCCGAACTCAAGGAAAAAAATTCACCTATATAAGAAAATAGATATTATGTTATTAATGCAATAATGAAAGAAATTAAAATAGTAATATGAAAGAATACATTAATATGGAAATGTGAAACTAAAATATGAAATTTTAAACTCAAAAGTTGTCATTTTCATAACAATGAAAGGGAATAATGTAAAATCAATATGTTTGGTGTATGTCATTGGTGTTTTTTTCCAATGTCTATCTCAATTTGAAACTGATATCAGACACTTTTAGTCATACCGGTCATGTCGTGCTTCAGATTGAGGTGTGGTTGATTCGTACACGTCACAAATGAATCGTGGATTGTTGTACTAAAGTATCAAAACAATCCGAACGCGTTTTCTCAGTTTGGAGTATGTCATTGGTGTTGTTTTCCAAAGTTTATCTCAATTTGATACTGATATCAGACACTTTTATCCATACCGGTCACACCGTGCGTCGGATTGAGGTGCGGTCGATTCGTACACATCCCAAATGACTCGCAGATCGTTTTCCTAAAGTATCAAAACAATCCGAACATGTTTGCTCGGTTTGTCGTATGTCATTGGTGTTGTTTTCCAAAGTTTATCTCAATTTGAAACTAATATCAGACACTTTTAGCCATACCGGTCATGCCGTGCGTCGGATTGAGGTGCGGTCAATTTTTACACGTCACAAATGACTCGTGGATCATTTTCCTAAAGTATCAAAACAATCCAAAAACGTTTGCTCAGTTTGGCATATGTCATTGGTGTTGTTTTCCCAAGTCTATCTCAATTTGAAACTGATATCAGACACTTTTAGTCATACTGGTCACGTCGTGCATCGGATTGAGGTGTGGTCGATTTGTACACATCAAAAATGACTCGTGGATCGCTGTACTAAAGTATCAAAACAATCCTAATGCGTTTGCTCAGTTTTCCGTATGTCATTGATGTTGTTTTCCAAAGTCTATCTCAATTTGAAACTGATATCAGACACTTTTAGTCATACCTGTCACACCGTGCATCGAATTGAGGTGCAGTCAATTCGTACACGTCAAAAATTATTCGTGGATCGTTTTCCTAAAGTATCAAAACAATCCGAACATGTTTGCTCGGTTTGGCGTATGTCATTGGTGTTGTTTTCCAAAGTTTATCTCAATTTGAAACTGATATCCGACACTTTTATCCATACCGGTCACGCCGTGCGTCGGATTGAGGTGTGGTCAATTCATACACATCAAAAACGACTCGTGGATCTTTTTCCTAAAGTATCAAAACAATACGAACGCGTTTGCTCGGTTTGGCGTATGTCATTGGTGTTGTTTTCCAAAGTTTATCTCAATTTGAAATTGATATCAGACACTTTTAGCCATACCGGTCACACTGTGCGTCAGATTGAGGTGCCGTCAATTCATACACGTCAAAAATGACTCTCGGATCATTCTCCTAAAGTATCAAAACAATCCAAACGTGTTTGCTCGGTTTGGCGTATGTCATTGGTGTTGTTTTCCAAAGTTTATCTCAATTTGAAATTGATATCAGACACTTTTAGCCATACCGGTCACACCGTGTGTCGGATTAAGGTGAGGTCGATTCTTACACGTCACAAATGACTCGTGGATAGTTTTCCTAAAGTATCAAAACAATCCAAACGTGTTTTCTCGGTTTGGCGTATGTCATTGGTGTTGTTTTCCAAAGTTTATCTCAATTTGAAACTGATATCAGACACTTTTAGCCATACTGGTCACACTATGCGTCGGATTGAGGTGCGGTCAATTCGTACACGTCACAAATGACTCGTGTATCGTTTTCCTAAAGTATCAAAACAATCCGAAAGCGTTTTCTCGATTTGTCATATGTCATTGGTGTTATTTTCGAAAGTTTATCTCAATTTGAAACTGATATCAGACACTTTTATCCATACCGGTCACACCGTGCGTCGAATTGAGGTGCGGTCAATTCGTACACGTCACAAATGACTCGCGGATCGTTTTCCTAAAGTATCAAAATAATCCGAACGTGTTTGCTCAGTTTGGTGTATGTCATTGGTGTTGTTTTCTAAAGTTTATCTCAATTTGAAATTGATATCAGACACTTTTAGCCATACCGGTCACACCGTGCATTGGATTGAGGTACGGTCGATTCGTACACGTCACAAATGACTCTTGGATCGTTTTCCTAAAGTATCAAAACAATCCGAACACACTTGCTTGGTTTTCCGTATGTCATTGTTGTTTTTTTCCAAAGTTTATCTCAATTTGAAACTGATATCAGACACTTTTAGCCATACCGGTCACACCGTGCATCGGATTGAGTTGAGGTTGATTTTTACACATCACAAATGACTCTTGGATTGTTTTCCTAAAGTATAAAAACAATCCGAACGCGTTTGATCGGTTTGGAGTATGTCATTGGTGTTGTTTTCCAAATTTTATCTCAATTTGAAACTGATATCAGACACTTTTAGCCATACCGGTCACGCCGTGAGTCGGATTGAGGTGTGTTCGATTCTTACACATCACAAATGACTCGTGGATCGTTTTCCTAAAGTATCAAAACAATCCGAATTCATTTGCTCAGTTTGGCGTATGTCATTGGTGTTGTTTTCCAAAGTTTATCTCAATTTGAAACTGATATCAGACACTTTTAGCCATACTGGTCACACCGTGCGTCTGATTGAGGTGTGGTCAATTCGTACACATCACAAATGACTCGTGGATCATTTTCCTAAAGTATCAAAACAATCCGAATGCGTTTTCTCAGTTTGGCGTATGTCATTGTTGTTGTTTTCCAAAGTTTATCTCAATTTGAAACTGATATCAGACACTTTTAGCCATACCGGTCACACCGTGCATCGGATTGAGGTGCGGTCAATTCGTACACGTTAAAAATGACTCGTGGATCGTTTTCCTACAGTATCAAAACAATCCGAATGCGTTTGCTTGGTTTGCCGTATGTCATTGGTGTTGTTTTCCAAAGTTTATGTCATTTTTAAACTAAGTAGTAGGATTCACTAATATAAGGATATGAATCATAAGAAAAGGAGATCATAGATTCTAAATAAGTGTAAAGTGAGATATCAATGACCATATAAAGATAACATAAGTATTAGGAATTCACCTTCATTGTCCTATTTGTTTACATTCTTCCATCTAGTACGATGCCCATTCGTTTCTAAAGACATTTATATCATCTTCTGAATAGGAGTTTTTGCAACAGTCTTAGTAGTACTGAAAAAATATAAATACACAAAGGATTAATAATTATTTTAAATAAAGTAGTAATTATTTTCAAAAATACCTCTTCAGGGATGCTAGTTTGTACATGAAATACGATCTCTTTCATAAATTTACAAACATAATAACCGCAGTCCTTATCATTTGTTTGTTTTGAACACTGTAGAAACATCGAGAAAAATAAGTAATTTGTTTTGATATGTATTTGGATAGTGAAATATAATTATATATACCTAGATACTTCTCCATTTGTAGATCTTGTGGGCATTGTCGTCCTTACGCCCTGGATTAATTCCAGCATTTAAACGATATTCATACACCGCCCTATCATAACAAAATCCTCATTAAAAGATAATATAAATTATATAACTAGATATTTAGTTATAAAATGTTGGATCTAGTGTATTACAAATTGACAATCGCCATCATCTGTGGTCGGTTAGTTGGATATCCATGCAGTGAATCCAGAAAATAAATCTTTGGAGTATCTAAATTGACTGCAATGAGCATCCAATGTTCCCTAAAAACACAAAAAGAAATAAGTACTGATAGAGATGATAATATAATCGATATGATTAAAATTTAGAGTTTTACCCTTTCATCATTGGTATTAAAAAGAGCCTGTCAGTCGTAATTCTTCTTTGAAAGGTTTTGAGCAGATTTGACATCAATTCAGCCTGAAAATTTGAATCTATTTCTGTTCGTTGTGTAGAAATGGTGTGAGGACTAATGAGTCCAAATTTGTATTCATGGGAAAATCCCTTCAATTGTTTTTCATATATACGCCTGTGAAAAATATGACATGTATTTATCCATAATTATCAAAGTATATCAGCTTCTGTAAAATCAAATCATGAAAACATACCTCATGTATACATTTATAACTGAGGCGCCTAGCTAGTCGTATGTGATGATCTCAGAAACAGCATCTGTACTAACAAAATCTATTGTTTCCTCTCCGTACATATCTTTTTCACAAACAATTTTATGACTCTTGCCGTCTTTCATTTTCGTATCCACATGATCTTGCAATGATATTAAATGTGGATATAGAACGGGCGGGGTGAACGCGCTCTAAGTAGATCGTTTTGATCGGTTGGTTGATCCAATGTTGGAGCCGCTCTTTTGTTTTAGCTTCTCCATTTTATCCTTCTGTAATAACATTCATCAGTTCAGCCATTTTCTAATTTAATGTTAAAGGTTCTGCTTGAAAAATGAACTGGAAATGAATACCTCCTGCTCAACATGTTTTTTTACAAGATTCGACGGCCATGAAACAAATGTTCCAACAGCTTTTCCCACCGTATGAATGTCGTCATCGTCATTTGGCATGGGTATCTCGGCGCTTGGCTCATGAGCTACGTTAATCGACACTTTGACATGACCGGTTGGAAGTGGTCTAGAGTGTAGAGTGTCATTCTGCATATTGAACACCGTAGCCCTCGGTACAAGGCGATGGGTGGGAGTTGAAAGATATAAATCACAGTCATTTTCACCCTGCAGAATATCATTACATGAAAGGTATCAGTGTCTGTGATTCAAATCTCACAAAAACGAATATTATAACATTTATTACCTCGGTTAAGTCAGGTCTTTGAGGGAAATGGCTTGCCTCAAAGCTGGTGATGGGTGGATCTTCTCGCGGGGGTTGTTCTTGAGTTGTTTGTTCTCTTCGCCTCTCCTCCATCAAACTCGTTAGCATCTTTCCCTAAGTTTGGATTAGTTCTTCAAGGGTAGCTAATCTATCTCTCATTACATGCAATTCTTTAGTTTGTTCATCCACTTGGTTTTTTTTTTCTGAAAATATGTCCGGGGTGACACCCCAAAACCCACACCTCTGACGCGGCCATACTGTTCTGGCTGTTTCAAGGCCGTTGAAAGTATGTCTGCATCCGGTGCGGGTGTTGTTGATTCCTGTGACTATGTCAAATAGAAAATATGAAAAAATAAGTAAGCATCGTTATGTAATAGTGATTTAAAGCAAACCAAGTTTATATTATGTCATACTTACACATGTTTCCCACACTTTTTGTGTGTTTTCATCTATCAGTTTCCCCTCTTTATTAACACGATCCTCCTTCCATAGCACATGGCGTGGAATGGAAGTGACTTGAGATTTTGCTTCATCAATCTGCATATAAACAGAAAAACATGGTTACAGTGTTGTTTTATGTAACATAAAATTATTAAAGTACTTTAAAATACATACCAATTGTTTTTCAATTGAAGCGTACCCCAACCTTGCTTTATGGTAGGGGTACACTGGTTTTGCTGCCCGTTCTTTATTTTCAGCACTCAGTTGCTGTTTCATAAATAAAAACCTATCAATCAACATGATTAATACAAGAAACGTTACACAATGTGTAACCAAACACAATGTACCTGAAAATTCTGTTCCGCACGACGGTTGCAAAACGCATCCCATGTTCCTTGGGATATCAAGTGTGCATAAAGAGGAGGCGGGTGTGGCTTGATTTTCCCTTCGGCATCTTTCAGATGATGTTTCGTTAAAATGCTTCGAAAGCCTCTATGAATCCTTCCTACCAGTCTGAAAACATATTCTTTGTGCGAAACATCTAATATAAATGCACTCTACAAGAGATGATGAAGGGTTAGTCAATATTTCAATATTTTATTTTATTTTAATAAATTAAATAGATGATATCGTAATGTTACCGTAATCTCTTCCCACATTAATGTTTTCAACCCGCTGAAAACATGCTGCCATGACTCTATGTCAATCGGCACGCGTTGTCGAGTGATGATTCCAATGTAGCTACTAAACATGGATTTGTTGGGGTTTACATGCTGGCCTATCTTATTCCATCCCACCTCATATTTGATGCCTTTTTCTCTTGCCTTAAGGATTTTTGCTAAAACTGTCAAACTACGACGCACCTGTTTTTTTTGTTTCGCTAGGGTTTCATCGCCTACCGTTTCCTCAGTTTATGCATCATCATTATGTTTCTCCGAAGCGCTAGCATCGACACTGACACCAGATGCAACAGGTTGAGAGACCTGTTGTACGTCAGCAGTGGGACCAGCTGCAACAGGTTGAGATACCTGTTGTCTCTCAGCAGTGGGACCAGCTGCAACAGGTTGAGAGACGTGTTGTGTCTCGGGATTGGGTGCATCAGCAGGTGAAGAAGTCATTATCTACAGAACTGGTTTATAATTTAATTTAGATCACATAAAAGCAGCAGCGAATAGATAATAACATAATGTAACACAATCTATATTACAATAAAAATCAATAACCTGATTATTGAACTCCCTTTTTTTTAAAGGCTGAAGGGATTTGACCCTTCTATCAACTATATATATCCCTTCATTGTGGTCTCCTCTGATATACAAAACGTCATCTACATTGGGACCACTGTGAAATGATTGCAAAGTCCCAATTAAAGGGTCATCTTCCATTGAATTTTCATCTGACCCTTCAGCTGTTTTCGTCGATAACAGAACAATTGACCAGTTTCGGTTTGTGGGATCTGGAAAATAAAATACTTGCACTGCCTGTGATGCCATTATAAATGATTCGTCTTTCTCCCCTTCCTTACTGAAATCAACTTTTACGAATCCCAAATCATCTATTTTAACAGCACTCTTGTTATCAACCCACTTGAATTGAAATATCAGAACTTGAAATTCCATATAATCCAACTCCCATATTTGTTTGATGATGTCAAAGTATGACATATTCGCATAAATTGGATTTCTGTCCTTAGCACCAGAAACATAAATCGCTTCAGCCACAAGTGTAACCCCACTATTCTGTATGGTACTGTCTTCATCATGTTCATTAGTATAAAATGTATAACCATTAACTACATAAGCATTGTAAGATAATGCATACACACTTGGTCCTCCAGCTAGCAATCGAAGTCGTTCCGAAATTGACTTTGGATTTTCATCTGAATTCTTAAAAATATGATCTCAAAACCATCCTATAAACTGTCGATTATGTGTATCTAATATCCATTTTTCATCCCTTGATGGATTCAAATGCCTAATAATTTCTTTGTGGATTTCAACAGATGGGTCAACGTCGAAACTGTTATGAAAAACATAAAGGTGGGCCTGCTCCCGATCTGTAATATTGATTGTGACAACCTTTCTTCCAGAAATTCCTTCACCCTCAAGCCGCCCAGTGTGACGAGATTTCAGTAAGCCAATGCTTTCCACACCAGACAAGTATTCGGTACAGAATTCAACGACTTCCTCAATAATATATCGCTCTGCAATACAACCCTCTGGCCGACTTCGATTTTTGACATACCCTTTCAAAATCTTCAAATACCGTTCAATGGGGTACATCCATCTATAATGTACAGGACCACATAGTCGAATCTCTCTCACAAAGTGGACCATCAAATGAACCATCATATCAAAAAATGAAGGTGGGAAGAACATTTCTAATTCACATAATATGACGGTAATTTATTTTTCTATAGCTGGCAATTTCGCCGGGTCTATAACTTTGCTACATATAGCTTTGAAGAAGAAACACAGTTTCGTTAATGTATGGCAGACATTCTTGGGCAAAATTCAACGTAAAGCAACTGGAATGAGATTTTGCATCAAAACATGGCAGTCATGTGATTTCAGACCTTTTAACTTCAAGTCGCTCATTGACACAAGGTTACTGATATTTGACGAATACCCCTCTAGAATCTTTACGTCATTCAAGAAGTTGCAAAACTGATATCTCTCCTGCCTGGAAAGAGTGTAAGCAGTAGGAGGAAGAAATGTTCGTTTTTCACCCTTCACTGGTGCCAACTCTTCTTGTATTCCCATCTCAACCATGTCCAACCTAGCCTTAATTCCATCTTTTGTTTTTCCAGATGTATTTAGCAACGTGCTGATAACACTGTCAAATACATTTTTTTTCTATATGCATAAAATCAATAAAATGTCTTACATACAGACAATTCCAGTGTTGTAATTCAAAAAAAATTCATCTCGTTTTCCAACCGATTTTCATAAGGTTTTTCGAAGCCTGTTTACCAAAAGTAGTGTCCAAATTTTTAACTTTCTCAAACAATTGATCACCTGTTAGTGGAGACGGTGCTATACGTTCTTCTGAACTTCCATCGAATGATGTCTTCCAAGAACGGTACTTATGTTGTCGCGGTAGAAATCTACGATGTCCTAGAAACACGGTTTTCGATGAATGTTTCAACCTAATTGATTGTGTACCTTTTTCGCAAATGGGACAGCCTTGAGTTCCTTTAATGCTATATCCTGAAAAATTTCCATAAGTAGGGAAGTCATTTATCGTCCCATACAACATGACTCTCAAAGTGAAATCTTCCTTTCTGTAAGCATCATACAATGTAACACTTGAATCCCAAAATAATTTCAAATCTTCAATCAATAGAGCTAAATAAACATCAATATCATTACCCCGGTTGTTTTGGTCCTAATATAAGCATAGATAACATGATGTATTTTAGTTTCATGCATAACCACGGTGGTAAGTTATAATTTATCAACATAACCAGCCATGTACTGTGACTGTTGCTTTGAAAACTAAAAGGATTCACTCCATCTGTAGATAATGCAAGACGAAGGTTTCTCGACTTGTTTCCAAATTCAGGATAGTCGTGATCGATTCTCTTCCACTGAGGAGAGTCTGCCGGGTGATGTAGTATCCCATCTTTAATTCTTGTATCTGCATGCCATGTTAATTGTTTTGCAGTCTCCTCACTTCCATATAGGAGTCTAAACCTTGGAATGATTGGAAAGTACCATACAACTTTAGTAGGAGTAGATTCATCTTTCTTGTATCGAGAAGCACCACACTTTGGGCATTCTTTAAGTGATTTGTGGTCCTTGCGAAACAGTATACAATCATTCGGGTAGGCGTGTATTCTTTCAGAGATCATACCCATAGAGCGTATCATTCATTTGGCATCGTATGTTCGGATCGGGAGATCATTGTCTTCTAGGAGCATGTCATTCAAGAGGGAAAGTAGTTTCATAAAACTGTTGTCACTCCACCCATTATCTGCTTTCAAATTATACAGCTTCAGTATGGACGACAATGCTGTATATTTAATGCAAACATCATACAATGGAATCTTTTCACAACTTTTTAACTTCTCAAACAATTTTGGTCAATCACGAAGTTCATCTTCGAAGGTCCTTGTCATTTTCTCAATACGATCTTCATCATAATTCACATCTGTAATCACATCCTCCATACGGTCATCTTCATTGTTCATGTTTGTAATCATATCAGATGATCCATAAAATGCAGTGTCACCCCAGTCACTACTTACATTCGTTGTTTCCCCGTGTTTATTCCAACATGTATAACTTTGATCTATTCCGTGACAGATCATGTGTACTTCCAACTCATCTGGACTAACTTGTTTTGAATAACAACAGCGTAAACACAGACAAAGGATTTGAGAAGAGTCACATGCATGATCTTTTGCAAACATGATAAATTCTTTCACGCCTTCTTCATAATCTTTTGTCAACCGATTGGCATTCATCCATTCTTTATTTATATTCATCCCATTTGAAATCTATAGGATGAGTATATAGGTTAGAGGAGAAATGACTTCTCGAACCTTTTCTGGATAACCTAGAACTCCTTCCAAGGAAATAATGTTACCATGAAACAATACTTCTTAAACAAAATATGGGGAATTTATAATATTGTAATAAAGACAAAGCTCTCTAAAAATACTCAAAACAACCTCCAGATTATCGGATTACTCCTCTTATATATTGTAATAAAACAAGAAGTATTCTAAAAAAACGAAAATGGAGGTGTCTAGAAAGATATTAAAGATCTAGTTCATCAGTTCCATGAAATAGATAGAGCATTGGTGATCCCAAATGGAATTCATAAATACTTTAAATTTCCATATTGACTTTAAAAATCTATCTTTTGAGCATCCTCTTCCCAAACCCTCAACTGTTGGTACCCTGATCTCTAGAAAATTTTCAAAAACCAATACAACCTTATAAGATGGTCAAAAAAATCATCAATTATAGGAAATATGTAATTATTCATTACTTTCACCTGGCTATGACTACGGTAGACTGTTAAAATTAATAGGCTATGATATGACTTCATTGAAAACAGAATTGGAAAATCTCATAGTGACATGATCATATAGATAGAACCATTTCCCTAAAGATCTTCTAGCTAATCTTTTAGCTCCTCTAAATCATCCAGAGCCTTATGATGTGATGGAATGGAAAATGGGATCTTCCTATGAATCAAATAGATAGAAAACGCAAACACTCATTGGGGAGGTCATCCCATGAAGTCATCTAGAATGATTTTGTGTACTTTTCCATGACCACTGAAATTTCACATGAAGAACA
The DNA here is from genome assembly GCA_963277665.1 of Viscum album. Lineage (NCBI taxonomy): Eukaryota > Viridiplantae > Streptophyta > Magnoliopsida > Santalales > Viscaceae > Viscum > Viscum album. Next base: position 1,871,228,329 of record OY728150.1, read on the forward strand.
CTTCTCAACAACCCCAAGGAAAACCTTGAAAAAATGACATGATATGAACCATAACATAGAAGCAACTTGTCATTCCCTCCATGGTTATAGATCACAATCTCCATAAAAGACATGGAATCTCCTGTTAAGAGTAAGTAACTAAACCCAATCAAGGGTTGTGTGACCACACCCCACCACGAGTAGTATCCCTTTAGTTATGTGATTCTTTATCCATTGTTGTTTATATGATCATTTGTATATGTATGAGTAGTATCTCTATCATAAATTGTATTTGTGGTGTTAATGTGTCAAATTTTGGGATATAATGTGCTTTATTTTAATTGATGCGCTTGTTTGGATTTCTTAATATGTCTATTAATTTATCAATGAAACCCAAGTGGGGGATGTTAAATCTAAATTATGTGTCTTTAATAATATACAATTAATATGACGTATTAATTAAATACATCAATTCATTGATTTCTGGGTTACTCTGCATTCATGGTTTAATGCATTAATATTTTGTATACCACGTATTAGTGAATATTAAACATTGAATTTTATTTGAATGATACACGATGGATTAAATCATATAATATTTAATTAATGAAAGGTCATTATATCCTCATTTATAAAATCCTATTTAAACCGTTGCTCTGTCAAGTGGTTTTTGTGTGTGTGACATAATTATGAACAACTTGGTAGAAAGAGATAAGTATGTCTTCATTTGTCTTTTGAAGTAAAGAAATTTCATTATTCAACATAAATAATAGACACATAAAAGATTCATGTTATTTTGTGTACAATTATCATTTTATGACATATTATAATCTTATATCTTGAATCATTAATTAATTAGGGCTAATCCATAATTGCTATTTTCTAACATAAATAAGATCATTTAATATTATTTTATATTTTTGTAAATTAGTATTTAAATAAAAGAATTAATTTATAAAATTAAATTTAAAATCAATATTTTAAATTAGTTTTTAAATGAAAGAATTAATTTATAGAGATACTACTCATACATATACAAATTATCATACAATTTATGATAGAGATACTACTCGTGAATCTTTTTTTTGAGTGTGTTGTTCTGATCGTGAAGGGTGGAAATTGTAAGAGTGTCATCTGTTTATGGTTAACGCGATTAAAGGGACCAAAGGTACTAGTTCATGAAGGAATAGGATCACGAAGGTGCTTATGCGCGGTGGTTGTAAATGCATAGAGGCCGGTCTGTGATGGGTGAGATGGCAAGGGTGTGGTTCACACCGGGATTGCAAAGTATTGGTTTGCTATGGAAGTGATCACGTAGAGGCAGGTTCGTGCTGGGTTTTTGGTTCGGGCAGTGGAGCTTGTTCGTGTAGGGTCTGGTTCGTGTTGGGTCTTGGTTCACATAGTGGAGTTTGTTCGCATTGGGGCAGGTTTGCGCTGGGTTTCGGTTCGCACAATGGATCTTTGTTTGTGAGTGGGGAGTTATGCGGGTGTAGGGGTCTCGGTTCGTGCAAGGGAGTTTAATCTAGTTTGTATAGGAAAGTGTTGGTCACATTGAGGAGTTTCGTATGCGAAAGGGGGGGGGGGCTTGTTAAGGGTTTTTCTCGTGAAGGATTTGAACGCACGGGGTGGTTTTTGCAGAGGAGATCAGCATTATGTTGGATCGCGAAGGGGTTGTCTCATGCAAGTATCGAATTCTGAAGGATTTTTTCGCAAAGGATTTGTATGCATTGGAAATGCTCAAGTAGGGTGAGGCTCCTAAAGAATTGGGTCCACGGAAGACGTGGTTTGGGAAGGGATGGCCTGTAATGGGTCCGGTTCACGAAAGATTCCGCTTGTGCTGAGTGTGTCCGCAGTGGGGTGTGAGATTTATGGGTATGATCATGGAGGGTGGACTTGTGGTGGGGTGTGGTCACACAACCCTTGATTGAGAAGGTGGTTGTCGGTGACCGGTGATTCCCTCTCACATCAATACCTTGGGAAACACCTAAAAATAGGTTGGTAGACTTAGAACAATAAGAATAAATCTGATATATTTCCTCAAACCCATCTCAAAATTAATAGCCATAAGATAATCGTTCGTGGGGAGATAAAGAGATACATGAACCAAATGAAAACACCAAAACATAATAATAACTAAATAAATCTAATTAAGTAGTGGGAAATCATAAAAACAACCCATAGTCAGGATCAAGACATAACCACAATCCCAAACCACCCATGGAAACTGAAGATTCAACAGGAAGAATAGTTGTCCAAACACTTACCCATTCCAAACATAATTAATTCATGAAAATTAAATTTGAATCACCTTAAGGAGGAGGACCCGGTGGCGGATGAGAAGGAGGTGTCGACAGCGGAGGCACCGAAGGTAGCGCGGATGCAGCGCGGAGGCAGGGCGGAGGCAGGGCGGAGGCAGCGGAGGCAGCGGAGGCAGCAGAGGAAGCGGAGGAGGAGGAGGAGGAGGAGGAGGAGGCCGTGGTGGAGGAGGAGGCAGCGGAGTAGGCAGAGGAGGAGGAGGTGCCGGTGGAGGAGGAGGAGGATGAGGCCGCAGACTAGGAGGAGGAGGAGGAACCACCGGTGGAGGAGGAGGAGGACGAGGCCGCGGTGGAGGAGGAGGAGGAGGAGGGGGAGGCGGCTGGAGGAGGAGGAGGCGGCGGACGAAGGAGGAGGAGAAGGAGGAGGAGAAGGAGGAGGCGACGGCCACGGAGGAGGAGGAGGAGGTGGCGGCAGCGGCGCAGAGGAGGGCTTCCGCGAGAGCTTGACCGGGTGCAGGGAGGAGGAAGAGGACCCGTGGTTTTTTAACAAATCCGCATGAGCCTTTATTAGCGCTAGTAAAAAGCGCTGATAAAGGGTGTATTTATCAGCGCTAAAATGAAAAGCGCTGATAAATACAACCTTTATCAGCACTTTTTTAGCGCTGATAAATAATACCTTTATCAGCGCTAAAAAAAGCACTGATAAAGGGGAAAACCTTTATCAGCGCTAAAAAAGCGCTGATAAAGGGTATACCTTTATCAGCGCTTGTTTTAGGGCTGATAAAGTGAACCTTTATCAGGGCTTTTTTTAGCACTGATAAAGGCCCGGCCCTTTATCAGCGCTTTACTGTTAGCGCTGATAAAGGCAGGCGCATGCCTTGCCCAGTTTTGTGGTAGTGCATCATTCCACAATCGGTATTGGAATCATTAATTCCCTTGTATATGTGATCCTATAGTACAACTTTTGATTGTACTAACCTAGGTGAGTCAGCACTTAGGGATCGAGAGTTGCTAGGAACAATGATAGATAATGGAAAATCATCCTGGAGCGCATGAGGATAGAATAGATCCATCTTAATTCCTATGTGGTCTAATGATGTAGGCACTTAGAGTTTACGGTGGGAGATGACATGTTCTAAAAATTTTCACATCGACATGTATTATAGAGATTCTGAAATTACATAAAATTATCTATGAGGTTCATTGGATGGATCTTGATATTGTATTGAGTTAGCATGATGGTATACTACTTGGATCCATAACTAATGTTATATCGAGCACATGATGTATTCTATGTGTTAAAACTGAGGAGATATGTGCATGAACCATCACATGTTATAGTCTAGGATGAGCAGTTAATCAAAGAAAGGTGTACATTTTCATAGAACAAGGTGAAAATTATAGATTGGTATGAGTTGATTCTCTATGGGTGAGAGATTCCATGGGTGTTTGTCTGGTGGTAGCATCTGAATATTTGAGAGATAAACACAAAGTAGGGAACTTAGAGGTGAGTGTTGTACCCACACATTTTTTATTATTCCTTTTTAATTTTTGGGAAAAAAATATTTTAGGTGGGTAGAATGTAATCTCTTGGTTTTTCTATGTAAATCCTTGAAATAAATCATGTTATATTTATAGAGCCGAGCACTGAGATGACATGGGATTTTTGAGGCCTTTAGAGAATATAATTGATATTTTAATGAAAATATTATTTATATTAATATTAAATGCACATAATTTTCATACCAAAGTGGAATAATTACAAAATGAGGTCTTATATTAGAAATAAGAGGTCACTATTGAGTTTAGAATTTGTATATTACCCTATGCGTGAAATAATCATTATTGGCATCTGGAGTTTCTTAAATTGTTTCCATGTGTTATAAAAATAAATTAATTCAATATTTTGTTTATTTTATTTATTTGAAATAGTGACCTATTTTCCTATATAAATACCCCATTAGGGATGAGTATTAGGTTTATTTTTATAAACATAGAGACCTAGAGAGGAATATTTAGAGAGATATTAGAGAATGAGATCAGATTAGATGATCTAATCGGTAGTGCGTGGAACATCTATGCCAATGTAGTTCATGGATCTCTATGACAACATAAATACATAATCATAATTTATCAGCGATGGATCCAAAATCCAGGTAAGTTTTTTTATATTTTTTAAAAATATTTATTTATCTTATAATGATTTCAGATCACATCCATAAGAAAGAATATATTATGACAATGATTTTTTATTTCTTTTACAACTAATTTATTTGGTATTCATTTATTAATCCCCTTCGTTTGTCTATTCTTTGAAAAAATATCAAGGCCAAAATAATAAATGGTCATGGATCGTTCCTCATGTTTATGGTCCATAGTTTTCTCTCACATTTCATTACATGTTAATCATGTGAAAATCTTTTTGACCATGGTTTTATGACTACAGAGTATTTTATCATTGTGCAGCCATCCATCGAAACAATGGATCAATTCCATGGTTACAGTTCATGTTTAATGCTGAGATCGAGGTGCGATGATGGAGGATGAATGGAGGTGAACCAAATAAAACTGGTGTACCTCATTCTTATTAGTTTGATACATAGTGACGATTCATAATGATGATGGCATGAAACGATATAGCACTTTCTATGAAAATCTAGTCCTAGTTTCTAAGATGTGGAAATAGTGAGGCTAATCTAACCCTAGATATGAGATTCCTTTAAATAATGGTCACAAAAGAAGTCGATCTATACAACCCATAAAGGAACCACAGGTTCTTGAAAATTTCAATGCACCTGTCTTGTTATCCTGAGAAACATGCCATATAGAACCCTTAACTACAGGGAAATGGACTCCACAAAAGAGACAAGGATCACACACCATGTGGTCCCTACAACATGTTTTACCCTATTATTCGTGGATAAATGCATGTGTTAGAGGATACATGGGAAATAACATGTCCATGAACATAGGAACGGGTAGAGTGCATAGGCCCGACTCTAAACTCAGAAATGACCAGTTACATAGCACAACCTATATACATATCGAAATCAAGATTTATAGAGACACAGGTAGAGGTACAGAAACATAGACAATGTCTAGTTTGTGATTAGTGGTACATGTACTTTAGATCTACAAATATGGCTTGGAGAACTTATTCCCCTTAGTGTAGACTAGTTTCCTTAAGGGTGTGTTCCCTTAATCCATCCATTGAAGGGTAAAATATGACATTACATCCTAGTCAAAGTAATGTGATTCCCTCAGGGGTAATTGTTTTCGTTAAAGTTGATGGATCCCTCCCAAGTATTTTTAAGGCATCCCATTTTATATTTTTCCTTAGGTAGGGTTCTTAGAATCATTGTGACCAACTGTGCATGGGAATCAATCTCATACATAGAGGGTTAATATATATTTTCTTATGGTATTCCCCATGGAACTAGATGTGATTCTTATTTATGTATTGATCTCTTCATACTTATAATGTTTAATTTATTATGTGGAGACCTAATGAGCATGGAATATCATATAGATTTTATCAATGTTGTCAGACTCACAGAGTATGTTATCCTAGGTGAGTGTGGTTAGAAAATATCGGGTAAAATTAAATGATGGAAAAAATTTTGAGATCATACGTTTGGACATACTGTTAACCATGAGTATCTCTAGGTGATTAATTGTATTTATCACACTATGATTGACATATCTATAGATGAGATGACTAATATTTATGATTTACACATAGTAATGTTAGGGTTTTCTACCGATTACTATTATAGTCACTCTTACATGGGCTCTACCCATAAAATTCAAGTATTATGAAGATGAGAGGGAATTCAAAAATGTTTTTCATTGAACAATTGTAGACATAACTTATATTTGGATAAAAAGATGGTGGTATGTTTGAGTTGAAACATTTGATTGTAGTACAATCTTAATGGAATGATGGATTTTGTTATATTTTTTTTGGGCTAGTATTGTGACATTATTCATTCTAGTATTATTAATCATACTCTAATTGTGGTAATTAGATATATGCAAGCATTTGATATAGGTTTTATTTAAAATTTAAGAATTTTTTGGGCTTGGAGATGTTTCTTCTCATAAAACTACCTTAGTCTAAGGCCTACCATATGAGTGTTATGTGTAAGAACCCATATCTTCTATTCATGTATGGGTTTTCCCTTTCTGGTGTTTTTGAGAAAAGAGGAGAATCAGGATATTTAAGGAGTACACACTGTTTACATTGGAGTATATGTTGTGTACCTGATTGACATGGTTGATCATTTACGGTCATGTAATGGCTGATTAAAAGGCCATGTGGTGTGACCTAGATACCACCTAAAGATGAGGTCAGTTAAAAAAAGTACATTCCTTGTACATTTAAAGAACACAACATGTTGTTTTCATTTTTATTACTATATTGGACCGGGGTCACATCAAATTGATAGAAACCTTGCCTTCTTTGCCAGTCTCGTCTAGGAGTGACCAAGGAAAAAGAATGTTCTCCGAATCTTAGACACACCGTCTGTTCTACGAATCAAACTATGTTAGTTGTGTAGGAATCACATTAGTGAGTTCTTCCTTCTTCTTGATCCTCATCCCTTGATTTATCCTCTCTCATGAGATATCCTTGGATGAGAATTTTAGACATTTTTTAGATCTATATAATTCAAGGGTGATTAAAGGCCTAAGGATCACGTATATCATTCATAAAATGCTGAGGTAGGTGGTTTGTGCCTTTCCATAGTTAGTATTTGAATATTATGTGAAAATATGCCCCATAACCAAGAACGAGTTATTACGTGTTTAGATATTTTAGCCTGGCATATGTCTGTTATGCCTTGTGTGTCTATGTAGAGGTAGTTTGACTGTGAATACAGTTAGTTTAATTAGTGTGAATGTGTTTCCCATTCTTATTTCAACATTGACAATTTGTTCTAGCTTTTCATGTTAGGCTGCTTTCTTTCCAGGCCTAGTATTGTTATGATGGAGTGATATTATCTGATTCTATGGTATGCCCTGTAGCTTCTTAGACAAGTCATACTTTAAGGTTTAATTTTTCAGTTGCACAACATTTTTGTATGATTTAATTACATAAGGCTCTGATAACCGAGTGTTGTGAGATCTTAGGGGGGATTGACATTGACTGCTTCCTCATATTGTGTGTACTTTATCTTTAAAAGACTATAGGGGGAATTGAAAATGAGTGCTTCTTTAGAGAGTATTTGTTCACATGAGACCAAAGGGATTAGACCATGTGAGCATACCCAGAAGGTCGTTGTATTATTGTATAATTTGAACTAGATGGGATAGGTTGTGGGTACTCCCCAAAGGGTTACTTGTTTTTGGATAGAAACTTACATGATATATGGAAATGAATGCAATTTAAATTGTAAGACTTGTTTACTATTGAGTACTTAATTGTTTACTCTATCATTTTTCTTATTGCCATCAATATTTATTCACTAACTATTAAGCACAAATATTTGGGTGGTTTCTTACTAGGATTTGAGTCACACCCTATTTCTTTTATGATTTTAGGCCCCAAAATATTTTATTGTTTTAGGTATAGATAAATAAAATCTCCCTTTTACTTTAGGTACTTGACTGATGTGTAACTGGAGAGAATGAGACCAAGATTAGTCTTGTGATGATATTGGAGTTTATTTGTTTTCTTTGTACCTTGGTTTAGTACTATATTCTTTCATTGTGACTTGTTTGGATACATTCCTAGACATATGTAACATGCATCATCAATATATATGACCTCATAATGTTAATTACTTCATGTTTTCCGCCATTTACTTATTACATTTTATTTCTATTTGCAGTATTGTTATCTATTTCATTCCATAGCATTATCATACAATGAGGGCATAGGTTTCCCACTATCACACCCATGTCCCTCACTTCTAGTCAGTTGTCTCTAGAATTTGGGGAAATTCTCTTGAGGCCATGTGACCAACAGTGTACATGGAACCTCTAGTTGGCACCCAAAACCAGGACGTTATGATGTTTTATCATAGGGATTTTTTTTCTTCTTGACTTACTGTTTGTAGCCTATCGTCAGAGATATGATGGAATAGGTACATGGTAATAAGTTTTTCCCATGAGTAGCTATCCTGGGTATAGGGAAAATCCAATTTACCTCTATTATTTCTATTTTTATGGTTTTTTAATTATTACAGTTGACTTGATTTCACCATTTTGTGATTCACATGTTTTGTACTACTATAATTGATATCATTGAGGTTCTATTTCTATTGCAACCCGATGAGATAAGGGTATTCTATCCATTGCATCATATATACACTTTCTAGAAATCACATTTCATGAATTATCACAATTCCATTTAGGGTGCATTACTGATTGCATGTTGTTTTGAAAGATGTTGTGCTAAATATGACTGTTGTTGTGATAGATGCATTGATAGAATACTTCCTTTTTGGTTGGGCATTTCTTGTATAAGGTTTTGATTGAATGAACACCAAACGTTTGTTCTTGAGGTGTTATGGGCCCTCATGGATCGGAATTTGGTGGATCATTACCTTGTTATTACTTCTATATAACCTTTAGAAGATGCCAAACATTGATTCGCAGGGAGTGTGGGCCTTCACGGATCAGAATTTGGAACTTTAATGTTCATTTCAGTGTTTTAATGTGTTCCAGAGTAGTTCTTGAGGCTTACTGTCTAGAAAAACCTAGAATACATGGTTTGTATTGATAAATACACACCCTGTATCATTATGTTCATAAAGGAACTGTTTTTCCTAACTACACGCCATGTAATGTAAGTTCATGCCGTGAAGTCTCTAATCATGTTTCTGTCTGTGTGGGATGAGACATGGGGTTGGGAAATATTTGGTGGAACACATCATGTACCAGACGTACACTCCATGTGTATAAACCATGTATTCATCCATGTGACTAATGAAACATGTGGATTATGGGTAGTTAATACACACTATGTCTGGAGTAAACATGTCGTGTAGAGTCAGCCTGGTAACCGACCGTGTGACTAACAACACAGGTCAGTGAAATATTTCTAGTACATTCCATTTCTGGCACAAAAAATCCATATAGTCTCATTATTGGAGAAATGAGTGGGATAGTCATTCCGAATAACATGGCCAATGAAGCACGATTCAAGTACACACCATTTCTTGGAAGAAGTCACCGTGTGTATGGGGTGTTACATTACCAGGGTTGGCAGGAGTACTGCATACTGCCCCGTCTAGGGAAGAGTTGATGTAGGTTCTTCAGAAGCAACATCCACCCACTTTCATATTGTATGGGTGACCAAAGGATGTAGAATCATGGTTAGAGGCCATGATTTCTATTTTTGAGAATCTGGATACGCCTCCAAAGAGGAGGGTGAATCTCACTACCAATATTCTTTTTGATTCTACCAAGATATGATGGGATGTGATCTCACAGGAAGGGCGCCAATATGTTATGGCTTGGGATGAGTTCTAGTGTGCCTTCTATGATTAATTTTACAAGAATAATTTGAGGGCCCATCGAGCCGGAGATTTCATGAGTCTTGAGTAGGGTACTCTCTCAGTCATGGAGTATTTTTCTCGTTTCACAAAGCTATAACACTTTACACCATTTCTAAGGGGAGATGAGTTATTCCTAGTGAGGATGATTGAGGATGGTCTCAAGCAAAATATTCAGGATTAGGTGAAAATCTTCTAACTGAATACTATATCTTAAATCGTCAACTAGGCCTTGATCACAGAGCACAACTTGAAGACTCTAGAGTTGTGGTCCATGGCGGTTCAGTATCCAATGTTGGTGCTTCCTCAGCTAATAGTAGGAAGCTCCATAGGGAATCTACATATGGTGATCTGAGTAGGATAGATACACCTTTAGGTAGCCAGTTGGTATTCGACCAAAGTGGGAAGCCTGGGAATACGAGGCCACATTGCCCAAGAGACCCGGTGGAGTGCCGATAATGTGGAAAGATGAGGAATCATCAAAACATATTCCATTTTTTCTCACCAGAAGTTGGTGACATGGGTTCTTTTATGACTCCTCGTCCAAGATAAGCACCACCAGTTTCTCATCAGTTAGTGAATTGGGGTTCTTCAGGCCATTCATGCAGAGGTGGAGGTCATGGTCGTGGTAACCAGTCACAGTATTTCAGCAACAACATGGTGGATCAGCTCAGAGTGGTCAGGTAGGGTCACAATGCCATGGTAGAGGTCAGACTTTTGCAGTGGAGAAGACCCTGCAAGAGCAGGATCCCAACCCCTCTAAATTTTGATGTATGATTCTAGTTGCATCAGTTCTATCTTCTTCACATTTTGATATAGGGGATTCCCATAGTTTTATATTTCTTACTGTTGTGGAGAGAAGTGGGCTAGGTTTCTTTGCTTCTACTGAGATATTCATGTAGGACACTTTGTTGGGGACAAGAATGGAAATTGTACGTCAGTGCAAGGAGTTCCACCTTGAGGTTAGTGGGTGTCACTTATTATGGGGCCTTTATATCCTAGAGATGATAGGCTATGATATCATTCTCGGAATGGACTGGTTAGTCTCCTTTTAGGATGTTTTAGAGAATCTTAGGCTTGGTATCTTTACTTCTGCTGGTTTCATGATGCTAGACACTCTATCAGGGACAAATAACAACTAGTGAACTTCAGTGCAAGGAGTTCCCTCTTTAGATTTGTGGGTGTCCCTTCTAATGGGGACAATATATCCTATAGATGAAAAGCTATGATGTCATTTTTAGAATAAATTGGTTAGTCCCTTTTAGGATGTATTAGAATTATTTCATAACAGGGTGAGTTTCAAATCACCATAGGGCCATTTGTTTCTCTACAAGGGAGAATGGGATGTCCAGGTGAGTAGAGTAGGACCCAAGCATTATGGGTTGGGAGGAGTTAAAACCCTAATTTCTAGTCCATATCTAGATTTCCAGGGGACATCATAGTTGTACTTTCTTCTAGTGGTCGATCATTTCACGGATGACATTCCAGAGGACTTTTCTGGTTTTCCTCTAGAGCGAGAGGTAGACTTTTCAATTATTCTTGTGCCTGGAGTGGAACCGATGTCTATTACTCATTATAGGATGGCTACACCAGAGTTACAGGAGCTCAAGAAGTAGTTGGCGGAGTTGCGGGAAAAGGGTTTCATCTGACCCTATACTTATCCATGGGGTTCTCCTATCATGTTTTCATAGAAGGCGTATGGTACCCTCCAACATTGTGTGGATTATTAGATGTTGAAACTGTTGATGGTCAAGTACCGATATTGCTTGCTGAGGATTGATGATCTCTTTGATCATCTTTGAGGACCTGGGTGTTCTCGAAGATTGAATTGAGACCCAATTATCACCATTTTCATGTTAGACCATATAATATACCTCTTATAGCCTTTCAGAGCAGATATGGTCAATACGAGTTTGTGGTTATTCCGTTCACTCTCACGGACGCGCCTACAGTTTTCATGGAACCAATGAACCTAGTGTTCCATCTATACTTTGATTCTTTCACGGTAGTTTTCATAGGAGATATCATGGTGTACTCTCACACTCGACAAGACCATGACACACATCTTTAGACCATTTTGAGTACAATAAGAGAGCATCAGTTATATTCAAAGCCCTCAAAATTACACTTTTGGATGGACCAAATTCAATTCTTGGGTCATGTTATCTCAGAGGTAGGAGTATCAGTAGAACTTGAGAAAGTGAGAGAAGAAGTTTCTTAAGAGTATTTGAATAATGTATTTTAGGTATGTAAATTCCTAGGGTTGGATGGTTAATACAGACATTTCAAACAATACTTTTCATGCTAAGTAGTGCCACTGACTGGCCTGACTAAGAAGGGTGCAAAGTACCTATGGATAGATTCTTTTGATTAAGCCTTTAAGGAGTTGAAAGGGAGGTTGACTTCAGCACTGATACTCATTTTTCCAGATTTAGTGAAGAGTTATATAGTTTACTATGTTTCATCAGTTATTTGGTAAGAGCAGTGTTTTTGTAGGGGGAAGGTGTCATTGCATATGTGTCTCGACAATTGTGGCGACACGAGAGGAATTACCCGACACACGATTTTGAGTTGGCTACAGTAGTTCAGGCCATATACTTTTAGTAACATTATCTATTGGGAGAGAATTTTTTGTTTTCACCATCAAAACAAGTCTAAATAACATATTCACTCAACGTGATCTGAACTTGAGATAGCGAAGGAGGAATGAGTACCTTCAGTCCTTTGATTTTGAAGGTGCCTGCAAGCCTTGGAATGGAAACTCACTGGCTAAAGCATTGAGAAGGAGGAATCAGATACATGATGTTTAGAAGTCCAGTAGTGAGTGGATGGTTTCAGATCTATTGTATGAGATGCATTTGTACGTTCATGACATATATGGATAGACATTTCATTCTTCTGTAGTTGTTACCTATACTCTTCTAGAACGAGTTCAAATGAGGCCTCTATCAGATTCTGAATGAAAAGTCATACGGAAGAGAGTGTTGGGAGAGGACCCTATCTATGGATGGACCATAGATGAGGATGATATCTTTCACCTTCAAGGAAGCGTATGGGTGTCAGCAGACATACGTGAGGTGCTGATACAAGACTTTCATTCCTCAGTTTTGGTAGTTCATCCTGGGGTTACCAGGATGTATCGGGATTGACATCGTCAGTACTTGTGGCTAGGTATGAAGATATATGTTGCTGGTTTTTTCGAGAAGTGTTCCACCAGATAGTAGGTGAAGGCAGAGCATCATCGAACAGTATAGATTTTGCAGCAGTTTCCCATTCCCGATTAGAAGTGGAATGATGTCGCAATGGATTTTGTGATAGGTTTTCCATGGTATCCTCGAGGGAGTGAAACGGTTTGGGTTCTCATTGACTGACTCAATAAGTTTTCTCACTTCTTTTCGAGCAAGGAGAATATCAGTGTTGATGAGATTAGAAAGTTTTACATTCGAGAGATTGTACATTTACAAGGATTTCTGCACTCCATCGTTTTCAAACAAGGATGCCCGTTTTATATCTCGGGTCTGGCAGGGACTATAAAGTGATTTGGGTACAAGGGTACTTCTGAGTACAACATACCAGTCCTAGATAGATGGCTAGTCTGAGTATACAATTCTGGCGCTAGATGACATGCTTCAAGCATGAATCATAGATTTCAGAGGTTCCTAGGAGAATCACATACCTCTTATGAAGTTTTCCTATAATAATTGTTTTCAAGAATCAATTAAGATGGCACCTTTTTAGGTATTGTACAGTAGGCCATGCTGATCACCCCTATGTTGAATGGAAGTAGGAGAGGCAGCTATGATGGGACCACATCTTGTCCAGAAGACCTTAGAGAAGGTAGAGTTTATTTAGAAGAGGATGGATATAGTACAGTAATGATAGAAGTCTTATGCCAATCTATGGAGATGATCTCTAGAGTTTGAGTTCAGCGATCAGGTTTTCATGTGTAATAAACCGAGGTTGGGAAATAAAAGGACTAGAAAATAGGGCAAGATTTCGTCAAGATATGTTGGACCGTTTGAGGTTTTGGAGAGAGTTGGGCCGGTTTCCTATCAGTTGCATTTTCCTCAGAGGTATCATGTTATGCATAATGTCTTCCAAATTTCACATCTACAACGTTAAAACTCGGACTTGTCCCATGTTTTTTAACCTGAGGAGGTTGATATAGAGGTGGATGCATCATTTGACAAGCATCTTATCTGGATAGTTGATCACAATGTGAAAGTTCTCGGTTGCTAGTCTTTCCATCTAGTATGAGTGATATGGAAGCACGAGCGAGTATAGGGAGAGACATGGGAGAGGTGGGATGACGTATGATCGCAATGGCCATAGATGTTCGACGATTCTTCTTCTTCTACGCATTATTAGGAAAATTTAGGGAAAAATTTCATTAAAGGGGGATGTGTATAAGAACCATGATATTCTTTTCAGGTACGGGTTTTATTTTCTGGTGTTTTTAAAAAAGGAGGAGAATTGAAAATTTTAAGGACTACACATCCTGTACATTTGAGTACACGCCGTGTACCCGATTTCCATGGTTGACAATGTAAAATCCATGTACCAGCCGAGTACATGGCCTTGTAGGGTGACCTGGAGACTACCTAAAGCGGATGCCAGTTAAGTAAAGTACACATCATGTACTTTTAAAGAACACACAATGTTCTTCTCTTTTTTATTGTTTTGTCAGACTGGGGTCCCATCTAATCAATAAAAACCGCTCCTTCTCATCCCATCTCGTCCAGGAGTGATAAAGGCTGACGAATCTTCTCTGATCCTCCGACATGTCCTCCTTTCTCTGAATAGAACTTCTTCGATTGCATTGGAATTTCATTGGTGTGCTCTTCTTTCTTATAGAGCCTCATCTCTTGATTTCTCATCTCTCATGAGATATCCTTGGTTGAACGTTTTACATGTTTTTATAGATTTATAGTTTTCTAGAGTGATTCAAGGTCTGAGGTTCACATATATCATTCTTATAATGTTTTGGTAGGTTTTTTTGTGCCTTTTCATAATTATTCATTGAATATTATGTTCAAACGTTCCCAACATCCTAGAACGGGGTATTGTGTGTTTATAGATTTTAGCCTTGTTTATGCCTTCTATGCATTGTGTGTCTGAGTAGAAGTTTTTTTGATTGTTAATAAGGTTAATTTCATTGCTATGCATGTGTTTCCCATACGTGTTTCAACTTTGACCATTTGTTCTAGCTTTTCCAATTAGTCTTCTTGCATTCCAAGACTAGTATTGTTATGATGATGTGTTTTTATCCATTATTGTGGTATTCCAGGTATCTTTTTAGACAAGTAGTAGTTTTAGGATTACTTTGGATTCTAAATATCGTTTTTTGAATGATTTCTTTACACAGGGATATGGTAACCTGGTGTAGTGAGACCATAGGGGGATTGACGTTGAGGGCTTCCCAGAGTGTCTGTTATAATTATCACACTGCAAGACCATAGGGGGGATTGTCGTTGAGTGCTCCCACAGAGTGTCTATAGTTACCTTTGCATAACCATAGGGAGAATTGACATTGAGTGATTCCTCAGAGTGTATGTAGTTTATTATTAAAAGACTATAGGGGGAATTTATAGTGAGTGCTTCATTAGAGTGTTTTTTTTGCATGAGACCAAATGAGTTAGACCGTGTGAGCTTACCCAAGAGGTCATTGTATTCATGTATAAGTTGAACCAGAGGGGATAGGTTGTGGGTAATTCCTAGAGGGTTACATATTTTTTATTAGACGCTTTGTTGATATATGAAAATGAATTCAATTGAAACTATAGGATTTTTTTACATTTGAGTACTTCCTTATTTACTACATTATTTTTCTTTTTTCCTTCCATATATATTCACTCACTATTAGGAACATATATTTTGGTGGTTGCGTACTGGGATTCATCTCACACCCTATTTGAGTCATGCTTTTGGGCCCAAACAGATTATATTAATGAATGTATAAATAAGGGCAAGCACACTTCGACACCAGGTACTTGATTTTTGTGGAGCTTGAGAGCTTGGTACCAAGATGAGTCTTGTGATGCTATTGGAGTTTGTTTGTTTTTTTGTACCATGGTTTATTTCTGTATTCCATCATTGTGACTTTTTTTGTTACATTCCTCGTCATATGTATCATGGATCCTTTATATATATGATCTCTAGTTGTTTATTTCTTATATTCTTTATATGTTTACATATTTCATGTTATTATTGTTTCTGTTATTGTTATTTATTTCATTCCAATGAATTACTATGCCAATGAGGGAATAGTTTCCCCACAATCACACTTATATCCCTCGCTACTAGTTGGAGGCCTCTGGCATTTGGGAAAATTCGCTTGAGGCCATGTGACCAATCGGGTACGGGGCCCCTCTAAGAGGTACCAAGAACCGAGACATTACATTATGCCTACACAATGATCCAACACACAAAGAGAAGGAATTGAATACCCATGACCCAATTTCTCTTGATCATTCTTGATTTCTACTAGCCGCTCAATGTACATTGTGTCATCTTTTATATCGAACTCTCTCTAATCGATGACATGGGAGTCATCATGAAGATACTGACGAAGCTGAGAGACATGAATGACATCATGGATCCCCTCCAACTGCAGTGGAAATTTCAATTGGTATTCCACATCGCTAACTCTTCCCAATACATCGAAGGGTCTGGTAAACCTTATATATAGATTACTTCTTCTTCCAAACCTCCACTTCCAATTTTGAGGCGAAACATTCAATAACACATGGTCCCCAACCAGGAAATCTTGAGGCCTCCTCCTACGATCATCATATGACTTCTTCTGGTCTGGTGCTGCTTTCATCCTCTCACAAAAAATTTGAGCATTCTCTTCTATGCTATGGACTACCTCAGGACCAAGAGCAGTTGATTCCTCAACCTCTGTCTAGCACAAAGGTGAACAACACGATCTTCCATACAAGGATATGAGTAGATAAATTCTAATGTAAGAGTGAAATCTATTATTGTAAGTGAACTATACCAAGATAAATTGAATCACCAATGATATAAAAAACTCCATGATGAATTCTTGTAATATTTCCTCCAATGTATGGATGGTCCTCTCTATCTTCCAATCTGTCTGAGGGTGAAATGATGTGCCATGGCATAAATGAGATCCAAAAGCATGATTAAATCCCCTCCAAACTCATGAGGTAAAACATGTATCCCAAAAAAAAAAAAAATAGTTCTCGAAACTCCATCCATCCACACCACCTTAACAACTTACCTCTTTTATAAGGAATCTTACACACTCAACTCCTTAATTGCTAGGAAGTGAGCTGATTTCATCAACTAATCCACCACCAACTTGATAAAACTATGTCCTCCTTGATCTCTCGATAAACATATGATGAAATACATCAAGATGTCATCCTGCTTCCACATGGGGACATTTAAGTGCTAAAAAACCACTGGGAACATGGTTCTATGCCTTCACCACTTGGAACACTATGCACTTTTTTACCTACTCTACCACTACCAATCTCATCCCGGGCCACCAAACCTATATCTTCAAGCCACATTACATCATGGAAACTCCCATGGTGTACACCTAAGGGTGAGATATTAAACACATAGAGGGAACCCTCTCACATTTCTATTGGAACAAATAGCCTTCCATGGAACAACATCTAATTCTGACCATCCTTCAACCATCCCTCTGGAGCATCACCATAGTCAACGTGATCATGCACCACCTCTGCCTTTGAGTCTGCCAACTGAGACTCCACCACCTACTGCATCAGAAAATATTATACCTTTATCTATAACAAACATTTTCTTCAACTATCCACCCTTTCATCTAATGCAAGTATTATAACCCCTCCATTTCCTTCCAAGTGTCCGCAGATTCCCAAACTACCTCCTTCAGCAACCTCCTCGTCAAGTCGTTAGCCAGAATATTCCCCTTTCTTGAGGTGTAAGATATCTCAAAATCATGTATTATAGACACTCCATCCAACTATGACGTCGCAAGGTTAGATCATACTGGGAAAGGATATACCTCAAACTATTGTGATCTCTAAAGACCACAAAGCGCTCCCTAGTTAGGTAATATTTCCACAGCTTCAATGCAAACTCAACAGTTTCCAACCCCAGATCATCAGTGGCATAATTATGTCCCTGGGGATGTAACTTCCTAGACCCATAAGAGATATATCCATCTTACTGCATCTACCCGAATCTAAATCCTAGATGGAATGAATTAAAAAAACATTGAACATCACCCCCCCTCTCTAGAAACTAGAGCACTAGATCACGAACCATATTCCCCTTTGGATAGCTGAGCACTACCTAGAACTACTAACTCCATGAAAAATCCTGGTATTCCCTAGTCAAGAATATCAATAGATCTTTAACATAGGATAAATCAGGTACAAATATCTATTAATATCCCATCAAACCAAGAAAACTACAATAATCCCCCACATTCTTGGATGATTATTTAGAAAAAACTACCAAAACCTTCAATTGGTCCATTTCTAGAATCTATTAAGAGACGAAATGAACAAGTAATTACACCACTCACTTCAAGAACATACACTGGGATAGATTTCTATAGAGCTGATGGCATCGAAGAACCTCCAAGATAGTCATGATATTCTTAATATACTACTCCTATTACTATAAGTTGATTAGGATGTCATCAATGAATACAAAGATGAAATGGTCCAAAAAACACATGAAATTGGTGTTTATGAGCCCCATGAACACAGCTGATGTGTTCGTAACACTAAAAATAATAACCACAAACTAGAAGTTCCAATACCCTCACTTGGAAGCTGTTTTAGGGATTTCACCTTCCTAAACCCCTAACTGGGGTACCCAAACCACAAATCAATCATAGAGAACCAAAACCTCCCCTCAACTAGTTGAAAATATCATATATCCTCAAGAGAGGGTAATTTTTCTCTATTGTTACCTGATTCAACCTCAAGTAATCTGTGCACAACCTCAGACCACCGTCTTCCTTCCTTACAAACAAGACTATGGAAACCCATGAAAAAAATTGGGTTCCGATAAAATCCTTATTCCTCAGATCATATATATGAATCTTCCACTCCTAGATCTCTAAAGGTGTCATCTAATAAGTATCCATAAAAATCAAAGAAGCACTGGGATTTAAGTCTATCCAATACTCAACATTATGTTGAGGTGGTAGAGTAACATCCTCCTTAGAGAAGACATCGAAGAACTCTCCAGCAATGCTAGGAACCTCGTTCATCTCAGCATCCACTAATTCCACTAATAGTTCCGCCAATAGTGAAAGAAGAGGCTCCACACAATAGCTGAACATTGGAAAACACGAATCTCTTCTGGAATAATTCGATAACTGCATGCACATAATAAAACCAGAATGTTCCAAGGATGATATCATATGGCTGCTTCGGTAGAAAAAATATATCCTAATGAGACTTATGTGGGCCCATAATCAGTCTACATCCCCAGCATACATCAAACAAGCTAATTTGAACTCATACCAGTATACTCAACACTAGGGGTATGATAAGACTCTCTATTTATAGTCATAGAGTATGTGCTTTTCTAGGTGAAAAAGAAGAGTTCAAAGCTCTAGAATCAAATAAAGCACAAGAAAGAGTACTGAACAAACTGATCATAACTCTAACGATCTCTAACCCGGCTAGAACTATAGCCTCTACGACATGAAACTAAATAAAACTAGCTAATCTTGTCCTCTACTGATGACTACCTCCTGGAACATACCCGGTTCGAGGTCCCAAAGAGACACCATGAGGTCGATTGTCACCTGCTCTGTCTCCCCTCATTAAAATAAGAGCCTACTGACCCTACTAATGAAATGGCATGGCTAGAAGCTACTACTAAGGCAGGCACCAGACCTTCTCACCTCCACCATACTGATCTCAAATGGAAATTGGGTACTAAATACAAAGAGGATCATAGTACATGAAAGCAAAACACAGGGGTCCCATGGTCATGGAAAAAGCACGAGGATGAGGAGTTTCAAACATAAACTATTGAGGTCGATTCCATGCTAGTCTAATACTCAAAGGCCCTGGTGCCTGAGTAGTACTACTCATAACCTTTCCTCTCGAAGAACTCTTTTGGATCTTCTCTCATGGTATACGTCCTCACGAGTGCATCCTCTCAACTACCTCCACCTTCTTTTGAACCTTCAAGTATATTGTAATGGTAAAGTGAGTAACCACATACTGGAGAGAATGAAAAAGTGCCTCCACAATGTGTCTCACATGAGACTCCTCATCTAGAAAGAGATTCATAGAAAATAAGAGGAGATCCTTGAACATGATCCCCAACTCCCATAGCAATATAAACCCTTACTGGAGGGAGAGTGAATCCTGCCTCTTCTTAGCATTTCTGGCCAATGACTGGAATTTCGCTAAAAGAACATTCTCAAAATTGACTCACAAAACATCATCCCCCTTCCTCTTCCCTGAGTACAAAATCCAGTAATAATAAACATGTCCCATAATCCGGCTCAATACCAAAGGAACCCAATACTTCTTCGAAACCTGGATCAAGTTGATAGTGATCACAACCTCCTCGAGACAACCCTCCATCTCAGTGTTTGAAACACTACCCTCGTACAAACCCAGAGTTTCCCACTAGAAAGAACGTAGAATCGTCTACCACAGATCATCCACCTATACTCATTCAATCCTCTATCAATCGACCAGGTAAGCCTATTGACACTCCACTTCCTTCACTACACCATGATAATGACTAGGCTCCATGGATGAAAAGGAAAACAAGGAACTCCTAATCTAGAGTAGTATGGATTTTTTAAGATTCAATTTAACCCCTTATTAATTTAAATTCCCCAAAATTACCAGTTTAAAACATAAGAAAAGTCATTATTATGCATGTACCTTTCCTAGGGTCTATACCTTACAAACAATGTAGCCTCACTTGGTTGTTTAGTAGACTCATAGTCCTTGCATCAGATCACTAGGTGGCTAAAATCCCATGTCTTAGCCATTCTTCCCTAGCATATGTCTTGCACTAAGATCACCTGACATTATTTCCCTAAAAAACCATCCAATAATCACTATGCATAACTCCAAACACCATCCTATCTATCAACCATCTGCCCTCTGATACCATTATGTCATGACCCCTCCCTCCAAAGATTTCTCTCCTAAGGTGGAAATGAAGGAATAAATAATTCCCCTAGAGTACCACCTCCTGTAGACCCTGGGGTGGGGAATTGCACCAAGGGTACAAAGATCTCACAATATGGGAGGCATTATCCCTTATAAGAAAACAAGACCGAGAGATAAGATGGTTCATCCCAAAATTAATCTATGATATATATATATATAAATGAAATCCAAAACCATTCCACATGGATGATTGAAAACATAACTGCAAAAAACAAAATAAACTCCCAAGTAGGTACCGAAAGAAAAAATCTATGAAGCTACACAAGAACTATCCCCACGTCAGAGATACTAAAATCTAGAATGGTCCATAGAATCCTCTTGGGAACCTAAAAACAGTTATATATATATATAGGGTGAGAATAAGAGAATACTCATCAGGAAAACTAATGTCTCTTGTGCACAAGTGGGAAAAGCATAATAATTCCCCTGTGAAAAAATAGTAGATACCAACGACACCTATCAAGGAATACTCGTCATCCCAACCTCACCAAGGCATGCTCACCAAATAATGCAAGTCATGTAAGGTAATATAATTAGCACATCAATTCTTGGGTACCTATCAAAGCTTCCCACTGGTTAACTACTCATACCCTAATGGAAAACATCCTAGTGCTTCTACACACTTCCATAAGACCCATGTCACAACCCACCCACACACACCTAGAACACAAAGCTAGCCATTCAACCTATGAATAAAAAGATCACCAAATCCCACCCAAAGAAAGCTGGTCCATAACCATACCACATCCCTCCCACAGACAACTGGGCCACAACCACACATCACCCTGAAGACTCCTTGGAAGGCACACCACATGCCATCCCATTGACAAATAGGAAATCTAATATTTCCCAGACATCTAAGAATCACAACCACCCAAAAACCTACCCAAATATTCTTGTGATACCAATTCCTAGAAGAGTGAGAATGGAAGATGAAGTAACCATCCATACATCCACCCACCTAGATATTGGGAAGGACACACTCCCCCATGATGATGGGGGTGTTTGGTACATAGTTCTCAACTAGGGTGGGGTGTATATAGAAATCACAAGGAAGTAAAAGTGTGTGTATATATATATAGTAAATAGACACTGAAACCATCCTGTGGGTTTATCCAAACAACAACGTTCCCAATAAAACCACATTTGCTACTACCTCTAAATGCAAGTATTTACACCTACAATAGTAACATTGGATGTTAATTAAAAGAAGCCACTTCACAGCAATCCAATACTCAAAACAAACCTGAACCCAAATCATTTAATAAATTATCAATATTTATTAAGAAACTATATTTTTACATTCTATCTCTACCCGAGCAACTTCTAACCACATCACGCAATTATCTAAAAAACATAAACAACGAAGAGGTAAAACAATTATAGTAAAGAAACTCAAATCATCTTTCCACTCGATTCCATAACCATACCAACTAATTCAATCATCATTATTAAAAGTAATTAATCCCAAACCCTACTCTCAACAATAAAACCCCAAATGAACAGCCAAAAAATGCATCACATCTCATCACAACCAAACCCATCAACCCTATTATATAAAAACACCACACCCACCACATCGAGTAACAAAAATATAGAACAATGAGAACCTGAATCCCCACTACTCTATCACTTCCCATCCCTTCCTTAATTAGTCAATCTCTCAATCATAGATTCCATTTCACCACCCCAACCATCCCATACACACATTAGTGCTCTCAACCCCAGCACCACACAACCACACAAGGAAGAGTATAGAACAATAAAAAACATAGCACACTGAAACACCACACAAGGAAATTCATATTTAGATTTAGATAACATTCATTTTTTAATTCATTTTTTATAATTCAGTGGTTATGTGAGAACAAGTTTGATATTAGAGAACTCATTTATTTAACCGAATATACATAGTTATTCAATTACATATATACGTACATTAAACACATGATCAAAAAAAAAATACATCACATGTTATCCCAAGTGCACAGACAAAGACAACTAATGACTATGATTTTTTGTAGGCGTATATCCCATAGAAATCATAATATCAAATAAACAATGAAACAGAAGAATGTTTCACTTTTTCCCAACCCCTCTTTATTGGATTAAAGATGATTTAATTATCATTATTAAATTTTGGATTCAACTTCCTTCACATGGGAAATATTTGTACACCCACCCAACATGATAGATAAATAATAATGATGAAGGGATACCTACCTAGAGAAATAGAAGATTAGTAATTCCTCCTTACACCCAAAATAGGGGTGTGCATGCAGTAGGAAAAAGACTCCAAAGGCAAGCAATATAAAGGCTAGAAATTAATGCACAATCTCTTAGGTAAGAAAGGTCATGGGGTGCTCAGTATAAAGGGTAATAGGAATTATACAAGGAAGAAAGGGTCTCATATCTATAAAGACCATATCATATATCCATGGAATAATGGTATCCAAAGACATTAAAGCTGAATCACAATCAATACCATGCATTTTGACTATATAAAAGCCTCCAGAGTGTTAATAATTTTATGACATGTTTTATATCCTTTGAAATTGAATAAAAAACACTTAAATATGGTTTTAAACTCATTTTAAGATAAATAAAATGTTAATGTGGAGAAACGGAAAAAATGGGAAAAACACGACATTTGAAAAACTGTTGGAAATGACTCACCATTGGGTGAGTCACCATCACAAGTCACAAGTGGTTTAGGAACCATTGACTAACTCACTATTAGATGAGTCTCTAGTGTGAGTTATCGGTGATGAGATAATGATGGAGACTCCCCATTTGGGGAGTCACTCTTTGGTGTGCTATCATTCGGTGAGTCACCACTTAGTGAGGCACCTTTCCGTGAGTCACCATTGGGCGAGGCATCGTTCAGTGAGTCACCATTTGGTGAGCTACCATTTGGTGAGTCTCTATTTGATGAGTCACCTTTTAGTGAGTCATTATTGGTTGATTCACTATTGGGAAAGTCACTCTTTGGTCACTAACCATTTAGTGACCTAACATTCATTGATTCACCTTCACAACTCACTGTCGCGACCCACCAAGAGCGACTCACCATAAGTGATTCCCTGTTGCAAGGCACAATCATTACCCAACATCAATTAATCAATGTTAGAGAGTCACCATTGCAAGACACCATCCTTGACTCACTGGTCCTGGACCACCATTGGATACATTGGAATTTTGGGAAACTACCAAAATGAGTCACTATTACCTCCAGAACACCTCAAATAATGGATTTTGATAAAGTAATTGACTAAAGAAATCTGGTCCATTACATTTAAGATATTTTAGATATTTTAGAGAAATTAAATTTAGAATCTCATGCCTCTATATGGGATGTAAATCTTGGACTTACCAGTTTTTTTCATGACTTATGCCACTAATACTGGTGGCTAGGGATGAAAAGAGAGATAGTAGTCTTTCATACTCATTGTTCCACTAATCAATAAGTGAAGGAAGAAAACGAGTGACCAGTTTGGATTTTTTATCCATAACATATTTTTGACTGGATGTGGGAGGATATCACCATAGATTTCATGAAAAGTTTACCTAGATCACCTTGGGTAAGATATAACATATGGGTGATTATAGACAGACTGAAAATGGTCACCCATTTCCAACCATTTCGAGAGGTCTTTTCAGAAAATGATTGTGGGAGGCTCTACATTTGAGAGATCATATAAATCATGGAGTTTCACAATATATTAAATTTGATAGAGATTTTCACTTCACATCATGGTTTTGTAAGGTGTTTTCGAAGGAACCTTGTTTATATATATAGCTGAGTACAACCTATCACCCATAGACTGATGGTCAGTACGAGCATACGATATATGTTTTCGAGGATATTCTACCATCATTATTATTTAATTTTAGAGATTCTTAGGAGAAACACATACCTATCACTGAGTTTAATTATAAAATCATCTTCCATGCAACCATATAGATGGTTCCTTTTGAGGCCATGTACTGTAGATTATGTCATTCACCCCTATTCTAATTTGATGTAGGAGAGGTAGCGCTACCGGGTCCTCATCTCCCTCATAAGACATCAATGAAGGATCAAATTATTAGGAAGTTAGTGTATACTGCATATTCTAGGATTTATTCTTTTTCCTATCACCACTTTTAACCACTATTGATTGAGGTGGGGATTTGGGGTTTCTTATATTTTTTACCAATAATGAGGCATACATGGATTCAGAAATAAGGAAATTTAACATGTCATAATGTTGGTCCCTTTAATATTGTGGAGAACGTCAGGTCGGTGTCCTATCAGTTTTATTTACCATAGAGGTATCGTTCCATGAAGGAAATCTTCCATGCATCTCAACTTTACCAATATCTGCATATCTATCTCATATTATTTATCCTAAGAAGGTTGAATTGGATTTTGATGCATCCTTTAAGAATAACCATATATTTATTTTTGATAGGGGTATAAAGATTCTCATAGGTTGGTTAGTTTTATTAATATGAGTTCTATAGAAGCATGACAATGTACATGATGAATATTGGGAGTGTAAGGATGGGGTTTGTCACAAATTCATGGATTTATTCTTAGTTGATAAATCAAAACCCTTTGAAGGATAAATCATTTATGGGTTTATTTAATGATGAGAATTTAAGGATACACCAATTCTATAAGGTATACATCTTTTTTGAGGTCTACATTCTTTATTTTAATCCTAATAAATGTTCTTAATGAGTTAGTGAAGGTTACCGGGGAGTTTAGGGAATTATAGAGCTTATAACCCCATCATTAGGAAGAAAACGTTTGTCTATGAGTTTATCATAAACCATGGAATCTAGTTAAAATAATTTTTTCTAACCATTTAGGGTGGTCTAGTCACATGACTAGGGCCACATGGTTTGTCATAACTATGTGGCCTTAGAAGTACAACCATGTGACGCATCCAAACTATATTGGAGACGTTTTTTCTTGTTTTAAAGAAGATTAGTACCACTACATGCCTAGAAAATATGATTGTTTTGTTAGTGAAGTGTTCGGAACAAGGTTTGTGCACAATTTAGCTAGCCATGTAGGAAAACAGTGAGACCCCCTTTTAAGGGGTGAAATTACCTTTTTCCATCCTTAATTATCCACACCTCCAATATTTTTTTCTCTTCCATTCATAATAAGCCTCTCCCATTTTAGTTTCTTTCACCATGAATTGTGATAGGAATTTTGGTATCTCATTTATCCAAACTTAGATTGAGCCATTGTCCATCTTGTTCGATGCATACTAGTAATCCCTTCATTCCTCATCCATCTTTTTTTATTTTATCTCGCTATCATAGGAGTTATTCTGGTGAGATATAATATGTATTTTTTCTTGTAATTTGTATATTTACTCAATTTTTTCAACTCTGTCTTGGATTAGAGTCCAAAAATGGATGAGGATTTGACTACCATGATAATGTTGGTGGTATGATGAATTTCTATAATTTCATTATGTTTATTTATTAATTTGTTCTGTCTCATTCCAAATCTTCCGAGTGATGCTTGTTAAATAGAATTATCTTTAAATTAAATGACTAGGAATGACCTATAAAATTCATGGGACCCATTTATTTCATAAAGGAATTTAAGGATCATGAATTGAGTCAACCCTTGGGTGATTTTCTAAATTGAATAAAACCACCAGGACTGGTCTATAAATTTGATTAAGCTCTTAAGGAGTGTTCTCTTACCCCTATATTTTAGGACGTTAAATGAAATAATTGACATGTGAATTAAATTAAATAAAATATGGTATATAAGTCCACATTCCTAAATCCTTTGACATCATCCCTTCTCTTTGAGGATTGAAATGGTATTAAAACCCAAATTCCTAACTAATATGAATGGGAAGACTCATGGGAGGCTGGGAGTTCTACGCCAAGGCAATCATTTGAACAATCTTCTTAGTTGAGTTAATTTCATACATAAACATGATGTCTAACTTGATTAAATGTGATCTTAAACGTTACAGTTAGAATTCAGTCTCATGGTCATTGATATGTCAATACTGATAGTGATGCATGGGTTCTAACTCAAAATGACAAGAACAAACTTGTCAGGTTTCTATAATTAAGTGAATTGTTAATGAAGTTATTATGCATAGTGGGTGACACAGTGGTTCTCATATGAGTTCCATGGAAATCCCTACTTTTTATATGGATTATGTATTCTATGAGTGATTATTTTACTCCCAATTTGGACTGAAATAGATAGACATAGAGGTAAGATCATTATATATTCCACAAGTGAAACTTGGTATTCCTTTATGGATCACCAAGGATAGACTTAGATGGTGGTTAGTTTATAACACACAAAGAGTGATACTAGGTTTCCTACGAAGAATGCCTAGGATG
Source organism: Viscum album (assembly GCA_963277665.1). NCBI lineage: Eukaryota > Viridiplantae > Streptophyta > Magnoliopsida > Santalales > Viscaceae > Viscum > Viscum album. Next base: position 1,871,255,617 of record OY728150.1, read on the forward strand.
GGATTGTTTGGTGATGGGTTTATGTTATGGAAGGATGAATACATGGGTTATAAATTAGAAAATATATGGATATACTTGGGTTTTCTTAGAATTAAGTATTAAACTGATGATATGATGTGATTTACAAGAAAAAAACAAGCTTAGATTCAGTTGAAGCCTTACATTTAATTATGGAATTATTATACATATCATTTATAGTTATGAATCATAGCGTATTCCATGACTATTTTTTGGTTTCCGATACTTTCTTATAAATGGAATCATTATTGACCATTTTCTCAGAGACATTCCGATATAGGTCTAAATAGGTATAATAGGACTGGTGTTTCCTGGGAACCGAGTCCTAAGTGGGTAATTTATTTAATAAATTACATTTAAAGATTTTAGTATTACCTAAAATGTTTTTATTATATACTCATGGATTGGAAAATATTATTCAATGTTTGTGGTGTTCTTTGGATTATATCTCACACCCTATTCGGGTTGTCATTGGTTACCCAGTCAGACTTCATGGATGCAGGTAAGGACAAAGCAAAGTGACCTTCTATAGATGATTGATTTCCTTTCTCGGATGGGGTATGGGGGAATATTACCAAACCTATTATTTATATTCTATAATAAATAGACTTGGTTTTTCTTGTAAATTTTTATATAAGGTTTTATATAAAAGATTTCGTGATTTCTTATAATTAATTTTTGTATAACATGCCACGATATCTACTTTTTATATGAACATGATGCATATTATTTAATTTGTTTATTATATGATTTATTATTGTTCTTTCACTTTTTGTTCATCATTTATGCTAACTATATTGATTTATATGGATTTACTAATGATCTACGCTATGACCATGTTGGTATAATCTCCCCACCATTCCACCAAATACTTTCACTATTATTGGGAAACCACTGGCAAATGGGGAGGCATTTCTGAGGCCATATGTCTAACCATATATGTTTAGATATGATTGAACTCGGTCTAGTATTTTACATATAGAACAATATTTATCTATATCTACTTGCATCAAATGGGAAGTGAATTAATCTTTCACGTTTGTGGTGGACTACAGCCCCATGAATCAATGTAATTTTTTCCCATAATTGCCTCTATAAATTTTTAATGTTAATGGATTTAATATTTACATATGATATTTATTATATATATATATATATAGTTATGGAAAATTAACATTTCATATTACTTTATAACTTACCATCCATTAAAGAATCATAATATCATTCATGTGTATGAAGGATTACCACCTCACGAAGTGATGCGATTCATTTCTTATTACTGCAACACAAGGATGGTATATGTAAGTGTATTGAATGAAATAATGTCATATTTTTCATCTAATATATATTAATTAATGATAAAAATACTTACCTTTTTTTCCATCACAATCATTGGAAAATAGAAATAATACTGATTTATAGATACAACCTACCATGTCTATGATTGTAACATGGTTCGTTTCTCAAAATAAACTTTATTGATTCGTTTCAAAAGTATAATTGATGTATAAAATGATAATTATATCATTTGTATTATTTTTATATGAATAAATGATAATATATTTCACCCTATTCAACTTTTTGAAGGGGTTTTGGACATATGAGTCAAACATCATCCAAAAGATTAACGTGGACAAAAATGAACATGTAATTGAAAATAACAATATATTAAATAGATTAAAGGAAAAATATAATTGAATAAATTTATTAACAAATTATGTAATTAAAATAAGATTATTAAATAGGATGGTAAATAACATACATAATGAATCATTCTCATGTTAAGGGATCTTTCTGAACAACCCATTCATCAGGTTATGATGATTATCTCTCTAAATCACTATATCTCAATATATAATCATATGAAATGACTCTAAATTATTTATAAATGTATCTCATGCATATTACTATATTTTTATCCCATAAATTTACATGGTATCACATTCCTTATTCTCATTTCTCAAATTCTATTCTTATGAAATTTATATTGATTATGATATAAGGAATGATTGTCTATCTAATTTTCCTTCCAATGGTAATGATTATATAATCCCATATAATAGAAGTTTTTATGTGGAACACATAGATCATGAACATGTTATGATGTATGTTATTGGATATAACTCCAATGTGTATGGATAAAGAATGAGTCTCACAAGAAGTATTGTATGAAATGAGGTAGTAAACCTAATTCATTATGAGACATTGTCCACCTATGATATTCTCTTTATAGTTAGACTTAACTCGTTTTTATATCATCTATTTTTATTGGTAACACATTTCCTATATTACCATGATGTTAAGAAACCATGTTTTTTATGATATTCTACTATGTGATTACAATTCAGCCTTCTATTTTATTATATCATGTTATACCTTCGACTCACGTGTTATGTTTCCTTATCATTTTTATTCCCTTATAGGGGTTTTTTCTCAACACTTTCTATATGTAATCCATAGGTTATCCCATAATTTTCTTGGGACTCTAATTGAGTTGAGGAGCACATTATAGGAAATAAAATGAGGATATCATGTTTTATGTTCCCGTCTATGTAATATAAATTTATCCTTACAAATAAACTTGGCCACATGATCATTATGGTTGTACATGTTAGATATTTATGCATAAACGCATGTAATAAAATTTATAAAATGAAAGGGATTATATATATCTTCTTCAAAGTTAATATTGGGATCCCAATTTCAAAAACAAATTAAAAGAAATTATTATATCCTTAAAAATATATTTTTTGGAACACCACTCATCCAATAGGACAAATGTAATTACCATAAAAATATTTTAATTTAAATAAAGGAAAATATTATCTGTATTGTAAAATATTGTACTAATTAATGAATGTTTTATTAAAAAAAATGTTGGTAACCATAATATAGTTTACTGTTATTAAAATCATAAATATTTTTCTAATTGTTTTAACTCGGGGTTACTTATATTTCCCTTGATGAGTTACGAAATATTTACAACATTTACTATTTATACTGACAAAAAATAATGTTTATTTTTTGAAATTAAATTAATAATTTATATTCCAAAAAATAAATTTATTTTATCAAATTCAATTCATATAATTAGTATAAATTAAATTAAAATTAATCCCATGAAACGTGAAGAAAAGTAGTTTTTTAGAAAAATTTCACCTTAAGAAAAAAAACTTTTTATTCCAAAATATAGAATAAAATTTAATCCAATGATATTAATTTGATTTTTCACTACATAAATGAAATAATATTAATTTAAATCCATTTAAAAACTAAATTTATCATCTTAAATTCATTAAATGAAAATAAATTTTTCAATAAAAAATAGTATTTTTCACTATTAATTTAAAATCAATATTTTCTGATAAATCTAAAAATATCATCCTGAAATAATTTTGATTTTCTTATTTAAAAAAGGATAATTTTTTTTGAAAATACTATTTCTAAAATTAGTAGAAATTTATTATAATATCTATTCAAAAAATTCAATAAAAACTATTTTAATAAAAATATATATTTGAAAAATAAAATCACTTTACTAATTTTTTTTCTTCTTATTTTCAAAGAATAAAATAATAATTTTTTATTTAGTTAGAAAATTATATATATATGTATATATTTTATAGTTTGGTTATAAATTTTTCACCTATGAAATTAATGACTATACTATAATTGTAAAATTGAATAATAATATTTTAATAGTATATCGCATTTTTTGTTAAAGCGCAGTGTAGTGTGTTGTAAAAAATATCTAGCGTAGTATTATTTTAAAGAAATTTTATTAGGTGTTTCATTATACCACCTTAAAGATATTTCATCCATGACATTTTATCTCATTCCAATTTAAAAAATTTCAAAACATTTTCTGAATAAATTCCATATAGGTGAAGAAAAAAATATTATCATGAAAGGAAATAATTTGACATTTTGAAACTCAATTGGTTAAAATGGTTAATTAAAATACGTTTTCAAAATAGCATAATAGAAATTATAAGGTCATATAGAATAACACATTAATTTTTTTCCAAATATTAAAACATTATAGGGTGTTGAAAATATGGACATAGAGAAAAACGTAACTTGTGAGGAATAATATATAGTGATATAGAACATGGTCATGAGAATATAAAAAAAATTATCCAATGAGGTTTCAAAATGACCAGCAGTTCATCAAAAAATAAGGTATTTGTCAAAAATATATATTTCAAGACCCCTTTACAATATTTTATTTATTCATTAACTATTATAATATAACACATGATAAAATATACATACATGATTTCATCATATTCCAGGAGCACAAATTTTCATGCCTGAAGAACTAAAATATACTTCCAATGGATCACATGATCCACAAAAGGATAGACATTTATTTCTTCTATCTTGTGACATTAACCACAACCCAAATGGTTAGAAAAATATATGAAATTATCCAATATGAATAAACCTTAATTCATCAATCTCAAAAATATCATAAATAAATTTAAAAAATCAGTATAAATTAATCCATAATCAGCTAACAATAAAACACATTACAATATTCATGACCATGTTTATAACTTAAAAACAAAAATATTTGATTACATATTATTCCATGTTCAATTTAACATTTATCTCAAAATATTATTAGTATGAAATTAGTTTATTTACACTATAAAAAGTATATTTCCTAATCATATAATCTCTAAAATTTTCCAATATTTTTTATAAATATCATAAATCATCATAAATAAAAAATAAAATCATATATACATCAAAAATTAAAAATTTATACCAAAAGTAAAAAACCCATCATATTAAAGTTATTTCCATTTACCTCAATCATATAAAATTCTGTTAAATAGTAATATTCTTCAGAAATTACATTAATCACATAGTCACTAAATCATTTTTCAACCACATGGTTATCTATATGATAAATCATATGCCTTCAACATGGAATATCCCTTTATCTCAATTAACCATATTTAACTTAACAACAATGATCATTTTAACAGTTAATTTAATCAATACCCATAATCATATGTCTATAAAATATAAAATCATTATTCCTAAAATAACATTCTCACCAGATTATATATAAAACCGAAGGATTGTATTACATTAATTTACCATGAAATAATGCTAATCATCTTAAAATACAACCGATTAATACCTAAAAAGTGGTCTTTATGCCTTTTAGATTTCGATCAAACTTATATTTATAAACCATTATTGTATCCAAAACACTTCAGTTAAACTCACATGAAAAAGTTTAACTTTAAAATGTTATCTAAACCTTTCCTATGATACCAACTACAAGGATCCTATCCTTTATCAACCCATAGTTACAAGTTTCATAAATAGGGTTGGACATTCTTACATTTGAAGGATAATTTATTTTTTTGGTTTTAGAGAATTCATAATAAATATTTATATTAAAATATTATAACAAATCATGTTACCTTCCAACAAATACCAGTTTCTACAAAAAAATAGGATACTTAAATTTGACCTCCTATTTCATTAAAAACCCACATTGATTAATTAATGTTGAGTAGCCGTAGAGGAAATTCTGACCCTGATATATAACCTACTCATCCATAGGTCTTTTGAAAAACATTTTAAAACTTTTGATGAGAATTTTTTTTCATAATTAATATAAAAATAATGAAACTGGATTTTCCATTTCTGAAAACATAATTCAATAAAAAAATTTCATTTTTCTTAATAATCCTCAAATTGAAATACTCTAATTCTTACCCAAAAATTTCATATTATTTTCCCAAAGATTGAATAAAATTTCTCATTTGTAACAATAAAGGAAAAAATCATAATCATGGCAGTTTGTCATAAAATATGTGATCTTATGAAATCATTATATGTAAGAAATGTAATTTCCACAGTTAAAGAAAAATAAATATTCTTTCAAACAAAACATCACTAGATTACCAAATGGGAAAAAGAATAATTACATGAAAAAAATTTATTTTCATGAATAATAAAAAATATTTTAGGATACATGGGATAATATTTTTCATATCATTCTTATAATCACTCTTATAGATGTAATAACCAACTTTATTAATTAAAACATAATTTCCAAGATAATATAATCATTATCCAATGCATTAGATAAATATAATGGGATAAAATGATCATAAATAATGTACAAGGACTATAACTAATATAAAACCCATATAATATTGAATATAATTAATAAAAATTTGTAAATTATACTATTTAACACAAATGGAAAAACACTTTCGGTATTCTTATAAAAATAATGCTAAAAATATTATTTATTTGAAAAATAATTAGAAAAAATCCTTGAAGAATGGGGTATAGGATATTCTTGTTAAAACCATTATAATTTTAGACAATTTTATATAAAGAATAATTTTCTGGAAAATTTATAATTTCATTCATTTAATATACGATATAAAATGATTTCATTCACACTTTCAAAAAAATTACAAATAACCTTTTTTAAAAATGTTTAAAAGTATTATTTTAAAACCATTGTAAAGAAAGTAAAATATTGTTTAAAATGAATTTTATCATACATTTCAGTATTTTAATTAAATCACTAGTTTTTTTTAAATAACATGAATATGGATGGAAAATAGAAGAAAAAATATTAAACATGTAATATAATGTTTTAAATAAAATTATAATACCTTGAGTCTGACTCACTATACACATAATTTATCACCTAAATAGTAAAAATATATTAATTTTTAACTTTATTGAGAACCTTGTCATTTGTTAATCCCATTTCATTAAACTATTTTTTTCATTTATTTCAATATAAATTTTATTTACTTATTCGGTTAAGTCCAAATTATTTGTTTTCAGGAGGTTCGGTCAATTGTCACAATAAATAGTAGTTTGACCATGGTAAAATGAGAAATTATAACATTATATCCAAAAAAATTACATAATTATCATAAATTTATATTAATAATACTTTTAAAACCATTTATGAATGATGGATATGAAAAATTAAATATGTTATAATTATAGAGATGGTGGCTCATTTGTACTCATTAGTAACGTTCCATTTTTTCAAAAAAACTGAGAGAGAAAAGGTAAGAATTATTTAATCATTATATAATTATTATATTATCATGAATATCATATTATTTCATTAAATACACTTTTATACATTGGTCATGTGATGCGGTGATGAAAAAATAATCACATCGCTTCACTGAGGAGGTAATCCACATGTACAGGCAAACGACATGTTACTTTTTCAATGGAATGACTGATAAGAAAATATAAGATATAATATATTTATATAATGATAATTATTTCATTAATATTATATATATACTATAATTCAATAACCTACCATTTATATATGATATAGAAAATGAATTTCATTAGATCATAAGGCGGTAGTCTTTCGTACACATGAATGATGGTTCTGTTTCCAATTAGATGATGAAATAAATTTATTTAAGTTGATCCAAATTCATAATAACAAGTAATTATATGGTGAATACTTTTATTATTATACGAAAATTGTTATAATATTTTTTAAGAAGTTATCAGAAGAAATCAATCTAAAACATTCTATAAATATCAATACATCTTCTTAAGAAAACCTCTTCTTCATTACACCACAATCCCTTTATAATTGGTATTCATCCAAAAATAATACCTTCTAGACATGTGGAGGTATTTTGGAATGATAATTTGGTCATAATTGTAAAAACTATAATTCAATAAAGTTTTTAGGAATATAATATAAGAGTTCACCTTTTATATGTGGGGGAAATGAAACAATTTGAATTATAAAAAAGATTAAGTTATATATATATATATATTATAATCATGTAAATTTTTTCCAAACTAACCCTAAATTAAATATAATTTCTTTTAGGGTATAAATAAACACAAAAAATCACATTTTTGCATGTTTTTGATACATTTTAAACCTTATCTACTAGTTAAAGAACTTTAAGACCATTTTAACCTTCACCATGATAACGTTAATTTCGAGCATTGTAAGTTAATTATATGATCAAAGATAAAGGAAAACTATTACTAGATTTGGAAATAATGTTTCAAATTTTTTAATCCTTTATATTTTCTTCAATTTCTCAGGGTTGAGGAATTAATTTTAATATAAGAACATAAATACTTGAAAAATAGTTTTTTTGGAAAATATTCGTTTTATGTTTTAAATAATTTTATATTAAAATATATTAATAAATTGGTTTACAAATGTTTTATTAGGATAAATAATAAAAAAATAAATAATTTAATATTTTTTTAGAAATATGAAAATTAATTTAAAATTCCATCCATTCCATAAAATTAAAAACCAAAAATTATTTTTTTCTTTGAATAAAATATATATTATCATCTCAGAAGTAATTATTTGGTTCTAAAATTTTAGATAATGTTTGAGAAGAAATTATTTATCTCCTTAAAAAATATTTGGATGAATACAACTCATCGTGTTATGTAAATGAAATTTTTAGATGGATTTTAAATCATCACCCCTTAATTTCAACAAGATTGTACTTGTTTTACACTTTTTTAAGGTGAAAAATATTTATTATGGTTAATATTCACAATTAATATTTTAAATATGACCCTATTAAATTATATTAATTATTCAGACTCAAAATATAACAACCCTGCTCTTTATGTCACATTTAAACATGATTTATTACAAGATATTACACATAATAAAACTCAGAAGATCGAGAGGCCCAATGTATTTGGGAAATAATGTAAGTTAGCTAACAAATAAAAACATTAAAAAAAATTATTTATTGAAATGTTTTTAACATGATAGAAAAATTCCTTTATATTTAACACTACATGAGATAACCTAGGGACATATGTATGAAAGTAGTGAGCTATAAATCTTTATAACAGAATAAAAAAAGGATATCATGAAGAAGACAATAAATTTTGAACAATAGACATATCAATGGGGAACAAAATGAACATGAATAATAATGTCTGATATACCTTGATAATCATATCATTGGAAATGTGGAAACAACCTAAAACACCATATCAAAAACACATGTCAAGGCAAAACTCACCAAAACATTAAGATGGACAAAGTACCATAATATAGTTAGGTAAAATCCATGTGTCAACGTGACATATCATGATACAAGACATTACACAAGGAATTGTATTTCTATATAATTTCGGGTTCACTCATCACATTCATTTCACTTTCATGCTTAACTATGGAAAATATATTAATCCACGTGGATTCATTCATCATCAGAATTTATTCCATGGTAATGGTGTTTGAAATACAATCATTTAAGTCCCATATTAATTAATTATGTGTATATAGGTGAATACACATGATAGAAAATGGGAATGGGATTACTTACACAATTGATTTGGAAAGGAATATCACGGTGCAATTTTGGCAGTATAACGGTCTCACATAAAAGACTCTAAAATAGGTTGATGAGAACGAAAGGGGTTTCTCATATTTTAGAAATGAAATGGACAATAATATGGACATGTAAATTCATGTATCAACCTAATTAATTTGTAAAATAAATGGTAAAATAAAAAATAAACATGAAGAAATAGGGAAAATGATAGAACCCTACATTAATGAGTGACTCCAATGGCTTGGGTGGGGATTCTTGAATGCATCGGATGACATGTGATGACTATAAGGTGTAGATGGAAGAGTATTGATGTTATCCAAGGACTATGAGTGAAGAGAAATGGGAGATTGGGCATCTATATATATGGAAGGAGGGAGATTTATTTATTATTTTGGTTTTGGACTCTACATAATAAAATATCGAAAATCACAAACTATCCCATGGTTTGTTTCCCATGGTATCTACCAAATGGGTGTGGATAAAATTATTTATATAGAAAATGGGTAATCATACTAAAATATTACCATTGGGGATGTTGAGGTGAATAACACTCATAGGGAAATTATTATAAAATAATAAAATATATTATAAGTCATGGAGGATAATATCTTTATCTAATAAACGTCAAATCATATTATTTTAAAAATAAATCATATATTAGTTCATGTATCCTATTTATATTACTTATTATATCCCTTTTGGGTCATTTTTTTGATTACTCAATGTTTTATCAATGTAATTCCATTCTTATAAAATCCCATTAGGAAAAACTATGCCAAATCATGCTTAAATAAACTAAAAAATTCAATATGACCATTAAATGTAATTTTCCACTTCTGTGATTAGATTTTCAAGAATCTGACAAAAATGGTTGCAATCAGTAAGATGTTCTTTGTCTGATACGACAAATGTAATTTTTACTGAATAGTAACATACCATTATAAATAGTAATGTTACAATTGTGAATAATAATATTAAACTAATGAATAGTAGATTTTCCATGTGAATCGAAACCTTAGTAATGATAGTATGTATATATTTATCCTTCCGATAAGTGACAATATGATATAATTATTTTATAGTGTTGGTATTTTTATACGTTATGAATATTTAATGATTAATTTAAAATTATAATAGAAAATTTATTCTCATAAAATGTAATCCTAAAAAAGTATTTCAATTACTATAAATTATATAGTAATTTATTAGAATTATATAATTTTTAAAACTGTATGAAAAGCGATTTGAATTTTAAAATTTTTATCTTTCATATAAATTATGAATTTAATTAAAAATTAAAATACTCTTATTTAGAAAATTATTTTGATAAAATAAATTTAATTTCTGGATTCTACACATCAAAAAATGTTTTGGGTGAAGTTTTAGTATATTTCTGAAATACTTGATTTCTTGGTGAATAGTTAAATACGATAACTTGAGATAAATTATGAATACATGAATTATAGATTCATGGATGATGTTCTACCTATGTAAGAACCATTGGTCGAACTCACAAGATCATGTTACTATATTTAGTCCTGGAATCATCATTGTTTGTTATCTTGTGGAGAAATAATAAATTAATGAATATAATATTGAGAAAACATTTCTCCCCTCCACTATATATACCACCCCTCACAACATCATTTCGCACACCTGTCCATCCTTGTTCCTACACCAAATTTTACTCAAATATCTTCCCAATCTTCTCTTATACATATAGAATACCTTAGTATCATAAAAAGACCAAAACCACTCGTCTAAAGATTCTCTAAAGTATGATATATTCAAGAGGTAATATCTCTCTCTCTCTGTTCCTTCAATTTCTGTTCAAATTTCATTTCATTTCTTATCTTATACTCATATTCTCTTACCCACATTTCATGATAACTCTTGAATTATATATTTAATAGTATTATATCAATAGTAATGAAATATTATTCATTATACTCCTCCCTCTCACTATCACTCTCTCTCTTTGTTTATAAGAATGAAATTGATGCTAGTGATGTGTTAATTTACCTATCTCGTGGGCGATACACTTACATTCTCCATCAACGCCTTCTAGGATATCAATAAAACAATTAAATGGTTGAAAAAATATTCTAATATGTGTTTTTCAACCAATTTGTGTTTCTAGAAATAACTTTTATACATAATATTAAATGATAAAATTAAGCATGTTAATTGTGATAAAAAAACCACCCAATTTAAGTTAAAACGATCATCATTAAATTTTATATAATGATTTATCCACATAATAAATAATGAAATTCAGTATAAGATCATTTAAACTCATATAATATCATTAATAACATGTTGTACCAATTTTTTAGGTTTATCAATGTTATACTCGAACATCCATTCATGTGTAAAAGTGAACTATTCATAAAAACTATGAAAAAGAACACTCTCGAACAATAAATTTAAACTCTATAACTCATCCAAATTCCCGTATAAAAACTTAATAAAACCACAATGTATCATATTCTTGTATATGTTTTTCTGGAGTTGTTAATTAATGTATATATGGTCATTATATATGACATTGAAATGAATAAATTGATTGGATACATTGTAAGGGGATTTCATGAACCCAACCCTCTTTCTTTGGGTTTTCCCTCATTCAATCCACTTTTAGTATGGTTATTCCATAAAAAAATAGTCATCATTATCTTAAATATTTTTGTATATAAATGTTTACCAATGGATTTTATGCTAAACACAATGTTTTTCAAAAGAACACTTCATTCAAAAACACCGCTTTTACTTCTCACTCAAGGTTGATAGTTATGTATCTAATATTTTATTCCCACTTTCATTTGGGATCCCAAAGTTTATGAATGTATTATTCATGAAATAAAACTCATTCCTTTCAATGGGTTATTTGTAACTAAAATTGATATATGGTTTATGTGTCATGTATGGTATTGTTAACTTAATGATGTGACAGTTGTGCCTGAAATTATCTAGCACAATGTTGAAGTTATGATGTGACCAGTGCACCAATAATTATACAAAACTTTAATGTATTGGGTAATATGATAAATATCATTAATTATGGTGAAATTTTCATGAACAAGTTGATATAATTGTTCACAATTATGCGTTTTAGTTATCCACCAAGACATAATGTTTCATTTTTATGTATTTTTACATTCCATGCTATTATCCAATGCTTCGTCTCATGATTATGATGATGATGTTATAAATATTCTCACCCCATATTATATTGTTTAGTGTTGTCATATATCCTCTTAATGGGATTTTAGATCCCCCCTTTTTCTATATATATATCCTATGGTGACTACACATACTAAGGTGTACACAAGGACCAATAAGAAGATAGAGAAGAATTTATTAAATAAATGTTTATGCTATATGTTGTAAATGTTATGTATGGTTCTAGTTTTCCCAAGACAAAAAACCTTTGGATCCTCATTGCATAATTTATTTATTTTTTATAATTAAAATGATTTAAAAGTAATTTATTGAATGGGGGTCACTATAGTTGTTATTAGAGGAACTATTTAGTTAATTTCGGAATTTGGATTAGAGAACCTTCGTGAAAACCCTAGTACGAGACTAAGTATATGAAAGCACAAAAGACACTTTTCTAAATATATGGATCTCATAAGATATGATGTTACTGTTAATTTCACAATGGAATAAATAATATATTTAGGACATGTTGACTTATGTTTTCTTCTAACCTTTTCTATTTTATAAAATAGTGGGAACCAGGAGAAACCAGGCCAATAACCCATTTGAGGGACAACACAGCGATTCCCCAAATGACATCACCAATTCTTTGAAAAGTGGAGGTAAAACTTTATGGTGTTTCTTACTCAAATAACTCAGGTTATTAAGAATAATCTGAATAATTTGGAATTTCTTCCATCACCTATGAAGGAGAAACTACATATTTATTATTTTAGCAAAAACAACCTCTAATGTTTAGTGGATCTTATGATCCACTAGTTGCAGAATAGTGGGTCATCTCGATAGAGATGATCATTTATATGCATCAATGTGATGCATAAGATAAGGTTACTCTTTCCATTTATTGTCTAGATGGAGAAGCCGACCAATAGTGGGATTTTATTATAAACACCAAGACGATAAGAGAAATTGAATAGATAAAGTTGGAAAACATTATGATAATGTTTCTTAACATGTATTTCCCATGAAATATTTGTGTAGATATAGATAGATAATTAATATTTCAAAATAAAAGGGATGGGGAATCCATCACATACTACGAATAAAATTTAAAAGTCTTTTAAGGTACACTTTTTGATTTTTTATCACTAATGATAGAAAAATTTATAGATTATTTAGTGGATTAAAACAACACCAATGAATGTCTCTATCTTTTTGAGACTTTGGGAGTTATGATTAAGTTTTTCAATGCGCTCTCAAAGTTGAAATGAAGTTTGTAGAATTTTCACATAGCTATGGTGTTAATAAAAAAAGATAGAGGTTCATACTAGAGGATATAATGAAAAAGGTGGAATGATAACCCTACCACCCACATGTGAAAAATTTGGGAAGAAGTATTATTATAATTTCCTCAAAAGGACAGGTAAATTCATCATGTGTGGCAATGAAGTCCATCAGTATCTTGAATGAAAAAATGACATGAGAAGGTTGGATAATTTGGTGGAGGAATGTATAGAAAAACCCATGGTCCATTGGTATAGTTGTAGGGAGTAAGGGACCAATGTAGGCCAACACACTAATCCTCAAGTCCTTGGGGTAATCAGTATTAGTAACCAACAAATCCGAAGGAATAAGGGAAGGCTTATGCCATCATTACTTCGGAAGGGTTGCATAAAAATGATGTTGTACAAGTTAAACTTACTTTTCACCCACCAATGGAAAAAAGACTTATTTGATTCTTGTTCTACACATTCATCTATATCTCGCATGTTTTATAGAACCACTGAATCATATCCCCAAAACCTCGAAGTAGAGAAATCTATAAAAACACCAAGTGGTGATATCATTTCAACCCAAGTGTTCTACTCTTCTCCTATTGGCATATTTTGGAAGATTCTTCCTTTGAATCTCATAGTAATTCCCTTGGTGGATTTTAACGCAATAGTGGGTATAGATTGGCTCTAGTTATATAGAGAACACATGAAATATCAAGAAAAGAAAATATTTTTTCATATTCAAAGCCATCCCATGCTCCTCTACAAATGAAAAGAAGATCATGAATATCATTTGTAAAATCCTTCAATGGTGTGGGTGTTGATTCTATATAAAGATGCATACCTCTCTCAAATGGTAGATTCAAAGGCGGTTGTCCACCTATGGGAAATTCCAATCATGAGGGAATAAAGTGATGTATTTTCCAAAGAGTTACCCATAATTCCCTCAAATTGTGAGGTATATTTATCTATAAAACTCATACCTGGAGCTAATCCTACCTCATCGTGTCGCCATAGGATGGATTCTATTGAACCGTATGAGTTAAATAAGCCGTTGTAAGAGAATTTGGACCAAGTGTTCATATGGTCTGGTGTATCAGCTTGGGGTGCACCATTACTCGTTATGATAAAGAAGGATGGATTGATGTAGTTGTGTATCGATTATTAAGAACTCCAAAAGATCACCATAAATAACAAGTATCTTTTTTAAAGTATTGATGGCTTCTTCAATCAGCTACAAGAAGCTTATAACTTATCAAAGTGGGATCTCCATTCTGGATATCATCATCTAAAGGTGAAGAAGGAATATATTTAGATGACTACCTTTTATACATGTTATGGGCACTCTCATTTTTTGGTGATTCCCTTAAGACTTATTAATTCCCCTAAAATCTTCATAAATTTGATGAATAGAGTCTTTAGACATTACCTTGACAATTGTTTTATGGTGTTTATCAGTGATATCCTCATATACTCCATGGGCATGGAGTAAACTGAAGAACATCTAAGTCATGCGTTGGTAACATTGAGAAAGGACAAGTTTTATGACATGTTCAACAAGTGTGACTTTTAGATGAACCAAGACACATTATTGGGACATTGATCGCAAGTGAGTTAATTTTTACGGACCATTCAAAAAAAGATGAATTTGGAATAGAACAGACCCTCTAATGTCACAGAAATTTGTAGCTTACATGTCATAGAAGGGTAATATAAATGTTTTGTGAGAAATGTGTCTTGGTTTTCAAGTTCAATTCCTATTTTTTCAAGGAAATGGGTGAAGTATCTTTAGATGGAAGAATGTGAGTAAAGCATCAAGGAGATAAAGATATGCCTGGTCACTACACATTTATTCACATTATTGAAAAGTATAGAATATTATTTGATATACAGTGATGATTCCAAGAAATTATTGGGTTGTGTACTCATGAAAAATGATAATGTGAGAGCCTATGCCTCACGGTAGTTGAAGATCCATGAGAAGAAATACCCGACACATGATCCGGAGCTTGTAGCTGTGATTTTTTCCTTGAAATTCCGGTGGCACTACCTCTACGGTGAGAAGTGTGATATATATATAAATACCGATCAGAAGAGCCTAACGTATATATTCACACAAAAAGAACTCAACATGTGTCAAAGAATATGGTTAGATAAAATCAAAGACAATTATTTTTATATTCACTATCATCCTAAAAAGGCAAATAATTTAGATGATGCTCTTAGTAGAAAAGAACCCGCTACTCTATCCAAGATGTGGACTGAGAAATACCCTATATTTATGGATATCCAAAGGATGGACTTGAAAATCATATAAGAATGGAATGCATCCTATCTGGTCCCAATGATTGTGTAACCATGTATCGAAGAGAATATTAAGGATGCACAATGGGGTGATCTGGAGATGCAAAGGAGGGTGAATGATGTAAAGGAAGGGAAGCTGTAAGAGTTCCATATTGATGATAATGGTATAATTCAATTAAGAACAAGGTTATATATTCCTTCATCACCTGGGATAAAGAAGAAGATATTTGAAATTTTACATAGCTCATGTTTCTCTATCCATCATGGTAGCACCATGATATACCATGAACTCTAAGAAAACTTCTGGTGGGATAACATGAAGAAGGAGATTGATGACTATATATCAAGGTTCATGATATGTCAACAAGTTAAAGAAGCGCGACAGAAGTCCATGGGGATGATGAAAAAATTTTATATACCCATATGGAAATGTGAGAATGTCACAATGGACATTGTCATGTGTCTCGAGAAGACATCCAAAGGAAATAATGTGATATGGGTTGTGGTGGATCGACTCACCAAGACTGCCCACTTTATTTTCAATCAGGGAGATCTATTTCTTGAGAAACATGCAAATATATAAGTGAAGTATGCAGTGTGACTGCATGGGGTTCTACTCTATATTGTCTCCGATCGTGATCTTAGGTTCATATCTACATTCTGGATGAGCCTTCAAAATTCCTTGAGTACTGAATTGAAATTCAACATAGCCTGTCACCCCCAAACTGACGGCTGATCTAAAAGAACTATTTAGATGCATTAAGATATACATAGAGCCTACTGACTATAATTCAAAGGTGGATGGGTTCAGAATCTCCCATTGGTTGAGTTATCATACAACAATAGCTTCCACTCAAATATTCAGATGGATCCATATGAAAAATTGTATGGGAATTGATGTAGAGCTACAACTTTTTGGGATGAAGTTGGAGAAAGAAAGATAAATGGAATTGATCTTGTGCAAGATATGACAGAGAAGGTTCAAGTCATCTAGAAACATATCAAAGCTTATCAGAGTCAGCAAAATATCTATGCCGACAATCATCAAAGGGACCTGGATTTTGATATTGGTGATAAAGACTTCCTTCAAATATAATCTTGGAAGATAGTCATGTGGTTTGGAAGGAGAGGTAAGATAAGCCTAAGGTATATTATCCCCTTTGATATCCTTAACCACATAAGAGTCTTGGCCATTTTTCAAGCACTTAAATTGAATATTTCTCATGTTCAGGATGATTTTCAAGAATCACTCCTGAGGATGTACATACCAAATCCCTCACATGTACTGACCTCAGAGGTGGTACAATTGGAATATGATCTCTCTTATATGGAGCAGCCAGTAGAGATTCTAGACTAGAGAGATAAGGTTCTATGAAACAAGATAACCCACCATGTAAATGTGTTGTTGAAGAACCATAAGTATGAAGAATCCACTTGGGAATCATAGGAGGTAATTAAAGACTTTTTCCCTCACATGTTTATGTAAAATGAAATTTCGACGGTAAATTTTCAAAATGAGGGAAGAATGTAATGACCCAAAGTTTTATCAATTTAATCCAATTGTTATAAAATCACACTAGGAAACAAAATTTAACATCATAATTAAATGAATTACTAAATTAATGTTACCATTAAACATAATTTTTCCACTTATGTGATTTGAATTTTGAAAATCTGACACACATGGTTGCGATCAGTAAGTTGTTTGGTGCCCAATATGACCAACATAATTTTTGGTGAATAGTAAATTATCATTAAGAATAGTAATGTTACCCTTATGAAAAGTAATATGACCCATATGAATAGTATATCAGAAAAGTGAATAGGAACCTTACCAATGATAGTATAAATAAAATTTATTCATTCTATAAGTGAAAATATGATATTATTATATTATAGTGTTAGTATTTTTGTATGTCATGAATATTTAATGATTTATTTACTAATTTAAAAAGAAAATTTATTCTCATAAAATGTATTCATTAAATATTATTTATATTTATTAGTATTATATGATAATTTTATAATAGCATAATTAATTTTTGGAAAGGTTAGAAAAGAAATTTTATTTTTAAATTTTTTATTTTTCAGGTAAATTATTATTTTAATTAAAATTAGTCTTAATCCCGTTTAAAAAATTATATTCATAAAATAGAGTTGATTTTTTGATTCTACATGTGGAATAATATTTGGGGTGAAATTGTTTTATTTTTCTGAAATACTTGAATTTCTGGTGAATAGTAAAATACGATACTTTATGATAAATGCTAAATACATAAATTATAGAGTTGTGGATAATGTCTGGTTATATAAGAACCATTTTTTCAAATTCACATATCATGTTACTATATTTATTCATAGAATAATCACTATTTATTTTATTGTGGATAAATAAAAAAATAATGAATGTAATATTGAGAAAACCCCTCTCCCCTAAACTATAAATACCACCCCTAACAACTTCATTTCATCGCACCTATCATGCCATGTTCCTACTAATAATTCTGATTGAATCCTTTCCTAATATCCTCCCATGCGACCATAATCCCTTGGTCTCCTAAAAGGACTAAAAATGATCCCCCAAAGAGGCTCTTAAAGAAGATATATTCGAGAGGTAATTTCTCTCTCTTTTCATTAAATTTCATTTCAAATTTCATTGTTTTTATTCTCTAATCCTAATATTCTATTATCAAAATGTCATGGTAACTCCATTATGTTTTATATACTTGTATAATACCATTTTAAGGGAATATTATTCATTATAAATCTCTATTCTATCTATTTTTTTATAAAAATGAAATTGTTACCAGTGATGTTTTAATTTACCTACATCGTGGGTGATGGACTTCTATTTTACTTAAATGCCTTCAGGGTTGTCAAAAAACCATTAAATGGTTGAAAAAATATTTTAATATTTATTTTTCACCACTTTTATGTTCTAGAAACAACTTTTATAAATAATACTAAATGATGAAATAAAACATGTTCGTTGTGATCCCAAAACTGCACAATATTTCCTAAAACGATCATCATTAAAAATTTTCTAATGAGTCATCCACATGGTATATAACCAAATTCATTATAATATCATTTATAATTCTTAAATATCATTAAAAAAATTTAATATCAATTATTTTTTATTATCCACATTTTACACAAACATACATTCATGTGTACAAGTGATCCATTCATGAAAACTAGGAAAAAGGAGACTCTCAGACAATGAATTTAAAATATATAACTAATCAAAAGGCCTATAAAATGACACAATGAAACCATAATTAACCATATTAATGTATATAAGGTTATTTAATTGTGATTTAATGAATCTAATGTCATTATATATGACATTCATGTGAATAAATTAGTTGGATAAAAGGTAAGGGGAATTCTTGAACCCAACCGTTTTCTTTAGGGTTTCCCTCATTCACTCCATTATATATGTACTTATTCCATAAAAACAATTTATTCATAATCATATTACCTTTTCTGGTATATATATGTTTTCCAATGGATTTTATGTCAAACATAATGTTTTCCAAAGGAACTCTTCTTTCAAAAATGCACTTTTTTACTTCATGATGGTTCTTATGTCAAGTATGTTACTCCCTCTTTTATTTGGGAAGACAATGTTTATGAATGTCTAATTAATCTCATTAAACCCATTCCTTTACATGGGTTATTTATGAACAAATTTTATATATTTTCTATGTGGCATTCATGATAATGTTAATGTTATGATGTGACGAGTGCGCCTGGGATTACATAGTGCAATGTTGATGTTATGATCTGACAAGTGCACCCAGAATTATACAGTGCTCCAATGCATTGGGTAATGTGATTAATATCATGATTTAATGTTAAATATGAATAATAATGATGCAATATTTTTTCACAACTATGTGTGGAATTTAAGAACTAAGAAATCAAGTTTCATTTTTATGCATTACCACATTCCATGCTATTATCTAATGATTCCTATCATGATTATGATGCTGATGTTATGACTATGTTGTCCCCATGTTATATTGTTTAATGTTATTATATATCATCTTACTGGATTTTATCTCACCCCTTTTTGAGGTATATCCTCAGGAGACAACTTGTACAAAAGAGTACACAAGGGCCAACAAGAAGCTAGAGAAGAAGGAATTAAATAAATGTTTATTCAATATTTTGTAAATATGATATCATAAAAAACAATGTATATTAATACAATATTTGATTTTTACTAGAAAATTTGAATATGTAAATGAATTATGAAAAATTAAGCATTATATAATTTCAATATAATGATTCAATAAAATATTCATTTTATCTAAATAATTTTCTAAATATTTTAATTTTCACTTTTAAAATAGAAATCGATATTTATTGAAAATGATAGGTTTTTGGAAATAACATTTTTTTGAACCCTTATAATGAATTAAATTTGAATTCATCAAAATTAAATGATATTTTCTATTTTATAAAAATGAATCAATAATATTATTTAATTAAAAATATTATTTAATTAAAAATATTATTTAATTAAAAATATTTTTTATTTTAAAATTCCATTAATTCCTAAAATCATAAATCGAATTCCAATTTTAAACCATAATGAAATTTTTGCATTAAAAATAATTTACAAAAAAATAATAATATTATTAAAATACATCCATTATTTTATTCACAATAATTTACATATTCATATTCCCAGTGTATTGATAGATATCCCTTAAAAATGATAGTATATGCTCTAAGAGTGAGCTGCATGGAAGTGGGGCTTTCATGGGGCCATTCAACGAACATGTTTTGAGTCGTGATCTCGATGAGCTTGAATTTCTTTGATAAATGGTTTCACACATGGTCATGTTTTTGTATCTGAACTTGGGATTGTTCGAGGTAAATTCCCAGAAATGTTTTATCCCTTAAAATCTATAATAAATAGGATTTAAGGAGTGAGATCCTACTAGTTGAGGCTATCTTAATCTTTGCCTATGTCAAAAGGATTTGTTAAATTCGCCTATATTTTTACTAATAAAGTTACCATTGTTCAATGGATATATTTTCAGTGGTATTTATACTTAACGATCATCTAAAACCAATCTCATAAAACATAAGGATTTCAATTGTTTTGTATAAACATAAGACATTTAATTAAATCAAAAGATGGTGATTTTATTCACAAAAGTTCAACTGGTTACAATCCTCCCTCTTTTAGAAAATTTTCCATAAAAATTTTATTTTCCCACAATAAAATAATTAATGGTAACATTACATCATGACCTCTTTTTGTTTGCGCATTTCTTCTTCAAAAATGTGGTTTCTCTAGAACACGTTGAAAAAGGAAATTTTCTGTTATCATATAACATTTTTCCATGGTTTATGATCTCTACCCACTTCTCTTCATAGGAAAGATCATTCTCTAATTGTAACACCATTTTATTAATAACATGTGATGGGTCTGGTATATACTTTCTCAAGTGGGATGCATGTAATACATCATTTACTTGAGATAAGTTTGGTGGGAGTTCTAGTCGATAGGTCACTGATCTGATGGGATTAATGACCTCAAAATGGATGACGTACCATTTATTATGATTTCCCTTCTTCCAAAATCTCATCACTTTTTTCCATGGAGATATGAAAATAAATATCTTGTATTCAACATCAAACTCTATCTCTTGTTGATGATTTTCAGCATAGCTATTCCATTGAATCTAAGAATTTTTGATGGGCTTTTGAATAGTCTTATCCTTCTCTATCTATTCACATAAAATCTTATGACCTAGGATTTTTCATTCCCCAACATCATCCCAATATGTTGTTGTTCTTCACATCTTCCCATAAAGGGAATTATAGGGATCAATTTGGATGATTGAGTGGAAACTATTATTGAAAGATAGCACAACCAAAGAAAGATGTTTTCCCCATATAACTTTGATTTCCATAAAACATTCTAAAAACATGTATTATAGTGTATAAACAGTCTACTCTTTTTGGAAATTATTTTGAGGATGATAAGTCCTATTGAAATTCATCTCAGGGTATAGAGCATGCTAGATACTATTCTTGATCATGAATGTGAAACTTGGATATTGATCATATATAATCAAAAGTGGTACTCTATGAAGCCTTACCACTTCTATAATGTATATATGTGATATTTGATCAAGTGAGAATTGTTTTCAAATTACAATGAAGTATGTATTCTTTGTAAGAAGATCCACAATAACCCCGATAGCATTGTTTCATTTGGATGTCTTCAGATGTCCGATGACAAAGCCCATGGTGATTTCTCCAACCTCCATGATGGTATGGGTAATTATTTCATCATTCCCATAGAATTATTCCTTTTAGACTTCACTTGCTGACATAACAGGAACATTGATGTATATTCAACAATCTTCTTCTTTATGTTGTCCCTCCAATAGCTCTCTCAAAGATCTCGATATATCATTTTATTTCCTTGGTTAATAGAGAAATTTAATCTATGGGAATCCTCAAAAAGTTCCTTCTTTAACTCATGATTTTATGGGATAAAATATTCTGACCAAAATCTCACAATTAAATATTCATTAACATTGAACTTGAAGTATTTTCCATTCCTTATAGTTTTAAATCTGTTTTGAATTTCCGCATTATCTATTTGAGCATCCATTAACCTTTCAAAAGGATATAGTTGAGAAATTATTTGGGGAAGGATTGATGATGTTACGTTAATTATGATTCACATTTCTATACACTTCAATTCCATGAAGATCGAATCCTTCTCAATTCTCATCAATGATAGAATTGGTGGTCATTTATGCTTAGAGAATCTTCCACCTAGTTTTCTTTACCATGATGGTAGTGGATTGAGAAGTCACAACACTTGATCACCTATAACCATCTTCAAAGGATCATTTTAATCTCTTTTTATTTAACAATATATTTGGGGATCTTGTGATTAGTATATAACTCATAATTCTCCCCATAGAGATAATTCTATCAGATTTACAACATAAATATCACAACTTCTAACTCTAGACCATAGATGGTTTAGTTTTTCCAATGAATTGTCAAATTATATGATGGTTGGGAATTGACATTTTCATATAGAATCTATAAACTTCTTAATCCCATCTTTAAATCAGCACTAAAAATTAAATAAAAACCCAACTTTTAGGTAGTGTGATAATAGGGGTAGCGATAAGCCTCCTTTTCATCTCTAGAAATCGTTCTAGACATATATAATTCCAATAAAAAATGACTCCCTTCTGGGTTATCTTAGGAAGAGGGTTTGAAAATTAGGAGAAATTTCTCATGTATCACTGATAATACCTAGCTAACGCATAGAATCTACAGATATCTATCACAGAAGTTGGCTTCAACAATCCTTTAATTTCATTTTTCATTGAAGGGTCTACAAACATCCCATTTCATGTGATGATATACCACAAGAATGAGACTTCATTCAACCATAACTAACACATTTTGACTTTCATAGTGATAATCCATTCTCAAGGACTTTAGAACATTTCTCAATTGATCCTCATTCCCCTTCATGGTTTTAGATTATATTATAATATCATATATAAACACTACAACAAATGTTTCAAGTTAATTTCTAAAGACTCCATATATGAAGTCCCGAATTTTATTGGAGCATTAGTGTGTTTGAATGGAATCACTATTAACTCATATAACCCATAACTTGTATGAAAAGAAAAATTAGGGATATCTTCCTTCATCACCCTTACTTGTTACTATCCCAACCAAATATCCACAAGGGAGAAGTGTTGTGCTCCACATAACTGATCAAACAAGTCATAAATCCAAGGTAGATGACAATTAAGATATATTGTGAACTTTTTTAGCTCACTCTAACCAATTAAAAGGTGCATTGACTTGTCTTTCTTATTAACAAATAGGAATGGTTCACCCCATGGTGAAGCACTTGGCCATATTAACTCTTTATCCCGATTCTTCAATATTTTCTTCTTCAGATCCTCATGTTCCACAACATCTATTCTATAAGGAGTCTTGGATATTGGTAATTCCCCATGAATAATCTAAATGGAAAATTAAACCTCAAATCTATGATGTAAACTATTAAATTTCTTAAGAAACACATCAATGTATTCCATCATAAGAGTAATGTCATTGAGGATTGTTCTTTCCTTAGACTCAATTATTTGTGCTAGATACAATTTTTCATAGGGAAATAATATCCATGCTTTAGAATATGGTGATAAATAAAATTCAACCTCCTCATTTCACTACAACTAAATATGTGTTTAATTCGCATTACAGATAGGGATTTCATTCTGATGGTAATTTTTGTAGGCTCTATAAAGGGATTGAAAACATATGCCCAAAATTGCATCAAATTCCACAAAACTAAGTATGGTAAGGTTATGTAAGAAGTTTATCCTACAAATTTTTATAGGTGATGAGTTATATATATTTTTGAGACAATAATTCCCCTATATTCCATTTCTACTGACATCTTTACTTCCATTATTTATAGTGGTTTTGAATTGTTCTACTAAACATTCAAGATATGAAGGTATGTACAAACCCAGAATCCAAAAGTATGTTCCCAATTTTTGAATTAATAACTTGGATACCTTCCAAAATTTCCTTATTGGTATCCACCTAAGTTGTAGTAATAGAAAAATCTCTCCCTTTCTTCTTTAGATTTTGTTGGTTGCCTCTGAAAATCCTTGGCACATTGCAGTAGTTCACAAATTTCCCGGGTTTCTTGTTGTTATGGCATTGAACATTTATTTGAGGGTTAAACTAGGAATTAATTTACTTTTTCACATTTGTGGGAATTTTATATCATTAATTATTGTCCAGGTTTCCTAATCTCCCACACCAAAATAATTTCCTTATTCCCCTTAGGCAATTTCTAGGGTGCTTCTTTCTGCACCTTTGACAAGTAGGATACTAAAATTTGTTAGCATTGTTGGATTTATCCATCAAATCAATAGCATTAAACACTATTTTCTACTTATTATCCCCATAATACCCTTGGATTAACTAATCTATATTTTTATTTTTAGGGCACATTAAACAATTCCCTCTTGGCTTTCAAAGTCACGGATTGTCGGATCTTTTCATAGATAATGAATTAACCCACCAAAGAAGTGGAAAACCATTTATTCGAGGGTAAATAAAAATCCAGAGGCATATAATGAATTTATTGTAATATTTTCCATGTACATCTTGATAGATTTTTCATATTCTTTCTTATGTAGAAGGAAATAACTTTTCTTTTTTAAGAAAAAGATTGAAAGGAACATATTTATCGAAAAATATATTCCAGAATTCAATCCACTACATTATTTTGATCACTTCATCAGTTATCATATTCTTGATCAATGTACTCCACTTATCATATTATTCCTGTATATGATGAAAATATTGAATAATATTCTCTTGTTTGGAACATTAAAGGATATATAATATCTTCTCAATGTCGTTGGTCAAATTTTTCATGATTAAGGGTTCAGAAGATCCATTTAAAGTAGGAGGCCATTGTCAGTTGAAGCTCTAGATTGTGGATTGTTCTCACTTAAGAGGGTTTGGGTGATCCTATTGATCTAGACATTTATTCAAAACATGTGTTAGCTGAGTGAGTATTATAATAATTTTTGTGATTCCCGCTTCCATCAAGTGGGGCATGTTATTGGAACAGTCATCACATTGCCCTTCGCATTAGTTGTTAACCTAATTCCTTATATAGTTGGCCATATTAAAGAATAAATGTAAATTTAGGGGTTATTATTTTAAAATATTAAAATAATAAATTAGAATCTAAAAACATTAAAGGGGTAACTTATAATTTACATTTATCTCTTTATCTTATAAGTTTCTAGGCTCTAATCTATGTTATCCATGATCTAATTCCTAACACATATTTTGATGAGGATTTTTTTGTTCCCTTAGTTATGTTTCATAAAAAAATTATTAATTTACCAAATATGATCCCCCTAGGAGTTTAAAACCTTGTGTGTAGTAAGATCTGTTTTCAACTACCAAATTACCCTGATTCAGGCCCAAAACATCTTATTGGAGTTGTTACCAATACGTACATATGTTCCCGAAACACATCCATTTTTAGTATCCATATGGGGATGTATGTTATTAATAATCCAAATACTCTATACTATAAAAAATATAGGGATGTTTTCATATAATTATTCTCATACCTAAGGATTTCTCTAAATTTTTCAAATCACAATTCATATAAAATAACTAGACCTCTTCTTTGATTCGAACTATTACAACAGTGCTCTTAATTTCACATTTAAACCTGATATATTTCATAAATTTACACTTAATACATCCTGTAATATTGATAGTTCTAGTTTCTTTTAGAAATTGGGTATATTACATAGCAATATAGAATAGTAAAAAAACATCTATATCGAAAACTTCTCTAACATGATCAAAATGATCCTTCAAACTTAAAAATGCATGGGTTAACAAGAGGACATACATTAGAAAGGGGTTTTATATAAAGCCCATTAATGAAAAAAAAACAATACATAACATGAAGATGAGAAAACATGTTAAAAAATAGGTATATAAATGGTTCATAAAAATAACATGAACAATAAGGCATGATGCAGTACGATAATAAAAATATTGGAAATGTGGTGACCACTTATTCCATTTCATCATAAACATAAGTCAATACTAAACCCGTGAAGAAATCATGGTTGGAAAGGTCAACTAAAAGAATTAGGTAAAATATCTTTACTAATGTGACATATTTTTATTCTATCTACTACCCATGTATTGGAGTACTTTATAATTAGGGGGGCACCCGTCACATTCATTTCATTAACATGATTAACAGTTCCACATAGATCAATCAGTATGGATTCATTCATCATCATAATTTAAGTCATAATCAAGAACTGTTGAAGAGATACAAGTATGTCCCCATAAAATTAATTATTAGTGTATCATGGTGAATAACCATGATGGAAAATGGGAATGGTATTCACTGCAAAAAGAATTTTGAATGGAAAATCATAGTACAATTTCAGAAACATAACATTATCACATAAAAAATCATAAAATGGGATAATGAGATGGAATATTTTTATCTTTATTTACATATGAAATGAAAAGTATTATGGACATTGAAAAACATGTCTCAACATATGGAATTAGTAAAATAATGTTTAACATAATAACGGAACTAGAAGAAAGCAGATAAATGGAAAAACCCTTACATGAAAGTGTGAATCCAATGGATTGGGAGAGAATTCACAAAATCCTATGGAGAATTGTGGGGACTTAATAAAGTGTAGGGAAGATTGTGGATGTGTTCCAATGACTTTGAGTGAAGAAAAATTGGGGAAATGGTGGCTTTATATAAGAAAGAAGGGGTATTTCTTTATAATTTAGGTTTTAAACTCAAAAAAATAAAATACCGAATAACTAAAACCATCCCAAGGTGTTTCCCAATGCTTTCTCCCAAATGTGACCAGTATAAATTATTTTTTAGTTCTATGGGATGAAATTATTAAAATATAACCAATCGTGACATAGAGGTGAGTCAAACTCTTAATGAAATGATTTTAAAATCATAAAAATATATTAGAACTCCTGAAGAATTCGTAATTGAATTATCAAGTAAATTTAATATGACATTATTTTATAAAGAAAAGATATAATTGGTCTTTTATAATATTTATATTAATTATTACATCATTTTTGGGTAATTACAGTGTCATAAAACACAATGTATATTTATACAGTATTTAATTCTTACCTAAAAATTTTGAATGATTTTGAAAATTATGAAACATTCACCATTGGATAATTTCAACATCCAAGTTAAAATAATATTATTCATTTTATCTACATAATTTCTTAAATATGTGAATTTTCACTTTTAAAATAAAAAACAACTTTATTTAAAAATGATACGTTTTTATGAAAACATTTTATTGAACCCTTGTAATGAATTACATTTGACTTCATAAAAATTAAATGGTTATATATATTTGATAAAATATATTTAATCTTAATATTTTTTAAAAATATTACTTATATAAAAAATCCATTAATTCATAAATTCATTTAGATGAATTTGAATATTAACCAAAAATATAATTTGTTCGTTAAAAATAATTTACAATGAAAAAATAGTAGGATTAAATTTATTCATTATTTTAGGAAAAATAATATACATATTCCAATTTCTAGGGTATTAATACAAATACATTTAATAAACCAAAATATTCTCTAAGAGTGACATGTGTGATGGCAGGGATTTCATGGGGCCATTCAGTGAATATGATTTGGATCGTGATCTTGATGAGCTTGAAATTATCATGTAAATAGTTTCTCTCATGCTTAAGTTGATGGATCACAGCCTAAGATATTGTTGTAAAATCCCAAAAATACTATCTCCCTTATAAA
Organism: Viscum album; assembly: GCA_963277665.1. Lineage (NCBI taxonomy): Eukaryota > Viridiplantae > Streptophyta > Magnoliopsida > Santalales > Viscaceae > Viscum > Viscum album. The sequence goes on from OY728150.1 coordinate 1,871,284,154, forward strand.
CTCTAATAAATGGGCTTCATAGGGTAAGATACAGTTAGTTGAGTTCATCACATCCTTTTTCCATGTCAAAAGGATTTGTTAAAAACCTTATATTTATACTAGTCAAGTGATCACTATTCGACCGCTATATTAGCAATGTTAATGACACTTAATGGTCATCTAAATCCAATTAGATAAAAAAATGGAGTGAATGTGTATTCTCTGACCATAAGTCATTCAATTAAATTAAAAATATAATTTTATTCATATTAGTTTAGGTAATTTTAATTAATATGGATTCCATTTTATTAAATTGAATTTTGAAGAAGTGGAATAAATTAATTTTATATTAAATCCAAAAAATTATAGGAAAATTGATTCTCCTAAATAAATGTCTTCTTAAGTATAAATTGTTTTTATACCAAATATTTCATAAAATTGAAATTAATTATCATAAATCAATTTTAATTATATAAATGATTTAATTATACTTATAATCAATTTTAAAACAAAATAGAACATTGATATTGATTTAAAAGAGAATATAGTTTAAAAATCTATGTTTTTTCATAGTTTGCTGAAAAATCACTCTTTTTAGAAAACTATAAAATATCATCCTACAATAATTTTTATATGTATTTTTCAAAAAATTTATACATTTTAAGAAATACTATTTATAAATATTTTAGAAATTGACTATAATATCTAAAAAAAATTATATAACAACCCCCTTTTTGAATAAAATGTTTTGTTGAAGAATAAAATCACATTATTGAATATATAGTGATTTTTTATCAAAATTATTCACTACATTTTTATTGAGTAATAAAATTATTTATATTTCATAATTTTTTTATTATTAATCAGACTTTCCAAATTAATGACAAGTCCATCTTCCTCACATTAAATAATAATATTTTTATAGTATATCACAATTCACATAAAGCATGATGTTTCATTTTATAAAAGCTATAGTTTATAGTATTCTATTAAATTTAATTTTTGAGGTGTTATAGAAATTTTTTCCCCATATATAAAATATGATTTATATACATGATTTCTAGAAGGGTGAACTACTATAATTAGAGGTATTTATGATGGGATATTTGCTACGAGATCCCTTCGCAAATAAGATTTAGCGATGGGCCCCATCACAAATAGCTCGTTGCAGAAAACAGCAAAGAAAATACAATTTTATAAGACCATCCCATCAGAAAAAATTGTATTCACTACTGGAAATGTGGTTTTTACCCACGGTTCTTTACCAACGGTTTTCTTAAACCGTTGGGAAAGGGTACCCCTTTTCCAACAGTTTTTAAATACCATTGGAAAATATTTTCCCCAAATACAATCGGGCCGTTGCTCTCCCCCATTCGTGACAGAACCCTAAAATCAATCTGGCGCTCTACTCCTCTCACGAACTCCCCCATCCGAATAGGTGAAAAACCATCTAAATCATCTAAAATCAGGTATTTTATTCTTTATACACATATGCTACCTTGTTTTTATTGTTATTGATCTAATATTTTTGTTTTATGTTTGGATTTTGATGTGAATCACCGTGAAAAATAGCAAAATGAACAAATATTTTGTTAATTTATTATTTTCCCATGGAATATCATTTGTGTTATAATTTCCACACTAAATAAATGGGTAATGTAATAAAAGACCTTGAATAAATTGTGGAAGTTAGGGTATGCTGCTTCTATGAGAGGTTTTTTATTGTGTTTCATTGTATGTTGTAGGCTGTTGTATGGTGATTTAGGTGACCAGTTGGGCTTTGTGATATGTGGGGTTGTAATGTGATGGTTAGTGGGCATGGATGTGACATGTGAAGTTGTGTGATAGTGATGATGTGTGGTGGTGTTGTACCGTGTGGAGGTGTTGTGTGATGAGGTTGTGGTGTATGATGTGGTGAGGTGGTTTTGGTTGTGCGGTGGTTTGTGATGTGCAATAGTTTTGTTGTGATATGTGGTTGTTTTGGTGAGATGGTTAGATGATGTAACATGGAGAGGATGGTTATTGTGAGATAGTGAGTTGTTGTGTGGTGGTTTTATTAGTTTCTTGGTTATCTATGGATTAAATTATGCTGTTAAAACAAGAAAACAAGATAGTAAATAAATGAGATGGAATAGAAATGGATGTGTGGTAAATGGATTTAATTAATTTAACATTAAATGAATAAAAAATGTAAGTGTGAATGATGTGGCTTATAAATGAAAGTGGGAAATGCTATGTGTGTTGTGTGGTGATGGTGTGGTGTGTTGCATATAGTGGTGAAAGTGGTTTTGATGGTTTCTGTGTTGTATGGTAGTAGTTAAGTGTGTGATTATGTAGTTAATGTGAACCCATAGGTTGGGTATTTTGTGCTATCTATATATCATGTATTTTATGTTATTTCTACACATTCCCAACTAGAGTTGGATAAACATACCAACGATTAGAGGTTTTGAGTTATGGGTATTTTTTATAATATCTAGGATGGTGGTTATATGGTTGGATAGCTACCATGTCTTCCCTACCCTTCCTTCATAAGTGATTGACCATGTGTTTTTAGGAAAGATGCGATGTGATTATCCATGTGTCTTCAGGTGAGATGTATAATGATTTTCCTAGTGTTTTCAGGTGAGGTGCGATGTGATAAGGCTATAATAAGATGTGGCATGTGGTTGGGCTCATATAGGGTAGGAGGATGGCACAAGGTTGATGTTATTCATTTTCATGATACCCTAATAATATGGTTATGGGATGAGGCATACTGTGATGTGATAACACATTAAGTTCTTGTTGGTTTTACATTTTTTCAATAACACATTAGTATGTTTTTTTCACATGTGTAGTTGATACCTTGATTATTTTCTTCCTTAATTGTTTACTTAAATGTATTTTCTATTAAAGTTCAATCCTATTGAATTGTTTATGACAAAATGACTTATATAAATTCTTTTTACAGAATGGATAGAAGTTGGATGTATGAAACCGATTGGATCTCAAGCGATTTTCAAAAACAATTTGGAGAACTTTATAGATTTTGCATTTCACAACGCTTTAGATAGTGGTCACATACGCTGTCCATGTTTTAATTATGTTGGTAGACCTTGGTTGTGCCATGATGAAGTCTGCTACCACATTACCAAAAATGGTTTTCAAGCAAACTACTTTGTGTGGTATCACAAAGGGGAGAAAATGATATCTCAAATTGGTGATGATTGAAATGAAAGTACTGGAATGGAGAATTTGTTAGATGATCAGTTTCCTTTTATTCTTCATCATGAAAAATAAAGGATTTCAACTCAAGAAGACTTTGATATGAGGAAAACTGATGCATCTAGTGAAAATGATGATATTGATAGGCTGAAAAAATTGAACGATGCTTCCTCGACTCTAGTATATAGACAATGTGATAAAATGAAAAAGATGGAATTTTTAATCTGATTGTTTCATGGGAAAACTATGTATGATATTTCTAATACATCAATTGATTACATTCTTACCCTCATGAAGGATTTACTTTTAGATGATGTAGATATTCCCTCAAACCACTATATGGCATGGAAGTTAGTTGAGGAACTTGGATTTTCAAGGAACAAAATTTATGCTTGCCCAAAAGATTTCTGTTTATTCGAGTAGGAAACCGTTGAACTAAATGATTTTATAAAATGTGGCAGATCCAGCTGGAAGTCCAAATCTGATAGAACAACATCTCGCATTCCACAAAAAGTAATGTGTCACTTTCCATTTATCACCAGACTCCAGAATATTTTTATGTTTGATGACATATCAATAAAAATGAGATGGCATGATACTGAGAGAAAGAAGACTAATGATGAGTTGGTTCATCCTGCAGATGAATTTGCATGGAATAGATTTGATTCTCGACATCCTGATTTTGCAGCTGACGGGCGTAATTTGAGGCTGGGTCTTTCATGCGACGGTTTTAATCCATTTGGGAAGATGCTTACTTCGCACAACACATGGCCAGTTCTTATACACATTAATAATCTTCCCTTATGGTTGTGTATGAAAAAACATTTCACTTTCATGAGTATACTCATATCTAGTCCTTCTGATCCTGGCATTGATATTGATGTATACATGCAAGCTTTAATAAAAGATTTGAATCTTCTTTGGGATGTGGGTGTGCGCACATACGATGCATGTTCTAAAGACATATTACAGATGTGTGCTTCACTTATGTGGACGATCAATGATTTTCCAGCTTAGCAATGATGTCTGGATGGAGCACAAAGGGAAAACTATCATGTCCAGTTTGTATGAAGAATAAATGATCCATAAGACTGATAAATCGCTGTAGTTTTAGTTTTATGGGACATCGAGGATTCTTTCCAAAGGATCATCCATATAGAATGAATCATCCAAGATTTGATAATACCATAGAGACCGATGATCCACCACAACATATGTCTGGAATTGATGTGCATAATGAATTGAAATATTTCAGTTTTTAGTTCTGGAAGGGTCAAATGAAATCTGGAAAGAGAAATAATGTTTCCACTGAAACCTATTACAATTGGAGGAAGAGGAGTATCTTTTTTGATATGCCTTATTGGTCAACCAATTTGTTACGTCATTTCTTAGATGTAATGCATATTGAAAAGAATATATGTGAAATTTTACTTTCGGTTCTTCTAAATTCCAAGGGGAAGACAAAAGATGATTTATGATCTCGACGTGACTTGGTGGATTGGGGCATCTGACCAGAATTGCATCCTGTGCGTCTCAGTGAAAATAAATGGAAACTTCCATGACCTTCTTATGTGATGACACTTATGAAAAAAAACAATTTCTAGAAGTATTAGAGACTATTAGAGTTCCTGATGGTTATTCAAGCAACATATCTAAACGGGCCAACAAAAGAGAGTTGAAGCTAAAATCTTTGAAGACTCGTGATTATCATGTTCTACTACATGAGTTGCTTCCAATAGAAATCCGTCATATTTTTTCCAATAATGTAATGGTGGTTGTTATTCAGTTTTCCAATTTGTTTAGAAATCTTATTTCTAAGAAGTTGTCCAAGTATTTCGTGCCAAAAATGTTGACAGCTGCCCCATTAATTTTGTTTGAGTTGGAGAAAATATTTCCTCCATCATTTTTTACATTCATACTGCATCTGACTATCTATATTCCCAATGAAATACTTCTTGTAGGACCTATTTATTTTTGTTGGATGTATCCAACTGAAATAAATTTGTTCACATTAAAGTCTTTTGTCCGAAACAGAAATCATCCCGAAGGTTCTACCATGAACGGTTACCTGACTAAAGAATGTATTGATTTTAGCTCGATGTATTTGTCTGATCTTACTACAAGATTGAATAGACCGATGAGAAATGAAGAAGAACAGTATGAGAAAACTGAACCTAGTTTTCCGTCACTTCCTCAAACAGTAGGAATTCCTGGATCATATACATTGAAGACATTAAGACATGAAGAGCAGGAGATGGCACATCGCACAGTTTTGTTCAAGTGTGATTTTTTCGATGACTATATTAGGTAAATAAATTGATTATGTATATCTTACATATATATCTGTTAAACTATTAATTTTTTTATCTATAAGGAACATAAAAAATGATAAATAGGAAGCATCGTTCTTTATTGTTGAGAAGGAGAGAGACTTTGCATAGCAAAGAGTTTTCTGATTGGTTAAAATTGAAGGTAAAAATATTATTATTTAAATTAATTATTTCAATATTTAATTAAGTTTAAGAGTCATTTATATTGCAGGTATTGAGTTTGTCTGATGACTCTGTCTTTGAGGAAATAAGAGCTTTGCCTTTTGGTCCTAATACCATGGTTCTTGACTATAAATCAATTGTTATCAATGGGTACAAATTTATTGTCACTGAACGAGAAAAGAACATGAGAACACTACATGATGGTGCTATGGTTACTGCCACAACAGATTCTTATGCCAGTGCATCAGATAGTAGACCGCGATTTGAAAATGTGGGTTATTATGGAGTCGTTGAGAAAATAATAATATTGGATTATTACTCTCATGGACGAGTCACAATGATGAAATGTCATTGGTTTGATTCGATGATGAGACATGGAACATTTATTAATGATTTTGGATTTCGAGTAATTAATATGACCCACACTCTTGCTACCGAAGAACCATATGTCTTGGCATCAATGGCTAAACAAGTTTTGTATGTCAAAGACCAACTTTGACCTGAATTTGGTGTCATAGTTGAAGTAATTTCAATATATATTTTTGATGATGGTAATGATGGAATTTACATTGTCCCTATTTCCATTAGAACCAATACATTTATTTCTTTTGATGACTCCAATAGCTCAATTGTGAGAGTTGATTGTGAACTTGAAGTTGTGGTTGAAAATATATAGAATCATTCATCCATGTTCTCAATTTTTTTGTTTTACCTCGAGTTCGGTTGTTAAGGTTGGTAATATTCAAATAGATTTTGTATTGATCAGAAATATGTTTTAACTGACTTGAGCATTATGTGAATTTTTAATGTTTATTGGTTGCTGTTTTATTTGAATTTCATTTTCTAATTTGGAATTAAACTGTATTCAAACCTAGTCAAACAATATTTCTAACGTGGTGAACATTACAACTTATATGATTTATTAAATTCATTCATGCTCTTCTAAAAAAATTGATAGCTAAATTACTAATGAATCCCCCCATTCCCTCATATATTTAGTTTTTTGGTTTACACATTAGTTTCCCTTTTCTAATTAATTATATATGTGTTTTCAAAAGTAGGAAATGTAGCCAATTGAATAGTGATGAAGGAAAAAAATGATGGAGAACAATCGTCGGATGGAGGAGATGGGTGTTCCACGATTACTGCCTAGAGTGAGTACTTTATTTAAAAAATATATATATTTAAAGAATATATAGTGTCATGTGATTAATTTTTTTGTAAAAATTTTTGTAGGATCCACCTATACATCGACAGTTATTCAACGAGGAGCCTAGTACTAGTCCTATTAATCAGGCTAGTGGTACGAGGAGGGTTCATACCAGAGGTGGATGATCAGCTGCGTGTGCCCAAATAGACCCTGGTCCTCCCACTAACATGTCATCCTTCCCACATTCTGATCTTGGTGTGTCATTAGGGACACATGGTATATTTAGGCCTCCCATGTTTTCACTACCTTCTGCATCTTCTGCCACGTCATTTTCAAATCCCATGATGAATACCACTCCCCAGTCAGAATCTGGTCATACTGCTCTCTCATCTTCTTTTGCTTCTACTTATGTCTCTATGAGCTTCTATATTCCATCGTCTTTGACTCCTGTTCCACCACAGGGTGTTCCATAAGTTTCTGTGGATCCGGCAGCGCTCAGCGATCAGACTGGCGCAGGTATATTTATAAAACCCTAACAAATTTTTATAGAAATATTTATTTTCATTATAACATGTTTTCATAAAATATTTATTTTTCTTTCATGAAAAATACATGTACTGAAAGGAGGAGGTGGAGGGGGAGTACACGAATGCGTTCGGTGTGGAACCACCGCACAGAGGTTATGGTGGATTACAATGAAGACAAGCAAATGGTTTAGAAATCAGGGCAGCAATGTCGGAGTTTTTTGGTGACGCTTGCCAAATACTCCGACATCATGTCAACCCACTGTCATAGAGACATTTGCCACATGAGGTCAAGGATAGAGCATGGGCATATATATGGGTAAAAAAATATGTTGTATTTAATGCCATGAATTATTTTTATATTTATATGAATTAATATTTGGATGTCAGCTTTGATTTTATTTTCCTGATGGTGAGGGTGTTCGAGCGGAACATCTAAAGGATTTAGGCAAGCTTTGGAGAGCCTACAAGCATGATTTGTATATTGGAAGGTGTGCAAGAGTTGGCATTGAGTTAGAGGTGGTACCAGTCGTGGATGATTGTCCTATAGAACAGTATCGTCAGATGATTACTCATTGGATGAGTACCCAGTTTAAGGTATGAATTGCATTTGAGGTATTTAAATAATAACTTTCATGTTATTAATTAATATTATCCTTTTCATTATCAAATTTTATTTATGAATAATCTTGAAAAAATAAAAAAAAACATTGATGCCAAAAAACACCTCCACACACTAGGACGTACGACGATGCCGGATCATGAGAGGAAGCAGGTATGAAATTTTTTTATATGTTTTATTTACGACTTACATTTTCTTTTTTTTTCTCAATTATTTAATTGTTTTCTAAAGTTTTCATATAAATTTTGTTTTCAATGTCATTGTAGAGGCAAATACATAATATTGAAGGACATGTGCCTCAAGCGAAACTGTTTTTCTCGAGTAGACGGAAAAAGGATGGAAGTGTCGTCAACGAAGTGACTCAGCAGTATATTGTAAGTTTTAATCTGTTGATTTTATACTTTAATATCTATTTTTTAACTAAATAATCTATTTATATTTGTAAAAGGTTGCTTTAGAGGCCCTCGATGCCCAAGAACCAGACAATTTTGAGCCAACATATCACTTAAATCTGGTGTTGGGAGAGGAAAAACCTGGCAGATTACGCTGCCGACCTCGGATAGCCCCGAAGAGGTATTGTCCCTCTTCAGGTACGAGCTGTAGTGCCACCGAGCTGTAGCAAGTTAGGGAATAGGTAGAACAGGCTGAGAAAATGGCCACATAGATGGCAGAATTGTTTTCTAGGGAAAACAATGTGTTTATGAAATTTATTTAAGTTCTACGCCTAACACTTCCAGCAGACGCTAGCCCAGCTTTTGATCAGTATATGTCATCGATACGTTATATATATGGTGCACCAGGTGGAAGTTCTAGTGGTGGTCAGGACTATGTCCATCTTGACAATGATTATGGCGAGGATTCTGATGCGGAAGAGGAGGGAGAGGAGGAGGGCGATGTGGGTGGCGAGGGCGAGGAGGAGGGTGAGGGAGAGGAGGAGGGCGCTGAGGAGGGAGAGAACGATGATGGGTACGAGGAAGAGGGATATTATGATGGTGATGATGATGGTGATGTGGGACAAATTGATCCATTACATTTTAGACTAATATTACTGATTTTTCATATTTAACCTATTCTAGTTGCTCGTTTTATCTAGACTTGTAGTATAGTGTTAGAGTTGAGTTATTTTTATATATTATCTGTTTTTATAGATGTTTTTTCCTTTTAGTGGTTGTGTGTTTGGGAACCCCCTCCTTCCTGGACCCTGGACAACCCCCCACCATCCTCCTTGGACCCCGGACACCCCCCAGATAGCCCTCGGATAGCCCCCCGAACAGCCCCCCCGGACAGCCCCACCACCCTCCTACTTGGACCCCAGACAGCCCCTCGGGCAGCACCCCAGACAGCCCCCCACCCTCCTCCTTGGTCCGCGGACAGCCCCCCGGACACCCACCGGACAGCCCCCCGGACAGCCCCGCCGGACAGCCCCCCACACTCCTTGATTTCATTTACTACTAGAAAATCTATAATATATATTTTATTTATTTTCATCATTATAATAAAGGTAAATCACATTTACACATCTAATCAATATCATAGATTCTTGGTATGTTATAAAAGAGATGTATTCATTGGGCATGACATTGTTAGCTCCGAAACGTTTCATAGCATGATAAACTAAAATCTAATCCATATTAAGAATGATATAACAATATTCTATATGAATGTCCACAAGATTTTAAGTAAATACCATTCCACTAATAGACACATGAGGATTCTCATAAATTGGACAACATTTAAAGTACATACAGAAAACTGACCAAATGCTTTTGGTTTCAGTTGAAACCTTAGGAGAACGATCCATGGGTTATATGTGACGTGTACGAATCAACTCTGCCTCAATCTGAGATGCAGTGTGGCCGGAACCACTAAAAGTGTCTGTCTTTTGTTTCAAAAGGACATCATTTTAATTGAAAAACATCAACTGGCATACAGAAAACCGATCAAAAGCATTCGAATTGTGTCGATAATTTAGTACAACGATCCATGGGTCATATGTGACGTGTATGAGTCAACCCCGCATCAATATGAGGCGCGGTGTGGCCGACACAATTCAAAGTGTCTATCTTTTGTTTAAAATGGATAGGATTTTAAGTGAAAAGAACAACTGACAAACGAAAAACCGACCAAACACATTCAAAATGTGTTGATGCTTTAGGAAAACGATCCATGGGTCTTATGTGATGTGTACGAGTCAACCCAGACTCAATCCGAGGCACGGTGTGGCCATGATCACCCTATGTGGATCCCTTTTGTTTAAAATGGACAACATTTTAAGTACATACGGAAAACTGACCAAATACATTTTTTTTTCTGTTGAAACTTTAGGAGAATGATCCATGGGCCAGATGTGATGAGTACGAATCAACCCCACCAAAATATGAGACACGTTGTCACTGGCACCACTCAATGTGTCCATCTTTTGTTTCAAAAGGACATCATTTTAAGTGAAAAACATCAACTGGAATACGGAAAACTGACCAAACGCATTCGGATTGTGTCGATACTTTATCAAAACGATCCGTGGGTCATATGTGACGTGTACGAGTCAACCTCGCCTCAATCCGAGGCATGGTGTGGCCGACACCATTCACAGTGTCTCTCTTTTGTTTAAAATGGACATGATTATAAGTGAAAAGAACAACTGGCATACGGAAAACCGACCAAACACATTAGAAATTTGTTGATTCTTTAGGAAAATGATCCATGGGTCATATGTGACATGTAAGTGTCAACCCAGTCTCAATATGAGGCACATTGTGGCCGGTATCACTCTAAGTGGCTCCTTTTTTATTAAAATGGACAACATTTTATGTACATATGGAAAACTGACCAAACGCATTCAGTTTCTATTGAAACTTTAGGTGAACGATCCATGGCTCATATGTGAAGTGTATGAATCAACCCCCCCTCAATATGAGACGTGGTGTGGCCGGCCCCACTCAAAGTGTCTATCTTTTGTTTCAAAAGGACATCATTTAAAGTGAAAAACATCAAATGACATACAGAAAACTTACCAAAAGCATTTGGATTGTGTCGATACATTAGCACAATGATCCATGGGTCATATGTGACATGTATGAGTCAACCCCGCCTCAATCCGAGGAGCGGTGTGGCCGACACCATTCACAATGTCTCTCTTTTGTTTAAAATGGACAGGATTATAAGTGAAAAGAACAACTGACATACGGAAAACCGACCAAACACATTCTAAATGTGTGGATGATTTAGGACAACAATCCATGGGTGATATGTGACGTGTGCGAGTCAACCCGGGCTTAATCCGAGGCACGGTGTGGCCGAGATCACTCTAAGTGGCTCCATTTTGTTTAAAATGGACAACATTTTAAATACATATGGAAAACCGACCAAATGCATTCAGTTTCCATTGAAACATTAGGAGAACGATCCATGGGTCATATGTGATGTGCATGAATCATCCTCGCCTCAATATAAGACATGGTGTGGCCAACACCACTCAATGTGTCTGTCTTTTTTTTCAAAATGACGTCATTTTATGTGAAAAACATCAACCGACATACGGAAAACTGACCAAACACATTCAGATTGTGTAGATCTTTTATGAAAATTATCCATTGGTCATATGTAATGTGTATGAGTCAACCCCGCCTCAATAAGAGGCGCGGTGTGGCCGAAAAAATTCATAGTGTCTCTCTTTTGTTTAAAATGGTCAGGATTATAAGTGAAAAGAACAACTGACATACGGAAAACCAACCAAATGCATTCAAAATGTGTTGATGCATTAGGAAAATGATCCATTTTTCATATGTGATGTGTATTAGTCAACCCTGCCTTAATCTGAGGCGCGGTTTGGCCGGAACCATTCACAGTGTCTCTCTTTTTTTTAAAATGGACAACATTTTAAGTACATATGGAAAACTGACCAAACAGATTCTGAATATGTTGATACTTTAGTACAAAAAATCCATGGATCATAGAGACGTGTACGAGTCAACCCCGCCTCAATCTGAGGCGCGGTGTGGCCGACACCATTCAAAGTGTCTCTCTTTTGTTTAAAATGGACAGGATTATAAGTGAAAAGAACAACTGACATATGAAAAACTGACCAAACACATTCGAAATGTGTTGATTTATTAGGAAAACGATCCATGGGTCATATGTGACATGTACGAGTCAACCCCTCCTCAATCTGAGGCGCGGTGTGGCCGACACCATTCACAGTGTCTCTCTTGTGTTTAAAATAGATACGATTATGAGTGAAAAGAACAACTGACATACAAAAAACTGACCAAACACATTCGAAATGTGTTGATGCTTTAGGTAAATGATCCATGGGTTATATGGGATGTGTACGAGTCAACCTGGGCTAAATTCGAGGCACAGTGTGCCCGAGATCACTCTAAGTGGCTCCCTTTTGTTTAAAATGGACAACATTTTAAGTACATATGGAAAACCGACCAAACTCATTCGGTTTCAATTGAAACTTTAGGAGAACGATCCATGTGTCATATGTGACGTGTACGAATCAACCTATCATAAATCTGAGATGTGGTGTGGCTGGAACCACTCAAAATTTCTGTCTTTTTTTTCAAAAGGACGTCATTTTAAGTGAAAAACATCAACTGGCATACGGAAAACTGACCAAAAGTAGTTGGATTGTGTTGATCCTTTAGCACAACGATCCATGGGTCATATCTGATGTGTACAAGTCAACCCCGCCTCAATCCGAGGTGCGGTGTGGATAAAACAATTCACAGTGTCTCTCTTTTGTTTAAAATGGACAGGATTATAAGGTAAAAGAACAATTGACATACGAAAAACCAACCAAACGCATTCAAAATGTGTTGATGCTTTAAGAAAATGATCCATGGGTCATATGTGACATATAAAAGTCAAACCTGCCTTAATCTGAGGCATGGTGTGGCCAGGATCACTCTATGTGACTCTCTTTTGTTTAAAATGGACAACATTTTAAGTATATACAGAAAACCGAACAAATGCATTCGTTTTCCATTGAAAATTTAGGAGAAAAATACATGGGTAATATGTGATGTGTAAAAATAATCCCCGCCTCAATATAAGAAGCTTTGTGGCTAGCACCACTCAATGTTTCTGTCTTTTGTTTCAAAAGGATGTCATTTTAAGTGAAAAACATCAACTGACATATGGAAAATTGATCAAATGCATTCGGATTGTGTCGATACTTTAGAAAAATGATCCACAGGTCATATGTGACGTGTACGAGTCAACCCCGCCTCAATCTGAGGCACGATGTGGCCGACACCATTCAGAGTGTCTCCCTTTTCTTTAAAATGGACATGATTATAAGTGAAAAGATCAACTAACATACGGAAAACCGACCAAACACATTCGAAATGTGATGATGATTTAGGAAAACTATCAATGGGTCATATGTGATGTGTACGAGTCAACCCCTCCTTAATTCGAGGCATGGTGCAGTCAGGATCACTCTATGTGGTTCTCTTTTGTTTAAAATGGACAACATTTTAAGTATATACGTAAAACCAACCAAACGCATTCGGTTTCCATTGAAACTTTAGTAGAATGATCCATGGGTCATATGTGATGTGTGTGAATCAACCCCGCCTCAATCTGAGACGCGGTGTGGCCATCACCACTCAATGTGTCTGTCTTTTGTTTCAAAAGGACGTCATTTTAAATGAAAAACATCAATTGGTATACAGAAAACTGATCAAACTCTTTCAGAATATGTTGATACTATAGGAAAACGATTGATGGGTCATTTGTGATGTGTACGAGTTAACCTCGCCTCAATCCGAGGCACGGTGTGTCCGGTATCACTCCAGGTGTATGTATTTTGTTTAAAATGGACATCATTTCAGGTAAAAATATATGGTATATGAAAAACCGATCAAATTATGAATTGAATTCCGGATTCCACATATAATTGTCATATAAATTTTAAAATGAATTTTAAATGAATTATGTAAGTTTATAATTACATTATGAATTCTAATTTAATTATGGATGTGTATAGTTATAGGATGCATTATATGTTAAATGTGTATGAATTTGTTCTCTATATGTATGAGTTAGTTGGTTATTGCAGGTACAATAATTGTATATGTATGTGTTAGCTTATTGCAGGCACAATAATTGGATTGAAAATGAGAGGGAATGCACAAAATGAGACCTGGTGGGCAAATTACAGAGCTGCTGTGCAAATTGCAAGCTGCTGTGCAATTTTCACAGCATAGGCTATGCCAACGGTTTCAAACTATTGGCATAGAATCTCTAGGTTTTTTTTATCAATGGTTCTTTGAACCATTGGTAAAAAACATTTCCCACCAGTTTAGAAATATTTGGGATAGAGGAGACTGAATGGGCTTTCCCAACGGGCCAAACCGTTGGGAAAAACTTTCCCAACGGTTTGGCAGAACCGTTGGGATAAGTTAATTTTTACCCACCCTATCCCAATGGTTCACTATAACCCATTGGGAAATCATTCCCAACAGATTACTTCCTTACGGTTTGCAGAACCATTGGTATAACATATACCAATGGTTCTGAAGCCTTTCCCAACAGTTTATAACCGTTGGGAAAGCCTCTATTTCCAGTAGTGATTTGCGACAATAAAATTGATCGTCGCAAATAATCCTCTGATTATATAAATTATATATAAATAATCCTTTGGCGATGGGGAATTTCCCCATCGCAAATAAGTCTCCGATTATATACATGATATGTATAAAAACATTTTTCAATGGGCTCATCATAATTAGTATTTACGACAGGATTGTCCTCCCATTACAAAAACTATTAATAAAAAATTATATTTAAATTATTTGCGACGAGAGCCCGTCACAAAAGGTCTCATCCTTAATACTAAATATATTAAAAAAGTTGTTAATAAAATTATGATTAATGAAAAAATTATTTTACTATTAAAAAATAAAAAAAATAAAAAATATTATTATTAGTAAAATAAATAGACATTAGAAAATATAATACTAAAAGAATATATTTAATAAAATTATTATTAATAAAAAATTAATATTAATATTACTAAAATAATAATAATAATAACAATAATAATAAAATTCTCAATATTTACAAAAAAAAATAAAAAAAATAAAAAAAATAATAATAATATTATTAGTAAAATAAACAATTATTAAGAAATATAATTCTAATAAAAAATAATAAAATAAAAAAAATAAGAAAAATTACATTATGCAATATTTTTGATAATATAAAAGTCATAAACTTCAAATAGTTCGTATTACAAAAAATCATGAATTCAAATGTTTTTAACATAAAAAAAATCATTGGGGGTCACCTTCTAGAGGAGGTGGTGGAGCTGTATGAGATGGTGGAAAAAACTTCATCCCTAAACTATGAGTCAGATGGCGCATGTACTCCATCATCTCGTGATGCTGCTGCTACTGTTGCCATCGATGCATCTCCTCCTCATGCTGCTGCTACTGCTAATGCATATCTTGATGCTGCTTCTGCAAACTCTCTATAAGCTCAGTCTGAGTTCACAACTGCTACTGCTATTGTGAGGCGGAAGATGATCTCTCTCCATGAGCTCCTCTTGAGCTGGACGTCGATATCGTAGTAGTACCATAAAAAGTACTAGGAGTCAAATGATATCTGATACCAACTACTCGACCCTTCTCAAATCCATACCAGGTCTCCTGCATCCATGCCGCCTCATCTAAATGGTGGGAACTGACCAGCTCAGTTGTCTCATCCTAACTATCAGCCTGTGTCTGAGAGGTCGCAGCCTCATTTGACTCCTTCAATTCAAATTTGAAATTAAAATTGTCAAAATATTATATGTAGTTAATTATAAAATTGAAAAAAATAATACAAACTACAATACGATGATGGCGATCACCTCTAATCTCTCTAGTGGCTGGATCACTGTACATCCTCTGATAAACGTCGAACTCAATAAATATCGAGATGCTTGACTGCCTACTAAAATATAAAATAAAATATTTATATTTAAGGTTGTATAAAATATTTAAAAATATACTTTCCAGATGCTCTCTATGCGTACATAATGTACGGAAACCAGCTCGATGTGTCACCTCCTGTCTCCCCTGGTTCTGCTGTCCCACTAATGATATCCTCTGAAATCCACCACCCAACCAGTGTGAAAATAATCCATCCCAAAAATGAGATGAAATTTACTCTAGTCGGTAGGCTCTACAGGACTCATCAAATTCTGTCACTCCTACTTTCTTAATGGTTGTTCTTCTCAAATTGTGCAAAAACTAACAGAAATGGTCACGCATGGACACCTTCCACGCCGAGTTGATAGCGTCACACATTCTATCATCGATGGGATACCATAAAACCTACAAATAATTTATAATATCATGTTATTAATAAAAAAATTCAAAATAAATATTATTTATTTATGTACCAGTCAATGATTGAACATGTCACACCACATATCAACAAGAATCTATTCTCATGTGATCCATGGATGAGAAAAATAATTGCACAAGATAGTGCTCCCCTATCCAATAACTACATGTTAAAAACTGTGAAAAATGTATAAATAATCAAACAATTTGTATATATATAAATAAATTAATGAGATATAACTAAAATATACAGGTTACGATACCTCCATGTTGGTGGATCGAAGAAAATGCGTGGACGTCGCTCAGAGATAGGGTCTGGAATCATCAGTCGCTCAAGACCATGCCCCCTTCGCATACCCCCAGAACCATCAGTAGGCTGAGGGTCAGATGGTCCAAAATCCCCCTCTTCCAAAGGTTGCTCAGCCTCTGCAACTCACAAAATAGATCAGGATCCATCTAAAACACAAAATTATTATCATTAGTACATAGTTGAAAATAACTATTATATATAGATATATATTAGTCATGATTATAACCAGCATTTAACTGTGTCAATGTCCATCTTCATCCTCATCTCCATAGCTGTTAATGTCAATGTCTTAGTCTTCCTACTCAGCACCATCAATATCCATATGAGTTTTAGTTTCATCATCTTTTGTCATTTCTAATTCATTTTTAACATCATTAACATCTTTTTCCTCAACAATCCTTAATTGTGGAGTGTCATCATCGATATTCATGTCTCATTGTAAAAAAGATGGATTTTGAAAACTCACTTGAAAATTATCAATTCCTTCCACTTCA
Source organism: Viscum album (assembly GCA_963277665.1). Taxonomy (NCBI): domain Eukaryota; kingdom Viridiplantae; phylum Streptophyta; class Magnoliopsida; order Santalales; family Viscaceae; genus Viscum; species Viscum album. Next base: position 1,871,301,274 of record OY728150.1, read on the forward strand.
GTGGAACCACATTCAGTTCGAGTAAACTGATTTTCCTTAGATTTCATTTTCATTATGCTCGACCAATCACTCAAGAATCTTGAAGTAGCAGATTACTTTGCGTAATAAATTCTATTTTCCTATTGAGATAGTAAAAATGGTTCATTTTTTGCAAGAAGAATTTTATATTTAATATCAACAATTACAAGATTCGGATGAACACACAACCCTCTCTCAGTATCATATCAATAACATTTAAATATCATTATGTAATTCTGTCCTAGATAAAACAGCTCAATATTTTCATCCAGAATGCCATAAAAGTCAAATTTAGTTTCTCTATGATGCGAACCTCTCATGAAAACTCCACTTTTCATTTTTTTTATATTCTTCATATGCACGTGTATGAAATCAAAAACCATTCAACACATATGAATTATAAGATTTAACCATTTTGGATCTCGGGTTACTCAATATACACAGTCGCTTATAGATTTTATCAGTAGATTGAGACATCTAAAAATTTGTAAAAAAATTATCAATATAATAAATAATAAACGGAATTTATATTAAACTATCAATAATTTATGTTACCAGTTTTTGAAACCATTTAGAATTTTTTTGAGTTCTTCTAGAGAAACTGCTGTAATTTGTGGAAGTTATTTCTTAATATGATTATAATATAACATACACATAAAATAAGTTAACATATTGTAACATAAATTATAGAATAAGTGATAAAATCACTCACAATACAAATGTTGTCATTTCTTCAGAGTTGAGAAGAACATATGTATGAGATCTGTGATGTTCATCATCTGAAAGGAAACGTTCATGAACTCCACTGAAACCAAGATTTAGATGATTGAAAATAGATAATTTATTTTCCATTTCATCATTAACATTCCACATGTTTCGTCCCATGCGAGTTTATTTTGAGGGATATTAAGATTAAAAGTAATGGGAGTAGAAAGAAAATCAATTTCCTCTTGCAAATAAGCGTCGACAATTCAACCTTCAACCGATGCTTTGTTACGTACTTTTTTCTTCAATTTTTGCATATATCTCTCAAATGGGTACGTCCATCGAAAATATACTACACCTCCACATTTATCTTCATTTGAAAAATTTAATATCAGATGTTCTATTGAGTCAATGAAATCAGGCAGAATGTTTTTTTTCTAGTTTACATATCATTACAACAACATCTTTTTCCAGTTTTTTTAGCGCATCGTAGTCTGTTATCGCTACACAAATGTCTCGAGGAAAATATGATATGTCTATTATCAAATACCAAATCATGGAATCCAACAAACCTTTAAGTCCTATCTACATAAGTATTTCCACTATAAGATGATAATCATGACTTTTTAATTCTGTAATATAACCATTCTTAACACATCTACCCAAATTGGAAGCATAGACATCTGGAAGTCTCAAATCTGCAAACCACTGACCAAATAATAAGTGACTTGCTTTGGACAGTGTATAAGTTGCTTTAGGCTTTATTAAAATCAGTGATCTGACATTTTTAAATAGTTCAGGTTCTGGTCGCCTGCAAATTTGGGCAAGATCTAATCATTCTTTTAAAGTATCTTTTGTCTTACCAGGTGTATAAAAAATTGTATGAAATAAATTATCAATATAGTTCTTCTCAATATTCATGAAATCTAACATGTGGCCGATCAACAAATCAGACCAATAAGGAAGATCCCAAAAAATGCATCATTTTATCCAATTATGTTCTTTCCCAAAGCTTTGAATTTTCTGTTGGTTTACTATTGGCCCAAATGTGATGGGAGGTAATGAAAATACAACTAATTTTAAACTCTTTACATGAGATCATTTTTAGAGGTTCGTCCCTTTCAATTATAACATTTCTGAAATGATATTTCTTCTTCCTAAAACGATGATCGTTTGGAAGAAATCTATGGTGACAGTCAAAATAGTATGGTTTTTTTCCATTGGCGAGCATAAAGGCTTTATTGTCTTTCATACAGTAAGGTAATGCTTCCAGACCATGTGTACTCTAGAAAGATAACATGCCATATTCTGAAAGGACGCTAATCGTCCACATCAATGCGTCTTTTAATATGATATTTTGTTTTGCAGCAACATCATATGTACTAACACCATCACTCCACAATGCATTTAACTCATCAATCAATGGATTCAAATAAACATCAATATTCTTTTTCAGATATCATGAGATTAATAAGGTCAAAAAGATATAGGGATCCTTCATCAACATCCATGGAGGTAAATTTTATGGAGTTATAAAGATAGGATAACATGAATACTGACTAGCATAAGAACCAAGCAGATAGAAACCATCAGTAGAAAGACCCAATCACACGTTTTGGGATTCTAATGAAAAAGACGGATGTATACATTAAAAATGATTCCATGAATCACTATCAGATGGATGATTCAAGTTTTTTCAGTTGAAATATGGGTTTTGTTCCATGACATCATTTACACTGTGTTCTGAGACATAAATAAATGCTGCAACCTGGGTGTAAGGGGGAAATATCTCAACTATTTTACTGAAATCAATCCAGACATCCTTGGTTAAGCTTCTTTATGCCTCGATTGTCTACATGTGGGAAACCTATCCAAAAGATCAATATCACTAGAATATAATATCTAATCATTAGTACATTCATGAATCTTCCGATAACTAAGGCCCAAATTACGAACTAGACTCTTTCTCTTATAGTAATTTACAGGAAAGAAATTTCATTCAAGTGAAAGTGTTTTAACCAATGAAAATATCTGATAAAAATAGTTGTTTGACATCGCACTATCTGATTTAATAGCCATAAATTTTTCAACCGAATCTAATTTGTTTTTCTTTCAACTAAGACATAATGCATCCTCAGTAGACTTCAATAACTCATAAAATTTGGATGGTGACAACTCAAGAGTTAAATCAATAAAATCTTGAGTTTCAGTTTGTCGAACAGATGGACCTGCAATATCATGTACTAAATTTTGAAATTGTGATGGATCCGGAATCAAATTATTAGTATCTTTATTGTAACCGTGTTCACCGTGTTGATACCAAAAAACATAATCTGTTTGAAAACCAAACCGCAAGAGATGTCCCCCAGCCTTGTCAAATTTGTCAAATGTTCTTAGAAAACATTTTTTACAAGGACACTTTATTTTTCCTTTTGAATCATATTCTGGTTTTGGTGATGCAAATGATAAGAAAGCTTCAACAACCTCAATATATACAGGATTTAAACCAGAACCATTTGGATTTCTATGCTAATTTATCTAAGAGAGATCATCTAATAATGATTGTTGTCGACTTCCTTGTTCCATATTTTTCTACAAAATATAAAGTAATTACAATTTTTAAATAATTTGAAATTATAAAAACACTATTTGAAAAAAAAGATAAATAATTAAAACTACTTCTTAATAATTACCATTAATTACAGGTGACCCAATTTTTAGTGGATTGACGACTTCTATTTTGTCCAATGGCTCCTTTACTTCCAACTTTCTCATAGATATATCACAATGAATTATCTCCTCGGAGGTACGCATATTCGTTCTCATGAATTTGAGAATTAATATGCATACCTCCGAGCAGATCATTTATTGTGATTTCTGTGTGAGAGAGTTACAAGTAAATGAGATGTCGGACAAAAGAGACACCTTTTCGTCGATGAATCATCTTCTTGAAACTGTCACCACCTGAACACATTATACAATATGTGGTCCTACGAATCTATATTCAAACTCATGCATATGATATTGGATATGCATACGTATAAGCATACTTTTTATAATGTTTCGAGTTGGTGAAAGTTGAAAGGAGAAGATTCATTGAACAAAAGGAGTGTTGTCAATCCACCAGAAATTGTTCCAAGTTATTACAAGTTATTACAAGTTATTTTCTTCTTAATTGTTCCTATTTATTATTAATTGTTACCAAGTTTTACTAATTGTTACTAATTGTTAATGATTGTAACTAATTATTACTAATTGTTACTAATTGTTACTAATTGTTACTGATTGTTACTAATTGTTACTAATTGTTACTATTTATTATTAATTATTACTAATTCTTACTAATTCTTACTAATTATTACTAATTACTGCTATTTATTACTAATTATTCCTAATTATTCCTAAATATTCATAATTACTCATAATTATTACTGATTATTCCCAATTATTCCTAATTATTCCATATTGTTCCTAATTATTCTTAATTATTACTAACTATTACTAAGTATTACTAATTATTGCTAATTATTACAAATTATTCCAAATTATTCTTAATTATTCCTAATTATTACTAATTATTATTAATTATTACTAATTATTCCTAATTATTTTTAATTATTCCTAATTATTCCTAATTATTGCTAATTATTCCTAATTATTCCTATTTATTCCTATTTATTCTTATTTATTACTATTTATTACTATTTCTAACTAATTATTTCTATATTACTAATTATTACTAATTATTGCTAATTATTTCTAATTATTACTAATTATTACTAATTATTACTAATTATTACTAAATATTTTTAATTATTACTAATTATTACTAATTATTACTAATTATTACTGTCTATTACTATTTATTACTATTTATTTCCAATTATTCTGATATTACTAATTATTACTAATTATTACTAATTATTCCTAAATATTCCTAATTATTCCAAATTATTACAAATTATTACTAACTATTCCCAATTATTTCTAATTTTTACTATTTTTTACTAATTTTTACTATTTATTACTATTTATTCTTATTTATCTATATTTATTCCTATTTATTTCTTATTTATTCCTATTTATTCCTATTTATTACTATTTATTACTATTTATTACTATTTATTACTATTTATTACTATTTATTTCTAATTATACCTATATTACTATCTGTTACTAATTATTGCTAATTATTACCAATTATTCCTAATTATCGTTAATTATTACTAATTATTAATAATTATTACTATTTATTACTATTTATTACTAATTATTACTAATTATTACTAATTATTACTAATTATTACTAATTGTTCCTACATATTAATAATTATTCTTATTTATTCATATTTATTCCTAATTATTACTAATTATTCATAATTGTTCCTTATTATTGCTAATTATTTCTATTTATGGCTAATTATTCATAATTATTACTAATTATTACTAATTATTCTTAATTATTGCTAATTATTGCTAATTATTCCTAATTATTACTATTTATTCCTATTTATTCCTATTTTTTTTTCTATTTATTACTATTTATTACTATTTATTACTAATTATTACTAATTATTACTAATTATAATTAATTATTATTTATTATTACTGTTTATTACTATTTATTACTAATTATTCTTAATTATTCCTAATTATTCCCAATTATTACTAAATATTCATATTTAAAACTAATTATTACTAATTATTAGTAATTATTACTATTTATTACTAATTATTTCTATTTATTACTAACTATTCCTATTTGTTACTAATTATTCATATTTATTAATAATTATACATATTTATTAGTAATTATTTTATTTATTTCTAATTATTCTTATTTATTACTAATTACCTGTAATTATTACTAATTAAACATAACAATTACTAATTAAACTTAACTATTACTATTTAGCGTTAATTGTTATGAATAACTACAATTTACAACAACTTATTACTAATTACTAATTACAAGTAATTATTTACAGACAATACTAATTTTTGTTAATAATTATTAATTATAACTAATTAGTAATTATTAATAAATAATAGTAATAATTTTAATTTATTATTACAAATAAATACAGATAACAAAACAATTTAAATCTAATTTAATTACAACAAATCCAAAATAATTAAAATTAACATAAAAACATGAAATAAATACTACATTAAATGAAATATAAATACATTTAATCGTGATCTCCTATTGATGCAAGTGACATCACAACTTCTCCGTAAAAAAACAGACTCAGAGAAATTTTCACTCTAAAAATAGAGTTTAGAGAGAAAGAGGAAGTGAGAAATGAGGGGAAGATAAAGAAAAGTGTAGGGGGTATATATAGGTTAGAATAGTTGTGACGGGACAAGTTGTGACGGTAATCCCATAGCAAAAAGTACTTTTTGTGACGGGGCCCGTCGCAAATACCTTTGCACGCATTAATTGCTATCGGTGGTTAAAAGGGTGTTTACGACGAGCATCATCGTAAAAAGTGACATGTCGACACACCTTTTGCGACGAGACAACATCCTATCGCAAAAACCCATTTACTGCCACTGGTATTTGCGATGGGACCCGTCAAAAATACCATCCGACCGACACAATATTGGCAACAGGGGGATTCCCATGTCGCAAATATCCTTCTCATGCATTGGCGCGCATCCCGCGCCAAAACACGCATTACTTTTTGCGACGGGACACCCCCCATCACAAATAACCTTTGGGACGGACTATTTTGGACGGGAATTAATCCTGTCACATACAGTCCGTCGCAAAAGCCTGTTTTTCCTGTAGTGGTGTGAGCCTACCCTTAAGCTTTGTATTATGATACACCTTCATTGTAAGCAATGTTATACCACTAACATTCCAAATGATGTTTTTTTCTAGGTAGGGAAGACTAACAATAATTTCCTAATTATGTGACTCTCGATATATAAATTATTCCCCAAGGTTCTAGCTGATTTTTTATCCTAGAAGTATTTGGGTCAACCATTGAGTTATTTATGAGCATTCTTGTTTGCTGATCAGAAGATTCATCCTTTGAGTTTCAAATGATGGGCTACTAGATTTTCGGAAGGGTGCATGTATTCTACTGGGTTCGAGACGATGGTACCATGATTAGAGACACTCCAACTCTGGATAAGGCATGTATGGTTTATTCGGAGTGTCATATTAGAAACAATGATCAATTGTGATTATTTTATTTATGTGTGTCATATTTTAATATAAGCATATTGCTTGGGTGTACATGGATATACTTGGAAATTTTTATTAACCATTTAGCGGTTCCCTATTTCTATATACCGACACTCTTCACAGGTGATCATTTCAAATGGGTACCCCCATAGACCTCAGTGTTTACTTGTTTTGGCAGGGTAGAGGCCCAGTAGAGGTAGATCAAGGTATATAGCTCGAAGAAATTCTAGAGTCTGGGATGTGGTGAGGCTCAAGGATGTTTGTGTGGGAGTGGGTGTTCTTGAACCAATTTTTGATACATTAGCTTTCATGTATATTCAATGAAGTAAATATTAATTAACAAATTAGTACATATTATTTATTGTTCTATAAAAAATTAATTTAGTAATGTCATAGTGTTTTAGATCATTAAAATGGGCATAATAGTTCTATCATATGATGAGAATATTGTAATTATTTCAATATATTCTTAAATATAGTTTTATGATTGGATAATAGACTATAATAGGTCACATATTAAGTTAACTTTCATGTGTGAGTACTCATAATTAAATGACACTTATTCTCATGAAGTACTCACATGGTAATCACTAACGTGGGTGATTATGAGGACTGACCTATCAGAAGGAATTACACATGTTTTTGTGTCATTGGATATTCTTATCTCCATCTGTATGAAATGATCCTTCAAAATTATGATTAATATTAATTTCAACAAAGAGTTTCATACTTTTATGTATTATCATAAATTGTGAAAACACATGATCATAGTGAATTTTGTGTTCTCTTTTCGTCAGAAATGAAATTTTATTAATGAATAAGATGGGGATGCATTTTCCCATTAAATATTTATATAAGTTAATATCTAATCCCTTTGATTTAAGTGCAACCATCCTGTTAAATTCCATTTCCATGGTGTATAATTATTTCATTTCATATAGTCTATGAATTAAATAGCAACCACATTGGTTAATGATGCTTGTTCCAAACCTTCTTAAGGATATATAATGACAAAATAATTATATTAGATTATGAGAATTCCAATATTTGTGGCCATTTTCATATGAATTCTCTCTTTATGGGTGGATTGAAATGTTTTTAGATAGTAATCATAAAATTTATAAAAGCCTACCTAATTCCACTAAGCAAGACGGGTAGAGGATCTCATGCAATTTTATTATCTATCTTAGTTAAATATTTTTTATTTAACATTTTGAAAAAATACTATTCTCTATATTGAGAATTAGCATATATTCAGGACTTATTATTTGACCAGAATTGTTAATTAAATATATAATAATAATTAAATTATTTAATTACTTCAATATAAAATATTTATTTAAATATTGTTATTTAGAGGGTAATAAATAATTATTCATTCATTAATTGATAATTTATTTAATTAGATGAATATTTAATGAAAATTTAATCAGAAAAATTTGAATAAAATATCTATTTTATTTTTGTAATAAATAATAATTTTAAAAATATGTATTCTACAATCCAATAAATGATGAGGAGGATGAACAGGCTGTGTTTCATATCGGATGAAAAATATTTTTTTACCAAACTGTAGAATAATATTTTACAATTTATGGGTTTTCAAAAATCATATGTAAAATATTAATTTTATTATTATTAACATGACATAAAGTTTATTGGGAATTAATTCATAGCTATGTGTAATTGGTAAAATAATTAGAATTAAACTATAGACGTAGTCTAATGTGTAATTGTTATGTTAATCATAAAAAGAAAATAATTATGCACAACAATTTCCTCTCAATATATCCCTCCTCCACACTTCCTCCAAAGACCAAGATACATGAGTGAAATTACTTCAATCTAAAAGGAACATGTGGAAATAAAGGATAACAATGAAATATAATCAATCAATTGTGCTATCAACAAATGTTATATCACTGTTGTTCGACGATTGAATGAGAATATGTGGATTACTGCTAGTGGGCCTTTGCTTTAGTTCCTCACAAAACAATGATGATACACTAATATTATTTTCATAGTAAACACAATCAATAAATAATGGTATCAAATATATGGTATTAATTATTTTTTAAAATATTAATTTTGAATTATTTTAAAAAGATGCTCTCTCACTTCAAATGAATACATTTTTAATACTTTTCCAAAAGAAATCATTTTTCATGGTGCTTAGTTCATGTATAATTCACATGATATATTGACTCAAACAAAAACAATGTTATCCATAGTCCTAATATGTGATTCCTCTTTGCCCTGAACCATCAATTTTTATCAAATTTTATGATTAAATTTATAATTAGTTAATTATTATTTTTTATTTAAAATAGGTAAACTTACCTTTAATTTATTATAATTTTTTCCTAGATCTAATCATTAATATATCTTCTTCCTCTATTTATTTCACACTCATATAATTTAGATATGATTATATATAAATGAATAACCCAAGCATAGGCACTGGGATGTTGGTCTAGACAACATAGGATTACATGGTGTGTAGCTGAAGTACACTTAATGTATCCCAATTCATTGTACCAGGATGTAGTGTGAATTAATTTGTTTCATTGTTTAATTAAGGAAACAATATTCATTAAATGCTCCATGTGTTTACCAATAAAAGTAGAGAGATGACATGGGGGACTTCATGTTGATTAATTGGGTTACATTACTTGTAGTTCACCTATTTTGACAGTAGAGAAACATTGTCAAATACACATTGAGTATTAATTACATGATGCATAATGTCTGATAGTCATGAAAAAAGAAAGTTACATAGTGGGTACCAGCGATACATTCCATTTACCCCCCCACATGGACACATAGAAATTTTGGCCCAGTCCTGAGGTGTGTATCACAGTTATATGATGGGGAAGATACATGGAATGTAGTTGTATGTACATGTTTTGTACCCAAAGTGTTTGTGTTGAAAATTAATATTAATTAATTATTGTATAATAATAATAATTATTATTTGGTTTCATTTACTGTAATGTATAATTCATATGATGTTATTTATATGATATTAAATTCATATATATATTTTTCATAAATATCTAAACTATATACCATTGTATACTCATAATACATCAAATACTCAAAATAAATTAATATAATTACATGCTATTTTAATTAACATGTGTTTAAAGTGTCATTTATTACTTCTACACACCATGTAATAATATTATAAAACATTTATTCAATATTAAACATGAGTAGACTATATATGATCCCAACACATGTTGACTAGTTTTAATAGTTGCCCCCTAATTTTTCTCTATGTACAAGATATGTATCATTTTTTAAAATTTTAAAGGAACTTAATTTATTTCAAATCATAGAGGATAATTATATTTATGATATATTAAATGGAGATTAAGATAAAAATAATTAGTTTATTAATCATATAATTAATTATATTAATTCAGGTACATTTTATATTAACAAAATAAAAATTAAAAGGAATGTTATAGAGTTTATTTAAGGTTCCTTAAATGTTATAATGCATGATAATGAGTCTAGAATGACCTGATTATGTGGGTGGTTTCATTTAAAATAATTATTACTTTTCATTTTTCAATGAATTTTATAAAATTAAAATGATTGTTTTTGATTCATTTGTCCCTCCTTATTATACATGGTCATGTGTACCTAATGTTTCCATTATATAAATCCACCATCTAGTTCGGTTTAGTTGCATGTGAAATTGATGAATGGTAAGGATAAATATCCCATGTTCATGGATTTGGATCAAGATGGAGATGAGGTGGAACCAGACAAGGGGACACACATGGAAGAGGTGGAATGATGCAACTTGATCCCATACCAACTCAAGGATAATTTCCCATTTGCAAAATGGATAGTCTAATGAATGCTCACTAAACAAACAGTCGATTAAGGATCATGAACACATAACCATTAATATATTTTATTTAGAACTGATACATGATTTATTTTAAGGATTCAATACGACTATCACAGAAATAAATGGATTAATATGTAATTATGGAATTAAATTAAAATGCATTATATATAAATATTATATAACTACATGGTTAAAAACTAAATTAAAACCCCCCATAACAGTAAGAATTCATTTAAATTGATAAAATAAAAATGTTTACACATACTAAAAAACCCCTCAAATTAATATTACATCATTTTACTTCAATTTTATGAATTTATACATACCATAGTTAATGTTTCTATTGATTATATATTCAAGGGGATTTTTAAATTATCCAGGATCCTTAAATAACATTATGGGTGGACCTAACCAAACATATACTAAATTTAATGACCAGATATTATTCAACATAAATATGTAGGTAAGTGTTAAGGAAATATTAAATAGGATTTCAGGATTAATAATTACCCATAACAAAATAAAGGACTGGAATCCTATAGGTGGAAAGACTGAATACCTTAACACCATATTTTGTTTTTTTATGGTGGTAATCTAGATTATGAGGAAGGAAATATGGATCCCTTCCATTGGATAATCTTCTTTGATGATATATTATGAGTTAAATGGTGTCGGTTGTTGAGATATTATAAAATTGTGTCAAATTTAATAAAATTTAAACCATTATGTCATATAAATATATAATCAAGTAAATTAAATTTAATATTATCTATTATTATTATAAAATAATTAAAAATTCATTAACCACATTATCTATATGATAATTATGAGTAACATCTATCTTCTAACATGCAGTAATTACCATGAATGGTTCCAATGATTTTGATTTTTGATATTCCACTAATAGATATATTAATTGCTTAAATCATCAATACATGATCTACCTACTAAAGAGGTGAGTAATGAGGAGATTTTGTCTATGAAAAACACCTAAATGATGCACTATACATGTGTTGTTTAATGTTATCATCCCTGACTAGTGAACTTATGAATTTGAATGGGAAAAAATTTCCATCATCTTAATCTAAAGAGAAATAAAAAAAACTGTAAGAGATATTCAATTTACTCTTTATGATGAATATCAGAGAAGGTTCATCATCTCGGCCTCACATAGTCATTAATATTCTCTATATTGAGTTCATAATGTTTTTAGAGTTTCAAAGGCCTAAAAATCACATCCTAATATCATTCTTTCATCACTTACTCATATATTCTATAGTTTTGTTGTAAATTTTAATTATAATAGTGTTGAGAAGTCTAACGTGGTGATCATAGATCTATAAAAATATAAGAATAAAAAAATAAAAATATTTCCCATGGTGATGTGGATCAATAAGAATTTAACATATCCAAAATTCTCAATAAATCTATTGGATATCACCACCTATCATTGTCGGTGGAAATGATCTTGGTATTGAATGATTATTATTTTCTGCAAGTTACCAAAAACATTTTTTCTCTATCCATTGGTTATCAAGATAGTCATATTTTTGAATATTAAAATAAGAAATTATTCATTTAAAATTTACATTTTTTTATGGTAAAGAGTATTAAAATGACGATCTTTATGTGTTTTATATCACAAACCATATAGTGGAAATTGATATTGAAAATAGTTTTCATGACTAATACCACATCAAACTGTGAAATCTTTAGCTAGATCATGTAAATTAAAATCATCTAACCATATTACTACAACATGGATATTTGATAAATTTAACCTAAAATCCCTAAGAATATATCATGCATTTTTATGAAAGAAAAAAAACAAATCTGCATTTGGTGTAAATGGTGAAGGGGACTCGACGTTTTTTATTTTGGTTTATTACAATATGTGTAGACCATTTACAGTTTAAGAAAGGGTTTGTACTAATATATCATATATTTTTCTAAATATTTTAATAGATATGGATATGTTTACATAATGAGGTTGAAGTCATCTTGTTTTGACAAATTCAAAGAATACATGAATGAATTTGAGAACCATCTTCATAATAATATTATGAATCTCTAATCAAACCATGGAAGAAATTTTATTAATCGTTACTTCATTGATTATTTATGGGAGTTTTTAATTTTTTCCCAACTCAATTCTCCTTATAATCTATGATATAATGTTTTATATGAAAAAAGAAAACACGCCATGTTATGTATGGTGATATATGGGATAAATCATTAAATCCTTCCATTATCATTTTGGGGGAACATATTTATGATAGATTAGTATATCCTAAATATAGTTAAAAAAAATTAGAAACTAGAATTATATATTCTAATTGGTATAGAAATATACCTGTGTTGTCACATGTATGAGTGTGGGTTTATAATGTGTTTTATAATGTTATTTCTAGAAAAAATTACAAATTTAGGCACTATGTTTATCTATATAGCTTATGAAAATGAAACTAGAGGAAATTACCTATATGACCCTACATATTATAATTCATTGGTTACTAGAACATTAATCTTTATTAAGGGGTCACATATATAAATAAGATAGTGAGAGAGAGATAATCATTGAAGAAGTCCTTTCTCAAGATACAAAATATTTAGTATAAGAAAATATTTCATACAACCTCATGGAAGAGGATGTCTTGGGGACATAAGTTCTATATAGGAGTATAATATATTTAAGTTAAATAGAATGCTATGTTATTCAAGTCACTATATATGGTGACTTATTATTAGATTATAATAATGATCATATAACCTACAAGAAAAGAGTAAGTAGCACAAAAGATGCTAAATTAATGAATCCATGGATTTTAAAATTGATTCCATGTGTGGAACCAAAGTGTGGTTTTAGTAGACCCATTAGTGGATATAAATAATTTTTATTTTAATGTGTATTCAAGGATAAACTAGACGTGTATGGTTAATTTATCACCTATAAGGCTATACTGGCTACTAAAGTGTATAAAAAACATCAAGTCATAAAATGTGGTGGATCATTTCCACTGATTTTTATACTAATATCCATCTAAATTCATATTTACATTATAGATTACCATTAATATTAGTTTAAAATATCTTTCTAAAACAATATTCCATAATGAGAGCCTTTAGAAATATGTCTATATGATAAAACAGTAGGGGATTGTGACTCAAAAGGATAATAACAAGTTATGAAAGATATATAGATCCATTTAAGGATTTAAGGAATAATCTAGGACATGAAACATTAAATTTTATTAAACCATAACATAAATCGTTTACATAAATAATGAATTTGATCCATTTTTCAATAATAATTTTTCTGGGAGTGTAATTTTTTTGCTAAATGTTTGTGTTGATGAAATACTACTTATTTTAAATTAAATACCCATCCAACAGTCCATTATATTTTGGTTAGAAACATTATTTTCCATTAAAAAACATTAGAGAGGAATCATATATTCTTGGGATCAATATCCTTTTTTATATATCCAAGAGGCTATCTTGATTAAGTCAAAGTAACTGTGTTTTATTCATATTAACAATCTTTAATATTGTGTAATCAAATAGGGGATTCTTTCTCGTGTCACATGGAATATATCATTCTAATAAAAAGTTTTGCTATAAAAATATGAAGATGTAGAGGATGTAATGAACCCATTCATATCAGTGATTGGGTAAGTAGTGTATGTTATGATTTATACTATTATAGAGGTTTCCTATAGCTTAATTATAGTGGGAAGTTATCAATTTGACCTGGGTGACCACTATTGAATGGTAGTCAAGAATATCATTAAGTATATGAGTTTCACTAATGAAAGCATGCTAGTGCATGGAGGAGATAAATAGTAAGTCATCGTGTGACTTGTAATGCTAGTTTTAAAATAGAACAAGATGATATGAAATAATAGTCGTGATACATAATCACTCTTTATGGACGTGATGTGATAGAATATCTCAAAGAAATACATTTTCATTGATTCTATAAAAACTTATGAGTATATTGTCGCTTCTAAGGGAGATAAAAAAAATTTGGATTTGAAACTTATTGAATGAGTTTATCATGAGGCCTAAAAATGAATACCATATAACACTCTACTATGATAATATTAAAACAAAGGATATTGAAAATGAAAAAAGGTCACCTCAATGGATGAATGGAATTCTACAAAAATATCATCACTTGATTGATTTTACTCAGAAAGTAAGCATTGAAATTTTTCCATGGAAGACAATGTGATAGTTCCCTTAACTAAATCCTTAACTCAATATAAACATGACAGTCATGTGAAATCTAGTATAATAAATGGTGTTAGTATTTGTCTCTAGTACAGATGGCAGTATATTTCTGTTAGAGTCTTAGAACCTACTTTTCATATCTTAGATTTCATATATATTCAATAAAGGGAATATTAATTTTAAATTTTATTCATATTGTTCATTGTTCCTCATTAAATTAAAAAAATAATGTCCAAAAGTATCTACAATATTGAAAAGTTTATAGTAGTTCCCCTCTATGTTGAGAGCCATGAAATGCTATGAAGATCTTCTTAAGTATTTATTTATTGTATGACAACAGACCACGATAAGAAACATATTATGTTAACTGTCATGTGTGATTAAGCATTAGTAAATTTGACTTCATCTCATGAAGTTCACACATTTTAATTTCCAATATGGGATATTTTGAGAAGAGACCAATCAGTAGGAATTATACATGTTTGTGTTTCTAGTATATTTCTATCTACAACTTTTTGTAATGATGCATCATGTTTATGATTATTATTAATGAATGTTAATACTCATACACATTAATTTATTTCTATAAAATATGATGAAATTAGATCATGATTATATTTAGTATGTTAGGTTTATCATTGATGAAATTTTTTAAATTAATATTTTATTGTAGGATTTAAACCTTCATATTTATGGAAGTTAATATCATGTCCCTTTGATTTAAATGGAATAGTGGAATTGAAATTCTTTTAAATAGTGTATAGAAAATCACATATCAAATAGTCATAGAAAGAAATATCAATGATATAGATTGAGGAAATATGTGTGAAACCTATATGAAGGGAGGTCATCACAAAAGGATTATATTACACCATGATTTATTGAATATGATAGTTTTAATATTGACATATATTTTTTAAATCATGGGTGACTTGACCCACTGCTAGATTGCAATATTGCAGTTTAGGTAATGCAATCTAATTCCACCATGGAAGAGACTTAGAGGGTCACACACATTGTTTCTCTAAATCTCAAAAATATATTATTTAGTTAACTGTTTGAATAAATGTGTTGATGCCCACAAAATAAGAACCAGCCAAAAATCAAAATGGAAGAAATATCTGGACATGGGAATTATCTATCCTATGAATGAAATGGTTAATAGAACGATAAAAGACTTCTATATCCCCTAAAAGGCTCATGATCGCATGACCACCTCAAGGTCACGCGAAGTCTCCATACATGGCTCTTAGCCCACACCAAACCCTGTGAAAACCCTCCTCAGCATGTTCCTTTACTCACCAGTGACCGGATGTTAAATATAGGATGATAATTCCTCGAGTCTGCATAGTTTTTCATTGGAATGTTCAACCAAACTGTTCGAAATCCCACAAAATTTATAGGACGCGACATCTCAAGGAAGATACCCCCAGTAGTCACAAATATCATGCTCAAACACATCATTGGGAAGAATAAAATCCATAGATGAAGTCCAAGCCATATCATGAGACCTCTGAGCCTCAATCACATAGAATGATGGAGATAAAGAAGAGGAGGAGAGAGGGACCCACAGTTTCTAGAGGACTTGTGGTGCACCCCTAAAGACACACAACACACCTTGACTTGTCTGGTGCATCTCACGGTTCCCCTTCTGATTGTCAGCTGTGTCCCATGGGAACCTCGGGACAAACTTGTAGCATTCTAAGGAAAAGTGCATCGTTGAATCCATAATACATGCACACTCTCATATAGTTGACTTTGTTCATGGGAGAAACCACAGGAAAATAGATTAAAAATCAAGGATATTACACGATAAAACTCGTGAACCTCCCAAACTTTGTCTAATAAAAAATAAGGGATCAAAAGGAACGAGGTGAATAGTGTCTTCGGTCTCTGAAATACATGTGATACACCCCCGAGTGACCCGCAATACACTAGGAGACCTCAGATTCATGATCACCTTGCCTTGAAAAGTCTCTTTGGCATTTCATTTTCACCTCATGAAAGACCTAGAACATGTCCAGTTAGACCCGCGGTGCCCTAAGGATGAAAAAATAGGTTCTTCCATGAAATACTCACACATCCTCATGTAACCCATATCATTCACATGACCCATATCCTAAAAATAAATGAAAATTCCCCCCAGTTCCATACATACAATCACACATGACTCAAAAAATTCATCAAATAAAACGAAAGAGATGAAAAAAGGGGAGCTGAGTAGGGTTCACAATCGCTGGACGACACGTGACGCATCCAGCACACCCATAGAATGTCTAAAGATACCCCCAGATAGGCCACCCATGGACTAACGAGTTACCTCTGATAGGAAATTGGATCTCACAAAGACCCTTGGACATGTAGACATGACTGCATGGAAGAACATTAAGGTGTGAGTCTTAAATAATCAGCAATAATTTGATAAAGAATAGAGAGAACCACGAATAATAAAAATCAAGCAGTTCCCCAGATATGGTCTACCATAGAGACTTGGGAAACCACATAATAATAGACACCAAGTCGACTCTATCCTAGACTCACTTCGGATGCCCTGCAAAAACCGATGAGTATGTGGGATGGATGAGCCTATAAATTCGCTACTCTACATCTAAAAAAAGGTTGGTTGGTTAATAAATTAGTGGGTCGACTGACTGAACACTAGAGGCTATGCACTTCAGTGATTAGATAATGGGATTATAAACACAACTAATCATGTGATCAACAAACATTCTACCAGGTAATACCCCAGTGGACTATCAGAGCAGTCATGCACCAAGCATAATGTTCTTCGTGTGATCAATCAAATATTACGCAATGGACTCTTAGAGATACATGTAAATCTCACATCACATGTCTTCTATATCATGTGAGACCTAAAAAATTGACACTGAACCTTGCTGAGAAACTCTAAATACAAGGAAAAAATCTAGAACTCAATGTGAAAAACTCAAGGGGGGGACAAGATCATAGACCTCTGTTGGATCCACGTGTGCCATCAGAAGACACGTGACAATGCCAAGTTGTGCCACCTAGATCACGTGATATCCCTTTTTCATGTCATCTGGGATTTCTGGAACGCACCATAAAAGTTGAGACATGTCTTGTGAACCTTCTACAAGCACCGCAATGAGCCCGAAAACTCTCTCAGTTTCTCACCCTAGACTTGCGACATCCTTCAGATGCATCACCTAACTCATATGATGGTGCTTACTCACGTCAGATGAGTCTCATCGACACATTTGGACATGCAGACATAGTCTTCCCCCACAAGTCATTTGAGCCCTGTGCCCCCTATGTACATGTTCTCATGGACTCATGATGTCTCCCTGAGGTGTTGGCCAAGACATGTGACACCCCCCATACCATGTCACCATGGCTCTCGCGACACCCCCATATGTGTCGATCCAAGTAACCCGATGACCTCGCGGTGTTCCGATAAGATCACGAGACACCATCCAGATATGAAGGCCCATTCATCAGGGCATCCTTTGTGTGTAATTCACAACCTTAAATATCTATAAGGACTATGATTCCCATCCTAATGAGGATACATTGGATGCCTCCTTAAAGGATCAAGCTCTATATAAAATATCACATGGACTTCCCAAATATATAGATCTCACATCCACATGTCATAAGGATGATCATGCACTCTGTCTTGTTTCTCACAATGATTATGGATCATGTGGGCTTAGGGGGAGAAAATAACACCTCATTAGGAATCATAAATAGGGAATACTTAGTCTGTAAGACCCTTCCTTAAAGAAATATGATGACTCCAATTCCGTCCATAACCAAGATACATAGGAAACATCAATAAAGTCTTGAGCTCCATAATAAATATTGCATGGACTTTACCAATATGCATATCCCACATCTACAAGCCATGAGGCTAATCATACACACTCTCTTGTTTCTCAAAATGACCATTTCTCAGATGGGAATAGGGGGGATGCAATGGAAACATTGTTAGACTTCATAAATAGGTCATCCTAAATGTTTAAGTCCCAATGCTAATAAAACTATGTAGGTTTTGATTCCTCTAATAACTTGGATACATAGGATTCCTTATAATGGTTCATCCCATCCTCAGAATATCAATCGCCTACACACATGGGAGCATAGCTCGAAGAACATGGTCATTTGACTTCAGCACATAAGTGATTTCCCGCAATTGGAAAATGATGGAATACCTTGAATATATATAGATGAATCCTGGGGAATTGTACATAAATTATAATTGAGCCATAACACTTTTTTAGAGATAACTGTTCCTGAATCAAGATTATGGAGTGATTCAAAAACATGTATTAAATCTATAAGAGTGTCCTAGAGTAGGCAAAAATTCCCAAAAAAAGGGAGCGATGAGCCCGACCTCCCATACTCTCAACCAATATGAGTCCCTAAGCATTTTTGGGCCTTAAAACCCATATATCCACAGTCCTTTTGAAATAAGGTTTGTACTCAACTATGTATGGGAGAACTATTGGGAGTTTTAGGGAAAAATTAAATTATATCTTGATGAGAAAAACCAATTCCACAAAATAAATTACTAACAAAAAAAAATGTTAGTATAGAAACTGATAAAAAATATTTATTAAATATTTATTATTCCATAAAAACTATTAAATAAATCTTTATTCTTACTATAAGATTCTAATTAGTTTAATCTAGACTATTTATTTATCACTTATTGTTTTCAAGGTAATAAATAATTATTTATTCATTAATAAACTAAATATTTAATTATAGAATTGATTAATAATATAATATTTATTTTATTTAGTCAAAAACTAATTATTATTTAAATAATTAAATAATTATTCAATAAATTTTTAGAAGGACGAACAATCCTAGTTTTTCCTCAAATGATATATATTTATCTACCATACTATAAAATATTATCATTCACCACATGCATTTTCATGTGTCACGAGTAATATAATAATAATATAATTATTTATATGAAATGAGATTGATTGTGGATTAATTCATAGTTAATGGCCTTGGGAAATTAATTATACGTATCCATATACCTATGTTTATTTATAAACATCTATGTATATAATATAAATTATAATCGTTTTGAAAAATAAAATTTTCTCGTGTCCTTCCACCTCATATATTGCACTAAATACCAAGAAGAACAAGAGAAATTTATTCAAGCTAAATGGTAGGTGAATAAATCAAGGATAACAATACAAGATGATCAATCGACCATAGTAGTGCCTGATATTTCATTTGTGTTGTGAGAAAATCAAAGGATCACATGTGGATCACCTCTATAGGGGCACTACGTTGTTACTCGCAATGTAATAATGACACTCCAATAAGATCGAATGATAAAAAACATCACCAAATAATTATATAAAGTCTAACATATTTTTTATTCTTTTATTTTACATTAATTTTATGTTATCATGAAAATATCCTCTGTTTTTTATTGTGAATTCATTTGTTAATATTCCTCATATAAAATTTCATCAATCATTATGTTCATGTAATATAAATTGTGGATAATCTATTAAATCCTACATAATATGATTTGTCCATAGTTGTATCTACATGAATTAAGTTATAGATATCTTTTAGTATTTTATTTCTTTTTTTATTATATTTGTGATCATCCTACTAGGTAATCAGTCTATGTACGGTGGTGTGACCATATGTTTATATGACTACATTCATCCACATTTTCATTTGATATATTATAATTATATTTATTGGTTATTAAAACTATAATTTTGGTTGTATTTATTATTTCTTCCAATATTAATTCAACTAATATGGGGTATAGTTCACCGATGATAGCACATTAGTCAGTCGTTTTTAGTGATAGGCTTTGGCATAAGTGGATGTGCACCTGAGGTGTAACAACCTGGATCTGGAGCCTCATAACTGGTGCCCCATACCCGGTTCTCCACATGACATCAAGTGAATTTCCCAAAATTCCAGAGGCTTCCGACTAGCAGCAAGGGCCTTGATCAGTCGGGGGGGAAACTATGCCCTCATTGGGTAAAGCATACAGCAGAAGAACAAACGTGCACAATAGCGGAAGTACTAAACAACATACAACAACTGAAACTAGAAGTAAAAGTAATGTCTGATATAATAGTGATGCAGTATGGTACATGTGTATATGGAAAGAAGTAAACAAATCAAGCTGCTAAAATACAACTGAAACCAAATACTAAAAGTAAATAGCAACTCCAGCAGCATCGCGAGCCAAAGCCTAGACCCATGCTCTCCAGATCCAACCAACAATCAAGTACCTAAGGTGGAAGGTCCACAATCCCTATCCACAGCTACAACCAAATAGTCTGTTTGGGCCGAAAAGCAGGACCCAAATAGGGTGTGAGACAAATCCCAGTAGGCAACCACCACAAGATTTGTTCCATACTGTCAGCGAGCAATATAGCAAAAGTAAATGAAATAAATACATTAATGAAATAAGAGCACACCAGTAAAAATACTACCAATTACCATTCACATTCATTTAATTAAAAAACCAAGGAAACTAGAAAAATCTCTATTACAAGGTAATGCAAGTAACACAACAGGTAACCCAAAGGACTACCTAATCCACAAGTAGTAAAAACCTAAGCTTGTTCTTTGGCTTGGTGGACTCATCAAAACCAACCAAAAAAACTTCACATTGACTCTTTGGGTGGCTCAAACTAGTAGACCCCTATAGTCTAGTAATAAAACATTGTAGAGACACTCTAGGTAGATCTCATGTCAATTCCCCTATGGTCTTGCAACGATAGCTACAGACTCTCTGAGGAAGCACTTACGTCTAATTCCTCTTGTGGTCTCGATACATGTGTAAACTAAGAACACTCTCGGGAAGCCCAAAGTCATATTCTCATAGGTCCTGCGTATGAAACTAAAACCAACATACCCTCTAGGGAAGCACTTAATCATTTATTCCCTATTTGATCTCCTGCACCGGGTTCTCACAGCCCTAAGCAGTCCAATCGAGCATAATCGACTGTCAGCATCCCTAAGTAAGTTCAAAAACTACTTTTCTAATATCTACAAGCATCAAAAGCATTTAAACTCCAAGAAACACATGCAATCATTTATAACAAGTAAACTGGAAATTTCAATAGGGTTTGCCTCACAGGAAATGGTTCCAAACAATGATAAACAACCAAACAAGGAAAAACACCCATGGGGTGATCCTCAAACATGAAACCAAGCATATATTAGTATCAATTAATCATAAACTAAGAATCAATCTAATGAAAATAAACAATAGGATCAAAATCCCAAACCCCGGATACCCAATACATCGATATCTAACACTTTTGCAACCAAAACTCAAAGACATTCAACGCAGGGATACAAACCACCTACCACGATGCTAAGAGATTGATATATGTGAACCATGATGATTGATTCTCCTTAAAATGTCAAAGATCTGAGAAAACATCCAAAACTCTCAACCCATTATAACATGAAAATTAGAAGGAATCATGGAATAAGGATAAAGGAGAAGAGAGAGCTTACCGAGGTGATCCCAACGCAATCGACGGTGGCTGAAATGGAGATCGGATGCCAGCTCGGGGGCTTGGAGAAGGATCGTGGTTGTACGGGAGCTCTCGACCGAACCAAACCTAGAAGAAGGTTATTCTGGAGATTAGGCATGACCCCAGTGCATTAAGTGAAAAAAATATACATGGCGTGTACTTTTGGGGTACACAGTGTGTACTCTGTTTTTTTGTAATCCGCTTTAAGCGGCCTCCCCATCACCCCTACACACTGTGTGTGGTGCCCTGACACGGTTAGAACATGGATTCGAGCAGCAATGTAGTACACAGTGTGTACTTAAACAATTTCCAGAAACTAATCTTTTCTCAAAAAATGACCAGAAAAGAAAAAACATACCTGAAACGAAGATCCGGGTTCTTACAAACTTCACCCCTTAATGAAATTTATCCCTAAATTTCCCTAGAGAGGCATAGAAAAAGAAACCCCGAACAGCTCTGGCCACTACGATCGTACATCGGCCTCCCGCTACCAGGTCTCGTCCTTCACTCGCCCGTGCTGCCATAGCACCCGTACTAGAAGAACAGACTGACTATGGAGAACTTTCATACTGCGATCAACAATCTGGATGGGATGCTCCTCAAACAATGCATCCGCTTCAAGCTCAACTTCCTTGGTTTGAAAGACATGAGATGCGTCTGAAAAGTAACATCGGAGCTGGGAAATGTGGAAGACATCGTGCATATCCCGGTACCTCTGAGGTAACTACAACTGATAGGTAAGCAGCCCAACTCTCTATAAAACCTCAAACGGCCAGATGTACCGCGGTGAAATCTTAACCTATCTCTGGATCCTCTTGTTTCCCAACCTCTGTATGACATGCAAGAAAACCTGATCCCCGACCACAAACTCCAGAGGTTGTCTCCGCTGATCAGCATAAGACTTTTGCCGAGACTGTGCTGTTTCCATTCTCTTCTGAATCAACTCTATCTAATCTGAGGTCTCCTGAACAAGATGAGGTCCCAGAAAAGCTTCCTCTCTTATCTCCAGCCATCATATAGGTGATCAGCATGGCCTACCATACAAGGCCTCTTAAGATGCCATCTGAATAGTCGCCTGGAAACTATTGTTGTACGTGAACTCCACCAGAGGGATATGCTTCTCCCAAGAACCGCCAAAGTCCAAAATGCATGCTCATATCATATCCTCAAGCACCTAAATCGTACGCATGGACTGGACCTCAGTATGGGGATGGTATGTTGTACTCAAAAGTAACTATGTACCCAAAGCCCTCTGAAGCCCCTACCATAACTGAGAAGTAAAACGCACATCCATGTCTAATGCAATGGAGTGTGAAACTCCATGCAGACATATAATATCTCGGATGTAAAGTCATCCCAGATCATCAACACTGATGGTTTCATTGATCGGTAAGAAGTGAGAAACCTTCATAAGCCTGTCGATGAAAACCCAAACAACATCGGTCCCTCGAGGAAACCTTATCAATCGGGTCACGAAGTCCATCACGACATCGTTCCACTTCCACTCTAGAATTGGTAACTACTGTAAAATCCCTACTCGTCACTGATGCTCTTCCTTCACCTGGTGAAAAGTCGAACATCTCATGACAAAACCAACAACAACACATTTCATACCTGGCGACCAGTATTGGCGATATAGATCACGATACATCTTGGGATGCTAGGATGAAGTGACCAAACTGAGGAATGAAAATCCCTCATCAGCTTCTCGCGTATGTCTGTTGGCACCCATCCGGATCCCTGGAAACGCAAGATCTCATCCTCGCTCTCTGTCCATCTAGGAAGAGCGTCCTCTCCTGACACACTCTCCCACATGACTAAGCCCTATGAATCTGATAGTTGCCTCATCCGCACCCAATCAAGAAGATTAGAGGTAACAACCACCAAAGAGAGAAAGCTTTGTCCCTGTCTGTCATGCACCTCCAAGTGCATCTCGGTGAACATAGCCATGAGTTTCCACTCATTGATGGCCTCCTAAACTACCTGAATCTGAGTTCTCTTGCTCAACGCATCAGCCACTACATTGCCTTTCCTGGGTGTATAGGTAAGCTCAATGTCGAAGGACTAAAGATACTCGACCCACCTATGTTGTCTTAGATTCAGATCACGCTGGGTGAAGATGTACTTGAGACTCTTTTGGTTGGTGAAAAGCACAAAGTGCTCTCCCAGAAGGTAATGTCTTCAATAGCGTAAGGCGTGAACAATGGCTACCAACTCCAGATCCTATGTCGGGTAGTTACTCTCATGTGGCCTCAACTACCAAGACCCGTAAGTGACGACCCCATCTCCCTGCATAAGCACAGCTCCCAGACCGATACCTGAAGCATCACAGTAGATAGTAGAGCCCTTTCCCGGCTCTGGAAAGACCAGTATCGGTGTTGACGTCAACCTCCCCTTCCGATCCTGAAAAGCTGACTCACAAGGATCTAACCATAAAAACATCACCCCATTCTTCTTCACACCTGTCAGCGGTGCTCCTAGGCCTGAAAAGTTGTGTATAAACCGCCTGTAATAATCAGACAATCCCAAGAAACTTGGTACCTCGAATACATTCTTTGGATTCTCCCAGGTAACTACCGCTCTCACCTTTTCCGGGACTACTGATACTCCTGTCTCTGAGATGACATGACCAAGGAAGTGAACCTCATCCATCCAGATGTGGCACTTTGAGAGCTTATCATATAACTAATTCTCTATCAGTGTACTCAATATGATCTCAAGATGGGTATCATGGTCGTGTCGATTGTGAGAGTACACCAAGATATCATCCACAAAAACCACCACGAAGGAATCAATGAAAGGATGGATAAATCTGTTCATCAGCTCTATGAAAACTACTGGCGTGTTTGTGATACCGAACAACATAACCATGTACTCATAAAAATAAGATCTGCTTCGAAAGGATGTAAGAGGTATATCGGATGGTCTGACGCACAAATGATGATAGCCAGATCTCAAGTCGATCTTCGAGAACACCTTGGCTCCCGAAGCTGATCAAAAAGATCATCAATCCTCGGTAATGGATATCGGTTCTTGATCGTCAACTAGTTCAGCTTCCGATAGTCCACACACAGCCGTAAGGTACCATCTTCCTTCTTTACAAACAACACCGGCGAACCCCAAGGGGATGTACTGGGTCAAATAAAACATTTAGCCTAAAAATCCTCCAATTGTTTCTTGAGATCTTGCAACTCAGGCGTCACCATCCTATAAGAAGGTATGGATATCGGTGCTACTGCTGGTACAAGCTCAAAATATAATTCTACCTCTAGCTTCAGAGGCAACCCTAAAAAGTCTTCTGGAAGGACATCTAGAATAAGATCAACTACAAGAGGAAAATCCATCTGAGAAGTCCCCTGGTCATCTAGATATAAACTAGCAATCTGGGATGTAACACCACCCAACCGAGGATGCTCTAGTCCAGCTCTACTCTCCTGGACATCCCATTCACCCTTGTGATGAAAAGACCCTCCCTCTGGTGATGTGAAACTCACCCTTCGGTGATTGCAGTCGACAAAGGCTTGGAAGGAAACTAACCAGTCCATTCCAAGAATGACATCATAACCCGTCATCTCAAGGACATAAAGATCCCACAAGAAGTGACACCAACCACCCTCAAGGGGAAACTCCTTGAAATGATGCAAACTAGTAGTTCTATGTCCCAAAGGAGTGTCTAGTGTCATCATATCCTCAGAATTAAAGACATAAAGTCATAGGATCTTTACAGTGTGCACAAAAACAAAGCTTTGAGAAGCTTCGGTATAGAAAAGTGCAGAAGATAAAATTGAGGATAATAAGATTATACCACAAACTGTGGAAGGTCCAGGATCTCAGCCGTGATGAATCTGCTCTACCGCAAACATCTGGCCAGTAACGCGACCCTATGTAGCAGCCTGATATCCCTGAGCTGATCCTCCCTAAGCCTAACCATTGCATCTATGACCTCTACCCTGGACTGAACGACCTGAAGAACTCCTGCCCTCAGTATGTTGTAGAACTTGTAATCCTCATCTTGTATGAGGAGTAGAAACAGATCCTCCTTCACTAGCCACTGGAAGAAGAATCCTGCAAAAATGCTGCAGATGACCCATCTTGTCTCAATATCGGCACTCTACTGGGTCTCTCGGGCACTGAGGCTTCTTATTCACACTCTTTCCACACTGATAGCACACCACCTGGTTTCCAAAAAGAAGATCCCGTCTACCAGAAGAAATACCTCGCTTCCTCGAGTCACCTCGAGTAGACTCTCAGTGGTGCTTCCTGCTGTCAGTATGAAATGAATCATCCTTGGATGCTGAACTGACCGGGTCAACATCTCTAGTATCCCTCAGAATCCATTCTGTTATTAGTGATCAGTTGACTATCAAAGTAATATAAGTCAACTGGATGACGATCACCTGCGATCTGATCTCTGGTTTGAGGCCTTCCTCAAACTTCCTTTCAAATAACAACTCGTCATTTCCCATAACGGGAGAGAAGCGCTGTAACTTAGTGAAACAGGAGGAATACTCCATAACCGAAAGTGTACCTTGTCGTAGGTTCATGAACTCTCTGGCTCTGTCGGCCCTCAGCGTCGCTGGATAGAAGTAGTCATAGAACGTACGCTGGAACTCATTCTAAGCCATAGCCTGTTAGTGCCCTGCCTGTGAAACTACATCCCACCATCTCTTAGAAAAATCTCATAGCATGTAAGTCTCAAGATTCACCCTTCTGTATGGGGGTGTCTCCAGATGTTCGAAGATGGAAATCATGGTTTCTAGCCATGAATCTGCAACCTGAGGTCCTCCATCCCCTATAAAAGTGGTAGGATGCTGCTGCTGAAAAACCCATGTCAGCTCTTCCATAGACGGGGCAGGATGCTGAGCTCCATGGAAGGTCTGCATGAATCTCATGAAACCCTCTCTGAACTAAGCGTTAGAACCGGTGTCTAGAATCACTATAGGTGCCATTTCTGAATGATCGTCATAACTACTGGTAGTCCCTGGTCTGTCATATCAGGCGTACGGTCACTGCCTGGTTCCTGACGTGCAACGGGAGGACGTCTTGGTGCCATATCCCTGAAAGGTCAAAATCACACCTCAGATTTAGTATTAACAAGGATAGAAAACACAAGGGTAAAAAACACGAACATGAGAGAAGAACACTTATGTTTGCAAAACACAACTACAAAACGTGTATTTATACTACACGACGTGTTTGTTAAAGCCATTCACATGGGCATGTACCTCTGCCACGACTAGCCATGCAACACCCCAGACTACACGGCGTGTTGTCCCAACACACGACAAGTAATTGAACTCCACTCCCCTTCCCAAGTCTCTTTACACGGCAAACATACATGGTCCCCTTAATCCTAATCTACATGGCGTGTTCACTAAGGACACGGTGTGCACTAGATAGTTTCGGTGACCCATGTAGCAGGTTACATGGTCGGCTACACGGCTGACCCTTACACGGCCTGTTCCGAACAAACACAGCGTGTATAAGGAAATAGAAAAATGACTTGTTTTGTTTGAGACATGGCCGAGCACCTAGAACAAGGCTACATAGAGTGTTCTTACAAAAAACGACATGTACTACATGAGCTTCCCCGACCCGTAATGTTACTGACACGACTGGGTACACAGTTGACTACTAAACAGCGTGTACTTATTGTACACGACGTGTCCCAGAAGACTTTATTCAACCTCGTGTCTCTGTTCACACAGTCAGTAACACGGTTTAAAAATTACACGACGTGTATTAATAAAGTACATGTCATGTATTCTGGGTTTTTCCGAGAAGTAGCTCATAAACTACACCTAACGCCAAAAAAACTGAAAAAAAAGCATCTATGTTCCAAATTCTGATCCATGGGGGCCCATACTCCCTGCGAATCAAAGAATGGCATCATAACAATGCATACAACAAGTAAACATCATAACAATCCAATGATCCGCCAAATTCCGATACTCAGGGGCCCATAACACCCCTAAGACCAATGTTTGGCATCCATGATATATTAACTGCAAAAATAAACAACACCCTATCAACATAGCAGTATTTCTATCATAGAAACTATCACAACATCATGCATAATCTATCAAGGTATCTATCACAACAACATGCAATCTCTAATGCACTATAGATGACATGGAAAAATTCATGACATGTGATTTCATAACCAGTGCCTATATGATGCATGAGATGGAATACACTCATCTCCATGGGTAACAACAAAATAGAAACACAATCATATAAACTATAAAAGCACAAAACATGTTCATCACCCAAAAGTGGAATATAATAAACTGTAACACTTGAAAAAACTGAAAATTTCAATTACGAGGTAATATAAGTTTTCCATGTACACGGGTTAATTACTCCTGGGCACAGTTTAGTACTAACTACCCATTCCTTCGTATCCCTATCTATTGTCGCAAAATAGTAAGGCAATAGAAAATTAAGAAACATCCTCTGATTCCACTTTGTAACGACCCGGATTCGGAGCCTCATAACTGGTGCCCCATACCCAGTTTGCCACATGACCTCATGAGCGTTTCCCCAAATGCCAGAGGCTGCTGACCAGCAGCGAGGGCCTTGGTGTGTTAGTGGAGAAACTATTCCCTCATTAGGTAATGCATACAACAGAAGAACAAACGTGCACAATAGAGGAAGTAGTAAAAAACATAAAACAACTGAAACTAAAAGTAGAAGCAATGTATGATATAATAATGATGCAGTATGATACATGTGTCTATGGAAAGCAGTAAACAAATCATAGTGCTGAAATACAACTGAAACCAAATACTAAAAGTAAACAGCAACTCCAGCAGCATCGGGAGCCAAATCCCAGTCCCATGATCTCCAACTCCAACCAGTAATCAAGTACCTGAGGTGGAAGGGCCACAATCCCTATCCACACCTACATCCAAATAGTCTTTTTAGTCCAAAAAGTAGGACCCAAATAGGTGTGACACTAATCCCAGTAGGCAACCACCATAATATTTCTGCCCTACTGTCAGTGAGAAATATAGAAAAAGTTAAGGAAATAAATACATTAATGAACTAGGAGTACCCCAGTAAAAATCATACCAATTACCATTAAAATTCATTTAATTAAACAACTAGGGAAACTAGAAAAGATCTCTATTCCAAGGTAATGCAAGTAACAAAACAGGTAACTCAAAAGGACTACCTAACCCACAAGCATTACAAACCCAAGATTGTTCTTTGGCATGGTGGACTCGTCACAACCAACCAAAGAAAATTCACACTAACTCTCTGGGTGGATCAAGCTAGAAGACCCCTATAGTCTAGTAATCAAACAAGGAGCAGACACTCTGGGAAGCTCTCATGTCAATTCCCCTATGGTCTTACAAAGATAGCTACAGACTCTATGAGGAAGAACTTATGTCTAATTCCTCCTGTGTTTTTGATATGTGTGTAAACTAAGAACACTCCTGGGATGAAAAAATTCATATTCCCATAGGTCCTATGTATGAAATGAAAACCAATAGAACCTCTAGGGAAGAACTTAATCGTCTATTCCCTCTTTGATCTCCCGCACCAGGTTCTCACAGCCCTAAGCTATCCAGTTGAGCGTAATCAACTGTCAGTAACCCTATGTAAGTTCATAAACTACTTGTCTAATAGATTCAAGCATCAAAATCATTTAAACCGCAGACAACACATGCAATCACTTATAAGAAGTAAACTAGAAATTGCAATAGGGTTTTCC
This sequence comes from Viscum album, assembly GCA_963277665.1. Lineage (NCBI taxonomy): Eukaryota > Viridiplantae > Streptophyta > Magnoliopsida > Santalales > Viscaceae > Viscum > Viscum album. The sequence continues at coordinate 1,871,331,543 of OY728150.1, forward strand.
TCACAAGCAACTGTTCCAAACTGAGATAAACAACCAAACAGGGAAAAAAACCCTTGTGGTGATCCTCAAACATGAAACCTAGCATATATTAGTATCAATTAATCATAAACTGAAAAGAAATCTAAATCAAATAAACAATAAGATCAAAATCCCAAACTCGGGACACCTGATACATGGGTATCCGACACTTTTGCAACCAAAACTCAAAGACATTCATCGTAGGGTGACAAACCACCTACCTCGATGCTAGGAGATCGATATAAGTGATCCATGATGATTGATTCCCCTTAGAACATCGAATACCTGAAAAAATTCTAAAACTCTAAACCCATGAAAACTTGAAAATGAGGAGGAATCCTGGGGCAAGGATAAAGTAGAAGATAGAGCTTACCGAGGCGATCCCAAAGCAATTGACTACGGCTGAAATGGAGATCGGATTGCAGCTCAGGGGCTTGGAGAAGGATCTCGGCCGTATGGGAGCTCTCGGCCAAACGAAACCTAGAAGAAGGTTGCCTTGGCGATTAGGCGTGAACCCTGTGGGTTTAGTGAAAAAAATACACGGCGTGTACATCTGGGTTACACGGCGTGTACTCTGTTTTTTCATACTCATCTTTATGAGGCCTCCCCATCACCCCAACACACCATGTGTGTGGCCCAGACACGGTCAGCACAATGCTTCTTGTTCCCCATACCCGGTTCTCCACATGACCTCAAGCGCATTTCCCCAAATTCCAGAGGCTGCCGAATAGCATCGCAGGCCTTGGTGAGTCAGTGGGGAAACTATGCTCTCATTGGGTAAAGCATACAGCAGAAGAACAAACTTGCACAATAGCGGAAGCTATAAACAACATACAAAAACTGAAACTAAAAGTAGAAGCAATGTCTGATATAATAATGATGTAGTATGATACATGTGTCTATGGAAAGCAGTAAAAAAAACAACGTGCTAAAATTCAACTAAAACAAAATACTAAAAGTAAATAGCAACTCCAGCAGCATCGTGAGCCAAATCCCCATCCCATAATCTCCATCTCCAACCAGCAATCAACTACCTGAGGTGGAAGGGCCACAATCCCTATCCACACCTGCAACCAAATAGTATGTTTGGGCAAAAAATCAGGACCCAAACAGGGTGTGAGACTAATCCCAGTAGGCGACCACCACAAGATTTGTGACATAATGTTAGTGAGAAATATAGAAAAAGTAAAGGAAATAAATGCATTATTGAACTAGGAGCACACCAATAAAAATCATACCAATTACCATTAACATTAATTTAATTAATCAACCAGGGAAACTAGAAAAGCTATCTATTCCAAGGTAATGCATGTAACACAGTAGGTAACTCAAAAGGACTACCTAACCCACAAGCAGTACAAACCCAAGCTTTTTCTTTGGCTTGGTGGACTCATCACAACCAACCAAACAAAATTCACACTGACTCTCTGGGTGGTTCAAACTAGAGGACCCCTATAGTTTAGTAATCAAACAAGGCACATACACTCTGGGAAGCTCTCACGTCAATTCTCATATGGTCTTGGAATGATAGTTACAGAATCTATGGGGAAGAACATACATCTAATTTCTCCTTTGGTCTTGATACATGTGTAAACTAAGAACACTAGTGGGAAGCACAAAGTCCTATTTCCATAGGACCTATGTATGAAACTAAAACCAACAGACCCTCTAGGGAAGAACTTAATCGTCTATTCCCTCTTTGATCTCCTACACCAGGTTCTCACAGCCCTGAGCAGTACATTTGATCGTAATCGACTGTCAGTAGCCCTAATTAAGTTAAAAAACTACATGGCTAATAGCTACAAGCATCAAAAGCATTTAATCAGCAGGAAACACATGAAATTAGTTATAACAAGTAAACTAGAAATTGTAATATGGTTTGCCTCACAGGTAACAGTGCTAAACGGCGATAAATAGCCAAATAGGGAAAAAGACCCATGGGCTGATCCTCAAACATGCAACGAAGCATATATTAGTATTAATTAATCATAAACTAACATGAAATATAAGGGAAAAAACAATAGGATCAAAATCCCAAACCCGGGATACACGATACATGGGTATCAGGCACTTTTTCAACCAAAACTCAAAGATATTCAACGCAGGGAAACAAACCACCTACCTCGATGCTAGGAGATCAATATAATTGAACCACGACGATTTATTATCCTTAGAACGTCGAAGATCTGAGAAAACATCCAAAACTCTCAACCCATGATAACATGAAAACGAGGAGGAATCATGGAACAAGGCTAAATTAAAAGAGAGAGCTTACCGAGGTGATCCCAACACAATTGACGGTGGCTAAAACGGAGATCAGACGACAGTTTGGGGGATCAGAGAAGGATAGCAGTTGTACGCGAGCTCGAACGAAAACTAGAAGAAGGTCGTTCTAGCGATTAGGCCTGAACCCGGTGTGTTTAGTGAGAAAAAATAAAATACATGGCGTGTACTTCTGTGGTACACAATGTGTACACTATTTTTCCGTACTCTGATTTAAGCGACCTTCCCATCACCCCTTGTAACATCCCAAGTAAGTAATGAATAATAGATATTTTTTTCTATGTCTATTAATGATTAAGATAGTGTTATAGCGGCTTAAAATTAAAATAAATACAATCTTATGCATGGAATACACTAATATTCTTAAAAGATTGTTTTACTGCCTTTTGATGGCAGACCATTTTTGAATCTATATTTTGACAATTTTATAAACTATGTTTGTCAAAATAAACTTATTCTTTATGATTGGGACATCAAAATTTACCTTGTGTGAATTTTTGGTATTTTTCTGACAATGTTCATTTTTTAATGAATAGTGAAAAATACTGCATTTTACATCAAAACTACTTTTTAATATAATTTATTTATATGATTAGATTATGTTTTGAATTTGTTTTGAAGTGAAATTAGAATATATTTTTACCATTTTATCCAATGGTGGTCATTGGAATCAATTTCACTTTGAAATTAGACTTAAACTGGTGTCAATCTTTTGATACTTATTGTTTTGTAAAAACACGCTATTTGCTCTAGCAGCGGGAATTAATTATTAAATTAATTAATGTGACCTATATGTTTTGAATTTTGTAAAATAGACTTCATTTTTGAATTCAGAATATCAAATATAGCTTAGGGTGAATTTTTGGTAATTTTCTGAAAAACTTCAATTTTTGATGAATAGTGAAACCACTAAGTGATAATCAAGCAAACTGATTTTTCAGTTAAATGAAAGTTTACCACTAATGTGTATTGAATTTTGAAAATCCGACATACATGGTTGTAATTAAGAAGTAAAATGTGGTTCAATGAGATTATAATAATTTTTTGGTGAATAGTAACTTATTAAGTTCTTAATCATGATTAGTGGTAATTAGGGTAGTTTAAGGTATAAATAATACTTTAATAAAATGAAATGACCTAGACACATGTCCCAACTTCATTGGTTGTGTCATGGCCGACCATGACATGCCATGGGTCAACTTGGGGACCCCATGTATCCACTTTTGTTGGGAAATGACATAAATTACTTTTTATTTAATGTTAAAGTGAAAATGACACAAACATAATATGTTTTACGAAAACAATTTTTAAGTGGGGTTATAAAAGTCCAAAATTTGATTATAAATAGTCATTGGAAATCTAAAAATATTTCCTATATCATAGTATTTTTTTTATAATTTTTAGACATTAAATAAATTTAATTATTTATGACATAATAATGATGCAGCGATGACATCATTATTTGACGATTTAAATAAAATAGAAAGATAATGTAAAATATATGAACTACACATGTCCAAAACCAATTAAATGAGTGGATTTCGAACCCTTATCACCTTATCCACAAATTCTATCAATGTGAGACCTTTTAAAACCGAAACACATTTTCAAATAATGTAATATTTCTTTACATTCCAAAAGTGCCCCTCCTCTCCTCTTATAAAAGGCCCCCAACTCTACCTCATTTCACACACTCTTCAAGCCTTTGGCTCGGCCAACCCCTGACCATTTTCTCTCTCCACATCCCTATCCTCATCCTATAGGATTCCCTTTGGGAAGAATCCTTTCAAAGGAAGCCTTTAGGCTCAACTCAAAAGGAGTTACACTTTTAAAGGTAATTCATTCTCTCTTGTTCATTTGTTTTATTTTGCTTCTCCAACCTCCTAAACTCTTTTTATTTACTTCTTTTGTAACAAAACCAGTATCATCAATATACTAGGATGTTTTTATAAGATTTATTTGAGCTACACTCTCACAAAACTACATCAAATGGTTAAAGAACATACGGTTTCCGTGGATGGCGAAATTCTGCCTCCCGAAACGATGATTGTTCAACACTCATTTAACACCTTCAAAGGTGGCCATTATGATGTCACTATTTTTATATATGATATATAATATGTTTATGTTTTCCTTAAGATTATGTTTTTTTTATTTTGGGCATACCTTTATGGTTTCCATTATGGGTAAAACACGATATCTTTATTTTAGGAAGTGCGGACTACCGCCCCCTAAAAGTGATTTGATTCGTTAATACCATATGTGGGATGTGTAAAGGATAAAGTTAATGATATTATATATGTTATTATACTGGAATTATAATATACTCTTATATCATTATGATTCCATTCCAGAAAATATGAAATAGAAATGGAAGTAGCGTTCATGCGTACGTACGGCTTACCGTCTCCATGAACGGTGCATTTCATTTCTTACCTCTAAATGTGATGTAATATTATAAATGCATGTATGTACTGGATATATATGACATATATGATATCTACATCATGAATACCATTCTGGATATAATGAACCTTTGACCAAATTAACAACATGTAAGTGTAAGAAGTCTATTTTTGACTTAAGAACCAAATACCGACAAAATGAACATTGTTAACTTAACATATTACATGATGTTCATAACATGGTATAAAAGGAATAATGAACTTGAAAAAGGTTCTTAAGCAAGTAGAGATTAACTCAAGTTTATTATTCAGGAGATTAAAGAACGGTCGGGTCAAGTCGGATACGAGGTATGGGACTTCGTCTCAATCTCCTTTCATTGAGGCGTATTTTATTTTATACACAACTTTCTTTTATACGGTGTATAAACCCCTTTGACTTTTACGTTTATTCAAAAGGAATATTTTTTATACGAAGCGTTTACTAAACGACAAAAGGGAATGTTTTTGTCGTACGTATGCGGCGACAACGACTTCTCCGCCGTCGTAACCGTTATTTGATTTTCGGCTTCCTCTACAAGCCATACCTTCTTTTTGTTAAAAGAAAAATAAATACCATGTTTTACTTTGGTATTGAAAATGGTTTTCATAATGTTTTTATTATATCAATGTGTTGTATTGATATCTCGTGATTGAAATGTGGAAATGTTATGTTTCCTTTATGCATGTTTTATGTGATATGATTATGTTATGGTTCTTGGGCATTATTATGAAGACGGGTGGTTCCGTGATAAACTAAGGGCAGGTGAGCCCGTTATAGCTCTCCAATGCATTGGGTAACGCGAAGGAGTGAAACGTTAAGGTTTATCCGAAGAGATTTTAGGGAATATACTGTGATGGGTATTCCAAACGTAACCAAGAGGGTTACTCCCTACGTAAGAATGTTATGAATGCCTCAAGTTACCTTTATGTCTTATGATTTCTATGATTTATTCATGATTTTATGAGGTATGTTAAAGTGCCTATATTTTATGGGTAAAGTATGAATTCATTCTTATGTATATATGAACTCATGGAATGGAGCGGCAGAGAGAGGGCGACGAACGAGGGCACCGAACGCGAACCGAGGGCGACGCAAGAAGACGAGATACGCGAAGCTTCGCAGATGTGGTTGCAGGAGCTGAGCAGATTCGATCTTCGGATGAATCTCCGCCTCGTGCAGACTCCTTTCATCCGAAGCACTTCCGGCATAGGGGTCACGTGGCCATCTCTTTCTCGCAGGCGGAGGTCCATTTCCTTGCTTCTGATTTTCAATTTGTTCTTGTTGGTAAATTTTTTAAGCGTCGTCCCTCTCTGATCTATCTACGGAAATCATTTTAATCCATCGGATTTGTTGATTTTGAAATCGGCCTGCTCAACTCGATGCATATTGCTATTCGGCTTTCCTCTGCAAACGATTTCTATCGGCTTTGGTCTAAGGGATCTTGGAGTTTTGGCGGCTGCACGATGAAGGTCTTCAAGTGGTATCCTTCTTTTGATTGCTTCTCTGAATCACCGCTTGCACCTGTTTGGATAGGATTTCCTGGTTTGCCGATGCATCTTTTCAAGCAAATTGCTTTATTCCCGATTGCTAAGCTTATCGGTAATCCCATTAAGATGGATTCTGCGACTCAGAAGCTCTCAAGGCCTTCGGTTTCCCGCGTGTGTGTGGAGGTTGATATTTCGCAGAAATTGCCCTCTGCTATTTGGATACAGAATGGGGATGTAGGTTTTTTTCAGGAAGTGGTTTATGAATCTTTACCGAGCTACTGCTCCAATTGTATGCAGATTGTCTACTCTCTTAGTGAGTGTGGTTCTGGGAAGGATCCCATGAATCGTCAGAAACTTGGGAAACACTTCCCGAATGAAGGGAATTCAGTCTGGATTCAGAAGGATAGGCCTCATGCTGAACAGACTGAGCCTTCTAATTCTAAGGACCCTCCGGCATCCTGTTCAGCACAGCCGATTTGCGACAAAAATTCTGCTCCTTCTGGTTTTGTGGACATGGTCAATGAAGTTAAGATGTGCACTGGCACCCCAGGAGTTGTTCCAACCTCTAATGAGCAAGCTCAAGAGATGCATTCTGTTTCTGGTGAGTCCAATCATGATGATAGTGAGCAAGAGGATAGAATTGAGGAGGAATACCTGCGCTCAAGTGCCAAAAAAGGTAAGAAAGCTATTGTTGATCCTGATGGTTTTATCACTCAGCACCCTAAGAAGACTCGAAAGCGAATTGATTATTCCAAGTTGGAGAGGACCATTGTTACTAGATCGTCAGGGCCTCGAGTGGAAAAAATTAACATTCCTGCACAGCTGGTTGTCAGCAAGAGTACCTCTGCACCGGAATCCCATAATGAAGGGGACTCCTCCACAGAAGAAGAGGACTCCTACTCTTGGATTGAGGATCGCGCGGATAGAGTTAAGCTTAGAAATTGCACTCGGGTTATTAAGGAAGGATACAAGGAGGATTTCTACACATGGATTGAGGAGCAAGCAAGGTTATCTTATAGAAAATATTGTAATAAAGAAATATCTGTCGATGATTATCTCATTACGAGGGAGCGTATGTTTGATAGGGTGGAATTTGAGCTCGATCGGAACCCCGAATTTGATTATTCTCAGCTTCGGTGGGAATAGTGCTGTCTCATTATGTTTGGATCGTTGCGGATGCACCTGCTGATCCAGTGCAGAGCAGCATTTTATTGTGCTGCTGAAGTTTCATGAGATATGAATACCTGGTTTTTGTGCAGAAGTTTCAGATTTGAATGCCTATAGTCCTACTGGACTAGCAGAGCAGCATTGTTAGTTTCATGAGATACAAATACCTGGTTTTTGTGCAGAATTTTCAGATTGAAATTCCTAGAATGAAGGGGACTACAGGCACGCCTCTCTGAAGGGATTGAGTACTTGGCAGTTGTAATGCAGATCTGGATAGCGGCCTCATTTGGAGATTTTTTGGACGATGCTGGTTAAAACAAACCCAAAATGGATGGCAGGTGCATTCTCTTGTTTATCATTTATTTTGTAATCATCTGAATTCCAGTTGGTGCAAAAACATTGCACCTCATGTATTCACCTTGCTGTTGGATTTTTATTTTTAATAAACTTTTGGGGTATGGGTTGGGCAACCAACTCATGCTCGCATCTTTTTGGTATATATGAACTCATGTTTCCTTTCCATGTTTTTTTATAACCCATACTGAGTTTTTATGCTCATCCCAAGTTTTTGAAATGTTTTTCACAGGTCAAGGGAAAGGTACATGATAAGATGATAGAGTCAAGGATGTGTCAAGAAATAATCCATGTTTTGTTTTAAATGTGTTTCCATTGATGGGAATGAAGAATACTATCTTTATGTAACCACTTTGTTTATATGTGGAATGTAATGCAAGTTTTATGGTCTAATTCTCTAAAACTCTAAACCCGAAAAGATCCTCAATGTGTAATCTTGTAATAACTCAAGATTAAGTAAGGTTTAAGGCTGGGGCCTTATAGTTGGTATCAGAGGTCGGTTTAGATAACTTTAGGAGTTATAACCCTATTAAATGATTATCCATTTTTTTTTTCTTTCGAAATGATATAGCATTTAAAGATTACCATGTTGCTTCATCTAAGACATGTTTGTTCAGAATGGTTTTCCGCAGAGGAAACAGGGAAGCAGTGCTAGGAAGGCATACAGAAGGAAATAACCTTCCGAATCAGCATCCAGAAATGGTCGGAATTGGAACTGAACAGTTTTTTGTAGTAATGGCGCAGTTGACTCAAGCGATAAATGGCGGTGGTATCCATGCACGAGATCAGCCAGATCAACTGCAGAGGAACATGTCAGTGGTGGAACATTTCATGAGGCAACATCCACCATCATTCAGAGGATCATCTGACCCTGTGCTAGCTGAAGGGTGGATTAAAGCACTGGAGAAGATTTTTGATGTCATGGGGTGTTCAGACAATCAAAAGGTTAGTCTTGCTATTTACCGTTTGGAGGGTCAAGCAGATCAGTGGTGGTCTATGGTTAAAAATATCAGGGACGTCGATGAGATTGATGCTCTTGACTAGGATGAATTCAAAGGTATGTTTCTTGAGAAGTATTTTCCTAAGGCTGTTCGACTTAGGATGGAAAAGCAATTCTTGGAATTCAGGCAAGAGGAAGACTCAGTGGCTGCCTATGAAGGAAGGTTCACTCGATTGGCAAGGTATGCTTCAAATTTTATCCGGGACCTTGATAGTAAAATAAATCGTTTTTACTCAGGATTAAAGCCAAAATATCGAAGGGAATTAGCTTCTCGTGAGTTTAAAAGTTATGAAAATATTGTTCGATGTGCTGAGAAGGTGGAAATGGAGTTTGCCGATGACCAAGTTTTCTATAACAACCAGCAGAAGAAGAGACCGAGGTGGCAGGAGAAAGGTAATAATTCTTCAAAAAAGTCTGATGGTAAGAAAACTAAGTTTCCAGTTTGTGATAAATGTGGAAAAAGGCATGCTGGGGAATGTCTTCTGAATTCTGGAAAGTGCTACCGATGTGGTAAGATGGGACATAAGGCTCGTGATTGCACTGAAAAGGATCAAGCTGAAGGTAAGAACAAATTTGATTTACAGTTAGTGAAGTGTTATAAGTGCAATGAGATGGGTCACTATGCAAATGAGTGTCCGACAAGGAGCTTGAGTGATGGGAAGCAGTTAGACTACAAGCAGAAAGGGGTGGTGAAATCCTTTGCAACTACTTCAGCAGATGTCGGGCCATCAAATGAAGTTGTATCAGGTACTTTTTTTGTTTTTTCAGATTATGCCAGTGTGTTGTTTGATTCGGGGTCTACACATTCTTTCATCTCTGAAACCTTTTCTAGTAAAATGGGAATACCATCTCAAGAAATGACTCCTGAACTTTTGGTAAAAACACCTGGGGGAAGTGTTGAGGCAAAAAGAATTTATAAGAATCTTCCTATCCTTATCTGTGGAAAGAACCTACTTGAAAACCTTATTGTTCTACCTCTAGTAGAGTTTGATGTTATCCTGGGTATGGATTGGCTCTCTATTTACCATGCTAAGATTGACTGTAGAGCTAAAGAAGTTTCTTTTCAGAAAGACTTTCAGTTTGTTTACAAGAATGAACCCTTAATTTTGATAACATATCAAGAGGCCGAGAAACTTGTAAAAGATGGAAATGAATGTTACCTTGCACACGTCGTTGAAAATAAAGGAACTGTTCAGATTAATGATGTGCCAGTGGTAAAAGAGTATCCTGATGTTTTTCCTGATGAGTTGCCTGGAATAATACCAGATCGGGAAGTTGAGTTTACTGTTGACTTAGTTCCTGATGCTAAGCCAATTTCAAAACCCCCTTATCGAATGGCACAAATTGAACTTTTAGAGTTGAAGGAGAAATTGAAAGATTTATTAGAGAAAGGTTTCATTAGACCTAGTACATCACCATGGGGTGCTCCTGTTTTATTTGTTAAAAAGAAAGATGGTTCTATGAGACTTTGCATTGATTATAGAGCCTTGAATAATATCACCGTTAAGAACAAATATCCTTTGCCTCATATCGATGATTTGTTTTATCAGCTCCAGGGAGCTCAGTTTTTTTCAAAGATTGACTTGAGATCGGGGTACCATCAGCTGAAGGTTAAGGAGGCATATATTTTGAAGACCGCGTTCCGTACGAGATATGGCCATTATGAATTTGTAGTAATGCCTTTTGGGCTAACCAATGCACCTGCTGTATTCATGGACTTAATGAATAGAATTTTCCATGAGTTCTTGGATAAGTTTGTGGTGGTTTTCATTGATGATATTTTGGTGTTTTATAAAAGTAAAGAGGAGCATGAAAAACATTTAAGGGTTATCTTGCAAACCTTAAAAGAAAAGAAACTGTATGGGAAATTCAGCAAGTGTGAGTTTTGGTTACAACAAATTTCTTTCCTTGGTCACATTGTTTCTAAAGATGGAATAACTGTTGATCCTGCAAAAACAAAAGTTGTGGAAGAATGGCCAAGACCCACAAATGTAACCGAGATTCGTAGCTTCCTTGGTTTGGCGGGCTATTACCGAAGGTTTGTTAGAAATTTTTCACGGTTATCTAGTCCAATGACTAAGATAACTCGTAAGGGTGTTAAGTTTATCTGGACAAAAGAATGTGATGATTATTTTCAGGAATTGAAAAGAAGATTGGCGAATGCTCCAGTTTTGGCACTACCTTCCAGGAATGGTGAGTTTGTTATATACAGTGATGCTTCATTGAAAGGACTTGGTTGCGTCCTAATGCAGAATGATCAGGTAATTGCTTATGCTTCACGACAGTTGAAAACTCATGAGGTAAATTACCCTACACATGATTTGGAACTAGCTGCTGTTGTTTTTGCTTTAAAAATTTGGAGGCATCATTTGTATGGAGTAAAGTGTGAAATATATACCGATCACAAAAGTTTAAAGTATATATTCACTCAGAAAGAGTTAAACATGAGACAAAGGAGATGGCTGGAATTAATCAAGGATTATGATTGTACAATTCATTACCATCCGGGAAAAGCAAATAAAGTGGCTGATGCTTTGAGTCGAAAAAGTAATGCTTCATTAACAATGTTGCGTTTGGAACGTGATCCTTTGGTTAACGATTTGATGAACTTTGGCATAGAAGTTTTTGGTGCAGGAAGTCCTTCTGTTTTGTTTCAGGTATCAGTGAGATCTTCTCTATCAGATAGAATCAAGCAAGCACAGAAGCAAGACAGTGAGTTGCAGAAAAAGGTAGAGCTGGTTCAGAAAGGTAAGTTGCCTGAATTCAACATTGATAGTGATTGTGTTTTGAGATTTGGGAAGAGATTGTGTGTGCCTTGTGATTCACAGTTGAAGAGAGAGCTGTTATGTGAAGCTCATAGTTCTCCGTTTTCAGTTCATCCGGGCAGTACTAAGATGTATAGAGATCTGCGGGAGTATTACTGGTGGGATGGAATGAAAAGAGACATTTCTGATTTTACTGTGAAGTGTTTGACTTGTCAACAGGTTAAAGCAGGGCGGCAGCTACCGAAAGGGATGCTTCAGCCTTTACCAGTGCCAGAGTGAAAATGGGAGAATATATCCATGGACTTTGTTGTTGGATTACTGAAGACATCTCGAGGTAATAATGCAATCTAGGTTATTGTTGATCGCTTGACCAAATCTTCTCATTTCCTTGCTATACGAGATACTTTCTCTCTTGATCAAATTTCTCGTTTGTATCTTAAAGAGATAGTCAGGTTACATGGAGTTCCTCTCTCCATTGTATCAGATCGTGATCCAAGGTTTACTTCTAACTTTTGGAAAGGCCTTCAGAAGTCGTTGGGTACTGAATTAAATTTTAGTACAGCTTTCCATCCTCAGTCAGATGGGCAGTCAGAACGAACAATTCAGACATTGGAGGATATGCTACGATCTTGTTCTATGGATTATCAGGGAAGTTGGGACCAACATCTTTCTTTGGTTGAATTTTCATATAATAACAGTTTCCATTCTAGTATACAGATGGCACCATTTCAGGCATTATATGGGAAGTGGTGTCGAACTCCATCTTTCTGGGATGAAGTGGGTGAAAGAAAGTTGATGGGACCAGAATTGGTAGAAGAGATGGCAGAAAAAGTTCATCTGATTCAGAAACACATGAGAACAGCTCAGAGCAGGAAGAAGAGTTATGCAGATAACCGGAGGAAGGATCTATCTTTCGAGGTAGGTGATCATGTTTTTCTCAAGGTTTCTCCTTGGAAAAGCATGATGAGATTTGGTAAGAAAGGAAAGTTGAGTCCAAGGTTTGTTGGACCATACGAAATTCTGGAGAGAGTTGGATCAGTTGCATACCGAGTGGCTTTACCTCCGAGTTTATCTCAGGTACACAATGTTTTTCACGTTTCGATGTTGAGAAAGTATATGCCAGATCCATCTCATGTTTTGAGCCCAGAGGTAGTTTAGCTGGAAGAGAACCTATCTTATGAGGAACAACTAGTCCAGATTCTTGACCACAGGGAGCAAGTGTTACGGAATAAGGTGATTCATCAGGTAAAGGTTTTGTGGAAAAACCACATGATTGAAGAGGCAACATGGGAATCTGAAAATGCAATGAGGGATAAGTACCCCCATTTATTCGATAAGTAAATAAATTGCGGGGACACAATTTTCTAAAGGGGGGAAGGATGTAACATCCCAAGTAAGTAATGAATAATAGATATTTTTATCTATTTCTATTAATTATTAAGATAGTGTTATAGCGGCTTAAAATGAAAATAAATACAATCTTATGCATGTAATACACTAATATTCTTAAAAGATTGTTTTACTGCCTTTTGATGGCAAACCATTTTTGAATCTATATTTTGACAATTTTATAAACTATGTTTGTCAAAATAAACTTATTCTTTATGATTGGGATATCAAAATTTACCTTGTGTGAATTTTTGGTATTTTTCTGACAATGTTCATTTTTTAATGAATAGTGAAAAATACTGCATTTTACATCAAAACTACTTTTTAATATAATTTATTTATATGATTAGATTATGTTTTGAATTGGTTTTGAAGTGAAATTAGAATATATTTTTACCATTTTTTCCAATGGTGGTCATTGGAATCAATTTCACTTTGAAATTAGACTTAAACTGGTGTCAATCTTTTGATACTTATTGTTTTGTAAAAACACGCTATTTGCTCTGGCAGCGGGAATTAATTATTAAATTAATTAATGTGACCTATATGTTTTGAATTTTGTAAAATAGACTTCATTTTTGAATTCGGAATATCAAATATAGCTTAGGGTGAATTTTTGGTAATTTTCTGAAAAACTTCAATTTTTGATGAATAGTGAAACCACTAAGTGATAATCAAGCAAACTGATTTTTCAGTTAAATGAAAGTTTACCACTAATGTGTATTGAATTTTGAAAATCCGCCATACATGGTTGTCATTAAGAAGTAAAATGTGGTTCAATGAGATTATAATAATTTTTTGGTGAATAGTAACTTATTAAGTTCTTAATCACGATTAGTGGTAATTAGGGTAGTTTAAGGTATAAATAATACTTTAATAAAATGAAATGACCTAGACACATGTCCCAACCTCATTGGTTGTGTCATGGCCGACCATGACATGCCATGGGTCAACTTGGGGACCCCATGGATCCACTTTTGTTGGGAAATGACATAAATTACTTTTTATTTAATGTTAAAGTGAAAATGACACAAACATAATATGTTTTACGAAAACAATTTTTAAGTGGGGTTATAAAAGTAAAAAATTTGATTATAAATAGTCATTGGAAAGCTAAAAAGATTTCCTATATCATAGTATTTTTTTTATATAATTTTTAGACATTAAATAAATTTAATTATTTATGACATAATAATGATGCAGCGATGACATCATTATTTGACGATTTAAATAAAATAGAAAGATAATGTAAAATATATGAACTACACATGTAAAAAACCAATTGTATGAGTGGATTTCTAACCCTTATCACCTTATCCACGAATTCTACCAATGTGGGACCTTTTAAAACCGAAACACATTTTCGAATAATGTAATATTTCTTTACATTCCAAAAGTGCCCCTCCTCTCCTCTTATAAAAGGCCCCCACCTCTACCTCATTTCACACACTCTTTAAGCCTTTGGCTCGTCCAAACCCTGCCCATTTTCTCTCTCCACATCGCTATCCTCATCCTAGAGGATTCCCTTTGGGCAGAATCCTTTCAAAGTAAGCCTTTAGGCTCAACTCAAAAGGAGTTACACTTTTAAAGGTAATTCATTCTCTCATGTTCATTTGTTTTATTTTGCTTCTCCAACCCCCTAAACTCTTTTTATTTACTTCTTTTGTAACAACACCAGTATCATAAATATACTAGGATGTTTTTATAAGATTTATTTGAGCTACACTCTCACACAACTACATCAAATGGTTAAAGAACATACGGTTTCCGTGGATGGCGAAATTCTGCCTCCCGAAACGATGATTGTTCAACACTCATTTAACACCTTCAAAGGTGGCCATTATGATGTCAATATTTTTATATATGATATATAATATGTTTATGTTTTCCTTAAGCTTCTGTTTTTTTATTTTGGGCATACCTTTATGGTTTCCATAATGCGTAAAATACGATATCTTCATTTTAGGAAGTGCGGACTACCGCCCCCTAAAAGTGATTTGATTCGTTAATACCATATGTGGGATGTGTAAAGGATAAAGTTAATGATATTATATATGTTATTATACTGGAATTATAATATACTCTTATATAATTATGATTCCATTCCAGAAAATATGAAATAGAAATGGAAGTAGCGTTCATGCGTACGTACGGCTTACCGTCTCCATGAACGGTGCATTTCATTTCTTACCTCTAAATGTGATGTAATATTATAAATGCATGTATGTACTGGATATATATGACATATATGATATCTAAATCATGAATACCATTCTGGATATAATGAACCTTTGACCAAATTAACAACATGTAAGTGTAAGAAGTCTATTTTTGACTTAAGAACCAAATACCGACAAAATGAACATTGTTAACTTAACAGATTACATGATGTTCATAACATTGTATAAAAGGAATAATGAACTTGAAAAAGGTTCTTAAGAAAGTATAGAATAACTCAAGTTTATTATTCAGGAGATTAAAGAATGGTCGGGTCAAGTCGGATACGAGGTATGGGACTTCGTCTCAATCTCCTTTCATTGAGGCGTATTTTATTTTATACACAACTTTATTTTATACGGTGTATAAACCCCTTTGACTTTTAAGTTTATTCAAAAGGAATCTTTTTTATACGAAGCGTTTACTAAACGAAAAAAGGGAATGTTTTTGTCGTACGTATGCGGCGACAACGACTTCTCCGCCGTCGTAACCGTTATTTGAGTTTCAGCTTCCTCTACAAGCCATACCTTCTTTTTTTTAAAAGAAAAATAAATACCATGTTTTACTTTGGTATTGAAAATGGTTTTCATAATGTTTTTATTATATCAATGTGTTGTATTGATATCTCGTGATTGAAATGTGGAAATGTTATGTTTCCTTTATGCATGTTTTATGTGATATGATTATGTTATGGTTCTTGGGCATTATTATGAAGATGGGTGGTTCCGTGATAAACTAAGGGCAGGTGAGCCTGTTATAGCTCTCCAATGCATTGGGTAACGCGAAGGAGTGAAACGTTAAGGTTTCTCCGAAGAGATTTTAGGGAATATACTGTGATGGGTATTCCAAACGTAACCAAGAGGGTTACTCCCTACGTAAGAATGTTATGAATGCCTCAAGTTACCTTTATGTCTTATGATTTCTATGATTTATTCATGATTTTATGAGGTATGTTAAAGTGCCTATGTTTTATGGGTAAAGTATGAATTCATTCTTATGTATATATGAACTCATGTTTCCTTTCCATGTTTTTTTTATAACCCATACTGAGTTTTTATGCTCATCCCAAGTTTTTGAAATGTTTTTCATAGGTCAAGGGAAAGGTACATGATAAGATGATAGAGTCAAGGATGTGTCAAGAAATAATCCATGTTTTGTTTTAAATGTGTTTCCATTGATGGGAATGAAGAATACTATCTTTATGTAGCCACTTTGTTTATATGTGGAATGTAATGCAAGTTTTATGGTCTAATTCTCTAAAACTCTAAACCCGAAAAGATCCTCAATGTGTAATCTTGTAATAACTCAAGATTAAGTAAGGTTTAAGGCTGGGGCCTTATACCCCTACACACCGTGTGTGTGTCTCGGACACAGTCAGTAGATGGCTTCAAGTGGCAAAGGAGTACATGGTGTGTACTTCAAAAATTTCCAGAAACTCCTCTTTTCTCATAAACTACCAGAAAAAAAACATACCTGAATCGAAGATCTGGGTTCTTACATGACGTTATGTGGAAGTCATAGGTCCTGTCACTTTCAAGTAGTACAGGGTGGAGGGATGTCAAAAAGTTTTATCAATGAATTTTTTATTTTTCTTACTAGTTGGGGATATGGTAGAAAAGGGATATGGTAGATAGAGGATCTATGAATGTGTAAGATATTATAATGGACCTCAGTATAGTTCATCATAAAATTAATAAATAAGAGGAAGTCTTAGTTAATAGGGGTATGAGATTGATGTACTTGGTTTATGGATTTATGATTGGGATATTTAATTGAAGATGATGTCTGTGTTTGAGATGTTTTTATGATTCCATCTCTCTGACCAATGGAAATAGGCCACGTACATGCATAATTCGTAGTACATAAAAATCACATGAAATTTGTGTTCTTGTGTGTGATTGATATCACTGATGATATACTGTTTATCTATTTAAATTTTAAACAAATAACAATATGAAGTTTTAACATATAACATGTTTGGTGGAATTATACTTATTTGAAAAATGTTATATTTACTCCAATGATAGGTAGTGTCGATTCTATGGAGGGATTCTTCTTGATGATAACTATACATTCCCTTGTTTAAGGAATATATAGTGACCCTCAGTGGGTTGGTAAAGTCATTTCATGCCTCTATGATGAACATATTTTTTTTGTGATTGTGCTCTGTGTTTGGTTAATAAAAGTGTTAATAAGAACATAAATAGTGTTTTCCCATATAATTTCTTGGTGTAATTATACATAAAAAAATCATGTGACTATAATATAGTTGAAAAATATCATCCTGGGAGAATTATATTATATGTACTCAGATAATATTGTCTTATTTGAGGATAGTATTTTATGTATATTTCATTTTATTATCAGGTCCATAGTATTCTAATGATATATAACAGGTTTACTTATGTGTTTGTTTGTATTTGAGAACACTATAGTGGGTGTTTTGGAATTTTGTTTTCATTGTGATATTGGATGTGAGAGAAGAGCTGTTTCCTTATTATTAGTAACCTATGTGAGAAGTGGTTCATGAGTTGGGTGGGAATTATTAATACTTCTGAGATGCATCTTTGGAGATTAATGAGCAAGTAATTATTTTAAATATGAGGTGTAACATTTTGGGGAAACCTAAGAAATGGTTTAATGTGCACCTATGAGTCTCGTAGAGTCTAGAAGGATAGGTAGATGCTTCAGGTTTGAAGATCATTGCAGGGTAAGTGTTAATATGTTTGGGATATAAGAATAGAGATTATATGTCCTTTCATGATATTAATAAATTGAGGTGATTTTGGAATTAATATTTGGTTTTAGAAGGTGAGATTGGTACGATGAGCAACCCTTGTGATTTCATGTGTGGTTCATAATGGGATTTCCAAATGATATTTAAGATGGATGATATAGGATTGATATATCATGGATAGATGAATTTAATTTTTACAGACACATGGGTGGACTCTGATCATGTATCATGCCTTGGCATTAATAATATACCTTATTCATGTTGGAAAAAACCACTAATATTCTTTTGGTGATATGAGACTAACATGAATTAGGTGCATGGTTGTTTTTTAGGAATGTGAGCCTTGATTAAATATTATGAGACTTATATTATCATCAGTTGGGTTATGTGATTGGTTGGAACAAGATAGTACATGTAACACCCTGAGATTTTAAAAATAACACTATGATTGATTGAGTAGTGGAAACGCAACACTAATCCATCCTGAACAATAAAATATTACTATTTATATATTATAAATATAACCTAGCCAATAAATTAGTGTTTATAAATATGATAACAAAACTATGAAATATATATAATTTTCCTATGAGATACATATTTATAGATAATTGAATAGTGAAAAATCACTTAAATTTACATTAAGGATGTTTTTTGCTTTAAAAAATATGTTTCCTTCAAAAATGATTATTTATTTATTTTTTAGAGAAAATAAAATAAATAATTTATAGAAGTTATAGATATAGAATTTTATAAAATTATATCATTTTTTTAGTCCAAAAATCAAAAATATTTTGGAGAAAATTTTTGGAATCTTTCTGAAAATACTGATTTTCCATTGAATGGTAGAAAATAAAGATTTTTGTAAAACTTTTATTTATATTCATTGAAAAAAGTAACTTAATAGTACTAATATTAATTTAATTTAATTTGAAAGTGAATTAAATTTTGTTTACTGAGATATAATATAATTAATTATATTTTAATCATCCTTATATCTTATTTTGGTATTATTATTTGTTTTCTGTTTAAAAATGTATTTTCCTACAAAACTGTATTTCTCATATATATCGAGGATAATTTTAAATAAAATCATTCCACATATGTGAATTGAATTAGATAAAAGGGATATAGTAGTTTTCATAATCATAATTAATATTAGTTAGTAATTATTACTTAAGGTTTTTTCATAATTAATATTAAAAGAAATAATATATTATTAACATGGTTATGGTTTAAAAAAGTTTACTGGGGGTGGGGGTTAATCTACAAATTTAGGGTTAAAATTACATACAATTATATAATATATCTTTTATGGATATATGTTTTATATATATTATCTAATCAACCATAATTATCCAATTTGGAGCCATTTGTTGTGAATAATAAATTAATATATTTTATTATTTTCAAACATTTCAATAGGGTACTCTCCCCCACTTATGAAATCAAACTGCAAGTCCTCTCATATCCACATATTGAGAGACTTTGGATTCATCCAATAAAAACCAAAATACCTTAATTAAACGCCCCAAAATTATCTAGATTCCATTTTTTATTATAAAACCTTCCAATTAAGGATTTAGGTGTAAAGAGAAATTAGTATAAAGAAGAGGTATAATTATCAACCATGTGTTTTCCTATTATTTCTTCTTCCATATCCATCAAATTTTACTGATGATATAATAAAATTATTATATAAAATTTAATTATATTTTATTATCTTAATGTAATAACCTATATCCACATTCTCTTTCATCAAATGGGAAACAAAACCATTGACCATGTGTACGGAGGACTACGACCTCGGAAAAAGAACTAATTCGATTTCCATAAACACGTCTCACAAATATTTATGTTGATAGATTTAATTTATATATATGATATTATTGATATAATTATCATTATTTAAAATATCTATATGACATATTATCATACATTCTGATTCATCAAAAAATGATAATGTCGCTCATGAATACATGTGGGTTACCACCTCCACGAAGAGTTGTGATTTGTTTTTTCATTACCACATCACATGGAGGGCATATATAAGTTTATTTAAAAAAATATTATTATATTTAGGATATAATTTTCAATATAAATAGATAAAATAATAATTAACTTATTACCATCAATATTGTTAAAAACCAAAATGTTAATCATGCGTATATATGGAATGTCATCTCCATGTTCATAATATAGTTCATTTCTTAACCATATTTTATGATTGTTTTTAAAAGTATAATTTATGTATAAAAATTAATATTATCACATAATTATTGTTTTCTATATGATGGAATAATGCCACCTTTCACAATAATCAACCTACCAAAGTCATTTTTTGCATATGAGTCAAATATATTTAAAACATCCAATAGTAAATTAATTCATTAAGTAATATAATATGACATAGTGATAAAAAATAAAAAAATAAACAAACTAAAAAAATCCCTTATAAATTAAAAAAATTATAATAAGTTTATGAATAATGATCATAAGGAACGGACATGATGAGTCAGGCTCAAGGTAAGGGATCTCTCTAAAACACCCTCCTCTTTGGGTTATGACCATTCTATCTCTAACTCAATTTCTATCCATCAATAATTTTATGATATTATTCTAAATTATATTATATATCAGTGTGTGTGTGTGTGTTTGATTCTCAAATATATATAACTAGCTTATTCTCTATTTTGGATGGAGTAATACATTCCTATGTTCAATTCTCAAAAACCATATTTAAGAAATCTCTTTTCATTGTGATATAAGGAAAGATTATACACCCAATTTTCATTCTATGGGATATTTTTATGTTTTTTTATTATGATTGATTTTATTTTTTTTTCAAACAAATCCATTAAATTTCAATAATGGGTGTGCGTAAATAGGACTCCAATGTATTTGGTATAGTTTTCTTCTCAAGAGAAGTTATTTATGGGATTAAAGAGTAAACCTAATACTCAATGGAACTGTATCCACCATGTGATATTGCCTTTACAGTTATCCTTGACTTATAATAAAGTAATGTTTCGTGTTTCTTCCACTCTTACAATTTCCCCATTATATTTTTATACAATATTATTTATGTTATTTTTCATTTTTATTAATCATGGGGCTTATTTTTTAGATATCATGTTATCCCTTTAATTGACATGTTGTGTTTCACTATCATGTTGATTCCCTTACTGAGATGTTCATCTCACCCCTTTTTCTATATATTACCCATCTTATCCCATGTAGTTTTAGGAGATCAAATAGATTTAAGAGATCACTAGGTTGATTGAAATAATAATATTTTATTATCATTTAGAAGTTTAAGATACCTAATATTCTAAATAAAATATGAATTTTCAATCCATGTTATGTATTAATGGATATTTATGTTTAAAAATAATGTAGTAATATGTTTAAAAATGGAAAGGGTCACTATAGATGGTATCAAGGGATGGTCAAGTTATTTTTGGGTAATAATAATAGAATAATTTTGTGAGAACCCTATGCATAAGTTTTAGTATAAGATAACGTCCTAGAATTATAATGAGGTATAGAGTGAGTGGTTTCTAAGAAATCACATCCCTTTTTCAGGATACTATAAGTTGATGTGGATCTAAAATAATTATTCCTTATTATAATATCCTGAAAAGTGTTCATCGGTATTTTCCTTATTCCTCGCCTAGTATATGACAAAAATGACATACTAAAAACAAGGTTTCACTCTCTTAGGGGATATTCATTGGAAATTCATATAAACATTACAACCCATTGCGAAGGACATGAACTAATTACTAGTTCAAAAACCTAATTTTAAAATTACAATGGATCAACTAGATTCAATCCTAGAGACTCAAATGGTAGGACATACTTATCATTAAAAATTTATTATTCCTATTTTTATAAGTTTCACTTCTTTATGATTATTAGTTAATGTTTTCTTATCTTTTTTTTTATTTTTTTATTTAACAATGGGAAATATATGAAAACATTGAAATAACCAATCTAATTGGAAATTTGATGATATACCCAATGATATTCCTTACTTTATTGGAGCTAGAGCAGAGAAAATAATGGTAGTATTATATCAATTGGCTTATGTTATGAATAATAAATTTTATAACGTGAAAAACCCTCATTCTAAAAATAAATGGAATGTTTCAATAAATTTTTTTTATACAGAAATGGATTCTTACCTCTAATAGATCATTTTTTCCCACATCATAGAATAATGTATTAACTCAATTTAAAAAGTTAATTTTTATCCTTAAATGATCAGAACAAGAGAATGTGGTGTGGCCTTTTATTTCTTGGATGGGAAATCTGATTAGTTTTTAACGCTAATCAAGAACAAGAGCTCCAAATAGGATAATTATTTGATGGAATTGGAATAATTCATGAAAATATATTTTAAAAAATATTTTCCAGAAAGTATCCCTCATAAAATGGAGTGGGAGATCCTCAAACTGAAGAAAAAGGATTATGAGCCTATTCGGGTGTATGAGAAAAACATCATAGGGATTTCATGGTATGCCTATAGATTTTTTCATAAAATAATAGTAAAGGTGGACCATTTTTTTAGTGGGTTAAATATGAGTCCTCAAAAATAATTAGTAATTTAGTAATTTAAAATCAATGAAGATATTTTTATTCTACCCTTAATGTTGGGAAAGAGATTGGTGACTCATTATGGTCTTCTAGGACTAGAGATAAAATGAGTAAAATTAATTTTTCATTAGGAGGATCAATAGATAAATATCATGGAAGAAGTAAAACCTAGAATCAAACATGAAAATTGAGTGGGATGAGGAATAACAGAAGCTTTCTAGAGGGAAAAAGTTGATACTTCAAGTGTAAGAGGGGAATCAGGATAATCAGTACAAGGGAGAGATGAAGAAACATATGACTATGATAAAGGATAAGAAGGTTTAGATGAAAACTCAACTTTTCATATAGTATTTCAACTTCATGTATCATGGGAGGTATTCTAGTTAACCCCCTAATCCATTTATTATCATATATAATTAGTGATATCAACTTCCAACGCATAGAGATAAATTAAGGGAATACGTTATCACTACAGTTGAGGTAGATCTCAACAATGATTTGGTTATAGGTTCAATGATTATTCATTTAATAAAAGGGAACATAATTTTGTATTCTCGTTCAATTTATTCATTCATATCTATCATATTTATTACCACTATTAGAACATGACCTCAAAGCAAGGGTGTTGTTAAATCTATGGGAATAAAAAAAGAAATTATTTCATACCATGTGTATAACTAGTTCAAAGTTATTATTTTTTGACAGATTATTCTATAAAATATTTTCTTACATAAATTAGAGGAGTTTTATGCTATATTGGTCATATATTAGTTATCCTTATATAAATCAAACAACAAATTTAAAGAGAGGAAGATCATTCTTACACACCCAAGTCACCCTCTAATTCTGTAAATGTATAAGGTGATGATGAATCTTATTGTGAATCTTCTTCTCAAGAATTGATATTATTTTCTAATGATCACACATATCATTCCCAAATTATTACAATAATGGAGAGAATCATTTTGAGGACATACCCATTGTAAGGGATTATATTGATATATTCCCAGAGTTTTTTCTTTATCTTCCTCATCACTAAGTTTTTATGTTATCAATTTAAATTATACATATATCCCTAACCATATCAAAAAATCCTTGTATAATTTATAACTTTTATTTGGATGGATGGATAAATAATTTCCAAGAGAAACTCCAAATGTGTTTTATATGAATGAGTGTTTCACCATGGTGTGTTCCAATCCTCTTAATTAAGATGAAAGGTGGGTTAATGTGAGTATGAATTGATTATAATATACTCAAGAAAATCAGGATAAAAAAATAATCTCCTACTAGGGATAGAAGAGATGTTCAACCAATGAAATGGGGACCATTATTACACTAGATGAAGGAAGTATCATTATTAGGGAATTTAATCACCAAAAGGGGATATCTACCAACCTTTATAAGATGATGGAAATTGAGTATAGAATTAGACCCTTATCTGTAATGGATATCCATAGTTTCCTTATACAATATGGCTATTATAGACGATTACAGAACAAATTCTTTTGATTTTCAAACATGAAAATAAAAATAACTCAAAACGGAGTAAAATGTTTCTAAACTGGTGAATGTGAAATGTTCTTTATGTAGTTAAAAAAATAAGTTCATCCACACATCATTCCTCACACTTCCTTTAATTATGGAACATATCATGGTACATATAGATTCCTGAGATAAAGTTATTTTATCTGTATTATAAAAAAATACCTATTGAAAATCTATTCTTAATGTAGGTTGATAGTTCATGAGAGGAACTATCAGATATGTTATTTCAAGTTTTATGGAGTGATATTTTCTTTAAAAAAACATTAAATTATCTATCTATGGAGACATGGGAAATATATATTGACTATATGAGTCCAAAATAAATACTTATATGGAAAGAGATTAATATTATCTAGTGAAGAGAGTTAGAGATGATCATGGACTATGATTTCTTTATCCATTACCATCTAAGGAAGGAAAAAAAGTGTTAAATTCTTTAAGTAGAAACGATCTAACAATAATATCAATAATGATATTTAAGAAGGACATAATATTATTATACATTGAATATATGGCCATGGTAATTGTAAATAAAGTATCATCATAATTCTTTTCTCAATTGATTGCTTAACTATCCCTTATGGAGATGATTAAAGATGATCAATAAGATTTTCCTAAAATTTATAAGTATGTGGAATATATAATAAATGGTAAATCATGGGAGTGAAAAGTAGTTGAAGAATGTTTTTTAAGATTTAGGACACAACTATGTGTACCATCAAATCCTGAGATAAATAATGATCCATTAAAATATTCACATAACTCAACGTTTTTCCTAAAACTAAGGAGAACAAAGATGTATTGATACCTATGATAACACTATTAGTGGTAAAATATTTTTAAAGTTAGAATAATATATACATCATAATTTATATGATGTGGAAACTAAATGATTAAAGGAAAATGTATAAGGGGGTGATGAAACCATTACCATACATACATGTAAATGGGATAACATCACCATGGAATTTATCACATCCCATCCAATGAAATTAATAGAAAATGATGCTTTATGGGTTATGGTAAATCATAAGACAAAGGCTTTCACTTAATTTAAATTGGAATGGAATTATCATGTGATCAAGTATTAAGTTCAATCATCAGAGAGGGGGTGAGGTTTCCTGGAATATAACTATAGATTGTATCTAACAAATATCCAATATTTACCACTATGTTATAAATGAGTCTTCAACCTTATCTAAATACATTGATGAAATTCAGCATGGATTATCACCCCCAAACTGATGGCCAACATGAGTGAACTATTTAGACACTAAAATACATGTTGAAAAAAATTCCCAATAGACTGTAAAAGAGGACGAGATCAGTATCTTCCTCTCATTGAGTTCTCATATGATAATAACCTTAAAAAAAATCATCCAAATTGGTCCCCATAAATATATTCATGGGAGGAGATGTATAAAAACTACATGTTATGATGAATTTGTTAAATTATATGTTTTATGACCTAAATTGGTTGATTAAATGATTGAAATGGTTAATACTGTTCAATATCACATCAAATATATTCAAATTAAATAATAGATTTATGATGAAAATCATTGAGGATACCTAGATTTTGAGGTTTGGAATAAAGTCTTTATCAACATTTGTCCATATAATATATTCAAGATATTTCAGAATAGGGGAATACTAAAAACTCGGTATATAACCCCCTTTGATATTCTCGATTTCATTCACATTTTAGCTTATCAATTAGCACTCCAACTAACACTTTCACAAGCACACGACATGTTCTATGTATCCATATTGAGGATTTAGACACTATATCCATCACATCTATTTAATTTTGAGATGGTAGAGATGTAAAATGGTATTTTATATAAGGATAATCCAGTGAAGAGATTAGACCATATGGATATCCTTCTATGAATCAAGTCAAATCACATATTCAAGGTACCATGGTGGAACCACAAATATGATGAGAAAACCACAGAACTATAGGAAGCCATGAAGCATATGTAACCTGGCCTATTTTCAAAAATGTTTGTAATATGAAATTTTCAATTGAAATATATTAATGGTAAGATTATAAAACCATAATATTTTAAAAATAAAACTATGTTTGATAGAATATGCGACATTCAACACCAATCCTAAATAAACTATAAAAATTTATATCTTAAATGTTATAAATATAACATTGCCGTTAAATTAGTGGGTATTAATATAATTAATAAAACCAGTAAATATATATGATGCTCCTACTCAATGAAAATTTATCGATAAATTCTTTACAAAAAATCACTCAAATTTTTTACAAATACTTTTTATGCTTCCAAAATATTCTTTCTTCAATAATTTTTTTTTAATTTTTAGATAAAATGGAATAATTAATTTATTCACATTTTAGAAATTAAAATTTATAAAATGAATATATTATTTTAAAATTATTATATAAGAATTATATTAGAGTTGAATTTTAGAATTTTTCTGAAAATATTGATTTTTTATTTAATAGTGAAAAATCCATTTTTTTATTAAACATGAATTTCAATCCATTGAATAAAGTAATTTAGAAGTGCCATTTTTCATTTAATGTGATTTAAAATTACCATAATAATTTTTTATATAGATATAATATAATTAATTACATTTTAAATATCTTTATATATTATTTTTTGTAAGTACATTTTTGTTTTAAAATATAATTTTTCTAAAAAACATTTTTCATCATGTTTTATGTGTTTAAATTTCAACTAATGTATTTCAACTATATGAAATGACTTTAATAAACTAGATAAAATATTTTTAATCATCATAATTAATATTATTCAATAATTTTATAAAAAAAATTCAAAATGAATAGAAAAATAGTAAATATTTAATACCATGGTTAAGGTTTAAACAGGTTTACCAGCGATTAATCAAATGATCTAATTTATAAGGAAATGAAAAACATTGTCTATTTTATATTTTATACCCATATTTTGACACTATATCATATAATCTCTAGTAATTGTCCATTTTATATCTATTTTTGTGAATATAACATTTTTTTATTTTATCCTCTTAAAAAATATGGATCTTCTCTCCCACTTATAAGAGGAAACCCCCTATAATATACTATACAAACATCAGGATCCTTTTTGTTAATAAAATACCTACCAATGTCATGTATTTACATACCTCCCCAGGTCTTAGAGTCCCATGATTGATCATAAAACCATCCTATGAAGGATTTTGGTCTAAACCTAAAAAGGATGTTAGGAGAAGCAGAATAATTATAAACAATATATTTTCATGATATTTATTCGGCTAACTCCTTGAAATCTTATTAAACTACGATCATATAATAATATCAATATCTCTCATATACATAGATGTTATTATGTTAATTTAATTACACAAACTAATCTCCTCTTCAATCAAATGGGAAACGGAACCATCACTCATGTGTATGCAAAAATAATACCTCAAGAACCGATGTAATTCATTTTTCACCATCACCTCTCAATAATGTTTTGGATAATGGATTTAATTTCATTCCAGCCTATGTGTTGATCAAAACCTCCTTGAATTGATATAATTAGTTTTTTTCATAGAATAACAGGTATGGTGTATACATGTTTATTAAAGAAATAATATGATATTTATGATATAATGATTATTATATAAAGATAAAATTATTCTTTACCTTCTTTCCCTCATGATTTTTGGAAAATGGAAATTCTACTCATTAATACATATGACATACCATCTCCACTATCAATATATTGTTTATTTTTTTATTACCATACTTCATGATCGATTTTAAAAGTAAAATCGGATTATAAAAATAATAATTATGTCATGATTTTTATTTTGGTGATAATGGAAGAAATAAATCACAGACCATAATCATCCTACCAATTTAATTTTGGACATGTGATCCAAATATCATCAAAACATCTGATGTGAGATTAATTAAGTATTTAATTGAAAAAAATGGAAATAAATAAATTCAAATTAATAATAAAATGAAAAGAGTTCTTTGAAAATTATATAATTAACATATTTTTATTATTTAGGATGATTTGGAACACACATGATGATTCAGGATCATAGTAAGGCATCTTTTTGAACCACCCTTTTCTAAGGGTTATGACCATTATCTCTAAAACTCACATTATATGTATCTTTAATGTTATGTAATTCATCTGAGTTCGTTATATATGTGTCTAAAATATATATTGAGATTATTCTACCTTTATTTTATGGTGTAATACCTTCCTTTTGATCATTTATCAGATACCCCTTTAATAAATATCTTTTATTTATATTATAAGGAATGATTATACAACCCATTTTATTTCTAAGGGAAATTCTTTTGTTTATTCCTTATGAATGATTTCATTTTTAGGTTATTAATAATCTTGAATGTGTAATTATGTGTGATCCCAAATAGTTATCTAATTAATTGTGTGATTATTTTGTCTCATGATACATTATGTATAAGATTATGGAGTAAACCTAACCCACTTTGGGACTCTTTCCACCGTGTGACATTGTCTTGGATGTTAGCCATGATTTATTAGTATCTTTTATTTTGTGTTACTACAACATTTCCTTTAATTCCATGATCTTATGATATGATTTGTTTATGTTATTCTCCCACATGATTACTCATGATTGATATATTTTATGATAACATGTTTTACCTTTGACTCACATTTTATATTTACTTCTCAAGATTATTCCCATACTATGATTTTAGTCCCACCACTTTTTCTACCTATCACCCAGATTATCCAATTAAATTTCAGGAGCTCAATTGTATTTATGAGTGCAATATTGAGTTTAAAATAATGATTCTTTATTTTTCACATTACATATTTACATACCTTGACATCCAAAGACATTAGTCCTTTTCAATCCCGTTTTTCTATTAATGGATATTTCTATTTAAAAATAATGTATTAATATGAATAAAATTCTTTACTACCTACAGAAAATGTATTTGTTTAAAATTATATCATGATTAATTGTGGAAAATATGATATGATAATGTTAGATAAATGACCACTCTACTTCAGGATGAGGAGAGTGAGTGATGGTATGAGTTTTTAGGGGAATAATCACAATGTTTGATTGAAGGTGTACATTGGTTCCACATTGAAATTATTGGTTTTTGTATTTGAGAATGATCATGTGTAATTTGGGGACCAATAAATTCAATGAAATTATTTCATGAATTATTTCCTATGATTGTTTGATGAAATTTCAAAAGACCACATCTGTGGAGATTAGACATCAGAGGTGTATCATGGTGTATGAAACATTCATCCTGATTTTGTATCATGGAAACGATTATGATAAAGGTATAATATTAGAAATACCTTGTGAGTTACACCCAAGGGGATGTTTAATGGAATACATATAGTGTAGAGTGCATTATTTACCATTAGAGTGTGTTCCCCTCATTATAGATGGACAATTGGTTGAAGCCAAGGATGAGGTTCCCCCTGAGATTCAAATGGGTAGTGATTAGTGTTCTATATTAGAGATCAAATGTGTATAGAATGTACAGTTATTATCATTATGTGTGGTAAAGGATGGATAATGTTCCATGAAAATTTTTGTATCAAATTAATATAACAATAATAAGAATAATCCTATGTATAGAAGCATCAAATTGGTCTTAAAGGAATGTTCCCTGTGTCGGTAATCTCATGAGTGTGATGAGGCCTTCCATTGGATGGTTAATGTGGATTTGGAGACCATTGTGATGATATACCAAATATTATTTGGTTTCTTCATGAACAAATAGTTTTTGGAATGAATTTACTATTGAATTGAGATTGTTTGTTGGAATCTGGATTGGCATAGTTTTGTTGTGATCCGAGTGTGATTCAAATAAGATGTGTGTAATTGTTTGAGATGATGGAATAATAATGTACTAGATTGGTTGAGGATTCAATCATGGAATTTCACCAAGTGTCCCATTCAGAAATTGATCTAGATTTTTGGGAATATTATGTGATACCTTTTAATGTTTTGACATTATAACTAGATTATGTTATAGTTCATCAATATGTGTGGATGATTATTTAGAGTGTGTTCTACTAAAGGATGATAAATTTTATTTTCATATATAATTAGGTATAGTTTCGTGAAAAACACATAGAGCATGTAATTTTTCTATGATAAATGTGTTTTAGTAGACTATTCTAATTGTGTAGAGAACCATTGATATTGAATCAGCCATGCTGAGTTGATGCATATAGTGGAGATAACTAAAATAATGATGATAAATTAGTTGTTTCAATATTTTTATATCAGAAAAAAATGTTTCATGGGGATTTATCTCACAATTTGTGATGTTGAAATGTGGGGGATAATTATTTTATGAAGAGTGGGCCACATTTATGAATTTTTATAGTGAAATCAAGGTTATCATTCTAGAGTATAACGCAATGAGTCAGTTATACATTTAAAAACAAGATAGGTCGAGTAAGATATATAAAAGACCATCAATAATTCCTAGGTATGGGGAGATTTATGATGGGGAGGTTGTGAGTACCCATGTTTTTAAAAGTTTTAAATTTCAAGGGAAATTTTAATTTTTGGGTCTCAAATACTTATGTTGGTTAAAATGGTAAATTCCAATATTAGAATATATCATAATTTTTCTTGGATGATTTATCTAATAGTATAATTTTATTCTTACCCTAGGGCTGGAATATGATGGGATTCTAACCTTGTGGTATTTTTTAGAGTATAATAATATTTATTAAATAAATATTAATTAATCCATTTAATTAAATGATGATATCTCCAATGAAAAATTCACATATCAAAAAAATTACTTTTGGGTTTAGTTTATAATGGGTGGTTTTACCTTGGTGAGGTATAATCTTTGTTAGAGTTCTATGTTTTGGGATATTTTTTTCAATACATTTTCATTTTGATAAAATAATTATTTTTTCATATTATTACATTCTACCCATATTAAGTCCCTCATTTCACATGGGGAGAGGGGAGAATTTATCTATAAGAAACTCAAGCTGTGAGAGGGAAAGGGAGTAGAGTATTTTTACAATGGAGATCAATTAGAGACAGATCTGTATGCAACAACAATAGATTGCATGTTTGAGTTGAAAGATTTAGTGATTTTTCATGATTTATCACAACTATTTCAATTATTTTCATATTAATATTTTTTCTCTTTTTATTATTTTTACTATATTGTTTAGACTATTGGGGTTATAATGGGGGGTATAGTAGAGTGATTCATAGGTTAATTATTGGTATGATATTTTTAATTTAATATTTGAGAAGAGGAATATGTTTTTTTATTCGGTTTTTTAGATTTATACAAAAAATAAAAAGAAGAATAATAAGGTTTAATTATTATTTTTTATGATTGAATTTTTAGTGTAATAACTTACCCTTACATAGGTTGCCTATTTAAGGGTAAACATACTTACCCAAATGGAGGGGGATCTGAAATAAACGTAGCTAACATGTGACCCATACACAACGGTAGTTGTATAAGGGTATTCAAAGATACCCTTTTGTAGGTATCCCTCTAATTAAATTCCATCCATGTTATTAAGTAGAATTTTGTAGATATATTTTTTATTTTTATTATAGTTTTATTAAAAGATTATTTTTAGGTATAAAAGGGATTTTGGGGTTGAATAATTAATTTATAAATTTATATATATTAAATATTTAATTAATTAGATATAAATTATGATATTATTTTATATTTAATTGATGTTCTATAAATTGAATTAGGACCTCTTATTGTGGGAAAAAGGTTGTCTGGGCTTGAATGAGCTACTACAAAGGTAGTGGCGCTTCGTAAAAAAGGGAATAAATCCATATGAATTAGGTGGTCCATATTAATTTTACTTATTTTTTATCTATGTTTTATGTGTCATGTGATCTTTGGTTTCACCACTATGGTTGATCAAACCTTTTTATTTAAATAAATTTTTTATTTTTAATTATATTCCATGGATATAATAAGTGTCAAGGGCCAAAGTGGACCCCTGGGGACTTTCATGATTCCTTATATTTTTATGGAGTGATTAAAAATTCATACCTTGTGAAACATAAACTCTATAAGGATGTATATGAAATGATAGTGAACATAGTGGTCCTTTGTGTAAGTACCCTTACACCACCCTTATATGTGTGAGTAATGGACTAGGAATGATTGGACCTTGTGGGACATGATGGAACTATGAGATTCTTTAAAACCTTCTAGTTGTGTGATAATAGATTGGGGTAAAGAGTACCTCTCCCAATATTATATGGGTACTTGGGTGGGTTTACACATGGTAGATTTGAGATAGGCTAGGTTTGTGGGGACTAATTTAGGGTGATTGGGGAAGGGAGATGGGATTTTGGTCATCTATCATGGGTATCGATTGTATTGTGCTACCTATAATGATAGTGAGTCAATGATACTAATATAGTGATGATGTGGGATGGTATTCCCAATGTGTGATGGGCTTATACACATATATGATAGTGGGATCAATGATAATTATTTTATTATTCATGAAATGTTTTCTGTACAAATCATATCACATGTGTATATGTTATATTAACTTGTTATATTAGGAACCCTATTAGTGGCTCCGTACTGTGATGTACTCACACCCTGATCAAGTAGCCATTCCACTTGGGTACCTAATAAGACCTTACATTGAATATGATAATGTTGGGAGGAGGCCTAATAATGGATGATTGAGTTAGATGGTATGAATATAGTTTTGATTATATGATGACTTGAGGATCAAATATAATATTATATACCTTTTCTTACTTTATTTCCTTTTTTTATTATATTTTTTAGTATCCTATTTCATGATCATTTGATGTATGTTGGTATGAACTTGAATCTATGTGGCTCTTTCATCCATATTTTCATTTTATATAGTATGATTCTATTTATTGATCATGTATACTATAACCATTATAGGATATTTTAAATTTTTTTTACTACTCTGAATGGCCCGAAGGAATTCACATTTATAGATTTTTGATAACCCCCCTTTTAGTGTATAAGGTGGAACCCTTGCAAGGCCCTATAGGTTTAGAGATTACATGGCCCGTAGTCTAAAGATATTACTTGACCCAAAGGTCTTAGGGAATTCAACCAGAATATAACTACAAGGAACTTCCCCTCCCCATCATATGCATCATGATGGTAGCTCTTAACCTTTGCATGAAGTCTGGCTAGGCTTCTCGTGCAAGAATAGGCTGGTCCTGATGTCATATCCATAACCTCTCATTATTCCAAATCCATTTGGTTCTATTCTGGTGAGTGCACATTCTCTAAATCCTCCTTTGGGGCTGCTTCTTCATTAAGAGACTGTTGGGGGAAACTTCACTAATCAAGTGTACCAAAGGACTTGAGGTGGCCTGAAGTCCATAAAGATTCCCGAAATCCTTACTAATCCGAAGTCCATTGTGGCTCGGAGGGCATAAGGACTCCAAGCCCAAACTAGTGGCCCATTGTGAATAGTTTTAACTACAACATTACCTTCCATAGTAACTGCTACAGAACCGCAAAGTACAACAACAGTACATACTATTGTACTACTACAGTACTCGAAATTATGCCTCTACCTGGTTTCAAACCTGGGTCTCATGGATTCACTTAGGGAGTCCTCACTAACTAGGTTGAGTCTCATGTGCGTTTTCATTACATTTTACTCTGATATGAGAAAATATTCTATCCAAGGTACCACCTTATACCCTCATAACTTGTCATAAACCTCTAAAATATGGGGAGGCATGCTCAACGTTATGTAGTGACCTCCAATCTTAGAACTTTCTTGTGTTTCAGGGTGGTGGGACATCTAAAAAGTGTTTTCATAGTGTTTTTATGTTACTGTTTAGGGATATTGTTGGAAATTGATATAATAATGCATAAAATCATGTGGAAAGACTCAACAGGGTGAATCATATTCCCGTTACATCTGGTAAAGTCCATGTTGTAAGGGATATGGTACTAATTTTCTTGGTTTTTATTATTATGACTGGGATATTTATATAAAGATGATCTTTGTATTTTAGATTTTATTATTGATCTTGTTCCTGGGAAAGAGGTTATATATAAGCATCATTTTGAGAATATAGGTCTCGTGTGAAATTCATGTGCTTTTGTGTCATTGGTATATTGGGTGAAAAAGGATTCAAATATTTAAATTGTCAACTCTGACTTATATTGAGTTTTCCCATTTAACTTTTTGGTGTTATTTTACATTGATGAAACATAGTATATTTTCTCTGATGATAGGTCATGTGAATTATATAGAGGTATTATCAATTAAAACGATGATTGATTCCATCTTGTAAGGAATATATAGGGATCCTCAATGTGTTATCGTAGGGATTGGATGCCTTCATGATGAACTCCTTATGAGTGATTGGGATACAAGTTCAGTTTTGTAATGTTTCAAAAACAAAGTATTTATTTTTTTCCCATATAGATTATTTGTGGTAGTTTACATAACCAAATTATTTCACCATGGTATACCTGAAACATATAAATATGGGACAATGCTATTATATAAACATTAATTATATCATGGTCCTAGAGGGTGTAACCTCAAATATAAATTCCCATAAAGTATTGATTTTTTAGTAGGACAATGACTTATAATGGGATTCTTAATGAATGTGTATGTATAATATGATTTTTGAGTGTATTTTTTGTCAAGTGAGTTTCCTTGTGATATTTTGAGGTGGGAGCTAAAATGTTTCCAAATTATTCATAAAAAATGATTACCCATGTTTTGTAACATATGATATTGGAGTGCCTCTAATATGTAGTTTATGATATGGGTGAGATGGATACTCTGTTTAGGACATGTTGTGATATAAAAGGGTGACATGAGGGTGGGGTTTTCCCATAAGTATGGGTACTATAGAGACATCAATCAAGGAATTATTATTTAGGTTATGATATCTATAAATGGGAGTTATTATTGATTATGATGTATAGGTATAGAGATGACCCATTTTTTATGGTTTAAATAACGTTAGGTGATTTTAGTATTGATGTCTGGATTTGAAAATCAGGATTAGCATGATGCCTAGAATTTATACTTTTGGGTTTGCTTCCAAATGCATTATAGATCATGAACCTATATTCTTATATCTTGGATAGATATAAAAAGTGTATATGATTATGATTTTTGAATGTCAACTGTGTAGCGTGTGATCATGTGGTAAACATTGGAATAAATGATATTCCTTATATTTATTAGGAAAATCACTATGGTTATTATGGATATATGAGATTGGCATTCATTCAAATCATGGACGGTGGTATAAGAATGATATCAGTTGTTCACTAACATGAAACTCATGAGATTTTATGTCAGTGTTTTTGGATGGGAGGAATTGGATTGAAAAAATTCTACACATATATAATATTATGATGAATAATGAGTAAGAAGTTATGAGAGGTTTCAATATAAGATCAATCTTCTCAAGGATGAATAGATCCAGTGATGTCATAGTGTCTTAGGGGAAAAGTATTAATGTGTGAGGGAAATATTGCACTAGTTTTGTGTGTTACTCATTGGTTCATAGATTGGTTAATGACTACGTACAACTGATAGAATAAATAATGAGTAAAACACTTATGATCAGGATTTCTTGAAAATTTTCAATGAAATAAGAAATAACCTCTTATGATGATAAATGACATAAATGTTGAAATGAGGTACCAAACCCGAGTTTGTGACTTGACATAAATTTTTAGTAATCCATGATGTTTGAAATGTGAAATCCAATACACATAAGGGGATGTATAATGTAATCTATATGGTGGGTAGTGCATCATTGGATATTATAGAGTGAAATTCCCATTTTATTTAGAAATTAAATGGATATAAAGGATGATACTATTGTTTATTTATAGATATTTAGTGATTTATATTTCATGTTGGCACTAAGGTGTGAGTAGGATGACCACATCTAGTCATTACATGCAATAATGGATGGATCATGGGCCATTTAGATTGGTATTTTAATTTTATAGATTGATGATAAGATAAATACAATATTGGAGAGTGTCAAATTGGTCATGAATGAATGACCATTGTGTGGGAAGGGTTGTGGGTGTGATGTGAACATTCATTGAATGATCATGGTGGATTTTAGATATTGTTTCCCATATGGATCATTTTTTATCTATTTCCTTACTGAACATTAGATTTAAGTCTTATATATTCCATTGGATATAGTTCATTCATTTGAACTACACTCAAAATGGTTTCTATTGTTATCCAAGGGTGAGTCGAATCATTTGAGTATTGGTGTTTATGATGATAGAATAGTAAAAAATTTGTTTGATTGGGTATTTAATAATAGAATTAATGTAATCTTATTGTTCAAACTTCAGTGTGGGTATGGAAAAAATTTCACGATTCTTTATAGATTTTAGACATCTTAATCATATGATGTGTTGAAAAATTGGTCGGTGTGTCCACACACTTCAAGAATGATTGAGTAGAGGAGGTTATCCCTTTGTTTTCTGGAATAACTGGGTT
The DNA here is from genome assembly GCA_963277665.1 of Viscum album. Classification (NCBI taxonomy): domain Eukaryota; kingdom Viridiplantae; phylum Streptophyta; class Magnoliopsida; order Santalales; family Viscaceae; genus Viscum; species Viscum album. The sequence continues at coordinate 1,871,368,076 of OY728150.1, forward strand.
TGGTGGTGAAATAATCGAATCTAGAATGTATTTGGAAAAAGGAAAACGCGTTCTATTTAGTAATTATTATGGTTGGTAGAACTATTTATTTCGAATAACCATTTATAAGATGAGTTTTATGGCGGGGATAACTATGTTTTTTGTGGTAAATTGGTTTTCAACACCTTGGTGTCTAATGATAAGTGGGTGTTGAGGAGTGGAATCTTAGTATTGGTGATATTTACTAGTAGAAGGCTCAGTTTTTTAGATTTTGGGACTTGTTTTTGGAGTTACGAAGAGGGATATTAGTTTTCATTACTAACAAGAACATGTTGTCTTGATTATAAATTGATGACCAATATCAGTAGGTATTGATGGTTGAAAAATCACATATACTTTCAGGTAAGAGAAGTGTTATAGGGCTAAGTTTTAAAAGATACATGCTTTAATATGTTTTTAATATCAAAATAAATTTAATTTTTGTATCTTAGGTAGTTATTAATCTTAAAATTGTTATATTTTCCTATAAAATGATCTTTTAATGTCGTTTATATTATTACTTTAACCATAGAATGAGGTAATTTCCCTATGTTTGGAATATATCAAGATTAAGAGTTGGTGGTATTTTTTAAAATATTATAATATTTATTAAATAAATATTAATTATTTCATTCACATAAAAAATTATATCACCTAAACAGATTCCTACATTGAAATTATGACTTCATGGATGATCTATAAAGGATTTTTTTACCTTGTAAATGTATAATATTAGTTTAGGTTATGATTCTTGTGCTAGGACTTTAAACTTATTCCACTTTTAGTTAAATAAAACTTATTGGTTATTTTATTAATTCTTTATCCCCTTTTAAATATCTCATTATTATTGAGGAAGATTATAATATTCATCTTCAATCTACTCAAGTTACAAGAGGGGAAAGGGTAAAATGGGTATGTATTTTTTTAGTGAGCTCATTCGAAGACAGATCATGATGAAACATACTTGGAACATTGTTTTGATCTCAAACAGTTGGATATTTTCCATGTCATAGGTTGAATATTTCAAATATCATTAAATTACCATTATTTTATCATATAAATTTATTTTAGTGTACTTTTACAACCATTTTTTAGTTGTGGGATATAATGGTGTGATTCATGAGTGGAGAAATGATTCGATCATTTGAATTTCACCTTATTTATTTAGAGAGTGGACAATAATTTTTATAGTTTTCTAGGGTGTTCTATAAAGAAATAATAATAATAATATTTTAAATTTTATTTTTATTTCTATCATTATTATTTATTTATGTTTGGGTGAAAACTGACACAAACATTGATAGGTAATTTAACACCACTAGTTTAAGGGAAATCACAAGGGAATGTTTAATTTTGAAAAAAAAAATAAACAGTTTATTTTATCCCTCTTTTCATAGAAGATTTTCTGGATGTATAAAATGGAGTTTGGGGAGAATTTTAATTTAATTATTCAATTTAGATTAATATTGGAGTTGATTACAAATTAAATTTTGAAAATATTTTATATTTAATTAATGTTATATAAATGAAATTATGAATTTTATTGATGGATGATGTCGATTTGGACATGGGCGAGCTTCGATGAATGTGGTTGAGAATCGTTATAAAGTCAACAACTTTGTATGATGTAGGTATTTTCATTTAATTTTTCCAATGGTTTATATTGGTTCCTAGGTTTCATGTGATATATGGTATCACCATTATAAGAAATGAAATGATTTTATTTAAATAAAATATTTCCTTGAAAAAAATATTAAATAGATATACTCTAGTGTCATGGAAAATGAAAAACCCTCAATAACTGACTTTATTCAAGGAACTTTGATGGATGCGGGAATAATAAACAATATATTCCATGTGATACGAAGATCCTAGTAAGATGTAAATGAATTTATAATGAAACCATATATATTCCTTATAGTGGTGAGTCTTTGGATGGGAATTATTATCTAGAGTGGGCCATGGAAGACATGTGAGATGTGTTAGAATCCTATAGATAACAGATTAGAGAGTGGGGTGAGTGTACCCATCCGACAAATATATGAGTACCTATGAGGGTATTCCCTGTTAAGATTTTTAATAGGATGGGTGTATGAGAACTGGACTAGGATTACTAAGGAAGAGAGATGGGATTTATTACATATTACTTAGACAAAAAAATTTGGTAATCCCTATGAGGATTTTGATGCCATGAGATGAATATTTTGATGGAGAGGGATTCGATTCCAATTGAGTATTGGGTTTTAATTAAGAGATGATATTAATAAAAAGGGTATGAAGATGGGTGTATGGGTTATGGAAGGAAACAAGGGACCTTGATGGTTTCTCGACAATATATAGACCCTATAGAGGGTTAGTATAGGGAAGAAGACATCGTTAGTCATGGTTGTCACCATAAAACCTTAGGATTGATGGTGATCATATTGAATGGATTATATGATTGGTAAGGGTTTTTCACTCGAGAGTCCATCCCAGGGTACATGTGATTGGTATAGATATGTGGTCAAACAGAGTTGTTGTTGACATGATATCTGAGGGAGAGAGAATACCCATGATGTTCTATGGACTTAGGATCATTGGAAAATAGAGGTACCATGGAAAACTTTTTAATGATCTTCTAGATAGGGGGATTCTATTGGAACAATAACTGTATACATTTCCCTGGTGGGTGTGGTCTCCCCTAAACTATAGGATGATTTTTTCATGATTATTGGAAGGTTGTAGGCCCTTCAATGAGCTCAAGATGATTATATTTCTTTCCAGACATGTGCATTATACACTAGTATTCCTTGATGATATAAGTATTATAGGTTTAGTGGACACACCATGAGCTCCTGATGATGTTCTTCCCAATGGGTTGATTTTTCCTATGGATTTCGGATGACTTGTTTTCTTATTAGGGTGTGGTATGGCCACATAGTTCCATATGAGGTTAATTGTTTAATGAAAATGGATCTTCTATATATAGAATTTTAATTACTTGATACATTTTCCCAATAATTTAGAATGTATTTCCGTGAGTTCAAAATGAAGGTACCATACTCTAAGACACTTTCGAACTATGTAAATCATGTATGGTGATCCCGAGTGTCTTGTTTGGACTTTAATATCATTGAATATTATTTACATATTCATGAACCCTATTTTATTCTATGTATGTCACATGTTCATAAAATATTTTAACTAATTATCAGCAGGAACACATTGGTGGTTGTTTCTGATGCTTTCTGTAGGGTGAACATCCACCACATGTAGACTCACACTGGAGTCACATTTGTGTTTCCATGTATTCTCTCTTTCCAATGCCGGGTAGCCTTGATCACATTAAATTTTGATTTTTGATCCTTGATCGAAGTAGGGTGAAGGGATATCTATTTCACATTCCATGGATTCATCCTTTTAACTAATCATGTAGTCCATTTCTCCCTCATAGTGTTAATTCATGTTCATGGAACTCATTTCTAGTGTCATGCCTTGTTTGATGTTAGTCAATTATGTTGCTTATGTCTAGACATTACAATGGGTCATGGACAGGGTGGAGACCTTCGATCATGAGAGTAATCACATTAGGCATCGCTAGCATGTCTAGATGATAGGAACATTGGACACCTATATTCATCCTCAAAAGAGGTAATCTCATGGAGGCATCATGGTCATGGAACCCAGGGAATCTCATATAGATCATGATGTATCTAATTCCAAAGGAATATGTCCTGAGGCTTTTACCATATGAATTACATGTTTAACATGAGGTATATCATTCCATAGGTGCATATCTTCTCATCCTAGAACCTCAATAATCACATACTTTTCATCATGTATCTGCTTGGGGAGATTGATCACAAGTTTAACGTCTTATTTAGATGTATGATACTGAACAACATGCTTCAAAGAGGTAGATCAAGGAGGTGTTCCCTATAATGGAAAACTGGAATGTTTACTAGTGGATGGATCAGAACTCCCTACAGATTTGGATCCAAGAGGTGTGTCCCATGAAGGGAAGAGGTCGCACCATAAAGGTGCATCCCTATAAGGGAGAACTGTGATATTTTAATAGGTGGATGGATCAAAATTAAATGGAATTGGATCCAAGGGGTGTCTCCCATAATGGGAAGACTTCACCACATGAAGGTGCATCCCTATGAGGGAAAACTGTGAAGATTTAATAGGTTGATAGATCAAAATTCCTTATAGAGGTGGATCAAGATGTGTTTCCATTATTGGAATATGTTACACTAAGAAGGTCGATCGGGAAACCCATAGAGGTGGATTAAGGATGAAAAAACCATCGAAGGGGGAACCTAGGTTTATTATTGGTAGGGATTAAACCTCATAAATGAATCCTATGTATGATGTTTAGTTGAAAGGTATCAAAACCCTTTTTGGTATGATTCCATAGTTTATTGTCCTGTTATAGGACGGGTTCATGATGATGAACACCATGTGGTAAAGAATATCACACCCCAAAAGATGTGTCAGCGAGGGATGGTGTGGAAATTATGTATGAAAGATATCATTATCAAGAGGATTGATCTTGGTTGGTTATTTTATGGTTCTTATGTGTGGAAGCTTCCTGATGGTCCTGCAGGATATTTGGCCCCTAGAAGAATGGAATGATATTACCAGGATGTCATGGATCGGGGAAAATTTTGATAGATGTGGATGATTTTTGGATTGAGTGTCTGGTGTTGGGTTTGGACTTCTGAGAGGCTTCCAGCATATCTCAGTTAGTTGGAAATTAAATCCCATGAAGTTCGAAACATTGGGTATTACACCTTAAAGGAGACCCCGTGGTGGGGAGAATGTCGCATCCCATCATAATCATACAAGGGGAATACTATGTGAAATAAAAGGGGTAATAATACATTATTATTTCTTCTTTTGATAAAATTTTCTCTAAGAATTTTTTTGTCATGCTTCATGGATGTGGGGGACACACTCTTTACCCCTTGGGCTTTTATAACCGCGTCTCATTAACCTTTGGGTGGAGAGTGGCTTTAGCAATACCAGTTTATAATGGTGTGGAGGATTGGTAGATCATGAGTTCCACATTATCATATATATGAGGAGAAAATAAATTTCATTTGTGTACCTATGCTGTGAAGAAATGGTTATGGAAATTCATGAAGAAGGGTATAGGGGAAAAATCATGAGGGAAATTGCCACGACCCGTCCTCGGGGTCCGTGCCGTGACTACCCCAAGCCCGCCTCCCATAGGCCAGGGGCTGGCGACTAGCACCAAGGCGTAAATCCCAACAAAAAGGGAAGGCATTGCCTTTGAAAAGTAAACAAGCACCACAGAGTAAGCAAGCGGAAAAGTAAACACTAAGCAAAAAAAACTGTACAAGCTGTGTTGGAAGTAAAAGGGGCCGGAAATACAAGCCCAACTGTAAAGTACAACTGAAAGGAAAAACAGCAACTAAAAAGGAAAAACTGCAGCGTCGAGCCATCCTCTGGAAGTCCCACCTGAAGGGTGGGTACAGATAGCCTCCACTGCTCCTCGGGTCCACCTGACCGCTCCGAGTACGTCCCGCCCAGTGGTCCACCTCCAGGTACTGTCCTGCTCCGCACGCCTCCACCACGGTCAGCGTTGTCCGTCGTCTGCAACCAACACAACGTAGTGCAGGCATAGCTCGTGCAGGGGTGAGTATAAGCTACTCAGTAGGGACCCCGAGACCCCCAAAGGTCTCCCAAATCTACAAAGGATAATCCACAAAGGAAAGGTACAAACACGAAGTAACATCTGACACGACTTAGGTATATGCCCATACATATACCTAAGTCATCAATTCCCCGTTCGGCTCCAACGTCCGAGCCCAAGCACAACCCAGTCCACACAGGAAAGCAAAACGTATACCCACACAGGATAGCACAACACAGTCCACAAAGGAGAGTAAACAGTAAATCCACACAGGATAGCTCAACATAATCCACAAAGGAGAGTAAATAGTAAATCTACATAGGATAGCTCAACACAAACCACAAAGGAGAGTAAACAGTAAATCCACACAGGATAGCTAAACACAATCCACAAAGGAGAGTAAACAGAAGATTCAGCTCACACAGGTATACTTCTTCGGATGACAATAAAGATGATCACTGATCCATCTAAGTCGTCGGACCCACGAAGGATCGATAGCTACTAACCCCCGTAGTGACCCACACAGGATCAGACCCACACAGGATCGGGCCCACACAGGACTGGGCCCACGTAGGACCTGTAGGAGCTGGCTCACAGAGAACCGTTGAGCGCTGACCCACACAGGATCGGACCCACACAGGATCGGGCCCACACAGTAGCAGGCCCACGCAGGACCTGTAGCACTGATCCACGTAGGATCGCTGAGTGCAGTAGTCGTCGCAGTCCACTGGGGATCTTTGCACAGTCGTCACCGCAGTCCACTGAGGATCTCTGCACGGTCGTCGTCGGAGTCCATAGAGGATCTCTGCACAGTCGTCACCGCAGTCCACTGAGGATCTCTGCACGGTCGTCGTCGGAGTCCACATAGGATCTCTGCACAGTCATCGCTGTCGAAGTAGCAGTCGCAGCCAGCACTAGGGTTCCCGCACACAGCAAGCTCATTCGGGAGGGTCCGCTCCACAAGCCGAGAGGCTGATACATCAACTGACACAAAGTTCGAAGTTTATGTATCCAAAAGTTCTGTATTGTCAACAGGAACTCAACGTCACAGACAGCGCGTCAATCGGACGCCCGGTCTGAGAGTTATCGGCCTTTTCGTCCCAGGGGCCCGGTTGGTTTTTAAGGAAAAACCAACCCGACCGTACTCCACCTACGTCCAAACCTTGGGTGGAGTGTTCCAAAAGATCCGTCTCACAAAGAGGAATTCAACAAAGCTGACGACACGTCAATCGGACGTCTGTAGCTCAAGATATGAGCGTTTCCGCTCCGAAGGCCCTGTTGGTTTCGTGTACGAACCAACCCGGCCTAACTCAAAGTATTCCGAAACCTTGAGTGCGATATACCGAAACGACCGTCTCGATCCAAGGATTGCGTTTCCGCTGACGGAGGGTCGTTTGGAGGCCCGTAGCTCAAGATACGGCCATTTGAACGAATATTGTCTGAAGACGGGGGGTACGGGCCCGGGCCGACCCGGGCCGACCCCCCCGGGAGTCGGCCGAACTGGGTCGACCCGACCCAGTCCGGCCAGGGCACGGCCCGACCGGTCGGACCGGCCTGGCCCGGTTCGGCCGAGCGGCTGAACGGCCGAGGCGCGCGGGGCGCCGCCCCCGCGGCTTGGTTGTGCCGCGGCCCCCCGCGTGGGGCCGTGCTGAATCATGGACGCGGCTTCAGCCGCGTCCGAGGGCACCCGAACCGCGCGGCGGTGGGTCCGCGGGCGCTGCCGCCGCCGCGGCTTCAGCCGCGGCGGCCTGTCGCCGGCCACCGGGATCGCTCCGGTGGTCCGATTCTCTTCTCGTCTGCGCCATTGCTCCTCCCGGAACTCATTCTTCACTGCGGGATTGTCAAACATCCGTTGCGGAATGTCCCGTCATCGCCTGTAAAATCCGTACAAAATGAAGAACAGCGGAGGGTCGTCGGGCCGTGTTCGTTTGGCCCACACCCTCCGCGTTAGAGATAAACAACGGGAGAATTTTGTTCAACACATGAACCGACAATTTTAATAAAATAAAATTGTTCGTTTGAAACTGGTTCTTTAACTTTTTAAAGAAACACTTACGGGAATAAAAAAAGGGTAAATCCCAAAATAAATCCCTACCTCGTTGATCGTCGCGCGCGGGCGTTCTTCGCGGAAAAGCGCGTTGCAGAAGAGGGGGATCGTCGCGTCGTCGCGGAAAGGCGTCGCGTCGTCACGGAATCTGGCGTTGAGTCGGCGAGCTCAACGGACCAAGAACAACAGATTTAAATTATAAATAATTAAATCTGTGTTTCGTTTAAAACCAAAAGAAAAGAAGCTTGAGAGGAAATCCGAAATCACTCACCTCAAACGGTTGGTGATCGGAGATCGGAGCGGGGAAGAACGTCTCGGACGGAAGCGTCGTCGATTTCCGGGTTCGGCGTTCTTCGCGTTCTTCGCGTTCTTCACGTTCTTCGTGTTCTTCGCATTCTTCGCGTTCTTTGCGTTCTTCGTGTTCTTCGCAAGGAAGAAGAAGATATAAGGGTCCTCTCAAATCTTCTCAATGCGCAAGATAACCAGAGGTCGAGCGTTGGCCTTATTTTATTATTACGTCAACGAATTTGAAAACTGGTTAAGAAACGAACCATCAATTCGTTGAATTAATTCAACGAAAGAAACAACCCATTTAATTCACGAAATAAACCGCCCAATTAAATGATCTGTTAAGATTTTAAGAAACGCGTCAGTTGACTTTCATTAAGACGGATTTTCGCGGGTGCGTTTCTTAGCAGAAAGAAATGGCGGGGATCGTGCGGGCCCCACCTCACAAATATCCTACCAAGGGGGTAGGATATTTCTGGATAGCATCCTATCCGGCTCAACTCAGTTCAAGCCGCCTTTAAGTGGCTTCAAGTGGCTTCCAAGCTGCTTAAGTGAAATAAAATAAAGTTGTCGCAAAATTATTTTATTTCTTAACATTAAGCCCGAAAATTAAAAACCACACCTGAGCAAACGCAACTCCGGAAGAGGCATTTCTAAGTGAATACCGGCGCTGCGATTTCATCGGTGCCCTCAGAATTCGATTCCAGGCACCGGTTCAAAATTTAGAAAAACCCGCTCATCCGTTCACTGAACGTACCTGAGCCAAACTTCGTAAAATGATTCCGGGCACACCGGGCCTCGGAATCAGGTGCCGTCAGAAACTGCGCTCTTGTAAAATTCCAAAGAAAATTAAGAAAAAATAATTTCCTTGAAATTTACGGGTCTTTACATTACTCCCACCTTAGGGATTTACGTCCCCGTAAAGATACAAAAAAAATTAGGGAAACAAATGTGGGTACTGAATACGCATCTGAGCCTCCCGCTCCCAAGTGCTCTCCTGGAGGTTCCCGTGCTTCCATCTGATGCGCACAAGAGGAATCGATCGCCCACATAGGACCCGCTCCTGTCGATCCTCTATCTCCATTGGGACCTCCACAAAAGTCGCCCCATCATCCACGTCTAGCTCCCCATAGTCAATGATGTGCGTCGAGTCGTGCACGTATCTCCTCAGCTGGGATACGTGGAAGACGTCGTGCACCCGGTGCAACTGAGGTGGCAGAGCCAGGTGATAAGCCACCTCGCCAACCCTGCTGAGGACCTGGAAGGGTCCGATGAAGCATGGAGACAACTTTCCGCCTCGTCCAAATCTCCTCAAACCACATCGAGGTGAGACCCGCAAGAAGACGTGGTCGCCATCCTCGAACTCTAGTGGCCTCCGCCTCCTGTCAGCATATGACTTCTGCCGGCTCTGAGCTGTCCTCATCCGCTCCTGGATGACCTGGACCTTCTCTGTCGTGGCCCGGACCATCTCTGGTCCCACAAGTGCTGACTCCCCAGGGTCTATCCAGCACAAAGGACATCTGCAAGGCCTACCATACAACGCCTCGTAGGGTGCCATCCCGATGGTGGAGTGGTAGCTATTGTTGTACGCGAACTCCACCAAGGGTAGGTGGTCCTCCCAGCTACGACCAAAGTCGAGGAAACATGCGCGGAGCATGTCCTCGAGAGTCTGAATGGTCCTCTCCGTCTGACCATCCGTCTGAGGGTGAAAGGCGGTGCTCAGATGTAGCCGCGTCCTGAACGCCTCCTGCAACCCCTTCCAAAGCCGGGAAGTAAAACGAGCATCCCGATCGGAGACGATAGTCGATGGCACACCGTGAAGTCGTACAATCTCCTGAACGTAGAGACTCCCCAAGCTCTCCACTGAGCCCTGCTCTCGAATAGGTAAAAAGTGTGCCGACTTGGTGAGTCGGTCAATAATCACCCAAATGGAATCGTGACCTCTGGAAGTGCGTGGAAGTCCGGTCACGAAGTCCATAGAAATCCCGTCCCACTTCCAATCCGGGAACTCCAAGGGCTGTACCAAGCATGCTGGTACCTGATGCTCTGCCTTCACCTGCTGGCAGGTGAGGCACTGTGAAACGTACTCTGCCACAGCCTTCTTCATGCCCGGCCACCAGTTCTGTCTCTTGAGATCCTGGTACATTTTCTCCACTCCAGGATGTACCGCCAAAGGAGAAGTGTGAAACTCTCTCAGAACCTCCTCTCGTAAAGCAACTGGTACCAAGGTACGTCTTCTGAAAAGGACATCGTGCTCTGCTCCAAGGGAGAAACCATCAGGTGCCTATCCCGAGGATATCTATGCACGCCATGTCTCACAGTCAGCATCCCCATGCTGAGCCTCTCTGACCCGCTGTAGAAGTGGAGGAGAGACTGTGAGAGACTGAAGGAAGGCTGCTCCGTCTCTATCCACGAAGGATATCTGCAAGGCGGATAGCTGCTCTGTCGCCTCCTCAAGTAGCTGGATGCCCATCCTCCTGCTGAGGGCATCGGCTACCACGTTCCCCTTCCCAGGAGTATATACTATCTCAAAGTCATAATCCCGGAGGAACTCGAGCCATCACCGCTGTCTCAGGTTCAGGTCCTTCTGAGAGAAGATGTACCTGAGACTCTGGTGGTCAGAAAAGACCGTGAAGCGCTCGCCCATCAGATAGTGCCCGCCATGTCTTTAGGGCGAAGACCACTGCTGCTAACATTAGGTCATGGGTAGCGTAGTTCTACTCATGAGGCCTCAACTGACGTGATCCATAGGCAATCACGTCCCGTTCCTACATCAGGACAGACCCGAGTCCGGTCCCTGATGCATCACAGTAGACTACGTATCCAACTCCCTCCTCAGGCAACCTCAAGATAGGTGTGCTGGTCAACCTCTGCCTCAGCTCCTGGAAGCTCTGCTGACATCTGTCTGACCACACGAAGGGTTCCCCCTTCTTCGTCAATGCTGAGAGTGGTGCCGCAACTCTGGAGAAGTCTGGCACAAATCTCCGATAGTATCCGGCAAGACCCAAGAAACTCCGCACGTCAACTGCTCCCAGGATGAGGCTAGCCAACTGATGAGTGATGGGCTGACCTATCCTCTGCGTGAGTCCATCCTGTGCTGCTAAGGCTCCCTTCTCGCCGGTGAAGGTGAACCTGCTCCCGTCGGTGCGCACACATCGCAACTTGCGCCTAAAGAAGTCAATCTGAGCATGGACTGTAGATAACCAATCTATTCCCAAGATGACATCGTAAGGCCTCGACGCCGCTACAAGAAGATCCCAGCCGAAGCTCTCGCCTCCTAGAGTAAGCTCACACTGCCGGCACCAGTGCGTAATCATCGAGTCTGCTCCCGTAGGATTCTCTAGCCGTAAGGATCGAGCCAACAGCTCTGTCGGAATCTCCGAGCTCCGAACAAGGGCAGTGGCTATGAAAGATTGACTCGCTCCTGTGTCTATCAGAACTGCAGCAAGGGTGAAATAGACACAGATCGTACCTTGAATCATCTCTGGTGCGCCGTGGTCGTAGGCCTCCGCTGCCTGAAGCTGAGCCTGTCTCTTCCCGCCAGCTCCCTGTGGTCGGGGCGGGACTCCTGGTGGTGGTGGTGGCAGAACCTCAAAGCGTCGCCCACCACCTGCTGCTCGGCCAGCTCCTCTGCCTTGTTCGCCTCCTCCCTGCGGACCGCCACGGTCGACCCTCTGCCTCTGCCTGGGTGGTCCCTCCACCGTCTGCTGCCCCTCGGTACGATGGGTCGGGAAGTCACGAGCCATGTGGCCCTGCCCGCCGCACTCGTAGCACTGTCTTCCTCTCGGAAGGCTGGGTCCGCGCTGTGTGCCCCGCACCGCTGAGCCAGTGTCCCGAGGTCGTTTGCCGGAAGGCCTGGTCTGCCTGGAACCCTGAGTCATCCGTCGGCTACCAGCTGCTGAAGACTCCGCCATCTTCCGCCCTGCGGTAGGTCTCGCTGGGGACTCAGCCAGGAATCTCTCGATCAGAAGGGATCGCTCCAGCACTCCTGACTGGGTCGGGATGCTGAGGGAGATCAGCGATGCCCTGATCTCATGTCTCAATCCCTGCTCGAAGGTCTGGGCCCGGAATAAGGGGTCCCGTACCATGTCTGTTGAGTAGCGAGATAGGTCGGTGAACCTCGCCGCGTACTGAGTGATCGTCAAGCTACCCTGCCGCAGTTGAAGAAGCTCCTGAATGCGCACTGCACGGAGGGTGGCCGGGACGAACTCTAAGAGGAAGAGGCTCTCGAAGTCTGTCCAGATGAGGGAGGCCTCATCGTGTACCTGGAGCATCAGGCTTCAACATCGCCCTGCTGCTGCGTGCATTAGGCTCGCAGGCGAGGATCACCATGAGGTCTGCTGGTGTCCTCACTAGCCTGAAAACTTGGACGACCGCCTCTAGCCAGTCATCGGCTGCCTGGGGGTCCGCCTCCCCACGGAACCTGGGTGGTCGTTGGCACTGGAACTCGTGCAGAGCTCTGAGGCGTCGTGCGTCGTCAGCTTCCAGTGCTGGAAGCATCGGGGGCTTGGTGGGTAAAGGTACCGCCGGTGCCTCTGCCGTCAACGGGCCCTGTACTGAGGCCTCGTCGCTCGGCGGGCTGTCGTCGCGCACTACTCTAGGAACCCTAGCTGGCTGCTGTCGTCGTGCCATCCTGAAAAGGAAACAAGTGCACCACGGTCAGAACAGTATACCTGGTGAGTTGACACAAGTAATCACAAAGAAAACTTGAAACACACATGCAATCAATGTTTTCGTGCATTAAGTCGGAAATCAGAAGTCAGGGTCCTGGTGTATGGATACGTCGACCGCCGAACCAACACTAGACTCCCTGGACTGATAACCACACTCAATACGCGAAACACTATTGCTTCACATAGAAGAAAGATCAGAGTCTGCGGTAGAACCGATACCTCTGATACCAATTTGTCACGACCCGTCCTTGGGGCCCGTGCCGTGACTACCCCAAGCCCGCCTCCCATAGGCCAGGGGCTTGCGACTAGCACCAAGGTGTAAATCCCAACAAAAAGGGAAGGCATTGCCTTTGAAAAGTAAACAAGCACCACAGAGTAAGCAAACAGAAAAGTAAACACTAAGCAAAAAAAACTGTACAAGCTGTGCTGGAAGTAAAAGGGGCCGGAAATACAAGCCCAACTGTAAAGTAGAACTGAAAGGAAAAACAGCAACTGAAAAATAAAAAACTGCAGCGTCGAGCCGTCCTCTGGAAGTCCCACCTGAAGGGTGGGTACAGATAGCCTCCACTGCTCCTCGGGTCCACCTGACCGCTCTGAGTACGTCCCGCCCAGTGGTCCACCTCCAGGTACTGTCCTGCTCCGCACGCCTCCACCACGGTCAGCGCTGTCCGTCTTCTGCAACCAACACAGCATAGTGCGGGCATAGCCCGTGCAGGGGTGAGTATAAGCTACTCAGTAGGGACCCCGAGACCCCCGAAGGTCTCCTGAAATCCACAAAGGATAATCCAAAAAGGAAAGGTACAAACATGAAGTAACATCTGACACGGCTTAGGTATATGACCATACATATACCTAAGTCATCAAATCCCCATTCGGCTCCAACGTCCGAGCCCAAGCACAACCCAGTCCACACAGGAAAGCAGAACGTATACCCACACAGGATAGCACAACACAGTCCACAAGGGAGAGTAAACAGTAAATCCACACAGGATAGCTCAACACAATCCACAAAGGAGAGTAAATAGTAAATCCACATAGGATAGCTCAACACAAACCACAAAGGAGAGTAAACAGTAAATCCACACAGGATAGCTCAACACAATCCACAAAGGAGAGTAAACAGAAGATTCAGCTCACACAGGTATACTTCTTCGAATGACGATAAAGATGATCACTGATCTATCTAAGTCGTCGGACCCACGAAGGATCGATAGGTACTAACCCCCCGCAGTGACCCACACAGGATCGGACCCACACAGGATCGGGCCCACACAGGACTGGGCCCACGCAGGACCTGTAGGCGCTGGCTCACACAGAACCGCTGAGCGCTGACCCACACAGGATCGGACCCACACAGGATCGGGCCCACATAGGACCGGGCCCACGCAGGACCTGTAGCACTGATCCACGTAGGATCGCTGAGTGCAGTAGTCGTCGCAGTCCACTGAGGATATCTGCACAGTCGTCGCCGCAGTCCACTGAGGATCTCTGCACGGTCGTCGTCGGAGTCCACGGAGGATCTCTGCACAGTCGTCACCGCAGTCCACTGAGTATCTCTGCACGGTCGTCGTCGGAGTCCACGGAGGATCTCTGCACAGTCATCGCTGTTGAAGTAGCAGTCGCAGCCAGCACTAGGGTTCCCGCACACATCAAGCTCGTTTGGGTGGGTCCGCTCCACGAGCCGAGAGGCTGATACATCAACTGACACAAAGACCGAATTTGATGTATCCAAAAGCTCCGTATTATCAACAGGAACTCAACGTCGCAGACGGCGCGTCAATCGGACGCCCGGTCTGAGAGTTATTGGCTTTTTCGTCCGAGGGGCCCGGTTGGTTTTTAAGGCAAAACCAACCCGACCATACTCCACCTACATCCAAACCTTGGGCGGAGTGTTCCAAAATATCCGTCTCACAAAGAGGAATTCAACAAAGCTGACGGCACGTCAATCGGACGTCCGTAGCTCAAGATATGAGTGTTTCCGCTCCGAAGGCCCGGTCGGTTTCGTGTACGAACCAACCCGGCCAAACTCAAAGTATTCCGAAACTTTGAGTGCGATATACCGAAACGAATGTCTCGATCCAAGGATCACGTTTCCGCTGACGGCGGGTCATTTGGAGGCCCGTAGCTCATGATACGATCATTTGAACAAAGACCGTCCGAAGACGGGGGGTACGGGCCCGGGCCGACCCGGCCCGACCCCCCACGGTAGTTGACCGAACCGGGTCGACCCGACCCGGTCCGGTTCGGCCAGGGCACGGCCCGGCCGGTCGGACCGGCCTGGCCCAGTTCGGCCGAGCGACCGAACGACCGAGGCGCGCGGGGCGCCGCCCCCGCGGCCTGGTGGTGCGGCGGCCCCCTGCGTGGGGCCGCGCTGAATCATGGACGCGACTTCAGCCGCGTCCGATGGCACCGGACCCGCGCGGCCGCGGGTCCACGGGTGCCGCCGCCTCCGCGGCTTCAGCCGCGGTGGCCTATTCGGTGGCGCGCCGGGGCGTCGCCGCTCCCGGCTGCCGGCACCGCCGCGTCGGCAACCCGCGCCGCCGGTGAGTTTCGCGGGCCACCGGGATCGCTCCGGTGGTCCGATTCTCTTCCCGTCTGCGCCATTGCTCCTCCCGGGACTCGTTCTTCACTGCGGGATCGTCAAACATCCGTTGCGGCACATTCTATCATCGCCTGTCAAATCCGCACAAAATGAAGAACGGTGGAGGGTCGTCGGGCCGTGTTCGTTTGGCCCGCACCCTCCGCGTTAGAGATAAACAACGGGAGAATTTTGTTTATCACATGAACCGACAATTTTAATAAAATAAAATTGTTTGTTTGAAACCGGTTCTTTAACTTTTTAAAGAAACACTTACGGGAATAAAAAAAAGGGTAAATCCCAAATTAAATCCCTACCTCGTTGATCGTCGCGCGCGGGCGTTCTTCGCGGAAAAGCTCGTCGCGGAAGAGGGGGATCGTCGCGTCGTCGCAGAAAGGCGTTGCGTCGTCGCGGAATCCGGCGTTGAGTCGGCGAGCACAATGGACCAAGAACAACAGATTTAAATGATAAATAATTAAATCCGTGTTTCGTTTAAAACCAAAAGAAAAGAACCTTGAGAGGAAATCCGAAATCACTCACCTCAAACGGTTGGTGATCGGAGATCGGAGCGGGGAAGAACGTCTCGGATGGAAGCGTCGTCGATTTCCGGGTTCGGAGTTCTTCGCGTTCTTCGCGTTCTTCGCAAGGAAGAAGAAGATATAAGGGTCCTATCAAATCTTCTCAATGCGCAAGATAACCAGAGGTCGAGCGTTGGCCTTATTATATTATTACGCCAACGAATTTGAAAACTGGTTAAGAAACGAACCATAAATTCGTTGAATTAATTCAACGAAAGGAACAGCCCATTTAATTCACGAAATAAACCGCCCAATTAAATGGTCAGTTAAGATTTTAAGAAACGCGTCAGTTGACTTTCATTAAGACGGGTTTTCGCGGGTGCGTTTCTTAGCGGAAAGAAACGGCGGGGCTCGTGCGGGCCCCACCTCACAAATATCCTACCAAGGGGGTAGGATATTTCTGGATAGCATCCTATCCGGTTCAACTCAGTTCAATCCGCCTTTAAGTGGCTTCAAGTGGCTTCCAAGCGGCTTAAGTGAAATAAAATAAAGTTGTCGCAAAATTATTTTATTTCTTAACTTTAAGCCCGAAAATTAAAAACCACACCCGAGCAAACGCAACTCTGGAAGAGGCGTTTCTAAGCGAATACCGGCGCTGTGATTTCATCGGTGCCCTCAGAATTCGATTCCGGGCACCGGTTCAAAAGTTAGAAAAACCCGCTCGTCTGTTCACTGAACGTACCCGAGCCAAACTTCGGAAAATGATTCCGGGCACACCGGGCCTCGGAATCAGGTGCCATCAGAAACTGCGCTCTTGTAAAATTCCAAAGAAAATTAAGAAAAAAAAATTTCATTGAAATTTACGGGTCTTTACAGAAATGACTAAATGCATGTTTAGAGGGACGATGTCTGCATGAGGGGCCATTACTGCATGCAAGTTTAGAGGGTTTTACGAAATAAGTGTGTTCATGATTGGTTATTTTCTTATAAAGTGTTCCCAATATGGATGTTTAACATAGGAATTATCCATGTATCTTCAAAGAAGGTGTGCGTGTAATATTGGAGAATTTAACGAAAGGTCCGATGATGTGGTAGGGCTAGAGGCTCATTAACAGGGTTAGGGGTGCATGCAAGGAGTCCTTTCATGTACCCGAATTAGGTTGAAAGATGTTGGGAAAGGATTACACAACTTTCGGAACACTCAAGGGAGGAAACACGAGGAACATGTCAGAAATACTCTCTACCTTGAGGGTTTAATTATTTCATGATGTCATGGAAGATCATTAGGATGCATAGTAGAGAGAAATTTCATGTTTCAGAGGATCACCATGATTATTGGGGGTCCTTCAATAAATTGAAAAAATAATCATTGATTTGGTGCAAGATTTTTTTTGTGGAATACATCTTCTTTGTAGCCCGTTCCTTTTCCACAGTATATGACCATGTATGTGGGATGGTTGACATTGTATCTAGAATTCAGAAGGGTTGCATGCAGATCAGGTTTATTTCACGCAATTTAGTAATTTAAAACATGTCTTCCTTGGAGATTGGAGTGTTATTCATGGATGATATGGGAATTTATTATGTATATGGTGTAATGGAGTGTTGCATGTGGATCAGATTTCTTGCGCACGATATATACATCTTTTGTACGACTTCCTTTTTCATTTCAGTGGTCTTTGTAGAATGGAAAAAAATTATGTCATATCTATCATGAAATAAGGTTATGTGTGGATATTATTTCTAATGTGTGATGTTTACATCATGCATGAAACATACTTTTACATTTGAGTGTCCTTCTCTTAAGGTATGGGAATTGATGTCATATTTAGTGTGAAATGTTTTGGCATGCGTACTTCAAAAATTTTCGAACTCTTAGAAACATGCACACATATTCCATAGCATTATCAGAATTCTTGGTTATGTAATAAAATGGAATTGGTTTTCCCCAAGTGGTCATGATCACTCATAGATGAATGTTGGAACAAAATAATTCCCCCATTCAGAATCTAAGTAGAAATGGGACCAAAACCTCAGGTTTTGAGGGTAATTACAAATAAAGGGATTGATTACCATGAGTGCATAAAAAACTCATCAATTGTCTCATAATTCACTTGAATGCGTGAAAAATAATAGTTTCATGCCTATAAATATGATTGGGACCTTATTTATGGTACCTTGACATTCTGTAAGATAAAACATTTTCTCCCTTGCATGTATGTTCTTCCATTCAATGTTAAAAATCAAGCCTAATATACTTCTTTCATATAATATATCATTCATTTACACATCTTCTATTATAAAAATAACAAAATTTTCCCCACCAGATTCCAAATATTTTGTGTAACGTCACCTCTTTATTTTTGATTCATCTATCTTATGTGATTTTTCATTGGTTCTTATAGACTTATTTGAAAATGTTGACCAACAAGACGCTACTTGGATTAAATCCAATACTGCTTCTTGGAGAGATGATATGAAGGGAAACCCTCAGATCCTCCAATCTTAGAGGGTCTTATCAGACAATCAAATTCTTTTAAGCATTATAACATTGTCCCATATGATATATATCTTGGGCAGCTGACTCCCACTATAGAATATTGGGAAATCATATTATGTGATCATCTTAGCCTTTGGGGTTAACAAACTGCAATCATGGTTCTCACACAGTGACGATCTTAACCACTAGAAGATCACCGTTAGTGGGAATCATTCTAGGGAACATGTACCTATCACCTTTTATGCACAAAATAAAATTTCCAAGATGGTCACAAGGGATCAGCTAGAGGCAGAAGAGTTACATAGACACTCTTTTCCATATTTGTATGTGGGACAACATCTTGTACTGGCATAAGGATACGATATTGAGGTCTATTTGAAATTCTATTAGTGAATGATAATGTGTGTATTTCAGGCAATACATATTTCAGGATTACCTAAATGAGTTGTGCAACATCAGGTTGCACAAATAGGTATGGACATCACATTTACTCTTTTAATACCAACAAGAGCTAGTGTCAGAGCTCCTCAATAGATAGTGCCCTAATAGAAACACATTCCACCTCCATAATTGGGAATTCAACATCTATCTGTGGGATATCTATTGAATTGGTTGGATTCTACTGGAGGGATTCTAGTATTATGAGTTCATTACATCAGAGAATACTTGGAGGAAAATGGATTAGAATCATCTCCCAGTGCAATATCTCATGGAGGTTCTTTTTCTTAAGTTTAAACATGTGG
This sequence comes from Viscum album, assembly GCA_963277665.1. Lineage (NCBI taxonomy): Eukaryota > Viridiplantae > Streptophyta > Magnoliopsida > Santalales > Viscaceae > Viscum > Viscum album. The sequence goes on from OY728150.1 coordinate 1,871,387,082, forward strand.
TCTGTTTTCACAAATAAATTCATTTCCTTGAATGTTTTTATATGTTCCTCATGAATGAATCGAAATTATGGATGTATGGTTGGAGAGAATGGTCCCCAACAAAATTATATGGGAGGAAGCTAGGATATACTAGTTGGTACTGGAATAAGGACAATATCAGAAGTGGGGGTACGACATGGTGAGAAATTTGGTTTTATGGGTTTTCTATACAACTTTTCATGCCACATTTATGAGTGGGTGTACATTTTTAGTATATGATACATGGATGGTAGTTTTCTCTCTGGTGTTGGTGATGGAGGCAATCCTAGCATCCAGTAATATAATCCACTTAGGGGTACCTTTATTGGCTTATATTTACTCCATTATTGGTCTCATTACAAGGGGAATGAATCTAAGAAGGATATGTAGGCCATTATAATATTTTCATTGCAAGATAAAATCTTACCTCGAGGTATATGAATTCACAAATGTCATTATCCCCACAAAATCTTTTTTGTGGTCATCTTTGATGAACATTGATGGGATTCGGCCTCTGACACTCAATGTGGTCAAGATCATAATTCAAAATTTCAACCATGAAAACATAGATTTTTACCCATTTTAAACTCTGGTTGGTCCGTTGTTGGAAAAACTATAAGGATTGTGGGAAAATAGGGAGTATCATCAATGTTTGAGGGGTGAAGAGCCAGTGGTCCGGATGGATGGGAATGTATACAGAAAGACATACACATCATCCCATTTTTCAGGTTGTTTGTGTGCCCTCAATGAGTTGTGAAGAGAGTATATATGGGGGTTCATGAAGAGTATAATACCTATATCCTTCATCAAATGTGGTTCATTCTAGAAACTGCGAGATCCAGCAATACCATTTTACCGCCACCAACTAATGTTGATGCTACTCTGTCGAAGGAATATTATAGAAACATGGTGAAAGTAAATCTCAATGATATTTTCTAGAATCATATTTTTATTATTGAACAAGTGACCATGGATCCAGAGATTTGAGGAAATGTAAGATTAGTTCCCTGAGAGGAAATTTAGACATCAGGGGGCGGAATAAGCTAGAACTACGGCGGTGGGGACATCACAAGGTGTGGTTTTTCCTCCTCTTTATAAGGTGTAAGGGTATCAAAAGTGGTATTGGGGTCCATCAAAGGATCATTGAGGGATTAAGATGATGTAAATTCTACAACTAGCTATTGTTGTTTTTTTCATTCTATCTGGTCTACTGGAAAAATGTTGTGGATGTCGAATTTTTCAGATGACCTATGGATGATTCTAACCCAAAGTGGGTTTGAAATACCAGAGGATGGTACTAATAAATTCAAGGTCAAAGTGGAATTCCAAAATAGTTAGACATACTTGGACAACATGGATTACTTTTTATGCTAATGAGGGGAATCCATCCTACCATCCACCCTAGCGTGGTAAATGTTTTGTGGTGAGGTAGGGACCAAAGAGACACCACTAGTTGGTTATTCATGTCTATACATTTCAAATGATGAGAAAACATAGGGGTATTATGATGAGAAATATTGGGGGATGGAGAATCACTATGGGAGACACAAGGTAATAGTTGAAATTAAGGCTTTGGAAGAAGACTTGACTAAGTAAAATGAGGTAAACCTTAACTCACTCACACCCTTCATGTATACATCCATTTCCACAAACCAGATTCTCTATCTATAATTTTTCCTTTATAGGAGCATTGATAATCTACATGGGACCCCAACTAATGTGGTGAAGGTGCACTGATGGGTCCGTAGGAGCATTTTCCCAAACCCACGCTTGTTGCTGAGGTAGGTGGTGGGCTAGCCGAGGAGGTTTGGGAGGAAATATAAGATCCTTAGGTTATCCCTGTTATCATTAGTAGACCATGACATGGATATTAAATAGTGGTATACAATAATGTAGTGGTGGTACACCCATGAAGGATCATCATCTATATCCATCCTCTTTAAGGTATGAGAAAATTTTGAATCATTCATCCATAACCAGATTTCACAGTGCCTTTGCATTAATGTGTTTTCCTATCTCATGTACCTTCTTCCTGACTAGCATAAGATGAATCAATGTTTTGGGGTCTCCTATGGTGGAAATTCTAGATGAGACATAGTGACTTGATATATCTGTGATTAGTAATCGTAAGTTCTCATCCACAAAAAATCCTTAACTAATCAACTATTGATTTAATTGAATAGTGTGATCTTTTCGTATAGTGATTGAGAGATTGTGATCCCATACTGTAGATAATGTTGAAGCATCTATAGTCCCTTCTCTTCAAGCTACACTAATTCATGAAAAGCCAGTAATCCAAGATGATTCATCCATGTTCCCAGTTGAATAGTCTATTATTGTTTCTAATGATGCTACTAGTGGGGTAGAACACAAGGTTAATGGAGTTGATGACATTGAGGTAGGGTTATGTGTAGATGACCAACCTCAAAATCTATATCCCATCCCATATCATAGGGTTCCATTGGAGGATCCTACATCCAAACTTCTTGTATCATTTCTTGAGTACAAGACTTCTCTGCCTGAAGAGCAGGGGGACTCTGGACCTAGTGTGGCTGAAATGAACTGCATCATCCATTGCATGAAATGAAAATTCATACAATTCTTCATAATTCAGACTTCAGAACTTCATATATTGGGTTGTATGGGTTCTATTCATAATTTCTATGCAATATTTGTTCTTGGGGAAACTATCATGGTCATTATGCGATGGTACACAAATTTCTCACTAAACAGGTGTGCGAAGGGAGCCAACCCCTAGATGCCGCCTAGCAACATGAAAATATGAAATCATCCAGAGGCTCCAAGAAGTCACTCCAGATATCTAAAAACTATAATATCAAATATATGAGAATAATTATTTCATCAACACTCAATTGGAGACAATCAGCAGACTAAGGGCTGAGTTGGAGGAGGATGAGAGGATCATGATAGGTGGATGAGGCAAGTGGAATTTTAGGTAGATGATCTCTGGGCAACAAATTATTGGGCACAAATATGAGAAAACCAGCCTCTTATAATAGTTTATGAAGATGAAATTTATCTCATGAAGTGGAATCAGACCCCAGAGTCCACACGCCAAAGTTTGGCCAAGATGTAGCATTAAATCACCAAAGTATAGCCATAGGGCCAATTATTCCATGACTCATGAAAGGCACCAACATATGGATCTATCCTAATACATCCACACCTTTCTTCTTTTATTTTCAAAACATTCTTGCATTCATTAAAAAATTCCCTTATGTTTCTTTAATTATGTTTCTTTGATCATACATGCAAGAGAACCAATTACCAATCCCTATGCTCATGTGGTTCATTCTTGGTTTGAGATACATGGGATGACCATGTGATTTCTCATTTTTATGAGAGTGTCAGCTAATAATGGAACACTCGGGGACTACTATTTTTGACAAATCCCCAAGATTGTTTTCCCTAAGAGAGGTTGTGTCTATAGAACAAGGCTCTTAGAATAGTCTATTTTCTTTTCTAATGTGTGCTATTAAATGAAGGTGATACCTCCAGGGAAATTGGATTATATCTGAATAAAGGGGAATAGGTTGTTTAAATCGTAACACCCAGAATTTATAAGATAAGGAGAGTAGAATGGAAGCATATGATAACTGTTAGCTATGTTAAAAACACAGTACCCATTCCATTAACATGGGATAGAGACAACTAAACAAGGGTAGACCATTGATAAAAATTAAAACATAGATTCTATCATGGAATGACATTGGAAGTCATCTAGGATATTTTCCCAAGATAAACGGTGAACCAAAATGGCATGTCGATATACCATTAGGTGTCCCATAGGATGTGGAGGAGAATATAGAACCATATAAGGGGAACATGAAGTATTGGAGTAGAGTGATGGATTGTCTGAATGGATTCAGAAACATTAAAAATTAATCTACCATGGCTTAGAACACATTGGTATAATATTGTTGCTATAAAAGAATAAAAGTCCCATGTTCTAGGGGAGCAGTATCTCGTATATCGAGCGGTAGTTGAAAATTTTAAGAATGTTATCAGTGACCATTAATGGGGAACTGAACCTCTTAGGTGAGGACCTATGATATTTCACTATTTTACATCATGAATTTGAGGATGAGCGAAAATAATTTTAAAGTGATATGGTGAGGAATATGCATGGTAAAATTTAACATCTTGTGATAAGGATGCATCCCACAATTCAACATCATCTGACTGGGACATTTGGCACAATTTGAGTTTGTATCGCATGGTCAATTGAAAATATTTTTAATCCATGTCTAATGGAGTATGATTTCGAGATTAGGGTCATAGATCATGGGCCATAAGAAGCTTTATATGGACATGTGTAGTGTGGGGAGTTGACAAACCCGATGTGAATAGGGGTCAAGGGGACCAAAACACCACCCAACATATCCCTAACAAAACATCCCACATATAGTTTACTATCATGATATTGGAAATAGATTCCTAGTTTATGTTCATAGAGCTTGTAACTTTTCCAAGCAGTTTTAGGTAATGTTACATGACCTAGGGAAGTTAGCTTCATAGGATTGTAATTACATGAAAAAACGAAGTGAAAACGTGATGTGAATAAAGGAAAAGGAGTCTTGGAATTGCGCCACACTTTCCAAAAAAAGGTTCACACATAGTTTTAGGTCATGATACATAAAAGGTGGAGATTGCTTTATGGTAATAGAGTTTGGAACAGAGGCCCCATTAAGTGGCTCAACCACATCAGTGCACACCCTATAAGAACATATATGCCAATGTGAGTCAGTATTGGTGTGGGAAATAGGTGATGGTAAGAGGTTTTCCTGATATGTAGAAATGTGAATTATTGGTGACACAAAGGGAATTGAAATTCCACTAAAATAAAGTAGAGTGGAAAGAAGGTAAGTAAATACTTTCATGATCTGGATAAAGGGGTTTTTGGTGAATGGGGATTGATTATGGATCATGTGTAAAACATAGGGACCACAATCATAATTTTAAAGAATGGGGTGAGCACAAACATGACCAAATTTCAACCAAGTTTGAAATAAAGGACCCACGGTTTTCATCCAGAGATCCATTAGGGTGTTGGGTCAGTATGGGAGGTGAGTCAAAATATTATGAGGGCATCACCATTATGGGGTCCATCTAGATCTAAATAATAATGTAAATCCAAACAAAAAATGACTCGATGTTTGGAACATGGTGCATCAGAAAGTGTGGTTCAAATATATGGTTTTCAAACAGCATAATGTGGTAATTCAAGGACCATCGATACTATTTTTAGGAAATTTATATTACACCAAGAGATCATAGTTTAATGTCATAGAATTGATACCCTAAATATTACGTTAAAAATTGAGATTCATAGTGTGTAAGTGTGATAAACCATACTTAAAAGAGGGCCTAGGAGGTCCAACACCACAAAACACATTCTTCAAGAGACTCACGTACTATTTAAAATCATGATGATTTGACTATAACAAAGGCCAAGGGGCTGAAAGGTTGATATACATATGGCTACACCCAAATAAAAAATGTCTTATCATCACTACGTATTCCATAATGATCGTAATTAATCCAATAATAGTTTAAAATTCTAGTGTGGTGAGATACCAACACTGTTTGGGGAAATCCTATCTGGAAAGGGAGATGAGGCATCCCAAAATTATCGTGATGCTTCCTAAATTTTTTCAGGGTGGGTTTGTAGTTTAACAATAACTATTGGGGATTTTAACTCCTATTTTATGGTATTAATGTTTGGAACATAAGAGGGCGATGTCTATAGTAGGTATATATAGTGTGATGATGTGAATGACGACCAAGAAACCCTAGGGGACACTACACAACACATCACATATAAAACACAACCAAAAGTGAGTGAAGTATCCCATACAAAAGGAATATATGGGGTACGATAGTGGTAACCTAAAGTGAATGAGGACCAAAGAGGACTTATCAGTATATGAAAAATGAATTACGAGGGAGACATGTAAATAGTTAATTTCATGATTGGTGGAAATGGATTGAATAGTTAAAGGTTGTGTTTCATAGAACATATTTTTCTTAATTTAATTTCATAGAATTCAGATCACGGAGTTCATAGTTTAATGTCATAGAGATCAAACCATTAACTCTTCAAACAAATTTCGGTAGCATGGTGGTTTGACAGACCTGACATGAATAAGGACCAAGGAATCCGTAATTCCACACCACATATTTTGAAAGAGATCTATATGGCACAGGTAGAAAAAAATTGGCTGATGTGAATGAGGAACGAATAGGAATAGGATTCCATAATGGGGGAAAATGGGAGAAATAAGGTCGATAAAATTGTGGCTAGGACAAAAAATTAATTGTTTCAGAATTGATACATATCCTATAATGAATGGAAACAAGTTTTATATAGATCATGAATGGATGCCTCCTTCTGTAGATCAATCCCAAATATAAGGAGTGTACATTTCCTTTTCACATTTGGGGTGGTTGGATCAAGATGTAAAATCCACGGGTTGCTAAGTATCTTGTGTTGAAAAGTATCAAGCCGTATGTTTTTGTTGAATGTGGAATGGTAGGTGGACAATGCCAAGGGTGACATCCTCTCTCATGAGAACATTACGGTGATGTGTAGTTTATCGTTATGCAACTAGAATGCTAATTATTACACACTTTAGCGCCATACAAGAAAGAAGAAAAAGTCACATTTAAGGTTGTGTGAAAGGACCATTCCGTGCAATTTAACATCATGTGAAATGAAACTAGTTTTTATATAGTTTATCATCATGTATCTTGCATGATAGTTGTAACATAGTTTATCATCATGTGACGAGGAGGCCTAAATTATACTATATTTTGCCAAGGAATACCTTCAGGTTGATCAATTTCATAATTCCTAGATCTGAACATTGGATTAAGGTAAAAAATCTTATAACATATGATTGATATTAGTTTAAGGTCTTAATGATTAGAAGGTGTTCCCTATTTAACATTATGTTCTTTATATTCTAGCTTCTTATGGAAAGTTCATCTTGAGAAACATGGCATTAGTTTGAGTGGTAATTCAATCATTGTCCAGGGGGATTAAAGAGTATGCATCATTATAATAGATATTATGTTTGGTGTAAGGTTCTTCCCTCTTGGGTTCCAACATTGGAGGCTTCCTACATCGTATAATTGGCATTCTGAGAGCTAGTACCATGTCCCCAAGGAATAAAGACTGGAGGAGAACATTATAATTGAATCCCCTTTTTCTATTATTCCAGTGGCTCTCTAGATTGTGCAAGGCCTAGAGTATGTTCTCTTCGAGAGATTTCTGCTAAAAGATATGGACTTATTACATTTTATTTAGTGTATTCTAATGATAGAAAGATGTTCTGATTAATGGAAACTAAATCTTAATGGATTTATTGCCTATATTTTTTACACCAAGGAATATAGAGTCACTTGGGTGGAATTGTGAGTTATCATCTGATAAGACTATAGAGCATTGGGGAGATTTTCCAAAAAATTATTCTGGTTCTATCCCACCATCATTTTTAGAATGTTAGAGAATATTTTTTTCAATTAATCAATCTATCCATTTTTCTAATCATGATAGTGAGATGTATGGTTTGATGGGATGATGTAATTAGCGCACAACTTCATTAGCTTATTTGGGTATAAATGTGTTCCATTGTCATGGAGAATAGTGTGGGGAACACAAATTAGATAGATGATGCAGAATCTCACAAAATTGAATAATAAATTGGGAATTGAATTCATTAATGGGAATTTCTTCAACCCATTTCAAAAGAAATATATCATGGTAGTAATAAAACCACCTTGGTGATATGTTTCTAGTGGATACAGTCCCATAACATCAAGTCCGCATACTACAAATGGCCAAGAAAACATGGTAGTATGATGGGGATCCATCATTTGATGAACAAAGATGGAATGTTTCTGACACATGTGGAACCTCTTAGAGAATATCATAATGTCTTGGACCATGGTAGGACAAAACTATCCTAACATTAAAATATAGTGGGATAGCTTTAATCCTTCCTGATGGGCACCACAGGACCCGACATGAGCGTCCTATATAACCTAGGGAATCACATTTCCATGAATGAAACATATGATAATTCCATAAAACCCACATATGTAGAGTGTTTTATCAAGCATAGGCCTACTCTAGAGGGTGAATTTTTCTGAACATTGATGTATTCACTCATGATTGGCTCTATCTGATAGAAGAGTACCATGATGGTGATATTTGATAAGAGGAGTTGATCAATCAAAGGATTCTTCTCTTTCTTGTGATTTTGGAATTCCCAATGTGGAATCACCAGTGGTGAGTTGGTTTAAAATATTGTATCATCATCATCAGGTATGATGGGAGAGATTACCCTTCAATATGCCACATGAATAATTAGGTCGTTCTGGTCATGCTCTGTATGAGAGGCGGATAAACTTTCCAAAGGATCGGATTGACTATTTGGTGAGTGGACAACATTAGATTCCTCATGTTGAGAATGAAACTAGGCTATCATCTACTGAGTGTACTCTGGATGGAGTGTTATATTTGGATTCCTGATGAGGTAATTACCATTGATCTTCTTGATGACTAACTTGGATTCTCCCTTCACATATAAGAGGGGATGCAATCACAAGATCCATCTTGAGACTAGTGATGAGATCCTAATACTCTTTCTTGTTGATGGTGTAGCCTTCTAACATGTTAATGTGTAAGGAAGAACATTCTATGTGGTTCTGATGAAGAAAATATGTAAGACTACTCTATTAAGCTTTAGATCATTGATCCTTCTTCTAGTTGGTCTCTTAGAGGTGCCATCAAAATGAATCTTTCGACATGACATGACTTGGTACACTGAAGAAGATGGACTAATTTAGGGAATCAGTATCTAGAAGTAATTCCTTAGGGCCGGATGGGCAGCTAGAAATTCTATCGGTGCTTGGACATATATTTCTTTCTTTAAAACAAACCTCAGAACGAACTACTGATGGATCACTACCCATCACACTAGCCATCCGAAATACATCAGGTGGCGCAAGATATAAATTATAAAATTCACATAGGACCCTAACTATACATCGTGAAGCTACATAAAATGTCACAACATCAATACTATGAAGACCAATACAGGTATTGTTTTCTCTATAGAAGAATTTATGGACTCTGTGTCGAGAAGTATATGGCCGATATAGTATAAACTATTCTATATTTATTTATTTTTCATATTGGACAGAAGGAAACAGAGGGATAATTATATGGTGGCCACATAGAGGTATAGAGGTTTACCTAATATGGGTGGAATTTGAACATGAGTATGCAGTAGATAGTAGTTTACTTCCTCAAAGGCATCCTGAAAGTATTCATCTCATTCGTAGATGGTTCCTTTCTTCATGAGACAGAAAAAATGGATTACACTTTCCTCCCAATTTGAAATGACTCTTTATATGTAGGATGAGTTTTCTTGAAGGACTCATATCTCATAGAGGTCTCTCATAGGTGGAATCTAGTTAATGGATTTGATCCTCTCTAGGTCAAACTAGATACCTCTATATCTAACGATAGAGTGGATAAATTTCCTAAAGGTAACCATGGATTTACACATCAAGGAATTCATCCTCATATTTGAGTGTAGGGGAATCTAAACACATTTCATGATCTATGTGATGGTACTCATGCTTGTATTATTTTACCACGAAATCATCCCCATAGAATTAAACTAGCATCTCGAGGACCAGTTTGAAGATGTGGTGCATATATAACTGATATGTGGCTCCTAAATTCTTTATATCGTAGGGAATTACCTGATAGAAGAAGATACTTTTACACACTCTACAGGATTTAGAATCCTCATATTTGGGGGGAATCAACATCACAATGTATTCAGAATACACATCAATGAATAAAGAGAGCCCGAAACTATGCTCTGTAATCGATCAACAACATTGTCACTGAAATAGGAATGTCATAATTTAGACATTGTATGTTGAGGTCCTAAAAGTTGATACTGGATCAGATTTCCCTGTTCTTCTTCCTGACTAGGATGATGTTCGATATCCACTTGGAGTACTAAACTACCTTGGTGATACTGGATTTTTTAGGCATATCAATTTCATCATTGGAAATTCTCCCATGAGAAGGGTTCATTTTAATAAGTGGTTTTCTAAACCCGTGATGACTCACTAGGATACCAAGATGGATTTCATAAAACTGAGGGTATATTCCTATAAATCCACTATAAATCTAGGAAAATACATTACAGTGTTTCTTTAGGAAACCCACAAAATGTTTTTGTTACTTTGGAGGCACAACTGCACTGATCAACGTTGGCCTCAGATCTTTCTCAGTATAAAGGTCCACCTAAGTCAACACATCAAATGTTTTGGGGACACCCTCTTCAAATGCAGGAGGAGATTATTCCAAATCCCCATCATCATCTAAAGTAGGTGGTCAGTGGGAGGAGATGATTCATCCAGGCTGATCGATTTTGGGGAAACACTAGTGCCTGATTGGAATAATATGGAAGTATTACTGGGTGACTCTTATTCTTCCAAGACCCTAATGATAAATATTGTTGTTCAAATCCCATCAGACCTTCGACCATAGGTCCATGCATGATATCAAAGTAATGGAGGAGGGTCATTTTCTATCAGATCATCTCATCTTTGCAGAAAAAGTGAGTATGATGTAAGTTGGTCTCCATGGGGTGAACATCCTTGTATCTCATAGGATTATGGGTTCTTAGTTTCACCTTATCCAATCTTGTGTATTATTATGAATTAATATTTTATAATTCCATGTACATAGGGACAAATACCCCCTTATTCGTAGAAATTAATAAAGAATTTCCCAATTCTAATGTCATGGATTTCAACTAGTGAATTAGGATGAATAAATCCTTATCCAACTCTATCTATAGGCTTGATGCAACAATAGTGGGATCAACCTCATTGGTCTGAAATTGTTTATCCTTTATCTTGTAATAGTCGAAAATCTATATTTTGGGCTTCACAAGATTCGAAGGGGGACACATCTCCTTGAAGAATGTCTACTCAACCATTTATTGAGTACATGGGTAATTGATGATAAAATCATGGGACTACTATATAAAAATAAAGCTATGGTCTTCCCATCAACACATTTTAAGAGGAGTCATATGTGATAACCAAGAAATAATTAGTCACAACCATGCTAATAAACTGAGTCTTAAAGATTTGTCAAAAAAAAAAAAAACTGAGTCTTAAAGTTTATTCTTCCATATAGCCAATGATTGGTCATGTCATTGCTTTAAATCTTTATGTCTGAGGGGACTGATTTTTCCTTAGTGAGTCCCATCTTGTGAAGTTTCTTGGTCATGATGAAAATTATCCTAGAAGATGTGTCCCCAAGATTGTAGTGGACTTCCATGCCATTGAACTAGCCCATGATGTATAGTGAGAGAATGTGTCCCTACGAAAAGGATCCCTCATCTTCTCTAAAGAATAATATGATGGCTTGGAATTATATTTAGTAAATTTCTTCAGTATAGAAGGTCTCAGCTATAGGTACCTTAGTTTCAAAATAAAGGGGAATTTTTAGGGCCTCTATATAGGTTTATAACATCACTTCGGATAGGTAGAGTTCCTCGAGAATTGAGATTTTTGTAAGTATAATAGTGATGTACTTCATCACATCATACATCTTTTACTAGTGTGTGTTTCTATGCCTAGGTAGTTTCTCTTTGGATGGATGCTTGAAGGGCACTGTGAGATGAACTATCAAATTATGGCATGTGCTAACAATGTCACACTTCTAATAATGAAACTCACCCAAAAACACTATTGGTTGACTATCATATAACTGGGGTCGAGTGCTAGCTAGGACTATTCATCCACAATGCGGTTGTGGTTGGTCTACCCAATCAGTTACCACGGTAAAATGTGGTGGCATGTCTTGTATTGTTCTCATTGAGGACTGTGACTGTTGAGATCTACACAGAACTTGTTTCCTGGTTTCATTATCATTCAACGCTTTTCATAAAGCATTGAAATGAGCATTAACGCCCTTGAATTTTTCTTTGATGGAATCAGCTGGAGGCGCTCTTAGGTAATTCCTAGTACTCCTCATCGTCAGGGACCTTGAAGGGATGCACCAATTCGAAATTATTCATGGAGGAGAATTTTTGATCATCATCAAAGGAGGGGTCTTCAATTCTATCTGGACTCGGGGTGAAATTACAATATCTAGAGGCATGAAATCACCAATGGTATGTGAATAATTTGTCACTAGTGGGTGACATGTCTTCCTCTTTCATCTTCGGCACCAACTCTTCAAAGATTAGAAAGGTTGTGAGGTGGATGTAGAAGAATCTAATGGGTAAGGCATGGTGAATTCACACGGTTTAGAACTACCTAAACAAGAACATATGATTCCATGGGAGTAAGAAACTTCTTTTTTTTCTAACCAGTCATCCTACTTAAATATCAATGATTGGTAACTTTCTTCCATTTACTCTCACTTCCATTTTCAAGCTCGACATAGACGTGTTCCTCCTATTTCAAAACATTAACAATAAGGCCAAACCATTGTCCACGTGGTTTTGGTGAAATTAATTGAACAAATGGAACTCATTTGTGGTCTCTAATTTTTTTGTTCTTCTTGTAGAAGTTGAGAGAAGTGTTCATGCCTATTTGTCCTAAAGTAAGATTTTCTCTAGGCACTGGTCCTTGTCAGAGTAATATTGGAATCCACACGGGAAGTTCTCAATGATGGGGGTGGGGACCATCTCAGTCTTGATGTTCCCCTATGCACATCATTAGTAGTTGTAATTGTGTCTATGTTATGTCATGTGAATAACTGAGGGTCTTCCACTGGGGAATGGAGTTTGTGATACATTCACCAGAAATCATTTTTCAGTAGAGGAGGTTTGTAATGCTTATTGTTCATATTGGGGATGAACTGGTAAAGAAACTTTCAACAATTGTCTTCCAACCTAGTAATAGACCCAATGGGTAGAGGGTTGTACTAGACAAACACATGCCCTTCCAATGTCAGAAAAAAATTTATGTATAGAAGAGTCCTATTGATCTAGAGTTATGAACATGGGGCCACACATTAATATGATGTGGGTTAGATGCTTTAGTGGGTCAGCCATCCCATTTAATGGGGATAAAATATGGTTTCAAAAGTATGGGGATTCTTGCATGTCATCTTCCAAAGATAGATTCATCTTTTTATCTAGTGGTATTTCCACCTATCATGTTTCAAGGGCTTGGGGGAAAGTAGTGAGAATAGATATCTCATCTTGGTGAGGGTCCTTATATCAATTAGGATCCCAAACCACCAATGTGTCAACAGTCTCATCAACATATTAAGAAGCCCTAGTGACTTGAGAACCAGTTATATATGGGCCACGATGAAGGTTATCATGCTTCTCAGGAGGATTCACCAAGTCATAACTTGGTAACATTCAATAAGCTTTAACATCATCTCTATAGATATGAATGAGATAACCAGGTATGATCACGATAAAAAAGTTGAGCATGTCTTTTGGATTCCCCTACTACTCTAATGGGGGAGGAATAGGGTCCTATCATAGAGTGACATAATACAGGAACTTCTCAGCAAGGAGATAATCTATAATCCTCTTCTAATCTATGACCAATTGAATTAAGGCTATGATAGCATGATCAACCTGAGTATTATGAAAAATGGTACACATATTGGAGTTCTTGATAAGTCCCTTTTTCTTGTTGGTATTTCAACTAGCGGGAAAAAATAAGGTGGGATATCAAAGGCATGGTGTCTATATTTGCAGGCAAGTAAAAAAACCTATATATGTGTCCACCAAATACTACACTACCCCTCTCGGTAGTAGTTCTTTATCATACCCTTCATAGGGTCCCCCATCATTTTAAATTTTAAGTACAACCATATTTAAAATAATGATACCTAGAGAAACAATCGTCAATATCAATAGGTAGGTTTGGATATCTTGGTGTGGGGATGAATTTGAGAGCATCATACTATTCCCAAATTTGAATATTCACATGTGGGAACACCTCTTCCTTGATTTTGATGAGAATTGTGAATCCATTGACACATATTTATTAGAGGATCCAGTTGTACGTGGATGATGTAGGGTGTTGATTAACTAGGAGTTCTCCCAACTCAACCATATGACACTACGGATCAATGATGTCAAAGTGATCCTCACTTACTGGGTAGACTAAATAATGGTCATGAAGGCCAAAAAATGTCATCCAGATAGTTTGGAAATATTATGTATCCTTTTTATCATTTAGGGACTTCATGATATTGAAGTCAAAAGTCGCATTCAACTAGAATACCATTGACAACTAATCTATATCCATAGTTTCACACAATATTTCTTGATCAGAATTAATTCTATTTTCTTTATTATCCCAATATTTGATTGAAAATTGTAAATTGATTTTTAATGGAACAGATGTGTATTAGTGTGGTGGTGGTATGGCTGGTGTAGGAGCCACTATGTGAGTCTATTTCTTAATACAAGTTGGATCATCTCTCAAGGATGGTTCCAGTAACATAATTAAATCCTTATAGGAATGATTGTTCATCGTTTCCTCATGTGAGAGGGAAGCGGTGCTCATTGGAAGGTATAGTGGACAATATTCTTCTATTAAATTATATAATACCTCCTCATGATATCATGTAGTAGTATAGAAAAAAACTGGAGATGATTGAGTTGAATGAAATGTGAGACCCCTGAAGAGAGACAAACCTTCCTTCGTCTTCATGTACCTATAAGGGATTTTGTGAATTTCTGTATGTCACCGTACAGAATGAAAAACTTCACCTTTTAGGTTCTTGTCTTGGACTTTGGTGTATATTAATTGTGTGAATTATCCATCATGGGATCACATTTTTCCCCTATATTTGAATAGATAATGGGATTGACCAAGACTTGGCACTTCTCGACATTTTTCTTTCTCAGACGGCGTGTCATTCTTCTACACTGGAATGGTTCTTCATTGTATGGGGCTTATTTGGCATAGAGAGGACATCCATGATGGTTGTTGATATCATCTTGAGGAACTCTAGTTTGGTTTGTTGAGATATGGGAAGTATATATGTATCAGTTATATTCAAAGTGGGGAGGACCTTCGCTGTGACAACTATAGGAGTAGTATAGGCCTCCAACATGGTTTTTGATTAAATATGGATAATCTCTACATTGGTGAGTAGGAATATAGGGGGAGCCTCCATGTTTCTTGGTAGTTATGGAACTATTAGGACCCCTGTACCGATTGTTGAAGGGGCATAAAATCTACTTGAACTGGGAATGATTTAAGGAGAACCTTTGTTTTGACGGTCTATAATAGGGGGAGAACCTCCATGTCAGGATCATAAGTATGAGTAGAAATTCTATACTGGATGTTGATTAAGTGCGGATGACATCTTTTTTGATTGGTTCCAAATTGGGGAAGACCTCTTCTTCGATTGGGAATATCACAAGGAGGACATTCATGTTAATGGTATATGAAATAGGGAGGGAATCCATGTTGACAAGTAGAAGTAGAAAGGGGAGCACCTCCATACTGTCTATCGAATTAGGGAGGAACTTCACTCAAACTACAAATGGAACAAGGAGTTTGTTTTCACTAAATCTAATCATCTTGAGTTGGACAATAATGACCGTTGGTTGTTTTTGAAATTAACAAAGTCAACCAAACCTCTTTATGGATCTTCTGGGGTCTTGATCCCGATCGGGCGTAGTTGGATCCTTGATTAAATATTGTAAGAATCTGGAAACATTCACCTATGGTGGTAGAGGCCACTAGACTTATGGAATATGACACCCATTTTAGGACATTCTAATGAGCTTGTAACTGACGTTGGAATCATGTGGTTAGGGTCAAGGCTGGAAGAGTATATGTATAGTCCACTTATTCTTTGGTCTAATAGAATAGTAGCTACTGGAAATGATTGGGTCTAGTGAGATCCCTTCTTGGTTGATCTTAGGTTGTTTTCGTAGAATTTGTGACTCTATCATCCCCCAATTACTTGTCATAGGGAAGTGATTCATAGGATCTCTTTAGATAGAGTCTCCCTAAAAAGTAAAATGTTGGAGTGGGGAGATGCGACTCCTTGCCCGACCCATGGGGTTTTTGATATCAACAAGGCATATAATCTTCCATGTCTTAACATGCCATATCCCTTGTGGGAATATAACCCTGCAACACATACTGGCATACAAGGGTGTCCCTAACTTGACTCTATATGATGTTAGATGGTTATATGGGGCATGTGCCCCCAGTATCTGTAGTTTTGGATGGATTCATAATGAACATGGAGTTGTATGGGATTTTATCATTTAAATTTCTCCCATGCTTGCTTTTATTGGTGTTGGATGGCTGGTTTCTTGTGGACTGGGTACTGAAAATTTTCATGATATAGCTATCATTATGGATACAAGGAAATAAATTACCAATAACCTTGGATCATCCAATCTTCCATTGTCAGAGGGAGGGATCCATGCTACCAATGTTTCAAACTAGAATGCCAAATGTTTATACTGCCCCAATTTATAATGACTTCCATTTTAGGCCCACTGTTTTCATAGTGGTTCATTGAACCAGATAGCTATATTTAATTAGTTAATAATATTTTAATTTATCTAATTCTACTAGTACCCATGTTTGAGGAGTATGTTGGACACCAATCCTTGATTTGATAGACAACATGTATAATTCCGATGGTTTAAGGAGAAAATATTCATGTCATCTTAACCAATTGTTTATATTATACTTCCATCGGGACATGCCTCCTCTGAGTTTCAACTCCTTCTAGTGTCACATTGGGTTTCCCTGCATTCTCGCTTTCCAAAGGTGGGTGTCTTTCATCACATTCAATGTTTATTTCTACTCATTTATCAAAAGAGGATAATGGGATACCAGTTTCTACATCTATAGATTCATTTCTTGAACTCATATTCTATTCCAGGTATCTCTCATATTGTTAATTCATGTTCATGGAGGTCATTCATAGTTCAATATATTTGTGGTCGCCAGTTAATTTTTCTGCTTCTATCTGTATATTCCAATCAGTCTTTGATAGTGAAGAAAACATCGATCAAGAGACTACTCTCATTGGGTGTCACTAGAATGTCTGGATTCTAGGAAGATTGGTCACATATATTAGTCCTCAAGGGAGGGAATCTCATGGAGGAATATTGGGCCCATAAATCAAGGAATACCATATTTATCATGATGTATCTAACAATAAATGCATTTATTCCAAGGATTTCACCATAGGAACCCCATGTTTAACATGAGGTAGATGATGTTATAAGAACCTATCATTCAATGCATTCACCTCAGGAATCCAATGTTAAACATGGGGTATCTTCATAGGGAACTACATCATGAATTTTATATCTTTTTGAGATGGAATGATATAGATCACAAATTCCCATGAAGGTGGATCAAGGAGGTGTGTCCCTGAGAGGGGGCACTTCTAGTGGATGGATCAAAATTACCTATGGAGGTGGATCCAAGAGGTGTGTCTCATAAAGGGAAGACGTCATCCCATGAATTTGAATACCTAGGATGGATAATTTTAATGGTTTATTATGTGGAAGGATCCTAATTCCTTTTAGGGGAAGATCCAAGAGGTGTTCCCCATAAAGGGAATAGGTCACACAGTGAACATGGATCCCAATGTGGTATTACTGTGAATGATTACCATATGGATGGATTCAAATGCATTATGAAGGTGGATCCAAGATATGTGTCCCATACAGGGAAGGTTTCACACCTTGATGGTTGAACAGGGCACCCCTAGAGGTTGATAAATGAAGTACACCCCTAGGAGGGGGCATCAAGATTATTTATTGGCCTGGATTGAACCTCATAAAGGTTTCCTATGTACCTTGTTTAGAGGATATGGATCAAAACACATATAGTTAAATTCCAAATTATAATTTAATGGGAAAGGAATAATCCATAGAGATCTACTTCATGTGGAAATAATTCTCACTCGACGAAATTAGCGTTAGTGAGGGAATGTGTGGGGATTATGCATAGATGTTTCCTTTCTCAAGAAGATTTATCTTTGTTGGAGTTTGTGTGAGGATTATATTGGGAATTTATCCAATGGTACTAGAGGATATGTGGAACCCCAGGTGAATGGATAACCTTTCTGGGATGTGTCAGCCTGGGGAAAATCAAGACATTTGTGGATAATGGGTGGATAGATTTGATGCAGTGGATGGAGTGGATGGAGTGTTAGGTGATAGGCTTGGAAAACTGGGATGATTTTTAGGTAACCCACTCAGTTGGGAATAAAATACTATGTAGTTAAAAATTTGGGGATTACACCTTAGTGGAGGTCCATGTGGTTTGGTCTTATATACAGAAACTGCCCATTTGAGGGGGCCTGATTGTGGAATATATCTATGGAGAAGGCCCATGTAACATGTATGGTCAGGGATAATGCATAGAATAATCCAAATGGATGATGCAAACTAGGGATTACTCTAGGAGGGAATCCAATTGGGTGGGTAGAAGTATATTAATGTCCCTAATTAAATATAAGCCCACATGAGCCATGATGAGGGTGAGAAACGAGGAGAAGAAGTAGACCTGACAGTCATATTATGATAGGAGCACCAATGAGATATGGTGTAGGAATTATGCATTGAAGCCACCCAAGAAGGATGTCACTACATGTGAGGGGATATCATTTCATGTTATGAGGATCTAATTCCATGTGATTCATACATATATCATCCTATTATTATATCATATGGTGTTTGAGGAATATGCAATGAAGCACATAATCCCCCCTTTAACTGGACAGTCACATTGTGGTGTGGAGAAGGTGGCATCACATGATGATCATAAATGGTTATTCCATTATAAATTATATAGGGTAAGAATATAGTTTTATATTATATACTAAAGATTTTGGTTCTAGGCAGTTTTATGTCATGTAGTGTGGACATGGGTGTCTCAATCTTTACACCTCGGGCTTAGTTAACTTCCTCTAATTCTAAATTGGTAGGGGCATGGATTTATAAATTCCATGTTGGAATGGTGTGGATGATTTTTTCTTCAAGAGGTACATGTTATCATTCCAATTTTGAGAATCAAATGGATTTATCATACATATGCTGAGAATAAAAAGATAAGGAAACTCATGCACTAGGTGCATAGGGGATGGCTCGTGATGGACCATGAAGTTGTTGTACACAAGATTGAAGGGTCTTTTATAAGAGGTATGCAC
This sequence comes from Viscum album, assembly GCA_963277665.1. NCBI lineage: Eukaryota > Viridiplantae > Streptophyta > Magnoliopsida > Santalales > Viscaceae > Viscum > Viscum album. The sequence goes on from OY728150.1 coordinate 1,871,406,343, forward strand.
AAGATTAGATATTTTCATGAAAAATATGGTCAATCAAGGTTCTCTAATTTATAGAATACCCATAGAACCTCGAATAAGGGTTGTGATCAATATTAGGGGATTGTGCGTAAGGTCAAAAGATCTGTTCACGACTAGAGGCTTGCACCCAATGTCAGGGGTGCATGCAAGAGGATTCCTTTGGTACATCACACATTGGTTGAAAGAAGTTGGGAGAGTATTACACAACTATGGACAAACTCAAGGGAGGACCCATAGTGAACCTATCAAAAAATGATCTCTACCTTGAGGGTTTCATTCTTTCATGATGTCATGGAAGATCATTTATACATGAAATAGAGAAATGGTTCGACTTTCAGAGGATCACCTAGAAGACATGAGGTTTCCTTAAATATATATAAGAAACCATTAGTGATGGAGTGTAATATTCTGGTCGTGGAAGATATATTCCATGCAACTCATTCTATTTACACAGTGGACGATCCCATAGGGGGGCTATTTGATGTCGTACCTAGCACGCAAGAGTGTTCTGTGCGGATTATGTTTTTTGTGCACAACGTAGACCTCATTTTCATGATTTCCTAGGTAGTTTGAGTGTACTTAATGTAAGGAATTTTAATTTATAATGTATCTAGTGTGAAAGAGGATTGCAGGCAGATTGACTTTCTAGCACACAACGTAGACATATTGCGTGTGACTTACTTGGCTCTTTGATTGGCCTTCATGAAAGGGACATGAATTGACATTGTATCCTGCATGTAAGAGAATTTCACATGGATCAGTTATCCTTTGTGAAATTTAAACATCATGTGCATGACTATTATTTATATTTGAGTAGCCTTCATAGAAATTATGTTAATTGACATTGTATTCAGTGTGCAAGGTTATTGTATGCATATTTTACTCTTTCTTAGACACTTCATAAATTGGGTTCACCTTCCTTGGTGTTCATCGAATGATCCATTGATTCAGATTACAAATTTGGTTTCCCCGTAGTGGGAATCTATTTTCTTGGGTGAAATACTTCACCAAAAGTGGTTCCTTAAGGATTTTTAACAAAACCCTTCTTGAGTTGGCCATGCTACTTGGGAACCCAATTAAATATCAATGTTTTTTGGTTCATGTTGGTAACATGCCCAATAGTGTATGATAATGCTGAAAAGATTTAACCAAGTTTTGATTTTATGTTGAGTTGTGGATCAATGATGGAGGAAGATCCATTTTGTGTTTTCATTGCCTTATTATTGTAATTTTGATCAACCAAGTGAATAATAAGTACTTGTATGATCGTATGACCAGACTTCTATATAACTACATGATTCCTCGTTTTCATTTGGTATGGCATGATATTATTTATTTATTTTATGTATTTTGATTGATTTTGAATATTGTATGTTATTTATCACTATTTAATTCTCTAATATGAGGGTATAGAATCTCCCACAATAACACCTAAGACCCTCCCATCATTTTGGGAACCTCTAGTGCATGGGGAAGCATGCCAAAGGTCACATTGAGACTACTAATCTGAGCACTGTCAAGTGGACCCTGGTAGTAGGACATCCCCGAAACAACTATTTTTATAGTCTATTTTTTATTATCATATGAATATATATTATTGATATTAATCCATGATATTTAATGAAACAGAATGAATGTTTAAAGAAAAATATTAGCCAATATTTGTGGATATTTAAAATGATAATATTTTTTTCAGTTTTATTTGGCCAGTGACATAATTTAATAATGTAAAATTGATAGTAGTTAATATTGTGAGCCTATTATTTGTGGTAAAAAAGAATAATATAATGATAATTAAATTTCTACGTAATGAATAATTGAAAACATATTATAGAAATAAATAAATTATTCAAATAAAAGAATTCATAACAACGATATATTTTACAATTCCATTATTGAGATAAAATATTGGGATACTAAGAATACTTTAAGAAGCATCAAGGGTGAATGTATGGAATAATATATGATATGTTTGAGTATTTTTTTATTGATGAATATTTTATCCAAAAAATTTTAATTACTTGGATGTAGTTTCTAATTCTCAACACATCTGAAAGAAGATCAATTGAATGATTTAGATTTATCCTAATGAAAAAAAATTCGTCATCATTATTTGGTGTTTAATTATATTTTAATCATAATGGATTGATATAAATATATAATATATAATTCGCATGTGTTTTGAAAATGATACATTCTCATAATCCATTGTATACATCTTTATGTTACTAATATATTAATCTGAAACTCAAATTATTTCAGTCATAATAAGTTTTCAGTTACTTATATTAAATGAGGACCTCATATAACATGAAAACATACTATTTTTATCTATTATTTATAGTAAAACAATTTATGATATGATAAAATATATTACTTTAACTATTTAATCTAATTGTTAAATAGAGGTTGATTGAAATAAATCATAGAAACTGGTCGACACCCATTCACCCCTCTTATTTTTGTATCCATTAATAACCTTGAAAATAATACATATTTTTTATAGGAGTTAGTATTTATTTCAATATAGTTGGTTCCCAGGAAGCAATTGACATTATTCTGTTTCGTAATGTCACGTTATTAAACATCTTATCAAAATTAGATTATTCTCGTTTGTAAAATCAATAAAAAATATCATTTGAATATTATTCACATCTAATGGACATATAAATTCCCTTATATAATGAGAACCTATACATTCTATGAAAATATTTTAGAATAAAAACTTATAGTCTAGATACATCTATATGATGGGTCCTATATGATTTCAAAAAATTTTATATTTGAGGGTAATAATACATTAACACATGTTATCATAAAGTGAGCACTTCACTAACATAAGATGAATTATTTATAATGGTTCATTTGTGAAAAGATCAAATAAAAATGATTATATTTACAATGTCCCATTTTAAATGAACCTTAGTCGAAAAAAGACGCCACAAAACATATTCTTTTGAGGGTCCATAACAAAAATTATGTTTTTATATGGGGTACCTACCAATCTCAAAACACATTTACCATTTTTTTATATTTCATAATTTATGATACGATTTTTGTCCCATCCCAAATAATATACAAAAATAAAATAAAAAAACTAAAATAAAAAAAATATCACATAATATTTAAAACTAAATATATACAGTAGTAACTATATGAATTAATAGATATATTATCACAAAAAATGTTCATTAAATTTTTTATCAAAATAAATATGTCAAAATATACATAAATTACTGAGGTGGGGGAGGGTTATCTGGAGGAGGTGGTGGATGGAACATCGTCCTTATGCAATTCTCAAAGCACCACTTTCACTCCATCATCTGCTACTACTACCAGCTATGTGCTCGATTATCCTCCTCCTTATCCTTCTCATATTGTCGATTAAACTCTTACTGGTCTCTAAGTAAGGTCTATATAACCTCAACTTCAGCTCAAAAAATCTCATAATCTACAGCCAATGATGATGACTCTCTATGATATACCCTTGATCTAGATAAAGAAAACATAATAGTATTGTAATAACTTTCATTTGTTTATCAGAACTGATACTAACAACTCAGCCTTTATCAAAATTATACTGAGTCACCTACATCCAGGATATGTCATAAAATCCTGGTGCACATTTTTCCTAACCCCCATTCTTAGTATGATACTCATCATGTGTCTGATAATTCACAGACTCATATGGATCATTCAAAAGAAATTTTTAATTAAAATAGTTGAAATATTATTATCAGTTAATTTTAAAAGTGATAAAATTGTACTGACCTTAGAATAATTCTTTTAACCATTAGTAATATCTCTAGTGATAGGATCAGTGTACATCCACTTATAAACATCAATATATATAATATCAGGAAGCTCAACTACCTATATGAATGATAAAATAAATAATTTACATTTAAAATTATATAAATCATTACATAAAAGTACATACCATATTTCCTTTATGGGTACTAAATGTATGAATACCATCTCTATGCAGGACCTCCTACCTCCGCTATATCCACTGAAAAATAATGATATCCTCAAAAAACTATCTTCCATACAGTATGAGAACAAATCATCTCAAACATATAAGGAGAGGTAATCATGTCGATGAATGCATTAATAATTAAAAACAATGAATCAAGATATCTTTATGGCTATCTTCCTCAAATTGTTAAATGACTGATGACAAGACTCGTACATGCCGACCTCTAAGATATATGTCCTCATATTACCATCAATAGGTACAATAAAACCAATGAATAATTACTATAATCATGAAAATAATTAAATAAATTTAAAAATTACTATTATATATTTATGGACTATATTATGATCAAGTATGTGGTGTCAAACATCAATTTAAATACAATCCCATATCACCTATTATTTGGAAAAATAATTTGGCATAATATCACTCTCATATTGAGCAGTTATATACGAAACAATATGGGAAAATAGAACAAATAATAAAAGAATTATTACATACAAAAATAATGAAATTAATTATGATGAATGTTAACTAAATTATATAATTTCACATACCTGAGCATGCATGGATGAAAATCAATATGTGGATGTCACTTAGGTATAGGTTTAGGTATCCTCAATCTCACATAATGAAGACCCCTTTGAGTCGATGGGGAACTGCCTACAACCTGAGGGTCAAATGATGAATCTTCATGCTCATCACCATAAAGCATAACATCCTTGAGGTTATGGAACATCAAATCAAAATTCTCTTTATCCATAAGAAATAGGAGAGTTATTTTTCAGAAAATAATTGAAAATTTGTGTTATATATATTAATTGTTACTATAAACAACATTTAATTGTGAAATTATTTTACTTCACCCTCATATTCCTATAAGATAGAGCCAATATATTAATCTTCCTCCTCAATATCATCTATTTCCATAAGTTTTTAGCTTCATCATCTATAGTTAATTCAAAATCATTTGTTACATCATCAATATCACTATCACAATCAACCCATAATTGTGGGGTTTCATCATAGATATTTTCATATCATTATCGTATATATTTATTTAGCAATTTCCCTTAAAAAAAATAAACTCCTTACACTTCAATAGAACAACATTCACTTTTTATAAAAAAATTCTCTAGATTCCATTTTAAAATTCTCTAATGATAAATTAACTATTTTATTATATCATAATAATTTGTAAAATAAATTTTATATTATTGATGATCCAATAAAATCATCCATTTACAATAAGAATTATTTTATATTTAATGTTTATGATTTAATGGAATGGATGAACACACAATCATCAATCATTATCAAAACATTAACATTTAAAAATCATAACATAATTCTATATCATATTTAACAGTTCAATTATTTCACCCATCATTCCAAAAAAGTTAACTTCAATTTCTCCATGTTGATATCCTCCAACAAAACCCCACTATTCATTGTTTTTTTTCACCATATGAATATTTATGAAATTTAAAACCATTCACAACCAAGGAATTATAATATTTAACCATTCTAGATGTTAGGTCACTCAATATACAAAATAGATTATCAATTTGAGATATGCGTTTTGATACATGAATTTTTTTCAAAATAATTATTAATATGAAAAATAATAAATTTTTTATTATGATAAACTATAAATAACTTTATTTTAAAATATTTTAAATCAATATAAAAAATTATGTTGTCGACTTTCTTGTTAGGTAGTAAGTGTAATTTTTGTAAACTGTTTATGGATATGATCATCATAAAATCTAAAAATAAAATAAAATAAAAAAATTTAAAAAAATTAACAAATACGAAAAAGTATCACTCACTGCAAAAAACGTTTCATCTCATCCGACTTGAACAGAATAGATGTATGAGCCCTATGATGTTCATTGTCTAAAATCCTTCATTCATGAAATCCAATAAATATATGTTTATTACTATTAAAAACTAATAATTTAATCTACATTTCATCATCAAAATTTCCCTCATTACAACCCATTTGGTTATATGTTTATTGATATTCATGATAGAAAAATTGGGATCAAAAATAATAAATTCCATTTTGGAATAAATATTTTTTTAATCAACCCTTTAACCAATTAATTTTTCTGTTCCTTTTTTTCAATTTCTACAGGAATCTCTCGGGTGGGTATATATATTGGAACCATACTATCCCTCAACATTTTTTATTAGGAGGAAATTTTTTATCAAATTTTTCATTGAATCAATGAAATTTTGATGAAATTTTTTCTTGTTTACATAAAATTAAAACAACATCACATTAAAGTCTACAAAGTGAATAAAAAACTGTTGTTTCCAAGAAAATGTCTAGAAAAAATATGATATTTTTTTATAGCTCATTTAAAATCCCTGAAATCAATAATCCTCTGAATTCATTCAGTATAATTTATTTCATTATAATATCATAATCATTACTTATTCATATGGTAATATTATTGTTTTTGACACATCAACACAAATTGGAAACATAACCATTAAATAGACTGAAATTTATAATCCACTGAAAAAATAATACATTTTTTTCTTTTAAAAATGTAAAAGATTATTTTTCCTTCACTAAATAATGTGATATTTCATTTTCAAACAACTCATGTTCTGGTCACCTAAATATTTGGGCAAGATCTAATAATGTTATTGTGTTATCTTTGGTCTTACTAGATATACCCCAAACTATATAAAATATATTATCTAATTATTTCTTTTCAATATGCATGAAATCCAACATGTGACTGACTAAAACAATTATATCAATATTGGATATCTTAAAAAAATATTTTGTTCAATCCAATTATAATTTTTCCCAAAGGTATAATTTTTATTTTGGATTATAGTTAGTTAATTGTTAATGGAAGATATGTTTTATGGTGTAAGAAATATTCTCCAAAAAGTATATTGACTACCAAAAGAACTAAATAGATAGAAACATACATAAGAAATTCCCAAACACACATTATAGTATTTTTGAAGTTGTAAAAGGATTTACATGGTCAAAAAGTTTCCATGATTCAACATTACAATGAAAAATTTAGGATTTTAAATATATTAATATTTTATTTGTGCCATGAATTCAATGAAACTTTGTTCTGAGACAAAAATAAACGCTGTAATATGGGTGTAAGAGGTAAATACCTCAACAGTTTAATAAGAACCAATACATTCATCCTGCGTTGAGCCTCCTTGTACTTTGATCATCCACATGTAGAAAAATTAACTAAAAAGTCATTTTCAATATAATATAAAATTAAATTATTGGAACATGCATGAATCTTTTGATAACTAATACGCAAATTAAAAAAAGACCTCTTGATCTCAAAGAAATTGTTAGGAAACAAATTTCCTTTACATCATAGTGATTTAAATAATGAGAATATCTAATCAAAATCACTATTTTAAATTCAATTATCTAATTGAATACCCATAAAATTTGTATCCACTTCAAATTTTTTTATATTGAAACAAGGAAATAATAAATATTCAATAGAATTTGGAAACTCATAAAATCAAGATGGTTCTATCTCCAGAGTGAAATCAATATCATTATGAGTTTCTATTTGTTTAAAAGACAGTTTAGCAACATCATGTACTAATGTTTGAAACTATGATAGATCAAGAAGCAAATTTTTAGTATCTTCTTAGTAACTATGTTCACAATGTTGATATATAAAAACATAATATTTCCTAAAATAAAAATGCATTATATGACCACCAATGTTATCAAATGTTTTAAATCTCCTCATACCACATTTCTTATAACAACACCTAATTTCACCTTATGAAAAAAATTCTAGTTCAGTTGGTGAAAATGATAAAAAAAATCCTCAACCCCCTAAATATTTACAAGATTTATACTAGAATTTTTTGGATTCGTATGATGATTTATCCAATGGAGATATTCTTGTAAAGGCTATTGTCTACTTCTGTGTTCTATTTTTTTAAAATAGAATATAAAATTGATTCATATGATTAATCTAATATAAGTAAGAGCCTATCCAAAAAAATTAAAAAATTAAAGAATTAAAAATTACTTTTAAATATTATAACTTCTATCTAATTACCAATATTTTTTTGAATTCATCAAATCACTTCTATTTTTTAATTACTACTTTTTTATTATAGTTACCATTAATTAAAATTGTAGGAAGTATAATTATAACCTAGGTATGTGAGGGAAGAATGCACTAGAAGAGATTAAGTTAGTGACAGAGTTAAATATTTTTAATTCCCTTGTGTTCAGATGATTTAGTGAAGAGGTAATCATCAGTATACCTGCAAGATTACCCATGAATACCTTTATCCTCTAAAAGGCCTGAACATTGACACACTATAATTATTTCACTTAATCATCTACTTCATCCCCTCCACTCTATGATTTATTTGAGGTATGTATAGAGTGGAGGGGGTGGAGGAAACCATAGGGGAAAATAATTTTTAGATCATTTGGTTTATACAAATTAGGGAAAATAAATTCATGGATAATCATGCGATGGGTGGAAGAAAAATAAGATTCAAGAGACAATAATTACACTCTTAGTGGATTATTTTCCATTTTTTTGGTTAAATATATCACTGTGAGAAAATAATGTTTTACTAAAAATCATGCATTTATATTACTATTAATAGTAAAACATTATTTTTAGACAAAAATAGATTGAAGTAAAAAATGTTAAAAAAAATTAGTATGCATGTCAGTATTTCTCTAGATTTTATTTCATCAGTAATCACCCCAATATATACTCATGATTACATATCCTTTAAATGGTTTGAACTCTAGGGTATCCAAAATAATTCACTCTATTTTCATCTTCATCACATATGCTTCATGTTTCCCTCAATCCCCTTAGTCGGCCTTTGGTTACTAACTATGGTAATATTTGGTTAATTTTGGTTTATTTTGGTTAATAGTAGTTAATTGTGGTTGTTTGGGTAATTAAAACCAATTTTCATTAATTTATGCTAATTTTAACTCAATTCCAGTAATTTTCGTTAATTGTCACCCATTTTTACTAATTATCAATAATTTTAACTATTAACCACTTATTTCATCTATTTTTAACTAATTCTAATTCATTACCACTAATATTTGATAATTACACTTGTTTTTACTAATTTATACTAATTATAACTTAGTGCCACTCATTTTTGCAAATTCATACAAACTGCCACTCATTACCACAAATTTTTTCTAATTACCACTCATTTATGCAAATGTTTACTAATTTCCACTCATTTCTGTAAAGTTTTACTGATTACTACTCATTACTAATAATTGTTTCTAATTAAAACTCGTTTTTCCTAATTAAATTTAGTTTTTACTTTGTACCCACTCAATACCTCTAATTTTTACTAATTACAGTTAATTTCAATTAATTTTTACTAATTCTATTAATTTTTAAACAATACAACTCATTTCAACTAGTTTCTACAAATTACTACTCATTTCAAGTAATTTTAACTAATTACCACTCATTTATGCCGATTCTCACACATTACTGCTCATTTGTACTATTTTTCACTCATTTCCAAATATTTCTACAAATTTCTGCTCATTATTGGTGTTTTATACTATTTCCCACTCATTACCAGTAATTTCTTCTAATTTCATCTCATTTACACTAATTTTTACCAATTTTAATTCATTTATTCTAATTTTTACTAATTTACCGTCATTTATTCTAATTTTTACTATTTATAACTCATTTTTTAATAATTATAAAATTATCACTAATTTTTTTTGTAATTATCACCAATTTTTACTAATTACCACTAATTATAGAATATTATTGCTATGGACCACACATTAACGCTCTTTTTTTAATAATAACTGCTTATTACCTCTAAGGATTACTAATTTCTTCTAATTACTGCTAATTATTACTAATTAATGCTCATTTCCACTCATTTTTACTAATTTCTAGTAATTACCACAAATTTTTACTAATTACTGATAATTAGTGTTAATTATTATTAATTACATATTATTAAAAAATATATTTTATATTTTCTTATCATTTTCGCTAATTTTTACTAATTTCTACTCATTATTGAAAATTTTTCATTACAGGTGCTCGATACCACCTTTTTTGTAGCTTCTTCTTATTACCACTAATTTTCTGTAATTTCCACTCATTAATGCTAAATTTTACTAATTTTCACTCATTAATGTTAATTTCTACTAATTACTAGTAATTTCTAAAAATTATAGGAATTTTATAATAATTACCGATAATTTCTAATAATTATCATTAATTTTTACTGATTACAACTACTTTTTCTAGTTGTTTTTAAATTATTATTATTTTACATTAATGATGAAAAATTTGTCTTAGTAAATATTCATTATTACTAATCACTCTAAATTATAAATACTTATTACTAATATATGTGAACTAGTACTAAATTCCATTAATTTGTACTATTTATTTTTAAATTATAAGTTCTTACTATGAATTTAAACTACTTAATGATAATCTAAACAAATTACTTCAAATTAAATCTAATTAAATCTATGTAAAAATAATTATTGGTAATTAAGACTAATTTATTCTAATTTAAAATAATTATTGACACATAAAACTAATTATTGCTAATTAAATATAATTATATCTAATTGAAAATAATTCCTGATACTAAAAATAAATCACAAAAACAATTTTCTAATCAATAATACTAATTTTTAATATAAATTAAATTATATTAATTAAAATTTAAAGAGAATAGAAAAATTAATCAAATTTGATGATTTTTTAGATGCAATTATGGAAATATTACTTCCGAAAAAAAATAAAAAATTTATAGGAATAACCAACGAATTGGATATATAGAGTAATGATAGATTAAGATATGTGGGAAGATGAATGTGATGAAAATCAGATGGGGATGCATATGTATTGGTTAAATCATTAGTGGTGGGGAAATGTCTGATGGGTATACCGTTGAAAATAGTGTTATTTAAGGTGGGCCCCATCGCAAATAGTAACCCCCAAAAATAAAGGTTCTGGTGATAAATATGTTTTTTATGATGAAACATGTCACAAAAAATTTTCCACCGACACATTATTTATGAGAGACTATAAATCCTAATCTCAAGAAACTATTATGAATAATAGTATCTTCAACGTGAGAAAATGCTTGTCAAAAATAATGGTTCCCACCGCATGTAGTGCAAGCACACAAAACGTATTCATGACCGAAAACAAGTCTGATCACAAATAATTATAAATATTAAAATTTTCAATGAGATTCATTTATCATTGCAGGTTATCCATTTATAAAAGAATATTTTTCTTATATATGTTGGTGTTTACTACCAATATAGGACATGATAACATATATAAAAATATAAATTCCAATTATTTTTTATGCCAATAGATATTCCTATTTTTGAAATTTTTTATTATAACTTGGGCCTACGATTATAATTAATATGTACCATGAATTAGAAGATTTGATGTCTGGATAAAAAATATGATAACATATGCTCTTTGTGGGGTAGTATACATTGGGTGCATCATAAGAGATATGATATTAGATAAATATGTCAATAAATGATTTATCCCTTCTATATTAATGAAAGAATATATCTTTATACCATTGATTTAAGTGGAACTATATGAAAAGATACATGTCCTTTGTGTTTTATATGTGATTTTATTTTAGAAATTCAATGAATGGAAAGTTAATTATATACGGTGAGGACATAGTTATGCATCATTCATGAGGATATATTATTAGACAATAGATATTATTACACAGTATCATTCGTATGAAGGTTACTAGTTAGAATATTAACTTCTTTCTCTATGGTTTCCATAACTAATATTTAGATGCAGATCTTGAATTTTATGAAAGATCGCCTAATTCCACCAGGAAAGAGTTTTAGAGGATCACACATTAAGAGTACCCATAATCTCTTAAAATTCATGTCAATTTAATAAGAGAACATATTATTCCTGACTTGTTTAAGAATAATTATTTATGTACTATTGATTTTAAAAATAAAATCATGGGAAATTTGAGTTTGGAATATGTGAGTTTATTTTTTTCTCTTATTTATTATTAAATTGGAAATTTATCAAAATATATTTATTTACTAGCTCAGTGAATTGATTAAGGTGAATTAATACTTAGTTATAAAAATATTAAAATAAATATTTATTATTTAATTTATTTAATATAATAGTTAAATTTTAAATGAATAATATTTATTTAAATAAATATTTTATAATTCAATGTTCAATAAACATCATGGTGGATTAATTAGACTAGTCTAAAACCTAATCTAAATGACATATTTTATTTAATATCATTTAAATAAATAAATAAATATTTATTTATTTAATGAATGATATATAAATAAACTCATGTCATGGATATAATAATAATAAAAAAATAATAATGTACATGATGATTAAATATATTAAATTAATTGATAAATGATAATTAGGAAAAATCAATTATTCTAACCCTATGTATAAATTCTAAGGTTTATTATTTTAGAGAGTTTGAGAATTGTGTTTTCAATGAAATCCTATATATAAATACCTTAAGATCTTATAGAATTATCCTTATATTCCAACTCTCAAGAACATTAATAAGTCAAGAGAAACTCATTATTATGATTAATGATGGACAATGTAAATAATGTGACTCCACCACACCAGCACAGAGATATTCATGAATGGTTTTCAGATATTTTATGAAAATTTGTTGATACACCGAGATGAATCCTAACATAGATTCATTGCCAAAATAATCATGTGTCAAAGCCATAATAAAAATTTATAGATATAATTATCACGTTTGATGTAATTATAACTTTTATTTTTCTTTAATTTTAATTAAATATACTCTCTAAGAGACTTATGAGTTTCTTTCATCATGTTCATATGATTTTATCTATTTATATCACCGAAAAATATATAAGGATCCCTTATTCATTTCTTATATTATATAACAAAACCTTCAAGTGGTATTTGAGTTCTCACATTTTAATTTATAGTTATTTATAATTTATATGATCAGTCTCATTTCTTAGTTTATTAGTTTATGTATTCATATTTTTGTTCCTAATACAATTGTAGACATAACATGTTCATTGGAGTTCATATGGGAAACGAGTAAAATAGTCAGGAAGTACACTTGAAGATTCCATCCAGCTGTGTGAAGGTCACTAGCAACATGAAATGGTTACATAGAGTGTAAATGTAAATTATAGGCCCTATACTAATGGTCAACTCACAAAAGGAGTGAGTTTCATCAGTCTAATCTCACTGTGTGAGTTGGTACATGACAGAATTTCAGGTCATGAATTGGTTTCAACTATAACACATGGTTTGATAGGTACTCTAAGACATGTAGTTGGCATTCAAATCTTGAAAACCTGCATAATTATACACATTGTGTAATTTATGGTAAATTGTGTTATCAATACATGGTCTCATTACACACCTCCTATAGACTTATAGATATATAAATTTAGGAAAATTAATAATACATGGTATATAGCTGTGATGTACAAATTGTGTCATGAGACCATGTAATGAGACCATGTATTGATAACACAATTTACCATAAATTACACAATGTGTGTAATTATGCAGGTTTACAATATTTGAATGCCAACTAAACGTCCTTCAGTACCTATCAAACCATGTGTTATAGTAGAAACCAATTCATGACATGAAATTATGTCTTGTACCAACTCACACAGTGAGATTAGACTGATGCAACTCACTCCTTATGTGATTTAACCATTAGTACAGGGCCTTTAATTTACATTTACACTCTATGAAACCATTTCATATCGCCAGTGACCTTCACACATCGGGATGGAATCTTCAAGTGTTCTTCACGACTATTTTACTCATTGTCTCATATATGAACTCCAGTGAACATGTTATGTCTACAATTGTACAAATTTTGTCACAAATGTCACCAGACATAGGGTATAGGTTGTCTGATAGTGATTATTTTTTGTGGATCAACACACATTGTTTCAATTTCCATATAAATTCAAAAATAATATGACATGTGATGGTCATCATTTACATTATGTATTTCACCTAAATTTCCAAAAATTCATGCCACATATATTTAAGTAATGTCGTGTGATCATACACTCCATGAGGACTGCATAAATTGATCCACAAAACTATACACTATGTATATCATAACTTGTTGTGTTGGCATATATGTTGTGTAAGTACCCAAAAAATGAGAAGGGCCAAACATAGATTTTGTCACATGGCATGTCAAGTGACAATATATACTATGTATGTATTAAAAACCAGAATGGATTTAATCTGACCCAAAATCTACACACTGTGTTGCCATAGTATAGACCATGTATATAAATATTCTAATATGAAATAAAATATATTAAATTTATTTAAAAATAATAAAGTTTTGGATTCTTATTTAGTAGTGACTATTAGCATCGAGTATTGAGATAAATAATTAAATATTTAATTTCTTATATTAATTTATTATTTTATATTTATTTATATTTATTTGAATGAATATTATAAATGGAAAATGTGTGTGTCATTTCATCTTGTTACCAATCATAATCATCAATAACATGTGTATGAGTATGATTTATTTAATTAAATAAATTATTGGTTTAATTGTTTAATATGAAAATTAATTATTAAATTTAAAAATATGAATTCTATATCATGCATCCCTTGTTCATTATGTATGGGCTGACATATTAAAGGAATTCAATTTAACCATATATCCTTATTAAACCTAACATGTGTGTGTGTGAACATTTATCAAGGAAAGAGTTACCAACATGTGGAGATGGTTCTAAACCCAAGCCGAGGTGAATCAAACCAAAGAGATTCATAATAAAATGAAAAAAATATTATATATTAATCCAACTATAGGCTCATGGAGTACCCCCTAGCATCATGGTTAACTGATAACTTCTTGATAAACCAACCATTGTAAATAATATCATGATTGTATTACATATTTATTTTATTTTTTATGTTCATGGTAATTTATTTATCTACACAATGCATGATTTATTAATTTGTATTTTAAAAATGATCACATAAAGTAATTAAATGAGAAGGTTCACTAATATAAAATAAAATAAAATGGTATGAGATATATTTTAGTATGAATTGTTAATTAATTATGTAATACCTCCCAAAAATTAATTTACCAGTATAGAAATATAAATTAATAAATATTATAATAGTATGTGAGTAAATTATTATACCAATCATGGTTAATTAGTTATGTAAGATCCAAATAATATTAAAAATTATACGAAGAATAAAATAAATAATATTTTTTCATAAGTTAATTAAAAATATTAAATGAAAATATTAATTCTTCAAACACCTTTCATTTTTGGAGTTAAGAACAGTTCATTATTGAAATGATTAGTTTGTCATACTCAGGGGACCTATCAATTATCAAAGAGTATTAAGAATTATATTAAGATGAGTTACCCAGGATTGATTTAAGGGTAATTTTCATAGTATACATAATATCATTTAAAGGTAAGTGGCGAGGAAATTTTATTATAGTGTTTCGGGATTGATAAATTCACTCAATAGATCAAGGGGCTATGAGTTAATGTCGATGGAAAGTAAATCATGCCTAGAGACCATTGTATAATTTTCATGTCTATAATATAAGTTATGAAAATTGAAATATAGATCATTTCCACTTGATTATTTGAGTATAAAAATATTCTAAATAAAATAATTGGGGATTCATGGATTTGATAAAATAATGTGAGATTTATTAATTGGTAAATTATTTGAAAATCAGTAATATAGATAAAATAGAATTATTTTATCTTATTTTTATAGAAAAACAGTATTAGAATCATGGAATCACTATAATTATATTTTGAGAAATTTAAATTCTTTATCTTTATGTGTTTCAAGGTGTTGTATATGCACTTACACAATGTAGTACTTCATGAAAATATGTGATATGTGTTTTAGTCTACTACTCCAGAATATGCACATCAAGGATTAAGTGAGGGTGAAAAAGATACTAATAGCAAGCTTGTGAAGGTTGCTTCATATTTTTATTTCATCATTTACATAGCTATATCCAAAGATATGATTCTGAAAAATAATTATATGGATGCATACAACATGATAACTTATCTCGAAGAAATTAAAAATGAAATGGATAAACAGAAGATAAATTAGTTATTCACTACACAATCCTTGTGTAAAATGGAATTTTAATTCCTAGTTATCAATAACATACTCAAAATGTTTAATTATATAGATCAATTAGAAGTGTTGGTCATGTTATAGTTGTATCCTTAATAGCATCATCTATATAAATTATGATAACTTGTATTTATAGTTTTTAATATTAATAATCTTCTTATCACATCATGATTGTTCTTCTACATAACATACTATGTGATAATGTCCTATGAGTAGCTGTTGAAGGAACCAGGCACACAACGGATACCCCAAAAATAGGATTTAAAAAAATCATTGACCATCGACAAGAACTTGTCGACGTCGGTGTATCACTGCTTGGTTTAAGCTGAGGATCTCAAATTTAGAATTTTAAACACAAAATTAAAAACATAAAAACATGGTTTTGAAAAAATCTGTTCTTGATGTCTTCTCATATTTGGTTATCTCTTATTAATGAATATGAATATGAATTCCTCTATATTGTCCACATTCATTTCAAAAATCTATGGGACATCCGATCTTCGAATCCTGGGTAATAGCACAGAGATCTGACAACTCCTTCGATGATCCAACAAACACCGCATCACTATGCTTGTGATGCCTGAGAGAGATATCGATCCGAGTTCATTGGATCTAGAGCTTCTATATTTCTAGAATATAGGATAGAGGAGAGCATAGAGAAACCCGATGAATTATCCATGATGGGAGGCTCTCTTCTTCTATATATAATGTGTTAATCAAATATCTGGAATTTCTTCTCTGGCCCCCAAATATTTAACACACTATAAATGAAATGTTATGACCATAAATATGAGCCATAAATATTATTATCAAATTATTATAATATATTAAATATATTACATGATAATAAATTAGTCATTAACTCTACATTTAATTCCCTCAAATTTTAATTGAACATGAAATATATTTATCTAATATTCATTCAATTAATATTTTCATTTATATACATTAATACATTGAAAAAAAGTTAATAAATAAATTCAATTACAATTATTCAAAAATTGAATAATAAGAATTTATTTTTGTGCATTGGTGATCTTTTCTCCTTGGACAAATCTGAGACACCAGGGTGTGTCCCAAAGTGTTGAATATACCTATTAAACTGAATAGGGTATATTCTCAGATATGCTATTATGCATGACCTTCTAGGCCCTTAGCTCGATAGTAGTAAATAGTATTCATATATAAAGAGTAGGATCTAGGAACCCATAATGGCCCCTAGAAAGATGAGTATGGTCACAGTAGTGCCAACCAACCTATGAACATGTATTGTGTAATGTAATCTCTTTGTAATAATATCTCATAAAGAAGGACACACACTCGTGTCATCATCCTATTCTTACCTTATTGTTTTTATCTAACTAGATGCATTTACTCTCAACTTCCAGGGTCATGGTCTTATTATGGTTCTACAATCCCTATCAACATGGCATGAGATATATTACCTTCATAACCCAAAAGAGAAAAATCATATCTTGACCATTCAACCAATGTCATGTCACCAAAGACAATCCCAACACAAACTATAAAACCATGATTTCAATTTCATGGTTTTTTTATTGCGTCAATGTACGTGATCAAATAGAATACATTGGTGATAATATGAGTGTAAGAGACAGTTAGACATGATCATAGATAAGAACATCCAATGAAACCAAAAACATGTGGTTTTTCTATTAGGGAGTTTTTCCTCATGATCTCACTACTTGAGATCACAAAGTGATCACTTTATGAGAATATGTATCAATGCTTATAACCCCTATCACCTGATAGTCACCCATTTACTGTGTCTCATTGGTAAGATGTATCTGGACCATACTAAATTTATTTAATATTAATTTCATTTTATATCAAGGTTCTCATTATATCATTGGATCTTCTAAAACCATTCCTGATACAACAATTAATCTATGGACATTATGGTTAAATATTGGATGCATAAATATCTACACTATAATGGTAATAATTATATGATGTATAACCTACGTGTATACATGATATGGTAATCAAAAGCATTGCATAGTTGTGTCTAGGGAACCTGCTATTTCAAAACCCCCTCAAGGACTAGAGCCAATATGCAAACCATAATGGTTATTTACTCACAAGATAAAGATCATGTTTTTGTTGAGTTATGGCTTTAGCAGCTGGAATTTCCCCGATTCCGCCGTGCGAAATATAGGAAATTTGCAACCTCATATCCTTAAGTAAAACTTCTCAAGAGATGGTATCCATGAGTATATCCCACTTTTCCACCTTCAAAACAACAAATATTATCCAGTAAGAATATATTAATTTATATTATTATAATACTTTTTAAACTAGGATTGATTCCAAGAACATGAAAAAATCGTTTCATTTAACTGCTTCTTAATATCCTTAAAAGATGCAACATAATCAGTATTTGTGGGTATGTAAACCACATGGTTATATAATATTGTCTCACTCATCACATTTTCTAAAATACAATATTAGATCACATAGATCTATGGGATAATTGTTTGTGTCCCCTGAAGAACTAGTATCCTTACATCTCCACTTATGATGTTTATATCATTTATACTTACTGATGTACAATTATATAGTTCTGATAGCATCACATGAAGTGCTCATGGAATTAACTGATATTTACCAACTTTCCCAGTAATATCAATTCTTGTACATATCATAGAATATTTTATTGATCCATTTCATAAGAATATTGATTTCAACTTATCATGTTTATCTCCTCCCATTTCCTAGACATGCCAACATGGAGAGATAATGTCATGTGACACTAACAACAATTCATTCTTGAATTGTTCCATCTTGTATTTTTTAATACCATGTCACTATATGTATGATTGTCTAGGTACATGAAACCATTATGTCTACCTTAATGGATCTTATTCCCTATAACATATGTTTCTACATTAATTCAATCCCTTGATAATATATTTTGTCATGGTTTTAACAAACATGAAGACCAATCTATTTTATATATGTTGTCAATCATATTACACTAGGAAAAATGATACTCCCACTAAATCATGGTAGACACATGGAAAACATTGATTCCAAATGAATTTTCATTGATCATGTTTATCACTTCAATCCTCAACTAGATTTCAGTAACATGCAACCATGATTATCATTTTGTGATGTGACCATCCATTTTTGGTTGTGATGTATAAACACCTTCCATGTTCGGTGGTCATGACATCTAATGCTCAATTTGATCATAGATATTAGATTAGAAATTTAAAATTCTAATAGAAGAAGTCATAATGACTTTGTGTAACTAATCTAGCCTTATTGGTAAAATAATTTTATCATACATGTATTTTTTTCACTTGAATACACGTTTTAGTATTCATAATAGTAAGCCCCATTCCACATTGATACATGGAGTCCATTTTTCTAATTTCAATTTGTCTATTCAATCTTATCTAATTTTTAATCACATCATACTTGTATGAAATATTATTCACAATGAATAATATATCACCAACCATGGTGAATAAAAAACCAATCACCATGGTTTTATCCTTCTTACACATTATGGGTCTCTGGAACATACTATGCTCCACATGCATTTGTGGAACTAGTTCCTATGACAACTATATGGGCTTCTTTTGCATTGAGTAAACTCAAGTAAATATGGCTCACACTATCAAAAGAGATATGTGAACCATTATATATATTTGTATTCTATCACTTGACTTTAACTTTTCTATCTTAGGTCATTAGGTAATAACATTCTAATCAACTATTATCATGATTACAATAGATGCGTACTATGCTTGTTCCGGATGCAATTTTGTTTATTTCCTAATAAACACTTCACATCCAAAACACATGTACATATGAGATAATGAGTTATTACACTATAATATGACTCATATGATATAAATTTGTCATTTTAGTTTGCATATGATTATGGTGTTACACAATTATTTGAAAAGAATGTAATGAAATATAATGGAATTTTCTGCAAGTTGCAAAATTCATACTACTTACATCAATACTCTGATGTATAAAATGTTAGATTAGGAATTTCTCCACACAAACTTTTTTTGATCAATTTTAATATGTAATCTTTTTTCATATATCCCCATCGTTAACATCAATGACATGAAGTAGATAAGATAATTTGTGTTACAGAATTACTCCACGCGCACTATCATGATCGATGATTGCATAGTCAAGATATTCTTCGACATGGAAGATTGAAGCGACTCATATCTTTTGACGATGCATATTGATCATTATTCCAATACTTAATGACTTAGGGGAATCATATAAAGTATCTTTGCCACTATATTTCTCTTGAAACATTTTATTGTCACTTGTTAATCAATTTTCCAAATCATTCCCACATACCTTTTTTTCTAATAGTTCCCTTATCCAAACTAAAGATATTGATAATACCAATGGTGTTTAGTTTTGTCGAGCCTTAATATCATACTAGGAATATATTTGATGTCCACTTTTAGAGTTTCTTGAAAAAGAATTATCTTGTCACAACTGGGAATAAGTCTTACATTTTATGTTTAATTGGTATTTCCTATTATTCTTGTAACACTGAACAAGTGATGGAGTATTAAATACCAAATAAACATTCATTTCGGAACCTTGATGAATGTATTCATGAATCCAAGGACACAAGAGATTAATGTTTGTGGTTATACTAAATCGTAATTCTACCAGAATCATACACTTGGAAAATAGAAGTCGTATGCTTCATACCACTATCATAGGTGTTACCCTTTCTCATCCACTCAGAGAATTCACCTAACTTCTAGTAATATTTCTATACTTACTTGGTTACTGAATATCAACACACATATGTGAACATAATATTGTACTGAATACCCAAAAGGTAAAATAAAAAATTACATGGATGAATATGCATAATGTAGATAAGGTAACATGCTTCATTAATTTAGTTTGTTGCGATTAAACTTACATAGATTTATTTGATAATATTTAGTATAGATAACCTCTGATTAATACCTATTTTATTGAAATACATTGTTAATGTTTTATTTTCAATTTTTTTGTCTTTTTTCCTTATAATTAAATTGTTTCACTATAATAATTAATGATTAATCTATCATTTATATACTTATTCACTTAGAAAACCTTAATTAAAAGTTAAAATAACTTTTACACTATACATGTTTGTTTTTTAACCTAATATAAGACATGATTAATGGGGTGATGTGATATTAAAATAAGAAATATTGAAATACAATTACCTCCCTTTTAATTTTACATAGATCCAGTGCAACTATTAACTATTCAAATCATTGATTCGCTTTATCCTTAAAAAACACACAAAGATGAGACTATAGGTTATATCGCCCAATTCCAAATTTAGTGATCATAAAAAACACTGGATGTTGATGAAATCATAATGACATAACAATCACATGCTACGTACATTAGTCTTCTATATGCAATTTCACCCTTGATTTTGTGGTAACTTAACAGGTATAGGGACACTATCAACCTGAGTTTAATAGTATTATGCGCATGCTCCTATACTATTCTTGGATACTCATGCTAATGATGAAATTAAAACTTTCTAGCATTTATCATATATTTAATGTTTTTTGTATAACTTTCTATTTTTTCTAAAACAATAAAATTTAGCAGATTAGTACTTTTTTATGGATTACCAGTTTAAGCATTTTGATTAATTAATTAAATAATTTAATGTCTCCCACTATTTTATTGAATTCTAAGAACCCTCAAAGAAAGAATAAGAATACCATGTTTCTTGAGTATTCCATTGTCAAGGATCCCTAAAACCACCCCTCATAGTCTTCATTATTTAGCTACGCCACTACATGGAGGGTTCAAGGTAGGCGTTTAGCTATCCAACCGAATGAACTTGACGTTCCTCGATCTGTCGAGCAAAGTACCGGATTTTTAAATCATTACTTGATTTACTCAACACTTTGGTCTAAATTTACAAAAAGCTAGATTTGGATATTTATTTGTTGCAATTTCTGTTACGTCAACCCACAACTCTCACAAGAACTCCCTGGTAGTAATATGAACCCTCAGATTTAGTATTACCAGCACCTCAAATAGTCACTTTTGTCCAAATTTGGATAATGTAAGGCAGTAATGAATTCATATATCTTTGAGTGTTTTATTTGTTTCTTGTGATGAATTAAATCATTTTCCATTTTCTTATCGCGTACTATGTCATGGAACTCACAACTAACCATGCATGAAATAGAAAAATCCATCACGTCACATGTTCGTTTTATCTACGCATTCTTGTTTATTATTATTCTATGTGTTTGTGGATTAACTACACATAAAAAAATTATAAACCATGTAAAAAAATTATGACATGATCATTAGACGGTAATAATGGATGATCTATTGAGTTAATAACAGACAAGCCTATACCATAGGGGATATTCCTTGAGTAGCATAGTCAGTGAGTCAAAATGCAACACATACCCATAAAATACATCCAACTCCTATTTGGTGTGTCACAATCAATTAGAATTAAAAACTTCACTAGTCATTTCATAATTATACAAGAAAAAAGTACACTATTGAGGGGAACTAGGGAGTATAAAATACAAAATTATAGTGGAAGCGCATGTACTTATAAAAATAATAACTCAAAGAAGTTATGAAAATCCTCATTAATTAATTAAACTAATTATTAAAACTCCACCCAATAAATAAATAAATATATAAATAAAATAAACAATCACTAGAAATAAATTGGTTGGTCCATGGATATTGAACAGTCTAATATGCATTTACTTGCATATTTAAAATAAATATAGAATTAAATTCAACATGCATTAAAATAAACTTGAGGGAATTAAATAGAACAACAAATTTCATTCCTATTTTTAGTTGAATCATAACATATTTCAGTCCCAATTAATTAATTTAATTTTAAAACTAAAAATTAAATTAATTATTTAATTTAATGAATCACCTAATTAAATTTAGTCACACTATAATTAATATAAATTAATATCCTTAACTAAAAATTAATTTTTAAATAAAAAGTTATTATTTAATTAATTCAATATACATGTAACAATAAATTAATTGATTTAATTAATTTCTGATCATTTAAATTACCTGGACCTTGAAACCCTCGGCATGGCCTAGGCGGGTCATGCCAAATCCACGTAGACCCATTTTGGGCTTTGCCGACCCCCGTGCAGTGGAATTTTGGACCATACCGGTCTGCCCAAGCCCATTCCAGGCTGTGTAGACTTGCTCAGACCTATTCTGGAGAAAAAGTAGATAGAGTTGTGGATACCTATTTTCTAGGAGGACTAGGATCATAGAACATGACTAAAGGGAGGTGCATTGCTACACTAAGAACTACCGGCATGGGCGGCACGGTCAGCCGCAACCGAGGAGGCTGCATCAACTGGGCATGATGGAGACTGTCGAGAAGGATGTCATCCAGCCGATGGGCTGTGAAAACCGGGCTACTACACAAGAGAGTCTCGAAATTTGGTGGCACACCCTAGTTTATGGAGACATGGGGTAGCGGGAGCCGTAGGTCCATCAACGAGGTGCTAGCTGGATGAGGTGACCCCCAACGGCTAGGTTTCAAAGGATATGTGGTCTAGAAATTAAAGACTCATAGGTGAAGCCTTAAGAAATGATATATTTGGTGTGGTTGAGAACTGTGGGGAAGGCAGGTTAGCTTGTCGGAGGACGATCGTAGTGTGGCGGCCACCCCTATATATGGAACAGAGGAGCCCTGTAGGGTTCTGGAAAAAGTTGGTCCGATGAGGATTGGCTATAGCCTGGGGCGGCTGGCTACTACAGTGCAGTGGAGGAAACTTGGAGAGGGGGTTGCTAGGATAGTGTGGGGAGGCACTGAGGGAGGAGGCCAAACCGATGGTGGAGGATGGCTAGTTCGGGCAGCTATGCCACTGGAGGAGGCAGCCCCAGAGGGGGCCGTCACATATTGGAATGTCGATGGAATGTTGGCACGATGTCTAATGTCTTGGGCGTCCATGAGAGGGAGAAACACAGGGGGCCACTCGACCACCTAAATGTTAACATTTTTTGTGTTATTGTTATTTTTTTATTATCCAATGTGGCTCCACGCCACCCCAAAAATTATTATTTTTATTTTATTAGGGGACTGACCACAAGTTAAGTCCCCTTTAACAATTTCTAATTCATATTTACTAGGATTAGAAATATAATATATTAATTATAATAAAAAAATATAATTTCATTACTATAATAATAATACAATATTTTTAATAAATTAATGTTGATGCTAAAATATTTTTATGCTGAGTATTTTGACCACGGGATTTCTGGTCAAAATAATAAACTTCACTAGAATTTAGTCTTGAATCCAAATTTGAATCTTTTGATGGCCGCAGATTGGCCAACTGATGTCCAATTCGGATTTCTTCTATGACGTTCAAACCGTGACGATGTCCTTTTCTTCATTTAAGGAAAATTTAATTCATTCACTATCTTATAATTTCACGTTTTCACTTTGAAACAACTTGAAGAAATTGGGCATGCAGAAAATACCCCAAAATGGGATTTTAAAAAAATCACCAACCTTCAACATGAACTTTTCGACGTTGGTATATCACTTCTCAGTTTCAGACGAGGATCTTCTGTGAAATTTTTAATGAACAAAATTAAAACCATTAAAATATTGATTTAGATCTGAATCTATGCTTGACATCTGCTTGTCGTTGGTGATTTATACTAAAAGAATCTGAATTCGAATTCTTCTAGATCATCCACACATGCTTCAAAAATATACAGGAGCACCGATTTTTGAATTCCAGGTTCTAGCATGGAGAACCAATGACTCTTTCAAAGCTTCGATGATCACCGCATCGTTAAGCTTCTAATTCTAGAGAGAGAGATCAATCTCAGCTCTTTGGATCTAGAGCCTCTCTCTCTAGAACCTAGGAGAGTGGAGAAGAGAGTGAAATCTCATGAATAATCACTATTGGGAGACTCTCCTATTCTATATATATTGTGTTAATAAAATTGACGTTATTTCCTCTCCATCCCCTAAATAATTATTGCATAATAAAAAACATGTTATGACTACTAATCTAAGTTATAAATAATATTATCACTTTATTGTAATATACTAAATATAATATGTGATAATAAATGAGTCATTAACTCAAAATATCATTCCCTAAAATATTAATTGAACCTCAAATATATTAAACTAATATTCGTTCAATAGATATGATCATGTATTTACTTTAATACTTAAAAATAAAATTAAAAAATAAATTAAATTCCCTATATTCACAACTTGAATAATATAAATTAATTTATTGAATTTGTGATTGTATCTCTTCGTAAAAATCGTGGACCCTAGTGGTCTGGCCAACCATGTCCAATGTCCCTATTCATCTAAATATTTCTTATTCTTGAATACGCTATTGTATGTGATTTTTTAGGCCCTTATCTCAGTAGCATTGAATAGTATTAATAGACCAAGAGTTGGATCTAGAAACCCATCACGGTACCTAAAGAGATGTTTATTTTTATTACAACAATATCCAACCTACGAACATGTACTGTGTAATATAATCTCTTTGTCTTAATATCTCATAAAGTAGGACTCACACTCAGGTCACCATCCTCATCTTTCTTTTTTTTTGTTGGTCTAACTGGATGAATTTACCCTTCACTACCATGGACATGGTCTTATGAAGGTACTACCATCATTATTAACATGTCCAGAGATATATTACTTCCATAAACCAAAAGCGACTAATTCTTTCTTGACCATTAATCCAATGTCATGTCACCAATGATGCACACAACAAAAACTACCACACAATGATTTCAATATCATGGTCTGTAAATTTTATAAAAGTTCATGATGAAATGGAATACATTGGTAATGTTCTCAATTCGAGATATTGTTACACATAATATTAGATAGGAATATCCAATGACACAACAAACATGTGGTGTTACTATTAATAGGTATATATTTTTGATCTCGCTATAACAAATCACCAAGTGCAAACATTTTGAGAAGAAGTCTCAATGCTTATGACCCCCCATCACCTGATAACCAAACATCTACTGTGTCCAGTCAATAAGATGTATCTAAAACATAAGACCAATAATTAATATTTTTTTCATTGTTTCTCAAGGTTCTTGTTATAGCCTAGGATGTGATATAACCTTTCTTGACATGAAAATTAATATATGGGAATTTCCGTTAAATAGTGTATGCATATATATCTACATGGTAATGGTATGAAGTACATCATGTATAAATAACTTATATACATGATATGGTAATCAATAGAACTGTATAGTGGGGTCTAGGGAACCCAGTATCTCACCCGCAGTCTCACTGAAATGTCATATTAGTACCCCGATATGATGAGAAACCAGATGTTCAATGATACTATTCTTAAATATATTTTCTATGTCTTGATAAAATATATTTTGGGACACAAATGATACATGCTATCATGGGTTGAGAGACACAGGACATTGAGGAACCTTCTCATGTTGTACGCACTTAGTAATACCAAGTGTAATTTATTATGCGATGGTGACCCACCCATACAAATTCAACATTTATATGTGTTATTAGATACTCATATATATGGATGTGGTTATAGATCCTCATACTTCAATATTATTAATAATGAGTTTTATAATTCACATACATAGACATATTGATGAAAACTATGATGACATATGTTCACGGTGAGGTGTCATACGTTGGGTTCATCATGAGTAATATTTCATTAATGAATAATGAGAGATAATATTTTTCCCTTCTATTCATTATTGGATGTTGACATATTTGTCCCTATGATGGAAATTATATAGCTGAACAAAATCAATGTCCATGGTTATCTATTGGTGTGTTTGATTTCCATATATTCAATGAAAGAGACATTGATTTCATGGGTTGATCTCACCAGCAAGAAACCTTCTTGATTAGAGATATATTGATAAAGGTATTTTATTACTCATTGAGTGTATGTTTGAGATATTATGTATTACATTATTAACTTGTTTCTCTATGGGTTCCCTGGTGTCTTTCCATAGGTTAACCATGGACATTATTAGACGACTTTGCATAATCCCGCTGAGAAATAATCTTATAGAGTCACATAAAATGTGTATCTTGAATCTTAGTTAAATAATATTTTATAACTTATTGTTAAAAATGATTAATAAATATTACTCTTGCATGTTGTTTAATAATTATTCATGATTTCTTGTTCGCATTTATGCAGTCACTAGTTTTTTGAGATAAAGTTATGTGAGCATAATATTTAATAAATATTAACTTTCTATTTAGTGAATATAATATTTATTTTTCTATTTTTGATTAATTAAGGGATATTTATTTATTTAAAAAATATTTGTTATTCACAGTCTAATAAATATTTTGGTGGAATGGTGGATTGAGTTTAACGGTCTGGTGAGAAATAATATATATTTAATATTATTTTATTAAATAATATTTAATGTAATTCATTAATTTTTCACTTTTAATGAAATAATATTCATATTATTATTATGAATGGGGCTTAGTAGATATTAAATAAATATCAACGAGAACTTTTGAAATTATTTATTTCTAACCCTAGATGTATATAAACCAAATTTTATTATTTTTCAAGAGAGCCAAATTATTTCACTGGACAAGAAAATTGAAATAGGAAAATACTATTGATGCCCTAGAGAAATCACTTATCAAATAATGCTTCCATGAATGGAGAGTGATCTTTCTACACCTTCCACTCTTGAGTTAAGAGAGATCAGGGGGAATTCATTGGATGTGATTCTTAGGGTGATTAGAGGTGAACAATAGAAGTGATATGATCTATCATGCTAGTGCATAGTGATTCCTAAAATAATGTTCTGAGATAGGTGGAACATGTGTGGATCACGTCTAGATGGAATCTAATTTGGATTCCTACAATTTAATGATGTTACAACATAGGTCTATTGTTAGATCCATCAACGAAGAAAGAATTTCTCATAAGGTAATTCCTTATTACATAAATTAATTATAAATAATATGTAATGATCCTATGATTTTCCTCTAGTATTTTATCAATTGTATGTTTTTTTAATTTAATTACATTAATCATAGTGTTATTCACTATGTAAATCTCATATTAATCATCAATAATGTAGAAAAAGAAAATTTAGTCATGACACGTTTCTTGATTTTTCTATTCCTAGAACCATCAAGTGGTATTAGAGCGGCCAAATAATTATTTATAATTATTTAAATATCATATATTTATCTATAAATATTTAATTTAGTTTTTAATTCCATCTTAGTAGTTCATAAATTCTGAATTGCAAGATTAGATTATTCATCTTCATTTTTATTATATATTATGAAATTGAATAGTTTTTGGATTGAAATAAATTTGAATCTCTTACATGGATATGTCGAGGAATCTATATTTATAACACTAGAGTACATGTTTCGTACTAGTGTTTAATGAACTAAGAATAAATTTGGAATTAATTCATGGCATGTGAATTTACTACACCTAGTGCATTTAATTATATACTATGTGTTGACTAGGCTTGCTTGGTACATGGAAAAACAGAGTGTACATCATGTGACTTCTATACGGGGCACGTTTTCCTTTAGTCATTGATGAGTATTGTTTTTATTATATGGCCTACCTGACTGGTGATTATGTAACTCAGATATAATACAAAGTGAATCCCATGTAAAAATTGTGTATTCCAACTTTTTCCATGGAAAGGTTACACACCGAGTCCTTAAGCTTCTATGATGGATAATAAGTGAAAAAAATACAAGTCATGTAGCTCGATTGTACATGTGATGTAACTTTTCCAAATTATGTTTAATTAATGTTAATTTATTATACTTTGAATACCTTATCAATAAGTAATTTTGTTTTTTCATAATTTGATAGGGCACGCCATGTGACAGGTTTTAAATATATAAATGTTTAATTAATTTAAGCGTAATATTCATATATTTATGTCATGTAGGAGTCGTATTATAGTTTCTACTTTACATACATTTACGTGTGATAGAAAAATCATGTAATCCATGAATTAATTAAGTTTATAGTACATTTCATCAATGTATATGATAATTTGTGTATGCCACATTACCGAAGAGTAAATTTTATATGAGTATCATACATGTTGGGTAGTTAAAGTAGGTAATCATTGTGTTTCCTTAAGGTATATTTTGTACAATACATAGTTAATTTTATATAAATTTATTTAATTTTATCTGAAATTATGATGGGTGAGGATATCAAGGAAATTCATATGAGAATGGTAATAAAAAATTAATTAATTAGAGAAGATAATTAAATTATTCATGTATGATTTATCTTATATAATAAATATTACAATTGATTGATAGTTTTATCAAATTCATAATTCATTGCATGCATATAGATTATCATTATTTTATACCGGACCTTTGTATTTGATTATTTTCTTTTAATTTATTTGTAAATTAAATTTTTTTGTGTTGTGTGATATCTCTCGTCTTATTATGTTTGGGGATATATTCCCATGGTTTATTTTTTTAAACCCCTCCCAGTCACATGTTGTGCATAAAAGAATATGTAATTGATGGAACACACAAGCTGTTGGATGTTGTTCAAGTTTAGATCCAAGGTGAAACCAATCCAAGGTAAATACATAAGTGAAGTGGTGTAATGTATCAACATGAACCATAATTTGTTCAAGGTGTTTTCCCCTAAGTCGAAGGTTAGTTTCTCACCCACTAGATTAACAGTCCATTAGAAAAACCTCATGATCATACCACTTTATTATTTCATTTCTATCTCATTTCATTGTTTTTTCATTATGGATTTTTTTTCATGATCACATGAACTGTAAAATTAATAAGCATGAAATACATAACTAAAATAAAGAGTCTCATGTGTAAATTCTATCTAAGACATGTTTAATCACTTATGTAAATCCACATAATATAAAACAAATATGTAATAAAGATAATAGTCTTCAATTTATGAATAAAGTTAAAATCCCTAAATTATATATATTTATTTGGTAAAGAGTTCCACTACATCAATTAAAATCAAAACATAGTTTCAAATGCTTGACCATACAAAGATGGGGTATTTTCAATTATTCAGGAATTCTAACATGATGATTTGGGATGAATGGACATAGTTCAGTTCAAGGGTTGATGTACAAAGTATTACATGGTAAAAATAAGAGGAACGAGTTAAGGAAATCCAATTTAAGGTTTTCAAAATTGGTGATCCAACTCAAAAAATTATGGAACTATGAGTTAATGTAGTTAGGATTTAGAATGCTAACCTAAAACCCTTTAGTTTTCTTAACTTTCCAATGTCAATCGGATGTGAAGGGGAATAAGGATCCCTTCAACTAGAATGCCCAAGCAATAAAATATTTTGAATACAATGTTCAGGGATATTGGTTTCTGATAAATTTATGAGAGATTAATAAATATAATATTTACTCCTATGTCTAAATTTTATCATTTAATATATTAAATCTCTTCTCATATTATTTTTAGAAAAAGAAATTAAAAATGTATCGCCCCGATGCTAGTTACCAAAGTCGGTGCATTATTACATAACATTGGCATGCTACAAGGAATCATGTCCCGAAATATTGATAAGTTTAGTAGCCTTGAAAGTAATATATACATTCATAAGTTTTACATTACATTATAAAATGAAAAGTTAAAACAACATTGTTTCCATAGACCACACTCATATCCCCTCAGTCTATCCCTATAGTTCAGTCATAAAATACTTCTTAACACCCTGGGAATAATAAAACATAGAATGGGGTGAGCTCAAATTCTCAGTTAGGATGAAAATATAGCATAAACTATCATAAATAAGCATAAAAATTTAATTCAATGTATAAGACTAAAACAAAAGCCTTTTAAACATTAACTTCAGCATATTATGGAAAAGATAAAATAAAATAATGAAATTTAATTATTCACATGGATATTATTCTAGTTGAATAATCACATGCAATATCAATATCCACTTTCATAATGATGGAATGCATAATGCAAGACTTCATAACCACATAGTCAAGGCCTTGTTCCAAGACTAAAAATAAGATTTTGTCAAGGCCTTATGCCAAGACACTAGTTTATCTCATGAGACCTACCGATGCATCCAGGAGCTATAGCGGGTTCCACCCATCACTTACTATGTCCAATGAATTCTTCATATGAATATGTTTAAACATATCATACACATTCGTATTAAAACTAGCATACAAAATGTCAATACTTTATCCATAAGCCATGAATGGTATAAAAATAACACATCCACAGTCAAACATATCAAAAAACCTTCAATACAATATGGAAGATTGTATTGTAACAGATTAACTTCAATCAAGAATAATGAAGGATATTGACATAGATGAAAATAATTATCAAAACTATTTGAGAGAAATATCCCCCATTTTCTTGAAAACATTTAAAAGCCTAACTATTTATAAAAAAGATGTTTAAAATATATTTTTAAATCAAAGTTTCCCATACCACTTTTAAACTTTTAAAAGGAATTTTAATTTTAAAACATTAATTTCCTTATAAATAAAACCTTAAAACCATTTTTAAAACAAGTACATTAATTAAAATGATTTAGAGGAATAAAATTTTAAAAAATTTAAAATGATATTTTAGTTAGAGTTCCAAACCAAATGAGAGACGCATGAATATAAATAATTGAGGTAATAAAACCATTATTATATCATGTGAATAAAAGTATTCAAGATATTAAATGTCAAAGTACAGTATATAAACCAAATAAAAGTGGACTGGCACTTAACAACAGAGAAGTCTCAATGGAATGTAAGATGGGATGAATTCTTTTATAAAGACTGCATTCTTAGGTTAAGGATAAATCAATGAAATAATTATGTGTAAAAAATATAAAAACACTCAATATGATTGGATATTTAGTGTAAATAAATCAGAGGACATTCACACATATTCTTGTAAAAACAACACCAATTACTTGGATGTTTAACTCAATGAATAGAATTTGAGTTAAAATTACTCTTATCATGTTTATATCGAGGACTTGAGAATATATCAATGGATTTATTATGTGTATAAAAAGTATATACACGCAAAGAGAATTGGAAATTACTAAATAAGTAAATAAATAGGGATTTCACACATAATCTTGTAGTAAATAAATCAGTGAAGTTTTCGTAAAACCGAATGAGTGGAAATTGAAATTTGAAATTCCATTATCGATTTGGTAACTTACAAAAAAATACACCCCATGAAAGAAGGATCATCCAATTATGATGTAAATACCCATAAATTAAAGTATATTACACAAACAATAGGTTTTAGACTGGTCTGGGTCACTATATTTATTTTATCTTATAGATTTAACTCTTAGTTAAATAGTTTGAAATTTACCATGTCTCATTGTATTTTTATATTATATGGTAAATAAACATACTATATACTTCTTAAAGAACCCCAAGTGGTTCATTAATGATACATCTATAATTATATAAGTGTTTTGTCCTAACCTTAGATTTCTAGGAATATAATATCAATTAATATTATAATATTTGTTTTAAAAACACTTTAATGTCAATCTTAACACTATTTGGTATTTTGTTTTTTCTAAATTCATAACAGAATTATTACTTCAAAAAGAATTAATCTTACCAACCATTACATGTCTTATTAACCTATAAAATTATTTTAATTTATAAAAAGTCTCAAATTACATTTATTTAGATATTTATAATATCAATTATTTTAATATTTCATTAATTAGGTAATTACTACATCAACATTGTGTCATAAATAAATTTAATTATTTAATGTATAAAATTTTTAAATAAAATACCATTATTTAGGAAAACATTTTATATTTCTAATGAATATTTATATTAGAATATATATTGTGTGTAACCATATATTAAAAATGGGTTAGGTATTAAACTGTGAATTTAAATCTTTTAACTCTTTTTTTAAAAAAATGATAATAAATGTACTATCTAATCCAAGTGGACCTAAAAGATCATATTTTATTACTAAGGTTGTTTTTAGTCGAATTACACTTATCCAATTGAATTAGGACATGTTTTGGGGTAATTATGATATCATTTTTACCCTTAATTACCCTATTTATTTTTAATAGTGGTAACTAAAAGTAAAAAAAGAAACTATTCAAAAAAAATTATTTTCATCTTATTGAACCAAATTTTTCTTATTGATATCAACCGTGTCTCTTATATTTCTGAAATTCCACTCACATAAGTGGTAAAATTATGTTTTATGAGAATTTTGAAATCCTTCTAGGAGGTGGGTAAAGGACTATAAAAAGTTCAATAAAATTTTATACATATAATTTTATTATAAAATATCTCCAATGAATTACATTAAAATTGTATAAGTATTATACATCTATTATTACTTAAAATAAATTTAAATAAAATAAATAATTATTTAAATAAAAATTCGGTTTTAAACTATAACGCAATGTTTTTCACTATTCATAAAAAATTTAATGTTTTTAGAAACATACCGAAAATTGACCCTAAGCTAATTTTGTTATTCCCAATTCAAAAATGAAGTATATTTTACCAAATTAAAAACATATAAATTTCATATATTAATTTAATATTAATTCTTATTGTCCAAACCAAAAAAGCATTTTTTAAAAAAATAATAACTTTCAAAAGATTGACACTTATTTATGTCCAATTTCAAAGTGAAATTACATACATTGACCATCATTAGATTAAACTGTAAAAATATAATCTATTTATAATTCCAAACCATTAAATTTTAAAATTTGACACGATAAATTATTTTTATTTAAAATGTTTTTTTTTCAGTTAAAATATAGTATTTCTCACTACTCGCCCAAATATGAAAGTTATCAAAAAAGCACCAAAAAAATATTGAAACTAAACACTTATGTCCCGATTCTAAAAATGAATTTTATTTTTTCAAATTGAATATATAAAAGTTTCAAATAATGGATTCAAAAAGGTTTCTCCATTAAAAGGCGGTAAAATTAATTTTTTTGAATAATACTTCTTTTATCTGATAAAATGAATTTGTTCTTACATTATGTCTAAGAAACTCATAATATGAATTATAAAATTATAAGGATTATATAAATTTCAAATTTCTCTTAATACTATTCATAACTGCTTTTGAACGGCTAGTTTGGTATGTCATGGTGTGCTAGAACTCGGTGTTGTGTGTAGTGAAAGCTATTGGATTACTTTGAAGAAATAACATACTATGAAATCATAGGGTGTTACAAAAAATGACTACAAACATATCATTGTGATCCACACATGATAAGTAAAACCTTCTCATTTTCACAAATTTCCTACAATGAAAAAGAGTCTTTTGTGTTATCCTGCACTATGAATGGAAATTATTTTTGATGGAGAAGATTATTCGTGATGTACCTTATAACAGGGCCAATTTGGAAGAGTTTCATCTCAATGAGAATCATTTGAAAGATGCTACATATGTTTGATGTTTCATGCTATCATCCACAATCAATAATATTTTTAGGCAACATGAGTACATGGATATGAATAGCATGATGTCTCACCTTAAGGATATATATCAAGGGAGGATGATACAAGAGAGATATAAGATCTCTGATACTCATTTTAAAAGTTCTTTTGGTGAGTCGATGCCATTATGACCTCATGTAGTCATGTTTATAGGATGAATTGAAATATTAGACAACATAGGTTTTAAATTCCTAGATGAGTTGAACACATATCTTACAATTTATCCACTAACCAATACCTTTACCTATTTATTGTTAATTACAACATGGGAAATGTTGAGATGAGTCTCTTATAACTTATAACTTTAATTATCCATGTTTATAAGGAACTAAGGCATGAAAAACCCATAGAACATATGGTGAATATGAAAAGTAAGAACTAAGAATAGTGGAACAGGGATCATAACAAGTCTAATGCTATCAAGCACTATCCTTCCATGAAGAGGATGATCCAGCTGAAGCAAAAGGATATGGAGGTAGTATGTTTTATATATGGAATGAAATTCCACGGGAATAAAAGCAACACCAATAATCAAGGGTAATCTAAATTTGTGTTAGTTATTTAAAATAACTATTAAATATCTACATGTTGGGTATTAAATACAACTTATGGTTCTCACATTTGTATCTAAATTTAGGAACAAAGTATATTTCAAAATATATCTCGGGAAGAGAGGGATCTATGAGCTACCAATGGAGTGAGAATCATTTGATAATGCTCTATCAAGATGGTTATTTAGATTATTCTATGTTAAAATCCATTTAAATATTTTATAATTGTTTACAAGGAAAAATGATCAAATACACATTCAGTGGAAAGGGTTAAAGGGCCAATGAGATTCTAGGTTTGGTACACACTATTGTATGGGGACCATTTGCAATAGATGTTGGAGGTGGATATTCTTACTTTGTAAATTTTACTGATGACTTGATTATACTTGATATGTCTAGTTGATGAGGTATAAGTCAAAATCATTTTTGAAAATAATATAATTCGCGAATAAGGTATAGAACAAAATTTTAAAGAAGATAGAAAATGTTCGATCAGACCAAGGTGGTGAATATCTTATCTAAGAGTTTATAGACTTGTTATGGGAGTTTGAGATTCTATCTCAACTAACACCACCATAAAGACCAAAAAATAATGGTGTTGGTGAATGGATTAACAATACATTATTAGAGATAGTATTTTCGAAGATGAGTCCAGAAGATATCCTATTATCCTTTTGGGGATATACATTAAAAACTTCGGAATATAAATTAAAATGAGTAAAAAATAAATTATAAAATTGAAATACCACTGAGTTATAGAGTGGAAATTAATCTATTTTGTCACATACACATGTATGGGGTTGTGAGATATTTTTTAAGGACAAATATACTAATAAACTATCACCCAAATATACAAAGTGTGTATTTATAGGTTATAGTAAGGAAAAAAGGATACTACCCATACAACTGCTCAGATAAGAAAGTGATTGGAGCTAGAAAAACTATCATTATTTATAAGGGGAATCCATAAAAAATATATAGGGAGTAATATTGACTTTGATAAAGATGATTATGCTGATACAGATGATTTCGTAGAGAAATATTTTTCACACGTTCCCGTAGAAGAAGATATTCTTGAAACACAAGTATAGCTTAGGAGCACTAGGTATGTACGAGTACAGAAAGAGGTGGTTTTCTAGTCACTGATGATGGTGATAAATTTTTGGTTGTGAATAATGAACAACTCTCTTAAAATGATTCATTATAGATCTCATAATATGAAAGATATAAATAATCCTTGAATTTTAGAATTTATTTGACGAATCATAACCACATTTGCGTTTTTCTCGATTCCCTATTTGATAAAAAATTATAGGTTTCTAATGTGTATTTTAGAGAAAAATGGACATGGATGGTAAATTAAATACATATAAAACAATTCTAATATCCAATGGGTTTAAATATTGTCAATGATTTGACTATGATAAACCAATTCACATATTTCCATGTATAAATCCATTAGAATACAACATGATATTGTATCTTACCATGACAAGGAAATTTTGTAGATGGACATCAAATATTCCTTCCATAATGGTAACCTTGAGGAAGATGTCAATATGATGAAAACAAAGTGTTATGTGACTCTAGGTGATACCAAAACGATTTTAATGTTTTAGAGATTCATTTATGAACTTCAAAAAGCATATATGTCATGAAAAATTTGATTTGATGAAGCAATAAAAGATTTTGGTTTCATTAAGAACGAATTTTATCCATGTGTTTACAAGAAGATTAGTGAGAATACATTCATTATCATTGTAGTATATGTTGATGGCATGCTATTTATTGGGAATGAAATACTAATACTATAGTCAATTAACGATTTTATACACAAGTTTTTCTCCACAAAGGGCATAGGTAAAGAAGCCTTTATTCTAGTGATCATTATCATTCATGAGAATTCCAAGAGGGTACTTAGAATAATCTAAAGTACTTAAATTTATAGAATAATAAGGATATTTAGTATGTAATAATCTAATGTGTGACTAGTTCAAGTGTCACATGGTATACATATTTATAAGAAAATATATCCTTATACACAACAGGGGAATGAGAGATTGAGTAAGATACCATTTTCTTTAGATATATGATCGTTAATGTATGCCATGTTTTGTTATAGACATGATTATGAATATACATTGATCATGGTAGGAAGATATCAAGAAGATCCAGGAGAAAAGAATTAATTCGGTGTTAAGGATATCGTTAAGTATGATGTATGGGGGAGACGTGAAGCTAGTCATCAAGGGCTATACAGATTATAGTTTTCAAATTCATCAAAATTATCTGATGTTGAAATCAGGACATTTTATCTATTTCAATATAGGGGATATGATATGGAAGAGTTGAAAGCATCCAATTGTCTAAGATTCTAAAGCAGATTCCAAGTATATAACGTCTTCTGAATCAGCTAACGAATCCATTTAGATATAAAACTTTTTCCAGGATATTGATGGTGGTAACTAAAAGTAATGAAACTATCACATTTTATTTTGATAATACTATAATGGATGATCTTGAAAAGGATCCATGGTCACACCAACAGACAATGCATAAACCCTGGAATTATCACCAATTGAAGATTTTTTTCCAGAATGGTGAAGTTGATGTAAGTAGAGTTCCCATAGAATACAATAAGGTTGACTTATTGAATAAATAAATATCTTACCATAAACATTCTTATCATGTAAATGTTAGTGAAGATAATGTAGTTAGCAGTCAGATCAAGTGTTGGTGGTAGTATTTTTGTGTTGGTTCCCTAGAACAAACATCTGTTTACTTTATGATATCCTATATTCATATTTTTATGTATTAATAAACCTATTATGACATCATGATTGTTCTTATACATAACATATTTTGTGATAATGTACAATTATTAGTTGTCACATGGAAAGATCATAGTAGTTCCCTGCTATAATGAGAACCCAAAGGTTCCATGATAGTATTCTAAAATATAAGTTCTATAGATGGATGAAATCATTTTAGGGACACAAATGATAAATTATACTGGGTGTGGATACACATAGAACATTGCGGAACCTTATCATGGTGTATTACCCTGGTAATATCCATTGTAGGACATTATGTGAATAATACACATCAATAATATATCCGCATTTCAGTGCATTTTCAGAAATAATAATATTAATTTTATTATAGATATGTAGTTGCAAAATAATTAAAAACATATTAAAGGAAATATGTAAAATTATTTATTTCAAAACCTAGCGATATATAAACTAAATTTTACAATTTTTTAGGTGAACCAATTACTTCTTTGATTGTGAAAAATGAAATCAGATAATCCTATCAAGCCCTAGAGATCTCCCTCCTCTAAGAACTCTCACAAAAATAGAGAGCGGTCTTCCTCCACCTTTCACTGTTTATTCAAGAGAGATTGTGGATAATCCTTTTTAAGTGATTCATTGGATAATCAATGGTGAATTCCACAGGTGACAATATATGTCATTCTAGCACCCAAAGATTTCAATGGAGATTTAATGATATTTTTGGAACACTTGTGGATTAACACTACAGGGAATCTAAACAAGATTCCTACAACACAACAATGATTAGACATAGATCTTTTATAATACACGTCAATTAATATATAATTTAACACCAGATAATTATTTATTTATTAAATTAATTATGAATAATAATTGAATGTCATATGGTTTCTTTCCATAATTTTATAAATTGTTTTTGTTTTTTATTTAATTTTGTTGATCATCATGTTCATTATCAAGTAAATCTTGGATTATTCATCAATTGTGATAAAAATAAAATTTGGGCATGACCCATCACATGATTCCACTATGCCCAAACCCATCATGTCTTATGTATGGATAATAAAATATCAATTAGTCTCATATTATCATTTTTTCTACGTAGATCATCATCATTCATTAAGATCTATTAAATGAATATCTTGGAGAACCCACACTTGAATATTTTGACAATAGTTCGCTGTATTTATAATGATTTCTTAGAATATGGTCTCTCAACCCTTTAAGTGATCAAAGGGTGGTATAATGTTTAGAATTATATCATAAATTCAATGCAAATAGTTTCACCATAATCTGATTTAACTAAATAAATTATTCAAAGTGAGAGCAATTAAAATGAAATAATCTGATTTAAATGTGGTATAAAAGGTCACTAAAAAGTAATTTCAATATTTTAAAGGTAAAACAAGAAGAAGATTATACATAGAGTATATTCATATTTTCCGAAAATACTAATTTTTTACTTATTTGGTATTATATACAATATATGAATTAAATATTTTCAAAATAATAAAATAAATAAGGAATGTAGGAAAAATTATAATAAGTAAGGTGAAACTTCAAGTATCCAATAGAGATAGATAATTAATTAAACTATGTGAATATCACTAATTTATATTTCCAAGTGTTAAGATTCTTATAAAACTATTTTTTATTGGATGTTACAAATCAATTTATCCCAATGTTTAATTCTTGGAATAGTTGGAAATTATTTATTGTATTAAATGTTTGATTTTATGTTATAACATGCAGAATTAATATTTGTAAATTTTAATAATTCATGGGGAATAATTAATAATTTGACACTATGTTTTTATTATGATGAAATTCGAAAGAATAAACAGAGGTTCAACCGTATTATTATAGAGATGAAAAAGAGTCATTTTGTAGATTGAATTAAGGGTATATTATTTATAATTTGAGTGTGTTAATTTTTATGGAATAATGACAAGAAATAAAGGAAATGTATTTTTAAAAAGTGGTCTTCCATGTAATATTTTATCTTTTTTATTTTTATCTATTAATCCACTAATGGGGTTGGGATTTTGGCATGAGGATATTAGAGGATAATGGGTTGGATGGATTAACATTGAATTTTCATGGTTTTCTCTTAAGTGGTTTTAGTGATGGAGATATTATATAAAGTCAATATAAATCATGTTATTTTTTATCTATATCATATTGTATGATATTATTATGTCATAGGGTAGACATGAATGAGTCTATGATAAATATTATGACATGAATTATGTGATATCGTAAAGAATGATATAATGATATCATGTCTCTACCTTGATCAATCATATTATTTGATATGGTTATATCAAAAAGACAAGATGAATTATAATATATCATTCAACTAGAAGTCCTAATTTTAATTTCAAAAGATTAATTCTAATAGTTAACACTCAAGTAATCTACAAAATTATTCATTATTCATTATAATTTTTGATATCATAGAATTAATATGTGAATAAAAAACCC
The DNA here is from genome assembly GCA_963277665.1 of Viscum album. NCBI lineage: Eukaryota > Viridiplantae > Streptophyta > Magnoliopsida > Santalales > Viscaceae > Viscum > Viscum album. The sequence continues at coordinate 1,871,446,979 of OY728150.1, forward strand.
ACACAAATGTTATGTTCATTGATTATGGTTATAAATAATTATAACTAATATTACATTTAGAAATATTTTTTAGATATAAGAGTAATTTCATTGAAGTTTCAATAATTTCACAGGTTTTATTTTAGGAGGATGAAACTATTGAGATAGAAGTAGAATCATACTTAGAAAATTAATTCTACCTTGAATATATCATATCTTTATTCTTTTACATTGAGAGGTACTCACATACCCTAAAAACAAAGAACATCCCAAAAACGCATTTATTAATTCTAGTTAGCCCTTGGATACACTAAGGTGAAAGGAGTTGGTTTCTTCTTATTGAAATTTATTTAAAATCATGATTGAATAAAACATATTTATATAATGTTTGTGTAAGTTACAGGTGTTATGCATTTCATAAAATGTACAGTTCTGTTGAAAAGGAACATTGATCATGGGAATATCGTTTCCTTGATGGATTCTACTAATATAATATGGTTTATTTCATCCTTATAAACCTTTCAATTTTATTGTTATAAAACATAGTTTAACTAATATATAATATATTATTTTTCCCAAACACGCTCACTTTTATATAACTATTTTAAAATGTGAGAATAAAATAATATGAAGTTTTTCATAGGGACAATACAAATGGTATAAAGGTCATTCCAATCTTTGATCTTTCTCCTCTATCCTCTCTCACTCCCCTACTAAGGAAAAAAACTTCATATGGACATTTCAAATGGAATGAGGTACTACCACTCTTTAGTGGCGGAGAAAACTGAACCCAAGAATCACATAGGGGTCATTATATTATAGTTAGGTTTGTGACACATTAGTATAACTCCATTATGACTATGCTTAAACTGTACCAATATCTCTTAATTTAACATTTCTTCATTTTATTTATGAACTATCATTTATAATGAATTTTAATTATATTTCTAGGTATATATCAAAATTATGGATATCTTCTTAAAGGATTTTGTATAATTCTTAAGGAAACACCTATGGTAGGTGAATTTTATTCCTTCATTGGTTGATTATGATTCAAAAAATTATTTTTTGAAGTGCCTTTGAAATTAAGGATTTAAAGTGAAAATTTATTAAATAATTTATGGGTAATTGATTTGATAAATAGGTTGTTCTTATAGGGTTATGATAAAAAATAGGTAATTTTAATTGGAATCATGGATAATATGTTTCCAAATCATGACCTTTGATTTATGGAAAATAAGTAATTATTCATAAAAAGTTTTTGAATTTAAAAATCATTGGTTTTATGGGATATTCTGAATTTGACATATTTTTGAAAAAAAATTATAATAGGATAATGTCATGAGCATTTAAGTTTTATGGTCGAAATTAATCAAGTTCCTTGTTTGGAAATAACCATGTGGTGTGGTTGTTAAGAGTAATGGATGTGATGTTAATACCTCATATAAACACTTGGATGGGTGATGATTAATTATAGGTGAACTATGATCATAGTTAAGATTTATTATCTAAGGTGGAATACATTATTACTTTTATATTTCTCATAATTTCAAAATTTATGGAAATATAGTTTATTGGATAACATATGAGGGCTTAGTATGTTCAGTAATATACATAATTTTATATACCAGAATACATTGTTAGTATTAGTTGTTTAAAAATGGATGAATAATTATATTTTAAATTCCATATTTTCCCCAAAATTAACATTGATATATATTTTATAATAGATCATATATGGGAATGAAAGAGTTTTTTAGGAAAATCATAGCGAGTAAAGTGTTACATGCCTCTAACTCCGTATCCCTTTGTGTGTGTTGACATTCTATGTTATGTTATTAGAAAATTAAAAGATACCATCATCAATGATGAGGGATATTAGATTTAGTAATATATATTTGACATTTCATTATTCATCATGGTGTTATTAGAATGTTTTTATGTCATGGATAGATATGTATTGGTTATGGAACTTTGTTATTTTATTGTATTTTTGACTTGTATTCCACTGTGATTTTGGTGATCAATTCAATAAAATTATCTTCTAGAGGATTGACTTTGTTTTAAGATAATGATACATTTATATTTACAGATATTGGTTTATGTACTTGACGGAAATTCATTCCCCAACAACTTTATGGTATCCATCAACACAAGTTTTTTCATCTGGCGATCATGGAACATGTTTGAGGATATGTAAAAGTCTAGTTTAGGTCTTGGTATTCAAATCCCTAGGATACGCCATAAAAAATGGCAATTCAGACACTTTTGTTGGGGCATGAACACAAGTCAGCACATGGTGTCAGACACTACAAGCTATTGTCACCCCATATTCCATCATTCCAGAGGCATGGGATATTTACCACTATCATCAACAATGTATGATTCTTGATTGAAATCAGATGATGGGATGTTAGTTCCCTGTTCTATGGATTCCTCCTTGGATATTATTTCTTGGTCTGGGTCTCCCTCATTTCATTATGTATATTCATAGAACTCATTCCGGGTTCCATATCTTAATTTATTATAGTTAATTATGTTTCTCTTATCTGGACATTATAATGGGTCCTAATGGGGAAAAACCTCCAGTTAGGGGAGTAGTCACATTGGGCATCACATGCATGTTTGGATGCTAGGAACATTTTTCACCTAAATTCTTCCTCATAAAATGGTATCTCATGGGGGAATCTCAAGCATGAAAAACGAGGAATCCCATATCGATCATGGGGTATCTGATGTCATAGAAATATCTTTCAAGTCTCTCACATTAGGCATCCCATGCTTAGCATGAGGTGGCATTATGTTTCAGGTCATGATTTTAACATATTGTTGACACATAGTTATATTTATATGACTACTCTATAGAGGAAGGTTAAAGAGATATGTCCCTAGGAGGGACCACCTTGAAGGTTTATCAACATACAAATTAGAACACCCCATGAAACTGGAATGATGGGTGTTGTGGTAACTACTAACCTCTTAGACCATGTGAGTCATGCTCAGTGTGTGAAAAAATTGGAATAATTAGAACTGAAATCATTCCACAAAAAATTCCTCAATAAAAGAATTTGTGGGGATTAGACACAAAATCATCCCAATAGGAGGTTCAGGGTTGTGTGGATGTCTTGATCTTGTCTATCCTCAATGTCCAAATGACTCAGTATGAGTCATGCTTGAATAAAATGGACTGGGGTAGAAGATCTAGAAAAACTAACCCATATCTTCCTATTCTGGTATAATAGGTCTAGGGAATAAGAGATGGTGGAGATGTATTTGGTTCCCATCCCTTCCCTGGACTAGTATCCATGGGGGATAGGATGAGTATGAGTGCAACCATTCTATGTAGAGGATGTGATTCCATGTGAGGGGGTCACATTCTGTGTCACTCATACACGAGACATCATGTGTTCTCTACATATGGTAGGGTTTATAGTTTATTTTAATGCATTGAGGATGATGTTCCTTGGCAATATTAAATAATTCAGCATGGATATAGGTGACTCACTCCTTTCCCCCTAGGATTATATAATAGTCAAACATGAACCCATAGGTGGGACATGGATTAAAAAAATTCAAGGTTGGATTATTGTGGAGTAGTGGTCATTCATGAGATCCAGGTTATCATCCCAATTCTAAAAGGAAAAAAATATTCTCATACCTACGTAAAAGGAAAAAAGGTATGAAAACACATGAACTAAGGGAATGTGGGACATCTCTTGAGTGAAAAAGAAATTACTACACACATTTCTGGATGGCAGGACATAGGGGGTGCATAGAAGGTGTGAGGGTTTCATGCCCTAGGGTATGGAAGATGGATCTTTAAAATAAAGTCAATCCATGGAGAATCAAAGAGAGGTGTTATGGATGACTGCGTGCTTACACAAAAAATTTAGGGTTCAGCACTTGATTGGATTGCTCTCAGGATAAGCAATGCATGAAAAATGGGTCATTTTCACACACTTAAATCAGGATAAAAGATTTTGAGTGAGGATTACACAATAGTGTTCCTACTCAAGGGAGGACCCATAGGGACTCTCGCATGAAAGATATATACAGTGATCATTCCATGGCACTCTCACTATAATGGAAGAGCAGTCTTACACTTTGTAGTGTGACACTTCAACTTACAGAGGATCACCCAAAGAAAGAGGTGCAAATTAATATATAGAAGAGGGCTTGAGAGATGTTTTCTAATATTCTGTGTGAGGAAGAGACATTATGTTTAGTCGTGTCATGATCCATGGGGACTAAGCAGACAAAGGGCCATTTGATAAGTCATTGGACACATAAAATCCTTGCATGCAATTGGGATATCTTGTGAATAGTACATCACTATTGCATGAAGCTTGATTATAAATTTTTTTTCTTTAAGGTAATGGAAAGAAAATATGTCTCAATGGATGTGTAAAAGTCTTCCATGTGGAAATTCATCTTGATCACAGACCTTTAATCTTTCGTTCACATTATTTAGCATGTTCAGAACCCTCTATTGGGTCGGAATATGAATTTGATATGTTCAAACATGGGAATTTGTAGACTCAAGTGGTTTTTTGTGCATATATTGACATCATTAAATCTGAGAAAATATGGGACAGAATGTTCATGTTCTGAGGGAGAAGCTGAAGAGAGGGGAACATTTTTAGCTATGCACTCCCATTTTGTTGACAATGCATAAGGGGCCTTGTGTGCAAACAGAAAGATGATTCCAAACCTATAAATATGAATGGGGGACCTATATATCTATCCCTGACATTATTAGCAATATAAAAATTCTCTCACACCCATAATATCATTCAGTTTGCGTGAAAAAACTTATCTTGGACCACTTCATTCATGTAATTATCTCTTGTTCCAAACAATTCCATTTTACAAATTATCATCATTTTGAATGTCTAATTACAGATATTGCATGAATCACCACATCTTGTGCGATGAACTTAAAACCTTGTGCAATTAATCCAGAAATTATATAGATCTATTATAAATGTCCATCGAGGCTACTATTGCTTCTCGAAGGGATGATATTGACAGAATTCCTTAGATTATTCAGAATTAGAGGGTTGTATTAGAAAAATAAAAAATGATGGTCATGCAGATGGAATTGTAGAATTACTACCTACTAAGTGACTATTTTATCTATGAAACTTCGAGCTATTGGATGAAGTGACCATTATTGATCCCATAGTTGACTAACTACAGTCATGGTTCACACGGGTAGATGAGCTTCAATGTTGGATTTTCACTAATCATGGTCTAGGTATCATAGGGACCTACCTATAAATGTTATGAATGTGAGGAAATGATAGTCATATTGGGTGATCCAATAGAATAGGAGTCCAAATCTCATTACGCCACTACCTGTTGAAGAACCATAATAGATGATAGAAAGGGATGGAAGAATGATTGGGAATTAAGGTCTGGTGGAAACATCACCAACAATTGGGAAGCGACATAATGGTTTATCTACATATTACAATATTATGGGGTATATATGTACCACATATTCTTATACAAAGAAGTGTGGATATCATAGTTCCACTTTTACAACCAACAAGAGCTAGTGCTAGAGCTTCTTAGTCGATGGTTCCTAGACATGAACATGTTCCTTCTCTACCACAGGGAAGTTGTTATCTGTATTTAGGAAATTATTTTCATTGGGGTAATTATACTAGATGGATTCCAATATGATAACTTCATCACACCAAAAAATACCTAGGAAAATAGTGAACGAGATCTGATTCCAACACAACGCATACTGGAGGTACTGAAGGAGAAGATGAATATCAAATTAATCTAAAAGTACATCCATCTACAGGCATGGTTTGACCTATTTGAAATGATGGAAGATAAGGTGAGGATGTCGTGTTGGGGAAACAGTGTCCAATCACATAGCTATGAGTAATTTTTGTTCATACTGGTTCATCCTTGTGGAAGGATAGTTTTTTAAGTGGGGGTACAACAAAGTGGGAGGCTAGGGCCTTTTGGTACGCTATACTGAATTTCTTGACAACTTCATGAGTGGTTGTCAACATCTAGTGAGGGATATAAGGTAGGGGGTGTGTATAGTTATGTTAGATATGTTGGAAATACTAGAATATAGAAATAAGGTCCACTTTGTAGTTCTTATTCTTTATAAAATCTATAACAAATTAATCCATTTTTCAAGGGGAACGAATCCTTGGAAGGAATTTAGAGAAATCTAGTTTCTTCATGGATGGATCACAACACATCTCTAGGGTAATGAATTCTAGAATACAATATATCCATTGGATTTCAATATGTGGCCATCATTGTGGAACATAGCTACGGTCTAAGTGACGACACACTACGATGTTGGGGTTAATTATTATATTGGAAAACATGATAACTTCAACATCAACCCCTTCTCAACTCCAATTGGTCCAATGATAGAAAACCTACAAGGATCATGGTAGAAAAGGGAGTGAATATAAGGTTTTAGGGGTGGGGAATTGGTTGAATTTATCTATAGGAAAATTTTATATGATCTTCAGATGTCATCCCATTCATTAATATAGTTCTAGTACATTCAATGTGTGGTGAAGAAATTGTACATGGGGGGTCTATAAAGACTCACACCTCTGTATACTTCATCAGCTATGGTGCATGCTGATAAATATGGGATCTAGAATAACATTATACAATCGCCAAAAATTGTTGATGTAGTCCTGTCAATGGAATATCCGAGAGGATTAGTGGAATAATATCTTTAAGGGGTGCTACGTAATCATATCTGAGCGATCAAAAAAATGGGCATCAAGATAGAGTATTGGGGAGGCAGATGAGATGCTCCTATATAGGAAAGTCAATCATCTTGGGTAGTCCAATATGAAACTATGGTGGCAGGGAAATCACAGGGTGTGTTCATACCTCTTCCTCCTAAGGTGGAGTGATCTTAAAAGTGACATTAGGGGGAAGAAAAAGATTCCACTTTGAATAAGATGAGGTACCACTTAAAACATGCTACGGAAAATATCTTTCCATCCATTTGGTCCACCTAGAGAACACTATGATAGTAGCTAGTGATAAAAGACATATGCTAGAATCTAAATTAAGACATCCTTGATTTTCTAGATTTTGGTGGAATTCAAGTCATGGATAGAGTAGGCTTCCATCAGATACATACATACATAACAAAAATGTATATTTATTCATGTTAGTGGGGGAATTACGAGGCACCCCCACCCTGTTAAATATAATTCTTGGAAAATAGTCAGATTAGGAGAAGACACCACCCATGGATGACAGTGATGAAGAAGAAGATGAGGAGGGGATGATGATGGAGATCAAGAATCCAAGGAGATGGCTACTCATCAGATAATTCCTTAGGAAACTGGTGAGATCACATGATCCGATCAAGAGTTGGCAGAATATATCTTTGTAATAATTTACTTAATCCTTTCCATAGTCACACTTTTTTCGTTATAAAATTCAACTAAATAAAATCCTCTTATATGAGAGAATCAGGATCGTGAACAATATTTATTGACTTCAAGAGGTGAATATGTGCCATTGAGTGCAGCGGAGAATGCTTTGGGGCCTGCAGTTAAGGAAAAGTGGTTGTTGGTGGGTTAGTCAAAGAGGTCAAGGTAAAAAAATAGAACCCCTAGACCTTCCTGTCATTTATATGGGAAATTCCATGGAATCCCCATGGAATCATCCACTGTTAGGGGGAAATTTCAACCAAGGTTACTTATCATAAAAATACATCTCCCTATGTTAATTTCTTATTTTGAATCTCTTAACCACATAATTGGTCATTCATATAGATTTAGCATCAAAATGTTTTCTGGTTCCATGTAACTTCTTCCCAAATGATTCCTGAAGAACAAGTTCCAATAATTTAAACACCTAGTGATGAAGGGTCTCCTATAACGAAAGTCCTGATGGTGATACAAGATCTTGACCTAGCGGTACTCAGATATTGTAATTTTGTACATTTTTAGATTCATACCTATCTTTATTTGATCAGATTGGCTAATGAGATTTTATCTCATGTAGTGCTCGAAAGACTACAAGCTAGGTGACTAGATGAAGTTTCTATGGGATCTCTTTTGACAGTTTCTCAAAATCATGAGGAGTTGTTCCTTCAAGATGATCTATCCTTGGTGATTGTGAATGAATAGGCGTTTTTGGATGTAATGGATGATGCTATTGGGGTAGAACTCAAGGCTGGAAGGGGAGAGGGATAAATATTCATGAAATGATAGTTTCCCTCATGATATGGTCCCTTTTACCTCTAAGAGGATACTAGAAGAAGATCCCACTAATGAAATCCTTGCCTCTCTTCCAGAGTATGATCCCACAGATCCAGAAGAGCTAAATGACTCTAAAAATATTACATCTGAAGAAACTCATATCGTTTTGTGTATGGAATTTAGTATCCTTCTACACTTCATTTATTAGACCATAGATCCATATTTGGTGGTATAGATTAGATCAACTCACCGTTTTTGCACAATCTATTCACTGGAGCGACATATTATTGAGGTCTTCATGTTCTAGTCCATTATTACCTTTCTAAAAAGATGCAAGAGGAGAGCCATCACATGATGGGTCAATGAAGAGATTCAGTATCTACGAAATCAAGAGGTCGAGCATGATTCCTTCCTCAAGACCATAATATAGATCATCATCAAGCTGAGAGATCAATTGGAAGAGGTTGAGAACCAAATGATGCATCCAACTACTTAAATTGAAGATCTCTTGGTTGAGTTGGCATGGGAACTTCCATGATCTGAGTAGAGTTACTTGCTATCCAATACTGAGGAACAATATCTCAGGTGGAACTATCAAAACATTGAGGCCGCACTCAAAAGGTTTAAATAGTTGAATCGCTCAATCACATGGGATGTGCTACATAGGGTTTCTTTCCATGACTCATGAGAGGATTTAGTATGTCGATGACCCTTTATATTCATTGAATTAATTACATTATTTTGACACTTCTTCATATATGGACACATTTAATTTCATTCTTAAATTACCATACTTCAATAATACTTGTGAGATGGATAATGAAAAATCCCTAAGCTCATGTGGTTCATGCCCATCATGAGAAACAATGGATGAACACCTAACTGTTCTCTTTGTATGAGAGTGTTAAATAACCATCCAATACTTGGGGTCTGTTACTGTTAAATGGCCACTATGATTGTTTGGGCTGAGAGAGGTTGTGGCTGCAGAACGAGGCTCCTAGAATAGCCAACATACTTCCCCATTGCGCACTATTTCACAAATGGGATAACAGGATGTGCATTGGATTCCATTAAAACCATGTGGAATGAAGATTTTGAATAACAAGACACAATATCTAGTACATAGAGAGAATGGAATGGAGATATTGGATAACATCAAACCATGTTCGGAAAAGATAGTATATACCATTATCCCGAAATGTTGAAGGAAAAATAAGGGTAAACCACTGACCATGTTTTAAACATGGAACATATCTGACAATTTCATCAGATGTCTTCAAGAATATTGGATTTATATGATAGTTGAGACAATGTGGCATGAGACCATACTGTTAGGGGTCCAATAAAATGTGGAAGAGGATGAGGATCCAAATTAGGCGCTGGAAAAGTGTGGAAATGGTGTGATGGAATGTTCAAATATACCCCGACGCTCTTGTAATTATTCTACTGTGACTTAGAACACAATGGTGTAAGAGTATTGGTGTGAAGAAAGATCAAAACCATCTTCATGGTGAGAATCAAGTCAATTGTAGAGAAATATTACAAAATATGAACAATGTAGGAAGATAACCAGCATATTGAAAGAACCTATGAAGCGACAACCTAGGTTTTTTTTCAATTTCACATCATAAAAGTATGGGTAATGGAAATGAAGTATAATTTCATATGGTGGGGATGATTCATAGTATTTTTTAACACCATGTGATCAGGATGCATCCCACAGTTTTAGGTCATATGACCGAGATGTTGCACATAGTTTAAGGTCATACTACCTGGACCATAACCAATAGTTTAAAGTTAGGTTGTATGTACTATAGAAATTTTTATTTCCAGTATATTTGTGTGGGATGAACTAAGTAATCTTGATGTGAATGATCTGTAATACCAAAATGTGTTAGGAAATAGATTTATTCTGATGCGAATAAGGACCTGGGATGTCCATCGCCACACCACATATTCTTAGGGATTCACACATAGTTTAAGGTCATGATTTCTTGGACCTAGGGCTCGTAGTTTATGGTCATAGAGGTTTCTATATTTTTTCATCTAGGATACATGGACATATCGGTTCACACCTTACAATATTCTTATGCATTCATGAGCCATGCTCGGTGTGGGAAATAAGGAACGGTGTTGGGGGCCTCCTGACATGTGGATGTGAATATGAGTGATTCAAAAAGTTTGTAATCACAACATGATGAAGTGATTCATAATGGAGTTAACTCGAGACTTTTAACATTTGGATAAAAAAGATACTGTTCAGTAGGTATCATGTATTGACCATATTCATAAACCAGGAATATGGAACACATTGGAAAAATAGGATTTAATTTTTTTTAGAAAATAACGATTATATGTTTTCCCCAACACGAGAGGTGATAAAAAATAAGACATAAGACCATCACCATTAGGGGGTACATATGGATTTGAAAAATTATGAAATCCCAAATAGGGAAAGACTTGGAATATGAAACATGAAATACTCAAAAATAGGATTCAAAAACCAAGATTTGTTAACAGTTTGGGGTCATATTACTGGGGTGTGTTAGATAGATTAGAATCTAATTGCTTAGACTGTAGACTCTTAGTATATGGTCATAGATGTTGGTCTCTAATCGAGGCCAAAGGGATGAATGTTTGATAGAATTATGACTAGAACCAAAGGAAAAATATTTTGCATCCCAACATATTACACGAATACTGGAATCAAACCACCCATAGTTCTTGAAATCCCATGTAGTTTAATGTCATGTGGTTTAAATGAAGATTAATCGATGTGAGAGAAAGGAAATGTCATGGCTAGACTAGAGTTTGAAGATATAGGTGTTAGTATGAATCATGATAAAGTAAGAATCAAGCCACACATAGATCTTGAATGTAGTGTGGTAAGAGTCCATCATTGGTGGGGTAAATCTTCTCTAGTGTGGAATCCATGGTACCCACAATTATCATGAGGCATCCAGAATTTGAATAGGGTAGGATTGTAGTTTAACTTTATGTGTTGAGGATGTCAACACTTAGTATATGGTCATAGAGTTTGATCCATTGGGTGATCATTTCAAATAGGAATATGTGGTGAGGTTTCATAATCAAACAGTTGTCAATGTGGACCAATAAGGCCCAACACTCCACAACAATCCTTGGGGAAAATTCCCCATACAATTTAATGTCGTGATTCTCAGACTTAGTGGGAACAATTTAATATTATGTTTCTTAGAACATTAGCTCTTACTTTAAGATCATAGAGTTTTGACAACGGATAGGGCACTCCTATAAGAGATATGCATATTGTAGAGGCATAAAATCCTTGACATGAATGAGGGCCAAGGAATCCCTTGCACTACATGTTCATTATTTTGGATTCTTGCATACTATTTAAATTTATCTTGTGGGAACTCAATTGAGGATAAAGATAAATAGGATTGGTAATCTTATATATGGACCCCAAAGATATAATTTATAGGAATCACTACCTATCCCATAAAGATTGGAATCAAGACACACATAGTTCTGTAAAGAGATCTTCCTACACAAGTCTAACTCGTAAACAATGGGGGAATTTTTTTGTTCATCATTTTTTGGTTCTTAATTTTTTGAATGTTGATGAACTAGAATATAGAATCCAAATATCACTGAATATCTTGTGAGGATATGAATAAATTTGTATGTAGTTCTTTAAATATGGAATGGTAAATGACTGATGTAGGGGGCAATTTCCTCTCAAGCGAGAACAATTTGATGTTGTGAAGTTTATCATCCTATGGACCAGATGATGGTTGAAACACAATTTATTTTCATTAAACTGGAACATTGGTTCCATGTAGTTTATAATAATGTTTTTTGGACACCTATTATACATAATTTGAAGTCATGTAGATCGGGTTGTATGGGATTTGAATAGTTTATAGTCATAATGTTTAGACCAAAAAATAGTTTAAGGTTGTGTCGCCTGGATAAAGGGATCTTAGTTTAAGGTCATAGTTTTTGGACTATGAGAGAAGGGGATTCAAGAGGACATGTATAGTGTAGTTTCATAGGAAACCCAATGGGAATTAGGGCCGATAAGGACCCAAACACCACATCGTGCACTTCTAAGAAGGCCAGCATATAGTTTAAAGTCATGATCATTAGATCAGGTGTTATTAGTTTGTGTTTATAAATTCCAAAAAAGAGAGGAAGATCTTCTCTACTTGATATATGTAGCATGGTGGGGTAGAAACAACCAACATGAATGAAGAGTTAAGAGGAATGCCTCCATACGACACATTCTGAAGAAAACACACATTCAGTTTAATGTTGTGATTCTTAGAATGGGGGTTCTTAGTTTGGGGTCAAATAATTCAGACCATAAAATCACTATTTAACATAATGTTGGTGGAAAAGGGGCTCCTTATGTGAAGTATCAGTTAAATAACATGGCATTTTTTGGATGACTGATAGACTCTTCATCCTTAAAGATCAAAGATTTTTCACCATTGGTATACACCTTATGAATGATATAAGGGTATTCCCACTTGGGATCCAACTATAGTGATTTCTTAATAGGTATCATTGGAATTATGAGATCCATTACTATTTCATCATTGAGAAAATAGTAATGGATAAAATTCATTTTGAATTAATTTTCTATATTGTCCTAGTGCATATCTAGATTATTCATGGCATGATTCCTATTTTATTCAAGCGGTTCTAGTTCTGCTAGATGGACTTCTACCATTCTGTAAGCCATTTTATGATTATAGAAAGCTATTCAAAATGATAGAAACAAGATATTTATGGGGAAAACTTCTTTTTCTCCATACACCAGGGATTATAGAGTCACCATGGGGGAATTTGGATTCATCATTCAATAATCCTAGAGAGCATTAAGGATCTTATTTGACCAAATTTTATTGTTATATCCAACTATATTCAACAAAATGTTAGAGAGGGTTTTATTGAATTCCTTGATCATCAAATTTTTCTGTGCATGGTAGTGGGGAGAATGGATAGACCATATGATGTAACTAATGAACAAATTTGGTAGCTTAGATACTCAGAATTTGGTGTCATTGTCAGTGAGAATATCATGAGGAACTCCAAACCAATAGATGATAATGAAGCATAAAAAATCAATAATCAATCAGACATTGACTTCTATGAGAGTAATCACTTCTCCCCACTTATAGAAGAAAAATTTATTGGTTATAATGAACCTAAATTGGTGATCTATCATTTGTTGATACATTCCTTCAACATTTATTCCCTAGAATTCAAAGGGATAAGAATAAATGGTAGTGTGGAGGGGCACTAGGGATGATGGAAAAAATTATAATAAATCTAACATGCATGGATCTTCTTGGTCAAATCAATACAGTCATGGACCATGGGGGACCAAGAGTATCCCAGATATCAAATCTTGCGGGATACCATCAACCCTTCCTAATGTAGCATGACCTGAGGTATCTCATCTCCTTGAATTTAACAGATAATAATTTCATAAACCCTTTATCTGTAATGAGTCTTCTTAGGGTTGGGGATGCTCAGGAGGGTAAACTGTGATTCATGCCAATAGATTAGCTCATTTTCATCTCATTATGATGGGATAATTCCATTCTAGAGATTCTTAATGAAAGGGGTGGTCCAATTGGAGGCTTATTCAATTGTAGGTGATCCATATGTACAGATGTGGAAGTGATGGTAGTCATGTGGTATACATACTAACCATCATCATCATCGTAAATGAACTGTGTAATGAAACATCAATATGAAACATGAATGAATTGATCATCATATTGAGGCTCTACATGATAATCAGCTAGATTGGCTAGGGAATCAACTCAACCATTCTATAAATAGGGAACAAAAGTCACCTCTAATTGAGAATTGAACTAGGACATCGGTTTTTTGGTAATGCTTGAGAAAGCATACAGACTCTAGCTTCCTTGAAATATAATCACCATTTATTCTATTAATTATAAACTTAGAATCACCATTCACATGAAAGAGGGGAAAATCAATCTCGATGGGAAACTTGAGACTTGTAATGAGATATTGATACATTTCCTCATTGTTAGTATATCCTTTTAATTGAATGAACGAGTAGGGAATGAGATCCTATGTTTGGGGGATGAATAAAATACACATGCCAACTCTGTTAAGCTTATTATCTTCGAGACATCAACTTGTTAGTCTCTTGGAAACATCATCAAAATTCTATTTCAAACATAGAACAACTGGATCAACTGAAAACCATTTTGGAAGTCAAATCCTATAGGCAATTTTTCATGGGACATATGGGTGGTTAGAAAGTCTACCAGTGCTTGACCCTTGATATCCTTCTATTAGACAATCATGATGTCAAACTATTGATAGATCATTTCCCAGTGTTCTATCCATCCAATCAATATCAGTCAATTCATAATATACTTTAGAGGATCCACACATCGCACAAAATTTATCTCATGATATTGTATATAATTTTACAACTAATGCACTGTGAAAACCAACATGTGGGAACACATATCAATAGGTGTGTATCTGGACTCTATGTTGGGGAGCATGCGACTAAGATCATATAGACTATTCTTTGTAATTTCATTTTTATGATGAGCAAGAAGCTTGCTAAGGGATAATTCTAGAGAAGTAACATAGATGACCAAAGGATTTCTAAGATAGGTGGAATCCGAACTGGGGTTTGTAGCAGATACTTCACGATATCTTCAAAGGCAGTATAACACTCTACATCCTATTAGTATATGGTTACTTTTAACATAATCCTGAAATATAGATTAAAATTTTCGACCATATTCCCAATGAATCAGTGTATGTAGGATATGTTACATTGAAGGACTCCGAGCACCCAATGCTTAGACAGAGGGGGAATCTGAATTATGGACTTGAACATCCTTAGGTCGATCTTGATAACTCTATATCTAAGGATTTATCCAAGAAACATCATAAAGGTAACCTAAAAAACACATTTAAAGGGGTTCATCTACATATGATGGGAAAAGAGGAATATAAACAATTTATAAAGATATCTAAGATGGTCTAGACACTATCGGTATTTGATGATTATATCTTCAATGTGGCATACCACTAGTATATCAAGGATCTGTTAGAATATATTGTACATGGATCAATGATAGGTGGCTCATGAATTGTTCAAACCAAAGGGAATTACCTGACAACAGAAGGTCTAATATAATCCTAAAAATGTAGTAGAATCCTAATCTCTATACTCCATCTAGATCTAGTTGTACTCTGAGTATCTATCCATGAAATAGAAATCCTGGATCCTAGCCGTATAATTGATCAACATCTCTATCATTGGAAGGGGAAAGTTATCCTTTGTATAGTGATAGTTGAGTTCCCAAAAGTTGATACAAACATAGATCATTCTAATATTCATCCAAACTGGAATGATTTTGGCTAGCCACTTGGGGTACTGAAGTTAATTTTTGAATTTGTCTTTGATGATATTATCAACTTTGGCCTCAACCACGGTACCATGGGAAGGGATCATTTTTCTAGCAGTCTACATGAATCTATAATGATTCACTAGGAGACCAAGATAGTGGATTTTGACTTGAGGTTTCAGTCCTACCATCTCATAATAACTCCATGAAAACACATCATGATGTTACTTTAGTTAATCCATGTACTGTTGTTATTCCTCTAGTGGTATGACTACACTGATTAGCATTGGCCTCTTGTCTGTTTTGGTACCATGGTTAACCTAAATTATCTTTTCCATGGAGGTAGATACACTAACTTTTGATGTGGGAGGAGTGTCCTCTAGATCTTCTTCATCATCTAAGGTAGGGGAATCAGTGTGAGGAGATGGTTCATCCATGCCAAATGACCCTAAGGGAACACTAGTTCCTTCTTAAATGGGGTTTGAATCATCACCATGGATTCCTTCTCTAATAAAACCATAGTGATAGAGGCTATCATACCAATTCATTAGGCCTCTAGCAGTGGGTTTCATTCTTGATATAAAATCAAAAGTGGTGGGTCGATTTTCTCTATTGATCCTAGCTCGATGAAACAAGAATTTATGACACAAAATTGAGTCCATGGGGAGAAAATTTCAATACTTAAAAGGTGTAAGGGATCTATTATCACATGTGCCTATCCCATATAGGATTATAAGGTAATATTTCAGCATTCTTTAAACTTATAGAAAAAATTTACTTTCTTTATGGTGATGACAAAACAATTTCCCATGTCTGGTGTCATATCCTTCCAACCAGTGAATTGGAAGGATGAATGGATCATCTAAATATGCCCATAAGCTGGCTATAATAGTGGTGTGCTCGAACTCAATTGTATGAACCTACATTTCATTTCTCTTATAATAGATGGAATCCACATATAATTCTCTACAAGAGTAAAAGCAATATTCACAACCTTAGAGAAATCCTACTTAAAAATTAAAATAGTACTTGAGGTATTGGTTATATGAGGAGGGAATTATTGCATGTATATGGATCCAAATCCTAACCGTCAATGCATTGAAGGTGGTATCCTATGAGAAAAACATGAATTTTTAATTTTCTACCAAACCACATAACTATTTATGGATATGGATTCTACCACATGGTATATGTTTAGTCCTTTCATGTCAGTGAATATTTAGGTCAGAGGAGCTCATATCTGCTTAATTCAATTCCTGTATATGGAGAGTCCTTGTAGGGATGGGATTGATCCCATAACCTATGTCAACCAGGAAGTGAAGAACCTACAAACCATTGAATTGGCTGATGATGTACAATATGTAAATTTTCTTCTATACAACGGATCCCTCATCTTCTCTAGAGAATGAGTTGCTTTATTGGAACTCTAATCATTTGATCACTTCAACATAGAAGGTATTTGTTCCTGCAACCTCTATTTCAAACTAAATGTGTACTTTCAAGGATTTGTTAGGGCCTCCTTCATGTCATGAGTGAGGTAAAGGGTCTCAATTATCAAAAGATTCTAATGAATTCATGAGATATGATTCATCACATAGTAATTCCATGCCAGAAACACATTTATTCATACAAGAGGTTTCCCTTTTGAAGGAGGCATGACATGAACTACTTGCTAAACCAATGGATTTTTCCTGATGTTAGAAAGGTATTTTTACTCATCAATAAACTCACCCAGAACCAGTAGTGGAAAAATATTAGCTTTATGTTTCTTGAATTTATCTAGACACATCATATCATAGTGTGGCAACAGTTTTTCTACCTGGGTGAGTAGCATGGTAAATAGTGGTGGTGAGTTTGTCTCAATGGGCAAGCAGAACTGTGCCTATTGAGTTATTTTAAAAAGTTGGTATCGGGTTTTTATAGCATTCATGACATGGTTTATAGCACTAGACTATGCATTCATGTGTTTCTCATGCCCTCAACTCCTTCTGTGATGGGAATGACTTGAGACACTTGGAGGGATTTCCTGGTATTCTTCTTCATTGAGAACAATTTAAGAATCCACCAGCTTAATAGTATTCACAGATTTATACTCCTTCCTATCATAAAAGGAGTATCCCGATGTTAGATAGGATCTATTAGTTACTATCATTTCTAGAGGCTAGAAATCACTAATATTGTGGGAAGTATTCATCCTTGGTGGGGGACTTTTCTTTCTCATGAGTCAACGGTGTCTGGTATTTTCATATGGGGGTAACTGTGATGTGGATTTAAGAGCATCAAACGAAGAATGAAATATGACATAATGTGATTTTGGATGGATTAATTGGGTGAAGATAGCGCTGAGGGCATGAGATAATTCCCTTCGAGCCTAAAATTAATCATACTTATGGGTTAGATGATTGGAAACCTACTTCCATTCATCCTCATTATCATTATCTGGCTTGGCGGAGATGCATGTTACTTGTGTCAGGACATGTCCCAACATAACTACTATATTTTCATTATAGTATTAGATCCATTCCTATAACATGTAGAATTTCTTAATGGTATTTCCAAAAATCATTTGATATGGTTAGTAGTCAGAGGAATCAATGATCTCAACCTCATGGGGACCTCAATGTTGGGAACTACATTTGGCCAAAACACCACTAGCAACTGATCAGCTGCCAAAGTTTTCCACAATATTCCTTATTAATAGGTGGATAAATGATATTTGTTATCTCAATATTTTATTGGTGATGACCAAGAAATAGGTGGTGTCATTAATGTGGATTGGTGCATCAATGAACTTGTCTACGGAGGAGCCACTGGATGAGATAACCAATCACCACCCAATAGTTCATCCCACGAGGGTGGAACCAACTACATCATCACATTCCTATATAACTAGTTTTTTCCCACTACCTCACGTGTGATGGAAGAGATAATAATATATGGTTCTATGAAATTATATTTGTCTATAAAAGCCATTAATATTTCTTCATGATCCCATGTAGGGGTAGAGAATGAAACTTTAAATGACGAAGATTCTTACACCATGATACCCTCAAAGGAAGCCAAATCATCCCCCATGTGCATGTACCTATTAAGGGGTTTGGGGAAATGGTGCATCTCACCTTCTAGGATGACGAATATCACCTTCTATGCTCCAACCCCATACTCTGATAGAGATAAATATGGCGAATGATCTATCATCAACTCACATTCTATTTCATAATATAATATATGAATGATATAAAAATGACATGGTGCTTCCTATAATTTATCTTTTTGTGGTAGCAGTTCTCCCATATTCCATAATATAGGTCATTAAGGAAGTGATGTTTTTTTCATTATGAGTATGGCTTTTTTCTAGTTGATTGAGATACATGGAGGGCCTCCATATTAGTGGTCTTCATAGAAAGGAGAACCTCCACCCTAAGTGTTTATTTGGCAGATAGGAACTCTTCTTTGGTTGGTATATACATGGGGATGAAATCCATGTTTAAAATTGAAGGAGTTCATGAGACCTACAATCATGTTAGATATTACATAGGGAAGAATTCCAAGTGGTCCAGTTCTAGAGTGGGGAGGGTCTTTTCTTGGGTTAGGGATGATGTGAGGAATATATTCAAACTGAAGGTTGCTAAAATGGGGAGGTCCACTATATAGAGAACCATAAGTATGGGGAGGACCTCCATAAAAAATTTCAACAATGTAGGGATGATCACCACCTTAATTGATGATGTGATAATGGGGAGGGCCTCTATGATGTGTGTGAGAACAAGGGGGCCTCCAGTCTTGTTGAAGATGGTATGGGGAGGACTTATTTACAAAATTTAATCACCATAGACTAGTTAATAATGTTTTCTAGTGATGAAGGCTCTCAATAGAGTCATCCCAACCTTCCTATGGGGTGGGTGGGGTCTTGATCTCAGTTGAACAACTATGGGTCACCCCCTATACAATGGTAGGGATATGAGGGATACTAATGGGGTGGATGGAGCCACTAAAGCTGTGGAAAGTGATTCCCCATGTCAGGAAACCCGCTAATATTGGGATCAAAATTTTCATCAGGACAATCAAATTGGGGCTATCAGAGTAGGGGTGTAGTCCACCTGCACCTCGACATAGGGTACATGTCACTACTAGCACGAACGAGGACTTTGGGGAGTTGTCCTTGGTGAATCCCAAGTGGTAGTCATTTCTGGGGTGACTAGAGAATCCCTTAACTCATCAGCATAGGGAATCAATTTGCAGTCTCTCTATGGGTAAAGGATCCCAAAGTTGTTAATCATGTGAGAAGGGAGTAGCATCCCCCTACATGACCCTTGGGTTAGTAGTGTCAGTGGGTAATAGAAGCATCTAGGTCCTAGATGCCCATGTCCCTCATGGGGAAGACCCCCTTATGCTTGTATTATCATCTGTGGATGTCTATCACGCTCATATAAATGATATTTGAGGGTGAGATGGGGAATAATAACCTGGTATCCATAGTCAGTGTTGGCTTAGTGGAAAAGGTGGTGTCGTGTGAGATCAATGTACTAACACTTCTCTTACCCCTATGTCTATGGGAATTATAAAATTGATTTTCAACAGTTCAGGTCCTACAAATATGGATGATTTAGCTATCAGTAAAGATACACAGAAAGAAATTCCCAATACCCCATCATTATCTGACCTTCCATTGACATAGATAGACCTACACTGATGACGTCGCAGACTATAATTCACAATGTTTAACTGCCCAAATTTCTAGGGAGTTCCACATTGGGAACATTGTTTGTTTAGTGGGTCCTTGAACTAGATAGATGGATCCAGAGACACGTAAATACACTAATTTCTCAAAAGATAATATTCTCTCTGGTTGAGGATAAGATATTCTCCCCAGTTTCTCCATTTTTATAACTGAATCTTTCACAGAGGAGCGGTCACACTTCATATTTGGTTGTGTGTGAAAGATTCTCTTCATTCCCCACATTCCCAATTTCTAAAGGCACTCAACATTCATCACTTAAATTAGAAATATATACTCCTTGATCAAAAAT
The DNA here is from genome assembly GCA_963277665.1 of Viscum album. Lineage (NCBI taxonomy): Eukaryota > Viridiplantae > Streptophyta > Magnoliopsida > Santalales > Viscaceae > Viscum > Viscum album. The sequence goes on from OY728150.1 coordinate 1,871,467,604, forward strand.
GGATTATCGGATTTCAGTTTCTCCTTTCATGGATTCCTCCATTGAGATCATTTCCTAGACTGGGTCTCCCCCGTAGAGTTAAGTATGTTTGTGGAACACATTTGGGGTTTCATCTAATTGTGGATGTAGTTTAATTATGTTTCTTCTATTTTAGAAATTCTAAATTGTTTTTAATAGGGAATAAACCTTTAGTCATGGGAGTAGTGACATTGGGCATCATTGGGATGTTTGTATTATTTGAATATTGGCCACCTATATTCCTCCTCTTAGGATGGAATCTCATGGAGGCATCTCTTGAATGAAACATGAGGCATCCCATATCGATCAAGGGGTATATAATTACAAAGGTATAACTTTTATGGATTTCACCTCACACATACCATGCTTTACATGAGGTTGAATTATGTGTCTGGATGTGACTTTAATGTCTTGTAGAGATGGATTGAGATTGATCATAACACTCCCTGGAGGAAGGTCAAGGGGATACATCCCTAAGAGGGAGCACCTGGATGGTTTATTGATAGAATTATCAGAACCCCCATGGAGGTGCATCCATGGAGGTGAGTCCCAAAAAGTTATGATGTTACACCATGAAGGTTGACCTAGTAACCCTTGGAGGTGGATCAGGGAGGTGCACCCCTAGGATGTGGGCACCAAGGGTTACTATATGTCAGGATTGAAACATATAGAAGATTCCAATGTACCTTTCTTAGGATATAGGGATAAAAACCCATGTACTTTGAGGGATGACATGGGGCTTACAGATGGGTGCATCCGCAATGAGTGGTATGATGTCACTAAATTCTAGTAGTCTGGGTAAAATAAGGATGGATTGTGGGAGAATTAAATGGGGTTGACAGGGTTGATGGATAGTTGGGTGTGTTAGGTTTGGACCTCATAGAGTCTTCCAATGTATCACAACTAGTAGGGAATCAAATCTCATGTCATTCAAGAATGGGTGTTGGTGCTTACACCTAAGGAGGTGGCTGGGGTTTACGCATGATAGTTGCAAATTTGTGGACATGTGATTTGGGCATAGGTATAGTAATGGTCCATGTAAGTGGAGCATATGGTTGAATTTTATGTATATCAATGGCCCAATTGGTCGAGGCTTACTCATGTAAGTGGACCATATATGATGTATTAGTGGTATTGTCTCTACAAACCTCTATTCTAATGTTAGTCATGCTCATTGTGAGAAACAAGTGGAAGTAGTAGACTTGATAGTCATGTCCTGAAAGATGTGTAACTGAGAGATTATATGGGTATTATGCCCAAAAAATTCCCAATCATAGGATCGAGGTTGTGTGGATTTCATGATCACGGTAATCCTTTGTGTCCACATGAGTGTGGATGAGTCATGTATAAATGTAATGGAAAAGAGAGAATGGAATATCTTGAAAACCACACACTTAATGACTCTTCTGGTAGAAAAGGCCAAGGGTACGAGAGAGGGTGGAGAGGACCTTAGTGCACATCAACTCTCTAACAACTACTCCAAATATGGCCATTATCGGCACTATAAAAAGGCATTAAAAGCACTAGAAAAACACTATTAATCGAGGAAAATATATCGTGGGTATCATTTATCAGCACTCTGAAAAGTAATGATAAAGTCCCCTTTTATCAGCACGTAAAAAATTCTAATTAAGGGGGTCTTTTATCAGTTTTAAAAAAATCACTAATAAAAGGTCCTTTATCAGTGTTTTTTTGCACTGATAAAGGACACCTTTTATGGGCACTTTTTTAAGTTCTCATAAAAGTAAAAAAAATTAAAAAATTAAAAAGAAAATATAATGCGGGGGAGGGGGGGGGGAGCGATTTAACAGTGCTTGACCCACCCACCCCTTTATAAGTGCTAGGCGGAGCCCCTCCCTCTCACTACACACTACCTTTTCCCACACTAACCCCTCCCAATGGCACTCTCACACCCTTTGCTTCCACTATAACTCAAACCCAAGACCTCCCCCTTTGCATGCCTGCACCTTTACCACTAATCCATTTAGTTTTTTCTCCATTTGATGATATGTATATATATATATGTTCTTATATTAATATAAATTCATATTAATATAAATATATTTAGTTATATTAATACATATATATTTATTCATATATTAATATATATATATATATTCTTATATTAATATATATATATATATATTGTTATAATTTTTATCCTTATGTTTATTTGTATATTAATATATATCTATAAGATTATTTTTAAATATATTTATGAAAAATGTTTTTATTCATGTTTATAAATAAATAAATAAATACATACATACATATTGAAAACACATAGACACACAGACACACATATATATTTACAAATAAATACATATACATGTGCATCTTAAAAGCCATAAAATGTTAAAAGGACCATAACATCTAATCCATAAGTCCATTTCAACTCTACAACCAGTAAAGTCAAATAAAATGAAACAATCTTCGATATGATATGTGTTACAGGCCTAGAGGACATCTGGATCAGAAGTTATAAATGTCTTAATGTTAAACAATTGGGGTATCCCGACTAAAAAATTAGTTTTAAAGAAATTATGGGCGTTTTTTAAGACTCAAAAAATGTTCCATAAGGTTTTCTTCTATCACTAGCATGTATTTCTCATTGCAAGCTTCGATTTGATATGTTTTAGAGCTCAAACGGACACAAGGATCAAAATTTATGGTCGTTTAAAATTTTAGTTACATTTTCAACTTATTTTAGAAGTTTTATTAATTGTTTTGATTTTTTGTGTCTTTAAATTGTTATTAAATAATTATTAATCGATGATAATTACCAAATTATTAAAATATAATATTATTTTAAATATTTAAGATCCATTTTCACTAAATTTCTTATATATTAAATTTATTAATCTATTTATATTATCTAAAACATATTTAAAAAATATATATTATATTTATATCAATATAAATATACTTATATTACGATATATTATTTTACAAGATTTTTTTTGAAATTTATTAGGTCTAGGAAAAAGTGATGATAAATCCCCCCCTTTATCATCACTACTAAAAAAGTATTGATAAAAGGGACCCCTTTAACAGCGCTAAAAAAATCACTGACAAAGGGTCCCTTTTAAGAGCCCTTTTTTCAGCAATGTTAAAAGATCCCTTTATCAGAACTTTTTTTAGCACTGATAAATCCCCCCTGCCTTTATAAATGCTTTTTTAGCTCTGATAATGGTTGGCGCTGCAGAAACACATTTTTGTACTAGTGAACCATCTATCTAAGAGGGAGAGGAGGATAATGAGTAAAAACATATTATGCAGAGGATGTCATACCATGTGATAAGGATATCATTATATTACAGTCATATATGGGACACCATTGTTCTATACATAGGTTACGGTTCATCGTCCAATTTCATGTGTTGAGGATTTTGTTGCATTGTTGTTTTACGTCATGAAACAAAGACGTAGAGGACTCACTCCTTACCCCTTTTGTTTACATAGCTGTTTCACACCTTCCCCTATTCAGACTTGGCTTCGGCAATTCCATGTTAAGATAGCGTTGAGTAGTGGTTAGTCACAAGGTCCACAATAGAATCCATTTTCTAAAAACCAAGGGGTATTAGCATACTTATGATGAAAATAAAGAGGTGGTTTGGGTCATGCACTAGGGGAATAAGGTACATCCCATGAGAGAAAAGTAAATTGATAAGTGCAATCCTGGTGGGCTGTATGTATGAGGCACAAGAAATTTGTGAGGGTTTTTTACAAGAGGCACTCAAACAAGGTTGTTTGACACAAAGGAAATCCATGGAGCATCAAAGAGGGAGTGTGTATGAGACACAGTGCTTGTGTGAAAAAATAATGGTTGAGCACAAGATAGGGTTGTGATGAATACCAGGGATGCACAAAAGATGGGTCTTTTTCATTCACTTTACATAGGCTAAAACGTGTTGAGTGGGTATCACACAAATATGGACCCACTCAAGGGAGGACCCATAGGAAACTGGTCACACAAGATCAAACCTTGAGGATCTATTGGCTTTCACGCTATCCTAGAAGAGATGTCTTATGTAAAGCAGAGCGATGCTTCAACATATAAGAGGATCGCTTCAACGAAGGGGGTTCCCATCAATATATAGATGAGTCCTTGAGTGACTTTTCTCAATATTCCAAACACGAAAGAGGCCATATGTGCAGTCATGCCTTGATCCTCCGTGAGTGAGCACTAAAGGTCTTTTTTACATTGCATTGGGCATGTGAGAGTCTTGTGCATTCTTTATATGACTTTCATGTAGTACTTGCCTCTTTCATTAACTTCCATTAGTCATTTCATGTCACCTCCACAGAAAGGTAAGAACATATGTATCATTGTACACGTAAGTGTCTTCCAGGTGGAAATTCATTTTGTGCACACACCTCAAATCATATGTGAACCTTCCTAAACATGTTGAGAACTCACCACTGATTTGTAAGATAAATTTATTTGTTCAAACATAGACATTTTAAACCTGATGTGGATTTTACTTCTAATAAGTATCAAAGAATGGTTTCAAATTCATGTCTTGGGATGTCTATTAAACGTGGATTTAATTATGATATGAACCCATTCGGTGCCAATAAAATCTATAGTTAACCACTTTATTCTGAAACATGATTTGAGTGAGAGTATAGAAAAAAAGTGATTAAGAGATATCTTATAACATTTATTTGTTTATAAGTGTCTATAACACCAATGGGTTCTGAAGGATAGATTTTTTATGAATAATAGAAGTAATGTAAAAATATGAAATTCATATGAACTATAATTTTAATTTTTTACTTAATTACCTTAATTTGGTTTTTAATATGGTATCATTTAGTTTTTAAAAATGTTTTCAATTTTATGAGGATATTTTTTGGAAATTATTTGTACATTATTTATGTGAACATGCAGTGAATAAATTAAGAGAATATAAATAGATCCACTTATATATAAATGTAATTTTTGGTATGGAGTAGAAAAACTCATGTGATAAATATGGGTGGAATATCTATTGAGTACATTAGTTAACCTTTAGATTTGTGGTATTACAGAAATGCCAATATATAGGGAAATATTTCATGAGAATGAAGCTAAAAATGTTTCTATAAACATCCAAGTGAAATATATTAGTTAAATGGAATTAATTTTAAAGATTATAAACATTTTAGTTTAAGACATTCAACCAATTTGTAGTTGAACGAATTAAGATCATCCGAAAGAATTATATTATGATTTATCATTCAAAAGTGAAATTTTCAAATCATTTTAGGAGATAATAACTAGTATAAATATAATAATTAACTGTAAAAAATTAATTAAATATTCATATTTATTCACACACATTATTTGTTGAGGGTAGAGTTTTCCACCAAATGCTTAATAGAGAAACACACAAGTGTCAGTAGATAGTTGTAAAGGTAAATTTACATGAGAATTTAACATTTCATGGTTTTAAAAAATATATTCAGTAATTATTTTTTCCTAATAACCATAAATATGAAGAATACCTAGGATTCATCAGTGTTTATATAAAATAACATAATGGTTATTGAATAGATAACTCATTTTTAATAGTTGATACTATTTACACATGAGTTAAAAATAAATGATGATTGTATGAACATATTATTTTAGATTTGTCTTCAACATAATATTACATCAAAGATTATATTTTTGGACCTATATACTTATGCATTGGTTGTTAATTAAGTTGAAATTTCATAAGAATATAGATACAATCTAAGATTGTCTACGATTATGCTCCACAACTAAGTGGAGGGGGTGTTATGTATAGGATAAAATAGGATGCATGATATATCTCATTAAATAAGTGATCAAAAATTAAATTACATGTTAAATTTAATCTTATGAGAGAAAGTAGTTTTTGTGTTTTTAAAGTGGTCACATGTCATTTTTGAAGTGAAATTCCCCTAATGATCTTGGGATTTTCATAATTGTGAGAACATAGGGAACTGGTAGTGATTTTGTAGGGAACTTTTTATTTTATTCTATAATATGATTCAATGGCCATTTGTTCCAATTAATGGACCAAAACAAGATACAGGTAGGTCTTAATTAATTAATTAATGTAACCCTTGATAAATGTAGTATCAATAGAGTCCATAATAATTTTTCATTCCATTTCTTGTACTAGATCAATTTGAAGAGGTACCTATGATTGCATGAGGTACCATGGTTTTCGCTTATATTATTATGTTTTTTATGTTTGAAATGATTGGTTTTATTCATTAAGATCTACATAAGTAGTAAACCAATTAAATTTTTACATGGAATTGATCTCTTTCAATATTAATATTGATACCCATATATGAGTAAACGTATGTGTAGTATTTAAATGTTCGTATCACATTATGAATAGTGATATATTAATATCATTTGACGTTTTGGTCTTAGGTATGTGAATTCATGGCCTTATAATTTAAAAAGATTTGATGATAATTTTTGAGGATCATATTGATTTTATGGTCATTGATACTCTTATACCTTTACTAATAGGTTTTTTTCACACTTTTTTAGGAGAGTGAAACATTCATTTTAGAGAAACAATGCCATTTCAAATGAACCTTGGTCCTTTACCTTATCAAACAAATAAAATTATTCTTGAATTGGAAAGAAAATTCTCAAATACCTATGGTAGTGGATGGTTTCTTAAATTTAATTACTAAATATTTTTATAGATTAATATATAATTTAAATATGGATTTATTTATTTATTTACCTATATGAGAAATTTCAATAGGATTTAATTCATATTTCATGGTGTTGGTATATCACCTAGTTTTGTATATTTTACAGAAAATTTATAGAAATTGGACGGTAAACTCCAAAAGTATAGAATAAAGAGGTATGTAAAGGAGATGTGCAAGGTCATAAAAATAAAAAATACAATCAATATCTATGGGAATGTGTATAATTATTTAATAAATTTGGGTATTATTGAATTTATGACTTTTCATTGCTAGAATACAATCAACCATATTTATCTCTTACTAAGAATGATGTATTTCCTTATCTTGGATGATTTGGATTCTACACATTATAAAGACATATGATACAAACTAGTAGGTGGGAGTGTTCATAGATAAAATAGAAATAAATATATAAGAATCAAATTCCCCCTCATAGAGGGAAATATTTTAGAGTATTCAAAGAGAGATATTATTCATCATGTCCTGAGATTCTTCTTTGAGGGAATCATTGTACCCATAAAACACATTTTAACCTAACACTATAGTGTCTTGAAAGTTTCCAAAACATTAACCTCTATGTATCCCAATATGATTTAAATTAACAAAAATATTTATTTTGAGGCCATTACAAGGTGAGTTAAAGCATAATTGATGTACCTAGCCTCTCATTCTCTAGTTTAGCTGAACCTATGGTTAGTACTAAAATAGTTTCTAAAATGAGGGTGCAGATTATATCTCTTTGGATAGTACATCCAAGTAAAAAATTATGTAATCTTCCCCCCTCAATTTAACATTAATTTACTATATACCATGATTTTTATCTTTATTATAATCCTCCCATATGGGCCAAAAAATAATAGAATACAAAATACTATGAGACTGGTCTTTTATAGATAAGTCTTTAGTGAATAAGAACCAGTTATTATGGAATTTATCTATGGAATCAAGCTACATATTTATCCTCATGATATTTTAAAATAAACTATAAATATAGAAATCTAAAACTATTTTCTAAAATAAATCATTACCTATTGATTATTTGGGTTATAGGAAACATAAGAATATCACATCCAAATAAATACATTTAAGTTGGATACAATGTTCATTAAGGATATCATGATTTTGGATGTGCCACCCAAAGAAGTAAAATTTTGGTGGGTTGATTGATTCACCCAATTTTTGCATGATATTTTTCTGTTTATATTAAGTAAAGAAAAAGTTTTTAATCATTATATTTTACTTTATGATCAATTATTTTAACCTTGTTTTCTTGGATACATTTATGATTTTCATAGTAAATTTCACACATTGTGAATTTTTTTCGTAAAAAAAAATATACACACTTTGAAATTTTAATGAAAATATCATGTACTATATTATGTCACATTGAGATAACAACTAGAGTATATGCCTCGGTTCCTAAGAAGAAGGAACTAACCAAGAGACCTAATGAAAATGAAAAGAATATCAATTTAAATTTTTTTTAGTGAATGAAACAGATACTACATTTCATGCATGGTGGTGAATTTTGTGGAGTGTTGATAGTTGACCATGAAAATATGTTATTTAGATGAATTTTGGGACTAACAATGTGTAAATCATAGAAAATGGAACTACATGTCATATACATTTGTACACAGTGAGTGGTTTTAAATTTATATAAAAGAGAATATTTGGATTGATTTCAAAAGGATTGAAGAAGAGGCAATGTGATCCCATTTTTAATAGTGCTCAATGATAGTTCTTATATTATAAAGTATCACCCCTTTCCATAGAGTTATAAGAACTATGTTATATCATGTGGGGGATCATGAGGTAAATATGATTATACTAATGTATAATAATTATTGGATTGTTATAAATCTATGTTAATGTTGTTTTTATTCATCTCCACTTATTCATTTAATTTTATGTTGTGTATCGATATGTCCCACTCACACATAAATAACCAAGTGTGGGAATCCCCACCCATGGGATGTTTCACACATTGTTCATTACATATTCCCCTCTTTTCAAATTTAATGTTTTATTTGGTTCAAACTGATTAATTGATCTGACATATACATTTTCATGTCTATGAACATTTATGTAATAATATCAAAATTAAACCATCATACAATCTTGTTCAATATAATGAGTTCTTCACATATTACCTTGTTGAGTTTTGATTGTGATTTTGGTAATAAATCACATTATTGATGATCACCTGTGAATTATATTGAATTTATAACTAATCCCTAGGATCACTATTAGTATAAATCTTATACAATTGTAGATTTAGGTAGTATAAAACATTGATTAAAATAATTATAACAAATTTATTTGAAACAACAATAGATTCACATTAATTGAAAATCAGGTTGATTATGGTTTACGAAATTTTTTATTGATCCTTTCAATTTTTTAATCATTTTTTCAAATTTTAAGGATAATAAATAACAAACTCCCAGAGTTTATTTTCTTTTTAATCAATTATAATAATACTCAATTTTATCACACAATAAGATCCCATTGAGATATGAACTAGGGTTTCTTGCATATTGTAAATACTCTAGTCTAGAAAAATTAACATCTAATTTTTCATGTTATGACTTCACATTCATATTTTTCAATTTTTCATTGGCATCACTTTGGGATATTTTAAAGTGATAATAATTTTTTGTTTATATTTTGTACATTTTTATTTTTTTCTTTTTATTTAAAATTTAAGAATAATCCTATAATCTAATTTTACCATTTTTTTATATTTTATGAAGAAAAGGACAACCACATTTTCCAACTAGGGAGAACCACTCAACTCACACTCAAAAACTCACTCACTCACACACTTTGTGTCTTCTTTGTCTCTCTTTATCTCGATTTCCTTTTCACTTCATTTAATAAAAATGTTAAAAATTGGAAAAAATCAAAAAAGTTTGTAATAAAATAAAAAAATTAAAACAAGATTATTAATGATTTTTTTATGTTTTGAGGACTTATTTACCACTGATGAACCTTATCAGATTAAAAAAGTTGATTCCTCATTCGAGGATGACTCCCTTGGATAGATAAGTGTTTTCATGTATCCTCTTTTTCATCTCCTCCCATTACCCCTAAATTATTTCTTTGAGGATAAAAATGACTTGTCTCTGATATTTTCTACTCACAAAAAGTAAATACCGATCAGGGATTTCATAAACTTGGTTGGGAATGTGAACATGAGTTTGGCTGACTACACACTTGAGTTTTAAATAGTAGCCCAACTACTAAAATTCAACGAGTTTTTCATTTTTTATTTAATTAATTTAATAAATACATATATATAATGTAAAAAAAATACATGGAATAATGTAATACTATATATTTATAATTATATGTATTTTATGTATTTTATATAATAATTGAGAAAATCATTCACAAGTAATTATATATATAACTGTTTTTTAAAAAAGAGTAACAAAATAATAATAAAATATTATTTTCATAAATATAAATATAAATATATATATATATAATAAATGAATGAATAAACTATGAAAGGATCATTAATAGAGCGTTTCAGAGTTTTTCAAGAAGAGATGAGTCAATGGTTCGATTCAGAACTCCAACCACTAGTGGAGGATTCATCATTTTTTCTATTTTTGTTAACAATTGTAAGATCACATCTATATCCATGAATATTACTCTTTATGTTCTTAGATGAAACTATTTGAGTTTTGATAAACTACTAGATCTTTGGTAAATGAGTTGTGTTCATGGTGTAAAACATGGTTTCAGAGGTGTTTAGAGACTCGGGAATCCATGATAGTAATATTCTAGAAGGATTATGTAGTTAAATATATTTAATGAAGCCAATAACTACCAGTTGTAGTCAACTAGACAAGAGGTGGTTAATCTAGTAGCTTGGTAAGGTTAATGGAGTCCCACCAGACCGCTTATGGAAACTAGGAATATTGGGTCTCCTACGGGAGACCCATGGGCCTCATCTGGGTTCATAACTATACATGAATACAAGGGGATCCATCGGCCAATTAGTGCTATTAGGCTTGGACAAAATTACAAGCTTCAAAATCATATTTATTCCCCCTTGTACCTCTTTTAAACTCTTTATGGCCCCTAATTATAACCTACCACAAGTCTTAAAATTTGTGATTGTTCTTTATGGCTCTTGTTGCTTCTGAAACACCATAATGTGGTTCTTTGATCCGTATCTTGATCATAAAAACTTTAAATTAATATTCCTTCATATAATTGATGAATTGTTGTTGTATTTTTCTTGGATCCACTTATTCAAGATATTAAAGTGTGTTTCAATAACTGATCATAGGGGTTCATAGTGTTGTACATTAATTCAAATGCTTAGTCATCGATCTCTTCTTCTATGTTATTTAGGTTTTTTTCTAAGGAAGATCTCTAATGTATGTTTTATTAATCCAGTATTTTTCTAATCTGTGATCAAATTGGAATGTCCTTTACACAACCTATTATAATTGGTAACCATTTAATTGATTAATGAATATGGTTTGACCTCCCTTAGAGTTTTTTGGATCCTTCAGCATTGAGATAGAGACATGTAAACACACAAGAGGTGTACAAACCAATGAACCTAGGTTGGAAGTATAAACATATAATCCTTGATCCCATAATTGAAATTGGTAGTGTTTTTATGTAATGGATTAAATTTTTAATTGGATTAACATTTGAATTGTGTTAATTGGACTTATAATGAATCACTTGGATTAAAGGTGGTTAATTGAAATAAAATTTTAATTAGAAAGATAACATGGTGGAATAGAGATATAATTTCTTGATAATGGTTATTAAGATTAAATGATATGTGAAATCGGGTTTTTACAACTATTGAGATAATTGGTAACGTTGAATAATAAAAATAAATGGTTGATAATTGGTAAGTTGGATTTCTCAACCAATTTAGAATATGATCATATATTATGCATGTTTGATATATTGAAATTATTTTGATCATATTTGAAATTGATGTTTAATAGTTAAATTATCACTATCATTGGAATTAGTATAGAATTTAGTGTCCTTTTAGAATGTTAGTGTTCATGCATAGGAATTAACATAGGAACCTGTGATACATTTTCTATAACACCGCGACCCTAGAAGCCCAGAGTCGGTGCATTATTTCATTTCATTGGCATGATTACAAGGAATTAGTATCCTAAAAGAACAAATAGTTTTGTAGTATTGGAAAACTAGACACATACGTAGGTTCAACATTACAACTTTCAATTAAAAACAACATATGTATTTTACTGGGAACATCCACAACGCTTTTTTTATCCATGTAATTCATTCATAATACACATCTTCGTATCCTAGGGAAATATAAAACATAAGAAATGGGGTGAGATCAGATTCTCAATAAGGGTAAACAATAAAGAAGAGGATATCATAAACATAAACATTAGTAATGGTTAATAACTAAAAACAAATGCCATTAGAAATAAATTTTTACATACTATGATAGGAATAAGAGCTGAATAAATGATTCTATAATAAAATATAATAAAGGGTATTCTATTGATCGAATAACTACATGGAATTTCAATTACTAGCTTCATAATGAGAGAATATCATTTGCAAGACATTCTAAAACAACCTATTAAGGCCTTGACCAAGATATCTAAAAATGATTAATGCCTCAGCTAGAACTATATCTAAAAATGGGAAAGGCCTCATACTAGTCCATATCTATTTTTATCATGAGACATGCTGGTGCATCTAGTCGCTATAAAAAGCCCCACCTATCACTTTATAAGTCTAATTATTTCCCCATATAAAATTGGTGAACATAATCAATATATACATTCATATTTAAACTAACATATGAAATGTAAATAACTTTCCCCAATTATTTCACATAAACACAGAACATTCAGAGTAATATGGTGAATGGTACCAAGATAACACATACACTGTCAAAATAATTAGAAACCCTTCAAAAACATATATTAAAAGATATTATAAGAGATAAATCTAAATTAAGTGAAATATTCAATAAAGTATTTTGTCTTAGATGAAGATACTTTTAAATGAGACCATTGAAACATTCTTGAAGAAATAATACTTAAACATTCCCAAGTTTCCCATACCACCTTGAAATATTAAAATCATAATACCTTAGAATATAATAAGAATAAGGAGAATATTTTTATTATATACCAAATCATATTATATACACCAAATTCATTGAATAAGTGGTCAACAGGGCATAAAATTCATAAAATATAATGGGAGATGAGAGAAATCATTTTCACTTTTGAAAGAAGATTTCTTTTGGAAAATCATTTTAATTATAAAATAAATAAGATTTAAAACATTTAATCCATGAAAATAAAAGGTAAAGATAATGAAATAATTTTTTAGGAATAAATTATGTCCCACTAAAGTGAAATATTGTAAGAAGAGATCATAAAAAGATTTAGAAATAAATTTTTTTAGAGAATTTTAAGGAAAACATTAAAATGAATTTCAAAGTGAAAGGGCATGTTTGTTTTCATACGACAAGAAATGGAAAAAATAATTTTTCATGATAAAATAAGTGATTTTATAAAAATATTTTTTTTCTTAAAATAGATTATGTAGTGCACTTGACAATTGGTAAGAATTCGAGAAGATCCATGGAATCTAGTTTGTTTATCGGGATAAAATTTTGAATGATCCATTTAAAACAAGTAAATAACCATAAAATAAAGAGTAATTATGATTTATACACATATATATAAAATAAACATAGAATTTATGAGGTTTTAATAAGAATAAATAATATATTAATTACGATGAGTAGAGAATAATAGAAACCCGAATGTAAATAGAGGTTCGGTTAAAAAATACATACAAATTTGTAACCAATTGAATTGTATTCAACAAAAATTATAATAATAAATCGATATATTAAATATAATAAAAATAATGATATTAATTATATGATACATAAATGGGCTGTATACATACACCATAAACAACTAATAGTAATGAATAATTAACATCTCACAATAATGGAAATGAGAAGAGCAAACCCTTAACTTAATCTGAAGGTGTTCTTCAATTGATCTTAATGACCTAAATAATCCAATTTAGGTGCATTAATTATTAATTCGATAAACTCATATTAATTTAATTTATTTATTATAACCCTATTATGTTCATTCATGTCTTTTTTGATCAGTTAAGAGGTTCAAATTCATTGTTCGGGTCTGTTTGTTTCATAATCGGTATACATATGTACCTAAACATAGTATAATGTAAAGTGAGGATGGTTGTCCAGAATTAAATTTATATTTTATTAGTGAAAATACATAATATTATATGTTTTTAAATTTCATTTCATTTTTTGGAGTGAATATGAATCATCATATAAATTAGTTAATGATAACTGTCTGGGTTAATTAGTTGCTTTTGAACACAATGAACTCATTTTTCTTTATAAATCAAAACCACAGGTAAAAAAATAATCCAGAAAATTTGATGAGACATAATAAATATATTATTGTATTGTTCATGTTTTTGATGACTGAAATTGATAATGGTAATAGAAATTGAAAACCCATCATCCTCGAATGTGGTTAATTAACACATATTGGATGGTGTTTTTTACAACTAGTGTAAAATAATTGTAAAGGAGAAATGGTAATAACTTGTTCCATAATCATAAAAACAATACATTAAATTTATGGTACTAGTTTTTTTTATAAAATTTATACAAGGAGAGTCTAGTATAGAAAAGAATACATCAGAACATGAAATAAAAGTAAACAAATTGAAAAGAGGAATTTACCTTTTGAATTAATCTTCATTGAGAGCCTCTTTAGGGTACAAGATTTTGTATTTTTATGAGACCTAAATATTTTGGACATGGGGGAAGATATTGGGATGATATATGGGCAAAATTTAGATAACAAACAAGGCATGAGAGGAGTGGAGATAAGACGTAAGGAGGACTAGTATTTATAGTGGAGATGGGGGGGGGGTTCTCATTGTTTTAATCATTTGTTAAATATTTTTTTTCTCAAGACTATGAGTAGTCTTTATTAATTTGAAAAAATAGTAATATGTTCATGTGAGTTCGAACCAAGTGTCCCTACCACATCCTTACATCTTGTATGACTCAATAAACTATATATTTATCATTTATCGTAAATTATCGTATTTTACTATTTATAAAAAATTAATGTATTTTAGAAAAAATACCCAAAATTAAACCTAATTTTCTTTGATTTGTTGAATCCAAAAATAGATTCCATTTTTTTAAAATGAGTTTCTAAATATGTGAAAATTATTTTTTAAATAAAATCAATATTTACATGAAAAGTAACGATTTTCTATTTAAAACTACTTTTATAATACTTTCAATATTTTACTATGCTCTCATAAAATTATCCTATAATCAAAGGAAAACAAAAAACTTATTTAGGAACCCATTTTATGAAAATTAATTGATTAATGAATTTAAAATTATAATTAAGTATTAATCACTCTAAAAAATATGAATACTTAATTAATAATTTCTAAAATATTCTTCTTCATTTATAAGTTTCCTAAATTTTATTTATACATTAATGGATGAGGATACTATTCATAGAGAATATTACCATTCATAAGTTTAGGTTACTATTCATAAGGTTAGGTTAGTATTCACCAAAAAAAATTTGTTCTAACATACTCCCAAAACACCTTGAATGCAATCATGCATGTTATATTTTCAAAATTCATATCAATGAAGTGGAAAAATAATGTTTATTGTCTTAGTTATAAAAAATTGTTGTTTTGTAGAGACTCATTATTTCATGAAATTAAATATTAAATTTATTAGTAAATATTTGGGGAGTTACATTCACCCCTCCTTACGAAAAGTTCAACCTCAAAATTTTGAAATTGAATTTTGAAAGGTAATTGTTGATATTTTGAAAATTCACTTATGGGAAACCCACAAAGAAATGTGGTTAAAATATCCTCTTAATAAGAGGGAGAGGTAAATGCATTGGTTACTACAAAACTAAAAATTCTAATTGGATTACATGGTCATAGAAGAATAATAAAACCATCATGTTCTGATGGAAAGTGATAGAGAACATGATTAGATGAAAGATCATTACCATAAAACCATAAACTACAGTTATGAGATAAATTATAATAGGACAATATTTTTTTTAAGAATATTCTCTTAGGTTTGTGGAACTATTACACTCTATAAGAGTATAAATATAGGTTTCTATTTCATAAACACAATCATATCCTATGATTATGTCTTGAACTATCTATACTTCAACTCTTACCATAGGTTGCATCAGGTAGTGACATTAAACTGTAAATCCTCATACAATAATCAACCCAAACCATTTCATAAATGGTCCAACTTTACAAAAGAACATTACCAAAATAGTTAGAATCATTCCCATATCTATCCTTACATGATCCATGTACAGGAAGTCTTTTTGAGACTCATTTTTTTTAAAACATCATGATCCATCCTTCTCAATGCATCTACTACCTTATTTTCCTTTAATCAACTTGAAGCAGCCCTAAATCTTCACATTCCTAACATGTGAATATTTTCACCATGTATCCTCTTGAAATATGGTAATAACTCAAATTACTATAAAAAATTATCAGAAACATTCCCTCACCCATAGACATGCTATTAGATATATTTTTTAAATCAATAAATGTTGAAAACATTATCAATGATAGGATAGAACACTTTTAGACATGTCAATAATCAGTTTTGAGGTAGTGAGTACTTATCAAAATAAATCATTTCTTCATCATTATCTTAATATTTGGGAATATATTTGGAGCCATATATCCCTCATCTATATACTTTCATGAGATATTAGCTATCTATTAATTCACTTATCCTTGGTAAAATTCATCATATGAAATAAAATTATTAATAAAATAGTACTATAGTACAATCCATATATATTCCATAATTCATATAACCAGTACATTGATAATAAAATATTAAAATGACACGATTCTTGACGATACATATTAATCATTCCACTTAATCTTCAGTATAAAAATCACTTGACCAATATCTAGTAACATAATTTGGGGCATATTTTTTTGAAACATTCGACATTGATTCATGTAGTGTCCCATTTACTTATAATTGATGCCCTAAACATTGAAAACCATTTTCATACCCTTGAATTCATGAACTTTGTGGCCATTTTATATTCACTTGTAGTAGACCCGTTATTATTTTAAGAAGGCCAGTGGGTTCTTCCTTCCATAGGTACCACATTTTGGAAAACTACCCTTTTTATTCTTTCCTTTATAAATTCTTTCCTATTCCACCCTCTTCTTATATTTCTTCCATTAAAATCCATATGACTCGAATAATGTATTATATACCTTGTTAAAACATGATATAAACACCTCATATGACGAGGATACTATAGAGACTATCATCCTCTGAATTAATGGCTTAAGACCATAAGAGATATGATCATTTATACACTTTTCATCATGTAAATTGGTGAAGTTCTCATTCCTTATACTAGGATCCATTTCTAATCAATTCCATATAATAAATATGTCCTAAAATTATGATATATATATAACACTGAAAATGGTATAGTATATAACATAAATTTGTGCATCACAAATCCTAGAACCATATACTTTGTATACATTAGGGGCATAAATCCTTAATAATGGATTTTAATTAAAATGTGAACTATCCCATGAATATACCCTAGGAGTGTCAAACCAGGTGCGTAGTAAGGCCCATTGTCGTGTACCATGTGTTGGAACCACATCATGTTTGAAGATAGTATTTTTTGTCAAATGTTTTCAATATAGGTCAAAATGAGTAAAAAGATGAAGCAGAACTCCAATGTTGATGGAAAATGGAATTCAGACAATTTTTGAACTGATCTTATGATCATGTATATGTATCAAAGGTGACACATTGTCTACAAAAATAAAACCATATCAGAGAGTTTTGATGGGATTGAAGTTATAATGTGATCATGAAACATATCAATGTTCAAAGAGACGATGAAATAACCTACATGAAGAGACAAGAATTATTGCATGAGATATCATGTAAATACTTTATTATTTAATAATGATTATACAAAGCTTATAAGATGATGCCAGTCATATTCTCTGTTGACTAGAAAGACAGATGTTACCAGAAGACAGGGAATTTGTAGTACTTTCCATATGTAATCTGATAATGATAAAACTGATCATTCAAAGATTATATGTCATGGTGAAAAAATATCATGATGAAAGATGAAAGATAGTGATGGATAATTGGTGTTATAACTGAATCTGATAATTAAGGTGGTGTTGTTTCCCTATGTTTTCCAAATTTCTTAATCTCTAAATTGGGATTTTGTTTTTGGAAATAGAATGATTTCAGAAAAAGACTTAATAAGATGCAGAATGGAGAAGGAAATTGTAAATGGAATAAAATTTTGTACCTCAGAACATGGGCCTTGACCATGTTCGAGAATGGTTCATGGCCGCATACCATGTAGTGGGAAAGGTACACGGGATGGTTCGTAGAATGGGTCATGGTACAGAAAATGGTTCACGGAGGATGGTTTTGTGGTAAATGGGATATCCTACATTAGAGGAAGAAATGAAGTACAAGAAACGAAAGTCTTATGGTGTGTGGAATGTTAATAGTATGCTATAAAGCTTTAGAGTTTGTAGGAGGATTGCAGTACGTAGTGTAGCATTACATTATGCGGATGGAGTTCAGTATGCAGTTAAGATTGTACCACATTGAAAATTTGGGTAAATAAGATTAGTGAAATTTGAATATTTATTTTCCCATATAATGAGTTCTAATCAAATCATTAAGAAAAATTGGATTTGATAAGGAAAATTTATCACTGTGGAAGAACTCAGCTAGGATTGAAAGTGTTCTCACAGGAAGGATTTTTCTAAGGGAAGTGGTACAAGGGGGAGATTATTTGTTGGATGAAGTGGTACGCGGAAGACAAAATGGCTCGCGGAATTAGAAGGAGTAGTTCATGGAAGATATTGTATGTAGAAAATGTCATACATGGGCAACAAAATGATTAATTTCATTCTGATAAATTAGTCCATGGAAGGAAGATATAGTTTGTGAAATATGATGGAACGGTCTATAGAAAAGGATTTCCACGGGAGTTGAAGCTATAATCAGCAATGGTACGCAGATCTGGTATATAGAGGTGGTACATGGAGGTGGTATGCATAGTTGGAATGTGGAGAAGGTGAGGTACATGAAGCAAGAGCGATATGCGGAGTAGGTTCCGTATGCGGAGCCGACATCGTATGCGGAGTAGGCGCGGTATGCGGAGAAGATGTAGTACGTGGTGTAGGCATGGTAAGTGGAGTATGAACGGTATGAAAAGTAGGTGTGTTACATAGATCAGAGATAGTTCGTAGATTCAGGGACGATTCATGAAAGTGGAAACAATATGAGGAATCAAAGGCAATTCATGTATGTGAAAACATTACGCATAAGCGAACTGATACTTCATTCATTATCGGTCTTTTATACCAGAGAGAAGAATGAGTGTGGCCAATTTATATTCAATTATTCATGACATATTAACTATGATGATTCTATGCTAAGATCTCCTTCAATTCTTGAACAATCACACATGTAATTTTGATTCATGAAAAAAGGAAGAATAAGTTTTAGTTAATTCGGTTATTTCACTAAAGGAGAATACTGAATATAAAAGAGAATTAATTCAAGACATCAATGCAAGCAGTGTTTCATGATGAACAGAGACAAAGACTTCCATGTTAATCTGTTTAAGAGACCATCAACCCAATAAACTGAGTGAGACTTCTCCAAAGGTAGTGATCTAGGGGGAGTCAACGGAAGTGATCCAAGGGAAGTAGTGAGTGATCCCTAAAACTTTGTAATGGAAGTTTTCTTGGGACAGAGTGGATATTTTAAAACCTTTTTAATCCATAACTAGTCAAAATTATTTGAATTAGGTATGAACAGAAACATTTCCGTGTATGCTCCTTGGACGTCACCCTTAGTGAAGAATCGAGTAGTAGTGTCGTTCTATCCTTCTGCATGTGATTGTTTTAATTACTACACATATCCATTATACAGGTCTAATAATGTTCATACAAATGTGGGGAAAAGATCCAATAATGAAGAGAAAAAATGTATCACCCTGATTCACACCCCCACACCTCTTAGGGTGATCTAGGGTCCTTCTTTTGGTATCAGAGGACAAGGTTTTACAAATGTTGGATACTCTTCATTATTTCTATTTAGAAGTAAATTTGAGTTTTATTTCTTTATTCAATAATTAAAATTATTCTTGATGAATTTTCAATTATCTATGAGTAGAAGTCCTATCATGAACCAGGCCAGGTCGCCATCCAACCCAACACCCAACCGATCCATGACATGGCCCGAGGGGCATTCCCGATCCCCATGAGCTGCAACAAGTGACCGGGTACCAAAAAATTACATGGTATTGATTTACCTGAAATAAAATATAGAAAAACAACTAACATGATAAACAAAATAAAACTATGAACTGACAAACAAACATACCCTTTAAACAATTCTCAAATATAAAGGTTTACAACATGATCAAATATCCAAAAAATAAAAGACAACAAAATAAACTCTAACTCTAACTCAAACCCCAAAGAAACAAGAGAGGTGAAACATCCACATGCCAAAAACACCAACCTACACGAGAAGACCATCAACAAAAAACTAGAATCACTGAGCATGTTGTCAAAACCTGGAATACACAAGAATAAATGTCTACAAACACCCAAGGGTGTATGGAAGGTGTGAGCCAAATTCCTAGTAAGATACCAAAAAATAAAAAGATTCCATGCCACCACATCCTAGATATAATTTAATGTGATTATTCAAAATTATACATTCAAAACACTTTTGAAATAAAACATTTACAAGAAAAATGCTAAAAGAAAACACTAAGAGAAACTCATTCACAAACACTATTTTAAAGAGGAAGAGAAAATATTCATTAAGGGCACTCACACACATACTCACACACACACACACACAAGTGATCCTCCATATGCCAACGGAAGGCACTACATCATGGATGGTAGAGCACTATGGGTAAATCCCATAAGGTTAATCTACCTCGAGTGGGACCCTAAAACCTCGTGTCTCTGTGAAACGTGGCTTAGAAACCACTACCCTCAGTAAACATTACTTAGAAACCCCGACCCTCAGAAAATCGTATGTTTAGTTAGTGTTGCAATCATCAATCCATCTTAGTGAAACCGGGACAATACCCCTACGGATCACTAGCTCACTAGTTCTAGTCCACCCACCTAGATGCCTGGGGATTTCCCTTGTGTTCAAACAAGTTTCACATTCACGTAGTATAATTCTTTCTCATATCATAGGCCAAACAAGACATGACACACAAAATCCATCAATTTCATACCCAAAAAACATTTCAAAAATACACAAAAACAAAAATAACTTTACAAAATTTTGTTTCTGTTACTTAGTCATTCCAAAAATCCCCATTTGGAAACACACAAAAAAGAACATAAACAATTCGCCCAACTTAGAAAACATTATTTAAATAATTCATTAAGGGTTGACACAAATAAACATACCCAATCACATGTAGGAAAACCATTTTCATATCACTTGCCTCTATATAGAAATGTCACATTAAAACCAAACACACATGGTAACCACATAAAAAACATGTTTTCCCTTATTCAATAATTTTCAATTAAATTTCAAAAGTGAACAATAAGGTAACACACCCAAAGTAATTCATTTCCCTTAAAAAAACTCTATTTAAATATAAAAACACCACAATGACCCTGAAAACATATTTGTGACCTTCCAAATAACCATAAAAACCCTTCCAACCATGTTCCACACCTACTAATCCAACATGTAAAACGTTATTATAAAATAAATCATTAATTATCCCAACACACACAATAATTTATTTATGATAAAAGTTCATTTATAATAGAAAAGCACATTAAATTACTACCAAAACATCATTTTCACACCAAAAAATAAATAATTGAACATTTCCAAGAATTCTCAAATCAAGACTCCCATGAGAAACATGATCATTCTAAAAGGTGACCCAAATTGCATCATATGTGCATATCAAAAACATTTTCAAAAAATTTTCACACCACCCCAAACAATTCATTAAAAACTACCAAGCATTTATACAACAACACACATAAGAGCAAAAATATTAATTTATTCAAGAAAACCAATTTCATCCAATGAGTACACAAAAAAATTTTAAAACATAGTTTTTGAATTGTAATTAAAATATAGAACATATTAAAATTGACTAAACAAACATGATAAACTATCTAAATGATGAAAAAGAATGGAACCACCTACCTCAGGTGTAGGAAACCTTAAAATTTGTGTTAATTTCAATTGCGTTTCAAACACACCACAAGTGAACCCTAAGGAGTTAGGATGTAACAAAAAACAACAAGATTAAAAATAATTCAAATCCAAACCTAACACCCTACCTGGTTAAAACCTAATACCCTAGCTGTAAATCTACCAATTGGATGAAACCAACCAAAAAAGTACACACATGTGGAAAGGGTGTGGGATGCTGACTGAGCACGACAGAGAAGTGTTGGAGGTGTGTCGCATCATAAAATTTCAGTTTGAAAAGGGGAGGTCAGTGCGAGGAGGAGGGCTATGCATGTGGGTTTTTGTGAGTGAAATAGGGGTGGAAAGCGGAATTCTGGTGATGCGTGGATGTCCAGTGTTGAGGAGGACATGTGACAGATGTTGGGGTGATGTGGAGGAGTCTGGGAGGTAGGGTGGAGGACCTTTAGATAGAGCAGGGGTTGCCGACCAAGGGGGAGGTGTGGTGTGAGCTAGCAGTTGAGAGGGAGGTGGGAAGCCAGTCGAGATGGTCAGAGGAGATGGTGGGGAGGGAGATTCGGTTGTCCAGAGGTGAGAGCCGTGCGTGGACTATGCCGACCAGGGAGGGGCACACCGAAAAGGGTCACCGGCAGGGGGCGATCTTCCACGCCCGGGAAAAGCTGAAGGGGGGAATCTGCATCAGAGGATGGAGTCTAGCCGAAGTTGTAGGGGTCACAGAGATTAGGTCAGTATGGGGGAGGGTCGGGTACTAGTTTGGGGGAGACGAGTCTTGTGGGATTAGGGGGGGAGTCCTACACCAAACCCCAACACAAATAATAAATCAATAATAATATAATAAAAATAGAACTAAATAAAACCCCAATAATAATATAATAATAAAGATAATATTTATGTTAATAATTACAATAATAGTAAAAATATCCTCAAATAATATTAGTATCATTAACATTAATACAATTCAATAAGTTAACTACATTTTTCTTATTTTATTTTTTTATATTTTCACTTTATTATTCACTGGATTTTATTTCTTTATTATTAAATCATTTTATTTAATTAATTTAACATTGGTACGTCACCTTGTAGAATAGGCGAGGCCATGCGGTTTCAAAATTGTGTTTTTCCCGAGTCATACCTTGCCTGAGGCCATGCATTCTAAGTTTTCATTGTATTTTAATTTTTTTATTCAACCAAATTTTTTTTCTGCCTTGAACATCAGGCATCCCGTGCGGTGAAATAGATAAGGTCATGCATGGTGGCCTAGGTGAAGTCATGTGGGTTTGACCGCACCTTTCCCGTGCAGTGAACATTGTCAAGGAAAAAACATTTGTTCTTAAATTAGTACTAAAAATTTTAAACCAGTTCCATCTGAGACCCTGACGAATAATGAAAAAAAATACAGGGATGGAAAAATAATAAGATAAATTAAATTAAATTTAAATAAGTCATATTGTGACAATTATCCCCACTATAGAGCTTTCC
Source organism: Viscum album (assembly GCA_963277665.1). Taxonomy (NCBI): domain Eukaryota; kingdom Viridiplantae; phylum Streptophyta; class Magnoliopsida; order Santalales; family Viscaceae; genus Viscum; species Viscum album. Next base: position 1,871,491,173 of record OY728150.1, read on the forward strand.
ATCACCAAAAATCCAAAACTAAGGCCGATACCCAAAGTAGGAAATGACTCCCCCTTGGGGTTCTAAAAGGATCCCTACGAAAAGATGGTGAATCGAGGAAAACACACTGTGCTCAGAGAAAGTGACTCCAAGGGAACTTCAATAAACTCAATAAAATACTTTTTGATATTTATCACCCACTCCAAAGAGCTATGAATCATCTTGTTGACTGATCAAGGAAAAAAACTCTCTCACCCACAGAATCCAACTTCTCAATTCAAAACACCAAAAACAACATTGTATGAAAACCACATAGTTTGACATGAATGAAAAAACAAGGTCAAGCACATCGAAGGAACACTCTGATCACCTACCACCAAGTCATCTCTATGAACATAACTAAAAGGCCAACTGAGGAAATCCCGAGGGGCTCCCCACCATTAGAAACCTACTGACGCCCGAGAGAAGATTAGAAAACTGACATGGGGAGTCCCGAGCGGACTCCCCACCATAAGAATAGAGTAATTTATGTTTATTTTTTGTGAGTTTTAGAGAGTCCTCAATGGGTCTCACAACTATTAGCAACAACTAATACACTAGAACTTAGAGGCTTCCAGGCACTGACCCAACACCCCTCAAAAAAGAGAAGGGAGGGTGGGGCCCAACCATTGGGCGTGAAAACCATAGCCAAAGAAAAACCAACATCTCGATATCCATAGATAAACACCATTCAACATTGAGAATAATTCTCCTAAATAGAACCCATAAGGACCACTAAAAGCTATAACATTCAGTAAGATGCCACCCCCGGGACTTTAAGGTAACAAGACGACAACACCTCCCCATTGCCACGGGAAACCTGAAGCACCCAAACGGGTCATTCAAAATGGAACCACATTAAAAAATTTAATCCTCCCTCACCTTTAGTACTATTGAATGAAATAAGGTTGGGGTCCCATACACTCTCAAGGTTCTTGACCACGTTCTATCTTCACTCTGAGGCATATTGCTGGAGCCATGATATTTGAAGCATCTCCCATCTCGTAGTCAGGTATTGAAGTCTTTCGAATGGAGCTTCTCCCTTTTGATGCCACACACATCACCTCTTCAACTAAACCAAGAAGCTTGAGAAGGAATGTCCCAAGACGAACACCCACTTTTGAACAAAAAAACTAGAACTCCCCAATAGGACACACTCCTATGAAAACGGGGATTCTTGAAGGATCCTATGAAATCCACCTGTGCTCTTTCAAAGAGAACTCACACTGCAAGATATCACGAAACATGAATAATGTGGACAATAAAAGTACTATAAAACCCTTCAAGACACTGGTAAACACTGATAATTATGAACAACCTTCACTCTTCCTCACTAAAATTCATTTCACTGTTTCTAGGGGGACCTTCACACACAACGGTGTAAAATATCATACTCGATGACTCAATCAACTCAAGGAGACAAAAAATCTTATCCATTTGTCTCGTGTTTTTCATTCCTTTGGGAGTGCATCCGCTTGAAAAAAAATAAAAAAAATATACATAGAACTACGACTAAAAATGGATACTTGTATGTTTAATCCACTAGAGGGTCGTCCAATGGCGAATTACCACTAGTCGCACTTCAATTGCATGTTAATTCTTTATAGGGGCATGCACAAGTCAAGAATGAAAACCACGGAACCAATCAAACTGATCTTATGGCCAAGACATACTACAGTCAAACACTAAGCATGCACAAAGAACCACTGCAAGGGATTCCCTAAGCACTTTTCATAAGAAACCATTAACCACATGCTTGCATACCAAGTTACAAATAAGAATTCCAACTCAGGACACAAATCATTCAAAAAGGATTCTCAGCTCGAAACGCCTCACATCCAAAATTTTCAAAATGGAAGGACACACCACAAAAGCACCAGTTATTTAAAACCCCAAATTTTTCTTTAACAAAACATTTTTGTAAATAAACGACGATGGTGGGTTGAAGAAACACCAATGGTGTCCCGTGGGCCTCACACATGAATGTTTCTGTACTACACTCATACCCACCTCATGTCCATCCAGGAAGTCATCTCCTCGTACCATTAACCATTACTCTTTACATATACACTCATTCTTGTGTTTTCCCATGAGAACACCAAGGATCAAAAGAAAACCTTTCCATTTTTCAAAACCAAATCATTCAACCCACACTTTTCAAACCTCATACATCATTTTCTTTTTAAAGTTATTAATTTCAAAACATTTTACAAGACCGAATCATTTTTACTTAAAAATAAATTTCCACAATTCAAAAAAAAAAGAAATGAGGAATGGTGCAAGAGAAAACTAATGTCAGTGGGTGACTAGAACATGTAGTTGGCAGCCATAATCCAATCGTGCCACTACCGCAGAGGGTATTCTGGGACAATATCCCTGGCTCCACATGGCTTGACAGACCTTTTGAGCTCACTAAGACCACTATCCCTACTTTTCTTCATTTCCCCTAAACAGGATTAACCCCATGGAAAAAAGATTTTGATAGACCTCAACTTACATTGGTAACTCGAGTCCTGCCATGAGGTATACTAGCCAAACACATTGCTCGTAGCTTGAACGTCGAGATCGGACAACCTTAACTACAGTCTACCATGACTCTATCCCAAAATAACAGAACCTAAGGGAGAAGACCTCCTCAGATACCATTTTTTCATGAACCAGGCCGGGTCCCCATCCATCCCGGCACCTGACACGATCCACGACATGGCCCAAGGGGCGTTCTCAATCCCCACGGGATGGCACAAGTTCCCGGGTACCAAAAAATTACATGGGAATGATTTACCAGAAATAAAAGATAGAAAACAATTATAAGATAAACAAAATAAAACTGTGAACTAACAACCAAAAAGACACTTTAAACAAAATTCAAATTTATAGATTTAAAACTTGAGCTAACATCCAAAAAATAAATGAAAAAAATAGAAACTAAAACTCTAACTCAAACCCCCAAGAAATAAGAGGGGTGAAACATCCACATGCCGAAAACACCAAACTGCACGAGAAGACCATCAATGACCAAAACCACCATCACTAAGAATGATGTCACAACCTAGAATAAACAAGAATCAAGGTATACATACAGGCAAGGTTGTATGTAAGGTGTGACCCAATGGGCCAGTAGGATACCACCAAATGAAAAGATTCAATGCCACAACATCCAAGAGAAAAGTTAATATGCTTATTCAAAATTATACTTTCAATAAACTTTTAAAATAAAATATTTAAAAGCTAAATACTAAAATAAAAGACTAAGATAAACCATTTCACAAACACTATTTTAAAGAGGGAGAGAAAAAAATTCGTTAAGGGCACACACACACATACTCACACACACAAAAAAAAGTGATACTCCATATACCGACGGAAGGCACCACTTCTTGGGGGTAGAGCACTATAGGTAAATTTTATATGGTTCATCTAGCTCTAGGTGGACCCTAGAACCTCATGTATTAGTGAAACGTGGCTTAAAAACCACGACCCTCAGTAAACGTGGCATAGAAACCACGACCCTCAGAAAATAAAATGTTTAGTTAGTGTTTAAAATTATCAATCCAACTATGTTAAACAGGGACGATACCCATCCAAATAACGAGCACACTAGTTCTAGTCTGCCCCCATAGATACCCAGGGTTTTACCTTGTTCTCAAACAAGTTTCACATTCACATAGTTTAATGATTTCTCATATCACAGGCCAAAGAGGACATTACACACAAAATCTACCACTTACATACCCAAAAAACATTTCAAAAACACACGCTCACCAAATAACTTTCCAAATTATTCTTTTTGTTACATATTCATTTAACTAATCCCTATTTGAAAAAACACAAAAAATAACATAAACAATACACACAAAATAAAAAAAATTGTTTAAATAATACAATAATGGCCGAAACAAATAAACATACCCAATCACAAGCAGGAAAACCATTTCCAAATCACCTGCCACCATATAGTAAGGTCACATTAAAACCAAACACACACAGTAACCACATCAAAACATGTTTTCCCTTATACAAAAATTTTGAATTAAATTTAAAAAGTGCACAACCGAGAAACACACCCAATGAGGTTCATTTCCCTTTAAAAATATTTATTTAAATCTACACACCCCATAAATACCCCGAAAATGTATTTCTCACCTACCAAATAACCTAAAAAACCCTTCCAACCATGCTTTGCACCTAAAAACAAACATGTAAGCCATTTTTATAAAACAAATCATTACTTTCCCCAACACACCCAACAATTTATTTTAATGAAAAGTTCATTTCTAATAAAGAAACACATTAAATTACTACCAAAACTTTTATTGAACACCGAAAATAAATAATCAAACATTTCTATGAATTCTCAAATCAAGACTCATGTGAGAAACATGAACGTTCTAAAAGGTGACCCAAATTCCATTGTATGTGCATATCAAATACATTCTGAAAACATTTCACAACACCACAAACTATTCATTAAACACTACAAAACATTTATACAACAACACATATATGAACGAAAATACTATTTTATTCAGGAAAACCAATTTCATCCAATGAGTACGCAAAAACATTTTAAAACATAGTTTTTGCATTGTAATTTAAACACGGAACATATTAAAATTAACTAATCAAACAAGATAAATTATCTACAAGATGAAAAGGCATGGAACCACCTACCTCAGGTGTAGGAAATATAAAAATTGGTGTTAATTTCAATTGCGCGTCAAAATCACCACAAGAAAACCCTAAGGAGTCAAGATACAACAAAAAACAACAAGATTAAACAAAAGTCAACTCTAAACCTAACACCCTACCTAGTGAAAACCTAAAACCCGAGCTGTAAATCTACCAATTGGAATAACCAACCAAAAAAAGTACAAACCTGCGGCATGGGTGTGGGATGTTGACCGAGCATGACAGATAGTTTTAAGTGGTGTGCCACGTTAGAAAATTTCGATTCAAAAGGGGGAGTTTAGTGTGAGGGGGAGGGTTGTACGTGCGGGTTTTTGTGAGTGAGATAGGGGTGGAAGCGGAAATCCGGTGATGTATGGCTGTTGAGAAAGGAGGAGGACATGCGGAGGAGGTTGGGGAAATGCAGAGGAGTTTGGGAGGTAGGGTGGAGGACCGCCAGATAGAGCATGGTCTGCCGGTCAATGGGGAGGTGTGGTGCGAGCTGACTGTCAAGGGGGAGGAGGGAAACTGGCTGGAATGACAAGAAGATATGGTGGATAGGGAGATTCGACTAGCCGGAGGAAAGAGTCATTCGTGGAATAGGTCGACCAGGGAAGGGAATTCCAGAAAGGGTCACTGATAGGGGGTGATGCGCCACGCCAGGGAGAAGTTAATGTGGGGAATCTGCGCTAGAGGATGGAGGCTGGCCGAAGAGGTAGGGGACGCGCGAATCAAATAATATTTGTATCATTACCATTAAAACAATTCATTAAGTTAACTATATTTTTTCACGTTGTTATTCTCTTGATATTATTTCTTTATTATTAATTCATTTTATTTAATTAATTGAAGATTGGTAGGTCACCCGATGAACTAGGTGAGTCCGCGTGGTTTCAAAAATGGGACTCGCCTGAGTCGTGCCTCTCCTGAGGTGACGTGTTCTAAGTTTTTATTGCATTCTAATTTTATTATTAAACCCAAATTTTTCATCTACCTTGAATATCAGGCAGGACATGCAGTGAACTGGATGAGGTCACGCGTGGTGACCCTGGCGAAGTCATGTCTTTTTGATTGCACCTTTCATGATAACTGAACATTGTCAATGAAAATCATCTGTTTTTAAATATGTACTCAAAATTTTAAACCAGCTCCAACTCGGACCCTGAAGAAGAAAGAAAAAATAAAATATAGGGCCAATAAAATAATAAAATAAAATAAATTAATCATGAAAAAGTCAGTGTGACAATTCTCCCCACCATAATTCTTTCTGTCCCCGGAAAGCCATAACTAAGGCTGAGACCCAATGTAGGAAACGACACCCCCTTAGGGTTCAATAATATTCCATATGAAAATTAGGTGAATCAAGGATAACACATCCTGCTCAGAGAAAGTGACTCAAAGATAGCTTCAATAAACTCTTAAAAATAATTTCTGATATGTATCACCCACCCCAAAGAGATATAATTCTTCTAGTTGCCCGATCATGAAAAGAAACTCTCGCACCCAAAGAAGCCAACTTCACAAATAAAAACACCTCAATCACCATTGAATGAAAACCACTTCGTTTGACTAGAACGAATGAACTAGGTCAAAAACGTCCAAGGAACACTCTTATCACATACCACCATGTCATATCTAGGAACAAAACTAAAAGGCCAACTGAGGAATGCCTGAGGGGATCCCTACTATTAGAAACCTACTGACGCCTGAGATGAGATTGGAAAACCGACACAGGGTGGCCTGAGAGGACTCCCCAACATATGAATTGGGTAATTTTGGTTTATTTTTGGGGATTTTTAGCGAGGCCCCAATGGGTCTCATAGCCATTAGCACCAACGAAAACACTAGAACTCAAAGGATTCCCGACACTAACCCAAAAACCCACCAAAAAGGGCATGGAGGGCGGGGCCCAACCATCAGGAGTCAAAACCACAATGAAGGCCAAACCAAAAACTCAATATCCTAAGATGAACACTGTTTAACATTGAGATTAATTCTCCCAAAAAGACCCCTAAAGGACCACTAAATTCAATTACATTCAGTGAGATTCCACCCCTGTGACTTTTAGGTAACGAGACGACCACACCTTCTCATAACCACGAGAAACCCTATGCACCTAAATGGGTCATTTGATATGGAACCATAGTAAACAATTTAAACCTCCTACACCTTCAATACCGATGAAATAAATACACTTGGGGTCCCAAACACTATCGGGGTTACTAACCACGCATCGGATTCACCCCGAGGCCAGTGGATTGAGCCCTGATATTTGAAGCATCTCCAACCTCATAGTCAGGTATTGAAGTCTCTCAAACAGAGATTCTCCCTTTTAGTTCCACACACATCACCTCTGCACCTTAATCAAGAAACTTGAGAAGGAAATACATAGGATGAACACCCCATTTTGTACATAAATAACTAGAACTCCCTGAGAGGACACACTCATATGAAAACGGGGATTCCTGAAGGATCCTAGCAAATCGACCCTTGCTCTTTCAAAGAGTACTCACACTACAAGACATCACCAAACATGACTCTTGCGGCCAATTAAAGTACTATAGAGCCCTTCAAAACACTGGTCAACACTAATAATTTTGAACCGCCTTCACTCTTCCCCACTAAAATTCCATTCACCATTTCCAGGGGGGACCTTCACAAGCAACGATGTACAAGTTAATACATGGAAACTCAAACAACTCAAACAGACCAAAACTCTTATCAATTTCCCTCACATTTGTCATAACACTGTGGGAGGATCCTCTTGACCAAAAAATAATAATATACCTATAACTATCACTAAAAATGGAGAGTGGTTGCTTTAATCAACTCGAGGTTCAGCCAACAGAGAATTACCTATAGCTACACTCAAATGGCATGTTAATTATTTATGATGAAGTGCACTAGTCGAGAAACAAAACCATAGACCCAATCAAACTGGTCTAATGGACAAGACATACAGAAAGTGAACACTAAGCATTGAGGAATAACCACCGCAAGGGCTTCCTGATGAATTTTCAAAAGAAACCATTAACCACACGACTGCATATCGAGTTAAAAATAAGAATTCAAACTCATGACCCAAGTCATTAAAAAAGGATTCTCAGCTCAAAACGGCTCACATCAAGCATTTACAAAACACAAGGACACACCACACAATCACCAGTTATTTAAAACACCAAATTATCATTTAACAAAACTTTTTTGAAAATAAAAGAAGAAGGGGGGTTGCACAAACACTAATGGTGTCCCGTGGGCCTCACACATGCATTTTTCCATGCCACACCAGCACCCACCTCATGTCCATCCAGGCACTCATCCAATCGTACCATTAACCACTCATCTTCCCATATACACTCATGCATGTAGTTTCCCATGAGAACACCAATGATCAAAACCAAAGCTTTTCATTTTTCAAAACCAAAACATTCCACCCACACTTTTCAAACCTCATACATAATTTTCTTTTTAATGTTCTTCATTTCAAAACATTTTCCAAGACCAAATAATTTTTACTTAAAAACCAAATTTCCAAAATTCCAAAAGAAAGAAATGAAGAATGGTGCAAAAGAAAACTAGTGTCAACGGGTGATTGGAACATATAGATGGCGGCCATACACCAATCATTCCACTGCCACATAGGGTATTCTGGGACAGCATCCCCGACTTCACATGGCTTTCTAGACACTGTGAGCTCACCCGGACCACTAAACCTACTCCTTTTTCATTTTACCTAAACAAGATTGAGCACAATGACCAAATATTTAGACAGACCTCAACTTACTTTGTTATCTTGAGTACCACCATAATATGTGTTGGCCAAGAACCTTTCTCGTAGCTATAATGTCAATTTATGACCACCTTATCTCTAGTCTACCATGACTATATCCCAAAATAACATGACCCAAAAGAGAAAACCTCTTCTGATACGATTTTTTTACGAACCAGGATGGGTCTCCATCTGACCCAGCGCCCGACCCAATCCACAACGTGACTCGAGGGGCATTCCCGATTCCCATGGGATGGCACAAGTTCCCATGTATCAAAACATTACATGAGAATTATTTACCCGAAATAAAAGATAGAAAAACAACTAACAATATAAACAAAATAAAACTACGAACTGACAACCAAACAGACCCTTTAAACTAATTTCAAATTTAACAGTTTACAACATGATCCAAGATCCAAAAAATAAATGACTACAAAAGAAACTAAAACTCTAAAAAAAACCCCCATGAAATAAGAGAGGTGCAACATCCTCATGCCACAAACATCAACCTGCACGAGAAGAACATCAATGACCAATACCACCATCACTGAGCATGATGTCACAACCTGGAATACACATGAATCAAGGTCTACATACACCCAATGCTGTATTTAGGGTGGGAGCCAAAGGCCAAGTAGGATACCACCAAATGAGAAGATTCTAGGTCACAACATCAAAGAGACAGGTTAATGTGATTATTCAGAATTATACATTCAAAATGGTTTTAAAAATAAAAAATTTATACGATAAATCCTAAAAGAATACACTAAGAGAAACCATTTCACAAACAATATTTTGAAGAGGAAGATAAAAAAATTCATGAAGGGCACACACACACATAATCACACACACATAAGTGATCCTCTATATTCTGACTGAAGGCACCCCGTCATGGATGTTAGAGAACTATGGGTAAATCTCTTAAGGTTCATCTAGCTCAAGTGGGACCCTAGAGCCTCGTGTCTAGGTGAAACGTGGCATAGAAACCATGACCCTCTGTAATCGTGGCTTAGAAACCATGACCCTCAAAAAAATCATATGTTTAGTTAGTGCTATAATCTTTAATCTAGCTAAATGAAACTGGGACGATACCCCTCTTGAGCACTAGCGCACTAGTTCTAGTCTGGCCACCTAGATACCCAGGGTTTTCCCTTTTGCTGAAACAAGTTTCACATTCTCATAGTTTAATACTTTCTCATCTCACAGTCCAAACAGGACATTACACACAAAATCCACCACTTGCATACCCAAAAAAATTTTCAAAAACACACAGAAACCAAAATACCTATCCAAAATATGCTTTCTGTTACTTAGTCATTTCAAAAATCTCCATTTGGAAACACACCAACAAGAACATATACAATTTTCAAAACTTAGAAAACATTATTTAAATAACAAAAAGGGCCAACACAAATAAACATAACAAATCACATGTATGAAAACCATTTTCAAATAACTTTCCTCCATATAGAAATGTCGCATTAAAACAAGACACACATGGTAACCACATCAAAACATGTTTTCCCTTATTAAAAAGTTTTTAATTAAATTTCAAAATTTCACAACAAGGAAACAAGACCAATGTGCTTCATTTCCCTTTGAAAATCTCTATTTAAATATACACACTCCATAAAGACCCTGAAAATGTATTTCGCATCTACCAAATAACCCCAAAACCCTTCTAACCATATTTCACACCTAATAACCTCCATGTAAAACGTTTTTATAAAAAAAACTCATTACTTTTCCCAACACACACAATAATTTATTTTAATGAAAAGTTCATATCTAAAAGAGAAACACATTAAATTACTACCAGAACATCCTTTACACATAAAAAATAATGAAATGAACATTTCCAGGAATTCTCAAATCAATACTCACATGAGAAACATGATTGTTCTAAAAGGTGACCCAAATTCCATCATAAGTGCATATCAAAAACATTTCTGAAAACATTTCACACCACCCTAAACAATTAATTAAACACTAAAAACCATTTATACAACAACACGCATATGAACGACAATACTATTTTATTTTGGAAAATCAATTTCATCTAAAAAGTTCACAAAAACATTTTAAAACATTGTTTGTGCCTTCTAATTAAAACATATAACATATTAATATTAACTAAACAAACAAGATAAATTATCTAATATATGAAAATTCATAGAACCACATACATTAGGTGTAGGAAACCTCAAAATTGGTGTTAATTTCAATTTCATGTTAAATGAATCACAAGTGAACCCTAAGGAGTCAATATGTAACAAAAAAACAAGAAGATTAAACAAAATTCAACTCTAAACCTAACACCCTACCCGGTGAAAAACTAAAACCCTAGCCATAAATATACCAATTAGATGAAACCAACCAATGAAGTAAACACCTTCAGAATGGGCGTGAGATGTTAAGCGATCATGACGGAGAGGTGTCAGAGGTGTGCCACATCAGAAAATTTCGGTTGGAAAAGGGAAGGTCAGTGCGAGGGGGAGGGTTGTGCGTGTGGGTTTTTGTTGAGTGAGATGTGGGCAGAAAGCGGCAGTCCGGTAATGCATGGCTATCCAGCAAGGAGGAGGACATGCAGTGGAGGTTGGGGAAACACGGAGGAGTTTGGGAGGTAGGGTGGAGGACCACCAGATAGAGCAGTGGCTGCTGACCAAGGGGGAGGTGTGGCACGAGATGACTATCAAGAGAGAGGAGAGAAGCCGGATGGGATGGCTAGAGGAGTTGGTGGGGAGGGAGATTCGACTGGCCGGAGGTGAGATCCGCCTGTGGACCTGGTAGACCAGGGAATGGAACACTGAAAAGGGTCACCGGTAGGGGGCGATGTGCCACAATAGTGAGAAGATGAATGGGGAAATATGTACCAGAGGATGGAGGTTGGCTGAAGAGTTAGGGGTCTTTTAGATCAGAATTGAAATGGGGAAGGGCAGGCACTGGTTTTTGGAAGACGAGTCTCATAGGATTACGGGGGAAGTGTTGCGCCAAACCCTAACAAAAATTAAAAAAAAATAACAATATTAATAAAAAAATACTAATGGAAAACCCTATAATAATAATAATTAAGATAATAGTTATATTAATAATAATAATAGTAATAATATCCTCCTATAATATTAGTAACAATACCATTAAAACAATTCATTACGTTAACTATATTTGTATTTTTTTTCTTTTTTTATTTTCACTATATTATTCACTTGATTTTATGTCATTATTATTAATTCGTTTTATTTAATTAATTTAACATTGTTAGGTCACCCGGTGAACCAGGAGAGTCCGTGCGGTTTCAAAATTATGCCTCACCCGAGGCCGCACGGTCATAGTTTTCATTGTATTTTAATTTTATTATTCATCCCAGATTTTTCATTTGCCTTGAACATCAAAAAGGTCATGGGATGAACTAGAAGAGGGCACGCGTGGTGGCCCAGGAGAAGTCTTGTGGTTTTGACCGTGCCTTTCTTGTTCACTGAAAACTGTCAAGGAAAAAACATGTGTTTTTAAATATGTACTCAAAATTTTAAACCAGCTCCAACTTGGATCCTTACAAATAAATAAAAAAGAAAATTCAGGGCCGGAAAAATAATAAAATAAAATAAATTAAATTTGAAATGGTCAGAGTGTGACAAGTCAAACCCAATAAGACCATGACAAGTAGGAAAAATAAAGATAAGATACAATTGAATAAGTCCCTCATTTCTTAAGATGAATAAGTTGTTGGTTCTCTATACCATTCCAATACTGAAAAAATATTAGGCATGGAAAGTTTAGATAAGGTGGCTCATGTTTCCACAAAAGATAATGTTTCTAACAAAAGATGTGATGCTGGTCAATATTTTACTTTATATGAGCTGGTAATTATGAAAATAAGAAATTATCTATATGATGATCCGGAGGAAAGAACTACCTTTGTTTGTAGAATATTTCAATGTATGCAGGCTGAGATCTACCAGTTGGAGAGAGAAGCAGACAGTATGGAAAAGGTCTTGGAAGAAAAATTTCATGAATGTTTAAAGTGCTCCAGATAGATTGAATCATCTAAAGAAATAAAGAGGAAACATGAAATAAAAACCTCAAAATTCCTCAAAGATGTTTACGAAAGAAGGACAGTAGATAAGGATCTAAAAAAATATCCATGAACATGATGATGAGATAATGAATGGCAATGAACACAATGTTTTATATTTTAAATAATATTCTAAGAAGATCAAGGAGCTTGAATCTTTATTAAAATATGATTATATGCATGAATATGAGGTAGAAAGATTAAATAAGTTTTATGAAGATAAGGTGATCATGATTGAATATCGGAAGATCATCCTCATTATAAAAAGTATAAAATTGGACTCTTAGATTAAAATTCTTGGGAAGACACATATTAAGACTTTATAAAAGAAGGTACCAGTTACTACTGGTACTCAATTTCCACTGGAATATTCTAAAGCTAATGGAACATCAATATGTGACAAGAATATCATTACATCAGTTTATCTTCTATCTCAAGAAATAGTGTTTGTTTCTACTCAATTCTCACTGGAGGAACCTATAGTTGAATTTCCTCCAACATTTGATAAAAATATCATGAAATATTTCGATGATATAAAATAAGTAGATGACAGGAATAAGGTACCATCCAAGACATCTTATAATCTTCTTTCTAAATATGTTTCCACAAGAACTGTCGGCTCCAAAAGAAATTGAAAACATGTTTGGATGAGGATTGGTGAGGTTTTATCTATCACCATGTCTAGGTTGAATAAGAATAATAATGTGGAATGTGGTTCTACATAAAGAGAACAACAAAAAATGAAGAATTCTCAAAAACAGAATACAAAGAAATCATGATTTTTTTTCAATGTTGGTGTTGAAACTGATTTGGGAATTGTTCATTAAACTGTTGGTACAATCATCATAATTTAAAAGCATAATGGATGCCTACCTCATGTTGGATAAATCCAGATAATATGATGAACCGTTTAAAGTTCTGGAAGCATCTGTTTACTTCAAATAGATTTGGAATACTTGATAACATTTGTGATGTATTCATTAGAAAGTTTTCACAAGGTAGGTACATGCCCATATCAACATGTGTTCATTATTGATAATAAAATAAGACCTATGATGCCAACTAATTATGGATAATCTAAATTGGGAATAAATCAAAAGAATATTTTGGACTCAAATTTCCCTAAATAGATCTCATGTAAAGATCTTGAGAAGACCCTGGATTTTACATCCATGAAATTGAAAGACAATTCAACCAAAGGAGATACTGAGAGGGATGACACTCAGATGAACCCGTGTGGAAGATCCAAAATTTCAACAACAGTTCCAAATGTCATGTTGGTCATCCGGCCAAAAGATTTGAAAATAAAGAGGAATCTTGAAGGTGAAAAGGCCAAGGCCAGTGATAAAGGAAAAGAAAAACATACACATGATGAAGATAAAGTGCATGAGAGAGTGAAAATCAAATGAATAAAATGTGTTAATGAAGTCTTTCATGAGAGATGTATGAAATATCATCACACTGCAAATGTTTTTCTATCCTTAATATCGGAGTAAGAAGTTGTACTTAGGATTAGTAGGAATGTATCATCCATGATGGATGTTAAGAAGAAAAATTATCCATGAAAAGAAGAAGTTAATGTGAAGATATCTATTCCACATCGGCACAGATATGAAAATATGTTTATATGTGAAAGCATGAAGACTCAAATAAATGGAGATACATGGTTTAGAAAAAAATCTCAAACATGCAGTTCATATCGATGGAGCAAGGATGATCCACCTTATTCTCTTAAATCCCTTGTATATCATATTTGTGTTTTATAATATAGTGAATTGAAGGTGATGAAGGCTCTCAGGGGGAGGACTCGAGAAGTTGTGAATGTTATCAACTTTTTATAGGAAAGAGAATGGATTATCCATTATTGAAAGATTCTTCAATTTATATTCAACAATTAAAATGATGAAGGGAAAACCTAGATGAATATGATGAGAAGTGTTTCCCTTTGGGTGGGAAATGATGATGTTTCTAGATTTATTATTTCAATCAGTATCAACATCAGTTGGTATTAAATTCAATTACTCTTGAAATTTCATGAAGAAAATTCCATTAGAAAAGGTATTTCATTTATCAATATCTCATCATTAGTTACTCAGAATGAATATAATTTTACAAAAGGGGAGTAAATAAATTAATCAGTGACATAAGAAGAATTGAATTTCCCCAAAGCCACTTATCCTTCCAGTTGTAATTGAATGTTAATGATCTATTTTTTGAAGTGAGTGCAAGATTTTCTGGTTTATTATTCCCAACCACATTCAATTTCATCATCCTGAAATGAAAGTGGAAAACCATTGAAGAAAAATTACATGAGTTCTAATCTCATCGGGTAACATGATCATTGAATAATGGACAATGTTGTTGTCTAAATCAAATCATCATGTTTTCTACACCGAGTACTACTGAAGTATAATTAGACTGAAATGATTGATGTCACATTTCTTCAGTATGGATCTATACCCTTTCTTCTACAAACATTTTATTTCATGTCAATAAGGGGAGATAAGTGAAATGAAAATAATGGGAGAGAGGAGATTCTCATTTTGATATTGGCACATTAATTTTAGGGGAATATTAAGTTATTAGAAATAAATAAAAAGGGGGAGATTGTAAGAAAAATATCATGTATGAAGATTGTATTTTTTTTCTAAAAAAATAAATATAGGTAAAAATAAAGAATGAGATGAATAAGAATTCTGAATTTGATCGAGAATGGAATTCATACTACTGTAGAACTTATTTTAAGTTCAAAGTACATGTATCAAAGGTGATACATTGTCTCCAACAATGAAACTATATTCGGGAGTGTTTAAGGGATTGAAGTTATAAACTAAATATTCAACATCTCACTATCTGAAGATACCATGCAAGATCCTACTTGAAGATACATGCATTATTGGATGATAAATCATGTAGAGATTTGATAATTTATGAATGATCATACAAGGATGTGGAGATGATTCTAGTCATATTCAGTGTTGACTAGAAAGACTAATGTTTCTGGAAGATAGGGGAGTTGCATTAATTTTCTAGATAATATAACTATGTTGAAATTTATCATTAAAATATTATATATCACTATGGAAGTAGTTCGTGGTGAAAGCAAGAAGATAGTGATGTTGCATTGGTGTTCTTTCCAAAGAAGATATTTAAGTTGGTGGTGTTTCCTAGTGTTTTCATAAATTTTGGATCTTCAAATTAGGATTTTGTTTTTGGAAATGGAAGGATTTATGCATTGGAGTGAACGAGATGCAAAATTGTAAAGGAAATTGGAAAATGAAGAAAACAACTTACCTTGGAAAATGGAACACATTCGATGTTTAGGAATGGTTCGCAGCAGCATATGATATAGTAGGAATGGTATGTGAGAAGGTTCACCAAACGTGTCATGGTATAAAAAATAGTTCATTGTGGAAGGGTTTGTGGTATGTGGGATGGCATGTCGTTGGTGGAATAGATGAAGTATGTGGACCGGTAGGCATACGGTATGTGGAAGGTTAACAATATACAGTAAAGGTTCACAGTTCGTAGGAGGATCACAATATGCAGTAGAGGCTTACAATACGCCGATGTTGTTTAGTATGCGGTGAAGATTTTCACACATTAAAAATTTGAGTAAATTAGATTAACAATATTTGCAGAGTTATTTGAATATATTATGAGTTCTAATCTTATAATTAAGAGAGTAATTTATATAAGAAAAAATTATCCCTATATAAGCACTCGGCTATGTCTGAATGTGTTCTCACCGGAATAATTCTGTGAAGGGAAGTGGTACGTGGAAGATGAAATTGTTCATGAAAATAGAGGGAAAAGTCCACTGTAGAGATTCTGTATAGAAAAAGTCATACATGGAAGATGAAATAATTCACAAAATTAGAAAAATAAATCCATAGGAGGAAGATATGGTTTTAGAAATAGGATGAAACAGTCCACAGAAGAAGGAATTTAATATGAGTAGAACCAGTAAGCAACAATGGTACATGGAGTCACTACATAGAGGTGGTACATGGAGGCAGTTTGTGGAGGCGATACATGGAGGAGGCACAATACATGGAGCTGGGGTAGTATGTGGAGTAGGAGCGGTACGTGGAGCAGGCATGGTACAGATATATGGGATGTTTTGTGGAGCTAGCATGGTACGTGGAGCAGGTGCTGTATGCAGAGAAAACGTGATACATAGAGAAGTTGTAGTACACGGAGAAGGCGTAGTACATAGGGCAGGCGTGGTACATGGAGCAGGAGAAGTACACAGAGACGGTGTGGTACACGGAGCAGACACGATACGCAGAGTAGGTGTGGTATGCTGAGTAGCTGCGGTAAGCATAGAAGGTGCGATACATTGATTAGATAAAGTTCACGGAATCAGGGATGGTTCATGGAAGTGGAAACAACTTGAGGAATCATGGACTCTTCACGGTAGAGGAACCACTATACAGAAGAGGACAGATACTTCATTCATTACTGATATTTTGTATCAGATAAAAAGAAGGAGTGTGTCCAGTTTTTATTCAATTACTCTGGACATATTAAATATGATGACGCTAATCGGGTCTATTCTTCGTTGCTTGAGAAATCATATAAGTACTTTTGAATCTGGCCAAAATAAAAAAGATGTTTTATTGTATTCATATATTACACTAAACAATATGACATAATATAAATTTTCATCCATTCAGGACATTAATTAAATGAGTGTCTCATTCTTAATAGAGACAAAGACTTCCATGTCAATCTATTGAATAGATCTTTAAGTCGAAAAACTATGTGAGTCTTATCTAGAGGCATGGAGCTAGGGGGAGTCAACCGATTTGTTCTAAGGGAAGAAAATAGTTATCCCTAAACCTTTGTAAATATAGTGTTCCTAGGACATAGATAATATTCCTGAACCATTACAATACATAGACAGTGAAGATTTGTATAAATAGGTAGGACTGGAAACCTTTCGGTGTAGGCTCCATGGATGTTTCCCTTAGTGCTGAACAAAGTAAAAGTGTGGTGATATCCTTCTATATGTGAATGTTTTAATTACTTCACATATCCATCATAAAAGTATAATCATGTTCCTAACAACATGGGAAAATGATCTAGTAAAGAAGAGAAAAATTTTACACCATGATTTCCCATCCCCCTCTCAGGGTGTTCGAGGGACCTTCACTAGGTTACCCCGAGTCAAGCCCAAAACACCATATAAGAGTTGTTACTTCTAGGTACAAATATTCTATAACCATTTACAGTTGTAGTATGTAGACAAGGATTTATTTTCTAGGAAGATATTAATAATCTATTCCTTATAAAAATTATAAGATGTTCTTGTCTATGTATCTTCAAGTCTATCTTAGGGTACTGTTCCCTAATCTACATTTTTTAAATATAGTTTTCATGTTTTCTACTAAACTTCCCTTTGATAAAAACTAAAACTCTCCAACTGAAATATCTTGGATTTGGTGCATTATATCATTACATTAGCATGATTACAAGGAATTCATTTCCTAAAAGAACAAATAGTTTAGTAGTTTTAGAAAGCTATATACAGACATAGGTTCAACATTAAAACTTGAAATGAAAAACAACATATACATTTTTTTGGCAACATCAACAACTCTATATTTATCCCTGCAATTCATTCATAATACAACTCTTATCATCCTAAGAAAAAATAAAACATAAGAAAATGGGTGATCTCAGATGCTCAATAAGGGTAAATAATATAACAGAAGATATGATAAACCTAAACATTAGGAATGGTGAATAATTAAAACACATGCCACTAAAATAAATGTTTGCATATTATGTAATGAATAAGAGACGGTTAAATAATTCTTTAGTAAAAAATTATCATGGGTATTATACTATTATAATAACTAAATGAACTTTTAATTTCTAGATTAATAATGAGGGAATTGCATATACCGGATATTCTGAAGCATATCAGTAAGGCCACGACCAAGACATAAAAAAATTATTAAGACCTCAGCTAAAATCATATCTAAAAATGGGCAAGGCCTTTGGCAAGTCAATATCTATTTGTCTCATAAGGCCTATAGTTGAATCAAGGGGATAATTTAGGACCCACCAATCACTTACTAAGTCTAATTAATTACTCATATGAAATGTGTGAATATAATCAATATATACATTCATATTGAAACAAAGATATGAAATGTAAATAACATTCCCCCAGTCATTTAGCATATTCAATAACCATTCAGAGTAATATGGTGAATGGTATCATGATAGCACATCAACTGTCAATATAATCATAAAACCTTAAATAACATGTTGTACATGATATCATTGGAGGTAAATCTAATAGATGTTAAAGATTCAATAAGGGATGTTGTCTTAGATGTTGATACTTTTAATGAGAACTTTGAAAATTTAATGAGGAAGTAATACTTAAACATTCTAAAGTGTCCCATAACAAGTTGAAAAATTAAATAAATAATACCTTTGAATATCAGGAGAATAAGTAGACTCTTGATATGATATACCAAAAGGTTGTACACACACCACATTCCTATAATTATTGGTGAACAAGGAATATACTTCATAAAAGTTTATGTGAGATGAGAAAAATCATTTGTACTTTTGAAAGAAGTGTTATTTTGGAAAATCATTTTCATTTTCTAGGAAATAATATTTTAAACATGTATATCCCATATAATAAAAGGTAAGCACATAGAAATTATATTTTATATATAAATAATTTCATGCTGAAATTAAATCAGGTAAAAAGAGTTGTTATGAATCTTTAGAAATAAAACATTTTATAAAATTTTAAAGAAAATATTAAAGAAACATTTAATGTGAAAAAGAATTTTTTTTAATAAAACAATAAATGGGACAAGATAATTTTTCATGATAAAATTATTGATTTTATAAAAAATATGGTGGCTTAAAATAGATTTAAGAGTGCACTAGAAAATGAGTTAGAATTGAAGAAGTTCCCTTGAATTGGGTTTGTTTATCAGTATGAAATTTTGAATGATCATTTTAAAACAAGTAACTCCCCATAAAAAATTATGTATTGTGATTGAAAAAAATATATACAACATTCTAGAAGAATTTATGTGGTGTACATAAGACTAAATAAGAATATCATTAAGCTGATTAGAGAATAAGAGCAACCCGAATGAAAATAAATATTTTGGTAGAAAATACATACAAACTTGTAACCAATTAAATTGTATTCCCCAAAATTAATAATCATAAAATTATATGTTTAATATCATGAGAATAAATATATTCATGATACGATACATAAATGGGATGTATACATACATCATACACAACTAATAGTAGCGAATAAAGAATATCTGACAAAAAATGGAAGTGAGATGAGGAAACGCTTAACATAAGTCTGAAGGTGTTCACCACATGATCTTAAGGACATGAATAATAAAATTCAGGTTCATAAATTTATAATTTTAGAACCTACTATTCTTTTAATTTATTTATGAAAACCTTATTAGGTTCATTCATGGCCTTTTTATGGGTTAAGAGGTTCAATTTCATTGTATGGGTCCGTTTGTTTCATGGTCAGTATATTTATAAATGAATGGAGAATCGTGTAAAATGTGGATTGTTGTATATAATTGAATTTATATGTTATTAGTGAACATATATAAGGTTACATGTTTGTAAATTTCTTTTTTCTTCTTTGATTGAGTATGAATCATCATATTTATTATTTAATGATAACCGTTTGGGTTAATTTGATGTTTTGAACAAAATGAACTAATTTTGATTTATAAATAAAAACCATTGGTAAATAATATTATAGACACATATATGAGAAATAATAAATATATTATAGTATGATTCAATAATAACAATGGTTTTATAACCATAATTTAAGATGATAATAGAAATTGAAAACCCATCGTCCTTTAATGTGATAAATTAACACATTTGAGATGGTGTTTTTTACTACTAGAATAAAAGAAGGGTAACGAAGAAATGATAATAAATTATTCCATAATCATAAAAAAATTATTGTAAATTTATAGTACTGGATTTTTCATAAAATTTGTATGACGGTTGGTGAGGATATAGAAGAAAAAAATGAACTTGAAAGGAAAGTAAAAGAATTGAAAAGAGGAATTTACCTCTGGAATTAATCTCTTGTGAGAGCCCATTTAGGGAAGATAATTTGATGTTTTTATGAGTCCAAGGGATTTTGTACATGGGGAAGGAGCTTGGGATCAGATGTGGGTAGAATTATATTAAGTCACAAGGCTTGAGAGGACTGAAGAGAAGAGGTAAGGAGGGCTGGAATTTATAGTGGAGGAGAGGAGGGGTCCCTCATTATTTTATTTACTCATTTAATATTTTTTCTAAAGAAAATGGATAATATTGATTAATGTGACCAAAATTAGTAATAGGAGCATGTGAGTTTGAACCAAGTGTTCCTACACCATCATTTCATCACAAATGACTCAATAAACCAGGCCTTTTGCATTTATCATAAATTATCATCTTTTACTATTGATAAAAAATCATGTATCATATAAAAATGTCAAAATTCACCATACCCATTTTTTAAGTGTAGAATTCAAAACTAGAATTTTTTTTTTCAAATTAATTTTCTAAATTATTGAATTTTTTTTAAATAAAATATTTATTTACTTGAAAAATAGAATTTTTATATTTACAACTACTTTTATAATACATTCAAAAATGAACAATGGTATCATAAAAATAACCTAAAATCACAGCACAAAAAAAAATTTATTTATGAACCCATTTTAAGAAAATAAAATAAATTTTTAATTTAAAATTTTGATTAAATATTTATCGATCACAAAAATTTGAATACTAAATTAATAATTAATAAAATATTCTACTTCATTTATAAGGTTCATAAATTTTATTTATACTTTAATGGGTGAGGATACTATTTATAAGGGTTGGTTACTATTCATAAGCATATATTACAATTCATAAGGGTAGGTTACTATTTATAAGGGTAGTTTATTATTCAAAAAAATGTTTGTTTGTTCTATCAGACTCCAAAAATCACCCTGAACACAATCGTGTTTGTCAGATTATCAGAATTCCAATCACATAAGTGGAAAATTAATTTTTATTGGATCAATTATAACAAAGCATTATTTTGTAGAGACTCCGTGTTTCATTCATTCAATATAATTTTTTTTATTAAATCCTTAGGGTCTGACATTTTCCCTTTGAATGATATTGCACCGTGGGAAAATGTAAGCTCCTCTAGCATGTGAATTTTTATTGATTTAGTATGAAATAGATAATGTTTCACTTGGTATGGTATTATATCATAAGAGCATGATCATAAGAACTTTTATATAATCCAGTATGATGTAACTACTTTTCCATAGGAATTGGTAATGCTCCATGGGTACGTGTAAGTTTCTCTAGTATTGGAATCACATTGATTCTATTACTGATAACTGAGGGTGGGACGCATGGTTATCTGAAACATGTTATGGATGGTTCATCAGAATTAGAGTAATACAGTATAAGTACTACTGATTCATCATAGTCATGTGAGACCACTAATGGATAGAGATATCTGGAATCATGATGAAGTTGGTTTTGATGACCCCAAGTGTCAACCTGGTTCTCGAGGGATAGAAGGTTCATGTGTTGTTCTACATTAATATATTAATTAATGACCATGATTATCATATTTTTGTGTGATATATTTATTCAGGATTTATTTTTTAGACACCATGGTTTTCAGACAACTATGTTTTACTTGCACCCTATTCAGGCTGTCATTTGGTACCGAGGTAGACTTAATGGATGTAGGTCTGGAAAAGGGAAATGGGCCTTATGCATGATTGGTTTCATTTCTATATATTATTGTATCTGGGATATAAGACCAATCATTAAGTTATGACTATGTTTTTTTGGATCCTTTATTATGTATTAATTTAGTTGTTTACTTGTATGACTTCCAATAAGACATTTCATTCAGAATATAGAATGAAATTAAAAGGACTATTATGATTATTTGATCTTTTTGTACTAATCTATCATTTTATTGAGTTTTATATCATTTTTATCTATCTTATTTCTATTATTATTGTTTCTATGTTACATTAGGTATAATCTCTATAATATATTCCATATACCCTCACTACAAATCTGTAGCCTCTGATGTATGTGGATGTGTGCTTGAGGTTATATAACTCCCAATACTGGTCATATGCTGGAGTACCATGTCAAGGATGTTATAAAGTGGTATCTGATATAATGTATTGTCGGTTTATTTTCTATTTTTAGAAGGTACAAAGAATACTAGGATGTGATTGGGACTGGGAATGAGGACATTCATAGGAGTAGATAACACATGCATGTTGGAAAACCAATGTTCCCCAGGATAGGATTGTTGTTCTTGATGTTCATTATTATATTTTTGATGTTATTTTACCTTGGTTATTGTAATAGTTGTGTGATGCTGCCATTTTATGCTATTTTTATCAAGGTAAAGTTTGACAAGAGGTGAGTATGCATGCATCATTGTAGGCATGTAAAGGGAAATATATTGACATTAATTGATCATGATAGGTATATATTGACAATATAGGATATATAATAACATATAAAATGTGAAATGAAATACTTTTACAAATCTGATATAAATGTATGAATGAAAATGTCATGAAATACCAATTCACCTATTAAGACATATTCTAAAGTAACCTTCTGTTAGTGGTTCTCTTTTATTATATTGACCTCCTGATTTTGATATTATTCTGTATCCAATGATTTAATGAGTGTGGTGACTCTTGTCAATAAAATGTCTCATCATCATCACTTGATTGAATTTTATAAGAGTGTTAATCATCACAACCTCACACAACTAAACTAAGACTTCATGTGTCTCTAGGAAACCAGATGGATGATAATTTTTTTCCAATTTCATACATGTCAAGTTATTCATGGATGGGGATACTACTCACTATATTCTTTTGATGTCTACCCAAAAAAGAGTGTTATATCTGTGGAAGCCACCCACATTCAATGGATAGGGAGGAACCCATGTATCTGTGGTCCAGATCATATCCATCAATAAAATATTCACAGACCTATATATATTCATAAAAAGGATGGTGACGAATTATACTTATATGGTATCAGGAGAATCCATGAGTGGGTGGGACATAATAGATCAAGCTGGATAGAAAGAGGCACTAACATGGAAGGATTTTGAGGAAAATTTCCTAGGAAACTTTTAGACAATGATACTATGTGTTGAGAGATCTTGAAGTTGATGCACATGATGTATCCAAGCATGTTACTAATGGTATACAATGGATGTTTTACTGAAATGAAACAATCTACCCCATATTTTGATGCTGATGAGATAGTTTAGGATATGTTCTTCTAAGATATGATTTTTATTGATATCAAGCAATAGATGAACATCTTTCACTTTAGAAACTTCACTATTATAATGAATAAAATCCTCATCCATGATGAGAAAATTAAGGTGGCCTAGAGTTACTAGAATTCGGTCTCAAAAGAATGATTAGGGTGATCTTCCTTAGTTATAAAAAATTTCATCGTCAAGAGTTACTGCTAAGGTAGTGGTGGGAAGATTACTTAGAGGATTGGCCAATAGTCTCCAGACCATGATCAGTGGTAGTCCATCCAATGGGTCAGGGCTATCCATAGGCACTTATAGTGTCCTTTCCATAATATGGGGTATATAACTTACACAATGATGGGATATATATATTTTTTTTTCAAGGACACTCAGTAGTTGAGTTATGGTAGTAGACTAAGGGAGGCACTGTAATCTTGGAAGGACTCATTTACACCTAAGTAGACTGGTAGTTAGAGATACACTAGTCACTTTGGAAGGGATAGGGGATAGGATTCCCCAATGTATGACTAAAAATAAAAGCCATAAGTTAAATTTTAGGGGTGTTAGATTGGTTATTTTAGAATATCGGTGAGTTATATTCATGCTATATATTATTCTACTATGAATATAAAAAATTGATCTTCTACTATTTGAGTTATAATTCTTTTTTCATCTACCATTTATTGTGTTTTTTATATAGGGTAATCACATTCCTATATATCAGCTCAAATTTTTCGAAGTCTTAGGTTTTGATGTGGAGATCCAGAATAGGTTTATAACCATTGAAACACTATTATGTGTACGATTTTTGTGTATTAGACAATGTAATTATTGATATCTATATATTAGTGGCTACCAGGTATTTTGGTAGTTGTTTCTGCTAGAAATGGTAAGATTTAATTTGATTGTGGGTATGGATTAGAATGTTCTATACCTAGATCATATGGGTTATTATTTGTGGATCTTTACATTTCTATATATATTAGAGGTATCTATATCAACCATGGTGGATATGATAATCATACTAGTCTTTAAAGACCAATTCAATGAAAATTTTATTATTTAATGTCCTAGATTGAAAACCTTATTTTGGATGATGGTGAGGTGTCGTAGATATCTTTTCTTCTAGTAGTGGATGGGTTTTAAGATGTCATCCATAAAGAGTTAGGTATTTGGAAACCCATGTGGTAGATAATGTCCACTATCAAATTAGTGCTAATATTTAGACATATTTCATTCTCTTTTTACAATATAGAACTTACATAATTAGAATTGTTGAATGTGTTCTTGGAAGATCTAGAAGAAAATGGATTCAAATATCATTGTACAAAACTATGGGATTCTATTGTGATTTTATTCAGTAAAGGGTTAATGAATTTGTGCCTATGTTCGTACTACCAGAGAGTGAGCCAGATGATTTTTATGAACTGGTATCAACTATCATGCATCAATGATATCCTCAATTAACATAGACATTCCTAGATTTTCTTTAAGATTGACATGAGGCTAGGGTACTATTAGTTGAGTGTGAGACCACCTAACATACCCTAGAGTAATTTTAAGAGTTTTAATGGAATGTATATGTTTTGGTAATACTATTTACTATGAAGAATGAAAAATGATATTTAGGGCTTTGATTAATAAGATATTTCATCCATTACTGGTTAATATTGTTGTGGTTTTCATTAATTGAATTTTTCTGTACTCCCAGTGCAAAGATGATCATGATAAATATTCTGAAATTTTTTTGAGCACACTAATAGAGAATATTTTATACACAAATCCTTAAAAATTTAACATCTTGATTAAGAAAGTGAATTTATTGGGCCACCTTATATCATTGGATTGAGTTTTAATGGACTCTAAGAAGGTGGAGACCATGGCATCTTTGAAACAACCCTAGAATATATTCAAGAATTAATTGTTTCTAGGTTTAGTAGGATATTACCAACATTTCATATAGAACTTATCCCATTTGGAAGAACCAATATTCAAACTAACTAAAAAATGGGTGATGTTTTTTTTGAATGAAAAGTGGATTTCCATGTTTTTAAGAGTATATTGACCTCAACAAAGATCATCAACTTACCTGAGTTAATTATGGAGTATAATGTATATTGAAAAGCATCAGGATTTAATACTAGATTTGTTCTGATGTAGTAGAATTGAGTTGTGGTTTATGGGTCTAGATAGTTAATGCCACAAAAGAGGAATTATCATACTCATTATAGGGAATAAGATAATGTGGTACATACATAGAGATGTTGGAATTATTATAATTTTGGAGACAAGGTTTTGGTGTAAATACATTACAAGAACCTTAGGTACATAGTATTATGTAGTGGAAATGATCCTTTTGTAGGGGATGTGGGTTGAGTATCTATAGATGGAATAATATATATATAGAGGTAGTGAAATAATATATTTAAGAGGGGTGGTTGAATACACTCCTTTCTGATATATATATGGATGTTCAGAGGAACTAGGTGTGAGAGACTTAGACATTTACATTTGGTTTTTCCATCATTCTATAGTATATAAATAAATGAAATTTATCAAATCTATAGGACTTATCTATGAGGGAAAACATATTTTTTAAGGATCCACCATCATGTTGGTCTCTTGGTAGTATTGATGTTCTTCATGTTCATGACAATATATTGGTTTCTACATGCTTGCACGAGGAGAGTATGAGAATGGTTTATGATTCTTAATGGGTGGTACATCCCGGTTTGAATATACTCGAGTCTAAGAATGAATAAATATATATTGTGTTTTACGGGGAAATATCCCACATGGTAGTAGGTAAAGGCCTAGAAACAAAGTTCTATTGGATTATAGTAGCCTTTTCCTATTCGGGAATGGAAGTAGTATGATTTCACCATATAATTTTTGACAGGATTACCTTTGACTCCTTGTATGATTGATATAGTATGAGTTATTATGGATCGATTGATGAAGGTATCCCACTTATTAACAATCAGGGATACTATCATCATTGATGATATTTTTAGTCTATATGTGAGGGCAATAGCTTGTTTTAACAGTATTATGAGGATTATCATTTCTGATTGAGATTCATGTTTTTATCATGATTCTTGTAGGGCCATTAGAAAGAATTAGGATCACAAATCCTTTGGAGTACATCCTATCATCCTCAGACTGACTGAAAATCTAAATGAATAATTGAGATTCTATAGGACATGTTATGAGCTTATTTTTTTTGTATTTTTATGGTTCTTGAAAGTATAATCTTGGACTTTTGGAGTTCACTGAAAATAAAATCATCCACGTATTGATCCAAATGGGTCTTTAAAATGATTTATATGGGAGGTCAGGGTATTTGAATTTTGGATTGTTAGAGGTGGGTGATCGATCTTTTATTAGACCTTTTCATATACCTGATAGGATTGAGTATTTTTTAGTTTGTCATAAATTAGTTTGTTACCACAAAATATAAAAAAAATCATAGGTTTACTATCAATTATGTCTTAAGAAGTTTTATTTTGGACTTAAAATTTCTCATTGGGAATAACCCAGGATGGGGAAATGTAGTATCGTGAATCTAGGAAAGATATCACCTAGTTTCATCATGTAGTTTGAGATAGTAAAGAGGATTTTTCTAGTTTATTATAAATTATACCTTCCATAATGCTAAAATTCCATGCGCAACTTGTTTCACAAGTAGTATCTTAATGGAAATTATCATGATACTTTCCACATGATTGATGTTGATTATTTTGATATTTTTGTTAAATAATATGTTAAGGAGAATATGATCCTTATCATAGACTATAGTGACAATAATCTACAAGGAAAGATCATTCCTCTAGTGAATGTGTAGTGGAAACCTAAGAATTTTCAATAGGTGACTTGGAAATAAGAGTTTGAAATGATGGTGTAGTGGCCCAAATTTTTTGTTGATACCTCCAAATGATACTTGGGAGTACATCATAGGGATGAGATATTATATGGTGGGACGTTTGTAAGCTCCCAAATATTTCAAGGTATATTCCTTTTTATGTTCTTGGTTTAACCTATTTGAGTGTTTTTAACCCTTTGTGACATGGTAAATAATACTTGTTCATAGGTTAATATAAGGGTTAATTGGTTTTCAGGTACTCGATAATCCAAGATTGCTGGATTCTAGAGGTGTCCTATAATTTTGAAGGTAATGTAGACCCCCTAGATAGCTAGTAAAATCCAATATCTAGACTATTGGTATCTTGACCATACAGAAACTATAGAACAAAAAAATGGCTCACCGGTGGTGACAACCAGCCTATAGATGGAATTGGGCTATTCTAAAATTATAAGGGGAAGAACCATATTTTTCACCCGTAACCACTTTTTTAAATAAAATATTACACATAATTTGACCATAAATCAGGATTTAATATTGTTAATGTTTCTCCCATAACCTCTTGGATTCTATAACACCTTTCCATGGTTCTTCGATCTACATATTGATTTGGAAAACATGAAATAATGATTCATTGGAATTGTTGTATTCATGTTATCATATTATTATATCATCTTCTCCCAGCCTTGTTGGTGTGTTTCAATCGTATTAAATAGGGGATCTATGTGTTACACATTGATTCAAACAATTTTATGTTGAACTCTGCTTCTGTATTCTTGAGGCAGGATTTTCTAAAACCACTCCTTAAATATTTTTGTTACTCTAGTATTTACAACATGTTTAATCATGCTATAATATCCTACACATGACCTATTCTAATAGGTAACCTATATAATTGATTAATGAATATTTATATACCTCCCACATATCCCATTGGTTATACTGGCATCATGATTGGAATTTATAGCAACTTAAGATGTGTGTCAACCTTTGATCCTAGGTAGGAACATTTGTTTTATAAACCTATAACTCTTAATTGAAATTCTGAATTGATTATATAATGGAATAAATTTTGATTTTTCATAACATATTAATTATAGTAATTATCTTGATAAATAATCACTAGGCTTAAAAGGATTAATTGGAATGTAATTTTCATTATCTTGATAACATGATAAAATATGGATATAATGGCATGAGAATGGTAACTGGGATTAATTGGTATGTGAGATTGAATTTTTATAACTATTTTGATAATTGGTAACTTTTCATAATGGACATAAAGGGTTGTAAATTAGTAATTTGGATGATTTAAAAATATGGCATACGATCACATGTTTTCCATGTTCGATATATTGGAATACTTTGGCTCTAGTTTGAATTTAATGATGAATTGTTAAGTTGAATATATCAAGGGAATTCACATAAGTTTTGATGTCCATCCAAAATACAAGTGTCTCTATCATGAAAATTTATACTGGTTCATTTTGTACTTTTTACCATTATATGGTATTTTTCTGTAGGAAATCCTATGTGGAACTAACATGGAAATTCTCATAGTGTCTAGTATGAAGAATATTGTTTTTCTATTGATATGGTATTTCACCATGGGAACCCATATTTTGATCTATCATGGGAATTTTCATAGAGTCTATTAGGGAACATTTACATATCCCCTAGATGGGTTAATGTGCCACATGGATCATAAAAACAGCTATAGTATGATAATTCACATAATCTCATGTATCGATGCCTTAGGAAGATATGTATAGTTTTGTGATACATGTTATAGGTGATTCAATCTTGGTAGGGGAGTCCAATAATGGAATGGGTGATTCTTCCTAGCAAGGAGAATCCACCAGAGGATATAGATATATGGGATTATTATGAATAATTTTTGTTTAACCTATGGTTTCAAACTCTAATTCTATGGTTAGTGGGTTTATTTTATGTTTTGTATGAATTTATGAATTAATTATTCATTTTTTTCAAAATATTACATGCACTATTTATTCAAGATGGATTTTTTAAACACCATGGCTTCTATCATACATAGTTTTACTCAAAAAATATTCAGGTTTCAATTAGGTACCATAGAATACAACATTGGTATATGTTTGGAAAATTTCATGGGACCATCTTCTTGATTGGTTTCTTTGCTGGATGTAATTGGATCATAGAGAAGCAAAAATCACGGAGTTCCTAATCGATTTTTTACAGTCTGTTTTTGTCTTCTACATGTTTGACATCCAAAATGACATTTAGTTTTACATACAAAAAGTAATTACGTGGTTTATTATTATTATTTGGATTTTTTGGTATTCACATGTCATCTACTTGAGTTGTATTTCGTATTTGATTTTACTTATTTCCATTTTTACTATCACTCTATTCCAGAGGAAATAGTCCCTAACTATATTCCTTATAACCTTACTACTAGTTTACATCTTCTATTTTATAGAGAGGGATTTTTAAGGTTGTGTAACTCTCCATATCAGTCATGTGAAGGATTTCTAGGTTGTTGATGTTACATATTTCATTTTTATCAACAAAAATTATTATAACAAAGTTGAAAATTTAAAATATAAAAAATAATATAGTGTTAGGGAAATTAATGGGTCTATAATGGTTTGTAGTGCTTCTTGGAATGAAAATACTCGACAGTGAATTTCCCACCCTAACCCAGGTTTCACATTTATTCCTCTCAGTTTAAATTAAGTAAATATACATATTGTATCATGTGATTATATTTATACTATTTTATTAAGAGAAATTTTCTATCTTTTTAGATATTTATATAATATATAAACATTATTTAACCCTCTTATGGGGTTGGGTCTATATTAATTTCCTTTAATCAAGTCGTAAATGTCCCAGTTTTGATTCATTCCAATCGAATCAATTTCATAATATTTTCAAAAAAATATACATCATTTATATCTAGATATTTCATGTTTCTTTTACATTAGATATTTTAATAAATATTAAAATAATATAAAACCTAATATAGGGTTTTATTGAATACTATGGTGTCTACCCTATGTCTAAAAACCTATTTCGAGTCTTCTCAGCTACCTAATATATATATTATTTCATTTAAATATAACCAAACATTGATTACACCCTATCTTGTTATGTTTTGTGAGTTTGTTTTTTATAAAAAAATAAAATACAAAACACTAGAATGATTATAAAATTTAAGTGGTAAAAACTTTTATCCAGTGGATATGACTAACTTATGGGATCGAATAGTTCATGGTTTTAACCCCAACTCGAGCTCTAGGGAGAAGCATGTTCCTCGACTTTTCCTTTAAATTTTACACATCATGTTATTAATTAAAAACTATCTGTATATTTATATATGTATATTTATTAAAATAATACATATATATATATAACTATAAAATAATTAATAATTATATATTTATAACAAAATTAAAGAGTCTACAATGTAGGGATTTTTCCATACACATAGTATTTTTTTCATTTAAAATGAATTTATCCATTTTCTCCCTCATTATTTGGTCATGTGACCTAGTTACCATTATATCATATTGAAGAAACTTAATAATGATGCATATCAAATACTTCTATCCATGGAGTTTTAGAACCTCTAATCTCTTCTAATACATTTTATGTTCTAACTATATATTTTTTTGTACCACTACATTTACCGGTTTCATTAAATTTTTTGGTAATTTCTATTTTTGTGTGATTTTATTATGAAAACTAAAAATACATGGGAAAACCCAAATAATGCAAGAAATTTAACATTTTAAAAGAGTAAAAATATTATTATAATGAAACATACCATCTTACACTTTAAAAAAATCATGGTCCAACATTAAAACACACATTGTGTTCATTAAGTACATGTTGTGTACCTTCTTACATGATTCATGATATTTTCATGTATTCTTAATACAAAACTTGAGCACCAAATGACAATGAAATATCCTATATAGTATTCACACATGTCATGCACAATACATAACAATTACATAGGGTGGCCAAGGAATGTAACTAAAATACATGATTTGGATCCATGTCAAAAATATGTGTTATGTACTCTATGACTATATAGTGTGTAGCTTATGATTTCCTACATTTTATTACTTTGATTTTTTTCTTTTTTTTCCTTTTGATTTTCATTTTATTTGGTTATGTCTATTTGGTATCATCTTTCTATGGGTGAGAAGTGCCCTACTACTTCACCAACTCAGATGAGTAGTTGAAACCCAAAAATGATCCCATAGAGATAGAGGAGATCAATAACTCAAAAAACCTACCAATTTCATAGATATATACACTAGCAATGATTCTTTATATAAGAATAGTGTCATCATTCATTCCATTATCATCATCAATAGCGTAACTAAAACCACCAACATCAACTTCTACATTACATAACCCATTTACTTCTATAGATTGAGCATGATCTAGGCCAACCCTTGTATAACCATCTCTTCATCCAAACCAATACCTTATTATAAATTCTCAAATCCAATCCTGGGACCATCTAAACTAACTCTCTCATTTAACTATTCAACACAATAGGTGGTTTCAAAATATTTTTATTTCAGAGAAGCAAAGAGTATTGGATGTGATGAATGATCTATCAGCCCACAGGTACATCAAGATATTCTTTAAGTCATTATTAAAACATACAAATATTTATCATTAAATTTTTCAACCATATTTTTTTCATCATTCCATTTATATCTATGAAACAGATAGCACCCTATCTTATTTTACCTAAATGGTTGATTATTTTTATTGGCCATGGAAGAGTTGATTGAAGGTATAGCTTTTAAACCGATCCCACCACCCCACCACCTATTATGAAAACCAATCAAACTGTTAAATAAAACAAGATCACTATGTGGTGGGGTTATTCTAGATTAGATATCCAGTATGCTATAACATTATAAAAGAGAACCTCGACCACTTTCCCCACAATCAACTTTATCGATTGTTGTTTCTGTATGATTTTGTTTCTACATATTAAGCATGTGTAATTCATGTAAATACAATAAATGGATCTCAATACATTTATTTATGGGAATGACTACCCTGACCACCCCCTTCTTTTTAACTTTATAAATTCATACCATTTTCACAACCTATTTCGATAATCTATGTACTGGATTTTATATGACCCATCTGGAACACGACATATGGGGTATTTGAGACCAATCAAATTATATCATTAGAACAACTAAGTAGATATATTACCACATGATTATATGCATGGTTATTCTCTAGAGGTGAAAGAGTAATTCTGTCCTCAGGAAAATTCTCACCACACAACAACATAGGTCATTGAGAATCCTATGGGTGTTTTTGGTCAAGTACCTCCACTAGTTGATCGAGATTAATAACATCCACCCACACCTTCTATTAATATCCCATCCTCTTCCACCCATCGACAATCGACTACGGATCTATCCAAATATCAACCACAACATATTTCCCCAACCTACTCTTCACTAATATCATATTTGTCTGATTTATATAATATCATAGATTGTATTGAGGACCAATTTTAATATATACGTGTTAGCTAGAACATTTGGTAATCTTTTTCCCATTTCTTTTGGATATCATTGGATTTATCCTCCAAAATATTGTCCTTATAATTCATCCCACTCCAGTTATACCATCATCTTTTACCTAGTCCTTTTAATACACACCTACCACTAAATACTAAGGACTTAAGTGTTGACAAGGTCTCCTATCCACTATTTCCACCTCAGACTCACTAGGACACTATGAAACCATTGGTTGTAACTTCTTTTTCTCCAACTCCTACTGCCCATGATCTTCCACCTCTTGATTCATAATGACTACATCTTATATTTTTAATAGTATTATTAGATTATATATATATATATAATTTATTTATTTCATGACTGGAATACCTATAGATTTATTTTACTCTACATCATAAGTCAGACATTGGTAAATGCCAATGACTATTTCTATCTTTTGGGATATTTGCAACAAAGGAAATAATGTTTTGAATTACATTTGAAATTTATTTCTAAATTTAATTCCTTTTATCCTCCTTGGATTTATGTTGTTATACATCTCATTTCTCCTCATTAGTGTTTCACATGAGGACATGTGCAATATTAAGTGTGGATATGGGTATCTTAACACACACAAGTCACTCACTTTGAGTAATATAGGAGACATAATAAATTATAAATTATAATTTGATTCATTAGAAATTTTAATAAATTGTTAATATATATAATAAATAAATTTATTTTTGTTATATTAACATATTATTTATATTTAAAAACATATTTTAAAATGAGTTTTAAAGAAATTTTAAGGCTTTTTTTGGAGTTTTTTATTTTATAGACTAATTTTATTATTTGTTCAATGACATGACTGATTTTTTTTGTAAAATATAATGAATTTATCTCAAATAATTTTCTCATAAACGTCCTTTTACCACCAATAAATAAGTGCATTCATATTTTTTGTCACCTATAAAATGGTTTTATACTTTTGAAACACATTTTAGAACCAAAAAATGTACTTGTATGATTAAGGTAATTGTTTTTCTTGATCCCTTTTATAACCCATTTTAGAGACCTTACATTACACTATTCGTTTATAATACCCTATTTTCCATGAATGATCTTATATGTTTCCACTTTTGAAAATTATTTCCCATATCTATCTATAATCACAATTTTAATACATGATTATAAATCAAAATGGTTTGGGGGGAATCTAGTTATCTTATGTGTTATTATGGGGAAAAGTTGAATTATATGGAAGTTGGGGGTTTATTTTATATTTTTTGGAATACATAAAAGTAATTCTTTCACATTATAAATAATTTAAATTTTCCAAAAAATTAAAAAAAATAAAGAAATTATATCAAAAAAATGACCAAATGAATAGTATTTCCATGCACGTTACTTATTATTACTATGATGTTTTCTTCAAAAAGGATAGTCATGTTTGTGATTAATATATGGGTAACTATATTGGGGAATCCTCTATTCTTGGAATGATTTATCTTGACCATAATTATATGAGAAAAAATTATTATTCTTAATTTTATTTTTTAATTGCTAACTCACTAACCTTATTCCTCAAAACGGTTCAATGAAAATCTGCATGATTGGCATAAAAATATTTTCTCTTGAATGGATAGTTATAATTTTTCCATGTCTTTAAAATGAAATTCAATATTATGATATGAGCATAAATTTTCATATATTTCACACATAAGATAATATTCAAATAAATATCAAGCATGTTAAATCATAAGTAGCATTGATATTAGTAAATTCTTAAATAATAAAAATATAAAAAATTATCTTGTATTCAAATACTATATTATTCATGATTAATATAAATTAAAATAGATATGTTTTGTGGTTTTTATAATTTTCATTTATGAATTCTATTTATATATATAGTAATATATGTATTCCCTTACTAAGGTATGGATTCTTTTAAATTTGAAAAGTGAAAAAAATCAACAGATGCCCTTTCCTCTAAGGATCCCCTAGACGAACTCATCAATTTTTTCTCTAGTATGTGTTCTCTACCTTAGGAATGCATATATATTATTCATGGTGACACTCTCATGATTCAATATTTTAGTCGTCCTTAACTTTTATCACCCCATATACCCCCATTTTAAAATTCAACATTTATTATTGTTAAAATCCATTGGTACATATGAATAAAACATATGAGACTAGAAAAAGGAAAAAAATAAAAAGAAAAATATTTAGGGAGTGGATTGAAATGATTTATTCATGACATTCCAGTATTTATCTCAGAAAAAATCTTGTTAATAGTGGTTATATATTACATTAATAGAAAATATTTAATTCTATTGTTTTTGGATTCATATAAATTGTTTATAGTAAAATTTACACATGGGGAATGTTTTTGAGTAAAAATACAACAAACACTTTATGTAATTTAAATGTACACTATTTAATTTATTCCACCACATAGATTGGCCACATGAAGTACATGCCTAGGTCATAGAGAAAAATTATCATGTCATATAAATCAAAGAACACACCATGTATCTTTATCTATAATAGTTTGGTGGAAAACAATAACCCAATATGTTGTTAATGGAAGCACAACATGCTATGTCCCAATAGTTGACCATGGAAATTGAGGTGGGGGATAACATTTATGAATAGATTTATGAAAATAATCGAAATAGGTCCAAAATTATGTGTACTTTTACTAATGTTTTAGTTTACGTTTTTAATAAAATCATGTATTTGGAAGGAGTTTAAATGTTTCTTCTATAGAGGTATGGTGTAAATATTTTGAAGTGT
Organism: Viscum album; assembly: GCA_963277665.1. Taxonomy (NCBI): domain Eukaryota; kingdom Viridiplantae; phylum Streptophyta; class Magnoliopsida; order Santalales; family Viscaceae; genus Viscum; species Viscum album. The sequence continues at coordinate 1,871,527,248 of OY728150.1, forward strand.
TATCAATGATTTTACACCCATAACATAGTTTCTATTCATTCCACATATTTCTTAGATCCATGTGATCAGTCAAAAAATAACATGATGCCAATAATGATCATATTATGTATAATAATTGTAATATTATTTTATTTTATATTTTATACTGTTTTTATGAATATTTAATTATCCCATTAATTTTTAATCTTGTGTTAATATGTCATAGGAGAACTCAAATGATCATATTTAGGTATCCCCACTCATATAATTATTCACAATTCACTCATCTTATATTTCCCTCATCTAAATTTTTCTTATATGGATCCTAGCAATTGATTAAACTCAAATTTACTCTTTCATGCCCATACACATTTATTTCATGTTATAATATGAAAAAAACAGAAAGACCACATTAGTATACTGAATTATTTACATGTTTCCATAAAGATTTTTTTTATTATTCCGATTGAAAATCACATATTGTACGATCATCTATGAGTTAATATTCATTTCCTAAAAGAACCTTGCATATCTCTTAGTATAATTCTTATTCCATTCTATATCCAACTAGTAAAAACAAAGGATTATAGTGACTAAAACCTCTTTATTCAAAAATAATTAAGGATGAACATCAAAGGAATAAATTTTTAACTTTTTTTATCTTCTTCTAAAATTATTTTAATTTATTAAAATCATGAATAAAACCCAAAATATTATTTTATTTTTAATAAATTAAAAATATACAAAATGTTATCTTATATAAATTACTCATTGGGTAAAGACTTGTGGTTTCAACTATTTTTCCAAAATTCCAGCATAGAAAAATTCACATATTAGTTGACATATCACGATAATGAATTTACAATTTTTATTTAATATTATTGAATCTTTGGTCTTTTGATCCGACTACCCATAGATGAGTTTCCAAATGTATGAATAGTTGTATGAACCCGATCCTCATTGGGTGAAAGCACAGTGTTCCTGCTCTCTAATGAGATGAATGTTGGAGAAGTGGCCCTTTGGAGAATCGTCAAGAATCATGTTAGTGAACATGGATTATTCATTATACAGAAAATTATCATATCCCGAGTTACAAAATTAATGTAATTAATTTGAAGTATATCTTAGTTTTAACACTATAATGATACGTCCTTCAGGATTCTGATCTAGTGATAGTGGCCAGGGATGGACCAGAGTGGTTAATGGAGGCTACACAATAGTAGTGACACTAACAAACTAATGATGTTAATAAAAAGGTAATATTGTTATTTATGTTTGGTAAGCATCACCCATATATACATTCCCAAAATAAAATATCATGAAAACATTCCCTATAAGTATTTCAGTGTTTCTTATAAACATTTCAGGTAGATACCTCCCACTTCAAGAGGATTAGCCTATGATTCCCTAGATTCCAAATAGAACACACCCTCATTATGGGAGTCCAATATGAATCAATTAATAGTATTATAAATATTATGAATGATTGGAGTTAAGACACTGATAATTGAAAAAACATTCATGTAAAAAGTTATAAGAAATTATTAACAAGTGAAGGACTACCATAAATGGAAGGAAACTAGATTTTCAAATTATTTATATGGATGGTGATTATAAAAAGGAGATAATTATAATGTGGGATGGTAATTCTACCAAGATACATCGTAACTCAAAGATAATCCACGGTAAATTTCTTCATTGATATTTTGATCTAACCATTTATATGGTTATATTGTTTAGTAGTACACTTTTTAGATATTTACATAGTAATCTCATTAGTGTTTATTATTTCCCACTCCATAGAACATACTTGTAAAGGATCTTATATTATCCATAAATGGATTTTCATCACCCATTAAGATGAAAATTAAACCATAAATAAAAACTGAGATATCTCAAGGGTTCAGAATCTCCCTGTGAAGGAAAAAATCTTCCACCAATAATAACACTATTTAGTTATCTACAAAAAAACCTAGACCAATATGAAAAGTCTATGAGGGAGTGGTTAAATTTAAAAATTATAATTTAAATATTTAAATAATATGTTATTGTGAGCTATGTGTATGGTTGAGAGACAATAAGGGGAATTGTAGTGAATGAAGAGGTCACACACCCATTCTGAGAGTCCACATTGCCTTATGAACTACATAGTATTTATTCACTATATCAAATCATAATATTTTTTTATATTAAAATTCACCGTTCTATCAGAAGAAATATTTTTATTATTTTTAGTAATAATTTATTATTCTCAGAAAATGTACCTTGGATTATTCTAACTTTATGTAAATTATTTCATTCATTTGATATGAGGTGAATAAGTAAATAAGAAAGATTGTTATTAATAATTATACCCAAAAATTAAATATTAATTGTTACACATATTGAAATTTTGATACAAGTTGAAAGAATTTATATTTTTCACCATGGGAATGAAAACAAAATTAATCATGTTTGTAGTCCGAGGAATCCAACCCCCTTAAAAGTAATCGTGAATAACATCATATGTCTCCCATTTAATAATATCCCTTAAAACAAAGTAAATGGCTTCTATGAAGATATCTTACCTAGGGGAACTTTTTTTTATGAGTATTTAAATCACCTCCATAATCTCATCCTTATTAGATATATATTCCACAAATATATTATTATGACGATAAATTGATCTTTAGAATATTGGAGGAATCATTACTTACTTCCATTGGAAACCACCCTCTCCTAATGCGATGAACCATTCAGTAAGGAACTGAAACAAAAAACTATAAGGGAACCCACGACCTTTATATGACTTGTTTAAGATCCACCATTAAGTTTCATGTTTAGTTTTTCCAGGAATTTATTTTATTTAACATATGAATGGAATAAGGATGTATTTTTATCTCCTTATTTTATCCATATCCCTTTTAATCTCTCTATTACTATCCATTTATCATCAAGAAATATCTCATCCCATTATATTTTCTTGTTCGATGGTCCATAAAAAATATAATCATCTAATTTATCCTTTAATTTAGTATCAATTATATTGATAATGAATATAAGATTCTCTTATTAGTGATGGATTCAGGTTGACAATTTTTTCAATTCATAAGATTTAATTTTTGTCTCATTGACCTATTTTGTAGTTAGATCCAAGTATATACATAAATGGGAAGTTTCCTGGAACTGTGAACTATGTATATGATGGAATTATCCCATGTTGATCTCCTAGATTGAAGAAATTCAGGATGGTCATGTACCATAGTGAAAAACTTTTTTAATATGGGATAATGTTTTGAGAAAACCCAGCCAATGTGGGTAACTAATGAGTTAGAGAAGTTGAAGATACCTTATAAACTATATAAACACCTATCTTGGTAGTTCCATGTTTAACTATTTCTACTCTTTTTGATACACCATTATGAAATTATTTCATGATACATTAATATCAATAAGGATATTGTTCATTAAAAATGGAATAAATTAATTGATTGACATCCTTGAGTAAATGTTGTAACCTATTTTTTATGAATAATTTGTAATGGTGTTTAATTTTCCTCTCATGAACTAAACGAGGAATCTAAGGGTGAGGGAAGTCTGTTTTTTCAAAATATCGTCCCTCTTAGTGATGTATTATTTATCATATATTAATTCTATATGTATTTAATGTGAAGATTTAAGGACCATAATAATGATGTGTTGAGTGGATGAGTTAACCAACATAACTTGTATGTGGTATATCAGAAAAACTTGATAAGGATCCTTATAGGGATATCATGCATGAAATTCAATATTTGATATAAACCATTAAATTCCTTGATATAATTCACCATAGTATTATGATCAATAATGAAAATAAACTAATTTTTTTCTGGATAAATTGTTTGAGAAAAAACACACACATTTCCTGGGATATAAGGCACATAACATTAAATAAAATAGTTGTGATCATCGTGAAAAAGGATAAATATAGGTCATTATTTTCTCACATGGTTCTGATTTCATAGAGGAATCTTGACCACAAAATAATTTAGTTATGTACCTGGTAGGCATGCCAACAGAAGCTGGTATGGAAGACCTATTCTTGTGTAGGTACAATATAGGAAGAGAAAGAATCTATAGTTCTTCACCAGCTAGATCCAAATACTCATAAGTATTCAATGGGGATACTATTTAAGGATTGATAATGATCCTTTCATGAAACATCATGGAGAACATGAGGGATTGAGGTTATCTCGTGACATCCTTAGCATAAATAACAATCTTTTGAGGTGTGTGTGGAGAAATGATAGTTCATAGAAAATAGGGGACCAAATCCATAAGAATATTTGTGGTATTTTTTTATAAATTTATAGATTAAAATTAATCAAACATGGTTAAGAGAATAGTTAAGTCAGTGACCACCATTACGAGGAACTCTGATGGGGGACCTCAATAAGTAATGATCACACTAATCTCTGTTCTAGTAGGTTATGTATTATGATTATTAGATATAATAATAGTAGCATACGGAGAGACCACTCCATTAGATTCAGTAGACTTTAAATAACGTTTCTCATCTTAAGGGATGAATCTTGGTCTATAAAAGGAGTTTTAGCATAATAATGTTAATTATTAACCACCAGGTCCCCATCTCACCGATAATGAAGAAGGTCTCCTTTATAGGATAAAACTATCTGAATTCCCTTGGAGATGAAAATAGAGGGAAAATGTAGTCGGGTTTTTGAAGAAAATATTCTACTAAAAAGATATAGTGGACCCAACATTAAGGATAAGGAACTAAGGTAGAGGATAAGAGATGAATATTTTGAAAATATAGTCGCATCCATAATATGATACATTTTGAATATACCTTTTTACATGAAAATAAAGCCACCCAAATAACCACTAATACCACTCAAGATAAAAGGAATATGTAAGGGGAGGGATTATCCAAGAATATAAACACAAAGACCCACTATTTTTGAGGTATTTACCAGTTTAGAGATTTACGGTCTATGAAATGAGTATGAACCCCTATCTGTGACATTTTTAAACACCCCACACTCAAAATGAATAAAAATATTATTTTTATAATATTTTTATAAAAAAACACTAGTGGTTCCATATTGATACAACCACAGTATAATAAAGGTTATTATTGTATAAATAGTGGTAGAAATATTGTTTAGAATAGTTTTATGTAACAAAAATTGAAGAAAGACTCCACTTTTGGTAGCCAGATGATGTGTTAAACTCTTCTAATGATAATGAGTATACTGGATCACCTTTGACTACCACTAGTTACTTAAGATTAATGGGAACCTATAAGATCATAATGAAGGATGATGTAGATGAATATGTAATGAAATAAGCCATTTCCACTTTGAAGGGGAGGGGATTCCACCTACATAACCTCAAGGAGAAATGTCAGGTTCCTTAATATTCTTCAGAAGCATGTTAAACATCACAAGAGAATCATCCAATATATATTTAAAAAATTATAAAAATTAACACCACATAACATTGGACTCTATCTAACTTAAGTACAAAATAATGCCTTTTAATAAATATTCTCAGGCTAGATTGTTGGAGAAAGTCTGGGTCTATAATGTTTTGAGAAAGTGCCTATATGGAAGAAGAAGAATGTTGGAGATCTGGATGCTCCACATCAATAAAAAAATTGAAATAGAAGGATTCATTCTTGGAACATACTTCTCAAGATAACCCATAAATCCTATGGTATCAAACGTTGATGACCCAATATAATGATTTTGGGGGAATAGACTCTTTTGACCAAGTGTGTCGCCATGGGAAGATCCAATTATTTTTTAACAAATCTAATGGAATCTTCTACTTGTACATTTACTAATGGATGTTAGACTAAGTGAGAGTAAAGGATAATAATTTTTTACCCAGTATTAATGATATTTTTGGTGAACCCAATGAGTCTAAGTAGTTCTAGAATATTAAATTATGGTTGTGGTATCCCCAGTTTTGAGTAAAGATTTAATACATTCCAAATAAATATTTAGGGGAATGTATACATATTTTTAGTTCTTATTTATTTCATTTATGGTTATTAATAATACATCATTTTTATGTCTTTAATGAGTTATAATATTATAAATAACTTACATTATTTGTAGTGGTAATTGTGGATTAAAATTTGATATTTTCAAACTGAATGGAAGAGGGTGCATAAAATTTAAGGGTTTCCTTTGATATGTTTTAAAAACATTGAATATATACAATTATGTACATAAGTAACTTTTATATTTAAGAATTTTATTTCTTAGGACATGTAATTTATAAGAAGAGAATCCCTATGGGCCTTGAGAATGTTGAAAAGGTTGTATCTTGTGAGAATCCAAATAACACCTTGGAAATAATTAGTTGTATTAGGATGTATAGTTATTAATGGTTCTTAATTTAAGAGTTATTTATACTATTGTAACCTATTAAAACATTGATCTAGTAGTATGTGAAGTTTTAATGTAGAAAAAACTGCCAAAGACCATTTGAATAATTAAATAAAAGGTTGAATTTCACTCTAGTGATGATCATACCAAATGGTATATAGTTCATAATAGAGACATATATTAGGATTTATAATCATATAAGGGGAAATTTTGGTGAATTTTAGGTTAAATAAGTTATACCCTCTTGAAAAAAATTATTGTACACATGGATTTGAACTGGTTCTTGGTGTTCATGCCTTGAAGAGATGGATGCATTACTATTATGGTGAAAGGATCATAATATTCTATGATTATAAGAGTCGAGATTATATTATTCATCAAATATATTTAACCTTTCTCAAATTTATATTGGGTGAATATCTTTACAGTCTTTATTTTCAGCTATCTTATATACCAAAAAGGTTAATTTAATAGCATATTCCTTGTGTATAATGACTCAAATAGTAATGTAATTTTAAGGGATGTGGGAAATTATGAACAAAATAAAGTATATACATCTATAATATTTCATTGGGGAAATATATATGGCGTAATATCACATTGACATTATATATACACTTGTGGATAAAGTCAATGAGGGACAAGAAAATGATACTATGGTAATCGAAGCCTTAAACACAAATTATTTCATAAAGTTTTACATAATGTATAACCAAAAAAATCTGAGGATCTAGGGTCTAGTGTATTAAGAGTATTAAACACACATAAATAAAAACCTTAAAACATGACATCATTTTCATTATTTAATCACCTTATACATCTCCAAATTTTTATAGGTCCTCTTAAATTTTATAGTATAACCTGAGATAAATAAATAAGGAAAAGTGTGATCTATAAATATCAATAAGGGAACAAATATGATAAAGGGTGTATGGTCCTAGAATGTTTTGAGGAATGTTCCTATTTAAATCCCTAACAGTTGGTTAATTAATTATTTACTGGGTGTGTATAGAAGCTCTGAGATGTTTCGAGAGTTCGGGATGTGAATTAAAGGGGAATTATGCCATACTATGAAAGTTTCAGGGTTGGTGTATGGTTAGCGGAAACTGTTTTCCAAAACCATGATAACTTAGAAGAGTGGTGCATTGTTATGTAAATCATGAAATGGGGGAATCCAAACCATGTGGGATTGTATAGAAGAATTCCTCAAAGTTGGTAGATAGTTTTATAAACAATGAGATTATCCCTAGGTGAACATGTCACTTATCCCCTCTAAGACAGAAGCATGCACACAACTCATGGTTTCTTAGAAAACCATGTGAACAAACCATGCAACCCCATAAAATGTGAGAAATTATAATTCCCCCCAATGGTATTTTATATTTTAATTTCATTTCCCATTATCATTCCAATACCCCTAGAGATGAACTTATGCACCCAATATTCCCAAGGATCAATATCTTTTATTTCTAGGCCATTTGGTGTGTCGTTGGTTCCAGATTGAAGATCCCTATAATTCTAATTTCCCTCTTTTTTCCCTTTTACAAATTAGTGAATGTGGTTTATTTATTCTTCTTCTAAATCTATAAAAACAATTTTCTAGAAGATATTAGGTTGGGGAATAAATGGTTTTTTGAATAAAGTTTTAATTCTATGTTTATCAGAGCTTTTATCTATGGATTTGAGGTAGGTGGACTACAAGCTATGTCACATAGTCTTGAAGTTGATTGGTGCATGTGTGGTTGTGGTTGTGTTATTAATTCACCCTTTTTGTGAAATTTTTACCTTTAGTGCTTTTTGGTAAAATTCTATTCTATATGATGAATTGAACAGATCATGATCCATGAGGAATGTATTGACATTGACTAGACTAATTTAAGTCCACCCATGGGGTGTGAAAACATTTTCGATCCTGGAAAAATGTAATGTTAAGCATATAATTGACTAGTGATAAAGTATATCTCATAATGAACATTTGGATATGTTAGTTGAGTTGAAATGGGAATATTGATAGTTTTGTATAGACCATGATATAGTAATAAGGGATTGTTAGGATTATTATGAACTAGGATGGATTAAATATTGTTTTTATGCAAAATGACTTATGAATTGTACTTGAAATTAATAAGTGGGTTAATGAATATGAAATGATGAACTTGTTAAATGGTAAAAATCTTATGAATGGTTGAATTTGTTAAATGGTTTATTTATGGGTACTGATGAATATTTTAAATAGGACACTCTATGATAATTATTTATTATGATTTTGGATTAAGGAATGAAAAATGGAACTGTGTTAAATGGGATATGCTATATAATTGGTAAATTTTTTAATTGGTTAAGGATTGATATTAATTAACTTCCCAGTAATTTTGATATTTGAATGTTATTTGTATTGATTATTTATGTTTTTTGATATGGTATATGTGGTAAATGGATAAAGAATCATGTGAACATAGAATGGTAGTTGTGGGGTATTGGACTTGAGGTTCTATATCCATGGGTCTAGTGAGAATAAAGCTCCAAATCAAAACCCATAATTCATCGGTTAGGGAAGGGGACTGAGGCTCTAATCCACTAAAGGATTCATTTGATGAGACTATCTAGACTTGGGCTGCGATGTAAGTTTATTGTAATGTTTTTTGAATTTTTTATCCATTTTGATATAGTGAAAATTAATTACTCCCTAATGCAAGGAAAATGACTAGTTAGGCTGTTGTGTAAATTATGTGAATTCCTAACCCATGGAATGAGTTGTGGAAATGGATTAAGTGATTAAAATGTTTAATGTGAATTTTGATTACTAATTAACAAGAGTCATCTTTGGTTACTGTTTTATTTATTTTGTACTTACATACATTATATTTTTGGAATGAATATTTTGTAGACATTGTGGGTGGTAGGCTACTAATTTGTACTCACACAATTATTAGGCTTCCATTGGGAGCTGTAGTATATTTCATGGTTATAGTTCAGGAAATGTGTAAGGTCTCTATTCTAGGGAGTTGATTGTGGCATATAATGTGCATGGATGACGAATCCATTCTTGGGATCCGGAATCATTCTGTATATTCCCTTATATTTTTTTTCATCACTATTGACAATATTAGAGTGGCTTTGTATATTAATTGTTATGACGTGTTTTCTACCTTATTCAGAAATGGTGGATAACTCATATTTTAGGTTTATTTTATATTTTTTCCCTTATATCAAATGTTATCTATTTTTTATTACTCTAACAAAGATGGTATAGTCTACCTGTGTGTTCTTTTAGACCATCATTGCTAGTCGGAAGCCTCTTTCATATAGGGAGGTGCACCTGAGGTCATGTAAGAACATTGACTGGGGCACACTTTTAGTGGCTACCAGGTTGGGGATGTTCCAATGTCGTATCATAGGGAGGTTCTATTCTATGGTCTCATTATTTGGGTTTGGTAAACCTGAAATTATGATGTTTTGTGTTTTGTAAATGAGATCATGCTTGGGAGTAGTTAACACATGTATGGGGGAAGACCCATGATCCTAAGGTGGAATTGTTGTTATTGGTGTGCATTGTTGTGGTTGAATGATATTTCAATGATGGGTGATGAACTTGTTGTGTGATGTGACTATTTTTTGATAATTGTTTCATGGACAAAATGGCATGAGATTTTTCACTCATGCATCATTACAGGAACATGGGGATATAAGTGGCATAAATCGTGTTAGGAACACATGGGATGGGTGTGTGACACCTGAAGGGTAGAATCTATTCTATATTCTTGATTAATTTGATGAAAATTGGGTCTAATGAAAATAATGAAAGTGGGTAAATAGGAAATAATGTTAAAGAAAGGGTAATGAACTATTATTAATGATGGTGTTTAAATGAGTTAAAATTATTTCAATAACAAGTTGTAAAATGGGACTATTTCTAAGAGGAAATATTTATTTTTATGTGTGAAAATGATTTTAAAAAAAATGTGTCTAATGAAAGGTGTGTGAATATGTTTTTTGGTTTACCCCATGATAGCCATGACCCATTGTTAGGATAGAAGAGGTTCATTTTATAGATTTTATAATGTCTTTTGGGATATTATGTTTGAAATGGGTAGTTTATGGCTAGTGGAGAGCATTATTTTTTTAAAACTATGGAAGTTTTTGTTATCTTCTCTAAGACTCGTGTTTAGAATTATAGAGAAATTCCACCACTATAGAGGGTGAATATTGGGAGACAAATTGATATTGCTGAGATTGCTCTTATGGAGTTGGGATAAGAAATCCTATTAGTTATGTGTAAAAGAAAACAGGACCAGTTCCCTGAGAACATTATTCGTTTTTTAAAGATGATGGAACTGGACCCATGGAGGGTGGTTCCGAGTATGATTGATTTGACTAAAGAGTTTAGTTACATAACCATAAAATTTTCTTATAGATAGTGGAATAGAGGTAGTTTATTTATAGATAGGTTCCGGACATACAATTTTGGATCATATAGAGACTCCTCCTGAAAAGAGTGTCATGTTGGAAACCTATATTCTATACGGAATGGAGAAGCACTGATGGGGTATTCTAGTTTAGACACAGCAGGCTAATAGTACACGATAAAAGGACATTAAAGATAATTTATTGGAACACAATTATCCTATGACCTTGACGTAGGATAAGGTTACATAGTTTATGAGGATGTCCCAGCAGAGTATAACAATAATCAATTAAGCTGGTCACTTAATAGACATGAGACGCTTTGTCCCAGCATTGGTCGGGAATGAGGTTTCTAGGTAAAGATGAATTTAGTATGTAATTCAACATGATATCAAGTCTCAAGTGAATATTTTTAGTTTAAATAGGCTTGAATAAGTGGTGTTAAAATCCTTTATTTAATAGGGGAACTTGATGGAGGCTCTTGGAAGTGGGTTTGCGGTTCCAATTTGATGGTATAGTGATGCAACTTATGAAGGAAGAGGCTTCATTTTTGAAATACTCATCATTGTGAAAGTGTGTAGAGCTGTTATAAAAGTGGATTAACAACTCAGGGTGGTTACCAGGTGTTTAGATATATATGTTCCTGGCCAGAGAGCATGTGTGGCCAGTTCCCCAACCACCAGTTGAGTGTCAATTGAGTGGAAGAATGGGGAATCTGTAGAGGTTCTATAGGAAACCTTAATAGTCAGGAATAGATGGAGGATTGAGGTAGATAATGAGTATAGGTATGGGTTAGTTACCCTTTACTAGGATAACAATGGGAGATCAACTAGTCTAACCAGTTGGGGGTGGCAGGGGGTGGTACTCTATGGTGAGAGTGCCCATATCTGTAGCGTAATACAATGACAAGAAGTTATACCAGAGATCGGGTCAGCATCATGCAGTTTTTATAGTAACATGAGGTCATGAGGCCAGACTATTAATAGTTCAAGGTACGATTCTTATAGATCCTACTTTTCTAGTGATTTATTTGACCCAGTTTCGTTGGATTAATTTAAATATTCTTAGATTATGTGTTTTTTGGACCTAGTAGTGGAACATATATGTGGAGTTATGTTGATTGAAACACTATTATGTGTACCAGTGGAAAAATAAAAAAATGTAATGGGTGTTCCATTGAGGTTAGTGGGTACCATATTCTCTGGGACATGTTTATCCTTGATATGTCTGAATTTGATCTGAATTGGGGAATGGATTGGTTAGTGTTATACCAGGTACATATTGACCATTATTTAAACAGGTTAATGTTCTCATACCTACAAGATAAGACATATATTTACCATGGAGAATGGGATATCCAATAATGTTGTTTAGGGGAATTCATTCAACAGCTTGGTGAACTCATAACCCAAGTGGCTTGTCTTATGCTTGATGATGGGGAAGAAGGGAATCATGTTTTTTCTCCAATGGTAGATCAATTTCACGAAATTTTTCATGATGAGTTCATCGTGTTTCCACCAGATAGATTGGTTTATTTCATGATAGAGTTTCAACTAGGGGAAAAACAGTTTCTATTCTGCTGTATAGAATGGCACTGGATGAACTGCAGGAACATAAATCTTGGTTGGGGGAACTAGAGAGCATGGGGTTTATTCACCCATGTTCTTCATCATGAGGGTCTCCGATTCTGTTTTCTAATAATTTTTATTGGTACTTAAGGTTATGTGCTTATTATAAGAATCTAAATCAAATGAAATTTAAGAACTGATATAATTATCCTAGAATTGATGATCTTTTTGACTAGCTAATAGGTGCATCAATGTTCTCCTAGAATTATTTCATATTAGAATATCACTACATGAGGGTGAGACATTTTTATATACCATGGACTTATTTTTTAGTAGGTATGAGATATGTATTTATATGAATTTTTTTTCTTGTCGTATGGGTTAATAATGTGTCGGCCATGTTTATATACCTAATGAATCTAATATTGCACATATACATGGATCAATATGTGGTTGTCTTCTTAAATTATATATTTCTATACTCCAAAACTCTTGCAGATAATTCCAAACATCTTAACATATTCATATGTATAATAATAGTTCATATTCTATATGCTAATCTATCCAAATTCCATTTTGAGATTGATAGGGAGATTTCTTGGGTCACATCATCTTAGAGAAAGGTGTCTCTATTGATCCTTGAAAATTGAATGTTTTTGTATCCTGTTAGAAGCCCAATTATGTCTCTTATATTTGATTATTTGAAAATTTTTATTCTATCATCAACGTTTCATCGATGGTTTCTTCCCTTTTACTGCACCACTTTTAGGATTAACCAAAATGGGCATCAACTTTGATTGATCTGGGGCCTGTAAGAATGCCTTCCAGGAGTTAAAGATGTGACTCACTACTATGATAGTTTTGATTATTCCCAATATAGGTATAGAGTATATCTTGTTTTTTAATGAATATTGTGTTTTTCTTGGGGATGTTTTAACTATGAAGGATCAGATTATGTCATATGGGTCTTGGCAGCTAAAGCCTCATGAACCAAATTACCTTATGAATGATCCTGAATTGGCTGTTGTGGTTTATACATTAAACTTTTGGCAACACTAATTTTTGAGAGAGAGGTTCACATTATATAATGATCATAAAATCCATAATAATATCTTATCTAAGTGTGACTTTAATATTAAACAATGAATATGGGGTTGAGTACATGCAGTCTTTTGACATTGAGCTAGTTTACACACTTGGAATGGGGAACTGTGTTGCTTATTCTTTGAGCGAAAAGGCTCAAAACTTGGAAGGTCATGAATCTCATCTTGAGTAAATAATGATAGTGTTTTTTGATGAGATATATCTAATGTTTTTGGATTTCCAATGGAATATAAACCTTACATCCTTTGTAGTTGAGTTTGTGTTTCTAATCCAGATCAACAAGAGGAAGTGTGAGGATCCATAATTTTTGGCATTGAGAAAATGTCATAATGATGGGGAGTCACCTTATTGTTGGACCATTAGGGATTATGGGATTTTTTAGGTTCATTTATGTGTTTTGGTTCCAAAGTTTATATGAAAAGTTATGATGTGTGATTTTTATGCATTTAAGTGGGATCGTTGACCTTATTTGAAAAAAATGTATCATGATATTCATAGGTAGTATTAGTGGCTTCGAATGAAGAAATTGGTTTCAGGTTTCATGGAGTGATTCCTTAATTTTAACCTAGTGAAGGTTGAGCATCAGTGTCCTATTGTGGTTTTTCATCTATTTCCCATTACAGAATAGAAATGGGATGAATTGTCGATGGATTTCATTATGAGTCATCAAAGGCTACAACAAAAGAATGATGTGATTTGGGTTTTTGTGTAGAAGTTGAAAAAGGGGGATCATTTATTGATGATATAATAGACATTCATCACAGATAATTTGGGTGAGATATATGTTTTAGAGATATTATGGTTTCATGGTGTGTCATGAACGATAGTTTGGGATCATGATCCACATTTTTTTGAGCTTCTGGAAGGGGTTACAGATTCTAATTTTCACCAAAGTTTATTTGAGTTTTTATTTACACCCATATATGAATGTGATATTAGAGCATAATAATCAAGTTTTGAAGGAAATGTTGATGTAATGTGTCCTAGATTTTAGTGGATATTGGGAAAAACACTTTTCGCTTGTTGAGTTTTCCTACAAATATAATTTCCATGATAAAATTTATATGGAATCATATGAGGCTCTTTATAGTAGACCATAGAGATCTTCATTTTATTGGTTATAGGTTTGGGACTGAGAGGTGTTGGGACTGAGTATCATGTAGGAGATTTAAGAATATGTTGAGTTGATTTGAAAACATATGGAAACATCACAAAGTTGGTAGAATATGTATGTGGATCGGCGTCTTATGTCTCTTGAGTTTTTTTGGTGATAATTTGTTTCATCAAGCATCTCTGAGGTTTTTTCACCATAAGATTTTGAAATACGGTATGTTGTAACCAAGGTACATTGGTCCATTTGAGATTGTAGAGAGTATCAAACCGATGGAATACTGATTGACTCTTCCACATTGGTATAGTAGTATGCACGATGTTTTTCATGTGTCATATCTTCATCGGTGTCACTCTGATCCATCTCATGTGATTGATGTTGATGTTGTTGAGATTGAGGTATATGCGTCCTTTGATGAGCATCTGGTTTGTATTGTAGATCATAGTGAGATTGTCTTGCAGGGAAATACTCTGCCCATGGTTTGAGTTTTATGGGAGCATGGTAAATTTTAAGAATAAAATAGGGAAAGGGAGTCGAATATTGTGACAAAATCACCTAATCTTCCTTCATTGGATGCTCGGTGGTCTTTTTGAAGAGAGTCTTGAGTCCGAGATGTTATAAGGTGGGGAGACTGTAAGGTATTAGACTTGTTGGTGGTATTTTCTTGTTTAAATCCCTAAATTTTGGTTAATTAATTATTTATTGGGAATGTGAGGACGTTCAAGGGGGTTTTTAGGCGGTTAAATACATGAAAAAAGGGGAATCAAGATATCCTATGCATGTTTCATGGGTAGAACCTGGTTAGTTGAAACCATGCCCCGAAACATTCTATTCATGAGGAGTAGTGAATGATTAGGTAAGCTGTGAATGTGGGAAAGCCAAACTATGAAGGATTGGATTTAGGCATTCTTCACGGTTGGTGCAGGGTTTGTTAAATTATTTAGATCTCTCCGGGTAACCCTTAAACATAGCTCTTATTTGATAGAGGCATGTGCACGGTTGGAAGATGTTTTGTAAAACCATGAATCCAAACTATATTCCCCATTAAAAAGTGATAAATCACCATTTCCCCTAGGTATTTTATGGGTTTCAACTGATATTATTTCTTATTCTCCCCCAAAATCCATAGTGATGAACTTATGTACCCAAATCATCCCAATGATTGAACTCCTTTGTTTTTAGACCATTTGGAGTGTCTTTGGTTGTGATCGATGCTCTGGTTAAGTCCAATTCTCATCTTGATTCTCTTTTCCTGATTATGGATTGCAGATTCATTCATTCTTCTTCTAAATCCCTAAAAATCACTTTTTCCGGATGTTCGTAGGTTAGGGATTTAATGGGCACTTGAATCTATATAAACAGATAAGTTTATGTGAGTGTTCATCTATGGATTCAATGTAAGTGGTTTACAAGTCATATTTTATAGTCTTGAAGTTGATTTGTGCATGTGTGGGAGTGTTTCTACTTTTCCATTATTTTAAACTTATTACCTTTATTGAGATTTTGTAAAATTGGTGGATAAATGAGGAATTGAACTTATCATGATTCCCATGGGATGAATTGAGGTTGTCTAGACTGATATAGGGCTACCCATGTGGTGGGATAACATTTTTGAACATGCAAAAATGTAATATTAAGCATCAAATTGGCTATAGATAATTTAGTTTCCATGATTAACATGTTTATATGTTAGTTGAGAAGAAATGGTAATATTGATAGTTGTGTCTTGACCTTAATAAAATTATAAGGTATTGTTTGGATTATTCTGAAATGTGTTGGAAGAAATAAATTCTTTCTGCTAAATGATTTATATATTTTTCTTTAAATGAATATGTGGTTTAATGTATATGAAATGATTAACATGTTATGGGGGGTACATTCTTGTGAATTGATGAATGTGTTAAAAAATTTATTGTACACGAAATGATTAATATGTTAAATGGGCTATGATATGACAATTTCTTATTATTGTATTGAATTAAGGAATGAGAAAGTGAAATGGGTTAGATGTGTTGTGAAATGTTATTGGTAAATATGCTAATGGGTTAAAATTTGATGTTAATCACTTGTTGAATAATTATGAGTTGTGAATTTTATGTGAATTTATTGTGTATGGTTTGTGATAGAGTATATTTGGTAAATGGATAAAGAAGAATATACACATGGCTTGGTAGTTGTGGTGTATTGGACTTGAGGATCTAACCCCATAGTTTAGGTGAGGCAACGACTCTAAACCCACCCCATATTACATGGGTTATGATAGGGGATTGAGGATCGATTCCAATAACTGCTATATTTTGTGAGACTACCTGGACTACAGATCTAAGGTATGTGTATTGTATTTTTTTGTGAAATTTTTATCCCTAATGAGATATGAAACTTTACTTACTCCCTTATTCATAGTAATTACTAACCTACACAATTGTGTATATGATGTGAATTCCTAACCCATTGAACAATTGATGAAAGTGTATTTAGTTATTAAAACGGTTGAAGTGTATATTATTAACTAATGGAACCCGTGTTGTATTTGTTTATGTTTTCATTTATTTATTACTTGCATGAAATATATATATGTTCAGAATGGAAATTTTTTAGGCACTGTTGTTGGTGGCCTACTAAGTTGTACTCACACTATACATGGGCCACAATTCAGAACCAAAGTATATTTTGTGGTTGCGGGTCTCGAAAGGGGTAACTACACTATTCTATAGAGTTTATTGGGGAATATTATGTTCATGGATGAGTGGATCTTTACTTCGAGTTAGGACCCATTTTTGGGATTTAGTTGTTTATCTTTATTTTTAGTTATCTTCACTTTTGATAATGTTATCATGACATGGAATAATTATTATTTAGATGTGTTTTTTACCTTATTGGGAAATGGTTGGTAATGATTATTTCTTGTTTAATTCATATTTTTTTCCTTTAGTTCATATGTTATATGATTTATATTACTCTAATAAATATTGTATAGTCTCCCCATTTCATCTATTAGACCCTCGCTGCTAGCTGGAAACCTCTGGAGCATGGGGAGGAATTCCTTAGGTCATGTATAGACACAACCTGGGGAACCGGTTTAGTGGATTCTAGTTTGGGAGGTTACAAAGGGGATTAACATGGTAGTAATAACATGATATAATAAAAAGAAAAATCATAATCATAGAATCATGGAAAAAATTCTTGATAAAATATGAGGATAGAGAAAACATGATCATATCATAGGAACACAACTTCATAGTAATTTGGGAACAATATAAACTTTATATCATAATATTAAGTAAATTATACGTACCTCATTAACATAAAATTTTTTTCTAGCCTAACTATCCGCACACTATAGTAAGCTAGGCTCACTTCCCACACATCATGATATCTTCTAAGATGGAAACGTTGCTCAATGAATTAGAGGGATATATATTATATTCTCACCAATAACAGAATTAAGATAACACATATGTATCACATAAGAGGAAAATAAATAATCTATAAGTTATAAACAATGTAAAAAACCAATGATAATGAATTGTGTTTCAGGATCATTTCTCAAATCAGATCTATAAGTTATAAAATAACAATTCCTTTGAGAAAAATGAATTAAATTTCGTTATAAATTCATATATAAATAGAACAAAACCCTTTTTTTATGGAGTCTGAGGGTAGAAAATTTCATAAAAGATTTTGAAGAAGAAATAATAATGATGAACCACTTTGTTGTTGTTATTCTCAAAATAAAATATGGATATTTTAGAGAAAAGTGATCATAATATTACACCAAAACAGAAATTGAACCTGATTTTTTATTAAGAAAATAAGGATTAAATTTAAAATATATACATAGATTGAAAACATTTTATTGGTGTGGTGGTTGGCATGAAATATGATTTTGCAAATCCCTTTAAATTAGGTTTTATAGAAATTGGGTTTCAAATAGAAAAATAATACATTTATAACCCTATAATTGGAAGATATATTAAAATCAATATATATTTAATGGAAATATAATGAAAAATAGAATAAGAATGTGAAAATAATATGTCATAAAATGGATAAAAATTAAGAGAAGGAGTAACTGGAATGCTTCAAGTAGAGTACAAGAGATCTCTTACATTTATGTTTGAAATCATTCTACAGCAGTGCATAAATTCGTTTATAAATAAATTAACATCATTAAAACCCATATTAAAAACATTATTCATCCACAATTAGTTACCTTAGTTCCATTTATTTTCATTGTTAATTCATTTATTAAATCTTTTAAACTTATGTCAGTTACTCGAGGTTATTATATTGATTTTTACATGAATCTATTAGCATGTATACATGGTAATATTTTTTAGAGGATTAGAAGACTAAATAATATCAATATTTTGTAAATATCATTTTTATACATCAAAATAATTTTTTATTTTCATCCCTTATTAGTGTTAATAGAAAACAAATACGTCATTATGTGAAGGCCATAATTCAATAGGTACACATTGTCTCGATTTTTTCCCTAAATTGGGGTGGATGTAGAATGTAAATTGATTTGTAATTTCAGGGAAATATTAATGTTATAAATATATTACTAATTCATTAATAAATTATTATTATGAATCCATGAAACATTGTTAAGATAAATAGAACATGTCATGCATGGAGGCGGTCGTACGCACATTGGCATTATCACATTTCTATTTTTCAAATTGTTTTTTAGAAAGATGTAAAAGGGATATTCCATTAGTATAATAACATACTAGAACATAATTAATAACAATTTTATCATTATATTATTGTTATAATATATTATAGGTGGTATATTTAAAAAATAATAAGAGTGGAATGTTAAAAAAGACATTATACCTTCATCGAGACATTGAAATTTCTCTTGAATGTCGTATATACAATTGAGGTGTTAGGATATCATATAGTGATCAGGGCTTTAAGGGAGTGTATGTTATTTCTAGGAGAGTTAATTAGGCGGTATTTTATATAGTAATTTTAATTTAAGGTCATGTGTAGTATGGGTGGTAGCAGTCTCCTATTTTATGTTGAGAAAATGGAACATTCCATGGAAAATAATACTATGTAAGGGGTAAGAATTGATGTTTTTGAAATTTTGGTGAGTTAGGTGTGGTATGTTTGGTGATACATGTGGATAAAAAAATTCAACCTAACAAATGGGTTCTTTTAGGTCAAAATTTCCATTAATCCTAGAAACAATTTGAGCCACTTTTCAATTGGAATTTAAACACTAATTGGTCTTTAATAAATATTTATCATGATAATCGTTATTTAAATAAAAATATAAGAGGTAACTTGATACGAAATTATGAAACTATTTATCCAAATTCTATGGATGATAAATCCAATTTAATATTTAAATATGGGATAAAATTAAATTAAAACATATACTAAATAAAAAAAAACATTTACAAAAAATACTACTTGTGATCAAAAAAATGTAATCATCGGGTTGTGAACATGATCTATTAAATATAAATATATAACATTAGAGAGTTTTTTTGCAAACTAAATTAATTTTTATTATATAATAATATTGTAATTACATATAAATGTTTCCATAAAATTATTCTTACTTTTCATCTAAAAATTAACTCTTTTAGAAAAACCTTAAAATCAATATAAGATGATTTTACAATAATAAATTAAAAAATAAAGTTATTTTTATTTAATTATATTTTAAAATTTTAATAAAATTAAATTTTAATAAAAAATAAAAATTATAAAGATAATATAGTTTTATAAAAAATACATTCTTAAACATTAAGTGGTTCTATCACACCAATTTTCTAATTTATTTAAATATTTTATATCATATAGACAATCTGTATAATTAACTTCATTTTATTTTTTGTGAAGAAAGATATTGAACAAAAAATAATTTAAATGATAAAATATATATTTCAATATTGGGGTATTAAATTATTCCCCCTTTAATAAATTTCTCCCTTGAAATTTCATTACATATACTAAGGTGAAAACACATGAGGTCACTTCTATTTATTGGTCTCTTTAGGATCCCAAGTTGCCTCTTCAAACGTGTTGTTTCTCCAAAGAACATCGATAAAGTGTGTTGTATTCTATCATAGAACAATGTATCTATGTCCATGATCTCCTCAAATTTTTTATTATAATAGAGATCATTTTACATGTTTCACCACTTATATATTCAGTACATCATAGGGGTCTAGTATGTACTTTCTAAAGAAGGATATATGGAT
This sequence comes from Viscum album, assembly GCA_963277665.1. Taxonomy (NCBI): domain Eukaryota; kingdom Viridiplantae; phylum Streptophyta; class Magnoliopsida; order Santalales; family Viscaceae; genus Viscum; species Viscum album. Next base: position 1,871,548,021 of record OY728150.1, read on the forward strand.
CAAATCATGTACTTTGTTCAAGTTTAGAGGGAGTTCTATTTGAAATTCCATAGAACTAATGTAATCCAAGATCTATTAGGGGATAATGTATCTTATTCATATATAACCTTTCTTCTCAAACCAGAGGAATATATTCCAAGGAGATATTCGTTGAAACACTTTACCACCATCCTCAGACTACAGGTTTCATCAATGGTTATCAACATAACTATTTTATTGAATATATGATTCATTGATGTGTTGTTCAATGTTATTTGACTAATATAATATTTCATTGACCATATTAGGTTTTAGAATCATTATTTCACCTAAATAAACCAAATACAATGATGTTCCACATCTCTTACCATATAGGGATTTCTATGGGACCATCTAGATCTATAAAGGAAAATATTTTATGTAAGAGAGGATGATTGGAAGAATATGTTGGTCCCAAGAACCCTTTACATCCATATATAAGGATCTCAACCTATCATCTTGTGTTGGATAATCTTTTTAAATTGGCCAATATTCTGGGGATGATAGGTCATACTGATGTTTTACTCATTATTTAGAGAATAATAAAGACTCTTCTTGTGGTTTTTGGTAAATGTCAAATTTTTATCATATTCAATCTATAGTGGTGTCCCATGAATCCTCACCACATATCTAATATGTATCTTTTTAATTTTATCAATTAATAATTAATCTCGAATGAAATTTAAGTGATAATTTTTTATGATAGTCCACTATAAACTAGATATAATTGTTTCATTTTGATGTGTTTGGAAAACCTGTGAAAAAAATATGTTGTGATTTTCTCCCATTAACATATAGACATAGGCAATGGTCACACCATCCCTTTTTCCTTTTTCCTCTTAGAATTCACTTTTTTAAACACTAGGAACTTTGATATATATTCTATATTTTTCTTTTTCATATTGCTCAATAAATTGTGTTCTCAAATATCTCAATAAATTTTACATGTTTCTAGGGTGTATGGATAACATAGAGCTATGAGAATCATTCAATATCTCATTATTTTGCTCTTTTTTAGAGGGTTCACATATACATTTCCCTAATCACTCAACTCCTTCATTAATTACCTTGAACTCAATGGTTTTCCTATCATCGCAACATCCATACTCTTTTATATCTCCACATTATCCTTTTTATCATTATTAATATTCTCTTGTAGAGATGGTTGATAAATCCTTTCATTTAGGTGGGATAATGCAACTTTCATCATGATTACCACTTCTATTATTTACATGACCATGATCTATGAATGCTATGATCCATTTAATTGAGTAAAAAAATATAAAATAAAGAATTGAACTCGAACTGAGAGAGATAAGGTCAACACATATTGTTTATAATAAATTTAATTTGATAAAGAATTACCTATAATTAATTCTTCCTATATTGATGAGTCTAGTGATAGATCTATGGTGCATCATTTTTTCCTTGTAGAAAAAAGTATATATTTCCTATTGTAGTGATCCACATGAATCCCAGGAATCTCTATACATCACTAATGGAGTCTCTGATTTCTAGTACGGAATATCGTTGTGATTTTTTCATCCACCTTTATCACCTCAAGAATCGCTTTAAATAATTCTCTTTGATACGTTGTAAGAGGATTACTCATTGTTATTGGGAGCATTCCTGGGGAAGGGAGCTCTCTGTTCATGAGAGGATTCTTTATGATTTTTCGGCACAAATGAATAGGATTAATGAAAACTGACATAATGGGGAATTAATATTGTTTGGAATAAAATATTATAATTACAAATGTTCCCTTAAATATTTCCTTGATCCAAGAAATTACCCATGTTAAATAATAATAGTAATATTATTATTTTTTGACAGGTGATTTACATGTGATTTATATTTAAATATTATTTAATTAAATAGTATTAAATACTATAGTTTCTCACTAGACACTTAAACTCGGTCCTTAATTCCTCCATAATATATATCGGGCCTTAAATAATTTATATTTATTTGTTAAATAAATATCAATGCATTATTTTCTAATAAATAAATAAATATTATATTCACTAAATAGAATATAAATATTTACTAAATATTATGCTCGCAATATATTCTCTTGAATAACTAGTAATGGAATAAATAAAATCAACCATACATGAATAATTATTATCCCACATATGAGAATAATATTTATTCAAACTATTAAATAATAAATAAAAATATATTTTTTATCTGAAATTATGGATAGACATAGTGCGTGACCCTCTCGACCTCTTTCTTAGTGGCATTAGGTGAAGTATCCAAAAGTCTAAGGTTAGTGTCTAGAAACACGCCAAGGAAACCATAGAGAAAGACGTAAATACCATAATTATATTCCACCTAATAAGGACACATACTGTGTTATATAATCCCTTTATCACAATATCTCAAATCATGTAGGTTGCATGCCACCTCAATCAACCCATGTTCTTGATTATCTCTTTCTTTGACATTACAAAAATTGATATTACCTATAGAACACCATGTCTATGAATTTATTTGGGACATATCATTTACACCAAAGGGTTTGAGATATTAACTTCCGTTAAAAAACAAGATGGTTAAATTCTTTCCTGCATTATTCATTAATGCAATATTACTCATGACACACCAAATATATCATAATTCATCAAAAACATATATCATCTCGGTTCTGATCAATACATCTAAGTGCATGACTCATAATACTCAATAATAATAATCTTAATGTATAAGTACCAATACACACATGTTCAGATAGGAACAACTAATGGCTCATAGAAATGTGGATTTCCTACTAGCGAGTCTCATTCTCATAATATCTATACTAGATAATATTGAGGGAATACACCATGAGAAGGTTACTCGAATCCCTATGAGTGTCCACCCCTTCTTGCATGTATCATTTATTTCCCTTAAATTAAATTATCCGTCTATAGAACATATATTCAAGAATAGTATCGTTGCACTTTTAGGTTCTCATCATAGAGTGGAACTACTATGGCCTTTTAGTGTGACATCTACACTATGAACATTATCACATACTATGTCACACATAAGAACAATCATTATGTGATAAGTAGTTTATTACTATTAAATAAAATGGATACATTTTTATCATAATGTAAAAAAATGGTTATAAGGAACCAACTCAAACAGACTCTCATGGGAAATAGAGAAAACTGATAATAAAATTTAGTTCCCAAGATCTAACATGATTATCATGCTTCTGCTGAGATAAGCCTTTACTCAAGTTGTCTTCCACATTCTCTTCCATGGGTACTCTACGTACTAAAACTTCACCCCTCTAATATAAATCCCTCAAGAGGTGATACTTCTAGAGTATATGCATTGTTCATTGGTGTGACCTTGGATCCTATTCAAGAGAGAGTGCTTATATATTATAACAATACAATGTGTTAGGGTATTTATTACTAGGTACCACATCAAGCTCCAGGGAAAAGTTCTAAATCCAAACAGCTTCCTTTACTACATCCTGATTTTTTATATACTTGAACTCAGCTATATAATTAGTTATAACTAGCTACACTAAACATATCCAGCTCACAGATCATCCATTGAGATAGAAAACATATCCTACGTGTGAATTCAAATCATTATGATCTTTCTGAAAACCAACATTAGTATAACCCCTAATGAGTAGATACTCATCTCATCCATACACTAGGAACATATCCTTAGTTCTTCTCAGAAACCTAGGGATAGCCTTAACATCAGTCAAATGTTGTTCTCCTAGATCTGTATGATATCTACCTACCATGCTTAGTGCATAAAAAACATCAAGTGTAGTACATAACATGGTATACTTGATTGATCCTATCAACGAAGTGTATGGGATCTTACTCATTATCTCTTTCTCTTTTTCTATCTGGGACACATTTTATTAGAAAGTTGTAAACCATGTATCAATGGAACTGATCCCCTATTTGATTGTTCAATATTAAATATATTTAGTTTCTTAGTCAATATATGTACCTTGACTTAGTCCAAGAGGCCTCTTGGGTCTATCAAGATTGATCTTGATTCCTAGAATAAAGGTTGTTTCACCTATGTCCCTCATGGATATCAACTTTTTTAACCCATCCTTGATAGATTATAGTGCAGGTATGTCCTTTCTAATGTGTAATATTTCATCAATATATACTACTACAATAATTTCCACATTCCCTTTACACCGCTTTTAAACAAATGGATCAAATTTATTCTTAATGAAACCAAATTATTTTATCGATTCATCAAATATAATTTCCCATGACCAAGATTCATGCTTCAATCCTTAAATATAGATGTATAACTTAAAAATCATTTGGGAATCACTTGTAGTCACAAACCCTTCTGGTTGTGTCATACAGACATCTTTGTGAAGGTTCTCGTTACGGAATGTAGTTTTAACATTCATCTACCAAATCTCATAGTCATGGAAAGATACTATAGAAATTATGATTCTTGTGTATTTCAACATGGAAAATAGTGGACAGGTTTCATCAAAGTCAATTCATTGATGTTTTTTAACACTTTATCCACTATCCTTGCTTTATAGGTACTTAATTTACCTCTATTGTCGAGTTTCCTCTTGAATAACCATTTTCATCCAATGATATTTACATTAAATGGTGCATCAACCTAAACCCAAATATGGTTCTAATACATGGAATCCAGTTTTAGATTCATAGCTTCCAGCCATCTCATAGATTCTATGCTCTATACTACATCCTTGTAGGAGAATGGTTTAACATTTTAAACCAATAATGAGTCACCATCCTTCGTGACCAAAAAACAATATCTATCTAGTTCTCTTACCTCTATTGCACTCATATGTAGTACTTGGGTTTCATGAACTACTTCTTCAATAGGGACCTGTGGAATTTGTTTTTATGCCAACTCTTGTGTATCATAACCTGAAACTTCATTAAAGTCAATCTTTCTGCCACTATCCGTTTTGAGTATTTTCACCCTCTCAAGAATGATGGCTTGTCCGAAGAAAATATCTTTCTTGTCTAAGGGGTTGTATAGGTAGTATCCCCTTATTTCCTTGAGATTCCCTATAAAGACACAGTTCATGCCCTAGGGTTCCTTTTTTTTTTCTTGAAAATTCCTTAACATATTCCTTGTAACCCTATACACATGTAATTCATAAAATGGGTTTTATTCCACTCAATAAATTAAGTGTAATTCCATTTTTTCTTTTGTTGGTAATCAGTTTAATGTGTATTCTGCCATTTATAATGAATATCTCCAAAATGATAATGGAATATCTACATGACTCATTATAGACCATACCATTTATAACAGTGTAGGGTTCCCCCTTTCACTAACATCATTCCACGACAGTGTGTAATGTGAAATGAGTTGAGACAGAATCCAAAACTCTTATAAATATTTTATGAACTCTTGGTTTATATTTTCACCACATCAATTAGATAAAAGGTTCTTTATATTCTTACCATGTTGACTTTCTACTTCAATATAGAATTCCTTGAATTTCTCAATAGATACAAACTTATACCTCATCAAGTAGATATAGCTATATCTACTCAGGTCATCAGTAAAAGTTATGAAGTAAGAATTTCCACCTCTATCTTCTACTAGAAATGGTCCACACAAATCAGTGTTTACCAATATTAGATGTTTCATGGCCCTTTCACCTTATCCAGAAAATGGTGGTTTGGTCATTTTTTTTCTTGTAAACAATAATTAAATCTTTCAAGTGCTTTGTGCTCAAATGAGTCTAAATAACCATCTTGATAGAGCTTTGTTAATCACTTCCAAATTACATGACTAAGACAATGATTCCACATATGGGTGTAATATGATTTGTGGAAACATGATTCGTTATCAATTTACAACACTTTGTTTTTATAATCTAATACATAAATTATGTTATTTAAATGTTCCATACCATAACATATGTTCTCCTTATAAATGAAATGGTTTTTATTTACAAATTTGAAAATAAACCCATATATATATATATATATAAATTAAATATAAATTATGTTCTTAGTAAATGTAGGTATATAATTACGATATCATAAAACTTAAATCACTCTCGTTGGAAATGAAAGGTGTTAGTCACCAATGGCTAGGGAAGCCAGCTTCACTCCATTGGAAACTCTAAAATCCACTTCCCCCTTATATGTATTTTGAAATCTTCTTGGTCCCTACATTTAGATATAGATGTGAGAATCGCAAGCTGTATCAAATAACCAATGTGTAGATATTGAAATTTTTCACTCAATAATGAATTCACCTTTAATATCCCCGCGTTTTTGGGTATAGTTCTTAATCTAGTGGCCTGGATTTCCACAGGAAAAACACACTACCACCTTTTCCTTTCACTACCTCTAGATCTTTCCTTTCAGGGAAGGATGGTTCTTGAGAGATTTAGACTATTTATAATTCATTGTCCCATTTTCCATGTCATTACTCTTTTTATTCACCCTAAAAACTATTGGTTTTTAATTCCCTAGGTCCTTATACATGTGGAGAATCAATGTTAGATTTTCTAAAAGATTCTTCTCATTATTTTTTATATAATAATTCACAATGAAGCTAAGAAATGTGTTTCAATGTGATGAAAGTATGATATATATACGAAAATAATCTTGGAGTTGAATCCCTAATATTTCTAGGTGTTCAATATTGATAAATGGATTTACTAAATGAGGCCCAGCTGGAACAAACTCTCCATGCTTAGTTGTGAACCAAGCATTGGGGATCGCATAACTCTGTTGTCTTTCATTCTATTGATGGGGATCTCAATGGTGATACATTATGGTATAGGCATCCATATGCTCATGTTACTTTAATAGATAATTATACATGGATAACAGAATGAATAACTAATATTTGGAGGCATCATTCATATTTTTCTCATAGAGATTTAGTTCTTCATCACTTCCCTCATTTATAGGAACAATTGGTAACAGTTCTTATAGCTTACAAAATTTCCTTTCATGTAGAAGGATGACCCGTAGGTGCCTTTTCAACTCATAGAAATTAGTATTGGGGAAGTTTTTTCCACCTCAAGTATGGATCTCAGTGATATGTTTGATGTCATTTAATTATTGTTTCTACACAATATGATAAGAAAAATTGTATTACATTATCTGATAAAATTTAGACCAATAAATTAATATTATACTTATTACTCTCCCCCTATTTTATCGAATCCCAATAGCCCTCACCATTGGAAACAGAATATCTTATTGCTTGGATTTTCTAGTGAAATGGATCCATATTTCCCATATCATTACCCCAAAATTGGTTGGTCAAGAAACTCTAACGGGAATAAGTTGGCATTCCAATTCCCAAATGCATTAACTCTCAGTTGTTTGACTTATTGAGTGGACTCCCCAATCCAGAAATCATTAATTTGAATATCCTCAACCATTTCATCTCAATAACACTATGTCCTACTTTTGTAGTCAAACCTTGAGGTGAACAATGTTAATCCAACTAAAAAATTCATGTTAGAATTCCCTGATAATTCAAAGAACCCCAACTTCAGTTGGTCAAGAACATTGAACTATGGTTTGATTCTAACCGAAGTAAAGGAAGGATATACAGACTTACTATTTTATTGGGTTATTATTCCCTTTTATGAATAAATTTATAATTATTATCTTTATCACATGAATGTAAATATTTAGTGGGATTAATTTAGTGATTCACCATGTCTTAGATAATATTTTCACATAAGAGAGTTTCTTTTGGTTCCATATTGCATTCTTGTTAGTTCATTAAATATGTGACTTGGAAAAAAATCCATACTAAAATAACCATTCAACTGATAGGAATAAAATTAGGTGTATGATCATGATATTATATTAATGCATAGTCTATACAGTGGTTCATAAACTTACCATTGACCTAGGGGAGAAAAACCTTTAACTAATTATCATTTGTGTTTATAACTTTCCACATGTCCACCTTTTTATCTCCTTGTATTGGTTTCACCACAGTGCTAAACTAGAACCACCTCCACTAGCAAGGGAGCACCATCCACTACATATGCCTTTTACACATGCACAAGTGAGTTAAATAGGGGTTTAAATAAAATATGTCATTGGAATGTATGCCAAAGATAATAATGTAGAGATAAAGAACGCATGCCAATAATTTAATTGAATAAAATAATAAATGAAACCAATACCATATAAAAGGACCGTTTTAGCTCATGATCATCCACTAACATGAAAATAATGATGCATTTAATAAAACTAGAATTCAATTCATAATCGTTCTTTTTTAAGATAAATCTCACTAAAATTGATTATTTATTATCTTTAATTAATCAATAATTTTATCTTAATTATTATCCGAGTTTCTTTGAAATTATCATCTATTATAGTTTTAAACAAATTAAATAAATTCATTTAAAATTGACATTGTACATAAATTTATCTTAGTGGAAACGTGGTGAATACCTGGCCAAATCTACCCAATATGTAATATACTTGTTTGTTGTTTTTCTCTTGTGACTTATTGAATGAAAGACTTGTCTTGTACTTTCACAACATGAACATTAAGGATGATTACATGAATTACCTTATTTTTTGGTCAAGTGTTATTATTAAATGAACATATAGTAAAAAACTTTAATATGACTTATATAAGAAATAAAGATATGAACATTACTAAGATATTAATAAAAAATTTATATATGTATATATATATATATATTAAAACCTATCACATGGAATGTCTCATATTTAAGAGAACATGTAAATACATGTATCAATGTTTAAACTATATAATAAATATTTTTTTAATATTCATAAGTGGTAAAATTATATATTATGTAGATATGATCTACATAGTGGGTACATCAATCATTGTCTATCTGAGGCACCCGCCATGGGACTCAGTGTGTAGTATGTGCGTTGAAAAAAATTGTTGTACATAGTGTTTCCATTGGGCCACATGTCATGTTGACATTGTTTTACATGGTCACCAGTTAGGTAGTCCATGTATTAAATACACAACCTATGTTTGACTCAAAGGGACTACACGCTATCTAAATGGGCTACATAGTGTGTACTCTGGTTGAGTATGTGTCTATCTATCCCGATCAACATGCATTGTAAGAATTAAATACACTTTGTGTCACTATTGTACATGGGTAGAGTAATTTCCAAATTAACTCTGGGTGCATTGACCACAAGTACATAGTGTGTAATTCCGATTACATGGCATTTACTCCTATATTGTCCATCTTGAATCTTTGTAAAATATGGATTAATTCCTATATTTCATTTTAATCATAAAATTAAATGTCTCGATTCGATATACGGTAAATAAAGTAGAAAGAAAAAATAATGAAATTAAGATTAGAAGAATGACTAAAAATGAATTGATAGACTAAATTATAAATGCGTCCATCACTAATGATTTTTAAATAATTATAAATAATTATGTGCCCACTCTAATGCTACGTATAGGTTTTAGGCACTGCAGAATTGTTGTGATGCGTTGTTACTGATGCTAATTTTCCCATAATCAATGTTCAATGTGAAATTCGAACGACGTTGAACACCGTAATACATGGAATTGAGTCAATGAAATAGAAAATAAATAATTATGTTGGAACCGAGAGTGGTGAGGTAAAAACATATTGTTTATAATTACTTTAATTGGATAAACACTATTAGAAAAGTAGATTTTTTTTCAACGGGTTAATTGTGATAGGAACCCATCACAAATGGTCTTCTGCGTTGGGTTCCCATCCCAAATGTGCCGTTGCAGAAAACGATGTCAAAAACAGATAATATATGTGACGTGCAGTAGCACCATTGCAAAAAAAAATCCGCGATTTTTTTAGAAACTATATTAAGGCAGGTGGGTTTCCCATTGCAAATAGGTTCCCATTTTTACCTTTTTGCGACGGATCGTCGCAAATAGTATTTGGGACGGGCTTGTTGCAAATAGTATTTGTGACAGGCTAGTCCCAAATAGTTGAAAAAACAAGAAAATTTAAATAAAATTATAATAATAAAAACAATAATAATAATAATATTATCAAATCATAAATAATAATATAATAAAATGATATATAAATTAATAATAAAAATATCATATTAATATAATTAAAATAATAATAATAATATTTTAAAAAATAAAATTATTTATTAAATAATTAAATAATATAATAATGAAATTATTAACATGAATGAAATAATTATATTAATATTAGTATGATGATAAAAACATGAGTATTCACAAAAATATATAAATATATTAATTAATAAAATAATAAATATAATAAAAACCTATAGTATACGTGAAAATATAAAAAAGACACTATTGAAAAACATTAAATTGTTAATATTAAAAATAAATTCATTTAAATGTTTTATTATAAAATAATAACACATCACTGAGCGGGAGCGTTGTCTGTAGGAGCTAGAAGAGATGGTGAATATAACTTCAACCCTAAACTGCGAGTTAGATGTCATGTGTTTTCTATATTCTGCTGTTATTGCTCATACCACCATTGACTTATCTCATCCTGCATCTACTTCTGCTGTGGTCATAAGAACTCTTCCTATTTCTACTGCTGCTACAGATGCATCTCCTCCTTCTCCCTACACATAGACTCTATAAGCTCACAATAAACTTGCAGTTGCTCCTCATACTATGCAGGAGATGATGAATGAATCTCTGTGAGCTTATCTCGAGCTTGACCCTGACATCACAGAGGTTCCATAAAACCCCTAGGGGTCAATTGTGAGAAGATACCAATTATTACTAATTATTTCCATTTATTACTAATTATTACCATTTATTACTAATTATTATAATTATTACTAAATATTACAATTTAATAAAAATTATTACATTTTATTATGAATTATTACAAATTATTAAAAGTTATTACTAATTATTACCATTTATAACTAATTATTACCATTTATTACTAATTATTAAAATTTATTAATAATTACTACCATTTATTACTAATTATTACCATTTATTACTAATTATTACTAATTATTTCAATTTATTACTAATTCATATAATTAATTGCTAATCATTACTAATTATTACCAATTATTATTAATTGTTACCATTTATTACTAATTATTAAAAATTATTATTAATTATTACCATTTATTACTAATTATTACCATTTGTTACTAATTATTAACATTTATTACTTATTATTACAATTTATTACTAATTATTACAATTTATTACTAGTTATTAATAATTATTACTAAGTATTCCAAATTATATCTAATTATTCCAAATTATTTCTAATTGTTACAAATTATTACTAATATTAACAATTTTATACTAATTATTAACATTTATTTCTAAATATGTCAATTTATTACCAATTATTACACTTTATTAGTAATTATTACCATTTATTATCATATATTACAATTTATTACCATTTAATACTAATTAATACTATTTATTATATTTTATTACTAATTATTAATGTTTATTACTAATTATTACTAATTATTAAAAATTATTACTAATTATTACTAATTATTTTAATTTATAACCATTTATTACAATTTGTTACCATTTATTATAACTTATTACTAATTATTACGTTATATTACTAATTAATTTTAATTATTACTAATTACTACTAATTAATAGTAATTATTACTAAATATTACTAATTTTTACTATTTACTATAAATTATTGTAAATTATTACAAATTATTACTATTTTTATTAGTTATTACGAATTATAACCATTTATTACAAATTATTACCATTTATTACTAATTATTACTAATTAATATAGTTTATTACTAACTATTACAATTTCTTATAATTTCTTACAATTTATTACTAATTATCATGATTTATTACTAATTATTACGATTTATTAATAATAATTGTGAGTTATTACTAATTATTACGATTTATTACTAATTATTAAAATTTATTACCCATTATTGTAATTTATTACTAATTGTTGAGAATTACTACTAATTAAACCTAATTATTTCTAATTGATCCTATTTATTACAAATTAACCCTAATTTTTTCTAATTATTACTAAATATTACTAAATAGTTCTGATTATTACAATTTTTTTATAATTATAACAAATTATTAGTTATTATTACTAATTATTTATAATAACAATTAGACATAATTATTCAAAAAAATAAATACTGAAAAAAATCTAATTATTTTTGAATTTAATTGCATTTTACTAAAAATAATAATAAATAACTTATAATTTTTTAAATTTTCAATACAATAAAAAACTAGATAAATACTTGGAAACTATTTCTTTCGGAGTATAAATGCTACGGATTTTTATCTGATTGAAAAGTTTTAAGAATGATAAAATTTAGAAGAAAATATTTCAGAAGAAAAAGAGAGGGAAGTCAAGAAAGATGTATAATGAGAGGAAAAACATATGAGGGCATATATAGGTTAGATTATTTGCGACATCATTATTTGCGACGAGCATGCCGTCCCAAATTGTTGCATTTGCGACGGGTCCCGTCCCAAATGCCCACCACAAGCATTAATTACTATCAATCACAATAAATTATTTTTGACGGTTCTCATTGCAAATGTATCCCTGTCCCCACACTATTTGTGACGGGATACTTTTCCTGTCATAAATAATAAAAACCGGACATCGGGCATTTGCAATGGGAATAGGGAACATGTCACAAATTTCCTTCCCCGCGCTTTGGCATGCATTCCGGCCAAACCTTTTGTGATGGGTCCTTACTTACCCTTCGTAAAAACATTTTATTTTTGATGGGCCCATAGTCCCATTGTAAATAACCCCTTCCTACAGGTTATTTACGACGAGACCCTGATCCGTCATAAATAAACCATCACAAAATGACAATTTTTTCCCTTGTGATAGAATTACGTATAAAGAATTATTTATTCATTGATGTGTCTAGTGATAGATCTGTGGTCCAATTTTGTTGCGTTGTAGAAACCAAGTATATATTTCCCTAAGCGTTGATCCACATGTGTTTCAAGAATCTTCATATGTTGCTGAAGGAGTCTATAGGTGCTAGTACAAAATATCCTTGCGCTTGCGCCGTCCGCCTTGATAGCCTCGAGTGTCTCTTCCAATCCGTACTCCTTGATCCGGTGGAGGATAATTTCTCTCCATTCATGTGAGCATTATGGGAGAAGGGAGCTCTCTAGGATTGAGGGGATTCTCCAAGATTGTTGTGCACAACTGAAAATTATTAATAGAAAAAATAACTTATTGATGTATTTATATTGCTAGGGTTAAAATAAAATAATTGGTTAAGTGACCTTAATTATTTACTTGATCCTTGAAATACCCTATGTCAAATAATTATCGTAATATTTTTATTTCTCAACATGCACTTAAAATGTGAATTATAATTAAATATTATTTAATTAAATATTATTCAATATTACCATTTGTCACCAGACCGTTATACTCGGTCCACAATTCCTCAATGATATTTACCAGGCCTTGAATAAAGTCTGTTTATTTATTAAATAAATGACACTGCATTATTTGCCAGTAAATAAAATAATATTATAGTCACTAAATAGAAAATTAATATTTATTAACTATTCCGCTAACAATATATTCTCTCGAATGACTAATGATTGAATAAATGTGATCAAGAATACATGAATAATTATTAAACCACATATGTGAATAATATTTATTCATCCTATTAAATAATAAATAATAATAGATCATTTAAGTGAGATTCTGGATACACTTATCATTTGACACTCTTGTCCTCTTTCTCAGTTCCATTTGGAAAATAAGCCTATTGGTCAAAGTTAGCATCTAGTAACATGCCACGACACCCATAGAGAAAATTTTAATTCAGCAACAACATGTCACCACATATGGATGCTTTCTATGTAATATAATCCTTTTATCACAATATCTCAAATTATGTAGGTGGCATGCCAGTTCCATCTACCCATGTGCTCGATTATCTATTTCTTTTACTTCCCAAAAACGGAACATGCCTATAAAAAACCATGGCTACAAATGTATTTAGGCTATATCATTTCCATGAAAGGTGATGATATATTAACTTGTGTAAAAGAATAGAAGGGATAAATCATTTCTCACAGTACTCATTAATGCAATATTATTCGTGATGAACCCAACATATCCTACCTAGTCGCAAAAATCATTCATCATGTATTTCATCAATACATCAACGTTTGTGAATCATTATACTCATTACTAATAGTAATAATAATAATTTGTAAGCACTAATACACATGTCCATAGATAGGAACATCCAATGACATAGAGAAATGTGGATTTCCTACTGGAAGGTCTTGTTCTCATAATTTCTATATTGGATATTACTAAGGGTGTACATGATGTTATGGTGCCTCAATGCCCTATGAGTCACCACCCATGATAGCCTATATCATTTTCCCTCAAATTGTATCATTGGGCAATAGAATATATATCCTTGAATAGTGTTATAACACTTTTAGGTTCTCATCATTGCAGAGAACTACTATGACCTTTTAGTGCGACAACTACTCTTATGAAATTATCTGATACTATGTAATGTAGAAGAAAAATTACAATGAGATAAGTATTTTATTTGTATTCAATAAAATGAATAAATGGTTATCATATATTACATAGAATTTGGATCTAGGGAACCACATCCAACACATCACAACCTTCATAAAACTATTCTATTTTGAGGTCTTTGGAAACCCCTTGAAACAATATATTATCATTTTCTACCATTTACAAACAGATATGGTTAATGTTTTTATCATCCATATTGTCATCTTCCACTCAAATATCAATTTTTAACAAACTAGACACATTGATTTATATTCCATATTTTTTTCATATTGTTTAGTAAATAGGGTTCTCAAAGGTCTCTGTACATTTTCATGTTTCTTAGGTGTATGGAGAACACCGAGCTATGAGCATCATCCAATAGATCCTTCTTCAAGTATCATTTAGTTGGTACACAATTCCATTTCCCAAATATCACAACTCTATTATTTACCTTGAACTCAATGGTTTTTCTATCCTCCCAACATCTATGCTCTTGTTTATCTTCACATCATCACTTTTACCATTATTAATCTTCTCATGTAGAGATTATTGATAAATTATTTTATAAATGTGGGATGATTTATATTTATTCATGGTTTCATTTTCCATTATTTACATGCCCATTAAGATCATATCCTTCACAATTCTCTTCATAAATATGATTAAAGGATCTTTTATTCTTAGAGAAACTTTTAAAATTTTAACCATCCAATGATTTTTGTAGAATGAGTAATCATAATCATTGATCAACACTATCCACGTTCCTCGATTCATGTTGATCTCCTTATGTGTGAATATATATGTTAGGCTCTTATATTCCATATATAATGTACATCTCTCCATAGGGATAACATCTCAAAATCATAAATGAAAATATTAATATATCCAACCCCATTTCATGTTTTGGATAGTTTTTTTTCATGAAATATTACCTATCTTGAGGTATATGTTATTACATTAGAATTCTATATGGTTACAAATACCAAAACCTTCTATATAATATCACTTAAAATGAAAATTCCTTCCCCACATGTGTGTCTGGTGAGTATAGGTTTCATAGATATTTATTTTTTCATCTCATTAAATATCTCTTGACATTTATCTTTCTATACATGCATCACATCCTTTCGAGTGAGAATGGTTAAGAGGTATCATAATATTGAAAAATTTACCAAAAATAACCGATAATACCCTTCTAATCTGAGGAAAATATAGATCTTCATAACCTATGATGTTCTAGGACAATCCTTCATTGCTTCAGTTTTTAGGGATCTATTGATGTGCCCTTACTTGTGATAAAATTCCCCAAAAATTACAATTTCCCCCTCAAAAACTCACATTTACTATACATTTAATATAACTTCTCCATTATTAATTTCTTAGGAAAACTATTGAAAGGATATTTATACCCCTTCTTTCTTATCGAGAATATAAGAATATATTCTATAAATACTACCATAGATTATATGATGTCATATCTAAAGACATTATTTAATATGTTCATTATGATTACTGGATCATTTATTAGTCTATGTGGCATTACTATGAACTCATAGTTCCCATACCATGTACAAATGGTGGTATGAGAAAATCCTCTTTATTCAACTTTAACTAATGCTATCTGGATTAAGTTCCACTTTAGATATTTCTTTATCTTGGAAAAACTATCAAATGGGTCATCAGTCCATAGAAACAGATACTTATTCATTATAGTGAGCATTTTTATTTCTTGATAATAAATAAAGACACACATCAACTCATGATTCTTCTTTACAATGGAAATAGGTTCACCCCACAATGAAGCATGTGGGTGTATAAAACTCATGTCTATATGTTCCTGTAATTTCCTATTTAATTATTATTGTTCAATGGGGAGTTATTTTATAAAAATAATTGTATATCAAAAGATATCTACATATATTTACAATTGAGGACTCAAAATTTCGATATAGAGGGGGACTGGGAAACACTATAGGAAATGGATCAATATACCCCCACACAATGCGTATATCCCAAAGATAATTCTGAAATTTTGATTCAATAATATGGCATATATAAGGTTTCCCATAAGGAAAACATATCCATTCATATAGATAATAGTCTTAATAGTATTCATCCAGATCATTTTAATTGTATAGAATTATAGGATAATTCATGATATGGAATTTGATTTTTATTTTAAAAATGATAATTTGAGATCTAAAAAATGATATCTATTTCATTCCTATTAAAAAAATAATATTATACTAAAGGAATTATGACAAGGTTCCTTGAATGATTTATCCCACTCATAACAAAAGGTTATCTCTAATGTTCTTGAGATAAAATTATTTCTACATTAGTTATTTAAACATATAATTTACCCTCCATGTTTTTTGGTGATCTTCATACAGTTCTCTTAAAAATGCATGATATGAAATCATACACATAAACATTATTAAAGAGTGTGTTTTCTATTCTTGAATTAATAACTCTTTTACCAATAACAACATATTTCTCTTCATTAACCTTTATATTAGTATTTTCATAATCCCTTATTTTCTCTCTAGGGCCATAGAGTTTGTTCACATTAGTTAGCTTCAATAAACTTTTACTTACATCATTTATTTGAATAATCTATGTGTTTCTTATAGTTGGAACACTAAATAGTAGATTGAGGACTGATCTGTATATTATTTTATTTGTCCAAATTAGTGGTATTTTCCTCTCTATTTGACATGATCTTGCTACATGGCCCCTCCTTTCCATAGAAGTCACACTTCCTATCCCGCTTGAGATAATTACAAGGATGTTTCTTCCCTCACATTCCACATGTAAGATTCTGTACCATCGTACAATCATTTTTTTAATCCATCAATTCCCTAGTGTTAGTCTCTAATCTTGTTTTCTTATCTCAAGGCCCCTGAGAATCACGCATTTCAATATCTAATTTGAGGGACCATCAAAAAAATTGTTTGTAACTGTCAAAGTCCTAGACCAGCAATGCTTCTCAAAGTATAATATTAAAACCACTATAGAAATGGTCAATATTTATTTCAACGATCTTGATATGACTAGTATCATATCATAAAAACTCTCAATTTTCACTTCATAAGACCTAACAGATTCATTTTCCTATTTCATGAGTCTAAACAACACCCTCATTATTTTAATATGGAGAGTGTGTGGGAAATAATTGTTGATAATAATTTTCTTGAATTCATCCCACTCCATGGATTATATGTCTTTCACCCTCTTCATATTCATGATCATTGTTCAACATTGATTAGACTCTCCCTAATGGTGATAAACAACAAATATAACCTCCTATTGTTTAGAGAATCAAAGGACATAGAATATCATTTTGATATAGTTAATACATATTCATATATTATAGTATTAGAAAATCCACCAAATGATGGGGGTCACTATCTCACAACGAAATCAACTATATATTTCCTGATTAGAAATAATTCTATGTGATTCATGTAATTATCCATAAGTTGAGTTTGTTTTTCCACTATAACTATGATGTATTAATCTCCCATTTCCAACATGGTAGGAATTTTATCAGGGTTGTCATCACATTTTCCATTACACATGTCGTCAATATGATTCATCCAAAGTCCAACCATTTTCTAATATGAAGGAAATTATCGTATTAGAATAATTTGATTAATTGATTTTTACATGATAAACAACATACATGGAAGGAGTAACTATAAATGATGGGGGAACCCTGACTTACAAATCTCTAGGTGTCAATCTAGGTTATCCATGGTTTTCATCCAATTAGATTCTCTAACTCAAACTACATATTAAATTCATTAACTTATACTTATATACTTCATAATAGTTTGTAAATAGAATGGTAATTAACTAAAGTATATCCCCTAAGAGTGTCTCACTAGGTTTTCGGTGAGGTCCCATTCACCATGTATCAGAACAATGACCGAGATACCGACCAACTCCTTTCATGGTCATTACCCCAAGATATATCTCTTCAAAAACTGCATCCACCTTCCAATATCTATATATGGAATTTATTTTTAGTAATACTATATAATCTCTACATTACCCAAATTTTTTGATATTATCATATAAATAGGCTTATCTCTATGATTTTCGCTAATTTTCTCTTATTATAGACTCCAAAAATAACTTTTCCTTCAACTGATACCAAGTATGATGACTCAATCCTTAAACACATATTATTTCATAAAATTTAAAATAATGTTTTACTAATAAAATATGAGGATCTGGGGTGTAGGGTATTTCCAGGATTAGACACATAGATACAATATCATAATACATGACATTGTTATATTTATTTAATATCATTAGAGTAATCCTAACACCCATAGGTCCTCTTATATCATCATAGTATACCCTAGGGGAAATAAATAATGAAAAAGGTAAGCTATAAATCCCATTAAAGGGGTAAAAATGATAAAGGATCATAACATTATAGGTATAAAATGATATCATAAAGAGAATCATCATATGAATGGAATTATGGAATAGTGAAATGATAGAATGGGAGCATAGAGTAATCATTATCATATCATAAGAACATGTAATTATAATAATGTTGAAGCACTACAAACCTGACCTCATAAGAATATATTAAGGCTCCCTATATCATTAATAAAATATATCTTTCCAGGCTTACTCCCTGCACAACATAGTAGTCAAGACTCACTACCCACACACCATGATATCACAGGAGATAGAAAAAATATCCAAGGAATCAGAGGGATATATATTTATAGTATGCCACATTACATAATTACTATTTTACATATCTATTCCATATGTGTAAAATAATCCATACATAACTCGTAAATATGAAAAGAAACCATGATACAGAATTCAGTTTCATGATCATTTCTTAATGAATATCTAAAAGCTATGACATGAGGATTCATATAATAATAAGAAATTAAATTTATTTTTATACTAATATATTAAAGTAACATAACTCTTAACGATAGATTCCCATGGTATAAAAAACTAAAATAATGTTTAAATAAGTAATAATAATAAAAAATAACGATAGTTGTGTGTTTTTTGAAGTAGAAAATAATCATATAGAGAAAACGGATCAAAAGTTTCCTTTAAAATTTTAATTGAAACTATAGAATTCAACCTAAATTAAATATGAATTTTAAATTCTAATCATTGTTTAGAAATATTTAAGGGGTTGATGGTTGATGTTAAATAATAATTTGAAATCGCCTTAAATAGGGTTTTCTTAAAGGTTTTTATTTTTAGGGAACAAAAAACATGTCTAACACCTTAATGGTATTTATTTTAAATTAATATATATATAACTAAATTATATTACATAATAGAATATTTAAATGAAAATTATTTCTCTTGAAAGGTACAAAATGAAATAGAATTTTTAACCAAGAAGTTATGAGGGGAGTATGAAAGATCACTTACATTTATGTCAAAAATCATTCTTCACATGTACTTAAAATCCTATATAAATAAATAATGTTCATTGAAAAAGATAATAAAAAATTATTAATTTATAATTAGATTCAAATGGTTTAGTTTTTGTCATAAGTGGTTTCTTTTTGGGATCTTTTACACTTAATTTTCTTTTAATGAAGGTGGATCAGTGGATTTTTATGTGAATCTTTTGGCATATTAATTATGGTTAAGATTACATTTTAAAATATATTAAAAACCTATGGAATATAAATTGATTTGTAAAAAAAAACCTTTTTATAAATAAATTTTTTAATTTATTCATGATTGGTGGAAATGAAAAAAAAATGTTTCGCTATGTGGATGTGGTAATTCCACACATACAAATAGTTGAAAATTTTACATTAAATAGGATGGATATATAAAGTAACATGATTTATCAATTTGTAATAATAATAATAATGTTCTAAATATAATATTTAATCATTAAAAAATTTCCTTCTAAGGAAATATGGTTAAAAAAATAGGAAACATCATGCATAGAGGTGGTAGTTTGCACATATTCATGGAAACCTTTTTATTTTTCGAATGATTTTGGAGGAAGGCATAAAAAATGGGAATAAATTAGTATAATAACATAACATATAATCATTAATATTTTTTTCCATACTCTTCTGTATATAATATATTACAGTTTGAAAAATAAATAAATAATAATAAAGAAATGTTATGAAAGACATGAAACATTCATGGAGACTATGAAATTTTTCATTAATGTCTTATTGAAAATGAAGGGGTTAAGAATATAGATAGCTCCCCACTCCCTAAGTCTCCACCCTACTCTCATGCTTGGGTTCCTTCATAGCACCTCCACCTCCACCTCTACCCTGTCGTTGTCCTCCTTTTAGTGAGAGGTTTTTCTCTGGTGTTCTTCTTCTCTCATTCTTGTTCCCTTGCCTTCCTCCTGGAACTCACCTGCAAGGACCTTCAATCTTATTTCTAGAACCATTGCAAATAAACTCCAACTCGGTTTAACTCGATGCTACTCTAGTGACTTAGTATTTTATTAATGGTTTCATCTAGAGAGTATCTCCATCACTATTTATTTTATTTCATTTTTGGGGTTCCTTTCTTTTGGCTCTGATTTATCTTGGCTTCGGTCATACTCTTCAGTGCACCTTCTCTTCCCTTATAGACTTACCCACCATGCATGAACCTATTTTTTCAGACCATATTTTGTTTTATGGCTATTTTAAATGGTGGGGTGGTTGGTCTAATGGAATCCCTATCTCAGTTCTCTATATTGTCTGCTTTTTTTTCTTTATTTTGGGGTTTCCCATTCCATGTTTTTTTATTTTGGATCACTATGTTTTTGGGTTTCTATTTTTGTGGAATTCATCATGTGATGGGGTTTTTTAGACCTTTTATTATTATAGAAATGTCTTAGTGATGGATTATTTTGATGTTTCCTCTGTAATTAATAACATGGGTACTTGGCATTTAGGTCCCACGTGGTGTCTGCATCCCATTTTTGTTGTTCATTTCGTGATGGATCTCTGGAAGAGTTCGGTGGTCAGGTCGATGGTTGGAGCTTACTATTGAGGCCTTCATCTAATCTATACTCTTTTCTTGGTCTAAGATTCCACCACTCTTCTCCCTATGGAAATTTCAGGGTGGTTTTCTAATGTGATTTAGAAGGTGGGTCCATACGGCTGATGGCATTGCTAAAGGTATCGACTATGGTGGATTTGTCTTTATATTTGGATCACCACTATGATTATTCCTCACATCTATTGTGATGGAGGGTCAAGGGAAGTAGAAACATATGATGATCACTGGATGTGATCTTGAAAACATCAGGGGAAAAATAGCATAAAGAACAGAGATTTTTATTCCTTCTCTCTTCTGATTGAAATAAATCACATTACATACATATTTATAGCACTACAAACCACACAAAAAACAAAAAAGAGAAATAAATATAGTTAAAAGTCAACATAGTAGATTACCTCCATGTCAACATATCAACACACATCAAGAAGACTTTTTCCTACGTCCATTTCAATATTGAATGGTAGGTGTCATATAAGGAGTAAAATTTTAATATCCAACATCCCCCTTAAACTCATATCCCACTTGACCCATGATTTTTAATCATATCTAAGGGGTTTTCAAACTAGTGAAATGACTTCAAAAAATAAAAATGCTTCTTTTTTTATGTTTTCTTCGATGTCTTGTATGGAATGAATTTCCTCATCTATCTATTTCTTCCACATGTCATTGGTTTTAGCTTCCACAAAGCTAACAGGAAGAGAATTTTTTGAGATACAATATAAATTTACATAATCCTCTATTGTTTATATTTTCTCATATATATCTATAAGGCTTAAAACATATTGAGGATGTATATGAGAAATTTGTCATTCGATTTCTTCATATATAAGAGCATGTGGTGATGGTTCCAGTGATTCCTCAGTTCTGCGGTCCTCCAATGGTACTTCTTCAACAATTTCGCCATCCTCTAGAGTGAGTCATACCTCTCTAGAATCATCATCTTGATTCTAATTCCATGTCTCCCTTTCATCAAGGATAACATCTCTATTGAATGTAATATTTTTTGTGATGGTATTATGGAACTGTTATCCCATTGCTCGATCTTCATTTCCCACAAGGATACACTTTACTCTTTTTCCCTTAAGCCTTGTTAATTTTGACTTTGAGATTTTGACATGGGAAATATAACCAAAAACACTAAGATGAATCAAACTTGGATTTTGATTACTCCATTCTTCATGCACCATCTTTTCTTCATGTATTTTTGTTGGGAATCTATTGAGTATATACCCCAAAAATGTGCTCGCTTCATGTCCAAAATTATTGGAAACCACTTTTTCTTTCAACACACTTATTTATAAGTTCATAATGGCCCGCTTCATCATAGAATGTCATTTTAATTCATGTATTACAACTCATAATGATACTCACTATTTATAGGGTTACAATCACACAACAAAGACAAATATAGAAAATACAAGTCCAACGTTTATTACAACTCATAATGATACTCACTATTTATACTCATTTTTCTTTAATCCCATGAAGTTGTATCATATCTAGGTTGGTATATAATAGGAATAATGACTTCACCCTAGCCATTAGATACAAAAAATTCAAAACAACATGCGGCAACAGATAAGCAGATCACTGGAGGTGGTCACATGAACAAAATATTAGTAGCAGGAAACAAATTGGAATACCCTGATTCGATTTGTAATTATTCCATCTTGTAATCATCTTCTATAATCATATTCTTCTCCACAAAATCATCTGGCTCAGGTTTGGATTCTTTGAAATCCCCCCCCTTCTGTGGTAATTCACTAAGACTCGGATGCATTGGAAGGGGGTATCGCTATTCATCACCATGGGAACCGACATAGGTCTCCAATGATTTTGGATTACTGAATCGGTGGATGGTTCACTAGATAAAATGACGATGTCTTTCACTACTTTTGGGAAGGTGTCTATGTTCGATAGAAATACCAATTCTGTGGTTCTATTTGGGATGTCACCTTTGATGGATAAGAACTCATGTTCTTTGATGGCCACTCGCACAAATGATTGATTCATATTCGGGAGAAGGGGAAAAGGTAGGGGGTGTTCGTCATCATCGTCGATGTCCAGAAATAATTCTATGGGATTGATGAAAATGAATTCAATATCAATGAATTCCTTTTTTCCGAAGTGAAGATAATTGTTTTGGAATTTCATATTACAATAATATATTGTTTCTAAACTGGGAACTTTCCTTTTTTTTCAGAAATTAAGACTAATTTTTTTTAATTGAAGATCAATTTTTTTTTAATTTCAATATTCTATATTTTTTATATAAAAATGAATGAACAATTTTTTAGATAGATGAGCGTGGATGATGGAAAAGGAAAAAAGTGTTATTTTTTTGAAGATAAGATGAAAAATAGAGAGATGCCAACAATTGAAAAATGTAAAAAATGTGGCATAGAGGCTTGGGGAGAGAGAGAGGAAGATATTCTTGGGATAGAAAATAATATCATTAATTCCAAAATGTGGTATAAGAAAATAGGAAAAGCACAAATAGCTTTGAAAATTTGTAATGTGAGATAACCTCTTGATTTTTGTCTCAACACTTGATGGAAGAAAAATAGGATCAAATATGAAACTAACCTATTCTTCCAACCTCCACATTATGAAATAGTTGGGAAGGGGAAATCATTGATCCCTCTTGGTGATGAAATAGATTGATTGGGAGCACAACCTTTGGATCTATGTTTTCTCATATCATCTTTGACACTCTGATACAACTCAAGGTTGGTTTTGGGCAGTGTCATCGAAAGTAGATCTAACAAATCTTTCTTTCCTCACCTCAATGTAGAACCATGCTCTGATACTACTTATGGAGGATCAAGGATAGAATAAACATATCTAGATCAATTGTGTTTTCAACAGTGAAGTTGGTGTTTTTTATTCTATGTCTGAATGATTTATTCGGTTTTGGTGCCCT